>CM060907.1:354630359-357130359 GCA_030737815.1 Allium fistulosum
TGAAACATGCATTAATCCATGGTGTGAGGTACAATCAAAAATTCTGCACCTTCTTAAAAAATACATTGGAACTTTCAATTGAGATTTTGTTATAGTTCATTATAGGATTAAGTATAAAGCTATAAACAAACCATAACATGTTACAGAGATAAACACTTAAAACATTCTCAACTTATGCTACCATTTTTTTAGCAAATTAATTTATCAGACTGCAAGAATTGCATGTGGATTCCAGTGCATGATCAAAATTACTACTCATCGCGTTATGTGTACAATTACAGTAAAATCAAATATCTGGCATTGGATATAGGAAATCTTCATCTATGGTATTTGTATTCTGGTTATAATCATTCAAATTATTGTACTGTCAGCATGGAGACTAAGGGTAAATCTCTTCAGCAAATAGAAAATTGAGCTCATACTTATTGAGTAGAGGTATCTTTTTTTTATGTATGCTTGTTCGTCATTTTTAATAATCAATCCGCTATTGTTAGAGGCAGTTTAATTTTGAACTGTTGGCAAACATTTAATACTAAAATATGTTTTTGTATTTGATATCAAATTTCTATCATACTTTCTTACATGTAGGAATTAAATAAGTCCTAATACTTGCTGCAACATTTATAATACAAGATATATATTTTTCCAAATGGAAAACTGTTGTTGATGTTCATTTCATGTCTTCTGCAGGTGTTGGAAAAAGATACAAAAGTGCATTGGGAAATTGAGAAGGTTATCTTTAGTTGCTTTAGGATTTATATTTGAGAAGGATATGTAATTTGGTGCGTTATTAGCTTCAACTGATGTTAGTTTTAAAACTTATTTAGTGCATTTTTTGCAATATTCTTGTTGTTTTCATGATATTTAGAGTTGTTTCTGTGAATGCGGTTTTTATTATGTGTTGCATTTTAGAACATTTTTTCATGTATGAAGTTTTTATTATGTGTTGCAATATTAAACATTTTTATGTTCCAAATGTGTTTTATGTGTTCAGTTTTATGTATGTGTGCAGTTTTTATTATGTGTGTAGTTTTATGTGTGCAGTTCTATGTATGTAGTTTTTATTATGTGTGTAGTTTTATGTATGCAGTTTTTATTATGTGTGCAATTTTTATTATATTTAGCATGTTTTATGTATGCAGTTTCACAACATTTTTGTATGCAGTTTCAAATTTTGGATGGGTTAAATGGGTTGATCCATATATGAATAGGGTCGGGTCAATTAACCCTTTTAATAAATATATTAAATGGGTCGAGTCAATTTTGACCCGACCCATTATGATCCGACCCGACCCATTTGACGGGCCTAGTCGTATCAAGCCAAATTGTCTTCAAAATCGATTCAACAAAGGAAAGAAATCGAAAAGGAGAAGTTTTGCAGCAACTTGGGATGAAAGTGGTGAAGATGATAATGAAAGCACTGTCAGTGAGAATGAAAAAGAAAATATGTGTTTTTTAGGAGAAACAAGTGACAGTGATGATGACGAGCCAAGCAAGGTATCAAAACTTAATCACTTACAATTACTTATATATTTTCATGAAGTAAATGACTATTTTGAAAGACTTAGGGAGAAATACGCTAAAATTGAATCACAAAAGGATAGTTTGATCGAACTAAATATGCAGCTTGATCAAATGGTTCAAAACTATAGAAATAAGAGCCCTAAGTGTGATAAGTGTCCATCATTAGAAGAGGAAATAAAAATTAAGAAACTAAAATTAAATCTCTTTAAATTGAAATTTTGATTTTGAAAGAATGTGAAAATACTAGGAGAGAAAATTCTACTAAAAAGTGCACCTTGTTATTGAATGAAAATGAATCTCTCAAATCACAAGTCCAACAGTTGTCTACGACTTTAGGAAAATTCTCCAAAGGAGAAAGATAACTAAATATGCTATTAGGGAAACAAACTATTAAAACTATTAGACAAGGACTTGGGTATACTCAATCTAAAAAAGGTAAAAATGTAACTAATCATGTCAACTCCAAGTGCACGATTTATGAAAAAACTGGACATAATCAAAATAATTGCTGGTATAGACCCCAAACACACAAAAACCATACCAATTTGGGTTCCTAAAGGCACGAATGTAAAATCCCTTACAATCAAATAAATCTGGGTGCCAAAAGGAATAAACATAGACTGTCTTGGTTCTACGCAAACTTGTTTTTCAAAATTCTTTGTCACTAACAATCATGGACCTATGAAAACAAATAAATCACTAAACTCTTTTCTCCTGTAGGTGTGTTGATGGGCTAAATAACAACAAGAGTGGTACCTGAATTTTGGCTATTCCAGACACATGATGGGCAACAAATCAAAATTCCTTAGCCTAGTGAAGTACAAAGGTGGCAGAGTCATAATGGGAAACAATGAAAAACATAAAATTATCGGTAAAAGTAAAGTAGGTAATGGTACATTTACCTTAAACGATGTATTATATGTTAAAAATCTGCACCATAATCTGCTTTCAATCAGCCAGTTATGTGATAAGGGAATGAATGTTGTTTTTATTCTGATTTGTGAAAAATTGTTGACCAATCATCAAAAGAAACATTATTTTTAGGTAAGAGGAAAGGTAATATATACTCTCTATCTTTTGATGATCTCACTCGTTCAAAATGTTTGATAGCTAAGGATGAAGAAGTAAACTTATGGCATAGACGATTAGGACATGCTAGCATGAATCTGTTAAACAAATTAAAAAGAAAAGATTTGGTAAGAGGTTTACCATCTCATGATTTTAAAACAGAAACTCTATGTAAAGCGTGTACTATGGGAAAATTTAAAAAAATCATCTTTTCATGCTAAGAACACTGTAAGTACTTCTAGAGTTATAGAACTAGTTCATATGGATCTATTTGGACCTAACGATATTGCAAGTTTAGGTGGTAAGAGATATTGTTTTGTATTGGTTGATGATTACTCTAGGTACACGTGGGTATACTTCTTAGCTAAAAAATCAGAAACTTTCTCATACTTCACTAAATTCACTAAATTAGTTCAAAATGAAAAAGTAGTTTCTATTATTTCGCTAAGAAGTGATCATGGTGGAGAATTCAAAAATTACGAATTTGAAATTTTTTGTGATGAAAATGGATTTAAACATGAATTCTCTACCCCCACGTACTCCATAACAAAATGGATTAGTCGAGAGAAAGAATCAAACCTTACAAGAATTGGCTAGATCTATGATAAATGAGTATGAACTACCCTTGTCCTTTTTGGGCAGAGGCAGTAAATACAGATTGTTATGTAATGAATAGAGTCATGATTAGGCTGATTCTTAAGAAAATACCATATGAACTATGGTTCAACAAAAAGCCAAACATTGCATATTTCAAAAATTTTGGTTGTTCATATTTTATTCTCAATACAGGTGATCAACTGGGAAAATTTAAGCCAAAAGCTGACGAAGGCATATTCATTGGATACTCTTCCAGAAGAAAAGCTTATAGAGTATACAACAAAAGGACGAGGACAATCGTGGAGTCTATCAATGTGAAATTTGATGAAGGCATTGATGATCAAAGTAAGGAAAGAATCAAAAGCAATGTCGAAGAGAAGAACGAAAAAGATGAAAGTGAAAATCCAAAAGAAACTGCAACCGCGGAAGAAGTCCAAAGAAATCTGGAACCAGAGAGATTGAAATTCAAAGCAGATCATCCTTCAGAATTGGTAATAGGTAATCCTACCGTATGTATTCTAACTTGTTCTTCTTTTAGAAATTTATGTGATTTGTGTCTATACAGTGGATTTATTTCAGAAATTGAACCCAAAGACATAGATAGAGCTCTCAATGATGAGAGTTGGTTTAGGGCTATGCAAGAAGAGCTAAATCAATTTGAATGAAATGATGTTTGGATTCTAGCACCTAGACCTAATGATTATCCAGTTGTAGGAACCAAATGGATTTTTAAAATAAATTTGATGAATCTGGAAATGTGATTAGGAACAAAGCCATGTTAGTTGCTAAAGGTTATAATCAAATTGAAGAAACTGATTTTGATGAAACTTTTGCACTAGTAGCAAGACTAGAATTCATTAGAATCTTATTAGCTTTTGCTTGTTATAAAGGATTTAAACTAAGACAAATGGATATTAAAAGTGCTTTTCTTAATGGAATTTTAAAAGAGGATGTATTCGTTGAACAACCTGAAGGTTTTGAAAGTCAAGAATACCCTAACCATGTATATAAACTTAAGAAAGCACTATATGGATTAAAACAAGCCCCTAGGGCTTGATATGAATGTCTTAGCACTTATCTCCTTGAAAATGGGTTCAAAAAGGGCTGTGTAGACACCACATTATTTCTATTGCATGAAAATGATGACCTTTTGATTGTTCAAATATATGTTGATGATGTTATTTATGGTGCCACTAATAACCTTTTGTATGAGAAATTTGAAAAAGTCATGCAAGAAAAGTTTGAAATGAGATTGGTAGGAGAGTTAAAATTCTTTTTAGGATTTCAAATCAAACAAAGCAAAAATGGTACATTCATCTCTCAAACAAAATATATCAGAAAGCTTGTTAATAAATTTGGATTAAAAGATGCTAAACCTGCAAAAACTCCCATGAGCACAACAATTAAACTTGACAAGGATGAAAAAGGTAAGGTAGTTGATCAAAAGAAATATCGAGATATGATTGGATCACTTCTTTATCTTACTGCTTCTAGACCAGACATTATATTCTCTGTTTGTTTATGTGCACGGTTTCAATCAAATCCAAAAGAATCTCATTTAAAAGCTATAAAAAGGATTATAAGGTATCTGTTGCACACCCCACGGTTTGGTCTATGGTATTCAACTAATGATAACTTTGAGTTAAAAAGGTATTCAGATGCAGACTATGCTGGTTGTCTAGTTGATAGAAAAAGTACTAATGGAACGTGTTTTATGTTGGGACATTCATTAGTCGAATGGTCAAGTCGAAAACAAAATTGTATTACATTATCTACCACTGAGGCAGAGTATATTGCTCTAAGCGGTTGCTCTGCTCAAATTTTATGGATGATACAAACTTTGCAAGGCTTTGGTCTAAATTGTGAACGAGTTCCACTTATGTGTGATAGCAAAAGTGCAATTGATCTCACAAATAATCCTCTACATCATTCTCGCACCAAGCATATAGATGTTAGACATCATTTCATTAGAGATCACATTTCGAAAGAAAATATATGCATAAACTTCATTTCAACTGATTCTCATGGCAGACATTTTAACAAAACCCCTTTCAAAAAATAGTTTTTGTCGACTTCGTCTCAGTTTAGGCATTTTAGAAATGTGATTTTATATTTTTTGGATTTGATCTTAAAATGTCTATGTTAACTAATCTAATTCTCTATTGATTATCGAAAAGATAAATAGTGACTGAAAAAAGTGATGAGTGTTGGTCTTGATCATACATTATGACTTGAGAGAGTATATTTAGAAAATTTCTTTAAAAATTTAAACAAAATTTGTAATAACTTTGGTTGGTAAAAATTCCATGACCATCTCTATTCCTATTATATTTCTACGACAATCACTCATCAAAATCCAATATAGTATGTCAAAATGTGGTATTTAAACAGGAAATTATTCATTCTTTTTAGCAATAAAATCATCCAAAAGTACTCGCTCTCATTTAAAAGTCCTCACGGTTATGCATGGATGAACTACTTGGAATCTTTGATTATGTGCTTTCATGCTCATTTAAAAGTCCTCACGGTTATGCATGTATGGAACACATATCAAAATTGGATAAAATAGGCGACACTACACCATAAACGATATTTTGATACGGCTAAAAGCCGTATCTAATCTTATTAGATACGGCTAAAAGCCGTATCAAAATATGCCGAGCTTAATATTTTGATACGGCTAAAAGCTGTATCTAATGAGCCAGTTAGATACGGCCATTAGCCGTATCTTATTGACACATTAGATACGGCCAGAAGCCGTATCTAATTGACAAATAGGCAGCGTCTAATGAACCAATTAGATACGGCTAAAAGCCGTATCTAATTAGTCAATTAGATATAGATATATAATCAATATCCAATATGTAATATTATAGACCTATTCATATCCAATATATAATATTATAGACCTATTCATATCTAATATATAATCAATAATCATTCCGAGACATCAAAACAAATAATATTATAGACAGTGCACATTCAAATGATTCAATAATCTGCATTGTAGTGCGTAATAACTTAACAATATCATTACATAATATCATTACATAATACTAGCATTTAGCACATTAATATATCGCAGTAGCGGATACTAGAAAACACTATCGCTCCAGTACCAAGATCCAAATACACAGCAATAATACAAATGTATCACATTACTACATAATACAAATACACAACATAAACAGAAAATATACCTGCTCCATCATCTAGAGATATCGAATAAGACACTTCGGATGGCACACATATCCACCCACTCCAACATTAGCAAAGGTCTCTGCAAATTGATGATTCATTTTGCTGGTTCTCTCATCTGGTAGTAGTACACTGTCCAACACCACTTTTTCATGTGTGGATGGTACAGATTTTCCATGGATGTTGGACAATGTAGAATCTCGGCATATAGTACATGTTGCAAAAAAAGGGAATATTTATTATTATTTAAGTTTTCTACTTATTATGTCATAAATGTTTAAATGTTAAAAATACATGTTCCTATTACTTCTAAATCAGAGTTGAGGATTTCACATTTTTGATTGTTCGTAACATTGGTCGAATCCTGGAACTGCGAAGCAATGAATTCAGGAGCAATGAACTTATTTTGTGTTACCATACGGTCTTCGTACTTTTTTGTGGAAAATGAAAATCCATTCACTTGGTACTTCATATAACTACGCGTTATGAACTTCGGCCCATGCACTAACTGCCACAGAGTTGGATCAACATCGATGGTCTTTAACAGCTACATAAATTTTAATAAGTAAAAAAGCATGGTCACAAAGGTGTATTGCACACTTATAAACACATGAAATACTTAAGACGAAGTTAAACCTCATTACGTAACCATAGATTAAAACTTTGAACTACTTCCATGGTGGTAGCCCTGCCTCTAGTTTGAAATCTAGTACTTTTCACATAGGAGTTATACCTCCTACGAAAAACACATATCAAAATGTATATATAAATTGAATTAAAAAAATTAAAATTCCAAACAAGTTCGTGAACTTACTTCTTCCATTCATCCAATCCATCGTACTTATTAAGGACCCATCTACGCACCTGTTCAAACTGCACTTGGGTTAACGTTATGTCTTTACCATTATCCAGAGGTATCTCACCAACAAACTCATCGTCCTCGTCTAAAAACGCTTCGCGGGTATGTTTATGATTGCCATCACCTCCGTTTGGCATATATTCCATGCAGTAAAGACTAGCTTCTTGTACGATATATCCTTCTACAATACACCCTTCAATATATCTTTTGTTGCGCACATATCCTTTATATGTTTTCATCAACCTATAAATGTGATCAATTATATACTGTAGACGGTAGCTATTTATATGAAATAATGATGTGCATAACTGAAATTAGAAATTTACTGTTCAAATGGATACATCCATCTATATCTGACAGGGCCACAAATCAACGCTTCATCGGCTAAATGAACCATAAGGTGGACACTGATATCAAAAAATGCAGGTGGAAAATGTTTTTCAAAAACACACATTGCTTCTACTAAGCTAGCCTTTGCTTTTAAAAGATGTTCCCTATTGATCACCTTTGAACACAAAATGTTAAAGAATAAACTAAAACGATGAACAGCATTTCGTAGATCCTTATGTTGTGGATAAGAATGTTGAAGCAATACCGGAAGCAAATGCTGCATTATGACATGATAATCATGTGACTTCATATTTCTTAGTTCAGGAGGATTGATGCTCACATTGTTGTGAAAGTTAGAAGAAAATTTGTTAGGCACTTTCATATTTTTTTCAAAACGGTGCAAAACCGTATCTTTTCTTCTTTGCTCAAAGCGAAAGTTGTCTTTGGTATGATTGTTTTATTTGTTTCAGGATCTTCCATCACCCACAACTTTTGTTTTATACCCATGATTTTCAAATCCTTGCGTGCATTGATGCCATCTTTTGACTTATCTTTATGGTCCATAATGGTGCTGATGAGATGCTCCGTGACATTCTTCTCCGTATGCATAACATCAATATTATGTCGGACCAAATTTGCTTTCCAATATGGTAAATCAAAAAAGATAGACCTCCTATACCATCCAGAAATATTATCAACATCTTCATTGGTTGACTTTTTCCGTTTTCGACCAATTTCTTCTTTTTGTTTACCAACTTTCATTTTGATATTCGCTACTTTCTTTTCAACTTGAAAACCAGTCAATGGCCATTTTGGACGACGAAGTTCTTGTTCGTTGTTGAAATTTGTCTTATCGTATCGAAACTTGTGTTCGTTAGGAAGAAACATTCGATGTCCCATGTAACACATCTTCTTACTTTCAGGAAGATAATAAGAACAAGTGTTTTCCCCACAAACAGGACATGCAAAGTTACCGTGAGTTGTACATCCCGATAAAGTCCAAAAGCAGGGTGATCATGGATTGCCCACAACACCCTAGCTCTCATTGTGAACTCAGATTTGTTTAACGAGTCAAATGTAACTACTCCTTCCCATAACTGCTTTAACTCGTCTATCAACGGCTGTAAATAAACATCAATATCCTTTCCTGGTTGTTTTGGCCCAGAAATCAACAATGTTAACATTGAGAACTCCCTTTTCATGCACATAGATGGAGGAAGATTATATGGTACTACAATTACTGGCCAACAACTGTAAGGGTTAGAGAGAGAAGCATGTGGACAGAAACCATCTGTTGCTATTCCAAGTGTGACATTTCGTGGCTCGGCAGCAAAACTTTGATCAAATGAATCTGCGACTTTCCATTGAGAAGTGTCACATGGATGACGCATTACGGTTGGATCAGACTTGGCACGACCATGCCAGGTCATCGCATCTACCATCCATGGTACAGTATACAGTCTCTTCAATCTAGAAATTAAAGGAAAATGTCTTAATGTCTTTCGAGGTACTTTGGTGCATTTTCTCTCTTCGTTTAATGATGTCATATATCTTGGTTCATTGCAATTTGTACAAGAAACTTTGTTCACGTCATCTTTCCAGTACAATATGCAATCATTGATGCATGCATCATAAGTTTTGTAATTCATCCCAACTTGCTTAATGATCTTCTTCACGTCAAAGTACTTTATCGGCAGCGTGTTACCTTTGGGGAGTAACTCCTTTATTAGTTCGAGAAGTGCAGTCATACCATTATTTGAAAAGTTGTATTTGGTCTTCAAGCTATTCAGTTTCACAATGGCATATAGCTTCGTAATCCCTTTTGAACATGAAGGATACAGTGGCTCTTTTACGCTACCAAAAAGCGATTTATACTTCTTACTTTCATTGGCCTGCCAATCTGGATAATCAATAGACTGCTCTCCAACATTAGCATGATCAGGCAACGAATTTGTAGGTTGAAAATGATGAAATCTATCTGCATCATTGACCAGACCTTCCATCCTAATATGTTCAGACTCAGCAGTAGTTCTGCCATGACTAACTGGTTGCTGTTTTTCCATCTCCGCCCTTTTTTCCCCATGAAAATACCACGCTGTATACGATTGGATAATACCGCATCTAAGCAAATGAAAATGAATGTCATCTAATTTGATCGTCTTCATATTTTTGCACCGGGTGCAAGGGCATAAATACAATCCTTTCTTACCACCGTTTTCTTCAACAAAACTAATGAACTTCTACACCCCGTCTATATAGTATGTAGATCTTAGATCTGATTCATTTATCCATTGTTTGTCTATGCTGAAAGACATACTGCCCTCCTATATCATATTTTCCACATTTACATATTAATTTCTACAAGGACTTTTTGTATAACAATATTAAAAACAGGGACCTGTGACTCTTTTCTTGTTTTGGAAATGTATAAAAGTGGATGATTGATTGCAAATGTTGTTTGTTAAATGGCTTAGTCCGTACATTAATGGATAAAAAATATTGATTATAACTCTCAAAACAACCTAACGGCAATCGTTATTGCTGGCGTGAGCACATCCACAAGAGAAAATTTAATGATGCAATAATCTAACATGTATATTTATACAGTTAAAAAAATATTCCTAAGCATAAAGAATTAATCTGTTGATTAAATAAACTTTATGTTTAGTCGAATTACAGGGTTAGAAAACCCATAATGTAAATGGAAAAATTCTAAATCCTGAAATCAATATTGGTTGACTATCAAAGTTTCAAAATTTATGCAGTAGATTAAAAGTCAAAAATTTTAAAACTGCAAGAATTTCAAATTAAATAAGCCTCAGAGGAATTTAAGTTACAGTTAGAGGTGTGTAACCCTCGAATTGTTTGAAGTGGAAAAACAGTCATGCTCCAAGTCATGCAAAGAACGGTATTGTAGTTTCAAGAATACATATAATATTATATATACGTATAGTTGAAGTCATATCTGCAGATCCCTGCATGAGATAACATATGAGCTTGGCCAACACCATTTAACAAAAGGAATTTCCTGCCGATGCAACCAAACTCATATATATATATAGCACATCTCCATTATTTTTCACGATATGTAACTATTCATTTTCAAATGTGTACATTATCCACACACAATGCAAAACACCCCAACTGTATATGTATGTGTGTGTCTAGACACACACAAAGACATACATATAGACACATATACATATACAGACATACAAATTAATCAAATAAAATAAATGCATTGAGGAAGTGCATGGCATACATATAAAATCAGCTCTAAAATTTTGTTGGAAAGAAGTACGTTTAAAATATGATAACATGTGCTTAATTAAATTTTACATGACAAAAATTGGTAGAAAGTGGTTTGTAGAAAGCACTAATTTATAATATCAGTAAAAGTCATATAAAAGATACATAGTTAGGCTATTTTGGCACCAAATTTAGTTAAGAAAATATTGAGAAGGGTGTTGTTGGAAATGTACAAACATACCACATAATAGCTATTTATTTCGGTTTCATGAATCTAAACATCTATTGGAAGCAGGCTAACCTGTCAATTGTTCTACAGTCAACACTAAAGTTCAAGGTAAATTATATGTAATATGAAGAATCTGGAAACATCTCTGGAATGAAGAATAACCCTACCATGGTAAAAAAGGGCATTTTTAACAAAAAGTACAAAAATAAAAAGTAATAAATAATAATTTCACAAAGGGGAAGTAGTAACATATGTCACAGTATTTATTGCCATTGCCTCCAATTTATTCAATAAATACACAATTAGAAAGAGTATGAAAAAGTAAAGTCAACGGAATAATTGGAAAGAGTATGGTCTGTGAGCACTACAATTCATAATATGTTATTCAATGCGGCTACCCATTATTTATTCTCTAAAAAAATCCATCTATTTGTGATCCTATCTAATATTTTCATTTAGAACTATCGTATAATTCAATTTAGTTGAATGCAGAAATAGTTTAAGTGCATTCACTGAAAATTAAACAGCAAAGGTAAACGCAATATTGGTCACCCTAGTCTTCCTAAATGGGAGAGAATTTTCCATCTCACAAACTATCTAGTGAAATTTTCAGGATATATCATTGCAGGTCATGTCAATATCACAAAAAATGTATACAAACATAACCTATGTACTCTCGAGTAAACATGGGTAAAACACTTAGATGCAACAACGTTTTTCTGGAGCAAAAACAAAATGTGAATTTCGGGAAAACTCTACATCAGTTAATTTAAATATCTAAGGTTAAAAGGAAACTGAAGCCTAACTGACATGTAGAAGTTTATTTGCAAAATGAAACATCTACAGGCTGTATTTATGTATTGTTACCATCCTGCTGAAACTATGTAACCCAAAAAAGAATAGAATTCATATGGAAAACTTGAGTACTATAAGGTGCATGGATACAAATATATGTTAGATGAAACTTAGAACTTTCTCCATTGACCTATAAATTTAACGTAAAGTATCATTTATTATTATCAAATTGTGAAAATATTTCAAAATTTGAAATCACTATCATAAAAGCATCTTTTCTAGAAAATAAATAAGTCTGTAACTTTCCTTTCCAAATTAGAACATGATTTAATCCACATGATAATTCACCATCATCAAATTTTGAGGACATATCTAAACTTGATATCATCATTGTTTTAAAAAAAGCTTTATGGGGAAATAGATGTAACTTCATTTTCTAAGTTAGTAATTTTACATGATTCAAGCTACTTGATCGTTCATAATATAAATTGTTTAGTAAAGAACAATATAATTTAGTAAACAATTAACTTCCTTGTAAGATTTATACGCATGCCTTTTTCATGATCGTTTTTTGTTTTCCTGTACGACCTAGAATTTTGTAGTATGATTTTAAACATTTAATTAATTTTAAATAGTTAAAATATATGGACTATTTAAATTTCAATAAATGGAACTTAAAATATAGGGTTTATTTTAAACATTAGCACCAAACTATTTCCAAAAAATTTGCCATTACAATGGCGCCATTTTATAGCACCGGATTAATGTCTATGCATTACCCCTCTCCTGATACTTGGCTTGTGCCATTAACAACAATTTTATCTAGTTGTACAACAATGTCAGAACAATATACAACATTAGCACCAAACTGTTTCCAAAAAATTTGCCATTACAACGGCGCTATTTTGTAGCACCGGAGTAATGTCTATGCATTACCCCTCTCCTGATACTTGGCTTGCACCATTAACAATAATTTTATCCACTTATACAACAATGTCAAAACCATATACAATGTCAGAACCATATACAACATTAGCACCAAGCTGTAAATTATGCAAGGAGATCAAAATAATACAAAATAACATAAGATTGACTATTGTATTAGACATGGTATTATTGGTTTTTTTTAATTAGACATGGGGCTACTCAGCAAAAAAACTGGATTTCTTCATTTTTTTCAAATTACATGGGGTTACTCAACAAATTCACGAGTTCAAATAGAATTTGCCTAGAGAAAATAAAGACCAATTAGACTCTGTGTACATGGTGCTCTTGCCATGCCATGATTAGGGCCAATTATGTGGTTTTTCTTTACCAAAGACAAAAGTTTCGTTTTTTTGACCTCGATTAGGCATTGACAGAAATACAATGAGACATTAATAAATATGTTTTTCTCATCTTTTTGTATTTACAGCCTGTCTATTTATCTTAATTATATTCACTAATACCAAAATTACCTATCTATTGATTTATTAATTCTCGTGAATATTCATTAAAAAGATATCTTTTCACTACCAAAGAAATATTTGCAATGCACTTTGAATACTTAATAGCACAATCCTCTAGAATTTTAAATATTCGTGTCTATATTTCTCGTAATTCTATTACAACATCTGTTTCATGCATAATAAGTAATCATTATAGAATGAAAACGAAGAATCAATTATATCAAACATAAATTCTGTCAAAGGCTGCCTATTTTAAAATTGGAAGCTAACTAAAAGAAGATAAAAAGAAGTAACAAGAATTATAATTGTATTCATAATTATATTATTTCTTAATTAGGCCAGGTTTAGTAAATCATCAATTATTGGAACAAGAAAGAAGGTTAAGCATGCAATATAAAACAATTTCAAACAAAAGTACATAAGAATTAAACAGAAAATTAGACCGATAAAATTAGTAATTCAATTGACATGTCACTAATCCACCAAGGTACGGGTAACCAAATAACTTCCTAGTTCAAGCATAGATAATAATCGTAGATTCTTTATTAAAAAATAACAAACATTTCGATCAGTAGACCAACATTAGCAGAAAAGGAAGGACATAAATTAGGTTACCTACAGCAACTCATTAAGATTGAGGTTTAGTCTAAACTATACATATCAATCCCTTCTGTTACCATAACAGTACTCGTCAAAATTAAGCACACAATTTCATAACAAAAACAACGGAATTAAATGTCTAACTAGAAAAATAATAATTTCAAAAGATATTAGCTTAAAGAAATGTAGAAAAAGATGGGGTAATTTCAAAACGGATCATGAAGCATTTCATTCTTCAGTTGTCATCATCATCATATAATAATAGAATTTGAATGCGATTATTTCAGTATACATCCATTTGTGAACCAAAAATAAAATAATAGGAAAGGAAATTGGAACTTTGAAAGGAAAAAATGCATATCACATTTGAGTACTAACCACCACAAAATTTAAACACAGTTGCATATCATAATATAAAAAATAATGATTCAGACAAGGTTTACGTTTTTACTCACTAAATTTAATATAAAAACAAAAAAGAATTAAATGTATAAATCACTATCTATCGGTTTATGAAAATTTAAAGTGTAATTGAATCTATAAAATTCTTTGCAAATATTTGTAAAAGAAATGTAATTTGGTGATTCAACTGTGCTTAAATTTAATTCTTCTCAAAAATATCAGTATTCATCATACTTATGGCTTTTCCACGGTGAATGGTAAGATGAAGCACTGAAGGTAATAGGCATGAATGGTGACATAACTAACTATTGGTTTGAAAGTGAAGTAGTGGTTCTTCAATACGAAATCGAGTGAAGGAAATACAATGATACGATGTAGGAGTTTCAACTGAAAAAAACCATTAAGGAGAAGATAATAATCTTGTATTGCTTTTAAGGATGTCATGAACAATACCTTGATTTGGGAAGGGGGAATGCCGAGCTAGGGTTTAGAAGGGCGCAAAATGTGCGAAGGCTCTGATGGACGACGTCAAAGCAACGTTCGATCGATCGAGGTGGAAGGCTCTCTGGCGATTTAACCCTAAATAAGCACGGGAAAAAAATGAAAGCTGGAAATAAAAAAAAAGGAGGGAGGGTGTGCGTTTTGGGGAAAATTTTCCCACGAAAAGAGGCACAGATTTTGATACGGCTATAAGCCATATCAAATGTTAATACGGCTTACAGCCGTATTAAATAATATAGATACGTCTATAAGCCGTATTAAAATTTGATACGGCTTATAGAATCAAATGTGTCGCCTAAGGTTGCGCCAAAATCCTATCAATGGTGTAGTGCGAGTTGATTCTAACCCCATTTAAAAGTCCTCATGGTTATGCGTGGTTTGAAGATGCTTGGAATTCATTTTAATAAAAATAGGGAATACTACTAATCTCATTTAAAAGTCCTAACGGTTATGCATGGTTAGTAATTATTTAAATTATTGTCATAAATATACCACAAATGGACACGACTATATGGTTTTCTATGCCAACATCACCCCTATCACTCTAAAATGGAATATGCGCCTAATAGAGTATTTATGGTTTTTTTTTGAAATTTAATATGTATACTTGATTAGGTATTAATGTTGTATTAATGTCTATCACTTTATCACTCTTATCTAACACTGTTATTCTTTTGCTGATAACAAAAGGGTGAGATAAGTTAAGATTTTGGAAAATAAGTCATATTTTTTATTTTTGCAAATTTTTTATTTTCACGCATATGTGAAGGGGGAGCTTTGTTGTAGGGGGAGTATTCAAATAGGGGGAGATAATAGAATTCATCAAGACCAAATACATTTAACAGAGTCAAAATCTTAATATATGTTTGTTATCATCAAAAGGGGGAGATTGTAGAATATACTAGTGTATGATTTTTGTTTGATGATAATAAACATATATATATATATATATATATTCGTTTAAATGTATTTTTTATTGTACTATTTTATGTTTCCACATAATTAAATAAATATTTGTTGAATAAAATAAATAACTCGGAATTCATATTTAAACAGATATTTTATTCAAACTAATATTTTATTACAAATTCAAATAGTACAAATTTAAGCTCTCACTATATTTACACAATTCCAAATACAAGTTTTCAATTACAACACAGTTTTCACTTTACAGTTTTACATACATGTTTCACCTCACTACATATTCACTCATCACTCGTATTTCATCTTCAACTCTATTCCAGTATGTATCCAGCATCTGAACTATCTGCAAAATAAACACTGACACAGTAAAACTGAAAAAGAAATATTTTGTAGTGCACAATGAAGTGTGTGTTTGAAAATATTATTTGCCTTAGTTATTTGAATTGTCCGTCATCATTTTTTTAATTCATCTTACGCGAACAACTTGTGACATGCACAGTGTATCACTGTACATGCCACAAGGTCGTGCATACCGATATACACTTGCTTGTTAAAATTGCAGGGACATGTGAGCACAAGGTCAAACCCAAGCCAAGATTGGATTCAACTCAGGTGCAATGCAAACACAAACCAAAACTAACCAAGAAGCAAAAACCACCCAGAACATGGCAACTCAACAAGTCAGTGGGACAAATATGGACCAATCAAGCACACATGGGCATAAGCAGTTGTGAATACAAGGGATGCAACATAGACTAGATCAATGAAGACTTCATTCATATGGAACCAGACCACAAGATGTACAAAGGCACAATGAACACAAATGACAATGCATATGGCACAAGGGCCAAGAACAGAGAAAATATCAACATGTAATGCATATGCACAAAGTGGTGCATGCAGCAAATCAGCCCAGCAAACATTGGAGAATGCAAGTTAAGCCTCAACCAAGACAACGACTCAAATGTACATATGAAGACCAACCAATTAACCCAGCAAAATGTCCAAGCACTTGAATATGTTCAATCAAGCTCAGTTTCTACAGTTTAGAGAATACAAGTGCACAAGGACGTAGAATACATGTGTACCAGGCATCAAATGCATCTAGACTTCAAATGGTAAAAGGAAATGCAACTCAACTAGACCAGTCAACATACATGAAGACTCATGAGGAATCATAGTGCAGCTCAACTAGACCAGTCAACTTGAACGTGAATACAAGTGAACCAAATATAAGCAAGACTAACAAGCACGCAAAAACAAGTCTAACAACCAGAATTGATGCCAAGCAATCACACACATATATACATACATATGTATGTATGTATATACATGGAGACATCAAATCAAAATCAAGCAAGGCAATGTAAGGCTTACATCCAAGACTCCATAACCAGAGCAATGAAATGATAGTGAAGTAGTTTACATGTTTCACAATACAGCAAAAACAGTGAAGCATCGTGGGTCATGAATCAGCAAGCAGTTGTTTCAAAAAGAAGTGGGCAAATGAAAAACACCATTGAATTGTTCAAAAAATTGAATATTGCTAGCAAAGAATGGAACCAATGAACAAGTCATACTTCAGCAAACCATTCGATTACAAATCATTGCAGGAACTAGAATATTGAAAAATTCAAACCAAAATATACGAACAAAATAATAGGGTTTCGATCCCTACAAATTAACCCATTATAATCATCGGTAGATCATTTTGAGTTTGAGACAAAAATTCAGAAGAGCTTACTTAGAAAAAATCATAAACAAATCCAAAACTCGAATCAAAGTCGAGCATAATCAAAAATAAAAAAGGGGCAAATCACGTACCAATTCAAAGCAACATCCAACTCGACTCTCGAAGGAAACCTCACAAATCAAGCACCGCAAATCGAAATTCACGAGCAACTGTGAAGAAGGAGAACGATTCGAATTGCTATTTCCAAGCGGCGGTTCCAACGAAACCCTAGTTTTGAAGAAAAGGAATCGGCCGAAGAGATTACACTGAAAAAGGGGAGATGGTCTTCACTTTAATTATTTGTTTAATTGGGCCTTGTCTTTTTTATATGTATTGGGCTTAATTTTTAAATATAGGGTAGTTTTATTTTTATTTTGTAATTTTTTGTTTTAAAATTTTGTAAATTTCTAGTTATGTAACTAGGTACAAATTACGGGGCGTAGTTTGAGAATTCGCAACTCAGTGGCTGAGTTGTGGCAGGGTTTTGAGCTTAGAGTTAGGTTAATCAATTTAGCGAATATTGCAAGTTTACGTGTTTTGTAAGCGTCTGATTACTTAATTTCTAGTAGAAACCTTAGGGGCAACACGTAGGCAGTTTTTTTCCGAAGCTGGTTAAAACTGTGTGTGATTTTTACTGCATTACTTTCTATTTATATTTTTATTTCCGCATTAATTTTTATTAGACCCTATTCACCCCCCCCTCTAGGGTGAAAACGATCCGACAAAAAATACTTTTACATGGTAGATTGCACAAGGGACTTTACAAGTTCATCTTTACATACCCAAGAAACCTTACTAATAAGGTATCTTGGTGCAACAATTTAGAATCTTGTAATAATTACTGTAAAAATGTGTTTGATTTGTGGCATTGTAAGCTAGGACATCCTAGCATTAATGTTGTAAAACAAGTATTAAAAGAAAATAATATTCCATTTGAAAATATTTCTACCCCATATGTTTGCACAAGTTGCCAATTAGGCAAAAGTCATAAACCGCCATTTGTTGATTCTTCAACTACTTATAATAATCCCCTTGAGCTTATAGCTACAGATCTTTGGGGACCATCTCAAATGAACTCAGATTATGGATTAAGATATTACATTTCATTTGTAGATGCATACCCTAGATTTACCTGGATTTATTTCCTCAAAACCAAGTCCGAAGCACATAAGGCTGTAATATAATTCATCAATCAAGCTGAAAAGCAATGCATCATCAAAGTTAAGATAATGCAAACTGATGGTGGCGTAGAATTCAAGCCTCTCAAGGAATATTTCCATAAGAGAGGCATCATTTGTAGGACCACATGCCCTTACACATCTGAGTAGAATGGCCTGGTGGAGAGAAAACATCGACATATTGTGGAAACTTGTCTAACTTTATTGACACAAGGCTCATTACCTATGAAATTTTGGCCCGATGCCTTTGCAACATCAGTTTATCTAATAAATAAATTGCCAGCCAAGGTTCTAAGACTTAAGAGTCCAACAGAAGTGCTACTTAATACAAAACCAGATTATTTAAGTCTAAGAACCTTTGGTTGCCTATGTTTTCCATGTCTTAGGCCATATAATGCACACAAACTTTATCTCAGGTCTGCTCCTTGCACGAGCAATTACTTCGAGGTGGAGAAGAAAGCATTTATCAAATTAGAGTGGTCAATAAAACCGAAGCAATAAGGTCTTCGGTTTTTGTGATAGTCTCTCCTTTTTTTGAAGAAGTATTTCTCTCTATAAGGTCTCCGGTTTTTGTTATAGTCTCTTTGGCTATGCTAACAACCAAAAAGGCTTTAAATGCCTTAGCAATACTGGTAAGTTATACATTAATGAAAGTATTTTTCCTTTTGTAGATAAAGGAATTTAGACTACTGAAAAGATGTACAATGCCAAAGTTTTAATTCCATCAATACCTGTCTTGGCTGAAGGGAACATTGATCAGAGTGATAGAGATACTCAAGAGACTTCAGGACCACAACTCACAGTATCCAATGGAAGATCAGGTCATGGTGCAACTGAATCACCTGGTCATCACAATCACTCATCTCAAAGCACACCCAATTTTGAAGAATGCACTGAACATAATAAAAGTCATTCACCATGTTTAGAACAATCTTATGATAACATCACAAATCAAGTAAGAGCTCCTGCAAGAACAGAATATCACATGGTTACAAGGGGTAAAAGTGGAATATTTAAATCTAAAATCTATGCAATGTAATTAAATCAGAAGGAACCTACTATATATGAAGAAGCTGTCAAAGACAATCACTGAAAACTAGCCATGGATGATGAATATAATGCCCTCACAAGGAACAATGCATGGAGTTTAGTATAGTTACCCAATCACAAGAATGTCATAGGAAGCAAATAGACTTACAAAATAAAAAGGAACCCTAATGGCACCATATCAAATACAAAGCAAGACTAATTGCAAAGGGATACATGCAACAATATGGTTTCGACTTCAATGAGACTTTTCCTCCAATAGTGAAGCCAACCACCATAAGAATTGTGCTAACTATAGCATTACACAATCAGTGGAAAATTAGATAACTATATGTAAATAATGCCTTTTTAAATGGTGATCTACAAGAGGAAGTATACATAAAGCAGCCAAAGGGATATGTTCAACACAACAAGTCAAATTTAGTATGAAAACTACACAAAGCCATCTATGGTCTCAAGCAGGCACAGAAAGTATGGTATGAGAAACTTAAGTTCACACTGGTCAAACTTTGATACAAATACACCAAATCAGATAATTCCTTGTATATAAAATTAACTGAAGGCAAACATATATACATACTTGTATATGTAGATGACATCATAATAATAGGAAATGATGAGAAGGAAATCAACATCACTATTTGACACTTAAACCAAGCATTTTCTACCAAAGACCTTGGTGACTTAAGTTACTTATTGGGGATAGAAGTCATAAAGAAAATTTTATAAGAAACTATTTTAAAGCAGAAAATGTACATAACAGAAATTCTAGTTCGTGCAAAGATGGATGCTGCAAAGCCACTACCTACACCAATGACCACCAATCTACATCTCTCCAAAAATAAAGGTGAACACATTCTCAATGTTAAGCAATATCGGAGTATAGTGGGTGCATTGCAATATGCTACTATTACAAGACCTAAAATAAGCTATAGTGCTAACAAGGTTTTCCAATTCATGCATCAACCTCGTGATGAGAATTGGAAAGCAGTAAAACAAATATTATGCTATCTCAGAGGCACATTATACCATGGAATAGTACTGAAATCATGTAAATAATTAAAGATACAAGCTTATGCCGACACCGACGCCGATTGGACTACCGACCCAGATGACCGTAGATCTACATCTGGTTATTGTATCTACTTTGGAAACAATCCCTTATGGTGGTGCTCGAAGAAGCAAGCAACCATTTGTCGTTCAAGCACAGAGGCCGAATACCGCTACATTGCAAGTACAATAGCTGAGATAATTTGGATTGAATCTCTACTTTGAGAAAATGGAATCAATCTGACTAGAAAGCCCATTATTTAGTGTGATAATCTCAGCACCGTTTCCCCCTCTTGCAAAATATGTTCTTAAATATAGAACAAAATAAACCAGAAAATAATCTTGAAATTAATAAAATTAATTACGGAAATACCTCGTACAATAAACCTTATTATACGAGACCGACACCAGTCGACCTCTTATTCGAAGAACAAAATAATTATGGAGCTGTACCTTTTGATGGTACCTCCATTGTAGAATGGAATATTGATGGTTATTCCGAGTATCAAATACAAACTTGTTTGAATTATATGACAATGTACGCTACTGCATGTTTAATTAAAAATAATTCGGACGATAGAATAGCAAAAGCTATTGTACAAGGATTTACAGGACAACTAAAAGGTTGGTGGGATTTTTATCTTTCTAATGAAGCAAAAGCGCATATATTTACTGCGATGAAGTTAGAAGATGGAATGGCTAAGACAGATTGCGTAAATACGCTAATATATACAATAGCTAAACACTTCGTAGGGGCCACTGCTCTCCAAACAGATAGGACACAAGAGCAGTTAATGAATTTAAAATGTCAAAATTTATCTCAATTTAGATGGTATAAAGATGTATATTTTTCTAAATTATTTACTAGAAGTGATAGTAATCATGAATTCTGGAAAGAAAAGTTCTTATCAGGACTACCACATTTCTTTGCAGAAAGGGTTAAAAATCGTTTGAAACAAAAAAATAATGGAACTATTCCTTATAACCAATATACTTATGGTGAATTAGCAGCAGAGGTCGTTGTAGAAGGAATTTATTTATGCAATGAAATAAAATTACATAAATAAATCCAAAGGAGAAAATCTACGGGAAAAGAATTTTAGGAGATTTTTGTGATCAACTTGGTTTATTACCAATAAAACCAACAAACGAAAATAAAAGATTTAAAAAATCATCCAAGAGAAAATTTTATAAAAACAAAAATTTCCAGAAAGAAAATTATGCAGAAACTAGTAAAAATCCTAAAAGGAAATCACAAAAACCCTACAAAAGAAAAGAGCAAAATAAACATGGTCAAAGAAAAATTCCAATATGTTGGAAATGTAAAACACCAGGTCATTATGCTAATAAGTGTAAATTAAAAAATAAAATAAATAACCTTGATATAGATGAAGAATTAAAAAATTCATTCACAAAACTATTTATATCCAGTTCTGACTCAGAAAAGGATAATTTAAAATTATACGTTATTACAGAAATTGATTCGGAAACTGAAAATGAATCCGATTCAGATAACAATTTAGAATCTGCCAGTTGCGATGGTAATTGCGACTATTACAAAGCTTTATGTAAAGCAAATGGACTGTTTATGTTAACAAAAGAAGAAAATTTTATTCTAGATATCATAGATAAAATTTCAGATCCAGAAGAAAAGAAAAATATGTTAAAAAAATATTTAGAATCACAAAAGAATGAAAAGAAACTAAAGCTAAAAGAACCAGAGACTTATAATTTAAAAGATATTTTGAATAGAGTTAAAACTTCAAATAATATTAACCCAGTAAATACTGAAGCTACGATTGCAGAATTACAACATGAAGTTAAAATACTTAAGTAGGAAATAAAGGAATTAAAAGAAAGAATGTCTCTAGTAGAGATAGAACCTAAGGATAATAACCAAACTAATGACAATATTTTAGGAGAAGAAGAGTTAAACTCTCTTACATTTATAAATACAGTAAACAAGGTAATCACCCATAAATGGCACACTAAAGTTACTATTGTAGTTCACAAAGAATATTATTTTACTACAATAGCAATGATAGATTCAGGTGCGGACCTAAACTGCATCAATGAAGGATTAGTACCTTCAAAATATTTTTCTAAAACTACTAAAATACTAAATGCTGCAGATGGCAGAAAACTATTAGTTAATTATAAGCTACAAAACACAGCCGTTTGTAATAAAGGAATTTGTTTAGAAATGCCATTTATAATGGTTAAAAACACAGCCGTTTGTAACCTGTGTAGGTTGTATATATTGACGACGTACTTATATTTTCAGAATCAATCGACCAACATTTTAAACATTTAAATATTTTTATAAATATTACCAAAAGGGCTGGATTAGCTGTATCAGCTAAAAAGATAAAACTTTTTCAAACAGATATTAGATTTCTTGGACACATTATAAAAGATGGAACAATATTTCCTATTGATAGAGCAATTATATTTGGAGAAAAATTTCCAAATGAAATTAAAGACAAAAATCAATTACAAAGGTTTTTGGGATGCTTAAATTATGTCTCTGAATTTTACAAAGATCTAGCTTATGATGCTAAACCATTATTTGAAAGACTAAGAAAAAATCCACCTGCTTGGACAGAAGAACATACTAAAGCAGTAATAAAAATAAAAGCAAAAATAAAGGAAATTCCTTGCCTTGCAATTCCTAATCCTGATGCCTTTAAAATAATTGAAACCGATGCATCAGACAAAGGTTACGGTGGCATTCTTAAACAAAGAATTAATAATAAAGAATCCTTAGTCAGATTTACTTCGGGAATTTGGCAAGGACCTAGAGTTAATTACTCTACTATCAAAAAGGAAATATTAGCAATTGTATTATGTATACAAAAATTTGAAAGTGATTTATTAAATCAGAAGTTTTTGTTAAGGGTAGATTGCAAGTCTGCCAAAGAATTTTACAAAAGGATGTTAAAAACATTGCATCGAAACAAATATTAGCTAGATGGCAAGCAATATTATCAGTATTTGATTTTGATATTGAGTTTATTAAAGGATCTAATAATGCTTTACCAGATTTCTTAACTCGAGAATTTTTACAGGGAAAAGATGAATAAAGGGAAAGAAAAGGAAGAAAGCAGTAAAACTGCACTATCTCGACCAATGACGACTTATAAGTCGGCATTTCAAAAGAATGAAAAAATCCTAAGAAAAGAAGTATTAAAAACCACTCCGGTTGATGAACAACTTTGAGCGGATGCTTATGAGTTAGCGATAAAATCCGTATCTGCAAGGGAATACCTATATCCATATATTCCAATATCTACCATATGGGTATCTCTTGTGGAGAAAAAATACATTCATTTATCCGCTGAAGAGGTTATGACCTTTTATTTAAAAAAATTTACTGACCCATACCTTTATCCCAAGGATTTCAATTTCTATCAAGAAATTTTAACCTACATAGGTTCTGTGCATTTCGAATCTGCCATGAGAACTAGTGGCGAATGGGCTTTCTCAAAAGCCTCCATTGTTAAAATAATTACCCCCGAACAGTGAGAAGGCGATTTATACAAGCCCAAAGAATTAATTATAAGTTCAAAAAATCCTTATAGGAATAAATTAAATTTCAATTACTTTAACTATGTTAAAGCTTGAGATCTTGCTTTATCTTATGAAAACAGGCAGAGAAAACACAGTTGGTTTATTCAATTTAAAATTCAAAACACCACGAATTTTCCAAATTGGTTTATAGTTTGGTTTTCAAACTTTGGATTATATCCAATAATTTTACCACAAAAAATAAGGAATGTTTATGATGAATTTGTTCGAATGAATACTTCTATGAAGTATCATAATCTAAATTTTGCAGCACTTTATCAAGTACCTTGGATTATGAAATGGGACGTTGTTATTGTTCCAAGAACGTTACAAAAGCTTGAAATAAAATTTGAAAATCTTCCTCATTTAGGAAGAAGAATTTTAATAAAATGGTGGGATAAATTTGAATTTTTTAAAGATTCAGTTTATTCAGAAAAGGGTTTAATTAGCCATGAACCACTAAAAATACCAGAATCACCTAAAAGGGAATTATTCGATTTATTAAAAGAATTAATGGCAAGTTCTTCGAAAAGAAATTTGAAAATACAGCTTAAAACTATATTGGATTCAGATAGCGACGATGAGCTTATGAGCATGTCTACAGATCCAAGTTCATGAAGAAGCCAAGAAGAAGAGGAAGATTATATGCTAAAAGCAGAAGGCATAATGTAAGATGCATCAAAAAGAAGGTTAATAGAGTTTGGGTTGTATACGTATACTTTCATCAGCCAGGTATAGTAACTTTCATTATGGATGAAATACTATATTGAAATTATAATTAATTCTTTGGGCTTGTATAAATCGCCTTCCCACTGTTCTGGGGTAATTATTTTAACAATGGAGGCTTTTGAGAAAGCCCATTCGCCACCAGTTCTCATGGCAGATTCGAAATGCACAGAACCTGTGTAGGTTAAAATTTCTTGATAGAAATTGAAATCCTTGGGATAAAGGTATGGGTCAGTAAATTTTTTTAAATAAAAGGTCATAACCTCTTCAGCGGATAAATGAATGTATTTTTTCTCCACAGGAGATACCCATATGGTAGATATTGGAATATATGGATATAGGTATTCCCTTGCAGATACGGATTTTATCGCTAACTCATAAGCATTAGCTCTAAGTTGTTCATCAACCGGAGTGGTTTTTAATACTTCTTCTCTTAGGATTTTTTCATTCTTTTGAAATGCCGACTTATAAGTCGTCATTGGTCGAGATAGTGTAGTTTTACTTCTTTCTTCCTTTTCTTTCCCTTTATTAATCTTTTCCCTGTAAAAATTCTCGAGTTAAGAAATCTGGTAAAGCATTATCAGATCCTTAAATAAACTCAATATCAAAATCAAATACTGATAATATTGCTTGCCATCTAGCAAATATTTGTTTCGATGCAATGTTTTTAACATCCTTTTGTAAAATTTCTTTGGCAGACTTGCAATCTACCCTTAACAAAAACTTTTGATTTAATAAATCACTTTTAAATTTTTGTATACATAATACAATTGCTAATATTTCCTTTTTGACAGTAGAGTAGTAAACTCTAGGTCCTTGCCAAATTCCCAAAGTAAATCTGACTAAGGATTCTTTATTATTAATTCTTTGTTTAAGAATGCCACCGTAACCTTTGTTTGATGCATCGGTTTCAACTATTTTAAAGGCATCAGGATTAGGAATTGCAAGACAAGGAATTTCCTTTATTTTTTCTTTTATTTTTATTACTGCTTTAGTATGTTCTTCTGTCCAAGCAGGTGGATTTTTTCTTAGTCTTTCAAATAATGGTTTAGCATCATAAGCTAGATCTTTGTAAAATTCAGAGACATAATTTAAGCATCCCAAAAACCTTTGTAATTGATTTTTGTCTTTAATTTCATTTGGAAAATTTTCTCCAAACATAATTGCTCTATCAATAGGAAATATTGTTCCATCTTTTATAATGTGTCCAAGAAATCTAATATCTATTTGAAAAAGTTTTATCTTTTTAGCTGATACAGCTAATCCAGCCCTTTTGGTAATATTTATAAAAATATTTAAATGTTTAAAATGTTGGTCGATTGATTCTAAAAATATAAGTACGTTGTCAATATATACAATTGTAAATGCTGTATAAGCACTATAAATATCATTCATAATTTTTTGAAATTCTGAAGGGGCATTTTTTAACCCAAACGACATTACATTCCATTCATAGTGTCCAAATGGAACAGTAAATGCAGTTTTATATCTATCTTCTTCTTTAATCTGAATTTGCCAGAATCCAGATTTCATATCAAATTTAGACATTATCTTGGCCGAATAAAGTCTTGCTAATAAATCTTTTTTATTAGGAATTGGATATCTAATCCATCTTAATGCTTTATTTAAAGGTTTATAATTTATAACTAATCTTGGAACTCCTCGTTCTAATTCTGCCGCATTTTCTACATAAAATGCTGAACAACTCCAAGGACTTTTAGATGGTCTAATAAGTCCCTTCTGTAGTAATTCTTCAATTTCTTTTCTACATATTTCTAAATGTCTTTGAGACATGGCTATAGGCCTTGCTTTAGTTGGAATTTGACTTTCTTTAAAGTCGGGTTCATAAGGTAGACTTATTTCATGCCTTTTCCTTTGCCAAAAGGCATTAGGAGTATCTGCACAAATAGTTTTCTCAATAGAACTTTGTAGATATTTAGTCTTCTGTTGTAAATTACTATAAATGAAGATTTAGAATCTAATTTGAACAACTGGAATATTCCGGCTTATTCGCCGTCAATGATTTATAAAAGAACTGGAGGTTTTATTGCGAAAAATGATTATGTAATTAAGACTGTTGAACAGGCAGTTCCTTTATCTGAAGGATATAGTTCATTTAGTTTGTTCTCAAAAAAGCTTTTAAATATGCATAGAGAAAAATATAAATTTATTCATGTCGGACTAATTCAAGTCGCTTTAAAACCAGCTACAAGATTAGGACTAAATACGTTTGCTATAATTGCAGTTAGAGACAAAAGACATAATAAATTCCATGATTCCTTAATAGGAATAGTTGAATCAACATTACGTGATGGACCAATTTATTTTTCATATTTTCCAAATTTTACTATGTCTCTAACCTATCCAAATTTACTCCAGTCTATTTGTCTGGATATAAAAACTGAAGGTTTTAACATGAAACCGGGAACACAAAATGTAATTCTTATTTACAGAATATGTTATAAAGTAATGAATACTATTATTACTAATACAAAAAATATGCCAATTAAAAATCAAGGTACAACTACACTGTTTATAACAGATATTAGTAAGAGTAACGTTGTAATTCCAAAATCAATCAGTTGGAATGAGATAAATTTACCAGATAAATGGCTTCTCGAAGAAGCAAATGAACCTACTAAAGTAGAGAATAAAAAATTAAAAGAAATTATTGAATATTCTGATGGTGACGTTGAAATTAGATTTTCAAAAGAAAGAGTCACACACCTAAAGTTAGGTTCTAACTCTAAATCAGAGGGATCAAGATTCAGCAATGCTGAAACCACTCCTTTAAAAATAGAAAAGGATAATGTAATTATAAGAAACACAACAGATGGAGTTAGTCAACCTGAATATAGGGTTGAAATTCCTCCATCAAATCCCAGATCACCGACACCTTCAGATATGGGATATGATGAGGATAAATCTGTGTTTGGTATAAATACCATAACTCTAGATGAAGAGTTTAAATTTCCTTTTTCAGAATCTGAAAAAATAATGTTTTATTCAGAAGAATACAAATATAAAAGAAAATGGTTCTTTATGAAGGATCCTAAGGAACAAGAAAAGTGGATAAAAAGATATGCATTATTTTTAAAGAAAATGGGAAATGATCTACTAGAAAATTATGATATCTTTATATTGATAGAAAAATTCTACAAAATAGAAAAACAAAAGGATACTTTTCCAGATTTTGATGACTTATTGACAGTTTTCAACATAAATTCTGCTTATAAAGAATATACGACTAAAGCAGGAAAAACTATTAGGAGTATACATCCTCCAGAAGCAAATTTGTCGATTAAAATTAATAAAGAAGAAATTATTGCTACTCCTTATAGGAAAGATAGATCATTTGAAGCTATTATAGAACAAAATAATTTTACAAATTTAACATTACAATCAATAGGTAATCAACTTACGAGAATTGAACAAGGATCCAATATAGCTAAAGTCTGTGATACAGATGAAGTTTTATTCAAACCCTGGTCAGCACAAAATTTAGAGATGAATTTAGATAAACCAGGTGAAAAATCCGAAATGTTAAAAGAAATAATGAAAAGGTTAGACGCCTTAAATGTTAGTGAAAAGGAAGTTGCCCCTATAATTGAAAATAAAGAATATAGAGAAACTTCAGAACTAGAATCTGATAATAATTCAGATGAAGAAGTAAATAATTTGCAAAATATGTTCTTAAATATAGAACAAAATAAACCAGAAAATAATCTTGAAATTAATAAAATTAATTACGGAAATACCTCGTACAGTAAACCTTATTATACGAGACCGACACCAGTTGACCTCTTATTCGAGGAACAAAATAATTATGGAGCTGTATCTTTTGATGGTACCTCCATTGTAGAATGGAATATTGATGGTTATTCCGAGTATCAAATACAAACTTGTTTGAATTATATGACAATGTACGCTAGTGCATGTTTAATTAAAAATAATTCGGACGATAGAATAGCAAAAGTTATTGTACAAGGATTTACAGGACAACTAAAAGGTTGGTGGGATTTTCATCTTTCTAATGAAGCAAAAGCGCATATATTTACTGCGACGAAGTTAGAAGATGGAATGGCTAAGACAGATTGCGTAAATACGCTAATATATACAATAGCTAAACACTTCGTAGGGGCCACTGCTCTCCAAACAGATAGGACACAGGAGTAGTTAATGAATTTAAAATGTCAAAATTTATCTCAATTTAGATGGTATAAAGATGTATATTTTTCGAAATTATTTACTAGAAGTGATAGTAATCATGAATTCTGGAAAGAAAAGTTCTTATCAGGACTACCACATTACTTTGCAGAAAGGGTTAAAAATCGTTTGAAACAAAAAAATAATGGAACTATTCCTTATAACCAATATACTAATGGTGAATTAGCAACAGAGGTCGTTACAGAAGGAATTCATTTATGTAATGAAATAAAATTACATAAACAAATCCAAAAGGAGTAAATCTACGGGAAAAGAATTTTAGGAGATTTTTGTGATCAACTTGGTTTATTACCAATAAAACCAACAAACGAAAATAAAAGATTTAAAAAATCATCCAAGAGAAAATTTTATAAAAATAAAAATTTGCAGAAAAAAAATTATGCAGAAACTAGTAAAAATCCTAAAAGGAAATCACAAAAACCCTATAAAAGAAAAGAGCAAAATAAACATGGTCAAAGAAAAATTCCAATATGTTGGAAATGTAAAACACCAGGTCATTATGCTAATAAGTGTAAATTAAAAAATAAAATAAATAACCTTGATATAGATGAAGAATTAAAAAATTCATTCACAAAACTATTTATATCCAGTTCTGACTCAGAAAAGGAGAATTTAAAATTATCTGTTATTACAGAAATTGATTCAGAAACTGAAAATGAATCCGGTTCAGATAACAATTCAGAATCTGGCAGTTGCGATGGTAATTGCGACTATTACAAAGCTTTATGTAAAGCAAATGGACTGTTTATGTTAACAAAAGAAGAAAATTTTATTCTAAATATCATAGATAAAATTTCAGATCCAGAAGAAAAGAAAAATATGTTAAAAAAATATTTAGAATCACAAAAGAATGAAAAGAAACTAAAGCTAAAAGAACCAGAGACTTATAATTTAAAAGATATTTTGAATAGAGTTAAAACTTCAAATAATATTAACCCAGTAAATACTGAAGTTACAATTGCAGAATTACAACATGAAGTTAAAATACTTAAGCAGGAAATAAAGGAATTAAAAGAAAGAATGTCTCTAGTAGAGATAGAACCTAAGGATAATAACCAAAATAATGACAATATTTTAGGAGAAGAAGAGTTAAACTCTCTTACATATATAAATACAGTAGACAAGGTAATCACCCATAAATGGCACACTAAAGTTACTATTGTAGTTCACAAAGAATATTATTTTACTACAATAGCAATGATAGATTCAGGTGCAGACCTAAACTGCATTAATGAAGGATTAGTACCTTCAAAATATTTTTCTAAAACTACTAAAATACTAAATGCTGCAGATGGCAGAAAACTATTAGTTAATTATAAGATACAAAACACAGCCGTTTGTAATTAAGGAATTTGTTTAGAAATGCCATTTATAATGGTTAAAATTTATCTCATAATGTCATATTTTTTGTATTAGTAATAATAGAATTCTTTTTTTTCTATTTTGTAGAATTTTTCTATCAATATAAAGATATCATAATTTTCTGGTAATCTTATCCGAACATCAATCGGGCCTTGGACGTTTTTTACCGTTCGTTCATTCGTCACGTGGATTTTTTCTGCAAAACGGAATCCCCATGGCTGGTCTATGATTTACCATGGCCGGAGAGTGGTGCCCCATGGTACCGCTCTGTTTCAAATCCATGCATCCATTTCTAAAATTCGTACGGCACTTTTTCGGCATTTTGGACGGATGTTGCACCTTGCACCGTAGAAGTTGCACCCTGTGGATATTGATTCTTCGGAAGGCCATAACTGTTGGCTCGTTTAGAGTTACGGGAGCCACAACCAGTCAAAACAAAGATTTCTGTGAGTTCTACGGCTATGATGGCTTTAAGCCGTCACTGGTTGGATTCATACCCAAAAAATCTTATCTGAACCTCAATCGGGCCTTCGACGTTTTTTACCGTTCGTTCATTCGTCACGTGGATTTTTTCTATAAAACGGGATCCCTGTGGCTGGTCTATGATTTACCATGGCCGGAGAGTGGTGCCCCATGGTACCGCTCCATTTCAAATCCATGCATCCATTTCTAAAAGTCGTACGGCACTTTTTCGGCATTTTGTACGGATGTTGCACCTTGCACCGTAGATGTTGCACCCTGTGGATATTAATTCTTCGGAAGGCCATAACTGTTGGCTCGTTTAGAGTTACGGGAGCCATAACCAGACAAAATGAAGATCTTTGTGAGTTCTACGGCTATGACGGCTTTAAGCCGTCACTGGTTAGTTTCATACCCAAAAAATCTTATCCGAACCTCAATCGGGCCTTGGACGTTTTTTACCGTTCGTTCATTCGTCACGTGGATTTTTTCTGCAAAACGGGATCCCCGTGGCTGGTCTATGATTTACCATGGCCGGAGAGTGGTGCCCCATGGTACCGCTCCATTTCAAATCCATGCATCCATTTCTAAAAGTCGTACGACACTTTTTCGGCATTTTGGACGGATGTTGCACCTTGCACCGTAGATGTTGCACCCTGTGGATATTGATTCTTCGGAAGGCCATAACTGCTGGCTCGTTTAGAGTTACGGGAGCCATAACTAGTCAAAACAAAGATCTCTGTGAGTTCTACGGCTATGGAAGCTTTAAGCCGTCACTGGTTTGTTTCATACCCAAAAAATCTTATCCGAACCTCAATCGGGCGTTGGACGTTTTTTACCGGTCGTTCATTTGTCACCTGGATTTTTTCTGCAAAACGGGATCCCCGTGGCTGGTCTATGATTTACCATGGCCGGAGAGTGGTGCCCCATGGTACCGCTCCGTTTCAAATCCATGCATCCATTTCTAAAAGTCATACGACACTTTTTCGGCATTTTGGATGGATGTTGCACCTTGCACCGTAGATGTTGCACCCTGTGGATATTGATTCTTCGGAAGGCCATAACTGTTGGCTCGTTTATAGTTACGGGAGCCATAACCAGTCAAAACAAAGATCTCTGTGAGTTCTACGGCTATGACGGCTATAAGCCATCACTGGTTAGTTTCATACCCAAAAAATCTTATCCGAACCTCAATCGGGCCTTGGACTTTTTTTACCGTTCGTTCATTCGTCACGTGGATTTTTTCTGCAAAACGGGATCCCCGTGGCTGGTCTATGATTTACCACGACCGGAGAGTGGTGCCCCATGGTACCACTCCGTTTCAAATCCATGCATCCATTTCTAAAAGTCGTACGGCACTTTTTCGGCATTTTGGACGGATGTTGCACCTTGCACCGTAGATGTTGCACCCTGTGGATATTGATTCTTCGGAAGGCCATAACTGTTGGCTCATTTAGAGTTACGGGAGCCATAACCAAAAAAACAAAGATCTCTGTGAGTTCTACGGCTATGACAGCTTTAAGCCATCACTGGTTAGTTTCATACCCAAAAAATCTTATAAGAACCTCAATCGGGCCTTGGACGTTTTTTACCGTTCGTTCATTCGTCACGTGGATTTTTTCTGCAAAACGGGATCCCCGTGGCTGGTCTATGATTTACCATGGCCGGAGAGAGTTCCCTCATGGTACCGCTCCATTTCAAATCCATGCATCTATTTCTAAAAGTCGTACGGCACTTTTTCGGCATTTTGGACGGATGTTGCACCTTGCACCGTAGATGTTGCACCCTTTGGATATTGATTCTTCGAAAGGCCATAACTGTTGGCTCGTTTAGAGTTACGGGAGCCATAACCTGTCAAAACGAAGATTTCTGTGATTTCTACGGCTATGACGGCTTTAAGCCGTCACTGGTTAGGTTCATACCCAAAAAATCTTATCCGAACCTCAATCCGGCCTTGGACGTTTTTTACCGTTCGTTCATTCGTCACGTGGATTTTTTCTGCAAAACGGGATCCCCGTGGCTGGTCTATGATTTACCATGGCCGAAGAGTGGTGCCCATGGTACCGCTCCGTTTTAAATCCACGCATCCATTTCTAAAAGTCGTACGGCACTTTTTCGGCATTTTGGACGGATGTTGGACCTTGCACCGTAGATGTTGCATCCTGTGGATATTGATTCTTCGGAAGGCCATAACTGTTGGCTCGTTTAGAGTTACGGGAGCCATAACCAGTCAAAACGAAGATCTCTGTGAGTTCTACGGCTATGACGGCATTAAGCCGTCACTGGTTAGTTTCATACCCAAAAAATCTTATCCGAACCTCAATCCGGCCTTGGACGTTTTTTACCGTTTGTTCATTCGTCATGTGGATTTTTTCTGTAAAACGGGATCCATGTGGCTGGTCTATGATTTACCATGGCCGGAGAGTGGTGCCCCATGGTACCGCTCCATTTCAAATCCATGCATCCATTTCTAAAAGTCGTACGGCACTTTTTCGGCATTTTGTACGGATGTTGCACCTTGCACCGTAGATGTTGCACCATGTGGATATTAATTCTTCGGAAGGCCATAACTGTTGGCTCGTTTAGAGTTACGGGAACCATAACAAGTCAAAACGAAGATCTTTGTGAGTTCTACGGCTATGACGGCTTTAAGCCGTCACTGGTTAGTTTCATACCCAAAAAATCTTATCCGAACCTCAATCGGGCCTTGGACGTTTTTTACCGTTCGTTCATTCGTCACGTGGATTTTTTCTGCAAAATGGGATCCCCGTGGCTGGTCTATGATTTACCATGGCCGGAGAGTGGTGCCCCATGGTACCGCTCCGTTTCAATTCCATGCATCCATTTCAAAAAGTCGTACGACACTTTTTCGGCATTTTGGACGGATGTTGCACATTGCACCGTAGATGTTGCACCTTGTGGATATTGATTCTTCGGAAGGCCATAACTGTTGGCTCGTTTAGAGTTACGGGAGCCATAACCAGTCAAAACGAAGATCTCTATGAGATCTACGGCTCTAACGGCTTAAAGCCATCACTGGTTAGTTTCATACCCAAAAAATCTTATCCGAACCTCAATCGGGCCCTGGACGTTTTTTACCGTTCGTTCATTCATCACGTGGATTTTTTCTGCAAAACGGGATCCCCTTGGCTGGTCTATAATTTACCATGGCCGGAGAGTGGTACCCCATGGTACCGCTCCGTTTCAAATCCATGCATCCATTTCTAAAAGTCGTACGACACTTTTTCGGCATTCTGGACGGATGTTGCACCTTGCACCGTAGATGTTGCACCCTGTGGATATTGATTATTCGGAAGGCCATAACTGTTGGTTGGTTTAGAGTTACAGGAGCCATAACCAGTCAAAATGAAGATCTCTGTGAGTTCTACGGCTATGATGGCTTTAAGCCATCACTGGTTTGTTTCATACCCAAAAAATCATATCCGAACCTCAATCGGGCCTTAGACGTTTTTTACCGTTCGTTCATTCATCACGTGGATTTTTTTTGCAAAACGGGATCCCCGTGGCTGGTCTATGACTTACAATGGCCGGAGAGTGGTGCCCCATGGTACCGCTCCATTACAAATCCATGCATCCATTTCTAAAAGTCGTACGGCACTTTTTCGGCATTTTGGACGGATGTTGCACCTTGCACCGTAGATGTTGCACCCTGTGGATATTGATTCTTCGGAAGGCCATAACTGTTGGCTCGTTTAGAGTTATGGGAGCCATAACTAGTCAAAACGAAGATCTCTGTGAGTTCTTCGGCTATGACCGCTTTAAGTCGTCACTGGTTAGTTTCATACCCAAAAAATCTTATTCGAACCTCAATCGGGACTTGGACGTTTTTTACCGTTCGTTCATTCGTCACATGGATTTTTTCCGCAAAACGGGATCCCCGTGGCTGGTCTATGATTTACCATCGCCGGAGAGTGGTGCCCCATGGTACAGCTCGTTTCAAATCCATGCATCCATTTCTAAAAGTCGTATGGCACTTTTTCGGCATTTTGGACGGATGTTGCACCTTGCACCATAGATGTTGCAGCCTGTGGATATTGATTCTTTGGAAGACCATAACTGTTGGCTAGATATCTATGAGTTCTACGGCTATGATGGCTTTAAACCATCACGAGTTAGTTTCATACCCAAAAAATCTTATCCGAACCTCAATCGGGCCTTGGACGTTTTTTGCCGTTCGTTCATTCGTCACGTGGATTTTTTCTGCAAAACTGGATCCCCGTGGCAGGTCTATGATTTACCATGGCCGGAGAGTGGTGCCCCATGGTACCGCTCCATTTCAAATCCAAGCAACCATTTCTAAAAGTCGTACAGCACTTTTTCGGCATTTTGGACGGATGTTGCACCTTGCACCGTAGATGTTGCCCCCTGTGGATATTGATTCTTTGGAAGGCCATAACTGATGGCTCGTTTAGGGTTACGGGAGCCATAACTAGTCAAAACGAAGATCTCTATGAGTTCTATGGCTATGACGGCTTTAGGCCGTCACTGGTTAGTTTCATACCCAAAAAATCTTATCCGAACCTCAATCGGGCCTTGTACGTTTTTTACCGTTTGTTCATTCGTCTCTTGGATTTTTTCTGCAAAACGGGATCCCCGTGGCTGGTCTATAATTTACCATGGCCGGAGAGTGGTGCCCCATGGTACCGCTCCATTTTAAATCCATGCATCCATTTCTAAAAGTCGTACGGCACTTTTTCGGCATTTTGGACGGATGTTGCACCTTGCACCGTAGATGTTGCACCCTGTGGATATTGATTTTCGGAAGGCCATAATTGTTGGGTTGTTTAGAGTTACGGGAGCCATAACCAGTCAAAACGAAGATATCTGTGAATTCTAAGGCTATGACGGCTTTAAGCCGTCACTGGTTTGTTTTATACCCAAAAAATCTTATCCGAACCTCAATCGGGCCTTGGACGTTTTTTACCGTTCGTTCATTCCTCACGTGGATTTTTTTTGCAAAACGGGATCCCCGTGGCTGGTCTATGATTTACCCTGGCAGGAGAGTGTTGCCCCATGGTACCGCTCCATTTCAAATCCATGCATCCATTTCTAAAAGTCGTACGGCACTTTTTCGGCATTTTGGACGGATGTTGCACCTTGCACCGTAGATGTTGCACCCTGTGGATATTGATTCTTCGAAAGGCCATAACTGTTAGCTCGTTTAGAGTTATGAGAGCCATAACCAGTTAACACAAAGATCTCTGTGAGATCTACGGCTATGACGGCTTTAAGCCGTCACTGGTTAGTTTCATACCCAAAAAATCTTATCCGAACCTCAATCCGGCCTTGGACGTTTTTTACCGTTCGTTCATTCGTCACGTGGATTTTTTCTGCAAAACGGGATCCCCGTGGCTGGTCTATGATTTACCATGGCCGGAGAGTGGTGCCCATGGTACCGCTCCGTTTCAAATCCATGCATCCATTTCTAAAAGTCGTACGACACTTTTTCGGCATTTTGGACGGATGTTGCTCCTTGCACCGTAGATGTTGCACCCTGTGGATATTGATTCTTCGGAAGGCCATAACTGTTGGCTCGTTTAGAGTTACGGGAGCCATAACCAGTAAAAACGAAGATCTCTGTGAGTTCTACGGCTATGACGGCTTTAAGCCGTCACTGGTTAGTTTCAAATCCAAAAAATCTTATCCGAACCTCAATCGGGCCTTTGATGTTTTTTTACCGTTCGTTCATTCGTCACGTGGATTTTTTCTGCAAAACGGGATCCCCGTGGCTGGTCTATAATTTACCATGGCCGGAGTTTGGTGCCCCATGGTACCGCTATGTTTCAAATCCATGCAATCATTTCTAAAACTCGTACGACACTTTTTCGGCATTTTGGACGGATGTAGCACCTTGCACCGTAGTGTTGCACCCTATGGATATTGATTCGTCTGTAGGCCATAACTGTTGGCTCGTTTAGAGTTACGGGAGCCATAACCAGTCAAAACGAAGATCTCTGTGAGTTCTACGGCTATGACCGCTTTAAGCCGTCACTGGTTAGTTTCATACCCAAAAAATCTTATCCAAACCTCAATCGGGCCTTGGACGTTTTTTACCGTTCGTTCATTCGTCACGTGGATTTTTTCTGCAAAACGGGATCCCCGTGGCTGGTCTATGATTTACCATGGCCGGAGAGTGGTGCCCCATGGTACTACTCCATTTCAAATCCATGCATCCATTTCTAAAAGTCGTACGACACTTTTTCGGCATTTTGGACGGATGTTGCACCTTGCACCGTAGATGTTGCACCTTGTGGATATTGATTACTTTGGAAGACCATAACTGTTGGCTCGTTTAGAGTTACGGGAGCCATTACTAGTCAAAACGAAGATCTCTGTGAGTTCTACGGCTATGACGGCTTTAAGCCATCAATGGTTAGTTTCATATCCAAAAAATATTATCCGAACCTCAATTGGGCCTTGGACGTTTTTTGCCATTCGTTCATTCGTCACATGGATTTTTTCTGCAAAACGGGATCCCCGTGGCTGGTCTATGATTTACCATGGCCGGAGAGTGGTGCCCCATGGTACAGCTCGTTTCAAATCCATGCATCCATTTCTAAAAGTCGTATGGCACTTTTTCGGCATTTTGGACGGATGTTGCACCTTGCACCATAGATGTTGCAGCCTGTGGATATTGATTCTTTGGAAGACCATAACTGTTGGCTAGATATCTATGAGTTCTACGGCTATGATGGCTTTAAACCATCACGAGTTAGTTTCATACCCAAAAAATCTTATCCGAACCTCAATCGGGCCTTGGACGTTTTTTGCCGTTCGTTCATTCGTCACGTGGATTTTTTCTGCAAAACTGGATCCCCATGGCAGGTCTATGATTTACCATGGCCGGAGAGTGGTGCCCCATGGTACCGCTCCATTTCAAATCCAAGCAACCATTTCTAAAATTCGTACAGCACTTTTTCGGCATTTTGGACGGATGTTGCACCTTGCACCGTAGATGTTGCCCCCTGTGGATATTGATTCTTTGGAAGGCCATAACTGATGGCTCGTTTAGGGTTACGGGAGCCATAACTAGTCAAAATGAAGATCTCTATGAGTTCTATGGCTATGACGGCTTTAGGCCGTCACTGGTTAGTTTCATACCCAAAAAATCTTATCCGAACCTCAATCGGGCCTTGTACGTTTTTTACCGTTTGTTCATTCGTCTCTTGGATTTTTTCTGCAAAACGGGATCCCCGTGGCTGGTCTATAATTTACCATGGCCGGAGAGTGGTGCCCCATGGTACCGCTCCGTTTTAAATCCATGCATCCATTTCTAAAAGTCGTACGGCACTTTTTCGGCATTTTGGACGGATGTTGCACCTTGCACCGTAGATGTTGCACCCTGTGGATATTGATTTTCGGAAGGCCATAATTGTTGGGTTGTTTAGAGTTACGGGAGCCATAACCAGTCAAAACGAAGATATCTGTGAATTCTAAGGCTATGACGGCTTTAAGCCGTCACTGGTTTGTTTTATACCCAAAAAATCTTATCCGAACCTCAATCGGGCCTTGGACGTTTTTTACCGTTCGTTCATTCCTCACGTGGATTTTTTTTGCAAAACGGGATCCCCGTGGCTGGTCTATGATTTACCCTGGCAGGAGAGTGTTGCCCCATGGTACCGCTCCATTTCAAATCCATGCATCCATTTCTAAAAGTCGTACGGCACTTTTTCGGCATTTTGGACGGATGTTGCACCTTGCACCGTAGATGTTGCACCCTGTGGATATTGATTCTTCGAAAGGCCATAACTGTTAGCTCGTTTAGAGTTATGAGAGCCATAACCAGTTAACACAAAGATCTCTGTGAGATCTACGGCTATGACGGCTTTAAGCCGTCACTGGTTAGTTTCATACCCAAAAAATCTTATCCGAACCTCAATCCGGCCTTGGACGTTTTTTACCGTTCGTTCATTCGTCACGTGGATTTTTTCTGCAAAACGGGATCCCCGTGGCTGGTCTATGATTTACCATGGCCGGAGAGTGGTGCCCATGGTACCGCTCCATTTCAAATCCATGCATCCATTTCTAAAAGTCGTACGACACTTTTTCGGCATTTTGGACGGATGTTGCTCCTTGCACCGTAGATGTTGCACCCTGTGGATATTGATTCTTCGGAAGGCCATAACTGTTGGCTCGTTTAGAGTTACGGGAGCCATAACCAGTAAAAACGAAGATCTCTATGAGTTCTACGGCTATGACGGCTTTAAGCCGTCACTGGTTAGTTTCAAATCCAAAAAATCTTATCCGAACCTCAATCGGGCCTTTGATGTTTTTTTACCGTTCGTTCATTCGTCACGTGGATTTTTTCTGCAAAACGGGATCCCCGTGGCTGGTCTATAATTTACCATGGCCGGAGTTTGGTGCCCCATGGTACCGCTATGTTTCAAATCCATGCAATCATTTCTAAAACTCGTACGACACTTTTTCGGCATTTTGGACGGATGTAGCACCTTGCACCGTAGTGTTGCACCCTATGGATATTGATTCGTCTGTAGGCCATAACTGTTGGCTCGTTTAGAGTTACGGGAGCCATAACCAGTCAAAACGAAGATCTCTGTGAGTTCTACGGCTATGACCGCTTTAAGCCGTCACTGGTTAGTTTCATACCCAAAAAATCTTATCCAAACCTCAATCGGGCCTTGGACGTTTTTTACCGTTCGTTCATTCGTCACGTGGATTTTTTCTGCAAAACGGGATCCCCGTGGTTGGTCTATGATTTACCATGGCCGGAGAGTGGTGCCCCATGGTACTACTCCATTTCAAATCCATGCATCCATTTCTAAAAGTCGTACGACACTTTTTCGGCATTTTGGACGGATGTTGCACCTTGCACCGTAGATGTTGCACCTTGTGGATATTGATTACTTTGGAAGACCATAACTGTTGGCTCGTTTAGAGTTACGGGAGCCATAACTAGTCAAAACGAAGATCTCTGTGAGTTCTACGGCTATGACGGCTTTAAGCCATCAATGGTTAGTTTCATATCCAAAAAATATTATCCGAACCTCAATTGGGCCTTGGACGTTTTTTGCCATTCGTTCATTCGTCACATGGATTTTTTCTGCAAAACGCGATCCCCGTGGCTGGTCTATGATTTACCATGGCCGGAGAGTGGTGCCCCATGGTACCGCTCCATTTCAAATCCATGCAACCATTTCTAAAAGTCGTACAGCACTTTTTCGGCATTTTGGACGGATGTTGCACCATGCACCGTCGATGTTGCACCCTATGGATATTGATTCTTCGGAAGACCATAACTGTTGGCTCGTTTAGAGTTACGGGAGCCATAACCAAAAAAACAAAGATCTCTGTGAGTTCTACGGCTATGACAGCTTTAAGCCATCACTGGTTAGTTTCATACCCAAAAAATCTTATCCGAACCTCAATCGGGCCTTGGACGTTTTTAACCGTTCGTTCATTCGTCACGTGGATTTTTTCTGCAAAACGGGATCCCCGTGGCTGGTCTATGATTTACCATGGCCGGAGAGTGGTGCCCCATGGTACCGCTCCGTTTCAAATCCATGCATCTATTTCTAAAAGTCGTACTGCACTTTTTTGGCATTTTGGACGGATGTTGCACCTTGCACCGTAGATGTTGCACCCTGTGGATATTGATTCTTTGAAAAGCCATAACTATTGGCTCGTTTAGAGTTACGGGAGCCATAACCTGTCAAAACGAAGATCTCTGTGATTTCTACGGCTATGACGGCTTTAAGCCATCACTGGTTAGGTGCATACCCAAAAAATCTTATCCGAACCTCAATCCGGCCTTGGACGTTTTTTACCGTTCGTTCATTCGTCACGTGGATTTTTTCTGCAAAACGGGATCCCCGTGGCTGGTCTATGATTTACCATGGCCGGAGAGTGGTGCCCATGGTACCGCTCCGTTTCAAATCCACGCATCCATTTCTAAAAGTCGTACGGCACTTTTTTGGCATTTTGGACGGATGTTGGACCTTGCACCGTAGATGTTGCACCCTGTGGATATTGATTCTTCGGAAGGCCATAACTGTTGGCTCGTTTAGAGTTACGGGAGCCATAACCAGTCAAAACGAAGATCTCTGTGAGTTCTACGGCTATGACGGCTTTAAGCCGTCACTGGTTAGTTTCATACCCAAACAATCTTATCTGAACCTCAATTTGGCCTTGGACGTTTTTTTGCCATTCGTTCATTCGTCACATGGATTTTTTCTGCAAAACGCGATCCCCATGGCTGGTCTATGATTTACCATGGCCGGAGAGTGGTGCCCCATGGTACCACTATGTTTCAAATCAATGCAACCATTTCTAAAAGTCATACGGAACTTTTTTGGCATTTTGGACAGATGTTGCACCTTGCACCGTAGATGTTGCATCCTGTGGATATTTATTCTTCGGAAGGCCATAACTGTTGGCTCGTTTAGAGTTACGGGAGCCATAACCAGTCAAAACGAAGATCTTTGTGAGTTTTACAGCTATGACGGCTTTAAGCCATCACTAATTAGTTTCATACCCAAAAAATCTTATCCGAACCTCAATCGGGCGTAGGACGTTTTTTACCGTTCGTTCATTCGTCACGTGGATTTTTTCTGCAAAACGGGATCCCCGTGGCTGGTCTATGATTTACCATGGCCGGAGAGTGGTGCCCCATGATACCGCTCCGTTTCAAATCCATGCATCCATTTCTAAAAGTCGTACGGCACTTTTTTGGCATTTTGGACGGATGTTGCACCTTGCACCGTAGATGTTGCACCCTGTGGATATTGATTCTTCGAAAGGCCATAACTGTTGGCTCGTTTAGGGTTACGGGAGCCATAACCAGTCAAAACGAAGATCTCTGTGAGTTCTACAGCTATGACGGCTTTAAGCCGTTACTGGTTTGTTTCATACCCAAAAAATCTTATCCGAACCTCAATCGGGCCTAGGACGTTTTTTACCGTTCGTTCATTCGTCACGTGGATTTTTTCTGCAAAACGGGATCCCCGTGGCTGGTCTATAATTTACCATTGCCGGAGAGTGGTGCCCCATTGTACCGCTCCGTTTCAAATCCATGCATCCATTTCTAAAATTCGTATAGCACTTTTTCGGCATTTTGGACGGATGCTGCACCTAGCACCGTAGATGTTGCACCCTGTGGATGTTGATTCTTCGGAAGGCCATACTGTTGGCTCGTTTAGAGTTACGGGAGCCATAACCAGTCAAAACGAAGATCTCTGTGAGTTCTACGGCAATGGCAGCTTTAAGCCATCACTGGTTTGTTTCATACCCAAAAAATCTTAGCCGAACCTCAATCGGGCCTTGGACTTTTTTACCGTTCGTTCATTCGTCACGTGGATTTTTTCTGCAAAACGGGATCCCCATGGCTGGTCTATGATTTACCATGGTCGGAGAGTGGTGCCCCATGGTACAGCTCCATTTCAAATCTATGCATCCATTTCTAAAAGTCGTACGGCACTTTTTCGGCATTTTGGACGGATGTTGGACCTTGCACCGTAGATGTTGCACCCTGTGGATATTGATTCTTCGGAAGGCCATAACTGTTGGCTCGTTTAGAGTTACGGGAGCCATAACCAGTCAAAACGAAGATCTCTGTGAGTTTTACGGCTATGACGGCTTTAAGCCGTCACTGGTTAGTTTCATACCCAAACAATCTTATCTGAACCTCAATTTGTCCTTGGACGTTTTTTTGCCATTCGTTCATTCGTCACATGGATTTTTTCTACAAAACGCGATCCCCATGGCTGGTCTATGATTTACCATGGCCGGAGAGTGGTGCCCCATGGTACCGCTATGTTTCAAATCAATGCAACCATTTCTAAAAGTCGTACGGAACTTTTTTGGCATTTTGGACAGATGTTGCACCTTGCACCGTAGATGTTGCATCCTGTGGATATTTATTCTTCGGAAGGCCATAACTGTTGGCTCGTTTAGAGTTACGGGAGCCATAACCAGTCAAAACGAAGATCTTTGTGAGTTTTACAGCTATGACGGCTTTAAGCCATCACTAATTAGTTTCATACCCAAAAAATCTTATCCGAACCTCAATCGGGCGTTGGACGTTTTTTACCGTTCGTTCATTCGTCACGTGGATTTTTTCTGCAAAACGGGATCCCCGTGGCTGGTCTATGATTTACCATGGCCGGAGAGTGGTGCCCCATGATACCGCTCCGTTTCAAATCCATGCATCCATTTCTAATAGTCGTACGGCACTTTTTTGGCATTTTGGACGGATGTTGCACCTTGCACCGTAGATGTTGCACCCTGTGGATATTGATTCTTCGAAAGGCCATAACTGTTGGCTCGTTTAGGGTTACGGGAGCCATAACCAGTCAAAACGAAGATCTCTGTGAGTTCTACAGCTATGACGGCTTTAAGCCGTTACTGGTTTGTTTCATACCCAAAAAATCTTATCCGAACCTCAATCGGGCCTAGGACGTTTTTTACCGTTCGTTCATTCGTCACGTGGATTTTTTCTGCAAAACGGGATCCCCGTGGCTGGTCTATAATTTACCATTGCCGGAGAGTGGTGCCCCATTGTACCGCTCCGTTTCAAATCCATGCATCCATTTCTAAAATTCGTACAGCACTTTTTCGGCATTTTGGACGGATGCTGCACCTAGCACCGTAGATGTTGCACCCTGTGGATATTGATTCTTCGGAAGGCCATACTGTTGGCTCGTTTAGAGTTACGGGAGCCATAACCAGTCAAAACGAAGATCTCTGTGAGTTCTACGGCAATGGCAGCTTTAAGCCATCACTGGTTTGTTTCATACCCAAAAAATCTTAGCCGAACCTCAATCGGGCCTTGGACTTTTTTACCGTTCGTTCATTCGTCACGTGGATTTTTTCTGCAAAATGGGATCCCCATGGCTGGTCTATGATTTACCATGGTCGGAGAGTGGTGCCCCATGGTACAGCTCCATTTCAAATCTATGCATCCATTTCTAAAAGTCGTATGGCACTTTTTCGGCATTTTGGACGGATATTGCACCTTGCACCGTAGATGTTGCACCCTATGGATATTGAGTCTTCGAAAGGCCATAACCGTTGGCTCGTTTAGAGTTACGGGAGCCATAACCGGTCAAAACAAAGATCTCTGTGAGTTCTACGGCTATGACGGCTTTAAGGCGTCACTGGTTAGTTTGATACCCAAAAAATCTTATCCGAACCTCAATCCGGCCTTGGACGTTTTTTACCGTTCGTTCATTCGTCACGTGAATTTTTTCTGCAAAACGGGATCCCCGTGGCTGGTCTATGATTTACCATGGCCGAAGAGTGGTGCCCCATGGTACCGCTTCGTTTCAAATCCATGCATCCATTTCTAAAAGTCGTACGGCACTTTTTCGGCATTTTGGACAGATGTTGCACCTTGCACCGTAGATGTTGCACCCTGTGGATATTGATTCTTCGGAAGGCCATAACTGTTGGCTCGTTTAGAGTTACGGGAGCAATAACCAGTCAAAACGAAGATCTCTGTGAGTTCTACGGCTATGATGGCTTTAAGCCGTCATTGGTTTGTTTCATATCCAAAAAATCTTATCCGAACCTCAATCGGGCCTTGGACGTTTTTTACCGTTCGTTCATTCGTCACGTGGATTTTTTCTGCAAAACGGGATCCCCGTGGCTGGTCTACGATTTACCATGGCCGGAGAGTGGTGCCCCATGGTACCGCTCCGTTTCATATCCATGCATCCATTTCTAAAAGCCGTACGGTACTTTGTCGGCATTTTGGACGGATGCTGCACCTTGCACCGTAGATGTTGCAACCTGTGGATATTGATTCTTCGGAAGGCAATACTGTTGGCTCATTTAGAGTTACGGGAGCCATAACAAGTCAAAACGAAGATCTCTGTGAGTTCTACGGCTATGGCAGCTTTAAGCTGTCACTGGTTTGTTTCATACCCAAAAAATCTTATCCGAACCTCAATCGGGCCTTGGACGTTTTTTACCGTTCGTTCATTCGTCACGTGGATTTTTTCTGCAAAACGGGATCCCCGTGGCTGGTCTATGATTTACCATGGTCGGAGAGTGGTGCCCCATGGTACAGCTCCATTTAAAATCTATATATGCATTTCTAAAAGTTGTACGGCACTTTTTCGGCATTTTGGACGGATGTTGCACCTTGCACCGTAGATGTTGCACCCTGTGGATATTGATTCTTCGGAAGGCCATAACCGTTGGCTCGTTTAGAGTTACGTGAGCCATAACCAGTCAAAACAAAGATCTCTGTGAGTTCTACGGCTATGACGGCTTTAAGCCGTCACTGGTTAGTTTCATACCCAAAAAATCTTATCCGAACCTCAATCCGGCCTAAGACGTTTTTTACCGTTCGTTCATTCGTCACGTGAATTTTTTCTGCAAAACGGGATCCCCGTGGCTGGTCTATGATTTACCATGGCCGGAGAGTGGTGCCCCATGGTACCGCTTTGTTTCAAATCAAGGCATCCATTTATAAAAGTCATACGACACTTTTTCGGCATTTTGGACGGATGTTGCACCTTGCACCGTAGATGTTGCACCCTGTGGATATTGATCCTTCGGAAGGCCATAACTGTTGGCTCGTTTAGATTTACGGGAGCAATAACCAGTCAAAACGAAGATCTCTGTGAGTTCTACGGCTATGATGGCTTTAAGCCGTCATTGGTTAGTTTCATATCCAAAAAATCTTATCCGAACCTCAATCGGGCCTTGGACGTTTTTTACCGTTCGTTCATTCGTCACGTGGATTTTTTCTGCAAAACGGGATCCCCGTGGCTGGTCTATGATTTACCATGGCCGGAGAGTGGTGCCTAATGGTACCGCTCCGTTTCAAATCCATGCATCCATTTCTAAAAGTCGTACAGCACTTTTTCGGCATTTTGGACGGATGCTGCACCTTGCACCGTAGATGTTGCACCCTGTGGATATTGATTCTTCGGAAGGCCATAACTGTTGGCTCGTTTAGAGTTGCAGGAGTCATAACCAGTCAAAACAAAGATCTCTGTGAGTTCTACGGCTATGACGGCTTTAAGCCATCACTGGTTTGTTTCATACCCAAAAAATCTTATCCGAACCTTAATCGGGCCTTGGACGTTTTTTACCGTTCGTTCATTCGTCACGTGGATTTTTTCTGCAAAACGGGATCCCCGTGGCTGGTCTATAATTTAACATGGCCATAGAGTGGTGCCCCATGGTACCGCTCCGTTTCAAATCCATGCATCTATTTCTAAAAGTCGTACGGCACTTTTTCGACTTTTTGGACGGATGTTGCACCTTGCACCGTAGATGTTGCACCCTGTGGATATTGATTCTTTGGAAGGCCATAACTGTTGGCTCGTTTAGAGTTATGGGAGCCATAACCAGTCAAAACGAAGATCTCTGTGAGTTCTACGGCTATGACGGCTTTAAGCCATCACTGGTTAGTTTCATACCCCAAAAAATATTATTCGAACCTCGATCGGGCCTTAGACGTTTTTTACCGTTCGTTCATTCATCACGTGGATTTTTTATGCAAAACGGGATCCCCGTGGCTGGTCTATGATTTACCATGGCCGGAGAGTGGTGCCCTACGGTACCGCTCCGTTTCAAATCCATGCATCCATTTCTAAAAGTTGTACGACACTTTTTCGGCATTTTGGACGGATGTTGCACCTTGCACCATAGATGTTGCACCCTGTGGATATTGATTCTTCGGAAGGCCATAATTGTTGGCTCGTTTAGAGTTACGGGAGCCATAACCAGTCAAAACAAAGATCTCTGTGAGTTCTACGGCTATGACGGCTTTAAGCCGTCACTAGTTAGTTTCATACCCAAAAAATCTTATCCGAACCTCAATCCGGCCTTGGACGTTTTTTACCGTTCGTTCATTCGTCACGTGAATTTTTTTTGCAAAACGGGATCCCCATGGCTGGTCTATGATTTACCATAGCCGGAGAGTGGTGCCCCATGGTACCGCTCCATTTCAAATCAAGGCATCCATTTCTAAAAGTCGTACGGCACTTTTTCGGCATTTTGGATGGATGTTGCACCTTGCACCGTAGATGTTGCACCCTGTGGATATTGATTCTTCGGAAGGCCATAACTGTTGGCTCGTTTAGAGTTACGGGAGCCATAACCAGTCGAAACGAAGATCCTTGTGAGTTCTATGGCTATGATGGCTTTGAGCCATCACTTGTTAGTTTCATATCCAAAAAATCTTATCCGAACCTCAATCGGGCCTTTAACGTTTTTTACCGTTCGTTCATTCGTCACGTGGATTTTTTTCTGCAAAACGGGATCCCCGTGGCTGGTCTATGATTTACCATGGCCGGAGAGTGGTTCCCCATGGTACCGCTCCGTTTCAAATCCATGCATCCATTTCTAAAAGTCTTACGACACTTTTTCGGCATTTTGGACGGATGTTGCACCTTGCACCGTAGATGTTGCACCCTATGGATATTGATTCTTCGAAAGGCCATAACTGTTGGCTCGTTTAGAGTTACGGGAGCCATAAACAGTCAAAACGAAGATCGCTATGAGTTCTATGGCTATGACCGCTTTAAGCCGTCACTGGTTAGTTTCATACCCAAAAAATCTTATCCGAACCTCAATCGAGCCTTGGACGTTTTTTACCGTTCGTTTCGTAACGTGGATTTTTTCTATAAAACGGGATCCCCATGGCTGGTCTATGATTTACCATGGCCAAAGAGTGGTGCCCCATGGTACCGCTCCGTTTCAAATTCATGCATCCATTTCTAAAAGTCGTACGGCACTTTTTCGGCATTTTGGACGGATGTTGCACCTTGCACCGTAGATGTTGCACCGTGTGGATATTGATTCTTCGGAAGACCATAACTATTGGCTCGTTTAGAGTTACGGGAGCCCTAAACAGTCAAAACGAAGATCTCTGTGAGTTCTACGGCTATGACGGCTTTAAGCCGTTACAAGTTAGTTTCATACCCAAAAATCTTATCCGAACCTCAATTGGGCCTTGGACGTTTTTTGCCGTTCGTTCATTCGTCACGTGGATTTTTTATGCAAAACGGGATCCCCGTGGCTGGTCTATGATTTACCATGGATGGAGAGTGGTGCCCCATGGTACCGCTCCGTTTCAAATCCATGCAACCATTTCTAAATGTCGTACGACACTTTTTCAGCATTTTGGACGGATGTTGCACCTTGCACCATAGATGTTGCACCCTATGGATATTGATTCTTCGGAAGGCCATAACTGTTGGCTCGTTTAGAGTTACGGGAGCCATAACCAGTCAAAACGAAGATCTCTGTGAGTTCTACGGCTATGATGGTTTTAATCCATCACTAGTTAGTTTCATACCCAAAAAATATTATCCGAACCTCAATCGGGCCTTGGACGTTTTTTACCGTTCGTTCATTCGTCATGTGGATTTTTTCTGCAAAACGGGATCCCCGTGGCTAGTCTATGATTTACCATGGCCGGAGAGTGGTGCACCATGGTACCGCTCCGTTTCAAATCCATGCATCCATTTCTAAAAGTCGTACGACACTTTTTCGGCATTTTGGATGGATGTTGCACCTTGCACCGTAGATGCTGCACCCTGTGGATATTGATTCTTTGGAAGGCCATAACTGTTGGCTCGTTTAGAGTTACGGGAGCCATAACCAGTCAAAACGAAGATCTCTGTGAGTTCTACGGCTATGACGGATTTAAGCCATCACTGGTTAGTTTCATACCCAAAAAATATTATTCGAACCTCAATCGGGCCATAGACGTTTTTTACCATTCGTTCATTCGTCACGTGGATTTTTTCTGCAAAACGGGATCCCCTTGGCTGGTCTATGATTTACCATGGCCGGAGAGTGGTGCTCTACGGTACCGCTCCGTTTCAAATCCATGCAACCATTTCTAAAAGTCGTACGGAACTTTTTCGGCATTTTGGATGGATGTTGCACCTTGCACCGTAGATGTTGCACCTTGTGGATATTGATTCTTTGGAAGGCCATAACTATTGGCTCGTTTAGAGTTACGGGAGCCATAACCAGTCAAAACAAAGATCTCTGTGAGTTCCACGGCTATGACGGCTTTAAGCCGTCACTAGTTAGTTTCATACCCAAAAAATCTTATCCGAACCTCAATCCGGCCTTGGACGTTTTTTACCGTTCGTTCATTCGTCACGTGAATTTTTTCTGCAAAACGGGATCCCCATGGCTGGTCTATGATTTACCATGGCCGGAGAGTGGTGCCCCATGGTACCGCTCCATTTCAAATCAAGGCATCCATTTCTAAAAGTCGTACGACACTTTTCGGCATTTTGGATGTATGTTGCACCTTGCACCGTAGATGTTGCACCCTATGGATATTGATTCTTCGGAAGGCCATAACAGTTGGGTCGTTTAGAGTTACGGGAGCCATAACCAGTCAAAACGAAGATCCCTGTGAGTTCTATGGCTATGTTGGCTTTGAGCCATCACTTGTTAGTTTCATACCCAAAAAATCTTATCCGAACCTCAATCGGGCCTTTAACGTTTTTTACCGTTCGTTCATTCGTCACGTGGATTTTTTTCTGCAAAACGGGATGCCCGTGGCTGGTCTATGATTTACCATGGCCGGAGAGTGGTGCCCCATGGTACCGTTCCGTTTCAAATCCATGCATCCATTTCTAAATGTCGTACGTCACTTTTTCGGCATTTTGGACGGATGTTGCACCTTGCACCGTAGATGTTGCACCCTATGGATATTGATTCTTCGGAAGGCCATAACTGTTGGCTCGTTTAGAGTTACGGGAGCCATAACCAGTCATAACGAAGATCGCTATGAGTTCTACGGCTATGACCGCTTTAAGCCGTCACTGGTTAGTTTCATACCCAAAAAATCTTATCCGAACCTTAATCGGGCCTTGGACGTTTTTTACCGTTCGTTTCGTAACGTGGATTTTTTCTGCAAAACGGGATCCCCATGGCTGGTCTATGATTTACCATGGCCGGAGAGTGGTGCCCCATGGTACCGCTCCATTTCAAATCCATGCATCCATTTCTAAAAGTCGTACGGCACATTTTCGGCAATTTGGACGGATGTTGCACCTTGCACCGTAGATGTTGCACCCTGTGGATATTGATTCTTCGGAAGACCATAACTGTTGGCTCGTTTAGAGTTACGGGAGCCATATACAGTCAAAACGAAGATCTCTGTGAGTTCTACGGCTATGATGGCTTTAGGCCGTCACTGGTTAGTTTCATACCCAAAAAATCTTATCCGAACCTCAATTGGGCCTTGGACGTTTTTTGCCGTTTGTTCATTCGTCACGTGGATTTTTTCTGCAAAACGGGATCCCCATGGCTGGTCTATGATTTACCATGGACGGAGAGTGGTGCCCCATGGTACCGCTCTGTTTCAAATCCATGCAACCATTTCTAAAAGTCGTATGGCACTTTTTCGGCATTTTGAACGGAGGTTGCACCTAGCACCGTAGATGTTGCACCCTGTGGATATTGATTCTTCGGAAGGCCATAACTGTTGGCTCGTTTAGAGTTACGGGAGCCATAACCAGTCAAAACGAAGATCTCTATGAGTTCTACGGCTATGATGGTTTTAAGCCATCACTAGTTAGTTTCATACCCAAAAAATCTTATCCGAACCTCAATCAGGCCTTGGACGTTTTTTACCGTTCGTTCATTCGTCACGTGGATTTTTTCTGCAAAACGGGATCCCCATGGCTGGTCTATGATTTACCATGGCCGGAGAGTGGTGCACCATGGTACCACTCCGTTTCAAATCCATGCATCCATTTCTAAAAGTCGAACGGCACTTTTTCGGCATTTTGGACGGATGTTGCACCTTGCACCGTAGATGCTGCACCCTGTGGATATTGATTCTTCGGAAGGCCATAACTGTTGGCTCGTTTAGAGTTACGGGAGCCATAACCAGTCAAAACGAAGATCTCTGTGAGTTATATGGCTATGAAAGATTTAAGCCATCACTGGTTTGTTTCATACCCAAAAAATCTTATCCGAACCTCAATCGGGCCTTGGACGTTTTTTACCGTTCGTTCATTCGTCACGTGGATTTTTTCTGCAAAACGGGATCCCCGTGGCTGGTCTATGATTTACCATGGCCGGAGAGTGGTGCCCCATGGTACCGCTCCATTTCAAATCCATGCATCCATTTCTAAAAGTCGTACAGCACTTTTTCGGTATTTTGAACGGATGTTGCACCAGGCACCGTAGATGTTGCACCCTGTGGATATTGATTCTTCGGAAGGCCATAACTGTTGGCTCGTTTAGAGTAACGAGAGCCATAACTAGTCAAAACGAAGATCTCTGTGAGTTTTACTGCTATGACTGCTTTAAGCCATCATTGGTTAGTTTCATATCCAAAAAATCTTATCTGAACCTCAATCGGGCCTTGGACATTTTTTACCGTTCATTCATTCGTCACGTGGATTTTTTCTGCAAAACGGGATCCCCGTGGCTAGTCTATGATTTACCATGGCCGGAGAGTGGTGCCCCATGGTACCGCTCCGTTTCAAATCCATGCATCCATTTCTAAAAGTCGTACGGCACTTTTTCTGCATTTTGGATGGATGTTGCACCTTGCACCGTAGATGTTGCACCCTATGGATATTGATTCTTCGGAAGGCCATAACTGTTGGCTCGTTCAGAGTTACGAGAGCCATAACCAGTCAAAACGAAGATCTCTGTGAATTCTACGGCTATGATGGCTATAAGCCATCACTGGTTAGTTTCATACCCAAAAAATCTTATCCGAACCTCAATCGGGCCTTGGACGTTTTTTACCGTTCGTTCATTCGTCACGTGGATTTTTTCTGCAAAACGGGATCCCCGTGGCTAGTCTATGATTTACCATGGCCGGAGAGTGGTGCCCCATGGTACCGCTCCGTTTCAAATCCATGCATCCATTTCTAAAAGTAGTACGGCACTTTTTCGGCATTTTGGACGGATATTGCACCTTGCACCGCAGATGTTGCACCCTGTGGATATTAATTCTTCGGAAGGCCATAACTGTTGGCTCGTTCAGAGTTACGGTAGCCATAACTAGTCAAAACGAATATCTCTGTGAGTTCTACGGCTATGATGGCTTTAAGCCATCACTGGTTAGTTTCATACCCAAAAAATCTTATCCGAACCTCAATCGGGCCTTGGACGTTTTTTACCGTTCATTCATTCGTCACGTGGATTTTTTCTGCAAAACGGGATCCCCGTGGCAGGTCTATGATTTACCATGGCCGGAGAGTGGTGCCCCATGGTACCGCTCCGTTTCAAATCCATGCATCCATTCCTAAAAGTCATACGGCACTTTTTCGGCATTTTAGTCGGATGTTGCACCTTGCACCGTAGATGTTGCACCCTGTGGATATTGATTCTTCGGAAGGCCATAACTGTTGGCTCGTTTAGAGTTACGGGAGCCATAACCAGTCAAAAAAAGATCTCTGTGAGTTCTACGGCTATGACGGCTTTAAGCCATCACTGGTTTGTTTCATACCCAAAAAATCTTATCCGAACCTCAATCGGGCCTTGGACGTTTTTTACCGTTCGTTCATTCGTCACGTGGATTTTTTCTGCAAAACGGGATCCTCGTGGCTGGTCTATAATTTACAATGGCCATAGAGTGGTGCCCCATGGTACCGCTCCGTTTCAAATCCATGCATCTATTTCTAAAAGTCGTACGGCACTTTTTCGGCATTTTGGACGGATGTTGCACCTTGCACCGTAGATGTTGCACCTTGTGGATATTGATTCTTTGGAAGGCCATAACTGTTGGCTCGTTTAGAGTTACGGGAGCCATAACTAGTCAAAACGAAGATCTCTGTGAGTTCTACGGCTATGACGGCTTTAAGCCATCACTGGTTAGTTTCATACCCAAAAAATATTATTCGAACCTCAATAGGGCCTTAGACGTTTTTTACCGTTCGTTCATTCGTCATGTGGATTTTTTCTGCAAAACGGGATCCCCGTGGCTGGCCTATTATTTACCATGGCCGGAGAGTGGTGCCCCATGGTACCTCTCCGTTTCAAATCCATGCATCCATTTCTAAAAGTCGTACGGCACTTTTTCGGCATTTTGGACGGATGTTGCACCTTGCACCGTAGATGTTGCACCTTGTGGATATTGATTCTTCGAAAGGCCATAACTGTTGGCTCGTTTAGAGTTACGGGAGCCATAACCAGTCAAAACAAAGATCTCTGTGAGTTCTACGGCTATGACGGCTTTAAGCCGTCACTGGTTAGTTTCATACCCAAAAAATCTTATCCGAACCTCAATCCGGCCTTGGACGTTTTTTACCGTTCGTTCATTCGTCACTTGAATTTTTTCTGCAAAACGGGATCCCCGTGGCTGGTCTATGATTTACCATGGCCGGAGAGTGGTGCCCCATGGTACCGCTCCATTTCAAATCAAGGCATCCATTTCTAAAAGTCGTACGGCTCTTTTTCGGCATTTTGGATGGATGTTGCACCTTGCACCGTAGATGTTGCACCCTATGGATATTGATTCTTCGGAAGGCCATAACAGTTGGCTCGTTTAGAGTTACGGGAGCCATAACTAGTCAAAATGAAGATCCCTGTGAGTTCTACGGCTATGATGGCTTTAAGCCATCAGTGGTTAGTTTCTTATCCAAAAAATCTTACCCGAACCTCAATCGGGCCTTTAACGGTTTTTACCGTTCGTTCATTCGTCACGTAGATTTTTTTCTACAAAACGGGATCCCCGTGGCTAGTCTATGATTTAGCATGGCCGGAGAGTGGTGCCCCATGGTACCGCTCCGTTTCAAATCCATGCATCCATTTCTAAAAGTTGTACGACACTTTTTCGGCATTTTGGACGGATGTTGCAACTTACACCGTAGATGTTGCACCCTATGGATATTGATTCTTCGGAAGGCCATAACTGTTGGCTCGTTTAGAGTTACGGGAGCCATAACCAGTCAAAACGAAGATCGCTGTGAGTTCTACGACTATAACCGCTATAAGCCATCACTGGTTAGTTTCATACCCAAAAAATCTTATCCGAACCTCAATCGGGCCTTGTACGTTTTTTACCGTTCGTTCATTCGTCACGTGGATTTTTTCTACAAAACGGGATCCCCATGGCTGGTCTATGATTTACCATGGCCGGAGAGTGGTGCCCCATGGTACCGCTCCGTTTCAAATCCATGCATCCATTTCTAAAAGTCGTACGCCACTTTTTCGGCATTTTGGACGGATGTTGCACCTTGAACCGTAGATGTTGCACCCTGTGGATATTATTTCTTCGGAAGACCATAACTGTTGGCTCGTTTAGAGTTACGGGAGCCATAAACAGTCAAAACGAAGATCTCTGTGAGTTCTACGGCTATGACGGCTTTAAGCCATCACTGGTTAGTTTCATACCCAAAAAACTTATCCGAACCTCAATTGGGCCTTGGACGTTTTTTTCCGCTCGTTCATTCGTCACGTGGATTTTTTCTGGAAAACGGGATCCCCGTGGCTGGTCTACGATTTACCATAGACGGAGAGTGGTGCCCTATGGTACCTCTCTGTTTCAAATCCATGCAACCATTTCTAAAAGTCGTACGGCACTTTTTCGGCATTTTGGATGGATGTTGCACCTTGCACCGTAGATGTTGCACCCTGTGGATATTGATTCTTCGGAAGGCCATAACTGTTGGCTCATTTAGAGTTACGGGAGCAATAACCAGTCAAAACGAAGATCTCTGTGAGTTCTACGACTATAACCGCTATAAGCCATCACTGGTTAGTTTCATACCCAAAAAATCTTATCCGAACCTCAATCGGGCCTTGGACGTTTTTTACCGTTCGTTCATTCGTCACGTGGATTTTTTCTACAAAACGGGATCCCCATTGCTGGTCTATGATTAACCATGTCCGGAGAGTGGTGCCCCATGGTACCGCTCTGTTTCAAATCCATGCATCCATTTCTAAAAGCCGTACGGCACTTTTTCGGCATTTTGGACGGATGTTGCACCTTGCACCGTAGAGGCTGCACCCTGTGGATATTGATTCTTCGGAAAGCCATAACTATTGGCTCGTTTAGAGTTACGGGAGCCATAACCAGTCAAAACGAAGATCTCTGTGAGTTCTATGGCTATGACGGCTTAAGCCGTAACTGGTTTGTTTCATACCCAAAAAATCTTATCCGAACCTCAATCGGGCCTTGGACGTTTTTTCCCGTTCGTTCATTCGTCACGTGGATATTTTCTGCAAAACGGGATCCCCGTGGCTGGTCTATGATTTACCATGGCTGGAGAGTGGTGCCCCATGGTACCGCTCCGTTTCAAATCCATGCATCCATTTCTAAAAGTCGTACGACACTTTTTCGGCATTTTGGATGGATGTTGCACCTTGCACCGTAGATGTTGCACCCTGTGGATACTGATTCTTCGAAAGACCATAACTGTTGGCTCGTTTAGAGTTACGGGAGCCATAACCAGTCAAAACGAAGATCTCTATGAGTTCTACGGCTATGACGGCTTTAAGCCATCATTGGTTAGTTTCATACCCAAAAATTCTTATCCGAACCTCAATCGGGCCTTGGACGTTTTTTACCGTTCGTTCATTCGTCACGTGGATTTTTTCTACAAAACGGGATCCCCATGGCTGGTCTATGATTTACCATGGCCGGAGAGTGGTGCCCCATGGTATCGCTCCGTTTCAAATCCATGCATCCATTTCTAAAAGTCGTACGCCACTTTTTCGGCATTTTGGACGGATGTTGCACCTTGAACCGTAGATGTTGCACCCTGTGGATATTGTTTCTTCGGAAGACCATAACTGTTGGCTCGTTTAGAGTTACGGGAGCCATAAACAGTCAAAACGAAGATCTCTGTGAGTTCTACGGCTATGACGGCTTTAAGCCATCACTGGTTAGTTTCATACCCAAAAAACTTATCCGAACCTCAATTGGGCCTTGGACGTTTTTTTCCGCTCGTTCATTCGTCACGTGGATTTTTTCTGGAAAACGGGATCCCCGTGGCTGGTCTACGATTTACCATAGACGGAGAGTGGTGCCCTATGGTACCTCTCTGTTTCAAATCCATGCAACCATTTCTAAAAGTCGTACGGCACTTTTTCGGCATTTTGGATGGATGTTGCACCTTGCACCGTAGATGTTGCACCCTGTGGATATTGATTCTTCGGAAGGCCATAACTGTTGGCTCGTTTAGAGTTACGGGAGCAATAACCAGTCAAAACGAAGATCTCTGTGAGTTCTACGACTATAACCGCTATAAGCCATCACTGGTTAGTTTCATACCCAAAAAATCTTATCCGAACCTCAATCGGGCCTTGGACGTTTTTTACCGTTCGTTCATTCGTCACGTGGATTTTTTCTACAAAACGGGATCCCCATGGCTGGTCTATGATTTACCATGGCCGAAGAGTGGTGCCCCATGGTACCGCTCTGTTTCAAATCCATGCATCCATTTCTAAAAGCCGTACGGCACTTTTTCGGCATTTTGGATGGATGTTGCACCTTGCACCGTAGATGCTGCACCCTGTGGATATTGATTCTTCGGAACGCCATAACTGTTGGCTCGTTTAGAGTTACGGGAGCCATAACCAGTCAAAACGAAGATCTCTGTGAGTTCTACGGCTATGACGGCTTTAAGCCATCACTGGTTAGTTTCATACCCAAAAGACTTATCCGAACCTCAATTGGGCCTTGGACGTTTTTTTCCGCTCGTTCATTCGTCACGTGGATTTTTTCTGGAAAACGGGATCCCCGTGGCTGGTCTACGATTTACCATAGACGGAGAGTGGTGCCCTATGGTACCTCTCTGTTTCAAATCCATGCAACCATTTCTAAAAGTCGTACGGCACTTTTTCGGCATTTTGGATGGATGTTGCACCTTGCACCGTAGATGTTGCACCCTGTGGATATTGATTCTTCGGAAGGCCATAACTGTTGGCTCATTTAGAGTTACGGGAGCAATAACCAGTCAAAACGAAGATCTCTGTGAGTTCTACGACTATAACCGCTATAAGCCATCACTGGTTAGTTTCATACCCAAAAAATCTTATCCGAACCTCAATCGGGCCTTGGACGTTTTTTACCGTTCGTTCATTCGTCACGTGGATTTTTTCTACAAAACGGGATCCCCATGGCTGGTCTATGATTTACCATGGCCGAAGAGTGGTGCCCCATGGTACCGCTCTGTTTCAAATCCATGCATCCATTTCTAAAAGCCGTACGGCACTTTTTCGGCATTGTGGACGGATGTTGCACCTTGCACCGTAGATGCTGCACCCTGTGGATATTGATTCTTCGGAAAGCCATAACTGTTGGCTCGTTTAGAGTTACGGGAGCCATAACCAGTCAAAACGAAGATCTCTGTGAGTTCTATGGATATGACGGCTTAAGCCGTAACTGGTTTGTTTCCTACCCAAAAAATCTTATCCGAACCTCAATCGGGCCTTGGACGTTTTTTCCCGTTCGTTCATTCGTCACGTGGATATTTTCTGAAAAACGGGATCCCCGTGGCTGGTCTATGATTTACCATGGCTGGAGAGTGGTGCCCCATGGTACCGCTCCGTTTCAAATCCATGCATCCATTTCTAAAAGTCATACGGCACTTTTTCGGCATTTTGGACGGATGTTGCACCTTGCACCGTAGATGCTGCACCCTGTGGATATTGATTCTTCGGAAGGCCATAACTGTTGGCTCGTTTAGAGTTACGGGAGCCATAACCAGTCAAAACGAAGATCTCTGTGAGTACTACGGCTATGATGGCTTAAGCCGTAACTGGTTTGTTTCACACCCAAAAAATCTTATCTGAACCTCAATCGGGCCTTGGACGTTTTTTACCGTTCGTTCATTCGTCACGTGGATTTTTTCTGCAAAACGGGATCCCCGTGGCTGGTCTATGATTTACCATCGCCGGAGAGTGGTGCCCCATGGTACAGCTCCGTTTCAAATCCATGCATCCATTTCTAAAAGTCGTACGACACTTTTTCGGCATTTTGGACGGATGTTGCACCTTGCACCGTAGATGTTGCACCCTATGGATATTGATTCTTCGGAAGATCATAACTGTTGGCTCGTTTAGAGTTACGGGAGCCATAAACAGTCAAAACGAAGATCTCTGTGAGTTCTATGGCTATGACGGCTTTAAGCCATCACTGGTTAGTTTCATACCCAAAAAACTTATCCGAACCTCAATTGGGCCTTGGACGTTTTTTGCCGCTCGTTCATTCGTCACGTGGATTTTTTCTGGAAAACGGGATCCCCGTGGCTGGTCTACGATTTACCATGGACGGAGAGTGGTGCCCTATGGTACCGCTCTGTTTCAAATCCATGCAACCATTTCTAAAAGTCGTACGGCAGTTTTTCGGCATTTTGGATGGATGTTGCACCTTGCACCGTAGATGTTGCACCCTGTGGATATTGATTCTTCGGAAGGCCATAACTGTTGGCTCATTTAGAGTTACGGGAGCAATAACCAGTCAAAATGAAGATCTCTGTGAGTTCTACGGCTATGAAGGCTTTAAGCCATCATTAGGTAGTTTCATACCCAAAAAATCTTATCCGAACCTCAATCGGGCCTTGGACGTTTTTTACCGTTCGTTCATTCATCACGTGGATTTTTTCTGCAAAATGGGATCCCCATGGCTGGTCTATGATTTACCATGGCCGGAGAGTTGTGCCCCATGGTACCGCTCCGTTTCAAATCCGTGCATCCATTTCTAAAAGTCATACGGCACTTTTTCGGCATTTTGGACGGATGTTGCACCTTGCACCTTAGATGGTGCACCTTGTGGATATTGATTCTTCGGAAAGCCATAACTGTTGGCTCGTTTAGAGTTACGGGAGCCATAACCAGTCAAAACGAAGATCTCTGTGAGTTCTACGGCAATGACGGCTTAAGCCGTAACTGGTTTGTTTCATACCCAAAAAATCTTATCCGAACCTCAATCGGGCCTTGGACGTTTTTTCCCGTTCGTTCATTCGTCACGTGGATTTTTTCTGCAAAACGGGATCTCCGTGGCTGGTCTATGATTTACCATGGCTGGAGAGTGGTGCCCCATGGTACCGCTCCGTTTCAAATCCATGCATCCATTTCTAAAAGTCGTACGACACTTTTTCGGCATTTTGGACGGATGTTGCACCTTGCACCGTAGATGTTGCACCCTGTGGATACTGATTCTTCGAAAGACCATAACTGTTGGCTCGTTTAGAGTTACGGGAGCCATAACCAGTCAAAACGAAGATCTCTATGGGTTCTACGGCTATGACGGCTTTAAGCCATCATTGGTTAGTTTCATACCCAAAAATTCTTATCCGAACCTCAATCGGGCCTTGGACGTTTTTTACCGTTCGTTCATTCGTCACGTGGATTTTTTTTGCAAAACGGGATCCCCGTGGCTGGTCTATGATTTACCATGGCCGGAGAGTGGTTCCCCATGGTACCGCTCCGTTTCAAATCCATGCATCCATTTCTAAAAGTCATACGGCACTTTTTCGGCATTTTGGACGGATGTTGCACCTTGCACCGTAGATGCTGCACCCTGTGGATATTGATTCTTCGGAAGGCCATAACTGTTGGCTCGTTTCGAGTTACGGGAGCCATAACCAGTCAAAACGAAGATCTCCGTGAGTTCTACGGCTATGATGGCTTAAGCCGTAACTGGTTTGTTTCATACCTAAAAAATCTTATCTGAACCTCAATCGGGCCTTGGACGTTTTTTACCGTTCGTTCATTCGTCACGTGGATTTTTTCTGCAAAACGGGATCCCCGTGGCTGGTCTATGATTTACCATCGCCGGAGAGTGGTGCCCCATGGTACAGCTCCGTTTCAAATCCATGCATCCATTTCTAAAAGTCGTACGGCACTTTTTCGGCATTTTGGACGGATGTTGCACCTTGCACCGTAGATGTTGCACCCTGTGGATATTGATTCTTCGGAAGGCCATAACTGTTGGCTCGTTTAGAGTTACGGGAGCCATAACCAGTCAAAACGAAGATCTCTGTGTGTTCTACGGCTATGATGGCTTTAAGCCGTCACTAGTTAGTTTCATACCCAAAAAATCTTATCCGAACCTCAATCGGGCTTTGGACGTTTTTTACCGTTCGTTCATTCGTCACGTGGATTTTTTCTGCAAAACGGGATCCCCGTGGCTGGTCTATAATTTACCATGGCCGGAGAGTGGTGCCCCATGGTACCGCTCTGTTTCAAATCCATGCATCCATTTCTAAAAGTCGTACGGTACTTTTTCGGCATTTTGGACGGATGTTGCACCTTGCACCGTAGATGTTGCACCCTGTGGATATTGATTCTTCGGAAGGCCATAACTGTTGGCTCGTTTAGAGTTACGGGAGGCATAACAAGTCAAAACGAAGATCACTGTGAGTTCTACGGCTATGATGGCTTTAAGCCGTCACTGGTTAGTTTCATACCCAAAAAATCTTATCCGAACCTTAATCGGGCCTTGGACGTTTTTTGTCGTTCGTTCATTCGTTACGTGGACTTTTTCTGCAAAACGGGGTCCCAGTTGCTGGTCTATGATTTACCATGGCCGGAGAGTGGTGCCCCATGGTACCGCTCCGTTTCAAATCCATGCAACCATTTCTAAAAGTCGTACGGTACTTTTTCGGCATTTTGGACGGATGTTGCACCTTGCACCGTAGATGTTGCACCCTGTGGATATTGATTCTTCGGAAGGCCATAACTGTTGGCTCGTTTAGAGTTACGGGAGGCATAACAAGTCAAAACGAAGATCACTGTGAGTTCTACGGCTATGATGGCTTTAAGCCGTCACTAGTTAATTTCATATCCAAAAAATCTTATCCGAACCTCAATCGGGCCTTGGACGTTTTTTACCGTTCGTTCATTCGTCACGTGGAGTTTTTCTGCAAAACAGGATCCCCGTGGCTGGTCTATGATTTACCATGGCCAGAGAGTGGTGCACCATGGTACCGCTCTGTTTTTAATCCATGCATCCATTTCTAAAAGTCGTACGGCACTTTTTCGGCATTTTGGACGGATGTTGCACCTTGCACCGTAGATGTTGCACCTTGTGGATATTGATACTTCGGAAGGCCATAACTGTTCGCTCGTTTAGAGTTACGGGAGACATAACCAGTCAAAATGAAGATCTCTGTGAGTTCTACGGCTATGACATCTTTAAGCCGTCACTGGTTTGTTTCATACACAAAAAATCTTATCCGAACCTCAATCGGGCCTTGGACGTTTTTTACCGTTCGTTCATTCGTCACGTGGAGTTTTTCTGCAAAACAGGATCCCCGTGGCTGGTCTATGATTTACCATGGCCAAAGAGTGGTGCACCATGGTACCGCTCTGTTTTTAATCCATGCATCCATTTCTAAAAGTCGTACGGCACTTTTTCGGCATTTTGGACGGATGTTGCACCTTGCACCGTAGATGTTGCACCTTGTGGATATTGATACTTCGGAAGGCCATAACTGTTCGCTCGTTTAGAGTTACGGGAGACATAACCAGTCAAAATGAAGATCTCTGTGAGTTCTACGGCTATGACATCTCTGTTAGTTTCATACCCAAAAAATCTTATCTGAACCTCAATCGGGCCGTGGACGTTTTTTCCCGTTCGTTCATTCGTCACGTGGATTTTTTCTGCAAAACGGGATCCCCGTGGCTGACTATGATTTACCATGGCCGGAGAGTGGTGCTCCATGGTACTGCTCCGTTTCAAATCCATGCATCCATTTCTAAAAGTCGTACGGTACTTTTTCGGCATTTTGGACGGATGTTGCACCTTGCACCGTAGATGTTGCACCCTGTGGATATTGATTCTTCGGAAGGCCATAACTGTTGGCTCGTTTAGATTTACGGGAGCCATAACCAGTCAAAACGAAGATCTCTGTGAGTTCTACGGCTATGACGGCTTTAAGCCGTCACTAGTTAGTTTCATACCCAAAAAATCTTATCCGAACCTCAATCGGGCTTTGGACGTTTTTTACCGTTCGTTCATTCGTCACGTGGATTTTTTCTGCAAAACGGGATCCCCGTGGCTGGTCTATAATTTACCATGGCCGGAGAGTGGTGCCCCATGGTACCGCTCTGTTTCAAATCCATGCATCCATTTCTAAAAGTCGTACGGCACTTTTTCGCCATTTTGGACGGAAGTTGCACCTTGCACCATAGATGTTGCACTCTGTGGATATCGATTCTTCGGAAGGCCATAACTGTTGGCTCGTTTAGAGTTACGGGAGCCATAACCAGTCAAAACGAAGATCTCTGTGAGTTCTACGGCTATGACATCTTTAAGCCGTCACTGGTTATTTTAATACACAAAAATTTTAACCGAACCTCAATCGGGCCTTGGACGTTTTTTACCGTTCGTTCATTCGTCACGTGGATTTTTTCTACAAAACGGGATCCCCGTGGCTGGTCTATGATTTACCATGGCCGGAGAGTGGTGCCCCATGGTACCGCTCCGTTTCAAATCCATGCATCCATTTTTAAAAGTCCTACGGCACTTTTTCGGCATTTTGGACGGATGTTGCACCTTGCATCGTAGATGTTGCACCCTATGGAAATATATTCTTCGGAAGGCCATAACTGTTGGCTCGTTTAGATTTGCGGGAGCCATAACCAGTCAAAATGAAGATCTCTGTGAGTTCTACGGCTATGACGGCCTTAAGCCGTCACTGGTTAGTTTCATATCAAAAAAATCTTATCCAAACCTCAATCGGGCCTTGGACGTTTTTTACCGTTCGTTCATTCGTCATGTGGATTTTTTCTGCAAAACGGGATCCCCGTGGATGGTCTATGATTTACCATGGCCGGAGAGTGGTGCCCCATGGTACCGCTCCATTTCAAATCGATGCATCCATTTCTAAAAGGCGTACGGCACTTTTTCGGCATTTTGGACGGATGTTGCACCTTGCACCGTAGATGTTGCACCCTGTGGATATTGATTCTTCGGAAGGCCATAACTGTTGGCTCGTTTAGAGTTACGGGAGCCATAACCAGTCAAAACGAAGATCACTGTGAGTTCTAGGGCTATGATGGCTTTAAGCCATCACTAGTTAGTTTCGTATCCAAAAAATCTTATCCGAACCTCAATCGGGCCTTGGACGTTTTTTACCGTTCGTTCATTCGTCACGTGGAGTATTTCTGCAAAACAGAATCCCCGTGGCTGGTCTATGATTTACCATGTCCAGAGAGTGGTGCACCATGGTACCGCTCTGTTTTTAATCCATGCATCCATTTCTAAAAGTCGTACGGCACTTTTTCGGCATTTTGGACGGATGTTGCACCTTGCACCGTAGATGTTGCACCTTGTGGATATTGATACTTCGGAAGGCCATAACTGTTCGCTCGTTTAGAGTTACGGGAGACATAACCAGTCAAAACGAAGATCTCTGTGAGTTCTATGGCTATGAAGGCTTTAAGCGGTCACTGGTTAGTTTCATACCCAAAAAATCTTATCCGAACCTCAATCGGGCCTTGGACGTTTTTTCCCGTTCATTCATTCGTCACGTGGATTTTTTCTGCAAAACGGGATCCCCGTGGCTGACTATGATTTACCATGGCCGGAGAGTGGTGCTCCATGGTACTGCTCCGTTTCAAATCCATGCATCCATTTCTAAAAGTCGTACGGTACTTTTTCGGCATTTTGGACGGATGTTGCACCTTGCACCGTAGATGTTGCACCCTGTGGATATTGATTCTTCGGAAGGCCATAACTGTTGGCTCGTTTAGATTTACGGGAGCCATAACCAGTCAAAACGAAGATCTCTGTGAGTTCTACGGCTATGATGGCTTTAAGCCGTCACTAGTTAGTTTCATACCCAAAAAATCTTATCCGAACCTCAATCGGGCTTTGGACGTTTTTTACCGTTCGTTCATTCGTCACGTGGATTTTTTCTGCAAAACGGGATCCCCGTGGCTGGTCTATAATTTACCATGGCCGGAGAGTGGTGCCCCATGGTACCGCTCCGTTTCAAATCCATGCATCCATTTCTAAAAGTCGTACGGCACTTTTTCGGCATTTTGGACGGAAGTTGCACCTTGCACCATAGATGTTGCACCCTGTGGATATCGATTCTTCGGAAGGCCATAACTGTTGGCTCATTTAGAGTTACGGGAGCCATAACCAGTCAAAACGAAGATCTCTGTGAGTTCTACGGCTATGACATCTTTAAGCCGTCACTGGTTTGTTTCATACACAAAAAATCTTATCCGAACCTCAATCGGGCCTTGGACGTTTTTTACCGTTCGTTCATTCGTCACGTGGATTTTTTCTACAAAACGGGATCCCCGTGGCTGGTCTATGATTTACCATGGCCGGAGAGTGGTGCCCCATGGTACCGCTCCGTTTCAAATCCATGCATCCATTTCTAAAAGTCCTACGGCACTTTTTCGGCATTTTCGACGGATGTTGCACCTTGCATCGTAGATGTTGCACCCTGTTGAAATATATTCTTCGGAAGGCCATAACTGTTGGCTCGTTTAGAGTTACGGGAGCCATAACCAGTCAAAACGAAGATCTATGTGAGTTCTACGGCTATGACGGCCTTAAGCCGTCACTGGTTAGTTTCATATCAAAAAAATCTTATCCAAACCTCAATCGGGCCTTGGACGTTTTTTACCGTTCGTTCATTCGTCATGTGGATTTTTTCTGCAAAACGGGATCCCCGTGGATGGTCTATGATTTACCATGGCCGGAGAGTGGTGCCCCATGGTACCGCTCCATTTCAAATCGATGCATCCATTTCTAAAAGGCGTACGACACTTTTTCGGCATTTTGGACGGATGTTGCACCTTGCACCGTAGATGTTGCACCCTGTGGATATTGATTCTTCGGAAGGCCATAACTGTTGGCTCGTTTAGAGTTACGGGAGCCATAACCAGTCAAAACGAAGATCACTGTGAGTTCTAGGGCTATGATGGCTTTATGCCATCACTAGTTAGTTTCATATCCAAAAAATCTTATCCGAACCTCAATCGGGCCTTGGACGTTTTTTACCGTTCGTTCATTCGTCACGTGGAGTTTTTCTGCAAAACAGGATCCCCGTGGCTGGTCTATGATTTACCATGGCCAGAGAGTGGTGCACCATGGTACCGCTCAGTTTTTAATCCATGCATCCATTTCTAAAAGTCGTACGGCACTTTTTCGGCATTTTGGACGGATGTTGCACCTTGCACCGTAGATGTTGCACCTTGTGGATATTGATACTTCGGAAGGCCATAACTGTTCGCTCGTTTAGAGTTACGGGAGACATAACCAGTCAAAACGAAGATCTCTGTGAGTTCTATGGCTATGACGGCTTTAAGCTGTCACTGGTTAGTTTCATACCCAAAAAATCTTATCCGAACCTCAATCGGGCCTTGGACGTTTTTTCCCGTTCGTTCATTCGTCACGTGGATTTTTTCTGCAAAACGGGATCCCCGTGGCTGACTATGATTTACCATGGCCGGAGAGTGGTGCTCCATGGTACTGCTCCGTTTCAAATCCATGCATCCATTTCTAAAAGTCGTACGGTACTTTTTCGGCATTTTGGACGGATGTTGCACCTTGCACCGTAGATGTTGCACCCTGTGGATATTGATTCTTCGGAAGGCCATAACTGTTGGCTCGTTTAGATTTACGGGAGCCATAACCAGTCAAAACGAAGATCTCTGTGAGTTCTACGGCTATGATGGCTTTAAGCCGTCACTAGTTAGTTTCATACCCAAAAAATCTTATCCGAACCTTAATCGGGCTTTGGACGTTTTTTACCGTTCGTTCATTCGTCACGTGGATTTTTTCTGCAAAACTGGATCCCCGTGGCTGGTCTATAATTTACCATGGCCGGAGAGTGGTGCCCCATGGTACCGCTCCGTTTCAAATCCATGCATCCATTTCTAAAAGTCGTACGGCACTTTTTCGGCATTTTGGACGGAAGTTGCACCTTGCACCATAGATGTTGCACCCTGTGGATATCGATTCTTCGAAAGGCCATAACTGTTGGCTCGTTTAGAGTTACGGGAGCCATAACCAGTCAAAATGAAGATCTTTGTGAGTTCTACGGATATGACCGCTTTAAGCCGTCACTGGTTTGTTTCATACACAAAAAATCTTATCCGAACCTCAATCGGGCCTTGGACGTTTTTTACCGTTCGTTCATTCGTCACATGGATTTTTTCTGCAAAACGGGATCCCCGTGGCTGGTTTATGACTTACCATGGCCGGAGAGTGGTGCCCCATGGTACCGCTCCGTTTCAAATCCATGCATCCATTTCTAAAAGTCCTACGGCACTTTTTCGGCATTTTGGACGGATGTTGCACCTTGGATCGTAGATGTTGCACCCTGTGGAAATATATTCTTCGGAAGGCCATAACTGTTGGCTCGTTTAGAGTTACGGGAGCCATAACCAGTCAAAACGAAGATCTCTGTGAGTTCTACGGCTATGATGGCCTTAAGCCGTCACTGGTTAGTTTTATATCAAAAAAATCTTATCCGAACCTCAATCGGGCCTTGGACGTTTTTTACCGTTCGTTCATTCGTCATGTGGATTTTTTCTGCAAAACGGGATCCCCGTGGCTGGTCTATGATTTACCATGGCCGGAGAGTGGTGCCCCATTGTACCGCTCCGTTTCAAATCCATGCATCCATTTCTAAAAGTCGTACGGCACTTTTTCGGCATTTTGGACGGGTGTTCCACCTTGCACCGTAGATGTTGCACCCTGTGGATATTGATTTTTCGGAAGGCCATAACTATTGGCTCGTTTAGAGTTACGGGAGCCATAACCAGTCAAAACGAAGATCTCTGTGAGTTCTACGGCTATGACCACTTTAAGCCGTCACTGGTTAGTTTCATACGCAAAAAATCTTATCCGTACCTCAATTGGGCCTTGGACGTTTTTTTACCGTTCGTTCATTCGTCACGTGGATTTTTTCTGCATAACGGGATCCCCGTGGCTGGTCTATGATTTACCATCGCCAAAGAGTGGTTCATGGTACCGCTCCGTTTCAAATCCATGCATCCATTTCTAAAAGTCATACGGCACTTTTTCGGCATTTTGGACGGATGTAGCACCTTGCACCGTAGATGTTGCACCCTGTGGATATTGATTCTTCGGAAGGCCATAACTGTTGGATCGTTTAGAGTTACGGGAGCCATAACCAGTCAAAACGAAGCTCTTTGTGATTTCTACGGCTATGACCGCTTTAAGCCGTCACTGGTTAGTTTCATACCCAAAAAATCTTATCCGAACCTCAATCGGGCATTGGACGTTTTTTACCGTTCGTTCATTCGTCACGTTGATTTTTTCTGCAAAATGGGATCCCCGTTGCTGGTCTATGATTTACCATGGCTGGAGAGTGGTGCACAATGGTACCGCTCCATTTCAAATCCATGCATCCATTTCTAAAAGTCGTACGGCACTTTTTCGGCATTTTGGACGGATGTTGCACCTTGCACCGTAGATGTTGCACCCTGTGGATATTTATTTTTTGGAAGGCCATAAATGTTGGCTCGTTTAGAGTTACGGGAGCCATAACCAGTCAAAACGAAGGTCTCTGTGAGTTCTACGGCTATGAAGGCTTTAAGACATCACTGGTTAGTTTCATACCCAAAAAATCTTATCCGAACCTCAATCGAGCCTTGGACGTTTTTTACCGTTCGTTTATTCGTCACGTGGATTTTTTCTGCAAAACGGGATCCCCGTGGCTGGTCTATGATTTACCATCGCCGGAGAGTGGTGACCCATGGTACCTCTCCGTTTCAAATCCCTGCATCCATTTCTAAAAGTCGTACGACAAATTTTCGGCATTTTGGACGGATGTTGCACCTTGCACCGTAGATGTTGCACCCTGTGGATTATGATTCTTCGGAAGGCCATAACTATTGGCTCGTTTAGAGTTACGGGAGCCATAACCAGTCAAAGCGAAGATCTCTGTGAGTTCTACGGCTATGAAAGCTTTAAACCGTCAATGGTTAGTATCATACCCAAAAAATCTTATCCGAAACTCAATCGGGCCTTGGACGTTTTTTACCGTTCGTTCATTCGTCACATGGATTTTTTCTACAAAACGGGATCCCAGTGGCTGGTCTATGATTTACCATCACCGGAGAGTGGTGCCCCATGGTACCGCTCCGTTTCAAATCCATGCATCCATTTCTAAAAGTCGTACGACACTTTTTTGGCATTTTGGACGGATGTTGCACCTTGCACCGTCGATGTTGCACCTTATGGATATTGATTCTTCGAAAGGCCATAACTGTTGGCTCGTTTAGAGTTACGGGAGCCATAACCAATCAAAACGAAGATCTTTATGAGTTCTACGGCTATGACCGCTTTAAGCCGTCTCTGGTTAGTTTCATACCCAAAAACTCTTATTCGAAACTCAATCGGACCTTGGACGTTTTTTACCGTTCGTTCATTCGTCACATGGATTTTTTCTGCAAAACGGGATCCCCGTGGCTGGACTATGATTTACCATGGCCGGAGAGTGATGCCCCATGGTACCGCTCCGTTTCAAATCCATGCATCCATTTCTAAAAGTCGTATGGCAATTTTTGAGCATTTTGGACGGATGTTTCACCTTGCACCGTAGAAGTTGCACCCTGTGGATATTGATTCTTTGGAAGGCTATAACTGTTGGCTCGTTTAGAGTTACGGGAGCCATAACCAGTCAAAACGAAGATCTCTGTGAGTTCTACGGCTATGATGGCTTTAAGCCCTCACTGGTTAGTTTCATACCCAAAAAATCTGATCTGAAACTGAATCGGGCCTTGGATGTTTTTTACCGTTCGTTCATTCGTCACGTGGATTTTTTCTGCAAAACGGGATCCCCGTGGCTGGTCTATTATTTACCATCGCCGGAGAGTGGTGCCCCATGATACCGCTCCGTTTCAAATCCATGCATCCATTTCTAAAAGTCGTACGACACTTTTTCGGCATTTTTGACGGATGTTGCACCTTGCACCGTAGATGTTGCACCCTGTGGATATTGATTCTTCGGAAGGCCATTACTATTGGCTCGTTTAGAGTTACGGGAGCCATAACCAGTCAAAACGAAGATCTCTGTGATTTCTACGGCTATGACCGCTTTAAGCCGTCACTAGTTAGTTTCATACCCAAAAAATCTTATCTGAACCTCAATCGGGCATTGGACGTTTTTTACCGTTCGTTCATTCGTCTCGTTGATTTTTTCTGCAAAATGTGATCCCCGTTGTTGATCTATGATTTACAATGGCTGGAGAGTGGAGCACCATGGTACCGCTCCATTTCAAATCAAAGCATCCATTTCGAAAAGTCGTACGGCACTTTTTCGGCATTTTGGACGGATGTTGCACCTTGCACCGTAGATGTTGCACCCTATGGATATTGATTCTTCGGAAGGCCATAACTGTTGGCTCGTTTAGAGTTACGGGAGCCATAACCAGTCAAAACGAAGGTCTCTGTGAGTTCTACAGCTATGAAGGCTTTAAGACGTCACTGGTTAGTTTCATACCCAAAAAATCTTATCCGAACCTCAATCGGGCCTTGGACGTTTTTTACCGTTCGTTCATTCGTCACGTGGATTTTTTCTGCAAAATGGGAACCCCCGTGGCTGGTCTATGATTTACCATCACTGGAGAGTGGGGCCTCATGGTACCGCTCCGTTTCAAATCCATGCATCCATTTCTAAAAGTCGTACGGCACTTTTTCGGCATTTTGGATGGATGTTGCACCTTGCACCGTAGATGTTGCACCCTGTGGATATTGATTCTTCGGAAGGCCATAATTGTTGGCTCGTTTAGAGTTACGGGAGCCATAACTAGTCAAACCGAAGCTCTCTATGAGTTCTACGGCTATGACCGCTTTAAGCCGTCACTGGTTAGTTTCATACCCAAAAAATCTTATCTGAACCTCAATCGGGCCATGGACGTTTTTTACCGTTCGTTCATTCGTCACGTGGATTTTTTCTGCAAAACGAGATCCCCGTGGCTGGTCTATGATTTACCATCGCCGGAGAGTGGTGCCCCATGGTTCCGCTCCGTTTTAAATCCATGCATCCATTTCTAAAAGTCGTACGACACTTTTTCGGCATTTTGGACGGATGTTGCACCATGCACCGTAGATGTTGCACCCTGTGGATATTGATTCTTTGGAAGGCCATAACTGTTAGCTCGTTTAGAGTTACGGGAGCCATAACCAGTCAAAACGAAGATCTCTGTGATTTCTACGGCTATGACCGCTTTAAGCCGTCACTGGTTAGTTTCATACCCAAAAAATCTTATCCGAACCTCAATCGGGCATTGGACGTTTTTTACCGTTCGTTCATTCGTCACGTTGATTTTTCTGCAAAATGGGATCCCCGTTGCTGGTCTATGATTTACCATGGCTGGAGAGTGGTGCACCATGGTACCGCTCCATTTCAAATCCATGCATCCATTTCTAAAAGTCGTACGACACTTTTTCGGCATTTTGGACGGATGTTGCACCTTGCACTGTAGATGTTGCACCCTGTGGATATTGATTCTTCGGAAGGCCATAACTGTTGGCTCGTTTAGAGTTACGGGAGCCATAACCAGTCAAAACGAAGGTCTCTGTGAGTTCTACGGCTATGAAGGCTTTAAGACGTCACTGGTTAGTTTCATACCCAAAAAATCTTATCCAAACCTCAATCGGGCCTTGGACGTTTTTTACCGTTCGTTCATTCGTCACGTGGATTTTTTCTGCAAAATGGGAACCCCCATGGCTGGTCTAGGATTTACCATCGCTGGAGAGTGGTGCCTCATGGTACCGCTCCGTTTCAAATCCATGCATCCATTTCTAAAAGTCGTACGGCACTTTTTCGGCATTTTGGATGGATGTTGCACCTTGCACCGTAGATGTTGCACCCTATGGATATTGATTCTTCGTAAGGCCATAATTGTTGGCTCGTTTAGAGTTACGGGAGCCATAACCAGTCAAACCGAAGCTCTCTATGAGTTCTACGGCTATGACTGCTTTAAGCCCTCACTAGTTAGTTTCATACCCAAAAAATCTTATCCGAACCTCAATCGGGCCTTGGACGTTTTTTACCGTTCGTTCATGCGTCACGTGGATTTTTTCTGCAAAACGGGATCCCCGTGGCTGGTCTATGATTTACCATCGCCGGAGAGTGGTGCCCCATGGTACCGCTCCGTTTCAAATCCATGCATCCATTTCTAAAAGTCGTACGACAAATTTTCGGCATTTTGGACGGATGTAGCACCTTGCACCGTAGATGTTGCACCCTGTGGATATTGATTCTTCGGAAGGCCATAACTATTGGCTCGTTTAGAGTTACGGGAGCCATAACCAGTCAAAGCGAAGATCTCTGTGAGTTCTACGGCTATGAAAGCTTTAAACCGTCTCTGGTTAGTATCATACCCAAAAAATCTTATCCGAAACTCAATCGGGTCTTGGACGTTTTTTACCATTCGTTCATTCGTCACGTGGATTTTTTCTACAAAACGGGATCCCAGTGGCTGGTCTATGATTTACCATCGCCGGAGAGTGGTGCCCCATGGTACCGCTCTGTTTTTAATCCATGCATCCATTTCTAAAAGTCGTACGGCACTTTTTCGGCATTTTGGACGGATGTTGCACCTTGCACCGTAGATGTTGCACCTTGTGGATATTGATACTTCGGAAGGCCATAACTGTTCGCTCGTTTAGAGTTACGGGAGACATAACCAGTCAAAATGAAGATCTTTGTGAGTTCTACGGCTATGACGGCTTTAAGCCGTCACTGGTTAGTTTCATACCCAAAAAATCTTATCCGAACCTCAATCGGGCCTTGGACGTTTTTTCCCGTTCGTTCATTCGTCACGTGGATTTTTTCTACAAAACGGGATCCCCGTGGCTGACTATGATTTACCATGGCCGGAGAGTGGTGCTCCATGGTACTGCTCCGTTTCAAATCCATGCATCCATTTCTAAAAGTCGTACGGTACTTTTTCGGCATTTTGGACGGATGTTGCACCTTGCACCGTAGATGTTGCACCCTGTGGATATTGATTCTTCGGAAGGCCATAACTGTTGGCTTGTTTAGAGTTACGGGAGCCATAACCAGTCAAAACGAAGATCTCTGTGAGTTCTACGGCTATGATGGCTTTAAGCCCTCACTGGTTAGTTTCATACCCAAAAAATCTGATCCGAAACTCAATCGGGCCTTGGATGTTTTTTACCGTTCGTTCATTCGTCACGTGGATTTTTTCTGCAAAACGGGATCCCCGTGGCTGGTCTATTATTTACCATCGCCGGAGAGTGGTGCCCCATGGTACCGCTCCGTTTCAAATCCATGCATCCATTTCTAAAAGTCGTATGACACTTTTTCGGCATTTTGGACGGATTTTGCACCTTGCACCGTAGATGTTGCACCCTGTGGATATTAATTCTTCGGAAGGCCATAACTATTGGCTCGTTTAGAGTTATGGGAGCCATAACCAGTCCAAGCGAAGATCTCTGTGAGTTCTACGGCTATGAAAGCTTTAAGCCGCCACTAGTTAGTATCATACCCAAAAAATCTTATTCGAAACTCAATCGGGCCTTGGACGTTTTTTACCGTTGGTTCATTCGTCACGTGGATTTTTTCTGCAAAACGGGATCCCCGTGGCTGGTCTATGATTTACCATCGCCGGAGAGTGGTGCCCCATGGTACCGCTCCATTTCAAATCCATGCATCCATTTCTAAAAGTCGTACGGCACTTTTTCGGCATTTTGGACGGATGTTGCACCTTGCACCGTCGATGTTGCACCCTGTGGATATTAATTCTTCGGAAGGCCATAACCGTTGGCTCATTTAGAGTTACGGGAGCCATAACCAGTCAAAACGAAGATCTCTATGATTTATACGGCTATGACCACTTTAAGCCGTCACTGGTTATTTTCATACCCAAAAAATCTTATCCGAAACTCAATCGAGCCTTGGACGTTTTTTACCGTTCGTTCATTCATCACGTGGATTTTTTCTGCAAAACGGGATCCCCGTGGCTGGTCTACGATTTACTACCGCCGGAGAGTGGTGCCCCATGGTTCCGCTTCGTTTCAAATCCGTGCATCCATTTCTAAAAGTCGTACGACACTTTTTCGGCATTATGGACGGATGTTGCACCTTGCACCGTCGATGTTGCACCCTGTGGATATTGATTCTTCGGAAGGCCATAACTGTTGGCTCGTTTAGAGTTACGGAAGCCATAACTAGTCAAAACGAAGACCTCTGTGAGTTCTACGGCTATGATAGCTTTAAGCCGTCACTGGTTAGTTTCATACTGAAAAAATCTTATCCGAAACTCAATCGGTCCTTGGACGTTTTTTACCGTTCGTTCATTCGTCACGTGGATTTTTTCTGCAAAACGGAATCCATGTGGTTGGCCTATGATTTACCATGGCCGGAGAGTGGTGCCTCATGGTACCGCTCCATTTCAAATCCATGCATCCATTTCTAAAAGTCGTACGGCACTTTTTCGGCATTTTGGACGGATGTTGCACCTTGCACCGTAGATGTTGCACCCTGTGGATATTGATTCTTCGGAACGCCATAACTGTTGGCTCGTTTAGAGTTATGGGAGCCATAACCAGTCAAAACGAAGATCTCTGTGATTTTTACGGCTATGATGGCTTTAAGCCCTCACTGGTTAGTTTCATACCCAAAAAATCTGATCCGAAACTCAATCGGGCCTTGGATGTTTTTTACCATTCGTTCATTCGTCATGTGGATTTTTTCTGCAAAACGGGATCCCCGTGGCTGGTCTATTATTTACCATTGCCGGAGAGTGGTGCCCCATGGTACAACTCCGTTTCAAATCCATGCATCCATTTCTAAAAGTCGTACGACACTTTTTCGGCATTTTGGACGGATGTTGCACCTTGCACCGTAGATGTTGCACCCTATGGATATTGATTCTTCGGAAGGCCATAACTGTTGGCTCGTTTAGAGTTACGGGAGCCATAACCAGTCAAAACGAAGGTCTCTGTGAGTTCTACAGCTATGAAGGCTTTAAGACGTCACTGGTTAGTTTCATACCCAAAAAATCTTATCCGAACCTCAATCGGGCCTTGGACGTTTTTTACCGTTCGTTCATTCGTCACGTGGATTTTTTCTACAAAATGGGAACCCCCGTGGCTGGTCTATGATTTACCATCACTGGAGAGTGGGGCCTCATGTTACCGCTCCGTTTCAAATCCATGCATCCATTTCTAAAAGTCGTACGGCACTTTTTCGGCATTTTGGATGGATGTTGCACCTTGCACCGTAGATGTTGCACCCTGTGGATATTGATTCTTCGGAAGGCCATAATTGTTGGCTCGTTTAGAGTTACGGGAGCCATAACTAGTCAAACCGAAGCTCTCTATGAGTTCTACGGCTATGACCGCTTTAAGCCGTCACTGGTTAGTTTCATACCCAAAAAATCTTATCTGAACCTCAATCGGGCCATGGACGTTTTTTACCGTTCGTTCATTCGTCACGTGGATTTTTTCTGCAAAACGAGATCCCCGTGGCTGGTCTATGATTTACCATCGCCGGAGAGTGGTGCCCCATGGTTCCGCTCCGTTTTAAATCCATGCATCCATTTCTAAAAGTCGTACGACACTTTTTCGGCATTTTGGACGGATGTTGCACCATGCACTGTAGATGTTGCACCCTGTGGATATTGATTCTTTGGAAGGCCATAACTGTTAGCTCGTTTAGAGTTACGGGAGCCATAACCAGTCAAAACGAAGATCTCTGTGATTTCTACGGCTATGACCGCTTTAAGCCGTCACTGGTTAGTTTCATACCCAAAAAATCTTATCCGAACCTCAATCGGGCATTGGACGTTTTTTACCGTTCGTTCATTCGTCACGTTGATTTTTCTGCAAAATGGGATCCCCGTTGCTGGTCTATGATTTACCATGGCTGGAGAGTGGTGCACCATGGTACCGCTCCATTTCAAATCCATGCATCCATTTCTAAAAGTCGTACGACACTTTTTCGGCATTTTGGACGGATGTTGCACCTTGCACTGTAGATGTTGCACCCTGTGGATATTGATTCTTCGGAAGGCCATAACTGTTGGCTCGTTTAGAGTTACGGGAGCCATAACCAGTCAAAACGAAGGTCTCTGTGAGTTCTACGGCTATGAAGGCTTTAAGACGTCACTGGTTAGTTTCATACCCAAAAAATCTTATCCAAACCTCAATCGGGCCTTGGACGTTTTTTACCGTTCGTTCATTCGTCACGTGGATTTTTTCTGCAAAATGGGAACCCCCATGGCTGGTCTAGGATTTACCATCGCTGGAGAGTGGTGCCTCATGGTACCGCTCCGTTTCAAATCCATGCATCCATTTCTAAAAGTCGTACGGCACTTTTTCGGCATTTTGGATGGATGTTGCACCTTGCACCGTAGATGTTGCACCCTATGGATATTGATTCTTCGTAAGGCCATAATTGTTGGCTCGTTTAGAGTTACGGGAGCCATAACCAGTCAAACCGAAGCTCTCTATGAGTTCTACGGCTATGACTGCTTTAAGCCCTCACTAGTTAGTTTCATACCCAAAAAATCTTATCCGAACCTCAATCGGGCCTTGGACGTTTTTTACCGTTCGTTCATGCGTCACGTGGATTTTTTCTGCAAAACGGGATCCCCGTGGCTGGTCTATGATTTACCATCGCCGGAGAGTGGTGCCCCATGGTACCGCTCCGTTTCAAATCCATGCATCCATTTCTAAAAGTCGTACGACAAATTTTCGGCATTTTGGACGGATGTAGCACCTTGCACCGTAGATGTTGCACCCTGTGGATATTGATTCTTCGGAAGGCCATAACTATTGGCTCGTTTAGAGTTACGGGAGCCATAACCAGTCAAAGCGAAGATCTCTGTGAGTTCTACGGCTATGAAAGCTTTAAACCGTCTCTGGTTAGTATCATACCCAAAAAATCTTATCCGAAACTCAATCGGGTCTTGGACGTTTTTTACCATTCGTTCATTCGTCACGTGGATTTTTTCTACAAAACGGGATCCCAGTGGCTGGTCTATGATTTACCATCGCCGGAGAGTGGTGCCCCATGGTACCGCTCTGTTTTTAATCCATGCATCCATTTCTAAAAGTCGTACGGCACTTTTTCGGCATTTTGGACGGATGTTGCACCTTGCACCGTAGATGTTGCACCTTGTGGATATTGATACTTCGGAAGGCCATAACTGTTCGCTCGTTTAGAGTTACGGGAGACATAACCAGTCAAAATGAAGATCTTTGTGAGTTCTACGGCTATGACGGCTTTAAGCCGTCACTGGTTAGTTTCATACCCAAAAAATCTTATCCGAACCTCAATCGGGCCTTGGACGTTTTTTCCCGTTCGTTCATTCGTCACGTGGATTTTTTCTACAAAACGGGATCCCCGTGGCTGACTATGATTTACCATGGCCGGAGAGTGGTGCTCCATGGTACTGCTCCGTTTCAAATCCATGCATCCATTTCTAAAAGTCGTACGGTACTTTTTCGGCATTTTGGACGGATGTTGCACCTTGCACCGTAGATGTTGCACCCTGTGGATATTGATTCTTCGGAAGGCCATAACTGTTGGCTTGTTTAGAGTTACGGGAGCCATAACCAGTCAAAACGAAGATCTCTGTGAGTTCTACGGCTATGATGGCTTTAAGCCCTCACTGGTTAGTTTCATACCCAAAAAATCTGATCCGAAACTCAATCGGGCCTTGGATGTTTTTTACCGTTCGTTCATTCGTCACGTGGATTTTTTCTGCAAAACGGGATCCCCGTGGCTGGTCTATTATTTACCATCGCCGGAGAGTGGTGCCCCATGGTACCGCTCCGTTTCAAATCCATGCATCCATTTCTAAAAGTCGTATGACACTTTTTCGGCATTTTGGACGGATTTTGCACCTTGCACCGTAGATGTTGCACCCTGTGGATATTAATTCTTCGGAAGGCCATAACTATTGGCTCGTTTAGAGTTATGGGAGCCATAACCAGTCCAAGCGAAGATCTCTGTGAGTTCTACGGCTATGAAAGCTTTAAGCCGCCACTAGTTAGTATCATACCCAAAAAATCTTATTCGAAACTCAATCGGGCCTTGGACGTTTTTTACCGTTGGTTCATTCGTCACGTGGATTTTTTCTGCAAAACGGGATCCCCGTGGCTGGTCTATGATTTACCATCGCCGGAGAGTGGTGCCCCATGGTACCGCTCCATTTCAAATCCATGCATCCATTTCTAAAAGTCGTACGGCACTTTTTCGGCATTTTGGACGGATGTTGCACCTTGCACCGTCGATGTTGCACCCTGTGGATATTAATTCTTCGGAAGGCCATAACCGTTGGCTCATTTAGAGTTACGGGAGCCATAACCAGTCAAAACGAAGATCTCTATGATTTATACGGCTATGACCACTTTAAGCCGTCACTGGTTATTTTCATACCCAAAAAATCTTATCCGAAACTCAATCGAGCCTTGGACGTTTTTTACCGTTCGTTCATTCATCACGTGGATTTTTTCTGCAAAACGGGATCCCCGTGGCTGGTCTACGATTTACTACCGCCGGAGAGTGGTGCCCCATGGTTCCGCTTCGTTTCAAATCCGTGCATCCATTTCTAAAAGTCGTACGGCACTTTTTCGGCATTATGGACGGATGTTGCACCTTGCACCGTCGATGTTGCACCCTGTGGATATTGATTCTTCGGAAGGCCATAACTGTTGGCTCGTTTAGAGTTACGGAAGCCATAACTAGTCAAAACGAAGACCTCTGTGAGTTCTACGGCTATGATAGCTTTAAGCCGTCACTGGTTAGTTTCATACTGAAAAAATCTTATCCGAAACTCAATCGGTCCTTGGACGTTTTTTACCGTTCGTTCATTCGTCACGTGGATTTTTTCTGCAAAACGGAATCCATGTGGTTGGCCTATGATTTACCATGGCCGGAGAGTGGTGCCTCATGGTACCGCTCCATTTCAAATCCATGCATCCATTTCTAAAAGTCGTACGGCACTTTTTCGGCATTTTGGACGGATGTTGCACCTTGCACCGTAGATGTTGCACCCTGTGGATATTGATTCTTCGGAACGCCATAACTGTTGGCTCGTTTAGAGTTATGGGAGCCATAACCAGTCAAAACGAAGATCTCTGTGATTTTTACGGCTATGATGGCTTTAAGCCCTCACTGGTTAGTTTCATACCCAAAAAATCTGATCCGAAACTCAATCGGGCCTTGGATGTTTTTTACCATTCGTTCATTCGTCATGTGGATTTTTTCTGCAAAACGGGATCCCCGTGGCTGGTCTATTATTTACCATTGCCGGAGAGTGGTGCCCCATGGTACAACTCCGTTTCAAATCCATGCATCCATTTCTAAAAGTCGTACGACACTTTTTCGGCATTTTGGACGGATGTTGCACCTTGCACCGTAGATGTTGCACCATGTGGATATTGATTCTTCGGAAGGCCATAACTATTGGCTCGTTTAGAGTTACGGGAGCCATAACCAGTCAAAGCGAAGATCTCTGTGAGTTCTACGGCTATGAAAGCTTTAAGCCGTCACTGGTTAGTATCATACGCAAAAAATCTTATCCAAAACTCAATCGGGCCTTGGACGTTTTTTACCGTTCGTTCATTCGTCACGTGGATTTTTTCTGCAAAACGGGATCCCCGTGGCTGGTCTATGATTTACCATCGCCGGAGAGTGGTGCCCCATGGTACCGCTCCGTTTCAAATCCATGCATCCATTTCTAAAATTCGTACGGCACTTTTTCGGCATTTTGGACGGATGTTGCACCTTGCACCGTCGATGTTGCACCCTGTGGATATTGATTCTTCGGAAGGCCATAACCGTTGGCTCGTTTAGAGTACGGGTGCCATAACCAGTCAAAACAAAGATCTTTGTGATTTATACGGCTATGACCACTTTAAGCCGTCACTGGTTAGTTTCATACCCAAAAAATCTTATCCGAAACTCAATCGAGCCTTGGACGTTTTTTACCGTTCGTTCATTCGTCACGTGGATTTTTTCTGCAAAACGGGATCCCCGTGGCTGGTCTATGATTTACCACCGCCGGAGAGTGGTGCCCCATGGTTCCGCTTCGTTTCAAATCCGTGCATCCATTTCTAAAAGTCGTACGGTACTTTTTCGGCATTTTGGACGGATGTTGCACCTTGCACCGTCGATGTTGCACCCTGTGGATATTGATTCTTCGGAAGGCCATAACTGTTGGCTCGTTTAGAGTTACGGAAGCCATAACTAGTCAAAACGAAGACCTTTGTGAGTTCTACGGCTATGATAGCTTTAAGCCGTCACTGGTTAGTTTCATACTGAAAAAATCTTATCCGAAACTCAATCGAGCCTTGGACGTTTTTTACCGTTCGTTCATTCGTCACGAGGATTTTTTCTGCAAAACGGAATCCATGTGGTTGGCCTATGATTTACCATGGCCGGAGAGTGGTGCCCCATGGTACCGCTCCATTTCAAATCCATGCATCCATTTCTAAAAGTCGTACGGCACTTTTTCGGCATTTTGGACGGATGTTGCACCTTGCACCGTAGATGTTGCACCCTATGGATATTGATTCTTCGGAACGCCATAAATGTTGGCTCGTTTAGAGTTATGGGAGCCATAACCAGTCAAAATGAAGATCTCTGTGAGTTCTACGGCTATGATGGCTTTAAGCCCTCACTGGTTAGTTTCATACCCAAAAAATCTGATCCGAAACTCAATCGGGCCTTTGACGTTTTTTACCGTTCGTTCATTCGTCACGTGGATTTTTTCTGCAAAACGGGATCCCCGTGGCTGGTCTTTGATTTACCATCGCCGGAGAGTGGTGCCCCATGGTACCGCTCCGTTTCAAATCCATGCATCCATATCTAAAAGTCGTACGACACTTTTTCGGCATTTTGGACGGATGTTGCACCTTGCACCGTAGATGTTGCACCCTGTGGATATTGATTCTTCGGAAGACCATAACTATTGGCTCGTTTAGAGTTACGGGAGCCATAACCAGTCAAAGCGAAGATCTCTATGAGTTCTACGGCTATGAAAGCTTTAAGCCGTCACTGGTTAGTATCATACCCAAAAAATCTTATCCAAAACTCAATCGGGCCTTGGACGTTTTTTATCGTTCGTTCATTCGTCACGTGGTTTTTTTCTGCAAAACGGGATCCCCGTGGCTGGTCTATGATTTACCATCGCCGGAGAGTGGTGCCCCATGGTACTGCTCCGTTTCAAATCCATGCATCCATTTCTAAAAGTCGTACGGTACTTTTTCGGCATTTTGGACGGATGTTGCACCTTGCACCGTCGATGTTGCACCATGTGGATATTGATTCTTCGGAAGGCCATAACTGTTGGCTCGTTTAGAGTTACGGGAGCCATAACCAGTCAAAACGAAGATCTTTGTGATTTATACGGCTATGACCGCTTTAAGCCGTCACTGGTTAGTTTCATACCCAAAAAATCTTATCCGAAACTCAATCGGGCCTTGGATGTTTTTTACCGTTCGTTCATTCGTCACGTGGATTTTTTCTGCAAAACGGGATCCACGTGGCTCGTCTATGATTTACCATCGCCGGAGAGTGGTGCCCCATGGTACTGCTCCATTTCAAATCCATGTATCCATTTCTAAAAGTCGTACGGCACTTTTTCGGCATTTTGGACGGATGTTGCACCTTGCACCGTAGATGTTGCACCCTGTGGATATTTATTCTTCGGAACGCCATAACTGTTGGCTCGTTTAGAGTTACGGGAGCCATAACCAGTCAAAACGAAGATCTCTGTGAGTTCTACGGCTATGATGGCTTTGAGCCCTCACTGGTTAGTTTCATACCCAAAAATTCTGATCCGAAACTCAATCGGGCCTTTGACGTTTTTTACCGTTCGTTCATTCGTCACGTGGATTTTTTCTGCAAAACGGGATCCCCGTGGCTGGTCTATGATTTACCATCGCCGGAGAGTGGTGCCTCATGGTACCGCTCCGTTTCAAATCCATGCATCCATATCTAAAAGTCGTACGAAACTTTTTCGGCATTTTGGACGGATGTTGCACCTTGCACCATAGATGTTGCACCCTGTGGATATTGATTCTTCGGAAGGCCATAACTATTGGCTCGTTTAGGGTTACGGGAGCCATAACCAGTCAAAGCGAAGATCTCTGTGAGTTCTACGGCTATGAAAGCTTTAAGCCGTCACTGGTTAGTATCATACCCAAAAAATCTTATCCGTAACTCAATCGGGCCTTGGACGTTTTTTATCGTTCGTTCATTCGTCACGTGGATTTTTTCTGCAAAACGGGATCCCCGTGGCTGGTCTATGATTTACCATCGCCGGAGAGTGGTGCCCCATGGTACTGCTCCGTTTCAAATCCATGCATCCATTTCTAAAAGTCGTACGGCACTTTTTCGGCATTTTGGACGGATGTTGCACCTTGCACCGTCGATGTTGCACCCTGTGGATATTTATTCTTTGGAAGGCCATAACTGTTGGCTCGTTTAGAGTTACGGGAGCCATAACCAGTCAAAAAGAAGATCTTTGTGATTTATACGGCTATGACCACTTTAAGCCGTCACTGGTTAGTTTCATACCCAAAAAATCTTATCCGAAACTCAATCGGGCCTTGGACGTTTTTTACCGTTCGTTCATTCGTCACGTGGAATTTTTCTGCAAAACGGGATCCACGTGGCTCGTCTATGATTTACCATCGCCGGAGAGTGGTGCCCCATGGTACTGCTGCATTTCAAATCCATGCATCCATTTCTAAAAGTCGTACGGCACTTTTTCGGCATTTTGGACGGATGTTGCACCTTGCACCGTAGATGTTGCACCCTGTGGATATTGATTCTTCGGAACGCCATAACTGTTGGCTCGTTTAGAGTTACGGGAGCCATAACCAGTCAAAACGAAGATCTCTATGAGTTCTACGGCTATGATGGCTTTAAGCCCTCTCTGGTTAGTTTCATACCCAAAAAATCTGATCCGAAACTCAATCGGGCCTTTGACGTTTTTTACCGTTCGTTCATTCGTCACGTGGATTTTTTCTGCAAAACGGGATCCCCGTGGCTGGTCTATGATTTACCATCGCCGGAGAGTGGTGCCTCATTGTACCGCTCCGTTTCAAATCCATGCATCCATATCTAAAAGTCGTACGACACTTTTTCAGCATTTTGGACGGATGTTGCACCTTGCACCGTAGATGTTGCACCCTATGGATATTGATTCTTCGGAAGGCCATAACTTTTGGCTCGTTTAGAGTTACGGGAGCCATAACCAGTCAAAGCGAAGATCTCTGTGAGTTCTACGGCTATGAAAGCTTTAAGCCGTCACTGGTTAGTATCATACCCAAAAAATCTTATCCGAAACTCAATCGGGCCTTGGACGTTTTTTATCGTTCGTTCATTCGTCACGTGGATTTTTTCTGCAAAACGGGATCCCCGTGGCTGGTCTATGATTTACCATCGCCGGAGAGTGGTGCCCCATGGTACTGCTCCGTTTCAAATCCATGAATCCATTTCTAAAAGTCGTACGACACTTTTTCGGCATTTTGGACGGATGTTGCACCTTGCACCGTCGATGTTGCACCCTGTGGATATTTATTCTTCGGAAGGCCATAACTATTGGCTCGTTTAGAGTTACGGGAGCCATAACCAGTCAAAACGAAGATCTTTGTGATTTATACGGCTATGACCGCTTTAAGCCGTCACTGGTTAGTTTCATACCCAAAAAATCTTATCCGAAACTCAATCGGGCCTTGGACGTTTTTTACCATTCGTTCATTTGTCACGTGGATTTTTTCTGCAAAACGGGATCCCCGTGGCTGGTCTATGATTTACCATCGACGGAGAGTGGTGCCCCATGTTATCCCGCCTTTTGGCAAGGCCGAGATATCAAGGAATTGACTAGAGAATATGGATTATGCATCCTCGGCGTCGAGTGACCACTGGATATCCCCAGATATTGATGAATTTTACCCGAGTCCGGATCGGGCTACAATTGGTAAGACACGTCAAGCAAAGTCGTAGAAACCAACATTCCAAATTTCGAGTCAATCCGAGTTCGTACACTAAAAATATCATTGATAAAAGTTGGAGGAAATGGCCCTAAGTTCGACTCCATCAAGGTTGACTCCACCAGGTTCGTATCCATGAGACAACCCTTCTTCGACTCCATCGAACTTTCCCTACTTCGAATCCGTAGAGAGAAGGTGCCTCGAGTCCATGGAGCATAGCCTTGCTTCGAACCAGGAAGAGTACCTTAGCTTCGACTCCATCAAGCGTGTCCTCTCTTCGAACCCAGCAAGGTAGGAGGCCTTCGAATCCATACATTTAAGGATGCTTCGACTCCATTGCCTCGGAACCATTGGAGCATTCCCCTCTTCGAATCCATTCAGCGATAAAGTCTTCGTATCGATCGACTATGGGATGCCCTGATCGATGTGAGGGAAGCGAACAATTTGATCGATTCGAAGGAGCATACCTTCGAATCCATTGCCTCGAATCCACCAAGTCATAACAGCTGAAACCATGGATTCAACCCAGTCAAACCAGAGTAAAAAGCGGATAGATGCGAGAAGCACGCGCCACGACACCATGAGCATCGAGTCGACCCTATCGATTCGAAGGGATCGATTCGAAGTGTCCAAGTTCACTAGAAATGCAACCTTGAATCGATCATAACTCGAGATCTACAAGTCCAAATGCTACGAAATTTTCACAGAAGCTTAAACACATGATGAAGAATGTTCACACCAAATTTCAGCTCGATTGGACACTTTCTTGATCGATTCAAACCAAGGGTCGAATCGATCCCAAAGTGGGCCCGGATCTCCAGATTTCGGCCATGTGGGCCCCTCACGTGCCAGAAGCGGTCTCCCCAAATTTTAGGCGAAATATCAGCCTCCTACACCTATAAATAGAGCCCCTGGTCATTCAGAAAAGGGGTCATACAATTCTAAGTACTAAAGAGCGCCCAGATTCTGCCAGATTTACTCCAGATCACCACCGCTACTTTAGATCCAGACTTAGCATATAAACTCAGTTGTATTACATCGTAAGAAATTGTAATCTTCAAGTATCGAGCAATAAAATCATCAAACTTCATAGTGGACGTTGGCGAAACGCCGAACCACTCTAAATCGCTGTCTTCTGTGCAATTTACTTTCTGTTATTTGGAGTTTTTGTTAGATAATCCTCAGTTTTAATTTTCTTTCTTCACTTTTATCTCTTCAAAAACTTCCGAAGTGTGTTGTGCCCATTTTTGGTACAAACAATTTGGTGCTTTCACTGAGAACAAACGCACTTTTTCTCCTGCTCTTTGGATCTACCATCGATACCGGATTGCATAAATCCAAGAGGAAGATACAGATCTCTAATTCATAATCCTTCCATTCTATTCAGATTTGCATAAAGTCTAGGAAAAGGATTCATCATTCGAAATGGTTAGCACAAGAACCGCTTCTACAGCTGCTGGACAAGAAGGTAGGGATGGACAGAATCCTGCTCAACAGCAGCCATCCAACTAAGACAACACTGCTCATTCAGATCCGTCTGGACCAGTCACCAGACAGGAGTTCCATGTGTTGCTTCAAGAGCTGACTCAAAGTCGACAACAATTGGCCGAACAGTTGCGTGCTAATATTGAATTAACAAACCAACTGAACCGCCAAGGCCGCAGAAGGTCCAGACGGGATGATGTCTCCCGATCATCTACTAAAAGTTCCGCCTCATCGGACCATTATCACAGATCTACTCGTCCTCGAATAGACGGGAGTCATGCACAAACGACCGGATATCAACCCACCTTGACTGTTGGACAACTGAGGGCAGGACCGTCGACCAGCTTTCAGGCCGGGCCCTCAACACGAGGAGGCCCTACTACACAGCATACCACGGACAATCATGCCACAGCTGCCACAATAGAAACAAGGGTTGATACCCGAAATCTATCAGAGCCAAATAATCAGCAACGTGGGCGTACTCCTGAACCATACGTCCCAGAAGACGCTGAGCCAAGGAGGCGAGATTTGGACCGTCGACAGCGCCCGGTCCGAACTCGCCCTATGGAACCCGACCGCACCTTAGCTCAGCATGCTCAAAATGTAGCAGTGCCCGACATTTCGACTATGATACGTCAGATGATCCGCGAAAGCCAAGGTCTTACCAACGACGATTGGGGGATTTCTCGAAGTCATACTCCTTTCACGGACGAGATATTGTACGCTGAACCTCCTCGACGATTCAGAATGCCAACTCTCCCTATGTACGAAGGAAATTCTGATCCCAATCAACACATTTTGAAATATGAATGGTCAATGAGCGCTGCAAGGGCCGACGATGTAGTGAAATGTCGAAGTTTCCCCATCTCACTGGGAGGAATTGCAAAAATGTGGTTTACGAGATTACCTCCTAGATCTATCTCTTCATTTGATCAATTGGCTAAGAAATTCGTTGAACAATTTCGCATGCATGTCGCTAGACCTAAAGATGTTAACACCCTGTCCAGTGTTACCCAAGCTCGTGGGGAAACACTAAGGCGTTACTTGGAGAGATTCCATGCGGCATGTGTGGAGATTAGTAACCCCAACGATAACTCAATTTTAATGGCATTGACAAAAGGAATCGATCCCGATTCTGAGTTTGGAAACTGGTTAGCTGGAAAACCACCCGCATCGTTGGACCGTTTCTACTCCAAAGCCGCTCAATTCCTACGGCAAGAGGACGTGAAACAGTTTAGGAAGCAGGACGATGCGAAGCCCGGAAGTGAAGGAATACAAAGTAATGTAGCAGTTAAATAGTCTGGCAACAACTTCGGAAAAGTTCAGTTAAACATACAGAACAAGCAAACTCAGCCAAGAGGTAACAATGGTCAGAATAAGAAAAGGGATCCAAATCCAGGCCCACGGCGTAGGGCTCCGATGTTCGAAAGTTATACACCTTTAAATACATCGTTGGAAAATGTGTACCTACAAACTTGCAACACTGAACAGTATAAGAAACACGCTCCGAAGCGGTCATCAGAGAGGCAGATTCAGACAGGGAAGTTTTGTAGATTTCACGAAAGTTATGGCCACAGTACTAATGACTGTCGACATTTGCAGGACCTCATAGAAAAGTTGATCAGGGAGAAAAAGTTAGAGCAATTCGTGCGGACACCACAGTCTTGTGGTGCAGGCTCGTCAAATCGAAACCGTACACAGAACCAAGAAAGACAAGAGGAACCCGCTCGTACAGGCGGAAGGTTAGTTATAAATACCATAAGCGGTGGTCCTCATCCGGCAGACAGAAGCTGGAGATAAATGGAGTCGTATGCTAGCTCTATCAAGCATGCGAGCTTCGAATGCTGCAGTAATTGTGAGGACGGAACTCCGGCTAAACAACAAAAGACAATGTCTGATGATACCATATTTAGAAGCAGAGATGCTGACAAAATCGAAGCTCCAACAATCGACCCACTGGTCATATCTGCCCAGGTTGGTCCTGCTTGGATGAAGAGGATCCTGGTTGACAGTGGGAGTTCTGTAAACATTTTATTCAAACGAGCTTATGATTTAATGAAGATGGAAGCAAAAGACTTGAAACCCTACCAATCTCGAGTTCACGGCTTCAATGGGAGTGCTACAATACCCGTTGGGATAGTGGAACTGCCGGTGGAACTGGGGGTTGGAGAACGCAGGAGAGTCCGACTGCTGCAATTCGCTGTTCTCGACATCGCTTCACCGTATAATGCATTCTTGGGCCGACCAGCCCTTGCTGAATTCAGGGCAGCCATTGCCCCGTGGTGTTTGACTTTGAAGTTCCCAACTGATCATGGGATTGGAGTCATTCAAGGAGATCAGGCAGCAGGAAGAGCCTGTTATGTTGCTGAATTGCGTGAGGCGCAGCGAAAGGAGAAAGGAAAGGGCGTAGAGGAATCTCTCTGCGTCCGTTTTACTGATAATTGACAACTAGCGCCTGGGCCCCGGCCCGGGAACCACTACCAATTCCTTAAAGATCTTGACCCTAGAGACAACGAGGAAAAAGATGAATCTAAAGAGAATCAAGCTTCCCTAGTCGAACTGACTGTGGACGTCCCGGTCAGTGAGGATGACGATTCAAAAGTACTAAAAGTTGGATCTCAACTGGGAAAACAGATACAACAGGAATTGGTTGAATTTCTCCACGCGAATCTCGATGTTTTCGCCTGGACACACTCTGATATGTGCGGAATCTCACCAAACATCGCAAGTCACTCCTTGAATATTGATCCGCGACATGTTCCGGTCAAGCAAAAAAGGCATGGTATGGATCCAGAGAGATCTGCCGCCCTTAAAGAAGAGATTGACAAGTTGCAATCAAATGGGTTCATCCGAGATGCTCTATACCCAGAGTGGGTGTCAAATCCGGTGTTGGTTCGAAAACCGAATGGGAAATGGAGAACTTGTGTCGACTACTCCGACTTAAACAAAGCTTGTCCAAAAGATAGTTTTCCACTTCCTCGAATTGACCAGCTCGTAGACTCAACGGCAGGCCATGAATTGTTATCTTTTATGGATGCTTATTCCAGTTATAATCAAATACCTATGCATTTACCCGATCAGGAACATACCAGTTTCGTGACCGATCTGGGACTCTACTGTTACGGGGTCATGCCTTTTGGTTTAAAGAATGCCGGAGCGACATACCAACGTTTGGTCAATCGGATGTTCGCCGACCAGATCGGGAAGACCATGGAAGTTTATGTGGATGATATGTTGGTGAAGTCCTGATTTTCCATAGAACATGTCAGAGATTTAGATTCAATGTTCCGCATCCTACGAGAATACGGGATGAAGCTCAACCCATTGAAGTGCCACTTCGACGTTGCATCCGGAAAGTTCCTCGGTTTCATCGTCAACGCTCGTGGAATAGAGGCGAATCCCGAAAAGATCTGGGAAATAAGGAATTTGCAAACTCCAAGAACCATAAAGCAAGTCCAGAGTCTCAACGAGAAGGTAGCAGCGTTAAGAAGGTTCATTTCAAAATCCATTGATAAATGCATTCCTTTCTTCGATCTGATCCGGAAGGGAAAATGAAACTTTGAATGGACCATGGAATGTGAAGGTGCATTCTGATCGCTGGTTCAACATCTTTCTACACCACCGATCCTGTCAAAACCGGTTGATCATGAACAATTATACCTTTATCTGACAGTATCAGAGCATGCGATCAGTGCAGCTCTGGTCCGAGAAGAAGACCGAGTGTAGAAACCGGTCTATTATGTTAGTAAACGATTGACCGAAGTTGAAAGAAATTACCCCAGGTTGGAGAAACTGGCTTATTGCCTGATCATTGCCTCAAGAAAGCTTCGTCCTTATTTCCAAGCTCACCCGCTTACTATGTATACCGATCAGCCGTTACGACAGGTCCTCACACGGCCTGAGACGTTTGGTAGGTTACTCAAGTGGAATATCGAGCTAAGTCAATTTGACATTACTTATGCTCCGCGGAAAGGCATTCAAGGGCAAGTCCTAGCTGACTTCATAGCTGAATTTACTGTTCCGGACAACTTACCCGAAACCAGCGAATCTCTTGAATATGTCTGGAAACTTTATACAGATGGTGCATCAAACGATCGGTGTTCGGGTGCTGGTGTTGTACTAGAAACCCCCGAAGGCCGATCCATATGCTATGCTTTGAAGTTTGATTTTCACGCAACCAACAATGAAGCTGAATATGAAGCTCTATTGACTGGATTAAAACTTGCCAGAGATCTGAGAATTATCGCTATAGAAATTTATTGTGATTCACAGTTGGTTGTATGCCAGGTACGGGGAGAATATCAAGCAAGAGACCGAAGATTAGCTGCTTACCTAGCCCGAGTTCAGGAAGCACTGGATCAATTTGATTATTATGCCATTTACTATATACCTCGAGATCACAATCAAAAGGCCGATTCATTGGCAAAGCTAGCCAGCACGGGTGAAGCACAGCAGATGGGACTTGTCCCCGTCGAAACTTTGTCCTCCCCAAGCATCGATCAGATAAAAACGAATGGTGTGTTTGAAACCTCTCCCAGTAGAGAATCATGGATGACTCCGTATTGAAATTACATTGAGAATGGGATATTGCCTGAGCATCGAAATGAGAAAAGACAAATTCTACGAAAAGCTTCACGGTTCGTCATTCAGGACGTAATCATGTATAGCAAAGGCTATCCTGTTCCTCTCCTCCGGTGTATCGCTCACGATGAAGTAAAACGAGTGTTACATGACGTGCACGAAGGAGAATGTGGCGATCACACCGGAGGACAAGCCCTCGCTAAGAAAATACTCCGATATGGACATTACTGGCCGACAGTGAACCGAGATGCAACCAACTGTACCAGAAAGTGCGATAGGTGCCAGAAACACGCCCGAATTCCAAGAGCCCCACCTACCGAGATAACTCAAATGGTCAGTCCCTGGCCATTCGCTATGTAGGGTATCGATATCATCGGCGCTTTACCTCTGGCAAAAGGTGGTGCGAAGTACGCCATCGTCGCCTTTTAATCCTTCACGAAATGGGCCGAGGCCGAAGCTCTCGCAACGATTGCGACAAATAAAGTAATAAACTTTGTGGTTCGCAATATCATCTGTCGATTTGTACTCCCACATACCATCATCACCGATAATGGAGCCCAATTCGAGAGTTCAGAGTTCAAGAATTTCTGCCGACAGTTCCACATTCATGAAAAGTTCTCGGCAGTTGCGCATCCGCAAGCAAACGGTCAGGTCGAAGCTGTTAACAAAGTTATAAAATCCATCTTAAAGAAACGACTGGAAAAGGCTGGGGGCAAATGGGTTGATGAACTTCCTATGGCGTTATGGGCTTATCGAACAACTCACAAGACCGCAACCGGACACACCCCGTTTTCCTTATCTTATGGCTCGGAAGCCGTTATTCCAGTCGAGACAGAAGTATTTTCCCACCGTGTAACTTATTATGATCCGACAACAAATGCAATATTACTCGTCGAATCTTTGGATCTGTTGGATGAGAAACGGGAAGAAGCTGATTTGAGAGCGGTCGCATACCGAAGTCGAGTCGCCCGGTTGTATAATACCAAAGTTCGACCCCGAACCTTTGAACTCGGCGATCTTGTCCTCAAGAGAATCTATCCGGTTCCTTCACACATGAAACAAAATTGGGAAGGACCGTACGTGATTACACAAAGACTTGGAGATGGCACATTCAAACTATCAACCGTGGACGGTCTAGTTTTGCCAAGGGCCTGGAACAGCGAGAGTCTCCGTCGCTACTACATATAACAGGCTTTATTTATTTTATTATTTAGCAATTTACTTTTGCATTTCGAAATTAGAATTTGTAATAAGGCAACTGAATTTGCCATATTTTCTTATTTCAGCAATAAAATGCCATCTCTTCGAGCCAGAGCTGTGATCCATTAAATACAATGTACAACATCACGATGCACGAAGAGCTAAATTCCATCACACAATGGAATTTATTCAAGTAGGGAGTGGCTATGAAGCAATCAACCACTCGCTAAATGAAACCCGAGCTCGGGGGCAAGCCATCACATCAGGCCAGAACGGGTTGATACACGACAACCCTTCGTGTAACTCCGTACTCCCAGAGTGCGAGGCGGAGTATAAACATTTATCTAACTCCGTACTCCCAGAGCGCGAGGTGGAGTGTAAACATTTACCTAATTCCGTACTACCAGAGCGCGAGGCGGAGTATAAACATTTACCTAACTCCGTACCCCCAAAGCGCGAGGCGGAGTATAAACATTTACTTAACTCCGTACTCCCAGAGTGCGAGACGGAGTACAAACATTACTTAACTCCGTACTCCCAAAGCGCGAGGCGGAGTATAAACATTATCTAACTCCGTACTCCCAGAGCGCGAGACGGAGTGTAAACATTTACTTAACTCCGTACTCCCAGAGTGCGAGGCGGAGTATAAACATTTATCTAACTCCGTACTCCCAGAGCGCGAGGCGGAGTGTAAACATTTACTTAACTCCGTACCCCCAGAGTGCGAGGCGGAGTGTAAACATTTACTTAACTCCGTACTACCAGAGTGCGAGGCGGAGCGTAAACATTTACTTAACTCCGTACTCCCAGAGCGTGAGGCGGAGTATAAACATTTACTTAACTCCGTACTCCCAGAGTGCGAGGCGGAGTACAAACATTTATCTAACTCCGTACTCCCAGAGTGCGAGGCGGAGTATAAACATTTACTTAACTCCGTACTCCCAGAGCACGAGGCGGAGCGTAAACATTTACTTAACTCCGTACTCCCAGAGCGCGAGGCGGAGTGTAAACATTTACTTAACTCCGTACTCCCAGAGTGCGAGGCGGAGTATAAACATTTATCTAACTCCGTACTCCCAGAGTGCGAGGCGGAGTATAAACATTTATCTAACTTCGTACTCCCAGAGCGCGAGGCGAAGTGTAAACATTTACTTAACTCCGTACCCCCAGAGCGCGAGGCGGAGTATAAACATTTACTTAACTCCGTACTCCCAGAGTGCGAGACGGAGTACAAACATTACTTAACTTCGTACTCCCAGAGCGCGAGACGAAGTACGACCATACATCAACTCCACACTTATCCCCAATACTGGGGGCAGAACCAGAACACATATCAGGTTGAAGACAAGAAAAGGAATACATTTTCATTTCCATTATCGACAAAAAGAATCTGATTACAAAATGGTTCAAAAAATTTCTACTAGTGGGAGCCGAATCCACATCTATACACGGCTATTAAAAAAATCAACAAAATACTACCCCATGCAACAGAAAATTAAAGAAAGAGTTCAATCTTTCTTCTTCCTTATTTTCTTCTTCGGGGTAGCTCCACAAGATCCGCTGCCTGATTTTCCCCTCAACCGCTTACTCTTTTCAGGCTTGTCCTCCGGCAGCGACATAATATCAACATCTTCCATAGAGCTTGAGGCGACGGAAATTCTTCTGGGAGGTCGAGTTGAAGGCATGGGAGCAGTAACGGGAAGTGGGACAGGATCAGCTTCGATCACTACAGTACCGCCCGGTGAAATCACCATTAATGGGGCAGGCCCAGGCGGATTCATACCAGCAGTCCCTGCTGCCATCTCGGCATCAATCTCAGCAAGAACTTCGTCCTCACGGGATGCTTGGGCCGCATTGGATGTGCCAGTAGCTGGCATAGATGAACTAACGGCTGGAGCAGCCCCACTCATAACATCGGACGGGTCGACGAAGGGATCGCTGGGTTCATTAAGAAGCTCCTCAATCATTTGAGCGCTAAGAGAAAACATGTTTGCATCTCCCTCTTCGCCAACCAAGGAGGAAGTCGTGATGGCTTCAGTAACGATAGCCCCTTGCGTTTGATATGGAACTGACAGTGCAAGAGGCGTAGAAACAACGGCTTCAGTCATTGAAATACGACAAAGCAAAGATCGTTAGCCAAGTGTGTTGCTTAAGGTTCTTCACACTAGAATGCGGGAAGCGTTCAAATTACCTTCCTTAGCCTGGACCAGAGCATGGGCAGGAGCATCGGCGGAAGATAGTAATGGCTGATCGGGATTATATGCAGGAACGGGCTGGGGATCTACCGCACCAGTGGTTTCGGGCAGTGTTGGAATTACAGCTTCAACACTTGCCTCGTGATGCGCGATCCCCGAGCCTTCGCCTGTCTCTAAAGGTTGAACACCAAGCCTTTCTTTTGCCAAAGAAATCACCGCTTCATGGAGAGTTTTCCTTTCATCTTCAGTGAGCAAGCGCATCTCGAGCTCAAAGTCATCAAGTGTTTCATCTGGATGTGCTGCTCTCTTCTCCTCCACCAGCCTGGTCCAAGCATTGTATAGAATCATGGAATCATCTCCCAGCCACGCTAAATTTCTGTGCTCCAGCACATTAGTGTTGTACGTAACTAGGAGATCGTCAAACTCAGCGTCCATCCTGGACCGCTACACTAGAATCTTTTCTGGAATTTTTGCTTCCGCAGATTTAGTCTTGGCCGCCGCCGCAGCAAGTTCGGCTCTAAGAGATACAGCTTGGTCGCAAGCCTCTTGAGCAGTGGTGTTTGCATCGTCCTTCTCCTTCACCACTTCAGCAAACTTAACCTTGAGCTCGTTCAGCTCCTTAACGGCTAAGTCCCGCTCAGCTGCGACGGTGGTGTAGCGGTGGCCCTTCTCTTCTACCATGGCGCAATGTTCCTGTTGCATCCTAGCCATTTTGGCCACGGCGTCCTCATGTTTCTGAAGCGCTTGAAGTTCAGAATTCCGAGAAGTCTCCATTTCAGACTGGAGGACTTGAATGATGCGACCTTTCTTGACAATATCAACATCGCGCTCAGCAATAATCTTCGCCCGGTCGAAGGCAACCTTTGAAGCTTTTACGGCTGCCTTGTACCATTCTTTATATTGGGCGTAGAAGTCACGGATGTAGTCATGAGCGACGTTCTCAGCATCCTGAGGAATTCTCTTGAGATGGGGAGGAAAGACATAGCCGTCCATGCAAATTTCAGGAAAATCTTTTTTCATTTGCGCAAGTTTGATGGCTCCTTCACTTGTTAATTCAGCCGGAGCCTGTTCTATTATAGCGGTTGTTGTCGGTTCCACCCTTGGCCGCTGAGTATCGGGCCGTGAAGATTGAGAAGGCTGCTGCTGCTGTGAGGGCCCAGGAAGATCTACAGGGGCCCTAGGAGGCGGGGGAGAACGGGATCGGGATCGGTGCTGATACCCCCGATCTCTGTCAGTATAATCATGGCCAGAGCGGCCACGCCAATATTCCCTATCTCTATCATAGCGCTCCTGGTGAGTATAACCGTGCCCATGGTCCCTATCTGATTCCCTCCGACGGGACTCATAGTAAGAAGATGAATGGCGCACGTTCCGGAGCCTGTCTAAAGTAGATCCTTTTCCTGACATCTCACCTGCGATAAGAGAAAATTACGGATTAGGATCCGATGAAGCAATGTTCAGTATGCAAAAGTCGTGGAGTGCGGTGGAAGTGTGTGTAAATGTGTAAACCCCCAGACAGACCAGAAGTGTTGACCGCACTAAAAGGAACGGGCTCGTTCGTGTTTAGTATATCTTGAAATTCCTCCAACCCAGGATTATGAGAAATCGATATGTAATGTGGGATGGGAATATCGTCAAGCCCTTTGAAAATGTCTCTCGAAGGAGAAGGGGCGGACTCAGAAATCATGACTCCGGAAGTGGGAGGAGAAACATTTACAGATTTCCACCCCTTAGACTTAAGTTTTATGGAAACGGCGGCCTTGCCTTTCCGTCTTTCTCCCGACTCTTCGAAGTTTCCCGAGAGATCAGCCATCGGCTCCGAATATGTATGGGTTCTTTCTTCATCACTCGCTTCGGTTATTGTGATTCTGAGCGGTTTCTTTGCCATTTTCTTCTTGGTTTTCTTCTTGTTATTCTTCGCGGAGGCGGGCTTTGCCATCCCTTCGATGACTATGTTTTGATTAGTTTCAATCAAGCTGAGAGTTCTTAAGTTATAGTCGTTCAGCACCGAGTCGATATGTCTCAGCTCGCTCGGGACTTCTTGAAGACTTCGGACAATGCCTCTGAAGTACCCGCCATCGGGTCTGGAGATAATGGCTGTAAGAGAAATGAGATGTCAATACTAATACCAAAAAACTATTGATCAAGGAACATCATCAACAGGCTAAGGCGCTTACGTCTAGACAACCATCGCCTAGCGAAACCCGGGGGGCACCGAACATAGAACCATTCGTTCTTGAAATAACTCAGTCTGGTCCAAGCTCCAATAACAACTTGGCAATTTCTAACTGCCTCCAGAATTGTAAAAGATGGGCTATCGCCTCTACTCTTGAAATTAAATATGTGTCTAATCTCGGTTGGCCTGGGCGGGCGAAAAAGACAGTCCATAAATATGACAAAGACACACTACGCCATAGATGACCTTCTGCAACATTTTTGCAAGGTGTTGCTAGCTAAAATGTTGCGACAGCTAAAAAATTTTGGTCCTACTGCAACGTTGTATTTTTGGTGTTACCTTAGCCATAAAAATATGTTGCTCTAGCTAAACAAGTGTAACACGATGCAACATTTTTATATAGTGTTGCCATAGATATATTCTAATTAAAAAAATTAAAAAAAAATTTACACCTTAGCGATCCACACCACCATTTAAAACAAAATCTCAACCGTCGATTCACACCATTTACACTTTACCAATTTCCATTTCCCGCTTTACTTTCGTTTCTCACCCCCAATTTTCCAATCCCTAATTTTTATTCCAAATACTGCCCATTTCCACTCTCTCATTATCGCTCATCTATTCCATTTCGTTCCTTCCCCTCCTTTTTCGTCAATCTTCTCCTTTGTCCTCGCCAATTTCCTCTTCCATTTTGTTGCATTTTTAAGGCTTCTGACCCAACTGCCCTTGCCTCCTTCTCTCACTACTTCCCCTACACCTACAGATTAGCACTTATCTTATTTTCCAGATCCAGATCCTACCTTAGGCTAGTAGTTCACTTCGCAAAAGAAGGCTTCTTCTCCGCGCCTGCTTTCCAGAATCGCTGGAACTTTTCAAGATCCGTCGTTAGCTTGCTTTAGTTGTGATTTGCTGACCTCTTCTACTGCCATGGATGCAGTCTGGTTTGAGTTATTCTTTAGTAGGGTTGCAGTCTTTGGTGTTTCTTTTTGTGTTAGTGTCGCTTGTTTTGGTGTGTATAATCTGGTGGTTGATTGCACTTTTTGTTTGTTATTGTTTTAGCGGTCGGTTTTTATGTTCTTTTGGCATGGATGGCTTGTCCTCATTGTTATATGTTTGGTTGGTAATTGCATAGTGAAATTCACTGTTAATTCTTGAGTGGTATTAGCAAGAGTTCCTTCTTGCTTGGTTTGTAGCTATTTGCTTTTGGAAATTTAGTTATATATTGTAATTTGGGTATGTTATTGGTGTTATCTTCTATCATCTAAACTTGTTATTAATTGATATATCGGTAGAACTTGTTATCTTCCATCGTCTTTAGGGATCATGTATAAATATAATCAATTTCATTTATTTCAGGGGCCAATGCACTTGAGTTCGCTATTGCTGCTCTCAACCAATATGGAGATGCTTTTGCTGGCTACCGCACTATGTTGGATGCTTCAATTCCTGCATTAAAAGTTTAGAAATAAGTAAGTAAAAATATTGATTTATGATTTACCTATAAAGTTCTTACTTCATTTACATTGATTGAATATTTTTTAACATGTTAATTATGCCTGCATACAGAGGTTAGATGCTGGGGATGATCCTGCAACTGCTTTTTCCCGCTCTACTGAAGCTGCTTTAAAAGGTGCAGAATCTACCAAGGATATGAAAGCTCGGGTATTTATGGTTGCATTTATAAGCAGCCATTTTGTTTACTACCTGATATAATTGTGTTTTCTTATGTTCTTCATGCTGATGTATTGCACTTCCTGCAACCATACTCAATCTGACATATTTTATATATCCAGATATGCAAGTCTGCAAGATGTAGATTGCTGCTGGTGTGGAAACGGACAAAAAGACATTATACATGTACCTGGATGCAGTGCAGTAATTGCTGTCATGATTTCGTAGACATGTCACTACATAATTTTCTGGACTTTCTTTGTCGACGCCATAAGGAAGATGCACACAAATTACTTTCAATTGAGCGATCGTACCGTCGACAGAGTTAGTACCTTCTCACTGTCAACAGTTTTTTTTAGACCTCTGACCATGCATACTGTGAATATCCATTTCTGATATGTTGTACTCTATGTGAAGTTTGTCAGATAAATCGTCATCAGAGGCATCGAACAGTGAGACATAAAAAAATGATGTGGATAGCTGTAGGTATGACCAATTTTTTTTTCATATTATGTAGGCCATTGACAGATATATGTAAGTCTGATGTGCAGTTTGTTTGTTTAGGGAATTACAACTTTTCAAGGTGCTTACCGCTGCTATTTTTTATTGTAGAAAACTACGAGTTGACGGGTTGTCCCACCGACTCATTCCCGACAGCATCTAATACAGCCCGATGGGGGAACAATATATCTACATATGTTGTTTCAAACTGTACCCGTTCATCCGCACTAGGGAATTATGGGCAGTGTATGTTCTACAGTTTAACTTGATAAGTTGCATAGGCTGTTGAAACCTTTACTTACTCTTTTGGCATATGTCTTCTCTGTAGGATTGCAATGGGCTTCAGTCCAAAAATTCATCAAATTTCAATGGTGGCCAACATATGAAATTGTCGAATGGTACTTTGCATCTTCATAATCAGGTTTGTCATGCTTCTCTATCATTTGGTCTTTTATTATTATTGTTATTATTTTATTTTTGGGTGAAATTCTATGCTTATCAACCTAACATAAAGTTACAGAAGCAAAATGGGATGAAACACTTTCAAATACCATCTTTTTCCATGGGCCAGAATCTGCTTTGAATAATTCGCCTGTATTTCATGCTTACCAACAGGTTTGTAGCTCGTAACCATCAAATTTTGTTTTCTTTGTGACATGGCTGTGGTTTTAGGCTGTCATATCCTAGTCCACATTTGATTGTGACTAATTTTCCTCATCTTATCGATGTTTTTTTTTTCATGTTGAAGTTGCCACGATCTATTGAAGGAAATATTCTACAGCATCAAGTGGATGATTCAGCTCAAGCTAATAATACTATTGCTTCTAATGGTTCTACAAAACCACGTGTCCGTGCACGACGTGGCCAGGCAACTGATCCTCACGGCATTGCTGAACGGGTTAGTGCATGTCTATATTCGTCAGTGTCGGTGTCTGTATAAATTGAAACTGCATATTTAATGAGTGAACTGAGTGATGTAGCGAGGAATATCTGTATATGTGAATATTAGTGTTATATATCATTGAATTGTAAAATAGTGGAGTCGGGAATTTGTACTATTTCAAATGTTGAAATAAAATATTTATTTAAATAAATTACTGTTCGAATATCAAATTCTGTGCAATAGCATTTTATTAAATAAATATTTATTTCTATTAAAAAATAAAATATGCTCTACATTGTGGGCCCCACAAATTCAGAAAGTTAATATCTATAGCAACATTTTGGAATGTTGCTATAGACACCTATGGATGTTGCTATAGACCCAACTAGGGTTCTATTGCAACAATATTACTTATGTTGCCTTAGATAGTCAAAATGTTGCCTTTGAGGTCTAAGGCAACGACAAAAATTGCATCACCCAAAAAGTGTTGCCATAGACCTATGGCAACATTTTTTGGGTCTGACCCAACATTTTTTTTGTGTTGCAGAAGGCCATTTATGGCGTAGTGACACTATTCAGCAACGTGTGCCCACTGGGATGAAGTTGCGAGGGAGCGATTCCTAAAAATGATAGCATCCCTCTGATGTATTGATTGAAAGGAGGAAGAGTTCCGGCCGCGCAGGCATGGCGGTAGAAAGCTGTATATCCTTCGGGCGGATTATGCGGTCTATCATCGGCACTGGGTAATAACACATCGTCCAGAGATATGTTATGTTTCAAGCATATTCGGCCCAACAAGGATTCAGAAATATTAGATTGGACCGAATCAACGGGGTCCTCGATAAATATAGCCTCTGGCAATTCGTCTGGAGCCGGGTCGATCACGTCAGCAGGAATATCGGGAATCTCAAGCACCGGAGGACTCGAGCTCTGTACCTCTTGTTGTTGGGAGCTCGAAGATTCCATAACTAACTAACTCATCATAAAGAAACGTTAAGTACATAAAGAGCCCTTGCATTCCCCAGTGTAAAGTGTATGAACGTATCGTGCAGTGCAAGTGTTGTACGTTACTTAGACAAATTTTACTCAATAAAACAAGAAGTACGAACGACGGAACTTTGGAAATCAAGATTGGGGATGACCGTCATCGCTGACCGTCATATCTGCGCCATCCAAAAGCTACCGACCGATTCAAGTATAAATCTATTATGTCTTTGGTTAAGTCATGGTTCCATCGACGAGCTTCAAAAGGAAGTCAAGTATAGTCCTACTGTCAAGTTCAAATTGGGCAAGGCCGAAGCTCGTCGGAGTCAAGTGTGCTAAAGTTCATTGAGTTCGTCAAATTTCTACTGGATATTGGTCATAGTTCGAATCCATTGAGCAAAACAGAAGAGCTACATTCCCTGAACTGAAGACGTTCGAATCGATCACCTCGGATCGATACGACTCGAATCGATGTGCTTCGAATCGATAAAAAAGTCGACTCGATACACTTCGTATCGACAAAGGTACTTGGAGCAATACCCGAGACATCAAGGGAAGGATCACTTCGAATCCATCAGGAGAAGTAAACTTTGTATCGATCGACATCAATGCCTTCGAATCGATCATGGGACCATCACATCGAATAGATCGATACGAGCCACTTCCCTTCGCAAGCTTCGATTCGAAGGCCCCATACTCAGGATCGATTCGAACTACTCCGTGCAGGGTCGATACGAGGCAAGGAGGGAACAAAATCCTTTCAGATTTCTCCTTCTCCAGAGAGAATCTAGACAATTTGTCGCGCTCCATCCATCGATTCGAAATGGCAAGAATTTCCCGTTCCATTGTTCTCAACTTGGCTCAATCCAGTAATTACCTGATCTAGTGTGGTTACGAATGAAAACGTGAAGGATTGGATCGATTCGTAGGAGCGCTTCTCTCAACTCTGGGAGATCGATACGAAGAAGGAGCAGAGTAAAAGTAAAAAGTAAAAAGAAAAAATGAAGTTAGCCACGCATATTTATATGGGTTCCAAGGACGACTCGAGGCTCTTCGTCTCCCGGTCATGTTGACCGATCATGGTAGGTCACTACCCTATCGATTCGAACGATTGCTCGACTACTCATCACCTTCGAATCCATCCCTTATTTCGAATCCATCGACTCTCCGAATCCACTAAGGCGGCATTAACACGGGGCTTCATCGATACGAAGCTACGCCAATTCGAACCTCCATCGACACGAAGGAGTTAGCAAAAACAGAATTGAAGCCGCCATGTACCCAACGATTCGGAGTACCAACCTCATATCCATCGACTCGTAGTAGTTCGAAGGTCATCGATTCGAATAGCCACTTCGAATCCATCAAAACCGTCAACAAAAATGAACGCATCGCTTCGACATGAAGAGGTTACTGGATTACCCTTTTTACCTCGATTCAGGAGAGGATCGATACAAGAAGATAATCATAGACAATCATAAAAGCAATGTTTCAACTCGAAACTCAAACCGGTTCAGAAGAGGATCGACGCAGATTTCGATAGCAAACCGAACTAACAACGACTTGCGATTACGCAACGTTAACTAAAGTCAAGGTGATACACATATGCACATATTTCTGACTAATAATTGATCTTTATCATTACCAGGGATCAAATGTTCATCTCGTCATAACCCCGACGGCAAACAGCCAATCACTATTGAACGACAGTCGGCTACAGCAATACAGAATATGGCTTTCAACGAAACATGCAATGGCCAGTCAGCATAAATCCGCAACTTTTCAAAGCACGCCATGTTTACACAAGACGTACTTTGGGGGTCAAATGTTATCCCGCCTTTTGGCAAAGCCGAGATATCAAGGAATTGACTAGAGAATATGGATTATGCATCCTCGGCGTCAAGTGACCACTGGATATCCCCAAATATCGATGAATTTTACCTGAGTCCGGATCGAGCTACAATTGGTAGGACACGTCAAGCAAAGTCATAGAAACCAACATTCCAAATTTCGAGTCAATCCGAGTTCGTACACTAAAAATATCATTGATAAAAGTTGGAGGAAATGGCCCTAAGTTCGACTCCATCAAGGTTGACTCCACCAGGTTCGTATCCATGAGACAACCCTTCTTCGACTCCATCGAACTTTCCCTACTTCGAATCCGTAGAGAGAAGGTGCCTCGAGTCCATGGAGCATAGCCTTGCTTCGAATCCAGGAAGAGTACCTTAGCTTCGACTCCATCAAGCGTGTCCTCTCTTCGAACCCAGCAAGGTAGGAGGCCTTTGAATCCATACATTTAAGGATGCTTCGACTCCATTGCCTCGGAACCATTGGAGCATTCCCCTCTTCGAATCCATTCAGCGATAAAGTCTTCGTATCGATCGACTATGGGATGCCCTGATCGATGCGAGGGAAGCGAACAATTTGATCGATTCGAAGGAGCATACCTTCGAATCCATTGCCTCGAATCCACCAAGTCATAACAGTTGAAACCATGGATTCAACCCAGTCAAACCAGAGTAAAAAGCGGATCGATGCGAGAAGCACGCGCCACGACACCATGAGCATCGAGTCGACCCTATCGATTCGAAGGGATCGATTCGAAGTGTCCAAGTTCACTAGAAATGCAACCTTGAATCGATCATAACTCGAGATCTACAAGTCCAAATGCTACGAAATTTTCACAGAAGCTTAAACACATGATGAAGAATGTTCACACCAAATTTCAGCTCGATTGGACACTTTCTTGATCGATTCGAACCAAGGGTCGAATCGATCCCAAAGTGGGCCCGGATCTCCAGATTTCGGCCATGTGGGCCCCTCACGTGCCAGTAGCGGTCTCCCTGGATTTTATGCGAAATATCAGCCTCCTACACCTATAAATAGAGCCCCTGGTCATTCAAAAAAGGGTTCGGACAGATTCTGCCAGATTTACTACACCAAAGTACTAAAGAGCGCCCAGATTCTGCCTCCTACACCAAAGTATCAGCCTCCTACACCAAAGTACTAAAGAGGCGAAATATCAGCCTCCTACACTAATAGGCGAAATATTAGCCTCCTACACCAAAGTACTAAAGAGCGCCCAGATTCTGCCAGATTTACTCCAGATCACCACCGCTACTTTAGATCCAGACTTAGCATATATACTCAGTTGTATTACATCGTAAGAAATTGTAATCTTCAAGTATCGAGCAATAAAATCATCAAACTTCATAGTGGACATAGGCGAAACGCCGAACCACTCTAAATCGCTGTCTTCTGTGCAATTTACTTTCTGTTATTTGGAGTTTTTGTTAGATAATCCTCAGTTTTAATTTTCTTTCTTCACTTTTATCTCTTGAAAAACTTCCGAAGAGTGTTGTGCCCATTTTTGGTACAAACACCCCATGGTACCGCTCCGTTTCAAATCCATGCATCCATTTCTAAAAGTCGTACGGCACTTTTTCAGCATTTTGGACGGATGTTGCACCTTGCACCGTCGATGTTGCACCCTGTGGATATTGATTCTTCGGAAGGCCATAACTATTGGCTCATTTAGAGTTACGGGAGCCATAACCAGTCAAAACGAAGATCTCTGTGAGTTCTACGACTATGACCGCTTTAAGCCGTCACTGGTTAGTTTCATTCCCAAAAAATCTTATCCGAAACTCAATCCGGCCTTGGACGTTTTTTACCGTTCGTTCATTCGTCACGTGGATTTTTTCTGCAAAACGGGATCCCCGTGGCTGGTCTACGATTTACCACCGCCGGAGAGTGGTGCCCCATGGTTCCGCTTTGTTTCAAATCCATGCATCCATTTCTAAAAGTCGTACGGCACTTTTTCGGCATTTTGGATGGATGTTGCACCTTGCACCGTCGATGTTGCACCCTGTGGATATTGATTCTTCGGAAGGCCATAACTGTTGGCTCGTTTAGAGTTACGGGAGCCATAACCAGTCAAAACGAAGACCTCTATGAGTTCTACGGCTATGACAGCTTTATGCCGTCACTGGTTAGTTTCATATTGAAAAAATCTTATCCGAAACTCAATCGGGCCTTGGACGTTTTTTACCGTTCGTTCATTCGTCACGTGGATTTTTTCTGCAAAACGGGATGCATGTGGTTGGCCTATGATTTACCATGGCCGGAGAGTGGTGCCCCATGGTACCGCTCCATTTCAAATCCATGCATCCATTTCTAAAAGTCGTACGGTACGTTTTCGGCATTTTGGACGGATGTTTCACCTTGCACCGTAGATGTTGCACCCTATGGATATTGATTCTTCGGAACGCCATAACTGTTGGCTCGTTTAGAGTTACGGGAGCCATAACCATTCAAAACGAAGATCTTTGTGAGTTCTACGGCTATGATGGCTTTAAGCCGTCACTGGTTAGTTTCATACCCAAAAAATCTAATCCGAAACTCAATCGGGCCTTTGACGTTTTTTACCGTTCATTCATTCGTCACGTGGATTTTTTCTACAAAACGGGGTCCCCGTGGCTGGTCTATGATTTACCATCGCCGGAGAGTGGTACCCCATGGTACTGCTCCGTTTCAAATCCATGCATCCATATCTAAAAGTCGTACGACACTTTTTCGGCATTTTGGACGGATGTTGCACCTTGCACCGTAGATGTTGCACCTTGTGGATATTGATTCTACAGAAGGCCATAACTATTGGCTCGTTTAGAGTTACGGGAGCCATAACCAGTCAAAGCGAAGATCTCTGTGAGTTCTACGGCTATGAAATCTTTAAGCCGTCACTGGTTAGTATCATACCCAAAAAATCTTATCCGAAACTCAATCGGGCCTTGGACGTTTTTTACCGTTCGTTCATTCGTCACGTGGATTTTTTCTGCAAAACGGGATCCCCGTGGCTGGTCTATGATTTACCATCGCCGAAGAGTGGTGCCCCATGGTACTGCTCCGTTTCAAATCCATGCATCCATTTCTAAAAGTAGTACGGCACTTTTTCGGCATTTTGGACGGATGTTGCACCTTGCACCGTCGATGTTGCACCCTGTGGATATTGATTCTTCGGAAGGCCATAACTGTTGACTCGTTTAGAGTTACGGGAGCCGTAACCAGTCAAACCGAAGCTCTCTGCGAGTTCTACGACTATGACGGCTTTAAGCCGTCACTGGTTAGTTTCATACCCAAAAAATCTTATCCGAACCTCAATCGGGCCTTGGACGTTTTTTACCGTTCGTTCATTCGTCACGTGGATTTTTTCTGCAAAACGGGATCCCCGTGGCTGGTCTATGATTTACCATGGCCGGAGAGTGTTGCCCCATGGTACCTCTCCGTTTCAAATCCATGCATCCATTTTTAAAAGTCGTACGGCACTTTTTCGGCATTTTGGACGGATGTTGCACCTTGCACCGTAGATGTTGCACCCTGTGGATATTTATTCTTCGGAAGGCCATAACTATTGGCTCGTTTAGAGTTACGGGAGCCATATCCAGTCAAAACGAAGATCTCTATGAGTTCTACGGCTATGACGGCTTTAAGCCTTCACTGGTTAGTTTCAAACGCAAAAAATCTTATCCTAAACTCAATCGGGCCTTAGACCTTTTTTACCGTTCGTTCATTCGTCACGTGGATTTTTTCAGCAAAACGGGATCCCCGTGGCAGGTCTATGATTTACCATTGCCGGAGAGTGGTGCCCCATGGTACCGCTCCGTTTCAAATCCATGCATCCATTTCTAAAAGTCGTACGGCACTTTTTCGGCATTTTGGACGGATGTTGCACCTTGCACCGTTGATGTTGCACCCTGTGGATATTGATTCTTCGGAAGGCCATAACTGTTGGCTCGTTTAGAGTTACGGGAGCCATAACCAGTCAAAACGAAGATCTATGTGATTTATACGGCTATGACCGCTTTAAGCCGTCACTGGTTAGTTTCATACCCAAAAAATCTTATCCTAAACTCAATCGGGCCTTGGACGTTTTTTACCGTTCGTTCATTCGTCACGTGGATTTTTTCTGCAAAACGGGATCCCCGAGGCTGGTCTATGATTTACCATCGCCAGAGAGTGGTGTCCCATGATACCGCTCCGTTTCAAATCCATGCATCCATTTCTAAAAGTCGTACGACACTTTTTCGGCATTTTGGACGGATGTTGCACCTTGCACCGTCGATGTTGCACCCTGTGGATATTGATTCTTCGGAAGGCCATAACTGTTGGCTTGTTTAGAGTTACGGGAGCCATAACCAATTAAAACGAAGATCTCTATGAGTTCTACGGCGATGACCCCTTTAAGCCGTCACTGGTTAGTTTCATACCCAAAAAATCTTATCCGAAACTCAATCGGGCCTTGGATGTTATTTACCGTTTGTTCATTCGTCACGTGGATTTTTTCTGCAAAACGGGATCCCCGTGGTTGGTCTATGATTTACCTTGGCCGGAGAGTGGTGGCCCTTGGTACAGCTCCGTTTCAAATCCATGCACCCATTTCTAAAAGTCATACGACACTTTTTCGGCATTTTGGACGGATGTTGCACCTTGCACCATCGATGTTGCACCCTACGGATATTGATTCTTTGGATGGCCATAACTGTTGGCACGTTTAGAGTTACGGGAGCCATAACCAGTCAAAACAAAGATCTCTGTGAGTTCTACGGCTATGACCGCTTTAAGCCGTCACTGATTAGTTTCATACCCAAAAAATCTTATCCGAAACTCAATCGGGACTTGGACGTTTTTTACCGTTCGTTCATTCGTCACGTGGATTTTTTCTGCAAAACGGGATCCCCGTGGCTGGTTTATGATTTACCATGGCCGGAGACTGGTGCCCCATGGTACCGCTCCGTTTCAAATCCATGCATTCATTTTTAAAAGTCGTACGGCACTTTTTTGGCATTTTGGATGGATGTTGCACCTTGCACCGTAGATGTTGCACCTTCTTGATATTGATTCTTCGGAAGGCCATAACTGTTGGCTCGTTTAGAGTTACGGGAGCCATAACCAGTCAAAACAAAGATCTCTGTGAGTTCTACGGCTATGACGGCTTTAAGCCGTCACTGGTTAGTTTCATACCCAAAAAATCTTATCCGAACCTCAATCCGGCCTTGGATGTTTTTTACCGTTCGTTCATTCGTCACGTGGATTTTTCTGCAAAACGGGATCCATGTGGTTGTCCTATGATTTACCATGGCCGGAGAGTGGTGCCCCATGGTACCGCTCCGTTTCAAATCCATGCATCCATTTCTAAAAGTCGTACGGCACTTTTTCGGCATTTTGGACGGATGTTGCACCTTGCACCGTAGATGTTGCACCTTGTGGATATTGATTCTTCGGAAGGCCATAACTGTTGGCTCGTTTAGAGTTACGGGAGCCATAACCAGTCAAAACGAAGAACTCTGTGAGTTCTACGGCTATGATGGCTTTAAGCCCTCACTGGTTAGTTTCATACCCAAAAAATCTGATCTGAAACTCAATCGGGTCTTTGACGTATTTTACCGTTCGTTCATTCGTCACGTGGATTTTTTCTACAAAATGGGATCCCCGTGGCTGGTCTATGATTTACCATCGCCGGAGAGTGGTGCCCCATGGTACTGCTCCGTTTGAAATCCATGCATCCATTTCTAAAAGTCGTACGACATATTTTCGGCATTTTGGACGGATGTTGCACCTTGCACCGTAGATGTTGCACCCTGTGGATATTGATTCTTCGGAAGGCCATAACTATTGGCTCGTTTAGAGTTACGGGAGCCATAACCAGTCAAAGCGAAGATCTCTGTGAGTTCTACGGCCATGAAAGCTTTATGCCGTCATTGGTTAGTATCATACCCAAAAAATCTTATCCGAAACTCAATCGGGCATTGGACGTTTTTTACCGTTCGTTCATTCGTCACGTGGATTTTTTCTGCAAAACGGGATCCCCGTGGCTGGTCTATGATTTACCATGACCGGAAGGTGGTGTGCCATGGAACTGCTCCGTTTCAAATCCATGCATTCATTTCTAAAGGTCGTACGGCACTTTTTCGGCATTTTGGACGGATGTTGAACCTTGCACCGTAGATGTTGCACCCTGTGGATATTGATTCTTCAGAACGCCATAACTGTTGGCTCGTTTAGAGTTACGGAAGCCATAACCAGTCAAAACGAAGATCTTTGTGAGTTCTACGGCTATGATGGCTTTAAGTCGTTACTTGTTAGTTTCATACCCCAAAATTTTTATTCGAAACTCAATCGGGCCTTGGACGTTTTTTACCGTTCGTTCATTCGTCATTTGGATTTTTCTGCAAAACGGGATTCCCGTGGCTGGTCTACGATTTACCACCGCCGGAGAGTGGTGCCCCATGGTTCCGCTCCGTTTCAAATCCATGCATCCATTTCTAAAAGTCGTACGGCACTTTTTCGGCATTTTGGACGGATGTTGCACCTTGCACCGTAGATGTTGCACCCTGTGGATATTGATTCTTCGGAAGGCCATAACTATTGGCTCGTTTAGAGTTACGGGAGCCATAACCAGTCAAAACGAAGATCTCTGTGATTTATATGGCTATGACCGCTTTAAGCCGTCACTGGTTAGTTTCATACCCCAAAAATCTTATCCGAAACTCAATCGGACCTTGGACGTTTTTTACCGTTCGTTCATTCGTCACGTGGATTTTTTCTGCAAAACGGGATCCCCGTGGCTGGTCTATGATTTACCATCGCCGAAGAGTGGTGCCCCATGGTACTGCTCCGTTTCAAATCCATGCATCCATTTCTAAAAGTCGTACGGCACTTTTTTGGCATTTTGGACGGATGTTGCACCTTGCACCGTCGATGTTGCACCCTGTGGATATTGATTCTTCGGAAGGCCATAACTGTTGGCTCGTTTAGAGTTACGGGAGCCGTAACCAGTCAAACCGAGCTCTCTGCGAGTTCTACGACTATGACGGCTTTAAGCCGTCACTGGTTAGTTTCATACCCAAAAAATCTTATCCGAACCTCAATCGGGCCATGGACATTTTTTACCGTTCGTTCATTCGTCACGTGGATTTTTTCTGCAAAACGGGATCCCCGTGGCTGGTCTATGATTTACCATGGCCGGAGAGTGGTGCCCCATGGTACCTCTCCGTTTCAAATCCATGCATCCATTTCTAAAAGTCGTACGGCACTTTTTCGGCATTTTGGACGGATGTTGCACCTTGCACCGTAGATGTTGCACCCTGTGGATATTGATTCTTCGGAACGCCATAACTGTTGGCTCGTTCAGAGTTACGGGAGCCATAACCAGTCAAAACGAAGATCTCTGTGAGTTCTACGGCTATGATGGCTTTAAGCCCTCACTGGTTAGTTTCATACCCAAAAAATCTGATCCGAAACTCAATCGGGCCTTTGACATTTTTTACCGTTCGTTCATTCGTCACGTGGATTTTTTCTGCAAAACGGGATCCCCGTGGCTGGTCTATGATTTACCATCGCCGGAGAGTGGTGCCCCATGGTACCGCTCCGTTTCCAATCCATGCATCCATGTCTAAAAGTTGTACGACACTTTTTCGGCATTTTGGACGGATGTTGCACCTTGCACCGTAGATGTTGCACCTTGTGGATATTGATTCTTCGGAAGGCCATAACTATTTGCTCGTTTAGAGTTACGGGAGCCATAACCAGTCAAAACGAAGATCTCTGTGATTTATATGGCTATGACCGCTTTAAGCCGTCACTGGTTAGTTTCATACCCAAAAAATCTTATCCGAAACTCAATCGGGCCTTGGACGTTTTTTACCGTTCGTTCATTCGTCACGTGGATTTTTTCTGCAAAACGGGATCCCCGTGGCTGGTCTACGATTTACCACCGCCGGAGAGTGGTGCCCCATGGTTCTGCTTTGTTTCAAATCCATGCATCCATTTCTAAAAGTCGTACGGCACTTTTTCGGCATTTTGGACGGATGTTGCACCTTGCACCGTCGATGTTGCACCCTGTGGATATTGATTCTTCGGAAGGCCATAACTATTGGCTCGTTTAGAGTTACGGGAGCCATAACTAGTCAAAACGAAGACCTCTATGAGTTCTACGGCTATGATAGCTTTAAGCCGTCACTGGTTAGTTTCATACTGAAAAAATCTTATCCGAAACTCAATCGGGCCTTGGACGTTTTTTACCGTTCTCATTCGTCACGTGGATTTTTTCTGCAAAACGGGATCCATGTGGTTGGCCTATGATTTACCATGGCCGGACAGTGGTGCCCCATGGTACCGCTCCATTCAAATCCATGCATCCATTTCTAAAAGTCGTACGGTACTTTTTCGGCATTTTGGACGGATGTTGCACCTTGCACCGTAGATGTTGCACCCTATGGATATTGATTCTTCGGAATGCCATAATTGTTGGCTCGTTTAGAGTTAAGGGAGCCATAACCAGTCAAAACGAAGATCTTTGTGAGTTCTACGGCTATGATGGCTTTAAGCCCTCACTGGTTAGTTTCATACCCAAAAAATCTAATCCGAAACTCAATCGGGCCTTTGACGTTTTTTACCGTTCGTTCGTTCGTCACGTGGATTTTTTCTACAAAACGGGATCGCCGTGGCTGGTCTATGATTTACCATCGCTGGAGAGTGGTACCCCATGGTACTGCTCCGTTTCAAATCCATGCATCCATATCTAAAAGTCGTACGACACTTTTTCGGCATTTTGGACGGATGTTGCACCTTGCACCGTAGATGTTGCACCTTGTGGATATTGATTCTTCAGAAGGCCATAACTATTGGCTCGTTTAGAGTTACGGGAGCCATAACTAGTCAAAGCGAAGATCTCTGTGAGTTCTACGGCTATGAAAGCTTTAAGCCGTCACTGGTTAGTATCATACCCAAAAAATCTTATCCGAAACTCAGTCGGGCCTTGGAAGTTTTTTTCCGTTCGTTCATTCGTCACATGGATTTTTTCTGCAAAACGGGATCCCCGTGGTTGGTCTATGATTTACCATCGCCGAAGAGTGGTGTCCCATGGTACTGCTCTGTTTCAAATCCATGCATCCATTTCTAAAAGTCGTACGGCACTTTTTCGGCATTTTGGACGGATGTTGCACCTTGCACCGTCGATGTTGCACCCTGTGGATATTGATTCTTCGGAAGGCCATAACTGTTGGCTCGTTTAGAGTTACGGGAGCCGTAACCAGTCAAACCGAAGCTCTCTGCGAGTTCTACGACTATGACGGCTTTAAGCCGTCACTGGTTAGTTTCATACCCAAAAAATCTTATCCGAACCTCAATCGGGCCTTGGACGTTTTTTACCGTTCGTTCATTCGTCATGTGGATTTTTTCTGGAAAACGGGATCCCCGTGGCTGGTCTATGATTTACCATGGCCGGAGAGTGGTGCCCCATGGTACCTCTCCGTTTCAAATCCATGCATCCATTTGTAAAAGTCGTACGGCACTTTTTCGGCATTTTGGACGGATGTTGCACCTTGCACCGTAGATGTTGCACCTTGTGGATATTGATTCTTCGGAAGGCCATAACTGTTGGCTCGTTTAGAGTTACGGGAGCCATAACCAGTCAAAACGAAGAACTCTGTGAGTTCTACGGCTATGATGGCTTTAAGCCCTCACTGGTTAGTTTCATACCCAAAAAATCTGATCTGAAACTCAATCGGGCCTTTGACGTATTTTACCGTTCGTTCATTCGTCATGTGGATTTTTTCTACAAAACGGGATCCATGTGGTTGGCCTACCATGGCCGGAGAGTGGTGCCCCATGGTACCGCTCCGTTTCAAATCCATGCATCCATTTCTAAAAGTCGTATGGCACTTTTTCGGCATTTTGGATGGATGTTGCACCTTGCACCGTAGATGTTGCACCCTATGGATATTGATTCTTCGGAACGCCATAACTGTTGGCTCGTTTAGAGTTACGGGAGCCATAACCAGTCAAAACGAAGATCTTTGTGAGTTCTACGGCTATGATGGCTTTAAGCCCTCACTGGTTAGTTTCATACCCAAAAAATCTAATCCAAAACTCAATCGGGCCTTTGACGTTTTTTACCGTTCGTTCATTCGTCACGTGGATTTTTTCTACAAAACGGGATCCCTGTGGCTGGTCTATGATTTACCATCGCCAGAGAGTGGTACCCCATGGTACTGCTTCGTTTCAAATCCATGCATCCATATCTAAAAGTCGTACGACACTTTTTCGGCATTTTGGACGGATGTTGCACCTTGCACCGTAGATGTTGCACCTTATGGATATTGATTCTTCAGAAGGCCATAACTATCGGCTCGTTTAGAGTTACGGGAGCCATAACCAGTCAAAGCGAAGATCTCTGTGAGTTCTACGGCTATGAAAGCTTTAAGCCGTCACTGGTTAGTATCATACCCAAAAAATCTTATCCGAAACTCAGTCGGGCCTTGGACGTTTTTTACCGTTCGTTCATTCGTCACATGGATTTTTTCTGCAAAACGGGATCCCCGTGGCTGGTCTATGATTTACCATCGCCGAAGAGTGGTGCCCCATGGTACTGCTCCATTTCAAATCCATGCATCCATTTCTAAAAGTAGTATGGCACTTTTTCGGCATTTTGGACGGATGTTGCACCTTGCACCGTCGATGTTGCACCCTGTGGATATTGATTCTTCGGAAGGCCATAACTGTTGGCTCGTTTAGAGTTACGGGAGCCGTAACTAGTCAAACCGAAGCTCTCTGCGAGTTCTACGACTATGACGGCTTTAAGCCGTCACTGGTTAGTTTCATACCCAAAAAATCTTATCCGAACCTCAATCGGGCCTTGGACGTTTTTTACCGTTCGTTCATTCGTCACGTGGATTTTTTCTGCAAAACGGGATCCCCGTGGCTGGTTTATGATTTACCATGGCCGGAGAGTGGTGCCCCATGGTACCTCTCCGTTTCAAATCCATGCATCCATTTCTAAAAGTCGTACGGCACTTTTTCGGCATTTTGGACGGATGTTGCACCTTGCACCGTAGATGTTGCACCCTGTGGATATTTATTCTTCGGAAGGCCATAACTATTGGCTCGTTTAGAGTTACGGGAGCCATATCCAGTCAAAACTAAGATCTCTATGAGTTCTACGGCTATGACGGCTTTAAGCCTTCACTGGTTAGTTTCAAACGCAAAAAATCTCATCCGAAACTCAATCGGGCATTGGACGTTTTTTACTGTTCGTTCATTCGTCACGTGGATTTTTTCAGCAAAACGGGATCCCCGTGGCAGGTCTATGATTTACCATTGCCGGAGAGTGGTGCCCCATGGTACCGCTCCGTTTCAAATCCATGCATCCATTTCTAAAAGTCGTACGGCACTTTTTCGGCATTTTGGACGGATGTTGCACCTTGCACCGTCGATGTTGCACCCTGTGGATATTGATTTTTCGGAAGGCAATAACTGTTGGCTCGTTTAGAGTTACGGGAGCCATAACCAGTCAAAACGAAGATCTATGTGATTTATACGGCTATGACCGCTTTAAGCCGTCACTGGTTAGTTTCATACCCAAAAAATCTTATCCTAAACTCAATCGGGCCTTGGACGTTTTTTACCGTTCGTTCATTCGTCACGTGGATTTTTTCTGCAAAACGGGATCCCCGAGGCTGGTCTATGATTTACCATCGCCAGAGAGTGGTGTCCCATGATACCGCTCCGTTTCAAATCCATGCATCCATTTCTAAAAGTCGTACGACACTTTTTCGGCATTTTGGACGGATGTTGCACCTTGCACCGCCGATGTTGCACCCTGTGGATATTGATTCTTCGGAAGGCTATAACTGTTGGCTTGTTTAGAGTTACGGGAGCCATAACCAGTTAAAACGAAGATCTCTATGAGTTCTACGGCGATGACCACTTTAAGCCGTCACCGGTTAGTTTCATACCCAAAAAATCTTATCCGAAACTCAATCGGGCCTTGGATGTTATTTACCGTTCGTTCATTCGTCACGTGGATTTTTTCTGCAAAACGGGATCCCCGTGGTTGGTCTATGATTTACCATGGCCGGAGAGTGGTGGCCCTTGGTACCGCTCCGTTTCAAATCCATGCACCCATTTCTAAAAGTCATACGACACTTTTTCGGCATTTTGGACGGATGTTGCACCTTGCATCATCGATGTTGCACCCTACGGATATTGATTCTTTGGATGGCCATAACTGTTGGCTCGTTTAGAGTTACGGGAGCCATAACCAGTCAAAACAAAGATCTCTGTGAGTTCTACGGCTATGACCGCTTTAAGCCGTCACTGATTAGTTTCATACCCAAAAAATCTTATCCGAAACTCAATCGGGACTTGGACGTTTTTTACCGTTCGTTCATTCGTCACGTGGATTTTTTCTGCAAAACGGGATCCTCGTGGCTGGTCTATGATTTACCATGGCCGGAGACTGGTGCCCCATGGTACCGCTCCGTTTCAAATCCATGCATCCATTTCTAAAAGTCGTACGGCACTTTTTTGGCATTTTGGACGGATGTTGCACCTTGCACCGTAGATGTTGCACCTTCTGGATATTGATTCTTCGGAAGGCCATAACTATTGGCTCGTTTAGAGTTACGGGAGCCATAACCAGTCAAAACAAAGATCTCTGTGAGTTCTACGGCTATGACGGCTTTAAGCCGTCACTGGTTAGTTTTGATACCCAAAAAATCTTATCCGAACCTCAATCCGGCCTTGGACGTTTTTTACCGTTCGTTCATTCGTCACGTGGATTTTTCTGCAAAACGGGATCCATGTGGTTGTCCTATGATTTACCATGGCCGGAGAGTGGTGCCCCATGGTACCGCTCCGTTTCAAATCCATGCATCCATTTCTAAAAGTCGTACGGCACTTTTTCGGCATTTTGGACGGATGTTGCACCTTGCACCGTAGATGTTGCACCTTGTGGATATTGATTCTTCGGAAGGCCATAACTGTTGGCTCGTTTAGAGTTACGGGAGCCATAACCAGTCAAAACAAAGAACTCTGTGAGTTCTACGGCTATGATGGCTTTAAGCCCTCACTGGTTAGTTTCATACCCAAAAAATCTGATCTGAAACTCAATCGGGCCTTTGACGTATTTTACCGTTCGTTCATTCGTCACGTGGATTTTTTCTACAAAATGGGATCCCCGTGGCTGGTCTATGATTTACCATCGCCGGAGAGTGGTGCCCCATGGTACTGCTCCGTTTGAAATCCATGCATCCATTTCAAAAAGTCGTACGACATATTTTCGGCATTTTGGACGGATGTTGCACCTTGCACCGTAGATGTTGCACCCTGTGGATATTGATTCTTCGGAAGGCCATAACTATTGGCTCGTTTAGAGTTACGGGAGCCATAACCAGTCAAAGCGAAGATCTCTGTGAGTTCTACGGCTATGAAAGCTTTATGCCGTCACTGGTTAGTATCATACCCAAAAAATCTTATCCGAAACTCAATCGGGCATTGGACGTTTTTTACCGTTCGTTCATTCGTCACGTGGATTTTTTCTGCAAAACGGGATCCCCGTGGCTGGTCTATGATTTACCATGGCCGGAAGGTGGTGCGCCATGGAACTGCTCCATTTCAAATCCATGCATTCATTTCTAAAGGTCGTACGGCACTTTTTCGGCATTTTGGACGGATGTTGAACCTTGCACCGTAGATGTTGCACCCTGTGGATATTGATTCTTCAGAACGCCATAACTGTTGGCTCGTTTAGAGTTACGGAAGCCATAACCAGTCAAAACGAAGATCTTTGTGAGTTCTACGGCTATGATGGCTTTAAGTCGTTACTTGTTAGTTTCATACCCCAAAAATTTTATCCGAAACTCAATCGGGCCTTGGACGTTTTTTACCGTTCGTTCATTCGTCATTTGGATTTTTCTGCAAAACGGGATTCCCGTGGCAGGTCTACGACTTACCACCGCCGGAGAGTGGTGCCCCATGGTTCCGCTCCGTTTCAAATCCATGCATCCATTTCTAAAAGTCGTACGGCACTTTTTCGGCATTTTGGACGAATGTTGCACCTTGCACCGTAGATGTTGCATCCTGTGGATATTGATTCTTCGGAAGGCCATAACTATTGGCTCGTTTAGAGTTACGGGAGCCATAACCAGTCAAAACGAAGATCTTTGTGATTTATATGGCTATGACCGCTTTAAGCCGTCACTGGTTAGTTTCATACACCAAAAATCTTATCCGAAACTCAATCGGGCCTTGGACGTTTTTTACCGTTCGTTCATTCGTCACGTGGATTTTTTCTGCAAAACGGGATCCCCGTGGCTGGTCTATGATTTACCATCGCCGAAGAGTGGTGCCCCATGGTACTGCTCCGTTTCAAATCCATGCATCCATTTCTAAAAGTCGTACGGCACTTTTTCGGCATTTTGGACGGATGTTGCACCTTGCACCGTCGATGTTGCACCCTGTGGATATTGATTCTTCGGAAGGCCATAACTATTGGCTCATTTAGAGTTACGGGAGCCGTAACCAGTCAAAACCGAGCTCTCTGCGAGTTCTACGACTATGACGGCTTTAAGCCGTCACTGGTTAGTTTCATACCCAAAAAATCTTATCCGAACCTCAATCGGTCCATGGACATTTTTTACCGTTCGTTCATTCGTCACGTGGATTTTTTCTGCAAAACGAGATCCCCGTGGCTGGTCTATGATTTACCATGGCCGGAGAGTGGTGCCCCATGGTACCTCTCCGTTTCAAATCCAAGCATCCATTTCTAAAAGTTGTACGGCACTTTTTCGGCATTTTGGACGGATGTTGCACCTTGCACCGTAGATGTTGCACCCTGTGGATATTGATTCTTCGGAACGCCATAACTGTTGGCTCGTTTAGAGTTACGGGAGCCATAACCAGTCAAAACGAAGATCTCTGTGAGTTCTACGGCTATGATGGCTTTAAGCCCTCACTGGTTAGTTTCATACCCAAAAAATCTGATCCGAAACTCAATCGGGCCTTTGACATTTTTTACCGTTCGTTCATTCGTCACGTGGATTTTTTCTGCAAAACGGGATCCCCGTGGCTGGTCTATGATTTACCATCGCCGGAGAGTGGTTCCCCATGGTACCGCTCCGTTTCCAATCCATGCATCCATGTCTAAAAGTTGTACGACACTTTTTCGGCATTTTGGACGGATGTTGCACCTTGCACCGTAGATGTTGCACCCTATGGATATTGATTCTTCGGAAGGCCATAACTATTTGCTCGTTTAGAGTTACGGGAGCCATAACCAGTCAAAACGAAGATCTCTGTGATTTATACGGCTATGACCGCTTTAAGCCGTCACTGGTTAGTTTCATACCCAAAAAATCTTATCCGAAACTCAATCGGGCCTTGGACGTTTTTTACCGTTCGTTCATTCGTCACGTGGATTTTTTCTGCAAAACGGGATCCCCGTGGCTGGTCTACGATTTACCACCGCCGGAGAGTGGTGCCCCATGGTTCTGCTTTGTTTCAAATCCATGCATCCATTTCAAAAAGTCGTACGGCACTTTTTCGGCATTTTGGACGGATGTTGCACCTTGCACCGTCGATGTTGCACCCTGTGGATATTGATTCTTCGAAAGGCCATAACTATTGGCTCGTTTAGAGTTACGGGAGCCATAACTATTCAAAACGAAGACCTCTATGATTTCTACGGCTATGATAGCTTTAAGCCGTCACTGGTTAGTTTCATACTGAAAAAATCTTATCCGAAACTCAATCGGGCCTTGGACGTTTTTTACCGTTCGTTCATTCGTCACGTGGATTTTTTCTGCAAAACGGGATCCATGTGGTTGGCCTATGATTTACCATGGCCGGACAGTGGTGCCCCATGGTACCGCTCCATTCAAATCCATGCATCCATTTCTAAAAGTCGTACGGTACTTTTTCGGCATTTTGGACGGATGTTGCACCTTGCACCGTAGATGTTGCACCCTATGGATATTGATTCTTCGGAATGCCATAACTGTTGGCTCGTTTAGAATTACGGGAGCCATAACCAGTCAAAACGAAGATCTTTGTGAGTTCTACGACTATGATGGCTTTAAGCCCTCACTGGTTAGTTTCATACCCAAAAAATCTAATCCGAAACTCAATCGGGCCTTTGACGTTTTTTACCGTTCGTTCATTCGTCACGTGGATTTTTTCTACAAAACGGGATCCCCGTGGCTGGTCTATGATTTACCATTGCCGGAGAGTGGTACCCCATGGTACTGCTCCGTTTCAAATCCATGCATCCATATCTAAAAGTCGTACGACACTTTTTCGGCATTTTGGACGGATGTTGCACCTTGCACCGTAGATGTTGCACCTTGTGGATATTGATTCTTCAGAAGGCCATAACTATTGGCTCGTTTAGAGTTACGGGAGCCATAACCAGTCAAAGCGAAGATCTCTGTGAGTTCTACGGCTATGAAAGCTTTAAGCCGTCACTGGTTAGTATCATACCCAAAAAATCTTATCCGAAACTCAGTTGGGCCTTGGAAGTTTTTTTCCGTTCGTTCATTCGTCACATGGATTTTTTCTGCAAAACGGGATCCCCGTGGCTGGTCTATGATTTACCATCGCCGAAGAGTGGTGCCCCATGGTACTGCTCTGTTTCAAATCCATGCATCCATTTCTAAAAGTCGTACGGCACTTTTTCGGCATTTTGGACGGATGTTGCACCTTGCACCGTCGATGTTGCACCTTGTGGATATTGATTCTTCGGAAGGCCATAACTGTTGGCTCGTTTAGAGTTACGGGAGCCGTAACCAGTCAAACCGAAGCTCTCTGCGAGTTCTACGACTATGACGGCTTTAAGCCGTCACTAGTTAGTTTCATACCCAAAAAATCTTATCCGAACCTCAATCGGGCCTTGGACGTTTTTTACCGTTCGTTCATTCGTCATGTGGATTTTTTCTGGAAAACGGGATCCCCGTGGCTGGTCTATGATTTACCATGGCCGGAGAGTGGTGCCCCATGGTACCTCTCCGTTTCAAATCCATGCATCCATTTCTAAAAGTCGTACGGCACTTTTTCAGCATTTTGGACGGATGTTGCACCTTGCACCGTAGATGTTGCACCCTGTGGATATTGATTCTTCGGAAGGCCATAACTATTGGCTCATTTAGAGTTACGGGAGCCATATCCAGTCAAAACGAAGATCTCTATGAGTTCTACGGCTATGGCGGCTTTAAGCCGTCACTGGTTAGTTTCATACGCAAAAAATCTTATCCGAAACTCAATCGGGCCTTGGACGTTTTTTACCGTTCGTTCATTCGTCACGTGGATTTTTTCTGCAAAACGGGATCCATGTGGTTGGCCTATGATTTACCATGGCCGGAGAGTGGTGCCCCATGGTACCGCTCCGTTTCAAATCCATGCATCCATTTCTAAAAGTCGTATGGCACTTTTTCGGCATTTTGGATGGATGTTGCACCTTGCACCGTAGATGTTGCACCCTATGGATATTGATTCTTCGGAACGCCATAACTGTTGGCTCGTTTAGAGTTACGGGAGCCATAACCAGTCAAAACGAAGATCTTTGTGAGTTCTACGGCTATGATGGCTTTAAGCCCTCACTGGTTAGTTTCATACCCAAAAAATCTAATCCAAAACTCAATCGGGCCTTTGACGTTTTTTACCGTTCGTTCATTCGTCACGTGGATTTTTTCGACAAAACGGGATCCCTGTGGCTGGTCTATGATTTACCATCGCCGGAGAGTGGTACCCCATGGTACTGCTTCGTTTCAAATCCATGCATCCATATCTAAAAGTCGTACGACACTTTTTCGGCATTTTGGACGGATGTTGCACCTTGCACCGTAGATGTTGCACCCTATGGATATTGATTCTTCAGAAGGCCATAACTATCGGCTCGTTTAGAGTTACGGGAGCCATAACCAGTCAAAGCGAAGATCTCTGTGAGTTCTACGGCTATGAAAGCTTTAAGCCGTCACTGGTTAGTATCATACCCAAAAAATCTTATCCGAAACTCAGTCGGGCCTTGGACGTTTTTTACCGTTCGTTCATTCGTCACATGGATTTTTTCTGCAAAACGGGATCCCCGTGGCTGGTCTATGATTTACCATCGCCGAAGAGTGGTGCCCCATGGTACTGCTCCATTTCAAATCCATGCATCCATTTCTAAAAGTCGTACGGCACTTTTTCGGCATTTTGGACGGATGTTGCACCTTGCACCGTCGATGTTGCACCCTGTGGATATTGATTCTTTGGAAGGCCATAACTGTTGGCTCGTTTAGAGTTACGGGAGCCGTAACTAGTCAAACCGAAGCTCTCTGCGAGTTCTACGACTATGACGGCTTTGAGCCGTCACTGGTTAGTTTCATACCCAAAAAATCTTATCCGAACCTCAATCGGGCCTTGGACGTTTTTTACCGTTCGTTCATTCGTCACGTGGATTTTTTCTGCAAAACGGGATCCCCGTGGCTGGTCTATGATTTACCATGGCCGGAGGGTGGTGCCCCATTGTACCTCTCCGTTTCAAATCCATGCATCCATTTCTAAAAGTCGTACGGCACTTTTTTGACATTTTGGACGGATGTTGCACCTTGCACCGTAGATGTTGCACCCTGTGGATATTGATTCTTCGGAAGGCCATAACTATTGGCTCGTTTAGAGTTACGGGAGCCATATCCAGTCAAAACGAAGATCTCTATGAGTTCTACGGCTATGACGGCTTTAAGCCATCACTGGTTAGTTTCATACGCAAAAAATCTCATCCGAAACTCAATCGGGCCTTGGACGTTTTTTACCGTTCGTTCATTCGTCAGGTGGATTTTTTCTGCAAAACGGGATCCATGTGGTTGGACTATGATTTACCATGGCCAGAGAGTGGTGCTCCATGGTACCGCTCCGTTTCAAATCCATGCATCCATTTCTAAAAGTCGTATGGCACTTTTTCGGCATTTTGGACGGATGTTGCACCTTGCACCGTAGATGTTGCACCCTATGGATATTGATTCTTCGGAACGCCATAACTGTTGGCTCGTTTAGAGTTACGGGAGCCATAACCAGTCAAAACGAAGATCTTTGTGAGTTCTACGGCTATGATGGCTTTAAGCCCTCACTGGTTAGTTTCATACCCAAAAAATCTTATCCGAAACTCAATCGGGCCTTGGACGTTTTTTACCGTTCGTTCATTCGTCACGTGGATTTTTTCTGCAAAACGGGATCCCCGTGGCTGGTCTATAATTTACCATCGCCGAAGAGTGGTGCCCCATGGTACTGCTCCGTTTCAAATCCATGCATCCATTTCTAAAAGTCGTACGGCACTTTTTCAGCATTTTGGACGGATGTTGCACCTTGCACCGTCGATGTTGCACCCTGTGGATATTGATTCTTCGGAAGACCATAACTGTTGGCTCGTTTAGAGTTACGGGAGCCGTAACCAGTCAAACCGAAGCTCTCTGCGAGTTCTACGACTATGACGGCTTTAAGCCGTCACTGGTTAGTTTCATACCCAAAAAATCTTATCCGAACCTCAATCGGGCCTTGGATGTTTTTTACCGTTCGTTCATTCGTCACGTGGATTTTTTTTGCAAAACGGGATCCCCGTGGCTGGTCTATGATTTACCATGGCCGGAGAGTGGTGCCCCATGGTACCTCTTCGTTTCAAATCCATGCATCCATTTCTAAAAGTCGTACGGCACTTTTTCGGCATTTTGGACGGATGTTGCACCTTGCACCGTAGATGTTGCACCCTGTGGATATTGATTCTTCGGAAGGCCATAACTATTGGCTCGTTTAGAGTTACTGGAGCCATATCTAGTCAAAACGAAGATCTCTATGAGTTCTACGGCCATGATGGCTTTAAGCCGTCACTGGTTAGTTTCATACGCAAAAAATCTTATCCTAAACTCAATCGGGCCTTAGACGTTTTGTACCGTTCGTTCATTCGTCACGTGGATTTTTTCAGCAAAACGGGATCCCCGTGGCTGGTCTATGATTTACCATCGCCGGAGAGTGGTGCCCCATGGTACCGCTCCGTTTCAAATCCATGCATCCATTTCAAAAAGTCGTACGGCACTTTTTCGGCATTTTGGACGGATGTTGCACCTTGCACCGTCGATGTTGCACCCTGTGGATATTGATTTTTCGGAAGGCAATAACTGTTGGCTCGTTTAGAGTTACGGGAGCCATAACCAGTCAAAACGAAGATCTATGTGATTTATACGGCTATGACCGCTTTAAGCCGTCACTGGTTAGTTTCATACCCAAAAAATCTTATCCTAAACTCAATCGGGCCTTGGACGTTTTTTACCGTTCGTTCATTCGTCACGTGGATTTTTTCTGCAAAACGGGATCCCCGAGGCTGGTCTATGATTTACCATCGCCAGAGAGTGGTGTCCCATGATACCGCTCCGTTTCAAATCCATGCATCCATTTCTAAAAGTCGTACGACACTTTTTCGGCATTTTGGACGGATGTTGCACCTTGCACCGTCGATGTTGCACCCTGTGGATATTGATTCTTCGGAAGGCCATAACTGTTGGCTTGTTTAGAGTTACGGGAGCCATAACCAGTCAAAACGAAGATCTCTATGAGTTCTACGGTGATGACCACTTTAAGCCGTCACTGGTTAGTTTCATACCCAAAAAATCTTATCCGAAACTCAATCGGGCCTTGGATGTTATTTACCGTTCGTTCATTCGTCACGTGGATTTTTTCTGCAAAATGGCATCCCCGTGGTTGGTCTATGATTTACCATGGCCGCAGAGTGGTGCCCCTTGGTACCGCTCCATTTCAAATCCATGCACCCATTTCTAAAAGTCGTACGACACTTTTTCGGCATTTAGGACGGATGTTGCACCTTGCACCGTCGATGTTGCACCCTGCGGATATTGATTCTTTGGATTGCCATAACTGTTGGCTCGTTTAGAGTTACGGGAGCCATAACTAGTCAAAACAAAGATCTCTGTGAGTTCTACAGCTATGACCGCTTTAAGCCGTCACTGATTAGTTTCATACCCAAAAAATCTTACCCGAAACTCAATCGGGCCTTGGACGTTTTTTACCGTTCGTTCATTCGTCACGTGGATTTTTTCTGCAAAACGGGATCCCCGTGGCTGGTCTATGATTTACCATGGCCGGAGACTGGTGCCCCATGGTACCGCTCCGTTTCAAATCCATGCATCCATTTCTAAAAGTCGTACGGCACTTTTTTGTCATTTTGGACGGATGTTGCACCTTGCACCGTAGATGTTGCACCTTGTGGATATTGATTCTTCGGAAGGCCATAACTGTTGGCTCGTTTAGAGTTACGGGAGCCATAACCAGTCAAAACAAAGATCTCTGTGAGTTCTACGGCTATGACGGCTTTAAGCCGTCACTGGTTAGTTTCATACCCAAAAAATCTTATCCGAACCTCAATCCGGCCTTGGACGTTTTTTACCGTTCGTTCATTCGTCACGTGGATTTTTTCTGCAAAACGGGATCCATGTGGTTGGCCTATGATTTACCATGGCCGGAGAGTGGTGCCCCATGGTACCGCTCCGTTTCAAATCCATGCATCCATTTCTAAAAGTCGTACTGCACTTTTTCGGCATTTTGGACGGATGTTGCACCTTGCACCGTAGATGTTGCACCCTGTGGATATTGATTCTTCAAAACGCCGTAACTGTTGGCTCGTTTAGAGTTACGGGAGCCATAACCAGTCAAAACGAAGAACTCTGTGAGTTCTACGGCTATGATGGCTTTAAGCCCTCACTGGTTAGTTTCATACCCAAAAAATCTGATCCGAAACTCAATCGGGCCTTTGACGTTTTTTACCGTTCGTTCATTCGTCACGTGGATTTTTTCTGCAAAACGGGATCCCCGTGGCTGGTCTATGATTTACCATGGCCGGAGACTGGTGCCCCATGGTACCGCTCCGTTTCAAATCCATGCATCCATTTCTAAAAGTCGTACGTCACTTTTTTGGCATTTTGGACGGATGTTGCACCTTGCACCGTAGATGTTGCACCTTGTGGATATTGATTCTTCGGAAGGCCATAACTGTTGGCTCGTTTAGAGTTACGGGAGCCATAACCAGTCAAAACAAAGATCTCTGTGAGTTCTACGGCTATGACGGCTTTAAGCCGTCACTGGTTAGTTTCATACCCAAAAAATCTTATCCGAACCTCAATCCGGCCTTGGACGTTTTTTACCGTTCGTTCATTCGTCACGTGGATTTTTTCTGCAAAACGGGATCCATGTGGTTGGCCTATGATTTACCATGGCCGGAGAGTGGTGCCCCATGGTACCGCTCCGTTTCAAATCCATGCATCCATTTCTAAAAGTCGTACGGCACTTTTTCGGCATTTTGGACGGATGTTGCACCTTGCACCGTAGATGTTGCACCCTGTGGATATTGATTCTTCAGAACGCCATAACTGTTGGCTCGTTTAGAGTTACGGGAGCCATAACCAGTCAAAACGAAGAACTCTGTGAGTTCTACGGCTATGATGGCTTTAAGCCCTCATTGGTTAGTTTCATACCCAAAAAATCTGATCTGAAACTCAATCGGGCCTTTGACGTTTTTTACCGTTCGTTCATTCGTCACGTGGATTTTTTCTACAAAACGGGATCCCCGTAGCTGGTCTATGATTTACCATCGCCGGAGAGTGGTGCCCCATGGTACCGCTCCGTTTGAAATCCATGCATCCATTTCTAAAAGTCGTACGACATATTTTCGGCATTTTGGACGGATGTTGTACCTTGCACCGTAGATGTTGCACCCTGTGGATACTGATTCTTCGGAAGGCCATAACTATTGGCTCGTTTAGAGTTACGGGAGCCATAACCAGTCAAAGCGAAGATCTCTGTGAGTTCTACGGCTATGAAAGCTTTATGCCGTCACTGGTTAGTATAATACCCAAAAAATCTTATCCGAAACTCAATCGGGCATTGGACGTTTTTTACCGTTCGTTCATTCGTCACGTGGATTTTTTCTGCAAAACGGGATCCCCGTGGCTGGTCTATGATTTACCATGGCCGGAAGGTGGTGCGCCATGGAACTGCTCCGTTTCAAATCCATGCATTCATTTCTAAAGGCCGTACGGCACTTTTTCGGCATTTTGGACGGATGTTGAACCTTGCACCGTAGATGATGCACCCTGTGGATATTGATTCTTCAAAACGCCATAACTGTTGGCTCGTTTAGAGTTACGGGAGCCATAACCAGTCAAAACGAAGATCTTTGTGAGTTCTACGGCTATGATGGATTTAAGTCGTTACTTGTTAGTTTCATACCCCAAAAATTTTATCCGAAACTCAATCGGGCCTTGGACGTTTTTTACCGTTCGTTCATTCGTCATTTGGATTTTTCTGCAAAACGGGATTCCCGTGGCTGGTCTACGATTTACCACCGCCGGAGAGTGGTGCCTCATGGTTCCACTCCGTTTCAAATCCGTGCATCCATTTCTAAAAGTCGTACGGCACTTTTTCGGCATTTTGGACGGATGTTGCACCTTGCACCGTAGATGTTGCACCCTGTGGATACTGATTCTTCGGAAGGCCATAACTATTGGCTCGTTTGGAGTTACGGGAGCCATAACCAGTCAAAACGAAGATCTCTGTGAGTTCTACGGCTATGACCACTTTAAGCCGTCACTGGTTTGTTTCAAACCCAAAAAATCTTATCCGAAACTTAATCGGGCCTTGGACGTTTTTTACCGTTCGTCCATTCGTCACGTGGATTTTTTCTGCAAAACGGGATCCCCGTGGCTGGTCTATGATTTACCATGGCCGGAGAGTGGTGCCCCATGGTACCGCTCTATTTCAAATCCATGCAACCATTTCTAAAAGTCGTACGACACTTTTTTGGCATTTTGGACGGATGTTGCACCTTGCACCGTAGATGTTGCCCCCTGTGGATATTGATTCTTCGAAAGGCCATAACTGTTGGCTCGTTTAGAGTTACGGGAGCCATAACCAGTCAAAATGAAGATATTTGTGAGTTCTACGGCTATGATGGCTTTAAGCCGTCACTGGTTAGATTCATACCCCAAAAATTTTATCCGAAACTCAATCGGGCCTTTGACGTTTTTTACCGTTCGTTCATTCGTCATGTGGATTTTTCTGCAAAACGGGATCCCCGTGGCTGGTCTACGATTTACCACCGCCGGAGAGTGGTGCCCCATGGTTCAGCTCTGTTTCAAATCCATTCATCCATTTCTAAAAGTCGTACGGCACTTTTTCGGCATTTTGGACGGATGTTGCACCTTGCACCGTCGATGTTGCACCTTGTGGATATTGATTCTTCGGAAGGCCATAACTGTTGGCTCGTTTAGAGTTACGGGAGCCATAACCAGTCAAAACGAAGATCTCTGTGAGTTCTATGGCTATGACTGCTTTAAGCCGTCACTGGTTAGTTTCATACCCAAAAAATCTTATCCGAAACTCAATCGGGCCTTGGACGTTTTTTACCGTTCGTTCATTCGTCACGTGGATTTTTTCTGCAAAACGGGATCCCCGTGGCTGGTCTATGATTTACCATCGCCGGAGAGTGGTGCCCCATGATACCGCTCCGTTTCAAATCCATGCATCCATTTCTAAAAGTCGTACGACACTTTTTCGGCATTTTGGACGGATGTTGCACCTTGCACCGTCGATGTTGCACCCTGTGGATATTGATTCTTCGGTAGGCCATAACTGTTGGCTCGTTTAGAGTTACGGGACCCATAACCAGTCAAGACGAAGATCTTTGTGAGTTCTACGGGTACGACCTCTTTAAGCCATCACTGGTTAGTTTCATACCCCAAAATCTTATCCGAAACTCAATCGGGCCTTGGACGTTTTTTACCGTTCGTTCATTCGTCACGTGGATTATTTCTGCAAAACGGGATCCCCGTGGCTGGTCTATGATTTACCATGGCTGGAGAGTGGTTTCCCATGGTACCGCTCCATTTCAAATCCATGCATCCATTTCTAAAAGTCGTATGTCACTTTTTCGGTATTTTGGACGGATGTTGCACCTTGCACCGTAGATGTTGCACCCTGTGGATATTGATTCTTCGAAAGGCCATAACTCTTGGCTCGTTTAGAGTTACGGGAGCCATAACCAGTCAAAACGAAGATCTCTGTGTGTTCTACGACTATGATGGCTTTAAGCCGTCACTGGTTAGTTTTATACCCAAAAAATCTTATCTGAAACTCAATCGGGCCTTGGACGTTTTTTACCGTTCGTTCATTCGTCACGTGGATTTTTTCTGCAAAACGGGATCCCCGTGGCTGGTCTATGATTTACCATGGTCGGAGAGTGGTGCCCCATGGTACCGCTCCATTTCAAATCCATGCATCCATTTCTAAAAGTCGTATGGTACTTTTTCGGCATTTTGGACGGATGTTGCACCTTGCACCGTAGATGTTGCACCCTATGGATATTGATTCTTCGAAAGGCCATAACTGTTGGCTCGTTTAGAGTTACGGGAGCCATCACTAGTTAATACGAAGACCTCTGTGAGTTCTACAGCTATGACAGCTTCAAGCCGTCACTGGTTAGTTTCATACCCAAAAAATCTCATCCGAAACTCAATAGGGCCTTGGACGTTTTTTACCGTTCGTTCATTCGTCACGTGGATTTTTTCTGCAAAACGGGATCCCCGTATTTGGTCTATGATTTACCATCGCCGGAGAGTGGTGCCATATGGTACCGCTCCATTTCAAGTCCATACATCCATTTCTAAAAGTCGTACGACACTTTTTGGCATTTTGGACGGATGTTGCACCTTGCACCGTAGATGTTGCACCCTGTGGATATTGATTCTTCGGAAGGCCAAAACTGTTGGCTTGTTTAGAGTTGCGGGAGCCATAACCAGTCAAAACTAACACCTCTGTGAGTTCTACGGCTATTACAGCTTTAAGCCGTCACTGGTTAGTTTCATACCCAAAAAATCTTATCCTAAACTCAATCGGGCCTTGGATGTTTTTTACCGTTCGTTCAGCAAAACGGGATCCCCGTGGCTGGTCTATGATTTACCATGGCCAGAGAGTGGTGCCCCATGGTACCGCTCCGTTTCAAATCCATGCATCCATTTCTAAAAGTCGTACGGCACTTTTTTGGAATTTTGGACGGATGTTGCACCTAGCACCGTAGATGTTGCCCCTGTGGATATTGATTCTTCGGAAGGCCATAACTGTTGGCTCGTTTAGAGTTACGGGAGCCATAACCAGTCAAAACGAAGATCTCTGTGAGTTATACGGCTATGATGGCTATAAGCCGTCACTGGTTAGTTTCATACCCAAAAAATCTTATCTGAAACTCAATTGGGCCTTGGAGGTTGTTTACCGTTCGTGCAAAACGGGATCCCCGTGGCTGGTCTATGATTTACCATCGCCAGAGAGTGGTGCCCCATGGTACCGCTCCATTTCGAATCCATGCATCCATTTCTAAAAGTAGTATGGCACTTTTTCGGCATTTTGGACGGATGTTGCTCCTTGCACCGTCGATGTTGCACCCTGTGGATATTGATTCTTCGGAAGGCCATAACTGGTGGCTCGTTTAGAGTTACGAGAACCATAACCAGTCAAACGAAGATCTCTATGAGTTCTACGGCTATGATCGCTTTAAGCCGTCACTGGTTAGTTTCATACCCAAAAAATCTTATCCGAAACTCAATCGGGCCTTGGACGTTTTTTACCGTTCGTTCATTCATCACGTGGATTTTTTCTGCAAAACGGGATCCCCATGGCTGGTCTATGATTTACCATCGCCGGAGAGTGGTGCCCTATGGGACCGCTCCGTTTCAAATCCATGCATCCATTTCTAAAAGTCGTACGGCACTTTTTCGGCATTTTGGACGGATGTTGCACCTTGCACCGTCGATGTTGCGCCCTGTGGATATTGATTCTTCGGAAGGCCATAACTATTGGCTCGTTTAGAGTTACGGGAGCCATAACCAGTCAAAACGAAGATCTCTATGAGTTCTACGGTTATGACCGCTTGAAGCCGTCACTGGTAAGTTTCATACCCAAAAAATCTTATCCGAAACTCAATCGGGTCTTGGACGTTTTTTACCGTTCGTTCATTCGTCACGTGGATTTTTTATGCAAAACGGGATCCCCGTTTCTAGTCTATGATTTACCATCGCCGCAGAGTGGTGCCCCATGGTACCGCTCCGTTTCTAATCCATGCATCCATTTCTAAAAGTCGTACGACACTTTTTCGGCATTTTGGACGTATGTTGATCCTTGCACCGTCGATGTTGCACCCTGTGGATATTGATTCTTCGGAAGGCCATAACTGTTGGCTCCTTTAAACTAACGGGAGCCATAACTAGTCAAAACAAAGATCTCTGTGAGTTCTGTGGCTATGACAGCTTTAAGCCGTCACTGGTTAGTTTCATACCCAAAAAATCTTATTCGAAACTCAATCGGGACTTGGACTTTTTTATCGTTCGTTCATTTGTCACGTGGATTTTTTCTGCAAAACGGGATCCCCGTGGCTGGTCTATGATTTACCATCGCCGGAGAGTGGTGCCCCATGGTACCGCTCCTTTTCGAATCCATGCATCCATTTCTAAAAGTAGTACGGAACTTTTTCGGCATTTTGGACGGATGTTGCACCTTGCACCGTCGATGTGGCACCTTGTGGATATTGATTCTTCGGAAGGCCATAACTGGTGGCTCGTTTAGAGTTACGGGAGCCATAACCAGTCAAAACAAAGATCTCTATGTGTTCTACGGCTATGACTGCTTTAAGCCGTCACTAGTTAGTTTCATACCCAAAAAATCTTATCCTAAACTCAATCGGGCCTTGGACGTTTTTTACCGTTCGTTCATTCATCACGTGGATTTTTTCTGCAAAACGGGATCCCCATGGCTGGTCTATGATTTACCATCGCCGGAGAGTGGTGCCCCATGGGACCGCTCCATTTCAAATCCATGCATCCATTTCTAAAAGACGTACGACACTTTTTCGGCATTTTGGACGGATGTTGCACCTTGCACCGTCGATGTTGCGCCTTGTGGATATCGATTCTTCGGAAGGCCATAACTATTGGCTCGTTTAGAGTTATGGGAGCCATATCCAGTCAAAACGAAGATCTTTGTGAGTTCTACGGCTATGACCGCTTTAAGCCGTCACTGGTTAGTTTCATACCCAAAATATCTTATTCGAAACTCAATCGGACCTTGGACGTTTTTTACCGTTCGTTCATTCGTTACGTGGATTTTTTCTGCAAATTGGGATCCCCGTTGCTAGTCTATGATTTACCATCGCCGAAGAGTGGTGCCCCATGGTTCCGCTCCGTTTCGAATCCATGCATCCATTTCTAAAAGTCGTACGGCAATTTTTCGGCATTATGGATGGATGTTGCACCTTGCACCGTTGATGTTGCACTCTGTGGATATTGATTCTTAGGAAGGCCATAACTGTTGGCTCGTTTAGAGTTACGGGAGTCATGACCAGTCAAAATGAAGATCTCTATGAGTTCTACGGCTATGACAGCTTTAAGCCGTCACTGGTTAGTTTCATACCCAACAAATCTTATTCGAAACTCAATCGGGCCTTGGACGTTTTTTACCGTTCGTTCATTCGTCACGTGGATTTTTTCTGCAAATCGGGATCCCCGTTGCTGGTCTATGATTTACCATCGCCGAAGAGTGGTGCCCCATGGTTCCGCTCCATTTCGAATCCATGCATCCATTTCTAAAAGTCGTACGGCAATTTTTCTGCATTATGGATGGATGTTGCACCTTGCACCGTTGATGTTGCACCCTGTGGATATTGATTCTTTGGAAGGCCATAACTGTTGGCTTGTTTAGATTTACGGGAGCCATAACCAGTCAAAACAAAGATCTCTGTGATTTCTACAGCTATAACCGCTTTAAGCCGTCACTGGTTAGTTTTATACCCAAAAAATCTTATCTGAAACTCAATCGGGCCTTGGACGTTTTTTACCGTTCGTTCATTTGTCACGTGGATTTTTTCTGCAAAATGGGATCCCCGTGGCTGGTCTATGATTTACCATCGCCGGAGAGTGGTGCCCCATGGTACCGCTCCATTTCAAATCCGTGCATTAATTTCTAAAAGTCGTACGGCACTTTTTCGGCATTTTGGATGGATGTTGCACCTTGCACCGTCGATGTTGCACACTATGGATATTGATTCTTCGGAAGGCCATAACTGTTGGCTCGTTTAGAGATACGGGAGCCATAACTAGTCAAAACGAAGATCTCCGTGATTTCTACGGCTATGACCGCTTTAAGCCATCACTGGTTAGATTCATACCCAAAAAATCTTATCTGAAACTCAATCGGGCCTTGGACGTTTTTTACCGTTCGTTCATTCGTTACATGGATTTTTTCTACAAAACCAGATCCCCATGGCTGGTCTATGATTTACCATGCCGGAGAGTGGTGCCCCATGGTACCGCTCCATTTCAAATCCATGCATTCATTTCTAAAAGTCGTACGGCACTTTTTCGGCATTTTGGACGGATGTTGCACCTTGCACCGTCGATGTTGCACCCTATGGATATTGATTCTTCGGAAGGCCATAACTGTTGGCTCGTTTAGAGTTACGGGAGCCATAACCAGTCAAAACAAAGATCTCTGTGAGTTCTACGGCTATGACCGCTTTAAGCCGTCATAGGATAGTTTCATACCCAAAAAATCTTATCCTAAACTCAATCGGGTCTTGGACGTTTTTTACCGTTCGTTCATTCGTCACGTGGATTTTTTCTGCAAAACGGGATCCCCGTGGCTGCTCTATGATTTACCATCACCGTAGAGTGGTGCCCCATGGTACCGCTCCGTTTCAAATCCATGCATCCATTTCTAAAAGTCGTACGACACTTTTTCGGCATTTTGGACGGATGTTGCACCTTGCACCGTTGATGTTGCACCCTGTGGATATTGATTCTTCGGAAAGCCATAACTGTTGGCTCGTTTAGAGTTACGGGAGCCATAACCAGTCAAAACGTAGATCTATGTGATTTCTATGGCTATGACCGCTTTAAGCCGTCACTGGTTAGTTTCATACCCAAAAAATCTTATCCGAAACTCAATCATGCCTTGGACGTTATTTACCGTTCGTTCATTTGTCACTTGGATTTTTTCTGCAAAACGGGATCCCCGTGGCTCGTCTATGATTTACAATCGCCGGAGAGTGGTGCCCCATGATACCGCTCCGTTTCAAATCCATGCATCCATTTCTAAAAGTCGTACGACACATTTTCGGCATTTTGGACGGATGTTGCACCTTGCACCGTCGATGTTGCACCCTGTGGATATTGATTCTTCGGAAGGCCATAACTGTTGGCTCGTTTAGAGTTACGGGAGCCATAACCAGTCAAAACGAAGATCTATGTGAGTTCTATGGCTATGACCACTTTAAGCCGTCACTGGATAGTTTCATACCCAAAAAATCTTATCCGAAACTCAATCGGGCCTTGGACGTTTTTTACCGTTCGTTCATTCGTCATGTGGATTTTTCTGCAAAACATGATCCCCGTGGCTGGTCTATGATTTACCATTGTCGGAGAGTGGTGCCCCATGGTACCGCTCCGTTTCAGATCAATGCATCCATTTCTAAAAGTCATACGACAATTTTTTGGCATTTTGGACGGATGTTGCACCTTGCACCGTAAATGTTGCACCCTGTGGATATTGATTCTTCGGAAGGCCATAACAGTTGGCTCGTTTAGAGTTACGGGAGCCATAACCAGTCAAAACGAAGATATCTGTGAGTTCTACGGCTATGACCGCTTTAAGCCGTCATAGGATAGTTTCATACCCAAAAAATCTTATCCGAAACTCAATCGGGCCTTGGACGTTTTTTACCGTTCGTTCATTTGTCACGTGGATTTTTTCTGCAAAACGGGATCCCCGTGGCTGGTCTATGATTTACCGTCGCCGGAGAGTGGTGCCCCATGGTATCGCTCCCTTTCAAATCCATGCATCCATTTCTAAAAGTCGTACTGCACTTTTTCGGCATTTTGGATGGATGTTGCACCTTGCACTGTCGATGTTGCACCCTGTGGATATTTATTCTTCGGAAGGCCATAACTGTTGGCTCGTTTAGAGATACGGGAGCCATAACCAGTCAAAACGAAGATCTCTGTGAGTTCTACGACTATGACCGCTTTAAGCCGTCACTGGTTAGTTTCATACCCAAAAAATCTTATCCGAAACTCAATCGGGCCTTGGACGTTTTTTACCGTTCGTTCATTCGTCACGTGGATTTTTTCTGCAAAACGGGATCCCCGTTGCTGGTCTATGATTTACCATCGCCGTATAGTGGTGCCCCACGGTACCACTCCGTTTCAAATCCATGCATCCATTTCTAAAAGTCGTACGACACTTTTTCGGAATTTTGGACGGATGTTGCACCTTGCACCATCGATGTTGCACCCCGTGGATATTGATTCTGCGGAAGGCCATAACTGTTGGCTCGTTTAGAGTTACTTGAGCCATAACCAGTCAAAACGAAGATCTCTGTGATTTCTACGGCTATGACCGCTTTAAGCCGTCACTGGTTAGTTTCATACCCAAAAAATCTTATCCGAAACTCAATCGGGCCTTGGATGTTTTTTACCATTTGTTCATTTGTCACGTGGATTTTTTCTACAAAACGGGATCCCCGTGGCTGGTCTATGATTTACCATGGCCGGAGAGTGGTGCCCCATGGTACTGCTCTGTTTCAAATCCATGCATCCATTTCTAAAAGTCGTACGACACTTTTTCGACATTTTGGACGGATGTTGCACCTTGCACCGTAGATGTTGCACCCTGTGGATATTGATTCTTCGGAAGGCCATAACTGTTGGCTCGTTTAGAGTTACGGGAGCCATAACCAGTCAAAACGAATACCTCTGTGAGTTCTACGGCTATGACCGCTTTAAGCCGTCACTGGTTAGTTTCATACCCAAAAAATCTTATTCGAAACTCAATCGGGCCTTGGACGTTTTTACCGTTCGTTCATTCATCACGTGGATTTTTTCTGCAAAACGGGAACCCTGTGGCTGGTCAATGATTTACCAAGGCCGGAGAGTGATGCCCCATGGTACCGCTCCGTTTCAAATCCATGCATCCATTTCTAAAAGTCGTACGGCACTTTTTCGGCATTATGGACGGATGTTGCACCTTGCACCGTCGATGTTGCAACCTGTGGATATTGATTCTTTGGAAGGCCATAACTGTTGGCTCGTTTAGAGTTATGGGAGCCATAACTAGTCAAAACGAAGATCTCTGTGATTTCTACGGCTATAACCGCTTTAAGCCGTCACTGGTTAGTTTTATACCCAAAAAATCTTATCCGAAACTCAATCGGGCCTTGGACGTTTTTTACCGTTCGTTCATTTGTCATGTGGATTTTTTCTGCAAAACGGGATCCCCGTGGCTGGTCTATGATTTACCGTCGCCGGAGAGTAGTGCCCCATGGTACCGCTCCGTTTCAAATCCATGCATCCATTTCTAAAATTCGTACTGCACTTTTTCGGCATTTTGGACGGATGTTGCACCTTGCACCGTCGATGTTGCACCCTGTGGATATTTATTCTTCGGAAGGCCATAACTGTTGGCTCGTTTAGAGATACGGTAGCCATAACCAGTCAAAACGAAGATCTTTGTGAGTTCTATGGCTATGACCGCTTTAAGCCGTCACTGGTTAGTTTCATACCCAAAAAACTTATCCGAAACTCAATCTGGCCTTTGACGTTTTTTACCGTTCATTCATTCGTCACGTGGATTTTTTCTGCAAAACGGGATCCCCGTTGCTGGTCTATGATTTACCATCGCCGGAGAGTGGTTCCCCATGGTACCGCTCCGTTTCAAATCCATGCATTCATTTCTAAAAGTCGTACGGCACATTTTCGGCATTTTGGATGGATGTTGAACCTTGCACCGTAGATGTTGCACCCTGTGGATATTGATTCTTCGGAAGGCCATAACTGTTGGCTCGTTTAGAGATACGGGAGCCATAACCAGTCAAAACGAAGATCTCTGTGAGTTCTACGGCTATGACCGCTTTAAGCCGTCACTGGTTAGTTTCATACCCAAAAAATCTTATCCGAAACTCAATCGGGCCTTGGATGTTTTTTACCTTTCGTTCATTCGTCACATGGATTTTTTCTGCAAAACGGGATCCCCGTTGCTGGTCTATGATTTACCATCGCCGTAGAGTGGTGCCCCATGGTACCACTCCGTTTCAAATCCATGCATCCATTTCTAAAAGTCGTACGATACTTTTTCGGCATTTTGGACGGATGTTGCACCTTGCACCATCGATGTTGCACCCCGTGGATATTGATTCTTCGGAAGGCCATAACTGTTGGCTCGTTTAGAGTTACGGGAGCCATAACAAGTCAAAACAAAGATCTCTGTGATTTCTACGGCTATGACTGCTTTAAGCCGTCACTGGTTAGTTTCATACCCAAAAAATCTTATCCGAAACTCAATCGGGCCTTGGACGTTTTTTACCGTTCGTTCATTTGTCTCGTGGATTTTTTCAGCAAAACGGGATCCCCTTTGCTGGTCTATGATTTACCATGGCCGGAGAGTGGTGCCCCATGGTACCGCTCCGTTTCAAATCCATGCATCCATTTCTAAAAGTCGTACGGCACTTTTTCGGCATTTTGGACGGATGTTGCACCTTGCACCGTAGATGTTGCACCCTGTGGATATTGATTCTTCGGAAGGCCATAACTGTTGGCTCGTTTAGATTTACGGGACCCATAACCAGTCAAAACGAAGATCTCTGTGATTTCTACGGATATGACCGCATTAAGCCGTCACTGGTTAGTTTCATACCCAAAAAATCTTATCCGAAACTCAATCGGGCCTTGGACGTTTTTTACCGTTCGTTCATTTGTCTCGTGGATTTTTTCAGCAAAACGGGATCCCCTTTGCTGGTCTATGATTTACCATGGCCGGAGAGTGGTGCCCCATGGTACCGCTCCGTTTCAAATCCATGCATCCATTTCTAAAAGTCGTACGGCACTTTTTCGGCATTTTGGACGGATGTTGCACCTTGCACCGTAGATGTTGCACCCTGTGGATATTGATTCTTCGGAAGGCCATAACTGTTGGCTCGTTTAGATTTACGGGACCCATAACCAGTCAAAACGAAGATCTCTGTGATTTCTACGGCTATGACCGCTTTAAGCCGTCACTGGTTAGTTTCATACCCAAAAAATCTTATCCGAAACTCAATCGGGCCTTGGACGTTTTTTACCGTTCGTTCATTTGTCTCGTGGATTTTTTCAGCAAAACGGGATCCCCTTTGCTGGTCTATGATTTACCATGGCCGGAGAGTGGTGCCCCATGGTACCGCTCTGTTTCAAATCCATGCATCCATTTCTAAAAGTCGTACGGCACTTTTTCGGCATTTTGGACGGATGTTGCACCTTGCACCGTAGATGTTGCACCCTGTGGATATTGATTCTTCGGAAGGCCATAACTGTTGGCTCGTTTAGATTTACGTGACCCATAACCAGTCAAAACGAAGATCTCTGTGATTTCTACGGATATGACCGCATTAAGCCGTCACTGGTTAGTTTCATACCCAAAAAATCTTATCCGAAACTCAATCGGGTCTTGGACGTTTTTTATCGTTCGTTCATTCGTCACGTGGATTTTTTCTGCAAAACGGGATCCCCGTGGCTGGTCTATGATTTACCATGGCCGGAGAGTGGTGCCCCATGGTACCGCTCCGATTCAAATCCATGCATTCATTTCTAAAATTCGTACGGCACATTTTCGGCATTTTGGACGGATGTTGCACCTTGCACCGTAGATGTTGCACCCTGTGGATATTGATTCTTCAGAAGGCCATAACTGTTGGCTCGTTTAGAGTAACGGGAGCAATAACCAGTCAAAACAAAGATCTCTGTGAGTTCTACGGCTATGACAGCATTAAGCCGTCACTGGTTAGTTTCATACCCAAAAAATCTTATCCGAAACTCAATCGGGCCTTGGATGTTTTTTACCGTTCGTTCATTCGTCACGTGGATTTTTTCTGCAAAACGAGATCCCCGTTGCTGGTCTATGATTTACCATCACCGCAGAGTGGTGCCCCATGGTACCGCTCCGTTTCAAATCCATGCATCCATTTCTAAAAGTCGTACGACACTTTTTCGGCATTTTGGACGGAGGTTGCACCTTGCACCGTCGATGTTGCACCTTGTGGATATTGATTCTTCGGAAGGCCATAACTGTTGGCTTGTTTCGAGTTACGGGAGCCATAACCAGTCAAAACAAAGATCTCTGTGATTTCTACGGGTATTACTGCTTTAAGCCGTCACTGGTTAGTTTCATACCCGAAAAATCTTATCCGATACTCAATCGAGCCTTGAACGTTTTTTACCGTTCGTTCATTTGTCACTTGGATTTTTTCTACAAAACGGGATCCCCGTGGCTGGTCTATGATTTACCATCGCCGGAGAGTGGTGCCCCATCGTACCGCTCCATTTCAAATCCATTCATCCATTTCTAAAAGTCGTACGACACTTTTTTGGCATTTTGGACGGATGTTGCACCTTGCGCCGTCGATGTTGGACCCTGTGGATATTGATTCTTCGGAAGGCCATAACTGTTGGCTCGTTTAGAGTTACGGGAGCCATAACTAGTCAAAATGAAGATCTCTGTGAGTTCTATAGCTATGACTGATTTAAGCCGTCACTGGTTAGTTTCATACCCAAAAAATCTTATCCGAAACTCAATCGGGCCTTGGACGTTTTTTACCGTTCGTTCATTTGTCACGTGGATTTTTTCTAAAAAACGGGATCCCCGTGGCTGGTCTATGATTTACCATCGCCGGAGAGTGGTGCCCCATCGTACCGCTCCGTTTCAAATCCATGCATCCATTTCTAAAAGTCGTACGGCACTTTTTTGGCATTTTGGACGGATGTTGCACCTTGCGCCGTCGATGTTGCACCCTGTGGATATTGATTCTTCGGAAGGCCATAACTGTTGGCTCGTTTAGATTTACGGGACCCATAACCATTCAAAACGAAGATCTCTGTGATTTCTACGGCTATGACCGCTTTAAGCCGTCACTGGTTAGTTTCATACCCAAAAAATCTTATCCGAAACTCAATCGGGCCTTGGACGTTTTTTACCGTTCGTTCATTTGTCTCGTGGATTTTTTCAGCAAAACGGGATCCCCTTTGCTGGTCTATGATTTACCATGGCCGGAGAGTGGTGCCCCATGGTACCGCTCCGTTTCAAATCCATGCATCCATTTCTAAAAGTCGTACGGCACTTTTTTGGCATTTTGGACGGATGTTGCACCTTGCACCGTAGATGTTGCACCCTGTGGATATTGATTCTTCGGAAGGCCATAACTGTTGGCTCGTTTAGATTTACGGGACCCATAACCAGTCAAAACGAAGATCTCTGTGATTTCTACGGATATGACCGCATTAAGCCGTCACTGGTTAGTTTCATACCCAAAAAATCTTATCCGAAACTCAATCGGGTCTTGGACGTTTTTTATCGTTCGTTCATTCGTCACGTGGATTTTTTCTGCAAAACGGGATCCCCGTGGCTGGTCTATGATTTACCATGGCCGGAGAGTTGTGCCCCATGGTACCGCTCCGATTCAAATCCATGCATTCATTTCTAAAATTCGTACGGCACATTTTCGGCATTTTGGACGGATGTTGCACCTTGCACCGTAGATGTTGCACCCTGTGGATATTGATTCTTCAGAAGGCCATAACTGTTGGCTCGTTTAGAGTAACGGGAGCAATAACCAGTCAAAACAAAGATCTCTGTGAGTTCTACGGCTATGACAGCATTAAGCCGTCACTGGTTAGTTTCATACCCAAAAAATCTTATCCGAAACTCAATCGGGCCTTGGATGTTTTTTACCGTTCGTTCATTCGTCACGTGGATTTTTTCTGCAAAACGAGATCCCCGTTGCTGGTCTATGATTTACCATCACCGCAGAGTGGTGCCCCATGGTACCGCTCCGTTTCAAATCCATGCATCCATTTCTAAAAGTCGTACGACACTTTTTCGGCATTTTTGACGGAGGTTGCACCTTGCACCGTCGATGTTGCACCTTGTGGATATTGATTCTTCGGAAGGCCATAACTGTTGGCTCGTTTCGAGTTACGGGAGCCATAACCAGTCAAAACAAAGATCTCTGTGATTTCTACGGGTATGACTGCTTTAAGCCGTCACTGGTTAGTTTCATAACCGAAAAATCCTATCCGATACTCAATCGGGCCTTGGACGTTTTTTACCGTTCGTTCATTTGTCACTTGGATTTTTTCTACAAAACGGGATCCCCGTGGCTGGTCTATGATTTACCATCGCCGGAGAGTGGTGCCCCATCGTACCGCTCCATTTCAAATCCATGCATCCATTTCTAAAAGTCGTACGACACTTTTTTGGCATTTTGGACGGATGTTGCACCTTGCGCCGTCGATGTTGCACCCTGTGGATATTGATTCTTCGGAAGGCCATAACTGTTGGCTCGTTTAAAGTTACGGGAGCCATAACTAGTCAAAATGAAGATCTCTGTGAGTTCTACGGCTATGACTGATTTAAGCCGTCACTGGTTAGTTTCATACCCAAAAAATCTTATCCGAAACTCAATCGGGCCTTGGACGTTTTTTACCGTTCGTTCATTTGTCACGTGGATTTTTTCTACAAAACGGGATCCCCGTGGCTGGTCTATGACTTACCATGGCCGGAATGTGGTGCCCCATGGTACCGCTCCGTTTCAAATCCATGCATCCATTTCTAAAAGTCGTACGGCACTTTTTCGGCATTTTGGACGGATGTTGCACCTTGCACCGTAGATGTTGCACCCTGTGGATATTGATTCTTCGGAAGGCCATAACTGTTGGCTCGTTTAGATTTACGGGACCCATAACCAGTCAAAACGAAGATCTCTGTGATTTCTACGGATATGACCGCTTTAAGCCGTCACTGGTTAGTTTCATACCCAAAAAATCTTATCTGAAACTCAATCGGGTCTTGGACGTTTTTTATCGTTCGTTCATCGTCACGTGGATTTTTTCTGCAAAACGGGATCCCCGTGGCTGGTCTATGATTTACCATGGCCGGAGAGTGGTGCCCCATGGTACCGCTCCGATTCAAATCCATGCATTCATTTCTAAAATTCGTACGGCACATTTTCGGCATTTTGGACGGATGTTGCACCTTGCACCGTAGATGTTGCACCCTGTGGATATTGATTCTTCAGAAGGCCATAACTGTTGGCTCGTTTAGAGTAACGGGAGCCATAACCAGTCAAAACAAAGATCTCTGTGAGTTCTACGGCTATGACAGCTTTAAGCCGTCACTGGTTAGTTTCATAACCAAAAAATCTTATCCGAAACTCAATCGGGCCTTGGATGTTTTTTACCGTTCGGTCATTCGTCACGTGGATTTTTTCTGCAAAACGAGATCCCCGTTGCTGGTCTATGATTTACCATCACCGCAGAGTGGTGCCCCATGGTACCGCTCCGTTTCAAATCCATGCATCCATTTCTAAAAGTCGTACGACACTTTTTCGGCATTTTGGATGGAGGTTGCACCTTGCACCGTCGATGTTGCACCTTGTGGATATTGATTCTTCGGAAGGCCATAACTGTTGGCTCGTTTTGAGTTACGGGAGCCATAACCAGTCAAAACAAAGATCTCTGTGATTTCTACGGGTATGACTGCTTTAAGCCGTCACTAGTTAGTTTCATACCCAAAAAATCTTATCCGATACTCAATCGGGCCTTGGACGTTTTTTACCGTACGTTCATTTGTCACTTGGATTTTTTCTACAAAACGGGATCCCCGTGGCTGGTCTATGATTTACCATCGCCGGAGAGTGGTGCCCCATGGTATCGCTCCGTTTCAAATCCATGCATCCATTTCTAAAAGTCGTACGACACTTTTTTGGCATTTTGGACGGATGTTGCACCTTGCGCCGTCGATGTTGCACCCTGTGGATATTGATTCTTCGGAAGGCCATAACTGTTGGCTCGTTTAGAGTTACGGGAGCCATAACTAGTCAAAATGAAGATCTCTGTGAGTTCTACGGCTATGACTGATTTAAGCCGTCACTGGTTAGTTTCATACCCAAAAAATCTTATCCGAAACTCAATCGGGCCTTGGACGTTTTTTACCGTTCGTTCATTCGTCACGTGGATTTTTCTGCAAAACGGGATCCTCGTGGCTGGTCTATGATTTACCATGGTCGGAGAGTGGTGCCCCATGGTACCGCTCCGTTTCAGATCCATGCATCCATTTCTAAAAGTCATACGACACTTTTTTGGCATTTTGGAAGGATGTTGCACCTTGCACCGTAGATGTTGCACCCTGTGGATATTGATTCTTCGGAAGGCCATAACTTTTGGCTCGTTTAGAGTTACGGGAGCCATAACCAGTCAAAACGAAGATATCTGTGAGTTCTACGGCTATGACGGGTTTAAGCCGTCACTGGTAAGTTTCATACCCAAAAAATTTTATCCGAAACTCAATCGGGCCTTGGACATTTTTTACCGTTCGTTCATTCGTCATGTGGATTTTTTCTACAAAACGGGATCCCCGTTGCTGGTCTATGATTTACCATCGCCGCAGAGTGGTGCCCCATGGTACCGCTCTGTTTCAAATCCATGCATCCATTTCTAAAAGTCGTACGTCACTTTTTCGGCATTTTGGACGGATGTTGCACCTTGCACCGTCGATGTTGCACCCTGTGGATGTTGATTCTTCGGAAGGCCATAACTGTTAGCTCGTTTAGAATTACGGGAGCCATAACCTATCAAAACGAATACCTATGTGAGTTATATGGCTATAACCGCTTTAAGCCGTCACTGGTTAGTTTCATACCCAAAAAATCTTATCCGAAACTCAATCGGGCCTTGGACGTTTTTTACCGTTCGTTCATTTGTCTCGTGGATTTTTTCAGCAAAACGGGATCCCCTTTGCTGGTCTATGATTTACCATGGCCGGAAAGTGGTGCCCCATGGTACCGCTCCGTTTCAAATCCATGCATCCATTTCTAAAAGTCGTACGGCACTTTTTCGGCATTTTGGACGGATGTTGCACCTTGCACCGTAGATGTTGCACCCTGTGGATATTGATTCTTCGGAAGGCCATAACTGTTGGCTCGTTTAGATTTACGGGACCCATAACCAGTCAAAATGAAGATCTCTGTGATTTCTACAGCTATGACCGCTTTAAGCCGTCACTGGTTAGTTTCATACCCAAAAAATCTTATCCGAAACTCAATCGGGCCTTGGACGTTTTTTACCGTTCGTTCATTTGTCTCGTGGATTTTTTCAGCAAAACGGGATCCCCTTTGCTGGTCTATGATTTACCATGGCCGGAGAGTGGTGCCCCATGGTACCGCTCCGTTTCAAATCCATGCATCCATTTCTAAAAGTCGTACGGCACTTTTTCGGCATTTTGGACGGATGTTGCACCTTGCACCGTAGATGTTGCACCCTGTGGATATTGATTCTTCGGAAGGCCATAACTGTTGGCTCGTTTAGATTTACGGGACCCATAACCAGTCAAAACGAAGATCTCTGTGATTTCTACGGATATGACCGCATTAAGCCGTCACTGGTTAGTTTCATACCCAAAAAATCTTATCCGAAACTCAATCGGGTCTTGGACGTTTTTTATCGTTCGTTCATTCGTCACGTGGATTTTTTCTGCAAAACGGGATCCCCGTGGCTGGTCTATGATTTACCATGGCCGGAAAGTGGTGCCCCATGGTACCGCTCCGATTCAAATCCATGCATTCATTTCTAAAATTCGTACGGCACATTTTCGGCATTTTGGACGGATGTTGCACCTTGCACCGTAGATGTTGCACCCTGTGGATATTGATTCTTCAGAAGGCCATAACTGTTGGCTCGTTTAGAGTAACGGGAGCAACAACCAGTCAAAACAAAGATCTCTGTGAGTTCTACGGCTATGACAGCATTAAGCCGTCACTGGTTAGTTTCATACCCAAAAAATCTTATCCGAAACTCAATCGGGCCTTGGATGTTTTTTACCGTTCGTTCATTCGTCACGTGGATTTTTTCTGCAAAACGAGATCCCCGTTGCTGGTCTATGATTTACCATCACCGCAGAGTGGTGCCCCATGGTACCGCTCCGTTTCAAATCCATGCATCCATTTCTAAAAGTCGTACGACACTTTTTCGACATTTTGGACGGAGGTTGCACCTTGCACCGTCGATGTTGCACCTTGTGGATATTGATTCTTCGGAAGGCCATAACTGTTGGCTCGTTTTGAGTTACGGGAGCCATAACCAGTCAAAACAAAGATCTCTATGATTTCTACGGGTATGACTGCTTTAAGCCGTCACTGGTTAGTTTCATACCCGAAAAATCTTATCCGATACTCAATCGGGCCTTGGACGTTTTTTACCGTTCGTTCATTTGTCACTTGGATTTTTTCTACAAAACGGGAACCCCGTGGCTGGTCTATGATTTACCATCGCCGGAGAGTGGTGCCCCATCGTACCGCTCCATTTCAAATCCATGCATCCATTTTTAAAAGTCGTACGACACTTTTTTGGCATTTTGGACGGATGTTGCACCTTGCGCCGTCGATGTTGCACCCTGTGGATATTGATTCTTCGGAAGGCCATAACTGTTGGCTCGTTAAGAGTTACGGGAGCCATAACTAGTCAAAATGAAGATCTCTGTGAGTTCTACGGCTATGACTGATTTAAGCCGTCACTGGTTAGTTTCATACCCAAAAAATCTTATCCGAAACTCAATCGGGCCTTGGACGTTTTTTACCGTTCGTTCATTTGTCACGTGGATTTTTTCTACAAAACGGGATCCCCGTGGCTGGTCTATGACTTACCATGGCCGGAATGTGGTGCCCCATGGTACCGCTCCGTTTCAAATCCATGCATCCATTTCTAAAAGTCGTACGACACTTTTTCGGCATTTTGGACGGATGTTGCACCTTGCACCGTAGATGTTGCACCCTGTGGATATTGATTCTTCGGAAGGCCATAACTGTTGGCTCGTTTAGATTTACGGGACCCATAACCAGTCAAAACGAAGATCTCTGTGATTTCTACGGATATGACCGCTTTAAGCCGTCACTGGTTAGTTTCATACCCAAAAAATCTTATCCGAAACTCAATCGGGTCTTGGACGTTTTTTATCGTTCGTTCATCGTCACGTGGATTTTTTCCGCAAAACGGGATCCCCGTGGCTGGTCTATGATTTACCATGGCCGTAGAGTGGTGCCCCATGGTACCGCTCCGATTCAAATCCATGCATTCATTTCTAAAATTCGTACGGCACATTTTCGGCATTTTGGACGGATGTTGCACCTTGCACCGTAGATGTTGCACCCTGTGGATATTGATTCTTCAGAAGGCCATAACTGTTGGCTCGTTTAGAGTAACGGGAGCCATAACCAGTCAAAACAAAGATCTCTGTGAGTTCTACGGCTATGACAGCTTTAAGCCGTCACTGGTTAGTTTCATAACCAAAAAATCTTATCCGAAACTCAATCGGGCCTTGGATGTTTTTTACCGTTCGGTCATTCGTCACGTGGATTTTTTCTGCAAAACGAGATCCCCGTTGCTGGTCTATGATTTACCATCACCGCAGAGTGGTGCCCCATGGTACCGCTCCGTTTCAAATCCATGCATCCATTTCTAAAAGTCGTACGACACTTTTTCGGCATTTTGGATGGAGGTTGCACCTTGCACCGTCGATGTTGCACCTTGTGGATATTGATTCTTCGGAAGGCCAAAACTGTTGGCTCGTTTTGAGTTACGGGAGCCATAACCAGTCAAAACAAAGATCTCTGTGATTTCTACGGGTATGACTGCTTTAAGCCGTCACTAGTTAGTTTCATACCCAAAAAATCTTATCCGATACTCAATCGGGCCTTGGACGTTTTTTACCGTACGTTCATTTGTCACTTGGATTTTTTCTACAAAACGGGATCCCCGTGGCTGGTCTATGATTTACCATCGCCGGAGAGTGGTGCCCCATGGTACCGCTCCGTTTCAAATCCATGCATCCATTTCTAAAAGTCGTACGACACTTTTTTGGCATTTTGGACGGATGTTGCACCTTGCGCCGTCGATGTTGCACCCTGTGGATATTGATTCTTCGGAAGGCCATAACTGTTGGCTCGTTTAGAGTTACGGGAGCCATAACTAGTCAAAACGAAGATCTTTGTGAGTTCTACGGCTATGACTGATTTAAGCCATCACTGGTTAGTTTCATACCCAAAAAATCTTATCCGAAACTCAATCGGGCCTTGGACGTTTTTTACCGTTCGTTCATTCGTCACGTGGATTTTTCTGCAAAACGGGATCCCCGTGGCTGGTCTATGATTTACCATGGTCGGAGAGTGGTGCCCCATGGTACCGCTCCGTTTCAGATCCATGCATCCATTTCTAAAAGTCATACGACACTTTTTTGGCATTTTGGAAGGATGTTGCACCTTGCACCGTAGATGTTGCACCCTGTGGATATTGATTCTTCGGAAGGCCATAACTTTTGGCTCGTTTAGAGTTACGGGAGCCATAACCAGTCAAAACGAAGATATCTGTGAGTTCTACGGCTATGACAGCTTTAAGCCGTCACTGGTTAGTTTCATACCCAAAAAATCTTATCCGAAACTCAATCGGGCCTTGGACATTTTTTACCGTTCGTTCATTCGTCATGTGGATTTTTTCTACAAAACGGGATCCCCGTTGCTGGTCTATGATTTACCATCGCCGCAGAGTGGTGCCCCATGGTACCGCTCTGTTTCAAATCCATGCATCCTTTTCTAAAAGTCGTACGGCACTTTTTCGGCATTTTGGACGGATGTTGCACCTTGCACCGTCGATGTTGCACCCTGTGGATGTTGATTCTTCGGAAGGCCATAACTATTAGCTCGTTTAGAGTTACGGGAGCCATAACCTGTCAAAACGAATACCTATGTGAGTTCTATGGCTATAACCGCTTTAAGCCGTCACTGGTTAGTTTCATACCCAAAAAATCTTATCCGAAACTCAATCGGGCCTTGGACGTTTTTTACCGTTCATGCATTTGTCACGTGGATTTTTTCTGCAAAACGGGATCCCCGTGGCTGGTCTATGATCGCCGGAGAGTGGTGCCCCATGGTACCGCTCCGTTTCAAATCCATGCATCCATTTCTAAAAGTCGTACGACACTTTTTTGGCATTTTGGACGGATATTGCACCTTGCACCGTCGATGTTGCACCCTGTGGATATTGATTCTTCGGAAGGCCATAACTGTTGGCTCGTTTAGAGTTACGGGAGCCATAACCAGTCAAAACGAAGATCTCTGTTAGTTCTACGACTATGATAGCTTTAAGCTGTCACTGGTTAGTTTCATACCCAAAAATTCTTATCCGAAACTCAATCGGGCCTTGGAAGTTTTTTACGGTTCGTTCATTCGTCACGTGGATTTTTTCTGCAAAACGAGATCCCCGTTGCTGGTCTATGATTTACTATCACCGCAGAGTGGTGCCCCATGGTACCGCTCCGTTTCAAATCCATGCATCCATTTCTAAAAGTCGTACGACACTTTTTCGGCATTTTGGACGGAGGTTGCACCTTGAACCGTCGATGTTGCACCTTGTGGATATTGATTCTTCGGAAGGCCATAACTGTTGGATCGTTTAGAGTTACGGGAGCCATAACCAGTCAAAACAAAGATCTTTGTGATTTCTACGGCTATGACCGCTTTAAGCCGTCACTGGTTAGTTTCATACCCAAAAAATCTTATCCGATACTCAATCGGGCCTTGGACGTTTTTTACCTTTCGTTCATTTGTCACTTGGATTTTTTCTACAAAACGGGATCCCCGTGTCTGGTCTATGATTTACCATCGCCGGAGAGTGGTGCCCCATGGTACCGCTCCGTTTCAAATCCATGCATCCATTTATAAAAGTCGTACGGCACTTTTTTGGCATTTTGGACGGATGTTGCACCTTGCACCGTCGATGTTGCACCCTGTGGATATTGATTCTTCGGAAGGCCATAACTGTTGGCTCGTTTAGAGTTACGGGAGCCATAACTAGTCAAAACGAAGATCCCTGTTAGTTCTACGGCTATGACTGATTTAAGCCATCATTGGTTAGTTTCATACCCAAAAAAATTTATTCGAAACTCAATCGGGCCTTGGACGTTTTTTACCGTTCGTTCATTCGTCACGTGGATTTTTCTGCAAAACGGGATCCCCGTGGCTGGTCTATGATTTACCATGGTCGGAGAGTGGTGCCCCATGGTACCGCTCCGTTTCAGATCCATGCATCCATTTCTAAAAGTCATACGACACTTTTTTGGCATTTTGGACGGATGTTGCACCTTGCACCGTAGATGTTGCTCCCTGTGGATATTGATTCTTCGGAAGGCCATAACTGTTGGCTCATTTAGAGTTACGGGAGCCATAACCAGTCAAAACGAAGATATCTGTGAGTTCTACGGCTATGACGGCTTTAAGCCGTCATTGGTTAGTTTCAAACCCAAAATATCTTATCCGAAACTCAATCGTGCCTTGGACGTTTTTTCCCGCTCGTTCATTCGTCATGTGGATTTTTTCTGCAAAACAGGATCCCCGTTGCTGGTCTATGATTTATCATCGCCGGAGAGTGGTGCCCCATGGTACCGCTCTGTTTCAAATCCATGCATCCATTTCTAAAAGTCGTACGGTACTTTTTCGACATTTTGGACGGATGTTGCACCTTGCACCGTCGATGTTGCACCCTGTGGATATGGATTCTTCGGAAGGCCATAACTGTTGGCTCGTTTAGAGTTACGGAAGCCATAACCTGTCAAAACGAAGAACTTTGTGATTTCTACTGCTATGACGGCTTTAAGCCGTCACTGGTTAGTTTCATACCCAAAAAATCTTATCTGAAACTCAATCGGGCCTTGGACGTTTTTTACCGTTCGTTCATTCGTCACGTGGATTTTTTCTGCAAAACGGGATCCCCGTTGCTGGTCTATGATTTACCATCGCCGGAGAGTGGTGCCCCATGGTACCGCTCCATTTCAAATCCATGTATCCATTTCTAAAAGTCGTACTGCACTTTTTCGGCATTTTGGACAGATATTGCACCTTGCAACGTCGATGTTGCACCCTGTGGATATTGATTCTTCGGAAGGCCATAACTGTTGGCTCGTTTAGAGTTACGGGAGCCATAACCAGTCAAAACGAAGATCTCTGTGATTTCTACTGCTATGACCGCTTTAAGCCGTCACTGGTTAGTTTCATACCCAAAAAATCTTATCCGAAACTCAATCGGGCCTTGGACGTTTTTTACCATTCGTTCATTTGACACGTGGATTTTTTCTGCAAAACGGGATCCCCGTGGCTGGTCTATGATTTACAATCGCCGGAAAGTGGTGCCCCATGGTACCGCTCCGTTTCAAATCCATGCATCCATTTCTAAAAGTCTTACGGCACTTTTTCGGCATTTTGGATGGATATTGCACCTTGCACCATCGATGTTGCACCCTATGGATATTGATTCTTTGGAAGGCCATAACTGTTGGCTCGTTTAGAGTTACGGGAGCCATAACCAGTCAAAACGAAGATCTCTGTGAGTTCTACGACTATGATAGTTTTAAGTCGTCACTGGTTAGTTTCATACCCAAAAAATCTTATCCGAAACTCAATCGGGCCTTGGACGTTTTTTACCGTTCGTTCATTCGTCACGTGGATTTTTTCTGCAAAACGGGATCCCCGTTGCTGGTCTATGATTTACCATCGCCGGAGAGTGGTGCCCCATGGTACCGCTCCGTTTCAAATCCATGTATACATTTCTAAAAGTCGTACGGCACTTTTTCGGCATTTTGGACAGATATTGCACCTTGCACCGTCGATGTTGCACCCTGTGGATATTGATTCTTCGGAAGGCCATAACTGTTGGCTCGTTTAGAGTTACGGGAGCCATAACCAGTCAAAACGAAGATCTCTGTGATTTCTACTGCTATGACCGCTTTAAGCCATCACTGGTTAGTTTCATACCCAAAAAATCTTATCCGAAACTCAATCGGGCCTTGGACGTTTTTTACCGTTCGTTCATTCGTCACGTGGATTTTTTCTGCAAAACGGGATCCCCGTGGCTGGTCTATGATTTACCATCGCCGGAGAGTGGTGCCCCATGGTACCGCTCCGTTTCAAATCCATGCATCCATTTCTAAAAGTCGTACGGCACTTTTTCGGCATTTTGGACGGATGTTGCACCTTGCACCGTAGATGTTGCCCTTTGTGGATATTGATTCTTCGGAAGGCCATAACTGTTGGCTCGTTTAGAGTTACGGGAGCCATAACCAGTCAAAACGAAGATATCTGTGAGTTCTACGGCTATGACGGCTTTAAGCCGTCACTGGTTAGTTTCAAACCCAAAATATCTTATCCGAAACTCAATCGTGCCTTGGACGTTTTTACCGTTCGTTCATTCGTCACGTGGATTTTTTCTGCAAAACGGGATCCCCGTGGCTGTTCTATGATTTACCATGGCCGGAGAGTGGTGCCCCACGGTACCGCTCCGTTTCAAATCCATGCATCCATTTCTAAAAGTCGTACGACACTTTTTCGGAATTTTGGACGGATGTTGCACCTTGCACCGTCGATGTTGCACCCTGTGGATATTGATTCTTCGGAAGGCCATAACTGTTGGCTCGTTTAGAGTTACGGAAGCCATAACCAGTCAAAACGAAGATCTCTGTGATTTCTACTGCTATGACAGCTTTAAGCCGTCACTGGTTAGTTTCATACCCAAAAAATATTATCTGAAACTCAATCGGGCCTTGGACGTTTTTTACCATTCGTTCATTCGTCACGTGGATTTTTTCTGCAAAACGGGATCCCCGTTGCTGGTCTATGATTTACCATCGCCGGAGAGTGGTGCCCCATGGTACCGCTCCGTTTCAAATCCATGTATCCATTTCTAAAAGTCGTACGGCACTTTTTCGGCATTTTGGACAGATATTGCACCTTGCACCGTCGATGTTGCACCCTGTGGATATTGATTCTTCGGAAGGCCATAACTGTTGGCTCGTTTAGAGTTACGGGAGCCATAACCAGTCAAAACGAAGATCTCTGTGATTTCTACTGCTATGACCGCTTTAAGCCGTCACTGGTTAGTTTCATACCCAAAAAATCTTATCCGAAACTCAATCGGGCCTTGGACGTTTTTTACCGTTCGTTCATTCGTCACGTGGATTTTTTCTGCAAAACGGGATCCCCGTGGCTGGTCTATGATTTACCATCGCCGGAGAGTGGTGCCCCATGGTACCGCTCCGTTTCATATCCATGCATCCATTTCTAAAAGTCGTACGGCACTTTTTCGGCATTTTGGACGGATATTGCACCTTGCACCGTCGATGTTGCATCCTATGGATATTGATTCTTTGGAAGGCCATAAATGTTGGCTCGTTTAGAGTTACGGGAGCCATAACCAGGCAAAACGAAGATCTTTGTGAGTTCTATGACTATGATAGCTTTAAGTCGTCACTGGTTAGTTTCATACCCAAAAAATCTTATCCGAAACTCAATCGGGCCTTGGACGTTTTTTACCATTCGTTCATTTGTCACTTGGATTTTTTCTGCAAAACGGGATCCCCGTGGCTGGTCTATGATTTACCATCGCCAGAGAGTGGTGCCCCATGGTACCGCTCTGTTTCAAATCCATGCATCCATTTCTAAAAGTCGTACGGCACTTTTTTGGCATTTTGGCCGGATGTTGCACCTTGCACCGTCGATGTTGCACCCTGTGGATATTGATTCTTCGGAAGGCCATAACTGTTGGCTCGTTTAGAGTTACGGGAGCCATAACTAGTCAGAACAAAGATCCCTGTGAGTTCTACGGCTATGACTGATTTAAGCCGTCATTGGTTAGTTTCATACCCAAAAAATTTTATTCGAAACTCAATCGGGCCTTGGACGTTTTTTACCGTTCGTTCATTCGTCATGTGGATTTTTCTGCAAAACGGGATCCCCGTGGCTGGTCTATGATTTACCATGGTCGGAGAGTGGTGCCCCATGGTACCGCTCCGTTTCAGATCCATGCATCCATTTCTGAAAGTCATACGACACTTTTTTGGCATTTCGGACGGATGTTGCACCTTGCACCGTAGATGTTGCTCCCCGTGGATATTGATTCTTCGGAAGGCCATAACTGTTGGCTCATTTAGAGTTACGGGAGCCATAACCAGTCAAAACGAAGATATCTGTGAGTTCTACGGCTATGACGGCTTTAAGCCGTCACTGGTTAGTTTCATACCCAAAAAATCTTATCCGAAACTCAATCGTGCCTTGGACATTTTTTCCCGTTCGTTCATTTGTCATGTGGATTTTTTCTGCAAAACGGGATCCCCGTTGCTGGTCTATGATTTACCATCGCCGGAGAGTGGTGCTGCATGGTACCGCTCTATTTCAAATCCATGCATCCATTTCTAAAAGTCGTACGACGCTTTATCGACATTTTAGACGGATGTTGCACCTTGCTCCGTCGATGTTGCACCCTGTGGATATTGATTCTTCGGAAGGCCATAACTGTTGGCTCGTTTAGAGTTACGTAAGCCATAACCAGTCAAAATGAAGATATCTGTGATTTCTACTGCTATGACGGCTTTAAGCCGTCACTGGTTAGTTTCATACCTAAAAAATCTTATCCGAAACTCAATCGGGCCTTGGACGTTTTTTACCGTTCGTTCATTCGTCACGTGGATTTTTTCTGCAAAACGGGATCCCCGTGGCTGGTCTATGATTTACCATCGCCGGAGAGTGGTGCCCCATGGTACCGCTCCGTTTCAAATCCATGCATCCATTTCTAAAAGTCGTACGGCACGTTTTCGGCATTTTGGACGGATGTTGCACCTTGCACCGTAGATGTTGCCCTTTGTGGATATTGATTCTTCGGAAGGCCATAACTGTTGGCTCGTTTAGAGTTACGGGAGCCATAACCAGTCAAAACGAAGATCTCTGTGATTTCTACTGCTATGACCGCTTTAAGCCGTCACTGGTTAGTTTCATACCCAAAAAATATTATCTGAAACTCAATCGGGCCTTGGACGTTTTTTACCATTCGTTCATTCGTCACGTGGATTTTTTCTGCAAAACGGGATCCCCGTTGCTGGTCTATGATTTACCATCGCCGGAGAGTGGTGCCCCATGGTACCGCTCCGTTTCAAATCCATGCATCCATTTCTAAAAGTCGTACGGCACTTTTTCGGAATTTTGGACGGATGTTGCACCTTGCACCGTCGATGTTGCACCCTGTGGATATTGATTCTTCGGAAGGCCATAACCGTTGGCTCGTTTAGAGTTACGGAAGCCATAACCAGTCAAAACGAAGATCTCTGTGATTTCTACTGCTATGACAGCTTTAAGCCGTCACTGGTTAGTTTCATACCCAAAAAATATTATCTGAAACTCAATCGGGCCTTGGACGTTTTTTACCATTCGTTCATTCGTCACGTGGATTTTTTCTGCAAAACGGGATCCCCGTTGCTGGTCTATGATTTACCATCGCCGGAGAGTGGTGCCCCATGGTACCGCTCCGTTTCAAACCCATGTATCCATTTCTAAAAGTCGTACGGCACTTTTTCGGCATTTTGGACAGATATTGCACCTTGCACCGTCGATGTTGCACCCTGTGGATATTGATTCTTCGGAAGGCCATAACTGTCGGCTCGTTTAGAGTTACGGGAGCCATAACCAGTCAAAACGAAGATCTCTGTGATTTCTACTGCTATGACCGCTTTAAGCCGTCACTGGTTAGTTTCATACCCAAAAAATCTTATCCGAAACTCAATCGGGCCTTGGACGTTTTTTACCGTTCGTTCATTCGTCACGTGGATTTTTTCTGCAAAACGGGATCCCCGTGGCTGGTCTATGATTTACCATCGCCGGAGAGTGGTGCCCCATGGTACCGCTCCGTTTCATATCCATGCATCCATTTCTAAAAGTCGTACGGCACTTTTTCGGCATTTTGGACGGATATTGCACCTTGCACCGTCGATGTTGCATCCTATGGATATTGATTCTTTGGAAGGCCATAAATGTTGGATCGTTTAGAGTTACGGGAGCCATAACCAGGCAAAACGAAGATCTTTGTGAGTTCTACGACTATGATAGCTTTAAGTCGTCACTGGTTAGTTTCATACCCAAAAAATCTTATCCGAAACTCAATCGGGCCTTGGACGTTTTTTACCATTCGTTCATTTGTCACTTGGATTTTTTCTGCAAAACGGGATCCCCGTGGCTGGTCTATGATTTACCATCGCCAGAGAGTGGTGCCCCATGGTACCGCTCTGTTTCAAATCCATGCATCCATTTCTAAAAGTCGTACGGCACTTTTTTGGCATTTTGGCCGGATGTTGCACCTTGCACCGTCGATGTTGCACCCTGTGGATATTGATTCTTCGGAAGGCCATAACTGTTGGCTCGTTTAGAGTTACGGGAGCCATAACTAGTCAGAACAAAGATCCCTGTGAGTTCTACGGCTATGACTGATTTAAGCCGTCATTGGTTAGTTTCATACCCAAAAATTTTTATTCGAAACTCAATCGGGCCTTGGACGTTTTTTACCGTTCGTTCATTCGTCATGTGGATTTTTCTGCAAAACGGGATCCCCGTGGCTGGTCTATGATTTACCATGGTTGGAGAGTGGTGCCCCATGGTACCGCTCCGTTTCAGATCCATGCATCCATTTCTGAAAGTCATACGACACTTTTTTGGCATTTCGGACGGATGTTGCACCTTGCACCGTAGATGTTGCTCCCCGTGGATATTGATTCTTCGGAAGGCCATAACTGTTGGCTCATTTAGAGTTACGGGAGCCATAACCAGTCAAAACGAAGATATCTGTGAGTTCTACGGCTATGACGGCTTTAAGCCGTCACTGGTTAGTTTCATACCCAAAAAATCTTATCCGAAACTCAATCGTGCCTTGGACATTTTTTCCCGTTCGTTCGTTTGTCATGTGGATTTTTTCTGCAAAACGGGATCCCCGTTGCTGGTCTATGATTTACCATCGCCGGAGAGTGGTGCTGCATGGTACCGCTCTATTTCAAATCCATGCATCCATTTCTAAAAGTCGTACGACGCTTTATCGACATTTTAGACGGATGTTGCACCTTGCTCCGTCGATGTTGCACCCTGTGGATATTGATTCTTCGGAAGGCCATAACGGTTGGCTCGTTTAGAGTTACGGAAGCCATAACCAGTCAAAATGAAGATATCTGTGATTTCTACTGCTATGACGGCTTTAAGCCGTCACTGGTTAGTTTCATACCTAAAAAATCTTATCTGAAACTCAATCGGGCCTTGGACGTTTTTTACCGTTCGTTCATTCGTCACGTGGATTTTTTCTGCAAAACGGGATCCCCGTTGCTGGTCTATGATTTACCATCGCCGGAGAGTGGTGCCCCATGGTACCGCTCCGTTTCAAATCCATGTATCCATTTCTAAAAGTCGTACGGCACTTTTTCGGCATTTTGGACAGATATTGCACCTTGCAACGTCGATGTTGCACCCTTTGGATATTGATTCTTCGGAAGGCCATAACTGTTGGCTCGTTTAGAGTTACGGGAGCCATAACCAGTCAAAACGAAGATCTCTGTGATTTCTACTGCTATGACCGCTTTAAGCCGTCACTGGTTAGTTTCATACCCAAAAAATCTTATCCGAAACTCAATCGGGCCTTGGACGTTTTTTACCATTCGTTCATTCGTCACGTGGATTTTTTCTGCAAAACGGGATCCCCGTTGCTGGTCTATGATTTACCATCGCCGGAGAGTGGTGCCCCATGGTACCGCTCCGTTTCAAATCCATGTATCCATTTCTAAAAGTCGTACGGCACTTTTTCGGCATTTTGGACAGATATTGCACCTTGCACCGTCGATGTTGCACCCTGTGGATATTGATTCTTCGGAAGGCCATAACTGTTGGCTCGTTTAGAGTTACGGGAGCCATAACTAGTCAAAACGAAGATCTCTGTGATTTCTACTGCTATGACCGCTTTAAGCCGTCACTGGTTAGTTTCATACCCAAAAAATCTTATCCGAAACTCAATCGGGCCTTGGACGTTTTTTACCGTTCGTTCATTCGTCACGTGGATTTTTTCTGCAAAACGGGATCCCCGTGGCTGGTCTATGATTTACCATCGCCGGAGAGTGGTGCCCCATGGTACCGCTTCGTTTCAAATCCATGCATCCATTTCTAAAAGTCGTACGGCACTTTTTCGGCATTTTGGACGGATATTGCACCTTGCACCGTCGATGTTGCATCCTATGGATATTGATTCTTTGGAAGGCCATAAATGTTGGCTCGTTTAGAGTTACGGGAGCCATAACCAGTCAAAACGAAGATCTCTGTGAGTTCTACGACTATGATAGCTTTAAGTCGTCACTGGTTAGTTTCATACCCAAAAAATCTTATCCGAAACTCAATCGGGCCTTGGACGTTTTTTACCGTTCGTTCATTTGTCACTTGGATTTTTTCTGCAAAACGGGATCCCCGTGGCTGGTCTATGATTTACCATCGCCAGAGAGTGGTGCCCCATGGTACCGCTCTGTTTCAAATCCATGCATCCATTTCTAAAAGTCGTACGACACTTTTTTGGCATTTTGGACGGATGTTGCACATTGCACCGTCGATGTTGCACCCTGTGGATATTGATTCTTCGGAAGGCCATAACTGTTGGCTCGTTTAGAGTTACGGGAGCCATAACTAGTCAGAACAAAGATCCCTGTGAGTTCTACGGCTATGACTGATTTAAGCCGTCATTGGTTAGTTTCATACCCAAAAATTTTTATTCGAAACTCAATCGGGCCTTGGACGTTTTTTACCGTTCGTTCATTCGTCACGTGGATTTTTCTGCAAAACGGGATCCCCGTGGCTGGTCTATGATTTACCATGGTCGGAGAGTGGTGCCCCATGGTACCGCTCAGTTTCAGATCCATGCATCCATTTCTGAAAGTCATACGACACTTTTTTGGCATTTTGGACGGATGTTGCACCTTGCACCGTAGATGTTGCTCCCCGTGGATATTGATTCTTCGGAAGGCCATAACTGTTGGCTCATTTAGAGTTACGGGAGCCATAACCAGTCAAAACGAAGATATCTGTGAGTTCTACGGCTATGACGGCTTTAAGCCGTCACTGGTTAGTTTCATACCCAAAAAATCTTATCTGAAACTCAATCGTGCCTTGGACATTTTTTCCCGTTCGTTCATTTGTCATGTGGATTTTTTCTGCAAAACGGGATCCCCGTTGCTGGTCTATGATTTACCATCGCCGGAGAGTGGTGCTGCATAGTACCGCTCTGTTTCAAATCCATGCATCCATTTCTAAAAGTCGTACGGCGCTTTATCGACATTTTAGACGGATGTTGCACCTTGCTCCGTCGATGTTGCACCCTGTGGATATTGATTCTTCGGAAGGCCATAACGGTTGGCTCGTTCAGAGTTACGGAAGCCATAACCAGTCAAAATGAAGATATCTGTGATTTCTACTGCTATGATGGCTTTAAGCCGTCACTGGTTAGTTTCATACCTAAAAAATCTTATCTGAAACTCAATCGGGCCTTGGACGTTTTTTACCGTTCGTTCATTCGTCACGTGGATTTTTTCTGCAAAACGGGATCCCCGTTGCTGGTCTATGATTTACCATCGCCGGAGAGTGGTGCCCCATGGTACCGCTCCGTTTCAAATCCATGTATCCATTTCTAAAAGTCGTACGGCACTTTTTCGGCATTTTGGACAGATATTGCACCTTGCAACGTCGATGTTGCACCCTATGGATATTGATTCTTCGGAAGGCCATAACTGTTGGCTCGTTTAGAGTTACGGGAGCCATAACCAGTCAAAACGAAGATCTCTGTGATTTCTACTGCTATGACCGCTTTAAGCCGTCACTGGTTAGTTTCATACCCAAAAAATCTTATCCGAAACTCAATCGGGCCTTGGACATTTTTTACCATTCGTACATTTGTCACGTGGATTTTTTCTGCAAAACGGGATCCCCGTGGCTGGTCTATGATTTACCATCGCCGGAAAGTGGTGCCCCATGGTACCGCTCCGTTTCAAATCCATGCATCCATTTCTAAAAGTCGTACGGCACGTTTTCGGCATTTTGGACGAATATTGCACCTTGCACCGTCGATGTTGCACCCTATGGATATTGATTCTTTGGAAGGGCATAACTGTTGGCTCGTTTAGAGTTACGGGAGCCATAACCAGTCAAAACGAAGTTCTCTGTGAGTTCTACGACTATGATAGCTTTAAGTCGTCACTGGTTAGTTTCATACCCAAAATATCTTATCCGAAACTCAATCGGGCCTTGGACGTTTTTTACCGTTCGTTCATTCGTCACGTGGATTTTTTCTGCAAAACGGGATCTCCGTGGCTGGTCTATGATTTACCATGGCCGGAGAGTGGTGCCCCATGGTACCGCTCCATTTCAAATCCATGCATCCATTTTAAAAGTCGTACGGCACTTTTTCGGCATTTTGGACGGATGTTGCACCTTGCACCGTTGATGTTGCACCCTGTGGATATAGATTCTTCGGAAGGCCATAACTGTTGGCTCGTTTAGAGTTACGGGAGCCATAACCAGTCAAAACGAAGATCACTGTGAGTTCTACGGCTATGACCGCTTTAAGCCGTCACTAGTTAGTTTCATACCCAAAAAATCTTATCCGAAACTCAATCGGGCCTTGGACGTTTTTTACCGTTCGTTCATTCGTCACGTGGATTTTTTCTGTAAAACGGGATCCCCGTGGCTGGTCTATGATATACCATGGCCGGAGAGTGGTGCCCCATGGTACCGCTCCTTTTCAAATCCATGCATCCATTTCTAAAAGTCGTACGACACTTTTTCGGCATTTTGGACGGATGTTGCACCTTGCACCGTAGATGTTGCACCCTTTCGATATTGATTCTTCGGAAGGCCATAACGGTTAGCTCGTTTAGAGTTATGGGAGCCATAACCAGTCAAAACGAATACCTCTGTGAGTTCTACGGCTATGACCGCTTTAAGCCGTCACTGGTTAGTTTCATATCCAAAAAATCTTATCCGAAACTCAATCGGGCCTTGGACGTTTTTACCGTTCGTTAATTCGTCACGTGGATTTTTTCTGCAAACCGGGATCTCCGTGGCTGGTCTATGATTTACTATGGCCGGAGAGTGGTCCCCCATGGTACCGCTCCATTTCAAATCCATGCATCCATTTCTAAAAGTCGTACGGCACTTTTTCGGCATTTTGGACGGATGTTGCACCCTGCACCGTTGATGTTGCACCCTGTGGATATTGATTCTTCGGAAGGCCATAACTGTTGGCTCGTTTAGAGTTACGGGAGCCATAACCAGTCAAAACGAAGATCACTGTGAGTTCTACGGCTATGACCGCTTTAAGCCGTCACTGGTTAGTTTCATACCCAAAAAATTTTATCCGAAACTCAATCGGGCCTTGGACGTTTTTTACCGTTCGTTCATTCGTCACGTGGATTTTTTCTGTAAAACGGGATCCCCGTGGCTGGTCTATGATATACCATGGCCGGAGAGTGGTGCCCCATGGTACCGCTCCTTTTCAAATCCATGCATCCATTTCTAAAAGTCGTACGACACTTTTCGGCATTTTGGACGGATGTTGCACCTTGCACCGTAGATGTTGCACCCTTTCGATATTGATTCTTCGGAAGGCCATAACGGTTGGCTCGTTTAGAGTTATGGGAGCCATAACCAGTCAAAACGAATACCTCTGTGAGTTCTACGGCTATGACCGCTTTAAGCCGTCACTGGTTAGTTTCATATCCAAAAAATCTTATCCGAAACTCAATCGGGCCTTGGACGTTTTTACCGTTCGTTAATTCGTCACGTGGATTTTTTCTGCAAAACGGGATCTCCGTGGCTGGTCTATGATTTACCATGGACGGAGAGTGGTGCCCCATGGTACCGCTCCGTTTCAAATCCATGCATCCATTTCTAAAAGTCGTACGGCACTTTTTCGGCATTTTGGACGGATGTTGCACCTTGCACCGTAGATGTTGCCCTTGGTGGATATTGATTCTTCGGAAGGCCATATCTGTTTGCTCGTTTAGAGTTACGGGAGCCATATCCAGTCAAAACGAAGATCTCTTTGAGTTCTACGGCTATGACGGCTTTAAGCCGTCACTGGTTAGTTTCATTCCCAAAAAATCTTATCCGAAACTCAATCGGGCCTTGGACGTTTTTTACCGTTCGTTAATTCGTCACGTGGATTTTTTTGGCAAAACAGGATCCCCGTGGCTGGTCTATGATATACCATGGCCGGAGAGTGGTGCCCCATGGTACCACTCCTTTTCAAATCCATGCATCCATTTCTAAAAGTCGTACGACACTTTTTCAGCATTTTGGACGGATGTTGCACCTTGCACCGTAGATGTTGCACCCTTTGGATATTGATTCTTCGGAAGGCCATAACGGTTGGCTCGTTTAGAGTTATGGGAGCCATAACCAGTCAAAACGAATACCTCTGTGAGTTCTACGGCTATGATCGCTTTAAGCCGTCACTAGTTAGTTTCATATCCAAAAAATATTATCCGAAACTCAATCGGGCCTTGGACGTTTTTACCGTTCGTTAATTCGTCACGTGGATTTTTTCTGCAAAACGGGATCCCCGTGGCTGGTCTATGATTTACCATGGCCGGAGAGTGGTGCCCCATGGTACCGCTCCGTTTCAAATCCATGCATCCATTTCTAAAAGTCGTACGGCACTTTTTCGGCATTTTGGACGGATGTTGCACCTTGCACCGTAGATGTTGCCCTTTGTGGATATTGATTCTTCGGAAGGCCATATCTGTTTGCTCGTTTAGAGTTACGGGAGCCATATCCAGTCAAAACGAAGATCTCTGTGAGTTCTACGGCTATGATGGCTTTAAGCCGTCACTGGTTAGTTTCATACCCAAAAAATCTTATCCGAAACTCAATCGGGCCTTGGACGTTTTTTACCGTTCGTTAATTCATCATGTGGATTTTTTCGGCAAAACGGGATCCCCGTGGCTGGTCTATGATTTACCATCGCCGGAGAGTGGTGCCCCATGGTACTGCTCCGTTTCAAATCCATGCATCCATTTCTAAAAGTCGTACGACACTTTTTCGGCATTTTGGACGGATGTTGCACCTTGCACCGTCGATGTTGCACCATGTGGATATTGATTCTTTGGAAGGCCATAACTGTTGGCTCGTTTAGAGTTACGGGAGCCATAACTAGTCAAAACGAAGATCTCTGTGAGTTCTACGTCAATGACTGCTTTAAGCCGTCACTGGTTAGTTTCATATCCAAAAAATCTTATCCGAAACTCAATCGGGCCTTGGACTTTTTTACCGTTCATTCATTCGTCACGTGGATTTTTTCTGCAAAACGGGATCCCCGTGGCTAGTCTATGATTTACCATCGCCGGAGAGTGGTGCCCCATGGTACCGCTCCGTTTCAAATCCATGCATCCATTTATAAAAGTCGTACGGCACTTTTTCGGCATTTTGGACGGATATTGCACCTTGCACCGTCGATGTTGCACCCTGTGGATATTGATTCTTCGGAAGGCCATAACTGTTGGCTCGTTTAGAGTTACGGGAGCCATAACCAGTCAAAACGAAGATCTCTATGAGTTCTACGGCTATAACAGCTTTAAGCCGTCACTAGTTAGTTTCATACCCAAAAAATCTTATCCGAAACTCAATCGGGCCTTGGATGTTTTTTACCGTTCGTTCATTCGTCACGTGGATTTTTTCTGTAAAACGGGATCCCCGTGGCTGGTCTATGATATACCATGGCCGGAGAGTGGTGCCCCATTGTACCGCTCCTTTTCAAATCCATGCATCCATTTCTAAAAGTTGTACGGCACTTTTTCGGCATTTTGGACGGATGTTGCACCTTGCACCGTAGATGTTGCACCCTGTGGATATTGATTCTTCGGAAGGCTATAACGGTTGGCTCGTTTAGAGTTACGGGAGCCATAACCAGTCAAAACGAATACCTCTGTGAGTTGTACGGCTATAACCGCTTTAAGCCATCACTAGTTAGTTTCATACCCAAAAAATCTTATCCAAAACTCAATCGGGCCTTGGACGTTTTTACCGTTCGTTCATTCGTCACGTGGATTTTTTCTGCAAAACGGGATCCCCGTGGCTGTTCTATGATTTACCATGGCCGGAGAGTGGTTTCCCATGGTACCGCTCCGTTTCAAATCCATGCATCCATTTCTAAAAGTCGTACGACACTTTTTCGGTATTTTGGACGGATGTTGCACCTTGCACCGTCGATGTTGCACCCTGTGGATATTGATTCTTCGGAAGGCCATAACTGTTGGCTCGTTTAGAGTTACGGGAGCCATAACCAGTCAAAACGAAGATCTCTGTGAGTTCTACGGCTATGACAGCTTTAAGCCGTCACTGGTTAGTTTCATACCCGAAAAATCTTATCCGAAACTCAATCGGGCCTTGGACGTCTTTTATCGTTCGTTCATTCGTCACGTGGATTTTTCTGCAAAACGGGATCCCCATGGCTGGTCTATGATTTACCATGGTCGGAGAGTGGTGCCCCATGGTACCGCTCCGTTTCAAATCCATGCATCCATTTCTAAAAGTCGTACGACAATTATTTGGCATTTTCGACGGATGTTGCACCTTGCACCGTCGATGTTGCACCTTGTGGATACTGATTCTTCGGAAGGCCATAACTGTTGGCTCGTTTAGAGTTACGGGAGTCATAACCAGTCAAAACGAAGATCTTTGTGAGTTCTACGGCTATGACCGCTTTAAGCCGTCACTGGTTAGTTTCATACCCGAAAAATCTTATCCGAAACTCAATCGGGCCTCGGACGTTTTTTACCGTTCGTTCATTCGTCACGTGGATTTTTTCTGCAAAACGGGATCCCCGTGGTTGGTCTATGATATACCATGGCCGGAGAGTGGTGCCCCATGGTACCGCTCCGTTTCAAATCCATGCATCCATTTCTAAAAGTCGTACGGCAATTTTTCGGCATTTTGGACGGATGTTGCACCTTGCACCGTAGATGTTGCACCCTGTGGATATTGATTCTTCGGAAGTCCATAACTGTTGGCTCGTTTAGAGTTACGGGAGCCATAACCAGTAAAAACGAAGATCTCTAAGAGTTCTACGGCTATGACCGCTTAAAGCCCTCACTGGTTAGTTTCATACCCAAAAAATCTTATCCGAAACTCAATCGGGCCTTGGACGTTTTTTACCGTTCGTTCATTCGTCACGTGGATTTTTTCGGCAAAACGGGATCCCGGTGGCAGGTCTATGACTTACCATCGCCGGAGAGTGGTGCTTCATGGTACCACTCCGTTTCAAATCCATGCATCCATTTCTAAAAGTCGTACGGCACTTTTTCTGCATTTTGGACGGATGTTGCACCTTGCACCGTCGATGTTGCACCCTGTGAATATTGATTCTTCGGAAGGCCATAACTGGTTGCTCGTTTAGAGTTACGAGAGCCATAACTAGTCAAAACGAATACCTCTGTGAGTTCTATGGCTATGACCGCTTTAAGCCGTCACTGGTTAGTTTCATACCCAAAAAATCTCATCCGAAACTCAATCGGGCCTTGGACGTTTTTACCGTTCGTTCATTCGTCGCGTGGATTTTTTCTGCAAAACAGGATCCCCGTGGCTGGTCTATGATTTACCATGGTCGGAGAGTGGTGCCCTATGGTACCGTTCCGTTTCAAATCCATGCATCCATTTCTAAAAGGCGTACGGTACTTTTTCGGCATTTTGGACGGATGTTGCACCTTGCACCGTAGATGTTGCACCCTGTGGATATTGATTCTTCGGAAGTCCATAACTGTTGGCTCGTTTAGAGTTACGGGAGCCATAACCAGTCAAAACGAAGATCTCTAAGAGTTCTACGGCTATGACCGCTTAAAGCCCTCACTGGTTAGTTTCATACCCAAAAAATCTTATCCGAAACTCAATCGGGCCTTGGACGTTTTTTACCGTTCGTTCATTCGTCACGTGGATTTTTTCGGCAAAACGGGATCCCGGTGGCAGGTCTATGACTTACCATCGCCGGAGAGTGGTGCCCCATGGTACCACTCCGTTTCAAATCCATGCATCCATTTCTAAAAGTCGTACGGCACTTTTTCGGCATTTTGGACGGATGTTGCACCTTGCACCGTCGATGTTGCACCCTGTGGCTATTGATTCTTCGGACGACCATAACTGTTGGCTCGTTTAGAGTTACGGGATCCATAACCCGTCAAAACAAATATCTCTGTGAGTTCTACGGCTATGATGGCTTTAAGCCGTCACTGGTTAGTTTCATACCCAAAAAATCTTATCCGAAACTCAATCGGGCCTTGGACGTTTTTTACCATTCGTTAATTCGTCACGTGGATTTTTTCGGCAAAACGGGATCCCCGTGGCTGGTCTATGACTTACCATCGCCGGAGAGTGGTGCACCATGGTACCGCTCCGTTTCAAATCCATGCATCCATTTCTAAAAGTCGTACGGCACTTTTTCGGCATTTTGGATGGATGTTGCACCTTGCACCGTCGATGTTGCACCCTGTGGATATTGATTCTTCGGAAGGCCATAACTGTTGGCTCGTTTGAGTTACGGGAGCCATAACTAGTCAAAACGAAGATCTCTATGAGTTCTACGACTATGACAGCTTCAAGCCGTCACTGGTTAGTTTCATACCCAAAAAATCTTATCCGAAACTCAATCGAGCCTTGGACTTTTTTACCGTTCGTTCATTCGTCACGTGGATTTTTTCTGCAAAACGGGATCCCCGTTGCTGGTCTATGATTTACCATCGCAGGAGAGTGGTGCCCTATGGTACCGCTCCATTTCAAATCCATGCATCCATTTCTAAAAGTCGTACGACACTTTTTCGGCATTTTGGACGGATGTTGCACCATGCACCGTCGATGTTGCACCCTGTGGATATTGATTCTTCGGAAGGCCATAACTGTTGGCTCGTTTTGAGTTACGGGACCCATAACCAGTCAAAACAAAGATCTCTGTGATTTCTACGGCTATGACCGCTTTAAGCCGTCACTGGTTAGTTTCATACCCAAAAAATCTTATCCGAAACTTAATCGGGCCTTGGACGGTTTTTACCGTTCGTTCATTTTTCACGTGGATTTTTTCTGCAAAACGGGATCCCCGTGGCTGGTCTATGATTTACCATCACCGGAGAGTGGTAACCCATTGTACCGCTCTGTTTCAAATCCATGCATCTATTTCTAAAAGTCGTACGGCACATTTTTGGCATTTTGGACGGATGTTGCACCTTGCACCGTCGATGTTGCACCCTATGGATATTGATTCTTCGGAAGGCCATAACTGTTGGCTTGTTTAGAGTTACGAGAGCCATAACCAGTCAAAAAAAAGATCTCTGTGAGTTCTACGGCTATGACAGCTTTAAGCCGTCACTGGTTAGTTTCATACCCAAAAAATATTAACCGAAACTCAGTCGGGCCTTGGACGTTTTTTACCGTTCGATCATTCCTCACGTGGATTTTTTCTGCAAAACGGGATCTTCGTGGCTGGTCTATGATTTACTATGGCCGGAGAGTGGTTCCCCATGGTACCGCTCCATTTCAAATACATGCATCCATTTCTAAAAGTCATACGGCACTTATTTGGCATTTTCGACGGATGTCGCACCTTGCACCGTCGATGTTGCACCCTGTGGTGATTGATTCTTCGGAAGGCCATAACTGTTGGCTCGTTTAGAGTTACGGGAGCCATAACCAGTCAAAATGAAGATCTCTGTGAGTTCTACGGCTATGACCGCTTTAAGTAGTCACTGGTTAGTTTCATACCCGAAAAATCTTATCCGAAACTCAATCGGGCCTTGGACGTTTTTTACCGTTCGTTAATTCGTCACGTGGATTTTTTCTGCAAAACGGGATCCCCGTGGTTGGTCTATGATATACCATGGCCGGAGAGTGGTGCCCCATGGTACCGCTCCGTTTCAAATCCATGCATCCATTTCTAAAAGTCGTACGGCACTTTTTCGGCATTTTGGACGGATGTTGCACCTTGCACCGTAGATGTTGCACCCAGTGGATATTGATTCTTCGGAAGGCCATAACTGTTGGCTCGTTTAGAGTTACGAGAGCCATAACCAGTCAAAACGAATACCTCTGTGAGTTCTATGGCTATGACCGCTTTAAGCCGTCACTGGTTAGTTTCATACCCAAAAAATCTTATCCGAAACTCAATCGGGCCTTGGACGTTTTTTACCGTTCGTTCATTCGTCACGTGGATTTTTTCTGCAAAACGGGATCCCCTTGGCTGGTCTATGATTTACCATCGTCGGAGAGTGGTGCCCCATGGTACCGCTCTGTTTCAAATCCATGCATCCATTTCTAAAAGTCGTACGGCACTTTTTCGGCATTTTGGACGGATGTTGCACCTTGCACCGTCGATGTTGCACCCTATGGATATTGATTCTTCGGAAGGCCATAACTGTTGGCTTGTTTAGAGTTACGGAAGCCATAACTAGTCAAAAAAAAGATCTTTGTGAGTTCTACGGCTATGACAGCTTTAAGCCGTCACTGGTTAGTTTCATACCCAAAAAATCTTAACCGAAACTCAATCGGGCCTTGGACGTTTTTTACCGTTCGATCATTCGTCACGTGGATTTTTTCTGCAAAACGGGATCTTCGTGGCTGGTCTATGATTTACTATGGCCGGAGAGTCGTGCCCCATGGTACCGCTCCATTTCAAATCCATGCATCCATTTCTAAAAGTCGTACGACACTTATTTGGCATTTTCGACGGATGTTGCACCTTGCACCGTCGATGTTGCACCTTGTGGATATTGATTCTTCGGAAGGCCATAACTGTTGACTCGTTTAGAGTTACGGGAGCCATAACCAGTCAAAGCGAAGATCTCTGTGAGTTCTATGGCTATGAAAGCTTTATGCCGTCACTGGTTAGTATCATACCCAAAAAAACTTATTCGAAACTCAATCGGGCCTTGGAAGTTTTTTACCGTTCGTTCATTCGTCACGTGAATTTTTTCTGCAAAACTGGATCCCCGTGGTTGGTCTATGATATACCATGGCCGGAGAGTGGTGCCCCATGGTACCGCTCCGTTTCAAATCCATGCATCCATTTCTAAAAGTTGTAGGGCACTTTTTCGGCATTTTAGACGGATGTTGCACCTTGCACCGTAGATATTGCACCCTGTGGATATTGATTCTTCGGAAGGCCATAACTGGTTGCTCGTTTAGAGTTAGGAGAGCCATAACCAGTCAAAATAAATACCTCTGTGTGTTCTATGACTATGACCACTTTAAGCCGTCACTGGTTAGTTTCATACCAAAAAAATCTTATCCGAAACTCAATCGGGCCTTGGACGTTTTTACCGTTCGTTCATTCGTCGCGTGGATTTTTTCTGCAAAACAGGATCCCCATGGCTGGTCTATGATTTACCATGGTCGGAGAGTGGTGCCCTATGGTACCGTTCCGTTTCAAATCCATGCAACCATTTCTAAAAGGCGTACGGTACTTTTTCGGCATTTTGGACGGATGTTGCACCTTGCACCGTAGATGTTGCACCATATGAATATTGATTCTTCGGAAGTCCATAACTGTTAGCTCGTTTAGAGTTACGGGAGCCATAACCAGTTAAAACGAAGATCTCTAAGAGTTCTACGGCTATGACCGCTTTAAGCCCTCACTGGTTAGTTTCATACCCAAAAAATATTACCTGAAACTCAATCGGGCCTTGGACGTTTTTTACCGTTCGTTCATTCGTCACGTGGATTTTTTCGGCAAAACGGGATCCCGGTGGCAGGTCTATGATTTACCATCGCCGGAGAGTGGTGCCCCATGGTACCACTCCATTTCAAATCCATGCATCCATTTCTAAAAGTCGTACGGCACTTTTTCGGCATTTTGGACGGATGTTGCACCTTGCACCGTCGATGTTGCACCCTGTGGCTATTGATTCTTCGGACGACCATAACCTTTGGCTCGTTAAGAGTTACGGGAGCCATAACCCGTCAATACAAATATCTCTGTGAGTTCTACGGCTATGATGGCTTTAAGCCGTCACTGGTTAGTTTCATACCCAAAAAATATTATCCGAAACTCAATCGGGCCTTGGACGTTTTTTACCGTTCATTCATTCGTCACGTGGATTTTTTCTGCAAAACGGGATCCCCGTGGCTGGTCTATGATTTACCATCGCCGGAGAGTGGTGCCCCATGGTACCGCTCCGTTTCAAATCCATGCATTTATTTCTAAAAGTCGTACGACACTTTTTCGGCATTTTGGACGGATGTTGCACCTTGCACCTTCGATGTTGCACCCTGTGGATATTGATTCTTTGGAAGGCCATAACTGTTGACTCGTTTAGAGTTACGGGAGCCATAACCAGTCAAAATGAAGATCTCTGTGATTTCTACGGCTATGACCGCTTTAAGCCGTCACTGGTTAGTTTCATACCCAAAAAAACTTATCCGAAACTCAATCGGGGCTTGGATGTTTTTTACCGTTCGTTCATTCGTCACGTGTATTTTTTCTGCAAAACGGGATCCCCGTGGCTGGTCTATGATTTACCATCGCCGGAGAGTGGTGCCCCATGGTACCACTCCGTTTCAAATCCATGCATCCATTTTAAAAGTCGTACGACACTTTTTTGGCATTTTGGACGGATGTTGCACCTTGCACCGTCGATGTTGCACCCTATGGATATTGATTCTTCGGAAGGCCATAACTGTTGGCTCGTTTAGAGTTACGGGAGCCATAAACAGTCAAAACGAAGATCTCTGTGAGTTCTACGGCTATGATGGCTTTAAGCCGTCACTGGTTAGTTTCATTCCCAAAAAAATCTTATCCGAAACTCAATCGGGCCTTGGACGTTTTTTACCGTTCGTTCATTTGTCATGTGGATTTTTTCTGCGAAACGGGATCCCCGTGGTTGGTCTATGATTTACCATCGGTGGAGAGTGGTGCCCCATGGTACCGCTCCATTTCAAATCCATGCATCCATTTCTAAAAGTCGTACGACACTTTTTTGGCATTTTGGACGGATGTTGCACCTTGCACCGTCGATGATGCACCCTGTGGATATTGATTCTTCGGAAGGTCATAACTGTTGGCTCGTTTAGAGTTACGGGAGCCATAACAGTCAAAACGAAGATCTCTGTGAGTTCTACGGCTATGACAGCTTTAAGCCGTCACTGGTTAGTTTCATACCAAAAAAATCTTATCCGAAACTCAATCGGGCCTTGGACGTTTTTTACCGTTCGTTCATTCGTCACGTGGATTTTTTTTTGCAAAACGGGATCTCCGTGGCTGGTCAATGATTTACTATAGCCGGAGAGTGGTGCCCCATAGTACCGCTCCGTTTCAAATCCATGCATCCATTTCTAAAAGTCGTACGGCACTTTTTCGGCATTTTGGATGGATGTTGCACCTTGCACCGTCGATGTTGCACACTGTGAATATTGATTCTTCGGAAGGCCATAACCGTTGGCTCGTTTAGAGTTACGGGAGCCATAACCAGTCAAAACGAAGATCTCTGTGAGTTCTACGGCTATGACCGCTTTAAACCGTCACTGGTTAGTTTCATACCCAAAAAATCTTATCCGAAACTCAATCGGGCCTTGGACGTTTTTTTACCGTTCGTTCATTCGTCACGTGGATTTTTTTTGCAAAACGGGATCTCCGTGGCTGGTCAATGATTTACTATAGCCGGAGAGTGGTGCCCCATAGTACCGCTCCGTTTCAAATCCATGCATCCATTTCTAAAAGTCGTACGGCACTTTTTCCGCATTTTGGATGGATGTTGCACCTTGCACCGTCGATGTTGCAAACTGTGGATATTGATTTTTCGGAAGGCCATAACTATTGGCTCGTTTAGAGTTACGGGAGCCATAACCAGTCAAAACGAAGATCTCTATGAGTTCTACGGCTATGACAGCTTTAAGCCGTCATTGGTTAGTTTCATACTCAAAAAATCTTATCCGAAACTCAATCGGGCCTTCGACGTTTTTTACCATTCGTTCATTCGTCACGTGGATTTTTTCTGCAAAACGAGATCCCCTTGGATGGTCTATGATTTACCATAGCCGGAGAGTCGTGCCCCATGGTACCGCTCCGTTTCAAATCCATGCATCCATTTCTAAAAGTCGTACGGCACTTTTTCGGCATTTTGGATGGATGTTGCACCTTGCACCGTAGATGTTGCACCCTATGGATATTGATTCTTCGGAAGGCCATAACTGTTGGCTCGTTTAGAGTTACGGGTGCCATAACTAGTCAAAACAAAGACCTCTGTGAGTTTTACGGCTATGACAACTTCAAGTCGTCATTGGTTAGTTTCATACCCAAAAAATCTTATCCGAAACTCAATCGGGCCTTGGACGTTTTTTACCGTTCGTTCATTCGTCACGTGGATTTTTTCTGCAAAACGGGATCCCCGTGGTTGGTCTATGATATACCATGGCCGGAGAGTGGTGCCCCATGGTACCGCTCCGTTTCAAATCCATGCATCCATTTCTAAAAGTCGTACGGCACTTTTTCGGCATTTTGGACGGATGTTGCACCTTGCACCGTAGATGTTGCACCCAGTGGATATTGATTCTTCGGAAGGCCATAACTGTTGGCTCGTTTAGAGTTACGAGAGCCATAACCAGTCAAAACGAATACCTCTGTGAGTTCTATGGCTATGACCGCTTTAAGCCGTCACTGGTTAGTTTCATACCCAAAAAATCTTATCCGAAACTCAATCGGGCCTTGGACGTTTTTTACCGTTCGTTCATTCGTCACGTGGATTTTTTCTGCAAAATGGGATCTCCGTGGCTGGTCTATGATTTACTATGGCCGGAGAGTGGTGCCCCATGGTACCGCTCCATTTCAAATCCATGCATCCATTTCTAAAAGTTGTACGGCACTTTTTCGGCATTTTGGACGGATGTTGCACCTTGCACCGTTGATGTTGCACCCTGTGGATATTGATTCTTCGGAAGGCCATAACTGTTGGCTCGTTTAGAGTTACGGGAGCCATAACCAGTCAAAACGAAGATCACTGTGAGTTCTACGGCTATGACCTCTTTAAGCCGTCACTGGTTAGTTTCATACCCAAAAAATCTTATCCGAAACTCAATCGGGCCTTGGACGTTTTTTACCGTTCGTTCATTCATCACGTGGATTTTTTCTGTAAAACGGGATCTCCGTGGCTGGTCTATGATATACCATGGCCGGAGAGTGGTGCCCCATGGTACCGCTCCTTTTCAAATACATGCATCCATTTCTAAAAGTCGTACGACACTTTTTCGGCATTTTGGACGGATGTTGCACCTTGCACCGTAGATGTTGCACCCTGTGGATATTGATTCTTCGGAAGGCCATAACGGTTGGCTCGTTTAGAGTTACGGGAGCCATAACCAGTCAAAATGAATACCTCTTTGAGTTCTACGGCTATAACCGCTTTAAGCCGTCACTGGTTAGTTTCATACCCAAAAAATCTTATCTGAAACTCAATCGGGCATTGGACGTTTTTACCGTTCGTTCATTTGTCACGTGGATTTTTTCTGCAAAACGGGATCCCCGTGGCTGGTCTATGATTTACCATCGTCGGAGAGTGGTGCCCCATGGTACCGCTCTGTTTCAAATCCATGCATCCATTTCTAAAAGTCGTACGGCACTTTTTCGGCATTTTGGACGGATGTTGCACCTTGCACCGTCGATGTTGCACCCTATGGATATTGATTCTTCGGAAGGCCATAACTGTTGGCTTGTTTAGAGTTACGGAAGCCATAACTAGTCAAAAAAAAGATCTTTGTGAGTTCTACGGCTATGACAGCTTTAAGCCGTCACTGGTTAGTTTCATACCCAAAAAATCTTAACCGAAACTCAATCGGGCCTTGGACGTTTTTTACCGTTCGATCATTCGTCACGTGGATTTTTTCTGCAAAACGGGATCTTCGTGGCTGGTCTATGATTTACTATGGCCGGAGAGTCGTGCCCCATCGTACCGCTCCATTTCAAATCCATGCATCCATTTCTAAAAGTCGTACGACACTTATTTGGCATTTTCGACGGATGTTGCACCTTGCACCGTCGATGTTGCACCTTGTGGATATTGATTCTTCGGAAGGCCATAACTGTTGACTCGTTTAGAGTTACGGGAGCCATAACCAGTCAAAGCGAAGATCTCTGTGAGTTCTATGGCTATGAAAGCTTTATGCCGTCACTGGTTAGTATCATACCCAAAAAAACTTATTCGAAACTCAATCGGGCCTTGGAAGTTTTTTACCGTTCGTTCATTCGTCACGTGAATTTTTTCTGCAAAACTGGATCCCCGTGGTTGGTCTATGATATACCATGGCCGGAGAGTGGTGCCCCATGGTACCGCTCCGTTTCAAATCCATGCATCCATTTCTAAAAGTTGTAGGGCACTTTTTCGGCATTTTAGACGGATGTTGCACCTTGCACCGTAGATATTGCACCCTGTGGATATTGATTCTTCGGAAGGCCATAACTGGTTGCTCGTTTAGAGTTAGGAGAGCCATAACCAGTCAAAATAAATACCTCTGTGAGTTCTATGGCTATGACCACTTTAAGCCGTCACTGGTTAGTTTCATACCAAAAAAATCTTATCCGAAACTCAATCGGGCCTTGGACGTTTTTACCGTTCGTTCATTCGTCGCGTGGATTTTTTCTGCAAAACAGGATCCCCATGGCTGGTCTATGATTTACCATGGTCGGAGAGTGGTGCCCTATGGTACCGTTCCGTTTCAAATCCATGCAACCATTTCTAAAAGGCGTACGGTACTTTTTCGGCATTTTGGACGGATGTTGCACCTTGCACCGTAGATGTTGCACCATATGAATATTGATTCTTCGGAAGTCCATAACTGTTAGCTCGTTTAGAGTTACGGGAGCCATAACCAGTTAAAACGAAGATCTCTAAGAGTTCTACGGCTATGACCGCTTTAAGCCCTCACTGGTTAGTTTCATACCCAAAAAATATTACCTGAAACTCAATCGGGCCTTGGACGTTTTTTACCGTTCGTTCATTCGTCACGTGGATTTTTTCGGCAAAACGGGATCCCGGTGGCAGGTCTATGATTTACCATCGCCGGAGAGTGGTGCCCCATGGTACCACTCCATTTCAAATCCATGCATCCATTTCTAAAAGTCGTACGGCACTTTTTCGGCATTTTGGACGGATGTTGCACCTTGCACCGTCGATGTTGCACCCTGTGGCTATTGATTCTTCGGACGACCATAACCTTTGGCTCGTTAAGAGTTACGGGAGCCATAACCCGTCAATACAAATATCTCTGTGAGTTCTACGGCTATGATGGCTTTAAGCCGTCACTGGTTAGTTTCATACCCAAAAAATATTATCCGAAACTCAATCGGGCCTTGGACGTTTTTTACCGTTCATTCATTCGTCACGTGGATTTTTTCTGCAAAACGGGATCCCCGTGGCTGGTCTATGATTTACCATCGCCGGAGAGTGGTGCCCCATGGTACCGCTCCGTTTCAAATCCATGCATTTATTTCTAAAAGTCGTACGACACTTTTTCGGCATTTTGGACGGATGTTGCACCTTGCACCTTCGATGTTGCACCCTGTGGATATTGATTCTTTGGAAGGCCATAACTGTTGACTCGTTTAGAGTAACGGGAGCCATAACCAGTCAAAATGAAGATCTCTGTGATTTCTACGGCTATGACCGCTTTAAGCCGTCACTGGTTAGTTTCATACCCAAAAAAACTTATCCGAAACTCAATCGGGGCTTGGATGTTTTTTACCGTTCGTTCATTCGTCACGTGTATTTTTTCTGCAAAACGGGATCCCCGTGGCTGGTCTATGATTTACCATCGCCGGAGAGTGGTGCCCCATGGTACCACTCCGTTTCAAATCCATGCATCCATTTTAAAAGTCGTACGACACTTTTTTGGCATTTTGGACGGATGTTGCACCTTGCACCGTCGATGTTGCACCCTATGGATATTGATTCTTCGGAAGGCCATAACTGTTGGCTCGTTTAGAGTTACGGGAGCCATAAACAGTCAAAACGAAGATCTCTGTGAGTTCTACGGCTATGATGGCTTTAAGCCGTCACTGGTTAGTTTCATTCCCAAAAAAATCTTATCCGAAACTCAATCGGGCCTTGGACGTTTTTTACCGTTCGTTCATTTGTCATGTGGATTTTTTCTGCGAAACGGGATCCCCGTGGTTGGTCTATGATTTACCATCGGTGGAGAGTGGTGCCCCATGGTACCGCTCCATTTCAAATCCATGCATCCATTTCTAAAAGTCGTACGACACTTTTTTGGCATTTTGGACGGATGTTGCACCTTGCACCGTCGATGATGCACCCTGTGGATATTGATTCTTCGGAAGGTCATAACTGTTGGCTCGTTTAGAGTTACGGGAGCCATAACAGTCAAAACGAAGATCTCTGTGAGTTCTACGGCTATGACAGCTTTAATCCGTCACTGGTTAGTTTCATACCAAAAAAATCTTATCCGAAACTCAATCGGGCCTTGGACGTTTTTTACCGTTCGTTCATTCGTCACGTGGATTTTTTTTGCAAAACGGGATCTCCGTGGCTGGTCAATGATTTACTATAGCCGGAGAGTGGTGCCCCATAGTACCGCTCCGTTTCAAATCCATGCATCCATTTCTAAAAGTCGTACGGCACTTTTTCGGCATTTTGGATGGATGTTGCACCTTGCACCGTCGATGTTGCACACTGTGAATATTGATTCTTCGGAAGGCCATAACCGTTGGCTCGTTTAGAGTTACGGGAGCCATAACCAGTCAAAACGAAGATCTCTGTGAGTTCTACGGCTATGACCGCTTTAAACCGTCACTGGTTAGTTTCATACCCAAAAAATCTTATCCGAAACTCAATCGGGCCTTGGACGTTTTTTTACCGTTCGTTCATTCGTCACGTGGATTTTTTTTGCAAAACGGGATCTCCGTGGCTGGTCAATGATTTACTATAGCCGGAGAGTGGTGCCCCATGGTACCGCTCCGTTTCAAATCCATGCATCCATTTCTAAAAGTCGTACGGCACTTTTTCGGCATTTTGGACGGATGTTGCACCTTGCACCGTCGATGTTGCACCCTGTGGATATTGATTCTTCGGAAGGTCATAACTATTGGCTCGTTTAGAGTTACGGGAGCCATAACCAGTCAAAACGAAGATCTCTATGAGTTCTACGGCTATGACAGCTTTAAGCCGTCATTGGTTAGTTTCATACTCAAAAAATCTTATCCGAAACTCAATCGGGCCTTCGACGTTTTTTACCATTCGTTCATTCGTCACGTGGATTTTTTCTGCAAAACGAGATCCCCTTGGATGGTCTATGATTTACCATAGCCGGAGAGTCGTGCCCCATGGTACCGCTCCGTTTCAAATCCATGCATCCATTTCTAAAAGTCGTACGGCACTTTTTCGGCATTTTGGATGGATGTTGCACCTTGCACCGTAGATGTTGCACCCTATGGATATTGATTCTTCGGAAGGCCATAACTGTTGGCTCGTTTAGAGTTACGGGTGCCATAACTAGTCAAAACAAAGACCTCTGTGAGTTTTACGGCTATGACAACTTCAAGTCGTCATTGGTTAGTTTCATAACCAAAAAATCTTATCCGAAACTCAATCGGGCCTTCGACGTTTTTTACCGTTCGTTCATTCGTCACATGTATTTTTTCGGCAAAACGGGATCCCCGTGGCTGGTCTATGATATACCATGGCCGGAGAGTGGTGCCCCAAGGTACCGCTCCATTTCAAATCCATGCATCCATTTCTAAAAGTCGTACGGCACTTTTTCGGCATTATGGACGAATGTTGCACCTTGCAATGTAGATGTTGCACCCTGTGGATATTGATACTTCGGAAGGCCATAACTATTGGCTCGTTTAGAGTTACGGGAGCCATAACTAGTCAAAACGAAGACCTCTATGAGTTCTACGGCTATGACAACTTTAAGCCGTCACTGGTTAGTTTCATACCCAAAAAATCTTATCCGAAACTCAATCGGGCCTTGGACGTTTTTTACCGTTCGTTCATTCGTCACGTGGATTTTTTCTGCAAAACGGGATCCCCATGGCTTGTCTATGATTTACCAGTGCCGGAGAGTGGTGCCCCAAGGTACCGCTCCGTTTCAAATCCATGCATCCATTTCTAAAAGTTGTACGGCACTTTTTCGGCATTTTGGACGGATGTTGCACCTTGCACCGTAGATGTTGCACCCTGTGGATATTGATTTTTTGGAAGGCCATAACTGTTGGCTCGTTCAGAGTTACGGGAGCCATAACCAGTCAAAGTGAAGATCTCTGTGAGTTCTACGGCTATGAAAGCTTTATGCCGTCACTGGTTAGTATCATACCCAAAAAAACTTATTCGAAACTCAATCGGGCCTTGGAAGTTTTTTACCGTTCGTTCATTCGTCACGTGGATTTTTTCTGCAAATCGGGATCCCCGTGGCTGGTCTATGATTTACCATCGCCGGAGAGTGGTGCCCCAAGGTACCGCTCCGTTTCAAATCCATGCATCCATTTCTAAAAGTCGTACGACACTTTTTCGGCATTTTGGACGGATGTTGCACCTTGCACCGTCGATGTTGCACCCTATGGATATTGATTCTTCGGAAGGCCCTAACTGTTGGCTCGTTTAGAGTTACGGAAGACATAACCAGTCAAAACGAAGATCTCTGTGAGTTCTACGGCTATGACAGCTTTTAGCCGTCACTGGTTAGTTTCATACCAAAAAAATCTTATCCGAAACTCAATCGGGCCTTGAACGATTTTTACCGTTCGTTCATTAGTCACGTGGATTTTTTCTACAAAACGGGATCCCCGTTGCTGGTCTATGATTTACCATCGCCGTAGAGTGGTGCCCCATGGTACCGCTCCGTTTCAAATTCATGCATCCATTTCTAAAAGTCGTACGACACTTTTTCAGCATTTTGGACGGATGTTGCACCTTGCACCGTCGTTGTTGCACCCTGTGGATATTGATTCTTCGGAAGGCCATAACTGTTGGCTCGTTTAGGGTTACGGGAGCCATAACCAGTCAAAACGAAGATCTCTATGATTTCTACGGCTATGACTGCTTTAAGTCGTCACTGGTTAGTTTCATACCCAAAAAATCTTATCCGAAACTCAATCGGGCCTTGGACGTTTTTTATCGTTCGTTCATTTGTCATGTGGATTTTTTCTGCGAAACGGGATCCCCGTGGTTGGTCTATGATTTACCATCGCTGGAGAGTGGTGCCCCATGGTACCGCTCCATTTCAAATCCATGCATCCATTTCTAAAAGTCGTACGACACTTTTTTGGCATTTTGGACGGATGTTGCACCTTGCACCGTCGATGATGCACCCTGTGGATATTGATTCTTCGGAAGGTCATAACTGTTGGCTCGTTTAGAGTTACGGGAGCCATAACAGTCAAAACGAAGATCTCTGTGAGTTCTACGGCTATGACAGCTTTAAGCCGTCACTGGTTAGTTTCATACCCAAAAAATCTTATCCGAAACTCAATCGGGCCTTGGACGTTTTTTACTGTTCGTTCATTCGTCACGTGGATTTTTTTTGCAAAACGGGATCACCGTGGCTGGTCAATGATTTACTATAGCCGGAGAGTGGTGCCCCATAGTACCGCTCCGTTTCAAATCCATGCATCCATTTCTAAAAGTCGTACGGCACTTTTTCGGCATTTTGGACGGATGTTGCACCTTGCACCGTCGAAGTTGCACACTGTGGATATTGATTCTTCGGAAGGCCATAACCGTTGGCTCGTTTAGAGTTACGGGAGCCATAACCAGTCAAAACAAAGATCTCTGTGAGTTCTACGGCTATGACCGCTTTAAACCGTCACTGGTTTGTTTCATACCCAAAAAATCTTATCCGAAACTCAATCGGGCCTTGGACGTTTTTTACCATTCGTTCATTCGTCACGTGGATTTTTTTTGCAAAACGGGATCTCCGTGGCTGGTCAATGATTTACTATAGCCGGAGAGTGGTGCCCCATAGTACCGCTCCGTTTCAAATCCATGCATCCATTTCTAAAAGTCGTAAGGCACTTTTTCGGCATTTTGGACGGATGTTGCACCTTGCACCGTCGATGTTGCACAATGTGGATATTGATTCTTCGGAAAGCCATAACCGTTGGCTCGTTTAGAGTTACGGGAGCCATAACCAGTCAAAACGAAGATCTCTGTGAGTTCTACGGCTATGACCGCTTTAAATCGTCACTGGTTAGTTTCATACCCAAAAAATCTTATCTGAAACTCAATCGGGCCTTGGACGTTTTTTACCGTTCGTTCATTCGTCACGTTGATTTTTTCTGCAAAACGGGATCCCCGTGGCTGGTCTATGATTTACCAGTGCCGGAGAGTGGTACACCAAGGTACCGCTCCGTTTCAAATCCATGCATCCATTTCTAAAAGTCGTACGGCACTTTTTCGGCATTTTGGACGGATGTTGCACCTTGCACCGTCGATGTTGCACCCTGTGGATATTGATTCTTCGGAAGGCCCTAACTGTTGGCTCGTTTAGAGTTACGGGAGCCATAACCAGTCAAAACGAAGATCTCTGTGAGTTCTACGGCTATGACAGCTTTAAGCCGTCACTGGTTAGTTTCATACCCAAAAAATCTTATCCGAAACTCAATCGGGCCTTGGACGTTTTTTACCGTTCGTTCATTAGTCATGTGGATTTTTTCTACAAAATGGGATCCCCGTTGTTGGTCTATGATTTACCATCGCCGGAGAGTGGTGCCCCATGGTACCGCTCCGTTTCAAATCCAAGCATCCATTTCTAAAAGTCGTACGACACTTTTTCAGCATTTTGGACGGATGTTGCACCTTTCACCGTCGATGTTGCACCCTGTGGATATTCATTCTTCGGAAGGCCATAACTGTTGGCTCGTTTAGAGTTACGTGAGCCATAACCAGTCAAAACGAAGATCTCTGTGATTTCTACGGCTATGACTACTTTAAGTCGTCACTAGTTAGTTTCATACCCAAAAAATCGTATCCGAAACTCAATCGGGCCTTGGACATTTTTTATCGTTCGTTCATTTGTCATGTGGATTTTTTCTACAAAACGGGATCCCCGTGGTTGGTCTATGATTTACCATCACCGGAGAGTGGTGCCCCATGGTACCGCTCCGTTTCAAATCCATGCATCCATTTCTAAAAGTCGTACGACACTTTTTCGGCATTTTGGACGGATGTTGCACCTTGCACCGTCGATGTTGCACCCTGTGGATATTGATTCTTCGGAAGGTCATAACTATTGGCTCGTTTAGAGTTACGGGAGCCATAACCAGTCAAAACGAAGATCTCTATGAGTTCTACGGCTATGATAGCTTTAAGCCGTCATTGGTTAGTTTCATACTCAAAAAATCTTATCCGAAACTCAATCGGGCCTTCGACGTTTTTTACCATTCGTTTATTCGTCACGTGGATTTTTTCTGCAAAACGAGATCCCCTTGTATGGTTTATGATTTACCATAGCCGGAGAGTGGTGCCCCATGGTACCGCTCCATTTCAAATCCATGCATCCATTTCTAAAAGTCGTACGACACTTATTTGGCATTTTCGACGGATGTTGCACCTTGCACCGTCGATGTTGCACCTTGTGGATACTGATTCTTCGGAAGGCCATAACTGTTGGCTCGTTTAGAGTTACGAGAGCCATAACCAGTCAAAACGAAGATCTCTGTGAGTTCTACGGCTATGACCGCTTTAAGCCGTCACTGGTTAGTTTCATACCCAAAAAATCTTATCCGAAACTCAATCGGGCCTTGGACGTTTTTTACCGTTCGTTCATTCGTCACGTGGATTTTTTCTGCAAAACGAGATCCCCTTGGATGGTCTATGATTTACCATAGACAGAGAGTGGTGCCCCATGGTACCGCTCCATTTCAAATCCATGCATCCATTTCTAAAAGTCGTACGGCACTTTTTCGGCATTTTGGACGGATGTTGCACCTTGCACCGTAGATGTTGCACCCTATGGATATTGATTCTTCGGAAGGCCATAACTGTTGGCTCGTTTAGAGTTACGGGTGCCATAACTAGTCAAAACAAAGACCTCTGTGAGTTTTACGGCTATGACAACTTCAAGTCGTCACTGGTTAGTTTCATAACCAAAAAATCTTATCCGAAACTCAATCGGGCCTTCGACGTTTTTTACCGTTCGTTCATTCATCACGTGGATTTTTTCGGCAAAACGGGATCCCCGTGGCTGGTCTATGATATACCATGGCAGGAGAGTGGTGCCCCATGGTACCGCTCCATTTCAAATCCATGCATCCATTTCTAAAAGTCGTACGGCACTTTTTCGGCATTATGGACGAATGTTGCACCTTGCAATGTAGATGTTGCACCCTTTGGATATTGATACTTCGGAAGGCCATAACTATTGGCTCGTTTAGAGTTACGGGAGCCATAACTAGTCAAAACGAAGACCTCTATGAGTTCTACGGCTATGACAACTTTAAGCCGTCACTGGTTAGTTTCATACCCAAAAAATCTTATCGAAAACTCAATCGGGCCTTGGACGTTTTTTACCGTTCGTTCATTCGTCACGTGGATTTTTTCTGAAAAACGGGATCCCCATGGCTGGTCTATGATTTACCAGCGCCGGAGAGTGGTGCCCCAAGGTACCGCTCCGTTTCAAATCCATGCATCCATTTCTAAAAGTTGTACGGCACTTTTTCGGCATTTTGGACGGATGTTGCACCTTGCACCGTAGATGTTGCACCCTGTGGATATTGATTTTTCAGAAGGCCATAACTGTTGGCTCGTTCAGAGTTACGGGAGCCATAACCAGTCAAAGCGAAGATCTCTGTGAGTTCTACGGCTATGAAAGCTTTATGCCGTCACTGGTTAGTATCATACCCAAAAAAACTTATTCGAAACTCAATCGGGCCGTGGAAGTTTTTTACCGTTCGTTCATTCGTCACGTGGATTTTTTCTGCAAAACGGGATCCCCGTGGCTGGTCTATGATTTACCATCGCCGGAGAGTGGTGCCCCAAGGTACCGCTCCGTTTCAAATCCATGCATCCATTTCTAAAAGTCGTACGGCACTTTTTCGGCATTTTGGACGGATGTTGCACCTTGCACCATCGATGTTGCACCCTGTGGATATTGATTCTTCGGAAGGCCCTAACTGTTGGCTCGTTTAGAGTTACGGAAGCCATAACTAGTCAAAACGAAGATCTCTGTGAGTTCTACGGCTATGACGGCTCTTAGCCGTCACTGGTTAGTTTCATACCAAAAAAATCTTATCCGAAACTCAATGGGCCTTGGACGTTTTTTACAGTTCGTTCATTAGTCACGTGGATTTTTTCTACAAAACGGGATCCCCGTTGCTGGTCTATGATTTACCATCGCCATAGAGTGGTGCCCCATGGTACCGCTCCGTTTCAAATTCATGCATTCATTTCTAAAAGTCGTACGACACTTTTTCAACATTTTGGACGGATGTTGCACCTTGCACCGTCGTTGTTGCACCCTGTGGATAATGATTCTTCGGAAGGCCATAACTGTTGGCTCGTTTAGAGTTACGGGAGCCATAACCAGTCAAAACGAAGATCTCTATGATTTCTACGGCTATGACTGCTTTAAGCCGTCACTAGTTAGTTTCATACCCAAAAAATCTTATCCGAAACTCAATCGGGCCTTGGACGTTTTTTATCGTTCGTTCATTTGTCATGTGGATTTTTTCTGCGAAACGGGATCCCCGTGGTTGGTCTATGATTTACCATCGCTGGAGAGTGGTGCCCCATGGTACCGCTGCATTTCAAATCCATGCATCCATTTCTAAAAGTCGTACGACACTTTTTCGGCATTTTGGACGAATGTTGCACCTTGCACCGTCGATGATGCACCCTGTGGATATTGATTCTTCGGAAGGTCATAACTGTTGGCTCGTTTAGAGTTACGGGAGCCATAATAGTCAAAACGAACATCTCTTTGAGTTCTACGGCTATGACAGCTTTAAGCCGTCACTGGTTAGTTTCATACCCATAAAATCTTATCCGAAACTCAATCGGGCCTTGGATGTTTTTTACCGTTCGTTCATTCGTCACGTGGATTTTTTTTGCAAAACGGGATCTCCGTGGCTGGTCAATGATTTACTATAGCCGGAGAGTGGTGCCCCATAGTACCGCTCTGTTTCAAATCCATGCATCCATTTCTAAAAGTCGTACGGCACTTTTTCGGCATTTTGGACGGATGTTGCACCTTGCACCGTCGATGTTGCACACTGTGGATATTGATTCTTCGGAAGGCCATAACCGTTGGCTCGTTTAGAGTTACGGGAGCCATAACCAGTCAAAACGAAGATCTCTGTGAGTTCTACGGCTATGACCGCTTTAAACCGTCACTGGTTAGTTTCATACCCAAAAAATCTTATCTGAAACTCAATCGGGCCTTGGACGTTTTTTACCGTTCGTTCATTCGTCACGTTGATTTTTTCTGCAAAACGGGATCCCCGTGGCTGGTCTATGATATACCATGGCCGGAGAGTGGTGCCCCATATTACCGCTCCATTTCAAATCCATGCATCCATTTCCAAAAGTCATACGACACATTTTCGGCATTTTGGACGGATGTTGCACCTTGCACCGTAGATGTTGCACCATGTGGATATTGATTCTTCGGAAGGCCATAACTGTTGGCTCGTTTTGAGTTACGGGAGCCATAACCAGTCAAAACGAATACCTCTGCGAGTTCTACGGCAATGACCGCTTTAATCCGTCACTGGTTAGTTTCATACCCAAAAAATCTTTTCCGAAACTCAATAGGGCCTTGGACGTTTTTACCATTCGTTCATTCGTCACGTGGATTTTTTCTGCATAACGGGATCCCCGTGGCTGGTCTATGATTTACCATGGCCGAAGAGTGGTGCCCCATGGTACCGCTCCATTTCAAATCCATGCATCCATTTCTAAAAGTCGTACGGCACTTTTTCGGCATTTTGGACGGATGTTGCACCTTGCATCGTAGATGTTGCCCCCTATGGATATCGATTTTTCGGAAGGCCATAACTGTTGGCTCGTTTAGAGTTACGGGAGCCATAACCAGTCAAAACAAAGACCTCTGTGAGTTCTACGGCTATGATAGCTTTAAGCCATCACTGGTTAGTTTCATACCCAAAAAATCTTATCCGAAACTCAATCGGGCCTTGGACGTTTTTTACCGTTCGTTCATTCGTCACGTGGATTTTTTCTGCAAAACGAGATCCCCTTGGCTGGTCTATGATTTACCATCGCCGGAGAGTGGTGCCCATGGTACCGCTCCGTTTCAAATCCATGCATCCATTTCTAAAAGTCGTACGGCACTTTTTCGGCATTTTGGACGGATGTTGCACCTTCCACCGTAGATGTTGCACCCTGTGGATATTGATTCTTCGGAACGCCATAACTGTTGGTTCGTTTAGAATTACTGGAGCCATATCCAGTCAAAATGAAGATCTCTGTGAGTTCTACGGCTATGATGGCTTTAAGCCGTCACTGGTTAGTTTCATACCCAAAAAACCTTATCCGAAACTCAATCGGGCCTTGGACGTCTTTTACCGTACGTTCATTCGTCACGTGGATTTTTTCTGCAAAACGGGATCCCCATTGCTGGTCTATGATTTACCATCGCCGGAGAGTGGTGCCCCATGGTACCGCTCCGTTTCAAATCCATGCATCCATTTCTAAAAGTCGTACGGCACTTTTTTGGCATTTTGGACGGATGTTGCACCTTGCACCGTCGATGTTGCACCATGTGGATATTTATTCTTCGGAAGGCCATAACTGTTGGCTCGTATAGAGTTACGGGAGCCATAACCAGTCAAAATGAAGATCTCTGTGATTTCTACGGCTATGATCGCTTTAAGCCGTCACTGGTTAGTTTCATACCCAAAAAATCTTATCCGAAACTCAATCGGACCTTGGACGTTTTTTACCGTTCGTGCATTTGTCACGTGGATTTTTTATTCAAAACGGGATCCCCGTGGCTGGTCTATTATTTACCATGGCCGGAGAGTGGTTCCCCATGGTACCGCTCCGTTTCAAATCCATGCATCCATTTCTGAAAGTCGTTCGGCACTATTTCGGAATTTTGGACGGATGTTGCACCTTGCACCGTCGATGTTGCACCATGTAGATATTTATTCTTCGGAAGGCCATAACTGTTGGCTCGTTTAGAGTTACGGGAGCCATAACCAGTCAAAACAAAGATCTCTGTGATTTCAAAGGCTATGACCGCTTTAAGCCGTCACTGGTTAGTTTCATACCCAAAAAATCTTATCCGAAACTCAATCGGGCCTTGGACGTTTTTTACCGTTCGTGCATTTGTCACGTGGATTTTTTCTGCAAAACGGGATCCCCATGGCTGGTCTATTATTTACCATGGCCGGAGAGTGGTGCCCCATGGTACCACTCCGTTTCAAATCCATGCATCCATTTCTAAAAGTCGTACGGCACTTTTTCGGAATTTTGGACGGACGTTGCACCTTGCACCGTAGATGTTGCCCCCTGTGGATATTGATTCTTCGGAAGGCCATAACTGTTGGCTTGTTTAGAGTTACGGGAGCCATAACCAGTCAAAATGAAGATCTCTGTGAGTTCTACGGCTATGACAGCTTTAAGACGTCACTGGTTAGTTTCGTACCGAAAAAATCTTATCCGAAACTCAATCGGACCTTGGACGTTTTTTACCGTTCGTTCATTCGTCACGTGGATTTTTTCTGCAAAATGGGATCCCTGTGGCTGGTCTATGATTTACCATCGCCGGAGAGTGGTGCCCCAAGGTACCGCTCCATTTCAAATCCATGCATCCATTTCTAAAAGACGTACGACACTTTTTCGGCATTTTGGACGGATGTTGCACCTTGCACCGTCGATGTTGCACCGTGTGGATATTGATTCTTCGGAAGGCCATAACTGTTGGCTCGTTTAGAGTTATGGGAGCCATAACCAGTCAAAACGAAGATCTCTGTGATTTCTACGGCTATAACTGCTTTAAGCCGTCACTGGTTAGTTTCATACCCAAAAAACCTTATTCGAAACTCAATCGGGCCTTGGACGTTTTTTACCGTTCGTTCATTCGTCACGTGGATTTTTTCTGCAAAACGGGATCCCCGTTGCTGGTCTATGATTTACCATCGCCGGAGAGTGGTGCCCCCTGGTACCGCTCCATTTCAAATCCATGCATCCATTTCTAAAAGTCGTACGGCACTTTTTCGGCATTTTGGACGGATGTTGCACCTTGCACCGTCGATGTTGCACCATGTGGATATTTATTCTTCGGAAGGCCATAACTGTTGGCTCGTTTAGAGTTACGGGAGCCATAACCAGTCAAAACGAAGATCTCTGTGATTTCTACGGCTATGATCGCTTTAAGCCGTCACTGGTTAGTTTCATACCCAAAAAATCTTATCCGAAACTCAATCGGGCCTTGGACGTTTTTTACCGTTCGTGCATTTGTCATGTGGATTTTTTCTGCAAAACGGGATCCCCGTGGCTGGTCTATTATTTACCATGGCCGGAGAGTGGTGCCCCATGGTACCGCTCCGTTTCAAATCCATGCATCCATTTCTGAAAGTCGTTCGACACTATTTCGGAATTTTGGACGGATGTTGCACCTTGCACCGTCGATGTTGCACCATGTGGATATTTATTCTTCGGAAGGCCATAACTGTTGGCTCATTTAGAGTTACGGGAGCCATAACCAGTCAAAACGAAGATCTCTGTGATTTCAAAGGCTATGACCGCTTTAAGCCGTCACTGGTTAGTTTCATACCCAAAAAATCTTATCCGAAACTCAATCGGGCCTTGGACGTTTTTTACCGTTCGTGTATTTTTCACGTGGATTTTTTCTGCAAAACGGGATCCCCATGGCTGGTCTATTATTTACCATCGTCGGAGAGTGGTGCCCCATGGTACCGCTCCATTTCAAATCCATGCATCCATTTCTAAAAGTCGTACGGCACTTTTTCGGCATTTTGGACGGATGTTGCACCTTGCACCGTAGATGTTGCCCCCTGTGGATATTGATTCTTCGGAAGGCCATAACTTTTGGCTTGTTTAGAGTTACGGGAGCCATAACCAGTCAAAATGAAGATCTCTGTGAGTTCTACGGCTATGACAGCTTTAAGACGTCACTGGTTAGTTTCATACCCAAAAAATCTTATCCGAAACTCAATCGGACCTTGGACATTTTTTACCGTTCGTTCATTCGTCACGTGGATTTTTTCTACAAAACGGGATCCCCGTGGCTGGTCTATGATTTACCATCGCCGGAGAGTGGTGCCCCAAGGTACCGCTCCATTTCAAATCCATGCATCCATTTCTAAAAGACGTACGACACTTTTTCGGCATTTTGGACGGATGTTGCACCTTGCAACGTCGATGTTGCACCGTGTGGATATTGATTCTTCGGAAGGCCATAACTGTTGGCTCGTTTAGAGTTACGGGAGCCATAACCAGTCAAAACGAAGATCTCTGTGATTTCTACGGCTATAACTGCTTTAAGCCGTCACTGGTTAGTTTCATACCCAAAAAATCTTATCCGAAACTCAATCGGGCCTTGGACATTTTTTATCGTTCGTTCATTTGTCATGTGGATTTTTTCTGCAAAACGGGATCCCCGTGGTTGGTCTATGATTTACCATGGTCGGAGAATGGTGCCCTATGGTACCGCTCCATTTCAAATCCATGCATCCATTTCAAAAAGTCGTACGTCACTTTTTTAGCATTTTGGATGGATGTTGCACCTTGCACCGTCGATGTTGCACCCTGTGGATATTGATTCTTCGGAAGGTCATAACTGTTGGCTCGTTTAGAGTTACGGGAGCCATTAACAGTCAAAACGAAGATCTCTGTGAGTTCTACGGCTATGACAGCTTTAAGCTGTCACCGGTTAGTTTCATACCCAAAAAATCTTATCCAAAACTCAATCGGGCCTTGGACGTTTTTTACCGTTCGTTCATTTGTCATGTGGATTTTTTTTGCAAAACGGGATCTCCGTGGCTGGTCTATGATTTACTATGGTCGGAGAGTGGTGCCCCATAGTACCGCTCCGTTTCAAATCCATGCATCCATTTCTAAAAGTCGTACGGCACTTTTTCGGCATTTTGGACGGATGTTGCACCTTGCACCGTCGATGTTGCACACTATGGATATTGATTCTTCGGAAGGCCATAACCGTTGGCTCGTTAAGAGTTACGGGAGCCATAACCAGTCAAAACGAAGATCTCTGTGAGTTCTACGGCTATGACCGCTTTAAACCGTCACTAGTTAGTTTCATACCCAAAAAATCTTATCCGAAACTCAATCGGGCCTTGGACGTTTTTTACCGTTCGGTCATTCGTCACGTGGATTTTTTCTGCAAAACGGGATCCCCGTGGCTGGTCTATGATATACCATGGCCGGAGAGTGGTGCCCCATGGTACCGCTCCGTTTCAAATCCATGCATCCATTTCTAAAAGTCATACGGCACTTTTTCGGCATTTTGGACGGATGTTACACCTTGCACCGTAGATGTTGTACCCTATGGATATTGATTCTTCAGAAGGCCATAACTGTTGGCTCGTTTAGAGTTACGGGAGCCATAACCAGTCAAAACGAATACCTCTGCGAGTTCTATGGCAATGACCGCTTTAAGCCGTCACTGGTTAGTTTCATACCCAAAAAATCTTATCTGAAACTCAATAGGGCCTTGGACGTTTTTACCGTTCGTTCATTCGTCACGTGGATTTTTTCTGCATAACGGGATCCCCGTGGCTGGTCTATGATTTACCATGGCCGGAGAGTGGTGCCCCATGGTACCCCTCCGTTTCAAATCCATGCATCCATTTCTAAAAGTCGTACGGCACTTTTTCGGCATTTTGGACGGATGTTGCACCTTGCACCATAGATGTTGCCCCCTGTGGATATTAATTCTTCGGAAGGCCATAACTGTTGGCTCGTTTAGAGTTACGGGAGCCATAACCAGTCAAAACGAAGATCTCTGTGATTTCTACGGCTATAACTGCTTTAAGCCGTCACTGGTTAGTTTCATACCCAAAAAACCTTATTCGAAACTCAATCGGGCCTTGGACGTTTTTTACCGTTCGTTCATTCGTCACGTGGATTTTTTCTACAAAACGGGATCCCCGTTGCTGGTCTATTATTTACCATCGCCGGAGAGTGGTGCCCCCTGGTACCGCTCCATTTCAAATCCATGCATCCATTTCTAAAAGTCGTACGGCACTTTTTCGGCATTTTGGACGGATGTTGCACCTTGCACCGTCGATGTTGCACCATGTGGATATTTATTCTTCGGAAGGCCATAACTGTTGGCTCGTTTAGAGTTACGGGAGCCATAACCAGTCAAAACGAAGATCTCTGTGATTTCTACGGCTATGATCGCTTTAAGCCGTCACTGGTTAGTTTCATACCCAAAAAATCTTATCCGAAACTCAATCGGGCCTTGGACGTTTTTTACCGTTCGTGCATTTGTCATGTGGATTTTTTCTGCAAAACGGGATCCCCGTGGCTGGTCTATTATTTACCATGGCCGGAGAGTGGTGCCCCATGGTACCGCTCCGTTTCAAATCCATGCATCCATTTCTGAAAGTCGTTCGACACTATTTCGGAATTTTGGACGGATGTTGCACCTTGCACCGTCGATGTTGCACCATGTGGATATTTATTTTTCGGAAGGCCATAACTGTTGGCTCGTTTAGAGTTACGGGAGCCATAACCAGTCAAAACGAAGATCTCTGTGATTTCAAAGGCTATGACCGCTTTAAGCCGTCACTGGTTAGTTTCATACCCAAAAAATCTTATCCAAAACTCAATCGGGCCTTGGACGTTTTTTACCGTTCGTGTATTTTTCACGTGGATTTTTTCTGCAAAACGGGATCCCCATGGCTGGTCTATTATTTACCATCGTCGGAGAGTGGTGCCCCATGGTACCGCTCCATTTCAAATCCATGCATCCATTTCTAAAAGTCGTACGGCACTTTTTCGGCATTTTGGACGGATGTTGCACCATGCACCGTAGATGTTGCCCCCTGTGGATATTGATTCTTCGGAAGGCCATAACTTTTGGCTTGTTTAGAGTTACGGGAGCCATAACCAGTCAAAATGAAGATCTCTGTGAGTTCTACGGCTATGACAGCTTTAAGACGTCACTGGTTAGTTTCATACCCAAAAAATCTTATCCGAAACTCAATCGGACCTTGGACATTTTTTACCGTTCGTTCATTCGTCACGTGGATTTTTTCTACAAAACGGGATCCCCGTGGCTGGTCTATGATTTACCATCGCCGGAGAGTGGTGCCCCAAGGTACCGCTCCATTTCAAATCCATGCATCCATTTCTAAAAGACGTACGACACTTTTTCGGCATTTTGGACGGATGTTGCACCTTGCAACGTCGATGTTGCACCGTGTGGATATTGATTCTTCGGAAGGCCATAACTGTTGGCTCGTTTAGAGTTACGGGAGCCATAACCAGTCAAAACGAAGATCTCTGTGATTTCTACGGCTATAACTGCTTTAAGCCGTCACTGGTTAGTTTCATACCCAAAAAATCTTATCCGAAACTCAATCGGGCCTTGGACATTTTTTATCGTTCGTTCATTTGTCATGTGGATTTTTTCTGCAAAACGGGATCCCCGTGGTTGGTCTATGATTTACCATGGTCGGAGAATGGTGCCCTATGGTACCGCTCCATTTCAAATCCATGCATCCATTTCAAAAAGTCGTACGTCACTTTTTTAGCATTTTGGATGGATGTTGCACCTTGCACCGTCGATGTTGCACCCTGTGGATATTGATTCTTCGGAAGGTCATAACTGTTGGCTCGTTTAGAGTTACGGGAGCCATAAACAGTCAAAACGAAGATCTCTGTGAGTTCTACGGCTATGACAGCTTTAAGCTGTCACCGGTTAGTTTCATACCCAAAAAATCTTATCCAAAACTCAATCGGGCCTTGGACGTTTTTTACCGTTCGTTCATTTGTCATGTGGATTTTTTTTGCAAAACGGGATCTCCGTGGCTGGTCTATGATTTACTATGGTCGGAGAGTGGTGCCCCATAGTACCGCTCCGTTTCAAATCCATGCATCCATTTCTAAAAGTCGTACGGCACTTTTTCGGCATTTTGGACGGATGTTGCACCTTGCACCGTCGATGTTGCACACTATGGATATTGATTCTTCGGAAGGCCATAACCGTTGGCTCGTTAAGAGTTACGGGAGCCATAACCAGTCAAAACAAAGATCTCTGTGAGTTCTACGGCTATGACCGCTTTAAACCGTCACTAGTTAGTTTCATACCCAAAAAATCTTATCCGAAACTCAATCGGGCCTTGGACGTTTTTTACCGTTCGGTCATTCGTCACGTGGATTTTTTCTGCAAAACGGGATCCCCGTGGCTGGTCTATGATATACCATGGCCGGAGAGTGGTGCCCCATGGTACCGCTCCGTTTCAAATCCATGCATCCATTTCTAAAAGTCATACGGCACTTTTTCGGCATTTTGGACGGATGTTACACCTTGCACCGTAGATGTTGTACCCTATGGATATTGATTCTTCAGAAGGCCATAACTGTTGGCTCGTTTAGAGTTACGGGAGCCATAACCAGTCAAAACGAATACCTCTGCGAGTTCTACGGCAATGACCGCTTTAAGCCGTCACTGGTTAGTTTCATACCCAAAAAATCTTATCTGAAACTCAATAGGGCCTTGGACGTTTTTACCGTTCGTTCATTCGTCACGTGGATTTTTTCTGCATAACGGGATCCCCGTGGCTGGTCTATGATTTACCATGGCCGGAGAGTGGTGCCCCATGGTACCCCTCCGTTTCAAATCCATGCATCCATTTCTAAAAGTCGTATGGCACTTTTTCGGCATTTTGGACGGATGTTGCACCTTGCACCATAGATGTTGCCCCCTGTGGATATTAATTCTTCGGAAGGCCATAACTGTTGGCTCGTTTAGAGTTACGGGAGCCATAACCAGTCAAAATGAAGATCTCTGTGAGTTCTACGGCTATGATGGCTTTAAGCCGTCACTAGTTAGTTTCATACCCAAAAAATCTTATCCGAAACTCAATCGGGCCTTGGACGTTTTTTACCGTTCGTTCATTCGTCATGTGGATTTTTTCTGGAAAACGGGATCCCCGTGGCAGGTCTACGATATACCATGGCCGGAGAGTGCTGCCCCATGGTACCGCTCCGTTTCAAATCCATGCATCCATTTCTAAAAGTCATACGGCACTTTTTCGGCATTTTGGACGGATGTTGCACCTTGCACCGTAGATGTTGCACCCTATGGATATTGATTCTTCGGAAGGCCATAACTGTTGGCTCGTTTAGAGTTACGGGAGCCATAACCAGTCAAAACGAATACCTCTGCGAGTTCTACGGCAATGACCGCTTTAAGCCGTTACTGGTTAGTTTCATACCCAAAAAATCTTATCCGAAACTCAATAGGGCCTTGGACGTTTTTACCGTTCGTTCATTCGTCACGTGGATTTTTTCTGCATAACGGGATCCCCGTGACTGGTCTATGATTTACCATGGCCGGAGAGTGGTGCCCCATGGTACCGCTCCGTTTCAAATCCATGCATCCATTTCTAAAAGTCGTACGACACTTTTTCGGCATTTTGGACGGATGTTGCACCTTGCACCGTTGATGTTGCACCCTATGGATATTGATTCTTCGGAAGGCCATAACTGTTGGCTCGTTTAGAGTTACGGGAGCCATAACCAGTCAAAACGAAGATCACTGTGAGTTCTACGGCTATGATGGCTTTAAGCCGTCACTGGTTAGTTTCATACCCAAAAAATCTTATCCGAAACTCAATCGGGCCTAGGACGTTTTTTACCGTTCGTTCATTCGTCATGTGGATTTTTTCTGTAAAACGGGATCTCTGTTGCTGGTCTATGATATACCATGGCCGGAGAGTGGTGCCCCATGGTACCGCTCCTTTTCAAATACATGCATCCATTTCTAAAAGTCGTACGACACTTTTTCGGCATTTTGGACGGATGTTGCACCTTGCACCGTAGATGTTGCACCCTGTGGATATTGATTCTTCGGAAGGCCATAACGGTTGGCTCGTTTAGAGTTACGGGAGCCATAACCAGTCAAAACGAATACCTCTTTGAGTTCTACGGCTATAACCGCTTTAAGCCGTCACTGGTTAGTTTCATACCCAAAAAATCTTATCTGAAACTCAATCGGGCCTTGGACGTTTTTACCGTTCGTTCATTTGTCACGTGGATTTTTTCTGCAAAACGGGATCCCCATGGCTGGTCTATGATTTACCATCGTCGGAGAGTGGTGCCCCATGGTACCGCTCTGTTTCAAATCCATGCATCCATTTCTAAAAGTCGTACGGCACTTTTTCGGCATTTTGGACGGATGTTGCACCTTGCACCGTCGATGTTGCACCCTGTGGATATTGATACTTCGGAAGGCCATAACTGTTGGCTTGTTTAGAGTTACGGAAGCCATAACTAGTCAAAAAAAATATCTCTGTGAGTTCTATGGCTATGACAGCTTTAAGCCGTCACTGGTTAGTTTCATACCCAAAAAATCTTAACCGAAACTCAATCGGGCCTTGGACGTTTTTTACCGTTCGATCATTCGTCACGTGGATTTTTTCTGCAAAACGTGATCTTCGTGGCTGGTCAATGATTTACTATAGCCGGAGAGTGGTGCCCCATGGTACCGCTCCATTTCAAATCCATGCATCCATTTCTAAAAGTCGTACGACACTTATTTGGCATTTTCGACGGATGTTGCACCTTGCACCGTCGATGTTGCACCTTGTGGATATTGATTCTTCGGAAGGCCATAACTGTTGACTTGTTTAGAGTTACGGGAGCCATAACCAGTCAAAACGAATATCTCTGTGAGTTCTATGGCTATGACCGCTTTAAGCCGTCACTGGTTAGTTTCATACCCGAAAAATATTATCCGAAACTCAATCGGGCCTTGGACGTTTTTTACCGTTCGTTCATTCGTCACTTGGATTTTTTCTGCAAAACGGGATCCACGTGGTTGGTCTATGATATACCATGGCCGGAGAGTGGTGACCCTGGTACCGCTCCGTTTCAAATCCATGCATCCATTTCTAAAAGTCGTACGACACTTTTTCGGCATTTTGGACGGATGTTGCACCTTGCACCTTCGATGTTGCACCCTTTGGATATTGATTCTTCGGAAGGCCATAACTGTTGGCTCGTTTAGAGTTACGGGAGCCATAACCAGTCAAAATGAAGATCTCTGTGATTTCTACGGCTATGACCGCTTTAAGCCCTCACTGGTTAGTTTCATACCCAAAAAAACTTATCCGAAACTCAATCGGGCCTTGGATGTTTTTTACCGTTCGTTCATTCGTCACCTGGATTTTTTCCACAAAATGGGATCCCCGTGGCTGGTCTATGATTTACCATCGCCGGAGAGTGTTGCCCCATGGTACCACTCCGTTTCAAATCCATGCATCCATTTTAAAAGTCGTACGACACTTTTTTGGCATTTTGGACGGATGTTGCACCTTGCACCGTCGATGTTGCACCCTATGGATATTGATTCTTCGGAAGGCCATAACTGTTAGCTCGTTTAGAGTTACGGGAGCCATAAACAGTCAAAACAAAGATCTCTGTGAGTTCTACGGCTATGATGGCTTTAAGCCATCACTGGTTAGTTTCATTCCCAAAAAAATCTTATCCGAAACTCAATCGGGCCTTGGACGTTTTTTACCGTTCGTTCATTCGTCACGTGGATTTTTTCTGCAAAATGGGATCCCCGTGGCTGGTCTATGATTTACCATGGCGGGAGAGTGGTGCCCCATGGTACCGCTCCGTTTCAAATCCATGCATCCATTTCTAATAGTCGTACGGCACTTTTTCGGCATTTTGGACGGATGTTGCACCTTGCACCGTAGATGTAGCACCCTATGGATATTGATTCTTCGGAATGCCAGAACTGTTGGCTCGTTTAGAGTTACGGGAGCCATAACCTGTCAAAATGAAGATCTCTGTGAGTTCTACGGCTATGACCGCTTTAAACCATCACTGGTTAGTTTCATACCCAAAAAATCGTATTCGAAACTCAATCGGGCCTTGGACGTTTTTTATCGTTCGTTCATTCGTCACGTGGATTTTTTCTGCAAAACGGGATCCCCGTGGCTGGTCTATGATTTACCATGGCCGGAGAGTGGTGCCCCATGGTACCCCTCCGTTTCAAATCCATGCATACATTTCTAAAAGTCGTACGACACTTTTTCGGCATTTTGGACGGATGTTGCACCTTGCACCGTAGATGTAGCACCCTATGGATATTGATTCTTCCGAATGCCATAACTGTTGGCTCGTTTAGAGTTACGGGAGCCATAACCAGTCGAAATGAAGATCTCTGTGAGTTCTACGGCTATGACTGCTTTAAACCGTCACTGGTTAGTTTCATACCCAAAAAATCTTATCCGAAACTCAATCGGGCCTTGGACATTTTTTACCGTTCGTTCTTTCGTCACGTGGATTTTTTCAGCAAAATGGGATCCCCGTGGTTGGTCTATGATATACCATGGCCGGAGAATGGTGCCCCATGGTACCGCTCCATTTCTAATCCATGCATCCATTTCTAAAAGACGTACGGCACTTTTCGGCATTTTGGACGGATGTTGCACCATGCACCGTAGATGTTGCACCCTGTGGAAATTGATACTTCGGAAGGCCATAACTGTTGGCTTGTTTAGAGTTACGGGAGCCATAACCAGTCAAAACAAAGATCTCTGTGAGTTCTTCGGCTATGATAGCTTTAAGACGTCACTGGTTAGTTTCATACCCAAAAAATCTTATCTGAAACTCAATCGGGCCTTGGACGTTTTTTACCGTTCGTTCATTCGTCACGTGGATTTGTTCTGCAAAACGGGATCCCCGTAGCTGGTCTATGATTTACCAGCGCCGGAGAGTGGTACACCAAGGTACCGCTCCGTTTCAAATCCATGCATCCATTTCTAAAAGTCGTACGGCACTTTTTCGGCATTTTGGACGGATGTTGCACCTTGCACCGTCGATGTTGCACCCTGTGGATATTGATTCTTCGGAAGGCCCTAACTGTTGGCTCGTTTAGAGTTACGGGAGCCATAACCAGTCAAAACGAAGATCTCTGTGAGTTCTACGGCTATGACAGCTTTAAGCCGTCACTGGTTAGTTTCATACCCAAAAAATCTTATCCGAAACTTAATCGGGCCTTGGACGTTTTTTACCGTTCGTTCATTAGTCATGTGGATTTTTTCTACAAAACGGGATCCCCGTTGCTGGTCTATGATTTACCATCGCCGGAGAGTGGTGCCCCATGGTACCGCTCCGTTTCAAATCCATGCATCCATTTCTAAAAGTCGTACGACACTTTTTCAGCATTTTGGACGGATGTTGCACCTTTCACCGTCGATGTTGCACCCTGTGGATATTCATTCTTCGGAAGGCCATAACTGTTGGCTCGTTTAGAGTTACGGGAGCCATAACCAGTCAAAACGAAGATCTCTGTGATTTCTACGGCTATGACTGCTTTAAGTCGTCACTAGTTAGTTTCATACCCAAAAAATCGTATCCGAAACTCAATCGGGCCTTGGACATTTTTTATCGTTCGTTCATTTGTCATGTGGATTTTTTCTGCAAAACGGGATCCCCGTGGTTGGTCTATGATTTACCATCACCGGAGAGTGGTGCCCCATGGTACCGCTCCGTTTCAAATCCATGCTTCCATTTCTAAAAGTCGTACGGCACTTTTTCGGCATTTTGGACGGATGTTGCACCTTGCACCGTCGATGTTGCACCCTGTGGATATTGATTCTTCGGAAGGTCATAACTATTGGCTCGTTTAGAGTTACGGGAGCCATAACCAGTCAAAACGAAGATCTCTATGAGTTCTACGGCTATGACAGCTTTAAGCCGTCATTGGTTAGTTTCATACCCAAAAAATCTTATCCGAAACTCAATCGGGCCTTCGACGTTTTTTACCATTCGTTCATTCGTCACGTGGATTTTTTCTGCAAAACGAGATCCCCTTGGATGGTCTATGATTTACCATAGCCGGAGAGTGGTGCCCCATGGTACCGCTCCATTTCAAATCCATGCATCCATTTCTAAAAGTCGTACGGAACTTATTTGGCATTTTCGACGGATGTTGCACCTTGCACCGTCGATGTTGCACCTTGTGGATACTGATTCTTCGGAAGGCCATAACTGTTGGCTCGTTTAGAGATACGGGAGCCATAACCAGTCAAAACGAAGATCTCTGTGAGTTCTACGGCTATGACCGCTTTAAGCCGTCACTGGTTAGTTTCATACCCGAAAAATCTTATCCGAAACTCAATCGGGCCTTGGACGTTTTTTACCGTTCGTTCATTCGTCACGTGGATTTTTTCTGCAAAACGAGATCCGCTTGGATGGTCTATGATTTACCATAGCCGAAGAGTGGTGCCCCATGGTACCGCTCCGTTTCAAATCCATGCATCCATTTCTAAAAGTCGTACGGCACTTTTTCGGCATTTGGACGGATGTTGCACCTTGCACCATAGATGTTGCACCCTATGGATATTGATTCTTCGGAAGGCCATAACTGTTGGCTCGTTTAGAGTTACGGGTGCCATAACTAGTCAAAACAAAGACCTCTATGAGTTTTACGGCTATGACAACTTCAAGTCGTCACTGATTAGTTTCATAACCAAAAAATCTTATCCGATACTCAATCGGGCCTTCGACGTTTTTTACCGTTCGTTCATTCGTCACGTGGATTTTTTCGGCAAAACGGGATCCCCGTGGCTGGTCTATGATATACCATGGCCGGAGAGTGGTGCCCCATGGTACCGCTCCATTTCAAATCCATGCATCCATTTCTAAAAGTCGTACGGCACTTTTTCGGCATTATGGACGAATGTTGCACCTTGCACCGTAGATGTTGCACCCTGTGGATATTGATACTTCGGAAGGCCATAACTATTGGCTCGTTTAGAGTTACGGGAGCCATAACTAGTCAAAACGAAGACCTCTATGAGTTCTACGGCTATGACAACTTTAAGCCGTCACTGGTTAGTTTCATACCCAAAAATCTTATCCGAAACTCAATCGGGCCTTGGACGTTTTTTACCGTTCGTTCATTCGTCACGTGGATTTTTTCTGCAAAACGGGATCCCCATGGCTGGTCTATGATTTACCAGCGCCGGAGAGTGGTGCCCCAAGGTACCGCTCCGTTTCAAATCCATGCATCCATTTCTAAAAGTTGTACGGCACTTTTTCGGCATTTTGGATGGATGTTGCACCTTGCACCGTAGATGTTGCACCCTGTGGATATTGATTTTTCGGAAGGCCATAACTGTTGGCTCGTTCAGAGTTACGGGAGCCATAACCAGTCAAAGCGAAGATCTCTGTGAGTTCTACGGCTATGAAAGCTTTATGCCGTCACTGGTTAGTATCATACCCAAAAAAAGTTATTCGAAACTCAATCGGGCCTTGGAAGTTTTTTACCGTTCGTTCATTCGTCACGTGGATTTTTTCTGCAAAACGGGATCCCCGTGGCTGGTCTATGATTTACCATCGCCGGAGAGTGGTGCCCCAAGGTACCGCTCCGTTTCAAATCCATGCATCCATTTCTAAAAGTCGTAAGGCACTTTTTCGGCATTTTGGACGGATGTTGCACCTTGCACCGTCGATGTTGCACCCTGTGGATATTGATTCTTCGGAAGGCCCTAACTGTTGGCTCGTTTAGAGTTACGGAAGCCATAACCAGTCAAAATGAAGATCTCTGTGAGTTCTACGGCTATGACAGCTTTTAGCCGTCACTGGTTAGTTTCATACCAAAAAAATCTTATCCGAAACTCAATCGGGCCTTGGACGTTTTTTACCGTTCGTTCATTAGTCACGTGGATTTTTTCTACAAAACGGGATCGCCGTTGCTGGTCTATGATTTACCATCGCCGTAGAGTGGTGCCCCATGGTACCGCTCCATTTCAAATTCATGCATCCATTTCTAAAAGTCGTACGACACTTTTTCAGCATTTTGGACGGATGTTGCACCTTGCACCGTCGTTGTTGCACCCTGTGGATATTGATTCTTCGGAAGGCCATAACTGTTGGCTCGTTTAGAGTTACGGGAGCCATAACTAGTCAAAATGAAGATCTCTATGATTTCTACGGCTATGACTGCTTTAAGCCGTCATTGGTTAGTTTCATACCCAAAAAATCTTATCCGAAACTCAATCGGGCCTTGGACGTTTTTTATCGTTCGTTCATTTGTCATGTGGATTTTTTCTACGAAACGGGATCCCCGTGGTTGGTCTATGATTTACCATCGCTGGAGAGTGGTGCCCCATGGTACCGCTCCATTTCAAATCCATGCATCCATTTCTAAAAGTCGTACGGCACTTTTTCGGCATTTTGGATGGATGTTGCACCTTGCACCGTCGATGTTGCACACTGTGGATATTGATTCTTCGAAAGGCCATAACCGTTGGCTCGTTTAGAGTTACGAGAGCCATAACCAGTCAAAACGAAGATCTCTGTGAGTTCTACGGCTATGACCGCTTTAAGCCGTCACTGGTTAGTTTCATACCCAAAAAATCTTATCTGAAACTCAATCGGGCCTTGGACGTTTTTTACCGTTCGTTCATTCGTCACGTTGATTTTTTCTGCAAAACGGGATCCCCGTGGCTGGTCTATGATATACCATGGCCGGAGAGTGGTGCCCCATGGTACCGCTCCGTTTCAAATCCATGCATCCATTTCTAAAAGTCATACGACACTTTTTCGGCATTTTGGACGGATGTTGCACCTTGCACCGTAGATGTTGCACCATGTGGATATTGATTCTTCGGAAGGCTATAACTGTTGGCTCGTTTTGAGTTACGGGAGCCATAACCAGTCAAAACGAATACCTCTGTGAGTTCTACGGCAATGACTGCTTTAATCCGTCACTGGTTAGTTTCATACCCAAAAAATCTTTTCTGAAACTCAATAGGGCCTTGGACGTTTTTACCATTCGTTCATTCGTCACGCGGATTTTTTCTGCATAACGGGATCCCCGTGGCTGGTCTATGATTTACCATGGCCGAAGAGTGGTGCCCCATGGTACCGCTCCATTTCAAATCCATGCATCCATTCCTAAAAGTCGTACGGCACTTTTTCGGCATTTTGGACGGATGTTGCACCTTGCACCGTAGATGTTGCCCCCTGTGGATATTGATTCTTCGGAAGGCCATAACTGTTGGCTCGTTTAGAGTTACGGTAGCCATAACCAGTCAAAATGAAGATCTCTGTGAGTTCTACGACTATGATGGCTTTAAGCCGTCACTGGTTAGTTTCATACCCAAAAAATCTTATCCGAAACTCAATCGGGCCTTGGACGTTTTTTACCGTTCGTTCATTCGTCACGTGGATTTTTTCTGCAAAACGAGATCCCCTTGGATGGTCTATGATTTACCATCGCCGGAGAGTGGTGCCCTATGGTACCGCTCCGTTTCAAATCCATGCATCCATTTCTAAAAGTCGTACGACACTTTTTCGGCATTTTGGACGGATGTTGCACCTTGCACCGTAGATGTTGCACCCTATGGATTTTGATTCTACGGAAGGCCATAACTGTTGGCTCGTTTAGAGTTACGGGAGCCATAACTAGTCAAAACAAAGACCTCTGTGAGTTTTACGGCTATGACAGCTTTAAGCCGTCACTGGTTAGTTTCATACCGAAAAAATCTTATCCGAAACTCAATCGGGCCTTGAACGTTTTTTACCATTCGTTCATTCGTCACGTGGATTTTTTTCTGCAAAACGGGATCCCCGTGGCTGGTCTATTATTTACCATGGCTGGAGAGTGGTGCCCCATTGTACCGCTCTGTTTCAAATCCATGCATCCATTTTTAAAAGTCGTACGACACTTTTTCGCCATTTTGGATGGATGTTGCACCTTCCACCGTAGATGTTGCACCCTGTGGATATTGATTCTTCGGAACGCCATAACTGTTGGTTCGTTTAGAATTACTGGAGCCATATCCAGTCAAAATGAAGATCTCTGTGAGTTCTACGGCTATGATGGCTTTAAGCCGTCACTGGTTAGTTTCATACCCAAAAAACCTTATCCGAAACTCAATCGGGCCTTGGACGTCTTTTACCGTACGTTCACTCGTCACGTGGATTTTTTCTGCAAAACGGGATCCCCATTGCTGGTCTATGATTTACCATCGCCGGAGAGTGGTGCCCCATGGTACCGCTCCGTTTCAAATCCATGCATCCATTTCTAAAAGTCGTACGGCACTTTTTCGGCATTTTGGACGGATGTTGCACCTTGCACCGTCGATGTTGCACCATGTGGATATTTATTCTTCGGAAGGCCATAACTGTTGGCTCGTTTAGAGTTACGGGAGCCCTAACCAGTCAAAATGAAGATCTCTGTGATTTCTACGGCTATGATCGCTTTAAGCCGTCAATGGTTAGTTTCATACCCAAAAAATCTTATCCGAAACTCAATCGGGCCTTGGACGTTTTTTACCGTTCGTGCATTTGTCACGTGGATTTTTTCTTCAAAACGGGATCCCCGTGGCTGGTCTATTATTTACCATGGCCAGAGAGTGGTGCCCCATGGTACCGCTCCGTTTCAAATCCATGCATCCATTTCTGAAAGTCGTTCGGCACTATTTCGGAATTTTGGACGGATGTTGCACCTTGCACCGTCGATGTTGCACCATGTAGATATTTATTCTTCGGAAGGCCATACCTGTTGGCTCGTTTAGAGTTACGGGAGCCAGAACCAGTCAAAACAAAGATCTCTGTGATTTCAAAGGCTATGACCGCTTTAAGCCGTCACTGGTTAGTTTCATACCCAAAAAATCTTATCCGAAACTCAATCGGGCCGTGGACGTTTTTTACCGTTCGTGCATTTGTCACGTGGATTTTTTCTGCAAAACGGGATCCCCATGGCTGGTCTATTATTTACCATGGCCGGAGAGTGGTGCCCCATGGTACCGCTCCGTTTCAAATCCATGCATCCATTTCTAAAAGTCGTACGGCACTTTTTCGGCATTTTGGACGGATGTTGCACTTTGCACCGTAGATGTTGCCCCCTGTGGATATTGATTCTTCGGAAGGCCATAACTGTTGGCTTGTTTAGAGTTACGGGAGCCATAACCAGTCAAAATGAAGATCTCTGTGAGTTCTACGGCTATGACAGCTTTAAGACGTCACTGGTTAGTTTCATACCCAAAAAATCTTATCCGAAACTCAATCGGACCTTGGACGTTTTTTACCGTTCGTTCATTCGTCACGTGGATTTTTTCTGCAAAATGGGATCCCTGTGGTTAGTCTATGATTTACCATCGCCGAAGAGTGGTGCCCCAAGGTACCGCTCCATTTCAAATCCATGCATCCATTTCTAAAAGATGTACGACACTTTTTCGGCATTTTGGACGGATGTTGCACCTTGCACCGTCGATGTTGCACCGTGTGGATATTGATTCTTCGGAAGGCCATAACTGTTGGCTCGTTTAGTGTTACGGGAGCCATAACCAGTCAAAACAAAGATCTCTGTGATTTCTACGGCTATAACTGCTTTAAGCCGTCACTGGTTAGTTTCATACCCAAAAAACCTTATCCGAAACTCAATCGGGCCTTGGACGTTTTTTACCGTTCGTTCATTCGTCACGTGGATTTTTTCTGCAAAACGGGATCCCCGTTGCTGGTCTATGATTTACCATCGCCGGAGAGTGGTGCCCCATGGTACCGCTCCATTTCAAATCCATGCATCCTTTTCTAAAAGTCGTACGGCACTTTTTCGGCATTTTGGACGGATGTTGCACCTTGCACCGTCGATGTTGCACCATGTGGATATTTATTCTTCGGAAGACCATAACTGTTGGCTCGTTTAGAGTTACGGGAGCCATAACTAGTCAAAACGAAGATCTCTGTGATTTCTACGGCTATGACCGCTTTAAGCCGTCACTGGTTAGTTTCATACCCAAAAAATCTTATCCGAAACTCAATCGGGCCTTGGACGTTTTTTACCGTTTGTGCATTTGTCACGTGGATTTTTTCTACAAAACGGGATCCCCGTGGCTGGTCTATTATTTACCATGGCCGGAGAGTGGTGCCCCATGGTACCGCTCCGTTTCAAATCCATGCATCCATTTCTGAAAGTCGTTCGGCACTATTTCGGAATTTTGGACGGATGTTGCACCTTGCACCGTCGATGTTGCACCATGTGGATATTTATTCTTCGGAAGGCCATAACTGTTGGCTCGTTTAGAGTTACGGGAGCCATAACCAGTCAAAACGAAGATCTCTGTGATTTCAAAGGCTATGACCGCTTTAAGCCGTCACTGGTTAGTTTCATACCCAAAAAATCTTATCCGAAACTCAATCGGGCCTTGGACGTTTTTTACCGTTCGTGCATTTGTCACGTGGATTTTTTCTGCAAAACGGGATCCCCATGGCTGGTCTATTATTTACCATGGCCGGAGAGTGGTGCCCCATGCTACCGCTCCGTTTCAAATCCATGCATCCATTTCTAAAAGTCATACGGCACTTTTTTGGTATTTTGGACGGATGTTGCACCTTGCACCGTAGATGTTGCCCCTTGTGGATATTGATTCTTCGGAAGGCCATAACTGTTGGCTTGTTTAGAGTTACGGGAGCCATAACCAGTCAAAATGAAGATCTCTGTGAGTTCTACGGCTATGACAGCTTTAAGACGTCACTGGTTAGTTTCATACCCAAAAAATCTTATCCGAAACTCAATCGGACCTTGGACGTATTTTACCGTTCGTTCATTCGTCACGTGGATTTTTTCTGCAAAACGGGATCCCCGTGGCTGGTCTATGATTTACCATCGCCGGAGAGTGGTGCCCCAAGGTACCGCTCCATTTCAAATCCATGCATCCATTTCTAAAAGACGTACGACACTTTTTCGGCATTTTGGACGGATGTTGCACCTTGCACCGTCGATGTTGCACCGTGTGGATATTGATTCTTCGGAAGGCCATAACTGTTGGCTCGTTTAGAGTTACGGGAGCCATAACCAGTCAAAACGAAGATCTCTGTGATTTCTACGGCTATAACTGCTTTAAGCCGTCACTGGTTAGTTTCATACCCAAAAAATCTTATCCGTAACTCAATCGGGCCTTGGACGTTTTTTATCGTTCGTTCATTTGTCATGTGGATTTTTTCTGCAAAACGGGATCCCCGTGGTTGGTCTATGATTTACCATCGTCGGAGAATGGTGCCCCATGGTACCGCTCCATTTCAAATCCATGCATCCATTTCTAAAAGTCGTACGGCACTTTTTCAGCATTTTGGATGGATGTTGCACCTTGCACCGTCGATGTTGCACCCTATGGATATTGATTCTTCGGAAGGTCATAACTGTTGGCTCGTTTAGAGTTACGGGAGCCATAAACAGTCAAAACGAAGATCTCTGTGAGTTCTACGGCTATGACAGCTTTAAGCTGTCACCGGTTAGTTTCATACCCAAAAAATCTTATCCAAAACTCAATCGGGCCTTGGACGTTTTTTACCGTTCGTTCATTCGTCATGTGGATTTTTTTTGCAAAACGGGATCTCCGTGGCTGGTCTATGATTTACTATGGTCGGAGAGTGGTGCCCCATAGTACCGCTCCGTTTCAAATCCATGCATCCATTTCTAAAAGTCGTACGGCACTTTTTCGGCATTTTGGACGGATGTTGCACCTTGCACCGTCGATGTTGCACACTATGGATATTGATTCTTCGGAAGGCCATAATCGTTGGCTCGTTAAGAGTTACAGGAGCCATAACCAGTCAAAACGAAAATCTCTGTGAGTTCTATGGCTATGACCGCTTTAAACCGTCACTGGTTAGTTTCATACCCAAAAAATCTTATCCGAAACTCAATCGGGCCTTGGATGTTTTTTACCGTTCGTTCATTTGTCACGTGGATTTTTTCTGCAAAACGGGATCCCCGTGGCTGGTCTATGATATACCATGGCCGGAGATTGGTGCCCCATGGTACCGCTCCATTTCAAATCCATGCATCCATTTCTAAAAGTCATACGGCACTTTTTCGGCATTTTGGACGGATGTTACACCTTGCACCGTAGATGTTGTACCCTATGGATATTGATTCTTCAGAAGGCCATAACTGTTGGCTCGTTTAGAGTTACGGGAGCCATAACCAGTCAAAACGAATACCTCTGCGAGTTCTACGGCAATGACCGCTTTAAGCCGTCACTGGTTAGTTTCATACCCAAAAAATCTTATCTGAAACTCAATAGGGCCTTGGACGTTTTTACCGTTCGTTCATTCGTCACGTGGATTTTTTCTGCATAACGGGATCCCCGTGGCTGGTCTATGATTTACATTGGCCGGAGAGTGGTGCCCCATGGTACCCCTCCGTTTCAAATCCATGCATCCATTTCTAAAAGTCGTACGGCACTTTTTCGGCATTTTGGACGGATGTTGCACCTTGCACCGTAGATGTTGGCCCCTATGGATATTAATTCTTCGGAAGGCCATAACTGTTGGCTCGTTTAGAGTTACGGGAGCCATAACCAGTCAAAATGAAGATCTCTGTGAGTTCTACGGCTATGATGGCTTTAAGCCGTCACTAGTTAGTTTCATACCCAAAAAATCTTATCCGAAACTCAATCGGGCCTTGGACGTTTTTTACCGTTCGTTCATTCGTCACGTGGATTTTTTCTGGAAAACGGGATCCCCGTGGCAGGTCTATGATATACCATGGCCGGAGAGTGGTGCCCCATGGTACCGCTCCGTTTCAAATCCATGCATCCATTTCTAAAAGTCATACGGCACTTTTTCGGCATTTTGGATGGATGTTGCACCTTGCACCGTAGATGTTGCACCCTATGGATATTGATTCTTCGGAAGTCCATAACTGTTGGCTCGTTTAGAGTTACGGGAGCCATAACCAGTCGAAACGAATACCTCTGGGAGTTCTACAGCAATGACCGCTTTAAGCCGTCACTGGTTAGTTTCATACACAAAAAATCTTATCCGAAACTCAATAGGGCCTTGGACGTTTTTACCGTTCGTTCATTCGTCACGTGGATTTTTTCTGCATAACGGGATCCCCGTGGCTGGTCTATGATTTACCATGGCCGGAGAGTGGTGCCCCTTGGTACCGCTCCGTTTCAAATCCATGCATCCATTTCTAAAAGTCGTACGGCACTTTTTCGGCATTTTGGACGGATGTTGCACCTTGCACCGTAGATGTTGCCCCCTGTGGATATTAATTCTTTGGAAGGCCATAACTGTTGGCTCGTTTAGAGTTACGGGAGCCATAACCAGTCAAAATAAAGATCTCTGTGAGTTCTACGGCTATGATGGCTTTAAGCCGTCACTGGTTAGTTTCATACCCAAAAAATCTTATCCGAAACTCAATCGGGCCTTGGACGTTTTTTACCGTACGTTCAATCGTCACGTGGATTTTTTCTGCAAAACGAGATCCCCTTGGCTGGTCTATGATTTACCATGGCCTGAGAGTGGTGCCCCATGATACCGCTCTGTTTCAAATCCATGCATCCATTTCTAAAAGTCGTACGGCACTTTTTCGGCATTTTGGACGGATGTTGCACCTTGCACCGTAGATGTTGCACCCTGTGGATTTTGATTCTTGGGAAGGCCATAACTGTTGGCTCGTTTAGAGTTACGGGAGCCATAACTAGTCAAAACAAAGACCACTGTGAGTTTTACGGCTATGACAGCTTTAAGCCGTCACAGGTTAGTTTCATACCCAAAAATTCTTATCCGAAACTCAATCGGGCCTTGGACGTTTTTTACCGTTCGTTCATTCGTCACGTGGTTTTTTTCTGCAAAACGGGATCCCCGTGGCTGGTCTATGATTTACCATCGCCGGAGAGTGGTGCCCCAAGGTACCACTCCGTTTCAAATCCATGCATCCATTTCTAAAAGTCGTACGACACTTTTTTGGCATTTTGGACGGTTGTTGCACCTTGCACCATCGATGTTGCACCATGTGGATATTTATTCTTCGGAATGCCATAACTGTTGGCTCGTTTAGAGTTACGGAAGCCATAACCAGTCAAAACGAAGATCTCTGTGACTTCTACGGCTATGACTGCTTTACGCCGTCACTGGTTGGTTTCATACCCAAAAAATCTTATCCGAAACTCAATCGGGCCTTGGACGTTTTTTACCGTTCGTTCATTTGTCACGTGGATTTTTTCTGCAAAACGGGATCCCCGTGGCTGGTCTATTATTTACCATGGCCGGAGAGTGGTGCCTTATGGTACCGCTCCGTTTCAAATCCATGCATCCATTTCTAAAAGTCGTTCGGCACTTTTTCGGAATTTTGGACGGATGTTGCACCTTGCACCGTAGATGTTGCACCTTGTGGATATTGATTCTTCGGAAGGCCATAACTGTTGGCTCGTTTAGAGTTACGGGAGCCATAACCAGTCAAAACGAAGATCTTTGTGAGTTCTACGGCTATGACGGCTTTAAGCCGTCACTGGTTAGTTTCATACCCAAAAAATCTTATCCGAAACTCAATCGAGCTTTGGACGTTTTTACCGTTCGTTCATTCGTCACGTGGATTTTTTCTGCATAACGGGATCCCCGTAGCTGGTCTATGATTTACCATGGCCGGAGAGTGGTGCCCCATGGTACTGCTCCGTTTCAAATCCATGCATCCATTTCTAAAAGTCGTACGGCACTTTGTCGGCATTTTGGACGGATGTTGCACCTTGCACCGTAGATGTTGCCCACTGTGGATGTTGATTCTTCGGAAGGCCATAACTGTTGGCTTGTTTAGAGTTACGGGAGCCATAACCAGTCAAAACGAAGATCTCTGTGAGTTCTACGGCTATGACAGCTATAAGACGTCACTGGTTAGTTTCATACCCAAAAAATCTTATCCGAAACTCAATCGTGCCTTGAACGTTTTTTATCGTTTGTTCATTCGTCACGTGGATTGTTTCTGCAAAACGGGATCACCGTGGCTGGTCTATGATTTACCATCGCCGGAGAGTGGTGCCCCAAGGTACCACTCCGTTTCAAATCCATGCATCCATTTCTAAAAGTCATACGGCACTTTTTCGGCATTTTGGACGGATGTTGCACCTTGCACCGTCGATGTTGCACCGTGTGGATATTGATTCTTCGGAAGGCCATAACTGTTGGCTCGTTAAGAGTTACGGGAGCCATAACCAGTCAAAACGAAGATCTCTGTGAGTTCTACGGCTGTGACCGCTTTAAGCCGTCACTGGTTAGTTTCATACCCGAAAAATCTTATCCGAAACTCAATCGGGCCTTGGACGTTTTTTACCGTTCGTTCATTCGTCACGTGGATTTTTTCTGCAAAACGGGATCTCTGTGGCTGGTCTATGATTTATTATGGCCGGAGAGTGGTGCCCCATGGTACCGCTCCGTTATAAATCCATGCATCCATTTCTAAAAGTCGTACGGCACTTTTTCGGCATTTTGGACGGATGTTGCACCTTTCACCGTCGATGTCGCACCCTGTGGATATTGATTCTTCAGAAGGTCATAACTGTTGGCTCGTTTAGAGTTACGGGAGCCATAAAGAGTCAAAACGAAGATCTCTGTGAGTTCTACGGCTATGACAGCTTTAAGCCGTCACTGGTTAGTTTCATACCCAAAAAATCTTATCCAAAACTCAATCGGGCCTTGGACGTTTTTTACCGTTCGTTCATTCGTCATGTGGATTTTTTTTGCAAAACGGGATCTTTGTGGCTGGTCTATGATTTACTATGGACGGAGAGTGGTGCCCCATAGTACCGCTCCGTTTCAAATCCTTGCATCCATTTCTAAAAGTCGTACGGTACTTTTTCGGCATTTTGGACGGATGTTGCACCTTGCACCGTCGATGTTGCACACTATGGATATTGATTCTTCGGAAGGCCATAACCGTTGGCTCGTTAAGAGTTACGAGAGCCATAACCAGTCAAAACGAAGATCTCTGTGAGTTCTACGGCTATGACCGCTTTAAACCGTCACTGGTTAGTGTCATACCCAAAAAATCTTATCCGAAACTCAATCGGGCCTTGGACGTTTTTTACCGTTCGTTTATTCGTCACGTGGATTTTTTCTGCAAAACGGGATCCCCGTGGCTGGTCTATGATATACCATGGCCGGAGAGTGGTGCCCCATGGTACCGCTCCGTTTCAAATCCATGCATCCATTTCTAAAAGTCATACGACATTTTTTCGGCATTTTGGACGGATGTTGCACCTTGCACCGTAGATGTTGCACCCTATGGATATTGATTCTTCGGAAGGCCATAACCGTTGGCTCGTTAAGAGTTACGAGAGCCATAACCAGTCAAAATGAAGATCTCTGTGAGTTCTACGGCTATGACCACTTTAAACCGTCACTGGTTAGAGTCATACCCAAAAAATCTTATCCGAAACTCAATCGGGCCTTGGACGTTTTTTACCGTTCGTTTAATCGTCACGTGGATTTTTTCTGCAAAACGGGATCCCCGTGGCTGGTCTATAATATACCATGGCCGGAGAGTGGTGCCCCATGGTACCGCTCCGTTTCAAATCCATGCATCCATTTCTAAAAGTCATACGGCACTTTTTCGGCATTTTGGACAGATGTTACACCTTGCACCGTAGATGTTGTACCCTATGGATATTGATTCTTCAGAAGGCCATAACTGTTGGCTCGTTTAGAGTTATGGGAGCCATAACCAGTCAAAACGAATACCTCTGCGAGTTCTACGGCAATGACCGCTTTAAGCCGTCACTGGTTAGTTTCATACCCAAAAAATCTTATCTGAAACTCAATAGGGCCTTGGACGTTTTTACTGTTCGTTCATTCGTCACGTGGATTTTTTCTGCATAACGGGATCCCCGTGGCTGGTCTATGATTTACCATGGCCGGAGAGTGGTGCCCCATGGTACCCCTCCGTTTCAAATCCATGCATCCATTTCTAAAAGTCGTACGGCACTTTTTCGGCATTTTGGACGGATGTTGCACCTTGCACCGTAGATGTTGCCCCCTATGGATATTAATTCTTCGGAAGGCCATAACTGTTGGCTCGTTTAGAGTTACGGGAGCCATAACCAGTCAAAATGAAGATCTCTGTGAGTTCTACGGCTATGATGGCTTTAAGCCGTCACTAGTTAGTTTCATACCCAAAAAATCTTATCCGAAACTCAATCGGGCCTTGGACGTTTTTTACCGTTCGTTCATTCGTCACGTGGATTTTTTCTGGAAAACGGGATCCCCGTGGCAGGTCTATGATATACCATGGCCGGAGAATGGTGCCCCATGGTACCGCTCCGTTTCAAATCCATGCATCCATTTCTAAAAGTCATACGGCACTTTTTCGGCATTTTGGACGGATGTTGCACATTGCACCGTAGATGTTGCACCCTATGGATATTGATTCTTCGGAAGGCCATAACTGTTGGCTCGTTTAGAGTTACGGGAGCCATAACCAGTCAAAACGAATACCTCTGCGAGTTCTACAGCAATGACCGCTTTAAGCCGTCACTGGTTAGTTTCATACACAAAAAATCTTATCCGAAACTAAAAGGGCCTTGGACGTTTTTACCGTTCGTTCATTCGTCACGTGGATTTTTTCATCATAACGGGATCCCCATGGCTGGTCTATGATTTACCATGGCCGGAGAGTGGTGCCCCATGGTACCGCTCCGTTTCAAATCCATGCATCCATTTCTAAAAGTCGTACGGCACTTTTTCGGCATTTTGGACGGATGTTGCACCTTGCACCGTAGATGTTGCCCCTTGTGGATATTAATTCTTCGGAAGGTCATAACTGTTGGCTCGTTTAGAGTTACGGGAGCCATAACCAGTCAAAATAAAGATCTCTGTGAGTTCTACGGCTATGATGGCTTTAAGCCGTCACTGGTTAGTTTCATACCCAAAAAATCTTATCTGAAACTCAATCGGGCCTTGGACGTTTTTTACCGTACGTTCATTCGTCACGTGGATTTTTTCTGCAAAACGAGATCCCCTTGGCTGGTCTATGATTTACCATGGCCTGAGAGTGGTGCCCCATGATACCGCTCTGTTTCAAATCCATGCATCCATTTCTAAAAGTCGTACGACACTTTTTCGGCATTTTGGACGGATGTTGCACCTTGCACCGTAGATGTTGCACCCTGTGGATTTTGATTCTTGGGAAGGCCATAACTGTTGGCTCGTTTAGAGTTACGGGAGCCATAACTAGTCAAAACAAAGACCACTGTGAGTTTTACGGCTATGACAGCTTTAAGCCGTCACAGGTTAGTTTCATACCCAAAAATTCTTATCCGAAACTCAATCGGGCCTTGGACGTTTTTTACTGTTCGTTCATTCGTCACGTGGTTTTTTTCTGCAAAACGGGATCCACGTGGCTGGTCTATGATTTACCATCGCCGGAGAGTGGTGCCCCAAGATACCACTCCGTTTCAAATCCATGCATCCATTTCTAAAAGTCGTACGACACTTTTTCGGCATTTTGGACGGTTGTTGCACCTTGCACCGTCGATGTTGCACCATGTGGATATTTATTCTTCGGAAGGCCATAACTGTTGGCTCGTTTAGAGTTACGGGAGCCATAACCAGTCAAAACGAATACCTCTGCGAGTTCTACGGCAATGACCGCTTTAAGCCGTCACTGGTTAGTTTCATACCCAAAAAATCTTATCCGAAACTCAATAGGGCCTTGGACGTTTTTACCGTTCGTTCATTCGTCACGTGGATTTTTTCTGCAAAACGGGATCCCCGTGGCTGGTCTATTATTTACCATTGCCAGAGAGTGGTGCCCCATGGTACCGCTCCGTTTCAAATCCATGCATCCATTTCTAAAAGTCATACGACACTTTTTCGACATTTTGGATGGATGTTGCACCTTGCACCGTAGATGTTGCACCCTGTGGATATTGATTCTTCGGAACGCCATAACTGTTGGTTCGTTTAGAATTATTGGAGCCATAACCAGTCAAAACGAAGATCTCTGTGAGTTCTACGGCTATGATGGCTTTAAGCCATCACTGGTTAGTTTCATACCCAAAAAACCTTATCCGAAACTCAATCGGGCCTTGGACGTTTTTTACCGTTCGTTCATTCGTCACGTGGATTTTTTCTGCAAAACGGGATCCTCGTTGCTGGTCTATGATTTACCATCGCCGGAGAGTGGTGCCCCATGGTACCGCTACGTTTCAAATCCATGCATCCATTTCTAAAAGTTGTACGGCACTTTTTCTGCATTTTGGACGGATGTTGCACCTTGCACCGTCGATGTTGCACCATGTGGATATTTATTCTTCGGAAGGCCATAACTGTTGGCTAGTTTAGAGTTATGGGAGCCATAACCAGTCAAAACGAAGATCTCTGTGATTTCTACGGCTATGACCGCTTTAAGCCGTCAGTGGTTAGTTTCATACCCAAAAAATCTTATCCGAAACTCAATCGGGCCTTGGACGTTTTTTACCGTTCGTTCATTTGTAACGTGGATTTTTTCTACAAAACGGGATCCCCGTGGCTGGTGTATAATTTACCATGGCCGGAGAGTGGTGCCCCATGGTACCGCTCCGTTTCAAATCCATGCATCCATTTCTAAAAGTCGTTCAGCACTTTTTCGGAATTTTGGATGGATGTTGCACCTTGCACCGTAGATGTTGCACCTTGTGGATATTGATTCTTCGGAAGGCCATAACTGTTGGCTCGTTTAGAGTTACGGGAGCCATAACCAGTCAAAACGAAGATCTCTCTGAGTTCTACGGCTATGATGGCTTTATGCAGTCACTGGTTAGTTTCATACCCAAAAAATCTTATCCGAAACTCAGTCGAGCTATGGACGTTTTTACCGTTCGTTCATTCGTCACGTGGATTTTTTCTGCATAACGGGATCCCCGTGGCTGGTCTATGATTTACCATGGCCGAAGAGTGGTGCCCCATGGTACCGCTCCGTTTCAAATCCATGCATCCATTTCTAAAAGTCGTACGACACTTTTTCGGCATTTTGGATGGATGTTGCAACTTGCACCGTAGATGTTGCCCCCTGTGGATATTGATTCTTCGGAAGGCCATAACTGTTGGCTTGTTTAGAGTTACGGGAGCCATAACCAGTCAAAACGAAGATCTCTGTGAGTTCTATGGCTATGACAGCTTTAATACGTCACTGGTTAGTTTCATACCCAAAAAATCTTATCCGAAACTCAATCGGGCCTTGGACGTTTTTTACCGTTCGTTCATTCGTCACGTGGATTTTTTCTGCAAAACGGGATCCCCGTGGCTGGTCTATGATTTACCAACGCAAGAGAGTGGTGCCCCAAGGTACCGCTCTGTTTCAAATCCATGCATCCATTTCTAAAAGTCGTACGGCAATTTTTCGGCATTTGGGACGGATGTTGCACCTTGCAGCGTCGATGTTGCACCGTGTGGATATTGATTTTTCAGAAGGCCATAACTGTTGGCTCGTTTAGAGTTACGGGAGCCATAACCAGTCAAAACGAAGATCTCTGTTAGTTCTATGGCGATGACAGCTTTAAGCCGTCACTGGTTAGTTTCATACCCAAAAAATCTTATCTGAAAATCAATCGGGCCTTGGACGTTTTTTACCGTTCGTCCATTCGTCACGTGGAGTTTTTCTACAAAACGGGATCCCCGTTGCTGGTCTATGATTTACCATCGCCGGAGAGTGGTGCCCCATAGTACCACTCCGTTTCAAATCCATTTCTAAAAGTCATACGACACTTTTTCAACATTTTGGACGGATGTTGCACCTTGCACCGTCGACGTTGCACCCTGTGGATATTGATTCTTCGGAAGGCCATAACTGTTGGCTCGTTTAGAGTTACGGGAGCCATAACCAGTCAAAATGAAGAACTCTGTGATTTATATGGCTATGACCGCTTTAAGACGTCACTGGTTAGTTTCATGCCCAAAAAATCTTATCCGAAACTCAATCGGGCCTTGGACGTTTTTTACCGTTCGTTCATTCGTCACGTGGATTTTTTCTACATAACGGGATCCCCGTGGCTGGTCTATGATTTACCATGGCCGGAGAGTGGTTCCCTATGGTACCGCTCCATTTCAAATCCATGCATCCATTTCTAAAAGTCGTACGGCACTTTGTCGGCATTTTGGACGGATGTTGCACCTTGCACCGTAGATGTTGCCCCCTGTGGATATTGATTCTTCGGAAGGCCATAACTGTTGGCTCGTTTAGAGTTACGGTAGCCATAACCAGTCAAAACGAAGATCTCTGTGAGTTCTATGGCTGTGACAGCTTTAAGCCGTCACTGGTTAGTTTCATACCCAAAAAATCTTATCTGAAAATCAATCGGGCCTTGGACGTTTTTTACCGTTCTTCCATTCGTCACGTGGAGTTTTTCTGCAAAACGGGATCCCCGTTGCTGGTCTATGATTTACCATCGCCGGAGAGTGGTGCCCCATAGTACCGCTCCGTTTCAAATCCATTTCTAAAAGTCGTACGACACTTTTTTAACATTTTGGACGGATGTTGCACCTTGCACCGTCGATGTTGCACCCTATGGATATTGATTCTTCGGAAGGCCATAACTGTTGGCTCGTTTAGAGTTACGAGAGCCATAACTAGTCAAAACGATGATCTCTGTGAGTTCTACAGCTATGACAGCTTTAAGCCGTCACTGGTTAGTTTCATACCCAAAAAATCTTATCCGAAACTCAATCGGGCCTTGGACGTTTTTTACCGTTCGTTCATTCGCCACGTGGATTTTTCTGCAAAATGGGATCTCCGTGGCTGGTCTATGATTTATTATGGCCGGAGAGTGGTGCCCAATGGTACCGCTCTGTTTCAAATCCATGCATCCATTTCTAAAAGTCGTACGACACTTTTTCAGCATTTTGGACGGATGTTGCACCTTGCACCGTCGATGTTGCACCCTATGAATATTGATTCTTCGGAAGGCCATAACTGTTGGCTCGTTTAGAGTTATGGGAGCCATAACCAGTCAAAACGAAAATCTCTGTGATTTCTACGGCTATGACCACTTTAAGCCGTCACTGGTTAGTTTCATACCCAAAAAATCTTATCCGAAACTCAATCGGGCCTTGGACGTTTTTTATCGTTCGTTCATTTGTCACGTGGATTTTTTCTGCAAAACGGGATCCCCGTGGCTGGTCTATGATTTACCATCGCCGGTGAGTGGTGCCCAATGGTACCACTCCGTTTCAAATCCATGCATCCATTTCTAAAAGTCGTACGGCACTTTTTTGGCATTTTGGACGGATGTTGCACCTTGCACCGTCGATGTTGCACCCTGTGGATATTGATTCTTCGGAAGGTTATAACTATTGGCTCGTTTAGAGTTACGGGAGCCATAACTAGTCAAAACGAAGATCTCTGTGAATTCTACGGCTATGACAGCTTTAAGCCGACACTGGTTAGTTTCATACCCAAAAAATCTTATCCGAAACTCAATCGGGCCATGGACGTTTTTTACCGTTCGTTCATTCGTCATGTGGATTTTTTCTACAAATCGGGATCTCCGTGGCTGGTCTATGATTTACTATGGCCGGAGAGTGGTGCCCAATGGTACCGCTCCATTTCAAATCCATGCATCCATTTCTAAAAGTCGTACGGCACTTTTTCGGCATTTTGGACAGATGTTGCACCTTGCACCGTCGATGTTGTACCCTGTGGATATTGATTCTTCGGAAGGTCATAACTATTGGCTCATTTAGAGTTACGGGAGCCATAACTAGTCAAAACGAAGATCTCTGTGAATTCTACGGCTATGACAGCTTTAAGCCGGCACTGGTTAGTTTCATACCAAAAAAATCTTATTCGAAACTCAATGGGGCTTGGACGTTTTTTACCGTTCGTTCATTCGTCATGTGGATTTTTCCTGCAAAACGGGATCTCCATGGCTGGTCTATGATTTACTATGGCCGGAGAGTGGTGCCCCATGGTACCGCTCCATTTCAAATCCATGCATCCATTTCTAAAAGTCGTACGGCACTTTTTCGGCATTTTGGACGGATGTTGCACCTTGCACCGTCGATGTTGCACCTTGTGGATATTGATTCTTCGGAAGGCCATAACTGTTGGCTCGTTTAGAGTTACGGGAGCCACAACCAGTCAAAACGAAGATCTCTGTGTGTTCTACGGCTATGACAGCTTTAAGCCATCACTGGTTAGTTTCATACCTAAAAAATCTTATCCGAAACTCAATCGGGCCTTGGACGTTTTTTTACCGTTCGTTCATTCGTCACGTGGATTTTTTCTGCAAAACGGGATCTCCGTGGCTGGTCTATGATTTACTATGGCCGGAGAGTGGTGCCCAATGGTACCGCTCCGTTTCAAATCCATGCATCCATTTCTAAAAGTCGTACGACACTTCTTCAGCATTTTGGACGGATGTTGCACCTTGCACCGTCGATGTTGCACCCTATGGATATTGATTCTTCGGAAGGCCATAACTGTTGGCTCGTTTAGAGTTACGGGAGCCATAACCAGTCAAAACGAAGATCTCTGTGAGTTCTACGGCTATGATGGCTTTAAGCCGTCACTGGTTAGTTTCATACCTAAAAAATCTTATCCGAACCTCAATCCGGCCTAAGACGTTTTTTACCGTTCGTTCATTCGTCACGTGAATTTTTTCTGCAAAACGGGATCCCCGTGGCTGGTCTATGATTTACCATGGCCGGAGAGTGGTGCCCCATGGTACCGCTTTGTTTCAAATCAAGGCATCCATTTCTAAAAGTCATACGACACTTTTTCGGCATTTTGGACGGATGTTGCACCTTGCACCGTAGATGTTGCACCCTGTGGATATTGATCCTTCGGAAGGCCATAACTGTTGGCTCGTTTAGATTTACGGGAGCAATAACCAGTCAAAACGAAGATCTCTGTGAGTTCTACGGCTATGATGGCTTTAAGCCGTCATTGGTTAGTTTCATATCCAAAAAATCTTATCCGAACCTCAATCGGGCCTTGGACGTTTTTTACCGTTCGTTCATTCGTCACGTGGATTTTTTCTACAAAACGGGATCCCCGTGGCTGGTTTATGATTTACCATCGCCGGAGAGTGGTGCCCCAAGGTACCGCTCCGTTTCAAATCCATGCATCCATTTCTAAAAGTCGTACGGCACTTTTTCGGCATTTTGGACGGATGTCGCACTTTGCATCGTCGATGTTGCACCGTGTGGATATTGATTTTTCAAAAGGCCATAACCGTTGGCTCGTTTAGAGTTACGGGAGCCATAACCAGTCAAAACGAAGATCTCTGTGAGTTCTATGGCTATGACAGCTTTAAGCCGTCACTGGTTAGTTTCATACCCAAAAAATCTTATCCGAAACTCAATCGGGCCTTGGACGTTTTTTACTGTTCGTTCATTCGTCACGTGGAGTTTTTCTGCAAAACGGGATCCTCGTTGCTGGTCTATGATTTACTTTCGCCGGAGAGTGGTGCCCCAAAGTACCGCTCCGTTTCAAATCCATGCATCCATTTCTAAAAGTCGTACGACACTTTTTCAACATTTTGGACGGATGTTGCACCTTGCACCGTCGATGTTGCACCCTGTGGATATTGATTCTTCGGAAGGCCTTAACTGTTGGCTCGATTAGAGTTACGGGAGCCATAACCAGTCAAGACGAAGAACTCTGTGATTTATATGGCTATGACCGCTTTAAGCCGTCACTGGTTAGTTTCATGCCCAAAAAATCTTATCCGAAACTCAATCGGGCCTTGGACGTTTTTTACCGTTCGTTCATTCGTCACATGGATTTTTTCTGCAAAACGGGATCCCCGTGGCTAGTCTATGATTTACCATCGCCGGAGAGTGGAGCCCCATGGTACCGCTCTGTTTCAAATCCATGCATCCATTTCTAAAAGTCGTACGGCACTTTTTCGGCATTTTTGACGGATGTTGCACCTTGCACCGTCGATGTTGCACCCTGTGGATATTGATTCTTCGGAAGGCCATAACTGTTGGCTCGTTTAGAGTTACGGGAGCCATAACCAGTCAAAACGAAGATCTCTGTGAGTTCTACGGCTATGACCGCTTTAAGCCGTCACTGGTTAGTTTCATACCCGAAAAATCTTATCCGAAACTCAATCGGGCCTTGGACGTTTTTTACCGTTCGTTCATTCGTCACGTGGATTTTTTTTGCAAAACGGGATCTCCGTGGTTGGTCAATGATTTACTATAGCCGGAGAGTGGTGCCCCATAGTACCGCTCCGTTTCAAATCCATGCATCCATTTCTAAAAGTCGTACGGCACTTTTTCGGCATTTTGGACGGATGTTGCACCTTGCACCGTCGATGTTGCACACTATGAATATTGATTCTTCGGAAGGCCATAACCGTTGGCTCGTTTAGAGTTACGGGAGCCATAACCAGTCAAAACGAAGATCTCTGTTAGTTCTACGGCTATGACCGCTTTAAACCGTCACTGGTTAGTTTCATACCCAAAAAATCTTATCCGAAACTCAATCGGGCCTTGGACGTTTTTTATCGTTCCGTCATTTGTCACGTGGATTTTTTCTGCAAAACGGGATCCCCGTGGCTGGTCTATGATTTACCATCGCCGGAGAGTGGTGCCCCATGGTACCGCTCCGTTTCAAATCCATACATCCATTTCTAAAAGTCGTACGACACTTTTCCGGCATTTTGGACGGATGTTGCACCTTGCACCGTCGATGTTGCACCCTGTGGATATTGATTCTTCGGAAGGTCATAACTATTGGCTCGTTTAGAGTTACGGGAGCCATAAGTAGTCAAAACGAAGATCTCTGTGAGTTCTACGGCTATGACAGCTTTAAGCCGGCACTGGTTAGTTTCATACCCAAAAAATCTTATCCGAAACTCAATCGGGCCTTGGACGTTTTTTACCGTTCGTTCATTCGTCATGTGGATTTTTTCTGCAAAACGGGATCTCCGTGGCTGGTCTATGATTTACTATGGCCGAAGAGTGGTGCCCCATGGTACCGCTCCGTTTCAAATCCATGCATCCATTTCTAAAAGTGGTACGGCACTTTTTCGCCATTTTGGACGGATGTTGCACCTTGCACCGTCGAAGTTGCACCTTGTGGATATTGATTCTTCGGAAGGCCATAACTGTTGGCTCGTTTAGAGTTATGGGAGCCATAACCAGTCAAAACAAAGATCTCTGTGAGTTCTACGGCTATGACAGCTTTAAGCCGTCACTGGTTAGTTTCATACCCAAAAAATCTTATCCGAAACTCAATCGGGCCTTGGACGTTTTTTTACCGTCCGTTCATTCGTCACGTGGATTTTTTCTGCAAAACGGGATCTCCGTGGCTGGTCTATGATTTACCATGGCCGAAGAGTGGTGCCCCATGGTACCGCTCCGTTTCAAATCCATGCATCCATTTCTAAAAGTCGTACGGCACTTTTTCGGCATTTTGGATGGATGTTGCACCTTGCACCGTAGATGTTGCCCCCTGTGGTTATTGATTCTTCGAAAGGCCATAACTGTTGGCTTGTTTAGAGTTACGGGAGCCATAACCAGTCAAAACGAAGATCTCTGTAAGTTCTACGGCTATGACAGCTTTAAGACGTCACTGGTTAGTTTCATACCCAAAAAATCTTATCCGAAACTCAATCGGGCCTTGGACGTTTTTTACCGTTCGTTCATTCGTCACGTGGATTTTTTCTGCAAAACGGGATCCCCGTGTCTGGTCTATGATTTACCATCGCCGGAGAGTGGTGCCCCAAGGTACCGCTCCGTTTCAAATCCATGCATCCATTTCTAAAAGTCGTACTGCACTTTTTCGGCATCTTGGACGGATGTTGCACCTTGCATCGTCGATGTTGCACCGTGTGGATATTGATTTTTCAGAAGGCCATAACTGTTGGCTCGTTTAGAGTTACGGGAGCCATAACCAGTCAAAACGAAGATCTCTGTGAGTTCTATGGCTATGACAGCTTTAAGCCGTCACTGGTTAGTTTCATACCCAAAAAATCTTATCCGAAACTCAATCGGGCCTTGGACGTTTTTTACTGTTCGTTCATTCGTCACGTGGAGTTTTTCTGCAAAACGGGATCCCCGTTGCTGGTCTATGATTTACCATCGCCGGAGAGTGGTGCCCCATAGTACCGCTCCGTTTCAAATCCATGCATCCATTTCTAAAAGTCGTACGACACTTTTTCAACATTTTGGACGGATGTTGCACCTTGCACCGTCGATGTTGCACCCTGTGGATATTGATTCTTCGGAAGGCCATAACTGTTGGCTCGTTTAGAGTTACGGGAGCCATAACCAGTCAAGACGAAGAACTCTGTGATTTATACAGCTATGACCGCTTTAAGCCGTCACTGGTTAGTTTCATGCCCAAAAAATCTTATCCGAAACTCAATCGGGCCTTGGACGTTTTTTACCGTTCGTTCATTCGTCACATGGATTTTTTCTGCAAAACGGGATCCCCGTGGCTAGTCTATGATTTACCATTGCTGGAGAGTGGAGCCCCATGGTACCGCTCCGTTTCAAATCCATGCATCCATTTCTAAAAGTCGTACGGCACTTTTTCGGCATTTTTGACGGATGTTGCACCTTGCACCGTCGATGTTGCACCCTGTGGATATTGATTCTTCGGAAGGCCATAACTGTTGGCTCGTTTAGAGTTACGGGAGCCATAACCAGTCAAAACGAAGATCTCTGTGAGTTCTACGGCTATGACAGCTTTAAGTTGTCACTGGTTAGTTTCATACCCAAAAAATCTTATCCGAAACTCAATCGGGCCTTGGACGTTTTTTACCGTTCGTTCATTCGCCACGTGGATTTTTCTGCAAAACGGGATCTCCGTGGCTGGTCTATGATTTACTATGGCCGAAGAGTGGTGCCCAATGGTACCGCTCTGTTTCAAATCCATGCATCCATTTCTAAAAGTCGTACGACACTTTTTCAGCATTTTGGACGGATGTTGCACCTTGCACCGTCGATGTTGCACCCTATGAATATTGATTCTTCGGAAGGCCATAACTGTTGGCTCGTTTAGAGTTACGGGAGCCATAACTAGTCAAAACGAAAATCTCTGTGATTTCTACGGCTATGACCACTTTAAGCCGTCACTGGTTAGTTTCATACCCAAAAAATCTTATCCGAAACTCAATCGGGCCTTGGACGTTTTTTATCGTTCCTTCATTTGTCACGTTGATTTTTTCTGCAAAACGGGATCCCTGTGGCTGGTCTATGATTTACCATCGCCGGAGAGTGGTGCCCCGTGGTACCGCTCCGTTTCAAATCCATACATCCATTTCTAAAAGTCGTACGGCACTTTTCCGGCATTTTGGACGGATGTTGCACCTTGCACCGTCGATGTTGCACCTTGTGGATATTGATTCTTCGGAAGGTCATAACTATTGGCTCATTTAGAGTTATGGGAGCCATAAGTAGTCAAAACGAAGATCTCGGTGAATTCTACGGCTATGACAGCTTTAAGCCGGCACTGGTTAGTTTCATACCCAAAAAATCTTATCTGAAACTCAATCGGGCCTTGGACGTTTTTTACCGTTCGTTCATTCGTCATGTGGATTTTTTCTACAAAACGGGATCTCCGTGGCTGTTCTATGATTTACAATGGCCGGAGAGTGGTGCCCCATGGTACCGCTCCGTTTCAAATCCATGCATCCATTTCTAAAAGTCGTACGGCACTTTTTCGGCATTTTGGACGGATGTTGCACCTTGCACCGTCGAAGTTGCACCTTGTGGATATTGATTCTTCGGAAGGCCATAACTGTTGGCTCGTTTAGAGTTACGGGAGCCATAACCAGTCAAAACAAAGATCTCTGTGAGTTCTACGGCTATGACAGCTTTAAGCCGTCACTGGTTAGTTTCATACCCAAAAAATCTTATCCGAAACTCAATCGGGCCTTGGACGTTTTTTTACCGTCCGTTCATTCGTCACGTGGATTTTTTCTGCAAAACGGGATCTCCGTGGTTGGTCTATGATTTACTATGGCCGGAGAGTGGTGCCCAATGGTACCGCTCCGTTTCAAATCCATGCATCCATTTCTAAAAGTCGTACGACACTTCTTCAGCATTTTGGACGGATGTTGCACCTTGCACCGTCGATGTTGCACCCAATGGATATTGATTCTTCGGAAGGCCATAACTGTTGGCTCGTTTAGAGTTACGGGAGCCATAACCAGTCAAAACGAAGATCTCTGTGAGTTCTACGGCTATGATGGCTTTAAGCCGTCACTGGTTAGTTTCATACCCAAAAAATCTTATCCGAAACTCAATCGAGCTTTGGACGTTTTTACCATTCGTTCATTCGTCACGTGGATTTTTTCTGCATAACGGGATCCCCGTGGCTGGTCTATGATTTACCATGGCCGAAGAGTGGTGCCCCATGGTACCGCTCCGTTTCAAATCCATGCATCCATTTCTAAAAGTCGTACGGCACTTTTTCGGCATTTTGGACGGATGTTGCACCTTGCACCGTCGATGTTGCACCTTGTGGATATTGATTCTTCGAAAGGCCATAACTGTTGGTTCGTTTAGAGTTACGGGAGCCACAACCAGTCAAAACGAAGATCTCTGTGTGTTCTACGGCTATGACAGCTTTAAGCCATCACTAGTTAGTTTCATACCTAAAAAATCTTATCCGAAACTCAATCGGGCCTTGGACGTTTTTTTACCGTTCGTTCATTCGTCACGTGGATTTTTTCTGCAAAACGGGATCTCCGTGGCTGGTCTATGATTTACTATGGCCGGAGAGTGGTGCCCAATGGTACCGCTCCGTTTCAAATCCATGCATCCATTTCTAAAAGTCGTACGACACTTCTTCAGCATTTTGGACGGATGTTGCACCTTGCACCGTCGATGTTGCACCCTATGGATATTGATTCTTCGGAAGGCCATAACTGTTGGCTCGTTTAGAGTTACGGGAGCCATAACCAGTCAAAACGAAGATCTCTGTGAGTTCTACGGCTATGATGGCTTTAAGCCGTCACTGGTTAGTTTCATACCCAAAAAATCTTATCCGAAACTCAATCGAGCTTTGGACGTTTTTACCATTCGTTCATTCGTCACATGGATTTTTTCTGCATAACGGGATCCCCGTGGCTGGTCTATGATTTACCATGGCCGAAGAGTGGTGCCCCATGGTACCGCTCTGTTTCAAATCCATGCATCCATTTCTAAAAGTCGTACGGCACTTTTTCGGCATTTTGGATGGATGTTGCACCTTGCACCGTAGATGTTGCCCCCTGTGGTTATTGATTCTTCGAAAGGCCATAACTGTTGGCTTGTTTAGAGTTACGGGAGCCATAACCAGTCAAAACAAAGATCTCTGTGAGTTCTACGGCTATGACAGCTTTAAGACGTCACTGGTTAGTTTCATACCCAAAAAATCTTATCCGAAACTCAATCGGGCCTTGGACGTTTTTTACCGTTCGTTCATTCGTCACGTGGATTTTTTCTGCAAAACGGGATCCCCGTGGCTGGTCTATGATTTACCATCGCCGGAGAGTGGTGCCCCAAGGTACCGCTCCGTTTCAAATCCATGCATCCATTTCTAAAAGTCGTACGGCACTTTTTCGGCATTTTGGACGGATGTCGCACCTTGCATCGTCGATGTTGCACCGTGTGGATATTGATTTTTCAGAAGGCCATAACTGTTGGCTCGTTTAGAGTTACGGGAGCCATAACCAGTCAAAACGAAGATCTCTGTGAGTTCTATGGCTATGACAGCTTTAAGCCGTCACTGGTTAGTTTCATACCCAAAAAATCTTATCCGAAACTCAATCGGGCCTTGGACGTTTTTTACTGTTCGTTCATTCGTCACGTGGAGTTTTTCTGCAAAACGGGATCCCCGTTGCTGGTCTATGATTTACCATCGCCGGAGAGTGGTGCCCCATAGTACCGCTCCGTTTCAAATCTATGCATCCATTTCTAAAAGTCGTACGACACTTTTTCAACATTTTGGACGGATGTTGCACCTTGCACCGTCGATGTTGCACCCTGTGGATATTGATTCTTCGAAAGGCCATAACTGTTGGCTCGTTTAGAGTTATGGGAGCCATAACCAGTCAAGACGAAGAACTCTGTGATTTATATGGCTATGACCGCTTTAAGCCGTCACTGGTTAGTTTCATGCCCAAAAAATCTTATCCGAAACTCAATCGGGCCTTGGACGTTTTTTACCCTTCGTTCATTCGTCACATGGATTTTTTCTGCAAAACGGGATCCCCGTGGCTAGTCTATGATTTACCATCGCCGGAGAGTGGAGCCCCATGGTACCGCTCCGTTTCAAATCCATGCATCCATTTCTAAACGTCGTACGGCACTTTTTCGGCATTTTTGACGGATGTTGCACCTTGCACCGTCGATGTTGCACCCTGTGGATATTGATTCTTCGGAAGGCCATAACTGTTGGCTCGTTTAGAGTTACGGGAGCCATAACCAGTCAAAACGAATATCTCTGTGAGGTCTACGGCTATAACAGCTTTAAGCCGTCACTGGTTAGTTTCATACCCAAAAAATCTTATCCGAAACTCAATCGGGCCTTGGACGTTTTTTACCGATCGTTCATTCGCCACGTGGATTTTTCTGCAAAACGGGATCTCCGTGGCTGGTCTATGATTTACTATGGCCGAAGAGTGGTGCCCAATGGTACCGCTCTGTTTCAAATCCATGCATCCATTTCTAAAAGTCGTACGACACTTTTTCAGCATTTTGGACGGATGTTGCACCTTGCACCGTCGATGTTGCACCCTATGAATATTGATTCTTCGGAAGGCCATAACTGTTGGCTCGTTTAGAGTTACGGGAGCCATAACTAGTCAAAACGAAAATCTCTGTGATTTCTACGGCTATGACCACTTTAAGCCGTCACTGGTTAGTTTCATACCCAAAAAATCTTATCCGAAACTCAATCGGGCCTTGGACGTTTTTTATCGTTCCTTCATTTGTCACGTGGATTTTTTCTGCAAAACGGGATCCCCGTGGCTGGTCTATGATTTACCATCGCCGGAGAGTGGTGCACCATGGTACCGCTCCGTTTCAAATCCATACATCCATTTCTAAAAGTCGTACGACACTTTTCCGGCATTTTGGATGGATGTTGCACCTTGCACCGTCGATGTTGCACCCTGTGGATATTGATTCTTCGGAAGGTCATAACTATTGGCTCGTTTAGAGTTACGGGAGCCATAAGTAGTCTAAAAGAAGATCTCTGTGAATTCTACGGCTATGACAGCTTTAAGCCGGCACTGGTTAGTTTCATACCTAAAAAATCTTATCCGAAACTCAATCGGGCCTTGGACGTTTTTTACCGTTCGTTCATTCGTCATGTGGATTTTTTCTGCAAAACGGGATCTCCGTGGCTGGTCTATGATTTACAATGGCCGGAGAGTGGTGCCCCATGGTACCTCTCCGTTTCAAATCCATGCATCCATTTCTAAAAGTCGTACGGCACTTTTTCGCCATTTTGGACGGATGTTGCACCTTGCACCGTCGAAGTTGCACCTTGTGGATATTGATTCTTCGGAAGGCCATAACTATTGGCTCGTTTAGAGTTACAGGAGCCATAACCAGTCAAAACAAAGATCTTTGTGAGTTCTACGGCTATGACAGCTTTAAGCCGTCACTGGTTAGTTTCATACCCAAAAAATCTTATCCGAAACTCAATCGGGCCTTGGACGTTTTTTTACCGTCCGTTCATTCGTCACGTGGATTTTTTCTGCAAAACGGGATCTCCGTGGCTGGTATATGATTTACCATGGCCGAAGAGTGGTGCCCCATGGTACCGCTCCGTTTCAAATCCATGCATCCATTTCTAAAAGTCGTACGGCACTTTTTCGGCATTTTGGATGGATGTTGCACCTTGCACCGTAGATGTTGCCCCCTGTGGTTATTGATTCTTCGAAAGGCCATAACTGTTGGCTTGTTTAGAGTTACGGGAGCCATAACCAGTCAAAACGAAGATCTCTGTGAGTTCTACGGCTATGACAGCTTTAAGACGTCACTGGTTAGTTTCATACCCAAAAAATCTTATCCGAAACTCAATCGGGCCTTGGACGTTTTTTTACCGTTCGTTCATTCGTCACGTGGATTTTTTCTGCAAAACGGGATCCCCGTGGCTGGTCTATGATTTACCATCGCCGGAGAGTGGTGCCCCAAGGTACCGCTCCGTTTCAAATCCATGCATCCATTTCTAAAAGTCGTACGGCACTTTTTCGGCATCTTGGACGGATGTTGCACCTTGCATCGTCGATGTTGCACCGTGTGGATATTGATTTTTCAGAAGGCCATAACTGTTGGCTCGTTTAGAGTTACGGGAGCCATAACCAGTCAAAACGAAGATCTCTGTGAGTTCTATGGCTATGACAGCTTTAAGCCGTCACTAGTTAGTTTCATGCCCAAAAAATCTTATCCGAAACTCAATCGGGCCTTGGACGTTTTTTACCGTTCGTTCATTCGTCACATGGATTTTTTCTGCCAAACGGGATCCCCGTGGCTAGTCTATGATTTACCATCGCCGGAGAGTGGAGCCCTATGGTACCGCTCCGTTTCAAATCCATGCATCCATTTCTAAAAGTCGTACGGCACTTTTTCGGCATTTTTGACGGATGTTGCACCTTGCACCGTCGATGTTGCACCCTGTGGATATTGATTCTTCGGAAGGCCATAACTGTTGGCTCGTTTAGAGTTACGGGAGCCATAACCAGTCAAAACGAAGATCTCTGTGAGTTCTACGGCTATGACAGCTTTAAGCCGTCACTGGTTAGTTTCATACCCAAAAAATCTTATCCGAAACTCAATCGGGCCTTGGACGTTTTTTACCGTTCGTTCATTCGCCACGTGGATTTTTCTGCAAAACGGGATCTCTGTGGCTGGTCTATGATTTACTATGGCCGAAGAGTGGTTCCCAATGGTACCGCTCTGTTTCAAATCCATGCATCCATTTCTAAAAGTCGTACGACACTTTTTCAGCATTTTGGACGGATGTTGCACCTTGCACCGTCGATGTTGCACCCTATGAATATTGATTCTTCGGAAGGCCATAACTGTTGGCTCGTTTAGAGTTACGGGAGCCATAACTAGTCAAAACGAAAATCTCTGTGATTTCTACGGCTATGACCACTTTAAGCCGTCACTGGTTAGTTTCATACCCAAAAAATCTTATCCGAAACTCAATCGGGCCTTGGACGTTTTTTATCGTTCCTTCATTTGTCACGTGGATTTTTTCTGCAAAACGGGATCCCCGTGGCTGGTCTATGATTTACCATCGCCGGAGAGTGGTGCCCCATGGTACCGCTCCGTTTCAAATCCATACATCCATTTCTAAAAGTCGTACGGCACTTTTCCGGCATTTTGGACGGATGTTGCACCTTGCACCGTCGATGTTGCACCCTGTGGATATTGATTCTTCGGAAGGTCATAACTATTGGCTCGTTTAGAGTTACGGGAGCCATAAGTAGTCAAAACGAAGATCTCTGTGAATTCTACGGCTATGACAGCTTTAAGCCGGCACTGGTTAGTTTCATACCCAAAAAATCTTATCTGAAACTCAATCGGGCCTTGGACGTTTTTTACCGTTCGTTCATTCGTCATGTGGATTTTTTCTGCAAAACGGAATCTCCGTGGCTGGTCTATGATTTACAATGGCCGGAGAGTGGTGCCCCATGGTACCACTCCGTTTCAAATCCATGCATCCATTTCTAAAAGTCGTACGGCACTTTTTCGGCATTTTGGACGGATGTTGCACCTTGCACCGTCGAAGTTGCACCTTGTGGATATTGATTCTTCGGAAGGCCATAACTGTTGGCTCGTTTAGAGTTACGCGAGCCATAACCAGTCAAAACAAAGATCTCTGTGAGTTCTACGGCTATGACAGCTTTAAGCCGTCACTGGTTAGTTTCATACCCAAAAAATCTTATCCGAAACTTAATCGGGCCTTGGACGTTTTTTTACCGTCCGTTCATTCGTCACGTGGATTTTTTCTGCAAAACGGGATCTCCGTGGCTGGTCTATGATTTACTATGGCCGGAGAGTGGTGCCCAATGGTACCTCTCCGTTTCAAATCCATGCATCCATTTCTAAAAGTCGTACGACACTTCTTCAGCATTTTGGACGGATGTTGCACCTTGCACCGTCGATGTTGCACCCTATGGATATTGATTCTTCGGAAGGCCATAACTGTTGGCTCGTTTAGAGTTACGGGAGCCATAACCAGTCAAAACGAAGATCTCTGTGAGTTCTACGGCTATGATGGCTTTAAGCCGTCACTGGTTAGTTTCATACCCAAAAAATCTTATCCGAAACTCAATCGAGCTTTGGACGTTTTTACCATTCGTTCATTCGTCACGTGGATTTTTTCTGCATAACGGGATCCCCGTGGCTGGTCTATGATTTACCATGGCCGAAGAGTGGTGCCCCATGGTACCGCTCCGTTTCAAATCCATGCATCCATTTCTAAAAGTCGTACGGCACTTTTTCGGCATTTTGGATGGATGTTGCACCTTGCACCGTAGATGTTGCCCCCTGTGGTTATTGATTCTTCGAAAGGCCATAACTGTTGGTTTGTTTAGAGTTACGGGAGCCATAACCAGTCAAAACGAAGATCTCTGTGAGTTCTACGGCTATGACAGCTTTAAGACGTCACTGGTTAGTTTCATACCCAAAAAATCTTATCCGAAACTCAATCGGGCCTTGGACGTTTTTTACCGTTCGTTCATTCGTCACGTGGATTTTTTCTGCAAAACGGGATTCCCATGGCTGGTCTATGATTTACCATCGCCGGAGAGTGGTGCCCCAAGGTACCGCTCCGTTTCAAATCCATGCATCCATTTCTAAAAGTCGTACGGCACTTTTTCGGCATTTTGGACGGATGTTGCACCTTGCATCGTCGATGTTGCACCGTGTGGATATTGATTTTTCAGAAGGCCATAACTGTTGGCTCGTTTAGAGTTACGGGAGCCATAACCAGTCAAAACGAAGATCTCTGTGAGTTCTATGGCTATGACAGCTTTAAGCCGTCACTGGTTAGTTTCATACCCAAAAAATCTTATCCGAAACTCAATCGGGCCTTGGACGTTTTTTACTGTTCGTTCATTCGTCACGTGGAGTTTTTCTGCAAAACGGGATCCCCGTTGCTGGTCTATGATTTACCATCGCCGGAGAGTGGTGCCCCATAGTACCGCTCCGTTTCAAATCCATGCATCCATTTCTAAAAGTCGTACGACACTTTTTCAACATTTTGGACGGATGTTGCACCTTGCATCGTCGATGTTGCACCCTGTGGATATTGATTCTTCGGAAGGCCATAACTGTTGGCTCGTTTAGAGTTACGGGAGCCATAACCAGTCAAAACGAAGAACTCTGTGATTTATACGGCTATGACCGCTTTAAGCCGTCACTGGTTAGTTTCATGCCCAAAAAATCTTATCCGAAACTCAATCGGGCCTTGGACGTTTTTTACCATTCGTTCATTCGTCACATGGATTTTTTCTGCAAAACGGGATCCCCGTGGCTAGTCTATGATTTACCATCGCCGGAGAGTGGAGCCCCATGGTACCGCTCCGTTTCAAATCCATGCATCCATTTCTAAAAGTCGTACGACACTTTTTCGGCATTTTTGACGGATGTTGCACCTTGCACCGTCGATGTTGCACCCTGTGGATATTGATTCTTCGGAAGGCCATAACTGTTGTCTCATTTAGAGTTACGGGAGCCATAACTAGTCAAAACGAAGATCTCTGTGAGTTCTACGGCTATGACAGCTTTAAGCCGTCACTGGTTAGTTTCATACCCAAAAAATCTTATCCGAAACTCAATCGGGCCTTGGACGTTTTTTACCATTCGTTCATTCGCCACGTGGATTTTTCTGCAAAACGGGATCTCCGTGGCTGGTCTATGATTTACTATGGCCGGAGAGTGGTGCCCAATGGTACCGCTCTGTTTCAAATCCATGCATCCATTTCTAAAAGTCGTACGACACTTTTTCAGCATTTTGGACGGATGTTGCACCTTGCACCGTCGATGTTGCACCATATGAATATTGATTCTTCGGAAGGCCATAACTGTTGGCTCGTTTAGAGTTACGGGAGCCATAACTAGTCAAAACGAAAATCTCTGTGATTTCTACGGCTATGACCACTTTAAGCCGTCACTGGTTAGTTTCATACCCAAAAAATCTTATCCGAAACTCAATCGGGCCTTGGACGTTTTTTATCGTTCCTTCATTTGTCACGTGGATTTTTTCTGCAAAACGTGATCCCCGTGGCTGGTCTATGATTTACCATCGCCGGAGAGTGGTGCCCCATGGTACCGCTCCGTTTCAAATCCATGCATCCATTTCTAAAAGTCGTACGGCACTTTTCCGGCATTTTGGACGGATGTTGCACCTTGCACTGTCGATGTTGCACCCTGTGGATATTGATTCTTCGGAAGGTCATAACTATTGGCTCGTTTAGAGTTACGGGAGCCATAAGTAGTCAAAACGAAGATCTCTGTGAATTCTACGGCTATGACAGCTTTAAGCCGGCACTGGTTAGTTTCATACCCAAAAAATCTTATCCGAAACTCAATCGGGCCTTGGACGTTTTTTACCGTTCGTTCATTCGTCATGTGGATTTTTTCTGCAAAACGGGATCTCCGTGGCTGGTCTATGATTTACTATGGCCGGAGAGTGGTGCCCCATGGTACCGCTCCATTTCAAATCCATGCATCCATTTCTAAAAGTCGTACGGCACTTTTTCGGCATTTTGGACGGATGTTGCACCTTGCACCGTCGAAGTTGCACCTTGTGGATATTGATTCTTCGGAAGGCCATAACTGTTGGCTCGTTTAGAGTTACGGGAGCCATAACCAGTCAAAACGAAGATCTCTGTGAGTTCTACGGCTATGATAGCTTTAAGCCGTCACTGGTTAGTTTCATGCCCAAAAAATCTTATCCGAAACTCAATCGGGCCTTGGACGTTTTTTACCGTTCGTTCATTCGCACATGGATTTTTTCTACAAAACGGGATCCCCGTGGCTAGTCTATGATTTACCATCGCCGGAGAGTGGAGCCCCATGGTACCGCTCCGTTTCAAATCCATGCATCCATTTCTAAAAGTCGTACGACACTTTTTCGGCATTTTTGACGGATGTTGCACCTTGCACCGTCGATGTTGCACCCTGTGGATATTGATTCTTCGGAAGGCCATAACTGTTGTCTCATTTAGAGTTACGGGAGCCATAACTAGTCAAAACGAAGATCTCTGTGAGTTCTACGGCTATGACAGCTTTAAGCCGTCACTGGTTAGTTTCATACCCAAAAAATCTTATCCGAAACTCAATCGGGCCTTGGACGTTTTTTACCATTCGTTCATTCGCCACGTGGATTTTTCTGCAAAACGGGATCTCCGTGGCTGGTCTATGATTTACTATGGCCGGAGAGTGGTGCCCAATGGTACCGCTCTGTTTCAAATCCATGCATCCATTTCTAAAAGTCGTACGACACTTTTTCAGCATTTTGGACGGATGTTGCACCTTGCACCGTCGATGTTGCACCATATGAATATTGATTCTTCGGAAGGCCATAACTGTTGGCTCGTTTAGAGTTACGGGAGCCATAACTAGTCAAAACGAAAATCTCTGTGATTTCTACGGCTATGACCACTTTAAGCCGTCACTGGTTAGTTTCATACCCAAAAAATCTTATCCGAAACTCAATCGGGCCTTGGACGTTTTTTATCGTTCCTTCATTTGTCACGTGGATTTTTTCTGCAAAACGTGATCCCCGTGGCTGGTCTATGATTTACCATCGCCGGAGAGTGGTGCCCCATGGTACCGCTCCGTTTCAAATCCATGCATCCATTTCTAAAAGTCGTACGGCACTTTTCCGGCATTTTGGACGGATGTTGCACCTTGCACTGTCGATGTTGCACCCTGTGGATATTGATTCTTCGGAAGGTCATAACTATTGGCTCGTTTAGAGTTACGGGAGCCATAAGTAGTCAAAACGAAGATCTCTGTGAATTCTACGGCTATGACAGCTTTAAGCCGGCACTGGTTAGTTTCATACCCAAAAAATCTTATCCGAAACTCAATCGGGCCTTGGACGTTTTTTACCGTTCGTTCATTCGTCATGTGGATTTTTTCTGCAAAACGGGATCTCCGTGGCTGGTCTATGATTTACTATGGCCGGAGAGTGGTGCCCCATGGTACCGCTCCATTTCAAATCCATGCATCCATTTCTAAAAGTCGTACGGCACTTTTTCGGCATTTTGGACGGATGTTGCACCTTGCACCGTCGAAGTTGCACCTTGTGGATATTGATTCTTCGGAAGGCCATAACTGTTGGCTCGTTTAGAGTTACGGGAGCCATAACCAGTCAAAACGAAGATCTCTGTGAGTTCTACGGCTATGATAGCTTTAAGCCGTCACTGGTTAGTTTCATGCCCAAAAAATCTTATCCGAAACTCAATCGGGCCTTGGACGTTTTTTACCGTTCGTTCATTCGCACATGGATTTTTTCTACAAAACGGGATCCCCGTGGCTAGTCTATGATTTACCATCGCCGGAGAGTGGAGCCCCATGGTACCGCTCCGTTTCAAATCCATGCATCCATTTCTAAAAGTCGTACGACACTTTTTCGGCATTTTTGACGGATGTTGAACCTTGCACCGTCGATGTTGCACCCTGTGGATATTGATTCTTCGGAAGGCCATAACTGTTGTCTCATTTAGAGTTACGGGAGCCATAACTAGTCAAAACGAAGATCTCTGTGAGTTCTACGGCTATGACAGCTTTAAGCCGTCACTGGTTAGTTTCATACCCAAAAAATCTTATCCGAAACTCAATCGGGCCTTGGACGTTTTTTACCATTCGTTCATTCGCCACGTGGATTTTTCTGCAAAACGGGATCTCCGTGGCTGGTCTATGATTTACTATGGCCGGAGAGTGGTGCCCAATGGTACCGCTCTGTTTCAAATCCATGCATCCATTTCTAAAAGTCGTACGACACTTTTTCAGCATTTTGGACGGATGTTGCACCTTGCACCGTCGATGTTGCACCATATGAATATTGATTCTTCGGAAGGCCATAACTGTTGGCTCGTTTAGAGTTACGGGAGCCATAACTAGTCAAAACGAAAATCTCTGTGATTTCTACGGCTATGACCACTTTAAGCCGTCACTGGTTAGTTTCATACCCAAAAAATCTTATCCGAAACTCAATCGGGCCTTGGACGTTTTTTATCGTTCCTTCATTTGTCACGTGGATTTTTTCTGCAAAACGTGATCCCCGTGGCTGGTCTATGATTTACCATCGCCGGAGAGTGGTGCCCCATGGTACCGCTCCGTTTCAAATCCATGCATCCATTTCTAAAAGTCGTACGGCACTTTTCCGGCATTTTGGACGGATGTTGCACCTTGCACTGTCGATGTTGCACCCTGTGGATATTGATTCTTCGGAAGGTCATAACTATTGGCTCGTTTAGAGTTACGGGAGCCATAAGTAGTCAAAACGAAGATCTCTGTGAATTCTACGGCTATGACAGCTTTAAGCCGGCACTGGTTAGTTTCATACCCAAAAAATCTTATCCGAAACTCAATCGGGCCTTGGACGTTTTTTACCGTTCGTTCATTCGTCATGTGGATTTTTTCTGCAAAACGGGATCTCCGTGGCTGGTCTATGATTTACTATGGCCGGAGAGTGGTGCCCCATGGTACCGCTCCATTTCAAATCCATGCATCCATTTCTAAAAGTCGTACGGCACTTTTTCGGCATTTTGGACGGATGTTGCACCTTGCACCGTCGAAGTTGCACCTTGTGGATATTGATTCTTCGGAAGGCCATAACTGTTGGCTCGTTTAGAGTTACGGGAGCCATAACCAGTCAAAACGAAGATCTCTGTGAGTTCTACGGCTATGATAGCTTTAAGCCGTCACTGGTTAGTTTCATACCCAAAAAATCTTATCCGAAACTCAATCGGGCCATGGATGTTTTTTACCGTTCGTTCATTCGCCACGTGGATTTTTCTGCAAAACGGGATCTCTGTGGCTGGTCTATGATTTACTATGGCCGGAGAGTGGTGCCCAATGGTACCGCTCTGTTTCAAATCCATGCATCCATTTCTAAAAGTCGTACGACACTTTTTCAGCATTTTGGACGGATGTTGCACCTTGCACCGTCGATGTTGCACCCTATGAATATTGATTCTTCGGAAGGCCATAACTGTTGGCTCGTTTAGAGTTACGGGAGCCATAACTAGTCAAAACGAAAATCTCTTTGATTTCTATGGCTATGACCTCTTTAAGCCGTCACTGGTTAGTTTCATACCCAAAAAATCTTATCCGAAACTCAATCGGGCCTTGGACGTTTTTTATCGTTCCTTCATTTGTCACGTGGATTTTTTCTGTAAAACGGGATCCCCGTGGCTGGTCTATGATTTACCATCGCCGGAGAGTGGTGCCCCATAGTACCGCTCCGTTTCAAATCCATGCATCCATTTCTAAAAGTCGTACGGCACTTTTCCGGCATTTTGGACGGATGTTGCACCTTGCACCGTCGATGTTGCACCCTGTGGATATTGATTTTTCGGAAGGTCATAACTATTGGCTCGTTTAGAGTTACGGGAGCCATAAGTAGTCAAAACGAAGATCTCTGTGAATTCTACGGCTATGACAGCTTTAAGCCGGCACTGGTTAGTTTCATACCCAAAAGATCTTATCCGAAACTCAATCGGGCCTTGGACGTTTTTTACCGTTCGTTCATTCGTCATGTGGATTTTTTCTGCAAAACGGGATCTTCGTGGCTGGTCTATGATTTACTATGGCCGGAGAGTGGTGCCCCATGGTACCGCTCCGTTTCAAATCCATGCATCCATTTCTAAAAGCCGTACGGCACTTTTTCGGCATTTTGGACGGATGTTGCACCTTGCTCCGTCGATGTTGCACCTTGTGGATATTGATTCTTCGGAAGGCCATAACTGTTGGCTCGTTTAGAGTTACGGGAGTCATAACCAGTCAAAACGAAGATCTCTGTGTGTTCTATGGCTATGACAGCTTTAAGCCGTCACTGGTTAGTTTCATACCCAAAAAATCTTATCCGAAACTCAATCGGGCCTTGGACGTTTTTTACCGTTCGTTCATTCGTCATGTGGATTTTTTCTGCAAAAAGGGATCTCCGTGGCTGGTCTATGATTTACTATGGCCGGAGAGTGGTGCCCCATGGTACCGCTCCGTTTCAAATCCATGCATCCATTTCTAAAAGTCGTACGGCACTTTTTCGGCATTTTGGACGGATGTTGCAACTTGCACCGTCGATGTTGCACCTTGTGGATACTGATTCTTCGGAAGGCCATAACTGTTGGCTCGTTTAGAGTTACGGGAGCCATAACCAGTCAAAACGAAGATCTCTGTGTGTTCTACGGCTATGATAGCTTTAAGCCGTCACTGGTTAGTTTCATACCCAAAAAATCTTATCTTAAACTCAATCGGGCCTTGGACGTTTTTTTACCGTTCGTTCATTCGTCACGTGGATTTTTTCTGCAAAACGGGATTTCCATGGCTGGTCTATGATTTACTATGGCCGGAGAGTGGTGCCCAATGGTACCGCTCCGATTCAAATCCATGCATCCATTTCTAAAAGTCGTACGACACTTCTTCAGCATTTTGGACGGATGTTGCACCTTGCACCGTCGATGTTGCACCCTATGGATATTGATTCTTCGGAAGGCCATAACTGTTGGCTCGTTTAGAGTTACGGGAGCCATAACCAGTCAAAATGAAGATCTCTGTGATTTCTACGGCTATGACCACTTTAAGCCGTCACTGGTTAGTTTCATACCCAAAAAATCTTATCCGAAACTCAATCGGGCCTTGGACGTTTTTTACCGTTCGTTCATTCGTCATGTGGATTTTTTCTGCAAAACGGGATCTCCGTGGCTGGTCTATGATTTACCATGGCCGGAGAGTGGTTCCCCATGGTACCGCTCCATTTCAAATCCATGCATCCATTTCTAAAAGTCGTACGGCACTTTTTCCGCATTTTCGACGGATGTTGCACCTTGCAACGTCGATGTTGCACCCTGTGGATATTGATTCTTCGGAAGGTCATAACTGTTGGCTTGTTTAGAGTTACGGGAGCCATAACTAGTCAAAACGAAGATCTTTGTGAACTCTACGGCTATGACAGCTTTAAGCCGGCACTGGTTAGTTTCATACCCAAAAAATCTTATCCGAAACTCAATCGGGCCTTGGACGTTTTTTACCATTCTTTCATTCGTCATGTGGATTTTTTCTGCAAAACGGGATCTCCGTGGCTGGTCTATGATTTACTATGGCCAGAGAGTGGTGCCCCATGGTACCGCTCCATTTCAAATCCATGCATCCATTTCTAAAAGTCGTACGGCACTTTTTTCGCATTTTGGACGGATGTTGCACCTTGCACCGTCGATGTTGCACACTGTGGATATTGATTCTTCGGAAGGCCATAACCGTTGGCTCGTTTAGAGTTACGGGAGCCATAACCAGTCAAAACGAAGATCTCTGTGAGTTATACGGCTATGACCGCTTTAAGCCGTCACTGGTTAGTTTCATACCCAAAAAATCTTATCCGAAACTCAATCGGGCCTTGGACGTTTTTTACCGTTCGTTCATTCGTCATGTGGATTTTTTCTGCAAAACGGGATCCCCGTGGCTGGTCTATGATATACCATGGCCGGAGAGTGGTGCCCCATGGTACCGCTCCGTTTCAAATCCATGCATCCATTTCTAAAAGTCATACGGCACTTTTTCGGCATTTTGGATGGATGTTGCACCTTGCACCGTAGATGTTGCACCCTGTGGATATTGATTCTTCGGAAGGCCATAACTGTTGGCTCGTTTAGAGTTACGGGAGCCTTAACCAGTCAAAACGAATACCTCTGTGAGTTCTATGGCTATGACTGCTTTAAGCCGTCACTGGTTAGTTTCATACCCAAAAAATCTTATCCGAAACTCAATCGAGCCTTAGACGTTTTTACCGTTCGTTCATTCGTCACGTGGATTTTTTCTGCATAACGGGATCCCCTTGGCTAGTCTATGATTTACCATGGCTTGAGAGTGGTGCCCCATGGTATCACTCCATTTCAAATCCATGCATCCATTTCTAAAAGTCGTACGGCACTTTTTCGGAATTTTGGACGGATGTTGCACCTTGCACCGTAGATGTTGCCCCTTGTGGATATTGATTCTTCGGAAGGCCATAACTGTTGGCTCGTTTAGAGTTACGGGAGCCATAACCAGTCAAAACAAATATCTCTGTGAGTTCTACGGCTATGATGGCTTTAAGCCATCACTGGTTAGTTTCATACCCAAAAATCTTATCCGAAACTCAATCGGGCTTTGGATGTTTTTTACCGTTCGTTCATTCGTCACGTGGATTTTTTCTACAAAACGGGATCCCCGTGGCTGGTCTATGATTTACCATCGTCGGACAGTGGTACCCCATGGTACCGCTCTGTTTCAACTCCATGCATCCATTTCTAAAAGTCGTACGGCACTTTTTCGGCATTTTGGACGGATGTTGCACCTTGCACCGTCGATGTTGCACCCTGTGGATATTGATTCTTCGGAAGGCCATAACTGTTGGCTCGTTTAGAGTTACGGGAGCCATAACCAGTCAAAACGAAGATCTCTGTGAGTTCTACGGCTATGACCGCTTTAAGCCGTCACTGGTTAGTTTCATACCCAAAAAATCTTATCCGAAACTCAATCGGGCCTTGGCCGTTTTTTACCGTTCGTTCATTCGTCACGTGGATTTTATCTGCAAAACGGGATCCCCGTGGCTGGTCTATGATTTCCCATCGCCGGACAGTGGTGCCCCATGGTACCGCTCCGTTTCAACTCCATGCATCCATTTCTAAAAATCGTACGATACTTTTTCGGCATTTTGGACGGGTGTTGCACCTTGCACCGTCGATGTTGCACCCTGTGGATATTGATTCTTCGAAAGGCCATAACTGTTGGCTCGTTTAGAGTTATGGGAGCCATAAACAGTCAAAACGAAGATCTCTGTGAGTTCTACGGCTATGACCGCTTTAAATCGTCACTGGTTAGTTTCATACCCAAAAAATCTTATCCGAAACTCAATCGGGCCTTGGACGTTTTTTACCGTTCGTTCATTATTCACGTGGATTTTTTCTGCAAAACGGGATCCCCTTCGCTGGTCTATAATTTACCATCGCCGGAGAGTGGTGCCCCATGGTACCGCTCCGTTTCAAATCCATGCATCCATTTCTAAAATTCGTACGGCACTTTTTCGGCATTTTTGACGGATGTTGCACCTTGCACCGTCGATGTTGCAACCTGTGGATATTGATTCTTCGGAAGGCCATAACTGTTGGCTCGTTTAGAGTTACGGGAGCCATAACCAGTCAAAACGAAGATCTCTGTGATTTCTACGGCTATGACCGCTTTAAGCCGTCACTGGTTAGTTTCATACCCAAAAAATATTATCTGAAACTCAATCGGGCCTTGGACGTTTTTTACCGTTCGTTCATTCGTCACGTGGATTTTTTCTGCAAAACGGGATCCCCGTGGCTGGTCTATGATTTACCCTCGCCGGAGAGTGGTGCCCCATGCTACCGCTCCGTTTCAAATCCATGCATCCATTTCTAAAAGTCGTACGGTACTTTTTCGGCATTTTGGATGGATGTTCCTCCTTGCACCGTCGATGTTGCACCCTGTGGATATTGATTCTTCGGAAGGCCATAAGTGTTGGCCCGTTTAGAGTTACGGGAGCCATAACTAGTCAAAATGAAGATCTTTGTGATTTCTACGGCTATGACCGCTTTAAGCCGTCACTGGTTAGTTTTATACTGAAAAAATCTTATCCGAAACTCAATCTGGCCTTGGACGTTTTTTACCGTTCGTCACATGGATTTTTTCTGCAAAACGGGATCCCCGTGGCTGGTCTATGATTTACCATCGTCAGAGAGTGGTGCCCCAAGGTAGCGCTCCATTTCAAGTCCATGCATCCATTTTTAAAAGTCGTTCGGCACTTTTTTGGCATTTTGGACGAATGTTGCACCTTGCACCGTCGATGTTGCACCCTGTGGATATTGATTCTTCGGAAGGCCATAACTGTTGGCTCGTTTAGAGTTATGGGAGCCATAACCAGTCAGAACGAAGATATCTGTGAGTTCTACGGTTATGACAGCTTTAAGCCATCACTGGTTAGTTTCATACCCAAAAAATCTTATCCGAAACTCAATCGGGACTTGGACATTTTTTACCGTTCGTTCATTCGTCACGTGGATTTTTTCTGCAAAACGGGATCCCCGTGGCTGGTCTATGATTTACCATGGCCGAAGAGTGGTGCCCCATGGTACCGCTCCATTTCAAATCCATGCATCCATTTCTAAAAGTCGTACGGCACTTTTTCGGCATTTTGGACGGATGTTGCACCTTGCACCGTACATGTTGCACCCTGTGGATTTTGATTCTTCTGAAGGCCATAACTGTTGGCTCGTTTAGAGTTTCGGGAGCCATAACCAGTCAAAACGAAGATCTTTGTGAGTTCTACGGCTATGACGGCTTTAAGCCGTCACTGGTTAGTTTCATACCCAAAAAATCTTATCTGAAACTCAATCGGGCCTTGGACGTTTTTTACCGTTCGTTCATTCGTCACGTGGATTTTTTCTGCAAAACGGGATCCCCGAGGCTGGTCTATTATTTACCATGGCCGGAGAGTGGTTCCCCATGGTACCGCTCCGTTTCAAATCCATGCATCCATTTCTAAAAGTCGTACGACACTTTTTTGGCATTTTGGACGGATGTTGCACCTTGCACCGTAGATGTTGCACCCAGTGGATATTGATTCTTTGAAACGCCGTAACTGTTGGTTCGTTTAGAATTACGGGAGCCAAAACCAGTCAAAATGAAGATCTCTGTGAGTTCTATGGCTTTGATGGCTTTAAGCCGTCACTGGTTAGTTTCATACCCAAAAAACCTTATCCGAAACTCAATCGGGCCTTGGACGTTTTTTACCGTTCGTTCATTTGTCACGTGGATTTTTTCTGCAAAATGGGATCCCCATGGCTGGTCTATGATTTACCATCGCCGGAGAATGGTGCCCCATGGTACCGCTCCGTTTCAAATCCATGCATCCATTTCTAAAATTCGTACGGCACTTTTTCGGCATTTTGGACGGATGTTGCACCTTGCACCGTCGATGTTGCACCCTGTGGATATTGATTCTTCGAAAGGCCATAACTATTGGCTCGTTTAGAGTTACGGGAGCCATAACCAGTCAAAAAGAAGATCTCTGTGATTTCTACGGCTATGATCGCTTTAAGCCATCACTGGTTAGTTTCATACCCAAAAAATCTTATCTGAAACTCAATCGGGCCTTGGACGTTTTTTACCGTTCGTTCATTCGTCACGTGGATTTTTTCTGCAAAACGGGATCCCCGTGGCTGGTCTATTATTTACCATCGCCGGAGAGTGGTGCCCCATGCTACCGCTCCGTTTCAAATCCATGCATCCATTTCTAAAAGTCGTACGTTACTTTTTCGGCATTTTGGACGGATGTTGCACCTTGCACCGTCGATGTTGCACCCTGTGGATATTGATTCTTCGGAAGGCCATAACTATTGGCTACTTTAGAGTTACGGGAGCCATAACTAGTCAAAATGAAGATCTCTGTGATTTCTACGGCTATGACCGCTTTAAGCCATCACTGGTTAGTTTTATACCCAAAAAATCTTATCCGAAACTCAATCGGGCCTTGGACGTTTTTTACCGTTCGTCACGTGGATTTTTTCTGCAAAACGGGATCCCCGTGGCTGGTCTATGATTTACCATCGTTGGAGAGTGGTGCCCCATGGTAGCACTCCGTTTCAAATCCATGCATCCATTTTTAAAAGTCGTTCGGCACTTTTTTGGCATTTTGGACGAATGTTGCACCTTGCACCGTCGATGTTGCACCCTGTGGATATTGATTCTTCGGAAGGCCATAACTGTTGGCTCGTTTAGAGTTATGGGAGCCATAACCAGTCAAAATGAAGATCTCTGTGAGTTCTACGGCTATGACAGCTTTAAGCCATCACTGGTTAGTTTCATACCCAAAAAATCTTATCCGAAACTCAATCGGGACTTGGACATTTTTTACCGTTCGTTCATTCGTCACGTGGATTTTTTCTGCAAAACGGGATCCCCGTGGCTGGTCTATGATTTACCATGGCCGAAGAGTGGTGCCCCATGGTACCGCTCCGTTTCAAATCCATGCATCCATTTCTAAAAGTCGTACGGCACTTTTTCAGCATTTTGGACGGATGTTGCACCTTGCACCGTAGATGTTGCACCCTATGGATTTTGATTCTTCGGAAGGCCATAACTGTTGGCTCGTTTAGAGTTACGGGAGGCATAACTAGTCAAAACAAAGACCTCTATGAGTTTTACGGCTATGACAGCTTTAAGCAGTCACTGGTTAGTTTCATACCCCAAAAATCTTATCTGAAACTCAATCGGGCCTTGGACGTTTTTTACCGTTCGTTCATTCGTCACGTGGATTTTTTCTGCAAAACGGGATCCCCGTGGCTGGTCTATTTTTTACCATGGCCGGAGAGTGGTGCCCCATGGTACCGCTCCGTTTCAAATCCATGCATCCATTTCTAAAAGTCGTACGACACCTTTTCGGCATTTTGGATGGATGTTGCACCTTGCACCGTAGATGTTGCACCCAGTGGATATTGATTCTTCGGAACGCTATAACTGTTGGTTCGTTTAGAATTACGGGAGCCATAACCAGTCAAAATGAAGATCTCTGTGAGTTCCACGGCTTTGATGGCTTTAAGCCGTCACTGGTTAGTTTCATACCCAAAAAACCTTATCCGAAACTCAATCGGGCCTTGGACGTTTTTTACCGTTCGTTCATTCGTCACGTGGATTTTTTCTGCAAAACGGGATCCCCGTTGCTGGTCTATGATTTACCATCGCCGGAGAGTGGTTACCCATGGTACCGCTCCGTTTCAAATCCTTGCATCCATTTCTAAAAGTCGTACGGCACTTTTTCGGCATTTTGGACGGATGTTGCACACCTTTCACCATCGATGATGCACCCTGTGGATATTTATTCTTCGGAAGGCCATAACTGTTGGCTCGTTTAGAGTTACGGGAGCCATAACCAGTCAAAATAAAGATCTCTGTGAGTTCTACGGCTATGACAGCTTTAAGCCGTCACTGGTTAGTTTCATACCCAAAAAATCTTATCCGAAACTCAATCGGGCCTTGGACGTTTTTTTACCGTCCGTTCATTCGTCACGTGGATTTTTTCTGCAAAACGGGATCTCCGTGGCTGGTCTATGATTTACTATGGCCGGAGAGTGGTGCCCAACGGTACCGCTCCATTTCAAATCCATGCATCCATTTCTAAAAGTCGTACGACACTTCTTCAGCATTTTGGACGGATGTTGCACCTTGCACCGTCGATGTTGCACCCTATGGATATTGATTCTTCGGAAGGCCATAACTGTTGGCTCGTTTAGAGTTACGGGAGCCATAACCAGTCAAAACGAAGATCTCTGTGAGTTCTACGGCTATGATGGCTTTAAGCCGTCACTGGTTAGTTTCATACCCAAAAAATCTTATCCGAAACTCAGTCGAGCTTTGGACGTTTTTACCATTCGTTCATTCGTCACGTGGATTTTTTCTGCATAACGGGATCCCCGTGGCTGGTCTATGATTTACCATGGCCGAAGAGTGGTGCCCCATGGTACCGCTCCGTTTCAAATCCATGCATCCATTTCTAAAAGTCATACGGCACTTTTTCGGCATTTTGGATGGATGTTGCACCTTGCACCGTAGATGTTGCCCCCTGTGGTTATTGATTCTTCGAAAGGCCATAACTGTTGGCTTGTTTAGAGTTACGGGAGCCATAACTAGTCAAAACGAAGATCTTTGTGAGTTCTACGGCTATGACAGCTTTAAGACGTCACTGGTTAGTTTCATACCCAAAAAATCTTATCCGAAACTCAATCGGGCCTTGGACGTTTTTTACCGTTCGTTCATTCGTCACGTGGATTTTTTCTGCAAAACGGGATCCCCGTGGCTGGTCTATGATTTACCATCGCCGGAGAGTGGTGCCCCAAGGTACCGCTCCGTTTCAAATCCATGCATCCATTTCTAAAAGTCGTACGGCACTTTTTCGGCATTTTGGACGGATGTTGCACCTTGCATCGTCGATGTTGCACCGTGTGGATATTGATTTTTCAGAAGGCCATAACTGTTGGCTCGTTTAGAGTTACGGGAGCCATAACCAGTCAAAACGAAGATCTCTGTGAGTTCTATGGCTATGACAGCTTTAAGCCATCACTGGTTAGTTTCATACCCAAAAAATATTATCCGAAACTCAATCAGGGCCTTGGACGTTTTTTACTGTTCGTTCATTCGTCACGTGGAGTTTTTCTGCAAAACGGGATCCCCGTTGCTGGTCTATGATTTACCATCGCCGGAGAGTGGTGCCCCATAGTACCGGTCCGTTTCAAATCCATGCATCCATTTCTAAAAGTCGTACGACACTTTTTCAACATTTTGGACGGATGTTGCACCTTGCACCGTCGATGTTGCACCCTATGGATATTGATTCTTCGGAAGGCCATAACTGTTGTCTCGTTTAGAGTTACGGGAGCCATAAGCAGTCAAAACGAAGAACTCTATGATTTATACGGCTATGACCGCTTTAAGCCGTCACTGGTTAGTTTCATGCCCAAAAAATCTTATCCGAAACTCAATCGGGCCTTGGACGTTTTTTACCGTTCGTTCATTCGTCACATGGATTTTTTCTGCAAAACGGGATCCCCGTGGCTAGTCTATGATTTACCATCGCCGGAGAGTGGAGCCCCATGGTACCGCTCCGTTTCAAATCCATGCATCCATTTCTAAAAGTCGTACGGCACTTTTTCGGCATTTTTGACGGATGTTGCACCTTGCACCGTCGATGTTGCACCCTGTGGATATTGATTCTTCGAAAGGCCATAACTGTTGTCTCGTTTAGAGTTACGGGAGCCATAACTAGTCAAAACGAAGATCTCTGTGAGTTCTACAGCTATGACAGCTTTAAGCCGTCACTGGTTAGTTTCATACCCAAAAAATCTTATCCGAAACTCAATCGGGCCTTGGACGTTTTTTACCGTTCGTTCATTCGCCACGTGGATTTTTCTGCAAAATGGGATCTCCGTGGCTGGTCTATGATTTACTATGGCTGGAGAGTGGTGCCCAATGGTACCGCTCTGTTTCAAATCCATGCATCCATTTCTAAAAGTCGTACGACACTTTTTCAGCATTTTGGACGGATGTTGCACCTTGCACCGTCGATGTTGCACCCTATGAATATTGATTCTTCGGAAGGCCATAACTGTTGGCTCGTTTATATTTACGGGTGCCATAACTAGTCAAAACGAAAATCTCTGTGATTTCTACGGCTATGACCACTTTAAGCCGTCACTGGTTAGTTTCATACCCAAAAAATCTTATCCGAAACTCAATCGGGCCTTGGACGTTTTTTATCGTTCCTTCATTTGTCACGTGGATTTTTTCTGCAAAACGTGATCCCCGTGGCTGGTCTATGATTTACCATCGCCGGAGAGTGGTGCCCCATGGTACCGCTCCGTTTCAAATCCATGCATCCATTTCTAAAAGTCGTACGGCACTTTTCCGGCATTTTGGACGGATGTTGCACCTTGCACCTTCGATGTTGCACCCTATGGATATTGATTCTTCGGAAGGTCATAACTATTGGCTCGTTTAGAGTTACGGGAGCCATAAGTAGTCAAAACGAAGATCTTTGTGAATTCTACGGCTATGACAGCTTTAAGCCGGCACTGGTTAGTTTCATACCCAAAAAATCTTATCCGAAACTCAATCGGGCCTTGGACGTTTTTTACCGTTCGTTCATTCGTCATGTGGATTTTTTCTGCAAAACGGGATCTCCGTGGCTGGTCTATGATTTACTATGGCCGGAGAGTGGTTCCCCATGGTACCGCTCCATTTCAAATCCATGCATCCATTTCTAAAAGTCGTACGGCACTTTTTCGGCATTTTGGACGGATGTTGCACCTTGCACCGTCGAAGTTGCACCTTGTGGATATTGATTCTTCGGAAGGCCATAACTGTTGGCTCGTTTAGAGTTACGGGAGCCATAACCAGTCAAAACGAAGATCTCTGTGAGTTCTACGGCTATGACGGCTTTAAGCCGTCACTGGTTAGTTTCATACCCAAAAAATCTTATCCGAAACTCAATCGGGCCTTGGACGTTTTTTACCGTTCGTTCATTCGCCACGTGGATTTTTCTGCAAAACGGGATCTCTGTGGCTGGTCTATGATTTACTATGGCCGGAGAGTGGTGCCCAATGGTACCGCTCTGTTTCAAATCCATGCATCCATTTCTAAAAGTCGTACGACACTTTTTCAGCATTTTGGACGGATGTTGCACCTTGCACCGTCGATGTTGCACCCTATGAATATTGATTCTTCGGAAGGCCATAACTGTTGGCTCGTTTAGAGTTACGGGAGCCATAACTAGTCAAAATGAAAATCTCTGTGATTTCTACGGCTATGACCACTTTAAGCCGTCACTGGTTAGTTTCATACCCAAAAAATCTTATCCGAAACTCAATCGGGCCTTGGACGTTTTTTATCGTTCCTTCATTTGTCACGTGGATTTTTTCTGCAAAACGGGATCCCCGTGGCTGGTCTATGATTTACCATCGCCGGAGAGTGGTGCCCCATGGTACCGCTCCGTTTCAAATCCATGCATCCATTTCTAAAAGTCGTACGGCACTTTTCCGGCATTTTGGACGGATGTTGCACCTTGCACCGTCGATGTTGCACCCTGTGGATATTGATTCTTCGGAAGGTCATAACTATTGGCTCGTTTAGAGTTACGGGAGCCATAAGTAGTCAAAACGAAGATCTCTGTGAATTCTACGGCTATGACAGCTTTAAGCCGGCACTGGTTAGTTTCATACCCAAAAAATCTTATCTGAAACTCAATCGGGCCTTGGACGTTTTTTACCGTTCGTTCATTCGTCATGTGGATTTTTTCTGCAAAACGGGATCTCCGTGGCTGGTCTATGATTTACTATGGCCGGAGAGTGGTGCCCCATGGTACCGCTCCGTTTCAAATCCATGCATCCATTTCTAAAAGTCGTACGGCACTTTTTCGACATTTTGGACGGATGTTGCACCTTGCACCGTCGATGTTGCACCTTGTGGATATTGATTCTTCGGAAGGCCATAACTGTTGGCTCGTTTAGAGTTACGGGAGCCATAACTAGTCAAAACGAAGATCTCTGTGTGTTCTATGGCTATGACAGCTTTAAGCCGTCACTGGTTAGTTTCATACCCAAAAAATCTTATCCGAAACTCAATCGGGCCTTGGACGTTTTTTACCGTTCGTTCATTCGTCATGTGGATTTTTTCTGCAAAATGGGATCTCCGTGGATGGTCTATGATTTACTATGGCCGGAGAGTGGTGCCCCATGGTACCGCTCCGTTTCAAATCCATGCATCAATTTCTAAAAGTCGTACGGCACTTTTTCGGCATTTTGGACGGATGTTGCACCTTGCACCGTCGATGTTGCACCCTGTGGATATTGATTCTTCGGAAGGCCATAACTGTTGGCTCGTTTAGAGTTACGGGAGCCATAACCAGTCAAAACGAAGATCTCTGTGTGTTCTACGGCTATGACAGCTTTAAGCCGTCACTGGTTAGTTTCATACCCAAAAAATCTTATCTTAAACTCAATCGGGCCTTGGACGTTTTTTTACCGTTCGTTCATTCGTCACGTGGATTTTTTCTGCAAAACGGGATTTCCGTGGCTGGTCTATGATTTACTATGGCCGGAGAGTGGTGCCCAATGGTACCGCTCCGATTCAAATCCATGCATCCATTTCTAAAAGTCGTACGACAATTCTTCAGCATTTTGGACGGATGTTGCACCTTGCACCGTCGATGTTGCACCCTATGGATATTGATTCTTCGGAAGGCCATAACTGTTGGCTCGTTTAGAGTTACGGGAGCCATAACCAGTCAAAATGAAGATCTCTGTGACTTCTACGGCTATGACCACTTTAAGCTGTCACTGGTTAGTTTCATACCCAAAAAATCTTATCCGTAACTCAATCGGGCCTTGGACTTTTTTATCGTTCGTTTATTTGTCACGTGGATTTTTTCTGCAAAACGGGATCCCCGTGGCTGGTCTATGATTTACCATCGCCGGAGAGTGGTGCCCCATGGTACCGCTCCATTTCAAATCCATGCATCCATTTCTAAAAGTCGTACGGCACTTTTTCGGCATTTTCGACGGATGTTGCACCTTGCAACGTCGATGTTGCACCCTGTGGATATTGATTCTTCGGAAGGTCATAACTGTTGGCTTGTTTAGAGTTACGGGAGCCATAACTAGTCAAAATGAAGATCTTTGTGAATTCTACGGCTATGACAGCTTTAAGCCGGCACTGGTTAGTTGCATACCCAAAAAATCTTATCCAAAACTCAATCGGGCCTTGGACGTTTTTTACCATTCTTTCATTCGTCATGTGGATTTTTTCTGCAAAACGGGATCTCCATGGCTGGTATATGATTTACTATGGCCAGAGAGTGGTGCCCCATGGTACCGCTCCATTTCAAATCCATGCATCCATTTCTAAAAGTCGTACGGCACTTTTTTGGCATTTTGGACGGATGTTGCACCTTGCACCGTCGATGTTGCACACTGTGGATATTGATTCTTCGGAAGGCCATAACCGTTGGCTCGTTTAGAGTTACGGGAGCCATAACCAGTCAAAACAAAGATCTCTGTGAGTTATACGGCTATAACCGCTTTAAGCCGTCACTGGTTAGTTTCATACCCAAAAAATCTTATCCGAAACTCAATCGGGCCTTGGACGTTTTTTACCGTTCGTCCATTCGTCACGTGGATTTTTTCTGCAAAACGGGATCCTCGTGGCTGGTCTATGATATACCATGGCCGGAGAGTGGTGCCCCATGGTACCGCTCCGTTTCAAATCCATGCATCCATTTCTAAAAGTCATACGACACTTTTTCGGCATTTTGGACGGATGTTGCACCTTGCACCGTAGATGTTGCACCCTGTGGATATTGATTCTTCGGAAGGCCATAACTGTTGGCTCGTTTAGAGTTACGGGAGCCTTAACCAGTCAAAACGAATACCTCTGTGAGTTCTATGGCTATGACTGCTTTAAGCCGTCACTGGTTAGTTTCATACCCAAAAAATCTTATCCGAAACTCAATCGAGCCTTAGACGTTTTTACCGTTCGTTCATTCGTCACGTGGATTTTTTCTGCATAACGGGATCCCCTTGGCTAGTCTATGATTTACCATGGCTTGAGAGTGGTGCCCCATGGTATCACTCCGTTTCAAATCCATGCATCCATTTCTAAAAGTCGTACGGCACTTTTTCGGAATTTTGGACGGATGTTGCACCTTGCACCGTAGATGTTGCCCCTTGTGGATATTGATTCTTCGGAAGGCCAGAACTGTTGGCTCGTTTAGAGTTACGGGAGCCATAACCAGTCAAAACAAATATCTCTGTTAGTTCTACGGCTATGATGGCTTTAAGCCGTCACTGGTTAGTTTCATACCCAAAAAATCTTATCCGAAACTCAATCGGGCTTTGGATGTTTTTTACCGTTCGTTCATTCGTCACGTGGATTTTTTCTACAAAACGGGATCCCCGTGGCTGGTCTATGATTTACCATGGCCGGAGAGTGGTGCCCCATGGTACCGCTCCATTTCAAATCCATGCATCCATTTCTAAAAGTCGTACGACACTTTTTCGAAATTTTGGACGGATGTTGCACCTTGCACCGTAGATGTTGCGCCCTGTGGATATTGATTCTTCGAAAGGCCATAACTGTTGGCTCGTTTAGAGTTTCGGGAGCCATAACCAGTCAAAACGAATATCTCTGTGAGTTCTACGGCTCTGACCGCTTTAAGCCGTCACTGGTTAGTTTCATACCCAAAAAATCTTATCTGAAACTCAATCGGGCCTTGGACGTTTTTACCGTTCGTTCATTCGTCACGTGGATTTTTTCTGCATAACGGGATCCCCGTGGCTGGTCTATGATTTACCATGGCCGGAGAGTGGTGCCCCATGGTACCGCTCCATTTCAAATCCATGCATCCATTTCTAAAAGTCGTACGACACTTTTTCGAAATTTTGGACGGATGTTGCACCTTGCACCGTAGATGTTGCGCTCTGTGGATATTGATTCTTCGAAAGGCCATAACTGTTGGCTCGTTTAGAGTTTCGGGAGCCATAACCAGTCAAAACGAAGATCTCTGTGAGTTCTATGGCTATGACCGCTTTAAGCCATCACAGGATAGTTTCATACCCAAAAAATCTTACCCGAAACTCAATCGGGCCTTGGACGTTTTTTACCGTTCGTTCATTTGTCACGTGGATTTTTTTTGCAAAACGGGATCCCCGTGGCTGGTCTATGATTTACCATCGCCGGAGAGTGGTGCCCCAAGGTACCGCTCCGTTTCAAATCCATGCATCCATTTCTAATAGTCGTACGACACTTTTTCAGCATTTTGGACGGATGTTGCACCTTGCACCGTCGATGTTGCACCCTGTGGATATTTATTCTTCGGAAGGCCATAACTGTTGGCTCGTTTAGAGTTACGGGAGCCATAACCAGTCAAAACGAAGATCTTTGTGATTTCTACGGCTATGACCGTTTTAAGCCGTCACTGGTTAGTTTCATACCCAAAAAATCTTATCCGAAACTCAATCGGGCCTTGGACGTTTTATACCGTTCGTTCATTTGTCACGTTTATTTATTCTGCAAAACGGGATCCCCGTGGCTGGTCTATTATTTACCATGGCCGGAGAGTGGTGCCCCATGGTACCGCTCCGTTTCAAATCCATGCATCCATTTCTAAAAGTCGTACGCCACTTTTTCAGCATTTTGGACGGATGTTGCACCCTGTGGATATTTATTCTTCGGAAGGCCATAACTGTTGCCTCGTTTAGAGTTACGGGAGCCATAACCAGTCAAAATGAAGATCTCTGTGATTTCTACGGCTATAACCTCTTTAAGCCGTCACTGGTTAGTTTCATACCCAAAAAATCTTATCCGAAACTCAATCGGGCCTTGGACGTTTTTTACCGTTCGTTCATTTGTCACGTGGATTTATTCTGCAAAACGGTATCCCCGTGGCTGGTCTATTATTTACCATGGCCGGAGAGTGATGCCCCATGGTACCGCTCTGTTTCAAATCCATGCATCCATTTCTAAAAGTCGTTCGGCACTTTTTCGGCATTTTGGACGGATGTTGCACCTTGCACCGTAGATGTTGCACCATGTAGATATTGATTCTTCGGAAGGCCATAACTATTGGCTCGTTTAGAGTTACGGGAGCCATAACCAGTCAAAACGAAGATCTCTGTGAGTTCTACGGCTGTGATGGCTTTAGGCCGTCACTGATTAGTTTCATACCCTAAAAATCTTATCCGAAACTCAATCTGGCCTTGGACGTTTTTTACCGTTCGTTCATTCGTCACGTGGTTTTTTTTTGCAAAACGGGATCCCCGTGGCTGGTCTATGATTTACCATCGCCGGAGAGTGGTGCCCCAAGGTACCGCTCCGTTTCAAATCCATGCATCCATTTCTAAAAGTCGTACGACACTTTTTCGGCATTTTGGACGGATGTTGCACCTTGCACCGTCGATGTTGCACCCTATGGATATTTATTCTTCGGAAGGCTATAACTGTTGGCTCGTTTAGAGTTACGGGAGCCATAGCCAGTCAAAACGAAGATCTCGGTGATTTCTACGGTTATGACCGCTTTATGTCGTCACTGGTTAGTTTCATACCCAAAAAATCTTATCCGAAACTCAATCGGGCCTTGGACGTTTTTTACCGTTCGTTCATTTGTCACGTGGATTTATTCTGCAAAACGGGATCCCCGAGGCTGGTCTATTATTTACCATGGCCGGCGAGTGGTGCCCCATGGTACTGCTCCGTTTCAAATCCATGCATCCATTTCTAAAAGTCGTTCGGCACTTTTTCGGCATTTTGGACGGATGTTGCACCTTGCACCGTAGATGTTGCACCCTGTGGATATTGATTCTTCGGAAGGACATAACTGTTGGCTCGTTTAGAGTAACGGGAGCCATAACAAGTAGAAACGAAGATCTCTGTGAGTTCTACGGCAATGATGGCTTTAAGCCGTCACTGGTTAGCTTCATACCCAAAAAATCTTATCCGAAACTCAATCGGGCCTTGGACGTTTTTACCGTTCGTTCATTCGTCACGTGGATTTTTTCTTCATAACGGGATCCCCGTGGCTGATCTATGATTTTCATTGGTCGGAGAGTGGTGCCCCATGGTACCGCTCATTTTCAAATCCATGCATCCATTTTTAAAGTCGTACAGCACTTTTTTGGCATTTTGGACGGATGTTGCACCTTGCACCGTAGATGTTGCCCCCTGTGGATATTGATTCTTCGGAAGGCCATAACTGTTGGCTTGTTTAGAGTTACGGGAGCAATAACCAGTTAAAATGAAGATCTCTGTGAGTTCTACGGCTATGATAGCTTTAAGACGTCACTGGTTAGTTTCATACACAAAAAATCTTATCTGAAACTCAATCGAGCCTTGGACGTTTTTTACCGTTCGTTCATTTGTCACGTGGATTTTTTCTACAAAACGGGATCCCCGTGGCTGGTCTATGATTTACCATCGCCGGAGAGTGGTGCCCCAAGGTACCGCTCCATTTCAAATCCATGCATCCATTTCTAAAAGTCGTACGGCACTTTTTCGGCATTTTGGACGGATGTTGCACCTTGCACCGTCGATGTTGCACCCAGTGGATATTTATTCTTCGGAAGGCCATAACCGTTGGCTCGTTAAGAGTTACGGGAGTTATAACTAGTCAAAACAAAGACCTCTGTGAGTTTTACGGCTATGACAGCTTTAAGCCGTCACTGGTTAGTTTCATACCCAAAAAATCTTATCTGAAACTCAATCGGGCCTTGGACGTTTTTTACCGTTCGTTCATTCGTCACGTGGATTTTTTTTTCAAAACGGGATCCCCGTGGCTGGTCTATTATTTACCATGGCCGGAGAGTGGTGCCCCATGGTACCGCTCCGTTTCAAATCCATGCATCCATTTCTGAAAGTCGTACGACACTTTTTCGGCATTTTGGACAGATGTTGCACCTTGCACCGTATATGTTGCACCCAGTGGATATTGATTCTTCGGAACGCCATAACTGCTGGTTCGTTTAGAATTACGGGAGCCATAACCAGTCAAAACGAAGATCTCTGTGAGTTCTACGACTATGATGGCTTTAAGCCGTCATTGGTTAGTTTCATACCCAAAAAACCTTATCCGAAACTCAATCGGGCCTTGGACGTTTTTTACCGTTCGTTCATTCGTCTTGTGGATTTTTTCTGCAAAACGGGATACCCGTTGCTGGTCTATGATTTACCATCGCCGGAGAGTGGTGCCCCATGGTACCGCTCCATTTCAAATCCTTGCATCCATTTCTAAAAGTTGTACGGCACTTTTTCGGCATTTTGGATGGATTATGCACACCTTGCACCGTCGATGAGGCACCCTGTGGATATTTATTCTTCGAAAGGCCATAACTGTTGGCTCGTTTAGAGTTACGGGAGCCATAACTAGTAAAAACGAAGATCTCTGTGTTTTCTACGGCTATGACCGCTTTAAGCCATCACTGGTTAGTTTCATACCCAAAAAATCTTATCCGAAACTCAATCGGTCCTTGGACGTTTTTTACCGTTCGTTCATTTGTCACGTGGATTTTTTCTGCAAAACGGGATCCCCGTGGCTGGTCTATTATTTACCATGGCCGGAGAGTGGTGCCCCATGGTACCTCTCCGTTTCAAATCCATGCATCCATTTCTAAAAGTCGTTCGGCACTTTTTCGGCATTTTGGATGGATGTTGCACCTTGCACCGTAGATGTTGCACCTTGTGGATATTGATTCTTCGGAAGGCCATAACTGTTGGCTCGTTTAGAGTTACGGGAGCCATAACCAGTCAAAACAAAGACCTCTGTGAGTTCTACGGCTATGACCGCTTTAAGCCGTCACTGGTTAGTTTCATACCCAAAAAATCTTATCTGAAACTCAATCGGGCCTTGGACGTTTTTACCGTTCGTTCATTCGTCACGTGGATTTTTTCTGCATAACGGGATCCCCGTGGCTGGTCTATGATTTACCATGGCCGGAGAGTGGTGCCCCATGGTACCGCTCCATTTCAAATCCATGCATCCATTTCTAAAAGTCGTACGGCAATTTTTCGAAATTTTGGACGGATGTTGCACCTTGCACCGTAGATGTTGCCCCCTGTGGATATTGATTCTTCGGAAGGCCATAACTGTTGGCTCGTTTAGAGTTACGGGAGCCATAATCAGTCAAAACGAAGATCTTTGTGATTTCTACGGCTATGACCGTTTTAAGCCGTCACTGGTTAGATTCATACCCAAAAAATCTTATCCGAAACTCAATCGGGCCTTGGACGTTTTTTACCGTTCGTTCATTTGTCACGTGGATTTTTTTTGCAAAACGGGATCCCCGTGGCTGGTCTATGATTTACCATCGCCGGAGAGTGGTGCCCCAAGGTACCGCTCCATTTCAAATCCATGCATCCATTTCTAAAAGTCGTACGACACTTTTTCAGCATTTTGGACGGATGTTGCACCTTGCACCGTCGATGTTGCACCCTGTGGATATTTATTCTTCGGAAGGCCATAACTGTTGGCTCGTTTAGAGTTACGGGAGCCATAACCAGTCAAAACGAAGATCTTTGTGATTTCTACGGCTATGACCGTTTTAAGCCGTCACTGGTTAGTTTCATACCCAAAAAATCTTATCCGAAACTCAATCGGGCCTTGGACGTTTTTTACCGTTCGTTCATTTGTCAGGTGTATTTATTCTGCAAAACGGGATCCCCGTGGCTGGTCTATTATTTACCATGGCCGGAGAGTGGTGCCCCATGGTACCGCTCCGTTTCAAATCCATGCATCCATTTCTAAAAGTCGTACGACACTTTTTCAGCATTTTGGACGGATGTTGCACCCTGTGGATATTTAATCTTCGGAAGGCCATAACTGTTGCTTCGTTTAGAGTTACGGGAGCCATAACCAGTCAAAATGAAGATCTCTGTGATTTCTACGGCTATGACCTCTTTAAGCCGTCACTGATTAGTTTCATACCCAAAAAATCTTATCCGAAACTCAATCGGGCCTTGGACGTTTTTTACCGTTCGTTCATTTGTCACGTGGATTTATTCTGCAAAACGGGATCCCCGTGGCTGGTCTATTATTTACCATGGCCGGAGAGTGGTGCCCCATGGTACCGCTCCGTTTCAAATCCATGCATCCATTTCTAAAAGTCGTTCGGCACTTTTTCGGCATTTTGGACAGATGTTGCACCTTGCACCGTAGATGTTGCACCATGTGGATATTGATTCTTCGGAAGGCCATAACTATTGGCTCGTTTAGAGTTACGGGAGCCATAACCAGTCAAAACGAAGATCTCTGTGAGTTCTACGGCTGTGATGGCTTTAAGCCGTCACTGGTTAGTTTCATACCCAAAAAATCTTATCCGAAACTCAATCGGGCCTTGGACGTTTTTACCGTTCGTTCATTCGTCACGTGGATTTTTTCTTCATAACGGTATCCCCGTGGCTGATCTATGATTTTCATTGGCCGGAGAGTGGTGCCCCATGGTATCGCTCCTTTTCAAATCCATGCATCCATTTCTAAAAGTCGTACAACACTTTTTCGGCATTTTGGACGGATGTTGCACCTTGCACCGTAGATGTTGCCCCCTGTGGATATTGATTCTTCGGAAGGCCATAACTGTTGGCTTGTTTAGAGTTACGGGAGCCATAACCAGTCAAAACGAAGATCTCTGTGAGTTCTACGGCTATGATAGCTTTAAGACGTCACTGGTTAGTTTCATACACAAAAAATCTTATCCGAAACTCAATCGGGCCTTGGACGTTTTTTACCGTTCGTTTATTTGTCACGTGGATTTTTTCTGCAAAACGGGATCCCCGTGGCTGGTCTATTATTTACCATCGCCGGAGAGTGGTGCCCCAAGGTACCGCTCTGTTTCAAATCCATGCATCCATTTCTAAAAGTCGTACGGCACTTTTTCGGCATTTTGGACGGATGTTGCACCTTGCACCGTCGATGTTGCACCCAGTGGATATTTATTCTTCGGAAGGCCATAACCGTTGGCTCGTTAAGAGTTACGGGAGCCATAACCAGTCAAAACAAAGATCTCTGTGATTTCTACGACTATGACTGCTTTAAGCCGTCACTGGTTAGTTTCATACCCAAAAAATCTTATCCGAAACTCAATCGGGCCTTGGACGTTTTTTACCGTTCATTCATTTGTCACGTGGATTTTTTCTGCAAAACGGGATCCCCGTGGCTGGTCTATTATTTACCATGGCCGTAGAGTAGTGCCCTATGGTACCGCTTCGTTTCAAATCCATGCATCCATTTCTAAAAGTCGTTCGGTACTTTTTCGGCATTTTGGACGGATGTTGCACCTTGCACCGTAGATGTTGCACCCTGTGGATATTGATTCTTCGGAAGGCCATAACTGTTGGCTCGTTTAGAGTTACGGGAGCCATAACCAGTCATAACGAAGATCTCTGTGAGTTCTACGGCTATGATGGCTTTAAGCCGTCACTGGTTAGTTTCATACCCAAAAAATCTTATCCGAAACTCAATCAGGCCTTGGACGTTTTTACCGTTCGTTCATTCGTCATGTGGATTTTTTCTTCATAACGGGATCCCCGTGGCTGATCTATGATTTTCATTGGCCGGAGAGTGGTGCCCCATTGTACCGCTCCGTTTCAAATCCATGCATCCATTTCTAAAAGTCGTACAGCACTTTTTCGGCATTTTGGATGGATGTTGCACCTTGCACCGTAGATGTTGCCCCTTGTGGATATTGATTCTTCGGAAGGCCATAACTGTTGGCTTGTTTAGAGTTACAGGAGCCATAACCAGTCAAAACGAAGATCTCTGTGAGTTCTACGGCTATGATAGCTTTAAGACGTCACTGGTTAGTTTCATACACAAAAAATCTTATCCGAAACTCAATCGGGCCTTGGACTTTTTTTACCGTTCGTTTATTTGTCACATGGATTTTTTCTGCAAAACGGGATCCCCATGGCTGGTCTATGATTTACCATCGCCGGAGAGTGGTGCCCCAAGGTACCGCTCCGTTTCAAATCCATGCATCCATTTCTAAAAGTCGTACGGCACTTTTTCGGCATTTTGGACGGATGTTGCACCTTGCACCGTCGATGTTGCACCCAGTGGATATTTATTCTTCGGAAGGCCATAACCGTTGGCTCGTTAAGAGTTACGGGAGTTATAACTAGTCAAAACAAAGACCTCTGTGAGTTTTACGGCTATGACAGCTTTAAGCCGTCACTGGTTAGTTTCATACCCAAAAAATCTTATCCGAAACTCAATCGGGCCTTGGACGTTTTTTACCGTTCGTTCATTCGTCACGTGGATTTTTTCTGCAAAACGGGATCCCCGTGGCTGGTCTATTATTTACCATGGCCATATAGTAGTGCCCCATGGTTCCGCTCCGTTTCAAATCCATGCATCCATTTCTAAAAGTCGTTCGGCACTTTTTCGGCATTTTGGACGTATGTTGCACCTTGCACCGTAGATGTTGCACCCTGTGGATATTGATTCTTCGGAAGGCCATAACTGTTGGCTCGTTTAGAGTTACGGGAGCCATAACCAGTCAAAACGAAGATCTCTGTGAGTTCTACGGCTATGATGGCTTTAAGCCGTCACTGGTTAGTTTCATACCCAAAAAATCATATCCGAATCTCAATCGGGCCTTGGACGTTTTTACCGTTCGTTCATTCCTCACGTGGATTTTTTCTGCATAACGGGATCCCCGTGGCTGGTCTATGATTTACCATGGCCGAAGAGTGGTGCCCCATGGTACCGCTCCGTTTCAAATCCATGCATCCATTTCTAAAAGTCGTACGGCACTTTTTCGGCATTTTGGACGGATGTTGCACCTTGCACCGTAGATGTTGCCCCCTGTGGATATTGATTCTTCGGAAGGCCATAACTGTTGGCTTGTTTAGAGTAACGGGGGCCATAACCAGTCAAAACGAAGATCACTGTGAGTTCTACGGCTATGACAGCTTTAAGACGTCACTGGTTAGTTTCATACCCAAAAAATCTTATCCGAAACTCAATCGGGCCTTGGACGTTTTTTACCGTTCGTTCATTCGCCACGTGGTTTTTTTCTGCAAAACGGGATCCCCATGGCTGGTCTATGATTTACCATCGCCGTAGAGTGGTGCCCCAAGGTACCGCTCCGTTTCAAATCCATGCATCCATTTCTAAAAGTCGTACGGCACTTTTTCAGCATTTTGGACGGATGTTGCACCTTGCACCGTAGATGTTGCCCCCTGTGGATATTGATTCTTCGGAAGGCCATAACTGTTGGCTTGTTTAGAGTCACGGGAGCCATAACCAGTCAAAACGAAGATCAATGTGAGTTCTACGGCTATGACAGCTTTAAGACGTCACTGGTTAGTTTCATACCCAAAAAATCTTATCCGAAACTCAATCGGGCCTTGGACGTTTTCTACCGTTCGTTCATTCGTCACGTGGATTTTTTCTGCAAAACGGGATCCCCGTGGCTGGTCTATGATTTACCATCGCCGGAGAGTGGTGCCCCAAGGTACTGCTCCGTTTCAAATCCATGCATCCATGTCTAAAAATTGTACGGCATTTTGGACGGATGTTGCACCTTGCACCGTCGATGTTGCACCCCGTGGATATTTATTCTTTGGAAGGCCATAACTGTTGGCTCGTTTAGAGTTACGGGAGCCATAACCAGTCAAAACGAAGATCTCTGTGATTTCTACAGCTATGACCGCTTTAAGCCGTCACTGCTTAGTTTCATACCCAAAAAATCTTATCCGAAACTCAATCGGGCCTTGGATGTTTTTTACAGTTCGTTCATTTGTCACGTGGATTTATTCTGCAAAACGGGATCCCCGTGGCTGGTCTATTATTTACCATGGCCGGAGAGTGGTGCCCCATGGTACCGCTCCGTTTCAAATCCATGCATCCATTTCTAAAAGTCGATCGGCACTTTTTCGGCATTTTGGACGGATGTTGCACCTAGCACCGTAGATGTTGCACCCTGTGGATATTAATTCTTCGGAAGGCCATAACTGTTGGCTCGTTTAGAGTTACGGGAGCCATAACCAGTCAAAACGAAGATCTCTGTGAGTTCTATGGCTATGATGGCTTTAAGCCGTCACTGGTAAGTTTCATACTCAAAAAATCTTATCCGAAACTCTATCGGGCCTTGGACGTTTTTTATCGTTTGTTCATTTGTCACGTGGATTTTTTCTGCAAAACGGGATCCCCGTAGCTGGTCTATGATTTACCATCGCCGGAGAGTGGTGCCCCATGGTACCACTCCGTTTCAAATCCATGCATCCATTTCTGAAAGTCGTACGGCACTTTTTCGGCATTTTGGACGGATGTTGCACCTTGCACCGTCGATGTTGCTCCCTGTGGATATTGATTCTTCGGAAGGTCATAACTTTTGGCTCGTTTAGAGTTACGGGAGCCATAACCAGTCAAAACGAAGATCTCTGTGAGTTCTACGGCTATGACAGCTTTAAGCCATCACTGGTTAGTTTCATACCCAAAAAATCTTATCCGAAACTTAATCGGGCCTTGGACGTTTTTTACCGTTCGTTCATTTGTCACGTGGATTTTTTCTGCAAAACGGGATATCCGTGACTGGTCTATGATTTACTATGACCGGAGAGTTGTGCCCCATGGTACCGCTCCGTTTCAAATCCATGCATCCATTTCTAAAAGTCGTACGGCACTTTTTCGGCATTTTGGACGGATGTTGCACCTTGCACCGTCAATGTTGCACACTATGGATATGGATTCTTCGGAAGGCCATAACCGTTAGCTCGTTTAAAGTTACGGGAGCCATAACCAGTCAAAACGAAGATCTCTGTGAGTTCTACGGCTATGACCGCTTTAAGCCGTCACTAGTTAGTTTCATACCCAAAAAATCTTATCCGAAACTCAATCGGGCCTTGGACGTTTTTTACCGTTCGTTCATTTGTCACATGGATTTTTTCTGCAAAACGGGATCCCCGTGGCTGGTCTATTATTTACCATGGCCGGAGAGTGGTGCCCCATGGTACCGCTCCATTTCAAATCCATGCATCCATTTCTAAAAGTCGTTCGGCACTTTTTCGGCATTTTGGACGGATGTTGCACCTTGCACCGTAGATGTTGCACCCTGTGGATATTGATTCTTCGGAAGGCCATAACTGTTGGCTCGTTTAGAGTTACGGGAGCCATAACCAGTCAAAACGAAGATCTTTGTGAGTTCTACGGCTATGACGGCTTTAAGCCGTCACTGGTTAGTTTCATACCCAAAAAATCTTATCCGAAACTCAATCGGGCCTTGGACGTTTTTACCGTTCGTTCATTCGCCACGTGGATTTTTTCTGCAGAACGGGATCCCTGTGGCTGGTCTATGATTTACCGTGGCCGAAGAGTGGTGCCCCATGGTACCGCTCTGTTTCAAATCCATGCATCCATTTCTAAAAGTCGTACGGCACTTTTTCGGCATTTTGGACGGATGTTGCACCTTGCACCGTAGATGTTGCCCCCTGTGGATATTGATTCTTCGGAAGGCCATAACTGTTGGGTTGTTTAGAGTTACGGGAGCCATAACCAGTCAAAAAGAAGATCTTTGTGAGTTCTACGGCTATGACAGCTATAAGACGTCACTGGTTAGTTTCATACCCAAAAAATCTTATCCGAAACTCAATCGGGCCTTGGACGTTTTTTACCGTTCGTTCATTCGTCATGTGGATTTTTTCTGCAAAACGGGATCCCCGTGGCTGGTCTATGATTTACCATCGCCGGAGAGTGGTGCCCCAAGGTACCGCTCCGTTTCAAATCCATGCATCCATTTCTAAAAGTCGTACGGCACTTTTTCGGCATTTTGGACGGATGTTGCACCTTGCACCGTCGATGTTGCACCCTGTGGATATTGATTCTTCGAAAGGCCATAACTGTTGGCTCGTTTAGAGTTACGGGAGCCATAACCAGTCAAAACGAAGATCTCTGTGAGTTCTACGGCTATGACAGCTTTAAGCCGTCACTGGTTAGTTTCATACCCAAAAAATCTTATCCGAAACTCAATCGGGCCTTGGACGTTTTTTACCGTTCGTTCATTCGTCGCATGGATTTTTTCTGCAAAATGGGATCCCCGTTGCTGGTCTATGATTTACCATCGCCGGAGAGTGGTGCCCCATGGTACCGCTCCGTTTCAAATCCATGCATCCATTTCTAAAAGTCGTTCGGCACTTTTTCGGCATTTTGGACGGATGTTGCACCTTGCACCGTAGATGTTGCACCCTGTGGATATTAATTCTTCGGAAGGCCATAACTGTTGGCTCGTTTAGAGTTACGGGAGCCATAACCAGTCAAAACGAAGATCTCTGTGATTTCTACGGCTATGATGGCTTTAAGCCGTCACTGGTTAGTTTCATACCCAAAAAAATCTTATCCGAAACTGTATCAGGCCTTGGACGTTTTTTATCGTTTGTTCATTTGTCACATGGATTTTTTCTGCAAAACGGGATCCCCGTAGCTGGTCTATGATTTACCATCGCCGGAGAGTGGTGCCCCATGGTACCGCTCCGTTTCAAATCCATGCATCCATTTCTAAAACTCGTACGGCACTTTTTCGGCACTTTGGACGGATGTTGCACCTTGCACCGTCGATGTTGCACCCTGTGGATATTGATTCTTCGGATGTCATAACTTTTGGCTCGTTTAGAGTTACGGGAGCCATAACCAGTCAAAACGAAGATCTCTGTGAGTTCTACGGCTATGACAGCTTTAAGCCATCACTGGTTAGTTTCATACCAAAAAAATCTTATCCGAAACTCAATCGGGCCTTGGACGTTTTTTACCGTTCGTTCATTCGTCACGTGGATTTTTTCTGCAAAACGGGATATCCGTGACTGGTCTATGATTTACTATGACCGGAGAGTTGTGCCCCATGGTACCGCTCCGTTTCAAATCCATGCATCCATTTCTAAAAGTCGTACGGCACTTTTTCGGCATTTTGGACGGATGTTGCACCTTGCACCATCGATGTTGCACACTATGGATATGGATTCTTCGGAAGGCCATAACCGTTAGCTCGTTTAGAGTTAAGGGAGCCATAACAGTCAAAACGAAGATCTCTGTGAGTTCTACGGCTATGACCGCTTTAAGCCGTCACTGGTTAGTTTCATACCCAAAAAATCTTATCCGAAACTCAATCGGGCCTTGGACGTTTTTTACCGTTCGTTCATTTGTCATGTGGATTTTTTCTGCAAAACGGGATCCCCGTGGCTGGTCTATTATTTACCATGGCCATATAGTAGTGCCCCATGGTTCCGCTTCGTTTCAAATCCATGCATCCATTTCTAAAAGTCGTTCGGCACTTTTTCGGCATTTTGGACGTATGTTGCACCTTGCACCGTAGATGTTGCACCCTGTGGATATTGATTCTTCGGAAGGCCATAACTGTTGGCTCGTTTAGAGTTACGGGAGCCATAACCAGTCAAAATGAAGATCTCTGTGAGTTCTACGGCTATGATGGCTTTAAGCCGTCACTGGTTAGTTTCATACCCAAAAAATCATATCCGAATCTCAATCGGGCCTTGGACGTTTTTACCATTCGTTCATTCCTCACGTGGATTTTTTCTGCATAACGGGATCCCCGTGGCTGGTCTATGATTTACCATGGCCGAAGAGTGGTGCCCCATGGTACTGCTCCGTTTCAAATCCATGCATCCATTTCTAAAAGTCGTACGGCACTTTTTCGGCATTTTGGACGGATGTTGCACCTTGCACCGTAGATGTTGCCCCCTGTGGATATTAATTCATCGGAAGGCCATAACTGTTGGCTTGTTTAGAGTAACGGGAGCCATAACCAGTCAAAACGAAGATCACTGTGAGTTCTACGGCTATGACAGCTTTAAGACGTCACTGGTTAGTTTCATACCCAAAAAATCTTATCCGAAACTCAATCGGGCCTTGGACGTTTTTTACCGTTCGTTCATTCGTCACGTGGTTTTTTTCTGCAAAACGGGATCCCCATGGCTGGTCTATGATTTACCATCGCCGTAGAGTGGTGCCCCAAGGTACCGCTCCGTTTCAAATCCATGCATCCATTTCTAAAAGTCGTACGGCACTTTTTCGGCATTTTGGACGGATGTTGCACCTTGCACCGTAGATGTTGCCCCCTGTGGATATTGATTCTTCGGAAGGCCATAACTGTTGGCTTGTTTAGAGTCACGGGAGCCATAACCAGTCAAAACGAAGATCACTGTGAGTTCTACGGCTATGACAGCTTTAAGACGTCACTGGTTAGTTTCATACCCAAAAAATCTTATCCGAAACTCAATCGGGCCTTGGACGTTTTCTACCGTTCGTTCATTCGTCACGTGGATTTTTTCTGCAAAACGGGATCCCCGTGGCTGGTCTATGATTTACCATCGCCGGAGAGTGGTGCCCCAAGGTACCGCTCCGTTTCAAATCCATGCATCCATGTCTAAAAATCGTACGGCACTTTTTCGGCATTTTGGACGGATGTTGCACCTTGCACCGTCGATGTTGCACCCTGTGGATATTTATTCTTTGGAAGGCCATAACTGTTGGCTCGTTTAGAGTTACGGGAGCCATAACCAGTCAAAACGAAGATCTCTGTGATTTCTACAGCTATGACCGCTTTAAGCCGTCACTGGTTAGTTTCATACCCAAAAAATCTTATCCGAAACTCAATCGGGCCTTGGATGTTTTTTACAGTTCGTTCATTTGTCACGTGGATTTATTCTGCAAAACGGGATCCCCGTGGCTGGTCTATTATTTACCATGGTCGGAGAGTGGTGCCCCATGGTACCGCTCCGTTTCAAATCCATGCATCCATTTCTAAAAGTCGATCGGCACTTTTTCGGCATTTTGGACGGATGTTGCACCTAGCACCGTAGATGTTGCACCCTGTGGATATTAATTCTTCGGAAGGCCATAACTGTTGGCTCGTTTAGAGTTACGGGAGCCATAACCAGTCAAAACGAAGATCTCTGTGAGTTCTATGGCTATGATGGCTTTAAGCCGTCACTGGTAAGTTTCATACTCAAAAAATCTTATCCGAAACTCTATCGGGCCTTGGACGTTTTTTATCGTTTGTTCATTTGTCACGTGGATTTTTTCTGCAAAACGGGATCCCCGTAGCTGGTCTATGATTTACCATCGCCGGAGAGTGGTGCCCCATGGTACCACTCCGTTTCAAATCCATGCATCCATTTCTAAAAGTCGTACGGCACTTTTTCGGCATTTTGGAGGGATGTTGCACCTTGCACCGTCGATGTTGCACCCTGTGGATATTGATTCTTCGGAAGGTCATAACTTTTGGCTCGTTTAGAGTTACGGGAGCCATAACCAGTCAAAACGAAGATCTCTGTGAGTTCTACGGCTATGACAGCTTTAAGCCATCACTGGTTAGTTTCATACCCAAAAAATCTTATCCGAAACTTAATCGGGCCTTGGACGTTTTTTACCGTTCGTTCATTTGTCACGTGGATTTTTTCTGCAAAACGGGATATCCGTGACTGGTCTATGATTTACTATGACCGGAGAGTTGTGCCCCATGGTACCGCTCCGTTTCAAATCCATGCATCCATTTCTAAAAGTCGTACGGCACTTTTTCGGCATTTTGGATGGATGTTGCACCTTGCACCGTCGATGTTGCACACTAGGGATATGGATTCTTCGGAAGGCCATAACCGTTAGCTCGTTTAAAGTTACGGGAGCCATAACCAGTCAAAACGAAGATCTCTGTGAGTTCTACGGCTATGACCGCTTTAAGCCGTCACTAGTTAGTTTCATACCCAAAAAATCTTATCCGAAACTCAATCGGGCCTTGGACGTTTTTTACCGTTCGTTCATTTGTCACATGGATTTTTTCTGCAAAACGGGATCCCCGTGGCTGGTCTATTATTTACCATGGCCGGAGAGTGGTGCCCCATGGTACCGCTCCATTTCAAATCCATGCATCCATTTCTAAAAGTCGTTCGGCACTTTTTCAGCATTTTGGACGGATGTTGCACCTTGCACCGTAGATGTTGCACCCTGTGGATATTAATTCTTCGGAAGGCCATAACTGTTGGCTCGTTTAGAGTTACGGGAGCCATAACCAGTCAAAACGAAGATCTTTGTGAGTTCTACGGCTATGACGGCTTTAAGCCGTCACTGGTTAGTTTCATACCCAAAAAATCTTATCCGAAACTCAATCGGGCCTTGGACGTTTTTACCGTTCGTTCATTCGCCACGTGGATTTTTTCTGCAGAACGGGATCCCTGTGGCTGGTCTATGATTTACCGTGGCCGAAGAGTGGTGCCCCATGGTACCGCTCTGTTTCAAATCCATGCATCCATTTCTAAAAGTCGTACGGCACTTTTTCAGCATTTTGGACGGATGTTGCACCTTGCACCGTAGATGTTGCCCCCTGTGGATATTGATTCTTCGGAAGGCCATAACTGTTGGGTTGTTTAGAGTTACGGGAGCCATAACCAGTCAAAAAGAAGATCTTTGTGAGTTCTACGGCTATGACAGCTTTAAGACGTCACTGGTTAGTTTCATACCCAAAAAATCTTATCCGAAACTCAATCGGGCCTTGGACGTTTTTTACCGTTCGTTCATTCGTCATGTGGATTTTTTCTGCAAAACGGGATCCCCGTGGCTGGTCTATGATTTACCATCGCCGGTGAGTGGTGCCCCAAGGTACCGCTCCGTTTCAAATCCATGCATCCATTTCTAAAAGTCGTACGGCACTTTTTCGGCATTTTGGACGGATGTTGCACCTTGCACCGTCGATGTTGCACCATGTGGATTTTGATTCTTCGAAAGGCCATAACTGTTGGCTCGTTTAGAGTTACGGGAGCCATAACCAGTCAAAACGAAGATCTTTGTGAGTTCTACGGCTATGACAGCTTTAAGCCGTCACTGGTTAGTTTCATACCCAAAAAATCTTATCCGAAACTCAATCGGGCCTTGGACGTTTTTTACCGTTCGTTCATTCGTCGCATGGATTTTTTCTGCAAAATGGGATCCCCATTGCTGGTCTATGATTTACCATCGCCGGAGAGTGGTGCCCCATGGTACCGCTCCGTTTCAAATCCATGCATCAATTTCTAAAAGTCGTTCGGCACTTTTTCGTCATTTTGGACGGATGTTGCACCTTGCACCGTAGATGTTGCACCCTGTGGATATTAATTCTTCGGAAGGCCATAACTGTTGGCTCGTTTAGAGTTACGGGAGCCATAACCAGTCAAAACGAAGATCTCTGTGAGTTCTACGGCTATGATGGCTTTAAGCCGTCACTGGTTAGTTTCATACCCAAAAAAATCTTATCCGAAACTCTATCAGGCCTTGGACGTTTTTTATCGTTTGTTCATTTGTCACGTGGATTTTTTCTGCAAAACGGGATCCCCGTAGCTGGTCTATGATTTACCATCGCTGGAGAGTGGTGCCCCATGGTAGCGCTCCGTTTCAAATCCATGCATCCATTTCTAAAACTCGTACGGCACTTTTTCGGCACTTTGGATGGATGTTGCACCTTGCACCGTCGATGTTGCACCCTGTGGATATTGATTCTTCGGATGTCATAACTTTTGGCTCGTTTAGAGTTACGGGAGCCATAACCAGTCAAAACAAAGATCTCTGTGAGTTCTACGGCTATGACAGCTTTAAGCCATCACTGGTTAGTTTCATACCAAAAAAATCTTATCCGAAACTCAATCGGGCCTTGGACGTTTTTTACCGTTCGTTCATTCGTCACGTGGATTTTTTCTGCAAAACGGGATATCCGTGACTGGTCTATGATTTACTATGACCGGAGAGTTGTGCCCCATGGTACCGCTCCGTTTCAAATCCATGCATCCATTTCTAAAAGTCGTACGGCACTTTTTCGGCATTTTGGACGGATGTTGCACCTTGCACCGTCGATGTTGCACACTGTGGATATGGATTCTTCGGAAGGCCATAACCGTTAGCTCGTTTAGAGTTACGGGAGCCATAACAGTCAAAACGAAGATCTTTGTGAGTTCTACGGCTATGACCGCTTTAAGCCGTCACTGGTTAGTTTCATACCCAAAAAATCTTATCCGAAACTCAATCGGGCCTTGGACGTTTTTTACCGTTCGTTCATTTGTCATGTGGATTTTTTCTGCAAAACGGGATCCCCGTGGCTGGTCTATTATTTACCATGGCCGGAGAGTGGTGCCCCATGGTACCGCTCCGTTTCAAATCCATGCATCCATTTCTAAAAGTCGTTCGGCACTTTTTCGGCATTTTGGACGGATGTTGCACCTTGCACCGTAGATGTTGCACCCTGTGGATATTGATTCTTCGGAAGGTCATAACTTTTGGCTCGTTTAGAGTTACGGGAACCATAACCAGTTAAAACAAAGATCTCTGTGAGTTCTACGGCTATGACAGCTTTAAGCCATCACTGGTTAGTTTCATACCCAAAAAATCTTATCCGAAACTCAATCGGGCCTTGGACGTTTTTTACCGTTCGTTCATTTGTCACGTGGATTTTTTCTGCAAAACGGGATATCCGTGACTGGTCAATGATTTACTATGACCGGAGAGTTGTGCCCCATGGTACCGCTCCGTTTCAAATCCATGCATCCATTTCTAAAAGTCGTACGGCACTTTTTCGGCATTTTGGACGGATGTTGCACCTTGCACCGTCGATGTTGCACACTGTGGATATGGATTCTTCGGAAGGCCATAACCGTTAGCTCGTTTAGAGTTACGGGAGCCATAACCAGTCAAAACGAAGATCTTTGTGAGTTCTACGGCTATGACCGCTTTAAGCCGTCACTAGTTAGTTTCATACCCAAAAAATCTTATCCGAAACTCAATCGGGCCTTGGACGATTTTTACCGTTCGTTCATTTGTCACATGGATTTTTTCTGCAAAACGGGATCCCCGTGGCTGGTCTATTATTTACCATGGCCGGAGAGTGGTGCCCCATGGTACCGCTCCGTTTCAAATCCATGCATCCATTTCTAAAAGTCGTTCGGCACTTTTTCGGCATTTTGGACGGATGTTGCACCTTGCACCGTAGATGTTGCACCCTGTGGATATTGATTCTTCGGAAGGCCATAACTGTTGGCTCGTTTAGAGTTACGGGAGCCATAACTAGTCAAAACGAAGATCTCTGTGAGTTCTACGGCTATGACGGCTTTAAGCCATCACTGGTTAGTTTCATACCCAAAAAATCTTATCCGAAACTCAATCGGGCCTTGGACGTTTTTACCGTTCGTTCATTCGCCACGTGGATTTTTTCTGCAGAACGGGATCCCTGTGGCTGGTCTATGATTTACCGTGGCCGAAGAGTGGTGCCCCATGGTACCGCTCCGTTTCAAATCCATGCATCCATTTCTAAAAGTCGTACGGCACTTTTTCGGCATTTTGGACGGATGTTGCACCTTGCACCGTAGATGTTGCCCCCTGTGGATATTGATTCTTCGGAAGGCCATAACTGTTGGGTTGTTTAGAGTTACGGGAGCCATAACCAGTCAAAAAGGAGATCTTTGTGAGTTCTACGGCTATGACAGCTTTAAGACGTCACTGGTTAGTTTCATACCCAAAAAATCTTATCCGAAACTCAATCGGGCCTTGGACGTTTTTTACCGTTCGTTCATTCGTCATGTGGATTTTTTCTGCAAAACGGGATCCACGTGGCTGGTCTATGATTTACCATCGCCGGAGAGTGGTGCCCCATGGTACCGCTCCGTTTCAAATCCATGCATCCATTTCTAATAGTCGTACGGCACTTTTTCGGCATTTTGGACGGATGTTGCACCTTGCACCGTCGATGTTGCACACTGTGGATATGGATTCTTCGGAAGGCCATAACCGTTAGCTCTTTAGAGTTACGGGAGCCATAACAGTCAAAACGAAGATCTCTGTGAGTTCTACGGCTATGACCGCTTTAAGCCGTCACTGGTTAGTTTCATACCCAAAAAATCTTATCCGAAACTCAATCGGGCCTTGGACGTTTTTAACCGTTCGTTCATTTGTCATGTGGATTTTTTCTGCAAAACGGGATCCCCGTGGCTGGTCTATTATTTACCATGGCCGGAGAGTGGTGCCCCATGGTACCGCTCCGTTTCAAATCCATGCAGCCATTTCTAAAAGTCGTTCGGCACTTTTTCGGCATTTTGGACGGATGTTGCACCTTGCACCGTAGATGTTGCACCCTGTGGATATTTATTCTTCGGAAGGTCATAACTTTTGGCTCGTTTAGAGTTACGGGAGCCATAACCAGTCAAAACGAAGATCTCTGTGAGTTCTACGGCTATGACAGCTTTAAGCCATCACTGGTTAGTTTCATACCCAAAAAATCTTATCCGAAACTCAATCGGGCCTTGGACGTTTTTTACCGTTCGTTCATTCGTCACGTGGATTTTTTCTGCAAAACGGGATCCATGTGGTTGGCCTATGATTTACCATGGCCGGAGAGTGGTGCCCCATGGTACCGCTCCATTTCAAATCCATGCATCCATTTCTAAAAGTCGTACGGCACTTTTTCGTCATTTTGGACGGATGTTGCACCTTGCACCGTCGATGTTGCACACTGTGGATATGGATTCTTCGGAAGGCCATAACCGTTAGCTCGTTTAGAGTTACGGAAGCTATAACCAGCTAAAACGAAGATCTCTGTGAGTTCTACGGCTATGACCGCTTTAAGCCGTCACTAGTTAGTTTCATACCCAAAAAATCTTATCCGAAACTCAATCGGGCCTTGGACGTTTTTTACTGTTCGTTCATTTGTCACATGGATTTTTTCTGCAAAACGGGATCCCCGTGGCTGGTCTATTATTTACCATGGCCGGAGAGTGGTGCCCCATGGTACCGCTCCGTTTCAAATCCATGCATCCATTTCTAAAAGTCGTTCGGCACTTTTTCGGCATTTTGGACGGATGTTGCACCTTGCACCATAGATGTTGCACCCTGTGGATATTGATTCTTCGGAAGGCCATAACTGTTGGCTCGTTTAGAGTTACGGGAGCCATAACCAGTCAAAACGAAGATCTCTGTGAGTTCTACGGCTATGATGGCTTTAAGCCGTCACTGGTTAGTTTCATACCCAAAAAATCTTATCCGAAACTCAATCGGGCCTTGGACGTTTTTACCGTTCGTTCATTCGCCACGTGGATTTTTTCTGCAGAACGGGATCCCTGTGGCTGGTCTATGATTTACCGTGGCCGAAGAGTGGTGCCCCATGGTACCGCTCCGTTTCAAATCCATGCATCCATTTCTAAAAGTCGTACGGCACTTTTTCGGCATTTTGGACGGATGTTGCACCTTGCACCGTCGATGTTGCACCCTGTGGATATTGATTCTTCGAAAGGCCATAACTGTTGGCTCGTTTAGAGTTACGGGAGCCATAACAAGTAAAAACGAAGATCTCTGTGAGTTCTACGGCTATGACAGCTTTAAGCCGTCACTGGTTAGTTTCATACACAAAAAATCTTATCCGAAACTCAATCGGGCCTTGGACGTTTTTTACCGTTCGTTCATTCGTCGCATGGATTTTTTCTGCAAAATGGGATCCCCGTTGCTGGTCTATGATTTACCATCGCCGGAGAGTTGTGCCCCATGGTACCGCTCCGTTTCAAATCCATGCATCCATTTCTAAAAGTCGTTCGGCACTTTTTCGGCATTTTGGACGGATGTTGCACCTTGCACCGTAGATGTTGCACCCCGTGGATATTAATTCTTCGTAAGGCCATAACTGTTGGCTCGTTTAGAGTTACGGGAGCCATAACCAGTCAAAACGAAGATCTCTGTGAGTTCTACGGCTATGATGGCTTTAAGCCATCACTGGTTAGTTTCATACCCAAAAAATCTTATCTGAAACTCTATCAGGCCTTGGACGTTTTTTATCGTTTGTTCATTTGTCACGTGGATTTTTTCTGCAAAACGGGATCCCCGTAGCTGGTCTATGATTTACCATCGCCGGAGAGTGGTGCCCCATGGTACTGCTCCGTTTCAAATCCATTCATCCATTTCTAAAACTCGTACGGCACTTTTTCGGCATTTTGGACGGATGTTGCACCTTGCACCGTCGATTTTGCACCCTGTGGATTATGATTCTTCGGATGTCATAACTTTTGGCTCGTTTAGAGTTACGGGAGCCATAACCAGTCAAAACGAAGATCTCTGTGAGTTCTACGGCTATGACAGCTTTAAGCTATCACTGGTTAGTTTCATACCCAAAAAATCTTATCCGAAACTCAATCGGGCCTTGGACGTTTTTTACCGTTCGTTCATTCGTCACGTGGATTTTTTCTGCAAAACGGGATATCCGTGACTGGTCTATGATTTACTATGACCGGAGAGTTGTGCCCCATGGTACCGCTCCATTTCAAATCCATGCATCCATTTATAAAAGTCGTACGGCACTTTTTCGGCATTTTGGACGGATGTTGCACCTTGCACCGTCGATGTTGCACACCGTGGATATGGATTCTTCGGAAGGCCATAACCGTTAGCTCGTTTAGAGTTACGGGAGCCATAATAGTCAAAACGAAGATCTCTGTGAGTTCTACGGCTATGACCGCTTTAAGCCGTCACTGGTTAGTTTCATACCCAAAAAATCTTTTCCGAAACTCAATCGGGCCTTGGACGTTTTTTACCGTTCGTTCATTTGTCATGTGGATTTTTTCTGCAAAACGGGATCCCCGTGGCTGGTCTATTATTTACCATGGCCGGAGAGTGGTGCCCCATGGTACCGCTCCGTTTCAAATCCATGCATCCATTTCTAAAAGTCGTTCGGCACTTTTTCGGCATTTTGGACGGATGTTGCACCTTGCACCGTAGATGTTGCACCCTGTGGATATTGATTCTTCGGAAGGCCATAACTGTTGGCTCGTTTAGAGTTACGGGAGCCATAACCAGTCAAAACGAAGATCTCTGTGAGTTCTACGGCTATGACGGCTTTAAGCCGTCACTGGTTAGTTTCATACCCAAAAAATCTTATCCGAAACTCAATCGGGCCTTGGACGTTTTTACCGTTCGTTCATTCGCCACGTGGATTTTTTCTGCATAACGGGATCCCTGTGGCTGGTCTATGATTTACCGTGGCCGAAAAGTGGTGCCCCATGGTACCGCTCCGTTTCAAATCCATGCATCCATTTCTAAAAGTCGTACGGCACATTTTCGGCATTTTGGACGGATGTTGCACCTTGCACCGTAGATGTTGCCCCCTGTGGATATTGATTCTTCGGAAGGCCATAACTATTGGCTTGTTTAGAGTTACGGGAGCCATAACCAGTCAAAACGAAGATCACTGTGAGTTCTACGGCTATGACAGCTTTAAGCCGTCACTGGTTAGTTTCATACCCAAAAAATCTTATCCGAAACTCAATCGGGCCTTGGACGTTTTTTACCGTTCGTTCATTCGTCGCATTGATTTTTTCTGCAAAATGGGATCCCCGTTGCTGGTCTATGATTTACCATCGCCGGAGAGTGGTGCCCCATGGTACCGCTCCGTTTCAAATCCATGCATCCATTTCTAAAAGTCGTACGACACTTTTTCAGCATTTTGGATGGATGTTGCACCTTGCACCGTCGATGTTGCACCCTATGGATATTGATTCTTCGGAAGGCCATAACTGTTGGCTCGTTTAGAGTTACGGGAGCCATAACCAGTCAAAACGAAAATCTCTGTGATTTCTACGGCTTTACCGCTTTAAGCTGTCACTGTTTAGTTTCATACCCAAAAAATCTTATCTGAAACTCAATCGGGCCTTGGATGTTTTTTATCGTTCGTTAATTTGTCACGTGGATTTTTTCTGCAAAATGAGATCCCCGTGGCTGATCTATGATTTACCATCGTCGGAGAGTGGTGCCCCATGGTACCGCTCCGTTTCAAATCCATGCATCCATTTTTAAAAGTCGTACGGCACTTTTTCGGCATTTTGGACGGATGTTGCACCTTGCACCGTCGATGTTGCACCCTGTGGATATTGATTCTTCGGAAGGTCATAACTTTTGGCTCGTTTAGAGTTACGGGAGCCATAACCAGTCAAAACGAAGATCTCTGTGAGTTCTACGGCTATGACAGCTTTAAGCCATCACTGGTTAGTTTCATACCAAAAAAATCTTATCCAAAACTCAATCGGGCCTTGGACGTTTTTTACCGTTCGTTCATTCGTCACGTGGATTTTTTCTGCAAAACAGGATCTCCGTGACTGGTCTATGATTTACTATGACCGGAGAGTGGTGCCCCATGGTACCGCTCCATTTCAAATCCATGCATCCATTTCTAAAAGTCGTACGGCACTTTTTTGGCATTTTGGACGGATGTTGCACCTTGCACCGTCGACGTTGCACACTGTGAATATGGATTCTTCGGAAGGTCATAACCGTTAGCTCGTTTTGAGTTTCGGGAGCCATAACCAGTCAAAATGAAGATCTCTGTGAGTTCTACGGCTATGACCGCTTTAAGCTGTCACTGGTTAGTTTCATACCCAAAAAATCTTATCTGAAACTCAGTCGGGGCTTGAACGTTTTTTACCGTTCGTTCCTTCGTAACGTGGATTTTTTCTGCAAAACGGGATCCCCGTGGCTGGTCTATGATATACCATGGCCGGAGAGTGGTGCCCCATGGTACCGCTCCGTTTCAAATCCATGCATCCATTTCTAAAAGTCGTACGGTACTTTTTCGGCATTTTGGACGGATGTTGCACCTTGCACCGTAGATGTTGCCCCCTGTGGATATTGATTCTTCGGAAGGCCATAACTGTTGGCTTGTTTAGAGTTACGGAAGCCATAACCAGTCAAAAAGACGATCTCTGTGAGTTCTACGGCTATGACAGCTTTAAGACGTCACTGGTTAGTTTCATAACCAAAAAATCTTATTCGAAACTCAATCGGGCCTTGGACGTTTTTTACCGTTCGTTCATTCGTCACGTGGATTTTTTCTGCAAAACGGGATCCCCGTGGCTGGTCTATGATTTACCATCCCCGGAGAGTGGTGCCCCAAGGTACCGCTCCGTTTCAAATCCATGCATCCATTTCTAAAAGTCTTATGGCACTTTTTCGGCATTTTGGACGGATGTTGCACCTTGCACCGTCGATGTTGCACCCTACGGATATTGATTCTTCGGAAGGCCATAACTTTTGGCTCGTTTAGAGTTACGGGAGCCATAACCAGTCAAAACGAAGATCTCTGTGAGTTCTACGGCTATGACGGCTTTAAGCCGTCACTGGTTAGTTTCATACCCAAAAAATCTTATCCGAAACTCAATCGGGCCTTGGACGTTTTTACCGTTCGTTCATTCGTCACGTGGATTTTTTCTGGATAACGGAATCCCCGTGGCTGGTCTATGATTTACCATGGCTGGAGAGTGGTGCCCCATGGTACCGCTCCGTTTCAAATCCATGCATCCATTTCTAAAAGTCGTACGGCACTTTTTTGTCATTTTGGACGGATGTTGCACCTTGCACCGTAGATGTTGCCCCCTGTGGATATTGATTCTTCGGAAGGCCATAACTGTTGGCTTGTTTAGAGTTACGGGAGCCATAACCAGTCAAAACGAAGATCTTTGTGAGTTCTACGGCTATGACAGCTTTAAGACGTTACTGGTTAGTTTCATACCCAAAAAATATTATCCGAAACTCAATCGGGCCTTGGACGTTTTTTACCATTCGTTCATTCGTCACGTGGATTTTTCCTGCAAAACGGGATCCCCGTGGCTGGTCTATGATTTACCATCGCCGGAGAGTGGTGCCCCATGGTACCGCTCCATTTCAAATCCATGCATCCATTTCTAAAAGTCGTACGGCACTTTTTCGGCATTTTGGACGGATGTTGCACCTTGCACCGTCGACGTTGCACACTGTGGATATGGATTCTTCGGAAGGCCATAACCGTTAGCTCGTTTAGAGTTTCGGGAGCCATAACCAGTCAAAACGAAGATCTTTGTGAGTTCTACGGCTATGACCTCTTTAAGCCGTCACTGGATAGTTTCATACCCAAAAAATCTTATCCGAAACTCAATCGGGGCTTGGACGTTTTTTACCGTTCGTTCCTTCGTCACATGGATTTTTTCTGCAAAATGGGATCCCCGTGGCTGGTCTATGATATACCACGGCTGGAGAGTGGTGCCCCATGGTACCGCTTCGTTTAAAATCCATGCATCCATTTCTAAAAGTCGTACGGCACTTTTTCGGCATTTTGGACGGATGTTGCACCTTGCACCGTAGATGTTGCCCCCTGTGGATATTGATTCTTCGGAAGGCCATAACTGTTGGCCTGTTTAGAGTTACGGGAGCCATAACCAGTCAAAAAGACGATCTCTGTGAGTTCTACGGCTATGACAGCTTTAAGACGTCACTGGTTAGTTTCATAACAAAAAAATCTTATCCGAAACTCAATCGGGCCTTGGACGTTTTTTACCGTTCGTTCATTCGTCACGTGGATTTTTTCTGCAAAACGGGATCCCCGTGGCTGGTCTATGATTTACCATCGCCGGAGAGTGGTGCCCCAAGGTACCGCTCCGTTTCAAATCCATGCATCCATTTCTAAAAGTCGTACGGCACTTTTTCGCCATTTTGGACGGATGTTGCACCTTGCACCGTCGATGTTGCACCCTGTGGATATTGATTCTTCGGAAGGCCATAACTATTGGCTCGTTTAGAGTTATGGGAGCCATAACCAGTCAAAACGAAGATCTCTGTGAGTTCTACGGCTATGACGGCTTTAAGCCGTCACTGGTTAGTTTCATACCCAAAAAATCTTATCCGAAACTCAATCGAGCCTTGGACGTTTTTACCGTTCGTTTATTCGTCACGTGGATTTTTTCTGGATAACGGGATCCCCGTGGCTGGTCTATGATTTACCATGGCTGGAGAGTGGTGCCCATGGTACCGCTACGTTTCAAATCCATGCATCCATTTCTAAAAGTCGTACGGCACTTTTTTGTCATTTTGGACGGATGTTGCACCTTGCACCGTAGATGTTGCACCCTGTGGATATTGATTCTTCGGAAGGCCATAACTGTTGGCTTGTTTAGAGTTACGGGAGCCATAACCAGTCAAAACGAAGATCTTTGTGAGTTCTACGGCTATGACAGCTTTAAGACGTTACTGGTTAGTTTCATACCCAAAAAATATTATCCGAAACTCAATCGGGCCTTGGACGTTTTTTACCATTCGTTCATTCGTCACGTGGATTTTTCCTGCAAAACGGGATCCCCGTGGCTGGTCTATGATTTACCATCGCCGGAGAGTGGTGCCCCATGGTACCGCTCCATTTCAAATCCATGCATCCATTTCTAAAAGTCGTACGGCACTTTTTCGGCATTTTGGACGGATGTTGCACCTTGCACCGTCGACGTTGCACACTGTGGATATGGATTCTTCGGAAGGCCATAACCGTTAGCTCGTTTAGACTTTCGGGAGCCATAACTAGTCAAAACGAAGATCTTTGTGAGTTCTACGGCTATGACCTCTTTAAGCCGTCACTGGTTAGTTTCATACCCAAAAAATCTTATCCGAAACTCAGTCGGGGCTTGGACGTTTTTTACCGTTCGATCCTTCGTCACGTGGATTTTTTCTGCAAAATGGGATCCCCGTGGCTGGTCTATGATATACCACGGCCGGAGAGTGGTGCCCCATGGTACCGCTTCGTTTAAAATCCATGCATCCATTTCTAAAAGTCGTACGGCACTTTTTCGGCATTTTGGACGGATGTTGCACCTTGCACCGTAGATGTTGCCCCCTGTGGATATTGATTCTTCGGAAGGCCATAATTGTTGGCCTGTTTAGAGTTATGGGAGCCATAACCAGTCAAAAAGACGATCTCTGTGAGTTCTACGGCTATGACAGCTTTAAGACGTCACTGGTTAGTTTCATAACAAAAAAATCTTATCCGAAACTCAATCGGGCCTTGGACGTTTTTTACCGTTCGTTCATTCGTCACGTGGATTTTTTCTGCAAAACGGGATCCCCGTGGCTGGTCTATGATTTACCATCGCCGGAGAGTGGTGCCCCAAGGTACCGCTCCGTTTCAAATCCATGCATCCATTTCTAAAAGTCGTACGGCACTTTTTCGGCATTTTGGACGGATGTTGCACCTTGCACCGTCGATGTTGCACCCTGTGGATATTGATTCTTCGGAAGGCATAACTATTGGCTCGTTTAGAGTTACGGGAGCCATAACCAGTCAAAACGAAGATCTCTGTGAGTTCTACGGCTATGACGGCTTTAAGCCGTCACTGGTTAGTTTCATACCCAAAAAATCTTATCCGAAACTCAATCGAGCCTTGGACATTTTTACCGTTCGTTCATTCGTCACGTGGATTTTTTCTGGATAACGGGATCCCCGTGGCTGGTCTATGATTTACCATGGCTGGAGAGTGGTGCCCATGGTACCGCTCCGTTTCAAATCCATGCATCCATTTATAAAAGTCGTACGGCACTTTTTCGGCATTTTGGACGGATGTTGCACCTTCCACCGTAGATGTTGCCCCCTGTGGATATTGATTCTTCGGAAGGCCATAACTGTTCGCTTGTTTAGAGTTACGGGAGCCATAACCAGTCAAAACGAAGATCTTTGTGAGTTCTACGGCTATGACAGCTTTAAGACGTCACTGGTTAGTTTCATACCCAAAAAATATTATCCGAAACTCAATCGGGCCTTGGACGTTTTTTACCATTCGTTCATTCGTCACTTGGATTTTTTCTGCAAAACGGGATCCCCGTGGCTGGTCTATGATTTACCATCGCCGGAGAGTGGTGCCCCAAGGTACCGCTCCGTTTCAAATCCATGCATCCATTTCTAAAAGTCGTACGGCACTTTTTCGGCATTTTGGACGGATGTTGCACCTTGCACCGTCGATGTTGCACCCTGTGGATATTGATTCTTCGGAAGGCCATAACTATTGGCTCGTTTAGAGTTACGGGAGCCATAACCAGTCAAAACGAAGATCTCTGTGAGTTCTACGGCTATGACGGCTTTAAGCCGTCACTGGTTAGTTTCATACCCAAAAAATCTTATCCGAAACTCAATTGGGCCTTGGACGTTTTTTACCGTTCGTTCATTCGTCACGTGGATTTTTTCTGCAAAACGGGATCCACGTGGCTAGTCTATGATTTACCATCGCCGGAGAGTGGTGCCCCATGGTACCGCTCCATTTCAAATCCATGCATCCATTTCTAAAAGTGGTACGACACTTTTTCAGCATTTTGGACAGATGTTGCACCTTGCACCGTCGATGTTGCACCCTATGGATATTGATTCCTCGGAAGGCCATAACTGTTGGCTCATTTAGAGTTACGGGAGCCATAACCAGACAAAACGAAGATCTCTGTGATTTCTACGGCTATGACCGCTTTAAGCCGTCACTGGTTAGTTTCATACCCAAAAAATCTTATCCGAAACTCAATCGGGCCTTGGATGTTTTTTATCGTTCGTTAATTTGTCACGTGGATTTTTTCTGCAAAACGGGATCCCCGTGGCTGGTCTATGATTTACCATCGCCGGAGAGTGGCTCCCCATGGTACCGCTCCGTTTCAAATCCATGCATCCATTTCTAAAAGTCGTACGGCACTTTTTCGGCATTTTGGACGGATGTTGCACCTTGCACCGTCGATGTTGCACCCTGTGGATATTGATTCTTCGGAAGGTTATAACTTTTGGCTCGTTTAGAGTTACATGAGTCATAACAGTCAAAACGAAGATCTCTGTGAGTTCTACGGCTATGACAGCTTTAAGCCATCACTGGTTAGTTTCATACCCAAAAAATCTTATCCGAAACTCAATCGGGCCTTGGACGTTTTTTACCGTTCGTTCATTCGTCACGTGGATTTTTTCTGCAAAACGGGATCTCCGTGACTGGTCTATGATTTACCATGACAGGAGAGTGGTGCCCCATGGTACCGCTCCGTTTCAAATCCATGCATCCATTTCTAAAAGTCGTACGGCACTTTTTTGGCATTTTGGACGGATGTTGCACCTTGCACCGTCGATGTTGCACACTATGGATATGGATTCTTCGGAAGGCCATAACCGTTAGCTCGTTGAGAGTTACGGGAGCCATAACCAGTCAAAACGAAGATCTCTATGAGTTCTACGGCTATGACCGCTTTAAGCCGTCACTGCTTAGTTTCGTAACCAAAAAATCTTATCCGAAACTCAATTGGGGCTTGGACGTTTTTTACTGTTCGTTCCTTCGTCACGTGGATTTTTTCTGCAAAACGGGATCCCCGTGGCTGGTCTATGATATACCATGGCCGGAGAGTGGTGCCCCATGGTACCGCTCTGTTTCAAATCCATGCATCCATTTCTAAAAGTCGTACGGAAGTTTTCGGCATTTTGGACGGATGTTGCACCTTGCACCGTAGATGTTGCCCCCTGTGGATATTGATTCTTCGGAAGGCCATAACTGTTGGCTTGTTTAGAGTTACGGGAGCCATAACCTGTCAAAACGAAGATCTCTATGAGTTCTACGGCTATGACAACTTTAAGACGTCACTGGTTAGTTTCATACCCAAAAAATCTTATCCAAAACTCAATCGGGCCTTGGACGTTTTTTACCGTTCGTTCATTCGTCACGTGGATTTTTTCTGCAAAACGGGATCCCCGTGGCTGGTCTATGATATACCATGGCCGGAGAGTGGTGCCCCATGGTACCGCTCTGTTTCAAATCCATGCATCCATTTCTAAAAGTCGTACGGCACTTTTCGGCATTTTGAACGGATGTTGCACCTTGCACCGTAGATGTTGCCCCCTATGGATATTGATTCTTCGGAAAGCCATAACTGTTGGCTTGTTTAGAGTTACGGGAGCCATAACCAGTCAAAACGAAGATCTCTGTGAGTTCTACGGCTATGACAGCTTTAAGACATCACTGGTTAGTTTCATACCCAAAAAATCTTATCCGAAACTCAATCAGGCCTTGGACGTTTTTTACCGTTCGTTCATTCGTCACGTTGATTTTTTCTGCAAAACGGGATCCCCGTGGCTGGTCTATGATTTACCATCGCCGGAGAGTGGTGCCCCAAGGTACCGCTCCGTTTCAAATCCATGCATCCATTTCTAAAAGTCGTACGGCACTTTTTCGGCATTTTGGACGGATGTTGCACCTTGCACCGTCGATGTTGCACCCTGTGGATATTGATTCTCCGGAAGAACATAACTATTGGCTCGTTTAGAGTTACGGGAGCCATAACCAGTCAAAACGAGGATCTCTGTGAGTTCTACGGCTATGACAGCTTTAAGACGTCACTAGTTAGTTTCATACCCAAAAAATCTTATCCGAAACTCAATCGGGCCTTGGATGTTTTTTATCGTTCGTTAATTTGTCACGTGGATTTTTTCTGCAAAACGAGATCCCTGTGGCTGGTCTATGATTTACCATCGTCGGAGAGTGGCGCCCCTTGGTACCGCTCCGTTTCAAATCCATGCATCCATTTCTAAAAGTCGTACGGCACTTTTGCGGCATTTTGGACGGATGTTGCACCTTGCACCGTCGATGTTGCACCCTGTGGATATTGATTCTTCGGAAGGTCATAACTTTTGGCTCGTTTAGAGTTACGGGAGCCATAACCAGTCAAAACGAAGATCTCTGTGAGTTCTACGGCTATGACAGCTTTAAGCCATCACTGGTTAGTTTCATACCAAAAAAATCTTATCCAAAACTCAATCGGGCCTTGGACGTTTTTTACCGTTCGTTCATTCGTCACGTGGATTTTTTCTGCAAAACAGGATCTCCGTGACTGGTCTATGATTTACTATGACCGGAGAGTGGTGCCCCATGGTACCGCTCCATTTCAAATCCATGCATCCATTTCTAAAAGTCGTACGGCACTTTTTCGGCATTTTGGACGGATGTTGCACCTTGCACCGTCGACGTTGCACACTATGGATATGGATTCTTCGGAAGGCCATAACCGTTAGCTCGTTTAGAGTTTCGGGAGCCATAACCAGTCAAAACGAAGATCTCTGTGATTTCTACGGCTATGACCGCTTTAAGCCATCACTGTTTAGTTTCATACCCAAAAAATCTTATCTGAAACTCATTCGGGGCTTGGACATTTTTTACCGTTCGTTCCTTCGTCACGTGGATTTTTTCTGCAAAACGGGATCCCCGTGGCTGGTCTATGATATACCATGGCCGGAGAGTGGTGCCCTATGGTACCGCTCCATTTCAAATCCATGCATCCATTTCTAAAAGTCGTACGGCACTTTTTCGGCATTTTGGACGGATGTTGCACCTTGCACCGTAGATGTTGCCCCCTGTGGATATTGATTCTTCGGAAGGCCATAACTGTTGGCTTGTTTAGAGTTACGGGAGCCATAACCAGTCAAAAAGACGATCTCTATGAGTTCTACGGCTATGACAGCTTTAAGACGTCACTGGTTAGTTTCATAACCAAAAAATCTTATCCGTAACTCAATCGGGCCTTGGACGTTTTTTACCGTTCGTTCATTCGTCACGTGGATTTTTTCTGCAAAACGGGATCCCCGTGGCTGGTCTATGATTTACCATCGCCGGAGAGTGGTGCCCCAAGGTACCGCTCCGTTTCAAATCCATGCATCCATTTCTAAAAGTCGTACGGCACTTTTTCGGCATTTTGGACGGATGTTGCACCTTGCACCGTCGATGTTGCACCCTGTGGATATTGATTCTTCGGAAGGCCATAACTATTGGCTCGTTTAGAGTTACGGGAGCCATAACCAGTCAAAACGAAGATCTCTGTGAGTTCTACGGCTATGACGGCGTTAAGCCGTCATTGGTTAGTTTCATACCCAAAAAATCTTATCCGAAATTCAATCGGGCCTTGGACGTTTTTACCGTTCGTTCATTCGTCACGTGGATTTTTTCTGGATAACGGAATCCCCATGGCTGGTCTATGATTTACCATGGCTGGAGTGTGGTGCCCCATGGTACCGCTCCGTTTCAAATCCATGCATCCATTTCTAAAAGTCGTACGGCACTTTTTCGGCATTTTGGACGGATGTTGCACCTTGCACCGTAGATGTTGCCCCCTGTGGATATTGATTCTTCGGAAGGCCATAACTGTTGGCTTGTTTAGAGTTACGGGAGCCATAACCAGTCAAAACGAAGATCTTTGTGAGTTCTACGGCTATGACAGCTTTAAGACGTCACTGGTTAGTTTCATACCCAAAAAAAATTATCCGAAACTCAATCGGGCCTTGGACGTTTTTTACCGTTCGTTCATTCATCACGTGGATTTTTTCTGCAAAATGGGATCCACGTTGCTGGTCTATGATTTACCATCGCCGGAGAGTGGTGCCCCATGGTACCGCTCCGTTTCAAATCCATGCATCCATTTCTAAAAGTGGTACGACACTTTTTCAGCATTTTGGACGGATGTTGCACCTTGCACCGTCGATGTTGCACCCTATGGATATTGATTCTTCGGAAGGCCATAACTGTTGGCTCGTTTAGAGTTACGGGAGCCATAACCAGTCAAAACGAAGATCTCTGTGATTTCTACGGCTATGACCGCTTTAAGCCGTCACTGGTTAGTTTCATACCCAAAAAATCGTATCCGAAACTCAATCGGGCCTTGGATGTTTTTTATCGTTCGTTAATTTGTCACGTGGATTTTTTCTGCAAAACGGGATCCCCGTGGCTGGTCTATGATTTACCATCGCCGGAGAGTGGTGCCCCAAGGTACCGCTCCGTTTCAAATCCATGCATCCATTTCTAAAAGTCGTATGGCACTTTTTCGGCATTTTGGACGGATGTTGCACCTTGCACCGTCGATGTTGCACCCTGTGGATATTGATTCTTCGGAAGGCCATAACTATTGGCTCGTTTAGAGTTACGGAATCCATAACCAGTCAAAACGAAGATCTCTGTGAGTTCTACGGCTATGACAGCTTTAAGCCGTCACTGGTTAGTTTCATTCCCAAAAAATCTTATCCGAAACTCAATCGGGCCTTGGACGTTTTTTACCGTTCGTTCATTCGTCACGTGGATTTTTTCTGCAAAACGGGATCCACGTTGCTGGTCTATGATTTACCATCGCCGGAGAGTGTTGCCCCATGGTACCGCTCCGTTTCAAATCCATGCATCCATTTCTAAACGTGGTACGACACTTTTTCAGCATTTTGGACGGATGTTGCACCTTGCACCGTCGATGTTGCACCCTATGGATATTGATTCTTCGGAAGGCCATAACTGTTGGCTCGTTTAGAGTTACTGGAGCCATAACCAGTCAAAACGAAGATCTCTGTGATTTCTACGGCTATGACCGCTTTAAGCCGTCACTGGTTAGTTTCATACCCAAAAAATCTTATCCTAAACTCAATCGGGCCTTGGATGTTTTTTATCGTTCGTTAATTTGTCACGTGGATTTTTTCTGCAAAACGGGATCCCCGTGGCTGGTCTATGATTTACCATCGCCGGAGAGTGGCGCCCCATGGTACCGCTCCGTTTCAAATCCATGCATCCATTTCTAAAAGTCGTACGGTATTTTTTCGGCATTTTGGACGGATGTTGCACCTTGCACCGTCGATGTTGCACCCTGTGGATATTGATTCTTCGGAAGGTCATAACTTTTGGCTCGTTTAGAGTTACAGGAGCCATAACAGTCAAAACGAAGATCTCTGTGAGTTCTACGGCTATGACAGCTTTAAGCCATCACTGGTTAGTTTCATACCCAAAAAATCTTATCCGAAACTCAATCGGGCCTTGGACATTTTTTACCGTTCGTTCATTCGTCACGTGGATTTTTTCTGCAAAACGGGGTCCCCGTTGCTGGTCTATGATTTACCATCGCCGGAGAGTGGTGCCCTATGGTACCGCTCCGTTTCAAATCCATGCATCCATTTCTAAAAGTCGTACGACACTTTTTCAGCATTTTGGACGGATGTTGCACCTTGCACCGTCGATGTTGCACACTGTGGATATGGATTCTTCGGAAGGCCATAACCGTTAGCTCGTTTAGAGTTACGGGAGCCATAACCAGTCAAAACGAAGATCTCTATGAGTTCTACGGCTATGACCGCTTTAAGCCGTCACTGGTTAGTTTCATAACCAAAAAATCTTATCCGAAACTCAATTGGGGCTTGGTCGTTTTTTACCGTTCGTTCCTTCGTCACGTGGATTTTTTCTGCTAAAACGGGATCCCCGTGGCTGGTCTATGATATACCATGGCCGGAGAGTGGTGCCCCATGGTACCGCTCTGTTTCAAATCCATGCATCCATTTCTAAAAGTCGTACGGCACTTTTCGGCATTTTGGACGGATGTTGCACCTTGCACCGTAGATGTTGCCCCCTGTGGATATTGATTCTTCGGAAGGCCATAACCGTTGGCTTGTTTAGAGTTATGGGAGCCATAACCAGTCAAAACGAAGATTTCTGTGAGTTCTACGGCTATGACATCTTTAAGACGTCACTGGTTAGTTTCATACCCAAAAAATCTTATCCGAAACTCAATCGGGCCTTGGACGTTTTTTACCGTTCGTTCATTCGTCACGTGGATTTTTTCTACAAAACGGGATCCCCGTGGCTGGTCTATGATTTACCATCGCCGGAGAGTGGTGCCCCAAGGTACCGCTCCGTTTCAAATCCATGCATCCATTTCTAAAAGTCGTACGGCACTTTTTCGGCATTTTGGACGGATGTTGCACCTTGCACCGTCGATGTTGCACCCTGTGGATATTGATTCTCCGGAAGGCCATAACTATTGGCTCGTTTAGAGTTACGGGAGCCATAACCAGTCAAAACGAAGATCTCTGTGAGTTCTACGGCTATGAAAGCTTTAAGACATCACTGGTTAGTTTCATACCCAAAAAATCTTATCCGAAACTCAATCGGGCCTTGGACGTTTTTTACCGTTCGTTCATTCGTCACGTGGATTTTTTCTGCAAAACGGGATCCCCGTTGCTGGTCTATGATTTACCATCGCCGGAGAGTGGTGCCCTATGGTACCGCTCCATTTCAAATCCATGCATCCATTTCTAAAAGTCGTACGACACTTTTTCAGCATTTTGGACGGATGTTGCACCTTGCACCGTCGATGTTGCACCCTATGGATATTGATTATTCGGAAGGCCATAACTGTTGGCTCGTTTAGAGTTACGGGAGCCATAACCAGTCAAAACGAAGATCTCTGTGATTTCTACGGCTATGAATGCTTTAAGCCATCACTGGTTAGTTTCATACCCAAAAAACCTTATCCGAAACTCAAACGGGTGCTTGGATGTTTTTTATCGTTCGTTAAATTGTCACGTGGATTTTTTCTGCAAAACGGGATCCCCGTGGTTCGTCTATGATTTACAATCACCGGAGAGTGGCGCCCCATGGTACCGCTCCGTTTCAAATCCATGCATCCATTTCTAAAAGTCGTACGGCACTTTTTCGGCATTTTGGACGGATGTTGCACCTTGCACCGTCGATGTTGCACCCTATGGATATTGATTCTTCGGAAGGTCATAACTTTTGGCTCGTTTAGAGTTACGGGAGCCATAACCAGTCAAAACGAAGATCTCTGTGAGTTCTACGGCTATGACAGCTTTAAGCCATCACTGGTTAGTTTCATACCCAAAAAATCTTATCCGAAACTCAATCGGGCCTTGGACGTTTTTTACCGTTCGTTCATTCGTCACGTGGATTTTTTCTGCAAAACGGGATCTCCGTGACTGGTCTATGATTTACTATGATCGGAGAGTGGTGCCCCATGGTACCGCTCCGTTTGAAATCCATGCATCCATTTCTAAAAGTCGTACGGCACTTTTTCGGCATTTTGGACGGATGTTGCACCTTGCACCGTCGATGTTGCACACTGTGGATATGGATTCTTCGGAAGGCCATAAGCTCGTTTAGAGTTACGGGAGCCATAACCTGTCAAAATGAATATCTTTGTGAGTTCTACGGCTATGACCGCTTTAAGCCGTAACTGGTTAGTTTCATACCCAAAAAATCTTATCCGAAACTCAATCGGGGCTTGGACGTTTTTTACCGTTCGTTCCTTCGTCACGTGGATTTTTTCTGCAAAACGGGATCCCCTTGGCTGGTCTATGATATACCATGGCCGGAGAGTGGTTCCCCATGGTACCGCTCCGTTTCAAATCCATGCATCCATTTCTAAAAGTCGTACGGCACTTTTTCGGCATTTTGGACGGATGTTGCACCTTGCATCGTAGATGTTGCCCCCTGTGGATATTGATTCTTCGGAAGGCCATAACTGTTGACTTGTTTAGAGTTACGGAAGCCATAACCAGTCAAAACGAAGATCTCTGTGAGTTCTACGGCTATGACAGCTTTAAGACGTCACTGGTTAGTTTCATACCCAAAAAATCTTATCTGAAACTCAATCGGGCCTTGGATGTTTTTTACCGTTCGTTCATTCGTCACGTGGATTTTTTCTGCAAAACGGGATCCCCGTGGCTGGTCTATGATTTACCATCGCCAGAAAGTGGTGCCCCAAGGTACCGCTCCGTTTCAAATCCATGCATCCATTTCTAAAAGTCGTACGGCACTTTTTCAGCATTTTGGACGGATGTTGCACCTTGCACCGTCGATGTTGCACCCTGTGGATATTGATTATTCGGAAGGCCATAACTTTTGGCTCGTTTAGAGTTACGGGAGCCATAACCAGTCAAAACGAAGATCTCTGTGAGTTCTACGGCTATGACGGCTTTAAGCCGTCACTGGTTAGTTTCATACCCAAAAATCTTATCCGAAACTCAATCGGGCCTTGGACGTTTTTTACCGTTCGTTCATTCGTCATGTGGATTTTTTCTGCAAAACGGGATCCCCGTTGCTGGTCTATGATTTACCATCGCCGGAGAGTGGTGCCCCATGGTACCGCTCCGTTTCAAATCCATGCATCCATTTCTAAAAGTCGTACGACACTTTTTCAGCATTTTGGACGGATGTTGCACCTTGCACCGTCGATGTTGCACCCTATGGATATTGATTATTCGGAAGGCCATAACTGTTGGCTCGTTTAGAGTTACGGGAGCCATAACCAGTCAAAACGAAGATCTCTGTGATTTCTACGGCTATGACTGCTTTAAGTCATCACTGGTTAGTTTCATACCCAAAAAATCTTATCCAAAACTCAATCGGGCCTTGGACGTTTTTTATCGTTTGTTCATTTGTCACGTGGATTTTTTCTGCAAAACGGGATCCCCGTGGCTGGTCTATGATTTACCATCGCAGGAGAGTAGTGCCCCATGGTACCGCTCCGTTTCAAATCCATGCATCCATTTCTAAAAGTCGTACGGCACTTTTTCGGCATTTTGGATGGATGTTGCACCTTGCACCGTCGATGTTGCACCCTGTGGATATTGATTCTTCGGAAGGTCATAACTTTTGGCTCGTTTAGAGTTACGGGAGCCATAACTAGTCAAAACGAAGATCTTTGTGATTTCTACGGCTATGACCGCTTTAAGCCATCACTGGTTAGTTTCATAACCAAAAAATCTTATCCGAAACTCAATCGGGCCTTGGATGTCTTTTATCGTTCGTTAATTTGTCACGTGGATTTTTTCAGCAAAACTGGATCCCCATGGCTGGTCTATGATTTACCATCGCCGGAGAGTGGCGCCCCATGGTACCGCTCCATTTCAAATCCATGCATCCATTTCTAAAAGTTGTACGGCACTTTTTCGGCATTTTGGACGGATGTTGCACCTTTCACCGTCGATGTTGCACCCTGTGGATATTGATTCTTCGGAAGGTCATAACTTTTGGCTCGTTTAGAGTTATGGGAGCCATAACCAGTCAAAACGAAGATCTCTGTGAGTTCTACGGCTATGACAACTTTAAGCCATCACTGGTTAGTTTCATACCCAAAAAATCTTATCCGAAACTCAATCGGGCCTTGGACGTTTTTTACCGTTCGTTCATTCGTCATGTGGATTTTTTCTGCAAAATGGGATCTCCGTGACTGGTCTATGATTTACTATGACCGGAGAGTGGTTCCCTATGGTACCGCTCCGTTTCAAATCCATGCATCCATTTCTAAAAGTCGTACGGCACTTTTTCGGCATTTTGGACGGATGTTGCACCTTGCACCGTCGATGTTGCACACTGTGGATATGGATTCTTCGGAAGGCCATAACCGTTAGCTCGGTTAGAGTTACGGGAGCCATAACTAGTCAAAATGAATATCTCTGTGAGTTCTACGGCTATGACCGCTTTAAGCCGTCACTGGTTAGCTCATACCCAAAAAACTTATCCGAAACTCAATCGGGGCTTGGACGTTTTTTACCGTTCGTTCCTTCGTCACGTGGATTTTTTCTGCAAAACGGGATCCCCGTGGCTGGTCTATGATATACCATGGCCGGAGAGTGGTGCCCCATGGTACCGCTCCGTTTCAAATCCACGCATCCATTTCTAAAAGTCGTACGGCACTTTTTCGGCATTTTGGACGGATGTTGCACCTTGCACCGTAGATGTTGCCCCCGGTGGATATTGATTCTTCGGAAAGCCATAACTGTTGGCTTGTTTAGAGTTATGGGAGCCATAACCAGTCAAAACGAAGATCTCTGTGATTTCTTCGGCTATGACAGCTTTAAGACGTCACGGGTTAGTTTCATACCCAAAAAATCTTATCTGAAACTCAATCGGGCCTTGGACGTTTTTTACCGTTCGTTCATTCATCACGTGGATTTTTTCTGTAAAACGGGATCCCCGTGGCTGGTCTATGATTTACCATCGCCGGAGAGTGGTGCCCCAAGGTACCGCTCCATTTCAAATCCATGCATCCATTTCTAAAAGTCGTACGGCACTTTTTCGGCATTTTGGACGGATGTTGCACCTTGCACCGTCGATGTTGCACCCTGTGGATATTGATTCTTCGGAAGGCCATAACTATTGGCTCGTTTAGAGTTACGGGAGCCATAACCAGTCAAAACGAAGATCTCTGTGAGTTCTACGGCTATGACAGCTTTAAGTCGTCATTGGTTAGTTTCATACCCAAAAAATCTTATCCGAAACTCAATCGGGCCTTGGAAGTTTTTTCCCGTTCGTTCATTCGTCACGTGGATTTTTCTGCAAAACGGGATCCCCGTGGCTGGTCTATGATTTACCATGGTCGGAGAGTGGTGCCCCATGGTACCGCTCCGTTTCAGATCCATGCATCCATTTCTAAAATTCATACGACACTTTTTCGGCATTTTGGACGGATGTTGCACCTTGCACCGTAGTTGTTGCACCCTGTGGATATTGATTCTTCGGAAGGCCATAACTGTTGGCTCGTTTAGAGTTACGGGAGCCATAACCTGTCAAAACGAAGATATCTGTGAGTTCTACGGCTATGACGGCTTTAAGCCGTCACTGGTTAGTTTCATACCCAAAAAATCTTATCCGAAACTCAATCGGGCCTTGGACGTTTTTTAATGTTCGTTCATTCGTCACGTGGATTTTTTCTGCAAAACGGGATCCCCGTTGCTGGTCTATGATTTACCATCGCCGGAGAGTGGTGCCCCATGGTACCACTCCGTTTCAAATCCATGCATCCATTTCTAAAAGTCGTACGGTACTTTTTCGGCATTTTGGATGGATGTTGCACCTTGCACCGTCGATGTTGCACCCTGTGGATATTGATTATTCGGAAGGCCATAACTGTTGGCCCGTTTAGAGTTACGGGAGCCATAACCAGTCAAAATGAATATCTCTGTGATTTCTACGGCTATGACTGCTTTAAGCCGTCACTGGTTAGTTTCATACCCAAAAAATCTTATCCAAAACTCAATCGGGCCTTGGACGTTTTTTATCGTTTGTTCATTTGTCACGTGGATTTTTTCTGCAAAACGGGATCCCCGTGGCTGGTCTATGATTTACCATGGTCGGAGAGTGGTGCCCCATGGTACCGCTCCATTTCAGATCCATGCATCCATTTCTAAAAGTCATACGACACTTTTTCGGCATTTTGGATGGATGTTGCACCTTGCACCGTCGATGTTGCACCCTGTGGATATTGATTCTTCGGAAGGTCATAACTTTTGGCTCGTTTAGAGTTACGGGAGCCATATCAGTCAAAACGAAGATCTTTGTGATTTCTACGGCTATGACCACTTTAAGCCGTCACTGGTTAGTTTCATAACCAAAAAATCTTATCCAAAACTCAATCGGGCCTTGGACGTTTTTTATCGTTTGTTCATTTGTCACGTGGATTTTTTCTGCAAAACGGGATCCCCGTGGCTGGTCTATGATTTACCATCGCAGGAGAGTTGTGCCCCATGGTACCACTCCGTTTCAAATCCATGCATCCATTTCTAAAAGTCGTACGGCACTTTTTCGGCATTTTGGATGGATGTTGCACCTTGCACCGTCGATGTTGCACCCTGTGGATATTGATTCTTCGGAAGGTCATAACTTTTGGCTCGTTTAGAGTTACGAGAGCCATAACCAGTCAAAACGAAGATCTTTGTGATTTCTACGGCTATGACCGCTTTAAGCCATCTCTGGTTAGTTTCATAACCAAAAAATCTTATCCGAAACTCAATCGGGCCTTGGATGTTTTTTATCGTTCGTTAATTTGTCACGTGGATTTTTTCTGCAAAACGGGATCCCCGTGGCTGGTCTATGATTTACCATCGCCGGAGAGTGGCGCCCCATTGTACCGCTCCGTTTCAAATCCATGCATCCATTTCTAAAAGTTGTACGGCACTTTTTCGGCATTTTGGACGGATGTTGCACTTTTCACCGTCGATGTTGCACCCTGTGGATATTGATTCTTCGGAAGGTCATAACTTTTGGCTCGTTTAGAGTTATGGGAGCCATAACCAGTCAAAACGAAGATCTCTGTGAGTTCTACGGCTATGACAACTTTAAGCCATCACTGGTTAGTTTAATACCCAAAAAATCTTATCCGAAACTCAATCGGGCCTGGGACGTTTTTTACCGTTCGTTCATTCGTCACGTGGATTTTTTCTGCAAAATGGGATCTCCGTGACTGGTCTATGATTTACTATGACCGGAGAGTGGTGCCCCATGGTACCGCTCCATTTCAAATCCATGCATCCATTTCTAAAAGTCGTACGGCACTTTTTCGGCATTTTGGATGGATGTTGCACCTTGAACCGTCGATGTTGCACACTGTGGATATGGATTCTTCGGAAGGCCATAACCGTTAGCTCGTTTAGAGTTACGGGAGCCATAACCAGTGAAAACGAAGATCTCTGTGAGTTCTACGGCTATGACCGCTTTAAGCCGTCACTGGTTAGCTCATACCCAAAAAATCTTATCCGAAACTCAATCGGGGCTTGGATGTTTTTTACTGTTTGTTCCTTCGTCACGTGGATTTTTTCTGCAAAACGGGATCCCCGTGGTTGGTCTATGATATACCATGGCCGGAGAATGGTGCCCCATGGTACCGCTCCGTTTCAAATCCACGCATCCATTTCTAAAAGTCGTACGGCACTTTTTCGGCATTTTGGACAGATGTTGCACCTTGCACCGTAGAGGTTGCCCCCTGTGGATATTGATTCTTCGGAAAGCCATAACTGTTGGCTTGTTTAGAGTTATGGGAGCCATAACTAGTCAATACGAAGATCTCTGTGAGCTCTTCGGCTATGACAGCTTTAAGACGTCACTGGTTAGTTTCATACCCAAAAAATCTTATCTGAAACTCAATCGGGCCTTGGACGTTTTTTACCGTTCGTTCATTCGTCACGTGGATTTTTTCTGCAAAACGGGATCCCCGTGGCTGGTCTATGATTTACCATCGCCGGAGAGTGGTGCCCCAAGGTACCGCTCCGTTTCAAATCCATGCATCCATTTCTAAAAGTCGTACGGCACTTTTTTGGCATTTTGGACGGATGTTGCACCTTGCACCGTCGATGTTGCACCCTGTGGATATTGATTCTTCGGAAGGCCATAACTATTGGCTCGTTTAGAGTTACGGGAGCCATAACCAGTCAAAACGAAGATCTCTGTGAGTTCTACGGCTATGACAGCTTTAAGCCGTCACTGGTTAGTTTCATACCCAAAAAATCTTATCCGAAACTCAATCGGGCCTTGGAAGTTTTTTCCCGTTCGTTCATTCGTCACGTGGATTTTTCTGCAAAACGGGATCCCCGTGGCTGGTCTATGATTTACCATGGTCGGAGAGTGGTGCCCCATGGTACCGCTCCGTTTCAGATCCATGCATCCATTTCTAAAAGTCATACGACACTTTTTCGGCATTTTGGACGGATGTTGCACCTTGCACCGTAGTTGTTGCACTCTGTGGATATTGATTCTTCGGAAGGCCATAACTGTTGGCTCGTTTAGATTTACGGGAGCCATAACCTGTCAAAACGAAGATATCTGTGAGTTCTACGGCTATGACGGCTTTAAGCCATCACTGGTTAGTTTCACACCCAAAAAATCTTATCCGAAACTCAATCGGGCCTTGGACGTTTTTTAACGTTCGTTCATTCGTCACGTGGATTTTTTCTGCAAAACGGGATCCCTGTTGCTGGTCTATGATTTACCATTGCCGGAGAGTGGTGCCCCATGGTACCGCTCCGTTTCAAATGCATACATCCATTTCTAAAAGTCGTACGGCACTTTTTCGGCATTTTGGATGGATGTTGCACCTTGCACTGTCGATGTTGCACCCGATGGATATTGATTATTCGGAAGGCCATAACTGTTGGCTCGTTTAGACTTACGGGAGCCATAACCAGTCAAAACGAAGATCTCTGTGATTTCTACGGCTATGACTGCTTTAACCCGTCACTGGTTAGTTTCATACCCAAAAAATCTTATCCAAAACTCAATCGGGCCTTGGACGTTTTTTATCGTTTGTTCATTTGTCACGTGGATTTTTTCTGCAAAACGGGATCCCCGTGGCTGGTCTATGATTTACCATGGTCGGAGAGTGGTGCCCCATGGTACCGCTCCGTTTCAGATCCATGCATCCATTTCTAAAAGTCATACGACACTTTTTCGGCATTTTGGATGGATGTTGCACCTTGCACCGTCGATGTTGCACCCTGTGGATATTGATTCTTCGGAAGGTCATAACTTTTGGCTCGTTTAGAGTTACGAGAGCTATAACCAGTCAAAACGAAGATCTTTGTGATTTATACGACTATGACCGCTTTAAGCCGTCACTGGTTAGTTTCATAACCAAAAAATCTTATCCGAAACTCAATCGGGCCTTGGATGTTTTTTATCGTTCGTTAATTTGTCACGTGGATTTTTTCTGCAAAACGGGATCCCCATGGCTGGTCTATGATTTACCATCGCTGGAGAGTGGCGCCCCATGGTACCGCTCCGTTTCAAATCCATGCATCCATTTCTAAAAGTTGTAGGGCACTTTTTCGGCATTTTGGATGGATGTTGCACCTTTCACCATCGATGTTGCACCCTGTGGATATTGATTCTTCGGAAGGTCATAACTTTTGGCTCGTTTAGAGTTATGGGAGCCATAACCAGTCAAAACGAAGATCTCTGTGAGTTCTACGGCTATGACAGCTTTAAACCATCACTGGTTAGTTTCATACCCAAAAAATCTTATCCGAAACTCAATCGGGCCTTGGACATTTTTTACCGTTCGTTCATTCGTCACGTGGATTTTTTCTGCAAAACGGGATCTCCGTGGCTGGTCTATGATTTACTATGACCGGAGAGTGGTGCCCCATGGTACCGCTCCGTTTCAAATCCATGCATCCATATCTAAAAGTCGTACGGCACTTTTTCGGCATTTTGGACGGATGTTGCACCTTGCACCGTCGAAGTTACACTGTGGATATGGATTCTTCGGAAGGCCATAACCGTTAGCTCGTTTAGAGTTACGGGAGCCATAACCAGTCAAAACGAAGATCTCTGTGAGTTCTACGGCTATGACCGCTTTAAGCCGTCACTGGTTAGCTCATACCCAAAAAATCTTATCCGAAACTCAATCGGGGCTTGGACGTTTTTTACCGTTCGTTCCTTCGTCACGTGGATTTTTTCTGCAAAACGGGATCCCCATGGCTGGTCTATGATATACCATGGCCGGAGAGTGGTGCCCCATGGTACCGCTCCGTTTCAAATCCATGCATCCATTTCTAAAAGACGTACGGCACTTTTTCGGTATTTTGGACGGATGTTGCACCTTGCACCGTAGATGTTGCCCCCTGTGGATATTGATTCTTCGGAAAGCCATAACTGTTGGCTTGTTTAGAGTTATGGGAGCCATAACCAGTCAAAACGAAGATCTCTGTGAGTTCTTCGGCTATGACAGCTTTAAGACGTCACTGGTTAGTTTCATACCCAAAAAATCTTATCCGAAACTCAATCGGGCCTTGGACGTTTTTTACCGCTCGTTCATTCGTCACGTGGATTTTTTCTGCAAAACGGGATCCCCGTGGCTGGTCTATGATTTACCATCGCCGGAGAGTGGTTCCCCAAGGTACCGCTCCGTTTCAAATCCATGCATCCATTTCTAAAAGTCGTACGGCACTTTTTCGGCATTTTGGACGGATGTTGCACCTTGCACCGTCAATGTTGCACCCTGTGGATATTGATTCTTCGGAAGGCCATAACTATTGGCTCGTTTAGAGTTACGGGAGCCATAACCAGTCAAAACGAAGATCTCTGTGAGTTCTATGGCTATGACAGCTTTAAGCCGTCACTGGTTAGTTTCATACCCAAAAAATCTTATCCGAAACTCAATCGGGCCTTGGACGTTTTTTCCCTTTTGTTCATTCGTCACGTGGATTTTTCTGCAAAACGGGATCCCCGTGGCTGGTTTATGATTTACCATGGTCGGCGAGTGGTGCCCCATGGTACCACTCCGTTTCAGATCCATGCATCCATTTCTAAAAGTCATACGACACTTTTTCGGCATTTTGGACGGATGTTGCACCTTGCACCGTAGTTGTTGCACCCTGTGGATATTGATTCTTCGGAAGGCCATAACTGTTGGCTCGTTTAGAGTTACGGGAGCCATAACCTGTCAAAACGAAGATATCTGTGAGTTCTACGGCTATGACGGCATTAAGCCGTCACTGGTTAGTTTCATACCCAAAAAATCTTATTCGAAACTCAATCGGGCCTTGGACGTTTTTTAACGTTCGTTCGTTCGTCACGTGGATTTTTTCTGCAAAACGGGATCCCCGTTGCTGGTCTATGATTTACCATCGCCGGAGAGTGGTGCCCCATGGTACCGCTCCGTTTCAAATCCATGCATCCATATCTAAAAGTCGTACGGCACTTTTTCGGCATTTTGGATGGATGTTGCACCTTGCACCATCGATGTTGCACCCTATGGATATTGATTATTCGGAAGGCCATAACTATTGGCTCGTTTAGAGTTACGGGAGCCATAACCAGTCAAAACGAAGATCTCTGTGATTTCTACGGCTATGACTGCTTTAAGCCGTCACTGGTTAGTTTCATACCCCAAAAATCTTATCCAAAACTCAATCGGGCCTTGGACGTTTTTTATCGTTTGTTCATTTGTCACGCGGATTTTTTCTGCAAAACGGGATCCCCGTCGCTGGTCTATGATTTACCATGGTCGGAGAGTGGTGCCCCATGGTACCGCTCCGTTTCAGATCCATGCATCCATTTCTAAATGTCATACGACACTTTTTCGGCATTTTGGGCGGATGTTGCACCTTGCACAGTCGATGTTGCACCCTGTGGATATTGATTCTTCGGAAGGCCATAACTATTGGCTCGTTTAGAGTTACGGGAGCCATAACCAGTCAAAATGAAGATCTTTGTGAGTTCTACGGCTATGACTGCTTTAAGCCGTCACTGGTTAGTTTCATACCCAAAAAATCTTATCCGAAACTCAATCGGGCCTTGGACGTTTTTTACCGTTCGTTCATTCGTCACGTGGATTTTTTCTGCAAAACGGGATCCCCGTTGCTGGTCTATGATTTACCATCACCGGAGCGTGGTGCCCCATGGTACAGCTCCATTTCAAATCCATGCATCCATTTCTAAAAGTCGTACGACACTTTTTCAGCATTTTGGTTGGATGTTGCACCTTGCACCGTCGATGTTGCACCCTATGGATATTGATTATTCGGAAGGCTATAACTGTTGGCTCGTTTAGAGTTACGGGAGCCATAACCAGTCAAAACGAAGATCTCTGTGATTTCTACGGCTATGATTGCTTTCAGCCATCACTGGTTAGTTTCATACCCAAAAAATCTTATCCAAAACTCAATCGGGCCTTGGACGTTTTTTATCGTTTGTTCAATTGTCACGTGGATTTTTTCTGCAAAACGGGATCCCTGTGGCTGGTCTATGATTTACCATCGCCGGAGAGTGGTGCCCTATGGTACCGCTCCGTTTCAAATTCATGCATCCATTTCTAAAAGTCGTACGGCACTGTTTCGGCATTTTGGACGGATGTTGCACCTTGCACCGTCGATGTTGCACCCTGTGAATATTGATTCTTCGGAAGGTCATAACTTTTGGCTCGTTTACAGTTACGGTAGCCATAACCAGTCAAATCGAAGATCTCTGTGAGTTCTACGGCTATGACGGCTTTAAGCCATCACTGGTTAGTTTCATACCCAAAAAATCTTATCCGAAACTCAATCAGGCCTTGGACGTTTTTTACCGTTCGTTCATTCGTCACGTGGATTTTTTCTGCAAAACGGGATCTCTGTGGCTGGTCTATGATTTACTATGGCCGGAGAGTGGTGCCCCATGGTACGGCTCTGTTTCAAATCCATGCATCCATTTCTAAAAGTCGTATGGCACTTTTTCGGCATTTTGGACGGATGTTGCACCTTGCACCGTCGATGTTGCACCCTGTGGATATGGATTCTTCGGAAGGCCATAACCGTTGGCTCGTTTAGAGTTACGAGAGCCATAACCAGTCAAAATGAAGATCTCTGTGAGTTCTACGGCTATGACCGCTTTAAGCCGTCACTGGTTAGTTTCATACCCAAAAAATCTTATCCGAAATTCAATCGGGCCTTGGACGTTTTTTTACCGTTCGTTCATTCGTCACGTGGATTTTTTCTGCAAAACGGGATCCCCATGGCTGGTCTATGATATACCATGGCCGGAGAGTGGTGCCCCATGGTACCGCTCCGTTTCAAATCCATGCATCCATTTCTAAAAGTCGTACGGCACTTTTTCAGCATTTTGGATGGATGTTGCACCTTGCACCGTAGATGTTGCACCCTGTGGATATTGATTCTTCGGAAGGCCATAACTGTTGGCTGGTTTAGAGTTACGGGAGCCATAACTAGTCAAAACGAAGATCTCTGTGAGTTCTACGGCTATGACCGCTTTAAGCCGTCACTGGTTAGTTTCATATCAAAAAAATCTTATCCGAAACTCGATCGGGCATTGGACGATTTTTACCGTTCGTTCATTCGTCACGTGGATTTTTTCTGCAAAACGGGATCCCCATTGCTGGTCTATGATTTACCTTGGCCGGAGAGTGGTGCCCCATGGAACCGCTCCGTTTCAAATCCATGCATCTATTTCTAAAAGTCGTAAGGCACTTTTTTGGCATTTTGGACGGATGTTGCACCTTCCACCGTCGATGTTGCACCTTGTGGATATAGTTTCTTCGGAAGGCCATAACTATTGGCTAGTTTAGAGTTACGGGAGCCATAACTAGTCAAAATGAAGATCTCTGTGAGTTCTACGGCTATGACTGATTTAAGCCATCACTGGTTAGTTTCATACCCAAAAAATCTTATCCGAAACTCAATCGGGCCTTGGACGTTTTTTCCCGTTCGTTCATTCGTCACGTGGATTTTTCTGCAAAACGGGATCCCCATGGCTGGTCTATGATTTACCATGGTCGGAGAGTGGTGCCCCATGGTACCGCTCCGTTTCAGATCCATGCATCCATTTCTAAAAGTCATACGATACTTTTTCGGCATTTTGGACGGATGTTGCACCTTGCACCGTAGTTGTTGCACCCTGTGGATATTGATTCTTCGGAAGGCCATAACTGTTGGCTCGTTTAGAGTTACGGGAGCCATAACCTGTCAAAACGAAGATATCTGTAAGTTCTACGGCTATGACGGCTTTAAGTCGTCACTGGTTAGTTTCATACCCAAAAAATCTTATCCGAAACTCAATCGGGCCTTGGACGTTTTTTAACGTTCGTTCATTCGTCACATTGATTTTTTCGGCAAAACGGGATGCCCGTTGCTGGTCTATGATTTACCATCACCGGAGAGTGGTGCCCCATGGTACCGCTCCGTTTCAAATCCATGCATCCATTTCTAAAAGTCGTACGGCACTTTTTCGGCATTTTGGATGGATGTTGCACCTTGCACTGTCGATGTTGCACCCTATGGATATTGATTATTCGGAAGGCCATAACTGTTGGCTCGTTTAGAGTTACGGGAGCCATAACTAGTCAAAACGAAGATCTCTGTGATTTCTACGGCTATGACTGCTTTAAGCCGTCACTGGTTAGTTTCATACCCAAAAAATCTTATCCAAAACTCAATCGGGCCTTGGACGTTTTTTATCGTTTGTTCATTTGTCACGTGGATTTTTTCTGCAAAACAGGATCCCCGTGGTTGGCCTATGATTTACCATCGCCGGAGAGTGGTGCCCCATGGTATCGCTCCGTTTCAAATCCATGCATCCATTTCTAAAAGTCGTCCGACACTTTTTCGGCATTTTGGACGGATGTTGCACCTTGCACCGTAGATGTTGCCCCCTGTGGATATTGATTCTTCGGAAAGCCATAACTGTTGACTTGTTTAGAGTTATGGGAGCCATAACCAGTCAAAACGAAGATCTCTGTGAGATCTTCGGCTATGACAACTTTAAGACGTCACTGGTTAGTTTCATACCCAAAAAATCTTATCCGAAACTCAATCGGGCCTTGGACGTTTTTTACCGTTCGTTCATTCGTCACGTGGATTTTTTCTGCAAAACGAGATCCCCGTGGCTGGTCTATGATTTACCATCGCCGGAGAGTGGTGCCCCAAGGTACCGCTCCGTTTCAAATCCATGCATCCATTTCTAAAAGTCTTACGGCACTTTTTCGGCATTTTGGACGGATGTTGCACCTTGCATCGTCGATGTTGCACCCTGTGGATATTGATTCTTCGGAAGGCCATAACTATTGGCTCGTTTAGAGTTACGGGAGCCATAACCAGTCAAAACGAAGATCTCTGTGAGTTCTACGGCTATGACAGCTTTAAGCCGTCACTGGTTAGTTTCATACCCAAAAAATCTTATCCGAAACTAAATCGGGCCGTGGACGTTTTTTATCGTTCGTTCATTCGTCACGTGGATTTTTTCTGCAAAACGGGATCCCCGTTGCTGGTCTATGATTTACCATCACCGAAGAGTGGTGCCCCATGGTACCGCTCCATTTCAAATCCATGCATCCATTTCTAAAAGTCGTACGACACTTTTTCAGCATTTTGGTTGGATGTTGCACCTTGCACCGTCGATGTTGCACCCTATGGATATTGATTATTCGGAAGGCCATAACTGTTGGCTCGTTTAGAGTTACGGGAGCCATAACCAGTCAAAACGAAGATCTCTGTGATTTCTACGGCTATGACTGCTTTAAGCCGTCACTGGTTAGTTTCATACCCAAAAAATCTTATCCAAAACTCAATCGGGCCTTGGACGTTTTTTATCGTTTGTTCATTTGTCACGTGGATTTTTTCTGCAAAACGGGATCCCCGTGGTTGGTCTATGATTTACCACCGCCGGAGAGTGGTGCCCCATGGTACCGCTCCGTTTCAAATTCATGCATCCATTTCTAAAAGTCGTACGGCAATTTTTCGGCATTTTCGACGGATGTTGCACCTTGCACCGTCGATGTTGCACCCTGTGGATATTTATTCTTCGGAAGGTCATAACTTTTTGCTCGTTTAGAGTTACGGGAGCCATAACCAGTCAAAACGAAGATCTCTGTGAGTTCTACGGCTATGACAGCTTTAAGCCGTCACTGGTTAGTTTCATACCCAAAAAATCTTATCCGAAACTCAATCAGGCCTTGGACGTTTTTTATCGTTTGTTCATTTGTCACGTGGATTTTTTCTGCAAAACGGGATCTCTGTGGCTGGTCTATGATTTACTATGGCCGGAGAGTGGTGCCCCATGGTACCGCTCCGTTTCAAATCCATGCATCCATTTCTAAAAGTCGTATGGCACTTTTTCGGCATTTTGGACGGATGTTGCACCTTGCACCGTCGATGTTGCACCCTGTGGATATGGATTCTTCGGAAGGCCATAACCGTTGGCTCGTTTAGAGTTACGAGAGCCATAACCAGTCAAAACGAAGATCTCTGTGAGTTCTACGGCTATGACCACTTTAAGCCGTGACTGGTTAGTTTCATACCCAAAAAATCTTATCCGAAACTCAATCGGGCCTTGGACGTTTTTTACCGTTCGTTCGTTCGTCACGTGGATTTTTTCTGCAAAACGGGATCCCCATGGCTGGTCTATGATATACCATGGCCGGAGAGTGGTGCCCCATGGTATCGCTCCGTTTCAAATCCATGCATCCATTTCTAAAAGTCGTACGGCACTTTTTCGGCATTTTGGACGGATGTTGCACCTTGCACCGTAGATGTTGCACCCTGTGGATATTGATTCTTCGGAAGGCCATAACTGTTGGCTGGTTTAGAGTTACGGGAGCCATAACCAGTCAAAACGAAGATCTCTGTGAGTTCTACGGCTATGACCGCTTTAAGCCGTCACTAGTTAGTTTCATACCAAAAAAATCTTATCCGAAACTCGATCGGGCATTGGACGATTTTTACCGTTCGTTCATTCGTCACATGGATTTTTTCTGCAAAACGGGATCCCCATGGCTGGTCTATGATTTACCATGGCCGGAGAGTGGTGCCCCATGGAACCGATCCGTTTCAAATCTATGCATCTATTTCTAAAAGTCGTACGGCACTTTTTTGGCATTTTGGACGGATGTTGCACCTTGCACCGTCGAAGTTGCACCTTGTGGATATAGATTCTTCGGAAGGCCATAACTATTGGCTAGTTTAGAGTTACGGGAGCCATAACTAGTCAAAACGAAGATCACTGTGAGTTCTACGGCTATGACTGATTTAAGCCGTCACTGGTTAGTTTCATACCCAAAAAATCTTATCCGAAACTCAATCGGGCCTTGGACGTTTTTTCCCGTTCGTTCATTCGTCACGTGGATTTTTCTGCAAAACGGGATCCCCTTGGCCGGTCTATGTTTTACCATGGTCGGAGAGTGGTGCCCCATGGTACCGCTCCATTTCAGATCCATGCATCCATTTCTAAAAGTCATATGACACTTTTTCGGCATTTTGGACGGATGTTGCACCTTGCACCGTAGTTGTTGCAGCATGTGGATATTGATTCTTCGGAAGGCCATAACTGTTGGCTCGTTTACAGTTACGGGAGCCATAACCTGTCAAAACGAAGATATCTGTGAGTTCTACGGCTATGACGGCTTTAAGCCGTCACTGGTTAGTTTCATACCCAAAAAATCTTATCCGAAACTCAATCGGACCTTGGACGTTTTTTAACGTTCGTTCATTCGTCACGTGGATTTTTTCTGCAAAACGGGATCCCCGTTGCTGGTCTATGATTTACCATCGTCGGAGAGTGGTGCCCCATGGTACCGCTCCGTTTCAAATCCATGCATCCATTCCTAAAAGTCGTACGGCACTTTTTCATCATTTTGGATGGATGTTGCACCTTGCACCGTCGATGTTGCACCCTATGGATATTGATTATTCGGAAGGCCATAACTGTTGGCTCGTTTAGAGTTACGGGAGCCATAACCAGTCAAAACGAAGATCTCTGTGATTTCTACGGCTATGACTGCTTTAAGCCGTCACTGGTTAGTTTAATACCCAAAAAATCTTATCCAAAATTCAATCGGGCCTTGGACGTTTTTTATCGTTTGTTCATTTGTCACGTGGATTTTTTCTGCAAAACAGGATCCCCGTGGTTGGCCTATGATTTACCATCGCCGGAGAGTGGTGCCCCATGGTACCGCTCCGTTTCAAATCCATGCATCCATTTCTAAAAGTTGTACGGCACTTTTTCGGCATTTTGGACGGATGTTGCACCTTGCACCGTAGATGTTGCACCCTGTGGATATTGAATTTTCGGAAGGCCATAACTGTTGGCTCGTTTAGAGTTACGAGAGCCATAACCGGTCAAAACGAATACCTCTGTGAGTTCTACGGCTATGACTGCTTTAAGCCGTCACTGGTTAGTTTCATACCCAAAAAATCTTATCCGAAACTCAATCGGGCCTTGGACGTTTTTACCGTTCGTTCATTCGTCACGTGGATTTTTTCTGCAAAACGGGATCCCTGTGGCTGGTCAATGATTTACCATCGCCGGAGAGTGGTGCCCCAAGGTACCGCTCCGTTTCAAATCCATGCATCCATTTCTAAAAGTCGTACGACACTTTTTCAGCATTTTGGTTGGATGTTGCACCTTGCACCGTCGATGTTGCACCCTATGGATATTGATTATTCGGAAGGCCATAACTGTTGGCTCATTTAGAGTTACGGGAGCCATAACCAGTCAAAACGAAGATCTCTGTGATTTCTACGTCTATGACTGCTTTAAGCCGTCACTGGTTAGTTTCATACCCAAAAAATCTTATCCAAAACTCAATCGGGCCTTGGACGTGTTTTATCGTTTGTTCATTTGTCACGTGGATTATTTCTGCAAAACGGGATCCCCGTGGCTGGTCTATGATTTACCATCGCCAGAGAGTGGTGCCCCATGGTTCCGCTCCGTTTCAAATTCATGCATCCATTTCTAAAAGTCGTACGGCACTTTTTCGGCATTTTCGACGGATGTTGCACCTTGCACCGTCGATGTTGCACCCTATGGATATTGATTCTTCGGAAGGTCATAAATTTTTGCTCGTTTAGAGTTATGGAAGCCATAACCAGTCAAAACGAAGATCTCTATGAGTTCTACGGCTATGACGGCTTTAAGCCGTCACTGGTTAGTTTCATACCCAAAAAATCTTATCCGAAACTAAATCAGGCCTTGGACGTTTTTTACCGTTCGTTCATTCGTCACGTGGATTTTTTCTGCAAAACGGGATCTCTGTGGCTGGTCTATGATTTACTATGGCCGGAGAGTGGTGCCCCATGGTACCGCTCCGTTTCAAATCCATGCATCCATTTCTAAAAGTCGTATGGCACTTTTTCGGCATTTTGGACGGATGTTGCACCTTGCACCGTCGATGTTGCACCCTGTGGATATGGATTCTTCGGAAGGCCATAACCGTTGGCTCGTTTAGAGTTACGAGAGCCATAACCAGTCAAAACGAAGATCTCTTTGAGTTCTACGGCTATGATCGCTTTAAGCCGTCACTAGTTAGTTTCATACCCAAAAAATCTTATCCGAAACTCAATCGGGCCTTGGACGTTTTTTACCGTTCGTTCATTCGTCACGTGGATTTTTTCTGCAAAACGGGATCCCCATGGCTGGTCTATGATATACCATGGCCGGAGAGTGGTGCCCCATGGTATCGCTCCGTTTCAAATCCATGCATCCATTTCTAAAAGTCGTACGGCACTTTTTCGGCATTTTGGACGGATGTTGCACCTTGCACCGTAGATGTTGCACCCTGTGGATATTGATTCTTCGGAAGGCCATAACTGTTGGCTGGTTTAGAGTTACGGGAGCCATAACCAGTCAAAATGAAGATCTCTGTGAGTTCTACGGCTATGACCGCTTTAAGCCGTCACTAGTTAGTTTCATACCAAAAAAATCTTATCCGAAACTCGATCGGGCATTGGACGATTTTTACCGTTCGTTCATTCGTCACGTGGATTTTTTCTGCAAAACCGGATCCCCATGGCTGGTCTATGATTTACCATGGCCGGAGAGTGGTGCCCCATGGAACCGCTCCGTTTCAAATCTATGCATCTCTTTCTAAAAGTCGTACGACACTTTTTTGGCATTTTGGACGGATGTTGCACCGTCGATGTTGCACCTTGTGGATATAGATTCTTCGGAAGGCCATAACTATTGGCTAGTTTAGAGTTACGGGAGCCATAACTAGTCAAAACAAAGATCACTGTGAGTTCTACGGCTATGACTGATTTAAGCCGTCACTGGTTAGTTTCATACCCAAAAAATCTTATCCGAAACTCTATCGGGCCTTGGACGTTTTTTCCCGTTCGTTCATTCATCACGTGGATTTTTCTGCAAAACGGGATCCCCGTGGCTGGTCTATGATTTACCATGGTTGGAGAGTGGTGCCCCATGGTACCGCTCCGTTTTAGATCCATGCATCCATTTCTAAAAGTCATACGACACTTTTTCGGAATTTTGGACGGATGTTGCACCTTGCACCGTAGTTGTTGCACCATCTGGATATTGATTCTTCGGAAGGCCATAACTGTTGGCTCGTTTAGAGTTACGGGTGCCATAACCTGTCAAAACGAAGATATCTGTGAGTTCTACGGCTATGACTAATTTAAGCCGTCACTGGTTAGTTTCATACCCAAAAAATCTTATCCGAAACTCAATCGGGCCTTGGACGTTTTTTAACGTTCGTTCATTCGTCACGTGGATTTTTTCTGCAAAACGGGATCCCCGTTGCTGGTCTATGATTTACCATCGTCGGAGAGTGGTGCCACATGGTACCGCTCCGTTTCAAATCCATGCATCCATTTCTAAAAGTCGTACGGCACTTTTTCGGCATTTTGGATGGATGTTACACCTTGCACCGTCGATGTTGCACCCTATGGATATTGATTATTCGGAAGGCCATAACTGTTGGCTCGTTTAGAGTTACGGGAGCCATAACCAGTAAAAACGAAGATCTCTATGATTTCTACGGCTATGACTGCTTTAAGCTGTCACTGGTTAGTTTCATACCCAAAAAATCTTATCTGAAACTCAATCGGGCCTTGGACGTTTTTTACCGTTCGTTCATTCGTCACGTGGATTTTTTCTGCAAAACGGGATCCCCGTGGCTGGTCTATGATTTACCATCGCCGGAGAGTGGTGCCCCATGGTACCGCTCCGTTTCAAATCCATGCATCCATTTCTAAAAGTCGTACGGCACTTTTTCGGCATTTTGGACGGATGTTGCACCTTGCACCGTCGATGTTGCACCCTGTGGATATTGATTCTTCGGAAGGTCATAACTTTTGGCTCGTTTAGAGTTACGGGAGCCATAACTAGTCAAAACGAAGATCTCTGTGAGTTCTACGGCTATGACCGCTTTAAGCCGTCACTGGTTAGTTTCATACCAAAAAAATCTTATTCGAAACTCGATCGGGCATTGGACGATTTTTACCGTTCGTTCATTCGTCACGTGGATTTTTTCTGCAAAACGGGATCCCCATGGCTGGTCTATGATTTACCATGGCCGGAGAGTGGTGCCCCATGGAACCACTCCATTTCAAATCCATGCATCTATTTCTAAAAGTCGTACGGCACTTTTTTGGCATTTTGGACGGATGTTGCACCTTGCACCGTCGATGTTGCACCTTGTGGATATAGATTCTTCGGAAGGCCATAACTATTAGCTAGTTTAGAGTTACGGGAACCATAACTAGTCAAAATGAAGATCTCTGTGAGTTCTACGGCTATGACTGATTTAAGCCGTCACTGGTTAGTTTCATACCCAAAAAATCTTATCCGAAACTCAATCGGGCCTTGGACGTTTTTTCCCGTTCGTTCATTCGTCACGTGGATTTTTCTGCAAAACGGGATCCCCGTGGCTGGTCTATGATTTACCATGGTTGGAGAGTGGTGCCCCATGGTACCGCTCCGTTTTAGATCCATGTATCCATTTCTAAAAGTCATACGACACTTTTTCGGAATTTTGGACGGATGTTGCACCTTGCACCGTAGTTGTTGCACCATCTGGATATTGATTCTTCGGAAGGCCATAACTGTTGGCTCGTTTAGAGTTACGGGTGCCATAACCTGTCAAAACGAAGATATCTGTGAGTTCTACGGCTATGACTGATTTAAGCCGTCACTGGTTAGTTTCATACCCAAAAAATCTTATCCGAAACTCAATCGGGCCTTGGACGTTTTTTAACGTTCGTTCATTCGTCACGTGGATTTTTTCTGCAAAACGGGATCCCCGTTGCTGGTCTATGATTTACCATCGTCGGAGAGTGGTGCCACATGGTACCGCTCCGTTTCAAATCCATGCATCCATTTCTAAAAGTCGTACGGCACTTTTTCGGCATTTTGGATGGATGTTGCACCTTGCACCGTCGATGTTGCACCCTATGGATATTGATTATTCGGAAGGCCATAACTGTTGGCTCGTTTAGAGTTACGGGAGCCATAACCAGTAAAAACGAAGATCTCTATGATTTCTACGGCTATGACTGCTTTAAGCTGTCACTGGTTAGTTTCATACCCAAAAAATCTTATCTGAAACTCAATCGGGCCTTGGACGTTTTTTACCGTTCGTTCATTCGTCACGTGGATTTTTTCTGCAAAACGGGATCCCCGTGGCTGGTCTATGATTTACCATCGCCGGAGAGTGGTGCCCCATGGTACCGCTCCGTTTCAAATCCATGCATCCATTTCTAAAAGTCGTACGGCACTTTTTCGGCATTTTGGACGGATGTTGCACCTTGCACCGTCGATGTTGCACCCTGTGGATATTGATTCTTCGGAAGGTCATAACTTTTGGCTCGTTTAGAGTTACGGGAGCCATAACCAGTCAAAACGAAGATCTCTGTGAGTTCTACGGCTATGACCGCTTTAAGCCGTCACTGGTTAGTTTCATACCAAAAAAATCTTATTCGAAACTCGATCGGGCATTGGACGATTTTTACCGTTCGTTCATTCGTCACGTGGAATTTTTCTGCAAAACGGGATCCCCATGGCTGGTCTATGATTTACCATGGCCGGAGAGTGGTGCCCCATGGAACCGCTCCATTTCAAATCCATGCATCTATTTCTAAAAGTCGTACGGCACTTTTTTGGCATTTTGGACGGATGTTGCACCTTGCACCGTCGATGTTGCACCTTGTGGATATAGATTCTTCGGAAGGCCATAACTATTGGCTAGTTTAGAGTTACGGGAGCCATAACTAGTCAAAATGAAGATCTCTGTGAGTTCTACGGCTATGACTGATTTAAGCCGTCACTGGTTAGTTTCATACCCAAAAAATCTTATCCGAAACTCAATCGGGCCTTGGACGTTTTTTCCCGTTCGTTCATTCGTCACGTGGATTTTTCTACAAAACCGGATCCCTGTGGCTGGTCTATGATTTACCATGGTCGGAGAGTGGTGCCCCATGGTACCGCTCCGTTTCAGATCCATGCATCCATTTCTAAAAGTCATACGACACTTTTTCGGCATTTTGGACGGATGTTGCACCTTGCACCGTAGTTGTTGCACCCTATGGATATTGATTCTTCGGAAGGCCATAACTGTTGGCTCGTTTAGAGTTACGGGAGCCATAACCTGTCAAAACAAAGATATCTGTGAGTTCTACGACTATGATGGCTTTAAGCCGTCACTGGTTAGTTTCATACCCAAAAAATCTTATCCTTAACTCAATCGGGCCTTGGACGTTTTATAACGTTCGTTCATTCGTCACGTGGATTTTTTCTGCAAAACGGGATCCCCGTTGCTTGTCTATGATTTACCATCGCCGAAGAGTGGTGCCCCATGGTACCGCTCCGTTTCAAATCCATGCATCCATTTCTAAAAGTCGTACGGCACTTTTTCGGCATTTTGGATGGATGTTGCACCTTGCACCGTCGATGTTGCACCCTATGGATATTGATTATTCGAAAGGCCATAACTGTTGGCTCGTTTAGAGTTACGGGAGCCATAACTAGTCAAAACGAAGATCTCTGTGATTTCTACGGCTATGACTGCTTTAAGCCGTCACTGGTTAGTTCATACCCAAAAAATCTTATCCAAAACTCAATCGGGCCTTGGACGTTTTTTATCGTTTGTTCATTTGTCACGTGGATTTTTTCTGCAAAACGGGATCCCCGTGGCTGGTCTATGATTTACCATCGCCGGAGAGTGGTGCCCCATGGTACCGCTCCGTTTCAAATCCATGCATCCATTTCTAAAAGTCTTACGGCACTTTTTCGGCATTTTGGACGGATGTTGCACCTTGGACCGTCGATGTTGCACCCTGTGGATATTGATTCTTTGGAAGGTCATAACTTTTGGCTCGTTTAGAGTTACGGGAGCCATAACCAATCAAAACGAAGATCTCTGTGAGTTCTACGGCTACGAGCGCTTTAAGTCGTCACCGGTTAGTTTCATACCCAAAAAATCTTATTCGAAACTCAATCGGGCCTTCGACGTTTTTTACCGTTCGTTCATTCGTCACGTGGATTTTTTCTGCAAAACGGGATCTCTGTGGCTGGTCTATGATTTACTATGGCCGGAGAGTGGTGCCCCATGGTACCGCTCCGTTTCAAATCAATGGATCCATTTCTAAAAGTCGTACGACACTTTTTCGGCATTTTGGACGGATGTTGCACCTTGCACCGTCGATGTTGCCCACTGTGGATATGGATTCTTCGGAAGGCTATAACCGTTGGCTCGTTTAGAGTTACGGGAGCCATAACCAGTCAAAATGAAGATCATTGTGAGTTATACGGCTATGACCGCTTTAAGCCGTCACTGGTTAGTTTCATACCCAAAAAATCTTATCTGAAACTCAATCGGGCCTTGGACGTTTTTTACCGTTCGTTCATTCGTCTCGTGGATTTTTCTGCAAAACGGGATCCCTGTGGCTGGTCTATGATTTACCATGGTCAGAGAGTGGTACCCCATGGTACCGCTCCGTTTCAGATCCATGCATCCATTTCTAAAAGTCATACGACACTTTTTCGGCATTTTGGACGGATGTTGCACCTTGCACCGTAGTTGTTGCACCCTGTGGATATTGATTCTTCGGAAGGCCATAACTGTTGGCTCGTTTAGAGTTACGGGTGCCATAACCTGTCAAAACGAAGATATCTGTGAGTTCTACGGCTATGACGGCTTTAAGCCGTCACTGGTTAGTTTTATACCCAAAAAATCTTATCCGAAACTTAATCGGGCCTTGGGTGTTTTTTACCGTTCGTTCATTCGTCACGTGGATTTTTTCTGCAAAACGGGATCCCCATTGCTGGTCTATGATTTACCATCGCCGGAGAGTGGTGCCCCATGGTACCGCTTCGTTTCAAATCCATGCATCCATTTCTAAAAGTCGTACGGCACTTTTCCGGCATTTTGGACGGATGTTGCACCTTGCACCGTCGATGTTGCACCCTATGGATATTGATTATTCCGAAGGCCATAACTGTTGGTTCGTTTAGAGTTACGGGAGCCATAACCAGTCAAAATGAATATCTCTGTGATTTCTACGGCTATGACTGCTTTAAGCCGTCACTGGTTAGTTTCATACCCAAAAAATCTTATCCAAAACTCAATCGGGCCTTGGACGTTTTTTATCGTTTGTTCATTTGTCACGTGGATTTTTTCTGCAAAACGGGATCCCCGTGGCTGGTCTATGATTTACCATCGCCGGAGAGTGGTGCCCCATGGTACCGCTCCGTTTCAAATCAATGGATCCATTTCTAAAAGTCGTACGACACTTTTTCGGCATTTTGGACGGATGTTGCACCTTGCACCGTCGATGTTGCACACTGTGGATATGGATTCTTCGGAAGGCTATAACCGTTGGCTCGTTTAGAGTTACGGGAGCCATAACCAGTCAAAATGAAGATCTTTGTGAGTTATACGGCTATGACCGCTTTAAGCCGTCACTGGTTAGTTTCATACCCAAAAAATCTTATCCGAAACTCAATCGGGCCTTGGATGTTTTTTACCGTTCGTTCATTCGTAACGTGGATTTTTTCTGCAAAACGGGATCCCCGTGGCTGGTCTATGATATACCATGGCCGGAGAGTGGTGCCCCATGGTACCGCTCCGTTTCAAATCCATGCATCCATTTCTAAAAGTCGTACGACACTTTTTCGGCATTTTGGACGGATGTTGCACCTTGCACCGTAGATGTTGCCCCCTGTGGATATTGATTCTTCGGAAGGCTATAACCGTTGGCTCGTTTAGACTTATGATAGCCATAACCAGTCAAAAAGAAGATCTCTGTGTGTTCTACGGCTATGACCGCTTTAAGCCGTCACTGGTTAGTTTCATACCCAAAAAATCTTATCCGAAACTCGATCGGGCATTGGTTGATTTTTACCGTTCGTTCATTCGTCACGTGGATTTTTTCTGCAAAACGGGATCCCCATGGCTGGTCTATGATTTACCATGGCCGGAGAGTGGTGCCCCATGGAACCGCTCCGTTTCAAATCCATGCATCTATTTCTAAAAGTCGTACGACACTTTTTTGGCATTTTGGACGGATGTTGCACCTTGCACCGTCGATGTTGCACCTTGTGGATATAGATTCTTCGGAAGGCCATAACTGTTGGCTAGTTTAGAGTTACGGGAACCATAACTAGTCAAAACGAAGATCTCTGTGAGTTCTACGGCTATGACTGATTTAAGCCGTTACTACTTAGTTTCATACCCAAAAAATCTTATCCGAAACTCATTCGGGCCTTGGACGTTTTTTACCGTTCGTTCATTCGTCACGTGGATTTTTCTGCAAAACGGGATCCCCGTGGCTGGTCTATGATTTACCATGGTTGGAGAGTGGTGCCCCATGGTACCGCTCCTCTTTAGATCCATGCATCCATTTCTAAAAGTCATACAACACTTTTTTGGCATTTTGGACAGATGTTGCACCTTGCACCGTAGTTGTTGCACCCTGTGGATATTGATTCTTCGGAAGGCCAAAACTGTTGGCTCGTTTAGAGTTACGGGAGCCATAACCTGTCAAAACGAAGATATCTGTGAGTTCTACGGCTATGATGGCTTAAAGCCGTCACTGGTTAGTTTCATACCCAAAAAATCTTATCCGAAACTCAACCGGGCCTTGGACGTTTTTTACCGTTCTTTTATTCGTCACGTGGATTTTTTCTGCAAAACGGGATCCCCGTGGCTGGTCTATGATTTACCATCGCCGGAAAGTGGTGCCCCATGGTACCGCTCCGTTTCAAATCCATGCATCCATTTCTAAAAGCCGTACGGCACATTTTCGGAATTTTGGACGGATGTTGCACCTTGCACCGTCGATGTTGCACCCTTTGAATATTGATTCTTTGGAAGGCCATAACTGTTGGCTCGTTTAGAGTTACGGGAGCCATAACTAGTCAAAACGAAGATCTTTGTGAGTTCTACGGCTATGACCGCTTTAAGCCGTCACTAGTTAGTTTCATACCCAAAAAATCTTATCCGAAACTCAATCGGGCATTGGATGTTTTTTACCGTTCTTTCATTCGTCACGTGGATTTTTTCTGCAAAACGGGATCCCCATTGCTGGTCTACGATTTACCATCGCCGGAGAGTGGTACGCGATGGTACCGCTCCGTTTCAAATCCATGCATCCATTTCTAAAAGTCATACGACACTTTTTCAGCATTTTGGCCGGATGTTGCACCTTGCACCGTCGATGTTGCACCCTATGGATATTGATTATTCGTAAGGCCATAACTGTTGGCTCGTTTACAATTACGGGAGCCATAACCAGTCAAAACGAAGATCTCTGTGATTTCTACGGCTATGACCGCTTTAAGCCGTCACTGGTTAGTTTCATACCAAAAAAATCTTATCCGAAACTCAATCGGGCCTTGGACGTTTTTTATCGTTCGTTCATTTGTCACGTGGATTTTTTCTGCAAAACGGGATCCCCGTGGCTGGTCTATGATTTACCATCGCCGGAGAGTGGTGCCCCATGGTACCGCTCCATTTCAAATCCATGCATCCATTTCTAAAAGTCGTACGGCACTTTTTCGGCATTTTGGACGGATGTTGCACCTTGCACCGTCGATGTTGCACCCTGTGGATATTGATTCTTCGGAAGGTCATAATTTTTGGCTCGTTTAGAGTTACGGGAGCCATAACCAGTCAAAACGAAGACCTCTGTGAGTTATATGGCTATGATAGCTTTAAGCCGTCAATGGTTAGTTTCATACCCAAAAAATCTTATCTGAAACTCAATCGGGCCTTGGATGTTTTTTACCGTTCGTTCATTCGTCACGTAGATTTTTTCTGCAAAATGGGATCTCCGTGGTTGGTCTATGATTTACTATGGCCGGAGAGTGGTGCCCCACGGTACCGCTCCGTTTCAAATCCATGCATCCATTTCTAAAAGTCGTACGGCACTTTTTCGGCATTTTGGACGGATGTTGCACCTTGCACCATCGATGTTGCACACTGTGGATATGGATTCTTCGGAAGGCCATAACCGTTGGCTCGTTTAAAGTTACAGGAGCCATAACCAGTAAAAACGAAGATCTCTGTGAGTTCTACGGCTATGACCGCTTTAAGCCGTTACTGGTTAGTTTCATACCCAAAAAATCTTATCCGAAACTCAATCGGGCCTAGGACGTTTTTTATCGTTCGTTCATTCGTCACGTGGATTTTTTCTGCAAAACGGGATCCCCGTGGCTGGTCTATGATATACCATGGCCGGAGAGTGGTGCCCCATGGTACCGCTCCATTTCAAATCCATGCATCCATTTCTAAAAGTCGTACGACACTTTTTCGGCATTTTGGACGGATGTTGTACCTTGCACCGTCGATGTTGCACACTGTGGATATGGATTCTTCGGAAGGCCATAACCGTTGGCTCGTTTAGAGTTACGGGAGCCATAACCAGTCAAAACGAAGATCTTTGTGAGTTCTACGGCTATGACCGCTTTAAGCCCTCACTGGTTAGTTTCATACCCAAAAAATCTTATCCGAAACTCAATCGGGCCTTGGACGTTTTTTACCGTTCGTTCATTCGTCACGTGGATTTTTCTGTAAAACGGGATCCCCATGGCTAGTCTATGATATACCATGGACGGAGAGTGGTGCCCCATGGTACCGCTCCGTTTCAAATCCATGCATCCATTTCAAAAAGTCGTACTGCACTTTTTCGGCATTTTGGACGGATGTTGCACCTTGCACCGTAGATGTTGCACCCTGTGGATATTGATTCTTCGGAAGGCCATAACTGTTGGCTCGTTTAGAGTTACGGGAGTCATAACCAGTCAAAACGAAGATCTCTGTGAGTTCTACGGCTATGACCGCTTTAAGCCGTCACTGGTTAGTTTCTTACCCAAAAAATCTTATCCGAAACTCAATCGGGCCTTGGACGTTTTTTACCGTTCGTTCATTCGTCACGTCGATTTTTTCGGCAAAACGGGATCCCCGTGGCTGGTCTATGATTTACCATCTCCGGACAGTGGTGCCCCATGGTACCGCTCCGTTTCAAATCCATGCATCCATTTCTAAAAGTCGTACGACACTTTTTCAGCATTTTGGACGGATGTTGCACCTTGCACCGTAGATGTTGCACGCTGTGGATATTAATTCTTTGGAAGGCCATAACTGTTGGCTCGTTTAGAGTTACGAGAGCCATTACCAGTCAAAACGAATACGTTTGTGAGTTCTACGGCTATGACCGCTTTAAGCCGTCACTGGTTAGTTTCATACCCAAAAAATCTTATCCGAAACTCAATCCGGCCTTGGACGTTTTTACCGTTCGTTCATTCGTCACGTGGATTTTTTCTGCAAAACAGGATCCCCGTGGCTGGTCTATGATTTACCATGGCCGGAGAGTGGTGCCCCATGGTACCGTTCCGTTTCAAATCCATGCATCCATTTTTAAAAGTCGTACGACACTTTTTCGGCATTTTGGACGGATGTTGCACCTTGCACCGTAGATGTTGCCCCCTATGGATATTGATTCTTCGGAAGGCCATAACTGTTGCCTCGTTTAGAGTTACGGGAGCCATAACCAGTCAAAATGAAGGTCTCTGTGTGTTCTACGGCTATGATGGCTTTAAGCCGTCACTGGTTAGTTTCATACCCAAAAAATCTTATCCGAAACTTTATCGGGCCTTGGACGTTTTTACCGTTCGTTCATTTGTCACGTGGATTTTTTATGCAAAACGGGATCCCCAAGGCTGGTCTAAGATTTACCATCGACGGAGAGTGGTGCCCCATGGTACCACTCCGTTTCAAATCCATGCATCCATTTCTAAAAGTCGTACGGCACTTTTTCGGCATTTTGGACGGATGTTGCACCTTGCTTCGTCGATGTTGCACCCTGTGGATATTGATTCTTCGGAAGGCCATAACTGTTGGCTTGTTTAGAGTTACGGGAGCCATAACCAGTCAAAACAAAGATCTCTGTGAGTTCTACGGCTATGACAGCTTTAAGCCATCACTGGTTAGTTTCATACCCAAAAAATCTTAACCGAAACTCAATCGGGCCTTGGATGTTTTTTACCGTTCGTTAATTCGTCACGTGGATTTTGTCTGCAAAACGGGATCTTCGTGGCTGGTCTATGATTTACTATGGCCGGAGTGTGGTGCCCCATGGTACCGCTCCATTTCAAATCCATGCATCCATTTCTAAAAGTCGTACGGCACTTTTTCGGCATTTTCGATGGATGTTGCACCTTACACCGTCGATGTTGCACCCTATGGATATTGATTCTTCGGAAGGCCATAACTGTTGGCTCGTTTAGAGTTATGGGAGCCATAACCAGTCAAAACGAAGATCTCTGTGAGTTCTTCGGCTATGAGAGCTTTAAGACGTCGCTGGTTAGTTTCATACCCAAAAAATCTTATCGAAACTCAATCGGGCCTTGGACGTTTTTTACCGTTCGTTCATTCGTCACGTGGATTTTTTCTGCAAAATGGGATCCCCGTGGCTGGTCTTTGATATACCATGGCCGGAGAGTGGTGCCCCATGGTACCGCTCCGTTTCAAATCCATGCATCCATTTCTAAAAGTTGTACGGCACTTTTTCGGCATTTTGGACGGATGTTGCACCTTGCACCGTAGATGTTGCACCCTGTGGATATTGATTTTTCGGAAGGCCATAACTGTTGGCTCGTTTAGAGTTACGAGAGCCATAACCAGTAAAAACGAATACCTCTGTGAGTTCTACGGCTATGACCGCTTTAAGCCGTCACTGGTTAGTTTCATACCCAAAAAATCTTATCCGAAACTCAATCGGGCCTTCGACGTTTTTACCGTTCGTTCATTCGTCACGTGGATTTTTTTTGCAAAACAGGATCCCTATGGCTGGTCTATGATTTACCATGGCCGGAGAGTGGTGCCCCATGGTACCGTTCCGTTTCAAATCCATGCATCCATTTCTAAAAGTCGTACGACACTTTTTCGGCATTTTGGACGGATGTTGCACCTTGCACCGTAGAGGTTGCCCCCTATGGATATTGATTCTTCGGAAGGCCATAACTGTTGCCTCGTTTAGAGTTACGGGAGCCATAACCAGTCAAAACGAAGGTCTCTGTGAGTTCTACGGCTATGATGGCTTTAAGCCGTCACTGGTTAGTTTCATACCCAAAAAATCTTATCTGAAACTTTATCGGCCCTTGGACGTTTTTACCGTTCGTTCATTTGTCACGTGGATTTTTTATGCAAAACGGGATCCCCATGGCTGGTCTATGATTTACCATCGCCGGAGAGTGGTGCCCCATGGTAACACTCCGTTTCAAATCCATGCATCCATTTCTAAAAGTCGTACGACACTTTTTCGGCATTTTGGACGGATGTTGCACCTTGCTTCGTCGATGTTGCACCCTGTGGATATTGATTCTTCGGAAGGCCATAACTGTTGGCTTGTTTAGAGTTACGGGAGCCATAACCAGTCAAAACAAAGATCTCTGTGAGTTCTACGGCTATGACAACTTTAAGCCGTCACTGGTTAGTTTCATACCCAAAAAATCTTATCCGAAACTCAATCGGGCCTTGGACGTTTTTTACCGTTCGTTCATTCGTCACGTGGATTTTTTCGGCAAAACGGGATCCCGGTGGCAGGTCTATGATTTAACATCGCCGGAGAGTGGTGCTCCATGGTACCGCTCCGTTTCAAATCCATGCATCCATTTCTAAAAGTCGTACGGCACTTTTTCGGCATTTTGGACGGATGTTGCACGTTGCACCGTCGATGTTGCACCCTGTGGCTATTGATTCTTCGGACGACCATAACTGTTGGCTCGTTTAGAGTTACGGGAGCCATAACTAGTCAAAACGAAGATCTTTGTGAGTTCTACGGCTATGATAGCTTTAAGACGTCACTGGTTAGTTTCATACCCAAAAAATCTTATCCGAAACTCAATCGGGCCTTGGACGTTTTTTACCGTTCGTTCATTCGTCACGTGGATTTTTTATGCAAAACGGGATCCCCGTGGCTGGTCTATGATTTACCATCGCCGGAGAGTGGTGCCCCATGGTACCGCTCCGTTTCAAATCCATGCATCCATATCTTAAAGTCGTACGGCACTTTTTCGGCATTTTGGACGGATGTTGCACCTTGCACCGTTGATGTTGCACCCTGTGGATATTGATTCTTCGGAAGGCCATAACTGTTGGCTTGTTTAGAGTTACGGGAGCCATAACCAGTCAAAACAAAGATCTCTGTGAGTTCTACGGCTATGATAGCTTTATGCCGTCACTGGTTAGTTTCATACCCAAAAAATCTTATCCGAAACTCAATCGGGCCTTGGACGTTTTTTACCGTTCGTTCATTCGTCACGTGGATTTTTTCTGCAAAATGGGATCCCCGTAGCTGGTCTATGATATACCATGGCCGGAGAGTGGTGCCCCATGGTACCGCTCCGTTTCAAATCCATGCATCCATTTCTAAAAGTTGTACGGCACTTTTTCGGCATTTTGGACGGATGTTGCACCTTGCACCGTAGATGTTGCAACCTGTGGATATTGATTTTTCGGAAGGCCATAACTGTTGGCTCGTTTAGAGTTACGAGAGCCATAACCAGTCAAAACGAATACCTCCTTGAGTTCTACGGTTATGACCACTTTAAGCCGTCACTGATTAGTTTCATACCCAAAAAATCTTATCCGAAACTCAATCGGGCCTTGGATGTTTTTACCGTTCGTTCATTCGTCACGTGGATTTTTTCTGCAAAATAAGATCTCTGTGGCTGGTCTATGATTTACCATGGCCGGAGAGTGGTGCCCCATGGTACCGTTCCGTCTCAAATCCATGCATCCATTTCTAAAAGTCGTACGACACTTTTTCGGCATTTTGGACGGATGTTGCACCTTGCACCGTAGATGTTGCCCCCTGTGGATATTGATTCTTCGGAAGGCCATAACTGTTGCCTCGTTTAGAGTTATGGTAGTCATAACCAGTCAAAACGAAGATCTCTGTGAGTTCTACAGCTATGACGGCTTTAAGCCGTCACTGGTTAGTTTCATACCCAAAAAATCTTATCCGAAACTCAATCGGGCCTTGGACGTTTTTTACCGTTCGTTCATTCGTCACGTGGATTTTTTCTGCAAAATGGGATCCCCGTGGCTTTTCTTTGATATACCATGGCCGAAGAGTGGTGCCCCATGGTACCGCTCCATTTCAAATCCATGCATCCATTTCTAAAAGTTGTACGGCACTTTTTCGGCATTTTGGACGGATGTTGCACCTTGCACCGTAGATGTTGCACCCAGTGGATATTGATTTTTCGGAAGGCCATAACTGTTGGCTCGTTTAGAGTTACGAGAGCCATAACCAGTAAAAACGAATACCTCTGTGAGTTCTACGGCTATGACCGCTTTAAGCCGTCACTGGTTAGTTTCATACCCAAAAAATCTTATCCGAAACTCAATCGGGCCTTCGACGTTTTTACCGTTCGTTCATTCGTCACGTGGATTTTTTTCTGCAAAACAGGATCCCTATGGCTGGACTATGATTTACCATGGCCGGAGAGTGGTGCCCCATGGTACCGTTCCATTTCAAATCCATGCATCCATTTCTAAAAGTCGTACGACACTTTTTCGGCATTTTGGACGGATGTTGCACCTTGCACCGTAGATGTTGCCCCCTATGGATATTGATTCTTCGGAAGTCCATAACTGTTGCCTCATTTAGAGTTACGGGAGCCATAACCAGTCAAAACGAAGGTCTCTGTGAGTTCTACGGCTATGATGGCTTTAAGCCGTCACTGGTTAGTTTCATACCCAAAAAATCTTATCCGAAACTTTATCGGGCCTTGGACGTTTTTACCGTTCGTTCATTTGTCACGTGGATTTTTTATGCAAAACGGGATCCCCATGGCTGGTCTATGATTTACCATCGCCGAAGAGTGGTGCCCCATGGTATCACTCCGTTTCAAATCCATGCATCCATTTCTAAAAGTCGTACGGCACTTTTTCGGCATTTTGGACGGATGTTGCACCTTGCTTCGTCAATGTTGCACCCTGTGGATATTGATTCTTCGGAAGGCCATAACTGTTGGCTTGTTTAGAGTTACGAGAGCCATAACCAGTTAAAACAAAGATCTCTGTGAGTTCTACGGCTATGACAACTTTAAGCTGTCACCGGTTAGTTTCATACCCAAAAAATCTTATCCGAAACTCAAGCGGGCCTTGGACGTTTTTTACCGTTCGTTCATTCGTCACGTGGATTTTTTCGGCAAAACGAGATCCCGGTGGCAGGTCTATGATTTACCATCGCCGGAGAGTGGTGCCCCATGGTACCGCTCCGTTTCAAATCCATGCATCCATTTCTAAAAGTCGTACGACACTTTTTCGGCATTTTGGACGGATGTTGCACCTTGCACCGTCGATGTTGCACCCTGTGGCTATTGATTCTTCGGACGACCATAACTGTTGGCTCTTTTAGAGTTACGGGAGCCATAACTAGTCAAAACGAAGATATTTGTGAGTTCTACGGCTATGATAGCTTTAAGACGTCACTGGTTAGTTTCATACCCAAAAAATCTTATCCGAAACTCAATCGGGCCTTGGACGTTTTTTACCGTTCGTTCATTCGTCACGTGGATTTTTTATGCAAAACGGGATCCCCGTGGCTGGTCTATGATTTACCATCGCCGGAGAGTGGTGCCCCATGGTACCGCTCCGTTTCAAATCCATGCATCCATTTCTAAAAGTCGTACGGCACTTTTTCGGCATTTTGGACGGATGTTGCACCTTGCACCGTCGATGTTGCACCCTGTGGATATTGATTCTTCGGAAGGCCATAACTGTTGGCTTGTTTAGAGTTATGGGAGCCATAACTAGTCAAAACAAAGATCTCTGTGATTTCTACGGCTATGATAGCTTTAAGCCGTCACTGGTTAGTTTCATACCCAAAAAATCTTAACCGAAACTCAATCGGGCCTTGGACGTTTTTTACCGTTCGTTAATTCGTCACGTGGATTTTTTCTGCAAAACGGGATCTTCGTGGCTGGTCTATGATTTACTATGGCCGGAGAGTGGTGCCCCATGGTACCGCTCCATTTCAATTCCATGCATCCATTTCTAAAAGTCGTACGGCACTTTTTCGGCATTTTCGACGGATGTTGCACCTTACACCGTCGATGTTGCACCCTAAGGATATTGATTCATCCGAAGGCCATAACTGTTGGCTCGTTTAGAGTTACGGGAGCCATAACCAGTCGAAATGAAGATCTCTGTGAGTTCTACGGCTATGACCGCTTTAAGCCGTCACTGGTTTGTTTCATACCCAAAAAATCTTATCCGAAACTCAATCGGGCCTTGGACGTTTTTTACCGTTCGTTCATTCGTCACGTGGATTTTTTCTGCAAAATGGGATCCCCGTGGCTGGTCTATGATATACCATGGCCGGAGAGTGGTGCCACATGGTACCGCTCCGTTTCAAATCCATGCATCCATTTCTAAAAGTTGTACGGCACTTTTTCGGCATTTTGGACGGATGTTGCACCTTGCACCGTAGATGTTGCAACCTATGGATATTGATTTTTCGGAAGGCCATAACTGCTGGCTCGTTTAGAGTTACGAGAGCCATAACCAGTCAAAACGAATACCTCCTTGAGTTCTACGGTTATGACCACTTTAAGCCGTCACTGGTTAGTTTCATACCCAAAAAATCTTATCCGAAACTCAATCGGGCCTTGGATGTTTTTACCGTTCGTTCATTCGTCACGTGGATTTTTTCTGCAAAATAGGATCTCTGTGGCTGGTCTATGATTTACCATGGCCGGAGAGTGGTGCCCCATGGTACCGTTCCATCTCAAATCCATGCATCCATTTCTAAAAGTCGTACGACACTTTTTCGGCATTTTGGACGGATGTTGCACCTTGCACCGTAGATGTTGCCCCCTGTGGATATTGATTCTTCGGAAGGCCATAACTGTTGCCTCGTTTAGAGTTACGGTAGTCATAACCAGTCAAAACGAAGATCTCTGTGAGTTCTACGGCTATGACGGCTTTAAGCTGTCACTGGTTAGTTTCATACCCAAAAAATCTTATCTGAAACTCAATCGGGCCTTGGACGTTTTTTACCGTTCGTTCATTCGTCACGTGGATTTTTTCTACAAAACGGGATCCCCGTGGCTGGTCTATGATATACCATGGCCGGAGAGTGGTGCCCCATGGTACCGCTCCATTTCAAATCCATGCATCCATTTCTAAAAGTCGTACGGCACTTTTTCGGCATTTTGGACGGATGTTGCACCTTGCACCGTCGATGTTGCACACTGTGGATATTGATTCTTCGGAAGGCCATAACCGTTGGCTCGTTTAGAGTTACGGGAGTCATAACCAGTCAAAACGAAGATCTTTGTGAGTTCTACGGCTATGACCGCTTTAAGCCGTCACTGGTTAGTTTCATACCCAAAAAATCTTATCCGAAACTCAATCGGGCCTTGGACGTTTTTTACCGTTCGTTCATTCGTCACGTGGATTTTTTCTGCAAAACGGGATCCCCGTGGCTGGTCTATGATATACCATGGCCGGAGAGTGGTGCCCCATGGTACTGCTCCATTTCAAATCCATGCATCCATTTCTAAAAGTCGTACGGCACTTTTTCGGCATTTTGGACGGATGTTGCACCTTGCACCGTCGATGTTGCACACTGTGGATATGGATTCTTCGGAAGGCCATAACCGTTGGCTCGTTTAGAGTTACGGGAGCCATAACAAGTCAAAATGAAGATCTTTGTGAGTTCTACGGCTATGACCGCTTTAAGCCGTCACTGGTTAGTTTCATACCCAAAAAATCTTATCCGAAACTCAATCGGGCCTTGGACGTTTTTTACCGTTCGTTCATTCGTCACGTGGATTTTTTCTGCAAAACGGGATCCCCATGGCTGGTCTATGATATACCATGGCCGGAGAGTGGTGCCCCATGGTACCGCTCCGTTTCAAATCCATGCATCCATTTCAAAAAGTCGTACGGCACTTTTTCGGCATTTTGGACGGATGTTGCACCTTGCACCGTCGATGTTGCACCTTGTGGATATAGTTTCTTCGGAAGGCCATAACTATTGGCTAGTTTAGAGTTACGGGAGCCATAACTAGTCAAAATGAAGATCTCTGTGAGTTCTACGGCTATGACTGATTTAAACCATCACTGGTTAGTTTCATACCCAAAAAATCTTATCCGAAACTCAATCGGGCCTTGGACGTTTTTTACCGTTCGTTCATTCGTCACGTGGATTTTTTCGGCAAAACGGGATCCCCGTGGCTGGTCAATGATTTACCATCGCTGGAGAGTGGTGCCCCATGGTACCGCTCCGTTTCAAATCCATGCATCCATTTCTAAAAGTCGTACGACACTTTTTCGGCATTTTGGACGGATGTTGCACCTTGCACCGTAGATGTTGCACCCTGTGGATATTGATTCTTCGGAAGGCCATAACTGTTGGCTCGTTTAGAGTTACGAGAGCCATTACTAGTCAAAACGAATACATTTGTGAGTTCTACGGCTATGACCGCTTTAAGCCGTCATTGGTTAGTTTCATACCCAAAAAATCTTAACCGAAACTCAATCGGGCCTTGGACGTTTTTTACCGTTCGTTAATTCGTCACGTGGATTTTGTCTGCAAAATGGGATCTTTGTGGCTGGTCTATGATTTACTATGGCCGGAGAGTGGTGCCCCATGGTAACGCTCCATTTCAAATCCATGCATCCATTTCTAAAAGTCGTACGACACTTTTTCGGCATTTTCGACGGATGTTGCACCTTACACCGTCGATGTTGCACCCTATGGATATTGATTCTTCGAAAGGCCATAACTGTTGGCTCGTTTAGAGTTACGGGAGCCATAACCAGTCAAAATGAAGATCTCTGTGAGTTCTACGGCTATGACCGCTTTAAGCCGTCATTGGTTAGTTTCATACCCAAAAAATCTTATCCGAAACTCAATCGGGCCTTGGACGTTTTTTACCGTTCGTTCATTCGTCACGTGGATTTTTTCTGCAAAATGGGATCCCCGTGGCTGGTCTATGATATACCAAGGCCGGAGAGTGGTGCCCCATGGTACCGCTCCGTTTCAAATCCATGCATCCATTTCTAAAAGTTGTACGGCACTTTTTCGGCATTTTGGACGGATGTTGCACCTTGCACCGTAGATGTTGCACCCTGTGGATATTGAATTTTCGGAAGGCCATAACTGTTGGCTCGTTTAGAGTTACGAGAGCCATAACCGGTCAAAACGAATACCTCTGTGAGTTCTACGGCTATGACTGCTTTAAGCCGTCACTGGTTAGTTTCATACCCAAAAAATCTTATCCGAAACTCAATCGGGCCTTGGACGTTTTTACCGTTCGTTCATTCGTCACGTGGATTTTTTCTGCAAAACGGGATCCCTGTGGCTGGTCAATGATTTACCATCGCCGGAGAGTGGTGCCCCATGGTACCGCTCCGTTTCAAATCCATGCATCCATTTCTAAAAGTCGTACGACACTTTTTCGGCATTTTGGACGGATGTTGCACCTTGCACCGTAGATGTTGCACCCTGTGGATATTGATTCTTCGGAAGGCCATAACTGTTGGCTCGTTTAGAGTTACGAGAGCCATTACCAGTCAAAACGAATACGTCTGTGAGTTCTACAGCTATGACCACTTTAAGCCGTCACTGGTTAGTTTCATACCCAAAAAATCTTAACCGAAACTCAATCGGGCCTTGGACGTTTTTTACCGTTCGTTAATTCATCACGTGGATTTTGTCTGAAAAACGGGATCTTCGTGGCTGGTCTATGATTTACTATGGCCGAAGAGTGGTGCCCCATGGTACCGCTCCATTTCAAATCCATGCATCCATTTCTAAAAGTCGCACGGCACTTTTTCGGCATTTTCGACGGATGTTGCACCTTACACCGTCGATGTTGCACCCTATGGATATTGATTCTTCGGAAGGCCATAACTGTTGGCTCGTTTAGAGTTACGGGAGCCATAACCAGTCAAAATGAAGATCTCTGTGAGTTCTACGGCTATGACCGCTTTAAGCCGTCATTGGTTAGTTTCATACCCAAAAAATCTTATCCGAAACTCAATCGGGCCTTGGACGTTTTTTACCGTTCGTTCATTCGTCACGTGGATTTTTTCTACAAAATGGGATCCCCGTGGCTGGTCTATGATATACCAAGGCCGGAGAGTGGTGCCCCATGGTACCGCTCCGTTTCAAATCCATGCATCCATTTCTAAAAGTTGTACGGCACTTTTTCGGCATTTTGGACGGATGTTGCACCTTGCACCGTAGATGTTGCACCCTGTGGATATTGATTTTTCGGAAGGCCATAACTGTTGGCTCGTTTAGAGTTACGAGAGCCATAACCGGTCAAAACGAATACCTCTGTGAGTTCTACGGCTATGACCGCTTTAAGCCATCACTGGTTAGTTTCATACCCAAAAAATCTTATCCGAAACTCAATCGGGCCTTGGACGTTTTTACCGTTCGTTCATTCGTCACGTGGATTTTTTCTGCAAAACAGGATCCCTGTGGCTGGTCTATGATTTACCATGGCCGGAGAGTGGTTCCCCATGGTACCGTTCCGTTTCAAATCCATGCATCCATTTCTAAAAGTCGTACGACACTTTTTCGGCATTTAGGACGGATGTTGCACCTTGCACCGTTGATGTTGCCCCCTGTGGATATTGATTCTTCGGAAGGCCATAACTGTTGCCTCGTTTAGAGTTACGGGAGCCATAACCAGTCAAAATGAAGATCTCTGTGAGTTCTACGGCTATGATGGCTTTAAGCCATCACTGGTTAGTTTCATACCCAAAAAATCTTATCCGAAACTCAATCTGGCCTTGGACTTTTTTACCGTTCGTTCATTCGTCACGTGGATTTTTTCGGCAAAACGGGATCCCGGTGGCAGGTCTATGATTTACCATCGTCGGAGAGTGGTGCCCCATGGTACCGCTCCGTTTCAAATACATGCATCCATTTCTAAAAGTCGTACGACACTTTTTCGGCATTTTGGACGGATGTTGCACCTTGCACCGTCGATGTTGCACCCTGTGGCTATTGATTCTTCGGACGACCATAACTGTTGGCTCGTTTAGAGTTACGGGAGCCATAACTAGTCAAAACCAAGATCTCTGTGAGTTCTATGGCAATGATAGCTTTAAGACGTCACTGGTTAGTTTCATACCCAAAAAATCTTATCTGAAACTCAATCGGGCCTTGGACGTTTTTTACCGTTCGTTCATTCGTCACGTGGATTTTTTATGCAAAACGGGATCCCTGTGGCTGGTCTATGATTTACCATCGCCGGAGAGTGGTGCCCCATGGTACCGCTCCGTTTCAAATCCATGCATCCATTTCTAAAAGTCGTACGGCACTTTTTTGGCATTTTGGATGGATGTTGCACCTTGCACCGTCGATGTTGCACCCTGTGGATATTGATTCTTCGGAAGGCCATAACTGTTGGCTTGTTTAGAGTTACGGGAGCCATAACCAGTCAAAACAAAGATCTCTGTGAGTTCTACGGCTATGATAGCTTTAAGCCGTCAATGGTTAGTTTCATACCCAAAAAATTTTAACCGAAACTCAATTGGGCCTTGGACGTTTTTTACCGTTCGTTAATTCGTCACGTGGATTTTTTCTGCAAAACGGGATCTTCGTGGCTGGTCTATGATTTACTATGGCCGGAGAGTGGTGCCCCATGGTACAGCTCCATTTCAAATCCATGCATCCATTTCTAAAAGTCGTACGGCACTTTTTCGGCATTTTCGACGGATGTTGCACCTTACACCGTCGATGTTGCACCCTATGGATATTGATTCTTCTGAAGGCCATAACTGTTGGCTCGTTTAGAGTTACGGGAGCCATAACTAGTCAAAATGAAGATCTTTGTGAGTTCTACGGCTATGACCGCTTTAAGCCATCACTGGTTAGTTTCATACCCAAAAAATCTTATTCGAAACTCAATCGGGCCTTGGACGTTTTTTACCGTTCGTTCATTCGTCACGTGGATTTTTCTGCAAAATGGGATCCCCGTGGCTGGTCTATGATATCCCATGGCCGGAGAGTGGTGCCCCATGGTACCGCTCCGTTTCAAATCCATGCATCCATTTGTAAAAGTTGTACGGCACTTTTTCGGCATTTTGGACGGATGTTGCACCTTGCACCGTAGATGTTGCAACCTGTGGATATTGATTTTTCGGAAGGCTATAACTGTTGGCTCGTTTAGAGTTACGAGAGCCATAACCAGTGAAAACGAGTACCTCTTTGAGTTCTACGGTTATGACCACTTTAAGCCGTCACTGGTTAGTTTCATACCCAAAAAATCTTATCCGAAACTCAATCGGGCCTTGGATGTTTTTACCATTCGCTCATTCGTCACGTGGATTTTTTCTGCAAAATAGGATCTCTGTGGCTGGTCTATGATTTACCATGGCCGGAGAGTGGTGCCCCATGGTACCGTTCCGTTTCAAATCCATGCATCCATTTCTAAAAGTCGTACGACACTTTTTTGGCATTTTGGACGGATGTTGCACCTTGCACCGTAGATGTTGCCCCCTATGGATATTGATTCTTCGGAAGGCCATAATTGTTGCCTCGTTTAGAGTTACGGGAGCCATAACCAGTCAAAACGAAGATCTCTGTGAGTTCTACGGCTATGATAGCTTTAAGCCGTCACTGGTTAGTTTCATACCCAAATAATCTTATCCGAAACTCAATCGGGCCTTGGACGTTTTTTACCGTTCGTTCATTCGTCACGTGGATTTTTTCTACAAAACGGGATCCCTGTGGTTTGTCTATGATATACCATCGCCGGAGAGTGGTACCCTATGGTACCGCTCCGTTTCAAATCCATGTATCCATTTCTAAAAGTCGTATGGCACTTTTTCGGCATTTTGGACGGATGTTGCACCTTGCACCGTCGATGTTGCACCATATGGATATTGATTCTTCGGAAGGCCATAACTATTGGCTCGTTTAGAGTTACGGGAGCTATAACCAGTCAAAACGAAGATCTCTGTGATTTCTGCAGCTATGACCGCTTTAAGCCGTCACTGGTTAGTTTCATACCCAAATAATCTTATCCGAAACTCAATCGGGCCTTGGACGTTTTTTACCGTTCGTTCATTCGTCACATGGATTTTTTCTGCAAAACGGGATCCCCGTGGCTGGTCTATGATTTACCATCGCCGGAGAGTGGTGCCCCATGGTACCGCTCTATTTTAAATCCATGCATCCATTTCTATAAGTCGTACGGCACTTTTTCGGCATTTTGGACGGATGTGGCACCTTGCACCGTCGATGTTGCACCCTGTGGATATTGATTCTTCGGAAGGCCATAACTGTTGGCTCGTTCAGAGTTACGGGAGCCATAACCAGTCAAAACGAAGATCTCTGTGAGTTCTACGGCTATGACCGCTTTAAGCCGTCACTGGTTAGTTTGATACCCAAAAAATCTTATCCGAAACTCAATCGGGCCTTGGACGTTTTTTACCGTTCGTTCATTCGTCACGTGGATTTTTTCTGCAAACGGGATCTCCGTGGCTGGTCTATGATTTACCATCGCCGGAGAGTGGTAACCCACGGTACCGCTCCGTTTCAAATCCATGCATCCATTTCTATAAGTCGTACGACACTTTTTCGACATTGTGGACGGATGTTGCACCTTGCACCGTCGATGTTGCACCCTGTGGATATTGATTCTTCGGAAGGCCATAACTGTTGGCTCGTTTAGAGTTACGGGAGCCGTAGCCAGTCAAAACGAAGATCTCTGTGATTTCTACGGCTATGACCGCTTTAAGGCGTCACTGGTTAGTTTCATACCCAAATAATCTTATCCGAAACTCAATCGGGCCTTGGACGTTTTTTACCGTTCGTTCATTCGTCACGTGGATTTTTCTGCAAAATGTGATCCCCGTGGCTGGTCTATGATATACCATGGCCGGAGAGTGGTGCCCCATGGTACCGCTCCGTTTCAAATCCATGCATCCGTTTGTAAAAGTTGTACGGCACTTTTTCGGCATTTTGAACGGATGTTGCACCTTGCACCGTAGATGTTGCAACCTGTGGATATTGATTTTTCGGAAGGCTATAACTGTTAGCTCGTTTAGAGTTACGAGAGCCATAACCAGTGAAAACGAGTACCTCTTTGAGTTCTACGGTTATGACCACTTTAAGCCGTCACTGGTTAGTTTCATACCCAAAAAATCTTATCCGAAACTCAATCGGGCCTTGGATGTTTTTACCATTCGTTCATTCGTCACGTGGATTTTTTCTGCAAAATAGGATCTCTATGGCTGGTCTATGATTTACCATGGCCGGAGAGTGGTGCCCCATGGTACCGTTCCGTTTCAAATCCATGCATCCATTTCTAAAAGTCGTACGACACTTTTTCGGCATTTTGGACGGATGTTGCACCTTGCACCGTAGATGTTGCCCCCTATGGATATTGATTCTTCGGAAGGCCATAATTGTTGCCTCGTTTAGAGTTACGGTAGTCATAACCAGTCAAAACGAAGATCTCTGTGAGTTCTACGGCTATGACCGCTTTAAGCCGTCACTGGTTAGTTTCATACCCAAATAATCTTATCCGAAACTCAATCGGGCCTTGGACGTTTTTTACCGTTCGTTCATTCGTCACGTGGATTTTTTCTACAAAACGGGATCCCTGTGGTTGGTCTATGATATACCATCGCCGGAGAGTGGTACCCCATGGTACCGCTCCGTTTCAAATCCATGTATCCATTTCTAAAAGTCGTATGGCACTTTTTCGGCATTTTGGACGGATGTTGCACCTTGCACCGTCGATGTTGCACCATATGGATATTGATTCTTCGGAAGGCCATAACTATTGGCTCGTTTAGAGTTACGGGAGCTATAACCAGTCAAAACGAAGATCTCTGTGATTTCTGCAGCTATGACCGCTTTAAGCCGTCACTGGTTAGTTTCATACCCAAATAATCTTATCCGAAACTCAATCGGGCCTTGGACGTTTTTTACCGTTAGTTCATTCGTCACATGGATTTTTTCTGCAAAACGGGATCCCCATGGCTGGTCTATGATTTACCATCGCCGGAGAGTGGTGCCCCATGGTACCGCTCTATTTTAAATCCATGCATCCATTTCTATAAGTCGTACGGCACTTTTTCGGCATTTTGGACGGATGTGGCACCTTGCACCGTCGATGTTGCACCCTGTGGATATTGATTCTTCGGAAGGCCATAACTGTTGGCTCGTTCAGAGTTACGTGAGCCATAACCAGTCAAAACGAAGATCTTTGTGAGTTCTACGGCTATGACCGCTTTAAGCCGTCACTGGTTAGTTTGATACCCAAAAAATCTTATCCGAAACTCAATCGGGCCTTGGACGTTTTTTACCGTTCGTTCATTCGTCACGTGGATTTTTTCTGCAAACGGGATCTCCGTCGCTGGTCTATGATTTACCATCGCCGGAGAGTGGTACCCCATGGTACCGCTCCGTTTCAAATCCATGCATCCATTTCTATAAGTCGTACGACACTTTTTCGGCATTGTGGACGGATGTTGCACCTTGCACCGTCGATGTTGCACCCTGTGGATATTGATTCTTCGGAAGGCCATAACTGTTGGCTCGTTTAGAGTTACGGGAGCCGTAGCCAGTCAAAACGAAGATCTCTGTGATTTCTACGGCTATGACCGCTTTAAGGCGTCACTGGTTAGTTTCATACCCAAATAATCTTATCCGAAACTCAAACGGGCCTTGGACGTTTTTTACCGTTCGTTCATTCGTCACGTGGATTTTTTCTGCAAAACGGGATCCCCGTGGCTGGTCTATGATTTACCATTGCCGGACAGTGGTGCCCCATGGTACCGCTCCGTTTCAAATCCATGCATCCATTTCTATAAGTTGTACGACACTTTTTCGGTATTTTGGACGGATGTTGCACCTTGCACCGTCGATTTTGCACCCTGTGGATATTGATTCTACGGAAGGCCATAACTGTTGGCTCGTTTAGAGTTACGGGAGCCATAACCAGTCAAAACGAAGATCTCTGTGAGTTCTACGGCTATGACCGCTTTAAGCCGTCACTGGTTAGTTTCATAACCAAAAAATCTTATCCGAAACTCAATCGGGCATTGGACGTTTTTTACCGTTCATTCATTCGTCACGTGGATTTTTTCTGTAAAACGGGATACCCGTGGCTGGTCTATGATTTACCATGGCCGGAGAGTGGTGCCCTAAGGTACCACTCCGTTTCAAATCCATGCATCCATTTCTAAAAGTCGTACGACACTTTTTTGGCATTTTGGACGGATGTTGCACCTTGCACCGTAGATGTTGCACCCTGTGGATATTGATTCTTCGGAAGGCCATAACTGTTGGCTCGTTTAGAGTTACGGGAGCAATAACTAGTCAAAACGAAGACCTCTGTGAGTTTTACGGCTATGACAGCTTTAAGCCGTCACTGGTTAGTTTCATACCCAAAAAATCTTATCCGAAACTCAATCAGGCCTTGGACGTTTTTTACCGTTCGTTCATGCATCACGTGGATTTTTTCTGCAAAACGGGAACCCCGTTGCTGGTCTATTATTTACCATGGCCAGAGAGTGGTGCCCCATGGTACCGCTCCGTTTTAAATCCATGCATCCATTTCTAAAAGTCGTGCGGCACTTTTTCGGCATTTTGGACGGATGTTGCACCTTGCACCGTAGATGTTGCACCGTGTGGATATTGATTCTTCGGAAGGCCATAACTGTTGGCTCGTTTAGAGTTACGGGATCCATAACTAGTCAAAACGAAGATCTCTGTGAGTTCTACGGCTATGATGGCTTTAAGCCGTCACTGGTTAGTTTCGTACCCAAATAATCTTATCCGAAACTCAATCGGGCCTAGGACGTTTTTTACCGTTCGTTCATTCGTCACGTGGGTTTTTTCTGCAAAACGGGATCCCCGTGGCTGGTCTATGATTTACCATCACCGGAGAGTGGTGCCCCATGGTACCGCTCCGTTTCAAATCCATGCATCAATTTCTAAAAGTCGTACGGCACTTTTTCGGCATTTTGGACGGATGTTGCACCTTGCACCGTCGATGTTGCACCCTATGGATATTGATTCTTCGAAAGGCCATAACTGTTGGCTCGTTTAGAGTTACGGGAGCTATAACTAGTCAAAATGAAGATCTCTGTGATTTCTACGTCTATGACCGCTTTAAGCCGTCACTGGTTAGTTTCATACCCAAATAATCTTATCCGAAACTCAATCGGGCCTTGGACGTTTTTTACCGTTCGTTCATTCGTCATGTGGATTTTTTCTGCAAAACGGGATCCCCGTGGCTGGTTTATGATTTACCATCGCCGGAGAGTGGTGTCCCATGGTACCACTCCGTTTCAAATCCATGCATCCATTTCAATAAGTCGTACGGTACTTTTTCGGCATTTTGGACGGATGTTGCACCTTGCACCGTCGATGTTGCACCCTTTGGATATTGATTCTTCAGAAGGCCATAACTGTTGGCTCCTTTAGGGTTACGGGAGCCATAACCAGTCAAAATGAAGATCTTTGTGAGTTCTACGGCTATGACCGCTTTAAGCCGTCACTGGTTAGTTTCATACCCAAAAAATCTTATCCGAAACTCAATCGGGCCTTGGACGTTTTTTACCATTCGTTCATTCGTCACGTGGATTTTTTCTGCAAAACGGGATCCCCGTGGCTGGTCTATGATTTACCATCGCCAGAGAGTGGTGCCCCATGGTACCGCTCCGTTTCAAATCCATGCATCCATTTCTAAAAGTCGTACGGCACTTTTCAGGCATTTTGGACGGATGTTGCATCTTGCACCGTCGATGTTGCACCCTGTGGATATTGATTCTTCGGAAGGCCATAACTGTTGTCTCGTTTAGAGTAACGGTAGTCATAACCAGTCAAAACGAAGATCTCTGTGAGTTCTACGGCTATGAAAGCTTTAAGCCATCACTGGTTAGTTTCATACCCAAAAAATCCTATCCGAAACTCAATCGGGCCTTGGACGTTATTTACCGTTCGTTCATTCGTCACGTGGATTTTTTCTGCAAAACGGGATCCCCGTGGCTGGTCTATGATTTACCATGGCCGGAGAGTGGTGCCCTAAGGTACCACTCCGTTTCAAATCCATGCATCCATTTCTAAAAGTTGTACGGCACTTTTTCGGCATTTTGGATGGATGTTGCACCTTGCACCGTAGATGTTGCACCCTGTGGATATTGATTCTTCGGAAGGCCATAACTGTTGGCTCGTTTAGATTTACGGGAGCCATAACTAGTCAAAACAAAGACCTCTGTGAGTTTTACGGCTATGACAGCTTTAAGCCGTCACTGGTTAGTTTCATACCCAAAAAATCTTATCCCAAACTCAATCAGTCCTTGGACGTTATTTACCGTTCGTTCATTCGTCACGTGGATTTTTTCTGCAAAACGGGAACCCCGTGGCTGGTCTATTATTTACCATGGCCGTAGAGTGGTGCCCCATGGTACCGATCCATTTCTAAATCCACGTTTTGCAGAAAAAATCTAACCAGTGACTCAAATAATCTTATCCCCAAGCCCCAAGGTACCGCTTTAAGCCGTCACTGGTTAGTTTCATACCCAAATAATCTTATCCGAAACTCAATCGGGCCTTGGACGTTTTTTACCGTTCGTTCATTCGTCATGTGGATTATTTTCTACAAAACGGGATCCCCATGGCTGGTCTATGATTTACCATGGCCGGAGAGTGTTGCCCCAAGGTACCGCTCCGTTTCAAATCCATGCATCCATTTCTAAAAGTCGTACGACACTTTTTCGGCATTGTGGACGGATGTTGCAACTTGCACCGTAGATGTTGCACCCTGTGGATATTGATTCTTCGGAAGGCCATATTTGTTGGCTCGTTTAGAGTTACGGGAGCCATAACCAGTCAAAACAATGCTCTCTGTGAGTTCTACGGCTATGATGGCTTTAAGCCGTCACTGGTTAGTTTCGTACCCAAATAATCTTATCCGAAACTCAATCGGGCCTTGGACGTTTTTTACCGTTCGTTCATTCGTCACGTGGGTTTTTTCTGCAAAACGGGATCCCCGTGGCTGGTCTATGATTTACCATCACCGGAGAGTGGTGCCCCATGGTACCGCTCCGTTTCAAATCCATGCATCCATTTCTATAAGTCGTACGACACTTTTTCGGCATTTTGGACGGATGTTGCACCTTGCACCGTCGATGTTGCACCCTGTGGATATTGATTCTTCGGAAGGCTATAACTGTTGGCTCGTTTAGAGTTACGGGAGCCATAACCAGTCAAAATGAAGATTTCTGTGAGTTCTACGGCTATGACCGCTATAAGCCGTCACTGGTTAGTTTCATACCCAAAAAATCTTATCCGAAACTCAATCGGGCCTTGGACGTTTTTTACTGTTCGTTCATTCGTCACGTTGATTTTTTCTGCAAAACGGGATCCCCGTGGCTGGTCTATGATTTACCATCGTCGGAGAATGGTGCCCCATGGTACCGCTCCGTTTCAAATCCATGTATCCATTTCTAAAAGTCGTACGGCACTTTTTCGGCATTTTGGACGGATGTTGCACCTTGCACCGTCGATGTTGCACCCTATGGATATTGATTCTTCGGAAGGCCATAACTGTTGGCTCGTTTAGAGTTACGGAAGCTATAACCAGTCAAAACGAAGATCTCTGTGATTTCTACGGCTATGACCGCTTTAAGCCGTCACTGGTTAGTTTCATACCCAAATAATCTTATCCGAAACTCAATCGGGCCTTGGACGTTTTTTACCGTTCGTTCATTCGTCACGTGGATTTTTTCTGCAAAATGGGATCCCCGTGGCTGGTCTATGATTTACCATCGTCGGAGAGTGGTGCCCAATGGTACCACTCCGTTTCAAATCAATGCATCCATTTCTATAAGTCGTACGACACTTTTTCGGCATTGTGGACGGATGTTGCACCTTGCACCGTCGATGTTGCACCCTGTGGATATTGATTCTTCGGAAGGCCATAACTGTTGGCTCGTTTAGAGTTACGGGAGCCGTAACCAGTAAAACGAAGATCTCTGTGAGTTCTACGGCGATGACCACTTTAAGCCGTCACTGGTTAGTTTCATACCCAAATAATCTTATCCGAAACTCAATCGGGCCTTGGACGTTTTTTACCGTTCGTTCATTCGGCACGTGGATTTTTTCTACAAAACGGGATCCCTGTGGCTGGTCTATGATTTACCATCGCCGGAGAGTGGTACCCCATGGTACCGCTCCGTTTCAAATCCATGCATCCATTTCTAAAAGTCATATGGCACTTTTTCGGCATTTTGGACGGATGTTGCACCTTGCACCGTCGATGTTGCACCATATGGATATTGATTCTTCGGAAGGCCATAACTATTGGCTCGTTAAGAGTTACGGGAGCAATAACCAGTCAAAACAAAGATCTCTGTGATTTCTACAGCTATGACCGCTTTAAGCCGTCACTGGTTAGTTTCATACCCAAATAATCTTATCCGAAACTCAATCGGGCCTTGGACGTTTTTTACCGTTCGTTCATTCGTCACGTGGATTTTTTCTGCAAAACGGGATCCCCGTGGCTGGTCTATGATTTACCATCGCCGGAGAGTGGTGCCCCATGGTACCGCTCCGTTTCAAATCCATGCATTCATTTCTATAAGTCGTACGGCACTTTTTCGGCATTTTGGACGGATGTTGCACCTTGCACCGTCGATGTTGCACCCTGTGGATATTGATTCTACGGAAGGCCATAACTGTTGGCTCGTTTAGAGTAACGGGAGCCATAACCAGTCAAAACGAAGATCTCTGTGAGTTCTACGGCTATGACCGCTTTAAGCCGTCACTAGTTAGTTTCATAACCAAAAAATCTTATCCGAAACTCAATCGGGCATTGGACGTTTTTTACCGTTCGTTCATTCGTCACATGGATTTTTTCTGCAAAACGGGATCCCCGTGGCTGGTCTATGCTTTACCATCGCCGGAGAGTGGTGCCCCATGGTACCGCTCCGTTTCAAATCCATGCATCCATTTCTAAAAGTCGTACGGCACTTTTTCGGCATTTTGGACGGATGTTGCACCTTGCACCGTCGATGTTGCACCCTGTGGATATTGATTCTTCGGAAGGCCATAACTATTGGCTCGTTTAGAGTTACGGAAGCTATAACCAGTCAAAACGAAGATCTCTGTGATTTCTACGGCTATGACCGCTTTAAGCCGTCACTGGTTAGTTTCATACCCAAATAATCTTATCCGAAACTCAATCGGGCCTTGGACGTTTTTTACCGTTCGTTCATTCGTCACGTGGATTTTTTCTGCAAAACGGGATCCCCGTGGCTGGTCTATGATTTACCATCGTCGGAGAGTGGTGCCCAATGGTACCACTCCGTTTCAAATCAATGCATCCATTTCTATAAGTCGTACGACACTTTTTCGGCATTGTGGACGGATGTTGCACCTTCCACCGTCGATGTTGCACCCTGTGGATATTGATTCTTCGAAAGGCCATAACTGTTGGCTCGTTTAGAGTTACGGGAGACGTAACCAATCAAAACTAAGATCTCTGTGAGTTCTACGGCTATGACCGCTTTAAGCCGTCACTGGTTAGTTTCATACCCAAAAAATCTTATCCGAAACTCAATCGGGCATTGGACGTTTTTTACCGTTCGTTCATTCGTCACATGGATTTTTTCTGCAAAACGGGATCCCCGTGGCTGGTCTATGATTTACCATCGCCGAAGAGTGGTGCCCCATGGTACCGCTCCGTTTCGAATCCATGCATCCATTTCTAAAAGTCGTACGGCACTTTTTCGGCATTTTGGACGGATGTTGCACCTTGCACCGTCGATGTTGCACCCTGTGGATATTGATTCTTCGGAAGGCCATAACTGTTGGCTCGTTTAGAGTTACGAAAGCTATAACCAGTCAAAACGGAGATCTCTGTGATTTCTACGGCTATGACCGCTTTAAGCCGTCACTGGTTAGTTTCATACCCAAATAATCTTATCCGAAACTCAATCGGGCCTTGGACGTTTTTTACCGTTCGTTCATTCGTCATGTGGATTTTTTCTGCAAAACGGGATCCCCGTGGCTGGTCTATGATTTACCATCGTCGGAGAGTGGTGCCCAATGGTACCACTCCGTTTCAAATCAATGCATCCATTTCTATAAGTCGTACGACACTTTTTCGGCATTGTGGACGGATGTTGCACCTTCCACCGTCGATGTTGCACCCTGTGGATATTGATTCTTCGAAAGGCCATAACTGTTGGCTCGTTTAGAGTTACGGGAGCCATAACCAATCAAAACTAAGATCTCTGTGAGTTCTACGGCTATGACCGCTTTAAGCCGTCACTGGTTAGTTTCATACCCAAATAATCTTATCCGAAACTCAATCGGGCCTTGGACGTTTTTTACCGTTCGTTCATTCGTCACGTGGATATTTTCTACAAAACGGGATCCCTGTGGTTGGTCTATGATATACCATCGCCGGAGAGTGGTACCCCATGGTACCACTCCGTTTCAAATCCATGTATCCATTTCTAAAAGTCGTATGGCACTTTTTCGGCATTTTGGACGGATGTTGCACCTTGCACCGTCGATGTTGCACCATATGGATATTGATTCTTCGGAAGGCCATAACTATTGGCTCGTTTAGAGTTACGGGAGCTATAACCAGTCAAAACGAAGATCTCTGTGATTTCTGCAGCTATGACCGCTTTAAGCCGTCACTGGTTAGTTTCATACCCAAATAATCTTATCCGAAACTCAATCGGGCCTTGGACGTTTTTTACCGTTCGTTCATTCGTCACATGGATTTTTTTTGCAAAACGGGATCCCCGTGGCTGGTCTATGATTTACCATCGCCGGAGATTGGTGCCCCATGGTACCGCTCTATTTTAAATCCATGCATCCATTTCTATAAGTCGTACGGCACTTTTTCGGCATTTTGGACGGATGTGGCACCTTGCACCGTCGATGTTGCACCCTGTGGATATTGATTCTTCGGAAGGCCATAACTGTTGGCTCGTTCAGAGTTACGGGAGCCATAACCAGTCAAAACGAAGATCTCTGTGAGTTCTACGGCTATGACCGCTTTAAGCCGTCACTGGTTAGTTTGATACCCAAAAAATCTTATCCGAAACTCAATCGGGCCTTGGACGTTTTTTACCGTTCGTTCATTTGTCACGTGGATTTTTTCTGCAAACGGGATCTCCGTGGCTGGTCTATGATTTACTATTGCCGGAGAGTGGTGCTCCATGGTACCGCTCCATTTCAAATCCATGCATCCATTTCTAAAAGTCGTACAGCACTTTTTCGGCATTTTGGACGGATGTTGCACCTTGCACCGTCGATGTTGCACCCTGTGGATATTGATTCTTCAGACGGCCATAACTGTTGGCTCGTTTAGAGTTACGCGAGCCATAACCAGTCAAAACGAAGATCTTTGTGAGTTCTATGGCTATGACCACTTTAAGCCGTCACTGGTTAGTTTCATACCCAAAAAATCTTATCCGAAACTCAATCGGGCCTTGGACGTTTTTTACGGTTGGTTCATTCGTCACATGGATTTTTTCTGCAAAACGGGATCTCCGTGGCTGGTCTATGATTTACCATGGCCGGAAGGTGGTGCCCCATGGTACCGCTCCGTTTCAAATCCATGCATCCATTTCCAAAAGTCGTACGACACTTTTTCGGCATTTTGGACGGATGTTGCACCTTGCACCGTAGATGTTGCACCATGTGGATATTGATTCTTCGAAAGGCCATAATTGTTGGCTCGTTTAGAGTTACGGGAGCAATAACCAGTCAAAACGAAGACCTCTGTGAGTTCTACGGCTATGACCGCTTTAAGACGTCACTGGTTAGTTTCATACCCAAAAAATCTTATCCGAAACTCAATCGGGCCTTGGACGTTTTTTACCGTTCGTTCATTCGTCACGTGGATTTTTTCTGCAAAACGGGATCCCCGAGGCTGGTCTATGATTTACCATCGCCGGAGAGTGGTGCCCCATGGTACCGCTCCGTTTCAAATCCATTCCTCCATTTCTAAAAGTCGTACGTCACTTTTTCGGCATTATGGATGGATGTTGCACCTTGCACCGTCGATGTAGCACCCTAGGGATATTGATTCTTCGGAAGGCCATAACCGTTGGCTCGTTTAGAGTTACGGGAGCTATAATCAGTCAAAACGAAGATCTCGGTGATTTCTACGGCTATGACCGCTTTAAGCCGTCACTGGTTAGTTTCATACCCAAATAATCTTATCCGAAACTCAATCGGGCCTTGGACGTTTTTTACCGTCCGTTCATTCGTCACGTGGATTTTTTCTACAAAACGGAATCCCCGTGGCTGGTCTATGATTTACCATCGCCGGAGAGTGGTGCCCTATGGTACCGCTCCGTTTCAAATCCATGCATCCATTTCTAAAAGTCGTACGGTACTTTTTCGGCATTTTGGACGTATGTTGCACCTTGCACCGTCGATGTTGCACCCTATGGATATTGATTCTTCAGAAGGCCATAACTGTTGGCTCGTTTAGAGTTACGGGAGCCATAACCAATCATAACGAAGATCTTTGTGAGTTCTACGACTATGACCGCTTTAAGCCGTCACTGGTTAGTTTCATACCCAAAAATTCTTATCCGAAACTCAATCGGGCCTTGGACGTTTTTTACCGTTCGTTCATTCGTCACGTGGATTTTTTCTGCAAAACGAAATCCCTGTGGCTGGTCTATGATTTACCATGGCCGGAGAGTGGTGCCCCATGGTACCGCTCTGTTTCAAATCCATGCATCCATTTCTAAAAGTCGTACGACACTTTTTCGGCATTTTGGACGGATGTTGCACCTTGCACCGTCGATGTTGCACCCTGTGGATATTGATTCTTCGGAAGGCCATAACTGTTGGCTCGTTTAGAGTTACGGGAGCCATAACCAGTCTAAATGAAGATCTCTGTGAGTTCTACGGCTATGATCGCTTTAAGCCGTCACTGGTTAGTTTCATACCCAAACAATCTTATCCGTAACTCAATCTGGCCTTGGACGTTTTTTACCGTTCGTTCATTCGTCACGTGGATTTTTTCTGCAAAACGGGATCCCCGTGGCTGGTTTATGATTTACCATTGCCGGAGAGTGCCGCCCCATGGTACCGCTCCGTTTCAAATCCATGCATACATTTCTATAAGTCGTACGGCACTTTTTCGGCATTTTGGACGGATGTTGCACCTTGCACCGTAGATGTTGCACCATGTGGATATTGATTCTTCGGAAGGCCATAACGGTTGGCTCGTTTAGAGTTACGGGAGCCATAACCAGTCAAAACGAAGACCTCTGTGAGTTCTACGGCTATGACCACTTAAATCCGTCACTGGTTAGTTTCATACCCAAAAAATCATATCCGAAACTCAATCGGGCCTTGGACGTTTTTTACCGTTCGTTCATTTGTCACTTGGATTTTTTCTGCAAAACGGGATTCCCGAGGCTGGTCTATGATTTACTACGGCCGGAGAGTGGTGCCCCATGGTACCGCTCCATTTCAAATCCATGCATCCATTTCTAAAAGTCGTACAACACTTTTTCGGCATTTTGGACGGATGTTGCAGCTTGCACCGTCGATGTTGCACCCTATGGATATTGATTCTTCGGAAGGCCATAACTGTTGGCTCGTTTAGAGTTACGGGAGCCATAACCAGTCAAAACGAAGATCTCTGTGAGTTCTACGGCTATGACCGCTTTAAGCCGTCACTGGTTAGTTTCATACCCAAATAATCTTATCCGAAACTCAATCGGGCCTTGGACGTTTTTTACCGTTCGTTCATTCGTCACGTGGATTTTTTCTACAAAACGGGATCCCCGTGGCTGGTCTATGATTTACCATCGTCGGAGAGTGGTACCCCATGGTACCGCTCCGTTTCAAATCCATGCATCCATTTCTAAAAGTCGTATGGCACTTTTTCGGCATTTTGGACGGATGTTGCACCATATGGATATTGATTCTTCGGAAGGCCATAACTATTGGCTCGTTTAGAGTTACGGGAGCTATAACCAGTCAAAACGAAGATCTATGTGATTTCTATAGCTATGACCGCTTTAAGCCGTCACTGGTTAGTTTCATACCCCAATAATCTTATCCAAAACTCAATCGGGCCTTGGACGTTTTTTACCGTTCGTTCATTCGTCACGTGGATTTTTTTTGCAAAACGGGATCCCCGTGGCTGGTCTATGATTTACCATCGCCGGAGAGTGGTGCCCCATGGTACCGCTCCGTTTCAAATCCATGCATCCATTTCTATAAGTCGTACGGCACTTTTTCTGCATTTTGGATGGATGTTGCACCTTGCACCGTCGATGTTGCACCCTGTGGATATTGATTCTTCGGAAGGCCATAACTGTTGGCTCGTTTAGAGTTACGGGAGCCATAACCAGTCAAAACGAAGATCTCTGTGAGTTCTACGGCTATGACCGCTTTAAGCCGTCATTGGTTAGTTTGATACCGAAAAAATCTTATCCGAAACTCAATCGGGCCTTGGACGTTTTTTACCGTTCGTTCATTTGTCACGTGGATTTTTTCTGCAAACGGGATCTCCGTGGCTGGGCTATGATTTACTATGGCCGGAGACTGGTGCACCATGGTACCGCTCCATTTCAAATCCATGCATCCATTTCTAAAAGTCGTACAGCACTTTTTCGGCATTTTGTACGGATGTTGCACCTTGCACCGTCGATGTTGCACCTTGCACCGTCGATGTTGCACCCTGTGGATATTGATTCTTCAGACGGCCATAACTGTTGGCTCGTTTAGAGCTACGGGAGCCATAACCAGTCAAAACGAAGATATCTGTGAGTTCTACGGCTATGACCGCTTTAAGCCGTCACTGGTTAGTTTCGTACCCAAAAAATCTTATCCAAAACTCAATCGGGCCTTGGACTTTTTTACCGTTCGTTCATTCTTCACGTGGATTTTTTCTGCAAAACGGGATCCCCGTGGCTGGTCTATGATTTACCATGGCCGGAGAGTGGTGCCCCATGGTATCGCTCCGTTTCAAATCCATGCATCCATTTCCAAAAGTCGTATGACACTTTTTCGGCATTTTGGATGGATGTTGCACCTTGCACCGTAGATGTTGCACCCTGTGGATATTGATTCTTCGAAAGGCCGTAACTGTTGGCTCGTTTAGAGTTACGGGAGCAATAACCAGTCAAAACGAAGAACTCTGCGAGTTCTACGGCTATGATCGCTTTAAGTCGTCGCTGGTTTGTTTCATACCCAAAAAATCTTATCCGAAACTCAATCGGGCCTTGGACGTTTTTTACCGTTCGTTCATTCGTCACGTGGATTTTTTCTGCAAAACGGGATCCCCGAGGCTGGTCTATGATTTACCATCGCCGGAGAGTGGTGCCCCATGGTACCGCTCCATTTCAAATCCATTCATCCATTTCTAAAAGTCGTACGACAGTATTTCGGCATTTTGGACGGATGTTGCACCTTGCACCGTCGATGTTGCACCCTAGGGATATTGATTCTTCGGAAGGCCATAACCGTTGGCTCGTTTAGATTTACGGGAGCTATAACCAGTCAAAACGAAGATCTCTGTGATTTCTACAGCTATGACCGCTTTAAGCCGTCACTGGTTAGTTTCATACCCAAATAATCTTATCTGAAACTCAATCGGGCCTTGGACGTTTTTTACCGTTCGTTCATTCGTCACGTGGATATTTTCTACAAAACGGGATCCCCGTGGCTAGTCTATGATTTACCATCGCCGGAGAGTGGTGCCCTATGGTACCGCTCCGTTTCAAATCCATGCATCCATTTCTAAAAGTTGTACGGTACTTTTTCGGCATTTTGGACGTATGTTGCACCTTGCACCGTCGATGTTGCACCCTATGGATATTGATTCTTCAGAAGGCCATAACTGTTGGCTCGTTTAGAGTTACGGGAGCCATAACCAATCATAACGAAGATCTTTGTGAGTTCTACGACTATGACCGCTTTAAGCCGTCACTGGTTAGTTTCATACCCAAAAATTCTTATCCGAAACTCAATCGGGCCTTGGACGTTTTTTACCGTTCGTTCATTCGTCACGTGGATTTTTTCTACAAAACGAATTCCCTGTGGCTGGTCTATGATTTACCATGGCCGGAGTGTGGTGCCCCATGGTACCGCTCTGTTTCAAATCCATGCATCCATTCCTAAAAGTCGTACGGCACTTTTTCGGTATTTTGGACGGATGTTGCACCTTGCACCGTCGATGTTGCACCCTGTGGATATTGATTCTTCGGAAGGCCATAACTGTTGGCTCGTTTAGCGTTACGGGAGCCATAACCAGTTTAAATGAAGATCTCTGTGAGTTCTACGGCTATGACCGCTTTAAGCCGTCACTGGTTAGTTTCATACCCAAAAAATCTTATCCGTAACTCAATCGGGCCTTGGACGTTTTTTACCGTTCTTTAATTCGTCACGTGGATTTTTTCAGCAAAACGGGATCCCCGTGGCTGGTTTATGATTTACCATCGCCGGAGAGTGCCGCCCCATGGTACCGCTCCGTTTCAAATCCATGCATACATTTCTATAAGTCGTACGACACTTTTTCGGCATTTCGGACGGATGTTGCACCTTGCACCGTAGATGTTGCACCCTGTGGATATTGATTCTTCGGAAGGCCATAACTGTTGGCTCGTTTAGAGTTATGGGAGCCATAACCAGTCAAAACGAAGACCTCTGTGAGTTCTACGGCTATGACCACTTTAAGCCGTCACTGGTTAGTTTCATACCCAAAAAATCATATCCGAAACTCAATCGGGCCTTGGACATTTTTTACCGTTCGTTCATTTGTCACGTGGATTTTTTCTGCAAAATGGGATTCCCGAGGCTGGTCTATGATTTACTACGGCCGGAGAGTGGTGCCCCATGGTACCGCTCCATTTCAAATCCATGCATCCATTTCTAAAAGTCGTACAACACTTTTTCGGCATTTTGGACGGATGTTGCAGCTTGCACCGTCGATGTTGCACCCTGTGGATATTGATTCTTCGGAAGGCCATAATTGTTGGCTCGTTTAGATTTACGGGAGCTATAACCAGTCAAAACGAAGATCTCTATGATTTCTACGGCTATGACCGCTTGAAGCCATCACTGGTTAGTTTCATACCCAAATAATCTTATCCGAAACTCAATCGGGCCTTGGACGTTTTTTACCGTTCGTTCATTCATCACGTGGATATTTTCTACAAAACGGGATCCCCGTGGCTAGTCTATGATTTACCATCGCCGGAGAGTGGTGCCCTATGGTACCGCTCCGTTTCAAATCCATGCATCCATTTCTAAAAGTCGTACGGTACTTTTTCGGCATTTTGGACGTATGTTGCACCTTGCACCGTCGATGTTGCACCCTATGGATATTGATTCTTCAGAAGGCCATAACTGTTGGCTCGTTTAGAGTTACGGGAGCCATAACCAATCATAACGAAGATCTTTGTGAGTTCTACGACTATGACCGCTTTAAGCCGTCACTGGTTAGTCTCATACCCAAAAATTCTTATCCGAAACTCAATCGGGCCTTGGACGTTTTTTACCGTTCGTTCATTCGTCACGTGGATTTTTTCAGCAAAACGAATTCCCTGTGGTTGGTCTATGATTTACCATGGCCGGAGAGTGGTGCCCCATGGTACCGCTCTGTTTCAAATCCATGCATTCATTCCTAAAAGTCGTACGGCACTTTTTCGGCATTTTGGACGGATGTTGCACCTTGCATCGTCGATGTTGCACCCTGTGGATATTGATTCTTCGGAAGGCCATAACTGTTGGCTCGTTTAGAGTTACGGGAGCCATAACCAGTTTAAATGAAGATCCCTGTGAGTTCTACGGCTATGACCGCTTTAAGCCGTCACTGGTTAGTTTCATACCCAAAAAAGCTTATCCGTAACTCAATCGGGCCTTGGACGTTTTTTACCGTTCTTTAATTCGTCACGTGGAGTTTTTCTGCAAAACGGGATCCCCGTGGCTGGTTTATGATTTACCATCGCCGGAGAGTGCCGCCCCATGGTACCGCTCCGTTTCAAATCTATGCATACATTTCTATAAGTCGTACGGCACTTTTTCGGCATTTCGGACGGATGTTGCACCTTGCACCGTAGATGTTGCACCCTGTGGATATTGATTCTTCGGAAGGCCATAACTGTTGGCTCGTTTAGAGTTACGGGAGCCATAACCAGTCAAAACGAAGACCTCTGTGAGTTCTACGGCTATGACCACTTTAAGCCGTCACTGGTTAGTTTCATACCCAAAAAATCATATCCGAAACTCAATCGGGCCTTGGACGTTTTTTACCGTTCGTTTATTTGTCACGCGGATTTTTTCTGCAAAATGGGATTCCCGAGGCTGGTCTATGATTTACTACGGCCGGAGAGTGGTGCCCCATGGTACCGCTCCATTTCAAATCCATGCATCCATTTCTAAAAGTCGTACAACACTTTTTCGGCATTATGGACGGATGTTGCAGCTTGCACCGTCGATGTTGCACCCTGTGGATATTGATTCTTCAGACGGCCATAACTGTTGGCTCGTTTAGAGTTACGGGAGCCATAACCAGTCAAAACGAAGATCTCTATGAGTTCTACGGCTATGACCACTTTAAGCCGTCACTGGTTAGTTTCATACCCAAATAATCTTATTCGAAACTCAATCGGGCCTTGGACGTTTTTTACCGTTCGTTCATTCGTCACGTGGATTTTTTCTGCAAAACGGGATCCCCGTGGCTGGTCTACGATTTACCATCGCCGGAGAGTGGTGCCCCATGGTACCGCTCCGTTTCAAATCCATGCATCCATTTGTATAAGTCGTACGGCACTTTTTCGGCATTTTGGATGGATGTTGCACCATATGGATATTGATTCTTCGGAAGGCCATAACTATTGGCTCGTTTAGATTTACGGGAGCTATAACCAGTCAAAACGAAGATCTCTGTGATTTCTATAGCTATGACCGCTTTAAGCCGTCACTGGTTAGTTTCATACCCGAATAATCTTATCCGAAACTCAATCGGGCCTTGGACGTTTTTTACCGTTCGTTCATTCGTCACGTGGATTTTTTCTACAAAACGGGATCCCCGTGGCTGGTCTATGATTTACCATCGCCGGAGAGTGGTGCCCCATGGTACCGCTCCGTTTCAAATCCATGCATCCATTTCTATAAGTCGTACGGCACTTTTTCTTCATTTTGGACGGATGTTGCACCTTGCACCATCGATGTTGCACCCTGTGGATATTGATTCTTCGGAAGGCCATAACTGTTGGCTCGTTTAGAGTTACGGGAGCCATAACCAGTCAAAACGAAGATCTCTGTGAGTTCTACGGCTATGACCGCTTTAAGCCGTCACTGGTTAGTATGATACCCAAAAAACCTTATCCGAAACTCAATCGGGCCTTGGACGTTTTTTACCGTTCGTTCATTTGTCACGTGGATTTTTTCTGCAAACGGGATCTCCATGGCTGGTCTATGATTTACTATGGTCGGAGACTGGTGCACCATGGTACCGCTCCATTTCAAATCCATGCATCCATTTCTAAAAGTCGTACAGCACTTTTTCGGCATTTTGTACGGATGTTGCACCTTGCACCGTCGATGTTGCACCTTGCACCGTCGATGTTGCACCCTGTGGATATTGATTCTTCAGACGGCCATAACTGTTGGCTCGTTTAGAGTTACGGGAGCCATAACCAGTCAAAACGAAGATCTCTGTGAGTTCTACGGCTATGACCGCTTTAAGCCGTCACTGGTTAGTTTCGTACCCAAAAAATCTTATCCGAAACTCAATCGGGCCTTGGACTTTTTTACCGTTCGTTCATTCTTCACGTGGATTTTTTCTGCAAAATGGGATCCCCGTGGCTGGTCTATGATTTACCATGGCCGGAGAGTGGTGCCCCATGGTACCGCTCCGTTTCAAATCCATGCATCCATTTCCAAAAGTCGTACGACACTTTTTCGGCATTTTGGATGGATGTTGCACCTTGCACCGTAGATGTTGCACCCTGTGGATATTGATTCTTCGAAAGGCCATAACTGTTGGCTCGTTTAGAGTTACGGGAGCAATAACCAGTCAAAACGAAGACCTCTGCGAGTTCTACGGCTATGATCGCTTTAAGTCGTCGCTGTATTGTTTCATACCCAAAAAATCTTATCCGAAACTCAATCGGGCCTTGGACGTTTTTTACCGTTCGTTCATTCGTCACGTGGATTTTTTCTGCAAAACGGGATCCCCGAGGCTGGTCTATGATTTACCATCGCCGGAGAGTGGTGCCCCATGGTACCGCTCCATTTCAAATCCATTCATCCATTTCTAAAAGTCGTACGACAGTTTTTCGGCATTTTGGACGGATGTTGCATCTTGCACCGTCGATGTTGCACCCTAGGGATATTGATTCTTCGGAAGGCCATAACCGTTGGCTCGTTTAGATTTACGGGAGCTATAACCAGTCAAAACGAAGATCTCTGTGATTTCTACGGCTATGACCGCTTTAAGCCGTCACTGGTTAGTTTCATACCCAAATAATCTTATCCGAAACTCAATCAGGCGTAGGACGTTTTTTACCGTTCGTTCATTCGTCACGTGGATTTTTTCTACAAAACGGGATCCCCGTGGCTAGTCTATGATTTACCATCGCCGGAGAGTGGTGCCCTATGGTACCGCTCCGTTTCAAATCCATGCATCCATTTCTAAAAGTCGTACAACACTTTTTCGGCATTTTGGACGGATGTTGCAGCTTGCACCGTCGATGTTGCACCCTGTGGATATTGATTCTTCGGAAGGCCATAACTGTTGGCTCGTTTAGAGTTACGGGAGCCATAACCAGTCAAAACGAAGATCTCTGTGAGTTCTACGGCTATGACCGCTTTAAGCCGTCACTGGTTAGTATGATACCCAAAAAACCTTATCCGAAACTCAATCGGGCCTTGGACGTTTTTTACCGTTCGTTCATTTGTCACGTGGATTTTTTCTGCAAACGGGATCTCCATGGCTGGTCTATGATTTACTATGGTCGGAGACTGGTGCACCATGGTACCGCTCCATTTCAAATCCATGCATCCATTTCTAAAAGTCGTACAACACTTTTTCGGCATTTTGTACGGATGTTGCACCTTGCACCGTCGATGTTGCACCTTGCACCGTCGATGTTGCACCCTGTGGATATTGATTCTTCAGACGGCCATAACTGTTGGCTCGTTTAGAGTTACGGGAGCCATAACCAGTCAAAACGAAGATCTCTGTGAGTTCTACGGCTATGACCGCTTTAAGCCGTCACTGGTTAGTTTCGTACCCAAAAAATCTTATCCGAAACTCAATCGGGCCTTGGACTTTTTTACCGTTCGTTCATTCTTCACGTGGATTTTTTCTGCAAAACGGGATCCCCGTGGCTGGTCTATGATTTACCATGGCCGGAGAGTGGTGCCCCATGGTACCGCTCCGTTTCAAATCCATGCATCCATTTCCAAAAGTCGTACGACACTTTTTCGGCATTTTGGATGGATGTTGCACCTTGCACCGTAGATGTTGCACCCTGTGGATATTGATTCTTCGAAAGGCCATAACTGTTGGCTCGTTTAGAGTTACGGGAGCAATAACCAGTCAAAACGAAGACCTCTGCGAGTTCTACGGCTATGATCGCTTTAAGCCGTCGCTGAATTGTTTCATACCCAAAAAATCTTATCCGAAACTCAATCGGGCCTTGGACGTTTTTTACCGTTCGTTCATTCGTCACGTGGATTTTTTCTGCAAAACGGGATCCCCGAGGCTGGTCTATGATTTACCATCGCCGGAGAGTGGTGCCCCATGGTACCGCTCCATTTCAAATCCATTCATCCATTTCTAAAAGTCGTACGACAGTTTTTCGGCATTTTGGACGGATGTTGCATCTTGCACCGTCGATGTTGCACCCTAGGGATATTGATTCTTCGGAAGGCCATAACCGTTGGCTCGTTTAGATTTACGGGAGCTATAACCAGTCAAAACGAAGATCTCTGTGATTTCTACGGCTATGACCGCTTTAAGCCGTCACTGGTTAGTTTCATACCCAAATAATCTTATCCGAAACTCAATCAGGCCTTGGACGTTTTTTACCGTTCGTTCATTCGTCACGTGGATTTTTTCTACAAAACGGGATCCCCGTGGCTAGTCTATGATTTACCATCGCCGGAGAGTGGTGCCCTATGGTACCGCTCCGTTTCAAATCCATGCATCCATTTCTAAAAGTCGTACAACACTTTTTCGGCATTTTGGACGGATGTTGCAGCTTGCACCGTCGATGTTGCACCCTGTGGATATTGATTCTTCGGAAGGCCATAACTGTTGGCTCGTTTAGAGTTACGGGAGCCATAACCAGTCAAAACGAAGATCTCTGTGAGTTCTACGGCTATGACCGCTTTAAGCCGTCACTGGTTAGTTTCATACCCAAATAATCTTATCCGAAACTCAATCGGGCCTTGGACGTTTTTTACCGTTCGTTCATTCGTCACGTGGATTTTTTCTACAAAACGGGATCCCCGTGGCTGGTCTATGATTTACCATCGCCGGAGAGTGGTACCCCATGGTACCGCTCCGTTTCAAATCCATGCATCCATTTCTAAAAGTCGTATGGCACTTTTTCGGCATTTTGGACGGATGTTGCACCATATGGATATTGATTCTTCGGAAGGCCATAACTATTGGCTCGTTTAGAGTTACGGGAGCTATAACCAGTCAAAACGAAGATCTCTGTGATTTCTATAGCTATGACCGCTTTAAGCCGTCACTGGTTAGTTTCATACCCAAATAATCTTATCCGAAACTCAATCGGGCCTTGGACGTTTTTTACCGTTCGTTCATTCGTCACGTGGATTTTTTCTGCAAAACGGGATCCCCGTGGCTGGTCTATGATTTACCATCGCCGGAGAGTGGTGCCCCATGGTACCGCTCCGTTTCAAATCCATGCATCCATTTCTATAAGTCGTACGACACTTTTTCTGCATTTTGAACGGATGTTGCACCTTGCACCGTCGATGTTGCACCCTGTGGATATTGATTCTTCGGAAGGCCATAACTGTTGGCTCGTTTAGAGTTACGGTAGCCATAACCAGTCAAAACGAAGATCTCTGTGAGTTCTACGGCTATGACCGCTTTAAGCCGTCACTGGTTAGTTTGATACCCAAAAAATCTTATCCGAAACTCAATCGGGCCTTGGACGTTTTTTACCGTTCGTTCATTTGTCACGTGGATTTTTTCTGCAAACGGGATCTCCGTGGCTGGTCTATGATTTACTATGGCCGGAGACTGGTGCACCATGGTACCGCTCCATTTCAAATCCATGCATCCATTTCTAAAAGTCGTACAGCACTTTTTCGGCATTTTGTACGGATGTTGCACCTTGCACCGTCGATGTTGCACCTTGCACCGTCGATGTTGCACCCTGTGGATATTGATTCTTCAGACGGCCATAACTGTTGGCTCGTTTAGAGTTACGGGAGCCATAACCAGTCAAAACGAAGATCTCTGTGAGTTCTACGGCTATGACCGCTTTAAGCCGTCACTGGTTAGTTTCGTATCCAAAAAATCTTATCCGAAACTCAATCGGGCCTTGGACTTTTTTACCGTTCGTTCATTCTTCACGTGGATTTTTTCTGCAAAACCTGATCCCCGTGGCTGGTCTATGATTTACCATGGCCGGAGAGTGGTGCCCCATGGTATCGCTCCGTTTCAAATCCATGCATCCATTTCCAAAAGTCGTATGACACTTTTTCGGCATTTTGGATGGATGTTGCACCTTGCACCGTAGATGTTGCACCCTGTGGATATTGATTCTTCGAAAGGCCGTAACTGTTGGCTCGTTTAGAGTTACGGGAGCAATAACCAGTCAAAACGAAGACCTCTGCGAGTTCTACGGCTATGATCACTTCAAGCCGTCGCTGGTTTGTTTCATACCCAAAAAATCTTATCCGAAACTCAATCGGGCCTTGGACGTTTTTTACCGTTCGTTCATTCGTCACGTGGATTTTTTCTGCAAAACGGGATCCCCGAGGCTGGTCTATGATTTACCATCGCCGGAGAGTGGTGCCCCATGGTACCGCTCCGTTTCAAATCCATTCATCCATTTCTAAAAGTCGTACGACAGTTTTTCGGCATTTTGGACGGATGTTGCACCTTGCACCGTCGATGTTGCACCCTAGGGATATTGATTCTTCGGAAGGCCATAACCGTTGGCTCGTTTAGATTTACGGGAGCTATAACCAGTCTAAACGAAGATCTCTGTGATTTCTACGGCTATGACCGCTTTAAGCCGTCACTGGTTAGTTTCATACCCAAATAATCTTATCCGAAACTCAATCGGGCCTTGGACGTTTTTTACCGTTCGTTCATTCGTCACGTGGATTTTTTCTACAAAACGGGATCCCCGTGGCTAGTCTATGATTTACCATCGCCGGAGAGTGGTGCCCTATGGTACCGCTCCGTTTCAAATCCATGCATCCATTTCTAAAAGTCGTACAACACTATTTCGGCATTTTGGACGGATGTTGCAGCTTGCACCGTCGATGTTGCACTCTGTGGATATTGATTCTTCGGAAGGCCATAACTGTTGGCTCGTTTAGAGTTACGGGAGCCATAACCAGTCAAAACGAAGATCTCTGTGAGTTCTACGGCTATGACCGCTTTAAGCCGTCACTGGTTAGTTTCATACCCAAATAATCTAATCCGAAACTCAATCGGGCCTTGGACGTTTTTTACCGTTCGTTCATTCGTCACGTGGATTTTTTCTACAAAACGGGATCCCCGTGGCTGGTCTATGATTTACCATCGCCGGAGAGTGGTACCCCATGGTACCGCTCCGTTTCAAATCCATGCATCCATTTCTAAAAGTCGTATGGCACTTTTTCGGCATTTTGGACGGATGTTGCACCATATGGATATTGATTCTTCGGAAGGCCATAACTATTGGCTCGTTTAGAGTTACGGGAGTTATAACCAGTCAAAACGAAGATCTCTGTGATTTCTATAGCTATGACCGCTTTAAGCCGTCACTGGTTAGTTTCATACCCAAATAATCTTATCCGAAACTCAATCGGGCCTTGGACGTTTTTTACCGTTCGTTCATTCGTCACGTGGATTTTTTCTGCAAAACGGGATCCCCGTGGCTGGTCTATGATTTACCATTGCCGGAGAGTGGTGCCCCATGGTACCGCTCCGTTTCAAATCGATGCATCCATTTCTATAAGTCGTACGGCACTTTTTCTGCATTTTGGACGGATGTTGCACCTTGCACCGTCGATGTTGCACCCTGTGGATATTGATTCTTCGGAAGGCCATAACTGTTGGCTCGTTTAGAGTTACGGGAGCCATAACCAGTCAAAACGAAGATCTCTGTGAGTTCTACGGCTATGACCGCTTTAAGCCGTCACTGGTTAGTTTGATACCCAAAAAATCTTATCCGAAACTCAATCGGGCCTTGGACGTTTTTTACCGTTCGTTCATTTGTCACGTGGATTTTTTCTGCAAACGGGATCTCCGTGGCTGGTCTATGATTTACTATGGCCGGAGACTGGTGCACCATGGTACCGCTCCATTTCAAATCCATGCATCCATTTCTAAAAGTCGTACAGCACTTTTTCGGCATTTTGTACGGATGTTGCACCTTGCACCGTCGATGTTGCACCTTGCACCGTCGATGTTGCACCCTGTGGATATTGATTCTTCAGACGGCCATAACTGTTGGCTCGTTTAGAGTTACGGGAGCCATAACCAGTCAAAACGAAGATCTCTGTGAGTTCTACGGCTATGACCGCTTTAAGCCGTCACTGGTTAGTTTCGTATCCAAAAAATCTTATCCGAAACTCAATCGGGCCTTGGACTTTTTTACCGTTCGTTCATTCTTCACGTGGATTTTTTCTGCAAAACGGGATCCCCGTGGCTGGTCTATGATTTACCATGGCCGGAGAGTGGTGCCCCATGGTACCGCTCCGTTTCAAATCCATGCATCCATTTCCAAAAGTCGTACGACACTTTTTCGGCATTTTGGATGGATGTTGCACCTTGCACCGTAGATGTTGCACCCTGTGGATATTGATTCTTCGAAAGGCCGTAACTGTTGGCTCGTTTAGAGTTACGGGAGCAATAACCAGTCAAAACGAAGACCTCTGCGAGTTCTACGGCTATGATCGCTTTAAGCCGTCGCTGGTTTGTTTCTTACCCAAAAAATCTTATCCGAAACTCAATCGGGCCTTGGACGTTTTTTACCGTTCGTTCATTCGTCACGTGGATTTTTTCTGCAAAACGGGATCCCCGAGGCTGGTCTATGATTTACCATCGCCGGAGAGTGGTGCCCCATGGTACCGCTCCGTTTCAAATCCATTCATCCATTTCTAAAAGTCGTACGACAGTTTTTCGGCATTTTGGACGGATGTTGCACCTTGCACCGTCCATGTTGCACCCTAGGGATATTGATTCTTCGGAAGGCCATAATCGTTGGCTCGTTTAGATTTACGGGAGCTATAACCAGTCAAAACGAAGATCTCTGTGATTTCTACGGCGATGATCGCTTTAAGCCGTCACTGGTTAGTTTCATACCCAAATAATCTTATCCGAAACTCAATCGGGCCTTGGACGTTTTTTACCGTTCGTTCATTCGTCACGTGGATTTTTTCTACAAAACGGGATCCTCGTGGCTAGTCAATGATTTACCATCGCCGGAGAGTGGTGCCCTATGGTACCGCTCCGTTTCAAATCCATGCATCCATTTCTAAAAGTCGTACAACACTTTTTCGGCATTTTGGACGGATGTTGCAGCTTGCACCGTCGATGTTGCACACTGTGGATATTGATTCTTCGGAAGGCCATAACTGTTGGCTCGTTTAGAGTTACGGGAGCCATAACCAGTCAAAACGAAGATCTCTGTGAGTTATACGGCTATGACCGCTTTAAGCCGTCACTGGTTAGTTTCATACCCAAATAATCTTATCCGAAACTCAATCGGGCCTTGGACGTTTTTTACCGTTCGTTCATTCGTCACGTGGATTTTTTCTACAAAACGGGATCCCCGTGGCTAGTCTATGATTTACCATCGCCGGAGAGTGGTACCCCATGGTACCGCTCCGTTTCAAATCCATGCATCCATTTCTAAAAGTCGTATGGCACTTTTTCGGCATTTTGGACGGATGTTGCACCATATGGATATTGATTCTTCGGAAGGCCATAACTATTGGCTCGTTTAGAGTTACGGGAGCTATAACCAGTCAAAACGAAGATCTCTGTGATTTCTATAGCTATGACCGCTTTAAGCCGTCACTGGTTAGTTTCATACCCAAATAATCTTATCCGAAATTCAATCGGGCCTTGGACGTTTTTTACCGTTCGTTCATTCATCACGTGGATTTTTTCTGCAAAACGGGATCCCCGTGGCTGGTCTATGATTTACCATCGCCGGAGAGTGGTGCCCCATGGTACCGCTCCGTTTCAAATCCATGCATCCATTTCTATAAGTCGTACGGCACTTTTTCTGCATTTTGGACGTATGTTGCACCTTGCACTGTCGATGTTGCACCCTGTGGATATTGATTCTTCGGAAGGCCATAACTGTTGGCTCGTTTAGAGTTACGGGAGCCATAACCAGTCAAAACGAAGATCTCTGTGAGTTCTACGGCTATGACCGCTTTAAGCCGTCACTGGTTAGTTTGATACCCAAAAAATCTTATCCGAAACTCAATCGGGCCTTGGACGTTTTTTACCGTTCGTTCATTTGTCACGTGGATTTTTTCTGCAAACGGGATCTCCGTGGCTGGTCTATGATTTACTATGGCCGGAGACTGGTGCACCATGGTACCGCTCCATTTCAAATCCATGCATCCATTTCTAAAAGTCGTACAGCACTTTTTCGGCATTTTGTACGGATGTTGCACCTTGCACCGTCGATGTTGCACCTTGCACCGTCGATGTTGCACCCTGTGGATATTGATTCTTCAGACGGCCATAACTGTTGGCTCGTTTAGAGTTACGGGAGCCATAACCAGTCAAAACGAAGATCTCTATGAGTTCTACGGCTATGACCGTTTTAAGCCGTCACTGGTTAGTTTCGTATCCAAAAAATCTTATCCGAAACTCAATCGGGCCTTGGACTTTTTTACCGTTCGTTCATTCTTCACGTGGATTTTTTCTGCAAAACGGGATCCCCGTGGCTGGACTATGATTTACCATGGCCGGAGAGTGGTGCCCCATGGTACCGCTCCGTTTCAAATCCATGCATCCATTTCCAAAAGTCGTACGACACTTTTTCGGCATTTTGGATGGATGTTGCACCTTGCACCGTAGATGTTGCACCCTGTGGATATTGATTCTTCGAAAGGCCGTAACTGTTGGCTCGTTTAGAGTTACGGGAGCAATAACCAGTCAAAACGAAGACCTCTGCGAGTTCTGCGGCTATGATCGCTTTAAGCCGTCGCTGGTTTGTTTCATACCCAAAAAATCTTATCAGAAACTCAATCGGGCCTTGGACGTTTTTTACCGTTCGTTCATTCGTCACGTGGATTTTTTCTGCAAAACGGGATCCCCGAGGCTGGTCTATGATTTACCATCGCCGGAGAGTGGTGCCCCATGGTACCGCTCCGTTTCAAATCCATGCATCCATTTCCAAAAGTCGTACGACACTTTTTCGGCATTTTGGATGGATGTTGCACCTTGCACCGTAGATGTTGCACCCTGTGGATATTGATTCTTCGAAAGGCCGTAACTGTTGGCTCGTTTAGAGTTACGGGAGCAATAACCAGTCAAAACGAAGACCTCTGCGAGTTCTACGGCTATGATCACTTTAAGCCATCGCTGGTTTGTTTCATACCCAAAAAATCTTATCCGAAACTCAATCGGGCCTTGGACGTTTTTTACTGTTCGTTCATTCGTCACGTGGATTTTTTCTGCAAAACGGGATCCCCGAGGCTGGTCTATGATTTACCATCGCCGGAGAGTGGTGCCCCATGGTACCGCTCCATTTCAAATCCATTCATCCATTTCTAAAAGTCGTACGACAGTTTTTCGGCATTTTGGACGGATGTTGCACCTTGCACCGTCGATGTTGCACCCTAGGGATATTGATTCTTCGGAAGGCCATAACCGTTGGCTTGTTTAGATTTACGGGAGCTATAACCAGTCAAAACGAAGATCACTGTGATTTCTACGGCTATGACCGCATTAAGCCATCACTGGTTAGTTTCATACCCAAGTAATCTTATCCGAAACTCAATCGGGCCTTGGACGTTTTTTACCGTTCGTTCATTCGTCACGTGGATTTTTTCTACAAAACGGGATCCCGGTGGCTAGTCTATGATTTACCATCGCCGGAGAGTGGTGCCCTATGGTACCGCTCCGTTTCAAATCCATGCATCCATTTCTAAAAGTCGTACGGTACTTTTTCGGCATTTTGGACGTATGTTGCACCTTGCACCGTCGATGTTGCACCCTATGGATATTGATTCTTCAGAAGGCCATAACTGTTGGCTCGTTTAGAGTTACGGGAGCCATAACCAATCATAACGAAGATCTTTGTGAGTTCTACGACTATGACCGCTTCAAGCCGTCACTGGTTAGTTTCATACCCAAAAATTCTTATCCGAAACTCAATCGGGCCTTGGACGTTTTTTACCGTTCGTTCATTCATCATGTGGATTTTTTCTGCAAAACGAAATCCCTGTGGCTGGTCTATGATTTACCATGGCCGGAGAGTGGTGCCCCATGGTACCGCTCTATTTCAAATCCATGCATCCATTCCTAAAAGTCGTACGACACTTTTTCGGCATTTTGGACGGATGTTGCACCTTGCACCGTCGATGTTGCACCCTGTGGATATTGATTCTTCGGAAGGCCATAACTATTGGCTCGTTTAGAGTTACGGGAGCCATAACCAGTTTAAATGAAGATCTCTGTGAGTTCTACGGCTATGACCGCTTTAAGCCGTCACTGGTTAGTTTCATACCCAAAAAATCTTATACGTAACTCAATCGGGCCTTGGACGTTTTTTACCGTTCCTTAATTCGTCACGTGGATTTTTTCTGCAAAACGGGATCCCCGTGGCTGGTTTATGATTTACCATCGCCGGAGAGTGCCGCCCCATGGTACCGCTCCGTTTCAAATCCATGCATACATTTCTATAAGTCGTACGACACTTTTTCGGCATTTCGGACGGATGTTGCACCTTGCACCGTAGATGTTGCACCCTGTGGATATTGATTCTTCGGAAGGCCATAACTGTTGGCTCGTTTAGAGTTACGGGAGCCATAACCAGTCAAAACGAAGACCTCTGTGAGTTCTACGGCTATGACCACTTTAAGCCGTCAGTGGTTAGTTTCATACCCAAAAAATCATATCCGAAACTCAATCGGGCCTTGGACGTTTTTTACCGTTCGTTCATTTGTCACGTGGATTTTTTCTGCAGAACGGGATTCCCGAGGCTGGTCTATGATTTACTACGGCCGGAGAGTGGTGCCCCATGGTACCGCTCCATTTCAAATCCATGCATCCATTTCTAAAAGTCGTACAACACTTTTCCGGCATTTTGGACGGATGTTGCAGCTTGCACCGTCGATGTTGCACCCTGTGTATATTGATTCTTCGGAAGGCCATAACTGTTGGCTCGTTTAGAGTTACGGGAGCCATAACCAGTCAAAACGAAGATCTCTGTGAGTTCTACGGCTATGACCGCTTTAAGCCGTCACTGGTTAGTTTCATACCCAAATAATCTTATCCGAAACTCAATCGGGCCTTGGACGTTTTTTACCGTTCGTTCATTCGTCACGTGGATTTTTTCTGCAAAACGGGATCCCCATGGCTGGTCTACGATTTACCATTGCTGGAGAGTGGTGCCCCATGGTACCGCTCCGTTTCAAATCCATGCATCCATTTGTATAAGTCGTACGGCACTTTTTCGGCATTTTGGATGGATGTTGCACCATATGGATATTGATTCTTCGGAAGGCCATAACTATTGGGTCGTTTAGATTTACGGGAGCAATAACCAGTCAAAACGAAGATCTCTGTGATTTCTATTGCTATGACCGCTTTAAGCCGTCACTGGTTAGTTTCATACCCAAATAATCTTATCCGAAACTCAATCGGGCCTTGGACGTTTTTTACCGTTCGTTCATTCGTCACGTGGATTTTTTCTGCAAAACGGGATCCCCGTGGCTGGTCTACGATTTGTCATCGCAGGAGAGTGGTGCCCCATGGTACCGCTCCGTTTCAAATCCATGCATCCATTTCTATAAGTCGTACGGCACTTTTTCTTCATTTTGGACGGATGTTGCACCTTGCACCGTCGATGTTGCACCATGTGGATATTGATTCTTCGGAAGGGCATAACTGTTGGCTCGTTTAGAGTTACGGGAGCCATAACCAGTCAAAACGAAGATCTCTGTGAGTTCTACGGCTATGACCGCTTTAAGCCGTCACTGGTTAGTTTGATACCCAAAAAATCTTATCCGAAACTCAATCGGGCCTTGGACGTTTTTTACCGTTCGTTCATTTGTCACGTGGATTTTTTCTACAAACGGGATCTCCGTGGCTGGTCTATGATTTACTATGGCCGGAGACTGGTGCACCATGGTACCGCTCCATTTCAAATCCATGCATCCATTTCTAAAAGTCGTACAGCACTTTTTCGGCATTTTGTACGGATGTTGCACCTTGCACCGTCGATGTTGCACCCTGTGGATATTGATTCTTCAGACGGCCATAACTGTTGGCTCGTTTAGAGTTACGGGAGCCATAACCAGTCAAAACGAAGATCTCTGTGAGTTCTACGGCTATGACCGCTTTAAGCCGTCACTGGTTAGTTTCGTACCCAAAAAATCTTATCCGAAACTCAATCGGGCCTTGGACTTTTTTACCGTTCGTTCATTCTTCACGTGGATTTTTTCTGCAAAACGGGGTCCCCGTGGCTGGTCTATGATTTACCATGGCCGGAGAGTGGTGCCCCATGGTACCGCTCCATTTCAAATCCATGCATCCATTTCCAAAAGTCGTACGACACTTTTTCGGCATTTTGGATGGATGTTGCACCTTGTACCGTAGATGTTGCACCCTGTGGATATTGATTCTTCGAAAGGCCATAACTGTTGGCTCGTTTAGAGTTACGGGAGCAATAACCAGTCAAAACGAAGACCTCTGCGAGTTCTATGGCTATGATCGCTTTAAGCCGTCGCGGGTTTGTTTCATACCCAAAAAATCTTATCCGAAACTCAATCGGGCCTTGGACGTTTTTTACCGTTCGTTCATTCGTCACGTGGATCTTTTCTGCAAAACGGGATCCCCGAGGCTGGTCTATGATTTACCATCGTCGGAGAGTGGTGTCCCATGGTACCGCTCCGTTTCAAATCCATTCATCCATTTCTAAAAGTCGTACGATAGTTTTTCGGCATTTTGGACGGATGTTGCACCTTGCACCGTCGATGTTGCACCCTAGGGATATTGATTCTTCGGAAGGCCATAACCGTTGGCTCGTTTAGATTTACGGGAGCTATTACCAGTCAAAACGAAGATCTCTGTGATTTCTACGGCTATGACCGCTTTAAGCCGTCACTGGTTAGTTTCATACCCAAATAATCTTATCCGAAACTCAATCGGGCCTTGGACCTTTTTTACCGTTCGTTCATTCATCACGTGGATTTTTTCTACAAAACGGGATCCCCGTGGCTAGTCTATGATTTAACATCGCCGGAGAGTGGTGCCCTATGGTACCGCTCCATTTCAAATCCATGCATCCATTTCTAAAAGTCGTACGGTACTTTTTCGGCATTTTGGACGTATGTTGCACTTTGCACCGTCGATGTTGCACCCTATGGATATTGATTCTTCAGAAGGCCATAATTGTTGGCTCGTTTAGAGTTACGGGAGCCATAACCAATCATAACGAAGATCTTTGTGAGTTCTACGACTATGACCGCTTTAAGCCGTCACTGGTTAATTTCATACCCAAAAATTCTTATCCGAAACTCAATTTGGGGCTTGGACGTTTTTTACCGTTCGTTCATTCGTCACGTGGATTTTTTCTGCAAAACGAAATCCCTGTGGCTGGTCTATGATTTACCATGGCCGGAGAGTGGTGCCCCATGGTACCGCTCCATTTCAAATCCATGCATCCATTCCTAAAAGTCGTACGGCACTTTTTCGGCATTTTGGACGGATGTTGCACCTTGCACCGTCGATGTTGCACCCTGTGGATATTGATTCTTCGGAAGGCCATAACTGTTGGCTCGTTTAGAGTTACGGGGGCCATAACCAGTCAAAATGAAGATCTCTGTGAGTTCTACGGCTATGACCGCTTTAAGCCGTCACTGGTTAGTTTCATACCCAAAAAATCTTATCCGTAACTCAATCGGGCCTTGGACGTTTTTTACCGTTCTTTCATTCGTCACGTGGATTTTTTCTGCAAAACGGGATCCCCGTGGCTGGTTTATGATTTACCATCGCCGGAGAGTGCTGCCCCATGGTACCGCTCCGTTTCAAATTCATGCATCCATTTCTATAAGTCGTACGGCACTTTTTCGGCATTTTGGACGGATGTTGCACCTTGCACCGTAGATATTGCACCCTGTGGATATTGATTCTTCGAAAGGCCATAACTGTTGGCTCGTTTAGAGTTACGGGAGCCATAACCAGTCAAAACGAAGACCTCTGTGAGTTCTATGGCTTTGACCGCTTTAAGCCGTCACTGGTTAGTTTCATACCCAAAAAATCTTATCCGAAACTCAATCGGGCCTTGGACGTTTTTTACCGTTCGTTCATTTGTCACGTGGATTTTTTCTGCAAAACGGGATTCCCGAGGCTGGTCTATGATTTACTACGGCCAGAGAGTGGTGCCCCATGGTACCGCTCCATTTCAAATCCATGCATCCATTTCTAAAAGTCGTACAACACTTTTTCGGCATTTTGGACGGATGTTGCACATTGCACCGTCGATGTTGCACCCTGTGGATATTGATTCTTCGGAAGGCCATAACTATTGGCTCGTTTAGAGTTACGGGAGCCATAACCAGTCAAAATGAAGATCTCTATGAGTTCTACTGCTATGACCGCTTTAAGCCGTCACTGGTTAGTTTCGTACCCAAAAAATCTTATCCGAAACTCAATCGGGCCTTGGACTTTTTTACCGTTCGTTCATTCTTCACGTGGATTTTTTCTGCAAAACGGGATCCCCGTGGCTGGTCTATGATTTACCATAGCCGGAGAGTGGTGCCCCATGGTACCGCTCCGTTTAAAATCCATGCATCCATTTCCAAAAGTCGTACGACACTTTTTTGGCATTTTGGATGGATGTTGCACCTTGCACCGTAGATGTTGCACCCTGTGGATATTGATTCTTCGAAAGGCCATAACTGTTGGCTCATTTAGAGTTACGGGAGCAATAACCAGTCAAAATGAAGACCTCTACGAGTTCTACGGCTATGATCGCTTTAAGCCGTCGTTGGTTTGTTTCATACCCAAAAAATCTTATCCGAAACTCAATCGGGCCTTGGACGTTTTTTACCGTTCGTTCATTCGTCACGTGGATTTTTTCTGCAAAACGGGATCCCCGAGGCTGGTCTATGATTTACCATCACCGGAGAGTGGTGCCCCATGGTACCGCTCCGTTTCAAATCCATTCATCCATTTCTAAATGTCGTACGACAGTTTTTCGGCATTTTGGACGGATGTTGCACCTTGCACCGTCGATGTTGCACCCTAGGGATATGGATTCTTCGGAAGGCCATAACCGTTGGCTCGTTTAGATTTACGGGAGCCATAACCAGTCAAAACGAAGATCTCTGTGATTTCTACGGCTATGACCACTTTAAGCCGTCACTGGTTAGTTTCATACCCTAATAATCTTATCCGAAACTCAATCGGGCCTTGGACGTTTTTTACCGTTCGTTCATTCGTCACGTGGATTTTTTCTACAAAACGGGATCCCCGTGGCTAGTCTATGATTTACCATCGCCGGAGAGTGGTGCCCTATGGTACCGCTCCATTTCAAATCCATGCATCCATTTCTAAAAGTCGTACGGTACTTTTTCGGCATTTTGGACGTATGTTGCACTTTGCACCGTCTATGTTGCACCCTATGGATATTGATTCTTCAGAAGGCCATAACTGTTGGCTCGTTTAGAGTTACGGGAGCCATAACCAATCATAACGAAGATCTTTGTGAGTTCTACGACTATGACCGCTTTAAGCCGTCACTGGTTAATTTCATACCCAAAAATTCTTATCCGAAACTCAATCGGGCCTTGGACGTTTTTTACCGTTCGTTCATTCGTCACGTGGATTTTTTCTGCAAAACGAAATCCCTGTGGCTGGTCTATGATTTACCATGGCTGGAGAGTGGTGCCCCATGGTACCGCTCCATTTCAAATCCATGCATCCATTCCTAAAAGTCGTACGGCACTTTTTCGGCATTTTGGACGGATGTTGCACCTTGCACCGTCGATGTTGCACCCTGTGGATATTGATTCTTCGGAAGGCCATAACTGTTGGCTCGTTTAGAGTTACGGGAGCCATAACCAGTCTAAATGAAGATCTCTGTGAGTTCTACGGCTATGACCGCTTTAAGCCGTCACTGGTTAGTTTCATACCCAAAAAATCTTATCCGTAACTCAATCGAGCCTTGGACGTTTTTTACCGTTCTTTCATTCGTCACGTTGATTTTTTCTGCAAAACGGGATCCCCGTGGCTGGTTTATGATTTACCATCGCCGGAGAGTGATGCCCCATGGTACCGCTCCGTTTCAAATTCATGCATCCATTTCTATAAGTCGTACGGCACTTTTTCGGCATTTTGGACGGATGTTGCACCTTGCACCGTAGATGTTGCACCCTGTGGATATTGATTCTTCGGAAGGCCATAACTGTTGGCTCGTTTAGAGTTACGGGAGCCATAACCAGTCAAAACGAAGACCTCTGTGAGTTCTATGGCTTTGACCGCTTTAAGCCGTCACTGGTTAGTTTCATACCCAAAAAATCTTATCCGAAACTCAATCGGGCCTTTGACGTTTTTTACCGTTCGTTCATTTGTCACGTGGATTTTTTCTGCAAAACGGGATTCCCGAGGCTGGTCTATGATTTACTACGGCCGGAGAGTGGTGCCCCATGGTACCGCTCCATTTCAAATCCATGCATCCATTTCTAAAAGTCGTACAACACTTTTTCGGCATTTTGGACGGATGTTGCACCTTGCACCGTCGATGTTGCACCCTGTGGATATTGATTCTTCGGAAGGCCATAACTGTTGGCTCATTTAGAGTTACGGGAGCCGTAACTAGTCAAAATAAAGATCTCTGTGAGTTCTACGGCTATGACCGCTTTAAGCCGTCATTGGTTAGTTTCATACCCAAATAATCTTATCCGAAACTCAATCGGGCCTTGGACGTTTTTTACCGTTCGTTTATTCGTCACGTGGATTTTTTCTGCAAAACGGGATCCCCGTGGCTGGTCTACGATTTACCATCGCCGTAGAGTGGTGCCCCATGGTACCGCTCCGTTTCAAATCCATGCATCAATTTGTATAAGTCGTACGGCACTTTTTTGGCATTTTGGACGGATGTTGCACCTTGCACCGTCGATGTTTCACCCTGTGGATATTGATTCTTCGGAAGGCCATAACTGTTGGCTTGTTTAGAGTTAAGGGAGCCATAACCAGTCAAAACAAAGATCTCTGTGAGTTCTACGGCTCTGACCGCTTTAAGCCGTCACTGGTTAGTTTCATACCCAAAAAATCTTATCCGAAACTCAATCGGGCCTTGGACGTTTTTTACCGTTCGTTCATTCGTCACGTTGATTTTTTCTACAAAACGGGATCCCCATGGCTGGTCTATGATTTATCATGGCCGAAGAGTGGTGCCCCATGGTACCACTCCGTTTCAAATCCATGCATCCATTTCCAAAAGTCGTACGACACTTTTTCGGCATTTTGGACGGATGTTGCACCTTGCACCGTAGATGTTGCACCCTGTGGATATTGATTCTTCGAAAGGCCATAACTTTTGGCTCGTTTAGATTTACGGGAGCAATAACCAGACAAAACAAAGACCTCTGTGAGTTCTACGGCTTTGACCACTTTAAGCCGTCATTGGTTAGTTTCATACCCAAAAAATCTTATCCGAAACTCAATCCGGCCTTGGACGTTTTTTACCGTTCATTCATTCGTCACGTGGATTTTTTCTGCAAAACGGTATCACCGAGGCTGGTCTATGATTTACCATCGCCGGAGAGTGATGCCCCATGGTAGCGCTCCGTTTCAAATCCATTCATCCATTTCTAAAAGTCGTACGACACTTTTTCGGCATTTTGGACGGATGTTGCACCTTGCACCGTCGATGTTGCATCCTATGGATATTGATTCTTCGGAAGGCCATAACTGTTGGCTCGTTTAGAGTTACGGGAGCCATAACCAGTCAAAACGAAGATCTCTGTGAGTTCTATGGCTATGACCGTTTTAAGCCGTCACTGGTTAGTTTCATACCCAAAAAATCTTATCCGAAACTCAATCAGGCCTTGGACGTTTTTTACCGTTCGTTCATTCGTCACGTGGATTTTTTCTGCAAAACGGGATCCCTCTGGCTGGTCTATGATTTACCATGGCCGGAGAGTGGTGCCCCATGGTACCGCTCCGTTTCAAATCCATGCATCCATTTCAAAAAGTCGTACGACACTTTTTCGGGATTTTGGACGGACGTTGCACCTTGCACCGTAGATGTTGCACCCTGTGGATATTGATTCTTCGGAAGGCCATAACTGTTGGCTCGTTTAGAGTTACGGGAGCCATAACCAGTCAAAAGGAAGACCTCTGCGAGTTCTACGGCTATGACAGCTTTAAGCCGTCATTGGTTAGTTTCATACCTAAATTTTTTTATCCGAAACTCAATCGGGCCTTGGACGTTTTTTACCGTTCGTTCATTCGTCACGTGGATTTTTTCTGCAAAACGGGATCCCCGTGGCTGGTCTATGATTTACCATGGCCGGAGAGTGGTGCCCCATGGTACCGCTCCATTTCAAATCCATGCATCCATTTTTAAAAGTCGTACGGCACTTTTTCGGCATTTTGGACGGATGTTGCACCTTGCACCGTAGATGTTGCCCCTGTGGATATTGATTCTTCGGAAGGCCATAACTGTTGGCTCGTTTAGAGTTACGGGAGCCATAACCAGTCAAAATGAAGATCTCTGTGAGTTCTATGGCTATGATGGCTTTAAGCCGTCACTGGTTAGTTTCATACCCAAAAAATCTTATCCGAAACTCAATCGGGCCTTGGACGTTTTTAACGTTCGTTCATTCGTCACGTGGATTTTTTCTGCAAAACGGGATCCCCGTGGATGGTCTATGATTTATCATCGCCGGAGAGTGGTGCCCCATGGTACCGCTCCGTTTCAAATCCATGCATCCATTTCTAAAAGTCGTACGGCACTTTTTCGACATTTTGGACGGATGTTGCACCTTGCACCGTCGATGTTGCACCCTATGGATATTGATTCTTCGGAAGACCATAACTGTTGGCTCGTTTAGAATTATGGGAGCTATAACCAGTCAAAATGAAGATCTCTGTGATTTCTACGGCTATGACCGCTTTAAGCCGTCACTGGTTAGTTTCATACCCAAAAAATCTTATCCGAAACTCTATCGGGCCTTGTACGTTTTTTACCATTCGTTCATTCGTCACGTGGATTTTTTCTGCAAAACGGGATCCCTATGGCTGGTCTATGATTTACCATCGCCGGAGAGTGGTGCCCCACGGTACCGCTCCGTTTCAAATCCATGCATCGATTTCTAAAAGTCGTACGGCACTTTTTCGGCATTTTGGACGGATGTTGCACCTTGCACCGTCGATGTTTCACCCTGTGGATATTGATTCTTTGGAAGGCCATAACTATTGGCTCGTTTAGAGTTACGGAAGCCATAACCAGTAAAAACGAAGATCTCTGTGAGTTCTACAGCTATGACCGCTTTAAGCCGTCACTGGTTAGTTTCATACCCAAAAAATCTTATCCGAAACTCAATCGGGCCTTGGACGTTTTTTACCGTTCGTTCATTCATCATGTGGATTTTTTCTGCAAAATGGGATCCCCATGGCTGGTCTATGATTTACCATGGCCGGAGAGTGGTGCCCCATGGTACCGCTCCATTTCAAATCCATGCATCCATTTCTAAAAGTCGTACGGCATTTTTTCGGCATTTTGGACGGATGTTGCACCTTGCACCGACGATGTTGCACCCTATGGATATTGATTCTTCGGAAGGCCATAACTGTTGGCTCGTTTTGAGTTACGGGAGCCATAACCAGTCAAAACGAAGATCTTTGTGAGTTCTACGGCTATGACTGCTTTAAGCCGTCACTAGTTAGTTTCATATCCAAAAAATCTTATCCGAAACTCAATCGGGCCTTGGACGTTTTTTACTGTTCGTTCATTCGTCACGTGGATTTTTTCTGCAAAACGGGATCCCCGTGGCTGGTCTATGATTTACCATGGCCGAAGAGTGGTGCCCCATGGTACCTCTCCGTTTCAAATCCATGCATCCATTTCTAAAACCCGTACGGCACTTTTTCGGCATTTTGGACTGATGTTGCACCTTGCACCGTAGATGTTGCACCCTGTGGATATTGATTCTTCGGAAGGCCATAACTGTTGGCTCGTTTAGAGTTACGGGAGCCATAACCAGTCAAAACGAAGACCTCTGCGAGTTCTACGGCAATGACAGCTTTAAGGCGTCACTGGTTAGTTTCATACCCAAAAAATCTTATCCGAAACTCAATCGAGCCTTGAACTTTTTTACGGTTCGTTCGTTCGTCACGTGGATTTTTTCTACAAAACGGGATCCCGTGGTTGGTCTATGATTTACCATGGCTGGAGAGTGGTGCCCCATGGTACCGCTCAATTTCAAATCCATGAATCCATTTCTAAAAGTCATACGGCACTTTTTCAGCATTTGGGACGGATGTTGCACCTTGCACCGTAGATGTTGCCCCTGTGGATTTTGATTCTTCGAAAGGCCATAACTGTTGGCTCGTTTAGAGTTACGGGAGCCATAACCAGTCAAAACGAAGATCTCTGTGAGTTCTACGGCTATGATGGCTTTAAGCTATCACTGGTTAGTTTCATACCCAAAAAATCTTATCCGAAACTCAATCGGGCCTTGGACGTTTTTAACGTTCGTTCATTCGTCACGTGGATTTTTTCTGCAAAACAGGGTCCCCGTGGCCGGTCTATGATTTACCATCGCCAGAGAGTGGTGCCCCATGGTACCGCTCCGTTTCAAATCCATGCATCCATTTCTAAAAGTCGTATGGCACTTTTTCGGCATTTTGGACGGATGTTGCACCTTGCACCGTCGATGTTGCATCCTGTGGATATTGATTCTTCGGAAGGCCATAAATGTTGACTCGTTTAGAGTTACGGGAGCCGTAACCAGTCAAAACGAAGATCTCTGTGAGTTCTACGGCTATGACAGCTTTAAGCCGTCACTGGTTAGTTTCATACCCAAAAAATCTTATCCGAAACTCAATCGGGCCTTGGACGTTTTTTACCGTTTGTTCATTCGTCACGTGGATTTTTTCTGCAAAATGGGATCCCCGTGGCTGGTCTATGATTTACCATCGTCGAAGAGTGGTGCCCTATGGTACCGCTCTGTTTCAAATCCATGCATCCATTTCTGAAAGTCGTACGGCACTTTTTCGGCATTTTGGACGGATGTTGCACCTTGCATCGTCGATGTTGCACCTTGTGGATATTGATTCTTCGGAAGGCCATAATTGTTGGCTCGTTTAGAGTTACGGGAGCCATAACCAGTCAAAACGAAGATCTTTGTGATTTGTACGTCTATGACCGCTTTAAGCCATCACTCGTAGTTTCATACCCAAAAAATCTTATCTGAATATCAATCGGGCCTTGGACGTTTTTTTTCGTTCGTTCATTCGTCACGTGGATTTTTTCTGCAAAACGGGATCCTCGTGGCTGGTCTATTATTTACCATCGTCGGAGAGTGGTGCCCCATGGTACCGCTCCATTTCAAATCCATGCATCCATTTCTAAAAGTCGTACGGCACTTTTTCAGCATTTTAGACGGATGTTGCACCTTGCACCGTCGATGTTGCACCCTGTGGATATTGATTCTTCGGAACACCATAACTGTTGGCTCGTTTAGAGTTACGGGAGCCATAACCAGTCAAAATGAAGACCTCTGTGAGTTCTACGGCAATGACCGCTTTAAGCTGTCATTGGTTAGTTTCATACCCAAAAAATCTTATCCGAAACTCAATCGGGCCTTGGACGTTTTTTACCGTTCGTTCATTCGTCACGTGGATTTTTTCTGCAAAACGGGATACCCGTGGTTGGTCTATGATTTACCATGGCCGGAGAGTGGTGCCCCATGGTACCGCTCCGTTTCAAATCCATGCATCCATTTCTAAAAGTCGTACGGCACTTTATCGGCATTTTGGACGGATGTTGCACCTTGCACCGTAGATGTTGCACCCTGTGGATATTGATTCTTCGGAAGGCCATAACTGTTGGCTCGTTTAGAGTTACGGGAGCCATAACTAGTCAAAACGAAGATCTCTGTGAGTTCTACGGCTATGACCACTTTAAGCCGTCACTGGTTAGTTTGATACCCAAAAAATCTTATCCGAAACTCAATCGGGCCTTGGACGTTTTTTACCGTTCGTTCATTCGTCACGTGGATTTTTTCTGCAAAACGGGATCCCCATGGCTGGTCTATGATTTACCATGGCTGGAGAGTGGTGCCCCATGGTACCGCTCCATTTCAAATCCATGGATCCATTTCTAAAACCCCTACGGTACTTTTTCGGCATTTTGGACGGATGTTGCACCTTGCACCGTCGATGTTGCACCCTATGGATATTGATTCTTCGGAAGGCCATAACTGTTGGCTCATTTAGAGTTACGGGATCCATAACCAGTCAAAACGAAGATCTCTGTGAGTTCTACGGCTATGACCACTTTAAGCCGTCATTGGTTAGTTTCATACCCAAAAAATCTTATCCGAAACTCAATCGGGCCTTGGACGTTTTTTACCGTTCGTTCATTCGTCACGTGGATTTTTTCTGCAAAACGGGATCCCTCTGGCTGGTCTATGATTTACCATCGCTGAAGAGTGGTGCCCCATGGTACCGCTTTGTTTCAAATCCATGCATCCATTTCTAAAAGTCGTACGGCACTTTTTCGGCATTTTGGACGGATGTTGCACCTTGCACCGTAGATGTTGCACCCTGTGGATATTGATTCTTCGGAAGGCCATAACTGTTGGCTCGTTTAGAGTTACGAGAGCCATAATCAGTCAAAACGAAGACCTCGGCGAGTTCTACGGCTATGACCGCTTTAAGCCGTCACTGGTTAGTTTCATACCCAAAAAATCTTATTCGAAACACAATCTGTCCTTGGACGTTTTTTACCGTTCGTTCATTCGTCACGTGGATTTTTTCTGCAAAACGGGATCCCCGTGGCTAGTCTATGATTTACCATGGCCGGAGAGTGGTTCCCCATGGTACCGCTCCATTTCAAATCCATGCATCCATTTCTAAAAGCCGTACGGTACTTTTTCAGCATTTTGGACGGATGTTGCACCTTGCACCGTCGATGTTGCACCCTATGGATATTGATTCTTTGGAAGGCCATAACTGTTGGCTCGTTTAGAGTTACGGGAGCCATAACCAGTCAAAACGAAGATCTCTGTGAGTTCTATGGCTATGACTGCTTTAAGCCGTCACTGGTTAGTTTCATACCCAAAAAATCTTATCCGAAACTCAATCGGGCCTTGGACGTTTTTTACCGTTCGTTCATTCGTCACGTGGATTTTTTCTGCAAAACGGGATCCCTCTGGCTGGTCTATGATTTACCATGGCCGGAGAGTGGTGCCCCATGGTACCGCTCCGTTTCAAATCCATGCATCCATTTCAAAAAGTCGTACGGCACTTTTTCGGGATTTTGGACGGACGTTGCACCTTGCACCGTAGATGTTGCACCCTGTGGATATTGATTCTTCGGAAGGCCATAACTGTTGGCTCGTTTAGAGTTACGGGAGCCATAACCAGTCAAAAGGAAGACCTCTACGAGTTCTACGGCTATGACAGCTTTAAGCCGTCACTGGTTAGTTTCATACCTAAAAATTTTTATCTGAAACTCAATCGGGCCTTGGACGTTTTTTACCGTTCGTTCATTCGTCACGTGGATTTTTTCTGCAAAACAGGATCCCCGTAGCTGGTCTATGATTTACCATGGCCGGAGAGTGGTACCCCATGTTACCGCTCCATTTCAAATCCATGCATCCATTTTTAAAAGTCGTACGGCACTTTTTCTGCATTTTGGACGGATGTTGCACCTTGCACCGTAGATGTTGCCCCTGTGGATATTGATTCTTCGGAAGGCCATAACTGTTGGCTCGTTTAGAGTTACGGGAGCCATAACCAAACAAAATGAAGATCTATGTGAGTTCTACGGCTATGATGGCTTTAAGCCGTCACTGGTTAGTTTCATACCCAAAAAATCTTATCCGAAACTCAATCGGGCCTTGGAAGTTTTTAACGTTCGTTCATTCGTCACGTGGATTTTTTCTGCAAAACGGGATCCCCGTGGATGGTCTATGATTTACCATCGCCGGAGAGTGGTGCCCCATGGTACCGCTCCGTTTCAAGTCCATGCATCCATTTCTAAAAGTCGTACGGCACTTTTTCGACATTTTGGACGGATGTTGCACCTTTCACCGTCGATGTTGCACCCTATGGATATTGATTCTTCGGAAGACCATAACTGTTGGTTCGTTTAGAATTATGGGAGCTATAACCAGGCAAAATGAAGATCTCTGTGATTTCTACGGCTATGACCGCTTTAAGCCGTCACTGGTTAGTTTCATACCCAAAAAATCTTATCCGAAACTCTATCGGGCCTTGTACGTTTTTTACCATTCGTCATTCGTCACGTGGATTTTTTCTGCAAAACGGGATCCCTATGGCTGGTCTATGATTTACCATCGCCGGAGAGTGGTGCACCACGGTACCGCTCCGTTTCAAATCCATGCATCGATTTCTAAAAGTCGTACGGCACTTTTTCGGCATTTTGGACGGATGTTGCACCTTGCACCGTCGATGTTTCACCCTGTGGATATTGATTCTTTGGAAGGCCATAACTGTTGGCTCGTTTAGAGTTACGGAAGCCATAACCAGTAAAAACGAAGATCTCTGTGAGTTCTACAGCTATGACCGCTTTAAGCCGTCACTGGTTAGTTTCATACCCAAAAAATCTTATCCGAAACTCAATCGGGCCTTGGACGTTTTTTACCGTTCGTTCATTCATCATGTGGATTTTTTCTGCAAAATGGGATCCCCATGGCTGGTCTATGATTTACCATGGCCGGAGAGTGGTGCCCCATGGTACCGCTCCATTTCAAATCCATGCATCCATTTCTAAAAGTCGTACGGCACTTTTTCGGCATTTTGGACGGATGTTGCACCTTGTACCGACGATGTTGCACCCTATGGATATTGATTCTTCGGAAGGCCATAACTGTTGGCTCGTTTTGGGTTACGGGAGCCATAACCAGTCAAAACGAAGATCTTTGTGAGTTCTACGGCTATGACTGCTTTAAGCCGTCACTAGTTAGTTTCATATCCAAAAAATCTTATCCGAAACTCAATCGGGCCTTGGACGTTTTTTACTGTTCGTTCATTCGTCACGTGGATTTTTTCTGCAAAACGGGATCCCCGTGGCTGGTCTATGATTTACCATGGCCGAAGAGTGGTGCCCCATGGTACCTCTCTGTTTCAAATCCATGCATCCATTTCTAAAACCCGTACGGCACTTTTTCGGCATTTAGGACTGATGTTGCACCTTGCACCGTAGATGTTGCACCCTGTGGATATTGATTCTTCGGAAGGCCATAACTGTTGGCTCGTTTAGAGTTACGGGAGCCATAACCAGTCAAAACGAAGACCTCTGCGAGTTCTACGGCAATGACAGCTTTAAGGCGTCACTGGTTAGTTTCATACCCAAAAAATCTTATCCGAAACTCAATCGAGCCTTGAACTTTTTTACCGTTCGTTCGTTCGTCACGTGGATTTTTTCTACAAAACGGGATCCCGTGGCTGGTCTATGATTTACCATGGCTGGAGAGTGGTGCCCCATGGTACCGCTCAATTTCAAATCCATGAATCCATTTCTAAAAGTCGTACGGCACTTTTTCAGCATTTGGGACGGATGTTGCACCTTGCACCGTAGATGTTGCCCCTGTGGATTTTGATTCTTCGAAAGGCCATAACTGTTGGCTCGTTTAGAGTTACGGGAGCCATAACCAGTCAAAACGAAGATCTCTGTGAGTTCTACGGCTATGATGGCTTTAAGCTATCACTGGTTAGTTTCATACCCAAAAAATCTTATCCGAAACTCAATCGGGCCTTGGACGTTTTTAACGTTCGTTCATTCGTCACGTGGATTTTTTCTGCGAAACAGGGTCCCCGTGGCCGGTCTATGATTTACCATCGCCAGAGAGTGGTGCCCCATGGTACCGCTCCGTTTCAAATCCATGCATCCATTTCTAAAAGTCGTATGGCACTTTTTCGGCATTTTGGACGGATGTTGCACCTTGCACCGTCGATGTTGCATCCTGTGGATATTGATTCTTCGGAAGGCCATAAATGTTGACTCGTTTAGAGTTACGGGAGCCGTAACCAGTCAAAACGAAGATCTCTGTGAGTTCTACGGCTATGACAGCTTTAAGCCGTCACTGGTTAGTTTCATACCCAAAAAATCTTATCCGAAACTCAATCGGGCCTTGGACGTTTTTTACCGTTTGTTCATTCGTCACGTGGATTTTTTCTGCAAAATGGGATCCCCGTGGCTGGTCTATGATTTACCATCGTCGAAGAGTGGTGCCCTATGGTACCGCTCTGTTTCAAATCCATGCATCCATTTCTGAAAGTCGTACGGCACTTTTTCGGCATTTTGGACGGATGTTGCACCTTGCATCGTCGATGTTGCACCTTGTGGATATTGATTCTTCGGAAGGCCATAATTGTTGGCTCGTTTAGAGTTACGGGAGACATAACCAGTCAAAACGAAGATCTTTGTGATTTGTACGTCTATGACCGCTTTAAGCCATCACTCGTAGTTTCATACCCAAAAAATCTTATCTGAATATCAATCGGGCCTTGGACGTTTTTTTTCGTTCGTTCATTCGTCACGTGGATTTTTTCTGCAAAACGGGATCCTCGTGGCTGGTCTATTATTTACCATCGTCGGAGAGTGGTGCCCCATGGTACCGCTCCATTTCAAATCCATGCATCCATTTCTAAAAGTCGTACGGCACTTTTTCGGCATTTTAGACGGATGTTGCACCTTGCACCGTCGATGTTGCACCCTGTGGATATTGATTCTTCGGAACACCATAACTGTTGGCTCGTTTAGAGTTACGGGAGCCATAACCAGTCAAAATGAAGACCTCTGTGAGTTCTACGGCAATGACCGCTTTAAGCCGTCACTGGTTAGTTTCATACCCAAAAAATCTTATCCGAAACTCAATCGGGCCTTGGACGTTTTTTACCGTTCGTTCATTCGTCACGTGGATTTTTTCTTCAAAACGGGATACCCGTGGTTGGTCTATGATTTACCATGGCCGGAGAGTGGTGCCCCATGGTACCGCTCCGTTTCAAATCCATGCATCCATTTCTAAAAGTCGTACGGCACTTTATCGGCATTTTGGACGGATGTTGCACCTTGCACCGTAGATGTTGCACCCTGTGGATATTGATTCTTCGGAAGGCCATAACTGTTGGCTCGTTTAGAGTTACGGGAGCCATAACTAGTCAAAACGAAGATCTCTGTGAGTTCTACGGCTATGACCACTTTAAGCCGTCACTGGTTAGTTTGATACCCAAAAAATCTTATCTGAAACTCAATCGGGCCTTGGACGTTTTTTACCGTTCGTTCATTCGTCACGTGGATTTTTCTGCAAAACGGGATCCCCATGGCTGGTCTATGATTTACCATGGCTGGAGAGTGGTGCCCCATGGTACCGCTCCATTTCAAATCCATGCATCCATTTCTAAAACCCCTACGGTACTTTTTCGGCATTTTGGATGGATGTTGCACCTTGCACCGTCGATGTTGCACCCTATGGATATTGATTCTTCGGAAGGCCATAACTGTTGGCTCATTTAGAGTTACGGGAGCCATAACCAGTCAAAACGAAGATCTCTGTGAGTTCTACGGCTATGACCACTTTAAGCCGTCACTGGTTAGTTTCATACCCAAAAAATCTTATCCGAAACTCAATCGGGCCTTGGACGTTTTTTACCGTTCGTTCATTCGTCACGTGGATTTTTTCTGCAAAACGGGATCCCTCTGACTGGTCTATGATTTACCATCGCTGAAGAGTGGTGCCCCATGGTACCGCTTTGTTTCAAATCCATGCATCCATTTCTAAAAGTCGTACGGCACTTTTTCGGCATTTTGGACGGATGTTGCACCTTGCACCGTAGATGTTGCACCCTGTGGATATTGATTCTTCGGAAGGCCATAACTGTTGGCTCGTTTAGAGTTACGAGAGCCATAATCAGTCAAAACGAAGACCTCGGCGAGTTCTACGGCTATGACCGCTTTAAGCCGTCACTGGTTAGTTTCATACCCAAAAAATCTTATTCGAAACTCAATCTGTCCTTGGACGTTTTTTACCGTTCGTTCATTCGTCACGTGGATTTTTTCTGCAAAACGGGATCCCCGTGGCTGGTCTATGATTTACCATGGCCGGAGAGTGGTTCCCCATGGTACCGCTCCATTTCAAATCCATGCATCCATTTCTAAAAGCCGTACGGTACTTTTTCAGCATTTTGGACGGATGTTGCACCTTGCACCGTCGATGTTGCACCCTATGGATATTGATTCTTTGGAAGGCCATAACTGTTGGCTCGTTTAGAGTTACGGGAGCCATAACCAGTCAAAACGAAGATCTCTGTGAGTTCTATGGCTATGACTGCTTTAAGCCGTCACTGGTTAGTTTCATACCCAAAAAATCTTATCCGAAACTCAATCGGGCCTTGGACGTTTTTTACCGTTCGTTCATTCGTCACGTGGATTTTTTCTGCAAAACGGGATCCCTCTGGCTGGTCTATGATTTACCATGGCCGGAGAGTGGTGCCCCATGGTACCGCTCCGTTTCAAATCCATGCATCCATTTCAAAAAGTTGTACAGCACTTTTTCGGGATTTTGGACGGACGTTGCACCTTGCACCGTAGATGTTGCACCCTGTGGATATTGATTCTTCGGAAGGCCATAACTGTTGGCTCGTTTAGAGTTACGGGAGCCATAACCAGTCAAAAGGAAGACCTCTACGAGTTCTACGGCTATGACAGCTTTAAGCCGTCACAGGTTAGTTTCATACTTAAAAATTTTTATCTGAAACTCAATCGGGCCTTGGACGTTTTTTACCGTTCGTTCATTCGTCACGTGGATTTTTTCTGCAAAACAGGATCCCCGTAGCTGGTCTATGATTTACCATGGCCGGATAGTGGTACCCCATGTTACCGCTCCATTTCAAATCCATGCATCCATTTTTAAAAGTCGTACGGCACTTTTTCTGCATTTTGGACGGATGTTGCACCTTGCACCGTAGATGTTGCCCCTGTGGATATTGATTCTTCGGAAGGCCATAACTGTTGGCTCGTTTAGAGTTACGGGAGCCATAACCAATCAAAATGAAGATCTATGTGAGTTCTACGGCTATGATGGCTTTAAGCTGTCACTGGTTAGTTTCATACCCAAAAAATCTTATCCGAAACTCAATCGGGCCTTGGAAGTTTTTAACGTTCGTTCATTCGTCACGTGGATTTTTTCTGCAAAACGGGATCCCCGTGGATGGTCTATGATTTACCATCGCCGGAGAGTGGTGCCCCATGGTACCGCTCCGTTTCAAGTCCATGCATCCATTTCTAAAAGTCGTACGGCACTTTTTCGACATTTTGGACGGATGTTGCACCTTTCACCGTCGATGTTGCACCCTATGGATATTGATTCATCGGAAGACCATAACTGTTGGTTCGTTTAGAATTATGGAAGCTATAACCAGTCAAAATGAAGATCTCTGTGATTTCTACGGCTATGACCGCTTTAAGCCGTCACTGGTTAGTTTCATACCCAAAAAATCTTATCCGAAACTCTATCGGGCCTTGTACGTTTTTTACCATTCGTTCATTCGTCACGTGGATTTTTTCTGCAAAACGGGATCCCTATGGCTGGTCTATGATTTACCATCGTCGGAGAGTGGTGCCCCACGGTACCGCTCCGTTTCAAATCCATGCATCCATTTCTAAAAGTCGTACGGCACTTTTTCGGCATTTTGGACGGATGTTGCACCTTGCACCGTCGATGTTGCACCCTGTGGATATTGATTCTTTGGAAGGCCATAGCTGTTGGCTCGTTTAGAGTTACGGAAGCCATAACCAGTAAAAACGAAGATCTCTGTGAGTTCTACAACTATGACCGCTTTAAGCCGTCACTGGTTAGTTTCATACCCAAAAAATCTTATCCGAAACTCAATCGGGCCTTGGACGATTTTTACCGTTCGTTCATTCATCACGTGGATTTTTTCTGCAAAATGGGATCCCCATGGCTGGTCTATGATTTACAATGGCCGGAGAGTGGTGCCCCATGGTACCGCTCCATTTCAAATCCATGCATCCATTTCTAAAAGTCGTACGGCACTTTTTCGGCATTTTGGACGGATGTTGCACCATGCACCGTCGATGTTGCACCCTATGGATATTGATTCTTCGGAAGACCATAACTGTTGGCTCGTTTAGAGTTACGGGAGCCATAACCAGTCAAAACGAAGATCTTTGTGAGTTCTACGGCTATGACTGCTTTAAGCCGTCACTAGTTAGTTTCATATCCAAAAAATCTTATCCGAAACTCAATCGGGCCTTGGACGTTTTTTACTGTTCGTTCATTCGTCACGTGGATATTTTCTGCAAAACGGGATCCCCGTGGCTGGTCTATGATTTACCATGGCCGAAGAGTGGTGCCCCATGGTACCTCTCCATTTCAAATCCATGCATCCATTTCTAAAAGCCGTACGGCACTTTTTCGGCATTTTGGACTGATGTTGCACCTTGCACCGTAGATGTTGCACCCTGTGGATATTGATTCTTCGGAAGGCCATAACTGTTGGCTCGTTTAGAGTTACGGGAGCCATAACTAGTCAAAACGAAGACCTCTGCGAGTTCTACGGCAATGACAGCTTTAAGGCGTCACTGGTTAGTTTCATACCCAAAAAATCTTATCCGAAACTCAATCGAGCCTTGAACTTTTTTACCGTTCGTTCGTTCGTCACGTGGATTTTTTCTACAAAACGGGATCCCCGTGGCTGGTCTAAGATTTACCATGGCTGGAGAGTGGTGCCCCATGGTACCGCTCAATTTCAAATCCATGAATCCATTTCTAAAAGCCGTACGGCACTTTTTCGGCATTTGGGACGGATGTTGCACCTTGCACCGTAGATGTTGCCCCTGTGGATTTTGATTCTTCGAAAGGCCATAACTGTTGGCTCGTTTAGAGTTACGGGAGCCATAACCAGTCAAAACGAAGATCCCTGTGAGTTCTACGGCTATGATGGCTTTATGCTGTCACTGGTTAGTTTCATACCCAAAAAATCTTATCCGAAACTCAATCGGGCCTTGGACGTTTTTAACGTTCGTTCATTCGTCACGTGGATTTTTTCTGCAAAACAGGGTCCCCGTGGCCGGTCTATGATTTACCATCGCCAGAGAGTGGTGCCCCATGGTACCGCTCCGTTTCAAATCCATGAATTCATTTCTAAAAGTCGTATGGCACTTTTTCGGCATTTTGGACGGATGTTGCACCTTGCACCGTCGATGTTGCATCCTGTGGATATTGATTCTTCGGAAGGCCATAAATGTTGACTCGTTTAGAGTTACGGGAGCCGTAACCAGTTAAAACGAAGATCTCTGTGAGTTCTACGGCTATGACAGCTTTAAGTCGTCACTGGTTAGTTTCATACCCAAAAAATCTTATCCGAAACTCAATCGGGCCTTGGACGTTTTTCACCGTTTGTTCATTCGTCACGTGGATTTTTTCTGCAAAATGGGATCCCCGTGGCTGGTCTATGATTTACCATCGTCGAAGAGTGGTGCCCTATGGTAACGCTCTGTTTCAAATCCATGCATCCATTTCTGAAAGTCATACGGCACTTTTTCGGCATTTTGGACGGATGTTGCACCTTGCATCGTCGATGTTGCACCTTGTGGATATTGATTCTTCGGAAGGCCATAATTGTTGGCTCGTTTAGAGTTACGGGAGCCATAACCAGTCAAAACGAAGATCTCTGTGATTTGTACGTCTATGACCGCTTTAATCCGTCACTCGTAGTTTCATACCCAAAAAATCTTATCTGAATATCAATCGGGCCTTGGACGTTTTTTTTCGTTCGTTCATTCGTCACGTGGATTTTTTCTGCAAAACGGGATCCTCGTGGTTGGTCTATGATTTACCATCGCCGGAGAGTGGTGCCCCATGGTACCGCTCCATTTCAAATCCATGCATCCATTTCTAAAAGTCGTACGGCACTTTTTCGGCATTTTAGACGGATGTTGCACCTTGCACCGTCGATGTTGCACCCTGTGGATATTGATTCTTCGGAACGCCATAACTGTTGGCTCGTTTAGAGTTACGGGAGCCATAACCAGTCAAAATGAAGACCTCTGTGAGTTCTACGGCAATGACCGCTTTAAGCCGTCACTGGTTAGTTTCATACCCAAAAAATCTTATCCGAAACTCAATCGGGCCTTGGACGTTTTTTACTGTTCGTTCATTCGTCACGTGGATTTTTTCTGCAAAACGGGATACCCGTGGTTGGTCTATGATTTACCATGGCCGGAGAGTGGTTCCCCATGGTACCGCTCCGTTTCAAATCCATGCATCCATTTCTAAAAGTCGTACGGTACTTTATCGGCATTTTGGACGGATGTTGCACCTTGCACCGTAGATGTTGCACCCTGTGGATATTGATTCTTCGGAAGGCCATAACTGTTGGCTCGTTTAGAGTTACGGGAGCCATAACCAGTCAAAACGAAGATCTTTGTGAGTTCTACGGCTATGACTGCTTTAAGCCGTCACTAGTTAGTTTCATATCCAAAAAATCTTATCCGAAACTCAATCGGGCCTTGGACGTTTTTTACTGTTCGTTCATTCGTCACGTGGATATTTTCTGCAAAACGGGATCCCCGTGGCTGGTCTATGATTTACCATGGCCGAAGAGTGGTGCCCCATGGTACCTCTCCATTTCAAATCCATGCATCCATTTCTAAAAGCCGTACGGCACTTTTTCGGCATTTTGGACTGATGTTGCACCTTGCACCGTAGATGTTGCACCCTGTGGATATTGATTCTTCGGAAGGCCATAACTGTTGGCTCGTTTAGAGTTACGGGAGCCATAACTAGTCAAAACGAAGACCTCTGCGAGTTCTACGGCAATGACAGCTTTAAGGCGTCACTGGTTAGTTTCATACCCAAAAAATCTTATCCGAAACTCAATCGAGCCTTGAACTTTTTTACCGTTCGTTCGTTCGTCACGTGGATTTTTTCTACAAAACGGGATCCCCGTGGCTGGTCTAAGATTTACCATGGCTGGAGAGTGGTGCCCCATGGTACCGCTCAATTTCAAATCCATGAATCCATTTCTAAAAGCCGTACGGCACTTTTTCGGCATTTGGGACGGATGTTGCACCTTGCACCGTAGATGTTGCCCCTGTGGATTTTGATTCTTCGAAAGGCCATAACTGTTGGCTCGTTTAGAGTTACGGGAGCCATAACCAGTCAAAACGAAGATCCCTGTGAGTTCTACGGCTATGATGGCTTTATGCTGTCACTGGTTAGTTTCATACCCAAAAAATCTTATCCGAAACTCAATCGGGCCTTGGACGTTTTTAACGTTCGTTCATTCGTCACGTGGATTTTTTCTGCAAAACAGGGTCCCCGTGGCCGGTCTATGATTTACCATCGCCAGAGAGTGGTGCCCCATGGTACCGCTCCGTTTCAAATCCATGAATTCATTTCTAAAAGTCGTATGGCACTTTTTCGGCATTTTGGACGGATGTTGCACCTTGCACCGTCGATGTTGCATCCTGTGGATATTGATTCTTCGGAAGGCCATAAATGTTGACTCGTTTAGAGTTACGGGAGCCGTAACCAGTTAAAACGAAGATCTCTGTGAGTTCTACGGCTATGACAGCTTTAAGTCGTCACTGGTTAGTTTCATACCCAAAAAATCTTATCCGAAACTCAATCGGGCCTTGGACGTTTTTCACCGTTTGTTCATTCGTCACGTGGATTTTTTCTGCAAAATGGGATCCCCGTGGCTGGTCTATGATTTACCATCGTCGAAGAGTGGTGCCCTATGGTAACGCTCTGTTTCAAATCCATGCATCCATTTCTGAAAGTCATACGGCACTTTTTCGGCATTTTGGACGGATGTTGCACCTTGCATCGTCGATGTTGCACCTTGTGGATATTGATTCTTCGGAAGGCCATAATTGTTGGCTCGTTTAGAGTTACGGGAGCCATAACCAGTCAAAACGAAGATCTCTGTGATTTGTACGTCTATGACCGCTTTAATCCGTCACTCGTAGTTTCATACCCAAAAAATCTTATCTGAATATCAATCGGGCCTTGGACGTTTTTTTTCGTTCGTTCATTCGTCACGTGGATTTTTTCTGCAAAACGGGATCCTCGTGGTTGGTCTATGATTTACCATCGCCGGAGAGTGGTGCCCCATGGTACCGCTCCATTTCAAATCCATGCATCCATTTCTAAAAGTCGTACGGCACTTTTTCGGCATTTTAGACGGATGTTGCACCTTGCACCGTCGATGTTGCACCCTGTGGATATTGATTCTTCGGAACGCCATAACTGTTGGCTCGTTTAGAGTTACGGGAGCCATAACCAGTCAAAATGAAGACCTCTGTGAGTTCTACGGCAATGACCGCTTTAAGCCGTCACTGGTTAGTTTCATACCCAAAAAATCTTATCCGAAACTCAATCGGGCCTTGGACGTTTTTTACTGTTCGTTCATTCGTCACGTGGATTTTTTCTGCAAAACGGGATACCCGTGGTTGGTCTATGATTTACCATGGCCGGAGAGTGGTTCCCCATGGTACCGCTCCGTTTCAAATCCATGCATCCATTTCTAAAAGTCGTACGGTACTTTATCGGCATTTTGGACGGATGTTGCACCTTGCACCGTAGATGTTGCACCCTGTGGATATTGATTCTTCGGAAGGCCATAACTGTTGGCTCGTTTAGAGTTATGGGAGCCATAACTAGTCAAAACGAAGATCTCTGTGGTTTCTATGGCTATGACCACTTTAAGCCGTCACTGGTTAGTTTGATACCCAAAAAATCTTATCCGAAACTCAATCGGGCCTTGGACGTTTTTTACCGTTCGTTCATTCGTCACGTGGATTTTTTCTGCAAAACGGGATCCCCGTGGCTGGTCTATGATTTACCACGGCCGGAGAGTGGTGCCCCATGGTACCGCTCCGTTTCAAATCCATGCATCCATTTCTAAAAGTCGTACGGCAATTTTTCGGCATTTTGGACAGATGTTGCACCTTGCACCGTCGATGTTGCACCCTATGGATATCGATTCTTCGGAAGGCCATAACTGTTGGCTCGTTTAGAGTTACGGGAGCCATAACTAGTCAAAACGAAGATCTCTGTGATTTCTACGGCTATGACCGCTTTAAGCCGTCACTGGTTAGTTTCATACCCAAAAAATCTTATCCGAAACTCAATCGGGCCGTGGACGTTTTTTACCGTTCGTTCATTCGTCACATGGATTTTTTCTGCAAAACGGGATCCCCGTGGCTGGTCTACGATTTACCATCTCCAGAGAGTGGTTCCCCATGGTACCGCTCCGTTTCAAATCCATGCATCCATTTCTAAAAGTCGTACGGCACTTTTTCGGTATTTTGGACGGATGTTGCACCTTGCATCGTCGATGTTGCACCCTATGGATATCGATTCTTCGGAAGGCCATAACTGTTGGCTCGTTTAGAGTTACGGGAACCATAACTAGTCAAAACGAAGATCTCTGTGATTTCTACGGCTTTGACCGATTTAAGCCATCACTGGTTAGTTTCATACCCAAAAAATCTTATCCGAAACTCAATCGGGCCTTGGACGTTTTTTACCGTTCGTTCATTCGTCACGTGGATTTTTTCTGCAAAATGGGATCCCCGTGGCTGGTCTATGATTTACCATCGGCGGAGAGTGGTGCCCAATGGTACCGCTCCATTTCAAATCCATGCATCCATTTCTAAAAGTCGTACGGCACTTTTTCGGCATTTTGGACGGATGTTGCACCTTGCACCGTAGTTGTTGCCCCTGTGGATATTGATTCTTCGGAAGGCCATAACTGTTGGCTCGTTTAGAGTTACGGGAGCCATAACCAATCAAAACGAAGATCTCTGTGAGTTCTACGGCTATGATGGCTTTAAGCCGCCACTGGTTAAATTCATACCAAAAAAATCTTATCTGAAACTCAATCGGGCCTTGGACATTTTTTACGTTCGTTCATTCGTCACGTGGATTATTTCTGCAAAACGGGATCCCCGTGGCTGGTCTATGATTTACCATCGCCGGAGAGTGGTGCCCCATGGTACCGCTCCATTTCAAATCCATGCATCCATTTCTAAAAGTCGTACGGCACTTTTTCGACATTTTGGACGGACGTTGCACCTTGCACCATCGATGTGGCACCCTGTGGATATTGATTGTTCGGAAGGCCATAACTGTTGGCTCGTTTAGAGTTACGGGAGCTATAACCAGTCAAAAAGAAGATCTCTGTGATTTCTACGGCTATGACCGCTTTAAGCCGTCACTGGTTAGTTTCATACCCAAAAAATCTTATCCGAAACTCAATCGGGCCTTGGACGTTTTTTACCGTTCGTTCATTCGTCACGTGGATTTTTTCTGCAAAACGGGATCCCCGTGGCTGGTCTATGATTTACCATCGCTGGAGAGTGGTGCCCCATGGTACCGCTCCGTTTCAAATCCATGCATCCATTTCTAAAAGTCGTACGACACTTTTTCAACATTTAGGACGGATGTTGCACCTTGCACCGTCGATGTTGCACCCTTTGGATATTGATTCTTTGGAAGGCCATAACTATTGGCTCGTTTAGAGTTACGGGAGCCATAACCAGTCAAAACGAAGATCTCTGTGAGTTCTACGGCTATGACCGTTTTAAGCCGTCACTGGTTAGTTTCATACCCAAAAACTCTTATCCGAAACTCAATCGGGCCTTGGACGTTTTTTACCGTTCGTTCATTCGTCACGTGGATTTTTTCTGCAAAATGGGATCCCCGTGGCTAGTCTACGATTTACCATGGCCGGAGAGTGGTGCCTCATGGTACCGCTCCATTTCAAATCCATGCATCCATTTCTAAAAGTCGTACGGTACTTTTTCAGAATTTTGGACGGATGTTGCACCTTGCACCGTCGATGTTACACCCTATGGATATTGATTCTTCGGAAGGCCATAACTGTTGGCTCGTTTAGAGTTACGGGAGCCATAACCAGTCAAAACGAAGATCTCTGTGAGTTCTATGGCTATGACTGCTTTAAGCCATTACTGGTTAATTTCATACCCAAAAAATCATATCCGAAACTCAATCGGGCCTTGGACGTTTTTTACCGTTCGTTCATTCGTCACGTGGATTTTTTCTCCAAAACGGGATCCCCGTAGCTGGTCTATGATTTAGCATGGCCGGAGAGTGGTGCCCCATGGTACCACTCTGTTTCAAATCCATGCATCCATTTCTAAAAGTCGTACGACACTTTTTCGGCATTTTGGACGGATGTTGCACCTTGCACCGTAGATGTTGCACCCTGTGGATATTGATTCTTCGAAAGGCCATAATTGTTGGCTCGTTTAGAGTTACAAAAGCCATAACCAGTCAAAACGAAGACCTCTGCGAGTTCTACGGCTATGACAGCTTTAAGCTGTCACTGGTTAGTTTCATACCCAAAAAATCTTATCCGAAACTCAATCGGGCCTTGGACGTTTTTTACCGTTCGTTCATTCATCACGTGAATTTTTTTTGCAAAACGGGATCTCCATGGCTGGTATATGATTTACCACTGCTGGAGAGTGGTGCCCCATAGTACCGCTTCGTTTCAAATCCATGCATCCATTTCTAAAAGTCGTACAGCAATTTTTCGGCATTTTGGACTTATGTTGCACCTTGCACCGTAGATGTTGCCCCTGTGGATATTGATTCTTCGGAAGGCCATAACCGTTGGCTCGTTTAGAGTTACGGGAGCCATAACCAGTCAAAATGAAGATCTCTGTGAGTACTACAGCTATGATGGCTTTAAGCCATCACTGGTTTGTTTCATACCCAAAAAATCTTATCCGAAACTCAATCGGGCCTTGGACGTTTTTAACGTTCGTTCATTTGTCACGTGGATTTTTTCTACAAAACAGGATCCCCGTGGCTGGTCTATGATTTACCATCGCCAAAGAGTGGTGCCCCATGGTACCACTCCGTTTCAAATCCATGCATCCATTTCTAAAAGTCGTAGGGCACTTTTTCAGCATTTTGGACGGATGTTGCACCCTGTCGATATTGATTCTTCGGAAGGCCATAACTATTGGCTTGTTTAGAGTTACGGGAGTCGTAACCAGTCAAAACGAAGATCTTTGTGAGTTATACGGATATGACAGCTTTAAGCCATCACTGGTTAGTTTCATACCCAAAAAATCTTATCCGAAACTCAATCGGGCCTTGGACGTTTTTTACCGTTCGTTCATTCGTCACGTGGATTTTTTCTACAAAACGGGATCCCCGTGGCTGGTCTATGATTTACCATCATCGGAGAGTGTTGCCCCATGGTACCGCTCTGTTTCAAATCCATGCATCCATTTTTGAAAGTCGTACGGCATTTTTTCGGCATTTTGGACGGATGTTGCACCTTGCACCGTCGATGTTGCACCCTGTGGATATTGATTCTTCGAAAGGCCATAATTGTTGGCTCGTTTAGAGTTACGGGAGCCATAACCAGTCAAAACGAAGATCTCTATTATTTCTACGGCTATGACCGCTTTAAGCCGTTACTGGTTAGTTTCATACCCAAAAAATCTTATCCGAATATCAATCGGGCCTTGGACGTTTTTTATCGTTCGTTCTTTCGTTACGTGGATTTTTTCTGCAAAACGGTATCCTCATGGCTGGTCTATGATTTACCATCGCCGGAGAGTGGTGCCCCATGGTACCGCTCCGTTTCAAATCCATGCATCCATTTCTAAAAGTCGTAGGGTACTTTTTCAGCATTTTGGACGGATGTTGCACCTTGCACCGTCGATGTTGCACCTTGCACCGTCGATGTTGCACCCTGTGGATATTGATTCTTTGGAAGTCCATAACTGTTGTCTCGTTTAGAGTTACGGGAGCCATAACCAGTCAAAACGAAGACCTCTATGAGTTCTACGGTTATGACCGCTTTAAGCCGTCACTGGTTAGTTTCATACCCAAAAAATCTTATCCGAACCTCAATCGGGCCTTGGACGTTTTTTACCGTTCATTCATTTTTCACGTGGATTATTTCTACAAAACGGGATCCCCGTGGTTGGTCTATGATTTACCATGGCCGGAGAGTGGTGCCCCATGGTACCGCTCCGTTTCAAATCCATGCATCCATTTCTAAAAGTCGTACGACATTTTTTTCGGCATTTTGGACCGATGTTGCACCTTGCACCATAGATGTTGCAGCCTGTGGATATTGATTCTTCGGAAGGCCATAACTGTTGGCTCGTTTAGAGTTACGGGAGCCATAACTAGTCAAAACAAAGATCTCTGTGAGTTCTACGGCTATGATGGCTTTAAGCCATCACTGGTTAGTTTCATACCCAAAAAATCTTATCCGAAACTCAATCGGGCCATGGACGTTTTTTACCGTTCGTTCATTCGTCACATGGATTTTTTCTGCAAAATGGGATCCCTGTGGCTGGTTTATGATTTACCATGGCCGAAGAGTGGTGCCCCATGGTACCGCTCCGTTACAAATCCATGCATCCATTTCTAAAAGACGTACGGCACTTTTTCGGCATTTTGGACGGATGTTGCACCTTGCACCGTAGATGTTGCACCCTGTGGATATTGATTCTTCGGAAGGCCATAACTGTTGGCTCGTTTAGAGTTACAGGAGCCATAACTAGTCAAAACAAAGATCTCTGTGGTTTCTACAGCTATGACCGCTTTAAGCCGTCACTGGTTAGTTTCATACCCAAAAAATCTTATCCGAAACTCAAACGGACATTGGACGTTTTTTACCGTTCGTTCATTCGTCACGTGGATTTTTTCTGCAAACCGGGATCCCCGTGGCTGGTCTATGATTTACCATCGCCGGAGAGTGGTGCCCCATGGTACCGCTCCGTTTCAAATCTGTGCATCCATTTCTAAAAGTCGTACGACACTTTTTTGGCATTTTGGACGGATGTTGCACCTTGCACCGTCGATGTTGCACCCTGTGGATGTCGATTCTTCGGAAGGCCATAACCGTTGGCTCGTTCAGAGTTACGGGAGCCATAATTAGTCAAAACGAAGATCTCTGTGATTTCTACAGCTATGACCGCATTAAGCCGTCACTAGTTAGTTTAATACCCAAAAAATCTTATCCGAAACTCAATCGGGCCTTGGACGTTTTTACCGTTCGTTCATTCGTCACGTGAATTTTTTATGCAAAACGGGATCCCCGTGGCTGGTCTATGATTTACCATGGTCGGAGAGTGGTGCCCCATGGTTCCTCTCCGTTTCAAATCCATGCATCCATTTCTAAAAGTCGTACGACACTTTTTTGGCATTTTGGATGGATGTTGCACCTTGCACCGTAGATGTTGCCCCTGTGGATATTGATTCTTCGGAAGACCATAACTGTTGGCTCGTTTAGAGTTACGAGAGCCATAACTGGTCAAAATGAAGATCTCTATGAGTTCTTCGACTATGATGGCTTTGAGCCGTCACTTGTTAGTTTCATACCCAAAAAATCTTATCCGAAACTCAATCGGGCCTTGGACGTTTCTAACGTTCGTTCATTTGTCACGTGGATTTTTTCTGCAAAACGGTATCCTCGTGGCTGGTCTATGATTTACCATCGCCGGAGAGTGGTGCCCCATGGTACCGCTCTGTTTCAAATCCATGCATCCATTTTTGAAAGTCGTACGGCATTTTTTCGGCATTTTGGACGGATGTTGCACCTTGCACCGTCGATGTTGCACCTTGCACCGTCGATGTTGCACCCTGTCGATATTGATTCTTCGGAAGGCCATAACTATTGGCTTGTTTAGAGTTACGGGAGCCGTAACCAGTCAAAACGAAGATCTCTGTGAGTTATACGGATATGACAGCTTTAAGCCATCACTGGTTAGTTTCATACCCAAAAAATCTTATCCGAAACTCAATCGGGCCTTGGACGTTTTTTACCGTTCGTTCATTCGTCACGTGGATTTTTTCTACAAAACGGGATCCCCGTGGCTGGTCTATGATTTACCATCATCGGAGAGTGTTGCCCCATGGTACCGCTCTGTTTCAAATCCATGCATCCATTTTTGAAAGTCGTACGGCATTTTTTCGGCATTTTGGACGGATGTTGCACCTTGCACCGTCGATGTTGCACCCTGTGGATATTGATTCTTCGAAAGGCCATAATTGTTGGCTCGTTTAGAGTTACGGGAGCCATAACCAGTCAAAACGAAGATCTCTATTATTTCTACGGCTATGACCGCTTTAAGCCGTTACTGGTTAGTTTCATACCCAAAAAATCTTATCCGAATATCAATCGGGCCTTGGACGTTTTTTATCGTTCGTTCTTTCGTCACGTGGATTTTTTCTGCAAAACGGTATCCTCGTGGCTGGTCTATGATTTACCATCGCTGGAGAGTGGTGCCCCATGGTACCGCTCCGTTTCAAATCCATGCATCCATTTCTAAAAGTCGTAGGGTACTTTTTCAGCATTTTGGACGGATGTTGCACCTTGCACCGTCGATGTTGCACCTTGCACCGTCGATGTTGCACCCTGTGGATATTGATTCTTTGGAAGTCCATAACTGTTGTCTCGTTTAGAGTTACGGGAGCCATAACCAGTCAAAACGAAGACCTCTATGAGTTCTACGGTTATGACCGCTTTAAGCCGTCACTGGTTAGTTTCATACCCAAAAAATCTTATCCGAACCTCAATCGGGCCTTGGACGTTTTTTACCGTTCATTCATTTGTCACGTGGATTATTTCTACAAAACGGGATCCCCGTGGTTGGTCTATGATTTACCATGGCCGGAGAGTGGTGCCCCATGGTACCGCTCCGTTTCAAATCCACGCATCCATTTCTAAAAGTCGTACGACATTTTTTTCGGCATTTTGGACGGATGTTGCACCTTGCACCATAGATGTTGTAGCCTGTGGATATTGATTCTTCGGAAGACCATAACTGTTGGCTCGTTTAGAGTTACGGGAGCCATAACTAGTCAAAACAAAGATCTCTGTGAGTTCTACGGCTATGATGGCTTTAAGTCATCACTGGTTAGTTTCATACCCAAAAAATCTTATCCGAAACTCAATCGGGCCGTGGACGTTTTTTACCGTTCGTTCATTCGTCACATGGATTTTTTCTGCAAAATGGGATCCCTGTGGCTGGTTTATGATTTACCATGGCCGGAGAGTGGTGCCCCATGGTACCGCTCCGTTACAAATCCATGCATCCATTTCTAAAAGACGTACGGCACTTTTCGGCATTTTGGACGGATGTTGCACCTTGCACCGTAGATGTTGCACCCTGTGGATATTGATTCTTCGGAAGGCCATAACTGTTGGCTCGTTTAGAGTTACGGGAGCCATAACTAGTCAAAACAAAGATCTCTGTGGTTTCTACGGCTATGACCGCTTTAAGCCGTCACTGGTTAGTTTCATACCCAAAAAATCTTATCCGAAACTCAAACGGACATTGGACGTTTTTTACCGTTCGTTCATTCGTCACGTGGATTTTTTCTGCAAACCGGGATCCCCGTGGCTGGTCTATGATTTACCATCGCCGGAGAGTGGTGCCCCATGGTACCGCTCCGTTTCAAATCTGTGCATCCATTTCTAAAAGTCGTACGACACTTTTTCGGCATTTTGGACGGATGTTGCACCTTGCACCGTCGATGTTGCACCCTGTGGATATCGATTCTTCGGAAGGCCATAACCGTTGGCTCATTTAGAGTTACGGGAGCCATAATTAGTCAAAACGAAGATCTCTGTGATTTCTATGGCTATGACCGCATTAAGCCGTCACTAGTTAGTTTAATACCCAAAAAATCTTATCCGAAACTCAATCGGGCCTTGGACGTTTTTACCGTTCGTTCATTCGTCACGTGAATTTTTTATGCAAAACGGGATCCCCGTGGCTGGTCTATGATTTACCATGGCCGGAGAGTGGTGCCACATGGTACCGCTCCGTTTCAAATCCATGCATCCATTTCTAAAAGTCGTACGACACTTTTTTGGCATTTTGGATGGATGTTGCACCTTGCACCGTAGATGTTTCCCCTGTGGATATTGATTCTTCGGAAGACCATAACTGTTGGCTCGTTTAGAGTTACGAGAGCCATAACTGGTCAAAATGAAGATCTCTATGAGTTCTTCGACTATGATGGCTTTGAGCCGTCACTTGTTAGTTTCATACCCAAAAAATCTTATCTGAAACTCAATCGGGCCTTGGACGTTTTTAACGTTCGTTCATTCGTCACGTGAATTTTTTCTGCAAAACGGGATCCCCGTGGCTGGTCCATTATTTACCATCGCCGGAGAGTGGTGCCCCATAGTACCGCTCCGTTTCAAATCCATGCATCCATTTCTAAAAGTCGTACGGCACTTTTTCGACATTTTGGACGGATGTTGCACCTTGCACCGTCGATGTTGCACCCTGTGGATATTGATTCTACGGAAGGCCATAACTGTTGGCTCGTTTAGAGTTACGGGAGCTATAACCAGTCAAAACGAAGAACTCTGTGATTTATATGGCTATGACAGTTTTAAGCCGTCACTGGTTAGTTTTATACCCAAAAAATCTTATCCGAAACTCAATCGGGCCTTCGACGTTTTTTATCGTTCGTTCATTCATCACGTGGATTTTTTCTGCAAAACGGGATCCCCATGGTTGGTCAATGATTTACCATCTCCGGAGAGGGGTGCCCCATGGTAGCGCTCCGTTTCAAATCCATGCATCCATTTCTAAAAGTCGTACGGCACTTTTTCGGCATTTTGGACGGATGTTGCACCTTGCACCGTCGATGTTGCACCCTGTGGATATTGATTCTTTGGAAGGCCATAACTGTTGGCTCGCTTAGAGTTATGGGAGGCATAACTAGTCAAAACGAAGATCTCTGTGAGTTCTACGGCTATGACCGCTTTAAGCCGTCACTGGTTAGTTTCATACCCAAAAAATCTTATCCGAAACTCAATCGGGCCTTGGATGTTTTTTACCGTTCGTTCATTCGTCACGTGGATTTTTCCTGCAAAACGGGATCCCCGTGGCTGGTCTATGATTTACCATGGCCGGAAAGTGGTGCCCCATGGTACCGCTCCATTTCAAATCCATGCTTCCATTTCTAAAAGTCGTACGACACTTTTTCGGCATTTTGGACGGATGTTGCACCTTGCACCGTCGATGTTGCACTATATGGATATTGATTCTTCGGAAGGCCATAACCGTTGGCTCGTTTAGAGTACGGGAGCCATAACTAGTCAAAACGAAGATCTCTGGGAGTTCTACAGATATGACCACTTTAAGCCGTCACTGGTTAGTTTCATACCCAAAAAATCTTATCCGTAACTCAATTGGGCCTTGGACGTTTTTCACCGTTCTTTCATTCGTCACGTGGATTTTTTCTGCAAAACGGGATCCCCGTGGCTGGTCTATGATTTACCATGGCCGGAGAGTGGTGCCCTATGGTACTGCTCCGTTTCTAATCCATGCATCCGTTTCTAAAAGTCGTACGGCACATTTTTGGCATTTTGGACGGATGTTGCACCTAGCACCGTAGATGTTGCACCCTGTGGATATCGATTCTTCGGAAGGCCATAACTGTTGGCTAGTTTATAGTTACGGGAGCCATAACTAGTCAAAAAAAAGATCTTTGTGATTTCTACGGCTTTGACTGCTTTAAGCCGTCACTGGTTAGTTTCATACCCAAAAAATTTTATCTGAAACTCAATCGGGCCTTGGACTTTTTTACCGTTCGTTCATTCGTCACGTGGATATTTTCTGCAAAACGGGATCCCCGTGGCTGGTTTATGATTTACCATCGCCGGAGAGTGATGCCCCATGGTACCGCTCCGTTTCAAATCCATGCATCCATTTCTAAAAGTCGTACGACACTTTTTCAGCATTTTGGACGGATGTTGCACCTTGCACCGTAGATGTTGCCCCCGTGGATATTGATTCTTCGGAAGGCCATAACTGTTGGCTCGTTTAGAGTTACGGGAGCCATAACCTGTCAAAATGAAGATCTCTGTGATTTCTACGGCTACGATGGCTTTAAGCCGTCATTGGTTAGTTTCATACCCAAAAAATCTTATCCGAAACTCAATCGGGCCTTGGACGTTTTTAATGTTCGTTCATTCGTCATGTGGATTTTGTCTGCAAAACGGGATCCCCGTGGCTGGTCTATGATTTACCATCGCCGGAGAGTGGTGCCCCATGGTACCGCTCCGTTTCAAATCAATGCATCCATTTCTAAAAGTCGTACGGCACTTTTTCGGCATTTTGGACGGAAGTTGCACCTTGCACCATCTATGTTGCACCCTGTGGATATTGATTCTTCGGAAGGCCATAATTGGTGGCTCGTTTAGAGTTACGGGAGCTATAACCAGTCAAAACAAAGATCTCTGTGAGTTCTATGGCTATGACTACTTTAAGCCGTCACTGGTTAGTTTCATACCCAAAAAATCTTATCCGAAACTCAATCGGGCCTTGGGCGTTTTTTTACCGTTCGTTCATTCGTCACGTGGATTTTTTCTGCAAAACGGGATCCCCGTGGCTGCTCTATGATTTACCATGGCCGGAGAGTGGTGCCCAATGGTACCGCTCTGTTTCAAATCCATGCATCCATTTCTAAAAGTCGTAAGGCACTTTTTCGGCATTTTTAACGGATGTTGCACCCTGTGGATATTGATTCTTCGAAAGGCCATAACTGTTGGCTCGTTTAGAGTTACGGGAGCCATAACCAGTCAAAACGAAGCTCTCTGTGAGTTTTACGGCTATGACCGCTTTAAGCCGTCGCTGGTTAGTTTCATACCCAAAAAATCTTATCGGAACTTCAATCGGGCGTTGGATGTTTTTTACCGTTCGTTCATTCGTCACGTGGATTATTTCTGCAAAACGGGATCCCCGTGGCTGGTCTATGATTTACCATCGCCTAGGAGTGGTGCCACATGGTACCGCTGTGTGTCAAATCTATGCATCCATTTCTAAAAGTCGTACGGCACTTTTTCGGTATTTAGACGGAAGTTGCACCTTGCACCGTAGATGTTGCACGCTGTGGATATTGATTCTTCGGAAGGCCATAACAGTTGGCTCGTTTAGAGTTACGGGAGCCATAACCAGTCAAAACGAAGATCTTTGTGAGTTCTACGGCTATGACCTCTTTAAGCCGTCACTGGTTAGTTTAATACCCAAAAAATCTTATCCGAAACTCAATCGGGCGTTGGACGTTTTTACCGTTCATTCATTAGTCACGTGGATTTTTTCTACAAAACGGGATCCCCATGGCTGGTCTATGATTTACCATGGTCGGAGAGTGGTGCCGCATGGTACCGCTCCATTTCAAATCCATGCATCCATTTCTAAAAGGCGTACGGCAATTTTTCGGCATTTTGGACGGATGTTGCACCTTGCACCATAGATGTTGCACCCTGTGGATACTGATTCTTCGGAAGGCCATAACTGTTGGCTCGTTTAGAGTTACGGGAGCCATAACCAGTAAAAACGAAGATCTCTAAGAGTTATATGGCTATGACCGCTTTAAGCCGTCACTGGTTAGTTTCATACCCAAAAAATCTTATTCGAACCTCAATCGGGCCTTGGACATTTTTTACCGTTCGTTCATTCGTCACGTGGATTTTTTCTGCAAAACGGGATCCCCGTGGATGGTCTATGATTTACCATGGCTGGAGAGTGGTGCCCCATTGTACCGCTCCGTTTCAAATCCATGCATCCATTTCTAAAAGTCGTAAGGCACTTTTTTGGCATTTTTGACGGATGTTGCACCTTGCATAGTAGATGTTGCACCCTATGGATATTGATTCTTCGGAAGGCCATAACTGTTGGCTCGTTTAGAGTTACGGGAGCCATAACCAGTCAAAATGAAGCTCTCTGTGAGTTCTACGGCTATGACCGCTTTAAGCCGTCACTGGTTAGTTTCATACCCAAAAAATCTTATACGAACCTCAATCGGGCCTTGGACGTTTTTTACCGTTCGTTCATTCGTCACGTGGATTTTTTCTACAAAACGGGATCCCCGTGGCTGGTCTATGATTTACCATCGCCAGAGAGTGGTGCCCCATCGTACCGCTCCATTTCAAATCCATGCATCCAATTCTAAAAGTCGTATGACACTTTTTCGGCATTTTGGACGGATGTTGCACCTTGCACCGTAGATGTTGCACCTTGTGGATATTGATTCTTCGGAAGGCCATAACTCTTGGCTCGTTTAGAGTTACGGGAGCCATAACCAGTCAAAACAAAGATCTCTGTGAGTTCTATGGCTATGACCGCTTTAAGCCGTCACTTGTTAGTTTTATACCCAAAAAATCTTATCCGAAACTCAATCGGGCCTTGGACGTTTTTTACCGTTCGTTCATTCGTCACGTGGATTTTTTCTACAAAACGGGATCCCCGTGGCTGGTCTATGATTTACCATGGCCGGAGAGTGGTGCCCCATGGTACCGCTCCGTTTCAAATCCATGCATCCATTTCTAAAAGGCGTACGGTACTTTTTCGGCATTTTGGACGGATGTTGCACCTTGCACCGTAGATGTTGCACCCTGTGGATATTGATTCTTCGGAAGTCCATAACCGTTGGCTCGTTTAGAGTTACGGGAGCCATAACTAGTCAAAACGAAGATCTCTAAGAGTTCTACGGCTATGACCGCTTTAAGCCCTCACTGGTTAGTTTCATACCCAAAAAATCTTATCCGACCCTCAATCGGGCCTTGGACGTTTTTTACCGTTCGTTCATTCGTCACGTGGATTTTTTCTGCAAAACGGGATCCCCGTGGCTGGTCTATTATTTACCATGGCTGGAGAGTGGTGCCCCATGGTACAGCTCCGTTTCAAATCCATGCATCCATTTCTAAATGTCGTAAGGCACTTTTTCGGCATTTTGGATGGATGTTGCACCTTGCACCGTAGATGTTGCACCTTGTGGATATTGATTCTTCGGAAGGCCATAACCATTGGCTCGTTTAGAGTTACGGGAGCCATAATTAGTCAAAATGAAGCTCTCTGTGAGTTCTACGGCTATTACCGGTTTAAGTCGTCACTGGTTAGTTTCATACCCAAAACATCTTATCCGAACCTCAATCGGGCCTTGGACGTTTTTTACCGTTCGTTCATTCGTCACGTGGATTTTTTCTGCAAAACGGGATCCCCGTGGCTGGTCTATGATTTACCATCGCGGGAGAGTGGTGCCCCATAGTACTGCTCCATTTCAAATCCATGCATCCATTTCTAAAAGTCATACGGCACTTTTTTGGAATTTTGGATGGATGTTGCACCTTGCACCGTAGATGTTGCACCCTGTGGATATTGATTCTTCAGAAGGCCATAATTGTTGGCTCGTTTAGAGTTACGGGAGCCATAACTAGTCAAAACGAAGATCTCTGTGAGCTCTATGGCTATGACTGCTTTAAGCCGTCACTGGTTAGTTTCATACCCAAAAAATCTTATCCGAAACTCTATCGGGCCTTGGATGTTTTTTACCGTTCGTTCATTCGTCACGTGGATTTTTTATGCAAAACGGGATCCCCATGGCTGGTCTATGATTTACCATGGCTGGAGAGTGGTGCCCCATTGTACCGCTCCGTTTCAAATCCATGCATCCATTTCTAAAAGTCGTAAGCCACTTTTTCGGCATTTTTGACGGATGTTGCACCTTGCACAATAGATGTTGCACCCTGTGGATATTGATTCTTCGGAAGGCCATAACTGTTGGCTCGTTTAGAGTTACGGGAGCCATAACCAGTCAAAATGAAGCTCTCTGTGAGTTCTACGGCTATGACCGCTTTAAGCCATCACTGGTTAGTTTCATACCCAAAAAATCTTATCCGAACCTCAATCGGGCCTTGGACGTTTTTTACCGTTCGTTCATTCGTCACGTGGATTTTTTCTGCAAAACGGGATCCCCGGGGCTGGTCTATGATTTACCATCGCCGGAGAGTGGTGCCCCATCGTACCGCTCCATTTCAAATCCATGCATCCATTTCTAAAAGTCGTACGACACTTTTTTGGCATTTTGGACGGATGTTGCACCTTGCACCGTAGATGTTGCACCCTGTGGATATTGATTCTTCGGAAGGCCATAACTCTTGGCTCGTTTAGAGTTACGGGAGCCTTAACCAGTCAAAACAAAGATCTCTGTGAGTTCTATGACTATGACCGCTTTAAGCCGTCACTGGTTTGTTTTATACCCAAAAAATCTTATTCAAAACTCAATCGGGCCTTGGACGTTTTTTACCGTTCGTTCATTCGTCACGTGTATTTTTTCTACAAAACGGGATCCCCGTGGCTGGTCTATGATTTACCATGGCCGGAGAGTGGTGCCCCATGGTACCGCTCCGTTTCAAATCCATGCATCCATTTCTAAAAGGCGTACGGTACTTTTTCGGCATTTTGGATGGATGTTGCACCTTGCACCGTAGATGTTGCACCCTGTGGATATTGATTCTTCGGAAGTCCATAACCATTGGCTCGTTTAGAGTTACGGGAGCCATAACTAGTCAAAACGAAGATCTTTAAGAGTTCTACGGCTATGACCGCTTTAAGCCCTCACTGGTTAGTTTCATACCCAAAAAATCTTATCCGACCCTCAATCGGGCCTTGGACGTTTTTTACCGTTTGTTCATTCGTCACGTGGATTTTTTCTGCAAAACGGGATCCCCGTGGCTGGTCTATTATTTACCATGGCTGGAGAGTGGTGCCCCCATCGTACCGCTCCGTTTCAAATCCATGCATCCATTTCTAAAAGTCGTAAGGCACTTTTTCGGCATTTTGGACGGATGTTGCACCTTGCACCGTAGATGTTGCACCCTGTGGATATTGATTCTTCGGAAGGCCATAATCGTTGGCTCGTTTAGAGTTACGGGAGCCATAATTAGTCAAAATGAAGCTCTCTGTGAGTTCTACGGCTATTACCGCATTAAGTCGTCACTGGTTAGTTTCATACCCAAAACATCTTATCCGAACCTCAATCGGGCCTTGGACGTTTTTTACCGTTCGTTCATTCGTCACGTGGATTTTTTCTGCAAAACGGGATCCCCGTGGCTGGTCTATGATTTACCATCGCTGGAGAGTGGTGCCCCATGGTATCGCTCCGTTTCAAATCCATGCATCCATTTCTAAAAGTCGTACGGCACTTTTTTGGAATTTTGGATGGATGTTGCACCTTGCACCGTAGATGTTGCACCCTGTGGATATTGATTCTTCGGAAGGCCATAACTGTGGGCTCGTTTAGAGTTACGGGAGCCATAACTAGTCAAAACGAAGATCTCTGTGAGCTCTATGGCTATGACTGCTTTAAGCCGTCACTGGTTAGTTTCATACCCAAAAAATCTTATCCGAAACTCTATCGGGCCTTGGACGTTTTTTACCGTTCGTGCATTCGTCACGTGGATTTTTTATGCAAAACGGGATTCCCATGGCTGGTCTATGATTTACCATGGGTGGAGAGTGGTCCCCCATTGTACTGCTCCGTTTCAAATCCATGCATCCATGCATCCATTTCTAAAAGTCGTAAGGCACTTTTTCGGCATTTTTGACGGATGTTGCTCCTTGCACAGTAGATGTTGCACCCTGTGGATATTGATTCTTCGGAAGGCCATAACTGTTGGCTCGTTTAGAGTTACGGGAGCCATAACCAGTCAAAATGAAGCTCTCTGTGAGTTCTACAGGTATGACCGCTTTAAGCCGTCACTGGTTAGTTTCAAACCCGAAAAATCTTATCCGAACCTCAATCGGGCCTTGGACGTTTTTTACCGTTCGTGCATTCGTCACGTGGATTTTTTCTGCAAAACGGAATCCCCGTGGCTGGTCTATGATTTACCATCGCCGGAGAGTGGTGCCCCATCGTACCACTCCGTTCCAAATCCATGCATCCATTTCTAAAAGTCGTACGACACTTTTTCGGCATTTTGGACGGATGTTGCACCTTGCACCGCAGATGTTGCACCCTGTGGATATTGATTCTTCGGAAGGCCATAACTCTTGGCTCGTTTAGATTTACGGGAGCCATAACCAGTCAAAACAAAGATCTCTGTGAGTTCTATGGCTATGACCGCTTTAAGCCGTCACTGGTTAGTTTTATACCCAAAAAACTTATCCGAAACTCAATCGGGCCTTGGACGTTTTTTACCGTTCGTTCATTCGTCAGGTGGATTTTTTCTACAAAACGGGATCCCCGTGGCTGTTCTATGATTTACCATGGCCGGAGAGTGGTGCCCCACGGTACCGCTCTGTTTCAAATCCATGCATCCATTTCTAAAAGGCGTACGGTACTTTTTCGGCATTTTGGACGGATGTTGCACCTTGCACCGTAGATGTTGCACCCTCTGGATATTGATTCTTCGGAAGTCCATAACTGTTTGCTCGTTTAGAGTTACGGGAGCCATAACCAGTCAAAACGAAGATCTCTAAGAGTTCTACGGCTATGACCGCTTTAAGCCCTCACAGGTTAGTTTCATACCCAAAAAATCTTATCCGAACCTCAATCGGGCCTTGGACGTTTTTTACCGTTCTTTATTCGTCACGTGGATTTTTTCTGCAAAACAGGATCCCCGTGGCTGGTCTATTATTTACCATGGCTGGAGAGTGGTGCCCCCATAGTACCGCTCCGTTTCAAATCCATGCATCCATTTCTAAAAGTCGTACGACACTTTTTCGGCATTTTGGACGGATGTTGCACCTTGCACCGTAGATGTTGCACCCTGTGGATATTGATTCTTCGGAAGGCCATAACTCTTGGCTCGTTTAGAGTTACGGGAGCAATAACCAGTCAAAACTAAGATCTCTGTGAGTTCTACGGCTATTACTGCTTTAAGCCGTCACTGGTTAGTTTCATACCCAAAAAATCTTATCTGAAACTCAATCGGGCCTTGGACGTTTTTTACCGTTCATTCATTCGTCACGTGGATTTTTTCTACAAAACGGGATCCCCGTGGCTGGTCTATGATTTACCATGGCCGGAGAGTAGTGCCCATGGTAACGCTCCATTTCAAATCCATGCATCCATTTCTAAAAGGCGTACGGTACTTTTTCGGCATTTTGGACGGATGTTGCACCTTGCACCGTAGATGTTGCACCCTGTGGATATTGATTCTTCGGAAGTCCATAACTGTTGGCTCGTTTAGAGTTACGGGAGCCATAACCAGTCAAAACGAAGATCTCTAAGAGTTCTACGGCTATGACCACTTTAAGCCCTCACTGGTTAGTTTCATACCCAAAAAATCTTATCCGACCCTCAATCGGGCCTTGGACATTTTTTACCGTTCGTTCATTCGTCACGTGGATTTTTTCTGCAAAACGGGATCCCCGTGGCTGGTCTATTATTTACCATGGCTGGAGAGTGGTGCCCCATGGTACAGCTCCGTTTCAAATCCATGCATCCATTTCTAAAAGTCGTAAGGCACTTTTTCGGCATTTTGGACTGATGTTGCACCTTGCAGCGTAGATGTTGCACCCTGTGGATATTGATTCTTCGGAAGGCCATAACTGTTGGCTTGTTTAGAGTTACGGGAGCCATAACCAGTCAAAACGAAGCTCTCTGTGAGTTCTACGGCTATTACCACTTTAAGCCGTCACTGGTTAGTTTCATACCCAAAACATCTTATCCGTACCTTAATCGGGCCTTGGACGTTTTTTACCGTTCGTTCATTCGTCACGTTTAATTTTTCTGTAAGACGGGATCCCCATGGCTGGTCTATGATTTACCATCGCTGGAGAGTGGTTCCCCATGGTGCCGCTCCGTTTCAAATCCATGCATCCATTTCTAAAAGTCGTACGGCACTTTTTTGGAATTTTGGATGGATGTTGCACCTTGCACCGTAGATGTTGCACCCTGTGGATATTGATTCTTCGGAAGGCCATAACTGTTGGCTCGTTTAGAGTTACGGGAGCCATAACTAGTCAAAACGAAGCCCTTTGTGAGTTCTACGGCTATGACCGCTTTAAGCCATCACTGGTTAGTTTCATACCCAAAAAATATTATCCGAACTTCAATCGGGCCTTGGACGTTTTTTATCGTTCGTTCATTCGTCACGTGGATTTTTTCTACAAAACGGGATCCCCGTTGCTGGTCTATGATTTACCATGGTCGGAGAGTGGTGCCCCATGGTACCGCTCCATTTCAAATCCATGCATCCATTTCTAAAAGGTGTACGACACTTTTTCGGCATTTTGGACGGATGTTGCACCTTACACCGTAGATGTTGCACCCTGTGGATATTGATTCTTCGGAAGGCCATAACTGTTGGGTCGTTTAGAGTTACGGGAGCCATAACCAGTAAAAACGAAGATCTCTAAGAGTTCTACGGCTATGACCGCTTTAAGCCGTCACTGGTTAGTTTCATACCCAAAAAAATCTTATTCGAACCTCAATCGGGCCTTGGACGTTTTTTACCGTTTGTTCATTCGTCACGTGGATTTTTTCTGCAAAACGAGATCCCCGTGGCAGGTCAATGATTTACCATGGCCGGAGAGTGGTGCCCCATGGTACCGCTCCGTTTCAAATCCATGCATCCATTTCTATAAGTCCTAAGGCACTTTTTCGGCATTTTGGACGGATGTTGCACCTTGCACCGCAGATGTTGCACCTTGTGGATATTGATTCTTCGGAAGGCCATAACTGTTGGCTCGTTTAGAGTTACGGGAGCCATAACCAGTAAAAACGAAGATCTCTAAGAGTTCTACGGCTATGACCGCTTTAAGCCGTCACTGGTTAGTTTCATACCCAAAAAATCTTATCTGAACCTCAATCGGGCCTTGGACGTTTTTTACCGTTCGTTCATTCGTCACGTGGATTTTTTCTGCAAAACGGGATCCCCGTGGCTGGTCTATGATTTACCATGGCTGGAGAGTGGTGCCCCATGGTACCGCTCTATTTCAAATCCATGCATCCATTTCTAAAAGTCGTAAGGCACTTTTTCGGCATTTTTGACGGATGTTGCACCCTGCACAATAGATGTTATACCCTGTGGATATTGATTCTTCGGAAGGCCATAACTGTTGGCTCGTTTAGAGTTACGGGAGCCATAAACAGAAAAAACGAAGCACTCTGTGAGTTCTACGGCTATGACCGCTTTATGCCGTCACTGGTTAGTTTCATACCCAAAAAATCTTATCCGAACCTCAATCGGGCCTTGGACGTTTTTTACTGTTCGTTCATTCGTCACGTGGATTTTTTCTGCAAAACGAGATCCCCGTGGCTGGTCTATGATTTACCATCGCCGAAGAGTGGTGCCCCATCGTGCTGCTCCGTTTCAAATCCATGCAACCATTTCTAAAAGTCGTACGGCACTTTTTCGGCATTTTGGACGGATGTTGCACCTTGCACCGTAGATGTTGCACCCTGTGGATATTGATTCTTCGGAAGTCCATAACTGTTGGCTTGTTTAGATTTACGAGAGCCATAACTAGTCAAAACGAAGATCTCTGTGAGTTCTACGGCTATGATGGCTTTAAGCCATCACTGGTTAGTTTCATACCCAAAAAATCTTATCCGAAACTCAATCGGGCCTTGGACGTTTTTTACCGTTCGTTCATTCGTCACGTGGATTTTTTCTGCAAAATGGGATCCCTGTGGCTGGTCTATGATTTACCATGGCCGGAGAGTGGTGCCCCATGGTACCGCTCCGTTACAAATCCATGCATCCATTTCTAAAAGACGTACGACACTTTTTTGGAATTTTTGACGGATGTTGCACCTTGCACCGTAGATGTTGCACCATGTGGATATTGATTCTTCGGAAGGCCATAACTGTTGGCTCGTTTAGAGTTACGGGAGCCATAACTAATCAAAACGAAGATCTCTGTGGTTTCTACGGCTATGACCACTTTAAGCCGTCACTGGTTAGTTTCATACCCAAAAAATCTTATCCGAAACTCAATCGGGCCTTGGACGTTTTTTACCGTTCGTTCATTCGTCACATGGGTTTTTTCTGCAAAACGGGATCCCCGTGGCTGGTCTATGATTTACCATCGCCGGAGAGTGGTGCCTCATGGTACCGCTCCGTTTCAAATCCATGCATCCATTTCTAAAAGTCGTACGACACTTTTTTGGCATTTTGGACGGATGTTGCACCTTGCACCGTCGATGTTGCACCCTGTGGATATCGATTCTTCGGAAGGCCATAACCGTTGGCTCGTTTAGAGTTACGAGAGGCATAACTAGTCAAAACGAAGATCTTGTGATTTCTACGGCTATGACCGCATTAAGCCGTCACTAGTTAATTTCATACCCAAAAAATCTTATCCGAAACTCAATCGGGCCTTGGAAGTTTTTTACCGTTCGTTCATTCGTCACGTGGATTTTTTATGCAAAACGGGATCCCCGTGGCTGGTCTATGATTTACCATGGCCGAAGAGTGGTGCCCCATGGTACCGCTCCGTTTCAAATCCATGCATCCATTTCTAAAAGTCGTACGGCACTTTTTCGGCATTTTGGATGGATGTTGCACCTTGCACCGTAGATGTTGCACCCTATGGATATTGATTCTTCGGAAGTCCATAACTGTTGGCTCGTTTAGAGATACGAGAGCCATAACTGGTCAAAATGAAGATCTCTATAAGCTCTACGGCTATGATGGCTTTAAGCCGTCACTTGTTAGTTTCATACCCAAAAAATCTTATCCGAAACTCAATTGGGCCTTGGACGTTTTTAACGTTCGTTCATTCATCACGTGGATTTTTTCTGCAAAACGGGATCCCCGTGGCTGGTCTATTATTTACCATCGCCGGAGAGTGGTGCCCCATAGTACCGCTCCGTTGCAAATCCATGCATCCATTTCTAAAAGTCGTACGGCACTTTTTCGACATTTTGGACGGATGTTGCACCTTGCACCGTCGATGTTGCACCCTGTGGATATTGATTCTTCGGAAGGCCATAACTGTTGGCTCGTTTAGAGTTACGGGAGCTATAACCAGTCAAAACGAAGTTCTCTGTGATTTCTACGGCTATGACCGCTTTAAGCCGTCACTGGTTAGTTTCATACCCAAAAATCTTATCCAAAACTCAATCGGGCCTTCGACGTTTTTTATCGTTCGTTCATTCATCACGTGGATTTTTTCTGCAAAATGGGATCCCCGTGGCTGGTCTATGATTTAACATCGCCGGAAAGGAGTGCCCTATGGTACCGCTCCGTTTCAAATCCATGCATCCATTTCTAAAAGTCGTACGACACTTTTTCGGCATTTTGGACTGATGTTGCACCTTGCACCGTCGATGTTGCACCCTGTGGATATTGATTCTTTGGAAGGCCATAACTGTTGGCTCGCCTAGAGTTACAGGAGCCATAACTTATCAAAACGAAGATCTCTGTGAGTTCTAAGGCTATGATCGCTTTAAGCCATCACTGGTTAGTTTCATACCCAAAAAATCTTATCCGAACCTCAATCGGGCCTTGGACGTTTTTTACCGTTCGTTCATTCGTCACGTGGATTTTTTCTGCAAAACGAGATCCCCGTGGCTGGTCAATGATTTACCATGGCCGGAGAGTGGTGCCCCATGGTACCGCTCCGTTTCAAATCCATGAATCCATTTCTATAAGTCGTAAGGCACTTTTTCGGCATTTTGGACGGATGTTGCACCTTGCACCGTAGATGTTGCACTTTGTGGATATTGATTCTTCGGAAGGCCATAACTATTGGCTCGTTTAGAGTTACTGAACCTATAACCAGTAAAAACGAAGATCTCTAAGAGTTCTACGGCTATGACCGCTTTAAGCCCTCACTGGTTAGTTTCATACCCAAAAAATCTTATCCGACCCTCAATCGGGCCTTGGACGTGTTTTACCGTTCGTTCATTCGTCACGTGGATTTTTTCTGCAAAACGGGATCCCCGTGGCTGGTCTATGATTTACCATGGTTGGAGCGTGGTGCCCCATGGTACCGCTCTGTTTCAAATCCATGCATCCATTTCTAAAAGTCGTAAGGCACTTTTTCGGCATTTTTGACGGATGTTGCACCCTGCACAGTAGATGTTATACCCTGTGGATATTGATTCTTCGGAAGGCCATAACTGTTGGCTCGTTTAGAGTTACGGGAGCCATAACCAATCAAAACGAAGCTCTTTGTGAGTTTTACGGCTATGACCGCTTTAAGCCGTCACTGGTTAGTTTCATACCCAAAAAATCTTATCCGAACCTCAATCGGCCCTTGGACGTTTTTTTACTGTTCGTTCATTCGTCACGTGGATTTTTTCTGCAAAACGAGATCCCCATGGCTGGTCTATGATTTACCATCGCCGGAGAGTGGTGCCCCATCGTGCCGCTCCGTTTCAAATCCATGCATCCATTTCTAAAAGTCGTACGGCACTTTTTCGGCATTTTGGACGGATGTTGCACCTTGCACTGTAGATGTTGCACCCTGTGGATATTGATTCTTCGGAAGGTCATAACTGTTGGCTCCTTTAGAGTTACGGGAGCCATAACTAGTAAAAACGAAGATCTCTGTGAGTTCAACGGCTATGATGGCTTTAAGCCATCACTGGTTAGTTTCATACCCAAAAATCTTATCCGAAACTCAATCGGGCCTTGGACGTTTTTTACCGTTCGTTCATTCGTCACGTGGATTTTTTCTGCAAAATGGGATCCCTGTGGCTGGTCTATGATTTACCATGGCCGGAGAGTGGTGCCCCATGGTACCGCTCCGTTACAAATCCATGCATCCATTTCTAAAAGTCATACGGCACTTTTTCGGCATTTTGGACGGATGTTGCACCTTGCACCGTAGGTGTTGCACCATGTGGATATTGATTCTTCAGAAGGCCATAACTGTTGGCTCGTTTAGAGTTACGGGAGCCATAACTAGTCAAAATGAAGATCTCTGTTGTTTCTACGGCTATGACCGCTTTAAGCCGTCACTGGTTAATTTCATACCAAAAAATCTTATCCGAAACTCAATCGGGCCTTGGACGTTTTTTACCGTTCGTTCATTCGTAACGTGGGTTTTTTCTGCAAAACGGGATCCCCGTGGCTGGTCTATGATTTACCATCGCCAAAGAGTGGTGCCCCATGGTACCGCTCCGTTTCAAATCCATGCATCCATTTCTAAAAGTCGTACGACACTTTTTCGGCATTTTGGACGGATGTTGCACCTTGCACCGTCGATGTTGCACCATGTGGATATCGATTCTTCGGAAGGCCATAAACGTTGGCTCGTTTAGAGTTACGGGAGCCATAACCAGTCTAAACGAAGATCTCTGCGATTTCTACGGCTATGACCGCATTAAGCCGTCACTGGTTAGTTTCATACCCAAAAAATCTTATCCGAAACTCAATCGGGCCTTGGACGTTTTTTACCGTTCGTTCATTCGTCACGTGGATTTTTTATGCAAAACGGGATCCCCGTTGCTGGTCTATGATTTACCATGGCCGGAGAGTGGTGCCCCATGGTACCGCTCCGTTTCAAATCCATGTATCCATTTCTAAAAGTCGTACGACACTTTTTCGACATTTTGGACGGATGTTGCACCTTGCACCGTAGATGTTGCCCCTGTGGATATTGATTCTTCGGAAGACCATAACTGTTGGCTCGTTTAGAGTTACGAGAGCCATAACTGGTCAAAATGAAGATCTCTATGAGTTCTACGGCTATGATGGCTTTAAGCCGTCACTTGTTAGTTTCATACCCAAAATATCTTATCCGAAACTCAATCGGGCCTTGGACGTTTTTAACGTTCGTTCATTCGTCACGTGGATTTTTTCTGCAAAACGGGATCCCCGTGGCTGGTTAATTATTTACCATCGCCGGAGAGTGGTGCCCCATAGTACCACTCCGTTTCAAATCCATGCATCCATTTCTAAAAGTCGTACGACACTTTTTCGACATTTTGGACGGATGTTGCACCTTGCACCATCGATGTTGCACCCTGTGGATATTGATTCTTCGGAAGGCCATAACTGTTGGCTCGTTTAGAGTTCCGGGAGCTATAACCAGTCAAAACGAAGATCTCTGTGATTTCTACGGCTATGACCGCTTTAATCCGTCACTGGTTAGTTTCATCCCCAAAAAATCTTATCCGAAACTCAATCGGGCCTTCGACGTTTTTTATCGTTCGTTCATTCGTCACGTGGATTTTTTCTGCAAAACGGGATCCCCGTGGCTGGTCTATGATTTACCATCACCGGAGATGGGTGCCCTATTGTACCGCTCCGTTTCAAATCCATGCATCCATTTCTAAAAGTCGTACGGCACTTTTTCGGCATTTTGGATGGATGTTGCACCTTGCACCGTCGATGTTGCACCCTGTGGATATTGATTCTTTGGAAGGCCATAACTTTTGGCTCGCTTAGAGTTACGGGAGCCATAACTAGTAAAAACGAAGATCTCTGTAAGTTCTACGGCTGTGACCGCTTTAAGCTGTCACTGTTTAGTTTCATACCCAAAAAATATTATCCGAAACTCAATCGGGCCTTTGACGTTTTTTACCGTTCGTTCATTCGTCACGTGGATTTTTTTTGCAAAACGGGATCCCCGTGGCTGGTCTATGATTTACCATGGCCGGAAAGTGGTGCCCCATGGTACCGCCCCATTTCAAATCCATGCATCCATTTCTAAAAGTCGTACGACACTTTTTCGGCATTTTGGACGGATGTTGCACCTTGCACCGTCGATGTTGCACCCTATGGATATTGATTCTTCGGAAGGCCATAACTGTTGGCTCGTTTAGTGTTACGGAAGCCATAACTAGTCAACACGAAGATCTCTGTGAGTTCTACAGATGTGACCACTTTAAGCCGTCACTGGTTAGTTTCATACCCAAAAAATCTTATCCGTAACTTAATCGGGCCTTGGACGTTTTTTACCGTTCGTTCATTCGTCACGTGGATTTTTTCTGCAAAACGGGATCCCCGTGGCTGGTCTATGATTTACCACGGCCGGAGAGTGGTGCCCCATGGTACCGCTCCGTTTCAAATCCATGCATCCATTTCTAAAAGTCGTACTGCACTTTTTCGGCATTTTGGACGGATGTTGCACCTTGCACCGTAGATGTTGCACCCTGTGGATATTGATTCTTCGGAAGGCCATAACTGTTGGCTCGTTTAGAGTTACGGGGGCCATAACCAGTCAAAACGAAGATCTCTATTAGTTCTACGGCTATGATGGCTTTAAGCCATCACTAGTTAGTTTCATTCCCAAAAAATCTTATCCGAAACTCTATCGGTCCTTGGACGTTTTTTACCGTTCGTTCATTCGTCACGTGGATTTTTTCTGCAAAATGGGATCCCTGTGGTTGGTCTATGATTTACCATAGCCGGAGAGTGGTGCCCCATGGTACCGCTCCGTTACAAATCCATGCATCCATTTCTAAAAATCGTACGGCACTTTTTCGGCATTTTGGACGGATGTTGCACCTTGCACCGTAGATGTTTCACCATGTGGATATTGATTCTTCGGAAGGCCATAACTGTTGGCTCGTTTAGAGTTACGGGAGCCATAACTAGTCAAAACAAAGATCTCTGTGGTTTCTACTGCTATGACCGCTTTAAGCCGTCACTGGTTAGTTTCATACCCAAAAATTCTTATCCGAAACTCAATCGGGCCTTGGACGTTTTTTACCATTCGTTCATTCGTCACGTGGATTTTTTCTGCAAAACGGGATCCCCGTGGCTGGCCTATGATCTACCATCGCCGGAGAGTGGTGCCCCATGGTACCGCTCCATTTCAAATCCATGCATTAATTTCTAAAAGTCGTACGTCACTTTTTCGGCATTTTGGACGGATGTTGCACCTTGCACCATCGATGTTGCACCCTGTGGATATCGATTCTTCGGAAGGCCATAACCGTTGGCTCGTTTAGAGTTACGGGAGCCATAACTAGTCAAAACGAAGATCTCTATGATTTCTACGGCTATGACCGCATTAAGCCGTCAATGGTTAGTTTCATACCCAAAAAATCTTATCCGAAACTCAATCGGGCATTGGACGTTTTTTACCGTTCGTTCATTCGTTACGTGGATTTTTTATGCAAAACGGGATCCCCATGGCTGGTCTTTGATTTACCATGGCTGGAGAGTGGTGCCCCATGGTACCGCTCCGTTTCAAATCCATGCATCCATTTCTAAAAGTCGTACGGCACTTTTTCGGCATTTTGGATGGATGTTGCACCTTGCACCGTAGATGTTGCCCCTGTGGATATTGATTCTTCGGAAGACCATAACGGTTGGCTCGTTTAGAGTTACGAGAGCCATAACTGGTCAAAATGAAGATCTCTATGAGTTCTACGGCTATGATGGCTTTAAGCCGTCACTTGTTAGTTTCATACCCAAAAAATCTTATCCGAAACTCAATCGGGCCTTGGACGTTTTTAACGTTCGTTCATTCGTCACGTGGATTTTTTCTGCAAAACGGGATCCCCGTGGCTGGTCTATTATTTACCATCGCCGGAGAGTGGTGCCCCATAGTACCGCTCTGTTTCAAATCCATGCATCCATTTCTATAAAACGTACGGCACTTTTTCGACATTTTGGACGGATGTTGCACCTTGCACCGTCGATGTTGCACCCTGTGGATATTGATTCTTCGGAAGGCCATAACTATTGGCTCGTTTAGAGTTACGCGACCTATAACCAGTCAAAACGAAGATCTCTGTGATTTCTACGGCTATGACCTCCTTAAGCCGTCACTGGTTAGTTTCATACCCAAAAAATCTTATCCGAAACTCAATCGGGCCTTCGACGTTTTTATCGTTCGTTCATTCGTCACGTGGATTTTTTCTGCAAAACAGGATCCCCGTGGCTGGTCTATGATTTACCATCGTCGGTGAGGGGTGCCCTATGGTACCGCTCCGTTTTAAATCCATGCATCCATTTCTAAAAGTTGTATGGCACTTTTTCGGCATTTTGGACGGATGTTGCACCTTGCACCGTCGATGTTGCACCCTGTGGATATTGATTCTTTGGAAGGCCATAACTGTTGGCTCGCTTAGAGTTACGGGAGCCATAACTAGTCAAAACAAAGATCTATGTGAGTTCTACAGCTATGACCGCTTTAAGCCGTCACTGGTTAGTTTCATACCCAAAAAATCTTATCCGAAACTCAAACGGGCCTTGGACGTTTTTTACCGTTCGTTCATTCGTCACGTGGATTTTTTCTGCAAAGCGGGATCATCGTGGCTGGTCTATGATTTACCATCGCCGGAGAGTGGTGCCCCATGGTACCGCTCCGTTTCAAATCCATGCATCCATTTCTAAAAGTCGTACGACACTTTTTCGACATTTTGGACGGATGTTGCACCTTGCACCGTCGATGTTGCACCTTGTGGATATCGGTTCTTCGGAAGGCCATAACTGTTGGCTCGTTTAGAGTTACGGGAGCCATAACTAGTCAAAAAAAAGATCTCTGTGATTTCTACGGCTATGACCGCTTTAAGCCGTCACTGGTTAGTTTCATACCCAAAAAATCTTATCTGAAACTCAATCGGGCCTTGGACTTTTTTACCGTTCGTTCATTCGTCACGTGGATTTTTTCTGCAAAACGGGATCCTCGTGGCTGGTCTATGATTTACCATCGCCGGAGAGTGGTGCCCCATGGTACCGCTCCGTTTCAAATCCATGCATCCATTTCTAAAAGTCGTAATGCACTTTTTTAGCATTTTGGACGGATGTTGCACCTTGCACCGTAGATATTGCCCCCGTGGATATTGATTCTTCGAAAGGCCATAACTGTTGGCTCGTTTAGTGTTACGGGAGCCATAACCAGTCAAAACGAAGATCTCTGTGATTTCTACGGCTACGATGGCTTTAAGCCGTCACTGGTTAGTTTCATACCCAAAAAATCTTATCCGAAACTCAATTGGGCCTTGGACGTTTTTAACGTTCGTTCATTCGTCACGTGGATTTTTTCTGCAAAACGGGATCTCCGTGGCTGGTCTATGATTTACAATCGCCGAAGAGTGATGCCCCATGGTACCGCTCTGTTTCAAATCCATGCATCCATTTCTAAAAGTCGTACGGCACTTTTTTTTGCATTTTGGACGGAAGTTGCACCTTGTGGATATTGATTCTTCGGAAGGCCATAACTGTTAGCTCGTTTAGAGGTACGGGAGCCATAACCAGTCAAAACGAAGATCTCTGTGAGTTCTACGGCTGTGACAGCTTTAAGCCGTCACTGGTTAGTTTCATACCCAAAAAATCTTATCCGAAACTCAATCGGGCCTTGGACGATTTTTACCGTTCGTTCATTCGTCACGTGGATTTTTTCTGCAAAACGGGATCCCCGTGGCTGGTCTATGATTTACCATGGTCGGAGAGTGGTGCCCCATGGTACCGCTCCATTTCAAATCCATGCATCCATTTCTAAAAGTCGTAAGGCGCTTTTTTGGCATTTTTGACGGATGTTGCACCTTGCACCGTAGATGTTGCACAATGTGGATATTGATTCTTCGGAAGGCCATAACTGTTTGCTCGTTTAGAGTTACGGGAGCCATAACCAGTCAAAACGAAGCTCTCTGTGAGTTCTACGGCTATGACCGCTTTAAGCCGTCACTGGTTAGTTTCATACCCAAAAAATCTTATCCGAACTTCAATCGGGCCTTGGACATTTTTTACCGTTCGTTCATTCGTCACGTGGATTTTTTCTGCAAAACGGGATCCCCGTGGCTGGTCTATGATTTACCATCGCCAGGGAGTGGTGCCCCATGGTACCGCTGCGTGTCAAATCTATGCATCCATTTCTAAAAGTCGTACAGCACTTTTTCGGCATTTTGGACGGAAGTTGCACCTTGCACCGTAGATGTTGCATCCTGTGGATATTGATTCTTTGGAAGGCCATAATTGTTGGCTCGTTTAGAGTTACGGGAGCCATAACCAGTCAAAACGAAGATCTCTGTGAGTTCTACGGCTATGACCGCTTTAAGCCGTCATTGGTTAGTTTAATACCCAAAAAATCTTATCCGAAACTCAATCGGGCCTTGGACGTTTTTACCGTTCGTTCATTCGTCACGTGGATTTTTTCTACAAAACGGAATCCCCGTGGCTGGTCTATGATTTACCATGGCCGGAGAGTGGTGCCCCATGGTACCACTCCATTTCAAATCCATGCATCCATTTCTAAAAGCCGTACGACACTTTTTCGGCATTTTGGACGGATGTTGCACCTTGCACCGTAGATGTTGCACCCTTTGGATATTGATTCTTCGGAAGGCCATAACTGTTGGCTCGTTTAGAGTTACGGGAGCCATAACCAGTAAAAACGAAGATCTCTAAGAGTTCTATGGCTATGACCGCTTTAAGCCGTCACTGGTTAGTTTCATACCCAAAAAATCTTATCCGAACCTCAATCGGGCCTTGGACGTTTTTTACCGTTCGTTCATTCGTCACGTGGATTTTTTCTGCAAAACGAGATCCCCGTGGCTGGTCTATGATTTACCATGGCTGGAGAGTGGTGCCCCATGGTACCGCTCCGTTTCAAATCCATGCATCCATTTCTAAAATTCGTAACGTACTTTTTCGACATTTTTGATGGATGTTACACCTTGCACAGTAGATGTTGCACCTTGTGGATATTGATTCTTCGGAAGGCCATAACAGTTGGCTTGTTTAGAGTTACGGGAGCCATAACCAGTCAAAATGAAGCTCTCTGTGAGTTCTACGGCTATGACCGCTTTAAGCCGTCACTGGTCAGTTTCATACCCAAAAAATCTTATCCGAACCTCAATCGGGCATTGGACGTTTTTTACCGTTCGTTCATTCGTCACGTGGATTTTTTCTGCAAAACGGGATCCCCGTGGCTGGTCTATGATTTACCATCGCCGTAGAGTGGTGCCCCATCGTACCGCTCCATTTCAAATCCATGCATCCATTTCTAAAATTCATACGGCACTTTTTCGGCATTTTGGACGCATGTTGCACCTTGCACCGTAGATGTTGCACCCTGTGGATATTGATTTTTCGGAAGGCCATAACTGTTGGCTCGTTTAGAGTTACGGGAGCCATAACCAGTCAAAACAAAGATCTCTGTGAGTTCTATGGCTATGACCGCTACCCAAAATATCTTATCCAAAACTCAATCGGGCCTTGGACGTTTTTTACCGTTCGTTCATTCGTCACGTGGATTTTTTCTACAAAACGGGATCCCCGGGGCTGGTTTATGATTTACCATGGCCGGAGAGTGGTGCCCCATGGTACCGCTCCGTTTCAAATCCATGCATCCATTTCTAAAAGGCGTACGACACTTTTTCGGCATTTTGGACGGATGTTGCACCTTGCACCGTAGATGTTGCACCCTGTGGATATTGATTCTTCGGAAGTCCATAACTGTTGGCTCGTTTAGAGTTACGGGAGCCATAACCAGTCAAAATGAAGATCTCTAAGAGTTCTACGGCTATGACCTCTTTAAGCCCTCACTGGTTAGTTTCATACCCAAAAATTTTATCCGACCCTCAATCGGGCCTTGGATGTTTTTTACCGTTCGTTCATTCGTCACGTGGATTTTTTCTGCATAACGGGATCCTCGTGGCTGGTCTATTATTTACCATGGCCGGAGCGTGGTGCCTCATGGTACCGCTCCTTTTCAAATCCATGCATTCATTTCTAAAAGTGGTAAGGCACTTTTTCGGCATTTTGGACGGATGTTGCACCTTGCACCGTAGATGTTGCACCCTGTGGATATTGATTCTTCGGAAGGCCATAACTGTTGGCTCGTTTAGAGTTACGGGAGCCATAACCAGTCAAAACGAAGCTCTCTGTGAGTTCTACGGCTATGACCACTTTAAGCCGTCACTGGTTATTTTCATACCCAAAACATCTTATCCGAACCTCAATCGGGCCTTGGACGTTTTTTACCGTTCGTTCATTCGTCATGTGGATTTTTTCTGCAAAACGGGATCCCCGTGGCTGGTCTATGATTTACCATCGCCGGAGAGTGGTGCCCCATGGTACCGCTCCATTTCAAATCCATGCATCCATTTCTAAAAGTCGTACGACACTTTTTCAGAATTTTGGACGGATGTTGCACCTTGCACCGTAGATGTTGCACCCTGTGGATATTGATTCTTCGGAAGGCCATAACTTTTGGCTCGTTTAGAGTTACGGGAGCCATAACTAGTCAAAACGAAGATCTCTGTGAGCTCTATGGCTATGACTGCTTTAAGCCGTCACTGGTTAGTTTCATACCCAAAAAATCTTATCCGAAACTCAATCGGGCCTTGGACGTTTTTATCGTTCGTTCATTCGTCACGTGGATTATTTCTGCAAAACGGGATCCCCGTGGCTGGTCTATGATTTACCATGGCCGGAGAGTGGTGCCCCATGGTATCGCTCTGTTTCAAATCCATGAATCCATTTATAAAAGTCGTAAGGCACTTTTACGGCATTTTTGACGGATGTTGCACCTTGCACCGTAGATGTTGCACCCTGTGGATATTGATTCTTCGGAAGGCCATAACTGTTGGCTCGTTTAGAGTTACGGGAGCCATAACCAGTCAAAACGAAGCTCTTTGTGAGTTCTACGGTTATGACCGCTTTAAGCCATCACTGGTTAGTTTCATACGCAAAAAATCTTATCCGAACTTCAATCGGGCCTTGGACGTTTTTTACCGTTCGTTCATTCGTCACGTGGATTTTTTCTACAAAACGGGATCCCCGTTGCTGGTCTATGATTTACCATGGCCGGAGAGTGGAGCCCCATGGTACCGCTCCATTTCAAATCCATGCATCCATTTCTAAAAGGCGTACGACACTTTTTCGGCATTTTGGACGGATGTTGCACCTTGCACCGTAGATGTTGCACCCTGTGGATATTGATTTTTCGGAAGGCCATAACTGTTGGCTCTTTTAGAGTTACGGGATCCATAACCAGTAAAAATGAAGATCTCTAAGAGTTCTACGGCTATGACCGCTTTAAGCCGTCACTGGTTAGTTTCATACCCAAAAAATCTTATCCGAACCTCAATCGGGCCTTGGACGTTTTTTTACCGTTCGTTCATTCGTCACGTGGATTTTTTCTGCAAAACGAGATCCCCATGGCTGGTCAATGATTTACCATGGCCGGAGAGTGGTGACCCATGGTAGCGCTCCGTTTCAAATCCATACATCCATTTCTATAAGTCGTAAGGCACTTTTTCGTCATTTTGGACGGATGTTGCACCTTGCACCGTAGATGTTGCACCTTGTGGATATTGATTCTTCGGAAGGCCATAACTGTTGGCTCGTTTAGAGTTACGGGAGCCATAACCAGTAAAAACGAAGATCTCTAAGAGTTCTACGACTATGAGCGCTTTAAGCCGTCACTGGTTAGTTTCATACCCAAAAAATCTTATCCGAACCTTAATCGGGCCTTGGACGTTTTTTACCGTTCGTTCATTCGTCACGTGGATTTTTTTCTGCAAAACGGGATCCCCGTGGCTGGTCTATGATTTACCATGGCTGGAGAGTGGTGCCCCATGGTACCGCTCTGTTTCAAATCCATGCATCCATTTCTAAAAGTCGTAAGGCACTTTTTCGGCATTTTTGACGGATGTTGCACCCTGCACAGTAGATGTTGCACCCTGTGGATATTGATTCTTCGGAAGGCCATAACTGTTGGCTCGTTTAGAGTTACGGGGGCCATAACCAGTCAAAATGAAGCTCTCTATGAGTTCTACGGCTATGACCGTTTTAAGCCGTCACTGGTTAGTTTCATACCCAAAATATCTTATCCGAACCTCAATCGGGCCTTGGACGTTTTTTACCGTTCGTTCATTCGTCACGTGGATTTTTTCTGCAAAACGGGATCCCCGTGGCAGGTCTATGGTTTACTATCGCCGGAGAGTGGTGCCCCATCGTGCTGCTCCATTTCAAATCCATGCATCCATTTCTAAAAGTCGTACGGCACTTTTTCGGCATTTTGGACGGATGTTGCACCTTGCACCGTAGATGTTGCACCTTGTGGATATTGATTCTTCGGAAGTCCATAACTGTTGGCTCGTTTAGAGTTACGGGAGCCATAACCAGTCAAAACGAAGATCTCTGTGAGTTCTACGGCTATGACCGCTTTAAGCCATCACTGGTTAGTTTCATACCCAAAAAATATTATCCGACCCTCAATCGGTCCTTGGACATTTTTTACCGTTCGTTCATTCGTCACGTGGATTTTTTCTGCAAAATGGGATCCCCGTGGCTGGTCTATTATTTACCATGGCCGGAGGGTGGTGCCCCATGGTATCGCTCCGTTTCAAATCCATGCATCCATTTCTAAAAGTCGTAAGGCACTTTTTCGGCATTTTGGACGGATGTTGCACCTTGCACCGTAGATGTTGCACCCTGTGATATTGATTCTTCGGAAGGCCATAACTGTTGCCTCGTTTAGAGTTACGGGAGCCATAACCAGTCAAAACGAAGCTCTTTGTGAGTTTTACGGCTATGACCGCTTTAAGCCGTCACTGGTTAGTTTCATACCCAAAAAATCTTATCCGAACCTCAATCGGGCCTTGGACGTTTTTTACCGTTTGTTCATTCGTCACGTGGATTTTTTCTGCAAAACGGGATCCCCGTGGCTGGTCTATGATTTACCATCGCCGGAGAGTGGTGCCCCATGGTACCGCTCCGTTTCAAATCCATTCAACCATTTCTAAAAGTCGTACGACACTTTTTCGGAATTTTGGACGGATGTTGCATCATGCACCGTAGATGTTGCACCCTTTGGATATTGATTCTTCGGAAGGCCATAACTATTGGCTCGTTTAGAGTTACGGGAGCCATAACCAGTCAAAACGAAGATCTCTGTGAGTTCTATGGCTATGACTGCTTTAAGCCATAACTGGTTAGTTTTATACCCAAAAAATCTTATCCGAAACTCAATCGGGCCTTGGACGTTTTTTACCGTTCGTTCATTCGTCACGTGGATTTTTTCTGCAAAACGGGATCCCCGTGGCTGGTCTATGATTTACCTTGGCCGGATAGTGGTGCCCCATGGTACCGCTCTGTTTCAAATCCATGCATCCATTTCTAAAAGTCGTAAGGCACTTTTTCGGCATTTTTGACGGATGATGCACCTTGCACCGTAGATATTGCACCCTGTGGATATTGATTCTTCGGAAGGCTATAAATGTTGGCTCATTTAGAGTTACGGGAGCCATAACCAGTCAAAACGAAGCTCTTTGTGAGTTCTACGGATTTGACCGCTTTAAGCAATCACTGGTTAGTTTCATACCTAAAAAATCTTATCCGAACTTTCCATCGGGCATTGGACGTTTTTTACCGTTCGTTCATTCGTCATGTGGATTTTTTCTACAAAACGGGATCCCCGTTGCTGGTCTATGATTTACCATGGCCGGAGAGTGGTGCCCCATGGTACCGCTCCATTTCAAATCCATGCATCCATTTTAAAAGGCGTACGGCACTTTTTCAGCATTTTGAAAGGATGTTGCACCTTGCAACGTAGATGTTGCACCCTGTGGATATTGATTCTTCGGAAGGCCATAACTGTTGGCTCGTTTAGAGTTACGGGAGCCATAACCAGTAAAAACGAAGATCTCTAAGAGTTCTTCGGCTATGCCCGCTTTAAGCCGTCAATGGTTAGGTTCATACCCAAAAAATCTTATCTGAACCTCAATCGGGCCTTGGACGTTTTTTACCGTTCGTTCATTCGTCACGTGGATTTTTTCTGCAAAACGAGATCCCCGTGGCTGGTCAATGATTTACCCTGGCCGGAGAGTGGTGCCCCATAGTACCGCTCCGTTTCAAATCCATGCATCCATTTCTATAAGTCGTACGGCACTTTTTTGGCATTTTGGACGGAAGTTGCACCTTGCATCATAGATGTTGCCCCCTGTGGATATTGATTCTTCGGAAGGCCATAACTGTTGGCTCGTTTAGAGTTACGGGAGCCATAACCAGTCAAAACGAAGATCTCTATGATTCCTACGGCTGTGACCGCTTTAAGCCGTCACTGGTTAGTTTCATACCCAAAAAATCTTATCCGAACTTCAATCGGGCCTTGGACGTTTTTTACCGTTCGTTCATTCGTCACGAGGATTTTTTCTGCAAAACGGGATCCGTGTGGCTGGTCTATGATTTACCATCGCCGGGGAGTGGTGTCCCATGGTACCGCTGCGTGTCAAATCTATGTATCCATTTATAAAAGTCGTACGACACTTTTTCGGCATTTTGGACCGAAGTTGCACTATGCACCGTAGATTTTGCACCCTGTGGATATTGATTCTTCGGAAGGCCATAACTGTTGGCTCGTTTAGAGTTATGGGAGCCATAACCAGTCAAAACGAATATCTCTGTGAGTTCTACGGCTATGACCGCTTTAAGCCGTCACTGGTTAGTTTAATACCCAAAAAATCTTATCCGAAACTCAATCGGGCCTTGGACGTTTTTACCGTTCGTTCATTCGTCACGTGGATTTTTTCTACAAAACGGGATCCCCGTGGATGGTCTATGATTTACCATGGCCTTTTGGACGGATGTTGCACCTTGCACCGTAGATGTTGCACCCTATGGATATTGATTCTTTGGAAGGCCGTAACTGTTGGCTCGTTTAGAGTTACGGGAGCAATAACCAGTAAAAACGAAGATCTCTAAGAGTTCTACGGCTATAACCGCTTTAAGCCGTCACTGGTTAGTTTCATACCCAAAAAATCTTATCCGAACCTCAATCGGGCCTTGGACGTTTTTTACCGTTCGTTCATTCGTCACGTGGATTTTTTCTACAAAACGAGATCCCCGTAGCTGATTAATGATTTACCATGTCCGGAGAGTGGTGCCCCATGGTACCGCTCCGTTTCAAATCAATGCATCCATTTCTATAAGTCGTAAGGCACTTTTTCGGCATTTTGGACGGATGTTACACCTTGCACCGTAGATGTTGCACCCTGTGAATATTGATTCTTCGGAAGGCCATAACTGTTGGCTCGTTTAGAGTTACGGGAGCCATAACCAGTCAAAACGAAGATCTCTAAGAGTTCTACGGCTATGACCGCTTTAACCCGTCATAGGTTAGTTTCATACCCAAAAAATCTTATCCGAACTTCAATCGGGCCTTGGACGTTTTTTACCGTTCGTTCATTCGTTACGTGGATTTTTTGTGCAAAACGGGATCCCCGTGGTTGGTCTATGATTTACCATCGCTTGGGAGTGGTGCCCCATGGTACCGCTGTGTGTCAAATCTATGCATCCATTTCTAAAAATTGTCTTGCACTTTTTCGGCATTTTGGACGGAAGTTGCACCATGCACCGTAGATGTTGCACCCTGTGGATATTGATTCTTCGGAAGGCCATAACTGTTGGCTCGTTTAGAGTTACGTGAGCCATAATCAGTCAAAACGAAGATCTCTGTGAGTACTATGGCTATGACCGCTTTAAGTCGTCACTGGTTAGTTTAATACCCAAAAAATCTTATCCGAAACTCAATCGGGCCTTGGACGTTTTTACCGTTCGTTCATTCGTCACGTGGATTTTTTCTACAAAACGGGATCCCCGTGGATGGTCTACGATTTACCATGGCCAGAGAGTGGTGCCCTATGGTACCGCTTCATTTCAAATCCATGCATCCATTTCTAAAAGGCGTACGGCACTTTTTCGGCATTTTGGATGGATGTTGCACCTTGCACCGTAGATGTTGCACCCTGTGGATATTGATTCTTCGGAAGGCCATAACTATTGGCTCATTTAGAGTTACGGGAGCAATAACCAGTAAAAACGAAGATCTCTAAGAGTTCTACGGCTATGACCGCTTTAAGCCCTCACTGGTTAGTTTCATACCCAAAAAATCTTATCTGAACCTCAATCGGGCCTTGGACGTTTTTTACCGTTCGTTCATTCGTCACGTGGATTTTTTCTACAAAACGAGATCCCCGTGGCTGGTCAATGATTTACCATGGCCGGAGAGTGGTGCCCCATGGTACCGCTCCGTTTCAAATCCATGCATCCATTTCTATAAGTCGTAAGACTCTTTTTCGTCATTTTGGACGGATGTTGCACCTTGCACCGTAGATGTTGCACCCTGTGAATATTGATTCTTCGGAAGGCCATAACTGTTGGCTCGTTTAGAGTTACGGGAGCCATAACCTGTCAAAACGAAGATCTCTAAGAGTTCTACGGCTATGACCGCTTTAAGCCGTCACTGGTTAGTTTCATACCCAAAAAACTTATCCGAAACTCAATCGGGCCTTGGACGTTTTTTACCGTTCGTTCATTCGTCACGTGGATTTTTTCTGCAAAACGGGATCCTCGTGGCTGGTCTATGATTTACCATCGTCGGAGAGTGGTGCCCCATGGTACCGCTCCTTTTAAAATCCATGCATCCATTTCTAAAAGTCGTACGGCCATTTTTCAAAATTTTGGACGAATGTTGCACCTTGCACCGTAGATGTTGCACCCTATGGATATTGATTCTTCGGAAGGCCATAACTGTTGGCTCGTTTAGAGTTACGGGAGCCATAACCTGTATCAACGGAGATCTCTGTTAGTTCTATGGCTATGACCGCTTAAGCCGTCACTGGTTAGTTTCATACCCAAAAAATCTTATCCGAAACTCAATCGGGCCTTGGACGTTTTTACCGTTCGTTCATTCGTCACGTGGATTTTTTCTACAAAACGGGATCCCCGTGGATGGTCTATGATTTACCATGGCCGGAGAGTGGTGCCCCATGGTACCGCTCCATTTCAAATCGATGCATCCATTTCTAAAAAGCGTACGGCACTTTTTCGGCCTTTTGGACGGATGTTGCACTATGCACCGTAGATGTTGCACCCTATGGATATTGATTCTTCGGAAGGCCATAACTGTTGGCTCGTTTAGAGTTACGGGAGCAATAACTAGTAAAAACGAAGATCTCTAAGAGTTCTACGGCTATGACCGCTTTAAGCCTCACTGGTTAGTTTCATACCCAAAAAATCTTATCCGAACCTCAATCGGGCCTTGGACGTTTTTTACCGTTCGTTCATTCGTCACGTGGATTTTTTCTACAAAACGAGATCCCCGTGGCTGGTCAATGATTTACCATGGCCGGAGAGTGGTGCCCCATGGTACCGCTCCATTTCAAATCCATGCATCCATTTCTATAAGTCGTAAGGAACTTTTTCGGCATTTTGGACGGATGTTGCACCTTGCACCGTAGAAGTTGCACCCTATGAATATTGATTCTTCGGAAGGCCATAACTGTTGGCTTGTTTAGAGTTACGGGAGCCAGAACCAGTAAAAACGAAGATATCTAAGAGTTCTACGGCGATGACCGCTTTAAGCCGTCAATGGTTATCATACCCAATAAATCTTATCCGAACTTCAATCGGGCCTAGGACGTTTTTTACCGTTCGTTCATTCATCAAGTGGATTTTTTGTGCAAAACGGGATCCCCGTGGCTGGTCTATGATTTACCATCGCCTGGGAGTGGTGCCCCATGGTACCGCTGCGTGTCAAATCTATGCATCCATTTCTAAAAGTCGTACGGTACTTTTTCGGCATTTTGGACGGAAGTTGCACCATGCACCGTAGATGTTGCACCCTGTGGATATTGATTCTTCGGAAGGCCATAACTGTTGGCTCGTTTAGAGTTACGGGAGCCATAACCAGTCAAAACAAAGATCTCTGTGAGTTCTACGGCTATGACCGCTTTAAGCCGTCACTGGTTAGTTTAATACCCAAAAAATCTTATCCGAAACTCAATCGGGCCTTGGACGTTTTTACCGTTCGTTCATTCGTCACGTGGATTTTTTCTACAAAACGGGATCCCCGTGGATGGTCTATGATTTACCGTGGCCGGAGAGTGGTCCCCTATGGTACCGCTCCATTTCTAATCCATGCATCCATTTCTAAAAGGCGTATGGCACTTTTTCGGCATTTTGGACGGATGTTGCACCTTGCACCGTAGATGTTGCACCCTGTGGATATTGATTCTTCGTAAGGCCATAACTGTTGGCTCGTTTAGAGTTACGGGAGCAATAACCAGTAAAAACGAAGATCTCTAAGAGTTCTACGGCTATGACCGCTTTAAGCCGTCACTAGTAAGTTTCATACCCAAAAAATCTTATCTGAACCTCAATCGGGCCTTGGACGTTTTTTACCGTTCGTTCATTCGTCATGTGGATTTTTTGTACAAAACGAGATCCCAGTGGCTGGTCAATGATTTACCATGGCCGGAGTGTGGTGCCCCATGGTACCACTCCGTTTCAAATCCATGCATCCATTTCTATAAGTCGTAAGGCACTTTTTCGGCATTTTGGATGGATGTTGCACCTTGCACCGTAGATGTTGCACCCTGTGAATATTGATTCTTCGGAAGGCCATAACTGTTGGCTCGTTTAGAGTTACGGGAGCCATAACCAGTCAAAACAAAGATCTCTGTGAGTTCTACAGCTATTACTGCTTTAAGCCGTCACTGGTTAGTTTCATACCCAAAAAAACTTATCCGAAACTCAATCGGGCCTTGGACGTTTTTTACCGTTCGTTCATTCGTCACGTGGATTTTTTCTGCAAAACGTGATCCCCGTGGCTGGTCTATGATTTACCATCGCCGGAGAGTGGTGCCCCATGATACCGCTCCGTTTAAAATCCATGCATCCATTTCTAAAAGTCATACGGCACTTTTTCGGAATTTTGGACGAATGTTGCACCTTGCACCGTAGATGTTGCACCCAGTGGATATTGATTCTTCGGAAGGCCATAACTGTTGGCTCGTTTAGAGTTACGAGAGCCATAACCAGTCACAACGGAGATCTCTGTTAGTTCTATGGCTATGACCGCTTAAGCCGTCACTGGTTAGTTTCATACCCAAAAAATCTTATCCGAAACTCAATCGGGCCTTGGACGTTTTTTACCGTTCGTTCATTCGTCACGTGGATTTTTTCTACAAAACGAGATCCCCGTGGCTGGTCAATGATTTACCATGGCCGGAGAGTGGTGCCCCATGGTACCGCTCCATTTCAAATCCATGCATCCATTTCTATAAGTCGTAAGGAACTTTTTCGGCATTTTGGACGGATGTTGCACCTTGCACCGTAGAAGTTGCACCCTATGAATATTGATTCTTCGGAAGGCCATAACTGTTGGCTTGTTTAGAGTTACGGGAGCCAGAACCAGTAAAAACGAAGATATCTAAGAGTTCTACGGCGATGACCGCTTTAAGCCGTCAATGGTTATCATACCCAATAAATCTTATCCGAACTTCAATCGGGCCTAGGACGTTTTTTACCGTTCGTTCATTCATCAAGTGGATTTTTTGTGCAAAACGGGATCCCCGTGGCTGGTCTATGATTTACCATCGCCTGGGAGTGGTGCCCCATGGTACCGCTGCGTGTCAAATCTATGCATCCATTTCTAAAAGTCGTACGGTACTTTTTCGGCATTTTGGACGGAAGTTGCACCATGCACCGTAGATGTTGCACCCTGTGGATATTGATTCTTCGGAAGGCCATAACTGTTGGCTCGTTTAGAGTTACGGGAGCCATAACCAGTCAAAACAAAGATCTCTGTGAGTTCTACGGCTATGACCGCTTTAAGCCGTCACTGGTTAGTTTAATACCCAAAAAATCTTATCCGAAACTCAATCGGGCCTTGGACGTTTTTACCGTTCGTTCATTCGTCACGTGGATTTTTTCTACAAAACGGGATCCCCGTGGATGGTCTATGATTTACCGTGGCCGGAGAGTGGTCCCCTATGGTACCGCTCCATTTCTAATCCATGCATCCATTTCTAAAAGGCGTATGGCACTTTTTCGGCATTTTGGACGGATGTTGCACCTTGCACCGTAGATGTTGCACCCTGTGGATATTGATTCTTCGTAAGGCCATAACTGTTGGCTCGTTTAGAGTTACGGGAGCAATAACCAGTAAAAACGAAGATCTCTAAGAGTTCTACGGCTATGACCGCTTTAAGCCGTCACTAGTAAGTTTCATACCCAAAAAATCTTATCTGAACCTCAATCGGGCCTTGGACGTTTTTTACCGTTCGTTCATTCGTCATGTGGATTTTTTGTACAAAACGAGATCCCAGTGGCTGGTCAATGATTTACCATGGCCGGAGTGTGGTGCCCCATGGTACCACTCCGTTTCAAATCCATGCATCCATTTCTATAAGTCGTAAGGCACTTTTTCGGCATTTTGGACGGATGTTGCACCTTGCACCGTAGATGTTGCACCCTGTGAATATTGATTCTTCGGAAGGCCATAACTGTTGGCTCGTTTAGAGTTACGGGAGCCATAACCAGTCAAAACAAAGATCTCTGTGAGTTCTACAGCTATTACTGCTTTAAGCCGTCACTGGTTAGTTTCATACCCAAAAAAACTTATCCGAAACTCAATCGGGCCTTGGACGTTTTTTACCGTTCGTTCATTCGTCACGTGGATTTTTTCTGCAAAACGGGATCCCCGTGGCTGGTCTATGATTTACCATCGCCGGAGAGTGGTGCCCCATGATACCGCTCCGTTTAAAATCCATGCATCCATTTCTAAAAGTCATACGGCACTTTTTCGGAATTTTGGACGAATGTTGCACCTTGCACCGTAGATGTTGCACCCTGTGGATATTGATTCTTCGGAAGGCCATAACTGTTGGCTCGTTTAGAGTTACGAGAGCCATAACCAGTCACAACGGAGATCTCTGTTAGTTCTATGGCTATGACCGCTTAAGCCGTCACTGGTTAGTTTCATACCCAAAAAATCTTATCCGAAACTCAATCGGGCCTTGGACGTTTTTTACCGTTCGTTCATTCGTCACGTGGATTTTTTCTGCAAAACGGAATCCCCGTGGCTGGTCAATGATTTACCATGGCCGGAGAGTGGTGCCCCATGGTACCGCTCCATTTCAAATCCATGCATCCATTTCTAAAAGTCGTAAGGCACTTTTTCGGCATTTTGGACGGATGTTGCACCTTGCACCGTAGATGTTGCACCCTGTGAATATTGATTCTTCGGAAGGCCATAACTGTTGGCTTGTTTAGAGTTACGGGAGCCATAACCAGTCAAAATGAAGATCTCTAAGAGTTCTACGGCTATGACCGCTTTAAGCCGTCACTGGTTAGTTTCATACCCAAAAAATATTATCCGAAACTCAATCGGGCCTTGGACGTTTTTTACCGTTCGTTCATTCGTCACGTAGATTTTTTCTGCAAAACGGGATCCCCGTGGTTGGTCTATGATTTACCATCGCCGAAGAGTGGTGCCCCATGGTACCGCTCCGTTTCAAATCCATGCATCGATTTCTAAAAGTCGTACGGCACTTTTTCGGAATTTTGGACGGATGTTGCACCTTGCACCGTAGATGTTGCACCCTATGGATATTGATTCTTCGGAAGGCCATAAATGTTGGCTCGTTTAGAATTATGGGAGCCATAACCAGTCAAAACGAAGATCTCTGTGAGTTCTATGGCTATGACTGCTTTAAGCCGTCACTGGTTAGTTTCATTCCCAAAAAATCTTATCCGAAACTCAATCGGGCCTTGGACGTTTTTTACCGTTCGTTCATTCGTCACGTGGATTTTTTCTGCAAAACGAGATCCCCGTGGCTGGTCTATGATTTACCATGGCCGGAGAGTGGTGCCCCATGGTACCGCTCCGTTTCAAATCCATGCATCCATTTCTAAAAGTCGCAAGGCACTTTTTCGGCATTTTTGACGGATGTTGCACCTTGCACCGTAATGTTGCACCCTATGGATATTGATTCTTCGGAAGGCCATAACTGTTGGCTCGTTTAGAGTTATGAGAGCCATAACCAGTCACAACGGAGATCTTTGTGAGTTCTATGGCTATAACCGCTTTAAGCCGTCACTAGTGAGTTTAATACCCAAAAAATCTTATCCGAAACTCAATCGGGCCTTGGACGTTTTTTACCGTTCAATCATTCGTCACGTGGATTTTTTCTGCAAAACGGGATCCCCGTGGCTGGTCTATGATTTACCGTGGCTGGAGAGTTGTGCCCCATGGTACTGCTCCATTTCAAATCCATGCATCCATTTCTAAAAGTCGTAAGGCACTTTTTCGGCATTTTTGACGGATGTTGCACCTTGCACAGTAAATGTTGCACCCTATGGATATTGATTCTTCAAAAGGCCATTACTGTTGGCTCGTTTAGAGTTACGGGAGACATAACCAGTCAAAACGAAGCTCTCTGTGAGTTCTACGGCTATGACCGCTTTAAACTGCCACTGGTTAGTTTCATACCCAAAAAATCTTATCCGAACCTCAATTGGGCCTTGGACGTTTTTTACCGTTCGCTAATTCGTCACGTGGATTTTTTCTACAAAACGGGATCCCCATGGCTGGTCTATGATTTACCATCGCCGGAGAGTGGTGCCCCATGGTACCGCTAGGTTTCAAATCCATGCATCCATTTCTAAAAGTCGTACGGCACTTTTTCGGCATTTTGGACGGATGTTGCACCTTGCACCGTAGATGTTGTACCCTGTAGATATTGATTCTTCGGAAGGCCATAACTGTTGGCTCGTTTAGAGTTATGGGAGCCATAACCAGTCAAAACGAAGATCTCTGTGAGTTCTACGGCTATGACCACTTTAAGCCGTCACTGGTTAGTTTTATACCCAAAAAATCTTATCCGAAACTCAATCGGGCCTTGGACATTTTTTACCGTTCGTTAATTCGTCACTTGGATTTTTTCTGCAAAACGGGATCCCCGTGGCTGGTCTATAATTTACCATGGCCGGAGAGTGGTGCCCCATGGTACCGCTCCGTTTAAAATCCATGTATCCATTTCTAAAAGTCGTACGGCACTTTTTCGGCATTTTGGACGGATGTTGCACCTTGCACCGTAGATGTTGCACCCTGTGGATATTGATTCTTCGGAAGGCCATAACTGTTGGCTCGTTTAGATTTACTTGAGCCTTAACTAGTCAAAACGAAGCTCTCTGTGAGTTCTACGGCTATGACCGCTTTAAGCCGTCACTGGTTAGTTTCATTCCCAAAAAATCTTATCCGACCCTCAATCGGGCCTTGGACTTTTTTACCGTTCGTTCATTCGTCATGTGAATTTTTTCTGCAAAACGGGATCCGCGTGGCTGGTCTATTATTTTCCATGGCCGGAGAGTGGTGCCCCATGATACCGCTCCATTTCAAATCCATGCATCCATTTCTAAAAGTCGTAAGGCACTTTTCGGCATTTTGGACGGATGTTGCACCTTGCACCGTAGATGTTGCACCCTGTGGATATTGAACCTTCGGAAGGCCATAACTGTTGGCTCGTTTAGAGTTACGGGAGCCATAACCAGTCAAAACGAAGCTCTCTGTGAGTTTTACGGCTATGACCACTTTAAGCCGTCACTGGTTAGTTTCATACCCAAAAAATCTTATCCGAACCTCAATAGGGCCTTGGACGTTTTTTACCGTTCGTTCATTCGTCATGTGGATTTTTTCTGCAAAACGGGATCCCCGTGGCTGGTCTATGATTTACCATCCCCGGAGAGTGGTGCCCCATGGTACCGCTCCATATCAAATCCATGCATCCATATCTAAAAGTCGTACGGCACTTTTTCGGAATTTTGGACGGATGTTGCACCTTGCACCGTAGATGTTGCTCCCTGTGGATATTGATTCTTCGGAAGGCCATAACTGTTGGCTCGTTTAGAGTTACGGGAGCCATAACCAGTCAAAACGAAGATCTCTGTGAGTTCTATGGCTATGACTGATTTAAGCCGTCATTGGTTAGTTTCATACCCAAAAAATCTTATCCGAAACTCAATCGGGCCTTGGACGTTTTTTACCGTTCGTTCATTCGTCACGTGGATTTTTTCTACAAAACGGGATCCCCGTGGCTGGTCTATGATTTACCATGGCCGGAGAGTGGTGCCCTATGGTGCCACTCCGTTTCAATTCCATGCATCCATTTCTAAAAGTCGTAAGGCACTTTTTTGGCATTTTTGACGGATGTTGCACCTTGCACCGTAGATGTTGCACCCTGTGGATATTGATTCTTCGGAAGGCCATAACTGTTGGCTCGTTTAGAGTTACGAGAGCCATAACCAGTCAAAATAGAGATCTTTGTGAGTTCTATGGCTATTACTGCTTTAAGCCGTCACTGGTTAGTTTCATACCCAAAAAATCTTATCCGAAACTCAATCGGGCCTTGGACGTTTTTTACCGTTCGTTCATTCGTCACGTGGATTTTTTCTGCAAAACGGGATCCCCGTGGCTGGTCTATGATTTACCATGGCCGGAGAGTGTTGCCCCATGGTACCGCTCTGTTTCAAATCCATGCATCCATTTCTAAAAGTCGTAAGGCACTTATTCGGCATTTTTGACGGATGTTGCACCTTGCACCGTAGATGTTGCACCCTGTGGATATTGGAAGGCAATAACTGTTGGCTCGTTTAGAGTTACGGGAGCCATAAACAGTCAAAACGAAGCTCTATGTGAGTTCTACGGCTATGACCGCTTTAAGCCGTCACTGGTTTGTTTCATACCCAAAAAATCTTATCCGAACCTCAATCGGGCCTTGGACGTTTTTTACCGTTCGTTCATTCGTCACGTGGATTTTTTCTGCAAAACGGGATCCCCGTGGCTGGTCTATGATTTACCATGGCCGGAGAGTTGTGCCCCATGGTACCGCTTCGTTTCAAATCCATGCATCCATTTCTAAAAGGCGTACGACACTTTTTCGGCATTTTGGACGGATGTTGCACCTTGCACCGTAGATGTTGCACCCTGTGGATATTGATTCTTCGGAAGGCCATAACTGTTGGCTCGTTTAGAGTTACGGGAGCCATAACCAGTCAAAACGAAGATTTCTAAGAGTTCTGCGGCTATTACTGCTTTAAGCCGTCACTGGTTAGTTTCATACCCAAAAAAACTTATCCGACCCTCAATCGGGCCTTGGACGTTTTTTACCGTTCGTTCATTTGTCACGTGGATTTTTTCTGCAAAACGGGATCCCTGTGGCTGGTCTATTGTTTACCATGGCCGGAGAGTGGTGCACCATGGTAGAGCTCTGTTTCAAATCCATGCATCCATTTCTAAAAGTCGTAAGACACTTTTTTGGCATTTTGGACGGATGTTGCACCTTGCACCGTAGATGTTGCACCCTGTGGATATTGATTCTTCAGAAGGCCATACCTGTTGGCTCGTTTAGAGTTACTGGAGCCATAACTTGTCAAAACGAAGATCTCTAAGAGTTCTACGGCTATGACCGCTATAAGCCGTCACTGGTTAGTTTCATACCCAAAAAATCTTATCTGAAACTCAATCGGGCCTTGGACGTTTTTTACCGTTCGTTCATTCGTCACGTTGATTTTTTCTGCAAAACGGGATCCCCGTGGCTGGTCTATGATTTACCACCGCCAGAGAGTGGTGCCCCATGGTACCACTCTGTTTCAAATCCATGCATCCATTTCTAAAAGTCGTATGGCACTTTTTCGGAATTTTGGACGGATGTTGCACCTTGCACCGTAGATGTTGCATCCTGTGGATATTAATTCTTTGGAAGGGCATATCTATTGGCTCGTTTAGAGTTACTGGAGCCATAACTAGTGAAAACGAAGATCTCTAAGAGTTCTACGGCTATGACCGCTATAAGCCGTCACTGGTTAGTTTCATACCCAAAAAATCTTATCTGAAACTCAATCGGGCCTTGGACGTTTTTTACCGTTCGTTCATTCGTCACGTGGATTTTTTCTGCAAAACGGGATCCCCGTGGCTGGTCTATGATTTACCATGGCCGGAGAGTGTTGCCCCATGGTACCGCTCTGTTTCAAATCCATGCATCCATTTCTAAAAGTCGTAAGGCACTTTTTCGGCATTTTTGACGGATGTTGCACCTTGCACCGTAGATGTTGCACCCTGTGGATATTGGAAGGCAATAACTGTTGGCTCGTTTAGAGTTACGGGAGCCATAAACAGTCAAAACGAAGCTCTATGTGAGTTCTACGGCTATGACCGCTTTAAGCCGTCACTGGTTTGTTTCATACCCAAAAAATCTTATCCGAACCTCAATCGGGCCTTGGACGTTTTTTACCGTTCGTTCATTCGTCACGTGGATTTTTTCTGCAAAACGGGATCCCCGTGGCTGGTCTATGATTTACCATCGCCGGAGAGTGGTGCCCCATGGTACCGCTCCGTTTCAAATCCATGCGTCCATTTCTAAAAGTCCTACGGCACTTTTTCGGCATTTTGGACGGATGTTGCACCTTGCACCGTAGATGTTGCACCCTGTGGATATTGATTATTCGGAATGCCATAACTGTTGGCTCGTTTAAAATTACGGGAGCCATAACCGGTCAAAACGAAGATCTCTGTGAGTTCTACGGCTATGACCGCTTTAAGCCGTCACTGGTTAGTTTCATACCCAAAAAATCTTATCCGAACCTCAATCGGGCCTTGGACATTTTTTACCGTTCGTTCATTCGTCACGTGGATTTTTTCTGCAAAACGGGATCCCCGTGGCTGGTCTATTGTTTACCATCGCTGGAGAGTGGTTCCCTATGGTACCGCTCCGTTTCAAATCCATGCATCCATTTCTAAAAGTCGTACGGCACTTTTTCGGCATTTTGGACGGATGTTGCACCTTGCAACGTAGATGTTGCACCCTGTGGATGTTGATTCTTCGGAATGCCATAACTGTTGGCTCGTTTCGAGTTACGGGACCCATAACCAGTCAAAACGAAGATCTCTGAGAGTTCTCCGGCTATAACTGCTTTAAGCCATCACTGGTTAGTTTCATACCCAAAAAATCTTATCCGAAACTCAATCGGGCCTTGGACGTTTTTTACCGTTCGGTTATTCGTCACGTGGATTTTTTCTGCAAAACGGGATCCCCGTGGCTGGTCTACGATTTACCATCGTCGGAGAGTGGTGCCCGATGGTACCGCTTCGTTTCAAATCCATGCATCCATTTCTAAATGTTGTACGGCACTTTTTCGGCATTTTGGACGGATGTTGCACCTTGCACCGTAGATGTTGCCCCCTGTGGATATTGATTATTCGGAAGGCCATAACTGTTGGCTCGTTTAGAGTTACGGGAGCCATAACCAGTCAAAACAAAGATCTCTGTGAGTTCTACGGCAATGACCGCTTTAAGCCGTCACTGGTTAGTTTCATACCCAAAATTTTTTATCTAAAACTCAATCGGGCCTTGGACGTTTTTTACCATTCTTTTATTCGTCACGTGGATTTTTTCTGCAAAACGGGATCCCCCTCGCTAGTCTATGATTTACCATCACCGGAGAGTTTTGCCCCATGGTACCTCTCCGTTTCAAATCCATGCATCCATTTCTAAAAGTCGTACGGCACTTTTTCGGCATTTTGGACGGATGTTTCACCTTGCACTGTAGATGTTGCACCCTATGGATATTGATTCTTCGGAAGCCATAACAGTTGGCTCGTTTAGAGTTACGGTAGCCATAACCAGTAAAAACGAAGATCTCTGTGAGTTCTAAGGCTATGACCGCTTTAAACCGTCACTGGTTAGTTTCATACCCAAAAAATCTTATCCGAAACTCTATCGGGCCTTGGACGTTTTTTACCGTTCGTTCATTCGTCACGTGGATTTTTTCTGCAAAATGGGATCCCCGTGGCTGGTCTATGATTTACCATCGCCGGAGAGTGGTGCCCCGTGGTACCGCTCCGTTTCAAATCCATGCATCCATTACTAAAAGTCGTACGGCAATTTTTCGGCATTTTGGACGGATGTTGCACCATGCACCGTAGATGTTGCACCCTGTGGATATTGATTCTTCGGAAGGCCATAACTGTTGGCTCGTTTAGAGTTACGGGAGCCATAACCAGTCAAAACGAAGATCTCTGTGAGTTCTACGGCTCTGACAACTTTAAACTATCACTGGTTAGTTTCATACCCAAAAAATCTTATCCGTACCTCAATCGGGCCTTGGACGTTTTTTACCGTTCGTTCATTCGTCACGTGGATTTTTTCTGCAAAATGGGATCCCCGTGGCTGGTCTATGATTTACCATCGTCGGAGAGTGGTGCCCCATGGTATCGCTCTGTTTCAAATCCATGCATTCATTTCTAAAAGTCGTACGACACTTTTTCGGCATTTTGGACGGATGTTGCACCTTGCACCGTAGATGTTGCACCCTGTGGATATTGATTCTTCGGAAGGCCATAACTGTTGGCTCGTTTAGAGTTACGGAAGCCATAACCAGTCAAAATGAAGATCTCTGTGAGTTCTACGGCTATGACCGCTTTAAGCCGTCACTGGTTAGTTTCATACCCAAAAAATCTTATCCGCAACTCAATCGGGCCTTGGACGTTTTTTACCGTTCGTTCATTCGTCACGTGGATTTTTTCTGCAAAACGGGATCCCCGTGGCTGGTCTATGATTTACCATCGCCAGAGAGTAGTGCCCTATGGTACCGCTCCGTTTCAAATCCATGCATCCATTTCTAAAAGTCGTACGGCACTTTTTCGGCATTTTGGACGGATGTTGCACCTTCCACCGTAGATGTTGTACCCTGTGGATATTGATTATTCGGAAGGCCATAACTGTTGGCTCATTTAGAGTTACGGGAGCCATAACCAGTCAAAACGAAGATCTTTGTGAGTTCTACGTCTATGACCACTTTAAACCGTCACTGGTTAGTTTCATACCCAAAAAATTTTATCCGAAACTCAATCGGGCCTTGGACGTTTTTTACCGTTCGTTCATTCGTCACGTGGATTTTTTCTGCAAAACGGGATCCCCGTGGCTGTTCTAGGATTTACCATCGCCGGAGAGTGCTGCCTCATGGTACCGCTCTGTTTCAAATCCATGCATCCATTTCTAAAAGTCGTACGACACTTTTTCGGCATTTTGGACGGATGTTGCACCTTGCACCGTAGATGTTGCACATTGTGGATATTGATTATTCGGAAGGCCATAACTGTTGGCTCGTTTAGAGTTACGGGAGCCATAACCAGTAAAAACTAAGATCTCTGTGAGTTCTATGGCTATGACTGCTTTAAGCCGTCACTGGTTAGTTTCATACCCAAAAAATCTTATCCGAAACTCAATCGGGCCTTGGACGTTTTTTACCGTTCTTTCATTCGTCACGTGGATTTTTTCTGCAAAACGGGATCCCCATGGCTGGTCTATTATTTACCATCACCGGAGAGTGGTGCCCCATGGTACCGCTCCATTTCAAATCCATGCATCCATTTCTAAAAGTCGTACGGCACTTTTTCGGCATTTTGAACGGATGTTGCACCTTGCATCGTAGATGTTGCACCCTATGGATATTGATTCTTCGGAAGGCCATAACTATTGGCTCGTTTAGAGTTACGGGAGCCATAACCGGTCCAAACGAAGATCTCTGTGAGTTCTACAGCTATGATTACTTTAAGCTGTCACTGGTTATTTTCATACCCAAAAAATCTTATCCGGACCTCATTCGGGCCTTAGACGTTTTTTACCGTTCGTTCATTCGTCACGTGGATTTTTTCTGCAAAACGGGATCCCCCTTGTTGGTCTATGATTTACCATCGCCGGAGAGTTTTTGCCCATGGTACCGCTCCGTTTCAAATCCGTGCATCCATTTCTAAAAGTCGTACGACACTTTTTCGGCATTTTGGACGGATGTTGCACCTTGCACCGTAAATGTTGCACCCTATGGATATTGATTCTTCGGAAGGCCATAATAGTTGGCTCGTTTAGAGTTACGGCAGCTATAACCAGTCAAAACAAAGATCTCTGTGAGTTCTACGGCTATGACCGCTTTAAACCGTCACTGGTTAGGTTCATTTCCAAAAAATCTTATTCAAAACTCAACCGGGCCTTTGACATTTTTTACCGTTCGTTCATTCGTCAGGTGGATTTTTTCTGCAAAACGGGATCCCCGTGGCTGGTCTATGATTTACCATCGCCGAAGAGTGGTGCCCCATGGTACCACTCCATTTCAAATCCATGCATCCATTTCTAAAAGTCGTACGGCACTTTTTCGGCATTTTGGACGGATGTTGCACCTTGCACCGTAGATGTTGCACCTTGTGGATATTGATTCTTCGGAAGGCCATAATTGTTGGCTCGTTTGGAGTTACGGCAGCCATAACCAGTCAAAACGAAGATCTCTGTGAGTTCTACGGCTATGACCGCTTTAAACCGTCACTGGTTAGTTTCATTCCCAAAAAATCTTATTCAAAACTCAACCGGGCCTTTGACATTTTTTACCGTTCGTTCATTCGTCACGTGGATTTTTTCTGCAAAACGGGATCCCCCTGGCTGGTCTATGATTTACCATCGCCAGAGAGTGGTGCCCCATTGTACCGCTCCGTTTCAAATATATGCATCCATTTCTAAACGTCGTACGGCAGTTTTTCGGCATTTTGGACGGATGTTGCACCTTGCACCGTAGATGTTGCACCCTGTGGATATTGATTCTTCGAAAGGCCGTAACTGTTGGCTCGTTTAGAGTTACGGGAGCCATAACCAGTCAAAACGAAGATCTCTGTGAGTTCTACGGCTATGATCGCTTTAAACCGTCACTAGTTAGTTTCATACCCATAAAATCTTATCCGAAACACAATTGGGCCTTGGACGTTTTTTACTGTTCGTTCATTCGTCACGTGGATTTTTTCTGCAAAACGGGATCCCCGTGGCTGGTCTACGATTTACCATCGCCAAAGAGTGGTGCCCATGGTACCGCTCCGTTTCAAATCCATTCATCCATTTCTAAAAGTCGTACGACACTTTTTCGGCATTTTGGACGGATGTTGCACCTTGCACCGTAGATGTTGCACCCTATGGATATTGATTCTTCGGAAGGCCATAACTATTGGCTCGTTTAGAGTTATGGCAGCCATAACCAGTCAAAACAAAGATCTCTGTGAGTTCTACGGCTATGACCGCTTTAAGCCGTCAGTTGTTAGTTTCAAACCCAAAAAATCTTATCCGAAACTCAATCGGGCCTTGGACGTTTTTTTACCGTTCGTTCATTCGTCACGTGGATTTTTTCTGCAAAACGGGATCCCCGTGGCTGGTCTATGATTTACCATCGCCGGAGAGTGGTGGCCCATGGTACCTCTCCGTTTCAAATCCATGCGTCCATTTCTAAAAGTCCTACGGCACTTTTTCGGCATTTTGGACGGATGTTGCACCTTGCACCGTAGATGTTGCACCCTGTGGATATTGATTATTCGGAATGCCATAACTGTTGGCTCGTTTAAAATTACGGGAGCCATAACCGGTCAAAACGAAGATCTCTATGAGTTCTACAGCTATGACCGCTTTAAGCCGTCACTGGTTAGTTTCATACCCAAAAAATCTTATCCGAACCTCAATCGGGCCTTGGACATTTTTTACCGTTCGTTCATTCGTCACGTGGATTTTTTCTGCAAAACGGGATCCCCATGGCTGGTCTATTGTTTACCATCACCGGAGAGTGGTTCCCTATGGTACCGCTCCGTTTCAAATCCATGCATCCATTTCTAAAAGTCGTACGGCACTTTTTCGGCATTTTGGACGGATGTTGCACCTTGAAACGTAGATGTTGCACCCTGTGGATGTTGATTCTTCGGAATGCCATAACTGTTGGCTCGTTTAGAGTTACGGGACCCATAACCAGTCAAAACGAAGATCTCTGAGAGCTCTCCGGCTATAACTGCTTTAAGCCGTCACCGGTTAGTTTCATACCCAAAAAATCTTATCCGAAACTCAATCGGGCCTTGGACGTTTTTTACCGTTCGGTTATTCGTCACGTGGATTTTTTCTGCAAAACGGGATCCCCGTGGCTGGTCTACGATTTACCATCGTCGGAGAGTGGTGCCCGATGGTACCGCTTCGTTTCAAATCCATGCATCCATTTCTAAAAGTTGTACGGCACTTTTTCGGCATTTTTGACGGATGTTGCACCTTGCACCGTAGATGTTGCCCCTGTGGATATTGATTATTCGGAAGGCCATAACTGTTGGCTCGTTTAGAGTTACGGGAGCCATAACCAGTCAAAACGAAGATCTTTGTGAGTTCTACGGCTATGACCGCTTTAAGCCGTCACTGGTTAGTTTCATACCCAAAATTTTTTATCTGAAACTCAATTGGGCCTTTGACGTTTTTTACCATTCTTTTATTCGTCACATGGATTTTTTCTGCAAAACGGGATCCCCCTCGCTGGTCTATGATTTACCATCACTGGAGAGTTTTGCCCCATGGTACCTCTCCGTTTCAAATCCATGCATCCATTTCTAAAAGTCGTACGGCACTTTTTCGGCATTTTGGACGGATGTTTCACTTTGCACTGTAGATGTTGCACCCTATGGATATTGATTCTTCGGAAGCCATAACAGTTGGCTTGTTTAGAGTTACGGCAGCCATAACCAGTCAAAACGAAGATCTCTGTGAGTTCTAAGGCTATGACCGCTTTAAACCGTCACTGGTTAGTTTCATACCCAAAAAATCTTATCCGAAACTCTATCGGGCCTTGGACGTTTTTTACCGTTCGTTCATTCGTCACGTGGATTTTTTCTGCAAAATGGGATCCCCGTGGCTGGTCTATGATTTACCATCGCCGGAGAGTGGTGCCCCGTGGTACCGCTCCGTTTCAAATCCATGCATCCATTACTAAAAGTCGTACGGCAATTTTTCGGCATTTTGGACGGATGTTGCACCATGCACCGTAGATGTTGCACCCTGTGGATATTGATTCTTCGGAAGGCCATAACTATTGGCTCGTTTAGAGTTACGGGAGCCATAACCAGTCAAAACGAAGATCTCTGTGAGTTCTACGGCTCTGACAGCTTTAAACTATCACTGGTTAGTTTCATACCCAAAAAATCTTATCCGAACCTCAATCGGGCCTTGGACGTTTTTTACCGTTCGTTCATTCGTCACGTGGATTTTTTCTGCAAAATGGGATCCCCGTGGCTGGTCTATGATTTACCATCGCCGGAGAGTGGTGCCCCATGGTATCGCTCTGTTTCAAATCCATGCATCCATTTCTAAAAGTCGTACGACACTTTTTCGGCATTTTGGACGGATGTTGCACCTTGCACCGTTGATGTTGCACCCTGCGGATATTGATTCTTCGGAAGGCCATAACTGTTGGCTCGTTTAGAGTTACGGAAGCCATAACAAGTCAAAATGAAGATCTCTGTGAGTTCTACTGCTATGACCGCTTTAAGCCGTCACTGGTTAGTTTCATACCCAAAAAATCTTATCCGCAACTCAATCGGGCCTTGGACGTTTTTTACCGTTCGTTCATTCGTCACGTGGATTTTTTCTGCAAAACGGCATCCCCATGGCTGGTCTATGATTTACCATCGCTAGAGAGTAGTGCCCTATGGTACCGCTCCGTTTCAAATCCATGCATCCATTTCTAAAAGTCGTACGGCACTTTTTCGGCATTTTGGACGGATGTTGCACCTTCCACCGTAGATGTTGTACCCTGTGGATATTGATTATTCGGAAGGCCATAACTGTTGGCTCGTTTAGAGTTACGGGAGCCATAACCAGTCAAAATGAAGATCTTTGTGAGTTCTACGTCTATGACCACTTTAAACCATCACTGGTTAGTTTCATACCCAAAAAATCTTATCCGAAACTCAATCGGGCCTTGGACGTTTTTTACCGTTCGTTCATTCGTCACGTGGATTTTTTCTGCAAAACGGGATCCCCGTGGCTGTTCTAGGATTTACCATCGCCGGAGAGTGGTGCCTCATGGTACCGCTCTGTTTCAAATCCATGCATCCATTTCTAAAAGTCGTACGGCACTTTTTCGGCATTTTGGACGGATGCTGCACCTTGCACCGTAGATGTTGCACACTATGGATATTGATTATTCGGAAGGCCATAACTGTTGGCTCGTTTAGAGTTACGGGAGCCATAACCAGTCAAAACTAAGATCTCTGTGAGTTCTATGGCTATGACTGCTTTAAGCCGTCACTGGTTAGTTTCATACCCAAAAAATCTTATCCGAAACTCAATCGGGCATTGGACGTTTTTTACCGTTCGCTCATTCGTCACGTGGATTTTTTCTGCAAAACGGGATCCCCATGGCTGGTCTATTATTTACCATCACCGGAGAGTGGTGCCCCATGGTACCGCTCCGTTTCAAATCCATGCATCCATTACTAAAAGTCGTACGACACTTTTTCGGCATTTTGAATGGATGTTGCACCTTGCATCGTAGATGTTGCACCCTGTGGATATTGATTCTTCGGAAGGCCATAACTATTGGCTCGTTTAGAGTTACGGGAGCCATAACCGGTCCAAACGAAGATCTCTGTGAGTTCTACAGCTATGATTACTTTAAGCTGTCACTGGTTATTTTCATACCCAAAAAATCTTATCCGGACCTCAATCGGGCCTTGGACGTTTTTTACCGTTCGTTCATTCGTCACGTGGATTTTTTCTGCAAAACGGGATCCCCCTTGCTGGTCTTTGATTTACCATCGCCGGAGAGTTTTTCCCCATGGTACCGCTCCGTTTCAAATCCGTGCATCCATTTCTAAAAGTCGTACAACACTTTTTCGGCATTTTGGACGGATGTTGCACCTTGCACCGTAAATGTTGCACCCTATGGATATTGATTCTTCGGAAGGCCATAATAGTTGGCTCGTTTAGAGTTACGGCAGCCATAACCAGTCAAAACGAAGATCTCTGTGAGTTCTACGGCTATGACCGCTTTAAACCGTCACTGGTTAGTTTCATTCCCAAAAAATCTTATTCAAAACTCAACCGGGCCTTTGACATTTTTTACCGTTCGTTCATTCGTCACGTGGATTTTTTCTGCAAAGCGGGATCCCCGTGGCTGGTCTATGATTTACCATCGCCGAAGAGTGGTGCCCCATGGTACCACTCCATTTCAAATCCATGCATCCATTTCTAAAAGTCGTACGGCACTTTTTCGGCATTTTGGACGGATGTTGCACCTTGCACCGTAGATGTTGCACCTTGCACCGTAGATGTTGCACCTTGTGGATATTGATTCTTCGGAAGGCCATAATTGTTGGCTCGTTTAGAGTTACGGCAGCCATAACCAGTCAAAACGAAGATCTCTGTATGTTCTACGGCTATGACTGCTTTAAGACGTCATTGGTTAGTTTCATACCCAAAAAATCTTATCCGAAACTCAATCAGGCCTTGGACGTTTTTTACCGTTCGTTCATTCGTCACGTGGATTTTTTCTGCAAAACGGGATCCCTCTGGCTGGTCTATGATTTACCATGGCCGGAGAGTGGTGCCCCATGGTACCGCTCCGTTTCAAATCCATGCATCCATTTCAAAAAGTCGTACGACACTTTTTCGGGATTTTGGACGGACGTTGCACCTTGCACCATAGATGTTGCACCCTGTGGATATTGATTCTTCGGAAGGCCATAACTGTTGGCTCGTTTAGAGTTACAGCAGCCATAACCAGTCAAAACTAAGATCTCTGTGAGTTCTATGACTATGACTGCTTTACGCCGTCACTGGTTAGTTTCATTCCCCAAAAATCTTATCCGAAACTCAATCGGGCCTAGGACGTTTTTTACCGTTCGTTCATTCGTCACGTGGATTTTTTCTGCAAAACGGGATCCCCATGGCTGGTCTATTATTTACCATCGCCGGAGAGTGGTGCCCCATGGTACCGCTCCGTTTCAAATCCATGCATCCATTACTAAAAGTCGTACGGCACTTTTTCGGCATTTTGAACGGATGTTGCACCTTGCATCGTAGATGTTGCACGCTGTGGATATTGATTCTTCAGAAGGCCATAACTATTGGCTCGTTTAGAGTTACGGGAGCCATAACCGGTCCAAACGAAGATCTCTGTGAGTTCTACGGCTATGACTGCTTCAAGTTGTCACTGGTTAGTTTCATACCCAAAAAATCTTATCCGAACCTCAATCGGGCCTTGGACGTTTTTTACCGTTCGTTCATTCGTCACGTGGATTTTTTCTACAAAACGGGATCCCCATTGCTGGTCTATGATTTACCATCGCCGGAGAGTGGTCCCCCATGGTACAGATCCGTTTCAAATCCATGCATCCATTTCTAAAAGTTGTACGGCACTTTTTCGGCATTTTGGACGGATGTTGCACCTTGCACCGTAGATGTTGCACATTGTGGATATTGATTATTCGGAAGGCCATAGCTGTTGGCTCGTTTAGAGTTACGGGAGCCATAACTAGTCAAAACGAAGATCTCTGTGAGTTCTACGGCTATGACCGCTTTAAGCCGTCACTGGTTAGTTTCATACCCAAAAAATCTTATCCGAAACTCAATCGGGCCTTGGACGTTTTTTACCATTCTTTCATTCGTCACATGGATTTTTTCTGCAAAACGGGATCCCCCTTTCTGCTCTATGATTTACCATCGCCGGAGAGTTTTTCCCCATGGTACCGCTCCGTTTCAAATCCATGCATCCATTTCTAAAAGTCGTACACTTTTTCGGCAATTTGGACGGATGTTGCACCTTGCACCGTAAATGTTGCACCCTATGGATATTGATTCTTCGGAAGGCCATAATAGTTGGCTCGTTTAGAGTTACGGCAGCCATAACCAGTCAAAACGAAGATCTTTGTGAGTTCTACGGCTATGACCGCTTTAAACCGCCACTGGTTAGTTTCATACCCAAAAAATCTTATTCGAAACTCAATCGAGCCTTGGACGTTTTTTACCGTTCGTTCATTCGTCACGTGGATTTTTTCTGCAAAACGGGATACCTGTGGCTGGTCTATGATTTACCATCGCCGGAGAGTGGTGCCCCATGGTACTGCTCCGTTTCAAATCCATGCATCCATTTCTAAAAGTCGTTCGACACTTTTTCGGCATTTTGGACGGATGTTGCACCTTGCACCGTAGATGTTGCACCCTGTGGATATTGATTCTTCGGAAGGCCATAATTGTTGGCTCGTTTAGAGTTACGACAGCCATAACTAGGCAAAACGAAAATCTCTGTAAGTTCTACGGCTATGACCGCTTTAAGCCGTCACCGATTAGTTTCATACCCAAAAAATATTATCTCAAACTCAATCGGGCCTTGGACGTTATTTTCCGTTCGATCATTCGTCACGTGGATTTTTTCTGTAAAACGGGATCCCCATGGCTGGTCTACGATTTACCATCGTCGGAGAGTGGTGCCCCATGGTACCGCTCCGTTTCAAATCCATGCATCCATTTCTAAAAGTCGTACGGCACTTTTTCGGCATTTTGGACGGATGTTGCACCTTGCACCGTAGATGTTGCACCTTGTGGATATTGATTCTTCGAAAGGCCATAACTGTTGGCTCGTTTAGAGTTACGAGAGCCATAACCAGTCAAAACGAAGATCTCTATGAGTTCTACGGCTATGACCGCTTTAAGTCGTCACTGGTTAGTTTCATACCCAAAAAATCTTATCCGAAACTCAATCGGGCCTTGGACGTTTTTTGTCGTTCGTTCATTCGTCACGTGGATTTTTTCTGCAAAACGGGATCCCCGTGGCTGGTCTACGATTTACCATCGTCGGAGAGTGGTCCCCCATGGTACAGATCCGTTTCAAATCGATGCATCCATTTCTAAAAGTTGTACGGCACTTTTTCGGCATTTTGGACGGATGTTGCACCTTGCACCGTAGATGTTGCACATTGTGGATATTGATTATTCGAAAGGCCATAGCTGTTGGCTCGTTTAGAGTTACGGGAGCCATAACTAGTCAAAAGTAAGATCTCTATGAGTTCTACGGCTATGACCGCTTTAAGCCGTCACTGGTTAGTTTCATACCCAAAAAATCTTATCCGAAACTCAATCGGGCCTTGGACGTTTTTTACCATTCTTTCATTCGTCACGTGGATTTTTTCTGCAAAACGGGATCCCCCTTGCTGGTCTATGATTTACCATCGCCGGAGAGTTTTTCCCCATGGTACCGCTCCGTTTCAAATCCATGCATCCATTTCTAAAAGTCGTACGACACTTTTTCGGCATTTTGGACGGATGTTGCACCTTGCACCGTAAATGTTGCACCCTATGGATATTGATTCTTCGGAAGGCCATAATAGTTGGCTCGTTTAGAGTTACGGCAGCCATAACCAGTCAAAACGAAGATCTTTGTGAGTTCTACGGCTATGACCGCTTTAAACCATCACTGGTTAGTTTTATTCCCAAAAAATCTTATTCGAAACTCAATCGAGCCTTGGACGTTTTTTACCGTTCGTTCATTCGTCACGTGGATTTTTTCTGCAAAACGGGATCCCCGTGGCTGGTCTATGATTTACCATCGCCGGAGAGTGGTGCCCCATGGTACTGCTCCATTTCAAATCCATGCATCCATTTCTAAAAGTCGTTCGACACTTTTTCGGCATTTTGGACGGATGTTGCACCTTGCACCGTAGATGTTGCACCCTGTGGATATTGATTCTTCGGAAGGCCATAATTGTTGGCTCGTTTAGAGTTACGACAGCCATAACTAGCCAAAACGAAAATCTCTGTAAGTTCTACGGCTATGACCGCTTTAAGCCGTCACTGGTTAGTTTCATACCTAAAAAATCTTATCTCAAACTCAATCGGGCCTTGGACGTTATTTTCCGTTCGATCATTCCGTCATTCGTCACGTGGATTTTTTCTGCAAAACGGGATCCCCATGGCTGGTCTACGATTTACCATCGCCGGAGAGTGGTGCCCCATGGTACCGCTCCGTTTCAAATCCATGCATCCATTTCTAAAAGTCGTACGGCACTTTTTCGGCATTTTGGACGGATGTTGCACCTTGCACCGTAGATGTTGCACCTTGTGGATATTGATTCTTCGAAAGGCCATAACTGTTGGCTCGTTTAGAGTTACGAGAGCCATAACCAGTCAAAACGAAGATCTCTATGAGTTCTACGGCTATGACCGCTTTAAGCCGTCACTGGTTAGTTTCATACCCAAAAAATCTTATCCGAAACTCAATCGGGCCTTGGACGTTTTTTGTCGTTCGTTCATTCGTCACGTGGATTTTTTCTGCAAAACGGGATCCCCGTGGCTGGTCTACGATTTACCATCGTCGCAGAGTGGTCCCCCATGGTACAGATCTGTTTCAAATCCATGCATCCATTTCTAAAAGTTGTACGGCACTTTTTCGGCATTTTGGACGGATGTTGCATCTTGCACCGTAGATGTTGCACATTGTGGATATTGATTATTCGGAAGGCCATAGCTGTTGGCTCGTTTAGAGTTACGGGAGCCATAACTAGTCAAAAGTAAGATCTCTATGAGTTCTACGGCTATGACCGCTTTAAGCCGTCACTGGTTAGTTTCATACCCAAAAAATCTTATCCGAAACTCAATCGGGCCTTGGACGTTTTTTACCATTCTTTCATTCGTCACGTGGATTTTTTCTGCAACACGGGATCCCCCTTGCTGGTCTATGATTTACCATCGCCGGAGAGTTTTTCCCCATGGTACCGCTCCGTTTCAAATCCATGCATCCATTTCTAAAAGTCGTACGACACTTTTTCGGCATTTTGGATGGATGTTGCACCTTGCACCGTAAATGTTGCACCCTATGGATATTGATTATTCGGAAGGCCATAATAGTTGGCTCGTTTAGAGTTACGGCAGCCATAACCAGTCAAAATGAAGATCTTTGTGAGTTCTACGGCTATGACCGCTTTAAACCGTCACTGGTTAGTTTCATTCCCAAAAAATCTTATTCGAAACTCAATCGAGCCTTGGACGTTTTTTACCGTTCGTTCATTCGTCATGTGGATTATTTCTGCAAAACGGGATCCCCGTGGCTGGTCTATGATTTACCATCGCCGGAGAGTGGTGCCCCATGGTACTGCTCCATTTCAAATCCATGCATCCATTTCTAAAAGTCGTTCGACACTTTTTCGGCATTTTGGACGGATGTTGCGCCTTGCACCGTAGATGTTGCACCCTGTGGATATTGATTCTTCGGAAGGCCATAATTGTTGGCTCGTTTAGAGTTACGACAGCCATAACTAGCCAAAACGAAAATCTCTGTAAGTTCTACGGCTATGACCTCTTTAAGCCGTCACTGGTTAGTTTCATTCCCAAAAAATCTTATCTCAAACTCAATCGGGCCTTGGACGTTATTTTCCGTTCGATCATTCGTCACGTGGATTTTTTCTGCAAAACGGGATCCCCATGGCTGGTCTATGATTTACCATCGCCGGAGAGTGGTGCCCCATGGTACCGCTCCGTTTCAAATCCATGCATCCATTTCTAAAAGTCGTACGGCACTTTTTCAGCATTTTGGACGGATGTTGCACCTTGCACCGTAGATGTTGCACCCTGTGGATATTGATTCTTCGGAAGGCCATAACTGTTGGCTCGTTTAGAGTTACGGGAGCCATAACCAGTAAAAACGAAGAACTGTGTGAGTTCTATGGCTATGACCGCTTTAAGCCGTCATTGGTTAGTTTCATACCCAAAAAATCTTATCCGAAACTCAATCGGGACTTGGACGTTTTTTACCGTTCGTTCATTCGTCACGTGGATTTTTTCTATAAAATGGGATCCTCGTGACTGGTCTATGATTTACCATTGCCGGAGAGTGGTGCCCCGTGGTACCGCTCCGTTTCAAATCCATGCATCCATTACTAAAAGTCGTACGGCACTTTTTTCCGCATTTTGGACGGATGTTGCACCATGCACCGTAGATGTTGCAGCCTGTGGATATTGATTCTTCGGAAGGCCATAACTGTTGGCTCGTTTAGAGTTACGGGAGCCATAACCAATCAAAACGATGATCTCTGTGAGTTCTACGGCTATGACAGCTTTAAACTGTCACTGGTTAGTTTCAAACCCAAAAAATCTTAACCGAACCTCAATCGGCCTTGGATGTTTTTTACCGTTCGTTCATTCGTCACGTGGATTTTTTTCGCAAAACGGGATCCCTGTGGCTGGTCTATGATTTACCATCACCGGAGAGTGGTGCCCTATGGTATCGCTCTGTTTCAAGTCCATGCATCCATTTCTAAAAGTCGTACGATAATTTTTCGGCATTTTGGACGTATGTTGCACCTTGCACCGTAGATGTTGCACCCTATGGATATTGATTCTTCGGAAGGCCATAATTGTTGGCTCGTTCAGAGTTACGGAAGCCATAACTAGTCAAAACGAAGATCTCTGTGAGTTCTATGGCTATGACCGCTTTAAGCCGTCACTGGTTAGTTTCATACCCAAAAAATATTATCCGCAACTCAATCGGGCCTTGGACGTTTTTTACCGTTCGTTCATTCGTTACGTGGATTTTTTCTGCAAACGGGATCGTCGTGGCTGGTCTATGATTTACCATCGCCAGAGAGTAGTGCCCCATGGTACCGCTCTGTTTCAAATCGATGCATCCATTTCTAAAAGTCGTACGACACTTTTTCGGCATTTTGGACGGATGTTTCACCTTCCACCGTAGATGTTGTACTTTGTGGATATTGATTATTCGGAAGGCCATAACTGTTGGCTCGTTTAGAGTTACGGGAGCCGTAACCAGTCAAAACGAAGATCTCTGTGAGTTCTACGGCTATGACAACTTTAAGTCGTCACTGGTTAGTTTCATACCCAAAAAATCTTATACGAAACTCAATCGGGCCTTTGACGATTTTTACCGTTCGTTCATTCGTCACGTGGATTTTTTCTGCAAAATGGGATCCCCGTGGCTGGTCTATGATTTACCATCGCCGGAGAGTGGTGCTCCATGGTACCACTCCGTTTAAAATCCATGCATCCATTTCTAAAAGTCGTACGGCACTTTTTCGGCATTTCGGACGGATGTTGCACCTTGCACCGTAGATGTTGCACCCTGTGGATATTTATTCTTCGGAAGGCCATAGCTGTTGGCTCGTTTACAGTTACGGCAGCCATAACCAGTCAAAACGAAGATCTCTGTAAGTTCTACGTCTATGACCGCTTTATGCCGTCACTGGTTAGTTTCATACCCAAAAAATCTTGTCCGAAACTCAATCGAGCCTTGGACGTTTTTTACCGTTCGTTCATTTGTCACGTGGATTTTTTCTGCAAAATGGGATCCCCGTGGCTGGTCTATGATTTACCATCGCCGGAGAGTGGTGCCTCATGGTACCGCTCTATTTCAAATCCATGCGTCCATTTCTAAAAGTCGTACGGCACTTTTTCGGCATTTTGGACGGATGTTGCACCTTGCACCGTAGATGTTTCACCCTGTGGATATTGATTATTCGGAAGGCCATAACTGTTGGCTCGTTTAGAGTTACGGGAGCCATAACCAGTCAAAACGAAGATTTCTGTGAGTTCTACGGCTATGACTGCTTTAAGCCGTCACTGGTTAGTTTCATACCCAAAAAATCTTATCCGAAACTCAATTGGGCCTTGGACATTTTTTACCGTTCGTTCATTTGTCACGTGGATTTTTTCTGCAAAACGGGATCCCCGTGGCTGGTCTATGATTTACCATCGCCGGAGAGTGGTGCCCCATGGTACCGCTCCATTTCAAATCCATGCATCCAATTCTAAAAGTCGTACGATACTTTTTCGGCATTTTGGACGGATGTTGCACCTTGCACCGTAGATGTTGCACCCTGTGGATATTGATTCTTCGGAAGGCCATAATTGTTGGCTCGTTTAGAGTTACGGAAGCCATAACCAGTCAAAACGAAGATCTCTGTGAGTTCTACGGCTATGATCGCTTTAAGCCATCATTGGTTAGTTTCATACCCAAAAAATCTTATCCGCAACTCAATCGGGCCTTGGACGTTTTTTACCGTTCGTTCAATCGTCACGTGGATTTTTTCTGCAAAACGGGATCCCCGTGGCTGGTCTATGATTTACCATAGCCAGAGAGTAGTGCCCCATGGTACTGCTCCGTTTCAAATCCATGCATCCATTTCTAAAAGTCGTACGGCACTTTTTCGACATTTTGGACGGATGTTGCACCTTGCACCGTAGATGTTGCACATTGTGGATATTGATTATTCGGAAGGCCATAGCTGTTGGCTCGTTTAGAGTTACGGGAGCCATATCCAGTCAAAAGTAAGATCTCTATGAGTTCTACGGCTATGACCGCTTTAAGCCGTCACTGGTTAGTTTCATACCCAAAAAATCTTATCCGAAACTCAATCGGGCCTTTGACTTTTTTACCGTTCGTTCATTCGTCACGTGGATTTTTTCTGCTAAACGGGATCCCCGTGGCTGGTCTATGATTTACCATCGCCGGAGAGTGGTGCCCCATGGTACCACTCCGTTTCAAATCCATGCATCCATTTCTAAAAGTCGTACGGCACTTTTTCGGCATTTTGGACGGATGTTGCACCTTGCACCGTAGATGTTGCACCATGTGGATATTGATTCTTCGAAAGGCCATAATTGTTGGCTCGTTTAGAGTTACGGCATCCATAACCAATCAAAACGAAGATCTCTGTATGTTCTACGGCTATGACTGCTTTAAGCCGTCACTGGTTAGTCTCATACCCAAAAAATCTTATCCGAAACTCAATCGGGCCTTGGACGTTTTTTACCGTTCGTTCATTCGTCACGTGGATTTTTTCTGCAAAACGGGATCCCCGTGGCTGGTCTATGATTTACCATCGCCGGAGAGTGGTGCCCCATGGTACCGCTCCATTTCAAATCCATGCGTCCATTTCTAAAAGTCGTACGACACTTTTTCGGCATTTTGGACGGATGTTGCACCTTGCACCGTAGATGTTGCACCCTGTGGATATTGATTCTTCGGAAGGCCATAACTGTTGGCTCGTTTAGTGTTAAAGCAGCCATAACCAGTCAAAACTAAGATCTCTGTGAGTTCTACTGCTATGACTGCTTTAAGCCGTCACTGGTTAGTTTCATACCCAAAAAATCTTATCCGAAACTCAATCGGGCCTTGGACGTTTTTTACCGTTCGTTCATTCGTCACGTGGATTTTTTCTGCAAAACGGGATCCCCATGGCTGGTCTATGATTTACCATCGCCGGAGAGTGGTGCCCCATGGTACCGCTCCATTTCAAATCCATGCATCCATTTCTAAAAGTCGTACGGCTCTTTTTCGGCATTTTGGACGGATGTTGCACCTTGCACCGTAGATGTTGCACCTTGTGGATATTGATTCTTCGAAAGGCCATAACTGTTGGCTCGTTTAGAGTTACGAGAGCCATAACCAGTCAAAACGAAGATCTCTATGAGTTCTACGGCTATGACCGCTTTAAGCCGTCACTGGTTAGTTTCATACCCAAAAAATCTTATCCGAAACTCAATCGGGCCTTGGACGTTTTTTGCCGTTCGTTCATTCGTCACGTGGATTTTTTCTGCAAAACGGGATCCCCGTGGCTGGTCTACGATTTACCATCGTCGGAGAGTGGTCCCCCATTGTACAGATCCGTTTCAAATCCATGCATCCATTTCTAAAAGTTGTACGACAATTTTTGGGCATTTTGGACGGATGTTGCACCTTGCACCGTAGATGTTGCACATTGTGGATATTGATTATTCGGAAGGCCATAGCTGTTTGCTCGTTTAGAGTTACGGGAGCCATAACTAGTCAAAACTAAGATCTCTATGAGTTCTATGGCTATGACCGCTTTAAGCCGTCACTGGTTAGTTTCATACCCAAAAAATCTTATCCGAAACTCAATCGGGCCTTGGACGTTTTTTACCATTCTTTCATTCATCACGTGGATTTTTTCTGCAAAACGGGATCCCCCTAGCTGGTCTATGATTTACCATCGCCGGAGAGTTTTCCCCATGGTACCGCTTCGTTTCAAATTCATGCATCCATTTCTAAAAGTCGTACGACACTTTGTCGGCATTTTGGACGGATGTTGCACCTTGCACCGTAAATGTTGCACCCTATGGATATTGATTCTTCGGAAGGCCATAATAGTTGGCTCGTTTAGAGTTACGGCGGCCATAACCAGTCAAAACGAAGATCTCTGTGAGTTCTACGGCTATGACCGCTTTAAACCTTCACTGGTTAGTTTCATTCCCAAAAAATCTTATTCGAAACTCAATCGAGCCTTGGACGTTTTTTACCGTTCGTTCATTCGTCACGTGGATTTTTTCTGCAAAACGGGATCCCCGTGGCTGGTCTATTATTTACCATCACCGGAGAGTGGTGCCCCATGGTACTGCTCCATTTCAAATCCATGCATCCATTTCTAAAAGTCGTTCGACACTTTTTCGGCATTTTGGACGGATGTTGCGCCTTGCACCGTAGATGTTGCACCCTGTGGATATTGATTCTTCGGAAGGCCATAATTGTTGGCTCGTTTAGAGTTACGACAGCCATAACTAGCCAAAACGAAAATCGCTGTAAGTTCTACGGCTATGACCGCTTTAAGCCGTCACTGGTTAGTTTCATACCCAAAAAATCTTATCTCAAACTCAATCGGGCCTTGGACGTTATTTTCCGTTCGATCATTCGTCACGTGGATTTTTTCTGCAAAACGGGATCCCCATGGCTGGTCTATGATTTACCATCGCCGGAGAGTGGTGCCAAATGGTACCGCTCCGTTTCAAATCCATGCATCCATTTCTAAAAGTCGTACGACACTTTTTCAGCATTTTGGACGGATGTTGCACCTTGCACCGTAGATGTTGCACCCTGTGGATATTGATTCTTCGGAAGGCCATAACTGTTGGCTCGTTTAGAGTTACGGCAGCCATAACCAGTCAAAACAAAGATCTCCGTGAGTTCTACGGCTATGACTGTTTTAAGCCGTCACTGGTTAGTTTCATACCCAAAAAATCTTATCCAAAACTCAATCGGGACTTGGACGTTTTTTACCGTTCGTTCATTCGTCACGTGGATTTTTTCTATAAAATTGGATCCCCGTGACTGGTCTATGATTTACCATTGCCGGAGAGTGGTGCCCCGTGGTACCGCTCCGTTTCAAATCCATGCATCCATTACTAAAAGTCGTACGGCACTTTTTCGGTATTTTGGACGGATGTTGCACCATGCACCGTAGATGTTGCACCCTGTGGATATTGATTCTTCGGAAGGCCATAACTGTTGGCTCGTTTAGAGTTACGGGAGCCATAACCAATCAAAACGATGATCTATGTGAGTTCTACGGCTATGACAGCTTTAAACTGTCACTGGTTAGTTTCAAACCCAAAAAATCTTATCCGAACCTCAATCGGCCTTGGTCGTTTTTTACCGTTCGTTCATTCGTCATGTGGATTTTTTTCGCAAAACGGGATCCCTGTGGCTGGTCTATGATTTACCATTACCGGAGAGTGGTGCCCTATGGTATCGCTCTGTTTCAAGTCCATGCATCCATTTCTAAAAGTCGTACGATACTTTTTTGGCATTTTGGACGTATGTTGCACCTTGCACCGTAGATGTTGCACCCTATGGATATTGATTCTTCGGAAGGCCATAATTGTTGGCTCGTTCAGAGTTACGGAAGCCATAACCAGTCAAAACGAAGATCTCTGTGAGTTCTATGGCTTTGACCGCTTAAAGCCATCACTGGTTAGTTTCATACCCAAAAAATCTTATCCGCAACTCAATCGGGCCTTGGACGTTTTTTACCGTTCGTTCATTCGTCACGTGGATTTTTTCTGCAAACGGGATCGCCGTGGCTGGTCTATGATTTACCATCGCCAGAGAGTAGTGCCCCATGGTACCGCTCTGTTTCAAATCGATGCATCCATTTCTAAAAGTCGTACGACACTTTTTCGGCATTTTGGACGGATGTTGCACCTTCCACCGTAGATGTTGTACTTTGTGGATATTGATTATTCGGAAGGCTATAACTGTTGGCTCGTTTAGAGTTACGGGAGCCATAACCAGTCAAAACGAAGATCTCTGTGAGTTCTACGGCTTTGACAGCTTTAAGTCGTCACTGGTTAGTTTCATACCCAAAAAATCTTATACGAAACTCAATCGGGCCTTTCACGATTTTTACCGTTCGTTCATTCGTCACGTGGATTTTTTCTGCAAAACGGGATCCCCGTGGCTGGTCTATGATTTACCATCGCCGGAGAGTGGTGCCCCATGGTACCACTCCGTTTCAAATCCATGCATCCATTTCTAAAAGTCGTACGGCACTTTTTCGGCATTTCGGACGGATGTTGCACCTTGTACCGTAGAGGTTGCACCCTGTGGATATTTATTCTTCGGAAGGCCATAGCTGTTGGCTCGTTTATAGTTACGGCAGCCATAACCAGTCAAAACGAAGATCTCTGTAAGTTCTACGTCTATGACCGCTTTATGCCGTCACTGGTTAGTTTCATACCCAAAAAATCTTATCCGAAACTCAATCGAGCCTTGGACGTTTTTTACCGTTCGTTCATTTGTCACGTGGATTTTTTCTGCAAAATGGGATCCCCGCGGCTGGTCTATGATTTACCATCGCCGGAGAGTGGTGCCCCATGGTACCGCTCTATTTCAAATCTATGCGTCCATTTCTAAAAGTCGTACGGCACTTTTTCGGCATTTTGGACGGATGTTGCACCTTGCACCGTAGATGTTTCACCCTGTAGATATTGATTATTCGGAAGGCCATAACTGTTGGCTCGTTTAGAGTTACGGGAGCCATAACCAGTCAAAACGAAGATTTCTGTGAGTTCTACGGCTATGACCTCTTTTTAAGCCGTCACTGGTTAGTTTCATACTCAAAAAATCTTATCCGAAACTCAATCGGGCCTTGGACATTTTTTACCGTTCGTTCATTTGTCACGTGGATTTTTTCTGCAAAACAGGAACCCCGTGGCTGGTCTATGATTTACCATAGCCGGAGAGTGGTGCCCCATGGTAACGCTCCATTTCAAATCCATGCATCCAATTCTAAAAGTCGTACGACATTTTTCGGCATTTTGGACGGATGTTGCACCTTGCACCGTAGATGTTGCACCCTGTGGATATTGATTCTTCGGAAGGCCATAATTGTTGGCTCGTTTAGATTTACGGAAGCCATAACCAGTCAAAACGAAGATCTCTGTGAGTTCTACGGCTATGACCGCTTTAAGCCATCAATGGTTAGTTTCATACCCAAAAAATCTTATCCGCAACTCAATCGGGCCTTGGACGTTTTTTACCGTTCGTTCAATCGTCACGTGGATTTTTTCTGCAAAACGGGATCCCCGTGGCTGGTCTATGATTTACCATCGCCAGAGAGTAGTGCCCCATGGTACCGCTCCGTTTCAAATCCATGCATCCATTTCTAAAAGTCGTACGGCACTTTTTCGGCATTTTGGACAGATGTTGCACCTTCCACTGTAGATGTTGTACCCAGTGGATATTGAATATTCGGAAGGCCATAACTATTGGCTCGTTTAGAGTTACGGGAGCCATATCCAGTCAAAACGAAGATCTCTGTGAGTTCTATGGCTATGACAGCTTTAAGTCGTCACTGGTTAGTTTCATACCCAAAAAATCTTATTCGAAACTCAATCGGGCCTTTGACTTTTTTACCGTTCGTTCATTCGTCACGTGGATTTTTTCTGCAAAACGGGATCCCCGTGGCTGGTCTATGATTTACCATCGCCGGAGAGTGGTGCCCCATGGTACCACTCCGTTTCAAATCCATGCATCCATTTCTAAAAGTCGTATGGCACTTTTTCGGCATTTTGGACGGATGTTGCACCTTGCACCGTAGATGTTGCACCCTGTGGATATTGATTCTTCGGAAGGCCATAATTGTTGGCTCGTTTAGAGTTATGGCATCCATAACCAGTTAAAATGAAGATCTCTGTATGTTCTACGGCTATGACTGCTTTAAGCCGTCACTGGTTAGTTTCATACCCAAAAAATCTTATCCGAAACTCAATCGGGCCTTGGACGTTTTTTATCGTTCGTTCATTCGTCACGTGGATTTTTTCTGCAAAATGGGATCCCCGTGGCTGGTCTATGATTTACCATCGCCGGAGAGTGGTGCCCCATGGTACCGCTCCATTTCAAATCCATGCGTCAATTTCTAAAAGTCGTACGACACTTTTTCGGCATTTTGGATGGATGTTGCACCTTGCACCGTAGATGTTGCACCCTGTGGATATTGATTCTTCGGAAGGCCATAAATGTTGGCTCGTTTAGTGTTAAAGCAGCCATAACCAGTCAAAACTAAGATCTCTGTGAGTTCTACGGCTATGAATGCTTTAAGCCGTCACTAGTTAGTTTCATACCCAAAAAATCTTATCCGAAACTCAATCGGGCCTTGGACGTTTTTTACCGTTCGTTCATTCGTCACGTGGATTTTTTCTGCAAAACGGGATCCCCATGGCTGGTCTATGATTTACCATTGCCGGAGAGTGGTGCCCCATTGTACCGCTCCGTTTCAAATCCATGCATCCATTACTAAAAGTCGTAAGGCACCTTTTCGGCATTTTGGACGGATGTTGCACCTTGCATCGTAGATGTTGCACCCTGTGGATATTGATTCTTCGGAAGGCCATAACTATTGGCTCGTTTAGAGTTACGGGAGCCATAACCGATCAAAACGAAGATCTCTGTGAGTTCTACGGCTATGACTGCTTTAAGCTATCATTGGTTAGTTTCATACCCAAAAATCTTATCCGAACCTCAATCGGCCCTTGGACGTTTTTTACCGTTCGTTCATTCGTCACGTGGATTTTTTCTGCAAAACGGGATCCCCGCGGCTGGTCTATGAATTACCATCGCCGGAGAGTGGTGCCCCATTGTACCGCTCTGTTTCAAATCCATGCATCCATTTCTAAAAGTCGTACGGCACTTTTTCGGCATTTAGGACGGATGTTGCACCTTGCACCGTAGATGTTGCATCTTGTGGATATTGATTCTTCGAAAGGCCATAACTGTTGGCTCGTTTAGAGTTACAAGAGCCATAACCAGTCAAAACGAAGATCTCTGTGATTTCTACGGCTATGACCGCTTTAAGTCATCACTGGTTAGTTTCATACCCAAAAAATCTTATCCGAAACTCAATCGGGCCTTGGACGTTTTTTACCGTTCGTTCATTCGTCACGTGGATTTTTTCTGCAAAACGGGATCCCCGTGGCTGGTCTACGATTTACCATCGTCGGAGAGTGGTCCCCCATGGTACCGATCCGTTTCAAATCCATGCATCCATTTCTAAAAGTCGTACGACACTTTTAGAGTTACGGCAGTTTATTATTCGGAAGGCCATAGCAGTTGGCTCGTTTAGAGTTACGGCAACCATAACTAGTCAAATCCAAGATCTCTGTGAGTTCTACGGCTATGACCGCTTTAAGTCGTCACTGGTTGGTTTCATTCCCAAAAAATCTTATCCGAAACTCAATCGAGCGTTGGACGTTTTTTACCGTTCGTTCATTCATCACATGGATTTTTTCTGCAAAACGGGATCCCCGTGGTTGGTCTATGATTTACCATCGCCGGAGAGTGGTGCCCCATGGTACTGCTCCGTTTCAAATCCATGCATCCATTTGTAAAAGTCGTACGGCACTTTTTCGGCATTTGGGACGTATGTTGCGCCTTGCACCGTAGATGTTGCACCCTGTGGATATTGATTCTTCGGAAGGCCATAACTGTTGGCTCGTTTAGAGTTACGGCAACCATAACTAGTCAAAACGAAAATCTCTGTAAGTACTACGGCTATGACCACTTTAAGCCGTCACTGGTTAGTTTCATACCCAAAAAATCTTATCTGAAACTCAATCGGGCCTTGGACGTTTTTTACCGTTCGTTCATTCGTCACGTGGATTTTTTCTGAAAAACGGGATCCCCATGGCTGGTCTATGATTTACCATCGCCGGAGAGTGGTGCCCCATGGTACCGCTCCGTTTCAAATCCATGCATCCATTTCTAAAAGTCGTACGGCACTTTTTCAGCATTTTGGACGGATGTTGCAACTTGCACCGTAAATGTTGCACCCTATGGATATTGATTCTTCGGAAGGCCATAACTATTGGCTCGTTTAGTGTTAAAGCAGCCATAACCAGTCAAAACGAAGATCTTTGTGAGTTCTACGGCTATGACCGTTTTAAGCCGTCACTAGTTAGTTTCATACCCAAAAAATCTTATCCGAAACTCAATCGGGACTTGGACATTTTTACCGTTCGTTCATTCGTCACGTGGATTTTTTCTGCAAAACGGGATCCCCTTGGCTGGTCTATGATTTACCATTGCCGGAGAGTGGTGCCCCATGGTACCGCTCCGTTTCAAATCCATGCATCCATTACTAAAAGTCGTACGACACTTTTTCGGCATTTTGGACGGATGTTGCACCATGCACCGTAGATGTTGCACCCTGTGGATATTGATTCTTCGGAAGGCCATAACTGTTGGCTCGTTTAGAGTTACGGGAGCCATAACCAATCAAAACGAAGATCTCTGTGAGTTCTAAGGCTATGACAGCTTTAAACTGTCTCAAGTTAGTTTCAAACTAAAAAAATCTTATCCGAACCTCAATCGGCCTTGGACGTTTTTTACCGTTCGTTCATTCGTCACGTAGATTTTTTCCGCAAAATGAGATCCCCGTGGCTGGTCTATGACTTACCATCGCCGGAGAGTGGTGCCCTATGGTATCGCTCTGTTTCAAGTCCATGCATTCATTTCTAAAAGTCGTACGATACTTTTTCGGCATTTTGGACGGATGTTGCACCTTGCACCGTAGATGTTGCACCCTGTGGATATTGATTCTTCGGAAGGCCATAATTGTTGGCTCGTTTAGAGTTACGGAAGCCATAACCAGTCAAAACGAAGATCTCTATGAGTTCTATGGCTATGACCGCTTTAAGCCATCACTGGTTAGTTTCATACCCAAAAAATCTTATCCGCAACTCAATCGGGCCTTGGACGTTTTTTACCATTCTTTCATTCGTCACGTGGATTTTTTCTGCAAAACGGGATCCCCTTGGCTGGTCTATGATTTACCATCGTCGGAGAGTTTTTCCCCATGGTACCGCTCCGTTTCAAATCGATGCATCCATTTCTAAAAGTCGTACGACACTTTTTCGGCATTTTGGACAGATGTTGCACCTTGCACCGTAGTGTTGCACCCTATGGATATTGATTCTTCGGAAGGCCATAACAGTTGGCTCGTTTAGAGTTACGGCAGCCATAACCAGTCAAAACGAAGATCTCTGTGAGTTTTACGGCTATGACCGCTTTAAACCGTCACTGGTTAGTTTCATACCCAAAATATCTTATACGAAACTCAATCGGGCCTTTGACGTTTTTTACCGTTCGTTCATTCGTCACGTGGATTTTTTCTGTAAAACGGGATCCCCGTGGTTGGTCTATGATTTACCATCGTCGGAGAGTGGTGCCCCATGGTACCACTCCGTTTCAAATCCATGAATCCATTTCTAAAAGTCACACGGCACTTTTTCGGCATTTTGGACGGATTTTGCACCTTGCACCGTAGATGTTGCACCCTGTGGATATTGATTCTTCGGAAGGCCATAACTGCAGGCTCGTTTACAGTTACGACAGCCATAACCAGTCAAAACGAAGATCTTTGTAAGTTCTAGGTCTATGACCGATTTTAGCCGTCACTGTTTAGTTTCATACACAAAAAATCTTATCCAAAACTCAATCGGGCCTTGGACGTTTTTTACCGTTCGTTCATTTGTCACGTGGATTTTTTCTGCAAAACGGGATCCCCGTGGCTGGTCTATGATTCACCATCGCCGGAGAGTGGTGCCCTATGGTACCATTAAATTTCAAATCCATGCGTCCATTTCTAAAAGTCGTACGGTACTTTTTCGGCATTTTGGACGAATGTTGCACCTTGCACCGTAGATGTTTCACCCTGTGGATATTGATTATTCGGAAGGCCATAACTATTGGCTCGTTTAGAGTTACGGGATCCATAACCAGTCAAAAGGAAGATCTCTGTGAGTTCTACGGCTATGACCGCTTTAAGCCGTCACTGGTTAGTTTCATACCCACAAAATCTTATCCGAAACTCAATCGGGCCTTGGACGTTTTTTACCATTCTTTTATTCCTCACGTGGATTTTTTCTGCAAAACGGGATCCCCGTGGCTGGTCTATGATTTACAATCGCTGGAGAGTGGTGCCCCATGGTACCACTCCGTTTCAAATCCATGCATCCATTTCTAAAAGTCGTACGACACTTTTTCGGCATTTTGGACGGATGTTGCACCTTGCACCGTAGATGTTGCACCCTGTGGATATTGATTCTTCGGAAGGCCATAACCGTTGGCTCGTTTACAATTACGGCAGCCATAACCAGTCAAAACGAAGATCTCTGTATGTTCTACGTCTATGACCGCTTTAAGCCGTCACTGGTTAGTTTCATACCCAAAAATCTTATCCGAAACTCAATCGGGCCTTGGACGTTTTTTACCGTTCGTTCATTTGACACGTGGATTTTTTCTGCAAAACGGGATCCCCTTGGCTGGTCTATGATTTACCATCGCCGGAGAGTGGTTCCCCATGGTACCGCTCCATTTCAAATCCATGCGTCCATTTATAAAAGTCGTACGGCACTTTTTCGGCATTTTGGTCGGATGTTGCACCTTGCACCGTAGATGTTTCACCCTATGGATATAGATTATTCGGAAGGCCATAAATGTTGGCTCGTTTAGAGTTACGGAAGCCATAACCAGTCAAAACGAAGATCTTTGTGAGTTCTACGGCTATGACCGCTTTAAGCCGTCACTGTTAGTTTCATACCCAAAAAATCTTATCCGAAACTCAATCGGGCCTTGGACGTTTTTTACCATTCTTTTATTCGTCACGTGGATTTTTTCTGCAAAACGGGATCCCCCTGGCTGGTCTATGATTTACCATCGCCGGAGAGTTTTGCCCCATGGTACCGCTCCGTTTCAAATCCATGCATCCATTTCTAAAAGTCGTACGGCACTTTTTCGGCATTTTGGACGGATGTTGCACCTTGCACTGTAGATGTTGCACCCTATGGATTTTGATTCTTCGGAAGGCCATAACAGTTGGCTCGTTTAGAGTTACGGTAGGCTTAACCAGTCAAAACGAAGATCTCTGTGAGTTCTACGGCTATGACCGCTTTAAACCGTCACTGGTTAGTTTCATACCCAAAAAATCTTTTCCGAAATTCAATCGGGCCTTGGACGTTTTTTACTGTTCGTTCATTCGTCACGTGGATTTTTTCTGCAAAACGGGATCCCCGTGGCTGGTCTATAATTTACCATCGCCAGAGAGTGGTGCCCCATGGTACCTCTCCGTTTCAAATCCTTGCATCCATTTCTAAAAGTCGTACGGCACTTTTTCGGCATTTTGGACGGATGTTGCACCTTGCACCGTAGATGTTGCACCCTGTGGATATTGATTCTTCGGAAGGCCATAACTGTTGGCTTGTTTAGAGTTACGGGAGCCATATCTAGTCAAAACGAAGATCTCTGTGAGTTCTACGGCTATGATAGCTTTAAGCCATCACTGGTTAGTTTCATACCCAAAAAATCTTATCCGAAACTCAATCGGGCCTTACATGTTTTTTACCGTTCGTTCATTCGTCACGTGGATTTTTTCTGCAAAACGGGATCGCCATGGCTGGTCTATGATTTACCATCGCCGGAGAGTGGTGCCCTATGGTACCACTCCATTTCAAATCCATGCATCCATTACTAAAAGTCGTACGGCACTTTTTCAGCCTTTTGGATGGATGTTGCACCTTGCATCGTAGATGTTGCACACGGTGGATATTGATTCTTCGGAAGGCCATAACTGTTGGCTCGTTTAGAGTTACGGGAGCCATAACCGGTCAAAACGAAGATCTCTGTGATTTCTACGGCTATGACTTCTTTAAGCCATCACTGGTTAGTTTCATACCCAAAAAATCTTATCCAAAACTCAATCGGGCCTTGGACGTTTTTTACCGTTCGTTCATTCGTCACTTGGACTTTTTCTGCAAAACGGGATCCCCGTGGCTGGTCTACGATTAACCATCACCGGAGAGTGGTGCCCCATGGTACCGCTCCGTTTCAAATCCATGCATCCATTTCTAAAAGTCGTACGGCACTTTTTCGGCATTTTGGACGGATGTTGCACCTTGCACCGTAGATGTTGCACCCTGTGGATATTGATTCTTCGGAAGGCCATAACTATTGGCTCGTTTAGAGTTACGGCAGCCATAACCAGTCAAAACGAAGATCTTTGTGAGTTCTACAGCTATGACCGCTTTAAGCCGTCACTGGTTAATTTCATACCCAAAAAATCTTATCCGAAACTCAATCGGGCCTTGGACGCTTTTTACCGTTCGTTCATTCGTCACGTGGATTTTTTCTGCAAAACGGGATCCCCGTAGCTGGTCTATGATTTACCATCGCCGGAGAGTGGTGCCCCATGGTACCGCTCCATTTCAAATCCATGCATCCATTTCTAAAAGTCGTACGGCACTTTTGCGGCATTTTGGACGGATGTTGCACCTTGCACCGTAGATGTTGCACCCTGTGGATATTGATTCTTCGGAAGGCCATAACTTTTGGCTCGTTTAGAGTTACGGGAACCATAACCAGTCAAAGCGAAGATCTCTGTGAGTTCTACGTCTTTGACCGCTTTAAGCCATCACTGGTTAGTTTCATACCCAAAAAATCTTTTTCAAAACTCAATCGGGCCTTGGACATTTTTTACCGTTCGTTCATTCGTCACGTGGATTTTTTCTGCAAAACGGGATCCCCGTGGCTGGTCTACGATTTACCATCGTTGGAGAGTGGTGCCTTATGGTACCGCTCCGTTTCAAATCCATGCATCCATTTCTAAAAGTTGTACGACACTTTTTCGGCATTTTGGACGGATGTTGCACCTTGCACCGTAGATGTTGCACCCTGTGGATATAGATTATTCGGAAGGCCATAACTGTTGGCTCGTTTAGAGTTACGGGAGCCATAACCAGTCAAAACGAAGACCACTGGGAGTTCTACTGCTATGACCGCTTTAAGCCGTCACTGGTTAATTTCATACCCAAAAAATCTTATCCGAAACTCAATCGGGCCTTGGACGCTTTTTACCGTTCGTTCATTCGTCACGTGGATTTTTCTGCAAAACGGGATCCCCGTAGCTGGTCTATGATTTACCATCGCCGGAGAGTGGTGCCCCATGGTACCGCTCCATTTCAAATCCATGCATCCATTTCTAAAAGTCGTACGGCACTTTTGCGTCATTTTGGACGGATGTTGCACCTTGCACCGTAGATGTTGCACCCTGTGGATATTGATTCTTCGGAAGGCCATAACTTTTGGCTCGTTTAGAGTTACGGGAGCCATAACCAGTCAAAACGAAGATTTCTGTGTGTTCTACGGCTATGACCGCTTTAAACCGTCACTGGTTAGTTTCATACCCAAAAAATCTTATCCGAAACTCAATCGGGCCTTGGATGTTTTTTACCGTTCATTCATTCGTCACTTGGATTTTTTCTACAAAACGGGATCCCCGTGGCTGGTCTATGATTTACCATCGCCGAAGAGTGGTGGCCCATAGTACCGCTCCGTTTCAAATCCATGCATCCATTTCTAAAAGTCGTACGGCACTTTTTCGGCATTTTGGACGGATGTTGCACCTTGCACCGTAGATGTTGCACCCTGTGGATATTGATTCTTCGGAAGGCCATAACTGTTGGCTCGTTTAGAGTTACGGTAGCCATAACTAGTCAAAACAAAAATCTCTGTAAGTTCTACGGTTATAACCGCTTTAAGCCGTCACTGGTTAGTTTCATACCCAAAAAATCTTATCTGAAACTCAATCGGGCCTTGGACGTTTTTTACCGTTCGTTTATTCGTCACGTGGATTTTTTCTGCAAAATGGGATCCCCATGGCTGGTCTATGATTTACCATCGCCGGAGAGTGGTGCCCCATGGTACCGCTCCGTTTCAAATCCATGCATCCATTTCTAAAAGTCGTACGGCACTTTTTCATCATTTTGGACGGATGTTGCACCTTGCACTGTAGATGTTGCACCCTATGGATATTGATTCTTCGGAAGGCCATAACAGTTGGCTCGTTTAGAGTTACGGCAGCCATAACACATCAAAACGAAGATCTCTGTGAGTTCTACGGCTATGACCGCTTTAAGCCGTCACTGGTTAGTTTTATACCCAAAAAATCTTATCCGAAACTCAATCGAGCCTTGGATGTTTTTTACCGTTCGTTCATTCGTCACGTGGATTTTTTCTGCAAAAACGGGATCCCCGTGGCTGGTCTACGATTTACCATTGTCGGAGAGTGGTGCCCATGGTACCGCTCCGTTTCAAATCCATGCATCCATTTGTAAAAGTTGTACGGCACTTTTTCGGTATTTTGGACGGATGTTGCACCTTGCACCGTAGATGTTGCACCCTGTTGATATTGATTATTCGTAAGGCCATAACTGTTGGCTCGTTTAGAGTTACGGGAGCCATAACTAGTCAAAACGTATACCACTGTGAGTTCTACGGCTATGACCGCTTTAAGCCGTCACTGGTTAGTTTTATACCCAAAAAATCTTATCCGAAACTCAATCGGGCCTTGGACGTTTTTTTACCATTCTTTCATTCGTCACGTGGATTTTTTCTGCAAAACGAGATCCCCCTGGCTGGTCTATGATTTACCATCGCCGGAGAGTTTTTCCCCATGGTACCGCTCCGTTTCAAATCCATGCATCCATTTCTAAAAGTCGTACGACACTTTTTCGGCATTTTGGAAGGGTGTTGCACCTTGCACCGTAGATGTTGCACCCAATGGATATTGATTTTTCGGAAGGCCATAACGGTTGGCTCGTTTAGAGTTAGGGCAGCCATAACCAGTCGAGTTCTACGGCTATGACCGCTTTAAACCGTCACTGGTTAGTTTCATACCCAAAAAATCTTATCCGAAACTCAATCGGGCCTTGGACGTTTTTTACCGTTCGTTCATTCGTCACGTGGATTTTTTCTGCAAAACAGGATCCCCGTGGCTGGCCTATGATTTACCATCGCCGGAGAGTGGTGCCCCATGGTACCGCTCCGTTTCAAATCCATGCATCCATTTCTAAAAGTCATACGGCACTTTTTCAGCATTTTCGACGGATGTTGCACCTTGCACCGTAGATGTTGCACCCTATGGATATTGATTCTTCGGAGGCCATAACTGTTGGCTCGTTTAGAGTTACGGTAGCCATAACCAGTCAAAACAAAGATCTCTGTGAGTTCTACGGTTATGACCGTTTTAAACCGTCACTGGTTAGTTTCATACCCAAAAAATCTTATCCGAAACTCAATCGGGACTTGGACGTTTTTTACCGTTTGTTCATTCGTCACGTGGATTTTTTCTGCAAAACGGGATCCCCGTGGCTAGTCTATGATTTACCATCGTCGGAGAGTGGTGCCCCATGGTACCGCTCCGTTTCAAATCCATGCTTCCAATTCTAAAAGTCGTACGGCACTTTTTCGACATTTTGGACGGATGTTGCACCTTGCACCGTAGATGTTGCACCCTGTGGATATTGATTCTTCTGAAGGCCATAACTGTTGGCTCGTTTAGAGTTACGGCAGCCATAACCAGTCAAAACGAAGATCTCTGTGAGTTCTACGGCTATGACCGTTTTAAGCCGTCACTGGTTAGTTTCATACCCAAAAAATCTTATCCGAAACTCAATCGGGACTTGGACGTTTTTTACCGTTCGTTCATTCGTCACGTGGATTTTTTCTGCAAAACGGGATCCCCGTGGCTGGTCTTTGATTTACCATCGCCGGAGAGTGGTGCCCCATGGTACCGCTCCGTTTCAAATCCATGCATCCATTTCTAAAAGTCATACGGCACTTTTTCTGCATTTTCGACGGATGTTGCACCTTGCACCGTCGATGTTGCACTCTGTGGATATTGATTCTTCGGAGGCCATAACTGTTGGCTCGTTTAGAGTTACGGTAGCCATAACCAGTCAAAACGAAGATCTCTGTGAGTTCTACGGCTATGACCGCTTTAAGCTGTCACTGGTTAGTTTTATACCCAAAAAATCTTATCCGAAACTCATTCGAGCCTTGGATGTTTTTTACCGTTCGTTCATTCGTCACGTGGATTTTTTCTACAAAACGGGATCCCCGTGGCTGGTCCACGATTTACCATCGTCGGAGAGTGGTGCCTATGGTACCGCTCCGTTTCAAATCCATGCATCCATTTCTAAAAGTTGTACGTCAATTTTTCGGCATTTTGGAAGGATGTTGCACCTTGCACCGTAGATGTTGCACCCTGTGGATATTGATTATTCGGAAGGCCATAACTGTTGGCTTGTTTAGAGTTACGGGAGCCATAACTAGTCAAAATAAAGACCACTGTGAGTTCTACGGCTATGACCGCATTAAGCCGTCAATGGTTAGTTTCATACCCAAAAAATCTTATCCGAAACTCCTGGCTGGTCTATGATTTACCATCGCCGGAGAGTTTTGCCCCATGGTACCGCTCCGTTTCAAATCCATGCATCCATTTCTAAAATTCGTACGGCACTTTTTCGTCCTTTTGGAAGGATGTTACACCTTGATCCGTAGATGTTGCACCCAATGGATATTGATTCTTCGAAAGGCCATAACGGTTGGCTTGTTTAGAGTTACGGCAGCCATAACCGATCAAAACGAAGATCTCTGTGAGTTCTACGGCTATGACTGCTTTAAGCTATCATTGGTTAGTTTCATACCCAAAAAATCTTATCCGAACCTCAATCGGCCCTTGGACGTTATTTACCGTTCGTTCATTCCTCACGTGGATTTTTTCTGCAAAACGGGATCCCCATGGCTGGTCTATGAATTACCATCGCCGGAGAGTGGTGCCCCATGGTACCGCTCTGTTTCAAATCCATGCATCCATTTCTAAAAGTCGTACGGCACTTTTTCGGCATTTAGGACGGATGTTGCACCTTGCACCGTAGATGTTGCACCTTGTGGATATTGATTCTTCGAAAGGCCATAACTGTTGGCTCGTTTAGAGTTACGAGAGCCATAACCAGCCAAAACGAAGATCTCTGTGAGTTCTACGGCTATGACCGCTTTAAGCCCTCACTGGTTAGTTTCATACCCAAAAATTCTTATCCGAAACTCAATCGGGCCTTGGACGTTTTTTACCGTTCGTTCATTCGTCACGTGGATTTTTTCTGCAAAACGGGATCCCCGTGGCTGGTCTACGATTTACCATCATCGGAGAGTGGTCCCCCATGGTACCGATCCGTTTCAAATCCATGCATCCATTTCTAAAAGTTGTACGGCACCTTTTCAGCATTTTGGATGGATGTTGCACCTTGCACCGTAGATGTTGCACCCTGTGGATATTGATTATTCGGAAGGCCATAGCTGTTTGCTTGTTTAGAGTTACGGGAGCCATAACTAGTCAAAACGAAGATCTCTGTGAGTTCTACGGCTATGACCGCTTTAAGCCGTCACTGGTTAGTTTCATACCCAAAAAATCTTATCCGAAACTCAATCGGGCCTTGGACGTTTTTTACCATTCTTTCATTCGTCACGTGGATTTTTTCTGCAAAACGGGATCCCCCTGGCTGGTCTATGATTTACCATCGCCGGAGAGTTTTTCCCCATGGTACCGCTCCGTTTCAAATCCATGCACCCATTTCTAAAAGTCGTACGACACCTTTTCGGCATTTTGGACGGATGTTGCACCTTGCACCGTAGATGTTGCACCCTATGGATATTGATTCTTCGGAAGGCCATAACAGTTGGCTCGTTTAGAGTTACGGCAACCATAACCAGTCAAAACGAAGATCTCTGTGAGTTCTACGGCTATGACCGCTTTAAACCATCAATGGTTGGTTTCATTCCCAAAAAATCTTATCCGAAACTCAATCGAGCGTTGGACGTTTTTTACCGTTCGTTCATTCGTCACGTGGATTTTTTCTGCAAAACGGGATCCCCGTGGCTGGTCTATGATTTACCATCACCGGAGAGTGGTGCCCCATGGTACTGCTCCGTTTCAAATCCATGCATCCATTTCTAAAAGTCATACGACACTTTTTCGGCATTTGGGACGGATGTTGCGCCTTGCACCGTAGATGTTGCACCCTGTGGATATTGATTCTTCGGAAGGCCATAACTGTTGGCTCGTTTAGAGTTACGACAGCCATAACTAGTCAAAATGAAAATCTCTGTAAGTTCTACGGCTATGACCACTTTAAGCCGTCACTGGTTAGATTCATACCCAAAAAATCTTATCTGAAACTCAATCGGGCCTTGGACGTTTTTTACCGTTCGTTGATTCGTCACGTGGATTTTTTCTGAAAAAGGGGATCCCCTTGGCTGGTCTATGATTTACCATCGCCGGAGAGTGGTGCCCCATAGTACCGCTCCGTTTCAAATCCATGCATCCATTTCTAAAAGTCGTACGACACTTTTTCAGCATTTTGGACGGATGTTGCAACTTGCACCGTAGATGTTGCACCCTATGGATATTGATTCTTCGGAAGGCCATAACTGTTGGCTCGTTTAGTGTTAAAGCAGCCATAACCAGTCAAAACGAAGATCTTTGTGAGTTCTACGGCTATGACCGTTTTAAGCCGTCACTGGTTAGTTTCATACCCAAAAAATCTTATCCGAAACTCAATCGGGACTTGGACATTTTTTACCGTTCGTTCATTCGTCACGTGGATTTTTTCTGCAAAACGGGATACCCTTGGCTGGTCTATGATTTACCATTGCCAGAGAGTGGTGCCCCATGGTACCGCTCCGTTTCAAATCCATGCATCCATTACTAAAAGTCGTACGGCACTTTTTCGGCATTTTGGACGGATGTTGCACCATGCACCGTAGATGTTGCACCCTATGGATATTGATTCTTCGGAAGGCCATAACTGTTGGCTCGTTTAGAGTTACGGGAGCCATAACCAATCAAAACGAAGATCTCTGTGAGTTCTACGGCTATGACAGCTTTAAACTGTCACTGGTTAGTTTCAAACCCAAAAAATCTTATCCGAACCTCAATCGGCCTTGGACGTTTTTTACCGTTCGTTCATTCGTCACGTGGATTTTTTCCGCAAAATGGGATCCCCGTGGCTGGTCTATGACTTACCATCGCCGGAGAGTGGTGCCCTATGGTATCGCTCTGTTTCAAGTCCATGCATCCATTTCTAAAAGTCGTACGATACTTTTTCGGCATTTTGGACGGATGTTGCACCTTGCACCGTAGATGTTGCACCCTGTGGATATTGATTCTTCGGAAGGCCATAATTGTTGGCTCGTTCAGAGTTACGGAAGCCATAACCAGTCAAAACGAAGATCTCTGTGAGTTCTACGGCTATGACCGCTTTAAGCCATCACTGTTTAGTTTCATACCCAAAAAATCTTATCCGCAACTCAATCGGACCTTGGACATTTTTTACCATTCTTTCATTCGTCACGTGGATTTTTTCTGCAAAACGGGATCCCCCTGGCTGGTCTATGATTTACCATCGTCGGAGAGTTTTTCCCCATGGTAACGCTCCGTTTCAAATCGATGCATCCATTTCTAAAAGTCGTATGACACTTTTTCGGCATTTTGGACGGATGTTGCACCTTGCACCGTAGTGTTGCACCCTATGGATATTGATTCTTCGGAAGGCCATAACAGTTGGCTCGTTTAGAGTTACGGCAGCCATAACCAGTCAAAACGAAGATCTCTGTGAGTTTTACGGCTATGACCGCTTTAAACCGTCACTGGTTAGTTTCATACACAAAAAATCTTATACGAAACTCAATCGGGCCTTTAACGTTTTTTACCGTTCGTTCATTCGTCACGTGGATTTTTTCTGCAAAACGGGATCCCCGTGGCTGGTCTATGATTTACCATCGTCGGAGAGTGGTGCCCCATGGTACCACTCCGTTTCAAATCCATGAATCCATTTCTAAAAGTAGCACGGCACTTTTTCGGCATTTTGGACGGATGTTGCACCTTGCACCGTAGATGTTGCACCCTATGGATATTGATTCTTCGGAAGGCCATAACTGTTGGCTCGTTTACAGTTACGGCAGCCATAACCAGTCAAAACGAAGATCTCTGTAATTTCTACGTCTATGACCGCTTTAAGCCGTCACTGGTTAGTTTCATACCCAAAAAATCTTATCCAAAACTCAATCGGGCTTTGGACGTTTTTTACCGTTCGTTCATTTGTCATGTGGATTTTTTCTGCAAAACGGGATCCCCGTGGCTGGTCTATGATTTACCATCGCCGGAGAGTGGTGCCCTATGGTACCTTTCCATTTCAAATCCATGCGTCCATTTCTAAAAGTCGTACGGCACTTTTTTGGCATTTTGGACGAATGTTGCACCTTGCACCGTAGATGTTTCACCTTGTGGATATTGATTATTCGGAAGGCCATAACTATTGGCTCGTTTAGAGTTACGGGAGCCATAACCAGTCAAAAAGAAGATCTCTGTGAGTTCTACGGCTATGACCGCTTTAAGCCGTCACTGGTTAGTTTCATACCCAAAAAATCTTATCCGAAACTCAATCGGGCCTTGGACGTTTTTTACCATTCTTTTATTCGTCACGTGGATTTTTTTTGCAAAACGGGATCCCCGTGGCTGGTCTATGATTTACAATCGCTGGAGAGTGGTGCCCCATGGTACCACTCCGTTTCAAATCCATGCATCCATTTCTAAAAGTCGTACGGCACTTTTTCAGCATTTTGGACGGATGTTGCACCTTGCACCGTAGATGTTGCACCCTGTGGATATTGATTCTTCGGAAGGCCATAACTGTTGGCTCGTTTAGAGTTACGGGAGCCATAACCAGTCAAAACGAAGATTTCTGTGAGTTCTACGGCTATGACTTCTTTAAGCCGTCACTGTTTATTTTCATACCCAAAAAATCTTATCCGAACCTCAATCGGGCCTTGGACGTTTTTTACCGTTCGTTCATTCGTCACGTGGATTTTTTTTGCAAAACGGGATCCCCGTGGCTGGTCTATGATTTACCATTGCCGGAGAGTGGTGCCCCATAGTACCGCTCCATTTCAAATCCATGCGTCCATTTATAAAAGTCGAACGACACTTTTTCGGCATTTTGGACGGATGTTGCACCTTGCACCGTAGATGTTTCACCCTGTGGATATTGATTATTCGGAAGGCCATAAATGTTGGCTCGTTTAGAGTTACGGGAGCCATAACCAGTCAAAACGAAGATCTCTGTGAGTTCTACGGCTATGACCGCTTTAAGCCGTCACTGGTTAGTTTCATACCCAAAAAATCTTATCCGAAACTCAATCGGGCGTTGGACGTTTTTTACCATTCTTTTATTCGTCACGTGGATTTTTTCTGCAAAATGGGATCCCCCTGGCTGGTCTATGATTTACCATCACCGGAGAGTTTTGCCCCATGGTACCGCTCCGTTTCAAATCCATGCATCCATTTCTAAAAGTCGTACGGCACTTTTTCGGCATTTTGGACGGATGTTGCACCTTGCACTGTAGATGTTGCACCCTATCGATTTTGATTCTTCGGAAGGCCATAACAGTTGGCTCGTTTAGAGTTACGGCAGGCATAACCAGTCAAAACGAAGATCTCTGTGAGTCCTACGGCTATGACCGCTTTAAACCGTCACTGGTTAGTTTCATACCCAAAAAATCTTATCCGAAATTCAATCGGGCCTTGGACGTTTTTTACTGTTCGTTCACTCGTCACGTGGATTTTTTCTGCAAAACGGGATCCCCGTGGCTGGTCTACAATTTACCATCGCCAGAGAGTGGTGCCCCATGGTACCGCTCCGTTTCAAATCCTTGCATCCATTTCTAAAAGTCGTACGGCACTTTTTCGGCATTTTGGACGGATGTTGCACCTTGCACCGTAGATGTTGCACCTTGTGGATATTGATTCTTCGGAAGGCCATAACTGTTGGCTTGTTTAGAGTTACGGGAGCCATATCCAGTCAAAACAAAGATCTCTGTGAGTTCTACGGCTATGATAGCTTGAAGACATCACTGGTTAGTTTCATACCCAAAAAATCTTATCCGAAACTCAATCGGGCCTTGCACGTTTTTTACCGTTCGTTCATTCGTCACGTGGATTTTTTCTGCAAAACGGGATCCCCGTGGCTGGTCTATGATTTACCATCACCGGAGAGTGGTGCCCCATGGTACCGCTCCATTTCAAATCCATGCATCCATTACTAAAAGTCGTACGACACTTTTTCGGCCTTTTGGATGGATGTTTCACCTTGCATCCTAGATGTTGCACCCGGTGGATATTGATTCTTCGGATGGCCATAACTGTTGGCTCGTTTAGAGTTACGGGAGCCATAACCGGTCAAAACGAAGATCTCTGTGATTTCTACGGCTATGACTTCTTTAAGCCATCACTGGTTAGTTTCATACCCAAAAAATCTTATCCAAAACTCAATCGGGCCTCGGACATTTTTTACCGTTCGTTCATTCGTCACTTGGACTTTTTCTGCAAAACGGGATCCCCGTGGCTGGTCTACGATTTACCATCACCGGAGAGTGGTGCCCCATGGTACCGCTCCGTTTCAAATCCATGCATCCATTTCTAAAAGTTGTACGGCACTTTTTCGGCATTTTGGACGGATGTTGCACCTTGCACCGTAGATGTTGCACCCTGTGGATATTGATTATTCGGAAGGTCATAACTGTTGGCTCGTTTAAAGTTACGGGAGCCATAACCAGTCAAAACGAAGATCTCCGTCAGTTCTACGGTTATGGCCGCTTTAAGCCGTCATTGGTTAGTTTCATACCCAAAAAATCTTATCCGAAACTCAATCGGGCCTTGGATGTTTTTTACCATTCTTTCATTCGTCACGTGGATTTTTTCTACGAAACGGGATCCCCTTGGCTGGTCTATGATTTACCATCGCCGGAGAGTTTTGCTCCATGGTACCGCTTTGTTTCAAATCCATGCATCCATTTCTAAAAGTCGTACGACATTTTTTCGGCATTTTGGACGGATGTTGCACCTTGCACCGTAGATGTTGCACCCAATGGATATTGATTCTTCGGAAGGCCATAACAGTTGGCTCGTTTAGAGTTACGGCAGCCATAACCAGTCAAAATGAAGATCTCTGTGAGTTCTACGGCTATGACCGCTTTAAATCGTCACTGGTTAGTTTCATACCCAAAAAACCTTATCCGAAACTCAATCGGGCCTTGGATGTTTTTTACCGTTCGTTCATTCGTCACGTGGATTTTTTCTGCAAAACGGGATCCCCGTGGCTGGTCTATGATTTACCATCGCCGGATAGTGGTGCCCCATGGTACCGCTCCGTTTCAAATCCATGCATCCATTTCTAAAAGTCGTACGGAACTTTTTCGGCATTTTGGACGGATGTTGCACCTTGCACCGTAGATGTTGCACCCTGTGGATATTGATTCTTCGGAAATCCGTAACTGTTTGCTCGTTTAGAGTTACGGCAGCCATAACTAGTCAAAACGAAAATCTCTGTAAGTTATACGGCTATGACCGCTTTAAGTTGTCACTGGTTAGTTTCATACCCAAAAAATCTTATCCGAAACTCAATCGGGCATTGGACGTTTTTTACCGTTCGTTCATTCGTCATGTGAATTGTTTCTGCAAAACGGGATCCCTGTGGCTGGTCTATGATTTACCATCGTCGGAGAGTGGTGCCCCATGGTACCGCTCCATTTCAAATCCATGCATCCATTTCTAAAAGTCGTACGACACTTTTTCAGCATTTTGGACGGATGTTGCACCTTGCACTGTAGATGTTGCACCATATGGATATTGATTCTTCGGAAGGCTATAACAGGTGGCTCGTTTAGAGTTACGGCAGCCATAACCAGTCAAAACGAAGATCTTTGTGAGTTCTACGGCTATGACCGCTTTAAGCCGTCACTGGTTAATTTAATACCCAAAAAATTTTTATCCGAAACTCAATCGGGCCTTGGACGCTTTTTACCGTTCGTTCATTCGTCACGTGGATTTTTTCTACAAAACGGGATCCCCGTAGCTGGTCTATGATTTACCATCGCCGGAGAGTGGTGCCCCATGGTACCGCTCCATTTCAAATCCATGCATCCATTTCTAAAAGTCGTACGGCACTTTTGCGGCATTTTGGACGGATGATGCACCTTGCACCGTAGATGTTGCACCCTATGGATATTGATTCTTTGGAAGGCCATAACTTTTGGCTTGTTTAGAGTTACGGGAGCCATAACCAGTCAAAACGAAGATCTCTGTGAGTTCTACGGCTATGAACGCTTTAAGCCATCATTGGTTAGTTTCATACCCAAAAAATCTTATTCGAAACTCAATCGGGCATTGGACATTTTTTACCGTTCGTTCATTCGTCACGTGGATTTTTTCTGCAAAATGGGATCCCCGTGACTGGTCTACGATTTACCATCGTTGGAGACTGGTGCCCCATGGTACCGCTCCGTTTCAAATCCATGCATCCATTTCTAAAAGTTGTACGGCACTTTTTCGGCATTTTGGACAGATGTTGCACCTTGCACCATAGATGTTGCACCCTGTGGATATTGATTCTTTGGAAATCCGTAACTGTTTGCTCGTTTAGAGTTACGGCAGCCATAACTAGTCAAAACGAAAATCTCTGTAAGTTATACGGCTATGACCGCTTTAAGTTGTCACTGGTTAGTTTCATACCCAAAAAATCTTATCCGAAACTCAATCGGGCCTTGGACGCTTTTTACTGTTCGTTCATTCGTCACGTGGATTGTTTCTGCAAAACGGGATCCCCGTAGCTGGTCTATGATTTACCATCGCCGGAGAGTGGTGCCCCATGGTACCGCTCCATTTCAAATCCATGCATCCATTTCTAAAAGTCGTACGGCACTTTTGCGGCATTTTGGACGGATGTTGCACCTTGCACCGTAGATGTTGCACCCTGTGGATATTGATTCTTCGGAAGGCCATAACATTTGGCTCGTTTTGAGTTACGGGAGCCATATCCAGTCAAAACGAAGATCTCTGTGAGTTCTACGGCTATGACCGCTTTAAACCGTCACTGGTTAGTTTCATACCCAAAAAATCTTATCCGAAACTCAATCGGGCCTTGGACGTTTTTTACCATTCGTTCATTCGTCACGTGGATTTTTTCTACAAAACGGGATCCCCATGGCTGGTCTATGATTTACCATCGCCGAAGAGTGGTGGCCCATGGTACCGCTCCGTTTCAAATCCATGCATCCATTTCTAAAAGTCGTACGGCACTTTTTCGGCATTTTTGACGGATGTTGCACCTTGCACCGTAGATGTTGCACCCGGTGGATATTGATTCTTCGGAAGGCCATAACTGTTGGCTCGTTTAGAGTTACGGTAGCCATAACTAGTCAAAACGAAAATCTCTGTAAGTTCTACGGATATAACCGCTTTAAGCTGTCACTGGTTAGTTTCATACCCAAAAAATCTTATCTGAAACTCAATCGGGCCTTGGACGTTTTTTACCGTTCGTTTATTCGTCACTTGGATTTTTTCTGCAAAATGGGATCCCCGTGGCTGGTCTATTATTTACCATCGCCGGAGAGTGGTGCCCCATGGTACCGCTCCGTTTCAAATCCATGCATCCACTTCTAACAGTCGTACGGCACTTTTTCATCATTTTGGACGGATGTTGCACCTTGCACTGTAGATGTTGCACCCTATGGATATTGATTCTTCGGAAGGCCATAACAGTTGGCTCGTTTAGAGTTACGGCAGCCATAACACATCAAAACGAAGAACTCTGTGAGTTCTACGGCTATGACCGCTTTAAGCCGTCACTGGTTAGTTTTATACCAAAAAAATCTTATCCGAAACTCAATCGAGCTTTGGATGTTTTTTACCGTTCGTTCATTCGTCACGTGGATTTTTTCTGCAAAACGGGAACCCCGTGGCTGGTCTACGATTTACCATCGTCGGAGAGTGGTGCCCATGGTACCGCTCCATTTCAAATCCATGCATCCATTTCTAAAAGTTGTACGGCACTTTTTCGGTATTTTGGACGGATGTTGCACCTTGCACCGTAGATGTTGCACCCTGTTGATATTGATTATTCGTAAGGCCATAACTGTTGGCTCGTTTAGAGTTACGGGAGCCATAACTAGTCAAAACGAAGACCACTGTGAGTTCTACGGCTATGACCGCTTTAAGCCGTCACTGGTTAGTTTTATACCCAAAAAAACTTATCCGAAACTCAATCGGGCCTTGGACATTTTTTACCATTCTTTCATTCGTCACGTGGATTTTTTCTGCAAAATGAGATCCCCCTGGCTGGTCTATGATTTACCATCGTCGGAGAGCTTTTCCCCATGGTACCGCTCCGTTTCAAATCCATGCATCCGTTTCTAAAAGTCGTACGACACTTTTTCGGCATTTTGGAAGGGTGTTGCACCTTGCACCATAGATGTTGCACCCAATGGATATTGATTTTTCGGAAGGCCGTAACGGTTGGCTCGTTTAGAGTTAGGGCAGCCATAACCAGTCGAGTTCTACGGCTATGACCGCTTTAAACCGTCACTGGTTAGTTTCATTCCCCAAAAAATCTTATCCGAAACTCAATCGGGCCTTGGACGTTTTTTACCGTTCGTTCATTCGTCACGTGGATTTTTTCTGCAAAACAGGATCCCCGTGGCTGGCCTATGATTTACCATCGCCGAATAGTGGTGCCCCATGGTACCGCTCCGTTTCAAATCCATGCATCCATTTCTAAAAGTCATACGGCACTTTTTCAGCATTTTCGACGGATGTTGCACCTTGCACCGTAGATGTTGCACCCTGTGGATATTGATTCTTCGGAGGCCACAACTGTTGGCTCGTTTAGAGTTACGGCAGCCATAACCAGTCAAAACAAAGATCTCTGTGAGTTCTACGGTTATGACCATTTTAAGCCGTCACTGGTTAGTTTCATACCCAAAAAATCTTATCTGAAACTCAATCGGGCCTTGGACGTTTTTTACCGTTCGTTCATTCGTCACGTGGATTTTTTCTGCAAAACGGGATCCCCGTGGCTAGTCTATGATTTACCATCGCCGGAGAGTGGTGCCCCATGGTACCGCTCCGTTTCAAATCCATGCATCCAATTCTAAAAGTCGTACGGCCCTTTTTCGGCATTTTGGACGGATGTTGCAACTTGCACCGTAGATGTTGCACCCTGTGGATATTGATTCTTCGGAAGGCCATAACTGTTGGCTCGTTTAGAGTTACGGCAGCCATAACCAGTCAAAACGAAGATCTCTGTGAGTTCTACGGCTATGACTGCTTTAAGCCGTCACTGGTTAGTTTCATACCCAAAAAATCTTAGCCGAAACTCAATCGGGCCTTGGATGTTTTTTACCGTTCGTTCATTCGTCACGTGGATTTTTTCTGCACAACGGGATCCCTGTTTGTACCAAAAATGGGCACAACACTCTTCGGAAGTTTTTGAAGAGATAAAGGTGAAGAATGAAAATTAAAACTGTGGATTATCTAACAAAAACTCCAAATAACAGAAAGTAAATTGCAAAGACAAGCGATTTAGAGTGGTTCGGCGTTTTGCCTACGTCCACTATGAAGTTTGATGATTTTATTGCTCGATTACTTGAAGATTACAGTAGTTGATAATGTAATACAACTGAATTCAAATGCTAAGTGTCAATCTAAAGCAGCGGCGGTGTTCTGGAGTAAATCTGGCAGAATCTGGGCGCTCTTCAGTAATTAGAATTCTCCGACCCCTTTTCTGAATGACCAGGGGGTCTATTTATAGGTGTAGGAGGCTGGTATTTCGCCTAAAATGTGGGGAGACCAGTTCTGGCACGTCAGGGGGCCCACATGGCCGAAATCTGGAGATCCGGGCCCGCTTTGGGATCGATTCGACCCTTGGTTCGAATCGATCAAGAAATCATCCAATCGAGCTGAAATTTGGTGTATACATTCTTTATCATGTATTCGAGCATCTGTGAAAATTTCATGGGATTTGGACTTGTAGAACTCGAGTTATGATCGATTCAAGTTGGTGTTTTTCGTATTCTGGAGTCGTTCGAATCGATGTGCTCGAATCGATTCGTTCGAATCAATCTTCCTGTTCGTGAAGATGGTGACGTGGTGCGCTTTCTTCGAATCGATCCGGTTTCCATTCCGGATTGACTGGGTTGAATCCACGACTTGGATTCGAAGATGGTGGATTCGAGGGCAAGCCGTGTCTCATCGATTCGAAGTGAGGCTATGTTTTATCGATTCGAAGTGAAGCTGTGTCTCCTCGATTCGAAGTGAAGCTTTGTCTTATCGATTCGAAGTGAAGCTTCCACGATGGATTCGAAGCAGACCAAAGGGATGGATTCGAAGTGAAGCTTCCACGATGGATTCGAAGCAGACAAAAGGGGATGGACTCGAAGACGATCGAGTCGACCTTAACGGATTCGAATACAAGGTTGTTTCCTCCATTTTCCATCGGTGATATCTTGAGCATACGAACTCGGATTGACTTGAAAATTGGAACGTCATTTCCTCTGACCTTGCTTAGCATATCTTACCAATTGCAGCCCGATCCGGACTCGGACAAATTTCGTCGATATCCGTAGCGATCCTTACGTGTAACCGACTTCCAAGACGATCTGTTACTGTTTTCTAGTTAAGTCCTTGGTATCACGGCCTTGCCAAAAGGCAGGATAACATTTGCCCCCCAAAGTACGTCTTGTGTAAACATGACGTGCTTTGAAAAGTTGCAGTCTCTCACTGGACAGCTATGACATGCACTACCGAAAGTTGCATTCTGTATCGCTGTAATCGACCGTCGTACAATAGTGACTGGCTGTCAGTTTTTTGAGTCATGACGAGATGAACATTCGATCCCTGTAAATGATAAAGATCAAACATTAGTCAGAAATACGTATATACGTGTATTATCTTGACTTTGATTAACGTTGCGTGATCACAAGTCGTTGTCAGTTCGGTTTACTATCGAAACCTGCATCGGTCCTCTCCTGGGCTGATTTGAGATTTGAGTTAAAACACTGCCTTTATGATTGCCTATGATTATCTTCTTGTATCGATCCTCTCCTGAATCGAGGTAAAAAGGTAATCCAGTAATCTTTTCATGTCGAAGTGATGTGTTCAGTTTTATAGATGGTTTTGATGGATTCGAAGTGCCCATTCGAATCGATGACCTTCGAACCGCTGCGAGTCGAGGGATACGAGGTTGGCACTCCGAATCGATAGGTACATGACGGCCTCAATTCTGTTTTTGCTAACTCCTTCGTATCGATAGAAGTTCGAATCGGTGCAGCTTCGTATCGATGAGCCTCGTGGAAATGTCGTTTTGATGGATTCGAAGAGTCGATGGATTCGAACGTGGACGTTCGAATCGATCAGCAGTTGACCGGTAAGTATCGGTCAATGTTAACCGGGAGGCGAATCGTCCCATTTTCTTTGTGAAGTCCATATAAATACGCGAGGCCGGTGTCACTTTCCTTTTTTACTTTTTACTGTCCACTGTAGCTATTTCTTCGACTCGATCCTTCAGAGCAGGAAACCTTCGTGTCTTCGTACGAATCGATCAAATTTTCCCAAGCTTTTGACTATAGTCGAACACGATCAGGTAAACATGGAACCGATTCGAGTGTAGAACATTAAAACTTGGAATTCTTGGCAGCGATTCCATTTTTTCTTCTGAAAATCATGAAGGATCAGTAGATCTGGGATGGGTCGAATCGATGAATCTAGGGAAAGAAACCTGTTATGGATGGACATCGTTCCTCTTTACTGCTCTGCATCGATCCGGGAACGTGCAATTCGAATCAGTCTTAAGTGTCAGGCTTCGAATCGATGAAGCAATGTCGCCCTGATCGATTCGAAGACATAAAATTCTGATCGATTCGAAGCTGTGTCATGCTCATGGATTCGAAGCATTTTCCCTTCTCCAGTTTTCATCGAGTCGTACCATATGGATTCGAAGTATTTGGACTTGAGCTTTATCGAATCGATTCACATCGATTCGAGCCAATGGATTCGAACTTTATTGACTCGACTCATATCGATTCGAGTCAATCGATTCGAACGTCCTGACTTTTGAAACTTCTGCTCTTCTGATTTACTCCAACATCTGAACTACGACCAGTTTCACGCTGAATTTCGACGAACACAATGAACTTTAGCATACTTGACTCCGACGAGCTTCGGCCTTGCATAGTCGAACTTGACCGAAAGATTTGACCTCCTTTTTGAAGCTCGTCGATGGAACTGTGACTTCACCAACAACATAACTGACTTATACACGAGGTTGGTTCGTAGCGTTTGGATGTTGCGGAAGTGACGGTCAGCGATGACGGTCATTTTCATTCTCAAATTCCCAAGATATGTTGTACGAACATCTTGTTTTATTCTGTTAAATTTGCTTAAGTGATGCATATTACTTGTACTGCACGACACGTTCACACACACACTATACTGGGGCACGCACGGGCTGGTTATGAACTTAACGTTGCTTTCTGATGAGTTAGCTAATTATGGAATCTTCGAGCTCCCAACAACAAGAGGTGCAGAGCTCGACTCCTCCTGTGCTTGAGATTCCTGACATCCCTGCCGACGTAATCGATCCGGCTCCAGATGAATTGCCGGAGGCGATATTTATTGAGGACCCTGTTGATTCGGTTCAGTCCAACATATCTGAATCCTTGTTGGGACGAATATGCTTAAAGCATAACATATCTCTGGGTGACGTATTATTGCCCAGCGCCACCGATAGACCGCACAATCCGCCTGAAGGATATACAGCATTCTACCGTCATGCTTGTGCGGCTGGAACTCTTCCTCCCTTCAATCAATATATCCGAAGGATGCTATCATATTTAGGGATCGCTCCTTCACAACTTCATCCCAACGGGCACGCGTTGCTGAATAGTGTCTTCGTAATATTTATGGACTGTCTTTTTCGCCCGCCGAGGCCCTCTGAAATCAGACATATATTTAACTTCAAGAGCAGGGGTGATAGCCCGTCGTTTACATTTTTGGAGGCAGTTAGAAATTGCCAAGTTGTAGTTGGAGCTTGGACGCGCCTGAGCTATTTCAAGAACGAATGGTTCTACGTTCGATGTCCTCCGGGTTTCGCTAGGCGATGGTTGTCTAGACGTAAGCGCCTTAACCTGTTTCTTTGACCAATAACTCTTTGGTGTTAAAATTGACATTTCATTCCTTTTTCAGCTATTATCTCTAGGCCCGATGGAGGGCATTTCAAAGATACCGTCCGGAGTCTTCAAGAAGTTCCGAGCGAGCTGAGGCATATTGACTCGGTGCTGAACGACTACAACTTAAGAGTTCTGGGTTTGATCGACATTAATCAAAGCATAGTTGTTGAGGGATTTTCAAAGTCCGTCTCCAAGAAGGAAAGTAAGAAGGAACCCAAGAAGAGAAAAGCGAAGAGGTCACTCGGGATCAGAATAATCGAGGCGAGTGACGAAGAAAGAACTCAGACGGATTCAGAGCCAATGGCTGACCTTTCGGGAAACTTGGAGGAATCGGGAGAAAAACGGAAAGGCAAGGCCGCCGTTTCCAAAAAACTTAAGTCAAAAGGGGGAAAATCTGTAGATGTGTTTCTTCCCGCTTCCGGAGTTATGATTTCTGAGGCCGCCCCTTCTCATTCGAGAGATTCTCTCAAAGGGCTTGACGATATTCCTATCCCAGATTATATATCAATCTCTCGTAATCCTGGGTTGGAGGAATTACAAGATGTCTTAAATATGAACGAGCCCTTTCCTTTAAGTGCGGTCAACACTTCCGGTCGGTTTGGGGGTTTACACATTTACACACACTTCCACGGCACTTCATGACTTCTGCATAGTAAACATTGCTTTATGGGATTTTAATCCGTAATTCTTTCTTATCGCAGGTGAGATGTCAGGGCGTGGCTCCACTTTAGATAGGCTTCGGAATGTGCGCCAATCTTCTCCATTTTATGACTCCCGTAGGAGAGAGACAGATAGGGACCATGGGCGAGGCTACTCGAGTCAAGAACGTTATGACAGAGACAGGGATTACTCGCGTAACCGTTCTGGTTATGATTACTCTGATAGAGACCGGGGATACCAGCATCGACCCCGATCTCGTTCTCCTCCGCCTCCCAGGGCTCCAGTAGACCTCCCAGGGCCATCTCATCAGCAACAGTTGCCTTCTCAATCTTCTCGGCCTGACGCTCAACGGCCAAGAGTGGAACCAACGGCAGCCGCTATAATTGAACAAGTTCCGGCTGAGTTGACAAGCGAGGGAGCTGCTAAACTCGCCCAAATGAAAAACGACTACCCGGAAATTTGCATGGATGGCTATATCTTCCCTCCTAACTTCAAAAGAATCCCTCCGGAAGCTGAGACCACTGCTCATAACTACATCCACGACTTCTATGCTCAGTACAAGGAGTGGTATAAGGCAGCCGTGAAGGCTTCTAGAGTAGCTTTCGACAGGGCAAAGGTCATTGCCGAACGTGATGTTGATATCGCGAAGCAGAAACGCATCATTCAAGTTCTTCAATCCGAAGTGGAAACGTCCCGAAAGTCAGAGCTTGAAACACTTAAGAAACACGAAGGTGTCGTGGCCAAATTAGCGAGGATGCAGCAAGAACACTGCGCCATAGTGGAAGAGATGGGCCATCGCAATACCACCGTTGCAGCTGAGCGAGATTTAGCCGTTAAAGAGCTGAACGAGCTCAAGGCCAAGTTTGCTGAAATGGTGAAGGAGAAGGACGATGCGAACGCTACTGCTCAAGAGGCTTGCGACCAAGCAGTATCCCTCAGGGCCGAACTTGCTGCGGCGGCGGTCAAGGCTAAGTCTGTGGAAGCGGAGATTCAGGAAAAAATCTTGGAGGAGAGGTCCAGGCTAGATGCTGAGTTTGACGATCTCTTAGTCACGTATAACGCTAATGTGCTGGAACACAGAAATCTAGCGTGGCTGGGAGATGACTCCATGATCTTGTATAATGCCTGGACCCGGCTGGTGAATGAGAAGAGAGCGGCGCATCCAGATGGAGCACTTGACGACTTTGAACTGGAGATGCGTCTGCTTACTGAGGATGAGAGGAAGACCCTTCATGAGGTGGTAATCTCTATGGCGAAAGAAAAGCTTGGTGTTCCATCTCTAGAGACAGGCGAAGGTTCGGGGACCGCGCATCACGAGGCAAGTGTTGGAGCTGTACTCCCAACATTGCCCGAAACCACCGGTGCGGCAGACCCCCAATCTGTTCCTGCATATAATCCTGATCAACCGTTGTTATCTTCCGCCGATGATTCCACCCATGCTTCGGTCCAGACTAAGGAAGGTACTTGAACGCTTCTCGTAGTTTAGTTGTGAAGGACCTTAAGCAACACACTTGTCTAACAATCTCCGTTTTGTCGCATTTCAGTGACCGAAGTTATAGTTTCTGCGCCCCTTGCTTTATCAGTTCCTCATCAAACACAAGGGGTAGTTTTTTCTGAAGCCATCACGACTTCTACTTTGATTGGCGAGGAGGGAGATGCAAATATGTTTTCTTTCAGCGCTCAGATGATTGAGGAGCTTCTCAACGAACCCATCGATCCCTCTGCCAATCCGTCCGATGCTGTGAGTGAGGCTGCTCCGGCCGTTAGTTTACCTATGCCAGCTATTGGCACATCTGATGCGGCCCAAGCATCTCGTGAGGACGACGTTTTAGCTGAGATTGCTGTCGAGATGGCGTCAGGGAATGTAGGTTCTAGTCCACCCGGGCCTGCCCCGTTAATGGTGATTTCGCCGGGTGGTACTGTGTTGATCGAGACCGCTCCTGTCCCTCCTCCTGCTACTACTCCTATGCCCCCAGCTCATCCTCCTAGAAGAACTTCTGTCGCCTCAAGCTCTGAGGAAGATGTCGACATCATATCGCTGCCGGAGGGCAAGCCTGAAAAGAGCAAGCGATTGAGGAAGAAGTCGGGCAGCGGATCAGGTGGAGCTACCCCAAAGAAGAAGATAAGGAAGAAGAAGGAATGAACTTCTTTCCCCAAATCTTTGTTGCGTAGGGTAGCATTTTGTTGATTTTTCTATAGCCGTGTATAGATGTGGATTCGGCTCCCACTAGCAGAATTTTTCATAAGCACTTTGTAATCAGATTCTTTTTGTTGATAATGGAAATGAAAATCTATTCCCTTTCTGTCTTCAACTTGTTATGTGTTATGGTTCTGCCCCCTGTATTGGGGAGAAGTGTGGAGTTGACGTATGTTTATACTCTGTCTTGCGTACTGGAAGCACGGAGTTAGTTAATGTTTGCACTCTAGTTCGCGTTCTGGGAAGCTGGAGTTCGTTAATGTTTATACTCCAGTTCGCGCTCTCGGAAGCTGGAGTTTGTTAGTGTTTATACCCAGCTCGCGCTCTCGGAGTACTCTGGGGTTTTTAGGAGAATGTTTATACCCCGCCTCGCACTCTGGGAGTACGGAGTTCGAAGGATGTTTATACTCCGCCTCGCGCTCTGGGAGCACGGAGTTAAGTAAAAAGCTTGTACCCAGCTCGCGCTCTCGGAGTACTCTGGGTTTTAGGGAAAATGTTTATACTCCGCCTCGCACTCTGGGAGTACGGAGTTTAGTAAAATGTTTATACTCCGCCTCGCACTCTGGGAGTACGGAGTTGGAAGAATGTTTATACTCCGTCTCGCGCTCCGGGAGCACGGAGTTCAAAGAATGTTTATACTCCGCCTCGCACTCTGGGAGTACGAAGTTCAAAGAATGTTTATACTCCGCCTCGCACTCTGGGAGTACGGAGTTAGATGTGAGTTTATACTCCGCCTCGCGCTCTGGGAGCACGGAGTTTAGTAAAATGTTTATACTCCGCCTCGCACTCTGGGAGCACGGAGTTGAATGAAGGGTTGTCGGGTATCAACCCATTTCGTGGCCTGATGGGATGGCTTGCCCCCGAGCTCGGGTTTCATTTAGCGAGTGGTTGATTGCTTCACAGCCACTCCCTACTTGAATAAATTCCACTGTGTGATGGAACTTAGCTCTTCGTGCATCGTGATGTTGTACATTGTATTTAATGAATCACAGCTCTGGCTCGAAGAGATGGCATTTTATTGCTGAAATAAGAAAAATATGGCAAATCAGTTGCCTTATTACAAATTCTAATTTCGAAATGCAAAAGTAAATTGCTGAACAAAAAACATAATGAAATAAATAAAGCCTGTCATATGTAATAGCGACGGAGACTCTCGCTGTTCCAGGCTCTCGGTAAAACTAGACCGTCCACGGTTGATAGTTTGAATGTGCCATCTCCAAGTCGTTGCGTAATCACGTACGGTCCCTCCCAATTTGGTTTCATGTGTGAAGGAACCGGGTATACTCTCTTGAGGACCAGATCACCGAGATCAAAGGTTCGGGGGCGAACTTTGGTGTTATATAATCGGGCGACCCGACTTCGGTAAGCGGCCGCTCTTAAATCAGCTTCTTCTCGTTTCTCGTCCAACAGATCCAAAGACTCAGCGAGTAATATAGCGTTTGTTTTCGGATCGTAATAAGTTACGCGGTGAGAAAATACTTCTGTCTCCACTGGAATGACGGCCTCCGAGCCATAGGATAAGGAAAATGGGGTGTGTCCAGTTGCGGTCTTGTGAGTTGTTCGATAAGCCCATAACGCCATAGGAAGTTCATCGACCCATTTGCCCCCAGCCTTTTCCAGTCGTTTCTTTAAGATGGATTTGATAACTTTGTTAACAGCTTCGACCTGACCATTTGCTTGTGGATGTGCGACTGCAGAGAACTTCTTATGAATATGAAATCGTTGGCAGAAACTCTTGAACTCTGAACTTTCGAATTGGGTCCCGTTATCGGTGATGATGGTGTGCGGGAGTCCAAATCGGCAAATGATATTGCGGACCACAAAGTTTATCACTTTCTTTGACGTAATCGTTGCGAGAGCTTCGGCTTCAGCCCATTTCGTGAAGTAATCAACTGCAACGATGGCATACTTCGCACCACCTTTTGCCAGAGGCAAAGCGCCAATGATATCGATATCCCACATAGCGAACGGCCAGGGACTGACCATTTGAGTTAACTCGGTAGGCGGGGCTCTTGGAATTCGAGCGTGTTTTTGGCACTTGTCGCACTTCCTGGCGTAATTGGCAGCATCTCGATTTACTGTCGGCCAGTAATATCCATATCGGAGTATCTTCTTAGCAAGCGTTTGTCCACCGGTGTGATCGCCGCATTCTCCCTCATGTACATCATGTAACACTCGTTTGACTTCGTCGTGAGCGATACACCGGAGGAGTGGAACAGAATAACCTTTTCTATACATGATTCCATCCTGAATGATGAACCGCGAAGCTTTTCGTAGAATTTGCCTTTTCTCATTTCGGTGTTCAGGCAATATTCCATTCTCAATATAATTTCGATACGGAGTCATCCATGATTCTCTGCTGGGAAAGGTCTCTAACACATCAGTTGTTTTGATTTGATCGATGCTTGGGAAAGGCAACGTTTCGACCGGGACGAGTCCCATTTGCTGTGCTTCACCTGTGCTGGCCAACTTTGTCAATGAATCGGCCTTTTGATTGCGATCTCGTGGTATGTAGTAAATAGCATAATAATCAAACTGATCCAGCGCTTCCTGAACTCGGGCTAGATAAGCAGCTAACCTTCGATCTCTCGCTTGATATTCTCCTCGTACTTGACACACAACCAACTGCGAATCACAATAAACTTCTATAGCAATAATTTTCAGATCTCTGGCAAGCTTTAACCCAGCCAACAGGGCTTCATACTCGGCTTCATTGTTGGTTGCGTGAAAATCAAACTTCAAAGCATAACATATGGATCGACCTTCGGGGGTTTCTAGTACAACTCCAGCGCCCGAACATCGATCGTTTGATGCACCATCTGTATAAAGTTTCCATACATATTCAGGAGACTCGCTGGTTTCAGGTAATTCGTCAGGAACAGTAAATTCAGCTATGAAGTCAGCTAGGACTTGCCCTTGAATGGCTCTCCGCGGAGCATAAGTAATGTCAAATTGGCTCAGTTCAATATTCCACTTGAGTAACCTTCCAGACGTCTCAGGCCGCGTGAGGACCTGTCGTAACGGCTGATCGGTATACACAGTAAGCGGATGTGCTTGAAAATAAGGACGAAGCTTTCTCGAGGCAATGACCAAGCAGTAAGCCAGTTTCTCCAACCTGGGGTAATTTCTCTCAGCTCCGGTCAATCGTTTACTGACATAATAGACCGGTTTCTGCACTCGATCTTCTTCCCGGACCAAAGCAGCACTGATCGCATGCTCTGATACCGCCAGATAAAGGTATAATTGTTCGTGATCAATTGGTTTCGACAAAATCGGTGGCGTAGAGAGATGCTGAACCAGCGATCGGAATGCGCCTTCACATTCCGTGGTCCATTCAAAGTTTCGTTTCCCTTTCCGGATTAGATCAAAGAAAGGAATACATTTATCAGTGGATTTCGAGATGAACCTGCTTAGCGCTGCTACCTTCCCGTTGAGACTCTGGACTTGCTTGATGGTCTTTGGAGTTTGCAAATTCCTTATTGCCCAGATCTTCTCGGGGTTTGCCTCTATCCCACGAGCGTTAACAATGAACCCTAGAAACTTTCCGGATGCGACGCCGAAGTGGCATTTTAGCGGGTTAAGCTTCATTCCATACTCACGCAAGATACAGAACATTGAATTTAAATCCTTGACGTGATCTGTGGAAAATCGGGACTTAACTAACATGTCATCCACATAGACTTCCATGGTCTTCCCGATCTGATCAGCGAACATTCGATTAACCAAGCGTTGGTAAGTTGCTCAGGCATTCTTTAAACCAAAGGGCATGACTCTGTAGCAGTAGAGTCCCAGATCGGTTACGAAACTAGTATGTTCTTGATCGGGTAGATGCATGGGTATCTGATTATAACCTGAATAAGCATCCATAAAGGATAACAATTCGTGACCTGCAGTTGAGTCAACGAGTTGGTCAATTCGGGGAAGTGGAAAACTATCTTTTGGACAGGCTTTGTTTAAATCAGAGTAATCGACACAAGTTCTCCATTTCCCGTTCGGTTTCCGAACCATTACCGGATTTGACACCCACTCTGGGTATAGAGCATCTCGGATGAAACCATTCGAATGTAATTTGTCAATTTCTTCTTTAAGGGCGGCAGATCTCTCTGGATCCATACCACGCCTCTTTTGCTTGACCGGAACATGTCGCGGATCAATATTTAAAGAGTGACTTGCAATGTTCGGTGAGATTCCGCACATGTCGGAGTGCGTCCAGGCAAAGACATCAAGATTCGCCTGAAGAAATTCAACCAATTCCTGTTGTATCTGTTTTCCCAGTTGAGATCCAACTTTCAGTACTTTCGAGTCGTCATCCTCACTGACCGGGACGTCCACAGTCAGTTCGGCTGGAGACGCTTGATTCTCTTCTACTTCATCTTTATCTTCGCTATCTCTAGGGTCAAGATCTCTAAGGAATTGGTAGTGGTGCCCGGGCCGGGGCCCAGGCGTTAGCTGTCAATTATCAGAAAAACGGACGCAGAGAGATTCCTCTACGCCCTTTCCTTTTTCCTTCTTCTGTGCTTCTCGCAATTCAGCAACATAACAGGCTCTTCCTGCTGCCTGATCTCCTTGAACGATTCCTATGCCATGATCGGTCGGGAATTTTAAAGTCAAACACCACGGGGCAATGGCTGCCCTGAATTCAGCAAGAGCTGGTCGACCCAGGAATGCATTGTACGGTGAAGCAATGTCAAGAACAACGAATTGCAGCAGTCGGACTCTCCTGCGCTCTCCGATCCCCAGTTCCACTGGTAGTTCCACTATCCCAGTAGGTATCGTTGCACTGCCATTGAAGCCATAAACCCGGGATTGGCAGGGTTTTAGGTCTTTTGCTTCCATCTTCATTAAATCGTAAGCTCGCTTGAATAGAATGTTTACAGAACTCCCACTGTCAACCAGGATCCTCTTCATCCAAGCAGGACCAACCTGGGCAGATATGACTAGTGGATCAATCGTTGGAGCTTCGATTTTGTCAGCATCTCTGCTTCTGAATATGATATCGTCAGACATCGTTTTTTGTTGCTTAGCCGGGGTTCCATCCTCACAATTACTGCAGCATTCGAAGCTCGCATGCCTGATAGAGCTAGCATACGACTCCATTTCCCTCCAGCTCATGTCCGCTGGATGAGGACCACCACTTATGGTATTGATAACTAGCCTCCCGCCTGTACGAGCGGGTTCCACTTGCCTATCCTGGTCTTGCGCACGGTTTGGATTCGATGGGCCCGCACCACCAGACTGCGGCGCCCGCACGAATTGATCTAACTTCCTCTCCCTGATCAACTTTTCTATGAGATCTTGCAAATGGCGACAGTCATTAGTATTGTGGCCATAGCTCTCATGAAACCTACAAAACTTTCCCGTCTGAATCTGCCTTTCTGACGACCGCTTCGGAGCGGGTTTCTTATACTGTTCTGTGTTGCAAGTTTGCAGATACACATTCTCCAGTGATGTGTTTAACGGTGTATAACTTTCGAACATCGGAGCCCTACGCCGTGGGCCTGGATTCGGATCTCTCTTCTTATTCTAACCATTGCCACCTCTTGGCTGAGTTTGTTTGTTCTGTATGCTTAACTGGACTTTTCCGGAATTGTCACCGGACTGTTTAACTGCGACATTGCTTTGTATTCCCTCACTTCCGGGTTTTGCATCGTCCTGCTTCCTAGACTGTTTCGCGTCCTCTTGCCGTAAGAATTGAGCGGCTTTGGAGTAGAAACGGTCCAACGATGCGGGGGGTTTTCCGGCTAACCAGTTTCCAAATTCAGAATCGGGATCAATTCCCTTTGTCAATGCCATTAAAATTGAGTTGTCGTTGGGATTACTAATTTCCACGCATGCCGCATGGAACCTCTCCAAGTAATGCCTTAATGTTTCCCCACGAGCCTGGGTAACATTGGACAGGGTGTTAACATCTTTGGGTCTGGCAACATGCATACGGAACTGTTCAACAAACTTCTTAGCCAATTGGTCAAATGACAAAATAGATCTTGGAGGTAGTCTGGTAAACCACATTGTTGCAATTCCTCCCAGTGAAATGGGGAAGCTGCGGCATTTCACTGCATCGTCGGCCCTTGCGGCGCTCATTGACCATTCGTATTTCAGTATGTGCTGATTGGGATCAGAACTTCCTTCGTACATAGGGAGAGTTGGCATTCTGAATCGCCGAGGAGGTTCAGCGTATAGTATTTCGTCCGTGAAAGGAGTATGGCTTCGAGAAATTCCCCAATCGTCATTGGTAAGTCCTTGGCTTTCACGGATCATCTGACGTATCATAGTCGAGATGTCTGGCATTACTACATTTTGAGCCTGCTGAGCTAAGGTGTGGTCGGGTTCCACAATGCGAGTTTGGACCGGGCGCTGTCGACGGTCCAAGTTTCGCCTCCTCGGCTCAGCGTCTTCCGGGACGTATGGTTCAAAAGTACGTCCTTGTTGTTGATTACCCGAATCTGGAAGATATCGGGTATCGACCCTTGTTTCTGCTGTTGCAGCTGTGACATGATTGTCCGTAGTATATTGTGGAGTGCGGCCACCCCGTGCTGATGGCCCAGCCTGGAAGCTGGTTGATGGTCCTACCCTCAATTGCCCGATAGTCAGGGCGGGCTGATATCCCGTAGTCTGAGCATAATCTCCGTCTAATCGGGGACGGGTAGATCTACGATGATAGTCAGATGAGGCAGAACTTTCAGTGGGTGAGCGGGAAACATCATCCCTCCTGGACCTCCTACGGCCCTGGCGATTCAGTTGATTTGTCAACTCAATATTAGCTCGCAACTGTTCGGCTAACTGTTGCCGACTCTGAGTCAACTCTTGGAGTAACATCTGAAATTCTTGTCTAGTGACTGCCCCAGACGGATCCGAGTGGGCAGTGTTGTCTTGGTTGGGTGGCTGCTGCTGAGCAGGATTTTGTCCATCCCTACCTTCTTGTCCTGGAGCTGCAGAAGTGGTTCTCGTGCTAACCATTTTGAACGATGAATCCTTTTCCTAGATTTTATGCAAATCTGAGTAGAATGGAAGGACTGTGAATCGAAGATCTGGATCTTCCTCTTGGATTTGTGCAATCCGGTATCGATGGTAGATCCAAGGAGCAGGAGAAAAAAGCTGGTTTTTTCTCAGTGAAAGCACCAAAGTGTTTGTACCAAAAATGGGCACAACACTCTTCGGAAGTTTTTGAAGAGATAAAAGTGAAGAATGAAAATTAAAACCGTGGATTATCTAACAAAAACTCCAAATAACAGAAAGTAAATTGCAAAGACAAGCGATTTAGAGTGGTTCGGCGTTTTGCCTACGTCCACTATGAAGTTTGATGATTTTATTGCTCGATTACTTGAAGATTACAGTAGTTGATAATGTAATACAACTGAATTCAAATGCTAAGTGTCAATCTAAAGCAGCGGCGGTGTTCTGGAGTAAATCTGGCAGAATCTGGGCGCTCTTCAGTAATTAGAATTCTCCGACCCCTTTTCTGAATGACCAGGGGGTCTATTTATAGGTGTAGGAGGCTGGTATTTCGCCTAAAATGTGGGGAGACCAGTTCTGGCACGTCAGGGGGCCCACATGGCCGAAATCTGGAGATCCGGGCCCGCTTTGGGATCGATTCGACCCTTGGTTCGAATCGATCAAGAAATCATCCAATCGAGCTGAAATTTGGTGTGTACATTCTTCATCATGTATTCGAGCATCTGTGAAAATTTCATGGGATTTGGACTTGTAGAACTCGAGTTATGATCGATTCAAGTTGGTGTTTTTCATATTCTGGAGTCGTTCGAATCGATGTGCTCGAATCGATTCGTTCGAATCGATCTTCCTGTTCGTGAAGATGGTGACGTGGTGCGCTTTCTTCGAATCGATCCGGTTTCCATTCCGGATTGACTGGGTTGAATCCACGACTTGGATTCGAAGATGGTGGATTCGAGGGCAAGCTGTGTCTCATCGATTCGAAGTGAGGCTATGTCTTATCGATTCGAAGTGAAGCTGTGTCTCCTCGATTCGAAGTGAAGCTTTGTCTTATCGATTCGAAGTGAAGCTTCCACGATGGATTCGAAGCAGACCAAAGGGATGGATTCGAAGTGAAGCTTCCATGATGGATTCGAAGCAGACAAAAGGGGATGGACTCGAAGACGATCGAGTCGACCTTAATGGATTCGAATACAAGGTTGTTTCCTCCATTTTCCATCGGTGATATCTTGAGCATACGAACTCGGATTGACTTGAAAATTGGAACGTCATTTCCTCTGGCCTTGCTTAGCATATCTTACCAATTGCAGCCCGATCCGGACTCGGACAAATTTCGTCGATATCCGTAGCGATCCTTACGTGTAACCGACTTCCAAGATGATCTGTTACTGTTTTCTAGTTAAGTCCTTGGTATCACGGCCTTGCCAAAAGGCAGGATAACAATCCCCGTGGCTGGTCTTTGATTTACCATCGCCGGAGAGTGGTGCCCCATGGTACCGCTCCATTTCAAATCCATGCATCCATTTCTAAAAGTCATACGGCACTTTTTCAGCATTTTCGACGGATGTTGCACCTTGCACCGTTGATGTTGCACCCTGTGGATATTGATTCTTCGGAGGCCATAACTGTTGGCTCGTTTAGAGTTACGGTAGCCATAACCAGTCAAAACGAAGATCTCTGTGAGTTCTACGGCTATGACCGTTTTAAGCCGTCACTGGTTAGTTTCATACCCAAAAAATCTTATCCGAAACTCAATCGGGACTTGGACGTTTTTTACCGTTCGTTCATTCGTCACGTGGATTTTTTCTGCAAAACGGGATCCCCGTGGCTGGTCTATGATTTACCATCGTCGGAGAGTGGTGCCCCATGGTACCGCTCCGTTTCAAATCCATGCATCCATTACTAAAAGTCGTACGGCACTTTTTCGGCATTTTGGACGGATGTTGCACCATGCACTGTAGATGTTGCACCCTGTGTATATTGATTCTTCGGAAGGCCATACCTGTTGGCTCGTTTAGAGTTACAGGAGCCATAACCAGTCAAAACGAAGATCTCTATGGGTTCTACGGCTATGAAAGCTTTAAACCATCACTGGTTAGTTTCATACCCAAAATTTTTTATCCGAACCTCAATCGGGCCTTGGACGTTTTTTACCGTTCGTTCATTCGTCACGTGGATTTTTTTCCGCAAAACGGGATCCCCGTGGCTGGTCTATGATTTACCATCACCGGAGAGTGGTGCCCCATGGTATCGCTCTGTTTCAAATCCATGCATCCATTTCTAAAAGTCGTACGACACTTATTCAGCATTTTGGACGAATGTTGCACCTTGCACCGTAAATGTTGCACCCAGTGGATATTGATTCTTCGGAAGGCCATAACTATTGGCTCGTTTAGAGTTACGAAAGCCATAACCAGTCAAAACGAAGATCTCTGTGAGTTCTATGGCTATGACCGCTTTAAGCCGTCACTGGTTAGTTTCATACCCAAAAAATCTTATCCGCAACTCAATCGGGCCTTAGACGTTTTTTACCGTTCGTTCATTCGTCACGTGGATTTTTTCTGCAAAACGGGATCCCCTTGGCTGGTCTATGATTTACCATCGCCAAAGAGTAGTGCCCCATGGTACCGCTCCATTTCAAATCCATGCATCCATTTCTAAAAGTTATACGACACTTTTTCGGCATTTTGGACGGATGTTGCACCTTGCACTGTAGATGTTGCACCCTATGGATATTGATTCTTCGGAAGGCCATAACCGTTGGCTCGTTTAGAGTTACGGCAGCCATAACCAGTCAAAACAAAGATCTCTGTGAGTTCTACGGCTTTGACCGCTTTGAACCGTCACTGGTTAGTTTCATACCCAAAAAATCTTATCCGAAACTCAATCGGGCCTCGGACGTTTTTTACCGTTCGTTCATTCGTCACGTGGATTTTTTCTACAAAACGGGATCCCCGTGGTTGGTCTACGATTTACCATCGCCAGAGAGTGGTGCCCCATGGTACAGCTCCGTTTCAAATCCATTTCTAAAAGTCGTACGGCACTTTTTCGGCATTTTGGATGGATGTTGCACCTTGCACCGTAGATGTTGCACCCAGTGGATATTGATTCTTCGGAAGGCCATAACTGTTGGCTTGTTTAGAGTTACGGGTGCCATAACCAGTCAATACGAAGATCTCTGTGAATTCTACGGCTATGACTGCTTTAAGCCGTCAGTGGTTAGTTTCATACCCAAAAAATCTTATCTGAAACTCAATCGGGCCTTGGACGTTTTTTACCGTTCGTTCATTCGTCACGTGGATTTTTTCTGCAAAACGGGATCCCCGTGGCTGGTCTATGATTTACCATCGCCGGAGAGTGGTGCCCCATGGTACCGCTCCGTTTCAAACCCATGCATCCATTACTAAAAGTCGTACGGCACTTTTTCAGCCTTTTGGACGGATGTTGCACCTTGCATCGTAGATGTTGCACCCGGTGGATATTGATTCTTCGGAAGGCCATAATTGTTGGCTCGTTTAGAGTTACGAAAGCCATAACTGGTCAAAATGAAGATCTCTGTGAGTTCTACGGCTATGACTGCTTTAAGCTGTCACTGGTTAGTTTCATACCCAAAAAATCTTATCCGAAACTCAATCGGGCCTTGGACGTTTTTTACCGTTCGTTCATTCGTCATGTGGATTTTTTCTACAAAACGGGATCCCCGTGGCTGGTCTACGATTTACCATCGTCGGAGTGTGGTCCCCCATGGTACCGATCCGCTTCAAATCCATGCATCCATTTCTAAAAGTTGAACGGCACTTTTTCGGCATTTTGGACGGATGTTGCACCTTGCACCGTAGATGTTGCACCCTGTGGATATTGAATATTCGGAAGGCCATAGCTGTTGGCTCGTTTAGAGTTACGGGAGCCATAACCGGTCAAAACGAAAATCTCTGTGAGTTCTACGGCTATGACTGCTTTAAGCCGTCACTGGTTAGTTTCATACCCAAAAAATCTTATCCGAAACTCAATCGGGCCTTGGACGTTTTTTACCATTCTTTCATTCGGCACGTGGATTTTTTCTGCAAAACGGGATCCCTCGGCTGGTCTATGATTTACCATCGCCGGAAAGTTTTCCCCATGGTACCGCTCCGTTTCAACTAAAAGTCGTACGACACTTTTTCGGCATTTTGGACGGATGTTGTACCTTGCACCGTAGATGTTGCACCCTATGGATATTGATTCTTCGGAAGGCCATAACAGTTGGCTCGTTTAGAGTTACGACAGCCGTAACCAGTCAAAACGAAGATCTTTGTGAGTTCTACGGTTATGACCGCTTTAAACCATCACTGGTTAGTTTCATTCCCAAAAAATATTATCCGAAACTCAGTCGAGCCTTGGACGTTTTTTACCGTTCGTTCATTCGTCACGTGGATTTTTTCTGCAAAACAGGATCCCTGTGGCTGGTCTATGATTTACCATCGCCAGAGAGTGGTGTCCCATGGTACTGCTCCATTTCAAATCCATGCATCCATTTCTAAAAGTCGTACGACACTTTTTCGGCATTTGGGACGGATGTTGCGCCTTGCACCGTAGATGTTGCACCCTGTGGATATTGATTCTTCGGAAGGCCATAACTGTTGGCTCGTTTAGAGTTACGGCAGCCATAACTAGTCAAAACGAAAATCTTTGTAAGTTCTACGGCTATGACCGCTTTAAGCCGTCACTGGCTAGTTTCATACCCAAAAAATCTTATCTGAAACTCAATCAGGCCTTGGACGTTTTTTACCGTTCGTTCATTCGTCACGTGGATTTTTTCTACAAAACGGGATCCCCATGGCTGGTCTATGATTTAACATCTCCGGAGAGTGGTGCCCCATGGTACCGCTCCGTTTCAAATCCATGCATCCATTTCTAAAAGTCGTACGGCACTTTTTCAGCATTTTGGACTGATGTTGCACCTTGCACCGTAGATGTTGCACCCTATGGATTTTGATTCTTCGGAAGGCCATAACTGTTGGCTCGTTTAGAGTTACGGCAGCCATACCCAGTCAAAACGAAGATCTCTGTGAGTTCTACGGCTATGACCGCTTTAAGCCATCACTGGTTAGTTTCATACCCAAAAAATCTTATCCGAAACTCAATCGGGACTTGGACATTTTTTACCGTTCGTTCATTCGTCACGTGGATTTTTTCTGCAAAACGGGATCCCCGTGGCTGGTCTATGATTTACCATTGCCGGAGAGTGGTGCCCCATGGTACCGCTCCGTTTCAAATCCATGCATCCATTACTAAAAGTCGTATGGTACTTTTTCGGCATTTTGGACGGATGTTGCACCATGCACCATAGATGTTGCACCCTGTGGATATTGATTCTTCGGAAGGCCATAACTGTTGGCTCGTTTAGAGTTACGGGAGCCATAACCAATCAAAACGAAGATCTCTGTGAGTTCTACGGCTATGACAGCTTTAAACTGTCACTGGTTAGTTTCAAACCCAAAAAATCTTATCCGAACCTCAATCGGCCTTGGACGTTTTTTACCGTTCGTTCATTCGTCACGTGGATTTTTTCCGCAAAACGGGATCCCCGTGGCTGGTCTATGATTTACCATCGCCGAAGAGTGGTGCCCTATGGTATCACTCTGTTTCAAGTCCATGCATCCATTTCTAAAAGTCGTACGATACTTTTTCGGCATTTTGGACGGATGTTGCACCTTGCACCGTAGATGTTGCACCCTATGGATATTGATTCTTCGGAAGGCCATAACTGTTGGCTCGTTCAGAGTTACGGAGCCATAACCAGTCAAAACGAAGATCTTTGTGAGTTTTATGGCTATGAACGCTTTAAGCCATCACTGGTTAGTTTCATACCCAAAAAATCTTATCCGCAACTCAATCGGGCCTTGGAAATTTTTTACCATTCTTTCATTCGTCACGTGGATTTTTTCTGCAAAACGGGATCCCCCTGGCTGGTCTATGATTTACCATCGCCGGAGAGTTTTTCCCCATGGTACCGCTCCGTTTCAAATCGATGCATCCATTTCTAAAAGTCGAACGACACTTTTTCGACATTTTGGACGGATGTTGCACCTTGCACCATAGTGTTGCACCCTATGGATATTGATTTTTCGGAAGGCCCTAACAGTTGGCTCGTTTAGAGTTACGGCAGCCATAACCAGTCAAAACGAAGATCTCTGTGAGTTCTACGGCTATGACCGCTATAAACCGTCACTGGTTAGTTTCATACCCAAAAAATCTTATCCGAAACTCAATCGGGCCTTGGACGTTTTTTACCATTCTTTTATTCGTCACGTGGATTTTTTTTGCAAAACGGGATCCCCGTGGCTGGTCTATGATTTACAATCGCTGGAGAGTGGTGCCCCATGGTACCACTCCGTTTAAAATCCATGCATCCATTTCTAAAAGTCGTACGGCACTTTTTCGGCATTTTGGACGGATGTTGCACCTTGCACCGTAGATGTTGCACCCTGTGGATATTGATTCTTCGGAAGGCCATAACTGTTGGCTCGTTAAGAGTTACGGAAGCCATAACCAGTCAAAACGAAGATCTCTGTGAGTTCTACGGCTATGACCGCTTTAAGCCGTCACTGGTTAGTTTCATACCCAAAAAATCTTATCCGCAACTCAATCGGGCCTTGGACGTTTTTTACCGTTCCTTCATTCATCACGTGGATTTTTTCTGCAAAACGGGATCCCCTTGGCTGGTCTATGATTTACCATCGCCAAAGAGTAGTGCCCCATGGTACCGCTCCGTTTCAAATCCATGCATCCATTTCTAAAAGTTATACGACACTTTTTCGGCATTTTGGACGGATGTTGCACCTTGCACTGTAGATGCTGCACCCTATGGATATTGATTCTTCGGAAGGCCATAACCGTTGGCTCGTTTAGAGTTACGGCAGCCATAACTAGTCAAAACAAAGATCTCTGTGAGTTTTACGGCTATGACCGCTTTAAACTGTCAAAGGTTAGTTTCATACACAAAAAATCTTATACGAAACTCAATTGGGCCTTTGACGTTTTTTACCGTTCGTTCATTCGTCACGTGGATTTTTTCTGCAAAACGGGATCCCCCTGGCTGGTCTATGATTTACCATCGTCGGAGAGTTTTTCCCCATGGTACCGCTCCGTTTCAAATCCATGCATCCATTTCTAAAAGTCGCACGGCACTTTTTCGGCATTTTGGACGGATGTTGCACCTTGCACCGTAGATGTTGCACCCTGTAGATATTGATTCTTCGGAAGGCCATAACTGTTGGCTCGTTTACAGTTACCGCAGCCATAACCAGTCAAAACGAAGATCTCTGTAAGTTCTACGTCTATGACCGCTTTAAGCCGTCACTGGTTAGTTTCATACCCAAAAAATCTTATCCAAAACTCAATCTGGCCTTGGACGTTTTTTACCGTTCGTTCATTTGTCTCGTGGATTTTTTCTGCAAAGCGGGATCCCCGTGGCTGGTCTATGATTTACCATCGCCGAAGAGTGGTGCCCCATGGTACCGCTCCATTTCAAATCCATGCGTCCATTTCTAAAAGTCGTACGACACTTTTTCGGCATTTTGGACGAATGTTGCACCTTGCACCGTAGATGTTTCACCCTGTGGATATTAATTATTCGGAAGGCCATAACTGTTGGCTCGTTTAGAGTTACGGGAGCCATAACTAGTCAAAACGAAGATTTCTGTGAGTTCTACGGCTATGACCACTTTAAGCCGTCACTGGTTAGTTTCATACCCAAAAATTTTTATCCGAAACTCAATCGGGCCTTGGACGTTTTTTACCATTCTTTTATTCGTCACGTGGATTTTTTCTGCAAAACGGGATTCCCGTGGCTGGTCTATGATTTACCATCGCCGGAGAGTGGTGCCGCATGGTACCACTCCATTTCAAATCCATGCATCCATTTCTAAAAGTCGTACGGCACTTTTTCGGCATTTTGGACGGATGTTGCACCTTGCACCGTAGATGTTGCACCCTGTGGATATTGATTCTTCGGAAGGCCATAACTGTTGGCTCGTTTACAATTACGGCAGCCATAACCAGTCAAAACGAAGATCTCTGTAAGTTCTATGTCTATGACCGCTTTAAGCCGTCACTGGTTAGTTTCATACCTAAAAAATCTTATCCGAAACTCAATCGGGCCTTGGATGTTTTTTACCGTTCGTTCATTTGTCACATGGATTTTTTCTGCAAAACGAGATCCCCGTGGCTGGTCTATGATTTAGCATCGCCGGAGAGTGGTGCCCCATGGTACCGCTCCATTTCAAATCCATGTGTCCATTTCTAAAAGTCGTACGGCACTTTTTCGGCATTTTGGACGGATGTTGCACCTTGCACCGTAGATGTTTCACCCTGTGGATATTGATTATTCGGCAGGCCATAAATGTTGGCTAGTTTAGAGTTACGGGAGTCATAACCAGTCAAAACGAAGATCTCTGTGAGTTCTACGGCTTTGACCTCTTTAAGCCGTCACTGGTTAGTTTCATACCCAAAAAATCTTATCCGAAACTCAATTGGGCCTTGGACGTTTTTTACCATTCTTTTATTCGTCACGTGGATTTTTTCTACAAAACGGGATCCCCCTGGTTGGTCTATGATTTACCATCGCCGGAGAGTTTTGCCCCATGGTACCGCTCCGTTTCAAATCCATGCATCCATTTCTAAAAGTCGTACGGCACTTTTTCGGCATTTTGGACGGATGTTGCACCTTGCACTGTAGATGTTGCACCCTATGGATATTGATTCTTCGGAAGGCCATAACAGTTGGCTCGTTTAGAGTTATGGCAGCCATAACCAGTCAAATAGAAGATCTCTGTGAGTTCTACGGCTATGACCGCTTTAAACCGTCACTGGATAGTTTCATACCCAAAAAATCTTTTCCGAAATTCAATCGGGCCTTGGACGTTTTTTACTGTTTGTTCATTCGTCACGTGGATTTTTCTGCAAAACGGGATTCTCGTGGCTGGTCTACGATTTACCATCGCCAGAGAGTGGTGCCCCATGGTACCGCTCCGTTTCAAATCCTTGCATCCATTTCTAAAAGTCGTACGGCTCTTTTTCGGCATTTTGGACGGATGTTGCACCTTGCACCGTAGATGTTGCACCCTGTGGATATTGTTTCTTCGGAAGGCCATAACTGTTGGCTTGTTTAGAGTTACGGCAGCCATAACCAGTCAAAACGAAGATCTCTATGAATTCTACGGCTATGACCGCTTTAAGCCGTCACTGGTTAGTTTCATACCCAAAAAATCTTATCCGAAACTCAATCGGGCCTTGGACCTTTTTTACCATTCTTTCATTCGTCACGTGGATTTTTTCTGCAAAACGGGATCCCCGTGGCTGGTCTAAGATTTACCACCGGAGAGTGGTGCCCCATTGTACCGCTCCGTTTCAAATCCATGCATCCATTACTAAAAGTCGTACGGCACTTTTTCGGCCTTTTGGACGGATGTTGCACCTTGCATCGTAGATGTTGCACTCGGTGGATATTGATTCTTTGGAAGGCCATAACTGTTGGCTTGTTTAGAGTTACGGGAGCCATAACCGGTCAAAACGAAGATCTCTGTGAGTTCTACGGCTATGACTACTTTAAGCCGTCACTGGTTAGTTTCATACCCAAAAAATCTTATCCGAAACTCAATCGGGCCTTGGACGTTTTTTACCGTTCGTTCATTCGTCACGTGGACTTTTTCTGCAAAACGGGATCCCCGTGGCTGGTCTACGATTTACCATCACCGGAGAGTGGTGCACAATGGTACCGCTCCGTTTCAAATCCATGCATCCATTTCTAAAAGTCGTACGGCACTTTTTCGGCATTTTGGACGGATGTTGCACCTTGCACCGTAGATGTTACACCCTGTGGATATTGATTCTTCGGAAGGCCATAACTGTTGACTTGTTTAGAGTTACGGGAGCCATATCCAGTCAAAACGAAGATCTCTGTGAGTTCTACGGCTATGATAGCTTTAAGCCATCACTGGTTAGTTTCATACCCAAAAAATCTTATCCGAAACTCAATCGGGCCTTGGACGTTTTTTACCGTTCGTTCATTCGTCACGTGGATTTTTTCTGCAAAACGGGATCCCCGTGGCTGGTCTATGATTTACCATCGCCGGAGAGTGGTGTCCTATGGTACCGTTCCATTTCAAATCCATGCATCCATTACTAAAAGTCGTACGACACTTTTTCGGCATTTTGGACGGATGTTACACCTTGCATCGTAAATGTTGCACCCTGTGGATATTGATTCTTCGGAAAGACATAATTGTTGGCTGGTTTAGAGTTACGGGAGCCATAACCGGTCAAAACGAAGATCTCTGTGAGTTCTACGGCTATGACTGCTTTAAGCTGTCACTGGTTAGTTTCATACCCAAAAAATCTTATCCGAACCTCAATCGGGCCTTGGACGTTTTTTACCGTTCGTTCATTCGTCACTTGGATTTTTTCTGCAAAATGGGATCACCATGGCTAGTCTATGATTTACCATCTCCGGAGAGTGGTGCCCCATGGTACCGCTCCATTTCAAATCCTTGCATCCATTTCTAAAAGTCGTACGGCACTTTTTCGGCATTTTGGACGGATGTTGCACCTTGCACCGTAGATATTGCACCCTGTGGATATTGATTCTTCGGAAGGCCCTAACTGTTGGCTCGTTTAGAGTTACGGGAGCCATAACCAGTCAAAACGAAGATCTCTGTGAGTTCTACGGCAGTGACCGCTTTAAGCCGTCACTGGTTAGTTTCACACCCAAAAAATCTTATCCGAAACTCTATCGGGCCTTGGATGTTTTTTACCGTTCGTTCATTCGTCACGTGAATTTTTTCTGCAAAACTGGATCCCCTTGGCTGGTCTACGATTTACCATCGTCGGAGAGTGGTGCCCCATGGTACCGCTCCATTTCAAATCCATGCATCCATTTCTAAAAGTTGTACGGCACTTTTTCGGCATTTTGGACGGATGTTGCACCTTGCACCGTAGATGTTGCACCCTATGGATATTGATTATTCGGAAGGCCATAACTGTTGGCTCGTTTAGAGTTACGAGAGCCATAACCAGTCAAAACGAAGATCTCCGTCAGTTCTACGGCTATGACCGCTTTAAGCCGTCATTGGTTAGTTTCATACCCAAAAAATCTTATCCGAAACTCAATCGGGCCTTGGACGTTTTTTTACCATTCTTTCATTCGTCACGTGGATTTTTTCTACAAAACGGGATCCCCTTGGCTAGTCTATGATTTACCATCGCCGGAGAGTTTTGCCCCATGGTACCACTTCGTTTCAAATCCATGCATCCATTTCTAAAAGTCGTACGACACTTTTTCAGCATTTTGGACGGATGTTGCACCTTGCACTGTAGATGTTGCACCCAATGGATATTGATTCTTCGAAAGGCCATAACAGTTGGCTCGTTTAGAGTTACGGGAGCCATAACCAGTCAAAACGAAGATCTCTGTGAGTTCTACGGCTATGACCGCTTTAAATCGTAACTGGTTAGTTTCATACCCAAAAAACCTTATCCGAAACTCAATCGGGCCTTGGACGTTTTTTACCATTCGTTCATTCGTCACGTGGATTTTTTCTGCAAAACGGGATCCCCGTGGCTGGTCTATGATTTACCATCGCCGGAGAGTTTTGCCCCATGGTACCGCTCCGTTTCAAATTCATGCATCCATTTCTAAAAGTCGTACGGCACTTTTTTGGCATTTTGGAAGGATGTTGCACCTTGCACCGTAGATGTTGCACCCTGTGGATATTGATTCTTCGGAAGGCCATAACTGTTGGCTCGTTTAGAGTTACGGCAGCCATAACCAGTCAAAACGAAAATCTCTGTAAGTTATACGGCTATGACCGCGTTAAACCAAAAAATCTTATCCGAAACTCAATCGGGCCTTGGACGTTTTTTACCATTCGTTCATTCGTCACGTGGATTTTTTCTACAAAACGGGATCCCCGTGGCTGGTCTATGATTTACCATCGTCGGAGAGTGGTGCCCCATGGTACCGCTCCGTTTCAAATCCATGCATCCATTTCTAAAAGTCGTACGACACTTTTTCAGCATTTTGGACGGATGTTGCACCTTGCACCGTAGATGTTGCACCCTGTGGTATTGATTCTTCGAAGGCCATAACTGTTGGCTCGTTTAGAGTTACAGTAGCCATAACCAGTCAAAACGAAGATCTCTGTGAGTTCTACGGCTATGACCGTTTTAAGCCGTCACTGGTTAGTTTCATACCCAAAAAATCTTATCCGAAACTCAATCGGGACTTGGACGTTTTTTACCGTTCATTCATTCGTCACGTGGATTTTTTCTGCAAAATGGGATCCCCGTGGCTAGTCTATGATTTACCATCGCCGGAGAGTGGTGCCCCATGGTACCGCTCCGTTTCAAATCCATGCATCCAATTCTAAAAGTCGTACGGCACTTTTCCGTCATTTTGGACGGATGTTGCACCTTGCACCGTAGATGTTGCACCCTGTGGATATTGATTCTTCGGAAGGCCATAACTGTTGGCTCATTTAGAGTTACGGGAGCCATAACCAGTCAAAACGAAGATCTCTATGAGTTCTATGGCTATGACCGCTTTAAGCCGTCACTAGTTTGTTTCATACCCAAAAAATCTTATCCGAAACTCAATCGAGCCTTGGATGTTTTTTACCGTTCGTTCATTCGTCACGTGGATTTTTTCTGCAAAACGGGATCCCCATGGCTGGTCTATGATTTACCATCGCCGGAGAGTGGTGCCCCATGGTACCGCTCTGTTTCAAATCCATGCATCCATTTCTAAAAGTCGTACGGCACTTTTTCGGCATTTTGGACGGATGTTGCACCTTGCACCGTAGATGTTGCACCCTGTGGATATTGATTCTTCGGAAGGCCATAACTGTTGGCTCGTTTAGAGTTACGGCAGCCATAACCAGTCAAAACGAAGATCTTTGTGAGTTTTACGGCTATGACCGCTTTAAGCCGTCACTGGTTAGTTTCATACCCCAAAAATATTATTTGAAACTCAATCGGGCCTTGGACGTTTTTTACCCTTCGTCCATTCGTCACGTGGATTTTTTCTACAAAACGGGATCCCTATGGCTGGTCTATGATTTACCATCGCCGGAGAGTGGTGCCCCATGGTACCGCTCCGTTTCAAATCCATGCATCCATTTCTAAAAGTCGTACGGCACTTTTTTGGCATTTTGGAAGGATGTTGCACCTTGCACCGTAGATGTTGCACCCTGTGGATATTGATTCTTCGGAAGGCCATAACTGTTGGCTCATTTAGAGTTACGGCAGCCATAACCAGTCAAAACGAAAATCTCTGTAAGTTATACGGCTATGACCGCGTTAAACCAAAAAATCTTATCCAAAACTCAATCGGGCCTTGGACGTTTTTTACCATTCGTTCATTCGTCACGTGGATTTTTTCTACAAAACGGGATCCCCGTGGCTGGTCTATGATTTACCATCGTCGGAGAGTGGTGCCCCATGGTACCGCTCCGTTTCAAATCCATGCATCCATTTCTAAAAGTCGTACGACACTTTTTCAGCATTTTGGACGGATGTTGCACCTTGCACCGTAGATGTTGCACCCTGTGGTATTGATTCTTCGGAGGCCATAACTGTTGGCTCGTTTAGAGTTACGGTAGCCATAACCAGTCAAAATAAAGATCTCTGTGAGTTCTACGGCTATGACCGTTTTAAGCCGTCACTGGTTAGTTTCATACCCAAAAAATCTTATTCGAAACTCAATCGGGACTTGGACGTTTTTTACCGTTCGTTCATTCGTCACGTGGATTTTTTCTGCAAAATGGGATCCCCGTGTCTAGTCTATGATTTACCATCGCCAGAGAGTGGTGCCCCATGGTACCGCTCCGTTTCAAATCCATGCATCCAATTCTAAAAGTCGTACGACACTTTTTCGTCATTTTGGACGGATGTTGCACCTTGCACCGTAGATGTTGCACCCTGTGGATATTGATTCTTCGGAAGGCCATAACTGTTGGCTCATTTAGAGTTACGGGAGCCATAACCAGTCAAAACGAAGATCTCTATGAGTTCTATGGCTATGACCGCTTTAAGCCGTCACTAGTTAGTTTCATACCCAAAAAATCTTATCCGAAACTCAATCGAGCCTTGGATGTTTTTTACCGTTCGTTCATTCGTCACGTGGATTTTTTCTGCAAAACGGGATCCCCATGGTTGGTCTATGATTTACCATCGCTGGAGAGTGGTGCCCCATGGTACCGCTCTGTTTCAAATCCATGCATCCATTTCTAAAAGTCGTACGGCACTTTTCGGCATTTTGGACGGATGTTGCACCTTGCACCGTAGATGTTGCACCCTGTGGATATTGATTCTTTGGAAGGCCATAACTGTTGGCTCGTTTAGAGTTACGGCAGCCATAACCAGTCAAAACGAAGATCTTTGTGAGTTTTACGGCTATGACCGCTTTAAGCCATCACTGGTTAGTTTCATACCCAAAAAATATTATCCGAAACTCAATCGGGCCTTGGACGTTTTTTCCCGTTCGTTCATTCGTCACGTGGATTTTTCTGCAAAACGGGATCCCCGTGGCTGGTCTATGATTTACCATCGCCGGAGAGTGGTGCCCCATGGTACCGCTCCGTTTCAAATCCATGCATCCATTTCTAAAAGTCGTACGGCACTTTTTCGGCATTTTGGACGGATGTTGCACCTTGCACCGTAGATGTTGCACCCTTTGGATATTGATTCTTCGGAAGGCCATAACTGTTGGCTCATTTAGAGTTACGCGGGCCATAACAAGTCAAAACGAAGATGTCTGTGAGTTCTACGGCTATGACTGCTTTAAGCCATCACTAGTTAGTTTCATACCCAAAAAATCTTATCCGAAACTCAATCGGGCCTTGGACATTTTTTACCGTTCGTTCATTCCTCACGTGGATTTTTTCTGCAAAACGGGATCCCCGTGGCTGGTCTACGATTTACCATCGTCGGAGAGTGGTGCCCCATGGTATCGCTCCGTTTCAAATCCATGCATCCATTTCTAAAAGTTGTACGGCACTTTTTCGGCATTTTGGACGGATGTTGCACCTTGCACCGTAGATGTTGCACCTTGTGGATATTGATTATTCGGAAGGCCATAACTGTTGGCTCGTTTAGAGTTACGGGAGCCATAACCAGTCAAAACGAAGACCACTGTGTGGTCTACGACTATGACCGCTTTAAGCCGTCACTGGTTAGTTTCATACCCAAAAAATCTTATCCGAAACTCAATCGGGCCTTGGACGTTTTTTACCATTCTTTCATTCGTCACGTGGATTTTTTCTGCAAAACGGGATCCCCCTGGCTTGTCTATGATTTACCATCGCCGGAGAGTTTGCCCCATGGTACCGCTTCGTTTCAAATCCATGCATCCATTTCTAAAAGTCGTACGACACTTTTTCGGCATTTTGGACGGATGTTGCACCTTGCACCGTAGATGTTGCACCCAATGGATATTGATTCTTCGGAAGGCCATAACAGTTGGCTCGTTTAGAGTTACGGCAGCCATAACCAGTCAAAACGAAGATCTCTGTGAGTTCTACGGCTATGACCGCTTTAAACCGTCACTGGTTAGTTTCATACCCAAAAAATCTTATCCGAAACTCAATCGGGCCTTGGACGTTTTTTACCGTTTGTTCATTCGTCACGTGGATTTTTTCTACCAAACGGGATCCCCGTGGCTGGTCTATGATTTACCATCACCGAAGAGTGGTGGCCAATGGTACCGCTCCGTTTCAAATCCATGCATCTATTTCTATAAGTCGTACGACACTTTTTCGGCATTTTGGATGGATGTTGCACCTTGCGCCGTAGATGTTGCACCCTGTGGATATTGATTCTTCGGAAGGCCATAACTGTTGGCTCGTTTAGATTTACGGCAGCCATAAATAGTCAAAACGAAAATCCCTGTAAGTTCTACGGCTATAACCGCTTTAAGCTGTCACTGGTTAGTTTCATACCCAAAAAATCTTATCCGAAACTCAATCGGGCCTTGGACGTTTTTAACCGTTCGTTCATTCGTCACGTGGATTTTTTCTGCAAAATGGGATCCCCATGGCTGGTCTATGATTTACCATCGTCGGAGAGTGGTGCCCCATGGTACCGCTCCATTTCAATTCCATGCATCCATTTCTAAAAGTCGTACGGCACTTTTTCATCATTTTGGACGGATGTTGCACCTTGCACTGTAGATGTTGCACCCTGTGGATATTGATTCTTCGAAAGGCCATAACAGTTGGCTCGTTTAGAGTTACGGCAGCCATAACCAATCAAAACGAAGATCTCTGTGAGTTCTATGGCTATGACCGCTTTAAGTCGTCACTAGTTAGTTTTATACCCAAAAAATCTTATCCGAAACTCAATCGAGCCTTGGATGTTTTTTACCATTCGTTCATTCGTCACGTGGATTTTTTCTGCAAAACGGGATCCCCGTGGCTAGTCTACGATTTACCATCGTCGGAGAGTGGTGCCCATGGTACCGCTCCGTTTCAAATCCATGCATCCATTTCTAAAAGTTGTACGGCACTTTTTCGGCATTTTGGACGGATGTTGCACCTTGCACCGTAGATGTTGCACCCTGTTGATATTGATTATCCGGAAGGCCATAACTGTTGGCTCGTTTAGAGTTACGGGAGCCATAACTAGTCAAAACGAAGACCACTGTGAGTTCTACGGCTATGACCGCTTTAAGCCGTCACTGGTTAGTTTTATACCCAAAAAATCTTATCCGAAACTCAATCGGGCCTTGGACGTTTTTTACCATTCTTTCATTCGTCACGTGGATTTTTTCTGCAAAACGAGATCCCCCTGGCTGGTCTATGATTTACCATCGCCGGAGAGTTTTGCCCCATGGTACCGCTCCGTTTCAAATCCATGCACCCATTTCTAAAAGTCGTACGGCACTTTTTCGGCATTTTGGAAGGATGTTGCACCTTGCACCGTAGATGTTGCACCCAATGGATATTGATTCTTCGGAAGGCCATAACGGTTGGCTAGTTTAGAGTTACGGCAGCCATAACCAGTCAAAACGAAGATCTCTGTGAGTTCTACGGCTATGACCGCTTTAAACCGTCACTGGTTAGTTTCATACCCAAAAAATCTTATCCGAAACTCAATCGGGCCTTGGACGTTTTTTACCGTTCGTTCATTCGTCACGTGGATTTTTTCTGCAAAACAGGATCCCCGTGGCTGTTTTTTGCACCAAAATTGGTCACAAACACCCAATAGCCGTTGAAAGCACCAGTTCGCAATCACAGATCACAAATATCAAATATGCAGAATAATAAGTATTCAAATCACTCAGGAAGCTCAATAAAAACAGTAAATGACACAGGATTTATAGTGGTTCGGCGACCTTGCCTACGTCCACTCTGAAGTTGATGGTTTTATTGATTTTCACTTGATGATTACAACTTCTTCTGATGTAGTACAACTGATTGTATGATTATAATCTGAATCTAAGGAAGCAGTGGTGATTCTGAGTAGATCTGGCAGAGTCTGGGTGCTCTTTAGCTCCTGAAATTGTCTGACCCCTTTTCTGAATGACCAGGGGCTCTATTTATAGGTGTAGGAGGCTGATATTTAACCTAAATTGAAGGGAGACCAGTTATGGCACGTGAGGGGGCCCACATGTTCAAAATCTGGAGATCCGGGCCCACTTTGGGATCGATTCGACCCTTGGTTCGAATCGATCAAGAAAGAGTCTAATCGAGCTGAAATTTGGTGTGTACATTCTTCATCATGTGCTTAAGCTTCTGTGAAAATTTCATAGCATTTGGACTTGTAGATCTCGAGTTATGATCGATTCAAGATGATGTTCTTCGTCCTATGGATTCGTTCGAATCGATTTGCTTCGAATCCATAGGGTCGACTCCATGCTCCTGCACGTGAAAATGATGACGTGGCGCGTGTTCCTCGGGTCGATCCCCCTTTTTTCTCCGAGTTTACTGGGTCGAATCCATGCTTTTAGCCGCGTTTACCTGGTGGACTCGAGATGTTGGATTCGAAGGTCCGCTTCCTTCGAATCGATGGAATCAGTACCTGTTCGAATCGATCTAGACGTGCTATTGTGGATTGATTCGGAGTTGTCTCATCATGGGGATTCGAAGCAAGGCATACTGGTGGATTCGAAGGACCTTCCTTTTGATGGATTCGAAGCGGGGAATGGTTCAATGGATTCGAACCATGGCTTGCTTGATGGATTCGAAGCAGGGTTATGCTTCGTGGATTCGAAGCTCCTCCCCTCGATGGATTCGAACCTAAGGCTACTTCAGATGGATTCGAACCATGCTATCTTTTGATGGATACGAACCTAAGGCTACTTCAGATGGATTCGAACCATGCTATCTTCTGATGGATACGAACCAAGGAAATAGCGATCGATTCGGAGTAAACATATGTTGATGGATTCGAATCCTGGGCTCGGCCTATGGATTCGAACTTAGGCCATTTACTCCATTTTCATCAACGATAACTTGGTCATACGAACTCGGATTGACTTGAAATTTGGAATGTTGGTTTGCATGGCTTTACTTGTCATGTCTTATCAATTGTAGCCAGATCCGGACTCGGACAAAATTCATCGATATCCACGGTGAACCAGTGTATAACAAACTTTTACGACGAACTGTCTTTAGTTTTCCAGTCAACTTTTTGGTGTCACGGCCTTGCCAAAAGGTGGGATAACAGCTGGTCTATGATTTACCATCGCTGGAGAGTGGTGCCCCATGGTACCGCTCCGTTTCAAATCCATGCATCCATTTCTAAAAGTCGTACGCACTTTTTCAGCATTTTGGACGGATGTTGCACCTTGCACCGTAGATGTTGCACCCTGTGGATATCGATTCTTCGGAAGGCCATAACTGTTGGCTCGTTTAGAGTTACGGTAGCCATAACCAGTCAAAATGAAGATCTCTGTGAGTTCTACGGCTATGACCGTTTTAAGCCGTCACTGGTTAGATTCATACCCAAAAAATCTTATCCGAAACTCAATCGGGACTTGGACGTTTTTTACCGTTCGTTCATTTGTCACGTGGATTTTTTCTGCAAAACGGGATCCCCGTGGCTAGTCTATGATTTACCATTGCCGCAGAGTGGTGCCCCAGGGTACCGCTCCGTTTCAAATCCATGCATCCAATTCTAAAAGTCGTACGGCAATTTTTCGGCATTTTGGACGGATGTTGCACCTTGCACCGTAGATGTTGCACCCTGTGGATATTGATTCTTCGGAAGGCCATAACTGTTGGCTCGTTTAGAGTTACGACAGCCATAAACAGTCAAAACGAAGATCTCTGTGAGTTCTACGGCTATGACCGTTTTAAACCGTCACTGGTTAGTTTCATACCCAAAAAATCTTATCCAAAACTCAATCGGGACTTGGACGTTTTTTACCGTTCGTTCATTCGTCACGTGGATTTTTTCTGCAAAACGGGATCCCCGTGGCTGGTCTTTGATTTACCATCGCTGGAGAGTGGTGCCCCATGGTACCGCTCCGTTTCAAATCCATGCATCCATTTCTAAAAGTCATACGGCACTTTTTCAGCATTTTCGACGGATGTTGCACCTTGCACCGTAGATGTTGCACCCTGTGGATATTGATTCTTCGAAGGCCATAACTGTTGGCTCGTTTAGAGTTACGGTAGCCATAACCAGTCAAAACGAAGATCTCTGTGAGTTCTACGGCTATGATCGCTTTAAGTCGTCACTGGTTAGTTTTATACCCAAAAAATCTTATCCGAAACTCAATCGAGCCTTGGATGTTTTTTACCGTTCGTTCATTCGTCACGTGGATTTTTTCTACAAAACGGGATCCCCGTGGCTGGTCTATGATTTACCATCGTCGGAGAGTGGTGCCCGAAGTACCGCTCCGTTTCAAATCCATGCATCCATTTCTAAAAGTTGTACGGCACTTTTTCGGCATTTTGGACGGATGTTGCACCTTGCACCGTAGATGTTGCACGCTGTGGATATGGATTATTCGGAAGGCCATAACTATTGGCTCGTTTTGAGTTACGGGAGCCATAACTAGTCAAAACGAAGAACACTGTGAGTTCTACGGCTATGACCGCTTTAAGCCGTCACTGGTTAGTTTTATACCCAAAAAATCTTATCCGAAACCCAATCAGGCCTTGGACGTTTTTTACCATTCTTTCATTCGTCACGTGGATTTTTTCTTCAAAACGGGAACCCCCTGGCTGGTCTATGATTTACCATCGCCGGAGAGTTTTGCCCCATGGTAATGCTCCGTTTCAAATCCATGCATACATTTCTAAAAGTCGTACGGCACTTTTTCGGCATTTTCGAAGGATGTTGCACCTTGCACCGTAGATGTTGCACCCAATGGATATTGATTCTTTGAAAGGCCATAACGGTTGGCTCGTTTAGAGTTACGGCAACCATAACCAGTCAAAAGAAAGATCTCTGTGAGTTCTACGGCTATGACTGCTTTAAACCGTCACTGGTTAGTTTCATACCCAAAAAATCTTATCCGAAACTCAATCGGCCCTTGGACGTTTTTTACCGTTCGTTCATTCGTCACGTGGATTTTTTCTGTAAAACAGGATCCCCGTGGCTGGTCTATGATTTACCATCGCCGGAGAGTGGTGCCCCATGGTACCGCTCCGTTTCAAATCCATGCATCCATTTCTAAAAGTTGTACGGCACTTTTTCGGCATTTTGGACGGATGTTGCACCTTGCACCGTAGATGTTGCACCCTGTGGATATTGATTCTTCGGAAGGCCATAACTGTTGGCTTGTTTAGAGTTACGGCAACCATAACTAGTCAAAACGAAAATCTCTGTAAGTTCTACGGCTATGACCGCTTTAAGCCGTCACTGGTTAGTTTCATACCCAAAAAATCTTATCCGAAACTCAATCGGGCCTTGGATGTTTTTTACCATTCGTTCATTCGTCACATGGATTTTTTCTGCAAAACGGGATCCCCGTGGCTGGTCTTTGATTTACCATCGCCGGAGAGTGGTGCCCCATGGTACCGCTCCGTTTCAAATCCATGCATCCATTTCAAAAAGTCATACGGCACTTTTTTCAGCATTTTCAAGGATGTTGCACCTTGCACCGTAGATGTTGCACCCTGTGGATATTGATTCTTCGGAGGCCATAACTGTTGGCTCGTTTAGAGTTACGGTAGCCATAACTAGTCAAAACGAAGATCTCTGTGATTTCTACGGCTATGACCGTTTTAAGCCGTCACTGCTTAGTTTCATACCCAAAAAATCTTATCCGAAACTCAATCGGGACTTGGACGTTTTTTACCGTTCGTCGTGGATTTTTTCTGCAAAACGGGATCCCCTTGGCTGGTCTATGATTTACCATCGCCGGAGAGTGGTGCCCTATGGTACCGCTATGTTTCAAATCCATGCATCCATTACTAAAAGTCATACGGCACTTTTTCGTCATTTTGGACGGATGTTGCACCATGCACCGTAGATGTTGCACCCTGTGTATATTGATTCTTCGAAAGGCCATAACTGTTGGCTCTTTTAGAGTTACGGGAGCCATAACCAGTCAAAACGAAGATCTCTATGAGTTCTACGGCTATGATAGCTTTAAACCATCACTAGTTAGTTTCATACCCAAAAAATTTTATCCGAACCTCAATCGGGCCTTGGACATTTTTTACCGTTCGTTCATTCGTCACGTGGATTTTTACCGCAAAACGGGATCCCCGTGGCTGGTCAATGATTTACTATCGCCGGAGAGTGGTGCCCCATGGTATCGCTCTGTTTCAAATCCATGCATCCATTTCTAAAAGTCGTATGACACTTTTCAGCATTTTGGACGAATGTTGCACCTTGCACCGTAGATGTTGCACCCTGTGGATATTGATTCTTCGGAAGGCCATAACTGTTGGCTCGTTTAGAGTTACGGAAGACATAAACAGTCAAAACGAAGATCTCTGTGAGTTCGACGGCTATAACCGCTTTAAGCCATCACTGGTTAGTTTAATACCCAAAAAATCTTATTCGCAACTCAATCGGGCCTTGGATGTTTTTTACCGTTCGTTCATTCGTCACGTGGATTTTTTCTGCAAAACGGGATCCCCTTGGCTGGTCTATGATTTACCATCGCCAAAGAGTAGTGCCCCATGGTACCGCTCCGTTTCAAATCCATGCATCCATTTCTAAAAGTTATACGGCACTTTTTCGGCATTTTGGACGGATGTTGCACCTTGCACTATAGATGTTGCACCCAATGGATATTGATTCTTCGGAAGGCCATAACAGTTGGCTCGTTTAGAGTTACGGCAGCCATAGCCAGTCAAAACGAAGATCTCTGTGAGTTCTACGGCTTTGACCGCTTTGAACCGTCATTGGTTAGTTTCATACCCAAAAAATCTTATCCGAAACTCAATCGGGCCTCAGACTTTTTTACCGTTCGTTCATTCGTCACGTGGATTTTTTCTGCAAAACAGGATCCCCGTGGCTGGTCTATGATTTACCATCGCCGGAGAGTGGTGCCCCATGGTACCGCTCCGTTTCAAATCCATGCATCCATTTCTAAAAGTCGTACGCACTTTTTCAGCATTTTGGACGGATGTTGCACCTTGCACCGTAGATGTTGCACCCTTTGGATATTGATTCTTCGGAAGGCCATAACTGTTGGCTCGTTTAGAGTTACGGTAGCCATAACCAGTCAAAACCAAGATCTCTGTGAGTTCTACGGCTATGACCGTTTTAAGCCGTCACTGGTTAGTTTCAAACCCAAAAAATCTTATCCGAAACTCAATCGGGATTTGGACGTTTTTTACCGTTCGTTCATTCGTCACGTGGATTTTTTCTGCAAAACGGGATCCCCGTGGCTAGTCTATGATTTACCATCGTCGGAGAGTGGTGCCCCATGGTACCGCTCCGTTTCAAATCCATGCATCCAATTCTAAAAGTCGTACGACACTTTTTCGGCATTTTGGACGGATGTTGGACCTTGCACCGTAGATGTTGCACCCTGTGGATATTGATTCTTTGGAAGGCCATAACTGTTGGCTCGTTTAGAGTTACGACAGCCATAACCAGTAAAAATGAAGATCTCTGTGAGTTCTACGGCTATGACCATTTTAAGCCGTCACTGGTCAGTTTCATACCCAAAAAATCTTATCCAAAACTCAATCAGGACTTGGACGTTTTTTACCGTTCGTTCGTTCGTCGCGTGGATTTTTTCTGCAAAACAGGATCCCCATGGCTGGTCTTTGATTTACCATCGCTGGAGAGTGGTGCCCCATGGTACCGCTCCGTTTCAAATCCATGCATCCATTTCTAAAAGTCATACGGCACTTTTTCAGCATTTTCGACGGATGTTGCACCTTGCACCGTAGACGTTGCACCCTGTGGATATTGATTCTTCGGAGGCCATAACTGTTGGCTCGTTTAGAGTTACGGTAGCCATAACAAGTCAAAACGAAGATCTCTGTGAGTTCTACGGCTATGACCGCTTTAAGCCGTCACTGGTTAGTTTCATACCCAAAAAAACTTATCCGAAACTCAATCGGGACTTGGACGTTTTTTACCGTTCGTTCATTCGTCACGTGGATTTTTTCTGCAAAACGGGATCCCCGTGGCTGGTCTATGATTTACCATCGCCGGAGAGTGGTGCCCTATGGTACCGCTCCGTTTCAAATCCATGCATCCATTACTAAAAGTCATACGGCACTTTTTCGGCATTTTGGATGGATGTTGCACCATGCACCGTAGATGTTGCACCCTGTGTATATTGATTCTTCGGAAGGCCATAACTGTTGGCTCGTTTAGAGTTACAGAAGCCATAACCAGTCAAAACGAAGATCTCTATGAGTTCTACGGCTATGATAGCTTTAAACCATCACTGGTTAGTTTCATACCCAAAAAATCTTATCCGAAACTCAATCGGGACTTGGACGTTTTTTACCGTTCGTTCATTCGTCACGTGGATTTTTTTTGCAAAATGGGATCCCCGTGGCTGGTCTATGATTTACCATCACCGGAGAGTGGTGCCCCATGATATCGCTCTGTTTCAAATCCATGCATCCATTTCTAAAAGTCGTACGACACTTTTTCGGCATTTTGGACGAATGTTGCACCTTGCACCGTAGATGTTGCACCCTGTGGATATTGATTCTTCGGAAGGCCATAACTGTTGGCTCGTTTAGAGTTACGGAAGCCATAACCAGTCAAAACGAAGATCTTTGTGAGTTCTACGGCTATAACTGCTTTAAGCCGTCACTGGATAGTTTCATACCCAAAAAATCTTATTCGCAACTCAATCGGGCCTTGGATGTTTTTTACCGTTCGTTCATTCGTCACGTGGATTTTTTCTGCAAAACGGGATCCCCTTGGCTGGTCTATGATTTACCATCGCCAAAGAGTAGTGCCCCATGGTACCGCTCCGTTTCAAATCCATGCATCCATTTCTAAAAGTCGTACGGCACTTTTTCGGCATTTTGGACGGATGTTGCACCTTGCACTGTAGATGTTGCACCCTATGGATTTTGATTCTTCGGAAGGCCATAACAGTTGGCTCGTTTAGAGTTACGGCAGCCCTAACCAGTCAAAACAAATATCTCTGTGAGTTCTACGGCTTTGACCGCTTTGAACCGTCACTGGTTAGTTTCATACCCAAAAAATCTTATCCGAAACTCAATCGGGCCTTGGACGTTATTTACCGTTCGTTCATTCGTCACGTGGATTTTTTCTGCAAAACGGGATCCCCGTGGCTGGTCTACGATTTACCATCGCTAGAGAGTGGTGCCCCTTGGTACAGCTCCGTTTCAAATCCATGCATCCATTTCTAAAAGTCGTACGGCACTTTTTCGGCATTTTGGATGGATGTTGCACCTTGCACCGTAGATGTTGCACCCAGAGGATATTGATTCTTCAGAAGGCCATAACTGTTGGCTTGTTTAGAGTTACGGGTGCCATAACCAGTCAAAACGAAGATCTCTGTGAGTTCTACGGCTATGACCGCTTTAGGCCGTCACTTGTTAGTTTCATATCCAAAAAATCTTATCCGAAACTCAATCGGGCCTTGGACGTTTTTTACCGTTCGTTCATTCGTCGCGTGGACTTTTTCTGCAAAACGGGATCCCCGTGGCTGGTCTATGATTTACCAACGCCGGAGAGTGGTGCCCCATGGTACCGCTCCATTTCAAATCCATGCATCCATTACTAAAAGTCGTACGACACTTTTTCGGCATTTTGGACGGATGTTGCACCTTGCATCGTAAATGTTGCACCCTGTGGATATTGATTCTTCGGAAGGCCATAACTGTTGGCTCGTTAAGAGTTACGGGAGCCATAACCGGTCAAAACGAAGATCTTTGTGAGTTCTACGGCTATGACTGCTTTAAGCTATCACTGGTTAGTTTCATACCCAAAAAATCTTATCCGAACCTCAATCGGGCCTTGGACGTTTTTTACCGTTCGTTCATTCGTCACGTGGATTTTTTCTGCAAAATGGGATCCCCGTGGCTAGTCTATGATTTACCATCGCCGGAGAGTGGAGCCCCATGGTACCGCTCCATTTCAAATCCATGCATCCATTTCTAAAAGTCGTATGACACTTTTTCGGCATTTTGGATGGATGTTGCACCTTGCACCGTAGATGTTGCACCCTGTGGATATTGATTCTTCGGAAGACCATAACTGTTGGCTCGTTTAGATTTACGGGAGCCATAACCAGTCAAAACGAAGATATCTGTGAGTTCTACGGATATGACCGTTTTAAGCCATCACTGGTTAGTTCCATACCCAAAAAATCTTATCCGAAACTCAATCGGGACTTGGACGTTTTTTACCGTTCGTTCATTCGTCACGTGGATTTTTTCTGCAAAACGGGATCCCCGTGGCTGTTCTACGATTTACCATCGTCGGAGAGTGGTGCCCCATGGTACCTCTCCGTTTCAAATCCATGCATCCGTTTCTAAAAGTTGTACGGCACTTTTTCGGCATTTTGGACGGATGTTGCACCTTGCACCGTAGATGTTGCACCCTGTGGATAATGATTATTCGCATGGCCATAACTGTTGGCTCGTTTAGAGTTAAGGGAGCCATAACCAGTCAAAACGAAGATCTCCATGAGTTCTACGGCTATGACCGCTTTAAGCCGTCACTGGTTAGTTTCATACCCAAAAAATCTTATCCGAAACTCAATCGGTCCGTGGACGTTTTTTACCATTCTTTCATTCGTCACGTGGATTTTTTCTGCAAAACGGGATCCCCCTGGCTGGTCTATGATTTACCATCGTTGGAGAGTTTTGCCCCATGGTACCGCTTCGTTTCAAATCCATGTATCCATTTCTAAAAGCCGTACGACACTTTTTCGGCATTTTGGACGGATGTTGCACCTTGCACCGTAGATGTTGCACCCAATGGATATTGATTCTTCGGAAGGCCATAACAGTTGGCTCGTTTACAGTTATGGCAGCCATAACCAGTCAAAACGAAGATCTCTGTGAGTTCTACGGCTATGACCGCTTTAAACCGTCACTGGTTAGTTTCATACCTAAAAAATCTTATCCAAAACTCAATCGGGCCTTGGAAGTTTTTTACCGTTCGTTCATTCGTCACGTGGATTTTTTCTGCAAAACGGGATCCCCGTGGCTGGTCTACGATTTACCATCGCCGGAGAGTGGTGCCCCATGGTACCGCTCCGTTTCAAATCCATGCATCCATTTCTAAAAGTCGTACGGCACTTTTTCGGCATTTTGGATGGAAGTTGCAACTTGCACCGTAGATGTTGCACCCTATGGATATTGATTCTTCGGAAGGCCATAAGTGTTGGCTCGTTTAGAGTTACGGCAGCCATAACTAGTCAAAACGAAAATCTCTGTAAGTTCTACGGCTATGACCGCTTTAAGCCGTCACTGGTTAGTTTCATACCCAAAAAATCTTATCCGAAACCCAATCGGGCCTTGGACGTTTTTTACCGTTCGTTCATTCGTCACGTGGTTTTTTCTGCAAAATGGGATCCCTGTGGCTGGTCTATGATTTACCATCGCCGGAGAGTGGTGCCCCATGGTACCGCTCCATTTCAAATCCATGCATCCATTTCTAAATGTCGTACGGCACTTTTTCGGCATTTTGGATGGATGTTGCACCTTGCACCGTAGATGTTGCACCCTGTGGATATTGATTCTTCGGAAGGCCATAACTGTTGGTTCGTTTATAGTTACGGGAGCCAAAACCAGTCAAAACGAAGATATCTGTGAGTTCTACGGCTATGACCGTTTTAAGCCGTCACTGGTTACTTCCATACACAAAAAATCTTATCCGAAACTCAAACGGGACTTGGACGTTTTTTATCGTTCGTTCATTCATCACGTGGATTTTTTCTACAAAACGGGATCCCCGTGGCTGGTCTACGATTTACCATCGTCGGAGAGTGGTGCCCCATGGTACCGCTCCGTTTCAAATCCATTCATCCATTTCTAAAAGTGGTACGGCACTTTTTCGGCATTTTGGACGGATGTTGCACCTTGCACCGTAGATGTTGCACCCTGTGGATAATGATTATTCGGAAGGCCATAACTGTTGGCTCGTTTAGAGTTACGGGAGCCATAACCAGTCAAAACGAAGATCTCCATGAGTTCTACGGCTATGACTGCTTTAAGCCGTCACTGGTTAGTTTCATACCCAAAAAATCTTATCCGAAACTCAATCGGTCCGTGGACGTTTTTTACCATTCTTTCATTCGTCACGTGGATTTTTTCTGCAAAACGGGATCCCCCTGGCTGGTCTATGATTTACCATCGTTGGAGAGTTTTGCCCCATGGTACAGCTTCGTTTCAAATCCATGTATCCATTTCTAAAAGTCGTACGACACTTTTTCGGCATTTTGGACGGATGTTGCACCTTGCTCCGTAGATGTTGCACCCAATGGATATTGATTCTTCGGAAGGCCATAACAGTTGGCTCGTTTAGAGTTACGGTAGCAATAACCAGTCAAAACGAAGATCTCTGTGAGTTCTACGGCTATGACCGCTTTAAACCGTCACTGGTTAGTTTCATACCTAAAAAATCTTATCCAAAACTCAATCGGGCCTTGGATGTTTTTTACCGTTCGTTCATTCGTCACGTGGATTTTTTCTGCAAAACGGGATCCCCGTGGCTGGTCTACGATTTACCATCGCCGGAGAGTGGTGCCCCATAGTACCGCTCCGTTTCAAATCCATGCATCCATTTCTAAAAGTCGTACGGCACTTTTTCGGCATTTTGGATGGATGTTGCACCTTGCACAGTAGATGTTGCACCCTGTGGATATTGATTCTTCGGAAGGCCAAAACTGTTGGCTCGTTTAGAGTTACGGCAGCCATAACTAGTCAAAACAAAAATCTCTGTAAGTTCTATGGCTATGACCGCTTTAAGCCGTCACTGGTTAGTTTCATATCCAAAAAATCTTATCCGAAACTCAATCGGGGCTTGGACGTTTTTTACCGTTCGTTCATTCGTCACGTGGATTTTTTCTGCAAAACGGGATCCCCGTGGCTGGTCTATGATTTACCATCGCTGAAGAGTCGTGCCCCATGGTTCCGCTCCGTTTCAAATCCATGCATCCATTTCTAAAAGTTGTAAGGCACTTTTTCAGCATTTTGGACAGATGTTGCACCTTGCACTGTAGTTGTTTCACCCTAGGGATATTGATTCTTCGGAAGGCCATAACAGTTGGCTCGTTTAGAGTTACGGCAGCCATAACCAGTCAAAACAAAGATCTCTGTGAGTTCTACGGCTATGACCGCTTTAAGCCGTCACTGGTTAGTTTCATACCCAAAAAATCTTATCCGAAAATCAATCGGGCCTTGGATGTTTTTTACAGTTCGTTCATTTGTCACGTTGATTTTTTCTACAAAATGGGATCCCCGTGGCTGGTCTACGATTTACCATCGTCGGAGAGTGGTGCCCATAGTACCGCTCCATTTCAAATCCATGCATCCATTTCTAAAAGTTGTACGGCACTTTTTCGGCATTTTGGACGGATGTTGCACCTTGCACCGTAGATGTTGCACCCTGTGGATAATGATTATTCGGAAGGCCATAACAGTTGGCTCGTTTAGAGTTACGGCAGCAATAACCAGTCAAAACGAAGATCTCTGTGAGTTCTACGGCTATGACTGCTTTAAACCGTCACTGGTTAGTTTCATACCTAAAAAATCTTATCCAAAACTCAATCGGGCCTTGTATGTTTTTACCGTTCGTTCATTCGTCACGTGGATTTTTTCAGCAAAACGGGATCCCCGTGGCTGGTCTACGATTTACCATCGCCGGAGAGTGGTGCCCCATGGTACCGCTCCATTTCAAATCCATGCATCCATTTCTAAAAGTCGTACGACACTTTTTCAGCATTTTGGACGGATGTTGCACCGTGCACCGTAGATGTTGCACCTTGTGGATATTGATTCTTCGGAGGCCATAACTGTTGGCTCGTTTAGAGTTACGGTAGCTATAACCCGTCAAAACGAAGATCTCTGTGATTTCTATGGCTATGACCGTTTTATGCCGTCACTGGTTAGTTCCATACCCAAAAAATCTTATCCGAAACTCAATCGGGCCTTGGACGTTTTTTACCGTTCGTTCATTCGTCACGTATATTAATTCTGCAAAACGGGATCCCCGTGGCTGGTCTATGATTTACCATCGCCGAAGAGTGGTGCCCCATGGTACCGCTCCGTTTCAAATCCATGCATCCATTTCTAAATGTCGTACGACACTTTTTCGGCATTTTGGACGGATGTTGCACCTTGCACCGTAGATGTTGCACCCTGTGGATATTGATTCTTCGGTAGGCCATAACTGTTGGCTCGTTTAGAGTTACGGCAGCCATAACTAGTCAAAATGAAAATCTCTGTAAGTTCTACGGCTATGACCGCTTTAAGCCGTCACTGGTTAGTTTCATACCCAAAAAATCTTATCCGAAACTCAATCGGGCCTTGGACGTTTTTTAACGTTCGTTCATTCGTCACGTTGTTTTTATTGCAAAATGGGATCCCCGTGGCTGGTCTATGATTTACCATCGCCGGAGAGTGGTTCCCTATGGTACCGCTCCGTTTCAAATCCATGCATCCATTTCTAAAAGTTGTACGACACTTTTTCAGCATTTTGGACGGATGTTGCACCTTGCACCGTAGATGTTGCACCCTGTGGATATTGATTCTTCGGAGGCCATAACTGTTGGCTCGTTTAGAGTTACGGTAGCTATAACCAGTCAAAACGAAGATCTCTGTGAGTTCTATGGCTATGACCATTTTAAGCCGTCACTGGTTAGTTCCATACCAAAAAAATCTTATCCGAAACTCAATCGAGACTTGGACGTTTTTTACCGTTCGTTCATTCGCCACGTGGATTTTTTCTGCAAATCGGGATCCCCGTGGCTGGTCTATGATTTACCATCGCCGGAGATTGGTGCCCCATGGTACTGCTCCATTTCAAATCCATGCATCCATTTCTAAATGTCGTACGGCACTTTTTCGGCATTTTGTACGGATGTTGCACCATGCACTGTAGATGTTGCACCCTGTGGATATTGATTCTTCGGAAGGCCATAACTGTTGGCTCGTTTAGAGTTACGGGAGCCATAACCAGTCAAAACGAAGATCTTTGTGAGTTCTACGGCTATGACAGATTTAAACCGTCACTGGTTAGTTTCATACCCAAAAAATCTTATCTGAACCTCAATCGGGCCTTGGACGTTTTTTACCGTTCGTTCATTCGTCACGTGGATTTTTTACGCAAAACGGGATCCCCGTGGCTGGTCTATGATTTACCCTTGCTGGAGAGTGGTGCCCCATGGTATCGCTCTGTTTCAAATCCATGCATCCATTTGTAAAAGTCGTACGACACTTTTACGGCATTTTGGACGAATGTTGCACCTTGCACCGTAGATGTTGCACCCTGTGGATATTGATTCTTCGGAAGGCCATAACTGTTGGCTCGTTTAGAGTTACGGAAGCCATAACCAGTCAAAACGAAGATCTCTATGAGTTCTACGGCATTGACCTCTTTAAGCCGTCACTGGTTAGTTTCATACCAAAAAATCTTATCCGAAACTCAATCGGGCCTTGGACGTTTTTTACCATTCGGTTCATTCGTCACGTGGATTTTTTCTGCAAAACGGGATCCTCGTGGCTGGTCTATGATTTACCATCACCGGAAAGTGGTGCCCCATGGTACCGCTCCATTTCAAATCCATGCGTCCATTTCTAAAAGTCGTACGGCAGTTTTTTGGCATTTTGGACGGATGTTGCACCTTGCACCGTAGATGTTGCACCCTATGGATATTGATTCTTCGAAAGGCCATAACTGTTGGCTCGTTTAGAGTTACGGCAGCCATAACTAGTCAAAACGAAAATCTCTGTAAGTTCTACGGCTATGACCGCTTTAAGCCGTCACTGGTTAGTTTCATACCCAAAAAATCTTATCCGAAACTCAATCGGGCCTTGGACGTTTTTTACCGTTCGTTCATTCGTCACGTGGATTTTTTTTTGCAAAATGGGATCCCCGTGGCTGGTCTATGATTTACCATCGCCGGAGAGTGGTGCCCCATGGTACCGCTCCGTTTCAAATCCATGCATCCATTTCTAAAAGTCGTACGACACTTTTTCAGCATTTTGGACGGATGTTGCACCTTGCACCGTAGATGTTGCACCCTGTGGATATTGATTCTTCGGGGGCCATAACTGTTGGCTCGTTTAGAGTTACGGTAGCTATAACTTGTCAAAACGAAGATCTCTGTGAGTTCTACGGCTATGACCGTTTTAAGCCGTCACTGGTTAGTTCCATACCCAAAAAATTTTATCTGAAACTCAATCGGGACTTGGACGTTTTTTACCGTTCGTTCATTCGTCACGTGGATTTTTTCTGCAAAACGGGATCCCCGTGGCTGGTCTATGATTTACCATCGCCGGAGAGTGGTGCCCCATGGTACCGCTCCGTTTCAAATCCATGCATTCATTACTAAAAGTCGTATGGCACTTTTTTGGCATTTTGGATGGATGTTGCACCATGCACTGTAGATGTTGCACCCTATGTATATTAATTCTTCGAAAGGCCATAACTGTTGGCTCGTTTAGAGTTACGGGAGCCATAACCAGTCAAAACGAAGATCTTTGTGAGTTCTACGGCTATGACAGCTTTAAACCGTCACTGGTTAGTTTCATACCCAAAAAATCTTATCCGAACCTCAATCGGGCCTTGGACGTTTTTTACCGTTCGTTCATTCGTCACGTGGATTTTTTACGCAAAACGGGATCCCCGTGGCTGGTCTATGATTTACCCTCGCCGGAGAGTGGTGCCCCATGGTATCGCTCTGTTTCAAATCCATGCATCCATTTCTAAAAGTCGTACGACACTTTTACGGCATTTTGGACGAATGTTGCACCTTGCACCGTAGATGTTGCACCCTGTGGATATTGATTCTTCGGAAGGCCATAACTGTTGGCTCGTTTAGAGTTACGGTAGCCATAACCAATCAAAACGAAGATATCTATGAGTTCTACGGCATTGACCGCTTTAAGCCGTCACTGGTTAGTTTCATACCCAAAAAATCTTATCCGAAACTCAATCGGGCCTTGGACGTTTTTTACCATTCGTTCATTCGTCACGTGGATTTTTTCTGCAAAACGGGATCCTCATGGCTGGTCTATGATTTACCATCACCGGAGAGTGGTGCCCCATGGTACCGCTCCATTTCAAATCCATGCGTCCATTTCTAAAAGTCATACGGAAGTTTTTTGGCATTTTGGATGGATGTTGAACCTTGCACCGTAGATGTTGCACCCTGTGGATATTGATTCTTCCGAAGGCCATAACTGTTGGCTCGTTTAGAGTTACGGCAGCCATAACTAGTCAAAACGAAAATCTCTGTAAGTTCTACGGCTATGACCGCTTTAAGCCGTCAGTGGTTAGTTTCATACCCAAAAAATCTTATCCGAAACTCAATCGGGCCTTGGACGTTTTTTACCGTTCGTTCATTCGTCACGTGGACTTTTTCAGCAAAATGGGATCCCTGTGGCTGGTCTATGATTTACCATCGCCGGAGAGTGGTGCCCCATGGTACCGCTCCGTTTCAAATCCATGCATCCATTTCTAAAAGTCGTACGACACTTTTTCAGCATTTTGGACGGATGTTGCACCTTGCACCGTAGATGTTGCACCCAGTGGATATTGATTCTTCGAAGGCCATAACTGTTGGCTCGTTTAGAGTTACGGTAGTTATAACCAGTCGAAACGAAGATCTCTGTGAGTTCTACGGCTATGACCGTTTTAAGCCGTCACTGGTTAGTTCCATACCCAAAAAATCTTATTCGAAACTCAATCGGGACTTGGACGTTTTTTACCGTTCGTTCATTCGTCACGTGGATTTTTTCTGCAAAACGGGATCCCCATGGCTGGTCTATGATTTACCATCGCCGGAGAGTGGTGCCCCATGGTACCGCTCCGTTTCAAATCCATGCATTCATTACTAAAAGTCGTACAGCACTTTTTTGGCATTTTGGATGGATGTTGCACCATGCACTGTAGATGTTTCACCCTGTGTATATTAATTCTTCGAAAGGCCATAACTGTTGGCTCGTTTAGAGTTACGGGAGCCATAACCCGTCAAAACGAAGATCTTTGTGAGTTCTACGGCTATGACAGCTTTAAACCGTCACTGGTTAGTTTCATACCCAAAAAATCTTATCCGAACCTCAATCGGGCCTTGGACGTTTTTTACCGTTCGTTCATTCGTCACGTGGATTTTTTACGCAAAACGGGATCCCCGTGGCTGGTCTATGATTTACCCTCGCCGGAGAGTGGTGCCCCATGGTATCGCTCTGTTTCAAATCCATGCATCCATTTCTAAAAGTCGTACGACACTTTTACGGCATTTTGGACGAATGTTGCACCTTGCACCGTAGATGTTGCACCCTATGGATATTGATTCTTCGGAAGGCCATAACTGTTGACTCGTTTAGAGTTACGGAAGCCATAACCAGTCAAAACGAAGATCTCTATGAGTTCTACGGCATTGACCGCTTTAAGCCGTCACTGGTTAGTTTCATACCCAAAAAATCTTATCCGAAACTCAATCGGGCCTTGGACGTTTTTTACCATTCGTTCATTCGTCACGTGGATTTTTTCTGCAAAACGGGATCCTCGTGGCTGGTCTATGATTTACCATCACCGGAGAGTAGTGCCCCATGGTACCGCTCCATTTCAAATCCATGCGTCCATTTCTAAAAGTCGTACGGCAGTTTTTTAGCATTTTGGATGGATGTTGCACCTTGCACCGTAGATGTTGCACCCTGTGGATATTGATTCTTCGGAAGGCCATAACTGTTGGCTCGTTTAGAGTTACAGTAGCCATAACCAGTCAAAACTAAGATCTCTGTGAGTTCTACGGCTATTACTGTTTTAAGCCGTCAATGGTTAGTTTCATACCCAAAAAATCTTATCCGAAACTCAATTGGGCCTTGGACGTTTTTTACCGTTCGTTCATTCGTCACGTGGATTTTTTCTGCAAAACGGGATCCCCGTGGCTGGTCTATGATTTACCATCGCCGGAGTGTGCTGCCCCATGGTACCGCTCCGTTTCAAATCCATGCATCCATTACTAAAAGTCGTACGGCACTTTTTCGGGATTTTGGACGGATGTTGCACCTTACATTGTAGATGTTGCACCCGGTGGATATTGATTCTTCGGAATGCCATAATTGTAGGCTCGTTTAGAGTTACGTGAGCCATAACCGGTCAAAACGAAGATCTCTGCGAGTTTTATGGCTATGACTGCTTTAAGCCGTCACTGGTTAGTTTCATACCCATAAAATCTTATCCGAACCTCAATCGGGCCTTGGACGTTTTTTACCGTTCGTTCATTCTTCACGTGGATTTTTTCTGAAAAACGGGATCCCCGTGGCTGGTCTATGATTTACCATCGCCGGAGAGTGGTGCCCCATGGTACCGCTCCGTTTCAAATCCATGCATCCATTTCTAAAAGTCGTACGACACTTTTTCGGCATTTTGGACGGATGTTGCACCTTGCACCGTAGATGTTGCACCCTTTGGGTATTGATTCTTAGGAAGGCCATAACTGTTTCTCGTTTAGAGTTACGAGAGCCATAACTAGTCAAAACGAAGATCTATGTGAGTTCTACGGCTCTGACAACTTTAAGCCATCACTGGTTAGTTTCATACCCAAAAATTCTTATCCGAAACTCAATCGGGCCTTAGATGTTTTTTACCGTTCGTTCATTCGTCACGTGGATTTTTTCTGCAAAACGGGATCCCCGTGGCTAGTTTATGATTTTCCATAGCCGGAGAGTGGTGCCCCATGGTACCACTCCATTTCAAATCCATGCGTCCATTTCTAAAAGTCGTACGACACTTTTTCGGCATTTTGGACAGATGTTGCACCTTGCACCGTAGATGTTGCACCCTGTGGATTTTGATTCTTCGGAAGGCCATAATTGTTGGCTCGTTTAGAGCTACAGTAGCCATAACCAGTCAAAACTAAGATCTCTATGAGTTCTACGGCTATTTCTGCTTTAAGCCGTCACTGGTTAGTTTCATACCCAAAAAATCTTATCCGAAACTCAATCGGGCCTTGGACGTTTTTTACCGTTCGTTCATTCGTCGCGTGGATTTTTTCTGCAAAACGGGATCCCCGTGGCTGGTCTATGCTTTACCATCGCCAGAGAGTGGTGCCCCATGGTACCGCTCCGTTTCAAATCCATGCATTCATTACTAAAAGTCGTACGGCACTTTTTTGGCATTTTGGACGGATGTTGCACCATGCACTGTAGATGTTGCACCCTGTGTATATTAATTCTTCGAAAGGCCATAACTGTTGGCTCGTTTAGAGTTACGGGAGCCATAACCAGTCAAAACGAAGATCTTTGTGAGTTCTACGGCTATGACAGCTTTAAACCTTCACTGGTTAGTTTCATACCCAAAAAATCTTATCCGAACCTCAATCGGGCCTTGGACGTTTTTTACCGTTCGTTCATTCGTCACGTGTATTTTTTACGCGAAACGGGATCCCCGTGGCTGGTCTATGATTTACCCTCGCCGGAGAGTGGTGCCCCATGGTATCGCTCTGTTTCAAATCCATGCATCCATTTCTAAAAGTCGTACGACACTTTTACGGCATTTTGAACGAATGTTGCACCTTGCACCGTAGATGTTGCACCCTGTGGATATTGATTCTTCGGAAGGCCATAACTTTTGGCTCGTTTAGAGTTACGGAAGCCATAACCAGTCAAAACGAAGATCTCTATGAGTTCTACGGCATTGACCTCTTTAAGCCGTCACTGGTTAGTTTCATACCCAAAAAATCTTATCCGAAACTCAATCGGGCCTTGGATGTTTTTTACCATTCGTTCATTCGTCACGTGGATTTTTTCTGCAAAACGGGATCATCGTGGCTGGTGTATGATTTACCATCACCGAAGAGTGGTGCCCTATGGTACCGCTCCATTTCAAATCCATGCGTCCATTTCTAAAAGTCGTACGGTAGTTTTTTGGCATTTTGGATGGATGTTGCACCTTACACCGTAGATGTTGCACCCTGTGGATATTAATTCTTCGGAAGGCCATAACTATTGGCTCGTTTAGAGTTACAGCAGCCATAACCAGTCAAAACTAAGATCTCTGTGTGTTCTACGGCTATTACTGCTTTAAGCCGTCAATGGTTAGTTTCATACCCAAAAAATCTTATCCGAAACTCAATCGGGCCTTGAACGTTTTTTACCGTTCGTTCATTCGTCACGTGGATTTTTTCTGCAAATTGGGATCCCCGTGGCTGGTCTATGATTTACCATCGCCGGAGAGTGCTGCCCCATGGTACCGCTCCGTTTCAAATCCATGCATCCATTACTAAAAGTCGTACGGCACTTTTTCGGCATTTTGGACGGATGTTGCACCTTACATCGTAGATGTTGCACCCGGTGGATATTGATTCTTTGGAATGCCATAATTGTTGGCTCGTTTAGAGTTACGTGAGCCATAACCAGTCAAAACGAAGATCTCTGTGAGTTTTATGGCTATGACTGCTTTAAGCCGTCACTGGTTAGTTTCATACCCATAAAATCTTATCCGAACCTCAATCGGGCCTTGGACGTTTTTTACCGTTCGTTCATTCTTCACGTGGATTTTTTCTGAAAAACGGGATCCCCGTGGCTGGTCTACGATTTACCATCGCCGGAGAGTGGTGCCCTATGGTACCGCTCAGTTTCAAATCCATGCATCCATTTCTAAAAGTCGTACGACACTTTTTCGGCATTTTGGACGGATGTTGCACCTTGCACCGTAGATGTTGCACCCTTTGGATATTGATTCTTAGGAAGGCCATAACTGTTTGCTCGTTTAGAGTTACGAGAGCCATAACCAGTCAAAACGAAGATCTATGTGAGTTCTACGGCTCTGACAGCTTTAAGCCATCACTGGTTAGTTTCATACCCAAAAAATCTTATCCGAAACTCAATCGGGCCTTAGACGTTTTTTACCGTTCGTTCATTCGTCACGTGGATTTTTTCTGCAAAACGGGATCCCCGTGGCTGGTCTATGATTTTCCATAGCCGGAGAGTGGTGCCCCATGGTACCGCTCCATTTCAAATTCATGCGTCCATTTCTAAAAGTCGTACGACACTTTTTCGGCATTTTGGATGGATGTTGCACCTTGCACCGTAGATGTTGCACCCTCTGGATTTTGATTCTTCGGAAGGCCATAATTGTTGGCTCGTTCAGAGTTACAGTAGCCATAACCAGTCAAAACTAAGATCTCTATGAGTTCTACGGCTATTACTGCTTTAAGCCGTCACTGGTTAGTTTCATACCCAAAAAATCTTATCCGAAACTCAATCGGGCCTTGGACGTTTTTTACCGTTCGTTCATTCATCACGTGGATTTTTTCTGCAAAACACGATCCCCGTGGCTGGTCTATGATTTACCATCGCCGGAGAGTGCTGCCGCATGGTACCGCTCCGTTTCAAATCCATGCATCCATTACTAAAAGTCGTACGGCACTTTTCGGCATTTTGGATGGATGTTGCACCTTGCATCGTAGATGTTGCACCCGGTGGATATTGATTCTTCGGAATGCCATAATTGTTGGCTCGTTTAGAGTTACGGGAGCCATAACCGGTCAAAACGAAGATCTCTGTGAGTTCTACGGCTATGACTGCTTTAAGCCGTCACTGGTTAGCTTCATACCCAAAAAATCTTATCCGAACCTCTATCGGGCCTTGGACGTTTTTTACCGTTCGTTCATTCGTCTCGTGGATTTTTTCTGCAAAACGGGATCCCCGTGGCTGGTCTATGATTTACCATCACCGGAGAGTGGTGCCCCATGGTACCGCTCCGTTTCAAATCCATGCATCCATTTCTAAATGTCGTACGACACTTTTTCGACATTTTGGACGGATGTTGCACCTTGCACCGTAGATGTTGCACCCTGTGGATATTGATTCTTCGGAAGGCCATAACTGTTGGCTCGTTTAGAGTTACGGCAGCCATAACTAGTCAAAATGAAAATCTCTGTAAGTTCTACGGCTATGACCGCTTTAAGTCGTCACTGGTTAGTTTCATACCCAAAAAATCTTATCCGAAACTCAATCGGGCCTTGGACGTTTTTCACCGTTCGTTCATTCGTCACGTGGATTTTTTTTGCAAAATGGGATCCCCGTGGCTGGTCTATGATTTACCATCGCCGGAGAGTGGTGCCCCATGGTACCGCTCCGTTTCAAATCCATGCATCCATTTCTAAAAGTCGTACGAGACTTTTTCAGCATTTTGGACGGATGTTGCACCTTGCACCGTAGATGTTGCACCCTGTGGATATTGATTCTTCGGAGGCCATAACTGTTGGCTCGTTTAGAGTTACGGTAGCTATAACCAGTCAAAACGAATATCTCTGTGAGTTCTACGGCTATGACCGTTTTAAGCCGTCACTGGTTAGTTTCATACCCAAAAAATCTTATCCGAAACTCAATCGGGCCTTGGACGTTTTTTACCGTTCGTTCATTCGTCTCGTGGATTTTTTCTGCAAAATGGGATCCCCGTGGCTGGTCTATGATTTACCATCGCCGGAGAGTGGTGCCCCATGGTACCGCTCTGTTTCAAATCCATGCATCCATTTCTAAATGTCGTACGGCACTTTTTCGGCATTTTGGACGGATGTTGCACCTTGCACCGTAGATGTTGCACCCTGTGGATATTGATTCTTCGGAAGGCCATAACTTTTGGCTCCTTAAGAGTACGGCAGCCATAACTAGAAAAAATGAAAATCTCTGTAAGTTCTACGGCTATGACCGCTTTAAGCCGTCACTGGTTAGTTTCATACCCAAAAAATCTTATCCGAAACTCAATCGGGCCTTGGACGTTTTTTACCGTTCGTTCATTCGTCACGTGGATTTTTTTTGCAAAATGGAATCCCCGTGGCTGGTCTATGATTTACCATCGCCGGAGAGTGGTGCCCCATGGTACCGCTCCGTTTCAAATCCATGCATCCATTTCTAAAAGTCGTACGACACTTTTTCAACATTTTAGACGGATGTTGCACCTTGCACCGTAGATGTTGCACCCTGTGGATATTGATTCTTCGGAGGCCATAACTGTTGGCTCGTTTAGAGTTACGGTAGCTATAACCAGTCAAAACGAAGATCTCTGTGAGTTCTACGGCTATGACCGTTTTAAGCCGTCACTGGTTAGTTTCATACCCAAAAAATCTTATCCGAAACTCAATCGGGCCTTGGACGTTATTTACCGTTCGTTCATTCGTCTCGTGGATTTTTTCTGCAAAACGGGATCCCCGTGGCTGGTCTATGATTTGCCATCGCCAGAGAGTGGTGCCCCATGGTACCGCTCCATTTCAAATCCATGCATTCATTACTAAAAGTCGTACGGCACTATTTCGGCATTTTGGACGGATGTTGCACCTTGCATCGTAGATGTTGCAGCCGGTGGATATTGATTCTTCGGAAGGCCATAATTGTTGGCTCGTTTAGAGTTATGGGAGACATAACCGGTCAAAAACGAAGATCCTTGTGAGTTCTACGGCTATGACTGCTTTAACCCGTCACTGGTTAGTTTCATACCCAAAAAATCCTATCCGAACCTCAATTGGGCCTTGGACGTTTTTTACCGTTCGTTCATTCTTCACGTGGATTTTTTCTACAAAACGGGATCCCCGTGGCTGGTCTACGATTTACCATCGCCGAAGAGTGGTGCCCCATGGTACCGCTCCGTTTCAAATCCATGCATCCATTTCTAAAAGTCGTACGGCACTTTTTCGGCATTTTGGACGGATGTTGCCCCTTGCACCGTAGATGTTGCACCCTGTGGATATTGATTCTTCGGAAGGCCATAACTGTTGGCTTGTTTAGAGTTACGAGAGCCATAACCAGTCAAAACGAAGATCTCTGTGAGTTCTGCGGCTATGACAGCTTTAAGCCATCACTGGTTAGTTTCATACCCAAAAAATCTTATCCGAAACTCAATCGGACCTTGGACGTTTTTTACCGTTCGTTCATTCGTCACGTGGATTTTTTCTGCAAAACGGGATCCCCGTGGCTGGTCTATGATTTACCATCGCCGGAGAGTGGTGCCCCATGGTACCGCTCCATTTCAAATCCAAGCATCCATTTCTAAAAATCGTACGGCACTTTTTTGTCATTTTGGACGGATGTTGCACCTTGTACCGTAGATGTTGCACCCTGTGGATATTGATTCTTCGGAAGGCCATAACTGTTGGCTCGTTTAGAGTTACGGGAGCCATAACAAGTCAAAACAAAGATCTCTGTGAGTTCTACGGCTATGACCACTTTAAGCCGTCACTAGTTAGTTTCATACCCAAATAATCTTATCCGAAACTCAATCGGGCCTTGGACGTTTTTTACCGTTCGTTCATTCGTCACGTGGATTTTTTCAGCAAAACGGGATCCCCGTGGCTGGTCTACGATTTACCATCGCCGGAGAGTGGTACCCCATGGTACCGCTCCGTTTCAAATCCATGCATCCATTTCTAAAAGTCGTACGGCACTTTTTCGGCATTTTGGACGGATGTTGCACCTTGCACCGTAGATGTTGCACTCTATGGATAATGATTCTTCGGAAGACCATAACTGTTGGCTCGTTTAGAGTTACGGGAGCCATAACCAGTCAAAACAAAGATCTCTGTGAGTTCTACGGTTATGACTGATTTAAGCCGTCACTGGTTAGTTTAATACCCAAAAAATCTTATCCGAACCTCAATCGGGCCTTGGACGTTTTCTACCGTTCGTTCATTCGTCACATGGATTTTTTCTGCAAAACGGGATCCCCGTGGCTGGTCTACGATTTACCATCGCCGGAGAGTGGTACCCCATGGTACCGCTCCGTTTCAAATCCATGCATCCATTTCTAAAAGTCGTACGGCACTTTTTCAGCATTTTGGACGGATGTTTCACCATGCACCGTAGATGTTGCAACCTGTGGATATTGATTCTTCGGAAGGCCATAACTGTTGGCTCGTTTAGAGTTACGGGATCCATAACCAGTCAAAATGAAGATCTCTGTGAGTTCTACGGCTATGACCGCTTTAAGTCATCACTAGTTAGACTCATACCCAAAAAATCTTATCCGAAACTCAATCGGGCAGTGGACATTTTTTACCGTTCGTTCATTCGTCACGTGGAGTTTTTCTGCAAAACGGGATCCCCGTGGCTGGTCTATGATTTACCATCGCCGGAGAGAGCTGCCCCATGGTACCGCTCCGTTTCAAATCCATGCATCCATTACTAAAAGTCGTACGACACTTTTTCGGCATTTTGGATGGATGTTGCACCTTGCATCGTAGATGTTGCACCCGGTGGATATTGATTCTTCGGAAGGCCATAATTGTTGGCTCGTTTAGAGTTACGGGAGCCATAATCAGTCAAAACGAAGATCTCTGTGAGTTCTATGGCTATGACTACTTTAAGCCGTCACTGGTTAGTTTCATACCCAAAAAATCTTATTCGAACCTCAATCGGGCCTTGGACGGTTTTTACCGTTCGTTCATTCTTCACGTGGATTATTTCTACAAAACGGGATCCCCGTGGCTGGTCAACGATTTACCATCGCCGGATAGTGGTTCCCCATGGTACCGCTCCGTTTCAAATCCATGCATCCATTTCTAAAAGTCGTACGACACTTTTTCGGCATTTTGGACGGATGTTGCACCTTGCACCGTAGATGTTGCACCCTGTGGATATTGATTCTTCGGAAGGCCATAAATGTTGGCTCGTTTAGAGTTACGGTAGCCATAACCAGTCAAAACGAAGATCTCTGTGAGTTCTATGGCTATGACCGCTTTAAGCCATCACTGGTTAGTTTCATACCCAAAAAATCTTATCCGAAACTCAATCGGGCCTTGGACGTTTTTTACCGTTCGTTCATTCGTCACGTGGATTTTTTCTGCAAAACAGGATCCTCGTGGCTGGTCTATAATTTACCATCGCCGGAGAGTGGTGCCCCATGGTACCGCTCCATTTCAAATCAAAGCATCCATTTCTAAAAGTCGTACGGCACTTTTTTGGCATTTTGGACGGATGTTGCACCTTGCACCGTAGATGTTGCACCCTGTGGATATTGATTCTTCGGAAGGCCATAACTGTTGGCTCGTTTAGAGTTACGGGAGCCATAACAAGTCAAAATGAAGATCTCTATGAGTTCTACGGCTATGACCACTTTAAGCCGTCACTGGTTAGTTTCATACCCAAAAAATCTTATCCGAAACTTAATCGGGCCTTGGACGTTTTTTACCGTTCGTTCATTCGTCACGTGGATTTTTTCTGCAAAACGGGATCCCCATGGCTGGTCTATGATTTACCATCGCCGGAGAGTGCTGCCCCATGGTACCGCTCCGTTTCAAATCCATGCATCCATTTCTAAAAGTCGTACGGCACTTTTCGGTATTTTGGGCGGATGTTGCACCTTCCACCGTAGATGTTGCACCCTGTGGATATTGATTATTCGGAAGGCCATAAAGTTGGCTCGTTTAGAGTTACGGGAGCCATAACCAGTCAAAACGAAGATCTCTGTGAGTTCTACAGCTATGACCACTTTATGTTATCACTGGTTAGATTCATACCCAAAATATCTTATCCGAAACTCAATCGGGCCTTGGACATTTTTTACCGTTCGTTCATTCGTCACGTGGAGTTTTCTGCAAAACGGGATCCACGTGGCTGGTCTATGATTTACCATCGCCGGAGAGTGGTGTCCCATGGTACCGCTCCATTTCAAATCCATGCATCTATTTCTAAACGTCGTACGGCACTTTTTCGGCATTTTGGACGGATGTTGCACCTTGCACCGTAGATGTTGCACCCTATGGATATTGATTCTTCGGAATTCCATTACTGTTGGCTCGTTAGAGTTACGGCAGCCATAACCAGTCAAAACGAAGATCTCTGTGAGTTCTACGGCAATGACCGCTTTAAGCCGTCACTAGTAAGTTACATACCCAAAAAATCTTATCCGAAAATCAATCGTGCCTTGGACGTTTTTTACCGTTCGTTCGTTCGTCATGTGGATTTTTTCTACAAAACGGGATCCCCGTGGCTGGTCTATGATTTACCATCGCCGGAGAGTGGTGCCCCATGGTACCGCTCCGTTTCAAATCCATGCATCTATTTCTAAAATTCGTACGGCACTTTTTCGGCATTTTGGACGGATGTTGCACCTTGCACCGAAGATGTTGCACCCGGTGGATATTGATTCTTCGGAAGGCCATAACTGTTGGCTCGTTTACAGTTACGGGATCCATAACCAGTCAAAACGAAGATCTCTATGAGTTCTACGGCTATGACCGCTTTAAGCCATCACTGGTTAGTTTCATACCCAAAAAATCTTATCCGAAACTCAATCGGGCCTTGGACGTTTTTTACCGTTCGTTCATTCGTCACGTGGATTTTTTCTGCAAAACGGGATCCCCTTGGCTGGTCTATGATTTACCATCGCCGGAGAGTGGTGCCCCATGGTACTGCTCCGTTTCAAATCCATGTATCCATTTCTAAAAGTCGTACGGCACTTTTTCGGCATTTTGGACGGATGATGCACCTTGCACCATAGATGTTGCACCCTGTGGATATTGATTCTTCGGAAGGCCATAACTGTTGGCTCGTTTAGAGTTACGGGAGCCATAACCAGTCAAAACGAAAATCTCTGTGAGTTCTACAGCTATGACCGCTTTAAGCCGTCACTAGTTAGTTTCATACCCAAAAAATCTTATCCGAAACTCAATCGGGCCTTGGACGTTTTTTACCGTTCGTTCATTCGTCACGTGGATTTTTTCTACAAAATGGGATCCCCGTGGCTGGTCTATGATTTACCATCGCCAGAGAGTGCTGCCCCATGGTACCGCTCCGTTTCAAATCCATGCATCAATTACTAAAAGTCGTACGGCACTTTTTCGGCATTTTGGACGGATGTTGCACCTTGCATCGTAGATGTTGCACCCGGTGGATATTGATTCTTCGGAAGGCCATAATTATTGGCTCGTTTAGAGTTACGGGAGCCATAACCGGTCAAAACGAAGATCTCTGTGAGTTCTACAGCTATGACTGCTTTAAGCCGTCACTGGTTAGTTTAATACCCAAAAAATCTTATCCGAACCTCAATCGGGCCTTGGACGTTTTTTACCGTTCGTTCATTCTTCACGTGGATTTTTTTTTGCAAAACGGGATCCCCGTGGCTGGTCTACGATTTACCATCGCCGGAGAGTGGTGCCCCATGGTACCGCTCCGTTTCAAATCCATGCATCCATTTCTAAAAGTAGTACGTCACTTTTTCGGCATTTTGGACGGATGTTGCACCTTGCACCGTAGATGTTGCACCCTATGGATATTGATTCTTTGGAAGGCCATAACCGTTGGCTTGTTTAGAGTTACGAGAGCCATAACCAGTCAAAACGAAGATCTCTGTGAGTTCTACGGCTATGACAGCTTTAAGCCATCACTGGTTAGTTTCATACCCCAAAAATCTTATCCGAAACTCAATCGGGACATGGACGTTTTTTACCGTTTGTTCATTCGTCACGAGGATTTTTTCTGCAAAACGGGATCCCCGTGGCTGGTCTATGATTTACCATCGCCGGAGAGTGGTGCCCCATGGTAACGCTCTGTTTCAAATCCATGCATCCATTTCTAAAAGTCGTAAGGCACTTTTTTGGCATTTTGGACGGATGTTGCACCTTGCACCGTAGATGTTGCACCCTGTGGATATTGATTCTTCGGAATGCCATAACTGTTGGCTCGTTTAGAGTTACGGGAGCCATAACTAGTCAAAACGAAGATCTCTGTGAGTTCTACGGCTATGACCACTTTAAGCCATCACTAGTTAGTTTCATACCCAAAAAATCTTATCCGAAACTCAATCGGGCCTTGGACGTTTTTTACCGTTCGGTCATTCGTCACGTGGATTTTTTCTGCAAAACGGGATCCCCGTGGCTAGTCTATGATTTACCATCGCCGGAGAGTGGTGCCCCATGCTTCCGCTCCGTTTCAAATCCATGCATCCATTTCTAAATGTCGTACGGCACTTTTTCGGCATTTTGGACGGATGTTGCACCTTGCACCGTAGATGTTGCACTTTGTGGATAATGATTCTTCGAAAGACCATAACTGTTGGCTCGTTTAGAGTTACGGGAGCCATAACCCGTCAAAACGAAGATCTCTGTGAGTTCTACGACTATGACCGCTTTAAGCCGTCACTGGTTAGTTTAATACCCAAAAAATCTTATCCGAACCTGAATCGGGCCTTGGACGTTTTCTACCATTCGTTCATTCATCACGTGGATTTTTTCTGCAAAACGGGATCCCCTTGGCTGGTCTACGATTTACCATCACCGGAGAGTGGTGCCCCATGGTACCGCTCCATTTCAAATCCATGCATCCATTTCTAAAAGTCGTACGGCACTTTTTCGGCATTTTGGACGGATGTTGCACCTTGCACCGTAGATGTTGCACCCTATGGATATTGATTCTTCGGAAGGCCATAACTGTTGGCTCGTTTAGAGTTACGGGATCCATAACTAGTCAAAACGAAGATCTCTGTGAGTTCTACGGCTATGACCGCTTTAAGTCATCACTGGTTAGATTCATACCCAAAAAATCTTATCCGAAACTCAATCGGGCCTTGGACATTTTTTACCGTTCGTTCATTCGTCACGTGGAGTTTTTCTGCAAAACGGGATCGCCATGGCTGGTCTATGATTTACCATCGCCGGAGAGTGGTGCCCCATGGTACCGCTCCGTTTCAAATCCATGCATCTATTTCTAAACGTCGTACGGCACTTTTTCGGCATTTTGGACGGATGTTGCACCTTGCACCGTAGATGTTTCACCCTGTGGATATTGATTCTTCATAATGCCATTACTGTTGGCTCGTTAGAGTTACGGCAGCCATAACCAGTCAAAACGAAGATCTCTGTGAGTTCTACGGTAATGACCGCTTTAAGCTATCACTAGTTAGTTTCATACCCAAAAAATCTTATTCGAAACTCAATCGTGCCTTGGACGTTTTTTACCGTTCGTTCATTCGTCACGTGGATTTTTTCTGAAAAATGGGATCCTCGTTGTTGGTCTACGATTTACCATCGCCGGAGAGTGGTGCCCCATGGTACCGCTCCGTTTCAAATCCATGCATCCATTTCTAAAAGTCATACGGCACTTTTTCGGCATTTTGGAAGGATGTTGCACCTTGCACCGTAGATGTTGCACCCTGTTGATATTAATTCTTCGGAAGGCCATAACTGTTGGCTCGTTTAGATTTACGGGACCCATAACCAGTCAAAACGAAGATCTCTATGAGTTCTACGGCTATAACCGTTTAAGCCATCACTGGTTAGTTTCATACCCAAAAAATCTTATCCGAAACTCAATCGGCCCTTGGACGTTTTTTACCGTTCGTTCATTCATCACGTCGATTTTTTCTGCAAAACGGGATCCCGTTGGCTGGTCTATGATTTACCATCGCCGGAGAGTGGTGCCCCATGGTACTGCTCCGTTTCAAATCCATGCATCCATTTCTAAAAGTCGTACGACACTTTTTCGGAATTTTGGACGGATGTTGCACCTTGCACCGTAGATGTTGCACCCTGTGGATATTGATTCTTCGGAAGGCCATAACTGTTGGCTCGTTTAGAGTTACGGGAGCCATAACCAGTCAAAACGAAGATCTCTGTGAGTTCTACAGCTATGACCGCTTTAAGCCGTCACTAGTTAGTATCATACCCAAAAAATCTTATCCGAAACTCAATCGGGCCTTGGACGTTTTTTACCGTTCGTTCATTCGTCACGTGGATTTTTTCTGCAAAACGGGATCCCCGTGGCTGGTCTACGATTTACCATCGCCGGAGAGTGGTGCCCCAAGGTACCGCTCTGTTTCAAATCCATGCATCCATTTCTAAAAGTCGTACGACACTTTTTCGGCATTTTGGACGGATGTTGCACCTTGCACCGTAGATGTTGCACCCTGTGGATATTGATTCTTCGGAAGGCCATAATTGTTGGCTCGTTTAGAGTTACGGGATCCATAACCAGTCAAAACGAAGATCTCTGTGAGTTCTACGGCTATGACCGCTTTAAGCCATCACTGGTGTTGGGAGAGTTTCAGCCGAACCAACCCAATACCGAACCAGCTGCTCAGAACCCACTACCAAACCAGCTGCTCAGAACCCACTACCGAACCAGCTTCTCAAGCTCCTACCGAACCAGCTTCTCAGAGCTACTACCGAACCAGCTTCTCAAGCTCCTATCGGATTAGCACCTCCCCATGCACTGCCGGACCAACTCCAAACCAGACCAAGGTACTATCACCTAGCACCTAATCACCTACAACCGGTCCACTCTACACTCCAACCATCTCCGAACCAAGCGATGCCGAACCAACGCTACCAGGCCATATTACATCAGCCCAGGCCCACCAGCAGCTATGTACATCCAAGAGCCCTGCCCTCAGCCTCACTCTATAAATAGAGGGGCAGGGGTACAACAATTGGGACAAATTTGAGAGCTCAAGCACGGATAGAACTTTCAAACAACTTCCAGATACTTGTATCGAAGCTTTGTACTTGTAATTTGAAAACAAAAGGAGAATAACATATAAAGTGGACGTAGGCACGTTCTGGCCGAACCACTATAAATCTGTGTGTCTTTTACAGTTTAATCCCTTTTTTTACATATTTGCATAAATCACCCAAATCACAAAGAACAACATAAAATCAATTAAATCATACGACTTTGAGGTGTTTGTCCATTTTTTGTGCAAATATTTTTGGTGCTTTCATTGAGAGCTAGAAGCTCGAAGTTTCAGCTTCTTCCACTTAACCTTCTTCCTAATAGCATCGTTCATTGCTTGGAAAACATGCCTCCCAAGCAGAGGAAAGATGTTAACAAAGGAAAAAACATCGCAACCAGCAGTCTTCCAGATCCAGAGGTCACAGATCAAGTAAATCGTCCCCCTCCAGCAGCTGTACCAAATGAAGGTCAGGAAAATCCGACCACCCCTGCCACAGAACAGCCGGCAGCCATTACAAGGGCAGATCTAGACAAGGTTGTGGCTGAAGTGACTAACCGCTTCACGTCCCAGCAGGAAGCCTTGGTGGACCATCTCATGTCACGCTTAAGGGATGTTGAAGAGTCCAACAGCAACACTGAATCATGGGGTGAGTCCCAGTCTGGAGGATCTCAGAGACAACAAAGATCTTCCTTCTTTGAAGGACCTAACAATAGAAGCGGCCCTGGTAGGAGTCAAGACCGAGCTCAGCCTGAAGTTAGACCTGAGGAAACGCTTAGGACCGAACCCAACGGGGGAGGTACCGGGTGGAGGTCAACTGTAGCCGAGCCTGTCATACTGCCTAACCACGGAAACACCAGTGAACGGGGCCGAGCTAGAGTCCAGCCCGAAGTTGGACCCGAGGAAGTGCTTAGATCAGAACCCAGCAGGGGAAGATCAAGGCAAGGACCAACTGTAGCTGACCCTATCATGCTCCCAGAAGATCGTAGACAGCCATTGGAAAATATGAGGAATGATAGATGATACCATCCCTACTGGTCATCTGGACGGAATCAATCCCACAGAACAGAACCGAACTCGTTTCTATCTGCTCAAAATTCTGATGAAAGGATAGAAAGCTTGTTCAGAGAGTGCGTCCAACGGGATCAAAGAGATCTAGGGATAGGCGCTAGGGTAACCAGCCCTTTCGCCCGCAATATCAAAATTGCTATCACCCCCCGAGAATGGAAAATGCCAACAATGGAACCTTACAAAGGAACCTCCGACACTGTTGTACACTTACAGAGATACACACAACATATGCTCATGAGCCGGGCAACAGAGGGAGTACTGTGCAAATGCTTTCCACTATTCTTAGCAGATCTAGCTACCTCCTAGTTCTGCCATCTACCCCAAGGATCCATCAGCTCGTGGGAGTTGTTGAAAGAAAAGTTTATCAGCTAGTTCCGCATTCATGTGGAACAACCCAAGGACGCTTATTCCTTATACAATATCAAACAAAAACCTAGAGAGAAGCTGCAGCAATATTTAACCCGATTCAATGCCGCAGCGGTCGCAGTCCAAGATGCCGATGAAAAGCTTATCTTAATGGCCCTCTGTAGTGGTGTGCATCCGGATACTAAATTCGCTAGAAGACTAACAAAAGAAAAACCAGCTACTTTACCCAATTTTTTCCATGAAGCCGGGAAATATATGAGGCTTGAAGATGCTGCCACTGAGGGGCAGTCAGGGCAACAAAATAAGGCAGCTCATGGCAACACGCCCACTGCTGCGAAGGACGTTCGAAGAAATGATTCTAGAGACAATGCTGGGGGCAAGAGGGGAGAAAAACGCTTATATCGGCCAGGACCGAGATTCGACACTTACACTCCTTTGAATAAAACCGTTGAATACATCTTCCTTGCCACCCAAGGAGAAGTTAGATACAAACGCCCACCGTACAAGAAGGAATCAGATAATGCACAGAAGTCTGGAAAGTTCTGCCGCTTCCACAAATCTCATGGGCATGATACCAATGAATGCCATCATATCTAGGACTAGATTGAAGAACACATCAGAAGGAAGAAACTGGAACGCTATGTAAAAGGTCAGGACAGGACTTCAGCTCCTGCCAATGAGAACCCAAGGCTACCCTCACCAGAGATAGGCAGAGGAAATCGCAACACTAGCAGCTCTAGTCAGGAGAAGATAGTGGTCCATACCGTCTCGGGAGGACCACACATCGCCGACAGAAGCTGGGCAGAGATGGAAAGATATGAGAAGTCACTTAGAAACAATGAGGACTACGTTAATTCTGTTATAGAAGAACGCCACCCGAAGCGGAAAGAGAGTGATGACATCACATTCAGTAGGCGTGACCTAGAGGGAAGACAGTACCCTCACATGGATCCCATGGTTATCTCTGGCCGGCTCGGTCCAGCCGAAGTTTTCCGAATTCTAGTAGACACTGGAAGCTCAGTAAATATCCTATTCAAGCATGCGTTCGACAAAATGAAATTATCAATAAAAGACATTTCTCCCTGCAATAAACCACTACACGGTTTCACTGGAGATGCGAAGATGCCCCTCGGGCAACTAGACCTTTTTGTTTAAATTGGAAGCCATCCCCGCTCCGTTGTGCGGAAACAAACATTTGTGCTGATAGAAAACCACTCGGCCTACAACGCTTTCTTAGGAAGGCCAGCCTTGTTTGACTTCCAAATTGTCCTGGCCCCATGGTGCCTAAAGATGAAATTTCCAACGGACAATGGAGTAGGGGAGATAGAGGGAGACCAGGATGTTGCTCGAGACTGCTATGTAACTGAACTTCGCAACAACCACAGGAAGGATAAAGGGAAGAGTGTAGAGGTTGCCCTCTGCACAAAAAGTTTGGAAGCATAGCAACTAAAGAAAGCCCCTCCTCTTCGATATACCAGCGATCCTTTCAATGAATTAGACCCCAGGGACAAAGAGGAGGAGGCCACTGCCGAGCCTGTAGAGGCTATGGAATTTGTATCTGTAGACAAACATGACTCGAGTAGACTATTGAAAATCGGGTCCCAACTAAAAGCAGAGTTGAAGGAACAACTCATTGACTTTCTCCGCCATAACTTGGATGTATTTGCATGGTCACATGCTGACATGACCGGGATCTCCTCCGACATAGCATGTCATGTATTAAACATTGATCCTACCAAGACGCCCGTGAAACAAAGAAAGAGAAGCATGTGGGTAGAACGATCAGCAGCCCTCGATGAAGAAGTAAAGAATCTACTTGCCAATGACTTTATACGAGAAGCCGTCTACCCAGAGTGGATCGCCAACCCGGTGCTGGTAAAGAAGGCTAATGGGAAGTGTCGAACATGCATTGACTTCTCCAACTTAAATGTCACCTTCCCAAAGGATTGTTTCCCACTTCCCCGAATCGATCAACTTATAGATAGCACAACTGGGCACGAACTCTTATCCTTTATGGACGCATACTCAGGATATAACTAGATTCCTATACATACTCCCGATCAGGACCACACTAGTTTCATCACTGACCGGGGTTTGTACTGCTACAAGGTAATGCCTTTCGGACTTAAAAACGCAGGAGCCACCTACAGCGCCTCGTCAACAAGATGTTTGCAGGGCTAATAGGACAAACAATGGAAGTGTATGTAGATGACATGCTGGTAAAGTCAAGGAAAGCCGACGATCATGTAAGCCACCTGGGCGAGATGTTCCAAGTACTTCGCCAGTATGGAATGAAACTTAATCCTCTAAAATGCTCCTTCGGAGTATCATCAGGAAAGTTCTTGGGATTCATCGTCCATGCCAGAGGGATTGAAGCAAACCCTGAACAAGTCCGAGCTCTAAAAGATATCAAAATACCTTCCACTCGAAAGGAAATGCAAAGCCTGAATGGGAAAGTGGCCGCCCTAAGCCGATTCATCTACAAAGCAACGGACAAGTGCATCCCCTTCTTCGAAGCTCTAAAGAAAGACAAAGGAAAGTTTGAATGGACTGACGAATGCTTAGCAGCTTTCCTTAACCTAATTGAACACCTCCAGAAACCGCCGATACTGTCAACTCCAAGCGAAGGCGAAGAGTTATACCTATACCTTGTTGTATCATCTCACGCCCTGAGTGCTTCTTTGGTAAGAGAAGACAACCGCACGCAACGGCCAGTATACTTTGTAAGTAAGAGGTTTACGGGGGCAGAAGTCAGATATCCTAAACTTGAGAAGCTAGCGTACTGTTTGCAAATCACATCACGGAAACTACGTCACTATTTTCAATCCCATTCCATCAGAGTTCTGACCGATCAACCGCTGAGGCAGGTACTCCATCGTCCCGACAATCTTGGATGACTACTTAAATGGTGCATTGAACTAAGTCAATATGATATTACCTACCATCCTCGCACCGCCATCAAAGGGCAAGCCATGGCCGATTTCATTCCCGAATTCACTACCAGCGAAGGTAAGGAGCAATCGGAAATAGCAAAAGACATCAAGTGGAATCTCTTTGTGGATGGTGCATCAAACGAACAAGGATCAGGGGCAGGTGTGGTAATAATCACTCCTAGGGGAAATAAGCTGCACTATGCTATAAGGTTGGAGTTCGCTGCCACCAACAACGATGCAGAATATGAAGCAGTGATAGCTGGATTAGAACTTGCTTTAGAAATCGGAGCCAATTCTTTGTGTCTTCATAGCGATTCTCAACTTATTGTTAATCAAATACTAGGAGAATTCCAGGCTCGAGAAGAACGACTCATAGCATATTTAAAGACGACCAAGTTACTTCTCAGTCGGTTGGACCACTACTTAGTCAAACACATCCCTCGGGAAGAGAACCAAGAGGCCGACGAATTGGAAAAGCAAGCTAGCATGAGAGACGGTGCTATTTCCGGAGCAGTAGCCATCTCAAAGCAACTGACCCCAAGTTTTGAGCAAGTGAATCTGATAGCTGCAACCGAAGAAGCAACTTGGATGACTCCTATCCGAGACTACTTACAAAGTGGCGCACTACCCAACGGGCGTAACGAAGTCAAGAAAATCTTGAGGAAAGCTTCCCGCTACACAATATAAGAGGACACCCTCTATCGGCGCGGCTTCTCTAACCCCTTATTAAGGTGTGTCGCTGGAAGGGAAACCAAGGAAATCTTATCCAACATTCATCAAGGAAGCTGCGGAGATCACACCGGAGGGCAAACTTTAGCAAAAAAGATACTCCGATATGGATATTTCTGGCCCACCTTAAGCAAGGACGCCTTAGATTTCGTCAGAAAATGTGACAGATGCCAGATGTTTGCTAAGATTCCACAACTACCAACAACTGAGATTACTCAAATGACCAGCCCGTGTCCCTTTGCAGTATGGGGAATTGTTATCCCGCCTTTTGGCAAGGCCGTGACACCAAGGACTTAACTAGAAACCGGCGACAGATCGTCTCGTAGACCAGCTACGCACAAAGATGGCTATGGATATCGATGGAATTTGTCCGAGTTCGGATCGGGCTACAATCGATAAGGCACGTCAAGCAGAGTAATAGAAACCAACATTCCAAATTTTGGGGCAATCCGAGTTCATATGCTCAAGTTATCGCCGATGGAAGATGGGTTAGATAGTATAGGTTCGAATCCCTCAGAAATAGGCAAGGGTCGAATCGATGAGGGAAGACTGGTTCGAATCGATCAGAGGAGCATTACGTCGAATCCATGAAGAACACATTTGCTTCGACTCCATCTATCGGGCATTGGTTCGTATCCATCAGAAGCAACCATGCTTCGAACCCATCCGCGCGTGCCTTAAGCTTCGAAACTATTAGAGCATTCCCCATCTTCGACTCCATCAAGGAAGTTCCTTCGAATCCATGCAGTCACAAGGACTTTGACTCCATCAAGGAAGTTCCTTCGAATCCATGCAGTCATAAGGACCTCGACTCCATCTCATGAGGCAGCTTCGAATCGATCGAACGTAATATGCCTTGATCGATTCGAAGACACCTATCTTCGAGTCCATCCCCTCGGATCTATCGAGTCAAAGTAGTGAGATACACGGAGTTAACTCAGTAGAACTCGGAGCGAAAGCTAGATTGACCCGAAGCACACGCAACACGTCACTATCTTCACGTGCAACACCATTGATTCGAACCTATGGATTCGAAGCACATCGATTCGAACGAATCCATAAGGCGATGAACTCCAACTTGAATCGCTCATAACTCAAGATCTACAATTCCAAATGCTACGAAATTTTCACAGAAGCTTGCGTACACATCAAAGAATGTCCACACAAAATTTCAGCTCGATTGGATAATTTCTTGATCGATTCGAACCAAGGGTCGAATCGATCCCAAAGTGGGCCCGGATCTCCAGATTTCGGCCATGTGGGCCCCCTGACGTACCAGAACTGGTCTCCCCTCATTTTAGGCGAAATATCAGCCTCCTACACCTATAAATAGAGCCCCTGGTCATTCAGAAAAGGGGTCGGATAATTCTAAGTACTAAAGAGCGCCCAGATTCTGCCAGATCTACTCCAGAACACCGCCGCTGCTTTAGATTGACACTTAGCATTTAAATTCAGTTGTATTACATTATAAACTACTGTAACCTTCAAGTATCGAGCAATAAAATCATCAAACTTCATAGTGGACGTAGGCAAAACGCCGAACCACTCTAAATCGCTTGTCTTTGCAATTTACTTTCTGTTATTTGGAGTTTTTGTTAGATAATCCACAGTTTTAATTTTCATTCTTCACCTTTATCTCTTCAAAAACTTCCGAAGAGTGTTGTGCCCATTTTTGGTACAAACACTTTGGTGCTTTCACTGAGAAAAAACCAGCTTTTTTCTCCTGCTCCTTGGATCTACCATCGATACCGGATTGCACAAATCCAAGAGGAAGATCCAGATCTCTAATTCATAATCCTTCCATTCTATTCAGATTTGCATAAAGTCTAGGAAAAGGATTAATCATTCAAAATGGTTAGCACAAGAACCACTTCTACAGCTGCTGGACAAGAAGGTAGGGATGGACAGAATCCTACTCAACAGCAGCCATCGAACCAAGACAACACTGCCCATTCAGATCCGTCTGGGGCAGCCACTAGACAAGAATTCCAGGTGTTGCTTCAAGAGCTGACTCAGAGTCGGCAGCAATTAGCCGAACAGTTGCGTGCCAATATCGAATTGACAAACCAACTTAACCGCCAGGGCCGTTGGAGGTCTAGAAGGGATGATGTTTCCCGCTCATCCACTGAAAGTTCTGCCTCATCTGACTATCATCATAGATCTACCCGTCCTCGATTGGACGGAGACCATGCTCAAACTACTGGATATCAACCCGCCCTGACTGTCGGACAATTGAGGGTAGGACCGTCAACCAGCTTCCAGGCTGGGCCATCAGCACGAGGTGGTCGTACTCCACAATATACTACGGACAATCATGTCACAACTGCCACAGTAGAAACAAGGGTTGATACCCGACATCTTCCGGATTCAAGTAATCAACAACAGGGACGTACTTCTGAACCATACGTCCCTGAAGATGCTGAGTCAAGGAGGCGAAACTTGGACCGTCGACAGCGCCCGATCCAAACTCGCACTGTGGAACCCGACTACACCTTAGCTCAGCATGCTCAAAATGTAGCAATGCTAGACATCTCGTCTATGATACGTCAGATGATCCGCGAAAGCCAAGGCCTTAACAATGACGACTGGGGACTTTCCCGTAGTCATACTCCCTTCACAGAAGAGATACTGAATGCTGAACCTCCCCGGCGATTCAGAATGCCAACCCTTCCTATGTACGAAGGAAATTCTGATCCCAATCAACACATCTTGAAATATGAATGTTCGATGAGCGCCGCAAGGGCCGATGACGCAGTAAAATGTCGAAGTTTCCCCATCTCACTGGGAGGAATTGCAACAATGTGGTTTACAAGGTTACCTCCAAGATCTATCTCTTCATTTGACCAATTGGCTAAAAAATTTGTTGAACAATTTCGCATGCATGTCGCTAGACCCAAAGATGTTAACACCCTGTCCAGTGTTACCCAAGCTCATGGGGAAACACTAAGGCGTTACTTGGAGAGATTCCATGCGGCATGTGTGGAAATTAGTAATCCCAACGACAATTCAATTTTAATGGCCTTGACAAAGGGAATTGATCCCGATTCTGAATTTGGAAACTGGTTAGCCGAAAAACCAACCACATCGTTGGACCGTTTCTACTCCAAAGCCGCACAATTCTTACGACAAGAGGACGCGAAACAGTCTAGGAAGCTGGACGATGCGGAACCCAAGAGCGAAGGAATACAGAGCAATGTAGCAGTTAAACAGTCCGGTGACAATTCCGGAAAAGTTCAGTTGAACATACAGAACAAGCAAACTCAGCCAAGAGGTAACAATGGTCAGAATAAGAAAAGAGATCCAAATCGAGGTCCACGGCGTGAGGCTCCAATGTTCGATAATTACACAACATTGAATACATCGTTGGAAAATGTGTACCTATAGACTTGTAATACTATGCAATACAAGAAGCCGGCTCCGAAGCAATCGTCGGAGAGGCAGATTCAAACAGGGAAGTTCTGTAGATTCCACGAAAGTTATGGCCACAACACCAATGAATGTCGACACTTGCAGGACCTCATTGAGAAGTTGATCAGAAAGAGGAAGTTAGACCAGTTTGTGCGGGCACCGCAGTCTGAAGGGGCGGGCCCCTCAAATCAAAATCATGTACAAAATCCAGAAAGACAGGAAGAACCAGGTCGTGTGGGAGGAAGACTGGTAATTAATGTTGTAAGTGATAGTCCTCGTACAACGAAGCAAAGCTGGGGAGAAATGAAATCATATAACAACTTGGCTAGACGAACAGACTTTGAGTACGATGATAACTTGGACAATAAACCTTCGACCAAACGAAAGAGAGCGATAATTAACGACATCACTTTCCGAGACAACGATATTGATTATGTCGGAAGCCCGACTACTGACCCACTCGTGATATCGGCACAAGTAGGTCCAACTTGGATGAAGAGGATACTAATTGATTGCGGGAGCTCTGTGAATATCCTTTTTATACATGCTTATAATCAAATGAGGATGAAAGCCAGGGATTTGGAACCTTGCCAAACTCACCTCCATGGATTCAACGGTAGCGCTACCGTACCTATTGGGATGGTGAAGCTACCAGTTGGGTTGGGATCTAAAGAACATAGGAGAGTTCGGACATTACAGTTCACTGTGTTGAACATAGTCTCGCCATACAACGCTTTCTTAGGACGACCTGCCCTTACTGAATTCAGAGCCGTAATTGCCCCGTGGTGCTTAACCTTAAAGTTCCCTACCGTCAACGGAGTTGGAGTCGTCCAGGGCGACCAGGTTGACTTGAGAACAGTCATACGCCGAAATCGAGTCGCCCGATTACGCAATGCCGAGAACCGACTTAAAACTTTTGAACGCAATGAGATTGTCATTAAAAAAGAATACCCAGCACTACCACACCTGAAACCAACATGGAAAGGGTCACATGAGATTAAGCAGGAGCTCGGGGATGGTATATATGAGTTAACGACCGCTGATGGTCTAGCTTCACCAAAGGCCTTGGATGGCGAAAGTCTTCGTCACTATTGCACATAACAGGCTCTGTTTATCTATTTAGTTTAAATTCTGTTTTAGAATTTGTTTCTGCATTTCGAAATTAGAATTTGTAATAAGGCAACTGACTTTGCCATGTTTTCTTATTTCAGCAATAAAATGCCATCTCTTTGAGCCAGAGCTGTGATTCATTAAATACAATGTACAACATCACGATGCACGAAGAGCTAAATTCCATCACACAATGGGATTTATTCAAGTAGGGAGTGGCTATGAAGCAATCAACCACTCACCAAATGAAACCCAAGCTCGGGGGCAAGCCATCACATCAGGCCAGAAATGGGTTGATACATGACAACCTTTCACTTAACTCCGTACTCCCAGAGTGCGAGGCGGAGTATAAACATTTTCCTAAATCCCAGAGTACTCCGAGAGCGCGAGCTGGGTACAAACTTTTTAACTAACTCCGTACTCCCAGAGTGCGAGGTGAAGTATAAACATTTTCCTAAATCCCAGAGTACTCCGAGAGCGCGAGCTGGGTACAAACTTTTTAACTAACTCCGTACTCCCAGAGTGCGAGGCGGAGTATAAACATTTTCCTAAATCCCAGAGTACTCCGAGAGCGCGAGCTGGGTACAAACTTTTTAACTAACTCCGTACTCCCAGAGTGCGAGGCGGAGTATAAACATTTTCATAAATCCCAGAGTACTCCGAGAGCGTGAGCTGGGTACAAACTTTTTAACTGACTCCGTACTCCCAGAGTGCGAGGCGGAGTATAAACATTTTCCTAAAATCCCAGAGTACTCCGAGAGCGCGAGCTGGGTATGAACTTTTTACTTAACTCCGCACTCCCAGAGTGTGAGGCAGAGTATAAACATTCATTCAACTCCGTACTCCCAGAGCGCGAGATGGAGAATAAACATTCACAAAACCCCAGAGTACTCCGAGAACGTGAGCTGGGTATAAATATCAACAAACTCCAGCTTCCGAGAGCGCGAACTGAAGTATAAACATTAACTAACTCCGGATTCCGAGAGCACGAACCGGAGTATAAACATCAACAAACTCTAGCTTCCGAGAGCGCGAACTGGAGTATAAACATTAACCAACTCCGTACTCCCAGAGTGCGAGGCGGAGTATAAACATACGTCAACTCCACACTTACTCCCAATACTGGGGACAGAACCATAACACATGACAAGTTGAAGACAAAAAGGAATACATTCTCATTTCCACTATCAACAAAAAGAATCTGATTACAAAATGGTTCAAAAAATTGTTACTAGTGGGAGCCGAATCCACATCTATACACGGCTATAGAAAAATCAACAAAATGCTACCCTACGTAACAGAGATTTAAAGAAAGAGTTCAATCTTTCTTCTTCCTTATCTTCTTCTTCGGGGTAGCCCCGCCAGACCCGCTGCCTGATTTTCTCCTCGACCGCTTACTCTTTTCAGGCTTGCCCTCCGGCAGCGATATAATGTCAACGTCTTCCTCAGAACTGGAGGCGACGGAAATTCTTCTAGGAGGTCGAGCTGGAGGCATAGGAGTAGTAGCAGGAGGAGGGACAGGATCGGTTTCAATCACTACAGTGCCGCCCGGTGAAATCACCATTAACGGGGCAGGCCCAGGCGAATTCGTACCAACATTCCCTGCTGCCATCTCGGCAGCAATCTCAGCAATAACGTCGTCCTCACGAGATACTTGGGCCGCATCGGATGTGCCAATAGCTGGCATAGATGAACTAACGGCCGGAGCAGCCCCACTCACAGCATCAGACGGGTTGACAGAGGGATCGATGGGTTCATTGAGAAGCTCCTCAATCATTTGAGCGCTGAAAGAAAACATATTTGCATCTCCCTCCTCGCCAATCAAGGTAGAAGTCGCGATGGCTTCGGAAAAAACAACCCCTTGTGTTTGATGTGGGACTGATAGAGCAAGGGGCGCAGAAACAATAACTTCAGTCACTGAAATGCGACAAAACGAAGATTGTTAGCCAAGTGTGTTGCTTAAGGTTCTTCACAACTAAACTACGAGAAGCGTTCAAATACCTTCCTTGGTCTGGACCGAAACGTGGACAGAATCCTCGGCGGAAGATAATAATGGTTGGTCAGGATTATATGCAGGAACAGACTGGGGATCTACCGCACCAGTGGTTTTGGGCAATGTTGGAATTACAGCTCCAACACTTGTCTCCTGATGCGCGATCCCCGAGCCTTCGCCTGTCTCTAGAGATTGAATGCCAAGCTTTTCTTTCGCCATAGAGATCACCGCCTCATGAAGGGTCTTCCTCTCATCCTCGGTGAGCAAACGCATCTCCAGCTCAAAGTCGTCAAGTGTTTCATCTGGATGCGCTGCTCTTTTCTCATTCACCAGCCGGGTCCAGGCATTGTACAAGATCATGGAGTCATCTCCCAGCCACGCTAAATTTCTGTGTTCCAGCACATTAGCGTTGTACGTGACTAAGAGATCATCAAACTCAGCATCTAGCCTAGACCTCTCCTCCATGATCTTTTCTTGAATTTCTGCTTCCGCAGACTTAGCCTTGACCGCCGCCGCAGCAAGTTCGACCCTGAGAGATACTGCTTGGTCGCAAGCCTTTTGAGCAGTGGCGTTTGCATCGTCCTTCTCCTTCACCATTTCAGTGAATTTGGCCTTGAGCTCATTCAGCTCTTTAACGGCTAAGTCTCGCTCAGCTGCAATGGTGGTGTTGCGGTGGCCCATCTCTTCTACCGTGGCGCAGTGTTCCTGCTGCATCCTCGCCAGTTTGGCCACGACATCTTCATGTTTCTGAAGTGTTTCAAGCTCTGACTTCAGGGACGTCTCCACTTCAGATTGAAGAACCTGAATGATGCGTTTCTGTTTACCAATGTCAGCATCACGTTCAGCAATGATCTTCGCCCGGTCAAAAGCCACTCTAGAAGCCTTCACGGCTGCCTTGTACCACTCCTTATACTGAGCGTAGAAGTCATGGATATAACTATGAGCAGTGGTCTCAGCGTCCGGAGGAATTCTTTTAAAGTTAGGAGGGAAGACATAGCCATCCATGCAAATTTCAGGGTAGTCATTTTTCATTTGGGCGAGTTTAGCAGCTCCCTCGCTTGTCAACTCAGTTGGAGCTTGTTCAATTATAGCGGCTGCTGTCGGTTCCATTCTCGGCCGCTGAGCATCAGGCCGAGAAGATTGAGAAGGCAGCTGCTGCTGATGAGATGGCCCTAGGAGGTCTACTGGGGCCCTGGGATGCGGAGGAGAGCGAGATCGGGGTCGGTACTGGTATCCCCGGTCTCTGTCAGAATAATCATAGCCAGAACGGCCACGCGAGTAATCTCTGTCTCTATCATAACGTTCTTGACTTGAATAGCTTCGCCCATGATCCCTATTTGTTTCTCTCCTGCGGGAATCGTAAAATGGAGAAGATTGGCGCACATTCCGAAGCCTATCCAGAGTAGAGCCACATCCTGACATCTCGCCTGCGATAAGAATGAATTACGGATTAGGGTCCCATAAAGCAATGTTTACTATGCAAAAGTCATGAAGTGCCGTGGAAGTGTGTGTAAATGTGTAAACCCCCAAACCGACCGGAAGTGTTGACCGCACTTAAAGGAAAGGGCTCGTTCATGTTTAGGACATCTTGAAATTCCTCCAACCCAGGATTATGAGAAATCGATATATAATCTGGGATGGGAATATCGTCAAGCCCTTTGAAAATGTCTCTCGAATGAGAAGGGGCGGCCTCAGAAATCATGACTCCGGAAGCGGGACGAAACACATCTACAGATTTTCCCCCCTTGGACTTATGTTTTTTCGAAACGGTGGCCTTGCCTTTCCGTTTTTCTCCCGATTCTTCAAAGTTTCCCGAGAGATCAGCCATCGGCTCCGAATCTGTGTGGGTTCTTTCTCCATCACTCGCCTCGATTATTCTGATTCCGAATGACTTCTTCACCTTTCTCTTCTTGGTTTTCTTCTTATCTTCCTTATTGGAGGCGGGCTTTGCCAATCCCTCGACGACCATACTTTGATTAATGTCGATCAAACCAAGAATCCTTAAGTTATAATCGTTCAGCACCGAGTCAATATGTCTCAACTCGCTTGGAACTTCTTGAAGACTTCGGACGATACCTTTGAAACGCCCTCCGTCGGGTCTGGAGATAATGGCTATAAAGGAAATGAAATGTCAATTTTAACACCAAAGAGCTATTGGTCAAGAAAACAGGTTAAGGCGCTTACGTCTAGACAACCATCGCCTAGCGAAACTCGGAGGGCACCGAACGTAGAACCACTCGTTCTTAAAATAACTCAGTCGGGTCCAAGCTCCAACCACAACTTGGCAATTCCTAACTGCCTCCAGAAATGTAAAAGACGGGCTATCACCCCTACTCTTAAAGTTAAATATGTGTCTGATCTCGGTGGGCCTTGGTGGGCGAAAGAGACAGTCCATAAATATGACAAAGGCACTGTTCAGCGACGCGTGCTCGTTGGGATGAAGTTGTGAAGGAGCGATTCCTAAATATGATAGCATCCCTCTGATATATTGATTGAAAGGAGGGAGAGTTCCGGCCGCGCAAGCATGGCGATAAAAAGCCGTATATCCATCAGGCGGATTGTGCGGTCTATCATCGGCATTAGGTAATAACACATCATCCAGAGATATGTTATGCTTTAAGCATATTCGTCCTAATAAGGATTCAGAGATGTTAGATTGAACCGAATCAACTGGGTCCTCAATAAATATAGCCACTGGCAATTCATCTGGAGCTGGATCGATTACATCGGTAGGAATATCGGGAATCTCAAGCACCGGAGGAGTCGAGCTCTGTACCTCTTGTTGTTGGGAGCTCGAAGATTCCATAATTAGCTAACTCATCAGAAAGCAACATTAAGTTCATAAACAGCCCGTACATGCCCCGGTGTAGTGTGTATGAACGTGTCGTGCAGTGCAAGTGCTATGCGTTACTTAAGCAGATTCTACAGATCAAAGCAAAATGTCCGTACAGCATAACTTGGGAATTTGAGAATGAGAATGACCGTCACTTCCACACCATCCAAACGCTACGAACCAACTTCGTGTATAAATCAGTTGTATTATTGGTTAAGTCATAGTTCCATCGACGAGCTTCAAAGGAAATTCAAGTTCAAGTTTTACAGTCATGTTCGACTATGCAAGGCCGAAGCTCGTCGGAGTCAAATGTGCTAAAGCTCGTTAAATTTGTCAAATTTCAACTTGAGATTAGTCGTAGTTCGGATGTTGGAGCAAATCGGAAGGATGTGGGTTTCGAAAACCAGAACATTCAGACCCAGAAGTTCGAATCCATTGGATCGAATTGATACAAATCGATTCGAAGGAAACAAGGTCCAGATGTTCGAATCCATGCGGTTCGAATCGATAGAGCCTAAGGGAGGACAGATACTTCGAATCCATGAATCTAGTGCAGTTTCGAATCGATCGGAATATCATGTCTTCGACTCAATTATAGCAGCATTGCTTCGAATCGATCGCTTCGATACAATTTTCTTTCATGATCATCGATTCGAAATCTGACACTTAGAATCGATTCGAACAAATTGCTCCCAGATCGATGCGAAGCTGTGAACAAAAACGATGTCCACCATGACAAGTTTCTTTCCCCAAGTCTATCGATTCGACCCATTCCAGATCTGACAATCCTTCAAAATTTTCAGAAGATAAGATGGGGTCACTGCCAAGAATTCTAAATTTTTACGTTCTACACTCGAATCGATTCCATATTTACCTGATTGGATTCGATTATAAACAAAAGCTTGGGAGGATGTTATCGATTCGAACGAAGGCGTGGAAGTTCCTAGTCTGAAGGATTGATTCGAAGAAACAGCTGAAGCAATGGGGAAAAGTAAAAAGTGAGAAGTGAATAGGACCCCGGTATATATAGGGGAAATATGGCGATTCGCCTCCCGGTATACCTGACCGGCTTCTACAGGTGAGGAAATCGAATCGAATCGATTCGTTGCGGCAAGTACGAATCCATTGTGAGCCACTAGTTCGAATCCATCACGACACAGAGTCGTTCCACCAGTTCGAATCCATCCCTTAGTTCGAATCCATCCGGTTTCGAACCCTTTACAACGACGAATCCATTTCAGCAACATCGATACGAGACAACATCGACTCAATGCACAAACCCCACGAACCATCGTTTCGAAAAGACATCGGTTCGAGCATTCGCGACTTCGACTCCACCAACTCAGAGAACTTCGAATCCGCGCAGTATTGATTCGAAGAACCATCGATTCAAAAAAGTTAACAGAAGATGAACCTAGGTCACTGTGCACCATCGATTCAAAGTACCCACTTCGAAACCATCAACTCGAAGCGGATCAAGAAACATAGCTTCGAATCCATCAAATACCATCGGTCAAATGGACGAATCGTTTCAATATGAAAAATTGCTTGTCCACCCTTGTACCGATTCAGGAGAGGATCAATACAAGAGGATGATCATAGGCAATCATAAAAGCAATATTTTAGCTCGAATCTCAAATCGGTTCAAGAGAGGATCGATGCAGATTTCGATAGCAAACCGAACTGACAACAACTTGCAGTCACGCAACGTTAACCAAAGTCAAGATAATACACGTATGCACGTATTTCTGACTAATTTTTTGGTCTTTATCATCTACAGGAATCAAATGTTCGTCCCGTCATGACTTAAAAAACCTAACAGCCGATCATGATCATACAACGATTGGTTACAACAGCAAAGAAGGCAACTTTCGATAAAGCATGTTGTAGCTATCCAATGAGAGACTACAGCTTTTCAAAGCACGTCATGTTTACACAAGACGTACTTTGGGGGGCAAATGTTATCCCGCCTTTTGGCAAGGCCGTGACACCAAGGACTTAACTAGAAACCGGCGACAGATCGTCTCGTAGACCAGCTACGAACAAGGATGGCTATGGATATCGATGGAATTTGTCCGAGTCCGGATCGGGCTACAATCGATAAGGCGCGTCAAGCAGAGTAGTAGAAACCAACATTCCAAATTTCGGGGCAATCCGAGTTCATATGCTCAAGTTATCGCCGATGGAAGATGGGTTAGATAGTATAGGTTCGAATCCCTCAGAAATAGGCAAGGGTCGAATCGATGAGGGAAGACTGGTTCGAATCGATCAGAGGAGCATTACGTCGAATCCATGAAGAACACATTTGCTTCGACTCCATCTATCGGGCATTGGTTCGTATCCATCAGAAGCAACCATGCTTCGAACCCATCCGCGCGTGCCTTAAGCTTCGAAACTATTGGAGCATTCCCCATCTTCGACTCCATCAAGGAAGTTCCTTCGAATCCATGCAGTCACAAGGACTTCGACTCCATCAAGGAAGTTCCTTCGAATCCATGCAGTCATAAGGACCTCGACTCCATCTCATGAGGCAGCTTCGAATCGATCGAACGTAATATGCCTTGATCGATTCGAAGACACCTATCTTCGAGTCCATCCCCTCGGATCTATCGAGTCAAAGTAGCGAGATACACGGAGTTGACTCAGTAGAACTCGGAGCGAAAGCTGGATTGACCCGAAGCACACGCAACACGTCACTATCTTCACGTGCAACACCATTGATTCGAACCTATGGATTCGAAGCACATCGATTCGAACGAATCCATAAGGCGATGAACTCCAACTTGAATCGCTCATAACTCAAGATATACAAGTCCAAATGCTACGAAATTTTCACAGAAGCTTGCGTACACATCAAAGAATGTCCACACCAAATTTCAGCTCGATTGGATAATTTCTTGATCGATTCGAACCAAGGGTCGAATCGATCCCAAAGTGGGCCCGGATCTCCAGATTTCGGCCATGTGGGCCCCCTGACGTACCAGAACTGGTCTCCCCTCATTTTAGGCGAAATATCAGCCTCCTACACCTATAAATAGAGCCCCTGGTCATTCAGAAAAGGGGTCTGATAATTCTAAGTACCGAAGAGCGCCCAGATTCTGCCAGATCTACTCCAGAACACCGCCGCTGCTTTAGATTGACACTTAGCATTTAAATTCAGTTGTATTACATTATAAACTACTGTAACCTTCAAGTATCGAGCAATAAAATCATCAAACTTCATAGTGGACGTAGGCAAAACGCCGAACCACTCTAAATCGCTTGTCTTTGCAATTTACTTTCTGTTATTTGGAGTTTTTGTTATATAATCCACAGTTTTAATTTTCATTCTTCACTTTTATCTCTTCAAAAACTTCCGAAGAGTGTTGTGCCCATTTTTGGTACAAACAGGAATTGACTTAATTGGCGAACTACCAATGGGCCGAGGCGGGGCCAAATATGCTATCGTGGCAGTCGACTATTTCACCAAATGGGTGGAAGCGGAACCCCTTAATAAAGTATCTTCAGCAAAAGTTATTAACTTCTTGATCAAAAATGTTCTGTGTAGGTACAGAGTCCCATTCAAAATCATATCAGACAATGGACTTCAATTTGACAGCGAGGAATTCACCAACTGGTGCCAAGAGCACGGAATTCACAAAAGCTTCTCATCCGTAGCGTATCCCTAGGCAAACGGACAAGTCGAAGCCGTCAGCAAAATTCTGAAAACTCTAATAAAAAAGAAACTCAAAAATTCAAAGGGCGCTTGGGTGGATGAACTCCCTACGGCACTGTGGGCCTATCGCACATCTTTCAGAACATCAACAGGGCATACTCCTTTCTCTTTGGCATACGGATCGGAGGCTATGCTCCCAGTTGAAACCATTGTGCCTTCCCACCGTAGGATCCACTATAACCCAGAAGAGAACGAAGAACTCCTTTACATGTCTTTGGATCTAATTGAGAAGAGAAGAAATGATGTAGCCCTCAAAGCAGCAGCCCACAAGCAAAAAGTGGCAGCACAATACAACTCCAAAGTCAAGCATCGTACCTTACAAGAAGGAGATCTTATCCTCAAGCGAATCTTCCCTCGCCCCAGGGCACTTGATCCAATCTAGGATGGACCATATGTAATTCATAAAGATCTCCACAACGGAGCTTATATTTTGTCAACAGTGGACGGAGAGGTGTTCCAGAGGGCATGGAACATCCAACACCGCCGTCGATACTTTTCTTAACTTGTACTGCCCATATGAAGTGAATTAACAAAGAGAATCAGTGGACGTAGGCATTTTCGTGCCGAACCACTTTAAAAAACTTGTCTCTTTTTAACTTGTTCCTTTATATCTTGGCTGCTTATTAACTTTATCCTTTTCTGTTGAACAAAATCCTGTGTATATAGCATTTCCATTCAAGGCACTCCACAACACAACTTCACCTGGACAAGACCTAACAGGTACTATGCGAATCTATGCCCTCACCAATGAGACACTTTTGCTCCGGCATCCCTCTGCTGCGGGTTAACTCATTGCCCGCGACGGCCCTTAAAGCCAACTGTAATGAGCCGATTATAAGCCATCAAGAAGGCCGACTAAAGCCATGGCAGCTCATTATGGCATTCGGCTCGCTGGCAACTGTGAACCTACTTTAAGCCCCAACATAAGGTGTGGCCAGCCAGGGGTAGTTCACGGTTGACGATCGGCACCCACGCTAGCCGGCCACAGTAAATCGAATAATACCCATGATTACGGGCCATAATGGCCCGGGTAGTTACTGTGCACGATCTCGGCTCCGATGTGTCTTAAGTACGGCTGTGGTAAAAAAGACTAACTCCCCGCGGAGGCGTAAGATGGGTGACAAATGTCTCCAAGACCCACAGCTAGGGAAAGTGACTACAAAGCCCGTTTGCCACGAACTTAAGCACATCGAAGGCCTTCCATGATTGGATGTTTTACGGTTTTTCGTATTTCAATTCTATTTAAAGAACTTTTCTCCTATCCTCTATAACAATCCCTGAAGTACAGGACACAGAGTAGAAGATACTCACCAACGGGAGTGGGAATTCACGGTTGGATAGTAGGGCATTCAACTGAACTCCATCCTCGGTCGTACAAAAATATTCAAAACTGTCATCTACAATTAGAACATGAAAGGCGGTATTTTCTTCTTTTATGTACAAATTCATGACTATAATTTATTCATACATCACACTAGCATTGTAAGGCATGAAATTTTGCTTTAAGCAAGAACTTGGCATTAAACACAACTGAATTACAAGCATATGCATAGCTATATTTATCATACAACATGTCAAAATAACAAAAGCATTCAAAAAACGATAGAATCAGCTTAAGTTAAAAAGTTACACGTCGAGAATCATGTTGTTTATTACAAATAGCATAATTACAACCTAAGAGTTAAGTTACTATTCTGAGACTAACATACACAACAATGTCAAGTTCACAAAAAGATATCCAGGACAAATCAAGAAGCCGGCTGCGTCGGTGTTTTATCCTTGTCCTGTTGCCCACCTGTCCGGTCAAAGAAAGAATTCATTAATGATAAGCAACCAAGTTAGCAGAAAGACTAGAAAGGAAGACTTACCAGCATTCGCTCCTTGATCATCTTGATCATCATCCTCTACTTGCACACCTGCCTCCTCAGCTGCAAGCAACCGCATGCCTTCCTTCACCGCCACCTTATCCTCCTTGGTAAACTAGGCAGTAACCACATCCATTCTGAAGGTCGCTCCACCCTCCTTATCCGCCTCAGCCTTGGCCTCCTCCAGAGCCCTGAGATAGATCCTAGCCATAACCCGGGGGTAATCATCCATCCAGGAGAAGTTACCCTGCCTCCAAGTATGGAAGTACATATCCTGGAGCATCCCATCCATCATCCCCTCGTTCTCCTCAAACTCCCTCATTCGGACCTCAGAAGCCCGCAGCTTCGCAACGACAGCATCCCTCTCCGATCGATACCGTAAACGGTCAGCCTGAAGGGACCTCCTCATCGCCTCCATCTCCTCCTTCAACTTAGCCTGGGCAAGCTCCGCGGCCTCAAGTCTCCCCGATAGTTCCTCTACCTGCTCGAGGTCCGCTTGCCGAACCTCATCCACTGTGGCAATGGCCATGTCAACCCGCTCCTTACAAACGGCCTCCATCTTCCGCAAGTCTGCCCTACTGGCATCTTCCATAGTCTTCCTCAATTGTCTGGATGCAGCCTCATGCTGAGAGATTTGGATGGCTTGGTCGGCAAGTTGCTTAGCCTAGTCGGAAAACATCAACCGTAGCCGAATGTTGGCGCTCCCTATCTCTTCCCCAGCCTTGACCAGTCGGGCATGATGCCCCATAAATTTCTTGGTCTCCTCAGCAACCCGGTCAATATTTGCCTTAGCCTCATCCCCCAGAGTTACAACCCGGGTAGTAAGCAAATCAAGATCCAGGGACTTAGCCTCGTCAAGCACCCGTACCATAGGATTGCGAGGGAGAAGATGCTCACCAGTAACCTCGTCGAAGGAGATATCATGAGAGGCCGGATCAAGGTCTAGATGACTCACGAACGGATTGCGAACTAAGCTCGGGTGATCTATCGGGGTGAAGGTTGGATTCTCAGACGGATGTGGGGAAAGCCTAAACTCAGTATCATCCTCCGTAATATCATGAACAGGCTGGAGTGAAGCCGGAGGACCAGGAAGAGATTCAGACGTAGATCGACTCCTCTTCTTCTTTTGTATATCTTCTTCAATAACTCCAAGAAGAGGACGATAGCTGACTACGTCTCCAGGACGGCTAGTAGGAGGCTTCGGCTTGGCGGAAGCTTTGAAGAGTTTGTATTGTTCGAGCCTGTGCCGAAGATCTGAAATTCGTACGGCACTTTTTCGGCATTTTGGACAGATGTTGCACCTTGCACCGTAGATATTGCACCCTGTGGATATTGATTCTTCGGAAGGCCATAACTGTTGGCTCATTTAGAGTTTCGGGATCCATAACCATTCAAAACGAAAATCTCTGTGAGTTCTACGGCAATGACCGCTTTAAGCCATCACTGGTTAGTTTCATACCGAAAAAATCTTATCCGAAACTCAATCGGGCCTTGGACGCTTTTTACCGTTCGTTCATTTTATCATGTGGATTTTTTCTACAAAACGGGATCCCCATGGCTGGTCTATGATTTACCATCGCTGGAGAGTGGTGCCCCATGGCACCGCTCCGTTTCAAATCCATGCATCCATTTCTATAAGTCGAACGACACTTTTTCGGCATTTTGGACGGATGTTGCACCTTGCACCGTAGATGTAGCACCCTGTGGATATTGATTCTTCGGAAGGCCATAACTGTTGGCTCGTTTAGAGTTACGGGAGCAATAACCAGTCAAAAAGAAGATCTATGTGAGTTCTACGGCTATGACTGCTTTAAGCCGTCACTGGTTAGTTTCATACCCAAAAAATATTATCCGAACCTCAATCGGGCCTTGGACGTTTTTTACCGTTCGTTCATTCGTCACGTGGAATTTTTCTGCAAAACGGGTTCCCCGTGGCTGGTCTACGATTTACCATTGCCGGAGAATGGTGCCCCATGGTACCGCTCCGTTTCAAATCCATGCATCCATTTCTAAAAGTCGTACGACACTTTTTCGGCATTTTGGACGAATGTTGCACCTTGCACCGTAGATGTTGCACCCTGTGGATATTGATTCTTCGGAATGCCATAACTGTTGGCTCGTTTAGAGTTACGGGAGCCATAACCAGTCAAAATGAAGATCTCTATGAGTTCTACGGCTATGACTGCTTTAAGCCGTCACTGGTTAGTTTCATACCCAAAAAATCTTATCCGAAACTCAATCGGGCCTTGGACGTTTTTTATCGTTCGTTCATTCGTCACGTTGATTTTTTCTACAAAACGGGATCCCCGTGGCTGGTCTATGATTTACCGTCGTCGGAGAGTGGTGCCCCATGGTACCGCTCCGTTTTAAATCCATGCATCCATTTCTAAAAGTCGTACGGCACTTTTTCGGCATTTTGGACGGATGTTGCACCTTCCACCGTAGATGTTGCACCCTGTGGATATTGATTCTTCGGAAAGCCATAACTGTTGGCTCGTTTAGAGTTACGGGAGCCATAACCAGTCAAAACGAAAATCTCAGTGAGTTCTACGGCTATGACAGCTTTAAGCTGTCACTGATTAGATTCATACCCAAAAAATCTTATCCGAAACTCAATCAGGCCTTGGACGTTTTTTACCGTTCGTTCATTCGTCACGAGGATTTTTTCTGCAAAACGAGATCCCCGTGGCTGGTATATGATTTACCATCGCCGGAGAGTGGTGCCCCATGGTACCGCTCTGTTTCAAATCCATGCATCCATTTCTAAAAGTCGAACGACACTTTTTCGGCATTTTGGATGGATGTTGCACCTTCCACCGTAGATGTTGCACCCTCTGGATATTGATTATTCGGAAGGCCATAACAGTTGGCTCGTTTAGAGTTACGGGAGCCATAACCAGTCAAAACGAAGATCTCTGTGAGTTCTACGGCTATGACATCTTTAATTCATCACTAGTTAGTTTCATACCCAAAAAATCTTATCTGAAACTCAATCGGGCCTTGGACGTTTTTTATCGTTCGTTCATTCGTCACGTGGATTTTTTCTGCAAAACGGGATCCCCGTGGCTGGTCTATGATTTACCATCGCCGGAGATTGGTGCCCCATGGTACCGCTCCGTTTCAAATCCATGCATCCATTTATAAAAGTTGTACGACACTTTTTCGGCATTTTGGACGGATGTTGCACCTTGCACCGTAGATGTTGCACCCTGTGGATATTGGTTCTTCGGAAGGTCATAACTATTGGCTCGTTTAGAGTTACGGGAGCCGTAACTAGTCAAAACGAAGATCTCTGTGAGTTCTACGGCTATGACTGCTTTAAGACGTCACTTGTTATTTTCATACGCAAAAAATCTTATCCGAACCTCAATCGAGCCTTGGAAATTTTTTACCGTTCGTTCATTCGGCACGTGCATTTTTTCTGCAATACGGGATACCCGTAGTTGGTCTATGATTTACCATCGCCGAAGAGTGGTGCCCCATGGTACCGCTCCGTTTCAAATCCATACATCCATTACTAAAAGTTATACTACACTTTTTTGGCATTTTGGACGGATGTTGCACCTTGCACCGTAGATATTGCACCCTATGGATATTTATTCTTCGAAGGCCATAACTGTTGGCTCGTTTAGAGTTACGGGAGCCATAACTAGTAAAAATGAAGATCTCTATGAGTTCTACGGCTATAACCACTTTAAGCCGTCATTTGTTAGTTTCATACCCAAAAAATCTTATCCGAACCTCAATCGGGCCTTGGACGTTTTTTACCATTCGTCACGTGGATTTTTTCTACAAAACGGGATCCTCGTGGCTGGTCTATGATTTACCGTCGTCGGAGAGTGGTTCCCCATGGTACCGCTCCGTTTCAAATCCATGCATCCATTTCTAAAAGTCGTACGGCACTTTTTCGGCATTTTGGACGGATGTTGCACCTTGCACTGTAGATGTTGCACCCTGTGGATATTGATTCTTCGGAAGGCCATAACTGTTGGCTCGTTTAGAGATACGGGAGCCATAACCGGTAAAAACGAAGATCTCTGTGAGTTCTACGGCTACGACAGCTTTAAGCCGTCACTGGTTAGTTTCATACCCAAAAAATCTTTTCCGAAACTCAATCGAGCCTTGGACGTTTTTTACCGTTCGTTCATTCGTCACGTGGATTTTTTCTGCAAAATGGGATCCCCGTGGCTGGTCTATGATTTACCATGCCAGAGAGTGGTGCCCCATGGTACCGCTCCGTTTCAAATCCATGCATCCATTTCTAAAAGTCGTACGGCACTTTTTTGGCATTTTGGACGAATGTTGCACCTTGCACTGTAGATGTTGCACCCTGTGGATATTGATTCTTCGGAAGGCCATAACAGTTGGCTCGTTTAGAGTTACGGGAGCCATAACCAGTCAAAACGAAGCTCTCAATGAGTTCTACGGCTATGACCGCTTTAAGCCATCACTAGTTAGTTTCATACCCAAAAAATCTTAACTGAAACTCAATCGGGCCTTGGACGTTTTTTACCGTTCGTTCATTCGTCACGTGGATTTTTTCTGCAAAACGGGATCCCCGTGGCTGGTCTACGATTTACCATCGCCGGAGAGTAGTGCCCCATTGTACTGCTCCGTTTCAAATCCATGCATCCGTTTCTAAAATTTGTACGGCACTTTTTCGGCATTTTGGACGGATGTTGCCCCTTGCACCGTAGATGTTGCACCCTGTGGATATTGATTCTTCGGAAGGCCATAACTGTTGGCTCATTTAGAGTTACGGGATCCATAACCAGTCAAAATGAAAATCTCTGTGAGTTCTATGGCTATGACCGCTTTAAGCCATCACTGGTTAGTTTCATACCCAAAAAATCTTATCCGAAACTCAATCGGGCCTTGGACGTTTTTTACCGTTCGTTCATTCGTCACGGGGAATTTTTCTGCAAAACGGGATCCCCATGGCTGGTCTATGATTTACCATCGTCGGAGAGCAGTGCCCCATGATACCGCTCCGTTTCTAATCCATGCATCCATTTCTAAAAGTCGTACGACACTTTTTTGGCATTTTGGACGGATGTTGCACCTTGCACCGTAGATGTTGCACCCTGTGGATATTGATTCTTCGGAATGCCATAACTGTTGGCTCGTTTAGAGTTACGGGAGCCATAACCAGTCAGAACGAACATCTCTGCGAGTTCTACGGCTATGACCGCTTTAAGCCGTCACTGGTTAGTTTCATACCCAAAAAATCTTATCCAAAACTCAATCGGGCCTTGGACGTTTTTTATCATTCGTTCATTCGTCACGTGGATTTTTTCTGCAAAACGGGATCCCCGTGGCTGGTCTACGTTTACCATCGCCGGAGAGTGGTGCCCCATGGTACCGCTCCGTTTAAAATCCATGCATCCATTTCTAAAAGTCGTACGGCACTTTTTCGGTATTTTGGACGGATGTTGCACCTTCCACCGTAGATGTTGCACCCTGTGGATATTGATTCTTCGGAAGGCCATAACTGTTGGCTCGTTTAGAGTTACGGGAGCCATAACCAATCAAAATGAATATCTCTATCAGTTCTATGGCTATGACAGCTTTAAGCTATCACTGGTTAGTTTCATACCCAAAAAATCTTATTCGAAACTCAATCGGGCCTTGGACGTTTTTTACCGTTCGTTCATTCGTCATGTGGATTTTTTCAACAAAATGAGATCCCCGTGCCTGGTCTATGATTTACAATTGCCGGAGAGTGGTGCCCCATGGTACCGCTCCGTTTCAAATCCATGCATCCATTTCTAAAAGTCGAACGACACTTTTTTGGCATTTTGGACGAATGTTGCACCTTCCACCGTAGATGCTGCACCCTGTGGATATTGATTATTCGGAAGGCCATAATTGTTGGCTCGTTTAGAGTTACGGGAGCCATAACCAGTCAAAACGAAGATCTATGTGAGTTCTACGGCTATGACCGCTTTAAGCCGTCATTTGTTAGATTCATACCCAAAAAATCTTATCCGAACCTCAATCGGGCCTTGGACGTTTTTTACCATTCGTCACGTGGATTTTTTCTGCAAAACGGGATCCCCGTGGCTGGTCTATGATTTACCGTCGCCGGAGAGTGGTTGCCCATGGTACCGCTCCATTTCAAATCCATGCATCCATTTCTAAAAGTCGTACGGTACTTTTTCGGCATTTTGGACGGATGTTGCACCTTGCACCGTAGATGTTGGACCCTGTGGATATTGATTCTTCGGAAGGCCATAACTGTTGGCTCGTTTAGAGTTACGGGAGCCATAACCAGTCAAAACAAAGATCTCTGTGAGTTCTACGGCTATGACCGCTTTAAGCCGTCACTGGTTAGTTTCATACCCAAAAAATCTTATCCGAAACTCATTCGAGCGTTGGACGTTTTTTACCGTTCGTTCATTCGTCACGTTGATTTTTTCTGAAAAACGGGATCCCCGTGGCTGGTATTTGATTTACCATCGCCGGAGAGTGGTGCCCCATGGTACCGCTCCGTTTCAAATCCATGCATCCATTTCTAAAAGTCGTACGGCACTTTTTCGGCATTTTGGATGGATGTTGCACCTTGCACCGTAGATGTTGCACCCTGTGGATATTGATTCTTCGAAAGGCCATAACTGTTGGCTCGTTTAGATTTACGGGAGCCATAACCAGTCAAAACGAAGATCCATGTGATTTCTACGGCTTTGACCGCTTTAAGCCGTCACTGTTTAGTTTCATACCCAAAAATCTTTTTCGAAACTCAATCGGGCCTTGGACGTTTTTTACCGTTCGTTCATTCGTCATGTGGATTTTTTCTGCAAAACGGGATCACCGTGGCTGGCCTACGATTTACCATCGTCAAAGGGTGGTGCCCTATGGTACCGCTCCGTTTCAAATCCATGCATCCATTTCTAAAATTCGTACGGCACTTTTTCGGCATTTTGGACGGATGTTGCACCTTGCACCGTAGATGTTTCACCCTGTGGATATTGATTCTTCGGAAGGCCATAACTGTTGGCTCATTTAGAGTTACGGGATCCATAACCAATCAAAACGAAAATCTCTGTGAGTTCTACGGCTATGACTGCTTTAAGCCATCAGTGGTTAGTTTCATACCCAAAAAATTTTATCCGAAACTCAATCGGGCCTTGGACGTTTTTTACCGTTCGTTCATTCGTCACGTGGATTTTTTCTACAAAACGGGATCCCCGTGGTTGGTCTATGATTTACCACTGCCGAAGAGTGATGCCCCATGGTACCGCTCCGTTTCTAATCCATGCATCCATTTCTAAAAGTCGAAGGACACTTTTTCGGCATTTTGGACGGATGTTGCACTTTGCACCGTAGATGTTGCACCCTGTGGATATTGATTCTTCGGAAGGCCATAACTGTTGGTTTGTTTAGAGTTACGGGAGCCATAACCAGTCAAAATGAAGATCTCTATGAGTTCTACAGCTATGACCGCTTTATGCCGTCACTGGTTAGTTTCATACCCAAAAAATATTATCCGAACCTCAATCGGGCCTTGGACGTTTTTTACCGTGTGTTCATTCGTCACATGGAATTTTTCTGCAAAACGGGATCCCCGTAGCTGGTCTATGATTTACCATCGCCGGAGAGTAGAGCCCCATGGTACCGCTCCGTTTCAAATCCATGCATCCATTTCTAAATGTCGTACGGCACTTTTTCGGCATTTTGGACGGATGTTGCACCTTGCACCGTAGTTGTTGCACCCTGTGGATATAGATTCTTCGGAATGCCATAACTGTTGGCTCGTTTAGAGTTACGGGAGCCTTAACCAGTCAAAACGTAGATCTCTGTGAGTTCTACGGCTATGACCGCTTTAAGCCGTCACTGGTTAGTTTCATACCCAAAAAATCTTATCCGAAACTCAATCGGGCCTTGGACGTTTTTTATCGTTTGTTCATTCGTCACGTGGATTTTTTCTGCAAAACGGGATCCCCGTGGCTGGTCTACGTTTACCATCGCCGAAGAGTGGTGCCCCATGGTACTGCTCCGTTTCAAATCCATGCATCCATTTCTAAAAGTCGTACGGCACTTTTTCGGCATTTTGGACGGATGTTGCACCTTCCATCGTAGATGTTGCACCTTGTGGATATTGATTCTTCGGAAGGCCATAACTGTTGGCTCGTTTAGAGTTACAAGAGCCATAACCAGTCAAAACGAAGATCTCTTTGAGTTCTACGGCTATGACAGCTTTAAGCGGTCACTAGTTAGTTTCATACCCAAAAAATCTTATCCGAAACTCAATTGGGCCTTGGACGTTTTTTACCGTTCGTTCATTCGTCATGTGGATTTTTTCTGCAAAACGAGATCCCCGTGGCAGGTCTATGATTTACCATCGCCGGAGAGTGGTGCCCCATGGTACCGCTCCGTTTCAAATCCATGCATCCATTTCTAAAAGTCGAACGTCACTTTTTCGGCATTTTGGACGGATGTTGCACCTTCCACCGTAGATGCTGCACCCTATGGATATTGATTATTCGGAAGGCCATAACTGTTGGCTCGTTTAGAGTTACGGGAGCCATAACTAGTCAAAACGAAGATCTCTGTGAGTTCTACGGCTATGACAGCTTTAAGTCTTCACTGGTTAGTTTCATACCCAAAAAATCTTATCCGAAACTCAATCGGGCCTTGGACGTTTTTTATCGTTCGTTCATTCGTCACGTGGATTTTTTCTGCAAAACGGGATCCCCGTGGCTGGTCTATGACTTACCGTCGTCGGAGATTGGTGCCCCATGGTACCGCTCCATTTCAAATCCATCCATCCATTTCTAAAAGTCGTACGACACTTTTTCGGCATTTTGGACGGATGTTGCACCTTTCACCGTAGATGTTCCACCCTATGGAAATTGATTCTTCGGAAGGCCATAACTGTTGGCTCGTTTAGAGTTACGGGAGCCATAACCAGTCAAAACAAAGATCTCTGTGAGTTCTACGGCTATGACTGCTTTAAGACGTCACTTGTTAGTTTCATACCCAAAAAATCTTATCAGAACCTCAATCGGGCCTTGGACATTTTTTACCGTTCGTTCATTCGGCACGTGGATTTTTTTTGCAAAACGGGATCCTCGTAGTTGGTCTATGATTTAAAATCACCGGAGAGTGGTGCCCCATGGTACCACTCTGTTTCAAATCCATGCATCCATTACTAAAAGTTGTACGACACTTTTTCGGCATTTTGGACGGATGTTGCACCTTGCACCGTAGATGTTGTACCCTGTGGATATTTATTCTTCGGAAGGCCATAACTGTTGGCTCGTTTAGAGTTACAGGAGCCATAATCAGTCAAAACGAAGATCTCTGTGAGTTATATGGCTATGACCGCTTTAAGCCATCATTTGTTAGTTTCATACCCAAAAAATCTATCCGAACCTCAATCGGGCCTTGGACGTTTTTTACCATTCGTCACGTGGATTTTTTCTGCAAAACGGGATCCCCGTGGTTGGTCTATGATTTACCATCGCCGGAGAGTGGTTCCCCATGGTACCGCTCCGTTTCAAATCAATGCATCCATTTCTAAAAGTCGTATGGCACTTTTTCCGCATTTTGGACGGATGTTGCACCTTGTACCGTAGATGTTGCACCCAGTGGATATATATTCTTCGGAAGGCCATAACTGTTGGCTCATTTGGAGTTACGGGAGCCATAACCAGTCATAACAAAGATCTCTGTGATTTCTACGGCTATGACCACTTTAAGCCATCACTGGTTAGTTTCATACCCAAAAAATCTTATCCGAAACTCAATCGGGCCTTGGACGTTTTCTATCGTTCGTTCATTCGTCACGTGAATTTTTTCTGCAAAACGGGATCCCCGTGGCTGGTCTACGTTTACCATCGCCGGAGAGTGGTGCCCCATGGTACCGCTCTGTTTCAAATCCATGCATCCATTTCTAAAACTCGTACGACACTTTTTCGGCATTTTGGACGGATATTGCACCTTGCACCGTAGATGTTGCACCCTGTGGATATTGATTCTTCGGAAGGCCATAACTGTTGGCTCGTTTAGAGTTACGAGAGCCATAACCAGTCAAAACAAAGATCTCTGTGAGTTCTACGGCTATGACTGCTTTAAGCCATCACTGGTTAGTTTCATACCCAAAAAATCTTATCCGAAACTCAATCGGGCCTTGGACGTTTTTTACCGTTCGTTCATTCGTCATGTGGATTTTTTCTGCAAAACGGGATCCCCGTGGCTGGTCTATGATTTACCATCGCCGGAGAGTGGTGCCCAATGGTACCACTCTGTTTCAAATCCATGCATCCATTTCTAAAAGTCGTACGACACTTTTTCGGTATTTTGGACGGATGTTGCACCTTCCACCGTAGATGTTGCACCCTGTGGATATTAATTATTCGGAAGGCCATAACTGTTGGCTCGTTTAGAGTTACGAGGGCCATAACCAGTCAAAATGAAGATCTCTGTGAGTTCTACGGCTATGACAGCTTTATGTCAACAGTGGTTAGTTTCATACCCAAAAAATATTATCCGAAACTCAATCGGGCCTTGGACGTTTTTTATCGTTCGTGCATTCGTCACGTGAATTTTTCTACAAAACGGGATCCCCGTGGCTGGTCTATGATTTACCATCGCCGGAGAGTGATGCCCCATGTTACCGCTCCATTTCAAATCCATGCATCCATTTCTAAAAGTCGTACGGCACTTTTTCGGCATTTTGGATGGATGTTGCACCTTGCACCGTAGATGTTGCATCATGTAGATATTGATTCTTCGGAAGGCCATAACTGTTGGCTCGTTAGAGTTACGTCAGCCATAACCAATCAAAACAAAGATCTCTATGAGTTCTATGGCTATGACCACTTCAAGCCGTCATTGGTTAGTTTCATACCCAAAAAATCTTATCCAAAACTCAATCGTGCCTTGGACGTTTTTTACCGTTCGTTCATTCGTCACGTGGATTTTTTCTACAAAACGGGATCCCCGTGGCTGGTCTATGATTTACCATCGCCGGAGAGTGGTTCCCCATGGTACCGCTCCGTTTCAAATCCATACATCCATTACTAAAAGTCGTACGGCACTTTTTCAGCATTTTGGACGGATGTTGCACCTTGCACCGTAGATGTTGCACCCTGTGGATATTGATTCTTCGGAAGGCCATAATTGTTGGCTTGTTTAGAGTTACGGGAGCCATAACTAGTCAAAACAAAGATCTCTGGGAGTTCTACGGCTATGACCGCTTTAAGCCGTCATTTGTTAGTTTCATACCCAAAAAATCTTATCCGAACCTCAATCGGGCCTTGGACGTTTTTTACCATTCGTCATGTTGATTTTTTCTGCAAAACAGGATCCCCGTGGCCGGTTTATGATTTACCGTCGCCGGAGAGTGGTTCCCCATGGTACCGCTTCGTTTCAAATCCATGCATCCATTTCTAAAAGTCGTACGGCACTTTTTTGGCATTTTGGACGGATGTTGCACCTTGCACCGTAGATGTTGCACCCTGTGGATATTGATTCTTTGGAAGGCCATAACTGTTGGCTCGTTAAGAGTTACGGGAGCCATAACCAGTCAAAACGAAGATCTCTGTGAGTTCTATGGCTATGACCGCTTTAAGCCGTCACTGGTTAGTTTCATACCCAAAAAATCTTATCCGAAACTCAATGGAGCCTTGGACGTTTTTTACCGTTCGTTTATTCGTCACGTGGGTTTTTTCTGCAAAACTGGATCACCGTGGCTGGTCTATGATTTACCATCGCCGGAGAGTGGTGCCCCATGGTACCGCTCCATTTCAAATCCATGCATCCATTTCTAAAAGTCGTACGACACTTTTTCGGTATTTTGGACGGATGTTGCACCTTCCACCGTAGATGTTGCACCCTGTGGATATTGATTATTCGGAAGGCCATAACTGTTGGCTCGTTTAGAGTTACGAGGGCCATAACCAGTCAAAATGAAGATCTCTGTGAGTTCTACGGCTATGACAGCTTTATGTCAACAGTGGTTAGTTTCATACCCAAAAAATCTTATCCGAAACTCAATCGGGCCTTGGACGTTTTTTATTGTTCGTGCATTCGTCACGTGGATTTTTCTGCAAAACGGGATCCCCGTGGCTGGTCTATGATTTACCATCGCCGGAGAGTGGTGTCCCATGTTACCGCTCCGTTTCCAATCCATGCATCCATTTCTAAAAGTCGTACGGCACTTTTTCGGCATTTTGGATGGATGTTGCACCTTGCACCGTAGATGTTGCATCCTGTGGATATTGATTCTTCGGAAGGCCATAACTGTTGGCTCGTTTAGAGTTACGGCAGCCATAACCAATCAAAACAAAGATCTCTATGAGTTCTATGGCTATGACCGCTTCAAGCCGTTATTGGTTAGTTTCATACCCAAAAAATCTTATCCAAAACTCAATCGTGCCTTGGACGTTTTTTTCCGTTCGTTCATTCGTCACGTGGATTTTTTCTGCAAAACGGGATCCCCGTGGCTGGTCTATGATTTACCATCGCCGGAGAGTGGTTCCCCATGGTACCGCTCCGTTTCAAATCCATACATCCATTACTAAAAGACGTACGGCACTTTTTCAGCATTTTGGACGGATGTTGCACCTTGCACCGTAGATGTTGCACCATGTGGATATTGATTCTTCGGAAGGCCATAACTGTTGGCTCGTTTAGAGTTACGGGAGCCATAACTAGTCAAAACGAAGATCTTTGTGAGTTCTACGGCTATGACCGCTTTAAGCCGTCATTTGTTAGTTTCATACCCAAAAAATCTTATCCGAACCACAATCGGGCCTTGGACGTTTTTTACAATTCGTCATGTGGATTTTTTCTGCAAAACAGGATCCCCGTGGCCGGTTTATGATTTACCGTCGCCGGAGAGTGGTTCCCCATTGTACCGCTTCGTTTCAAATCCATGCATCCATTTCTAAAAGTCGTACGGCACTTTTTCGGCATTTTGGACGGATGTTGCACCTTGCACCGTAGATGTTGCACGCTGTGGATATTGATTCTTTGGAAGGCCATAACTGTTGGCTCGTTAAGTTTTACGGGAGCCATAACCAGTCAAAACGAAGATCTCTGTGAGTTCTACAGCTATGACCGCTTTAAGCCTTCACAAGTTAGTTTCATACCCAAAAAATCTTATCCAAAACTCAATCGGGCCTTGGACGTTTTTACCGTTCGTTCATTCGTCACGTGGATTTTTTCTGCAAAACGAGATCCCCGTGGCTTGGCTATGATTTACCATCGCCGTTGAGTGGTGCCCCATGGTACCGCTCCGTTTCAAATCCATGCATCCATTTCTAAAAGTCGTACGGCACTTTTTCGGCATTTTGGACGGATGTTGCACCTTGCACCGTAGATGTTGCACCCTGTGGATATTGATTCTTCGGAAGGCCATAACTGTTGCCTCGTTTAGAGTTACGGGAGCCATAACCAGTCAAAACGAAGATCTATGTGAGTTCTACAGCTATGACCGCTTTAAGCCTTCACAAGTTAGTTTCATACCCAAAAAATCTTATCCAAAACTCAATCGGGCCTTGGACGTTTTTACCGTTCGTTCATTCGTCACGTGGATTTTTTCTGCAAAACGGGATCCCCGTGGCTGGTCTATGATTTACCATCGCCGTTGAGTGGTGACCCATGGTACCGCTCCGTTTCAAATCCATGCATCCATTTCTAAAAGTCGAACGACACTTTTTCGGCATTTTGGACGGATGTTGCACCTTGCACCGTATATGTTGCACCCTGTGGATATTGATTCTTCGGAAGGCCATAACTGTTGGCTCGTTTAGAGTAACAGGAGCCATAACCAGTCAAAACAAAGATCTCTGTGAGTTCTACGGCTATGACAGCTTTAAGCTGTCACTGGTTAGTTTCATACCCAAAAAATCTTATCAGAAACTCAATCGGGCCTTGGACGTTTTTTACCGTTCGTTCATTCGTCACGTGGATTTTTTCTGCAAAAAGAGATCCCCGTGGCTGGTCTAAGATTTACCATCGCCGGAGAGTGGTGCCCCATGGTACTGCTCCGTTTCAAATCCATGCATCCATTTCTAAAAGACGAACGGCACTTTTTTGGCATTTTGGACAGATGTTGCACCTTCCACCATAGATGCTGCACCCAGTGGATATTGATTATACGGAAGGCCATAACTGTTGGCTCGTTTAGAGTTACGGGAGCCATAACCAGTCAAAACGAAGATCTCTTTGAGTACTACGGCTATGACAGCTTTAAGTCTTCACTGGTTAGTTTCATACCCAAAAATTCTTATCCGAAACTCAATCGGGCCTTGGATGTTTTTTATCGTTCGTTCATTCGTCACGTGGATTTTTTCTGCAAAACGGGATCCCCGTAGCTGGTCTATGATTTACCATCGCCGGAGATTGGTGCCCCATGGTACCGCTCCGTTTCAAATCCATACATCCATTTCTAAAAGTCGTACGGCACTTTTCGGCATTTTGGACGGATGTTGCACCTTCCACCGTAGATGTTGCACGCTGTGGATATTGATTCTTCGAAAGGCCATAACTGTTGGCTCGTTTAGAGTTACGGGAGCCATAACCAGTGAAAACGAAGATCGCTGTGAGTTCTATGGCTATGACAGCTTTAAGCCATCACTTGTTAGTTTCATACCCAAAAAATCTTTTCCGAACCTCAATCGGGCCTTGGACATTTTTTACCGTTCGTTCATTCGGCACGTGGATTTTTTCTGCAAAACGGGATCCTCGTAGTTGGTCTATGATTTACCATCGCCGGAGAGTGGTGCCCCTTGGTACCGCTCCGTTTCAAATCCATGCATCCATTACTAAAAGTTGTACAACACTTTTTTGGCATTTTGGACGGATGTTGCACCTTGCACCGTAGATGTCGCACCCTGTGGATATTTATTCTTCGGAAGGCCATAACTGTTGGCTCGTTTAGAGTTACGGGAGCCATAACCAGTCAAAACGAAGATCTTTGTGAGCTCTACGGCTATGACCGCTTTAAGCCGTCATTTGTTAGTTCATACCCAAAAAATCTTATCCGAACCTCAATCGGGCCTTGGACGTTTTTTACTATTCGTCACGTGGATTTTTTCTGCAAAACGGGATCCCCGTGGCTGGTCTATGATTACCTTCGCTGGAGAGTGGTTCCCCATGGTACCGCTCCTTTTCAAATTAATGCATCCATTTCTAAAAGTCGTACGACACTTTTTCGGCATTTTGGACGGATGTTGCACCTTGCACCGTAGATGTTGCACCCTGTGGATATTGATTCTTCGGAAGGCCATAACTGTTGGCTCATTTAGAGTTACAGGATCCATAACCAGTCAAAACAAAAATCTCTGTGATTTCTACGGCTATGACCGCTTTAAGCCGTCAATGGTTAGTTTCATACGCAAAAAATCTTATTCAAAACTCAATCGGGCCTTGGACGTTTTTACCGTTCGTTCATTCGTCACGTGGATTTTTTCTACAAAACGGGATCCCCGTGGCTGGTCTATGATTTACCATCGCCGTTGAGTGGTGCCCCATGGTACCGCTCCGTTTCAAATCCATGCATCCATTTCTAAAAGTCGAACGACACTTTTTCGGCATTTTGGACGGATGTTGCACCTTGCACCGTAGATGTCGCACCCTGTGGATATTGATTCTTCGGAAGGCCATAACTGTTGGCTCGTTTAGAGTAACGGGAGCCATAACCAGTCAAAACGAAGATCTCTATGAGTTCTACGGCTATGACAGCTTTAAGCTGTCACTGGTTAGTTTCATACCCAAAAAATCTTATCAGAAACTCAATCGGGCCTTGGACGTTTTTTACCGTTCGTTCATTCGTCATGTGGATTTTTTCTGCAAAACGAGATCCCCGTGGCTGGTCTAAGATTTACCATCGCCGGAGAGTGGTGCCCCATGGTACCGCTCCGTTTCACATCCATGCATCCATTTCTAAAAGACGAACGACACTTTTTTGGCATTTTGGACGGATGTTGCACCTTCCACCGTAGATGCTGCACCCTGTGGATATTGATTATTCGGAAGGCCATAACTGTTGGCTCGTTTAGAGTTACGGGAGCCATAACCAGTCAAAACGAAGATCTCTGTGAGTACTACGGCTATGACAGCTTTAAGCCTTCACTGGTTAGTTTCATACCCAAAAATCTTATCCGAAACTCAATCGGGCCTTGGACGTTTTTTATCGTTCGTTCATTCGTCACGTGGATTTTTTCTGCAAAACGGGATCCCCGTAGTTGGTCTATGATTTACCATCGCCGGAGATTGGTGCCCCATGGTACCGCTCCGTTTCAAATCCATGCATCCATTTCTAAAAGTCGTATGGCACTTTTCGGCATTTTGGACGGATGTTGCACCTTCCACCGTAGATGTTGCACCCTGTGGATATTGATTCTTCGGAAGGCCATAACTGTTGGCTCGTTTAGAGTTACGGGAGCCATAACCAGTGAAAACGAAGATCTCTGTGAGTTCTACGGTTATGATAGCTTTGAGCCGTCATTTGTTAGTTTCATACCCAAAAAATCTTATCCGAACCTCAATCGGGCCTTGGACATTTTTTACCGTTCGTTCATTCGGCACGTGGATTTTTTCTGCAAAACGGGATCCTCGTAGTTGGTCTATGATTTACCATCGCCGGAGAGTTGTGCCCCATGGTACCGCTCCGTTTCAAATCCATGCATCCATTACTAAAAGTTGTACGACACTTTTTCGGCATTTTGGACGGATGTTGCACCTTGCACCGTAGATGTCGCACCCTATGGATATTTATTCTTCGGAAGGCTATAATTGTTTACTCGTTTAGAGTTACGGGAGCCATAACCAATCAAAACGAAGATCTCTGTGAGTTCTACGGCTATGATCGCTTTAAGCCGTCTTTTGTTAGTTTCATACCCAAAAAATCTTATCCGAACCTCAATCGGGCCTTGGACGTTTTTTACTATTCGTCACGTGGATTTTTTCTGCAAAACGGGATCCCCGTGGCTGGTCTATGATTTACCTTCGCTAGAGAGTGGTTCCCCATGGTACCGCTCCGTTTCAAATTAATGCATCCATTTCTAAAAGTCGTACGACACTTTTCGACATTTTGGACGGATGTTGCACCTTGCACCGTAGATGTTGCACCCTGTGGATATTGATTCTTCGGAAGGCCATAACTGTTGACTCGTTTGGAGTTACGGGAGCCATAATCAGTCAAAACAAAGATCTCTGTGATTTCTATGGCTATGACCGCTTTAAGCCATCACTGGTTAGTTTCATACCGAAAAAATCTTATCCGAAACTCAATTGGGCCTTGGACGTTTTCTACCGTTCGTTCATTCGTCAAGTGAATTTTTTCTGCAAAACGGGATCCCCGTGGCTGGTCTACGTTTACCATCGCCGGAGAGTGGTGCCCCATGGTACCGCTCCATTTCAAATCCATGCATCCATTTCTAAAACTCGTACGACACTTTTTCGGCATTTTGGACGGATGTTGCACCTTGCACCGTAGATGTTGCACCCTGTGGATATTGATTCTTGGAAGGCCATAACTGTTGGCTCGTTCAGAGTTACGAGAGTCATAACCTGTCAAAACAAAGATCTCTGTGAGTTCTACGGCTATGACCGCTTTAAGCCGTCACTGGTTAGTTTCATACCCAAAAAATCTTATCCGAAACTCAATCGGGCCTTGGACGTTTTTTACCGTTCGTTCATTCGTCACGTGGATTTTTTCTGCAAAACGGGATCCCCGTGGCTGGTCTATGATTTACCACTGCTGGAGAGTGGTTCCCCATGGTACCACTCCATTTCAAATCAATGCACCCATTTCTAAAAGTCGTACGGCACTTTTTCGGTATTTTGGACGGATGTTGCACCTTCCACCGTAGATGTTGCACCCTGTGGATATTGATTATTCGGAAGGCCATAACTGTTGGCTCGTTTAGAGTTACGGGGGCCATAACCGGTCAAAATGAAGATCTCTGTGAGTTCTACGGCTATGACAGCTTTAAGTCGTCCCTGGTTAGTTTCATACCCAAAATATCTTATCCGAAACTCAATCGGGCCTTGGACGTTTTTTATCGTTTGTGCATTCGTCACGTGGATTTTTCTGCAAAACGGGATCCCCGTGACTGGTCTATGATTTACAATCGCCGGAGAGTGGTGCCCCATGTTACCGCTCCGCTTCAAATCCATGCATCCATTTCTAAAAGTCGTACGGCACTTTTTCGGCATTTTGGATGGATGTTGCACCTTGCACCGTAGATGTTGCACCATGTGGATATTGATTCTTCGGAAGGCCATAACTATTGGCTCGTTTAGAGTTACGGCAGCCATAACCAATCAAAACGAAGATCTCTGTGAGTTCTATGGCTTTGACCGCTTTAAGCTGTCAGTGGTTAGTTTCATCCCCAAAAAATCTTATCCCAAACTCAATCGTGCCTTGGACATTTTTTTACCGTTCGTTCATTCGTCACGTTGATTTTTTCTGCAAAACGGGATCCCCGTGGCTGGTCTACGATTTACCATCGCCGGAGAGTGGTGCCCCATGGTACCGCTCCGTTTAAAATCCATACATCCATTACTAAAAGTCGTACGGCACTTTTTCGGAATTTTGTACGGATGTCGCACCTTGCACCGTAGATGTTGCACCCTGTGGATATTGATTCTTCGGAAGGCCATAACTGTTGGCTCGTTTAGAGTTACGGGAGCCATAACCAATAAAAATGAAGATCTCTGTGAGTTCTAGGTCTATGAACGCTTTAAGCCGTCATTGGTTAGATTCATACCCAAAAAATCTTATCCGAACCTCAATCGGGCCTTGGACGTTTTTTACCATTCGTTCATTCGTCACGTGGATTTTTTCAGCAAAACGGGATCCCCGTGACTGGTCTATGATTTACCATCGCCGGAGAGTGGTTTCCCATGGTACCGCTCCATTTCAAATCCATGCATCCATTTCTAAAAGTCGTACGGCACTTTTTCGGCATTTTGGACGGATGTTACACCTTGCACCGTAGATGTTGCACCCTGTGGATATTGATTCTTCGGAATGCCATAACTGTTTTCTCGTTTAGAGTTACGGGAGCCATAACCAGTCAAAACGAAGATATCTGTGCATTCTAGGGCTATGACCGCTTTAAGCCGTCACTGGTTAGTTTCATACCCAAAAAATCTTATCCGAAACTCCATCGGGCCTTAGACGTTTTCTACCGTTCGTTCATTCATCACGTGGAATTTTTTTGCAAAACAGGATCCCCGTGGCTGGTCTACGTTTACCATCGCCGGAGAGTGGTGCCCCATGGTACCGCTCCGTTTCAAATCCACGCATCCATTTCTAAAAGTCGTACGGCACTTTTTCGGCATTTTGGATGGATGTTGCACCTTGCACCGTAGATGTTGCACCCTGTGGATATTGATTCTTCGGAAGGACATAACTGTTGGCTCGTTTAGAGTTACGAGAGCCATAACCAGTCAAAACGTAGATCTTTGTGAGTTCTACGGCTATGACCGCTTTAAGCCGTCATTGGTTAGTTTCATACCCAAAAAATCTTATCCGAAACTCAATCGGGCCTTGGTCGTTTTTTACCGTTCGTTCATTCGTCACGTGGATTTTTTCTGCAAAACGGGATCCCCGTGGCTGGTCTATGATTTACCATCGCCGGAGAGTGGTGCCCCATGGTACCACTCCGTTTCAAATCAATGCATCAATAAAAGTCGTACGGCACTTTTTTGATATTTTGGACGGATGTTGCACCTTCCACCGTAGATGTTGCACAATGTGGATATTGATTATTCAGAAGGCCATAACTGTTGGCTCGTTAAGAGTTATGGGAGCCATAACCAGTCAAAACGAAGATATCTATGAGTTCTACGGCTACGACAGCTTTAAGTCGTCACTGGTTAGTTTGATACCCAAAAAATCTTTTCTGAAACTCTATCGGTCCTTGGACGTTTTTTATCGTTCGTGCATTCGTCACGTGGATTTTTTCTGCAAAACGGGATCCCCCGTAGCTGGTCTATGATTTACCATTGCCGGAGAGTGGTGCCCCATGTTAATGCTCCGTTTCAAATCCATGCATCCATTTCTAAAAGTCGTACGGCACTTTTTCGGCATTTTGGATGGATGTTGCACCTTGCACCGTAGATGTTGCACCCTGTTGATATTGATTCTTCGGAAGGCCATAACTGTTGCCTCGTTTAGAGTTACGGGGGCCATAACCAGTCAAAATGAAGATCTCTGTGAGTTCTATGGCTATGACAGCTTTAAGTCGTCACTGGTTAGTTTCATACCCAAAAAATCTTATCCGAAACTCAATCGGGCCTGTGACGTTTTTTATCGTTTGTGCATTCGTCACGTGGATTTTTCTGCAAAACGGGATCCCCGTGGCTGGTCTATGATTTACCATCGCCGGAGAGTGGTGCCCCATGTTACCGCTCCGTTTCAAATCCATGCATCCATTTCTAAAAGTCGTATGGCACTTTTTCGGCATTTTGGACGGATGTTGCACCTTGCACCGTAGATGTTGCACCCTGTGGATATTGATTCTTCGGAAGGCCATAACTGTTGGCTCGTTTAGAGTTACGGGAGCAAAAACCAGTGAAAACAAAGATCTCTATGAGTTCTACGGCTATGACAGCTTTAAGCCGTCACTGGTTAGTTTCATACCCAAAAAATCTTATCCGAAACTCAATGGAGCCTTGGACGTTTTTTACCGTTCGTTCATTCGTCATGTGGATTTTTTCTGCAAAACGGGATCCCCGTGGCTGGTCTATGATTTACCATCGCCGGAGAGTGGTGCCCATGGTACCACTCCATTTCAAATCCATGCATCCATTTCTAAAAGTCATACGACACTTTTTCGGCATTTTGGACGGATGTTGCACCTTGCACCGTAGATGTTGCACCCTGTGTATATTGATTCTTCGGAAGGCCATAACTGTTGGCTCGTTTAGAGTTACGGGAGACATAACCAGTCAAAACGAAGATATCTGTGAGTTCTACGGCTATGACCGCTTTAACCCGTCACTGGTTAGTTTCATACCCAAAAAATATTATCCGAACCTCAATCGGGCCTTGGACGTTTTTTATCGTTCGTTCATTCGTCACGTGGATTTTTTCTGCAAACCGGGATCCCCGTGGCTGGTCTATGATTTACCATCGCCGGAGAATAGTGCCCCATAGTACCGCTCCGTTTCAAATACATGCATCCATTTCTAAAAGTCGTATGGAACTTTTTCGGCATTTTGGACGGATGTTGCACCTTGCACCGTAGATGTTGCACCTTGTGGATATTGATTCTTTGGAATGCCATAATTGTTGGCTCGTTTAGAGTTACGGGAGCCATAACTAGTCAAAACGAAGATCTCGGTGAGTTCTACGGCTATGACCGCTTTAAGCCGTCACTGGTTAGTTTCATACCCAAAAAATCTTATCCGAAACTCAATCGGGCCTTGGAAGTTTTTTATCTTTCGTTCATTCGTCACGTGGATTTTTTCTGCAAAACGAGATCCCCGTGGCTGGTCTACCTTTACCATCACCGGAGAGTGGTGCCCCATGGTACCACTCCGTTTCAAATCCATGCATCCATTTCTAAAAGTCGTACGACACTTTTTCGGCATTTTGGACGGATGTTGCACCTTGCACCGTAGATGTTGCACCATGTGGATATTGATTCTTTGGAAGGCCATAACTGTTGGCTCGTATAGAGTTACGGGAGACATAACCAGTCAAAACGAAGATATCTGTGAGTTCTACGGCTATGACCGCTTTAACCCGTCACTGGTTAGTTTCATACCCAAAAAATATTATCCGAACCTCAATCGGGCCTTGGACTTTTTTTATCGTTTGTTCATTCGTCACGTGGATTTTTTCTGCAAAACGGGATCCCCGTGGCTGGTCTATGATTTACCATCGCCGGAGAATAGTGCCCCATGGTACCGCTCCGTTTCAAATACATGCATCCATTTCTAAAAGTCGTATGGCACTTTTTCGGCATTTTGGACGGATGTTGCACCTTGCACCGTAGATGTTGCACCTTGTGGATATTGATTCTTCGGAATGCCATAATTGTTGGCTCGTTTAGAGTTACGGGAGCCATAACTAGTCAAAACGAAGATCTCTGTGAGTTCTATGGTTATGACCGCTTTAAGCCGTCACTGGTTAGTTTCATACCCAAAAAATCTTATCCGAAACTCAATCGGGCCTTGGACGTTTTTCACCATTCGTTCATTCGTCACGTGGATTTTTCTGCAAAACGGGATCCCCGTGGCTGCTCTATGATTTACCATCGCCGGAGAGTTGTGCCCCATGGTACCACTCCGTTTCAAATCCATGCATCAATAAAAGTCGTACGGCACTTTTTTGGTATTTGGACGGATGTTGCACCTTCCACCGTAGATGTTGCACACTGTGGATATTGATTATTCAGAAGGCCATAACTGTTGGCTCGTTTAGAGTTACGGGAGCCTTAACCAGTCAAAACGAAGATATCTATGAGTTCTACGGCTATGACAGCGTTAAGTCATCACTGGTTAGTTTGATACCCAAAAAATCTTATCTGAAACTCTATCGGGCCTTGGACGTTTTTTATCGTTCGTGCATTCGTCACGTGGAATATTTCTGCAAAACGGGATCCCCCGTGGCTGGTCTATGATTTACCATCGCCGGAGAGTGGTGCCCCATGTTACCGCTCCGTTTCAAATCCATGCATCCATTTCTAAAAGTCGTACGGCACTTTTTCGGCATTTTGGACGGATGTTGCACCTTGCACCGTAGATGTTGCACCCTGTGGATATTGATTCTTCGGAAGGCCATAACTGTTGGCTCGTTTAGAGTTACGGGGGCCATAACCAGTCAAAATGAAGATCTCTGTGAGTTCTACGGCTATGACAGCTTTAAGTCGTCACAGGTTAGTTTCATACCCAAAAAATCTTATCCGAAACTCAATCGGGCCTTGGACGTTTTTTATCGTTCGTGCATTCGTCACGTGGATTTTTCTGCAAAACGGGATCCCCGTGGCTGGTCTATGATTTACCATCGCTGGAGAGTGGTGCCCCATGTTACCGCTCCGTTTCAAATCCATGTATCCATTTCTAAAAGTCGTACGGCACTTTTTCGGCATTTTGGACGGATGTTGCACCTTGCACCGTAGATGTTGCACCCTGTGGATATTGATTCTTCGGAAGGCCATAACTGTTGGCTTGTTTAGAGTTACGGGAGCCAAAACCTGTCAAAACAAAGATCTCTATGAGTTCTATGGCTATGACAGCTTTAAGCTGTCACTGGTTAGTTTCATACCCAAAAAATCTTATCCGAAACTCAAAGGAGCCTTGGACGTTTTTTACCGTTCGTTCATTCGTCACGTGGATTTTTTCTGCAAAACGGGATCCCCGTGGCTGGTCTATGATTTACCTTCGCCGGAGAGTGGTGCCCCATGGTACCACTCCGTTTCAAATCCATGCATCCATTTCTAAATGTCGTACGACACTTTTTCGGCATTTTGGACGGATGTTGAACCTTGCACCGTAGATGTTGCACCCTGTGGATATTGATTCTTCGGAAGGCCATAACTGTTGGCTCGTTTAGAGTTACGGGAGACATAACCAGTCAAAACGAAGATATCTATGAGTTCTACGGCTATGACCGCTTTAACCCATCACTGGTTAGTTTCATACCCAAAAAATATTATCCGAACCTCAATCGGGCCTTGGACGTTTTTTATCGTTCGTTCATTCGTCACGTGGATTTTTTATGCAAAACGGGATCCCCGTGGCTGGTCTATGATTTACCATCGCCGGAGAATAGTGCCCCATGGTACCGCTCCGTTTCAAATACATGCATCCATTTCTAAAAGTCGTATGGCACTTTTTTGGCATTTTGGACGGATGTTGCACCTTGTACCGTAGATTTTGCACCTTGTGGATATTGATTCTTCGGAATGCCATAATTGTTGGCTCGTTCAGAGTTACGGGAGACATAACTAGTCAAAACAAAGATCTCTGTGAGTTCTACGGCTATGACCGCTTTAAGCCGTCACTGGTTAGTTTCATACCCAAAAAATCTTATCCGAAACTCAATCGGGCCTTGGACGTTTTTTATCGTTCGTTCATTCGTCACGTGGATTGTTTCTACAAAACGAGATCCCCGTGGCTGGTCTACGTTTACCATCGCCGGAGAGTGGTGCCCCATGGTATCGCTCCGTTTCAAATCCATGCATCCATTTCTAAAAGTCGTACGACACTTTTTCGGCATTTTGGACGGATGTTTCACCTTCCACCGTAGATGTTGCAACCTATGAATATTGATTCTTCGGAAGGCCATAACTGTTGGCTCGTTTAGAGTTACGGGAGCCATAACCAGTCAAAACGAAGATTTCTGTGAGTTCTACGGCTACGATAGCTTTAAGCTGTCACTGGTTAGTTTCATACCCAAAAAATCTTATCCGAAACTCAATAGGGCCTTAGACGTTTTTTACCATTCGTTCATTCGTCACGTGGATTTTTTCTACAAAACGAGATCCCCGTGGCTGGTCTATGATTTACCATCGTCGGAGAGTGGTGCCCCATGGTACCGCTCCATTTCAAATCCATGCATCCATTTATAAAAGTCGAACGGCACTTTTTCAGCATTTTGGACGGATGTTGCACCTTCCACCGTAGATGTTGCACCCTGTGGATATTGATTATTCGGAAGGCCATAACTGTTGGCTCGTTTAGATTTACGGGAGCCATAACCAGTCAAAACGAAGATCTCTATGAGTTCTACGGCTATGACCGCTTTAAGTCGTCACTGGTTAGTTTCATACCCAAAAATTCTTATCCGAAACTCAATCGGGCCTTGGACGTTTTTTATCGTTCGTTCATTCATCACGTGGATTTTTTCTGCAAAACGGGATCCCCGTGGCTGGTCTATGATTTACCATCGCCGGAGATTGGTGCCCCATGGTACCGCTCCGTTTCAATTACATGCATCCATTTCTTAAAGTCGTACGGCACTTTTTCGGCATTTTGGACGGATGTTGCACCTTCCACCGTAGATGTTGCACCCTGTGGATATTGATTCTTCGGAAGGCCATAACTGTTGGCTCGTTTAGAGTTACGGGAGCCATAACCAGTCAAAACAAAGATCTCTGTGAGTTCTACGGCTATGACAGCTTTAAGCCATCACTTGTTAGTTTCATTCCCAAAAAATCTTATCCGAATATCAATCGGGCCTTGGACATTTTTTACCGTTCGTTCATTCGGCACGTGGATTTTTTCTACAAAACGGGATCCCCGTGGTTGGTCTATGATTTACCATCGCCGGAGAGTGGTGCCCCATGGTACTGTTTCTTTTCAAATCCATGCATCCATTACTAAAAGTTGTACGACACTTTTTCGACATTTTGGACGGATGTTGCACCTTGCACCGTAGATGTTGCACCCTGTGGATATTTATTCTTCGGAAGGCCATAACTGTTGGCTCGTTTAGAGTTACGAGAGCCATAACCAGTCAAAACGAATATCTCTTTGAGTTCTACGGCTATGACCGCTTTAAGCCGTCATTTGTTAGTTTCATACTCAAAAAATCTTATCCGAACCTCAATCGGGCCTTGGACGTTTTTTACCATTCGTCACGTGGATTTTTTCTACAAAACGGGATCCCCGTGGCTGGTCTATGATTTACCGTCACCGGAGAGTGGTTCCCCATGGTACCGCTCCATTTCAAATCCATGCATCCATTTCTAAAAGTCGTACGGCAATTTTTCGGCATTTTGGACGGATGTTGCACCTTGCACTGTAGATGTTGCACCCTGTAGATATTGGTTCTTCGAAATGCCATAACTGTTTGCTCGTTTAGAGTTATGGGAGCCATAACTAGTCAAAACGAAGATCTCTGTGAGTTCTACGGCTATGACCGCTTTAAGCCATCACTGGTTAGTTTCATACCCAAAATATCTTATCCGAAACTCAATTGGGCCTTGGACGTTTTCTACCGTTCGTTCATTTGTCACGTGAATTTTTTCTGCAAAACGGGAACCCCGTGGCTGGTCTACGTTTACCATCGCCGGAGAGTGGTTCCCCATGGTACCCTGTGGATATTGATTTTTCGAAAGGCCATAACTGTTGGCTCGTTTAGAGTTACGGGAGCCATAACCAGTAAAAACGAAGATCTCTGTGAGTTATATGGCTATGACCACTTTAAGTCGTCACTTGTTAGTTTCATACCCAATAAATCTTATCCGAACCTCAATCAGGCCTTGGACATTTTTTATCGTTCGTTCATTCGGCACGTGGATTTTTTCTGCAAAACGGGATCCCCGTGGCTAGTTTATGATTTACCATCGCCGGAGAGTGAAGCCCCATGGTACTGCTCCGTTTCAAATCCATGCATCCATTTCTAAAAGTCGTACGACACTTTTTTGGTATTTTGGACGGATGTTGCACCTTCCACCGTAGATGTTGCACCTTGTGGATATTGATTCTCCGAAAGGCCATAACTGTTGGCTCGATTAGAGTTACGGGAGCCATAACCAGTCAAAACGAAGATCTCTTTGAGTTCTACGGCTATGACAGCTTTAAGTCGTCACTGGTTAGTTTCATACCCAAAAAATCTTATCCGAAACTCAATTGGGCCTTGGACGTTTTTTATCGTTCGTGCATTCGTCACGTGGATTTTTTCTGCAAAAAGGGATCCCCGTGGCTGGTCTATGATTTACCATCACCGGAGAGTGGTGCCCCATGGTACCGCTCCGTTTCAAATCCATGCATCCATTTCTAAAAGTCGTACGATACTTTTTCGGCATTTTGGACGGATGTTGCACCTTGCACTATAGATGTTGCACCCTGTGGATATTGATTCTTCGGAAGGCCATAACTGTTGGCTTATTTAGAGTTACGGCAGCCATAACCAATCAAAACGAAGATCTCTGTGAGTTCTACGGCTATGACCGCTTTAAGCCATTACTGGTTAGTTTCATACCCAAAAAATCTTATCCGAAACTCAATCAGGCCTTGGACGTTTTTTTTCGTTCGTTCATTCGTCACGTGGATTTTTTCTGCAAAACGGGATCCCCGTGGCTGGTCTATGATTTACCATCACTGGAGAGTGGTGCCCCATGGTACCGCTCCGTTTCAAATCCATACATCAATTTCTAAAAGTCGTACGGCACTTTTTCGGCATTTTGGACGGATGTTGCACCTTGCACCGTAGATGTTGCACCCTGTGGATATTGATTCTTCGGAAGGCCATAACTATTGGCTCGTTTAGAGTTACGGGAGCCATAACCAGTCAAAACGAAGATCTCTGTGAGTTCTACGGCTATGACAGCTTTAAGTCGTCACTTGTTAGTTTCATACCCAAAAAATCTTATCTGAACCTCAATCGGGCCTTGGACATTTTTTACCGTTTGTTCATTCGTCACGTGGATTTTTTCTGGAAACCGGGTTCCCCGTGGCTGGTCTATGATTTACCATTGCCGGAGAGTGGTGTCCCATGGTACCACTCCGTTTAAAATCCATTCATCCATTACTAAAAGTCGTACAACACTTTTTTGGCATTTTGGACGGATGTTGCACCTTGCACCGTAGATGTTGCACCACGTGGTTATTGATTTTTCAGAAGGCCATAACTGTTGGCTCATTTAGAGTTACGACATCCATAACCAATCAAAATGAAGATCTTTGTGAGTTCTACGTCTATGACCGCTTTAAGCCATCACTAGTTAGTTTCATACCTAAAAAATCTTATCCGAAACTCAATCGGGCCTTGGACGTTTTTTAACGTTCGTTCATTCGTCACGTGGATTTTTTCTACTAAACGGGATCCCTGTGGCTGGTCTATGATTTACCATCGCCGGAGAGTGGTGCCCCATGGTACCGCTCCGTTTCTAATCCACGCATCCATTTCTAAAAGTCGTACGGCACTTTTCGGCATTTTGGACGGATGTTGCACCTTCCACCGTAGATGTTGCACCCTGTGGATATTGATTCTTCGGAAGGCCATAACTGTTGGCTCGTTTAGAGTTACGGGAGCCATAACCAGTGAAAACGAAGATCTCTGTGAGTACTATGGCTATGACAGCATTAAGCCGTCACTTGTTAGTTTCATACCCAAAAATCCTATCCGAACCTCAATCGGGCCTTGGACGTTTTTTACCGTTCGTTCATTCGTCACGTGGATTTTTTCTGCAAAACGGGATCCCCGCGGCTGTTCTATGATTTACCATCGCTGGAGAGTGGTTCCCCATGGTACTGCTCCGTCTCAAATCCATGCATCCATTTCTAAAAGTCGTACGGCACTTTTTCGGCATTTTGGACGGATATTGCACCTTGCACCGTAGATGTTGCACCCTGTGGATATTGATTCTTCGGAATGCCATAACTGTTTGCTCGTTTAGAGTTACGGGAGCCTTAACCAGTCAAAACGAAGATCTTTGTGAGTTCTACGGCTATGACCGCTTTAAGCCATCACTGGTTAGTTTCATACCCAAAAAATCTTATCCGAAACTCAATCAGGCCTTGGACGTTTTTTACCGTTCGTTCATTCGTCACGTGGATTTTTTTCTGCAAAACAGGATCCCCGTGGCTGGTCTACGATTTAACATCGCCGGAGAGTGGTGCCCCATGGTACCGCTCCGTTTCTAATCCATGCATCCATTTCTAAATGTCGTACGGCACTTTTTCTACATTTTGGACGGATGTTGCACCTTGCACTATAGATGTTGCACCCTGTGGATATTGATTCTTTGGAAGGCCATAACTGTTGGCTCGTTTAGAGTTACGGCAGCCATAACCAATCAAAATGAAGAACTCTGTGATTTCTATGGCTATGACCGCTTTAAGTCGTTACTGGTTAGTTTCATACCCAAAAAATCTTATCCGAAACTCAATCAGGCCTTGGACATTTTTTATCATTCGTTCATTCATCACGTGGATTTTTTCTGCAAAACGAGATCCCCATCGCTGGTCTATGATTTACCATCGCCGGAGAGTGGTGCCCCATGGTACCGCTCCGTTTCAAATCCATACATACATTTCTAAAAGTCGTACGGCACTTTTTCGGCATTTTGGACGGATGTTGCACCTTGCACCGTAGATGTTGCACCCTGTGGATATTGATTCTTCGGAAGGCCATAACTGTTGGCTCGTTTAGAGTTACGGGAGCCATAACCAGTCAAAACGAAGATCTCTGTGAGTTCTACGGCTATGACAGCTTTAAGTCGTCACTTGTTAGTTTCGTACCCAAAAAATCTTATCCGAACATCAATCGGGCCTTGGACATTTTTTACCGTTCGTTCATTCGTCACGTGGATTTTTTTTAGAAACCGGGTTCCCCGTGGGTGGTCTATGATTTACCATTGCCAGAGAGTGGTGTCCTATGGTACCACTCTGTTTCAAATCCATGCATCCATTACTAAATGTCGTACGGCACTTTTTCGGGATTTTGGACGGATGTTGCACCTTGCACCGTAGATGTTGCACCATGTGGATATTGATTCTTCGGAAGGCCATAACTGTTGACTCATTTAGAGTTATGACAGCCATAACCAATAAAAATGAAGACCTCTATGAGTTCTACGTCTATGACCGCTTTAAGCCGTCACTGGTTAGTTTCATACCCAAAAAATCTTATCCGAAACTCAATCGGGCCTTGGACGTTTTTTACAGTTCGTTCATTCGTCACGTGGATTTTTTCTGCAAAACGGGATCCCCGTGGCTGGTCTATGATTTACCATTGCCGGAGAGTGGTGCCCCATGGTACCGCTTTGTTTCAAATCCATGCATCCATTTCTAAAAGTCGTACGGAACTTTTTCGGCATTTTGGACGGATGTTGCACCTTACACCGTAGATGTTGCACCCTGTGGATATTGATTCTTCGGAATGCAATAATTGTTGGCTCGTTTAGAGTTACGGGAGCCATAACCAGTCAAAACGAAGATCTCTGTGAGTTCTACGGCTATGACAGCTTTAAGCCGTCACTTGTTAGTTTCATACCCAAAAAACTTATCCGAACCTCAATCGGGCCTTGGACGTTTTTTACCGTTCGTTCATTCGTCACGTGTATTTTTTCTGCAAAACGGGATCCCCATGGTTGGTCTAAAATTTACCATCGCTGGAGAGTGGTTCCCCGTGGTACTGCTCCGTTTCAAATCTATGCATCCATTTCTAAAAGTCGTACGGCACTTTTTCGGTATTTTGGACGGATGTTGCACCTTGCACCGTAGATGTTGCACCTTGTGGATATTGATTCTTCGGAATTCCATAATTGTTTTCTCGTTTAGAGTTACGGGAGGCATAACCAGTCAAAACGAAGATCTCTGTGAGTTCTACGGCTATGACCGCTTTAAGCCATCACTGGTTAGTTTCATACCCAAAAAATCTTATCCTAAACTCAATCGAGCCTTGGACGTTTTTTATCGTTCGTTCATTCGTCACATGGATTTTTTTCTGCAAAGTAGGATCCCCGTGGCTAGTCTATGATTTACCATCGCCGGAGAGTGGTGCCCCATAGTACCGCTCTGTTTCAACTCCATGCATCCATTTCTAAAAGTCGTACGGCACTTTTTCGGCATTTTTGACGGATGTTGCACCTTGCACCGTAGATGTTACACCCTGTGGATATTGATTCTTCAAAAGGCCATAACTGTTGGCTCGTTTAGAGTTACGGGAGCCATAACCAGTCAAAACGAAGATCTCTGTGATTTCTACGGCAATGAATGCTTTAAGCCGTCACTGGTTAGTTTCATACCCAAAAAATCTTATCCGAATCTCAATCGGGCCTTGGTCGTTTTTTACCGTTCGTTCATTCATCATGTGGATTTTTTCTGCAAAACGGGATTCCCATGGCTGGTCTATGATCTACCATCACCGGAGAGTGGTGCCCTATGGTACCGCTCCGTTTCAAATCCATGCATCCATTTCTAAAAGTCGTACGGCACTTTTTTGGCATTTTGGACGGATGTTGCACCTTGCACCGTAGATGTTGCACCCTATGGATATTGATTCTTCGGAAGGCCATAACTGTTGGCTCGTTTAGAGTTACGGCAGCCATAACCGGTCAAAACGAAGATCTCTGTAAGTTCTACGGCTATGACCGCTTTAAGCCGTCACTGGTTAGTTTCATACCCAAAAAATCTTATCCGAAACTCAATCGGGCCTTGGACGTTTTTTACCGTTCATTCATTCGTCACGTGGATTTTTTCTGCAAAACGGGATCCCCGTGGCTGGTCTACGATTTACCATCGTCGGAGAGTGGTGCCCTATGGTACCGCTCCGTTTCAAATCCATGCATCCATTTCTAAAATTCGTACGGCACTTTTTCGGCATTTTGGACGGATGTTGCACCTTGCACCGTAGATGTTTCACCCTGTGGATATTGATTCTTCGGAAGGCCATAATTGTTGGCTCATTTACAGTTACGGGATCCATAACCAATCAAAACGAAAATCTCTGTAAGTTCTACGGCTATGACCGCTTTAAGCCATCACTGGTTAGTTTCATACCCAAAAAATCTTATTCGAAACTCAATCGGGCCTTGGACGTTTTTTACCGTTCGTTCATTCGTCACGTGGATTTTTTCTAAAAAACGGTATCCCCGTGGTTGGTCTATGATTTACCATCGTCGGAGAGTGGTGCCCCATGGTACCGCTCCATTTCAAATCCATGCATCCATTTCTAAAAGTCGAAGGACACTTTTTCGGCATTTTGGACGGATGTTGCACCTTGCACTGTAGATGTTGCACCCTGTGGATATTGATTCTTCGGAAGGCCATAACTATAGGCTCGTTTAGAGTTACGGGAGCCATAACTAGTCAAAATAAAGATCTCTGTGAGTTCTACGGCTATGACAGCTTTAAGCCGTCACTGGTTAGTTTCATACCCAAAAAATCTTATCCGAACCTCAATCGGGCCTTGGACGTTTTTTACCGTTCGTAAATTCGACACGTGGATTTTTTCTGTAAAACGGGATCCCCGTAGCTGGTCTACGATTTACCATCGCCGGAGAGTGGTGCCCCATGGTACCGCTCCATTTCAAATCCATGCATCCATTTTAAAAAGTCGTACGGCACTTTTCGGCATTTTGGACGGATGTTGTACCTTGCACCCTAGATGTTGCACCTTGTGGATATTGATTCTTCGGAAGGCCATAACTATTGGCTCGTTTAGAGTTACGGCAGTCATAACCAGTCAAAACAAAGATCTCTATGAGTTCTATGGATATGACCGCTTTAAGCCGTCACTGGTTAGTTTCATACCCAAAAAATCTTATCCGAACCTCAATCGGGCCTTGGACGTTTTTTACCGTTCGTTCATTCGTCACGTGGATTTTTTCTGCAAAACGGGATCCCTGTGGCTGGTCTATGATTTACCATCGCCAAAGAGTGGTGCCACATGGTACCGCTCCGTTTCAAATCCATGCATCCATTTCTAAAAGTCGTACGGAACTTTTTCGGCATTTTTGACGGATGTTGCACCTTGCACCGTAGATGTTGCACCCTGTGGATATTGATTCTTCGGAATGCAATAATTGTTGGCTCGTTTAGAGTTACGGAAGCCATAACCAGTCAAAATGAAGATCTCTATGAGTTCTACGGCTATGTCCGCTTTAAGCCGTCAATGGTTAGTTTCATACCCAAAAAATCTTATCTGAAACTCAATCGGGCCTTGGACGTTGTTTTACCATTCGTTCATTCGTCACGTGGATTTTTTCTACAAAACGGGATCCCCGTGGCTGGTCTATGAATTACCATCGCCGGAGAGTGGTTCCCCATGGTACCACTCCATTTCAAATCCAAGCATCCATTTCTAAAAGTCAAACGGCACTTTTTCGGCATTTTGGACGGATGTTGCACCTAGCACCGTAGATATTGCACCCTGTTGGTATTGATTCTTCGGAATGCCATAACTGTTGGCTCGTTTATAGTTATGGGAGCCATAACCAGTCAAAACGAAGATCTCTGTAAGTTCTACGGCTATGACCGCTTTAAGCCGTCACTGGTTAGTTTCATACCCAAAAAATCTTATCCGAAACTCAATCGGGCCTTGGACGTTTTTTACCGTTCGTTCATTCGTCACGTGGATTTTTTCTGCAAAACGGAATCCCCGTGGCTGGTCTATGATTTACCATCGTCGAAGAGTGGTGCCCCATGGTACCGCTCTATTTCAAATCCATGCATCCATTTCTAAAAGTCGTACGGCACTTTTTCGGCATTTTGGACGGATGTTGCACCTTCCACCGTAGATGTTGCACCCTGTGGATATTGATTCTACGGAAGGCCATAACTGTTGGCTCGTTTAGAGTTACGGCAGCCATAACCAGTCAAAATGAATATCTTTGTGAGTTCTACGGCTATGACAGCTTTAAGTCATCAATGGTTAGTTTCATACACAAAAAATCTTATCGGAAACTCAATCGGACCTTGGACGTTTTTTATCGTTCGTTCATTCGTCATGTGGATTTTTTCTGCGAAACGGGATCCCCGTGGCTGGTCTATGATTTACCATCGCCCGAGAGTGGTGCCCCATGGTACCACTCCGTTTCAAATCCATGCATCCATTTCTAAAAGTCGTACGGCACTTTTTCGGGATTTTGGACGGATGTTGCACCTTCCACCGTAGATGTTGCACCCTGTGGATATTGATTCTTCAGAAGGCCATAACTGTTGGCTCGTTTAGTGTTACGGGAGCCATAACTAGTCAAAACGAAGATCTTTGTGAGTTCTACGGCTATGACAGGTTTAAGCCGTCACTGGTTAGTTTCATACCCAAAAAATCTTATCCGAAACTCAGTCGGGCCTTGGACGTTTTTTACCGTTCGTTCATTCGTCACGTGGATTTTTTCTGCAAAACGGAATCCCCGTGGCTGGTCTATGATTTACCATCACCGAAGAGTGGTGCCCCATGGTACCGCTCTTTTTCAAATCCATGCATCCATTTCTAAAAGTCGTACGGCACTTTTTCGGCATTTTGGACGGATGTTGCACCTTCCACCGTAGATGTTGCACCCTGTGGATATTGATTCTATGGAAGGCCATAACTGTTGGCTCGTTTAGAGTTACGGGAGCCATAACCAGTCAAAATGAAGATCTTTGCTAGTTCTACGGCTATGACAGCTTTAAGTCATCAATGGTTAGTTTCATACCCAAAAAATCTTATCCGAAACTCAATCGGACCTTGGACGTTTTTTATCGTTCGTTCATTCGTCATGTGGATTTTTTCTACGAAACGGGATCCCCGTGGCTGGTCTATGATTTACCATCGCCCGAGAGTGGTGCCCCATGGTACCACTCCGTTTCAAATCCATGCATCCATTTCGAAAAGTCGTACGGCACTTTTTCGGAATTTTGGACGGATGTTGCACCTTCCACCGTAGATGTTGCACCCTGTGGATATTGATTCTTCGGAAGGCCATAACTGTTGGCTCGTTTAGTGTTACGGCAGCCATAACTAGTCAAAATGAAGATCACTGTGAGTTCTATGGCTATGATAGGTTTAAGCCGTCACTGGTTAGTTTCATACCTAAAAATCTTATTCGAAACTCAATTGGGCCTTGGACGTTTTTTACCGTTCGTTCATTCGTCACGTGGATTTTTTCTGCAAAACGGGATCCCCGTGGTTGGTCTATGATTTACCATCGCCGGAGAGTGGTGCCCCATGGTACCGCTCCGTTTCAAATCCATGGATCCATTTCTAAAAGTCGAAGGACACTTTTTCGGCATTTTGGACGGATGTTGCACCTTGCACTATAGATGTTGCACCCTGTGGATATTGATTCTTCGGAAGGCCATAACTATTGGCTCGTTTAGAGTTACGGGAGCCATAACTAGTCAAAACAAAGATCTCTGTGAGTTCTACGGCTATGACAGCTTTAAGCCGTCACTGGTTAGTTTCATACCCAAAAAATCTTATCCGAACCTCAATCGGGCCTTGAACGTTTTTTACCGTTCGTTAATTCGACACGTGGATTTTTTCTGCAAAACGGGATCCCCGTAGCTGGTCTACGATTTACCATCGCCGGAGAGTGGTGCCCCATGGTACCGCTCCATTTCAAATCCATGCATCCATTTTAAAAAGTCGTACGGCACTTTTCGGCATTTTGGACGAATGTTGTACCTTGCACCCTAGATGTTGCACCCTGTGGATATTGATTCTTCGGAAGGCCATAACTATTGGCTCGTTTAGAGTTACGGCAGTCATAACCAGTCAAAATGAAGATCTCTGTGAGTTCTATGGATATGACCGCTTTAAGCCGTCACTGGTTAGTTTTATACCCAAAAAAATCTTATCCGAACATCAATCGGGCCTTGGACGTTTTTTACCGTTCGTTCATTCGTCACGTGGATTTTTTCTGCAAAACGGGATCCCCGTGGCTGGTCTATGATTTACCATCGCCAAAGATGGTGCCACATGGTACAGCTCCGTTTCAAATCCATGCATCCATTTCTAAAAGTCGTACGGAACTTTTTCGGCATTTTGGACGGATGTTGCAACTTGCACCGTAGATGTTGCACCCTGTGGATATTGATTCTTCGGAATGCAATAATTGTTGGCTCGTTTAGAGGTACGGGAGCCATAACCAGTCAAAATGAAGATCTCTATGAGTTCTACGGCTATGTCCGCTTTAAGCCGTCACTGGTTAGTTTCATACCCAAAAAATCTTATCTGAAACTCAATCGGGCCTTGGACGTTTTTTTACCGTTCGTTCATTCGTCACGTGGATTTTTTCTACAAAATGGGATCCCCGTGGCTGGTCTGTGAATTACCATCGCCGGAGAGTGGTTCCCCATGGTTCCGCTCCATTTCAAATCCATGCATCCAATTCTAAAAGTCGAATGGCACTTTTTCGGCATTTTGGACGGATGTTGCACCTAGCACCGTAGATATTGCACCCTGTGGATATTGATTCTTCGGAATGCCATAACTGTTGGCTCGTTTATAGTTACGGGAGCCATAACCAGTAAAAACGAAGATCTCTGTAAGTTCTACGGCTATGACTGCTTTAAGCCGTCACTGGTTAGTTTCATACCCAAAAAATCTTATCTGAAATTCAATCGGGCCTTGGACGTTTTTTACCGTTCGTTCATTCGTCACGTGGATTTTTTCTGCAAAACGAGATCCCTGTGGCTGGTCTATGATTTACCATCTCCGAAGGGTGGTGCCCCATGGTACCGCTCTGTTTCAAATCCATGCATCCATTTCTAAAAGTCGTACGGCACTTTTTCGGCATTTTGGACGGATGTTGCACCTTCCACCGTAGATGTTGCACCCTGTGGATATTGATTCTACGGAAGGCCATAACTGTTGGCTCGTTTAGAGTTACGGGAGCCATAACCAGTCAAAATGAAGATCTTTGTGAGTTCTACGGCTATGACAGCTTTAAGTCATCAATGGTTAGTTTCATACCCAAAAAATCTTATCCGAAACTCAATCGGACCTTGGACGTTTTTTATCGTTCGTTCATTCGTCATGTGGATTTTTTCTGCGAAACGGGATCCCCGTGGCTGGTCTATGATTTACCATCGCCCGAGAGTGGTGCCCCATGGTACCACTCCGTTTCAAATCCATGCATCCATTTCTAAAACTCGTACGGCACTTTTTCGGGATTTTGGACGGATGTTGCACCTTCCACCGTAGATGTTGCACCCTGTGGATATTGATTCTTCGGAAGGCCATAACTGTTGGCTCGTTTAGTGTTACGGGAGCCATAACTAGTAAAAACAAAGATCTCTGTGAGTTCTTCGGCTATGACAGGTTTAAGCCGTCACTGGTTAGTTTCATACCCAAAAAATCTTATCCGAAACTCAGTCGGGCCTTGTACGTTTTTTACCGTTCGTTCATTCGTCACGTGGATTTTTTCTGCAAAACGGAATCCCCGTGGCTGGTGTATGATTTACCATCGCCGGAGAGTGGTGTCACATGGTACCTCTCCGTTTCAAATCCATGCATCAATTTCTAAAAGTCGTACGGCACTTTTTCGGCATTTTGGACGGATGTTGCACCTTGCACCGTAGATGTTGCACCCTGTGGATATTTATTCTTCGGAAGGCCTTAATTGTTGGCTCGTTTAGAGTTACGGGAGCCATAACCAGTCAAAATGAAGATCTCAGTGAGTTCTACAACTATGACCAATTTAAGTTGTCACTGGTTAGTTTCATATCCAAAAAATCTTATCCGAAACTCAATCGGGCCTTGGATGTTTTTTACCGTTTGTTCATTCGTCACGTGGATTTTTTCTGCAAAACGGGATCCCCATGGCTGGTCTATGATTTACCATCGCGGGAGAGTGGTGCCCTATGGTACCGCTCCGTTTCAAATCCATGCATCCATTTCTAAAAGTCGTACGGCACTGTTTCGGCATTTTGGACGGATGTTGCACCTTGCACCGTAGATGTTGCACCCTGTGGATATTGATTCTACGGAAGGCCCTAATTGTTGGCTCGTTTAGAGTTAAGGCAGCCATAACCAGTCAAAACGAAGATCTCTGTAAGTTCTACGGCTATGACCACTTTAAGCCGTCACTGGTTAGCTTCATACCCAAAAAATCTTATCCGAAACTCAATCGGGCCTTGGACGTTTTTTACCGTTCGTTCATTCGTCACGTGGATTTTTTCTGCAAAACGGGATTGCCATGGCTGGTCTATGATTTACAATCGCCGGAGAGGGGTGCCCTATTGTACCGCTCCGTTTCAAATCCATGCATCCATTTCTAAAAGTCGTACGACACTTTTTTGGCATTTTGAACGGATGTTGCACCTTGCACCGTAGATGTTGCACCCTGTGGATATTGATTCTTCGGAAGGCCTTAACTGTTGGCTCGTTTAGAGTTACGGGAGCCATAACCAGTCAAAACGAAGATCTTTGTGAGTTCTACGGCTATGTCCGCTTTAAGCCGTCACTGGTTAGTTTCATACCCAAAAAATCTTATCCGAACCTCAATCGGGCCTTGGACGTTTGTTACCGTTCGTTCATTCGTCACGTGGATTTTTTCTGCAAAACGGGATCCCCGTGGCTGGTCTATGAATTACCATCGCCGGAGAGTGGTTCCCCATGGTACCGCTCCATTTCAAATCCATGCATCCATTTCTAAAAGTCGTACGGCACTTTTTCGGCATTTTGGATGGATGTTGCACCTAGCACCGTAGATGGATATTGATTCTTCGGAATGCCATAACTGCTGGCTCGTTTGGAGTTACGGGAGCCATAACCAGTCAAAACGAAGATCTCTGTGAGTTCTACGGCTATGTGCGCTTTAAGCCATCACTGGTTAGTTTCATACCCAAAAAATCTTATCTGAAACTCAATCGGGCCTTGGACGTTTTTTACCGTTCGTTCATTCGTCACATGGATTTTTTTTACAAAACGGGATCCCCGTGGATGGTCTATGATTTAGCATCATCGGAGAGTAGTGCCCCATAGTACCGCTCCGTTTCAAATCCATGCATCCATTTCTAAAAGTCGTACGGCACTTTTTCGGCATTTTGGACGGATGTTGCACCTTGCACCGTAGATGTTGCACCATGTGGATATTGATTCTTTGGGAGGCCATAACTGTTGGCTCGTTTAGAGTTACGGGATCCATAATCAGTCAAAACAAAGCTCTTTATGAGTTCTACGGCTATGACCGCTTTAAGCCGTCATTGGTTAGTATCATACCCAAAAAATATTATCCGAACCTCAATCGGGCATTGGACATTTTTTACCGTTCGTTCATTCGTCACGTGGATTTTTTCTGCAAAACGGGATCCCCGTGGCTGGTCTATGATTTTCCATCGCCGGAGAGTGGTGCCTCATGGTACCGCTCCGTTTTAAATCCATGCATCCATTTCTAAAAGTCGTATGGCACTGTTTCGGCATTTTGGACGGATGTTGCACCTTGCACCGTAGATGTTGCACCCTGTGGATATTGATTCTTCGGAAGGCCATAACTATTGGCTCATTTATTGTTACAGCAGCCATAACCAATCAAAACGAAGATCTCTACGAGTTCTACGGCTATGACCTCTTTAAGCCATCACTGGTTAGCTTCATACCCAAAAAATCTTATCCGAACCTCAATCGGGCCTTGGACGTTTTTTGCCGTTCGTTCATTCGTCACGTGGATTTTTTCTGCAAAACGGGATCCCCGTGGCTGGTCTATGATTTACCATCGCCAAAGAGTGGTGCCACATGGTACCGCTCCGTTTCAAATCCATGCATCCATTTCTAAAAGTCGTACGGAACTTTTTCGGCATTTTGGACGGATGTTGCACCTTGCACCGTAGATGTTGCACCCTGTGGATATTGATTCTTCGTAATGCAATAATTGTCGGCTCGTTTAGAGTTACGGGAGCCAAAACCAGTCAAAATGAAGATCTCTATGAGTTCTACGGCTATGTCCGCTTTAAGCCGTCACTGGTTAGTTTCATACCCAAAAAATCTTATCTGAAACTCAATCGGGCCTTGGACGTTTTTTTACCGTTCGTTCATTCGTCACGTGGATTTTTTCTACAAAACGGGATCCCCATGGCTGGTCTATGAATTACCATCGTCGGAGAGTGGTTCCCCATGGTACCGCTCCATTTCAAATCCATGCATCCATTTCTAAAAGTCGAACGACACTTTTTCGGCATTTTGGACGGATGTTGCACCTAGCACCGTAGATATTGCACCCTGTGGATATTGATTCTTCGGAATGCCATAACTGTTGGCTCGTTTATAGTTACGGGAGCCATAACAAGTCAAAACGAAGATCTCTGTAAGTTCTACGGCTATGACCGCTTTAAGCCGTCACTGGTTAGTTTCATACCCAAAAAATCTTATCCGAAACTCAATCGGGCCTTGGACGTTTTTTACCGTCCGTTCATTCGTCACGTGGATTTTTTCTGCAAAACGGAATCCCCGTGGCTGGTCTATGATTTACCATCGCCTAAGAGTGGTGCCCCATGGTACCGCTCTGTTTCAAATCCATGCATCCATTTCTAAAAGTCGTACGACACTTTTTCGGCATTTTGGACGGATGTTGCACCTTCCACCGTAGATGTTGCACCCTGTGGATATTGATTCTACGGAAGGCCATAACTGTTGGCTCGTTTAGAGTTACGGGAGCCATAACCAGTCAAAATGAAGATCTTTGTAAGTTCTATGGCTATGACAGCTTTAAGTCATCAATGGTTAGTTTCATACCCAAAAAATCTTATCCGTAACTCAATCGGACCTTGGACGTTTTTTATCGTTCGTTCATTCGTCATGTGGATTTTTTCTGCGAAACGGGATCCCCGTGGCTGGTCTATGATTTACCATCGCCCGAGAGTGGTGCCCCATGGTACCACTCCGTTTCAAATCCATGCATCCATTTCTAAAACTCGTACGGTACTTTTTCGGGATTTTGGACGGATGTTGCACCTTCCACCGTAGATGTTGCACCCTGTGGATATTGATTCTTCGGAAGGCCATAACTGTTGGCTCGTTTATTGTTACGGGAGCCATAACTAGTCAAAACGAAGATCTCTGTGAGTTCTACGGCTGCGACAGGTTTAAGCCGTCACTGGTTAGTTTCATACCCAAAAAATCTTATCCGAAACTCAGTCGGGCCTTGGACGTTTTTTATCGTTCGTTCATTCGTCACGTGGATTTTTTCTGCAAAACGGAATCCCCGTGGCTGGTCTATGATTTACCATCGCCGGAGAGTGGTGTCACATGGTACCTCTCCGTTTCAAATCCATGCATCAATTTCTAAAAGTCGTACGGCACTTTTTCGGCATTTTGGACGGATGTTGCACCTTGCACCGTAGATGTTGCACCCTATGGATATTTATTCTTCGGAAAGCCTTAACTGTTGGCTCGTTTAGAGTTACGGGAGCCATAACCAGACAAAATGAAGATCTCAGTGAATTCTACGACTATGACCACTTTAAGCCGTCACTGGTTAGTTTCATATCCAAAAAATCTTATCCGAACCTCAATCGGGCCTTGGACGTTTTTTACCGTTCGTTCATTCGTCACGTGGATTTTTTCTGCAAAATGGGATCCCCATGGCTGGTCTATGATTTACCATCGCGGGAGAGTGGTGCCCTATGGTACCGCTCCATTTCAAATACATGCATCCATTTCTAAAAGTCGTACGGCACTGTTTCGGCATTTTGGACGGATGTTGCACCTTGCACCGTAGATGTTGCACCCTATGGATATTGATTCTTCGGAAGGCCCTAATTGTTGGCTCGTTTAGAGTTAAGGCAGCCATAACCAGTCAAAATGAAGATCTCTGGAAGTTCTACGGTTATGACTGCTTTAAGCCGTCACTGGTTAGCTTCATACCCATAAAATCTTATCCGAAACTCAATCGGGCCTTGGACGTTTTTTACCGTTCGTTCATTCGTCACGTGGATTTTTTCTGCAAAACGGGATTCCCATGGCTGGTCTATGATTTACAATCGCCGGAGAGGTGTGCCCCATTGTACCGCTCCGTTTCAAATCCATGCATCCATTTCTAAAAGTCGTACGGCACTTTTTTGGCATTTTGAACGGATGTTGCACCTTGCACCGTAGATGTTGCACCCTGTGGATATTAATTCTTCGGAAGGCCTTAACTGTTGGCTCGTTTAGAGTTACGGGAGCCATAACCAGTCAAAACGAAGATCTTTGCGAGTTCTATGGCTATGACCGCTTTAAGCAGTCACTGTTTAGTTTCATACCCAAAAAATCTTATCCGAATCTCAATCGGGCTTTGGACGTTTTTTACCCTTCGTTCATTCGTCACGTGGATTTTTTCTGCAAAACGGAATCCTCATGGCTGGTCTATGATTTACCATCGCCGAAGAGTGGTGCCCCATGGTACCGCTCCGTTTCAAATCCATTACTAAAAGTCGTACGGCACTTTTTCGGTATTTTGGACGGATGTTGCACCTTGCACCGTAGATGTTGCACCCTGTGGATATTGATTCTTCGGAAGGCCATAACTGTTGGTCGTTTAGAGTTACGACAGCCATAACCAGTCAAAACAAAGATCTCTGTGAGTTCTACGGCTATGACCGCTTTAAGCCGTCACTTGTTAGTTTCATACCCAAAAAATCTTATCCGAACCTCAATCGGGCCTTGGACGTTTGTTACCGTTCGTTCATTCGTCACGTGGATTTTTTCTGCAAAACGGGATCCCCGTGGCTGGTCTATGAATTACCATCGCCGGAGAGTGGTTCCCTATGGTACCGCTCCATTTCAAATCCATGCATCCATTTCTAAATGTCGTACGGCACTTTTTCGGCATTTTGGACGGATGTTGCACCTAGCACCGTAGATGTTGCACCTTGTGGATATTGATTCTTCGGAATGCCATAACTGCTGGCTCATTTAGAGTTACGGAAGCCATAACCAGTCAAAACGAAGATCTCTGTGAGTTCTACGGCTATGTGCGTTTTAAGCCGTCACTGGTTAGTTTCATACCCAAAAAATCTTATCCGAAACTCAATCGGGCCTTGGTCTATGATTTACCATTATCGGAGAGTAGTGCCCCATAGTACCGCTCCGTTTCAAATCCATGCATCCATTTCTAAAAGTCGTACGGCTCTTTTTCGGCATTTTGGACGGATGTTGCACCTTACACCGTAGATGTTGCACCATGTGGATATTGATTCTTCGGAAGGCCATAACTATTGGCTCGTTTAGATTTACGGGAGCCATAATCAGTCAAAACAAAGCTCTTTATGAGTTCTACGGCTATGACCGCTTTAAGCCGTCACTGGTTAGTATCATACCCAAAAAATATTATCCGAACCTCAATCGGGCATTGGACGTTTTTTACCGTTCGTTCATTCGTCACGTGGATTTTTTCTGAAAAACGGGATCCCCGTGGTTGGTCTATGATTTTCCATCGCCGGAGAGTGGGGCCTCATGGTACCGCTCCGTTTTAAATCCATGCATCCATTTCTAAAAGTTGTACGGCACTGTTTCGGCATTTTGGACGGATGTTGCACCTTGCACCGTAGATGTTGCACCCTGTGGATATTGATTCTTCGGAAGGCCATAACTATTGGCTCATTTATTGTTACAGCAGCCATAACCAATCAAAACAAAGATCTCTGCGAGTTCTACGGCTATGACCTCTTTAAGCCATCACTGGTTAGCTTCATACCCAAAAAATCTTATCCGAAACTCAATCGGGCCTTGGACATTTTTTACCGTTCGTTCATTCGTCACATGGATTTTTTCTGCAAAACGGGATCCCCGTTGCTGGTCTATGATTTACCATCGCCGGAGAGCAGTGCCCCATGGTACTGATCAGTTTCAAATCCATGCATCCATTTCTAAAAGTCGTACGGCACTTTTTCGGCATTTTGGACGGATTTTGCACCTTGCACCGTAGATGTTGCACCCTGTGGATATTGATTCTTCGGAAGGACATAACTGTTGGCTCGTTTAGAGTTACGGGAGCCATAAGCAGTCAAAAAGAAGCTCTCTGTGAGTTCTACGGCTATGACTGCTTTAAGCCGTCAATGGTTAGTTTCATACCCAAAAAATATTATCCGAACCTCAATCGGGCAATGGACGTTTTTTATCGTTCGTTCATTCGTTACGTGGATTTTTTCTGCAAAATGGGATCCCCGTGGCTGGTCTATGATTTACCATCGCCGGAGAGTGGTGCCCCATGGTACCGCTCCGTTTTAAATCCATGCATTCATTTCTAAAAGTCGTACGAAACTGTTTCGGCATTTTGGACGGATGTTGCACCTTGCACCGTAGATGTTGCACCCTGTGGATATTGATTCTTCGGAAGGCCATAACTATTGGCTCATTTAGAGTTACGGCAGGCATAACCAATCAAAACGAAGATCTCTGCGAGTTCTACGGCTATGACCTCTTTAAGCCAACACTGGTCAGCTTCATACCCAAAAAATCTTATCTGAAACTCAATCGGGCCTTGGACTTTTTTTACCATTCGTTCATTCGTCACGTGGATTTTTTCTGCAAAACGGGATCCCTGTTGCTGGTCTATGATTTACCATCGCCGGAGAGTGGTGCCCCATGGTACCGCTCCGTTTCAAATCCATGCATCCATTTCTAAAAGTCGTACGGCACTTTTTTGGCATTTTGGACGGACGTTGCACCTTGCACCGTAGATGTTGCACCCTGTGGATATTGATTATTCGGAAGGCCATAACTGTTGGCTCGTTTAGAGTTACGGGAGCCATAACCAGTCAAAACGAAGATCTCTGTGAGTTCTACGGCTATGACTTCTTTAAGCCGTCACTATTTAGTTTCATACCCAAAAAATCTTATCGGAACCTCAATCGGGCCTTAGACGTTTTTTACCGTTCGTTCATTCGTCACGTGGATTTTTTCTGCAAAATGGGATCCCCGTGGCTGGTCTATGATTTACCATTGCCGGAGAGTGGTGCCCCATGGTACCGCTCCGTTTCAAATCCATGTATCCATTACTAAAAGTCGTACGGCACTTTTTCGGCATTTTGGGCGGATGTTGCACCTTGCACCGTAGATGTTTCACCCTGTGGATATTGATTCTTCGGAAGGCCATAACTGTTGGCTCGTTTAGAGTTACGGCAGCCATAACCAGTCAAAACGAAGATCTCTGTGAGTTCTACGGCTATGACTTCTTTAAGCCGTCACTATTTAAATTCATACCCAAAAAATCTTATCGGAACCTCAATCGGGCCTTAGACGTTTTTTACCGTTCGTTCATTCGTCACGTGGATTTTTTCTGCAAAATGGGATCCCCGTGGCTGGTCTATGATTTACCATTGCCGGAGAGTGGTGCCCCATGGTACCGCTCCGTTTCAAATCCATGTATCCATTACTAAAAGTCGTACGGCACTTTTTCGGCATTTTGGGCGGATGTTGCACCTTGCACCGTAGATGTTTCACCCTGTGGATATTGATTCTTCGGAAGGCCATAACTGTTGGCTCGTTTAGAGTTACGGCAGCCATAACCAGTCAAAACAAAGATCTCTGTGAGTTCTACGGCTATGACCGCTTTAAGCCGTCGCTGGTTATTTTCATACCTAAAAAATCTTATCCGAACCTCAATCGGGCCTTGGACGTTTTTTACCGTTCTTTCATTCGTCACGTGGATTTTTTCTGCAAAACGGGATCCCCATGGCTGGTCTATGATTTACCATCGCGGGAGAGTGGTGCCCTATGGTACCGCTCCATTTCAAATACATGCATCCATTTCTAAAAGTCGTACGGCACTGTTTCGGCATTTTGGACGGATGTTGCACCTTGCACCGTAGATGTTGCACCCTATGGATATTGATTCTTCGGAAGGCCCTAATTGTTGGCTCGTTTAGAGTTAAGGCAGCCATAACCAGTCAAAATGAAGATCTCTGGAAGTTCTACGGTTATGACCGCTTTAAGCCGTCACTGGTTAGCTTCATACCCATAAAATCTTATCCGAAACTCAATCGGGCCTTGGACGTTTTTTACCGTTCGTTCATTCGTCACGTGGATTTTTTCTGCAAAACGGGATTCCCATGGCTGGTCTATGATTTACAATCGCCGGAGAGGTGTGCCCCATTGTACCGCTCCGTTTCAAATCCATGCATCCATTTCTAAAAGTCGTACGGCACTTTTTTGGCATTTTGAACGGATGTTGCACCTTGCACCGTAGATGTTGCACCCTGTGGATATTAATTCTTCGGAAGGCCTTAACTGTTGGCTCGTTTAGAGTTACGGGAGCCATAACCAGTCAAAACGAAGATCTTTGCGAGTTCTATGGCTATGACCGCTTTAAGCAGTCACTGTTTAGTTTCATACCCAAAAAATCTTATCCGAATCTCAATCGGGCTTTGGACGTTTTTTACCCTTCGTTCATTCGTCACGTGGATTTTTTCTGCAAAACGGAATCCTCATGGCTGGTCTATGATTTACCATCGCCGAAGAGTGGTGCCCCATGGTACCGCTCCGTTTCAAATCCATTACTAAAAGTCGTACGGCACTTTTTCGGTATTTTGGACGGATGTTGCACCTTGCACCGTAGATGTTGCACCCTGTGGATATTGATTCTTCGGAAGGCCATAACTGTTGGTCGTTTAGAGTTACGACAGCCATAACCAGTCAAAACAAAGATCTCTGTGAGTTCTACGGCTATGACCGCTTTAAGCCGTCACTTGTTAGTTTCATACCCAAAAAATCTTATCCGAACCTCAATCGGGCCTTGGACGTTTGTTACCGTTCGTTCATTCGTCACGTGGATTTTTTCTGCAAAACGGGATCCCCGTGGCTGGTCTATGAATTACCATCGCCGGAGAGTGGTTCCCTATGGTACCGCTCCATTTTAAATCCATGCATCCATTTCTAAATGTCGTACGGCACTTTTTCGGCATTTTGGACGGATGTTGCACCTAGCACCGTAGATGTTGCACCTTGTTGATATTGATCCTTCGGAATGCCATAACTGCTGGCTCGTTTAGAGTTACGGGAGCCATAACCAGTCAAAACGAAGATCTCTGTGAGTTCTACGGCTATGTGCGTTTTAAGCCGTCACTGGTTAGTTTCATACCCAAAAAATCTTATCCGAAACTCAATCGGGCCTTGGTCTATGATTTACCATTATCGGAGAGTAGTGCCCCATAGTACCGCTCCGTTTCAAATCCATGCATCCATTTCTAAAAGTCGTACGGCTCTTTTTCGGCATTTTGGACGGATGTTGCACCTTACACCGTAGATGTTGCACCATGTGGATATTGATTCTTCGGAAGGCCATAACTATTGGCTCGTTTAGATTTACGGGAGCCATAATCAGTCAAAACAAAGCTCTTTATGAGTTCTACGGCTATGACCGCTTTAAGCCGTCACTGGTTAGTATCATACCCAAAAAATATTATCCGAACCTCAATCGGGCATTGGACGTTTTTTACCGTTCGTTCATTCGTCACGTGGATTTTTTCTGAAAAACGGGATCCCCGTGGTTGGTCTATGATTTTCCATCGCCGGAGAGTGGTGCCTCATGGTACCGCTCCGTTTTAAATCCATGCATCCATTTCTAAAAGTTGTACGGCACTGTTTCGGCATTTTGGACGGATGTTGCACCTTGCACCGTAGATGTTGCACCCTGTGGATATTGATTCTTCGGAAGGCCATAACTATTGGCTCATTTATTGTTACAGCAGCCATAACCAATCAAAACAAAGATCTCTGCGAGTTCTACGGCTATGACCTCTTTAAGCCATCACTGGTTAGCTTCATACCCAAAAAATCTTATCCGAAACTCAATCGGGCCTTGGACATTTTTTACCGTTCGTTCATTCGTCACATGGATTTTTTCTGCAAAACGGGATCCCCGTTGCTGGTCTATGATTTACCATCGCCGGAGAGCAGTGCCCCATGGTACTGATCAGTTTCAAATCCATGCATCCATTTCTAAAAGTCGTACGGCACTTTTTCGGCATTTTGGATGGATTTTGCACCTTGCACCGTAGATGTTGCACCCTGTGGATATTGATTCTTCGGAAGGACATAACTGTTGGCTCGTTTAGAGTTACGGGAGCCATAAGCAGTCAAAAAGAAGCTCTCTGTGAGTTCTACGGCTATGACTGCTTTAAGCCGTCAATGGTTAGTTTCATACCCAAAAAATATTATCCGAACCTCAATCGGGCAATGGACGTTTTTTACCGTTCGTTCATTCGTTACGTGGATTTTTTCTGCAAAATGGGATCCCCGTGGCTGGTCTATGATTTACCATCGCCGGAGAGTGGTGCCCCATGGTACCGCTCCGTTTTAAATCCATGCATTCATTTCTAAAAGTCGTACGAAACTGTTTCGGCATTTTGGACGGATGTTGCACCTTGCACCGTAGATGTTGCACCCTGTGGATATTGATTCTTCGGAAGGCCATAACTATTGGCTCATTTAGAGTTACGGCAGGCATAACCAATCAAAACGAAGATCTCTGCGAGTTCTACGGCTATGACCTCTTTAAGCCAACACTGGTCAGCTTCATACCCAAAAAATCTTATCCGAAACTCAATCGGGCCTTGGACTTTTTTTACCATTCGTTCATTCGTCACGTGGATTTTTTCTGCAAAACGGGATCCCTGTTGCTGGTCTATGATTTACCATCGCCGGAGAGTGGTTCCCCATGGTACCGCTCCGTTTCAAATCCATGCATCCATTTCTAAAAGTCGTACGGCACTTTTTTGGCATTTTGGACGGACGTTGCACCTTGCACCGTAGATGTTGCACCCTGTGGATATTGATTATTCGGAAGGCCATAACTGTTGGCTCGTTTAGAGTTACGGGAGCCATAACCAGTCAAAACGAAGATCTCTGTGAGTTCTACGGCTATGACTTCTTTAAGCCGTCACTATTTAGTTTCATACCCAAAAAATCTTATCGGAACCTCAATCGGGCCTTAGACGTTTTTTACCGTTCGTTCATTCGTCACGTGGATTTTTTCTGCAAAATGGGATCCCCGTGGCTGGTCTATGATTTACCATTGCCGGAGAGTGGTGCCCCATGGTACCGCTCCGTTTCAAATCCATGTATCCATTACTAAAAGTCGTACGGCACTTTTTCGGCATTTTGGGCGGATGTTGCACCTTGCACCGTAGATGTTTCACCCTATGGATATTGATTCTTCGGAAGGCCATAACTGTTGGCTCGTTTAGAGTTACGGCAGCCATAACCAGTCAAAACAAAGATCTCTGTGAGTTCTACGGCTATGACCGCTTTAAGCCGTCGCTGGTTATTTTCATACCTAAAAAATCTTATCCGAACCTCAATCGGGCCTTGGACGTTTTTTACCGTTCGTTCATTCGTCACGTGGATTTTTTCTGCAAAACGGGATCCCCGTTGCCGGTCTATGATTTACCATCGCCGGAGAGTGGTGCCCCATGGTACCGCTCCGTTTCAAATCCATGCATCCATTTCTAAAAGTCGTACGGCACTGTTTCGGCATTTTGGACGGATGTTGCACCTTGCACCGTAGATGTTGCACCCTGTGGATATTGATTCTTCGGAAGGCCATAACTGTTGGCTCGTTTAGAGTTACGGCAGCCATAACCAGTCAAAACGAAGATCTCTGTAAGTTCTACGGCTATGACCGCTTTAAGCCGTCACTGGTTAGTTTCATACCCAAAAAATCTTATCCGAAACTCAATCGGGCCTTGGACGTTTTTTACCGTTCGTTCATTCGTCACGTGGATTTTTTCTGCAAAACGGGATCCTCGTGGCTGGTCAATGATTTACCATCGCGAGAGAGTAGTGCCCCATAGTACCGCTCCGTTTCAAATCCATTCATCCATTTCTAAAAGTCGTACGGCACTTTTTCGGCATTTTGGACGGATGTTGCACCTTGCACCGTAGATGTTGCACCCTATGGATATTGATTCTTCGAAAGGCCATAACTGTAGGTTCTTTTGGAGTTACGGGAGCCATAACCAGTCAAAACGAAGCTCTCTATGAGTTCTATGGTTACGACCGCTTTAAGTTGTCACTGGTTAGTTTCATGCCTAAAAAATATTATCCGAATCTCAATCGGGCCATGGACGTTTTTTACCGTTCGTTCATTCGTCACGTGGATTTTTTCTTCAAAACGGGATCCCCGTGGCTGGTCTATGATTTACCATCACGGGAGAGTAGTGCCCAATGGTACCGCTCCATTTCATATCCATGCATCTATTTCTAAAAGTCGTACGGCACTGTTATGGCATTTTGGACGGATGTTGCACCTTGCACCGTAGATGTTGCACCCTGTGGATATTGATTCTTCGGAAGGCCATAACTGCTGGCTCATTTAGAGTTATGGCAGCCATAACCAGTCAAAACAAAGATCTCTGTGAGTTCTACGGCTATGACCGCTTTAAGCCATCACTGGTTAGCTTCATACCCAAAAAATCTTATCCAACACTCAATCGGCCTTGGACGTTTTTTTCCGATCGTTCGTTCGTCACGTGGATTTTTTCTGCAAAACGGGATCCCCGTGGCTGGTCTATGATTTACCATCGCCGGAGAGTGGTGCCCTATGGTACCGCTCCGTTTCAAATCCATGCATCCATTTCTAAAAGTCGTAAGGCACTTTTTCGACATTTTGGACGGACGTTGCACCTTGCACCATAGATGTTGCACCCTGTGGATATTGATTCTTCGAAAGACCATAACTGTTGGCTTGTTTAGAGTTACAGGAGCCATAACCAGTCAAAATGAAGATCTCTGTGAGTTCTACGGCTATGACCGCTTTTAGCCGTCACTGTTTAGTTTCATACCCAAAAAATCTTATCCGAACCTCAATCTTGCCTTGGACGTTTTTTACCATTCGTTCATTCGTAACGTGGATTTTTTCTGCAAAATGGGATCCCCATGGCTGGTCTATTATTTACCATCGCTGGAGAGTGGTGCCACATGGTACCGCTCCGTTTCAAATCCATGCATCCATTACTAAAAGTCGTACGGCACTTTTTCGGCATTTTGGACGGATGTTGCAACTTGCACCGTAGATGTTGCACCCTGTGGATATTGATTCTTCGGAAGGCCATAACTGTTGGTTCGTTTAGAGTTACGGCAGCCAGAACAAGTCAGAACGAAGATCTCTGTGAGTTCTACGGCTATGACCGCTTTAAGCTGTCACTGGTTAGTTTCATACCCAAAAAATCTTATCCGAACCTCAATCGGGCCTTGGATGTTTTTTACCGTTCGTTCATTCGCCACGTGGATTTATTCAGCAAAACGGGATCCCCGTGGCTGGTCTATGATTTACCATCGCCGGAGAGTGGTTCCCTATGGTACCGCTCCGTTTCAAATCCATGCATCCATTTCTAAAAGTCGTAAGGCACTTTTTCGGCATTTTGGACGGATGTTGCACCTTGCAACCTATAGATATTGATTCTTCGAAATGCCATAACTGTTGGCTCGTTTAGAGTTACGGCAGCCATAACCAGTCAAAACGAAGATCTCTGTAAGTTCTACGGCTATGACCGCTTTAAGCCGTCACTGGTTAGCTTCATACCCAAAAAATCTTATCCGAAACTCAATCGGGCCTTGGACCTTTTTTACCGTTCGTTCATTCGTCACGTGGATTTTTTCTGCAAAACGGGATCCCCGTGGGTGGTCTATGATTTACAATCGCCGGAGAGGGGTGCCCCATTGTACCGCTCCATTTCAAATCCTTGCATCAATTTCTAAAAGTAGTACGGCACTTTTTTGGCATTTTGAACGGATGTTGCACCTTGCACCGTAGATGTTGCACCCTGTGGATATTGATTCTTCGGAAGGCCTTAACTGTTGGCTCGTTTATAGTTACGGGGGCCATAACCAGTCAAAACGAAGATATCTGCGAGTTCTATGGCTATGACCGCTTTAAGCAGTCAATGTTTAGTTTCATACCCAAAAAATCTTATCCGAATCTCAATCGGGCTTTGGACGTTTTTTACTGTTCGTTCATTCGTCACGTGGATTTTTTCTGCAAAACGGAATCCCCGTGGCTGGTCTATGATTTACCATCGCCGGAGAGTGGTGCCCCATGGTACCGCTCCGTTTCAAATCCATGCATCCATTACTAAAAGTCGTACGGCACTTTTTTGGCATTTTGGACGGATGTTGCACCTTGCACCGTAGATGTTGCACCCTGTGGATATTGATTCTTCGGAAGGCTATAACTGTTGGTCGTTTAGAGTTACGACAGCCATAACCAGTCAAAACGAACATCTCTGTGAGTTCTACGGCTATGACCGCTTCAAGCGGTCACTGGTTAGTTTCATACCCAAAAAAACTTATCCGAACCTCAATCGGGCCTTGGACGTTTGTTACCGTTCGTTCATTCGTCAAGTGGATTTTTTCTGCAAAACGGGATCCCCGTGGCTGGTCTATGAATTACCATCGCCGGAGAGTGGTTCCCCATGGTACCGCTCCATTTCAAATCCATGCATCCATTTCTAAAAGTTGTACGGCACTTTTTCGGCATTTTGGACGGATGTTGCACCTAGCACCGTAGATGTTGCACCCTGTGGATATTGATTCTTCGGAATGCCATAACTGTTGGCTCGTTTAGAGTTACGGGAGCCATAACCAGTCAAAACGAAGATCTCTGTGAGTTCTACGGCTATGAGTGCTTTAAGCCGTCACTAGTTAGTTTCATACCCAAAAAACCTTATCCGAAACTCAATCGGGCCTTGGACGTTTTTTACCGTTCGTTCATTCGTCACGTGGATTTTTTCTACAAAACGGGATCCCCGTGGCTGGTCTATGATTTACCATCGTCGGAGAGTAGTGCCCCACAGTACCGCTCCGTTTCAAATCCATGCATCCATTTCTAAAAGTCGTACGACACTGTTTCGGCATTTTGGACGGATGTTGCACCTTGCACCGTAGATGTTGCACTCTGTGGATATTGATTCTTCGGAATGCCATAACTGTTGGCTCGTTTAGAGTTACGGGAGCCATAACCAGTCAAAACGAAGATCTCTGTGAGTTCTACGGCTATGAGTGCTTTAAGCCGTCACTAGTTAGTTTCATACCCAAAAAACCTTATCCGAAACTCAATCGGGCCTTGGACGTTTTTTACCGTTCGTTCATTCGTCACGTGGATTTTTTCTACAAAACGGGATCCCCGTGGCTGGTCTATGATTTACCATCGTCGGAGAGTAGTGCCCCATAGTACCGCTCCGTTTCAAATCCATGCATCCATTTCTAAAAGTCGTACGACACTGTTTCGGCATTTTGGACGGATGTTGCACCTTGCACCGTAGATGTTGCACCATGTGGATATTGATTCTTCGAAAGGCCATAACTGTTGGCTTGTTTAGAGTTACGGGAGCCATAATCAGTCAAAACGAAGCTCTCTATGAGTTCTACGACTATGACCGCTTTAAGCCATCACTGGTTAGTTTCATACCCAAAAAATATTATCCGAACCTCAATCGGGCATTGGACGTTTTTTACCGTTCGTTCATTCGTCACGTGGATTTTTTCTGCAAAACGGGATCCCCGTGGCTGGTCTATGATTTACCATCGCCGGAGAGTGGTGCCTCATGGTACCGCCCCGTTTTAAATCCATGCATCCATTTCTAAAAGTCGTACGACACTGTTTCGGCATTTTGGACGGATGTTGCACCTTGCACCGTAGATGTTGCACCCTGTGGATATTGATTCTTTGGAAGGCCATAACTATTGGCTCATTTAGAGTTACGGCAGCCATAACCAATCAAAACGAAGACCTCTGCGGGTTCTACGGCTATGACCTCTTTAAGCCATCACTGGTTAGTTTCATACCCAAAAAATCTTATCCGAAACTCAATCGGGCCTTGGACATTTTTTACCGTTCGTTCATTCGTCACGTGGATTTTTTCTGCAAAATGGGATCCCCGTTGCTGGTCTATGATTTACCATCGCCGAAGAGTGGTGCCCCATGGTACTGCTCAATTTCAAATCCATGCATCCATTTCTAAAAGTCGTACGGCACTTTTTCGGCATTTTGGACGGATGTTGCACTTTACACCGTAGATGTTGCACCCTGTGGATATTGATTCTTCGGAAGGCCATAACTGTTGGCTCGTTTAGAGTTACGGGAGCCATAACCAGTCAAAAAGAAGCTCTCTGTGAGTTCTACGACTTTGACTGCTTTAAGCCGTCACTGGTTAGTTTCATACCCAAAAAATATTATCCGAACCTCAATCGGGCATTGGACGTTTTTTACCGTTCGTTCATTCGTCACGTGGATTTTTTCTACAAAACGGGATCCCCGTGGCTGGTCTATGATTTACCATCGCCGGAGAGTGGTGCCCCATGGTACCGCTCCGTTTTAAATCCATGCATCCATTTCTAAAAGTCGTACGACACAGTTTCGGCATTTTGGACGGATGTTGCACCTTGCACCATAGATGTTGCACCGTGTGGATATTGATTCTTTGGAAGGCCATAACTATTGGCTCATTTAGAGTTACGGTAGTCATAACCAATCAAAACGAAGACCTCTGCGAGTTCTACGGCTATGACCTCTTTAAGCCATCACTGGTTAGCTTCATACCCAAAAAATCTTATCTGAAACTCAATCGGGCCTTGGACATTTTTTACCGTTCGTTAATTCGTCACGTGGATTTTTTCTGCAAAACGAGATTCCTGTTGCTGGTCTATGATTTACCATCACCAGAGAGTGGTGCCCCATGGTACCGCTCCGTTTCAAATCCATGCATCCATTTCTAAAAGTCGTACGGCACTTTTTCGGCATTTTGGACGGACGTTGCACCTTGAACCGTAGATGTTGCACCCTGTGGATATTGATTATTCGGAAGGCCATAATTGTTGGCTCGTTTAGAGTTACGGGAGCCATAACCAGTCCAAACGAAGATCTCTGTGAGTTCTACGGCTATGACTTCTTTAAGCCATCACTGTTTAGTTTCATACCCAAAAAATCTTATCCGAACCTCAATCGGGCCTTGGACGTTTTTTACCGTTCGTTCATTCGTCACGCGGATTTTTTCTGCAAAACGGGATCCCCGTGTCTAGTCTATGATTTACCATTGCCGGAGAGTGGTGCCCCATGGTACCGCTCCGTTTCAAATCCATGCATCCATTACTAAAAGTCGTATGGCACTTTTTCGGCATTTTGGGCGGATGTTGCACCTTGCACCGTAGATGTTGCACCCTGTGGATATTGATTCTTCGGAAGGCCATAACTGTTGGCTCGTTTAGAGTTACGGCAGCCATAACCAGTCAAAACGAAGATCTCTGTGAGTTCTACGGCTATGACCGCTTTAACCCGTCGCTGGTTAGTCTCATACCCAAAAATCTTATCCGAACCTCAATCGGGCCTTGGACATTTTTTATCGTTCGTTCATTCGTCGCGTGGTTTTTTCTGCAAAACGGGATCCCCGTGGCTGGTCTATGATTTACCATTGCCGAAGAGTGGTGCCCCATGGTACCGCTCCGTTTCAAATCCATGCATCCATTACTAAAAGTCGTATGGCACTTTTTCGGCATTTTGGGCGGATGTTGCACCTTGCACCGTAGATGTTGCACCCTGTGGATATTGATTCTTCGGAAGGCCATAACTGTTGGCTCGTTTAGAGTTACGGCAGCCATAACCAGTCAAAACGAAGATCTCTGTGAGTTCTACGGCTATGACCGCTTTAAGCCGACACTGGTTAGTTTCATACCCAAAAAATCTTATCCGAAACTCAATCGGGCCTTGGACGTTTTTTACCATTCGTTCATTCGTCACGTGGATTTTTTCTGCAAAACGGGATCCTCGTGGCTGGTCTACGATTTACCATCGCCGGAGAGTGGTGCCCCATTGTACCGCTCCGTTTCAAATCCATGCATCCATTTCTAAAAGTCGTACGGCACTTGTTCGGCATTTTGGACGGATGTTACACCTTGCACCATAGATGTTGCACCCAGTGGATATTGATTCTTCGGAAGGCCATAATTATTGGCTCGTTTAGAGTTACGGGAGCCATAACTAGTCAAAACGAAGATCTCTGTGAGTTCTACGGCTATGACCGCTTTAAGCCGTCCCTGGTTAGCTTCATACCCAAAAAATCTTATCCGAAACTCAATCGGGCCTTGGATGTTTTTTACCGTTCGTTCATTCGTCACGTGGATTTTTTCTGCAAAACGGGATCCCCATGGCTGGTCTATGATTTACAATCGCCGGAGAGGGATGCCCCATTGTACCGCTCCGTTTCAAATCCATGCATCCATTTCTAAAAGTAGTACGGCACTTTTTTGGCATTTTGAACGGATGTTGCACCTTGCACCGTAGATGTTGCACCCTGTGGATATTGATTCTTCGGAAGGCCTTAACTGTTGGCTCGTTTAGAATTACGGGGGCCATAACCAGTCAAAACGAAGATCTCTGCGAGTTCTATGGCTATGACCGCTTTAAGCAGTCACTGTTTAGTTTCATACCCAAAAAATCTTATCCGAATCTCAATCGGGCTTTGGACGTTTTTTACTGTTCGTTCATTCATCACGTGGATTTTTTCTGCAAAACGGAATCCTTATGGCTGGTCTATGATTTACCATCGCCGAAGAGTGGTGCCCCATGGTACCGCTCCGTTTAAAATCCATGCATCTATTAGTAAAAGTCGTACGGCACTTTTTTGGCATTTTGGACGGATGTTGCACCTTGCACCGTAGATGTTGCACCCTGTGGATATTGATTCTTCGGAAGGCCATAACTGTTGGTCGTTTAGAGTTACGACAGCCATAACCAGTCAAAACGAAGATCTCTGTGAGTTCTACGGCTATGACCGCTTTAAGCGGTCACTGGTTAGTTTCATACCCAAAAAAACTTATCCGAACCTCAATCGGGCCTTGGACGTTTGTTACCGTTCGTTCATTCGACACGTGGATTTTTTCTGCAAAACGAGATCCCCGTGGCTGGTCTATGAATTACCATCGCCGGAGAGTGGTTCCCCATGGTACCGCTCCATTACAAATCCATGCATCCATTTCTAAAAGTCGTACGGCACTTTTTCGGGATTTTGGACGGATGTTGCACCTAGCACCGTAGATGTTGCACCCTGTGGATATTGATTCTTCGGAATGCCATAACTGTTGGCTCGTTTAGAGTTACGGGAGCCATAACCAGTCAAAATGAAGATCTCTGTGAGTTCTACGGCTATGAGCGCTTTAATCCGTCACTGGTTAGTTTCATACCCAAAAAACCTTATCCGAAACTCAATCGGGCCTTGGACGTTTTTTACCGTTCGTTCATTCGTCACGTGGATTTTTTCTACAAAACGGGATCCCCGTGGCGGGTCTATGATTTACCATCGTCGGAGAGTAGTGCCCCATAGTACCGCTCCGTTTCAAATCCATGCATCCATTTCTAAAAGTCGTACGGCAATTTTTCGGCATTTTGGACGGATGTTGCACCTTGCACCGTAGATGTTGCACCATGTGGATATTGATTCTTCGGAAGGCCATAACTGTTGGCTTGTTTAGAGTTACGGGAGCCATAATCAGTCAAAACGAAGCTCTCTGTGATTTCTACGGCGATGACCGCTTTAAGCCATCACTGGTTAGTTTCATACCCAAAAAATATTATCCGAACCTCAATCGGGCATTGGACGTTTTTTACCGTTCGTTCATTCGTCACGTGGATTTTTTCTGCAAAACGGGATCCCCGTAGCTGGTCTATGATTTACCATCACCGGAGAGTGGTGCCTCATGGTACCGCTCCGTTTTAAATCCATGCATCCATTTCTAAAAGTCGTACGGCACTGTTTCGGCATTTTGGACGGATGTTGCACCTTGCACCGTAGATGTTGCACCCTGTGGATATTGATTCTTCGGAAGGCCATAACTATTGGCTCATTTAGAGTTACGGCAGCCATAACCAATCAAAACGAAGTCCTCTGCGAGTTCTATGGCTATGACCTCTTTAAGCCATCACTGGTTAGTTTCATACCCAAAAAATCTTATCCGAAACTCAATCGGGCCTTGGACATTTTTTACCGTTCGTTCATTCGTCACGTGGATTTTTTCTGCAAAATGGGATACCCGTTGCTGGTCTATGATTTACCATCGCCGAAGAGTGGTGCCCCATGGTACTGCTCAATTTCAAATCCATGCATCCATTTCTAAAAGTCGTACGGCACTTTTTCGGCATTTTGGACGGGTGTTGCACCTTGCACAGTAGATGTTGCACCCTGTGGATATTGATACTTCGGAAGGCCATAACTGTTGGCTCGTTTAGAGTTACGGGAGCCATAACCAGTCAAAAAGAAGCTCTCTGTGAGTTCTACGGCTTTGACCGCTTTAAGCCATCACTGGTTAGTTTCATACTCAAAAAATATTATCCGAACCTCAATCGGGCATTGGACGTTTTTTACCGTTCGTTCATTCGTCACGTGGATTTTTTCTGCAAAACGGGATCCCCGTGGCTGGTCTATGATTTACCATCGCCGGAGAGTGGTGCCCCATGGTACCGCTCCGTTTTAAATCCATACATCCATTTCTAAAATTTGTATGGCACTGTTTCGGAATTTTGGACGGATGTTGCACCTTGCACCATAGATGTTGCACCCTGTGGATATTGATTCTTTGGAAGGCCATAACTATTGGCTCATTTAGAGTTACGGCAGCCATAACCAATCAAAACAAAGATCTCTGCGAGTTCTACGGCTATGACCTCTTTAAGCCATCACTGGTTAGCTTCATACCCAAAAAATTATATCCGAAACTCAATCGGGCCTTGGACATTTTTTACCGTTCGTTAATTCGTCACGTGGATTTTTTCTGCAAAACGGGATCCCTGTTGCTGGTCTATGATTTACCATCGCCAGAGAGTGGTGCCCCATGGTACCACTCCGTTTCAAATCCATGCATCCATTTCTAAAAGTCGTACGGCACTTTTTCGGCATTTTGGACGGACGTTGCACCTTGCACCGTAGATGTTGCACCCTGTGGATATTGATTATTCGGAAGGCCATAACTGTTGGCTCCTTTAGAGTTACGGGAGCCATAACCAGTCAAAACGAAGATCTCTGTGATTTCTACGGCTATGACTTCTTTAAGCCGTCACTGTTTAGTTTCATACCCAAAAAATCTTATCCGAACCTCAATCGGGCCTTGGACGTTTTTTACCGTTCGTTCATTCGTCACGCGGATTTTTTCTGCAAAACGGGATCCCTGTGGCTGGTCTATGATTTACCATTACCGGAGAGTGGTGCCCCATGGTACCGCTCCGTTTCAAATCCATGCATCCATTACTAAAAGTCGTACGGCAATTTTTCGGCATTTTGGGCGGATGTTGCACCTTGCACCGTAGATGTTGCACCCTGTGGATATTGAATCTTCGGAAGGCCATAACTGTTGGCTCGTTTAGAGTTACGGCAGCCATAACCAGTCAAAACGAAGATCTCTGTGAGTTCTACGGCTATGACCGCTTTAACCCGTCGCTGGTTAGTCTCATACCCAAAAATCTTATCCGAACCTAAATCGGGCCTTGGACATTTTTTATCGTTCGTTCATTCGTTACGTGGATTTTTTCTGCAAAACGGGATCCCCGTGGCTGGTCTATGATTTACCTTCGCCGGAGAGTGTTTCCCCATGGTACCGCTCTGTTTCAAATCCATGCATCCATTTCTAAAAGTCGTACGGCACATTTTCGGCATTTTGGATGGATGTTGCACCTTGCACCGTAGATGTTGCACCCTGTGGATATTGATTCTTCGGAACGCCATAACTGTTGGCTCGTTTAGAGTTACGGGAGCCATAACCAGTCAAAACAAAGATCTCTGTGAGTTCTACGGCTATGACCGCTTTAAGCTGACACTGGTTAGTTTCATACCCAAAAAATCTTATCCGAAACTCAATCGGGCCTTGGACGTTTTTTACCATTCGTTCATTCGTCACGTGGATTTTTTCTGCAAAACGGGATCCTCTTGGCTGGTCTACGATTTACCATCGCCGGAGAGTGGTGCCCCATGGTACCGCTCCGTTTCAAATCCATGCATCCATTTCTAAAAGTCGTACGGCACTTGTTCGACATTTTGGACGGATGTTACACCTTGCACCATAGATGTTGCACCCTGTGGATATTGATTCTTCGGAAGGCCATAATTATTGGCTCGTTTAGAGTTACGGGAGCCATAACTAGTCAAAACGAAGATCTCTGTGAGTTCTACGGCTATGACCGCTTTAAGCCGTCACTGGTTAGTTTCATACCCAAAAAATCTTATCCGAACCTCAATCGGGACTTGGACGTTTTTTACCGTTCGTTCATTCGTCACGTGGATTTTTTCTGCAAAACGGGATCCCCGTGGCCGGTCTATGATTTACCATCGCCGGAGAGTGGTGCCCCATGGTATCGCTCCGTTCCAAATCCATGCATCCATTTCTAAAAGTCCTACGGCACTGTTTCGGCATTTTGGATGGATGTTGCACCTTGCAACGTAGATGTTGCACCCTGTGGATATTAATTCTTCGAAAGGCCATAACTATTGGCTCATTTAGAGTTATGGCAGCAATAACCAATCAAAACGAAGATCTCTGCGAGTTCTACGTCTATGACCTCTTTAAGCCATCACTGGTTAGCTTCATACCCAAAAAATCTTATCCGAAACTCAATCGGGCCTTGGACATTTTTTACCGTTCGTTCATTCGTCACGTGGATTTTTTCTGCAAAACGGGATCCCTGTTGCTGGTCTATTATTTACCATCACCGGAGAGTTGTGCCCCATGGTACCGCTCCGTTTCAAATCCTTGCATCCATTTCTAAAAGTCGTACGGCACTTTTTCGGCATTTTGGACGGACGTTGCACCTTGCACCGTAGATGTTGCACCCTGTGGATATTGATTATTCGGAAGGCCATAACTGTTGGCTCGTTTAGATTTACGGGAGCCATAACCAGTCAAAACGAAGATTTCTGTGAGTTCTACGGCTATGACTTCTTTAAGCCGTCACTGTTTAGTTTCATACCCAAAAAATCTTATCCGAACCTCAATCGGGCCTTGGACGTTTTTTACCGTTCGTTCATTCGTCACGTGGATTTTTTTTGCAAAACGGGATCCCCGGAGCTGGTCTATGATTTACCATTGCCGGAGAGTGGTGCCCCATGGTACCGCTCCGTTTCAAATCCACGCATCCATTACTAAAAGTCGTACGGCACTTTTTCGGCATTTTGGGTGGATGTTGCACCTTGCACCGTAGATGTTGCACCCTGTGGATATTGATACTTCGGAAGGCCATAATTGTTGGCTCGTTTAGAGTTACGGCAGCCATAACCAGTCAAAACGATGATCTCTGTGAGTTCTACGGCTATGACCGCTTTAAGCCGTCGCTGGTTAGTTTCATACCCAAAAATCTTATCCGAACCTCAATCGGGCCTTGGACGTTTTTTATCGTTCGTTCATTCGTCACGTGGATTTTTTCTGCAAAACGGGATCCCCATGGCTGGTCTATGATTTACCTTCGCCGGAGAGTGTTTCCCCATGGTACCGCTCTATTTCAAATCCTTGCATCCATTTCTAAAAGTCGTACGACACATTTTCGGCATTTTGGATGGATGTTGCACCTTGCACCGTAGATGTTGCACCCTGTGGATATTGATTCTTCGGAACGCCATAACTGTTGGCTCGTTTAGATTTACGGGAGCCATAACCAGTCAAAACGAAGATCTCTGTGAGTTCTATGGCTATGACCGCTTTAAGCCGTCACTGGTTAGTTTCATACCCAAAAAATCTTGTCCGAAACTCAATCAGGCCTTGAACGTTTTTTACCATTCGTTCATTCGTCACGTGGATTTTTTCTGCAAAACGGGTTCCCCGTGGCTGGTCTACGATTTACCATCGTCGGAGAGTGGTGCCCCATGGTACCGCTCCGTTTCTAATCCATGCATCCATTTCTAAAAGTCGTACGGCACTTGTTCGGCATTTTGGACGGATGTTACACCTTGCACCATAGATGTTGCACCCTATGGATATTGATTCTTCGGAAGGCCATAATTATTGGCTCGTTTAGTTTTACGGGAGCCATAACTAGTCAAAACGAAGATCTCTGTGAGTTCTACGGCTATGACCGCTTTAAGCCGTCACTGGTTAGTTTCATATCCAAAAAATCTTATCCGAACCTCAATCGGGCCTTGGACGTTTTTTACCGTTCGTTCATTCGTCACGTGGATTATTTCTACAAAACGGGATCCCCGGGGCCGGTCTATGATTTACCATCGCCGGAGAGTGGTGCCCCATGGTACCGCTCCGTTTCAAATCCATGCATCCATTTCTAAAAGTCATACGGCATTGTTTCGGCATTTTGGACGGATGTTGCACCTTGCACCGTAGATGTTGCACCCTGTGGATATTGATTCTTCGGAAGGCCATAACTGTTGGCTCGTTTAGAGTTACGGCAGCTATAACCAGTCAAAACGAAGATCTGTGTAAGTTCTACGGCTATGACCGCTTTAAGCCGTCAGTGGTTAGTTTCATACCCAAAAAATCTTATCCGAACCTCAATCGGGCCTTGGACGTTTTTTACCGTTCGTTCATTCGTCACGTGGATTTTTTCTGCAAAACGCGATCCCTATGGCTGGTCTATGATTTACCATCGCCGGAGAGTGGTTCCCCATGGTACCGCTCCATTTCAAATCCATTCATACATTTCTAAAAGTCGTACTGCACTTTTTCGGCATTTTGGACGGATGTTGCACCTTGCACCGTAGATGTTGCACCCTGTGGATATTTATTCTTCGGAATGCCATAACTGTTGGCTCGTTTAGAGTTACGGGAGCCATAACCAGTCAAAATGAAGATCTCTGTGAGTTCTACGGCTATGACCGCTTTAAGCCGTCACTGGTTAGTTTCATACCCAAAAAATCTTATCCGAAACTCAATCGGGCCTTGGACGTTTTTTACCGATCGTTCATTCGTCACGTGGATTTTTTCTGCAAAACGGGATCCCCGTGGCTGGTCTATGATTTACCATCGCGAGAGAGTAGTGCCCCATAGTACCGCTCCGTTTCAAATCCATTCATCCATTTCTAAAAGTCGTACGGCACTTTTTCGGCATTTTGGACGGATGTTGCACCTTGCACCGTAGATGTTGCACCCTGTGGATATTGATTCTTCAAAAGGCCATAACTGTTGGCTCTTTTGGAGTTACGGGAGCCATAACCAGTCAAAACGAAGCTCTCAATGAGTTCTATGGTTATGACCGCTTTAAGTTGTCACTGGTTAGTTTCATGCCTAAAAAATATTATCCGAACCTCAATCGGGCCATGGACGTTTTTTACCGTTCATTCATTCGTCACGTGGATTTTTTCTGCAAAACGGGATCCCCATGGCTGGTCTATGATTTACCATCGCGAGAGAGTGGTGCCCCATTGTACCGCTCCATTTCAAATCCATGCATCCATTTTTAAAAGTCGTACGGCACTGTTATGCCATTTTGGACGGATGTTGCACCTTGCACCGTAGATGTTGCACCCTGTGGATATTGATTCTTCGGAAGGCCATAATTGCTGGCTCATTTAGAGTTATGGCAGCCATAACTAGTCAAAACGAAGATCTCTGTGAGTTCTACGGCTATGACCGCTTTAAGCCATCACTGGTTAGCTTCATACCCAAAAAATCTTATCCGAAACTCGATCGGGCCTTGGACGTTTTTTACCGATCGTTCGTTCGTCACGTGGATTTTTTTCTGCAATAAGGGATCCCCGTGGCTGGTCTATGATTTACCATCGCCGGAGAGTGGTGCCCCATGGTTCCGCTCCGTTTCAAATCCATGCATCCATTTCTAAAAGTCGTAAGGCACTTTTTCGACATTTTGGACGGATGTTGCACCTTGCACCGTAGATGTTGCACCCTGTGGATATTGATTATTCGGAAGGCCATAACTGTTGGCTCGTTTAGAGTTACGGGAGCCATAACCAGTCAAAACGAAGATTTCTGTGAGTTCTACGGCTATGACTTCTTTAAGCCGTCACTGTTTAGTTTCATACCCAAAAAATCTTATCCGAACCTCAATCGGGCCTTGGACGTTTTTTACCGTTCGTTCATTCGTCACGTGGATTTTTTTTGCAAAACGGGATCCCCGTGGCTGGTCTATGATTTACCATTGCCGGAGAGTGGTGCCCCATGGTACCGCTCCGTTTCAAATCCATGCATCCATTACTAAAAGTCGTACGGCACTTTTTCGGCATTTTGGGTGGATGTTGCACCTTGCACCGTAGATGTTGCACCCTGTGGATATTGATTCTTCGGAAGGCCATAACTGTTGGCTCGTTTAGAGTTACGGCAGCCATAACCAGTCAAAACGATGATCTCTATGAGTTCTACGGCTATGACCGCTTTAAGCCGTCGCTGGTTAGTTTCATACCCAAAAATCATATCCGAACCTCAATCGGGCCTTGGACGTTTTTTATCGTTCGTTCATTCGTCACGTGGATTTTTTCTGCAAAACGGGATCCCCGTGGCTGGTCTATGATTTACCTTCGCTGGAGAGTGTTTCCCCATGGTACCGCTCTATTTCAAATCCATGCATCCATTTCTAAAAGTCGTACGGCACATTTTCGGCATTTTGGATGGATGTTGCACCTTGCACCGTAGATGTTGCACCCTGTGGATATTGATTATTCGGAAGGCCATAACTGTTGGCTCGTTTAGAGTTACGGGAGCCATAACCAGTCAAAACGAAGATCTCTGTGAGTTCTACGGCTATGACTTCTTTAAGCCATCACTGTTTAGTTTCATACCCAAAAAATCTTATCCGAACCTCAATCGGGCCTTGGACGTTTTTTACCGTTCGTTCATTCGTCACGCGGATTTTTTCAGCAAAACGGGATCGCCGTGGCTGGTCTATGATTTACCATCGCCGGAGAGTGGTGCCCCATGGTTCCGCTCCGTTTCAAATCCATGCATCCATTTCTAAAAGTCGTAAGGCACTTTTTCGACATTTTGGACGGATGTTGCACCTTGCACCGTAGATGTTGCACCCTGTGGATATTGATTCTTCGGAAGGCCATAACTGTTGGCTCGTTTAGAGTTACGGGAGCCATAACCAGTCAAAATAAAGATCTCTATGAGTTCTACGGCTATGACCGCTTTAAGCCGTCACTGTTTAGTTTCATACCCAAAAAATCTTATCCGAACCTCAATCGTGCCTTGGACGTTTTTTACCGTTCGTTCATTCGTCACGTGGATTTTTTCTGCAAAACGGGATCCCCGTGGCTGGTCTATGATTTACCATCACTGGAGAGTGGTGCCACACGGTACCGCTCCGTTTCAAATCCATGCATCCATTACTAAAAGTCGTACGGCACTTTTTCGGCATTTTGGACGGATGTTGCAACTTGCACCGTAGATGTTGCACCTTGTGGATACTGATTCTTTGGAAGGCCATAACTGTTGGTTCGTTTAGAGTTACGGCAGCCAGAACCAGTCAAAACGAAGATCTCTATGAGTTCTACGGCTATGACCGCTTTAAGCCGTCACTGGTTAGTTTCATACCCAAAAAATCTTATCCGAACCTCAATCGGGCCTTGGATGCTTTTTACCGTTCGTTCATTCGCCACGTGGATTTTTTCTTCAAAACGGGATCCTAGTTGCTAGTCTATGATTTACCATCGCCGGAGAGTGGTTCCCTATGGTACCGCTCCGTTTCAAATCCATGCATCCATTTCTAAAAGTCGTAAGGCGCTTTTTCGGCATTTTGGACGGATGTTGCACCTTGCACCCTGTAGATATTGATTCTTCGGAATGCCATAACTGTTGGCTCGTTTAGAGTTACGGGAGTCATAACCAGTCAAAACGAAGATCTTTGTGAGTTCTACGACTATGACCGCTTTAAGACGTCACTGGTTAGTATCATACCAAAAAAATCTTATCCGAAACTCAATCGGGCCTTGGACGTTTTTTACCGTTCGTTCATTCATCACGTGGATTTTTTCTGCAAAACGGGATCCCCGTGGCTGGTCTATGATTTACCATCGCTGGAGAGTAGTGCCCCATAGTACCGCTCCGTTTCAAATCCATGCATCCATTTCTAAAAGTCATACGTCACTTTTTCGGCATTTTGGAAGGATGTTGCACCTTGCACCGTAGATGTTGCACCCTGTGGATATTGATTCTTCGGAAGGCAATAACTATTGGCTCGTTTAGAATTACGGGAGCCATAACCAATCAAAACGAAGCTCTCTGTGAGTTCTACGGCTATAACCGCTTTAAGCCGTCACTGGTTAGTTTCATACCCAAAAAATATTATCCGAACCTCAATCGGGCCTTGGACGTTTTTTACCGTTCGTTCATTCGTCCCGGGGATTTTTTCTGCAAAACGAAATCCCCGTGGCTGGTCTATGATTTACCATCGCCGGAGAGTGGTGCCCCATGGTACCACTCCATTTCAAATCCATGCATCCATTTCTAAAAGTCTTACGGCACTGTTATGGCATTTTGGACGGATGTTGCACCTTGCACCGTAGATGTTGCACCCTGTGGATATTGATTCTTCGGAAGGCCATAACTGCTAGCTCATTTAGAGTTATGGCAGCCATAACTAGTCAAAACGAAGATCTCTGTGAGTTCTACGGCTATGATCGCTTTAAGCCATCACTAGTTAGCTTCATACCCAAAAAATCTTATCCGAAACTCAATCGGGCCTTGGACGTTTTTTACCGATCGTTCGTTCGTCACGTGGAATTTTTTCTACAAAAAGGGATCCCCGTGGCTGGTCTATGATTTACCATCGCCGGAGAGTGGTGCCCCATGGTTCCGCTCCGTTTCAAATCCATGCATCCAATTCTTAAAGTCGTAAGGCACTTTTTTGACATTTTGGACGGATGTTGCACCTTGCACCATAGATGTTGCACCCTGTGGATATTGATTCTTCTGAAGGCCATAACTGTTGGCTCGTTTAGAGTTACGGGAGCCATAACCAGTCAAAATGAAGATCTCTATGAGTTCTACGGCTATGACCGCTTTAAGCCGTCACTGTTTAGTTTCATACCCTAAAAATCTTATCCGAACCTCAATCGTGCCTTGGACGTTTTTTACCGTTCGTTCATTCGTCACGTGGATTATTTCTGCAAAACGGGATCCCCGTGGCTGGTCTATGATTTACCATCACTGGAGAGTGGTGCCACACGGTACCGCTCCGTTTCAAATCCATGCATCCATTACTAAAAGTCGTACGGCACTTTTTCGGCATTTTGGACGGATGTTGCAACTTGCACCGTAGATGTTGCACCCTGTGGATATTGATTCTTTGGAAGGCCATAACTGTTGGTTCGTTTAGTGTTACGGCAGCCAGAACCAGTCAAAACGAAGATCTCTGTGAGTTCTACGGCTATGACCGCTTTAAGCCGTCACTGGTTAGTTTCATACCCAAAAAATCTTATCCGAACCTCAATCGGGCCATGGATGTTTTTTACCGTTCGTTCATTCGCCACGTGGATTTTTTCTGCAAAACGGGATCCCCGTTGCTGGTCTATGATTTACCATCGCGGGAGAGTGGTTCCCTATGGTACCGCTCCGTTTCAAATCCATGCATCCATTTCTAAAAGTCGTAAGGCACTTTTTCGGCATTTTGGACGGATGTTGCACCTTGCACCCTGTAGATATTGATTCTTCGGAATGCCATAACTGTTGGCTCGTTTAGAGTTACGGGAGTCATAACTAGTCAAAACGAAGATCTTTGTGAGTTCTACGGCTATGACCGCTTTAAGACGTCACTGGTTAGTATCATACCAAAAAAATCTTATCCGAAACTCAATCGGGCCTTGGACATTTTTTACTGTTCGTTCATTCATCACGTGGATTTTTTCTGCAAAACGGGATCCTCATGGCTGGTCTATGATTTACCATCGCTGGAGAGTAGTGCCCCATAGTACCGCTCCGTTTCAAATCCATGCATCCATTTCTAAAAGTCATACGGCACTTTTTCGGCATTTTGGAAGGATGTTGCACCTTGCACCGTAGATGTTGCACCCTGTGGATATTGATTCTTCGGAAGGCAATAACTATTGGCTCATTTAGAATTACGGGAGCCATAACCAGTCAAAACGAAGCTCTCTGTGAGTTCTACGGCTATGACCGCTTTAAGCCGTCACTGGTTAGTTTCATACCCAAAAAATATTATCCGAACCTCAATCGGGCCTTGGACGTTTTTTACCGTTCGTTCATTCGTTACGGGGATTTTTTCTGCAAAACGGAATCCCCGTGGCTGGTCTATGATTTACCATCGCCGGAGAGTGGTGCCCCATGGTACCGCTCCATTTCAAATCCATGCATCCATTTCTAAAAGTCGTACGGCACTGTTATGGCATTTTGGACGGATGTTGCACCTTGCACCGTAGATGTTGCACCCTGTGGATATTGATTCTTCGGAAGGCCATAACTGCTGGCTCATTTAGAGTTATGGCAGCCATAACTAGTCAAAACGAAGATCTCTGTGAGTTCTACGGCTATGACCGCTTTAAGCCATCACTAGTTAGCTTCATACCCAAAAAATCTTATTCGAAACTCAATCGGGCCTTGGACGTTTTTTACCGATCGTTCATTCGTCACGTGGATTTTTTTCTGCAAAAAGGGATCCCCGTGGCTGGTCTATAATTTACCATCGCCGGAGAGTGGTGCCCCATGGTTCCGCTCCATTTCAAATCCATGCATCCATTTCTAAAAGTCGTAAGGCACTTTTTCGACATTTTGGACGGATGTTGCACCTTGCACCGTAGATGTTGCACCCTATGGATATTGATTCTTCGAAAGGCCATAACTGTTGGCTCGTTTAGAGTTACGGGAGCCATAACCAGTCAAAATGAAGATCTCTATGAGTTCTACGGCTATGACCGCTTTAAGCCGTCACTGTTTAGTTTCATATCCAAAAAATCATATCCGAACCTCAATCGTGCCTTGGACGTTTATTACCGTTCGTTCATTCGTCACGTGGATTTTTTCTGCAAAACGGGATCCCCGTGGCTGGTCTATGATTTACCATCACTGGAGAGTGGTGCCACATGGTACCGCTCCGTTTCAAATCCATGCATCCATTACTAAAAGTCGTACGGCACTTTTTTGGCATTTTGGACGGATGTTGCAACTTGCACCGTAGATGTTGCACCCTGTGGATATTGATTCTTCGGAAGGCCATAACTGTTGGTTCGTTTAGAGTTACGGCAGCCAGAACCAGTCAAAACGAAGATCTCTGTGAGTTCTACGGCTATGACCGCTTTAATCCGTCACTGGTGAGTTTCATACCCAAAAAATCTTATCTGAACCTCAATCGGGCCTTGGATGTTTTTTACCGTTCGTTCATTCGCCACGTGGATTTTTTCTGCAAAACGGGATCCCCGTTGCTGGTCTATGATTTACCATCGCCGGAGAGTGGTTCCCTATGGTACCGCTCCGTTTCAAATCCATGCATCCATTTCTAAAAGTCGTAAGGCACTTTTTCGGCATTTTGGACGGATGTTGCACCTTGCACCCTGTAGATATTGATTCTTCGGAATGCCATAACTGTTGGCTCGTTTAGAGTTACGGGAGTCATAACCAGTCAAAACAAAGATCTTTGTGAGTTCTACGGCTATGACCGCTTTAAGACGTCACTGGTTAGTTTCATACCAAAAAAATCTTATCCGAAACTCAATCGGGCATTGGACGTTTTTTACCGTTCGTTCATTCATCACGTGGATTTTTTCTGCAAAACGGGATCCCCGTGGCTGGTCTATGATTTACCATCACTGGAGAGTAGTGCCCCATAGTACCGCTCCGTTTCAAATCCATGCATCCATTTCTAAAAGTCGTACGGCACTTTTTCGGCATTTTGGAAGGATGTTGCACCTTGCACCGTAGATGTTGCACCCTGTGGATATTGATTCTTCGGAAGGCAATAACTATTGGCTCGTTTAGAATTACGGGAGCCATAACCAGTCAAAACGAAGCTCTTTGTGAGTTCTACGGCTATGACCGCGTTAAGCCGTCACTGGTTAGTTTAATACCCAAAAAATATTATCCGAACCTCAATCGGGCCTTGACGTTTTTTACCGTTCGTTCATTCGTCACGTGGATTTTTTCTGCAAAACGGAATCCCCGTGGCTGGTCTATGATTCACCATCGGCGGAGAGTAGTGCCCCATGGTACCGCTCCGTTTCAAATCCATGCATCCATTTCTAAAAGTCGTAAGGCACTGTTTCAGCATTTTGGACGGATGTTGCGCCTTGCACCGTAGATGTTGCACCCTGTGGATATTGATTCTTCGGAAGGCCATAACTGTTGGACCATTTAGAGTTACGATAGCATAACAAGTCAAAACAAAGATCTCTGCGAGTTCTACGGCTATGACCGCTTTAAGCTATCACTGGTTAGCTTCATACCCAAAAAATCTTATCCGAAACTCAATCGGGCCTTCGACGTTTTTTACCGTTCGTTCATTCGTCACGTGGATTTTTTCTGCAAAACGGGATCCCTGTGGCTGGTCTATGATTTACCATCGCCGGAGAGTGGTGCCCCATGGTACCACTCCGTTTCAAATCCATGCATCCATTTCTAAAAGTCGTACGACACTTTTTTGGCATTTTGGACGGATGTTGCACCTTGCACCGTAGATGTTGCACCCTGTGGATATTGATTCTTCGGAAGGCCATAACTGTTGGGTCATTTAGAGTTACGGGAGCCATAACCAGTCAAAATGAAGATCTCTGTGAGTTCTACGGCTATGACCGCTTTAAGCCGTCACTGGTTAGTTTCATACCCAAAAAATCTTATCCGAAACTCAATCGGGCCTTGGACTTTTTTACCGTTCGTTCATTCGTCACGTGGATTTTTTCTGCAAAACGGGATCCCCGTGGCTAGTCTACTATATACCATCGCCGGAGAGTGGTGACCCATGGTACTGCTCCGTTTCAAATCCATGCATCCATTTCTAAAAGTCGTATGGCACTTTTTTGGCATTTTGGACGGATGTTGCACCTTGCACCGTAGATGTTGCACCCTGTGGATATTGATTCTTCGGAAGGCCATAATTGTTGGCTCGTTTAGAGTTACGAGAGCCATAACTAGTCAAAACGAAGATCTCTGTGAGTTCTACGGCTATGACCGCTTTAAGCCGTCACTGGTTAGTTTCATACCCAAAAAATCTTATCCGAATCTCAATCGGGCCTTGGACATTTTTTACCGTTCGTTCATTCGTCACGTGGATTTTTTCTGCGATTATGGGAGCCATGTTCGAATTGATAAGATCAATGGTATCTTTCCTGGATTTCGCATCGATTCTTGGGATATTTCAGTGGAGACGATGTGATTTCGTATCGATTGTTGTGGAGATGATGTGATTTCGTATCGATGGTTGTGGAGATGGGTCGTATCGACATGAAGTAACTGATAACAAGTCAATGACTACTCTGAAGTCCTTAGTTTTAGATCGATACGAATTTCGCCACTGTGATCGATACGAAAAATATCGACTCGAGTGTTATCAATGCAAAGCTAAGACCCTTCCGATCGATACGAACCAGGCCACCAACGATCGATACGAAGGCGCACCTATTGAGATCGATATGAATCAGACTACCAATGATCGATTCGAAGCACGATGCTTGGTATCGGTTCGAACTTATAACCTAATGGATTCGAACGAGCCTCCTGGGATCGATTCGAACTCTCCCCTTGACGGATACGAAATCCTGAGCACTTGAAAACATAATTCCGATGAACTCCATTCCTGCATATCTGGACATGATAATTAAACTACACACCTGATTCCTACGAGGTCTTGCCTTACACAATCGAACTTGATCACAACACTGCACATCTGACTTCCTTTTGAAGCTTGTAGATGGAACTGCAACCCAACAAAGTATAACAAACTTTAATCTGAACCGAACGTCAGTATCTGGATGGCGTGGTTGTGACGGTCAGCGATGACGGTCATGCCCAGTCTGACTCTCAGAGTTTTGTTGTTCACACACTTAGGCTTATTTCGTTGGAATTTATTTGTTCAAATTACGTATAACACTTGCACTGCACAACATATTCATACACTTTACACTGGGGAATGCACGGGCTATTTTATCGTCTAATGGTGATTTCTCGTGAGTGAGCTAGTTATGGAACCGTCAAGTTCGCAGCAGCCAGAAACTCAGAATCTAACCCCTCCCAGACTTTTAATACCGGACATCGATGTCGAAGTAATCGGTCCAGCCCCTGATGAGTTACCTGACGCATCTTTCATCAATAGTCCACCGGACTCTATCCCGTCCAATATCTCCGAAGATATGTTAGGGAGGATATGCTTACGGCACCATCTGTCGATGGATGACGTGTTGTTGCCGGGGCCAGATGATAGACCATATAGTCTGCCGAAAGGATATACCGCCTTCAATCGTCATGCATGTGCAGCCGGGACGCTTCCCCCGTTCAATGATTATATAAGGGAAGTGTTGGCTTATCTGGGGATCTCCCCATCTCAACTACATCCGAATGGATACGCTTCGCTCAACAGCCTGTTCATTGCATTTATGGAGTATCTCCATCGTCCTCCCCGTATGACCGACATAAGATACTTGTTTAATTTCAAGAGCCGGACTGACAGTCCATCTTTCACATTCTTGGAGTCTGTACGGAACTGCCAAGTGGTTACAGGGTCCTGGACTAGACTGAGCTACTTCAGCCGGAGTGGTTTTACGTCCGTTGCCCTCCGGGGTTTGCCAGAAGTGTGACAGCCCATAGTTAGGCAAGTATATATATATATATATATAAAATATAATATATGTATATATGTATTTTGAATATTTTATAAAAGAAAGATAATTAATTAAAATAAAACTTTTTCTCTGAAAATACTTGTGTGTGTATGAGTGTGCATGCTCTTGTGCATGTGCACACTGTTTTAGTCAGCTACATGAACAAGGCACTTTTGTGAGTAGAGGCCTTATAAATAAATACAAAATAGCAGTAATAACAAATGAGTACATGACTTGTTAGTGTGTACACATTAGCCTAGTTAAAATACATAAATAACTTAGGCAGACTTTAGTCTTAATTTCCATAGATTAAATAGGAGCATAGTTGCTTGTGTAGGTAGGAAATGCATGAATATATATATGATGTGCAAAATGTTTGATTCATACACACATATAGCTGGTTATACAAGTAGGTTTATATACATGATTAAAACTAGAAAAGACAAATAATGTCTGAGCCACAGTCATGCAAATAATATGTGGAGAAATTTGCCAAAAGTAGCCAAGACAAGAAAAAAAAGAAATGGTGGGAAAGTAAAGCGGAGAGGGTGAACTATGGGTGAAACCAGAAATGGTGATGGGAATTCTGATAAAAATAAATTACTTAACTAACCTTAAAACCCTAGTAACTCCCTTATATACATCATTATTTCCTACGGTTACATGTTAGAACCAGGAAACAAAATTAGAAAAAAATAGGCAGCAGTTTAGAAAATCAATGGCAGGCCTGAACCAAGACTTAGGAAGGAGAACTATGGTGAGTAAATCCTCACTTGGCAAGGCATTAAGACCTATGAAAGGCAGCCATTAACCTTTAGTTATTTTAATTTATGTTTGATGTTTTGCTTGCATTTTCTTAGTTTAGAAATTTTCTGTTGTTCCTGAGATTTTGTGACTTTCATTGTTTTGTTGTCACTCAACCTATGCTTGTTTATATATGACAACTTATTGAAGGAATAACAACCGATTTATTTATATGTTTATGAATTTGAGAAATATTTTTAGTTAAAGCATGAATTAATAAGGAAAGTAGGATGCAAGGCAGTAAGAGGAAGGGGTTCTCTGGCTTATGTCTTGCAACTGAAAAGATGGTTGGGGTGCAATGGAATTTCCATGTGTTGAGTCCTAATCCATCAGTAAGTATTCTTTGGAAATAGGGTTGAGTAACAAGCAAACACACTTTAATATGTGGATTGATTGTGAGAACCTTATTACTGGGGAAACCACAGAGGCATTTCACTTTCTAAAATGCTCAGACCTATGCTTAGCTAAAGATACATCTCTGAATGAAACTGACTTGAAATATCTACAAGTGTGACTGATTAAATTATTGAATGGATGAATGGGTGAATGATTGATGGATGTATGAAAACTGCTAGCACATATTAGTTAACATACCACAGTTTTGGGCATGACACTGCATCTGTAATATTGGGTCATATGAAAGAACTTAGTGATTAAACTAAGGATGTGGGTCACCTCTATCAGGTTGGGTATGAGGGAAGTGGGTATGACATAGTGGTTGGCTCGCATCAAGGCTGGGGTGTAAGTTTGCACATGGCATGTTTATGCCCAAATAGCTTATAGTGCACTGGAAACCAGGTAGTGGTTCTAGGCAGTGTGCACCAGTGCAACCATGAATGTAATACTGGACTTTAGAATAACATGAAATAATTATACATGCAAGGGTAAATAGGCTAGAAGTATATGGGAGTCCTACCATGTAGACTCAGGTTTGATACTTTGGCCCAATATCATGAATATGGTCTGTGCATGTTTATGTATGATTGTGCATGTTTTGGGTGTTAGCACCAACTTGTGTGTATGTATGATGGTTGATAGGATTTCTGGACCAATGTTTTGATGACAAGTTAGTCTAAGAATACACACTTGTCATTACACATACACCACTGGATAAACACTTTGTAAATTTGAACATGAGAAGGAGACTGGTTATCTTGAATAAGATATTTAGCCTCTGAGAACAGAAACTATAATAATGGAACATACTTCATTAGTCTTTATGCATTAACAAGTGATTCTACTCACACCAGACATAAGTCTGACCTGTTTGTTGCTTGCATCAAATGGGTGCTTCATATGTATTATGGAGTAGATCATGAGATGTCTACAGGAAAAGAAAAGGCTAAGTGATAAGATGCAGATGTGTGATGCTAAGAAGAAATTTGGTGATTCAGTGAACTATGAATGTTTGCTGAAGAATGTCCTTCATGTTTTATTTTTAATTAGAAGACTTTCTGTAATAATATTGTATTTGTGCTGGATTTTGATGGTGATGTAAGGAATGGTCTAAAAGGTTATTATGGGATGAAACTGCTTTCAGTAGAAAAGATAAATGTGTTTAGCTTTATATCATAACCTGTAAGTATGCAAATTTTCATGAGTCAAGCAGTGAATTCAGTAGTAAATCTGAAGCATATGTGAACCAGTAATGTATACATATGTGTTAGATTGTTTAGAGGTTAGAACCTATTTACAAACTAACTGTAACATTATGAAGTAAGGATAAACCCATAGGTAGAAAAGGAAAAAAAACAAAGGAAGCATGAACTCAGATTTTTGTATGAGTTTGAGGTTTTAAATGAATAAGCAGAGATAGTAATCATAACAAGACAGTATAGGGATCCAACCTAATCAAGTTGATCAATCTGCAAACTAAGGTGTAGTAAATAGCAGTTGTACATGTTTATGTGCACACAGGTGCACAGAAGCATGCACAACCTTCTGCTTTGCTATCTGAAAAGCCATATTGAAAAAGTCTAAGTGTTATGACTCAACTCACATGTTTCATTAAATATACAGAGGTAAACACAAACAAACAAACAAGAATTAGTTTGAAAATAATTGCACAAAGATTTAAATGGGAGAGGGTTTTTCCCAATCCTTTTTACTATGGCTAAAACATAGTTATTTTGTTTAGAATAAACTGAGTTATTCTTTATTCAAAAAAAAACTCTGATATTAGAATTAAAATGATTTGTATGTTTATATGTATATACAAATAGTTTTTTACAAGAAGTATATCAATATTTCTATATTGATCAAGTTGGATCTTGGGAAATAAATAAAATGATAAAAAAAATAAGAGGAAATAGTTGGTTTTGGAAGTAAGTAACCCCGAATTTAGCATAAACTAAATTGAGTCACTCAAACAATTTGTAGACTAGGGAGGGTTGCTTCAAGAAGATGGCTATTTAGACGTGAGTATCGTCTCTTTCCCAAGTAGTTGACAAGGCAATTCATTAATGAAATTGAACTCATGTTTTCTATTTCTTTTCTTCCAACAATAATCCAGCGACCTGAAGGCGGTTACTATAAGGAGATAGTCCGGGTTCTTCAGGAAATTCCGGGTGAAGAAAGGAATATCGAATTGTTGTTGATGGACCGGAATCTCAGGATTCTCGGGTTGATTGGGCGGAGACAGAGCATTAGGCTCGTTGGCGCACTAAAGACTGTTTCCAGGGAAAAAGTCAGGCGGAAGAAATATAAAGTTGTCATAATCGAGGAGCCTGACTCCGAGAGAACTCATACCGACGAGGAGCCGTTGGTCGGGCCCGCTGATGCAACCCCGGATTCCAATGAAAAAAGAAAGGGTAAGATAGTGGCCTTCAAACAGGCTAAATCTGGGAGACGGAAGTCCGTGGTCTTAAATCGCCCTCCTTCAGGAGTTAAAATCTCGGAGGCATCCTCCCTACAAGCCGAAAATCAGTTCGAAGGGCTTGCTGACCTTCCAATTTCGGACCTTGCGCCCGCACAACATGACGTTGAACTGGGTGATCTGCAGCATACGCTTGACGTTAGCGATTTTCTTCCCATTAGCGCGATCGACACTTCTGGTTGGTCCGGGGGGTTACACGTCTATACACTCTTCACGGCACTACACAGTCTTCTAACCGTAAACCGTATGCCCTAAATGGCCACTGATTCCCCATATTTCACTTTTCAGGTGCGATGTCTGGACGAGGTACCGTGTTGGGCAGTCTGCGTAACAAACGCCGTTACTATGAGCCACGCAGGAAAGAGGGAGAGAGAGACTATGACTCAGGACGTTCTGGCCAGGAGAGGTTCGACAGGGACAGGGGATACGTGCGCCGATCCCGATCTCGCTCTCCTCCTCCGAGGACTTCCGTACCGCCCACAGTAGTAGCTGCCCGTCCTCCTGAACCTTCACGGCCTAAGCCGCCTTCTCAAGCTCCGAGGCCCGATCCACCGCGCGGTACTGAGATAGCCACCTCCTCAACTACTACGTCGGTCGTGACCGATGCGACCGGGGAAGGAGCACTTAAACTGGCACAGATGAGGAAGGAATTTCCCGACATCTGCTTTGATGGTTATGTCTTCCCTCCGCATCTGAAGAGAATTCCGCCAACAGGTGAAAACAATATCCACGATTATGTTGCGGATATTTTCTTCCAGTACAAGGAGTGGGCAAGGGCCGCGAGGAAAGCATCCAAAGTGGCATTCGACCGGGGCGTCATTATTGAGAAGTTGGAGAAGGAGCTGGGTCACAAAGACCGAATTATGAAAGTGCTCAACACTGAGGCCGAGTCTTCCCGCAAGTCTAAGATGGAAGCTCTGAAAAAGGTCGATGAGATAAACTCGGCCATGACCAGTATGAAACAAGAGCACTATACTGCGATCGAAGACATGGGCCACTGGAACACCACCATTACTGCCAAAAGGGACGCCACTCTCAAGGAGCTCAATGAGCTGAAATCAAAGTTCTCTGAAATAGATAGGGAGAAGGATGCGACCAATGTCTCTGCGCAGGAGGCCTGTGATCAGGCGGTGGTGCCCTGGAAGGAGAAGGAAGCGGCCATGGAAAAAGTCCGCGAAGCTGAAGCTGGGGTTGAGGAGAAGGTGCGGCAGGCGGAGGCCAGGATCGAGGCTGAGGTAGAAGAGCTACTTGTCACTTACAATGCCAATGTGCTAAGGCACCGAGATCTGACATGGCTCGATGAATACCCAACGCATCTCTACAACGCCTGGAACCTACTAGTCGAGGAGGAAAAAACTGGGCACCCTGATGAAGCCATCGACGAATTCGAGCTGGAGAACCGGTTACTCAATGACGACGAAAAGAAAGTTCTCCATGGCTCCATGATTTCTCACGAGAAGGAGAGGCTTGGTGCCCAGTCCCAGGAAGTTGGAGAAAGCTCTGGTGCTTAGCACCATATTGCGAGTTCCGAGATTGTTGTGTCGTCTCAATCTGAGCTAACTCCAACGATTGTCTCCCAGCCTATACCGGCCTATGATCCAGACTGACCACATCTATCTCCTATCAAGGAGCATTCTTCTGAAGTCGTTCAAACGACCCTGACCCAAACCGAGGAAGGTACTCTGAACTAATCCCTTGTGCATTTGGGCCGAAGAATGCGCATAGAAGTGTATACCAACAAACGTTTCCTTTCTTTGTTCAGTGATTGAAGTTGCGCCAGCTGCGCCTCCCGCAGCCCAGGAATCACGCCAAGTGTCGGAAGCCATTATCTCTGAGGCGACCTCCGTTGTGACAATAGCGCCGGTTGGAGTAACGCAGGGGAGCTCACTCTCTCTCGATGAACAAATGATAAACGAGCTCCTTGGCCGACCGAGTGATCCCTTTGCAGACTTACCATTCAGCCTGGGCGGATTCTCATCTACTTCTGATGTCTCAACTCAGACCACTACGGCACATAGTGAGGCCCGGGCACAATGAGAGGCAATGATGTTGGCTGAGATTAACACCGAGATGGCGGTGGCGGCGCGCGGTGGCAACTTAGATGGCGGAGTGGTAGCGCAGGGCCCTACTCCCCTTATGATTGTATCTCCCGGGGGCACGCTCGTTGACGTTAGTTCACCAATCCCGCCCGCGGCTGTAGATCCTGTTCCTCCTACTCCTCCTGCGGGAAGCATCCCCATTGGTTCTAGCTCGGAGGATGATGTCGACATCATGCCTTTGTCCGAGGGAAGCCCGTCTAAGGAGAAAAGCTCTAAACGAAAGACCACTGGTGGTTCCAGTGGGTCCTCGAGGAAGAAGAAGCTGAGGAAGCAGAAAGATTAGATAAATCTTTTTTAGGCATGTGTTTTCCCATTTAGCAGTCAGGAATTTTGTTATCTTTTTCTTTTTGTAGGCCGTGTATATATGCGGGTTCGGCCCCTGCTAGTAGGAATTTTTTGGAAAAGCTCGTGTATGAACCGTTGCTTTTGATTAGTCGAAATAAAATGATGTCTTCTTGTTTCAACTTAAATTCCTTTTACGCTCAAATGTTGCAGTGTTCGAACTTTAGTACGGTGTACTTGCATTATTTTAACGCTCAAGCATAGCTTGTTTTGTCTGTCAAGTTTGGAAATCTCGAACTTGAGTTGTGATCGGAGATTGAGTCGGACTTGAACATCATGCGGTTTCGAGTAGTGATTAACACTTGAACCTGCCCCCAGTTCTGGGTGAAATTACAGTGATCAGCTCGTGATCGCAAGGAGTAAGGATCGAGTGAGCGATCCACACTTGTTTCCTTATGAATCGTTTCATCCGCACTTTGGGGATACAAGTCTTCCCGTGAGCGGTTGTTCACACTCTGGGAACTTAAGATCGACTTCAGTACTTCAACCCATATCCTGGGAAATTGGTGTTAGTGTTTACACTCCATTTCGAACTCTGGGAATACGGAGTTGAATGATTATACTCCATTTCGCACTCTGGGAATACGGAGTCGAATGTTTATACTCCGTTTCGCACTCTGGGAATACATAGTTGAATGTTTATACTCCGTTTCGCACTCTGGGAATACTGAGTTGAATGTTTATACTCCGTTTCGCACTTTGGGAATACGGAGTCGAATGTTTATACTCCGTTTCGCACTCTGGGAATACGGAGTCGAATTTTTATACTTCGTTTCGCACTCTGGGAATACGGAGTCGAATGTTTATACTCCGTTTCGCACTCTGGGAATACGGAGTCGAATGTTTATACTCCGTTTCGCACTCTGGGAATACGGAGTTGAATGTAGGATTGTCGTGTGTCAATCCTATTAACATTGGTGTAATGGCTTGCCCCCGAGCTCGGGTTTCACTTAGCGAGTGACCGGTCGTATCACAGCCACTCTCTACTTGAATAAATCCCACTACGTTATGGGACTTAGCTCTCCGTGCATCGTGATGTCGCACATTGTATTCAATGAATCACAGCTCTGGCTCGAAGAGATGGCATTTTATTGCTAAAATAAGAAAATGCGGCAAAGTCAGTTGCCTTATTACAGAATTAAAATTTCGAAATGCGGAAACAAATTGCTAAACGAAAAGGTATAATGAAATAAATAAAGCCTATTATGTGTAGTAGCAACGGAGACTCTCGCTGTTCCAGGCCCTTGGCAAATCAAGACCGTCAACGGTCGATAGTTTGAATGCGCCATCTCCGAGTCTTCGTGTAATCACGTATGGTCCTCCCCAATTTGGTTTCATATGTGAAGGAACTAGATAGATTCTTTTGAGAACGAGGTCGCCGAGTTCAAAGGTTCGAGGTCGAACTTTGGTATTGTACAATCGGGCGACTCGACTTCGATAGGCGGCTGCTCTCAAATCAGCCTCTTCCCGCTTCTCGTCCAGTAGATCCAACGATTCAGCAAGCAATATAGCATTTGTTTTTGGATCGTAGTAAGTCACACAGTGGGAAAACACTTCCGTCTCAACTGGAATAACGGCTTCTGAGCCGTAAGACAGAGAAAACGGGGTGTGCCCGGTTGCAGTCTTGTGAGTCGTTCGATAAGCCTATAATGCCATAAGAAGTTCATCAACCCATTTGCCTCCGGCCTTTTCCAGCCATTTCTTTAAGATGGATTTTATAACTTTATTAACAGCTTCGACTTGGCCATTTGCCTGAGGATGCGCAACTGTCGAGAACTTTTTATGAATATGAAAGCGTTGACAGAAATTCTTGAATTCTGCACTCTCGAATTGGGCTTCGTTATCGGTGATGATGGTATGCGGGAGTCCAAATCGACAAATGATGTTGCGAACCACGAAATTTATCACTTTCTTTGTCATAATGGTTGCGAGGGCTTCAGCCTCAGCCCACTTTGTAAAGTAGTCAACGGCGACGATGGCATACTTCGCACAACCTTTTGCCAAGGGTAAAGCGCCGATGATATCGATGCCCCACATTGCGAATGGCCAGGGACTGACCATTTGAGTTATCTCGGTAGGCGGGGCTCTTGAAATTCGGGCATGTTTCTGACACCTATCGCACTTTCTGGCATAGTTTGCTACATCTCGGTTCACTGTCGGCCAGTAGTATCCATGGCGGAGAACCTTCTTAGCGAGAGCTTGTCCACCGGTGTGATCGCCACACGCTGCTTCGTGTACGTTATGTAACACTCGTTTGATTTCATCGTGTGCGATACATCGAAGGAGAGGAACAGAATAACCTCTTCTATACATGACTCCGTTCTGAATGACGAACCGTGGAGCTTTTCGCAAAATTTGTCTTTACTCATTTCTATGCTCGGGCAATGTCTCATTCTCAATGTAATTTCGATATGGAGTCATCCAAGAATCTCTACTTGGAGCGGTTTCAAACACAAAATTTATCTCTACTTGATCAATACTCGGGGAAGATAAAGTTTCGACTGGGACAAGTCCCATCTGCTGTGCTTCACCCATGCTGGCTAATTTTGCCAACGAATCAGCTTTTTGATTGCGCTCACGAGGTATATAATAAATGGCATAATAGTCAAACTGATTTAGTACTTCCTGAACTCGGGCCAAGTAAGCAGCCAGCCTTCGATCTCTTGCTTGGTACTCCCCCCGTACTTGGCACACAACTAACTGTGAATCACAATAAATTTCCACAGCGATAATCCTCAAATCTCTGGCAAATTTTAGTCCAGTTAGGAGCGCTTCGTATTCAGCTTCATTATTTGTGGCATGAAAATCGAACTTCAAAGCGTAACATATAGATCGGCCTTCGAGAGTTTCAAGTACAACACCAGCGCCCGAACACCGGTCGTTTGATGCACCGTCAGTATACAGCTTCCAGATGTATTCGGGGGATTCACTGGTTTCGGGCAAGTCTTCTGGAACGGTAAATTCAGCTATGAAATCTGCCAGGACTTGTCCTTGAATGGCTTTTCGCGGAGCGTATGTGATATCAAATTGGCTTAGCTCAATGTTCCACTTGAGTAACCTACCAGACATCTCAGGCCGCATGAGGACCTGTCGTAACGGCTGATCGGTATACACAGTAAGAGGATGAGCTTGGAAGTAAGGACGGAGCTTTCTTGAGGCAACGACCAGGCTATAAGCCAGTTTCTCTAGTCTTGGGTAGTTTCATTCAGCTCCTGTTAGCCGTTTACTAACATAGTAGACTGGTTTTTGCACTTTGTCTTCCTCCCGAACTAAAGCGGCACTGATCGCATGCTCAGATACTGCAAGATAAAGGTACAGTTGCTCGTGATCAAATGGTTTTGACAAGATCGAGGGTGTGGAAAGATGCTGAATTAGTGATCGGAACGCGCCTTCACATTCCGTGTTCCATTCAAAGTTTCGTTTTCCTTTCCGGATCAGGTCAAAGAAGGGAATGCATTTGTCGGTGGATTTTGAGATGAATCTGCTCAGTGCTGCCACTTTCCCATTGAGACTCTGGACTTGATTTATGGTTCTCGGGGTTTGCAAGTTCCTTATCGCCCATATCTTTTCGGGATTTGCTTCTATTCCTCGGGCGTTGACGATGAATCCGAGGAACTTTCCAGACGCAACGCCAAAATGACACTTTAATGGATTAAGCTTCATTCCATATTCTCGAAGAATGCTGAACATCGAATTCAAATCTCTGACGTGATCTGTGGAGAACCTAGACTTCACCAGCATGTCGTCTACGTAAACCTCCATGGTCTTCCCGATCTGATTGGCGAACATCCGGTTGACCAAGCGTTGGTATTTTGCTCCGGCGTTCTTTAGACCAAATGGCATGACTTTGTAACAGTAGAGTCCCATATCGGTTACGAAGATGGTATGTTCTTGGTCTGGCAGATGCATGGGTATTTGATTGTAGCCAGAATAAGCATCCATAAAAGATAACAATTCATGTCCGGTTGTCGAATCTACGAGCTGGTCAATTCGAGGAAGTGGGAAACTATCTTTGGGACAAGCCTTGTTTAAGTCAGAGTAATCGACGCAAGTTCTCCATTTTCCGTTTGGCTTTCGAACCAGTACGGGGTTGGACACCCATTCTAGATACAAGGCATCTCGAATAAAACCATTCGATTGTAATCTATCAACTTCCTCCTTAAGGGCAACAGATCTCTCTAGATCCATACCGCGCCTTTTCTGTTTGACTGGGACATATCGCGGATCTATATTCAGGGAGTGACTTGCAATGCTTGGTGAGATCTCGCACATGTCAGAGTGTGTCCAGGCGAAGACGTCGAGATTCGCCCGGAGAAATTCAACCATTTCATGTTGTGTTTGCTTCCTTAGTTGAGACCCGACTTTTAGCATCTTCGAATCATCATCCTCACTGATTGGGACATCCACAGTCAGTTCGGCCGGAGAAGCTTGACTCTCCTTAGATTCGTCTTTATCCTCATTGTCCCTAGGGTCAAGGTCTTTCAGGAATTGGTTATGGTGCCCGGGCCGAGGCCCAGGCATCAATTGTCAATCATCAATAGAACGGACGTAGAGAGATTCCTCTACGCCCTTTCCCTTCTCCTTTTGATGCGCCCCGCGCAGCTCAGCAACATAGCAGGCTCTTTCCCTTGCCTGATCTCCTTGAACGACTCCAATCCCACGATCGGTGGGGAACTTCAGAGTCAAGCACCATGGGGCGATGGCCGCCCTGAACTCGGCAAGGGCCGGTCGGCCCACAAAATGCGTTATAAGGTGAATCAATATATAAAACAACAAACTGTAACATCCAGAATCTCTGGCATTCTCCAACTCCCAATTCAACCGGTAGTTCAGTTATCCCAATGGGTATCGTAGCACTCCCGTTAAAATCGTGGATTCGGGACAGGCAGGGTTTCAAATCCTTTGCCTCCATTTTCATTAAGTCGTAAGCCCGTTTAAGCAAGATATTCACAGAGCTCCCACTATCAACCAGGATCCTCTTCATCCAAGCAGGACCTACCTGGGCAGATATGACTAGCGGGTCGATTGTAGGGGCTTCGACCTTATCAGCGTCTCGGCTCCTGAACACGATATCATCAGATATTACCTTCTGTTGTTTAGCCGGAGTCCCTTCTTCACAATTGCTACAACATTCAAAGTCTGCATGCCTGATTGAACTAGCATACGACTCCATTTCCCCCCAGCTTCTGTCTGTTGGGTGGGGACCACCACTTATCGTGTTGATAACCAACCTCCCGCCCGCACGGGAGGGTTCTTCCTGTCTTTCCTGATTTTGCGAACGATTCTGATTTGAAGGGCCCGCTCCACCAGACTGCGGCGCCCGGACAAACTGATCTAACTTCCTTTCTCTGATCAACTTCTCGATGAGGTCCTGCAAATGTCGACACTCATTCGTATTGTGGCCGTAGTTTTCATGGAATCTACAGAACTTCCCCGTTTGAACCTGCCTTTCCGATGAGGGTTTCGGAGCAGGCTTCTTATACTATACAGTGTTGCAAGTCTGTAAGTATACGTTCTCCAATGACGTATTCAACAGCGTGTAATTGTCAAACATTTGAGCCCTACGGCGTGGGCCTCGGTTCTGATCTCTTTTCTTATCTTGGCCATTGTTTCCTCTCGGCTGGGTTTGCTTGTTCTGTATATTCAGTTGAACTTTCCCGGAACTCTCACCGGACTGCTTAACTGCCACATTACTCTGTATTCCCTCAATACTACGCCACACATCGTCCTGCTTCCTAGACTGTTTCGCGTCCTCTTGCCGTAAGAACCGAGCGGCTTTGGAGTAGAAACGGTCCAACGATGCGGGTGGTTTTCCAGCTAGCCAATTCCCAAACTCAGAATCGGGATCAATCCCTTTGGTTAAAGCCATCAAGATTGAGTTATCGTTGGGATTACTAATCTCAACACATGCTGCGTGAAACCTTTCTAAGTAACGCCTGAGCGTCTCTCCATGAGCTTGAGTGACACTGGACAGGGTATTAACGTCTTTAGCCCTAGCTACATGCATACGAAACTGCTCTACAAACCTCTTAGCCAGTTGATCGAACGAAGAAATAGATCTGGGTGGTAGCCTCGTAAACCACATGGTTGCGATTCCTCCCAAAGAGATGGGGAAACTTCGACATTTCACTACATCATCAGCTTTTGCAGCGCTCATTGACCATTCATATTTCAAAATATGTTGATTGGTGTCACTATTCCCTTCGTACATTGGGAGAGTTGGCATTCTGAATCGCCGAGGGGGTTCAGCGTACAATATCTCATCTGTGAAAAGGGTATGACTACGGGAGATTCCCCAGTCATCATTAGTGAGCCCCTGGCTCTCGCGAATCATCTGGCGTATCATGGTCGAAATGTCTGACACCGGCACGTTCTGGGCATACTGAGCTAAGGTGTGGTCGGGTTCCACAGTGCGAGTTTGGACCGGGCGCTGTCGACGGTCCGTATTTCACCTCCTCGGCTCAGCATCTTCTGGGACATATGGTTCAGGAGTACGTCCGCGCTGTTGATTGTTTGGTTCTGACAAATTCCGGGTATCAACCCCCATTTCTACTGCGGCAGTTGTAGCGCGGTTGTCCGTGGTATACTGTGGAGCAATGCCTCCTCGCGTCGAGGGTCCTGTTTGAAAGCTGGTCAATGGCCCTGCCCTCAATTGTCCAACGGTCATGGCGGGTTGATATTCGGTAGTTTGTGCACGACTTCCTTCTAACCGGGGATGGGTAGACCTGTGGTGATAGTCAGATGAGGCGGAACTTTCAGTAGATGCGCGTGAGACATCATCCCTCCTGGACCTTCTGCGGCTTTGGCGGTTTAGTTGGTTGGTCAATTCAACATTGGCGCGTAACTGTTCAGCCAACTGTTGTCGGCTTTGGGTCAGTTCCTGGAGCAACACATGGAACTCTTGTCGAGTGACTGGCCCTGATGGATCCGAGTGAGTAGTGTTGTCCTGATTGGAAGAAGGCTGCTGAGTAGGATTCTGTCTAGTCCGGCCTTCTTGATCAGCAGCGGTAGCGGCAGTTCTCGTACTAACCATTTTCGGTGGCAGAGTCCTTTCCTAGATTTTAAGCAAATCTGAATAGAATGGAAGGATCTCGGGTCGGATATCTGGATCTTTCTCTTGGATTTATGCAACCCGGTATCGACGTAGATCCAAGGAGCAGGAGAAAAAGCTGGTTTTTTCTCAGTGAAAGCACCAAAGTGTTTGTACCAAAAATGGGCACAACACTCTTCGGAAGTTATTTGAAGAGATAAAATGAAGAATATAAATGTAAAACAGATATTATCTAACAAAAACTCCAACAAACAAGAACGTAAAATTCAAAGACAAGCAATTTAGAGTGGTTCGGCGTAGCGCCTACGTCCACTATGAAGTTTTGATGATTTTATTGATTCTCTTTTGATGATTACAAGCAATTATAGCGAACAACAGTGGATTACAATTTGGAATTCGAATTGAACAGCAGGAACAAGATGCAAATCTCAATCCGACAGAGTCTGGACGTTTTTTAATCAAAAGATCCCTTTTCTTTATGCTCTGGGGCTCTATTTATAGGCATAGGAGGCTGGGATTTCGCTCAAACTCCGAGAGACTTGGTCTGGCACGTGAGGGGGCCCACACGACCGTTTCCAGAAAGTTTTGCCTCGATCTGTGATCGATACGAATCCATTTCGTATCAATCAAGATGACGTCCAACTAAGCTGAAATTTGGTGGAGACGTTCTTCAGTGTGTATGCAAGCTTTCCTAAAAATTTCATTGGATTTGGATCAGTAGATCACGAGATATGGTCGATACGAAGTGTGATTTCTCGAAGGCTGTCTGGCTCGTCTCCATAGTTTCGAATCGTTCCCTTCGTGTCGATGATTGCACATGTTACTGGGATGATGTGGCGCGCGCTCTTCGCCTCGATCCAGTTTTCACTCCGCATTGACCGTTTCGACTCCATATATCTCGCCTTGTTTGCTTCGATGGATGACACGTCACCCTAATTGATTGACTCGTTAGATACGAACAAGTCATTGGGCAGTGATTCAAAGCGAAGTCTTCTGATGGATGCGGAGAACAGTGGCCCGATGGATACGAAGTGGACATTGTCTGATGGTTACGAGACATGTCATTTGTTGATGGATACGAATCTGATCGATGCGAACTCGATGGGTTCGAACATTGCCAACCTGATCGTTATGAAGTCACGGGGACTTGCCGATGCAAAGCAGATGATGGACATGGGCTGGATGGATACGAAGTAAAGCCTTTTGATGGATACGAATAAGGCACTTGGCCAATCGGTACGAGTTGCACTAACGGTCGATGGACACGAAACCGATCGATACGAACTCGATGGATTCGAGACACGGCTACTTCTGTTGATGCGAAATGACGTTCACTGATGGATACGAAATGAACATTCTTGATGGATACGAAAACATGCTTTTCCCTCCAACTTGTATCCATCATAACTTGAGCATATGAACTCGGATTGACTTGAGACCTGGAATGATGGTTCACTTTGCTTTCCTAGTCGTGTCTTATCAATTGTAGCTTGATACGGACTCAGACAAAATTCAACGATATCCATGACAAGTGATATTTGGAATCCGATCAACTCCTTGATGTCCTGGTCTTGCCAAAAGGCGGGATAACAACCGCTTTAAGCCGTCACTGGTTAGTTTCATACCCAAAAAATCTTATCCGAACCTCAATCGGGCCTTGGACGTTTTTTACCATTCGTCAAGTGGATTTTTTCTACAAAACGGGATCCCCGTGGCTGGTCTATGATTTACCATCGCCGGAGAGTGGTTCCCCATGGTACCGCTCCGTTTCAAATCCATGCATCCATTTCTAAAAGTCGTACGGCACTTTTTCGGCATTTTGGACAGATGTTGCACCTTGCACCGTAGATGTTGCACCCTATGGATATTGATTCTTCGGAATGCCATAACTGTTGGCTCGTTTAGAGTTACGGGAGCCATAACCAGTCAAAACGAAGATTTCTGTGAGTTCTACGGCTATGACCGCTTTAAGTCGTCACTGGTTAGTTTCATACCCAAAAAATCTTATCCGAAACTCAATCGGGCCTTGGACGTTTTTTACCGTTCGTTCATTCATCACGTGGATTTTTTCTGCAAAACGGGATCCCCGTGGCTGGTCTACGATTTACCATCGCCGGAGAGTAGTGCCTCATGGTACCACTCCGTTTCAAATCCATGCATCCATTTCTAAAAGTCGTACGGCACTTTTTCGGCATTTTGGACGGATGTTGCACCTTGCACCGTACATGTTGCACCCTGTGGATATTGATTCTTCGGAAGGCCATAACTGTTGGCTCGTTTAGAGTTACGGTAGCCATAACCAGTCAAAACGAAGATCTCTATGAGTACTACGGCTATGACCGCTTTAAGCCGTCACTGGTTAGTTTCATACCCAAAAAATCTTATCCGAACCTCAATCGGGCCTTGTACGTTTTTTAATGTTCGTTCAATCGTCACGTGGATTTTTTCTGCAAAACGGGATCCCCGTGGCTGGTCTATGATTTTCCATCGCCAGAGAGTGGTGCCCCATGGTACCGCTCTATTTCAAATCCATGCATCCATTTCTAAAAGTCGTACGGCACTGTTTCGGCATTTTGGACGGATGTTGCACCCTGTGGATATTGATTCTTCGGAAGGCCATAACTATTGGCTTGTTTAAAATTACGGCAGCCATAACCAGTCAAAACGAAGATCTCTGTAAGTTCTACGGCTATGATCGCTTTAAGTCGTCACTGGTTAGCTTCATTCCCAAAAAATCTTATCCGAAACTCAATCGGGCCTTGGACGTTTTTTACCGTTCTTTCATTCGTCACGTGGATTTTTTCTGCAAAACGGGATTCCCGTGGCTGGTCTATGATTTACCATCGCCGGAGAGTGGTGCCCCATGGTACCGCTCCGTTTCAAATCCATGCATCCATTTCTAAAAGTCGTACGGCACTTTTTCGGCATTTTGGACGGATGTTGCACCTTGCACCGTAGATGTTGCACCCTGTGGATATTGATTCTTCGGAAGGCCATAACTGTTGGCTCGTTTAGAGATACAGGAGCCATAACCTGTCAAAACGAAGATCTCTATGAGTTCTACGGCTATGACCGCTTTAAGCTGTCACTGGTTAGTTTCATACCCAAAAAATCTTATCCGAACCTCAATCGGGCCTTGGACGTTTTTTACCGTTCGTTCATTCGTCACGTGGATTTTTTCTGCAAAACGGGATCCCCATGGCTGGTCTATGATTTTCCATCTCCAAAGAGTGGTGCCCCATGGTACCGCTCCGTTTCAAATCCATGCATCCATTTCTAAAAGTCGTACGACATTGTTTCGGCATTTTGGACCGATGTTGCACCTTGCACCGTAGATGTTGCACCCTGTGGATATTGATTCTTCGGAAGGCCATAATTGTTGGCTCGTTTTAAATTACGGCAGCCATAACTAGTCAAAACGAAGATCTCTATAAGTTCTACGACTATGACTACTTTAAGTCATCACTGGTTAGCTTCATTCCCAAAAAATCTTATCCGAAACTCAATCGGGCCTTGGACGTTTTTTACCGTTCGTTCATTCGTCACGTGGATTTTTCCTGCAAAACGGGATCCCCGTGGCTGGTCTATGATTTACCATAGCCGGAGAGTGCTGCCCCATGGTACCGCTCCGTTTCAAATCCATGCATCCATTTCTAAAAGTCGTACGACACTTTTTCGGCATTTTGGACGGATGTTGCACCTTCCACCGTAGATGTTGCACCCTGTGGATATTGATTCTTTAGAAGGACATAACTATTGGCTCGTTTAGAGTTACGGGAGCCATAACTAGTCAAAACGAAGATCTCTGTGAGTTCTACGGCTATGACCGCTTTAAGCTGTCACTGGTTAGTTTCATACCCAAAAAATCTTATCCGAACCTCAATCGGGCCTTGGACGTTTTTTACCGTTCGTTCATTCGTCACGTGGATTTTTTCTGCAAAATGGGATCCCCGTGGCTGGTCTATGATTTACCATCGCCGGAGAGTGGTGCCCTATTGTACCGCTCCATTTCAAATCCGTGCATCCATTTCTAAAAGTCGTACGGCACTGTATCGGCATTTTGGACGGATGTTGCACCTTGCACCGTAGATGTTGCACCCTATGGATATTGATTCTTCGGAAGGCCATAACTGTTGGCTCATTTAGAGTTACGGCAGCCATAACCAGTCAAAACGAAGATCTCTGCGAGTTCTACGGCTATGACCGCTTTAAGCCAGCACTGGTTAGCTTCATACCTAAAAAATCTTATCTGAAACTCTATCGGGCCTTGGACGTTTTTTATCGTTCGTTCATTCATTACGTGGATTTTTTCTGCAAAACGGGATCCCCGTGGCTGGTCTATGATTTACCATTGCCGGAGAGTGGTGCCTCATGGTACCGCTCCGTTTCAAATCCATGGATTCATTTCTAAAAGTCGTACGGCACTTTTTCGGCATTTTGGACGGATGTTGCACCTTGCACCGTAGATGTTGTACCCTGTGGATATTGATTATTCGGAAGGCCATAACTGTTGGCTCGTTTAGAGCTACGGCAGCTATAACCAGTCAAAACAAAGATCTCTGTGAGTTCTACGGCTATAACCGCTTTAATCCGTCACTGGTTAGTTTCATACCCTGAAAATCTTATCCGAACCTCAATCCGGCCTTGGACTTTTTTTACCATTCGTTCATTCGTCACGTGGATTATTTTTGCAAAACGGGATCCCCGTGGCTGGTCTATGATTTACCATCGTCGGAGAGTGGTTCCCCAAGGTACCGCTCTATTTCAAATCCATTCATCCATTTCTAAAAGTCGTACGACACTTTTTTTGGCATTTTGGACGGATGTTGCACCTTGCACCGTAGATGTTGCACCCTATGGATATTGATTCTTCGGAATGCCATAATTGTTGGCTCGTTTAGAGTTAGGGGAGCCATAACCAGTCAAAACAAAGATCTCTGTGAGTTCTACGGCTATGACCGCTTAAACCCGTCACTAGTTAGCTTCATACCCAAAAAATCTTATCCGAAACTCAATCGGGCCTTGGACGTTTTTTACCGTTCGTTCATTCGTCACGTGGATTTTTTCTGCAAAACGGGATTCCCGTCGCTGGTCTATGATTTACCATCGCCGGAGAGTGGTGCCCCATGGTACCGCTCCGTTTCAAATCAATGCATCCATTTCTAAAAGTGTTACGGCACTTTTTCGGCATTTTGAACGGATGTTGCACCTTGCACCGTAGATGTTGCACCCTGTGGATATTGATTCTTCGGAAGGCCATAACCATTGGCTCGTTTAGAGATACGGGAGCCATAACCACTCAAAACGAAGATCTCTGTGAGTTCTACGGCTATGACCGCTTTAAGCTGTCACTGGTTAGATTCATACCCAAAAAATCTTATCCGAACCTCAATCGGGCCTTGGACGTTTTTTACCGTTCGTTCATTCGTCAAGTGGATTTTTTCTGCAAAACGGGATCCCTCTGGCTGGTCTATGATTTTCCATCTCCAGAGAGTGGTGCCCCATGGTACCGCTCCGTTTCAAATCCATGCATCCATTTTTAAAAGTCGTACGGCACTGTTTCGGCATTTTGGACGGATGTTGCACCTTGCACCGTAGATGTTGCACCCTGTGGATATTGATTCTTCGGAAGGCCATAACTATTGGCTCGTTTAAAATTACGGTAGCCATAACTACTCAAAACGAAGATCTCTGTAAGTTCTACGGCTATGAACGCTTTAAGTCATCGCTGGTTAGTTTCATTCCCAAAAAATCTTATCCGAAACTCAATCGGGCCTTGGACGTTTTTTACCGTTCGTTCAATCGTCACGTGGATTTTTCCTGCAAAACGGGATCCCCGTGGCTGGTCTATGATTTACCATCGCCGGAGAGTGGTGCCCCATGGTACCGCTCCGTTTCAAATCCATGCATCCATTTCTAAAAGTCGTACGACACTTTTTCGGCATTTTGGACGGATGTTGCACCTTGCACCGTAGATGTTGCACCCTGTGGATTTTGATTCTTCAGAAGGCCATAACTGTTGGCTCGTTTAGAGTTACCGGAGCCATAACCAGTCAAAATGAAGATCTCTGTGAGTTGTATGGCTATGACCACTTTATGTTGTCACTGGTTAGTTTCATACCCAAAAAATCTTATCCGAACCTCAATCGGGCCTTGGACGTTTTTTACCATTCGTTCATTCGTCACGTGGATTTTTTCTGCAAAACGGGATCCCCGTGGCTGGTCTATGATTTACCATCGCCGGAGTGTGGTGCCCCATTGTACTGCTCCATTTCAAATCCATGCATTCATTTCTAAAAGTCGTACGGCACTGTATCGGCATTTTGGACGGATGTTGCACCTTGCACCGTAGATGTTGCACCCTGTGGATATTGATTCTTCGGAAGGCCATAACTGTTGGCTCATTTAGAGTTACGGCAGCCATAACCAGTCAAAACGAAGATCTCTGTGAGTTCTACGGCTTTGACCGCTTTAAGCCATCACTAGTTAGCTTCATACCTAAAAAATATTATCCGAAACTCTATCGGGCCTTGGACGTTTTTTATCGTTCGTTCATTCGTCACGTGGATTTTTTCTGCAAAACGGGATCCCCGTGGCTGGTCTATGATTTACCATCGCCGGAGAGTGGTCCCCATGGTACCACTCCATTTCAAATCCATGCATCCATTTCTAAAAGTCGTATGGCACCTTTTCGGAATTTTGGACGGATGTTGCACCTTGCACCATAGATGTTGCACCCTGTGGATATTGATTCTTCGGAAGGCCATAACTGTTGGCTCGTTTAGAGTTTCGGGAGCCATAACCAGTCAAAATGAAGATCTTTGCGAGTTCTACGGCTATGACCGCTAAAACCCGTCACTGGTTAGTTTCATACCCAAAAAATCTTATCCGAAACTCAATTGGGTCTTGGACGTTTTTTACCGTTCGTTCATTCGTCACGTGGATTTTTTCTGCAAAACGGGATCCCCGTGGCTGGTCTACGATTTACCATCACTGGAGAGTGGTTCCTCATGGTACCGCTCCATTTCAAATCCATGGATCCATTTCTAAAAGTCGTACGACACTTTTTCAGCATTTTGGACGGATGTTGCACCTTGCACCGTAGATGTTGCACCCTGTGGATGTTGATTCTTCGGAAGGCCATAACTGTTGGCTCGTTTATAGTTACGGTAGCCATAACCAGTCAAAACGAAGATCTCTATGAGTACTACGGCTATGACCGCTTTAAGCCGTCACTGGTTAGTTTCATACCCAAAAAATCTTATCCGAACCTCAATCGGGCCTTGGACGTTTTTTACCGTTCGTTCATTCGTCACGTGTATTTTTTCTGCAAAACGGGATCCCCGTGGCTGGTCTATGACTTACCATCGCCGGAGAGTGGTGCCTCATTGTACCGCTCCGTTTCAAATCCATGCATCCATTTCTAAAAGTCGTACGACACCTTTTCGACATTTTGGACGGATGTTGCACCTTGCGCCGTAGATGTTGCACCCTCTGGATATTGATTCTTCGGAAGGCCATAACTTTTGGCTCATTTAGAGTTATGGGAGCAATAACCAGTCAAAACGAAGATCTCTATGAGTTCTATGGCTATGACCGCTTTATTCCGTCACTGGTTAGTATCATACCCAAAAAATCTTATCCGTACTTCAATCGGGCCTTGGATGTTTCTTACCGTTCGTTCATTCGTTACGTGGATTTTTTCTGCAAAACGGGATCCCCGTGGCTGGTCTATGATTTACCATCGCCGAAGAGTGGATCCCCATGGTACCACTCCGTTTCAAATCCATGCATCCATTTCTAAAAGTCGTACGGCACTGTTTCGGCATTTTGGACGGATGTTGCACCTTGCACCGTAGATGTTGCACCCTTTGGATATTGATTCTTCGGAAGGCCATAACTGTTGGCTCGTTTAGAGTTACGGCAGCCATAACCAGTCAAAACGAAGAACTCTGCAAGTTCTATGGCTATGACCGCTTTAAGCCGTCACTGGTTAGCTTCATACTCAAAAAATCTTACCCGAAACTCAATTGGGTCTTGGACGTTTTTTACCGTTCGTTCATTCGTCACGTGGATTTTTTCTGCAAAACGGGATCCCCGTGGCTGGTCTACGATTTACCATCGCCGGAGAGTGGTGCCTCATGGTACCGCTCCGTTTCAAATCCATGGATTCATTTCTAAAAGTCGTACGACACTTTTTCAGCATTTTGGACGGATGTTGCACCTTGCACCGTAGATGTTGCACCCTGTGGATATTGATTCTTCGAAAGGCCATAACTGTTGGCTCGTTTAGAGTTACGGCAGCCATAACCAGGCAAAACAAAGATCTCTGTGATTTCTACGGCTATGACCGCTTTAAGCCGTCACTGGTTAGTTTCATACCCAGAAAATCTTATCCGAACCTCAATCGGGCCTTGGACGTTTTTTACCGTTCGTTCATTCGTCACGTGGATTTTTTCTGCAAAACGGGATCCCCGTGGCTGGTCTACGACTTACCATCGCCGGAGAGTGGTGCCTCATTGTACCGCTCCGTTTCAAATCCATGCATCCATTTCTAAAAGTCGTACGATACCTTTTCGCCATTTTGGACGGATGTTGCACCTTGCGCCGTAGATGTTGCACCCACTGGATATTGATTCTTCTGAAGGCCATAACTGTTTGCTCGTTTAGATTTACGGGAGCAATAACCAGTTAAAACGAAGATCTCTATGAGTTCTATGGCTATGACCTCTTTATGCCGTCACTGGTTAGTTTCATACCTAAAAAATCTTATCCGAACTCAATCGGGCCTTGGACGTTTTTTACCGTTCGTACATTCGTCAGTGTATTTTTTCTGCAAAACGGGATCCCCGTGGCTGGTCTACGATTTACCATCGCCGGAGAGTGGTGCCTCATGGTACCGCTCCGTTTCAAATCCATGCATCCATTTCTAAAAGTCATACGGCACTTTTTCGGCATTTTGGACGGATGTTGCACCATGCACCGTAAATGTTGCACCCTATGGATATTGATTCTTCGAAAGGCCATAACTGTTGGCTCGTTTAGATTTACGGTAGCCATAACCAGTCAAAGCGAAGATCTCTGTAAGTTCTACGGCTATGAACGCTTTAAGCCGTCACTGGTTAGCTTAATACCCAAAAACTCTTATCCGAAACTCAATCGGGTCTTGGACGTTTTTTACCATTCGTTCATTCGTCACGTGGATTTTTTATGCAAAACGGGATCCCCGTGGCTGGTCTACGATTTACCATCGCCGAAGAGTGGTGCCTCATGGTACCGCTCTGTTTCAAATCCATGCATCCATTTCTAAAAGTCATACGGCACTTTTTCGGCATTTTGGACGGATGTTGCACCTTGCACCGTAGATGTTGCACCCTGTGGATATTGATTCTTCGGAAGGCCATAACTGTTGGCTCGTTTAGAGTTACGGGAGCCATAACCAGTCAAAACGAAGATCTCTGTGAGTTCTACGGCTATGACCGCTTTAAGCCGTCACTGGTTAGATTCATACCCAAAAAATCTTATCTGAAACTCAATCGGGCCTTGGACGTTTTTTACCGTTCGTTCATTCGTCACGTGGATTTTTTCTGCAAAACGGCATCCCCGTGGCTGGTCTATGATTTACAATCGCTGGAGAGTGGTGCCCCACGGTACCGCTCCGTTTCAAATCCATGCATCCATTTCTAAAAGTTGTACGGCACATTTTCAGCATTTTGGACGGATGTTGCACCTTCCACTGTATATGTTGCACCCTATGGATATTGATTCTTCGGAAGGCCATAACTGTTGGCTCGTTTAGAGTTACGGGAGCCATAACCAGTCAAAACGAAGATCTCTGTGAGTTCTACGGCTATGACCGCTTTAAGCCGTCACTGGTTAGTTTCATACCCAAAAAATCTTATCCTAAACTCAATCGGGCCTTGGACCTTTTTTACCGTTCGTTCATTCGTCACGTGGATTTTTTCTGCAAAATGGGATCCCCGTGGCTGGTCTACGATTTACCATCGACAGAGAGTGGTGCCTCATGGTACCGCTGCGTTTTAAATCCATGCACCCATTTCTAAAAGTCATACGCCACTTTTTCGGCATTTTGGATGGATGTTGCACCTTACACCGTAGATGTTGCACCTTGTGGATATTGATTCTTCGGAAGGCCGTAACTGTTGGCTCGTTTAGAGTTACAGGAGCCATAAGCAGTCAAAACGAAGATCTCTGTGAGTTCTACGGCTATGACCGCTTTAAGCTGTCACTGGTTAGTTTCATACCCAAAAAATCTTATCCGAACCTCAATCGGGGCTTGGACGTTTTTTACCGTTCGTTCATTCGTCACGTGGATTTTTTCTACAAAACCGGATCCCCGTGGTTGGTATATGATTTACCATCGCCGGAGAGTGGCGCCCCATGGTACCGCTCCATTTCAAATCCATGCATCCATTTTTAAAAGTCGTACGCCACTTTTTCGGCATTTTGGACGGATGTTGCACCTTGCACCGTAGATGTTGCACCTTGTGGATATTGATTCTTCGGAAGGTCGTAACTGTTGGCTCGTTTAGAGTTACGGGAGCCATAACAAGTCAAAACGAAGATCTCTGTGAGTTCTACGGCTATGACCGCTTTAAGCCGTCACTGGTTAGCTTCATACCTAAAAAACTTATCCGAACCTCAATCGGGCCTTGGACGTTTTTTACCGTTCGTTCATTCGTCACGTGGATCTTTTCTGCAAAACGGGATCCCCGTGGCTGGTCTATGATTTACTATCGCCGGAGAGTGGTGCCCCACGGTACCGCTCCATTTCAAATCCATGCATCCATTTCTAAAAGTCGTACGGCACTGTTTCGGCATTTTGGACGGATGTTGCACCTTGCACCGTAGATGTTGCACCCTGTGGATATTGATTCTTCGGAAGGCCATAACTGTTGGCTCGTTTAGAGTTACGGCAGCCATAACCAGTCAAAACGAAGATCTTTGTGAGTTTTAGGGCTATGACTGCTTTAAGCCGTCACTTTTTAGTTTCATACCCAAAAAATCTTATCCGAAAATCAATCGGGACATGGACGTTTTTTACCGTTCGTTCATTCGTCACGTGGATTTTTTCTGCAAAACGGGATCCCCGTGGCTGGTCTATGATTTACCATCGCCGGAGAGTGGTGCCCCATGGTACCGCTCCGTTTCAAATCCATGCATCCATTTCTAAAAGTCGTACATCACTTTTTCGGCATTTTGGACGGATGTTGCACCTTCCACCGTAGATGTTGCACCTTGTGGATATTGATTCTTCGGAAGACCATAACTGTTGGCTCGTTTAGAGTTACGGGAGCCATAACCAGTCAAAATGAAGATCTTGTGAGTTCTACGGCTATGACCGCTTTAAGCCGTCAATATTTAGTTCCATACCCAAAAAATCTTATCCGAACCTCAATCGGGCCTTGGACGTTTTTTGTCGTTCGTTCATTCGTCACGTGGATTTTTTCTACAAAACGGGATCCCCGTGGCTGGTCTATGATTTACCATCGCCGGAGAGTGGTGCCCCATGGTACCGCTCCGTTTCAAATCCATGCATCCATTTCTAAAAGTCGTACGGCACTTTTTTGGCATTTTGGACGGATGTTGCACCTTGCACCATAGATGTTGCACCCTGTGGATATTGATTCTTCGGAAGGCCATAACTGTTGGCTCGTTTAGAGTTACGGGAGCCATAACCAGTCAAAACGAAGATCTTGTGAGTTCTACGGCTATGACCGCTTTAAGCCGTCACTATTTAGTTCCATACCCAAAAAATCTTATCCGAACCTCAATCGGGCCTTGGACGTTTTTTACCGTTCGTTCATTCGTCACGTGGATTTTTTCTACAAAACGGGATCCCCGTGGCTGGTCTATGATTTACCACCACCGAAGAGTGGTGCCCCATGGTACCGCTCCGTTTCAAATCTATGCATCCATTAATAAAAGTCGTACGGCACTTTTTCGGCATTTTGGACGGATGTTGCACCTTGCACCGTTGATGTTGCACCCTCTAGATATTTATTCTTCGGAAGGCCATAACAGTTGGCTCGTTTAGAGTTACGGCAGCCATAACCAGTCAAAACAAAGATCTCTGTGAGTTTTAGGGCTATGACTGCTTTAAGCCGTCACTTGTTAGTTTCATACCCAAAAAATCTTATCCGAAAATCAATCGGGACATGGACGTTTTTTACCGTTCGTTCATTCGTCACGTGGATTGTTTCTGCAAAACGGGATCCCCGTGGCTGGTCTATGATTTTCCATCGCCGGAGAGTGGTGCCACATGGTACCGCTCCGTTTCAAATCCATGCATCCATTTCTAAATGTCGTACAACACTGTTTCGGCATTTTGGATGGATGTTGCACCTTGCACCGTAGATGTTGCACACTGTGGATATTGATTCTTCGGAAGGCCATAACTGTTGGCTCATTTAGAGTTACGGGAGCCATAACCAGTCAAAACGAAGATCTCTGTATGTTCTACGGCTATGAATGCTTTAAGTTGTCACTGGTTAGCTTAATACCCAAAAAATCTTATCCGAACCTCATTCGGGCCTTGGACGTTTTTTACCGTTCGTTCATTCGTCACGTGGATTTTTCTTTAAAACGGGATCCCCGTGGCTGGTCTATGATTTACCATGGCCGGAGAGTGGTGCCCCATGGTACCGCTCCGTTTCAAATCCATGCATCCATTTATAAAAGTCGTACGACACTTTTTCGGCATTTTGGACGGATGTTGCACCTTGCACCGTAGATGTTCCACCCTGTGGATAGTGATTCTTCGGAAGGCCATAACTGTTGGCTCGTTTAGAGTTACGGGAGCCATAACCAGTCAAAATGAAGATCTTGTGAGTTCTACGGCTATGACCGCTTTAAGCCGTCACTATTTAGTTCCATACCCAAAAAATCTTATCCGTACCTCAATCGGACCTTGGACGTTTTTTACCGTTCGTTCATTCGTCACGTGGATTTTTTCTGCAAAACGGGATCCCCGTGGCTGGTTTATGATTTACCATCACCGAAGAGTGGTGCCCCATGGTACCGCTCCGTTTCAAATCCATGCATCCATTACTAAAATTCGTACGGCACTTTTTCGGCATTTTGGACGGATGTTGCACCTTGCACTGTAGATGTTGCACCCTCTGGATATTGATTCTTCGGAAGGCCATAACAGTTGGTTCGTTTAGAGTTACGGCAGCCATAACCAGTCAAAACGAAGATCTCTGTGAGTTCTATGGCTATGACTACTTTAAGCCGTCACTTGTTAGTTTCATACCCAAAAAATCTTATTCGAACCTCAATCGGGCCTTGGACGTTTTTTTACCGTTCGTTCATTCGTCACGTGGATTTTTTCTACAAAACGGGATCCCCGTGGCTGGTCTATGATTTTCCATCGCCGTAGAGTGGTGCCCCATGGTACCGCTCCGTTTCAAATCCTTGCATCCATTTTTAAATGTCGTACAGCACTGTTTCGGCATTTTGGATGGATGTTGCACCTTGCACCGTAGATGTTGCACCCTGTGGATATTGATTCTTCGGAAGGCCATAACTGTTGGCTCGTTTAAAATTACAGCAGCCATAACCAGTCAAAACGAAGATCTCTGTAAGTTCTACGGCTATGACCGCTTTAAGTTGTCACTGGTTAGCTTAATACCCAAAAAATCTTATCCAAAATTCAATCGGTCCTTGGACGTTTTTTACCGTTCGTTCATTCGTCACGTGGATTTTTTCTGCAAAACGGGATCCCCGTGGCTGGTCTATGATTTACCATCGCCGGAGAGTGGTGCCCCATGGTACCGCTCTGTTTCAAATCCATGCATCCATTTCTAAAATTCGTATGTCACTTTTTCCGCATTTTGGACGGATGTTGCACCTTCCACCGTAGATGTTGCATACTGTGGATATTGATTCTTCGAAATGCCATAACTGTTGGCTCGTTTAGAGTTATGGGAGCCATAACCAGTCAAAACGAAGCTCTTTGTGAGTTCTACGGCTATGACCACTTTAAGCCGTCACTGGTTAGTTTCATACCCAAAAAATCTTATCCGAACCTCAATCATGCCTTGGACGTTTTTTACCGTTCGTTCATTCGTCACGTGGATTTTTTCTGCAAAACGGGATCCCCATGGCTGGTCTATGATTTATCATCGCCAGAGAGTGGTGCCCCGTGGTACCGCTCCGTTTCAAATCCATGCATCCATTTCTAAAAGTCGTACGTCACTTTTTCGGCATTTTGGACGGATGTTGTACATTCCACCGTAGATGTTGCACCCTGTGGATATTGATTCTTCGGAAGGCCATAACTGTTAGCTCGTTTAGAGTTACGGGAGCCATAACAAGTCATAACGAAGATTTTTGTGAGTTCTACGGCTATGACGGCTTTAGGCCGTCACTGGTTACTTTCATACCCAAATAATCTTATCCGAACCTCAATCGGGCCTTGGACGTTTTTTACCGTTCGTTCATTAGTCACGTGAATTTTTTCTACAAAACGGGATCCCCGTGGCTGGTCTATGATTTACCATGGCCGGAGAGTGGTGCCCCATGGTACCGCTCCGTTTCAAATCCATGCATCCATTTCTAAAAGTCGTACGGCACTTTTTCGGCATTTTGGACGGATGTTGCACCTTGCACCGTAGATGTTGCACCCTGTGGATATTGATTCTTCGGAAGGCCATAACTGTTGGCTCGTTTTGAGTTACGGGAGCGATAACCAGTCAAAATGAAGATCTTGTGAGTTCTACGGCTATGACCGCTTTAAGCCGTCACTATTTAGTTCCATACCCAAAAAATCTTATCCGTACCTCAATCGGGCCTTGGACGTTTTTTACCGTTCGTATATTCGTCACGTGGATTTTTTCTGCAAAACGGTATCCCCGTGGCTGGTCTATGATTTACCATCACCGAAGAGTGGTGCCCCATGGTACCGCTCCGTTTCAAATCCATGCATCCATTACTAAAAGTCGTACGGCACTTTTTCGGCATTTTGGACGGATGTTGCACCTTGCACCATAGATGTTGCACCCTATGGGTATTGATTCTTTGGAAAGCCATAACAGTTGGCTCGTTTAGAGTTACGGCAGCCATAACCAGTCAAAACGAAGATCTCTGTGAGTTCTATGGCTATGACTACTTTAAACCGTCACTGGTTAGGTTCATACCCAAAAAATCTTATTCGAACCTCAATCGGGCCTTGGACGTTTTTTACCGTTCGTTCATTCGTCACGTGGATTTTTTCTACAAAACGGGATCCCCGTGGCTGGTCTATGATTTTCCATCGCCGGAGAGTGGTGCCCCATGGTACCGCTCCGTTTCAAATCCATGCATCCATTTCTAAAAGTCGTACAGCACTGTTTCGGGATTTTGGACGGATGTTGCACCTTGCACCGTAGATGTTGCACCCTGTGGATATTGATTCTTTGGAAGGCCATAACTGTTGGCTCGTTTAAAATTACAGCAGCCATAACCAGTCAAAACGAAGCTCTTTGTGAGTTCTACGGCTATGACCGCTTTAAGCCGTCACTGGTTAGTTTCATACCCAAAAAATCTTATCCGGACCTCAATCGGGCCTTGGACGTTTTTTACCGTTCGTTCATTCGTCACGTGGATTTTTTCTGCAAAACGGGATCCCCGTGGCTGGTCTATGATTTAGCATCGCCGGAGAGTGGTGCCCCATGGTACCGCTCCGTTTCAAATCCATGCATCCATTTCTAAAAGTCGTATGTCACTTTTTCGGCATTTTGGATGGATGTTGCACCTTCCACCGTAGATGTTGCATACTGTGGATATTGATTCTTCGAAAGGCCATAACTGTTGGCTCGTTTAGAGTTACGGGAGCCATAACTAGTCAAAACGAAGCCCTCTGTGAGTTCTACGGCTATGACCACTTTAAGCCGTCACTGGTTAGTTTCATACCCAAAAAATCTTATCCGAACCTCAATCGGGCCTTGGACGTTTTTTACCGTTCGTTCATTCGTCACGTGGATTTGTTCTGCAAAACGGGATCCCCGTGGCTGGTCTATGATTTACCATCGCTAGAGAGTGGTGCCCCATGGAACCGCTCCGTTTCAAATCCATGCATCCATTTCTAAAAGTCGTACGTCACTTTTTCGGCATTTTGGACGGATGTTGCACCTTCCCCCGTAGATGTTGCACCCTGTGGATATTGATTCTTCGGAAGGCCATAACTGTTAGCTCGTTTAGAGTTACGGGAGACATAACCAGTCATAACGAAGATCTCTGTGAGTTCTACGGCTATGACGGCATTAGGCCGTCACTGGTTAGTTTCAAATCCAAATAATCTTATCCGAACCTCAATCGGGACTTGGACGTTTTTTACCGTTCGTTCATTGGTCACGTGGATTTTTTCTACAAAACGGGATCCCTGAGGCTGGTCTATGATTTACCATGGCCGGAGAGTGGTGCCGCATGGTACCGCTCTATTTCAAATCCATGCATCCATTTCTAAAAGTCGTACGACACTTTTTCGGCAGTTTGGACGGATGTTGCACCTTGCACCGTAGATGATGCACCCTGTTGATATTGATTCTTCGGAAGGCCATAACTGTTGGCTCATTTAGAGTTATGGCAGCCATTACCAGTCAAAACGAAGATCTCTGCGAGTTCTATGGCTATGACCGCTTTAAGCCATCACTGGTTAGCTTCATACCTACAAAATCTTATCTGAAACTCAATCGGGCCTTGGACGTTTTTTATTGTTCGTTCATTCGTCACGTGGATTTTTTCTGCAAAATGGGATCCCCGTGTCTGGTCTATGATTTACCATCGCCGGAGAGTGGTGCCCCATGGTACCGCTCCGTTTCAAATCCATGCATCCATTTCTAAAAGTCGTACGGCACTTTTTTGGCATTTTGGACGGATGTTGCACCTTGCACCGTAGATGTTGCACCCTGTGGATATTGATTCTTCGGAAGGCCATAACTGTTGGCTCATTTAGAGTTACGGGAGCCATAACCAGTCAAAACGAAGATCTTGTGAGTTCTACGGCTATGACCGCTTTAAGCCGTCACTATTTAGTTTCATACCCAAAAAATCTTATCCGAACCTCAATCGGGCCTTGGACGTTTTTTACCGTTCGTTCATTCGTCACGTGAATTTTTTCTGCAAAACGGGATCCCCGTGGCTGGTCTATGATTTACCATCACCGGAGAGTGGTGCCCGATGGTACCGCTCCATTTCAAATCCATGCATCCATTACTAAAAGTCGTACGGCACTATTTCGGCATTTTGGACGGATGTTGCGCCTTGCATCGTAGATGTTGCACCCTCTGGATATTGATTCTTCGGAAGGCCATAACAGTTGGCTCGTTTAGAGTTACGGCATCCATAACCAGTCAAAACGAAGATCTCTGTGAGTTCTATGGCTATGACAGCTTTAAGCCGTCACTGGTTAGTTTCATACCCAAAAAATCTTATCCGAACCTCAATCGGGCCTTGGACGTTTTTTACCGTTCGTTCATTCGTCACGTGGATTTTTTCTGCAAAACGGGATCCCCGTGGCTGGTCTATGATTTACTATCGCCAGAGAGTGGTGCCCCACGGTACCGCTCCTTTTCAAATCCATGCATCCATTTCTAAAAGTCGTACGGCACTGTTTCGGCATTTTGGACGGATGTTGCACCTTGCACCGTAGATGTTGCACCCTGTGGATATTGATTCTTCGGAAGGCCATAATTGTTGGCTCGTTTAAAATTACGACAGCCATAACCAATCAAAACGAAGATCTCTGTAAGTTCTACGGCTATGACCGCTTTAAGTCGTCACTGGTTAGCTTAATACCCAAAAAATCTTATCCGAAACTCAATCGGTCCTTGGACATTTTTTACCGTTCGTTCATTCGTCACGTGGATTTTTTCTGCAAAACGGGATCCCCGTGGCTGGTCTATGATTTACCATCGCCGGAGAGTGGTGCCCCATTGTAACGCTCCGTTTCAAATCCATGCATCCATTTCTAAAAGTCGTACGTCACTTTTTCGGCATTTTGGACGAATGTTGCACCTTCCACCGTAGATGTTGCACACTGTGGATATTGATTCTTCGAAAGGCCATAACTGTTGGCTCGTTTAGAGTTACGGGAGCCATAACTAGTCAAAACGAAGCTCTCTATGAGTTCTACGGCTATGACCGCTTTAAGCCGTCACTGGTTAGTTTCATACCCAAAAAATCTTATCTGAACCTTAATCGGACCTTGGACGTTTTTTACCGTTCGTTCATTCGTCATGTGGATTTTTTCTGCAAAACGGTATCCCCGTGGCTGGTCTATGATTTACCATCGTCGGAGAGTGGTGCCCCATGGTACCGCTCCGTTGCAAATCCATGCATCTATTTCTAAAAGTCGTACGTCACTTTTTCGGCATTTTGGACGGATGTTGCACCTTCCACTGTAGATGTTGCACCCTGTGGATATTGATTCTTCAGAAGGCCATAACTATTAGCTCGTTTAGAGTTACGGGAGCCATAACTAGTCATACCCAAATAATCTTATCCGAACCTCAATCGGGAGCCATAACTAGTTCTACGGCCATGACGGCTTTAGGCTGTCACTGGTTAGTTTCATACCCAAATAATCTTATCCGAACCTCAATCGGGACTTGGACGTTTTTTACCGTTCGTTCATTTGCCACGTGGATTTTTTCTACAAAACAGGATCCCCGTGGCTATTCTATGATTTACCATGGCCGGAGAGTGGTGCCCATGGTACCGCTCCGTTTCAAATCCATGCATCCATTTCTAAAAGTCGTACGGCACTTTTTCGGCATTTTGGACGGATGTTGCACCTTGCACCGTAGATGTTGCACCCTATGGATATTGATTCTTCGGAATGCCATAACTGTTGGCTCGTTTAGAGTTGCGGGAGCCATAACCAGTCAAAACGAAGATCTCTGTGAGTTCTACGGCTATGACCGCTTTAAGCCGTCACTGGTTGGTTTCATACCCAAATAATCTTATCTGAAACTCAATCAGGCCTTGGACGTTTTTTACCGTTCGTTCATTCGTCACGTGGATTTTTTCTGCAAAACGGGATCACCGTGGCTGGTCTACAATTTACCATCGTCGGAGAGTGGTGCCCCATGGTACAGCTCCGTTTCAAATCCATGCATCCATTTCTAAAAGTCGTACGGCACTTTTTCGGCATTTTGGACGGATGTTGCACCTTGCACCGTAGATGTTGCACCCTGTGGATATTGATTCTTCGGAAGGCCATAACTGTTGGCTCGTTTAGAGTTACTGGAGCCATAACCCGTAAAAATGAAGATCTCTGTGTGTTATACGGCTATGACCACTTTAAGCCGTCACTGGTTAGTTTCATGCCCAAAAAATCTTATCCGAACCTCAATCGGGCCTTGGACGTTTTTTACCGTTCGTTCATTCATCACGTGGATTTTTTCTGCAAAACGGGATCCCCGTGGCTGGTCTATGATTTACCATTGCCGGAGAGTGGTGCCCCATGGTACCGCTCCGTTTCAAATCCATGCATCCATTTCTAAAAGTTGTACGGCAATGTTTCGGCATTTTGGACGAATGTTGCACCTAGCACCGTAGATGTTGGACCCTATGGATATTGATTCTTCGGAAGACCATAACTGTTGGCTCGTTTAGAGTTACGGTAGCCATAACCAGTCAAAACAAAGATTTCTGCGAGTTCTACGGCTATGACCGCTTTAAGCCATCACTGGTTAGCTTCTTACCTAAAAAATCTTATCCGAAACTCAATCGGGCCTTGGACGTTTTTTACCGTTCGTTCATTCAACATGTGGATTTTTTCTGCAAAACGGGATCCCCGTGGCTGGTCTATGATTTACCATCGCTGGAGAGTGGTGCCCCATGGTACCGCTCCATTTCAAATCCATGCATCCATTTATAAAAGTCGTACGGTACTTTTTCGGCATTTTGGACGGATGTTGCACCTTCCACCGTAGATGTTGCACCCTGTGGATATTGATTCTTCGGAAGGCCATAACTGTTGGCACGTTTAGAGTTACAGCAGCCATAACCAGTCAAAACAAAGATCTCTGTGAGTACTACGGCTATGATAGCTTTAAGTCGTCACTGGTTATTTTCATACCCAAAAAATCTTATCCAAAACTCAATCGGGCCTTGGACGTTTTTTACCGTTCGTTCATTCGTCACGTGGATTTTTTCTGCAAAACGGGATCCCCGTGGCTGGTCTATGATTTACCATCGCCGGAGAGTGGTGCCCCATTGTACCGCTCCGTTTCAAATCCATGCATCCATTTCTAAAAGTCGTACGGCAATTTTTCGGCATTTTGGACGGATGTTGCACCTTGCACCGTAGATTTTGCACTCTATGGATATTGATTCTTTGGAAGGCCATAACTGTTGGCTCGTTTAGAGTTAGGAAGCCATAACCAGTCAAAACGAAGATCTCTGTGAGTTCTATGGCTATGACCGCTTTAAGCCGTCACTGGTAAGTTTCACACCCAAAAAATCATATCCGAAACTCAATCGGGCCTTGGACGTTTTTTACCGTTCGTTCATTCGTCACGTGGATTTTTTCTGCAAAACGGGATCCCCGTGGTTGGTCTATGATTTACCATTGCCAGAGAGTGGTGCCCCATCGTACCGCTCCGTCTCAAATCCATGCATCCATTTCTAAAATTCTTACGGCACATTTTCGGCATTTTGGACGGATGTTGCATCTTCCACCGTAGATGTTGCACCCTGTGGATATTGATTCTTCGGAAGGCCATAACTCTTGGCTCGTTTAGAGTTACGGGAGCCATAAACAGTCAAAATGAAGATCTCTGTGAGTTCTACGGGTATGACCGCTTTAAGCCGTCACTGGTTAGTTTCATACCTAAAAAATATTATCCGAAACTCAATCGGTCCTTGGACGTTTTTTACCGTTCGTTCATTCGTCACGTGGATTTTTTCTGCAAAACGGGATCCCCATGGCTGGTCTATGATTTACCATCGCCGGAGAGTGGTGCCCCATGGTACCGCTCCGTTTCAAATCCATGCATCCATTTCTAAAGGTCGTACGGCACTTTTTTGGCATTTTGGACGGATGTTGCACCTTGCACCGTAGATGTTGCACCCTATGGATATTGATTCTTCGGAAGGCCATAACTGTTGGCTCGTTTAAAATTACGGCAGCCATAACCAGTCAAAACGAAGATCTCTGTAAGTTCTACGGCTATGACCGCTTTAAGTCGTCACTGGTTAGCTTAATACCCAAAAAATCTTATCCGAAACTCAATCGGTCCTTGGACATTTTTTACCGTTCGTTCATTCGTCACGTGGATTTTTTCTGCAAAACGGGATCCCCGTGGCTGGTCTATGATTTACCATCACCAGAGAGTGGTGCCCCATGGTACCGCTTCGTTTCAAATCCATGCATCCATTTCTAAAAGTCGTACGTCACTTTTTCGGCATTTTGGACGAATGTTGCACCTTCCACCGTAGATGTTGCACACTGTGGATATTGATTCTTCGAAAGGCCATAACTGTTGGCTCGTTTAGAGTTACGGGAGCCATAACCAGTCAAAACGAAGCTCTCTGTGAGTTCTACGGCTATGACCGCTTTAAGCCGTCACTGGTTAGTTTAATACCCAAAAAATCTTATCCGAACCTCAATCGGACCTTGGACGTTTTTTACCGTTCGTTCATTCGTCACATGGATTTTTTCTGCAAAACGGGATCCCCGTGGCTGGTCTATGATTTACCATCGCCGGAGAGTGGTGCCCCATGGTACCGCTCCGTTTCAAATCCATGCATCCATTTCTAAAAGTCGTACGTCACTTTTTCGGCATTTTGGACGGATGTTGCACCTTGCACCGTAGATGTTGCACCCTATGGATATTGATTCTTCGGAAGGACTTAACTGTTGGCTCGTTTAAAATTACGGCAGCCATAACTAGTCAAAACGAAGATCTCTGTAAGTTCTACGGCTATGACCGCTTTAAGTCGTCACTGGTTAGCTTAATACCCAAAAAATCTTATCTGAAACTCAATCGGTCCTTGGACGTTTTTTACCGTTCGTTCATTCGTCACGTGGATTTTTTCTGCAAAATGGGATCCCCGTGGCTGGTCTATGATTTACCATCACCGAAGAGTGGTGCCCCATGGTACCGCTCAGTTTCAAATCCATGCATCCATTTCTAAAAGTCGTACGGCACTTTTTCGGCATTTTGGACGGATGTTGCACCTTGCACCGTAGATGTTGCACCCTATGGATATTGATTCTTTGGAAGGCCATAACTGTTGGCTCATTTAGAGTTACGGCAGCCATAACCAGTCAAAAGGAAGATCTCTGCGAGTTCTACGGCAATGACCGCTTTAAGCCATCACTGGTTAGCTTCATACCTAAAAAAGCTTATCTGAAACTCAATCGGGCCTTGGACGATTTTTACTGTTCGTTCATTCGTCATGTGGATTTTTTCTGCAAAACGGGATCCCCGTGGCTGGTCTACGATTTACCATCGCCAGAGAGTGGTGCCCCATGGTACCGCTCCGTTTCAAATCCATGCATCCATTTCTAAAAGTCGTACGGCACTGTTTCGGCATTTTGTACGGATGTTGCACCTTGCACCGTAGATGTTGCACCCTGTGGATATTGATTCTTCGGAAGGCCATAACTGTTGGCTCGTTTAAAATTACGGCAGCCATAACCAGTCAAAACGAAGATCTCTGTATGTTCTACGGCTATGACCGCTTTAAGTCGTCACTGGTTAGCTTAATACCCAAAAAATCTTATCCGAAACTCAATCGGTCCTCGGACGTTTTTTACCGTTCGTTCATTCGTCACGTGGATTTTTTCTGCAAAACGGGATCCCAGTGGCTGGTCTATGATTTACCATCGCCGGAGAGTGGTGCCCCATGGTACCGCTCCGTTTCAAATCCATGCATCCATTTCTAAAAGTCGTACGGCACTTTTTCGGCATTTTGGACGGATGTTTCACCTTGCACCGTAGATGTTGCACCCTGTGGATATTGATTATTCTGAAGGCCATAACTGTTGGCTCGTTTAGAGTTACGGAAGCCATAACCAGTCAAAACGAAGATCTTTGTGAGTTCTATGGCTATGACTGCTTTAAGCCGTCATTGGTAAGTTTCATACCCAAAAAATCATATCCGAAACTCAATCGGGCCTTGGACGTTTTTTACCGTTCATACATTCGTCACATGGATTTTTTCTGCAAAACGGGATCCCCGTGGTTGGTCTATGGTTTACCATTGCCAGAGAGTGGTGCCCGTACCGCTCCGTCTCAATTCCCTGCATCCATTTCTAAAAGTCTTACGGCACTTTTTTGGCATTTTGGACGGATGTTGCACCTTCCACCGTAGATGTTGCACCCTGTGGATATTGATTCTTCGTAAGGCCATAACTCTTGGCTCGTTTAGAGTTATGGGAGCCATAACCAGTCAAAACAAAGATCTCTGTGATTTCTACGGCTATGACCACTTTAAGCCGTCACTGGTTAGTTTCATACCCAAAAAATCTTATCCGAAACTCAATCGGGCCTTTGACGTTTTTTACCGTTCGTTCATTCGTCACGTGGATTTTTTTTGCAAAACGGGATCCCCGTGGCTGGTCTATGATTTACCATCGCCGGAGAGTGGTGCCCCATGGTACCGCTCCGTTTCAAATCCATGCATCCATTTCTAAAAGTCGTACGGCACTTTTTCGGCATTTTGGACGGATGTTGCACCTTGCACCGTAGATGTTGCACTCTGTGGATATTGATTCTTCGGAAGGCCATAACTGTTGGCTCATTTAGAGTTACGGCAGCCATAACCAGTCAAAACGAAGATCTTTGTAAGTTCTACGGCTATGACCGCTTTAACCCGTCACTGGTTAGTTTCATACCCAAAAAATCTTATCCGAAACTCAATCGGTCCTTGGACGTTTTTTACCGTTCGTTCATTCGTCACGTGGATTATTTATGCAAAATGGGATCCCCATGGCTGGTCTATGATTTACCATCGCCGGAGAGTGGTGCCCCAAGGTACCGCTCCGTTTCAAATCCATGCATCCATTTCTAAAAGTCGTACGGCACTTTTTCGGCATTTTGGACGGATGTTGCACCTTGCACCGTAGATGTTGCACCCTGTGGATATTGATTCTTCGGAAGGCCATAACTGTTGGCTCGTTTAGAGTTACGGAAGCCATAACCAGTCAAAACGAAGATCTTTGTGAGTTCTATGGCTATGCCTGCTTTAAGCCGTCACTGGTAAGTTTCATACCCAAAAAATCATATCCGAAACTCAATCGGGCCTTGGACGTTTTTTACCGTTCGTACATTCGTCACGTGGATTTTTTCTGCAAAACGGGATCCCCGTGGTTGGTCTATGATTTACCATTGCCAAAGAGTGGTGCCCCATGGTACCGCTCCGTCTCAAATCCCTGCATCGATTTCTAAAAGTCTTACGGCACTTTTTTGGCATTTTGGATGGATGTTGCACCTTCCACCGTAGATGTTGCACCCTGTGGATATTGATTCTTCGGAAGGCCATAACTCTTGGCTCGTTTAGAGTTACGGGAGCCATAACCAGTCAAAACCAAGATCTCTGTGATTTCTACGGCTATGACCGCTTTAAGCCGTCACTGGTTAGTTTCATACCCAAAAAATCTTATCCGAAACTCAATCGGGCCTTTGACGTTTTTTACCGTTCGTTCATTCGTCACGTGGATTTTTTTTGCAAAACGGGATCCCCGTGGCTGGTCTATGATTTACCATCGCCGGAGAGTGGTGCCCCATGGTACCGCTCCGTTTCAAATCCATGCATCCATTTCTAAAAGTCGTACGGCACTTTTTCGGCATTTTGGACGGATGTTGCACCTTGCACCGTAGATGTTGCACCCTGTGGATATTGATTCTTCGGAAGGCCATAACTGTTGGCTCATTTAGAGTTACGGCAGCCATAACCAGTCAAAACGAAGATCTTTGTAAGTTCTACGGCTATGACCGCTTTAAGTCGTCACTGGTTAGCTTAATACCCAAAAAACTTATTTGAAACACAATCGGTCCTTAGACGTTTTTTACCGTTCGTTCATTCGTCACGTGGATTTTTTCTGCAAAACGGGATCCCCGTGGTTGGTCTATGATTTACAATCGCCGGAGAGTGGTGCCCCATGGTACCGCTCCGTTTCAAATCCATGCATCCATTTCTAAATGTCGTATGGCACTTTTTCGGCATTTTGGACGGATGTTGCACCTTGCACCGTAGATGTTGCACCCTGTGGATATTGATTCTTCGGAAGGCCATAACTGTTGGCTCGTTTAAAGTTACGGCAGCCATAACTAGTCAAAACGAAGATCTCTATAAGTTCTACGGCTATGACCGCTTTATGTCGTCACTGGTTAGCTTAATACCCAAAAAATCTTATCCAAAACTCAATCGGTCCTTGGACGTTTTTTACCGTTCGTTCATTCGTCACGTGGATTTTTTCTGCAAAACGGGATCCCCGTGGATGGTCTATGATTTACCATCGCCGGAGAGTGGTGCCCCAAGGTACCGCTCCGTTTCAAATCCATGCATCCATTTCTAAAAGTCGTACGGCACTTTTTCGGCATTCTGGACGGATGTTGCACCTTGCACCGTAGATGTTGCACCCTGTGGATATTGATTCTTCGGAAGGCCATAACTGTTGGCTCGTTTAGAGTTACGGAAGCCATAACAAGTCAAAACGAAGATCTCTTTGAGTTCTATGGCTATGACTGCTTTAAGCCGTCACTGGTATTTTTCATACCCAAAAAATCATATCCGAAACTCAATCGGGCCTTGGACGTTTTTTACCGTTCGTTCATTCGTCACGTGGATTTTTTCTGCAAAACGGGATCCCCATGGTTGGTCTATGATTTACCATTGCCAGAGAGTGGTGCCTTATGGTACCGCTCCGTCTCAAATCCATGCATCCACTTCTAAAAGTCTTACGGCACTTTTTCGGCATTTTGGATGGATGTTGCACCTTCCACCGTAGATGTTGCACCCTGTGGATATGGATTCTTCGGAAGGCCATAACTCTTGGCTCGTTTAGAGTTACGGGAGCCATAACTAGTCAAAACGAAGATCTCTGTGAGTTCTACGGCTATGACCGCTTTAAGCCGTCACTGGTTAGTTTCATACCCAAAAAATCTTATCCGAAACTCAATCGGGCCTTTGACTTTTTTACCGTTCGTTCATTCGTCACGTGGATTTTTTTTGCAAAACGGGATCCCCGTGGCTGGTCTATGATTTACCATCGCTGGAGAGTGGTGCCCCATGGTACCGCTCCATTTCAAATCCATGCATCCATTTCTAAAAGTCGTACGTCAATTTTTCGGCATTTTGGACGAATGTTGCACCTTCCACCGTAGATGTTGAACACTGTGGATATTGGTTCTTCGAAAGGCCATAACTGCTGGCTCGTTTAGAGTTACGGGAGCCATAACCAGTCAAAACGAAGCTCTCTGTGAGTTCTACGGCTATGACCGCTTTAAGCCGTCACTGGTTAGTTTAATACCCAAAAAATCTTATCCGAACCTCAATCGGACCTTGGACGTTTTTTACCGTTCGTTCATTCGTCACGTGGATTTTTTCTGCAAAACAGGATCCCCGTGGCTGGTCTATGATTTACCATCGCCGGAGAGTGGTGCCCCATGGTACCGCTCCGTTTCAAATCCATGCATCCATTTCTAAAAGTCGTACGTCACTTTTTCGGCATTTTGGATGGATGTTGCACCTTGCACCGTAGATGTTGCACCCTGTGGATATTGATTCTTCGGAAGGCCATAACTGTTGGCTCGTTTAAAATTACGGCAGCCAAATCCTGTCAAAACGAAGATCTCTGTAAGTTCTACGGCTATGACCGCTTTAAGTCGTCACTGGTTAGCTTAATACCCAAAAAATCTTATCCGAAACTCAATCGGTCCTTGGACGTTTTTTACCGTTCGTTCATTCGTCACGTGGATTTTTTTTGCAAAACGGGATCCCCGTGGCTGGTCTACGATTTACCATCGCCGGAGAGTGGTGCCCCATGGTACCGCTCCGTTTCAAATCCATGCATCCATTTCTAAAAGTCGTACGGCACTGTTTCGGCATTTTGTACGGATGTTGCACCTTGCACCGTAGATGTTGCACCCTGTGGATATTGATTCTTCGGAAGGCCATAACTGTTGGCTCGTTTAGAGTTACGGAAGCCATAACCAGTCAAAACGAAGATCTCTGCGAGTTCTACGGCTATGACCGCTTTAAGTCATCACTGGTTAGCTTAATACCTAAAAAATCTTATCTGAAACTCAATCGGGCCTTGGACGTTTTTTACTGTTCATTCATTCGTCACGTGGATTTTTTTTGCAAAACGGGATCCCCGTGGCTGGTCTATGATTTACCATCGCCGGAGAGTGGTGCCCCATGGTACCGCTCCGTTTCAAATCCATGCATCCATTTCTAAAAGTCGTACGTCACTTTTTCGGCATTTTGGACGGATGTTGCCCTTGCACCGTAGATGTTGCACCCTGTGGATATTGATTCTTCGGAAGGCCATAACTGTTGGCTTGTTTAAAATTACGGCAGCCATAACCAGTCAAAACGAAGATCTTTGTAAGTTCTATGGCTATGACCGCTTTAAGTCGTCACTGGTTAGCTTAATACCCAAAAAATCTTATCCGAAACTCAATCGGTCCTTGGATGTTTTTTACCGTTCGTTCATTCGTCACGTGGATTTTTTTTGCAAAACGGGATCCCCGTGGCTGGTCTATGATTTACCATCGCCGGAGAGTGGTGCCCCATGGTACCGCTCCATTTCAAATCCGTGCATCCATTTCTAAAAGTCGTACGGCACTTTTTCGGCATTTTGGACGGATGTTGCACCTTGCACCGTAGATGTTGCACCCTGTGGATATTGATTCTTCGGAAGGCCATAACTGTTGGCTCGTTTAGAGTTACGGAAGCCATAACCAGTCAAAACGAAGATCTCTGCGAGTTCTACGGCTATGACCGCTTTAAGTCATCACTGGTTAGCTTAATACCTAAAAAATCTTATCTGAAACTCAATCGGGCCTTGGACGTTTTTTACTGTTCATTCATTCGTCACGTGGATTTTTTTTGCAAAACGGGATCCCCGTGGCTGGTCTATGATTTACCATCGCCGGAGAGTGGTGCCCCATGGTACCGCTCCGTTTCAAATCCATGCATCCATTTCTAAAAGTCGTACGTCACTTTTTCGGCATTTTGGACGGATGTTGCCCTTGCACCGTAGATGTTGCACCCTGTGGATATTGATTCTTCGGAAGGCCATAACTGTTGGCTTGTTTAAAATTACGGCAGCCATAACCAGTCAAAACGAAGATCTTTGTAAGTTCTATGGCTATGACCGCTTTAAGTCGTCACTGGTTAGCTTAATACCCAAAAAATCTTATCCGAAACTCAATCGGTCCTTGGATGTTTTTTACCGTTCGTTCATTCGTCACGTGGATTTTTTTTGCAAAACGGGATCCCCGTGGCTAGTCCATGATTTACCATCGCCGGAGAGTGGTGCCCCATGGTACCGCTCCGTTTCAAATCCGTGCATCCATTTCTAAAAGTCGTACGACACTTTTTCGGCATTTTGGACGGATGTTGCACCTTGCACCGTAGATGTTGCACCCTGTGGATATTGATTCTTCGGAAGGCCATAACTGTTGGCTCGTTTAGAGTTACGGAAGTCATAACTAGTCAAAACGAAGATCTCTGCGAGTTCTACGGCTATGACCGCTTTAAGTTATCACTGGTTAGCTTCATACCTAAAAAATCTTATCTGAAACTCAATCGGGCCTTGGACGTTTTTTACTGTTCGTTCATTCGTCACGTGGATTTTTTCTGCAAAACGGGATCCCCGTGGCTGGTCTATGATTTACCATCGCCGGAGAGTGGTGCCCCATGGTACCGCTCCGTTTCAAATCCATGCATCCATTTCTAAAAGTCGTACGTCACTTTTTCGGCATTTTGGACGGATGTTGCACCTTGCACCGTAGATGTTGCACCCTGTGGATATTGATTCTTTGGAAGGCCATAACTTTTGGCTCGTTTAAAATTATGGCAGCCATAACCAGTCAAAACGAAGATCTCTGTAAGTTCTACGGCTATGACCACTTTAAGTCGTCACTGGTTAGCTTAATACCCAAAAAATCTTATCCGAAACTCAATCGGTCCTTGGACGTTTTTTACCGTTCGTTCATTCGTCACGTTGATTTTTTCTGCAAAACGGGATCCCCGTTGCTGGTCTATGACTTACCATCGCCGGAGAGTGGTGCCCCGTGGTACCGCTCCGTTTCAAATCCATGCATCCATTTCTAAAAGTCGTACGGCACTGTTTCGGCATTTTGGACGGATGTTGCACTGTAGATGTTGCACCCTGTGGATATTGATTCTTCGGAAGGCCATAACTGTTGGCTCGTTTAAAATTACGGCAGCCATAAACAGTCAAAACAAAGATCTCTGTAAGTTCTACGGCTATGACCGCTCTAAGTCGTCACTGGTTAGCTTAATACCCAAAAAATCTTATCCGAAACTCAATCGGTCCTTGGACGTTTTTTACCGTTCGTTCATTCGTCACGTGGATTTTTTCTGCAAAATGGGATCCCCGTGGCTGGTCTATGATTTACCATCGCCGGAGAGTGGTGCCCCATGGTACCGCTCCGTTTCAAATCCATGCATCCATTTCTAAAAGTCGTACGACACTTTTTCGGCATTTTGGACGGATGTTGCACCTTGCACCGTAGATGTTGCACCCTGTGGATATTGATTCTTCGGAAGGCCATAACTGTTGGCTCGTTTAGAGTTACGGAAGCCATAACCAGTCAAAACAAAGATCTTTGTGAGTTCTATGGCTATGACTGCTTTAAGCCGTCACTGGTAAGTTTCATACCCAAAAAATCATATCCGAAACTCAATCGGGCCTTGGACGTTTTTTACCGTTCGTTCATTCGTCACGTGGATTTTTTCTGCAAAATAGGATCCCCGTGGTTGGTCTATGATTTACCATCGCCAGAAAGTGGTGCCCTATGGTACCGCTCCGTTTCAAATCCATGCATCCATTTCTAAAAGTCGTACGTCACTTTTTCGGCATTTTGGATGGATGTTGCACCTTCCACCGTAGATGTTGCACCCTGTGGATATTGATTCTTCGGAAGGCCATAACTCTTGGTTCGTTTAGAGTTACGGGAGCCATAACCAGTCAAAATGAAGATCTCTATGAGTTCTATGGCTATGACCGCTTTAAGCCGTCACTGGTTAGTTTCATACCCAAAAAATCTTATCCGAACCTCAATCGGGCCTTTGATGTTTTTTACCGTTCGTTCATTCGTCACGTGGATTTTTTTTGCAAAACAGGATCCCCGTGGCTGGTCTATGATTTACCATCGCCAGAGAGTGGTACCCTATGGTACCGCTCCTATTCAAATCCATGCATCCATTTCTAAAATTCGTGCGTCACTTTTTCGGCATTTTGGACGGATGTTGCACCTTCCACCGTAGATGTTGCACCCTGTGGATATTGATTCTTCGGAAGGCCATAACTGTTAGCTCATTTAGAGTTACGGGAGCCATAACCAGTCATAACGAAGATCTCTGTGAGTTCTACGGCTATGACAGCTTTAGGCCGTCACTGGTTAGTTTCATACCCAAATATTCTTATCCGAACCTCATTCGGGACTTGGACCTTTTTTACCGTTCGTTCATTCGTCACGTTGATTTTTTCTACAAAACGGGATCCCCGTGGCTGGTCTATGATTTACCATGGCCGGAGAGTGGTGCCCCATGGTACCGCTCTGTTTCAAATCCATGCATCCATTTCTAAAAGTCGTACGGCACTTTTTTGGCATTTTGGACGGATGTTGCACCTTGCACCGTAGATGTTGCACCCTGTGGATATTGATTCTTCGGAAGGCCATAACTCTTCGCTCGTTTAGAGTTACGGGAGCCATAACCAGTCAAAACGAAGATCTCTGTGAGTTCTACGGCTATGACCGCTTTAAGCCTTCACTGGTGTTATCCCGCCTTTTGGCAAGGCCGTGACACCAAGAACTTGACTAGAAACCAATGACAGTTCGTCTTGGAGATCGGTTATACGCAGACTCACTATGGATATCGACGAATTTTTTCCGAGTCCGGATCAGGCTACAATTGATATGACATGACAAGCAAAGCTATGAGAGCCAACATTCGGAATTTCAAGTCAATCGGAGTTCATATGCTCCAGATATTGATGGATCACGGCTGAGAAATCCAAACTTGCATCGATCATATCTCGAGATCTACAAGTCCAAATGCCACCAAATTTGGACAGTAGCTTACTGGCAACCTAAGGAATGTCCATGCCAAATTTCAGCTCGATCGGAGCAATTCTTGATCGATTCGAACCAAGGGTCGAATCGATATGGACCAACTTGCATCGATCATATCTCGAGATCTACAAGTCCAAATGCCACCAAATTTGGACAGTAGCTTACTGGAAACCTAAGGAATGTCCACGCCAAATTTCAGCTCAATCGGAGCAAATCTTGATCGATTCGAAGTTGAGTTCGAATCGATATGGACCAACTTGAATCGATCATAACTCGAGTTCTACAAGTCCAAATGCCATGAAATTTTCACAGAAGCTTAAGCACATGTTGAAGAATGTTCACACCAAATTTTAGCTCGATTGGATGATTTCTTGATCGATTCGAACCAAGGGTCGAATCGATCCCAAAGTGGGCCCGGATCTGCAGATTTCGGCCATGTGGGCCCCCTCACGTGCCAGAAGCGGTCTCCCCGAATTTTAGGCGAAATATCAGCCTCCTACACCTATAAATAGAGCCCCCGGTCATTCAGAAAAGGGGTCGGACAATTCTAAGAGCTAAAGAGCGCCCAGACTCTGCCAGATTTTCTCTGCATCACCGCCACTGCTTTAGTTTCAGACTTAGCTTATAAAACCAGTTGTACTACAGTATAAACAATTGTAATCTTCGAGTGTCGAGCAATAAAATCATCAAACTTCATAGTGGACGTAGGCTAAAAAGCCTAACCACTCTAAATCGCTTGTCTTTGCAATTTACTTTCTGTTATTTGGAGTTTTTGTTAGATAATTCACAGTTTTAATTTTCATTCTACATGTTTATCTCTTCAAAGACTTCCGAAGAGTGTTGTGCCCATTTTTGGTACAAACACTTTGGTGCTTTCACTGAGAAAAAATGCAGTTTTTTCTCCTGCTCTATGGATCTACTACCGTCGTTGGATTGCAAAAATCTAAGGAGAAGATCCAGATCTGTTCATAAGTAGTTCCTTCTATTCTATTCAGATTGCTCCAGATCTAAGAGGAACTACATTCATCATGAATTCCATACCCATATTTTCGAATCCAGAAAAAATGCAATTTTTCGTATCCATGAAAATATGGTGATTTTCGTATCCATGTCTTCGAATCAATGAAAGTATGGTGATTTTCGTATCCATGTCTTCGAATCCATGAAAGTATGGTGATTTTCGTATCCATGTCTTCGAATCCATGAAAGTATGGTGATTTTCGTATCCATGTCTTCGAATCCATGAAAATATGGTGATTTTCGTATCCATGTCTTCGAATCCATGAAAGTATGGTGATTTTCGTATCCATGTCTTCGAATCCATGAAAGTATGGTGATTTTCGTATCCATGTCTTCGAATCCATGAAAATATGGTGATTTTCGTATCCATGTCTTCGAATCCATGAAAGTATGGTGATTTTCGTATCCATGTCTTCGAATCCATGAAAATATGGTGATTTTCGTATCCATGTCTTCGAATCCATGAAAGTATGGTGATTTTCGTATCCATGTCTTCGAATCCATGAAAATATGGTGATTTTCGTATCCATGTCTTCGAATCCATGAAAGTATGGTGATTTTCGTATCCATGTCGTCGAATCCATGAAAATATGGTGATTTTCGTATCCATGTCTTCGAGCCCATCTGGACCGAGCGTTCGTATCCATAAGCATAGCCTCACTTCGAATCCATTGTCTTCGTATCGATCAGAGACACAAGACCCTCGCATCCATCTACTTCGTATCCATCAGGGTGCGCTACTTCGTATCCATCAGGGTGCGCTGCTTCGTATCCATCAGGAAGCAATACTTCGTATCCATCCATCTATCTCCAATTCGTATCGATAGTCACAGGTACTTCGTATCCATCACGATGCACTTCTTCGTATCCATCAGGATGCGCTTCTTCTTGTCCATCAAGGTGCGTTGTCAGGGTGCACTACTTCGTATCCATCAGGGTGCGCTACTTCGTATCCATCAGGGTGCGCTACTTCGTATCCATCAGGATGCGCTACTTCGTATCCATCCTTTTACACCCAATTCGTATCGATACTCAACTGCAATTCGAATCGATCCAACTTCACCCAATTCGTATCGATACTCAACTGCAATTCGAATCGATCCAATTGTGTCCAATTCGTATCGATACGAAATATCAAAAAAAAAATTTTTCAGGTACGACCCAGATTTCCTAAAAAGAGCCTAAAAAAAAATTTCGGGGGAAACCCCCCGAACCCTAGCCGCAGCGCAGGGCACCCACATTGTCGATTCAATCACCAATTTAATGAAGGAACATTACATCCATGCTTCTGATTGTTCCATGACTGAACAAGACATAGGAGATCACAACAAAAAATGTTGAGTTGCAATCAAGGAATGGGTAAAGAAATACTACTCAACCGTACTCCCAAAGGCTGGAGAACCTAGTTAGTATGCCAAGAACTGGGGTTGATTAATATATCATGCTTTTAAGGTGGAATGCAACTTCCTCCAATTGACCAGCTTTCAAACTCCTGAGTTGACAACTATGGTACGACGGCTAATATGACGACTCCCCTACACTGTCTACTCTACCGACTCAAAGCATAGCTGGTCAGCGCTGAACCATCTTCAAATGCCCGCATCTTAATCATTCTACGTCCACATGACTAAAAGCATGGCATACAACCTCAAGAAGACTTCCTTAATACCCTATATAGGTCCCCTATCTGGATGAAAGTTTGGGATAAACACCAATCTGTTAGCCTATTTTAACCAACTCACCGTCCTATCGGCATTGCAAACAACTCGAACGCAATCATGCATACGTCATTGACCAGTGTTACAAGACCCCTGGGCAAAAAAATGAGCCTGATCATAATGCCGATTGGGGAATCTTTCCTAGTCGAGACCTATTCGTTGAAACCATCCTACATGCAGAACTTCCAATGAAAATTCAACATGTTAACTATGTCGGTGTGTTATGGAAATACAACCCCCGGCACTACCTCATGAAGTGAGAATTGCGCATGGCTTACACCAAGAGTGATGACTGCTATCAAATGTAGCTGTCTTCCCCCATTCCTCAAAGAACATTGTCAATCGTGGTTAGACATACCAGATCTACTTCTTATATTGTTGAAGTGAATGAAGAAGCTGGCAGCCAACGAATTTATCCAAAGCCCGCAGCCAGTTGCTGCCGATACCCATAAATGAGTTCATCACCGGCGCTTATTTCCAGACTTTGACAAGAGAACTGGTAGACCGCCGCCGACAACTGCACCAACATGTCTAGGCAAATTTTGAGTTGATGAATCAGATGAAGGATCAACATAGCAGGATAAGGAGGGGACCTGCTCCATACTCTAGATCGGAAAACTCCTCTTCTCTAAATGGCTACCGTGAACGCCAACGCCATAAGGCTTCTCCGGGAAGGATAGCTCCGACCATATATGCAAGCCCCATAAAACGAAGGACCGGGAACATCCGACCGACCCCTATCGATCAAGGACTTTGATCAAATTGAACCATTTGCGTTAGACTTCCAACTGAGAAGGGATGGAATGATGTGCAATAGCGAGCATACGACGCTGCCTCACTTATCAATGAGATTTGATCTGATCTCTTTTGAATTATTTCTAATTCAATTTCATTTACGTTGCGAAATATGACCTACTTGAATTAAACTACTTGCAAATGATGCAGGTAACCGAGTACTTAAGATTGGGTGCAAAACAACCTCCGCGGACCATGATCAAATCATTGAGGTATCATCGTGATGAGCATGATTCGACCACTCATCGGTTACTATACGCCCCTGACTGGGGGCAAGGCATCAAAGCGGAAGAGACCGACAAGGTCAGGACTTTAGTACAAAGTGGATGCAACCGACCATCCACTCATCTGCCTACGCAATTTAATTAGGAGATGTAAGAAAGACTTGGAGTTATATGTCCCTACAATGCACTCTCAAACTCGCCAAAATACTTATGCTTCTTCTGATGCCCAATAAGAACGAAACCACACTGTGGATGGACATGACGCGACCATCTATACATCAAATCTACATTAGACACTTGGGGTTATTTGAGAAAAGAAATTTAAAGTGGATGTGATTTGACCATTCACTCTCCATTTGCGTCTGTGATTCGACAAAATGATAATGCCTTAAACTGACTTCATCAGGGGCCAACCCTCAATTTAAAGTCATCAACGACTGATTGTCTACTCACTAACCATCACGAGTTGTCATTCAACTCTCTTCCTTAGCTCGATCGAAAGAATGCAAAGTATAAATTGGACATGACTCGACTGTCTGCTCCCCAATTCTTGCACCCGACTTAAGGGAAAATACACAACTCAAAGTGGATGTAGTTCGACCATCCTTTCCTATGCTCGAGCACAAAGCTTGCCAGAACACTAATCTTACTCCTTAGGCCTGGCAAAAGTGGAATCAAAATGAACATGGACGCGATCTAACCGTCCATACTCTAAACCTCATCCTTTGTTGAGGGGCCTATAAGGGGAAGTTAATCGGGATCCCGCCGATCACTCGCTAAGCGAAACACCTAGCTCAGGGACAAGCCCTCACATCAGGCCAGAAACGGGCTGATACACGACAACTTTTTACTTAACTCCGTACTCCCAGAGTGCGAGGCGGAGTATAAACATTCATTCAACTCCGTACTCCCAGAGCACGAGGCGGAGTATAAAGATTTTCCTAAAACCCCAGAGTACTCCGAGAGCGCGAGCTGGGTACAAACTTTTTACTTAACTCCGTACTCCCAGAGTGCGAGGCACAGTATAAACATTTTCCTAAAACCCCAGAGTACTCCGAGAGCGCGAGCTGGGTACAAACTTTTTACTTAACTCCGTACTCCCAGAGTGCGAGGCGGAGTATAAACATTCCTTAACTCCGTACTCCCAGAGTGCGAGTCGGAGTATAAACATTCATTCAACTCCGTACTCCCAGAGCGCGAGACGGAGTATAAACATTCACAAAACCCTAGAGTACTCCGAGAGCGCGAGCTGGGTATAAATATCAACAAACTCCAGCTTCCGAGAGCGCGAACTGGAGTATAAACATTAACTAACTCCGGATTCCGAGAGCGCGAACCAGAGTATAAACATCAACAAACTCTAGCTTCCGAGAGCGCGAACTGGAGTATAAACATTAACTAACTCCGGATTCCGAGAGCGCGAACCGGAGTATATACATCAACAAACTCCAGCTTTCGAGAGCGCAAACTGGAGTATAAACATTAAACTAACTATGGACTCCGAGAGCTCGAGCCGGAGTATAAACTACAACCAACTACGGCTTCGAGGAGGGTGGATCCATCCACCTAACGACTTCGACCGTATCTCCATTCAATGCAGCTTCGAGGAGGGTGGACCCGTCCACCTAACGACTTCGACTGCATCTCCATCAAGTACGGCCTCGAGGAGGGTGGACCCGTCCACCTAACAACTTCGACTGCATCTCAACCAAGTTACATCACTCATTCCCCGAGCATAGGCGCAGACTCAACACATGAAAATGAGTGATCAACAACTGTCATAAAGATACAAGTCCCCAGAGTGTGGATGTTAAAATTAAGCAGTGAACAATATTGCATAACGCCTATTACGGCTTATCCCCAAGACTGGGGGCAGAAGTACAAATTACTGAAAGAAGAGAAAGGTGACTCGCTGCCTCTCCGGCTTAGCGTCCATTAAAACTTAAGGCAACGACTGCATGGAGGCCTTGATGCCAACCAAACATAATGACGCCCAAAGTTACAAGCAACCGATCATATCATACCACCGGATCGACGGGCAATGTCGATCTGCGCCTTTCATATCATACCATCGGATTGACAGGAAATAAGGTCCGAGCATTCTGCACCATGCCATCGAATCGACGGTCAATATCAATCTTCTTCAACTACAAATCAATGTGACCCGAGCATGCATCGAATATCTTCGACCAGCATAGCATGAATAGAAGTGTAAATCACAAATGAGTGTGACTTTACCATTCGTCCTCCATCGCCTTCCTAAAATCCATTAGGAAGAACATGAGACCAAATGAGCATGACATGACTGCATTTGAGCTGACTTACCCTAGATCTAACGGGAGAACGTAAATCGAAATGGACATGGTTGATCAGCCAACTCCAAATGAATGCAACGCGACCATTCATTCATTGACTCTTACCATGATCCGACTCAAAGAACAATTCGAAACAAGTGTAACCTAAACATCTGCACACTGATTCTTACCCTGGATTCGACAAGGTAAGCACCAATCCTGCATTGGATCTGACTAGACGATTCACTCTTCAGTTTTTTGACCAAAGTATGGCGACATAAGCAGCAGAGCGAATGTCATTGACCGTCCAGAATCTAGCTTATGTCCGAATGTCGGCAAAGTAACAATGTATTCCGCCTAGAGGAAAGAACTAGAACATAATGCATGATAGGCACGACTCTGCCCTCCGTCCGTTAATTTGATCCTATGGTTCAATGGAATATAATACAAAATTGAAGTGGACATTGTCTACCTTGCCACTTATCGAGATACTCCCCAGACTTAGGGGCACGAACAAGAAGATAAGGTAATATGACTCAACCATTCATCAGTCAACTCCGGTTCTTAAAGCTTGAACTACAGTATAGACACAGCTAGGACAAGACTAGATCGTCCCCGTAATGCATCCGCCAACCCGAGGCTGGGGGCAAAAGAGTAATTATCCGAGAGTTGACTATGACAATTTGAACCTATGACCCATGCCTGATATTCATAACAACTCTAGGTTGCGACCGAAAGGATGCCTAGAGATAAATCATCGGATCAATACCAGGACTTATGGGCAACTGATCATCATTCTGACCTTTCCAATGAGCAATGGATCGCAGGTACATTGAATGAAAAGCGCATCATTCAGAAACATAAGTCAATTCAATCTCAAAGCTGGAGCCAGCTATGTAGCAGCGTGCAATACAAGGCTAAGTTCTACTAATCCTTTGATTCAACGTCCTTGTAAGCCTGATCATTTACCATTGCAAATAAACACATGAGGCACCTACAACCCATCACGAGTATTGTAGATCAGATCACAACTCTACGCAATTATGAAGAAAGAGTCAATTGTTTTACTTCAAGTGAATCTTGATGTGTTCGCTTGGATTCGACCTCATATATATATATATGGACTCTCGCTAGCCATGAAGAACCGTGCATTAAATGTCGACCCGAGGCATGTCTCAGTGAACAAAAACGATGCGACATGGATCCGGAGAGATCTGTTGCACTTAAAGAAGAAACGATCTGCTCAAAACCAGTGGGTTTATCCATGATGCCCTCCAACCAAAACGAGTATCCAATCCTTTACTTATAAGAAAAACAAACAGGGAGTGGAGGACATACGTCAACTACTCAGATTTGCATGGGGTATGACAAAGCACAACTTTCCACTTCCAATGATCAACCAACTGATGGACCCGACCATCAGACATGAATTACTCACATCCATGGATGCAAACTCCGGATACAATCAGATAATGAAGCATGTCCCAAAACCAGGAATACAACTGTTTCGCTACTAACCTGGGCCTATAGTGCTATGCTGCAATCTATAGATTCAAACTTAAGGACACTTGTGCTACTTACAAAAGAACGATTAATAGATCATTCAAAAATTAGATCGACCGATCGATAAAGGTAGATGTGGTTAATATGCTCATGAGATCATGACTATCAAACAACCACATCGATGACTTGGCAGAGATATTTAGTGCTCTCCAGAAAATGCAGGATCAAACTCAACCCTTTGAAATGCTCTTTCATCATTACATTAGAAAGATTCTTTGTTTTCATCATCAATTCTTATGGAATCAAGACTAATTTCTAAAAAATTCCGACAATTAGAGACACCCATGTACCGAGGACAACCAAGCAGCTCTAATAGATCGCTTAAAGAGACCTCCCATTTTACCTAAGATTTTGGATCGCGGAGATTTATACATCAATTGGGCCATGTCAACACACGCCATAAGCATCGCAATGCTATGTGAAAAGAAACGAATCCAAAGACCCATATATGATGAAGGCTGGCTACTAGCAAGCTCACCCCATTAACATCCATATCGACCAACCGTTAAGATAGGTCCAATAGAAACCTTAGATGTATATTTATCTCCCTCGGAGAGCTCTCCATGGTCAAACATTAGCATACTTCATATCTGAATCTGCCACATCAGATGACTATCATAAGAACTGTGGAGAACCGACCAACCGATGGAGAACGTACACCGATGGAACTTCCAATAATCGGCTTTCTAACATCGAAGTTGTGTTAGTGATTCCTGAGGAACGAACGATCTACTACGCCCTGAAACTCAACTTCCCTGCAACAAATAACGAAGCCAAGTATGAAACCTTAGCGCTCAAACTTGTAAGAAAACTATGAATGGAAACTTTACATGTCTTATGTGATTACCGGTTAGTAGTATGCCAAGTCAAGGAAGATTATCCGACTAGGGGGCAACGTCTTGCTCCTTATCTCAACCGGGTCCAAAAGCTACTAGTCGACTTCGACTATTACACCATTACACACATCCTCGGAGAACAAGATGAAAAAGCTAAGTCACTGGCCAAGCTAGCCAGTTCTGGGGATGCACAGCAAAAAGACTTTGTCCCAGTTGAAATACTTATTATTCTAGGCATTGACATATGAAGATCAACTAGATCTTGGAGACGGATCTAGAAAAAGAGTCATGGATGACTCCTATCAAAGATTATCCACGATTGGGGATTCTTATTGAATAAAGGAATAAGAAATGGCATATCCTCTGTGAAGCCTCACTGCATAATTACGTCTAGATTGTTCTACTCCGTCGACACAAAGCATTACTCCTGTATCCGCCAATCCGAGACCCATTATGACATATCCGTCGATACGAAGCATACATTCCAACATCTCAGATCGATCCAGGAGAGGATCGATACAAAGGAAGGACTCAAAACAACCATCGAACGTTGTTACAACTTGAATTTCACTTCGATCCAGGAGAGGATCGATACGAAACTCAATCCAAACAAAAACTAAAGAACTTGACAATGACTCGTGAACGTGCAAACGTTAACAAGAGCCAGGTTAACATACGTACATTTATGACAGACTAACATTCAATTTTCAAAATTTACAGGAATTGAATGCTCACCTGATGACAATTACAACAGCGAATAACAAATCGCTAGCACTCGACACTCAGTTACAACATTGCACTACATAATCACTGACAGTGGTTCAATAAACATTTATATTACTGGAAATTAATTGAAAGTTACATCTTTTGGCGAAAAGATAGCAACTACTCAACGAATCAGATAGAACTTTTTCATAATGAAGGATGCCACATTTCAAAGCACGTCATGTTCACACAAGACATACTTTGGGGGGCAAATGTTATCCCGCCTTTTGGCAAGGCCGTGACACCAAGAACTTGACTAGAAACCAATGACAGTTCGTCTTGGAGATCGGTTATACGCAGACTCACTATGGATATCGACGAATTTTTTCCGAGTCCGGATCAGGCTACAATTGATATGACATGACAAGCAAAGCTATGAGAGCCAACATTCGGAATTTCAAGTCAATCGGAGTTCATATGCTCCAGATATTGATGGATCACGGCTGAGAAATCCAAACTTGCATCGATCATATCTCGAGATCTACAAGTCCAAATGCCACCAAATTTGGACAGTAGCTTACTGGAAACCTAAGGAATGTCCATGCCAAATTTCAGCTCGATCGGAGCAATTCTTGATCGATTCGAACCAAGGGTCGAATCGATATGGACCAACTTGCATCGATCATATCTCGAGATCTACAAGTCCAAATGCCACCAAATTTGGACAGTAGCTTACTGGAAACCTAAGGAATGTCCACGCCAAATTTCAGCTCAATCGGAGCAAATCTTGATCGATTCGAAGTTGAGTTCGAATCGATATGGACCAACTTGAATCGATCATAACTCGAGTTCTACAAGTCCAAATGCCATGAAATTTTCACAGAAGCTTAAGCACATGTTGAAGAATGTTCACACCAAATTTTAGCTCGATTGGATGATTTCTTGATCGATTCGAACCAAGGGTCGAATCGATCCCAAAGTGGGCCCGGATCTGCAGATTTCGGCCATGTGGGCCCCCTCACGTGCCAAAAGCGGTCTCCCCGAATTTTAGGCGAAATATCAGCCTCCTACACCTATAAATAGAGCCCCCGGTCATTCAGAAAAGGGGTCGGACAATTCTAAGAGCTAAAGAGCGCCCAGACTCTGCCAGATTTACTCTGCATCACCGCCACTGCATTAGTTTCAGACTTAGCTTATAAAACCAGTTGTACTACAGTATAAACAATTGTAATCTTCGAGTGTCGAGCAATAAAATCATCAAACTTCATAGTGGACGTAGGCTAAAAAGCCGAACCACTCTAAATCGCTTGTCTTTGCAATTTACTTTCTGTTATTTGGAGTTTTTGTTAGATAATTCACAGTTTTAATTTTCATTCTACATGTTTATCTCTTCAAAGACTTCCGAAGAGTGTTGTGCCTATTTTTGGTACAAACAACTGGTTAGTTTCATACCCAAAAAATCTTATCTGAAACTCAATCGGGCCTTTGACGTTTTTTACCGTTCGTTCATTCGTCACGTGGATTTTTTTTGCAAAACGGGATCTCCGTGGCTGGTCTATGATTTACCATCGCCGGAGAGTGGTGCCCCATGGTACCACTCCGTTTCAAATCCATGCATCCATTTCTAAAAGTCGTACGGCACTTTTTCGGCATTTTGGATGGATGTTGCACCTTGCACCGTAGATGTTGCACCCTGTGGATATTGATTCTTCGGAAGGCCATAACTGTTGGCTCGTTTAAAATTACGGCAGCCATAACCAGTCAAAACAAAGATCTCTATAAGTTCTACGGCTATGACCGCTTTATGTTGTCACTGGTTAGCTTAATACCCAAAAAATCTTATCCGAAACTCAATCGGTCCTTGGACGTTTTTTACCGTTCGTTCATTCGTCACGTGGATTTTTTCTGCAAAACGGGATCCCCGTGGCTGGTCTATGATTTACCATCGCCGAAGAGTGGTGCCCCATGGTACCGCTCCGTTTCAAATCCATGCATCCATTTTTAAAAGTCGTACGGCACTTTTTCGGCATTTTGGACGGATGTTGCACCTTGCACCGTAGATGTTGCATCCTATGGATATTGATTCTTCGGAAGGCCATAACTGTTGGCTCGTTTAGAGTTACGAAAGCCATAACCAGTCAAAACGAAGATCTCTGTGAGTTCTATGGCTATGACTGCTTTAAGCTGTCACTGGTAAGTTTCATACCTAAAAAATCATATCCTAAACTCAATCGGGCCTTGGACGTTTTTTACCGTTCGTTCATTCGTCACGTGGATTTTTTCTGCAAAACGGGATCCCCGTGGTTGGTCTATGATTTACCATTCCCAGAGAGTGGTGCCCCATGGTACCGCTCCGTCTCAAATCCATGCATCCACTTCTAAAAGTCTTACGGCACTTTTTCGGCATTTTGGATGGATGTTGCACCTTCCACCGTAGATGTTGCACCCTGTGGATATTGATTCTTCGGAAGGCCATAACTCTTGGCTCGTTTAGAGTTACGGGAGCCATAACCAGTCAAAATGAAGATCTCTGTGAGTTCTACGGCAATGACCGCTTTAAGCCGTCACTGGTTAGTTTCATACCCAAAAAATCTTATCCGAAACTCAATCGGGCCTTTGACGTTTTTTACCGTTCGTTCATCCGTCACGTGGATTTTTTCTGCAAAACGGGATCCCCGTAGCTGGTCTATGATTTAATATCGCCGGAGAGTGGTGCCCCATGGTACCGCTCCGTTTCAAATCCATGCATCCATTTCTAAAAGTCGTATGTCACTTTTTCGGCATTTTGGACGGATGTTGCACCTTCCACCGTAGATGTTGCACACTATGGATATTGATTCTTCGAAAGGCCATAACAGTTGGCTCGTTTAGAGTTACGGGAGCCATAACCAGTCAAAACGAAGCTCTCTGTGAGTTCTACGGCTATGACCGCTTTAAGCCGTCACTGGTTAGTTTAATACCCAAAAAATCTTATCCGAACCTCAATCGGACCTTGGACGTTTTTTACCGTTCGTTCATTCTTCACGTGGATTTTTTCTGCAAAACGGGATCCCCGTGGCTGGTCTATGATTTACCATCGCCGGAGAGTGGTGCCCCATGGTACCGCTCCGTTTCAAATCCATGCATCCATTTCTAAAAGTCGTACGTCACTTTTTCGGCATTTTGGATGGATGTTGCACCTTGCACCGTAGATGTTGCACCCTGTGGATATTGATTCTTCGGAAGGCCATAACTGTTGGCTCGTTTAAAATTACGGCAGCCATAACCAGTCAAAACGAAGATCTCTATAAGTTCTACGGCTATGACCGCTTTAAGTCGTCACTGGTTAGCTTAATACCCAAAAAATCTTATCCGAAACTCAATCGGTCCTTGGACGTTTTTTACCGTTCGTTCATTCGTCACGTGGATTTTTTTTGCAAAACGGGATCCCCGTGGCTGGTCTATGATTTACCATCGCCGGAGAGTGGTGCCCCATGGTACCGCTCCGTTTCAAATCCATGCATCCATCTCTAAAAGTCGTACGGCACTTTTTAGGCATTTTGGATGGATGTTGCACCTTGCACCGTAGATGTTGCACCCTATGGATATTGATTCTTCGGAAGGCCATAACTGTTGGCTCATTTAGAGTTATGACAGCCATAACCAGTCAAAACGAAGATCTCTGCGAGTTCTACGGCTATGACCGCTTTAAGCCATCACTGGTTAGCTTCATACCTAAAAAATCTTATCTGAAACTCAATCGGGCCTTGGACGTTTTTTACTGTTCGTTCATTCGTCACGTGGATTTTTTCTGCAAAACGGGATCCCCGTGGCTGGTCTATGATTTAACATCGCCGGAGAGTGGTGCCATGGTACCGCTCCGTTTCAAATCCATGCATCCATTTCTAAAAGTCGTGCGTCACTTTTTCGGCATTTTGGACGGATGTTGCACCTTCCACCGTAGATGTTGCACCCTGTGGATATTGATTATTCGGAAGGCCATAACTGTTCGCTCATTTAGAGTTACGGGAGCCATAACCTGTCATAACGAAGATCTCTATGAGTTCTACGGCTATGACGGCTTTAGGCCGTCACGGGTTAGTTTCATACCCAAATATTCTTATCCGAACCTCATTCGGGACTTGAACCTTTTTTACCGTTCGTTCATTCGTCACGTTGATTTTTTCTACAAAACGGGATCCCCATGGCTGGTCTATGATTTACCATGGCCGGAGAGTGGTGCCCCATGGTACCGCTCTGTTTCAAATCCATGCATCCATTTCTAAAAGTCGTACGGCACTTTTTTGGCATTTTGGACGGATGTTGCACCTTGCACCGTAGATGTTGCACCCTGTGGATATTGATTCTTCGGAAGGCCATAACTCTTCGCTCGTTTAGAGTTACGGGAGCCATAACCAGTCAAAACGAAGATCTCTGTGAGTTCTACGGCTATGACTGCTTTAAGCCTTCACTAGTTAGTTTCATACCCAAAAAATCTTATCTGAAACTCAATTGGGCCTTTGACGTTTTTTACCGTTCGTTCATTCGTCACGTAGATTTTTTTTGCAAAACGGGATCTCCGTGGCTGGTCTATGATTTACCATCGCCGGAGAGTGGTGCCCCATGGTACCGCTCCGTTTCAAATCCATGCATCCATTTCTAAAAGTCGTACGGCACTTTTTCGGCATTTTGGACGGATGTTGCACCTTGCACCGTAGATGTTGCACCCTGTGGATATTGATTCTTCGGAAGGCCATAACTGTTGGCTCGTTTAAAATTACTGCAGCCATAACCAGTCAAAACAAAGATCTCTATAAGTTCTACGGCTATGACCGCTTTATGTTGTCACTGGTTAGCTTAATACCCAAAAAATCTTATCCGAAACTCAATCGGTCCTTGGACGTTTTTTACCGTTCGTTCATTCGTCACGTGGAGTTTTTCTGCAAAACGGGATCCCCGTGGCTGGTCTATGATTTACCATCGCCGAAGAGTGGTGCCCCATGGTACCGCTCCGTTTCAAATCCATTCATCCATTTCTAAAAGTCGTACGGCACTTTTTCGGCATTTTGGACGGATGTTGCACCTTGCACCGTAGATGTTGCACCCTATGGATATTGATTCTTCGGAAGGCCATAACTGTTGGCTCGTTTAGAGTTACGGGAGCCTTAACCAGTCAAAACGAAGATCTCTGTGGGTTCTACGGCTATGACCGCTTTAAGCCGTCACTGGTTAGTTTCATACCCAAAAAATCTTATCCGAAACTCAATCGGGCCTTTGACGTTTTTTACCGTTCGTTCATCCGTCACGTGGATTTTTTCTGCAAAACGGGATCCCCGTAGCTGGTCTATGATTTAATATCGCCGGAGAGTGGTGCCCCATGGTACCGCTCCGTTTCAAATCCATGCATTCATTTCTAAAAGTCGTATGTCACTTTTTCGGCATTTTGGACGGATGTTGCACCTTCCACCGTAGATGTTGCACACTATGGATATTGATTCTTCGAAAGGCCATAACAGTTGGCTCGTTTAGAGTTACGGGAGCCATACCCAGTCAAAACGAAGCTCTCTGTGAGTTCTACGGCTATGACCGCTTTAAGCCGTCACTGGTTAGTTTAATACCCAAAAAATCTTATCCGAACCTCAATCGGACCTTGGACGTTTTTTACCGTTCGTTCATTCTTCACGTGGATTTTTTCTGCAAAACGGGATCCCCGTGGCTGGTCTATGATTTACCATCGCCGGAGAGTGTTGCCCCATGGTACCGCTCCATTTCAAATCCATGCATCCATTTCTAAAAGTCGTACGTCACTTTTTCGTTATTTTGGATGGATGTTGCACCTTGCACCGTAGATGTTGCACCCTGTGGATATTGATTCTTCGGAAGGCCATAACTGTTGGATCCTTTAAAATTACGGCAGCCATAACCAGTCAAAACGAAGATCTCTATAAGTTCTACGGCTATGACCGCTTTAAGTCGTCACTGGTTAGCTTAATACCCAAAAAATATTATCCGAAACTCAATCGGTCCTTGGACGTTTTTTACCGTTCGTTCATTCGTCACGTGGATTTTTTTTGCAAAACGGGATCCCCGTGGCTGGTCTATGATTTACCATCGCCGGAGAGTGGTGCCCCATGGTACCGCTCCGTTTCAAATCCATGCATCCATCTCTAAAAGTCGTACGGCACTTTTTCGGCATTTTGGATGGATGTTGCACCTTGCACCGTAGATGTTGCACCCTATGGATATTGATTCTTCGGAAGGCCATAACTGTTGGCTCATTTAGAGTTATGACAGCCATAACCAGTCAAAATGAAGATCTCTGCGAGTTCTATGGCTATGACCGCTTTAAGCCATCACTGGTTAGCTTCATACCTAAAAAATCTTATCTGAAACTCAATCAGGCCTTGGACGTTTTTTACTGTTCGTTCATTCGTCACGTGGATTTTTTCTGCAAAACGGGATCCCCGTGGCTGGTCTATGATTTAACATCGCCGGAGAGTGGTGCCATGGTACCGCTCCGTTTCAAATCCATGCATCCATTTCTAAAAGTCGTACGTCACTTTTTCGGCATTTTGGATGGATGTTGCACCTTGCACCGTAGATGTTGCACCCTATGGATATTGATTCTTCGGAAGGCCATAACTGTTGGCTCGTTTAAAATTACGGCAGCCATAACCAGTCAAAACGAAGATCTCTGTAAGTTCTATGGCTATGACCGTTTTAAGTCGTCACTGGTTAGCTTAATACCCAAAAAATCTTATCCGAAACTCAATCGGTCCTTGGACGTTTTTTACCGTTCGTTCATTCGTCACGTGGATTTTTTCTACAAAACGGGATCCCCATGGCTGGTCTATGACTTACCATCGCCGGAGAGTGATGCCCCGTGGTACCGCTCCGTTTCAAATCCATGCATCCATTTCTAAAAGTCGTGCGGCACTGTTTCGGCATTTTTGACGGATGTTGCACCTTGCACCGTAGATGTTGCACCCTGTGGATATTGATTCTTCGGAAGGCCATAACTGTTGGCTCGTTTAAAATTACGGCAGCCATAACCAGTCAAAACGAAGATCGCTGTAAGTTCTACGGCTATGACCGCTCTAAGTCGTCACTGGTTAGCTTAATACCCAAAAAATCTTATCCGAAACTCAATCGGTCCTTGGACGTTTTTTACCGTTCGTTCATTCATCACGTGGATTTTTTCTGCAAAACGGGATCCTCGTGGCTGGTCTATGATTTACCATCGACGGAGAGTGGTGCCCCATGGTACCGCTCCGTTTCAAATCCATGTATCCATTTCTAAAAGTCGTACGGCACTGTTTCGGCATTTTGGACGGATGTTGCACCTTGCACCGTAGATGTTGCACCCTGTGGATATTGATTCTTCGGAAGGCCATAACTGTTGGCTCGTTTAAAATTACGGCAGCCATAACTAGTCAAAACGAAGATCTCTGTAAGTTCTACGGCTATGACCGCTCTAAGTCGTCACTGGTTAGCTTAATACCCAAAAAATCTTATCCGAAACTCAATCGGTCCTTGGACGTTTTTTACCGTTCGTTCATTCGTCACGTGGATTTTTTCTGCAAAACGGGATCCCCGTGGCTGGTCTATGATTTACCATCGACGGAGAGTGGTGCCCCATGGTACCGCTCCGTTTCAAATCCATGTATCCATTTCTAAAAGTCATACGGCACTTTTTCGGCATTTTGGACGGATGTTGCACCTTGCACCGTAGATGTTGCACCCTGTAGATATTGATTCTTCGGAAGGCCATAACTGTTGGCTCGTTTAGAGTTACGGAAGCCATAACCAGTTAAAACGAAGATCTCTGTGAGTTCTATGGCTATGACTGCTTTAAGCTGTCACTGGTAAGTTTCATACCCAAAAAATCATATCCGAAACTCAATCGGGCCTTGGACGTTTTTTACCGTTCGTTCATTCGTCACGTGGATTTTTTCTGCAAAATGGGATCCCCGTGGGTGGTCTATGATTTACCATCGCCGGAGAGTGGTGCCCCATGGTACCGCTCCGTTTCAAATCCATGCATCCATTTCTAAAGGTCGTATGTCACTTTTTCGGCATTTTGGACGGATGTTGCACCTTCCACCGTAGATGTTGCACACTGTGGATATTGATTCTTCGAAAGGCCATAACAGTTGGCTCGTTTAGAGTTACGGGAGCCATAACCAGTCAAAACGAAGCTCTCTGTGAGTTCTACGGCTATGACCACTTTAAGCCGTCATTGGTTAGTTTCATACCTAAAAAATCTTATCCGAACCTCAATCGGGCCTTGGACGTTTTTTACCGTTCGTTCATTCGTCACGTGGATTTTTTCTGCAAAACGGGATCCCCGTGGCTGGTCTATGATTTACCATCACCAGAAAGTGGTAACCTATGGTACCGCTCCGTTTCAAATCCATGCATCCATTTCTAAAAGTCGTACGTCACTTTTTCGGCATTTTGGACGGATGTTGCACCTTCCACCGTAGATGTTGCACCCTTTGGATATTGATTCTTCGCAAGGCCATAACTGTTAGTTCATTTAGAGTTACGTGAGCCATAACCAGTCATAACGAAGATCTCTGTGAGTTCTACGCCTATGACGGCTTTAGGCCGTCACTGGTTAGTTTCATACCCAAATAATCTTATCCGAACCTCATTCGGGACTTGGACCTTTTTTATCGTTCGTTCATTCGTCACGTGGATTTTTTCTACAAAACGGGATCCCCGTGGCTGGTCTATGATTTACCATGGCCGGAGAGTGGTGCCCCATGGTACCGCTCCGTTTCAAATCCATGCATCCATTTCTAAAAGTCGTATGGCACTTTTTTGGCATTTTGGACGGATGTTGCACCTTGCACCGTAGATGTTGCACCCTGTGGATATTGATTCTTCGGAAGGCCATAACTGTTGGCTCATTTAGAGTTACGGCAGCCATAACCAGTCAAAACGAAGATCTCTGCGAGTTCTACGGCTATGACCGCTTTAAGCCATCACTAGTTAGCTTCATACCTAAAAAATCTTATCCGAAACTCAATCGGGCCTTGGACGTTTTTTACTGTTCGTTCATTCGTCACGTGGATTTTTTCTACAAAATGGGATCCCCGTGGCTGGTCTATGATTTACCATCGCCGGAGAGTGGTGCCCCATGGTACCGCTCCGTTTCAAATCCATGCATCCATTTCTAAAAGTCGTACGGCACTTTTTCGGTATTTTGGACGGATGTTGCACCTTGCACCGTAGATGTTGTACCCTGTGGATATTGATTCTTCGGAAGGCCATAACTGTTGGCTCATTTAGAGTTACGGGAGCCATAACCAGTCAAAACGAAGATCTTGTGAGTTCTATGGCTATGACCGCTTTAAGCCGTCACTATTTAGTTTCATACCCAAAAAATCTTATCCAAACCTCAATCGGGCCTTGGACGTTTTTTACCGTTCGTTCATTCGTCACGTGGATTTTTTCTGCAAAACGGGATCCCCGTGGCTGGTCTATGAGTTACCATCATCGGAGAGTGGTGCCCCATGGTACCGCTCCGTTTCAAACCCATGCATCCATTACTAAAAGTCGTACGGCACTTTTTCAGCATTTTGGACGGATGTTGCACCTTGCACCATAGATGTTGCACCCTCTGGATATTGATTCTTCGGAAGGCCATAACAGTTGGCTCGTTAAGAGTTACGGTAGCCATAACCAGTCAAAACGAAGATCTCTGTGAGTTCTACTGCTATGACTGCTTTAAGCCGTCACTAGTTAGTTTCATACCCAAAAAATCTTATCCGAAACTCAATCGGGCCTTTGACGTTTTTTACCGTTCGTTCATTCGTCACGTGGATTTTTTCTACAAAACGGGATCCCCGTGGCTGGTCTGTGATTTTCCATCGTCGGAGAGTGGTGCCCCATGGTATCGCTCCGTTTCAAATCCATGCATCCATTTCTAAAAGTCGTACGGCACTGTTTCGGCATTTTGGATGGATGTTGCACCTTGCACCGTAGATGTTGCACCCTGTGGATATTGATTCTTCGGAAGGCCATAATTGTTGGCTCGTTTAAAATTACGGCAGCCATAACCAGTCAAAACGAAGATCTCCGTAAGTTCTACGGCTATGACCGCTTTAAGTCGTCACCGGTTAGCTTAATACCCAAAAAGTCTTATCCGAAACTCAATCGGTCCATGGACGTTTTTTACCGTTCGTTCATTCGTCACGTGGATTTTTTCTGCAAAACGGGATCCCCGTGGCTGGTCTATGATTTACCATCGCCGGAGAGTGGTGCCCCATGGTACCGCTCCGTTTCAAATCCATGCATCCATTTCTAAAAGTCGTACGTCACTTTTTCGGCATTTTGGACGAATGTTGCACCTTCCACCGTAGATGTTGCATACTATGGATATTGATTCTTCGAAAGGCCATAACAGTTGGCTCGTTTAGAGTTATGGGAGCCATAACTAGTCAAAACGAAGATCTCTGTGAGTCCTACGGCTATGATAGCTTTAAGCCATCAGTGGTTATTTTCATACCCAAAAAATCTTATCCGAAACTCAATCGGGCCTTTGACGTTTTTTACCGTTCGTTCATTCGTCACGTGGATTTTTTCTGCAAAACGGGATCCCCGTGGCTGGTCTATGATTTACCATCGCCGGAGAGTGGTGCCCCATGGTACCGCTCCATTTCAAATCCATGCATCCATTTCTAAAAGTCGTACGTCACTTTGTCGGCATTTTGGACGGATGTTGCATCTTCCACCGTAGATGTTGCACCCTTTGGATATTGATTCTTCGCAAGGCCATAACTGTTAGCTCATTTGGAGTTACGGGAGCCATAACCAGTCATAACGAAGATCTCTGTGAGTTCTACGGCTATGATGGCTTTAGGCAGTCACTGGTTAGTTTCATACCCAAATAATCTTATCAGAACCTCAATCGGGACTTGGACGTTTTTTACCGTTCGTTCATTCGTCACGTGGATTTTTTCTACCAAACGGGATCCCCATGGCTAGTCTATGATTTACCATGGCCGGAGAGTGGTGCCCCATGGTACCGCTCCGTTTCAAATCCATGCATCCATTTCTAAAAGTCGTACGGCACTTTTTCGGCATTTTGGACGGATGTTGCACCTTCAACCGTAGATGTTGCACACTGTGGATATTGATTCTTCGGAAGGCCATAACTGTTGGCTCATTTAGAGTTACGGCAGCCATAACCAGTCAAAACGAAGATCTTTGCGAGTTCTACGGCTATGATCGCTTTAAGTCATCACTGGTTAGCTTCATACCTAAAAAATCTTATCTGAAACTCAATCGGGCCTAGGACGTTTTTTACTGTTCGTTCATTCGTCACGTGGATTTTTTCTGCAAAACGGGATCCCCGTGGCTGGTCTATGATTTACCATCGCCGGAGAGTGGTGCCCCATGGTATCGCTCCGTTTCAAATCCATGCATCCATTTCTAAAAGTCGTACGGTACTTTTTCGGCATTTTGGACGGATGTTGCACCTTGCACCGTAGATGTTGCACCCTGTGGATATTGATTCTTCGGAAGGCCATAACTGTTGGCTCATTTAGAGTTACGGGAGCCATAACCAGTCAAAACGAAGATCTTGTGAGTTCTACGGCTATGACCGCTTTAAGCCGTCACTATTTAGTTCCATACCCAAAAAATCTTATCCGTACCTCAATCGGACCTTGGACGTTTTTTACCGTTCGTTCATTCGTCACGTGGATTTTTTCTACAAAACGGGATCCCCGTGGCTGGTCTATGATTTACCATCACCGAAGAGTGGTGCCCCATGGTACCGCTCCGTTTCAAATCCATGCATCCATTACTAAAATTCGTACGGCACTTTTTCGACATTTTGGACGGATGTTGCGCCTTGCATCGTAGATGTTGCACCCTCTGGATATTGATTCTTCGGAAGGCCATTACAGTTGGCTCGTTTAGAGTTACGGCATCCATAACCAGTCAAAACGAAGATCTCTGTGAGTTCTATGGCTATGACAGCTTTAAGCCGTCACTGGTTAGTTTCATACCCAAAAAATCTTATCCGAACCTCAATCGGGCCTTGGACGTTTTTTACCGTTCGTTCATTCGTCACGTGGATTTTTTCTGCAAAACGGGATCCCCGTGGCTGGTCTATGATTTACCATCACCGGAGAGTGGTGCCCCATGGTACCGCTCCGTTTCAAATCCATGCATCCATTACTAAAAGTCGTACGGCACTTTTTCAGCATTTTGGACGGATGTTGCACCTTGCACCGTAGATGTTGCACCCTTTGTATATTGATTCTTCGGAAGGCCATAACAGTTGGCTCGTTTAGAGTTACGGCAGCCATAACCAGTCAAAACGAAGATCTCTGTGAGTTCTACGGCTATGACTGCTTTAAGCCGTCACTGGTTAGTTTCATACCCAAAAAATCTTATCCGAACCTCAATCGGGCCTTGGACGTTTTTTACCGTTCGTTCATTCGTCACGTGGATTTTTTCTACAAAACGGGATTCCCGTGGCTGGTCTGTGATTTTCCATCGCCGGAGAGTGGTGCCCCATGGTACCGCTCTGTTTCAAATCCATGCATCCATTTCTAAAAGTCGTACGGCACTGTTTCGGCATTTTGGACGGATGTTGCACCTTGCACCGTAGATGTTGCACCCTGTGGATATTGATTCTTCGAAAGGCCATAACTGTTGGCTCGTTTAAAATTACGGCAGCCATAACCAGTCAAAACGAAGATCTCTGTAAGTTCTACGGCTATGACTGCTTTAAGTCGTCACTGGTTAGCTTAATACCCAAAAAATCTTATCCGAAACTCAATCGGTCCTTGGACGTTTTTTACCGTTCGTTCATTCATCACGTGGATTTTTTCTGCAAAGCGGGATCCCCGTGGCTGGTCTATGATTTACCATCGCCGGAGAGTGGTGCCCCATGGTACCGCTCCGTTTCAAATCCATGCATCCATTTCTAAAAGTCGTACGTCACTTTTTCGGTATTTTGGACGAATGTTGCACCTTCCACCGTAGATGTTGCACACTGTGGATATTGATTCTTCGAAAGGCCATAACTGTTGTCTCGTTTAGAATTACGGGAGCCATAACCAGTCAAAACGAAGCTCTCTGTGAGTTCTACGGCTATGACCGCTTTAAGCCGTCACTGGTTAGTTTAATACCCAAAAAATCTTATCCGAACCTCAATCGGACCTTGGACGTTTTTTACCGTTCGTTCATTTGTCACGTGGATTTTTTCTGCAAAACGGGATCCCCGTGGCTGGTCTATGATTTACCATCGCCGGAGAGTGGTGCCCCATGGTACCGCTCCGTTTCAAATTTATGCATCCATTTCTAAAAGTCGTACGTCACTTTTTCGGCATTTTGGACGGATGTTGCACCTTCCATCGTAGATGTTGCACCCTGTGGATATTGATTCTTCGGAAGGCCATAACTGTTAGCTCGTTTGGAGTTATGGGAGCCATAACCAGTCATAACGAAGACCTCTGTGAGTTCTACGGCTATGATGGCTTTAGGCAGTCACTGGTTAGTTTCATACCCAAATAATCTTATCCGAACCTCAATCGGGACTTTGACGTTTTTTACCGTTCGTTCATTCGTCACGTGGATTTTTTCTACAAAACGCGATCCCCGTGGCTAGTCTATGATTTACCATGGCCGAAGAGTGGTGCCCCATGGTACCGCTCCGTTTCAAATCCATGCATCTATTTCTAAAAGTCGTACGGCACTTTTTCGGCATTTTGGACGGATGTTGCACCTTGCACCGTAGATGTTGCACACTGTGGATATTGATTCTTCGGAAGGCCATAACTGTTGGCTCATTTAGAGTTACGGCAGCCATAACCAGTCAAAACGAAGATCTCTGCAAGTTCTACGGCTATGACCGCTTTAAGCCATCAATGGTTAGCTTCTTACCTAAAAAATCTTATCTGAAAATCAATCGGGCCTTGGACGTTTTTTACTGTTCGTTCATTCGTCACGTGGATTATTTATGCAAAATGGGATCCCCGTGGCTGGTCTATGATTTACCATCGCTGGAGAGTGGTGCCCCATGGTATCGCTCCGTTTCAAATCCATGCATCCATTTCTAAAAGTCGTACGGTACTTTTTCGGCATTTTGGACGGATGTTGCACCTTGCACCGTAGATGTTGCACCCTGTGGATATTGATTCTTCGGAAGGCCATAACTGTTGGCTCGTTTAGAGTTACGGGAGCCATAACCAGTAAAAACGAAGATCTTGTGAGTTCTACGGCTATGACCGCTTTAAGCCGTCACTATTTAGTTTCATACCCAAAAAATCTTATCCGAACCTCAATCGGCCGTTGGACGTTTTTTACCGTTCGTTCATTCGTCACGTGGATTTTTTCTGCAAAACGGGATCCTCGTGGCTGGTCTATGATTTACCATCGCCGGAGAGTGGTGCCCCATGGTACCGCTCCGTTTCAAATCCATGCATCCATTACTAAAAGTCGTACGACACTTTTTCGGCATTTTGGACGGATGTTGCACCTTGCACCGTAGATGTTGCACCCTATGGATATTGATTCTTCGGAAGGCCATAACAGTTGGCTCGTTTAGAGTTACGGCAGCCATAACCAGTCAAAATGAAGATCTCTGTGAGTTCTACGGCTATGACCGCTTTAAGCCGTCACTGGTTAGTTTCATACCCAAAAAATCTTATCCGAACCTCTATCGGGCCTTGGACGTTTTTTACCGTTCGTTCATTCGTCACGTGGATTTTTTCTGCAAAACGGGATCCCCGTGGCTGGTCTATGATTTACCATCGCCGGAGAGTGGTTCCCCATGGTACCACTCCGTTTCAAATCCATTCATCCATTTCTAAAAGTCGTACGGTACTTTTTCGGCATTTTGGAGAGATGTTGCACCTTGCACCGTAGATGTTGCACCCGATGGATATTGATTCTTCGGAATGCCATAACTGTTGGCTCGTTTAGAGTTACGGGAGCCATAACCAGTCAAAACGAAGCTCTTTGTGAGTTCTACGGCTATGACCGCTTTAAGGCGTCACGGGTTAGGTTCATACCCAAAAAATCTTATCTGAACCTCAATCGGGCCTTGGACGTTTTTTACCGTTCGTTCATTCGTCACGTGGATTTTTTCTGCAAAACGGTATCCCCGTGGCTGGTCTATGATTTACCATCGCCGGAGAGTGGTGCCCCATGGTACCGCTCCGTTTCAAATCCATGCATCCATTTCTAAAAGTCGTACGGCACTTTTTCGGCATTTTGGACGGATGTTGCACCTTGCACCGTAGATGTTGCACACTTTGGATATTGATTCTTCGGAAGGCCATAACTGTTGGCTCATTTAGAGTTATGGCAGACATAACCAGTCAAAACGAAGATCTCTGCGAGTTCTATGGCTATGATTGCTTTAAGCCATCACTAGTTAGCTTCATAGCTAAAAAATCTTATCCGAAACTCAATCGGGCCTTGGACGTTTTTTACTGTTCGTTCATTCGTCACGTGGATTTTTTCTACAAAACGGGATCCCCGTGGCTGGTCTGTGATTTTCCATCGCCGGAGAGTGGTGCCCCATGGTACCGCTCCGTTTCAAATCCATGCATCCATTTCTAAAAGTCGTACGGCACTTTTTCGACATTTTGGACAGATGTTGCACCTTGCACCGTAGATGTTGCACCCTGTGGATATTGATTCTTTGGAAGGCCATAACTGTTGGCTCGTTTTGAGTTATGGGAGCCATAACCAGTCAAAACGAAGATCTTGTTAGTTCTACGACTATGACCGCTTTAAGCCGTCAGTATTTAGTTTCATACCCAAAAATTTTTATCCGAACCTCAATCGGGCCTTGGACGTTTTTTACCGTTCGTTCATTCGTCACGTGGATATTTTTTGCAAAACGGGATCCCCGTGGCTGGTCTATGATTTACCATCGCCGAAGAGTGGTGCCCCATGGTACCGCTCCGTTTCAAATCCATGCATCCATTACTAAAAGTCGTACGGCACGTTTTCGGCATTTTGGACGGATGTTGCACCTTGCACCATAGATGTTGCACCCTATGGATATTGATTCTTCGGAAGGCCATAACAGTTGGCTCGTTTAGAGTTACGGCAGCCATAACCAGTCAAAACGAAGATCTCTGTGAGTTCTACGGCTATGGCTGCTTTAAGCCATCACTGGTTAGTTTCATACCCAAAAAATCTTATCCGAACCTCAATTTGGCCTTGGACGATTTTTACCGTTCGTTCATTCGTCATGTGGATTTTTTCTGCAAAACGAGATCCCCATGGCTGGTCTGTGATTTACCATCACCGGAGAGTGGTTCCCCATGGTACCGCTCCATTTCAAATCCATGCATCCATTTCTAAAAGTCGTACGGCACTTTTTCGGGATTTTGGACGGATGTTCCACCTTGCAACGTAGATGTTGCACCCTATGGATATTGATTCTTCGGAATGCCATAACTGTTGGCTCGTTTAGAGTTACGGGAGCCATAACCAGTCAAAATGAATATCTCTGTGAGTTCTATGGCTATGATCGCTTTAAGCCGTCACTGGTTAGTTTCATACCCAAATAATCTTATCAGAAACTCAATCGGGCCTTGGACGTTTTTTACCGTTCGTTCATTCGTCACATAGATTTTTTCTACAAAACGGGATCCCCGTGGCTGGTCTATGATTTACCATCGCCGGATATTGATTCTTCGGAAGGCCATAACTGTTGGCACGTTTAGAGTTATGGCAGACATAACCAGTCAAAACGAAGATCTCTGCGAGTTCTATGGCTATGACCGCTTTAAGCCATCACTGGTTAGCTTTATAGCTAAAAAATCTTATCCGAAACTCAATCGGGCCTTGGACGTTTTTTACCGTTCGTTCATTCGTCACGTGGATTTTTTCTACAAAACGGGATCCCCGCGGCTGGTCTGTGATTTTCCATCGCCGGAGAGTGGTGCCCCATGGTACCGCTCCGTTTCAAATCCATGCATCCATTTCTAAAAGTCGTACGGCACTTTTTCGACATTTTGGACGGATGTTGCACCTTGCACCGTAGATGTTGCACCCTGTGGATATTGATTCTTCGGAAGGCCATAACTGTTGGCTCGTTTTGAGTTATGGGAGCCATAACCAGTCAAAACGAAGATCTTGTGAGTTCTACGGCTATGACCGCTTTAAGCCGTCAGTATTTAGTTTCATACCCAAAAAATCTTATCCGAACCTCAATCGGGCCTTGGACGTTTTTTACCGTTCGTTCATTCGTCACGTGGATTTTTTCTGCAAAACGGGATCCCGTGGCTGGTCTATGATTTACCATCGTCGGAGAGTGGTGCCCCATGGTACCGCTCCGTTTCAAGTCCATGCATCCATTTCTAAAAGTCGTACGGCACTTTTTCGGCATTTTGGACGGATGTTGCACCTTGCACTATAGATGTTGCACCCTGTGGATATTGATTCTTCGGAAGGCCATAACTGTTGGCATGTTTAGAGTTACGGGAGCCATAACCAGTCAAAACAAAGATCTCTGTGAGTCCTACGGCTATGACAGCTTTAAGCCATCAGTGGTTATTTTCATACCCAAAAAATCTTATCCGAAACTCAATCGGGCCTTTGACGTTTTTTACCGTTCGTTCATTCGTCATGTGGATTTTTTCTGCAAAACGGGATCCCCATGGTTGGTCTATGATTTACCATCGCTGGAGAGTGGTTCCCCATGGTACCGCTCCGTTTCAAATCCATGCATCCATTTCTAAAAGTCGTACGGCACTTTTTCGGCATTTTGGACGGATGTTACACCTTCCACCGTAGATGTTGCACCCTGTGGATATTGATTCTTCGGAAGGCCATAACTATTGGCTCGTTTAGAGTTACGGAAGCCATAAACAGTCAAAACGAAGATCTCTGTGATTCCTACGGCTATGACAGCTTTAAGCCATCACTGGTTAGTTTCTTACCCAAGAAATCTTATCCGAAACTCAATCGGACCTTGGACGTTTTTTACCGTTCGTTCATTCGTCACGTGGATTTTTTCTGCAAAACGGGATCCCCGTGGCTGGCCTATGATTTACCATTGCCGGAGAGTGGTGCCCCATGGTACCGCTCCATTTCAAATCAATGCATCCATTTCTAAAAGTCGTAAGGCTCTTTTTTGGCATTTTGGACGGATGTTGCACCTTGCACCGTAGATGTTGCACCCTGTGGATATTGATTCTTCGGAAGGCTATAACTGTTGGCTCGTTTAGAGTTACAGGAGCCATAACAAGTCAAAACGAAGATCTTTGTGAGTTCTACGGCTATGACAGCTTTAAGCCGACACTGGTTAGTTTCATACCCAAAAAATCTTATCTGAAACTCAATCGGGCCTTGGACGTTTTTTACCGTTCGTTCATTCGTCACGTGGATTTTTTCTGCAAAACGGGATCCCCGTGGCTGGTCTATGATTTACCATCGCCGGAGAGTGGTGCCCCATGGTACCACTCCATTTTAAATCCATGCATCCATTTCTAAAAGTCGTACGGCACTTTTTCGGCATTTTGGACGGATGTTACACCTTCCACCGTAGATGTTGCACCCTGTGGATATTGATTCTTCGGAAGGCCATAACTGTTGGCTCGTTGAGAGTTACGGAAGCCATAAACAGTTAAAACGAAGATCTCTGTGAGTCCTACGGCTATGACAGCTTTAAGCCATCACTGGTTAGTTTCATACCCAAGAAATCTTATCCGAAACTCAATCGGACCTTGGACGTTTTTTACCGTTCGTTCATTCGTCATGTGGATTTTTTCTGCAAAACGGGATCCCCATGGCTGGTCTATGATTTACCATCGCCGGAGAGTGGTGCCCCAAGGTACCGCTTCGTTTCAAATCCATGCATCCATTACTAAAAGTCGTATGGCACTTTTTCGGCATTTTGGACGGATGTTGCACCTTGCACCGTAGATGTTGCACCCTATGGATATTGATTCTTCGGAAGGCCATAACAGTTGGCTCGTTTAGAGTTACGGCAGCCATAACCAGTCAAAACGAAGATCTCTGTTAGTTCTACGGCTATGACCGCTTTAAGCCGTCACTGGTTAGTTTCATACCCAAAAAATCTTATCCGAACCTCAATTGGGCCTTGGACGTTTTTTACCGTTCGTTCATTCGTCACGTGGATTGTTTCTGCAAAACGGGATCCCCGTTGCTGTTCTATGATTTACCATCGCCGGAGAGTGGTTCCCCATGGCACCGCTCCGTTTCAAATCCATGCATCCATTTCTAAAAGTCGTACGGTACTTTTTCGGCATTTTGGAGAGATGTTGCACCTTGCACCGTAGATGTTTCACTCTATGAATATTGATTCTTCGGAATGCCATAACTGTTGGCTCGTTTAGAGTTACGGGAGCCATAACCAGTCAAAATGAAGCTCTCTGTGAGTTCTACGGCTATGACCGCTTTAAGCCGTCACTGGTTAGGTTCATACCCAAAAAATCTTATCTGAACCTCAATCGGGCCTTGGACGTTTTTTACCGTTCGTTCATTCGTCACGTGGATTTTTTCTACAAAACGGGATCCCCGTGGCTGGTCTATGATTTACCATCGCCGAAGAGTGGTGCCCAATGGTACCGCTCTGTTTCAAATCCATGCATCCATTTCTAAAAGTCGTACGGCACTTTTTCGGCATTTTGGACGGATGTTGCACCTTGCACCGTAGATGTTGCACCCTTTGGATATTGATTCTTGGAAGGCCGTAACTGTTGGCTCATTTAGAGTTATGGCAGCCATAAGCAGTCAAAACCAAGATCTCTGTGAGTTCTACGGCTATGACCGCTTTAAGCCATCACTGGTTAGCTTCATAGCCAAAAAATATTATCCGAAACTCAATCGGGACTTGGACGTTTTTTACCGTTCGTTCATTCGTCACGTGGATTTTTTCTGTAAAACGGGATCCCTGTGGCTAGTCTATGATTTACCATCGCCGGAGAGTGGTGCCCCATGGTACCGCTCCGTTTCAAATCCATGCATCCATTTCTAAAAGTCGTACGGCACTTTTTCGACATTTTGGACGGATGTTGCACCTTGCACCGTAGATGTTGCACCCTGTGGATATTGATTCTTCGGAAGGCCATAACTGTTAGCTCGTTTAGAGTTACGGGAGCCATAACCAGTCAAAACAAAGATCTAGTGAGTTCTACGGCTATGACCGCTTTAAGCCGTCACTATTTAGTTTCATACCCAAAAAATCTTATCCGAACCTCAATCGGGCCTTGGACGTTTTTTACCGTTCGTTCATTCGTCACGTGGATTTTTTCTGCAAAACGGGATCCCCGTGGCTGGTCTATGATTTACCATCGCCGGAGAGTGGTGCCCCATGGTACCGCTCCGTTTCAAATCCATGCATCCATTTCTAAAAGTCGTACGGCACGTTTTCGGCATTTTGGACGGATGTTGCACCTTGCACCGTAGATGTTGCACCCTATGGATATTGATTCTTCGGAAGGCCATAACAGTTGGCTCGTTTAGAGTTACGGCAGCCATAACCAGTCAAAACGAAGATCTCTGTGAGTTCTACGGCTATGACCGCTTTAAGCCGTCACTGGTTAGTTTCATAACCAAAAAATCTTATCCGAACCTCAATCGGGCCTTGGACGTTTTTTACCGTTCGTTCATTCGTCACGTGGATTGTTTCTGCAAAACGGGATCCCCGTGGCTGGTCTTTGATTTACCATCGCCGGAGAGTGGTTCCCCATGGCACCGCTCCGTTTCAAATCCATGCATCCATTTCTAAAAGTCGTACGGTACTTTTTCGGGATTTTGGAGCGATGTTGCACCTTGCAACGTAGATGTTGCACCCTATGGATATTGATTCTTCGGAATGCCATAACTGTTGGCTCGTTTAGAGTTACGGGAGCCATAACCAGTCAAAACGAAGATCTCTGTGAGTTCTACGGCTATGACCGCTTTAATCCGTCACTGGTTTGGTTCATACCCAAAAAATCTTATCTGAACCTCAATCGGGCCTTGGACATTTTTTACCGTTCGTTCATTCGTCACGTGGATTTTTTCTGCAAAACGTGATCCCCGTGGCTGGTCTATAATTTACCATCGCCGGAGAGTGGTGCCCCATGGTACCACTCCGTTTCAAATCCATGCATCAATTTCTAAAAGTCGTACGGCACTTTTTCGGCATTTTGGACGGATGTTGCACCTTCCACCGTAGATGTTGCACCCCGAGGATATTGATTCTTCGGAAGGCCATAACTGTTGGCTCGTTTAGAGTTACGGGAGCCATAACCAGTCAAAACGAAGATCTCTGCGAGTTCTACAGCTATGACCGCTTTAAGCCTTCACTGGTTAGCTTCATAGCTAAAAAATCTTATCCGAAAATCAATCGCGACTTGGACGTTTTTTACCGTTCGTTAATTCGTCATGTGGATTTTTTCAGCAAAACGGGATCCCCGTGGCTGGTCTGTGATTTACCATCGCCGGAGAGTGGTGCACCTTGGTACCGCTCCGTTTAAAATCCATGCATCCATTTGTAAAAGTCGTACGGCACTTTTTCGACATTTTGGACGGATGTTGCACCTTGCACCGTAGATGTTGCACCCTGTGGATATTGATTCTTCGGAAGGCCATAACTGTTAGCTCGTTTAGAGTTACGGGAGCCATAACCAGTCAAAACGAAGATCTTGTGAGTTCTACGGCTATGACCGCTTTAAGCCGTCACTATTTAGTTTCATACCCAAAAAATCTTATCCGAACCTCAATCGTGCCTTGGACGTTTTTTACCGTTCGTTCATTCGTCATGTGGATTTTTTCTACAAAACGGGATCCCCGTGGCTGGTCTATGATTTACCATCGCCGGAGAGTGGTGCCCCATGGTACCGCTCCGTTTCAAATCCATGCATCCATTACTAAAAGTCGTACGGCACATTTTCGGCATTTTGGACGAATGTTGCACCTTGCACCGTAGATGTTGCACACTATGGATATTGATTCTTCGGAAGGCCATAACAGTTGGCTCGTTTAGAGCTACGGTAGCCATAACCAGTCAAAACGAAGATCTCTGTGAGTCCTATGGCTATGACAGCTTTAAGCCATCACTGGTTAGTTTCATACCCAAGAAATCTTATCCGAAACTCAATCGGACCTTGGACGTTTTTTACCGTTCGTTCATTCGTCACGTGGATTTTTTCTGCAAAACGGGATCCCTATGGCTGGTCTATGATTTACCATCGCCGGAGAGTGGTGCCCCATGGTACCGCTCCGTTTCAAATCCATGCATCCATTACTAAAAGTCGTACGGCACTTTTTCGGCATTTTGGACGGATGTTGCACCTTGCAACGTAGATGTTGCACCCTATGGATATTGATTCTTCGGAAGGCCATAACAGTTGGCTCGTTTAGAGTTACGGCAGCCATAACTAGTCAAAACGAAGATCTCTGTGAGTTCTACGGCTATTACCGCTTTAAGCCGTCACTGGTTAGTTTCATACCCAAAAAACTTATCCAAACCTCAATCGGGCCTTTGACGTTTTTTACCGTTCGTTCATTCGTCACGTGGATTGTTTCTGCAAAACGGGATCCCCGTGGCTGGTCTATGATTTACCATCGCCGGAGAGTGGTTCCCCATGGCACCGCTCCATTTCAAAATCCATGCATCCATTTCTAAAAGTCGTACGGTACTTTTTCGGCATTTTGGAGAGATGTTGCACCTTGCACCGTAGATGTTGCACTCTATGGATATTGATTCTTCGAAATGCCATAACTGTTGGCTCGTTTAGAGTTACGGGAGCCATAACCAGTCAAAATGAAGCTCTCTGTGAGTTCTATGGCTATGACCGCTTTAAGCCATCACTGGTTAGGTTCATACCCAAAAAATCTTATCTGAACCTCAATCGGGCGTTGGACGTTTTTTACCGTTCGTTCATTCGTCACGCGGATTTTTTCTACAAAACGGGATCCCCGTGGCTGGTCTATCATTTACCATCGCCGAAGAGTGGTGCCCCATGGTACCGCTCTGTTTCAAATCCATGCATCCATTTCTAAAAGTCGTACGGCACTTTTTCGGCATTTTGGACGGATGTTGCACCTTGCACCGTAGATGTTGCACCCTTTGGATATTGATTCTTCGGAAGGCCGTAACTGTTGGCACATTTAGAGTTATGGCAGCCATAAGCAGTCAAAACGAAGATCTCTGTGAGTTCTACGGTTATGACCGCTTTAAGCCATCACTGGTTAGCTTCATAGCCAAAAAATCTTATCCGAAACTCAATCGGGACTTGGACATTTTTTATCGTTCGTTCATTCGTCACGTGGATTTTTTCTGTAAAACGGGATCCCTGTGGCTGGTCTATGATTTACCATCGCCGGAGAGTGGTGCCCCATGGTACCGCTCCGTTTCAAATCCATGCATCCATTTCTAAAAGTCGTACGGCACTTTTTCGACATTTTGGACGGATGTTGCACCTTGCACCGTAGATGTTGCACCCTGTGGATATTGATTCTTCGGAAGGCCATAACTGTTAGCTCGTTTAGAGTTACGGGAGCCATAACCAGTCAAAACGAAGATCTTGTGAGTTCTACGGCTATGACCGCTTTAAGCCGTCACTATTTAGTTTCATACCCAAAAAATCTTATCCGAACCTCAATCGGGCCTTGGACGTTTTTTACCGTTCGTTCATTCGTCACGTGGATATTTTCTGCAAAACGAGATCCCCGTGACTTGTCTATGATTTACCATCGCCGGAGAGTGGTTACCCATGGTACCGCTCCGTTTCAAATCCATGCATCCATTTCTAAAAGTCGTACGGCACTTTTTCGGCATTTTGGACGGTTGTTCCACCTTGCAACGTAGATGTTGCACCCTATGGATATTGATTCTTCGGAATGCCATAACTGTTGGCTCGTTTAGAGTTACGGGAGCCATAACCAGTCAAAACGAAGATCTTTGTGAGTCCTACGGCTATGAAATCTTTAAGCCGTCACTGTTTAGTTTCATACCCAAAAAATCTTATCCGAAACTCAATCGGGCCTTAGACGTTTTTTACCGTTCGTTCATTCGTCACGTGGATTTTTTCTAAAAAACGTGATCCCCGTGGCTGGTCTATGATTTACCATCGCCGGAGAGAAGTGCCCCATGGTACCGCTCCGTTTCAAATCCATGCATCCATTTCTAAAAGTCGTACGGCACTTTTTCGGCATTTTGGACGGATGTTGCACCTTCCACCGTAGATGTTGCACCCCGAGGATATTGATTCTTCGGAAGGCCATAACTGTTGGCTCGTTTAGAGTTACGGGAGCCATAACCAGTAAAAACGAAGATCTCTGTGAGTTCTACGGCTATGACCGCTTTAAGCCTTCACTGGTTAGTTTCATACCCAAAAAATCTTATCCGAAACTCAATCGGGACTTGGACGTTTTTTACCGTTCGTTCATTTGTCACGTGGATTTTTTCAGCAAAACGGGATCCCCGTGGCTGGTCTGTGATTTACCATCGCCGGAGAGTGGTGCCCCATGGTACCGCTCCGTTTCAAATCCATGCATCCATTACTAAAAGTCGTACGGCACGTTTTCGGCATTTTGGACGGATGTTGCACCTTCCACCGTAGATGTTGCACCCTGTGGATATTGATTCTTAGGAAGGCCATAACTGTTGGCTCGTTTACAATTACGGCAGCCATAACTAGTCAAAACGAAGATCTATGTGAGTTCTACGGCTATGACCGCTTTGAGTCGTCAATGGTTAGCTTAATACCCAAAAAATCTTATCTGAAATTCAATCGGGCCTTGGACGTTTTTTACCGTTCGTTCATTCGTCACGTGGAATTTTTCTGCAAAACAGGATCCCCGTGGCTGGTCTACAATTTACCATCGCTGGAGAGTGGTGCCCCATGGTACCGCTCCGTTTCAAATCAATGCATCCATTTCTAAAATTCGTACGGCACTTTTTCAGTATTTTGGACAGATGTTGCACCTTGCACCGTAGATGTTGCACCCTGTGGATATTGATTCTTCGAAAGGCCATAACTGTTAGCTTGTTTAGAGTTACGGGAGCCATAACCAGTCAAAACAAAGAACTCTGTGAGTTCTACGGCTATGACCGCTTTAAGCCGTCACTGGTTAGTTTCATACCCAAAAAATCTTATCCGAACCTCAATCGGGCCTTGGACGTTTTTTACCGTTCGTTCATTCGTCACGTGGATATTTTCTGCAAAACGAGATCCCCGTGACTTGTCTATGATTTACCATCGCCGGAGAGTGGTGCTCCATGGTACCGCTCCATTTCAAATCCATACATCCATTTCTAAAAGTCGTATGGCACTGTTTCAGCATTTTGGACGGATGTTGCACCTTGTACCGTAGATGTTGCACCCTATGGATATTGATTCTTCGGAAGGCCATAACTGTTGGCTCCTTTAGAGTTACGGCAGCCATAACTAGTCAAAACGAAGAACTCTGTAAGTTCTACGGCTATGACCGCTTTAAGCCGTCACTTGTTTGCTTCATACCCAAAAAATCTTATCCGAAACTCAATCGGGCCTTAGACGTTTTTTACCGTTCGTTCATTCGTCACGTGGAGTTTTTCTACAAAACATCCCCGTCGCTGGTCTATGGTTTACCATCGCCGGAGAGTGGTGCCCCATGGTACCGCTCCGTTTCAAATCCATGCATCCATTTCTAAAAGTCGTACGGCACTTTTTCGGTATTTTGGACGGATGTTACACCTTCCACCGTAGATGTTGCACCCTATGGATATTTATTCTTCGGAAGGCCATAACTGTTGGCTCGTTTAGAGTTACGGAAGCCATAAACAGTAAAAACGAAGATCTCTGTGAGTCCTACGGCTATGACAGCTTTAATCCATCACTGGTTAGTTTCATACCCAAGAAATCTTATCCGAAACTCAATCGGACCTTGGATGTTTTTTACCGTTCGTTCATTCGTCACGTGGATTTTTTCTGCAAAACGGGATCCCCATGGCTGGTCTATGATTTACCATCGCCGGAGAGTGGTGCCCGATGGTACCGTTCCATTTCAAATCGATGCATCCATTTCTAAAAGTCGTACGGCACTTTTTGGCATTTTGGACGGATGTTGCACCTTGCACCGTAGATGTTGCACCCTGTGGATATTGATTCTTCAGAAGGCTATAATTGTTGGCTCGTTTAGAGTTACAGGAGCCATAACAAGTTAAAACGAAGATCTCTGTGAGTTCTACGGCTATGACAGCTTTAAGCCGACACTGGTTAGTTTCATACCCAAAAAATCTTATCCGAAACTCAATCGGGCCTTGGACGTTTTTTACCATTCGTTCATTCGTCACATGGATTTTTTCTGCAAAACGGGATCCCCGTGGCTGGTCTATGATTTACCATCACCGGAGAGTGGTGCCCCATGGTACCGCTCCGTTTCAAATCCATGCATCCATTTCTAAAAGTCGTACGACACTTTTTCGGCATTTTGGACGGATGTTGCACCTTGCACCGTAGATGTTGCACCCTGTGGACATTGATTCTTCGGAAGGCCATAACTATTGGCTCGTTTAGAGTTACGGGAGCCATAACCAGTCAAAACGAAGATCTCTGTGTGTTCTACGGCTTTGACGGCTTTAAGCCCTCACTGGTTAGTTTCATACCCAAAAAATCTTATCCGAAACTCTATCGGGCCTTGGACGTTTTTAACCGTTCGTTCATTCGTAACGTGGATTTTTTCTGCAAAACGGGATCCCCGTGGCTGGTCTATGATTTACCATCGCCGGAGAGTGGTTCCCAATGGTACCGCTCCGTTTCAAATCCATGCATCCATTTCTAAAAGTCGTACGGCACTTTTTCGGCATTTTGGACGGATGTTGCACCTTGCACCGTAGATGTTGCACCCTATAGATATTGATTCTTCGGAAGGCCATAACTGTTGGCTCGTTTAGAGTTACGGGAGCCATAACCAGTGAAAACGAAGATCTCTGTGAGTTCTACGGCTATGACCGCTTTAAGCTGTCACTGGTTAGTTTCATACCCAAAAAATCTTATCAGAACCTCAATCGGGCCTTGGACTTTTTTACCGTTCGTTCATTCGTCACGTGGATTTTTTCTGCAAAACGGGATCCCCGTGGCTGGTCTATGATTTACCATCGCCGTAGAGTGGTGCCCCAAGTACCGCTCCGTTTCAAATCCATGCATCCATTTCTAAAAAGTCGTACGGCACTGTTTCGGCATTTTGGACGGATGTTGCACCTTACACCGTAGATGTTGCACCCTGTGGATATTGATTATTCGGAAGGCCATAACTGTTGGCTCGTTTAGAGTTACGGGAGCCATAACCAGTCAAAACGAAGATCTCTGTGATTTCTATGGCTATGATCGCTTTAAGCCGTCAATGGTTAGCTTCATACCCAAATAATCTTATCCGAAACTCAATCGGGCCTTGGACGTTTTTTACCGTTCGTTCATTCGTCACGTGGATTTTTTCTGCAAAACGGGATCCCCGTGGCTGGTATATGATTTACCATCGCCGGAGAGTGGTGCCCCATGGTACCGCTCCATTTCAAATCCATGCATCCATTTCTAAAAGTCGTACGGCACTTTTTCGGCATTTTGGACGGATGTTGCACCTTGCATCGTAGATGTTGCACCCTGTAGATATTGATTCTTCGGAAGGCCATAACTGTTGGCTCGTTTAGAGTTATGGGAGCCATAACCAGTCGAAACGAAGATCTCTGTGAGTTGTACGGCTATGACCGCTTTAAGCTGTCACTGGTTAGTTTCATACCCAAAAAATCTTATCAGAACCTCAATCGGGCCTTGGACATTTTTTACCGTTCGTTCATTCGTCACGTGGATTTTTTCTGCAAAACGGGATCCCCATGGCTGGTCTATGATTTACCATCGCCGGAGAGTGGTGCCCTAGGTACTGCTCCGTTTCTAATCCATGCATCCATTTCTAAAAGTCGTACGGCACTGTTTCGGCATTTTGGACGGATGTTGGACCTAACACCGTAGATGTTGCACCCTGTGGATATTGATTCTTCGAAAGGCCATAACTATTGGCTCGTTTAGAATTACGACAGCCATAACCAGTCAAAACGAAGATCTCTGTAAGTTCTACGGCTATGACCATTTTAAGCCGTTATTGGTTAGCTTCATACCCAAAAAATCTTATCCGAAACTCAATCGGGCCTTGGATGTTTTTTACCGTTCGTTCGTTCGTCGCGTGGATTTTTTCTGCAAAACGGGATCCCCGTGGCTGGTCTATGATTTACCATCGCCGGAGAGTGGTGCCCCATGGTACCTCTCCGTTTCAAATCCATGCATCCATTTCTAAAAGTCGTACGACACTTTTTCGGCATTTTGGACAGATGTTGCACCTTCCACCGTAAATGTTGAACCCTGTGGATATTGATTATTCGGAAGGCCATAATTGTTGGCTTGTTTAGAGTTACGGGAGCCATAACAAGTCAAAACGAAGATCTCTGTAAGTTCTACGGCTATGACCACTTTAAGCCGTCACTGGTTAGTTTCATACCCAAAAAATCTTATCCGAAACTCAATCGGGCCTTGGATATTTTTTACTGTTCGTTCAATCGTCACGTGGATTTTTTCTTCAAACCGGGATCCCCGTGGCTGGTCTATGATTTACCATCCCCGGAGAGTGGTGCCCCATGGTACCGCTCCGTTTCAAATCCATGCATCCATTTCTATAAGTCGTACGGCACTTTTTTGGCATTTTGGACGGATGTTGCACCTTCCACCGTAGATGTTGCACCCCGTGGATATTGATTCTTCGGAAGGCCATAACTATTGGCTCGTTTAGAGTTACGGGAGCCATAACCAGTCAAAACGAAGATCTCTGTGAGTTCTACGGCTATGACTGCTTTATGCCGTCACTGGTTAGTTTCATACCCAAAAAATCTTATCCGAAACTCAATCGGGACTTGGACGTTTTTTACCGTTCGTTCATTCGTCACGTGGATTTTTTCAGCAAAACGGGAACCCCGTGGCTGGTCTATGATTTACCATCGCCGGAGAGTGGTGCCCCATGGTACCGCTCCGTTTCAAATCCATGCATCCATTTCTAAAAGTCGTACGACACTTTTTCGACATTTTGGACGGATGTTGCACCTTGCACCGTCGATGTTGCACCCGATGGATATTGATTCTTCGGAAGGCCATAACTGTTGGCTCGTTTAGAGTTACGGGAGCCATAACCAGTCAAAACACAGATCTCTGTGTTTTATACGGCTATGACCACTTTAAGCCGTCATTGGTTAGTTTAATACCCAAAAAATCTTATCCGAAATTCAATCGGGCCTTGGACGTTTTTTACCGTTCGTTAATTCATCACGTGGATATTTCTACAAAACGGGATCCCCGTGGCTGGTCTATGATATACCATCGCCGGAGAGTGGTGCCCCATGGTACTGCTCCGTTTCAAATCCATGCATCCATTTCTAAAAGACGTACAGCACTTTTTCGGCATTTTGGACGGATGTTGCACCTTGCACCGTAGATGTTGCACCCTGTAGATATTGATTCTTCGGAAGGCCATAACTGTTGGCTCGTTTAGAGTTACGGGAGCCATAACCCGTCAAAACGAATATCTCTGTGAGTTCTACGGCTATGACCGCTTTAAGATATCACTGGATAGTTTCATACCCAAAAAATCTTATCAGAACCTCAATCGGGCCTTGGACGTTTTTTACCGTTCGTTCATTCGTCACGTGGATTTTTTCTGCAAAACGGGATCCCCGTGGCTGGTCTATGATTTACCATCGCCGGAGAGTAGTGCCCCAGGTACCGCTCCGTTTCAAATCCATGCATCCATTTCTAAAAGTCGTACGGCACTGTTTCGGCATTTTGGATGGATGTTGCACCTTACACCGTAGATGTTGCACCCTGTGGATATTGATTCTTCGGAAGGCCATAACTGTTGGCTCGTTTAGAGTTACGGCAGCCATAACTAGTCAAAACAAAGATCTCTGTAAGTTCTATGGCTATGACCACTTTAAGCCGTCACTGGTTAGCTTCATACCCAAAAAATCTTATCCGAAACTCAATCGGGCCTTGGTCGGTTTTTACCGTTTGTTCATTTGTCGCGTGGATTTTTTCTGCAAAATGGGATCCCCGTGGCTGGTATATGATTTACCATCGCCGGAGAGTGGTGCCTCATGGTACCGCTCCATTTTAAATCCATGCATCCATTTCTAAAAGTCGTACGGCACTTTTTCGGCATTTTGGACGGATGTTACACCTTCCACCGTAGATGTTGCACCCAGTGGATATTGATTCTTCGGAAGGCCATAACTGTTGGCTCGTTTAGAGTTACGGAAGCCATAAACAGCAAAAACGAAGATCTTTGTGAGTCCTACGGCTATGACAGCTTTAAGCCATCACTGGTTAGTTTCATATCCAAGAAATCTTATCCGAAACTCAATCGGACCTTGGATGTTTTTTACCGTTCGTTCATTCGTCACTTGGATTTTTTCTGCAAAATGGGATCCCCGTGGCTGGTCTATGATTAACCATCACCGGAGAGTGGTGCCCCATGGTACCGCTCCGTTTCAAATCCATGCATCCATTTCTAAAAGTCGTACGGCACTTTTTCGGCATTTTGGACGGATGTTGCACCTTCCACCGTAGATGTTGCACCCCGTGGATATTGATTCTTCGGAAGGCCATAACTGTTGGCTCGTTTTGAGTTACGGGAGCCATAACCAGTCAAAACGAAGATCTCTGTGAGTTCTACGGCTATGACCGCTTTAAGCCGTCACTGGTTAGTTTCATACCCAAAAAATCTTATCCGAAACTCAATCGGGACTTGGACGTTTTTTACCGTTCGTTCGTTCGTCACGTGGATTTTTTCAGCAAAACGGGATCCCCATGGCTGGTCTATGATTTGCCATCGCCGGAGAGTGGTGCTCTATGGTACCGCTCCGTTTCAAATCCATGCATCCATTTCTAAAAGTCGTATGGCACTTTTTCGGCATTTTGGACGGATGTTGCACCTTCCACCGTAGATGTTGCACCCTGTGGATATTGATTCTTCGAAAGACCATAATTGTTGGCTCATTTAGAGTTATGAGAGCTATAACTAGTCAAAACCAAGATCTCTGTGGGTTCTACGGCTATGACAGCTTTAAGGCGTCACTGGTTAGTTTCATACCCAAAAAATCTTATCCGAAACTCAATCGGGCATTGGTCGTTTTTTATCGTTCATTCATTCGTCACGTGGATTTTTTCTACAAAACGGGATCCCCGTGGCTGGTCTATGATTTACCATCGCCCGAGAGTGGTGCCCCATGGTAACGCTCCGTTTCAAATCCATGCATCCATTTTCCATGCATCCATTTCTAAAAGTCGTACGGAACTTTTTCAGCATTTTGGACGGATGTTACACCTTGCACCATAGATGTTGCCCCTGTGGATATTGATTCTTCGGAAGGCCATAACTGTTGGCTCGTTTAGAGTTACGGCAGCCATAACCAATCAAAACGAAGATCACTGTGAGTTCTATTGCTATGACCGCTTTAAGCCGTCAATGGTTAGTTTCATACCCAAAAAATCTTATCTGAAACTCATTCGGGCCTTGGACATTTTTTACTGTTCTTTCATTCGTCACGTGGATTTTTTCTGCAAAACGGGATCCCCATTGCTGGTCTATGATTTACCATCGCCGGTGAGTGGTGCCCCTTGGTACCGCTCCGTTTCAAATCCATGCATCAATTAATAAAAGTCGTACGGCACTTTTTCCACATTTTGGACGGATGTTGCACCTTGCACCGTAGATGTTGCACCCTATGGATATTGATTCTTCGGAAGGCCATAACTGTTAGCTCGTTTAGAGTTACGGCAGCCATAACCAGTCAAAACAAAGATCTCTGTGAGTTCTACGGCTATGACCGCTTTAACCCGTCACTGGTTAGTTTCATACCCAAAAAATCTTATCCGAACCTCAATCGGGCCTTGGAGGTTTTTTACCGTTCGTTCATTCGTCACGTGGATTTTTTCTGCAAAACGGGAACCCCGTGGCAGGTCTATGATTTACCATCGCCGGAGAGTGGTTCCCCATGGTATCGTTCTGTTTCAAATCCATGCATCCATTTCTAAAAGTCGTACGGTACTTTTTCGGCATTTTGGACGGATGTTGCACCTTGCACTGTAGATGTTGCACCCTGTGGATATTGATTCTTCGGAATGCCATAACTATTGGCTCGTTTAGAGTTACGGCAGCCATAACCAGTCAAAACGAAGATCTCTGTGAGTTCTACGGCTATGACCGCTTTAAGCCGTCACTGGTTAGTTTCATAACCAAAATCTCTTATCTGAAACTCAATCGGGCCTTGGACTTTTTTACCTTTCGTTCATTCGTCACGTGGATTTTTTCTGCAAAACGGGATCCCCGTGGCTGGTCCACGATTTTCCATCGCCGGAGAGTGGTGCTCCATGGTACCGCTCCGTTTCAAATCCATACATCCATTTCTAAAAGTCGTACGGCACTTTTTCGGCATTTTGGACGGATGTTGCACCTTGCACAATAGATGTTGCACCCTGTGGATATTGATTCTTCGGAAGGCCATAACTGTTGGCTCGTTTAGAGTTACGGGAGCCATAACCAGTCAAAATGAAGATCTCTGTGAGTTCTACGGCTATGACCTCTTTAAGCTGTCACTGGTTAGTTTCATACCAAAAAAATATTATCCGAACCTCAATCGGGCCTTGGACGTTTTTTACCGTTCGTTCATTCGTCATGTGGATTTTTTCTGCAAAACAGGATCCCCATGGCTGGTCTATGATTTACCATCGACGGAGAGTGGATCCCCGTGGTACCACTCAATTTCAAATCCATGCATCCATTTCTAAAATTCGTACGACACTTTTTCGGCATTTTGGACAGATGTTGCACCTTGCACCGTAGATGTTTCACTCTGTGGATATTGATTCTTCGGAATGCCATAACTGTTGGCTCGTTTAGAGTTACGGGAGCCATAACCAGTCAAAACGAAGATCTCTGGGAGTTCTACGGCTATGACCGCTTTAAGCCGTCACTGGTTAATTTCATACCCAAAAAATCTTATCCGAAACTCAATCGGGCCTTGGACGTTTTTTACCGTTCGTTCACTCGTCATGTGGAATTTTTCTGCAAAATGGGATCCCCGTGGCTGGTCTACGATTTACCATCACCGGAGAGTGGTGCCCCATGGTAACGCTCCATTTCAAATCAATGCATCCATTTCTAAAAGTCGTACGGCACATTTTCGGCATTTTGGACAGATGTTGCACCTTGCACCGTAGATGTTGCACCCTGTGGATATTGATTCTTCGGAAGGCCATAACTGTTAGCTTGTTTAGAGTTACGGGAGCCATAACCAATCAAAACAAAGAACTCTGTGATTTCTACGGCTATGACCACTTTAAGCCGTCACTGGTTAGTTTCATACCCAAAAAATATTATCCGAACCTCAATCGGGCCTTGGACGTTTTTTACCGTTCGTTCATTTGTCACGTGGATATTTTCTGCAAAACGGGATCCCCGTGACTGGTCTATGATTTACCATCGTCGGAGAGTGGTGCCCCATGGTACCACTCCGTTTCAAATCCATGCATCCATTTCTAAAAGTCGTACGGCACTGTTTCGGCATTTTGGACGGATGTTGCACCTTGCACCGTAGATGTTGCACCCTGTGGATATTGATTCTTCGGAAGGCCATAACTGTTGGCTCCTTTAGAGTTACGGCAGCCATAACTAGTCGAAACGAAGATCTCTGTAAGTTCTACGGCTATGACCGCTTTAAGCCGTAACTTGTTAGCTTCATACCCAAAAAATCTTATCCGAAACTCAATCGGGCCTTAGACGTTTTTTACCGTTCGTTCATTCGTCACGTGGATTTTTTCTGCAAAACAGGATCCCCGTGGCTGGTCTATGATTTACCATCGCCGAAGAGTGGTGCCCCATGGTGCCGCTCCGTTTCAAATCCATGCATCCATTTCTAAAAGTAGTACGGCACTTTTTCGGCATTTTGGACGGATGTTGTACCTTCCACCGTAGATGTTGCACCCTATGGATATTGATTCTTCGGAAGGCCATAACTGTTGGCTCGTTTAGAGTTACGGGAGCCATAACCAGTCAAAACGAAGATCTCTGTGAGTTCTACGGCTATGACCGCTTAAACCGTCACTGTTTAGTTTCATACCCAAAAAATCTTATCCGAAACTCAATCGGGCCTTGGACGTTTTTTACCGTTCGTTCATTCGTCACGTGGATTTTTTCTGCAAAACGGGATCCCCGTGGCTGGTCTATGATTTACCATCGCCGGAGAGTGGTGCCCCAAGGTATCGCTCCGTTTCAAATCCATGCATCCATTTCTAAAAGTCATACGGCACTTTTTCGGCATTTTGGACAGATGTTGCACCTTCCACCGTAGTTGTTGCACCCTGTGGATATTGATTATTCGGAAGGCCATAACTGTTGGCTCGTTAAGAGTTACGGGAGTCATAACCAGTCAAAACGAAGATCTCTGTGAGTTATAAGGCTATGACAGCTTTAAGTCGTCACTGGTTAGTTTCATACCCAAAAAATCTTATCCGAAACTCAATTGGGTCTTGGGCGTTTTTTATCGTTCGTTCATTCATCACGTGGATTTTTTCTGCAAAACGGGATCCCCGTGGCTGGTCTATGATTTACCTTCGCCGGAGAGTGGTGCCCCATGGTACCGCTCCGTTTCAAATCCATGCATCCATTTCTAAAAGTCGTACGACACTTTTTCGACATTTTGGACGAATGTTGCACCTTCCACCGTAGATGTTGCACCCTGTGGATATTGATTATTCGGAAGGCCATAACTATTGGCTCGTTTAGAGTTACGGGAGCCATAACCAGTTAAAACGAAAATCTCTGTGAGTTCTATGCTATGACAGCTTGAAGTCGTCACTGGTTAGTTTCATACCCAAAAAATCTTATCCGAAACTCAATCGGGTCTTGGACATTTTTTATCGTTCTTTCATTCGTCACGTGGATTTTTTCTGCAAAACGGGATCCCCGTGGCTGGTCTATGATTTACCATCGCCGGAGAGTGGTGCCCCATGGTACTGCTCCGTTTCAAATCCATGCATCCATTTCCAAAAGTCGTACGGCACTTTTTCGACATTTTGGACGGATGTTACACCTTCCACCGTAGATGTTGCACCCTGTGGATATTGATTATTAGGAAGGCCATAACTGTTGGCTCGTTTAGAGTTACGGGAGCCATAACAAGTCAAAACGAAGATCTTTGTAAGTTCTACAGCTATGACCCTTTAAGCCATCACTGGTTAGTTTCATACCCAAAAAATCTTAACCGAAACTCAATCGGGCCTTGGACATTTTTTACCGTTCATTCATTCGTCACGTGGATTTTTTCTGCAAAACGGGATCCCCATGGCTGGTCTATGATTTACCATCGCCGGAGAGTGGTGCCCCATGGTACCGCTCCGTTTCAAATCCATGAATCAATTTCTAAAAGTCGTATGGCACTTTTTCGGCATTTTGGACGGATGTTGCACCTTGCACCGTAGATGTTGCACCCTGTGGATATTGATTCTTCGGAAGGCCATAATTGTTGGCTCGTTTAGAGTTACGGTAGCCATAACCAGTCAAAACGAAGATCTCTGGGAGTTCTACGACTATGACCGCTTTAAGCCATCTAGTTTCATACCCAAAAAATCTTATCCGAAACTCAATCGGGCCTTGGACGTTTTTTACGTTCGTTCATTCATCACGTGGATTTTTTCTGCAAAACGGGATCCACGTGGCTGGTCTGTGATTTACCATCGCCTGAGAGTGGTGCCCCATGGTACTGCTCCGTTTCAAATCCATGCATCCATTTCTAAAAGTCGTACGACACTTTTTCGGCATTTTGGACGGATGTTGCACCTTGCACCGTAGATGTTGCACCCTGTGGATATTGATTCTTCGGAAGGCCATAACTGTTGGCTCGTCTAGAGTTACGGCAGCCATAACCAGTCAAAACGAAGATCTTTGTGAGTTCTACGGCTATGACCGCTTTAAGCCGTCACTGGTTAGTTTCATACCCAAAAAATCTTATCCGAAACTCAATCGGGCCTTGGACGTTTTTTACCGTTCTTTCATTCGTCACGTGGATTTTTCCTGCAAAACGGGATCCCCATGGCTGGTCTATGATTTACCATCACCGGAGAGTGGTGCCCCATGGTACTGCTCCATTTCAAATCCATGCATCCATTTCTAAAAGTCATACGGCACTTTTTCAGCATTTTGGACGGATGTTGCACCTTCCCCCATAGATGTTGCACCTTGTGGATATTGATTATTAAAAAGGCCATAACTGTTGGCTCGTTTAGAGTTACGGGAGCCATAACAAGTCAAAAAGAAGATCTCTATAAGTTCTACGGCTATGACCCTTTAAGCCGTCACCGGTTAGTTTCATACCCAAAAAATTTTAACCGAAACTCAATCGGGCCTTGGACATTTTTTACCGTTCGTTCATTCGTCACGTGGATTTTTTCTGCAAAACGGGATCCCCATGGCTGGTCTATTATTTACCATCGCTGGAGAGTGGTGCCCCATGGTACCGCTCCGTTTCAAATCTATGCATCCATTTCTAAAAGTCGTACGTCAATTTTTCGGCATTTTGGACGGATGTTGCACCTTGCACCGTTGATGTTGCACCCTGTGGATATTGATTCATCGGAAGGCCATAACTGTTGGCTCGTTTAGAGTTACGGGAGCCATAACCAGTCAAAACGAAGATCTCTGTGAGTTCTACGGCTATGACGTCTTTAAACCGTCACCGGTTAGTTTCATACCCAAAAAATCTTATCCGAAACTCAATCGGTCCTTGGACGTTTTTAACCGTTCGTTCATTCGTCACGTGGATTTTTTCTGCAAAACGGGATCCCCATGGCTGGTCTATTATTTACCATCGCCGGAGAGTGGTGCCCAGTGGTACCGCTCCATTTCAAATCCATGCATCCATTTCTAAAAGTCGTACGGCAGTTTTTCGGCATTTTGGACGGATGTTGCACCTTCCACCGTAGATGTTGCACCCAGTGGATATTGATTCTTCGGAAGGCCATAACTGTTGGCTCGTTTAGAGTTACGGGAGCCATAACAAGTCAAAACGAAGATCTCTGTGAGTTCTACGGCTATGACAGCATTAAGCCATCACCGGTTAGTTTCATACCCAAAAAATCTTATCCGAAACTCAATCGGGCCTTGGACGTTTTTAACCGTTCGTTCAATCGTTACGTGGATTTTTTCTGCAAAACGGGATCCTCGTGGTTGGTTTATGATTTACCATCGCCGGAGAGTTGTGCCCCATGGTACCGCTCCATTTCAAATCCATGCATTCATTTCTAAAAGTCGTACGACACTTTTTCGGCATTTTGGACGGATGTTGCACCTTCCACCGTAGATGTTGCACCCTATGGATATTGATTCTTCGGAATGCCATAACTGTTGGCTCGTTTAGAGTTACGGGAGCCATAACCAGTCAAAACGAAGATCTCTGTGAGTTCTACGGCTATGATGGATTTAAGCCGTCACCGGTTAGTTTCATACCCAATAAATCTTATCCGAAACTCAATCGGGCCTTGGACGTTTTTAACCGTTCGTTCATTCATCACGTGGATTTTTTCTACAAAACAGGATCCCCGTGCTGGTCTATGATTTACCATCGCCGGAGAGTGGTGCCCCATGGTACCGCTCCATTTCAAATCCATGCATCCATTTCTAAAAGTCATATGGCACTTTTTCAGCATTTTGGACGGATGTTGCACCTTCCACCATAGATGTTGAACCTTGTGGATATTGATTATTCGAAAGGCCATAACTGTTGGCTCATTTAGAGTTACGGGAGCCATAACAAGTCAAAAAGAAGATCTCTGTAAGTTCTACGGCTATGACCCTTTAAGCCGTCACCGGTTAGTTTCATACCCAAAAATATTAACCGAAACTCAATCGGGCCTTGGACATTTTTTACCGTTCGTTCATTCGTCACGTGGATTTTTTTTGCAAAACGGGATCCCCATGGCTGGTCTATGATTTACCATCGCCAGAGAGTGGTGCCCCATGGTACCGCTCCGTTTCAACTATGCATCCATTTCTAAAATTCGTACGTCACTTTTTCGGCATTTTGGACGGATGTTGCACCTTGCACCGTAGATGTTGCACCATGTGGATATTGATTCTTTGGAAGGCCATAACTGTTGGCTCGTTTAGAGTTACGGGAGACATAACTAGTCAAAACGAAGATCTCTGTGAGTTCTATGGCTATGACCGCTTTAAGCCGTCACTGGTTAGTTTCATACCCAAAAAATCTTATCCGAACCTCAATCGGGCCTTGGACGTTTTTTACCATTCGTTCATTCGTCACGTGGATTTTTTCTGCAAAACGGGATCCCCATGGCTGGTCTATGATTTACTATCGCCGGAGAGTGGTACCCCATGGTAGCGCTTCATCTCAAATCCATGCATCCATTCCTAAAAGTCGTACGGCACTTTTTTGGCATTTTGGACGGATGTTGCACCTTGCACCATAGATGTTGCAACCTGTGGATATTGATTCTTCGGAAGGCCATAACTGTTGGCTCGTCTAGAGTTACGGCAGCCATAACCAGTCAAAACGAAGATCTTTGTGAGTTCTACGGCTATGACCGCTTTAAGCCGTCACTGGTTAGTTTCATACCCAAAAAATCTTATCTGAAACTCAGTCGGGCCTTGGACGTTTTTTACCGTTCTTTCATTCGTCACGTGGATTTTTCCTGCAAAACGGGATCCCCGTGGCTGGTCTATGATTTACCATCGCCGGAGAGTGGTGCCCCATGGTACCGCTCCATTTCAAATCCATGCATCCATTTCTAAAAGTCATACGGCACTTTTTCAGCATTTTGGACAGATGTTGCACCTTCCACCATAGATGTTGCACCTTGTGGATATTGATTATTCGAAAGGCCATAACTGTTGGCTCGTTTAGAGTTACGGGAGCCATAACAAGTCAAAAAGAAGATCTCTGTAAGTTCTACGGCTATGACCCTTTAAGCCGTCACCGGTTAGTTTCATACCCAAAAAATCTTAACCGAAACTCAATCGGGCCTTGGACATTTTTTACCGTTCGTTCATTCGTCACGTGGATTTTTTCTGCAAAATGGGATCCCCATGGCTGGTATATTATTTACCATCGCTGGAGAGTGGTGCCCCATGGTACCGCTCCGTTTCAAATCTATGCATCCATTTCTAAAAGTCGTACGTCACTTTTTCGGCATTTTGGACGGATGTTGCACCTTGCACCGTAGATGTTGCACCCTGTGGATATTGATTCATCGGAAGGCCATAACTGTTGGCTCGTTTAGAGTTACGGGAGCCATAATTAGTCCAAACGAAGATCTCTGTGAGTTCTATGGCTATGACGGCTTTAAGCCGTCACCGGTTAGTTTCATACCCAAAAAATCTTATCCGAAACTCAATCGGTCCTTGGACGTTTTTAACCGTTCGTTCATTCGTCACGTAGATTTTTTCTGCAAAACGGGATCCCCGTGACTGGTCTATGATTTACCATCGCCGGAGAGTGGTGCCCAATGGTACCGCTCCATTTCAAATCCATGCATCCATTTCTAAAAGTCGTACGGCAGTTTTTCGGCATTTTGGACGGATGTTGCACCTTCCACCGTAGATGTTGCACCCTGTGGATATTGATTCTTCGAAAGGCCATAACTGTTGGCTCGTTTAGAGTTACGGGAGCCATAACCAGTCAAAACGAAGATCTTTGTGAGTTCTACGGCTATGACAGCTTTAAGCCATTACCGGTTAGTTTCTTACCCAAAAAATCTTATCCGGAACTCAATCGGGCCTTGGACGTTTTTAACCGTTCATTCAATCGTTACGTGGATTTTTTCTGCAAAACGGGATCCCCATGGGTGGTCTATGATTTACCATCGCCGGAGAGTGGTGCCCCATGGTACCGCTCCATTTCAAATCCATGCATCCATTTGTAAAAGTCGTACGACACTTTTTCGGCATTTTGGACGGATGTTGCATCTTCCACCGTAGATGTTGCACCCTATGGATATTGATTCTTCGGAAGGCCATAACTGTTGGCTCGTTTAGAGTTACGGGAGCCATAACCAGTCAAAACGAAGATCTTTGTGAGTTCTACGGCTATGACGGATTTAAGCCGTCACCGGTTAGTTTCATACCCAATAAATCTTATCTGAAACTCAATCGGGCCTTGGATGTTTTTAACCGTTCGTTCATTCGTCACGTGGATTTTTTCTGCAAAACAGGATCCCCGTGGCTGGTCTATGATTTACCATCGCCGGAGAGTGGTGCCCCATGGTACCGCTCCATTTCAAATCCATGCATCCATTTCTAAAAGTCATATGGCACTTTTTCAGCATTTTGGACGGATGTTGCACCTTCTACCATAGATGTTGAACCTTGTGGATATTGATTATTCGAAAGGCCATAACTGTTGGCTCATTTAGAGTTACGGGAGCCATAACAAGTCAAAAAGAAGATCTCTGTAAGTTCTACGGCTATGACCCTTTAAGCCGTCACAGGTTAGTTTCGTACCCAAAAAATATTAACCGAAACTCAATCGGGCCTTGGACATTTTTTACCGTTCGTTCATTCGTCACGTGGATTTTTTCTGCAAAACGGGATCCCCATGGCTGGTCTCTGATTTACTATCGCCGGAGAGTGGTACCCCATGGTAGCGCTTCATCTCAAATCCATGCATCCATTTCTAAAAGTCGTACGGCACTTTTTCGACATTTTGGACGGATGTTGCACCTTCCACCGTAGATGTTGCACCCTGTGGATATTGATTCTTCGGAAGGCCATAAATGTTGGCTCGTTTAAAGTTACGGGAGCCATAACCAGTCAAAACGAAGATCTCTGTAAGTTATACGGCTATGACGGCTTTAAGCCGTCATCGGTTAGTTTCATACCCAAAAAATCTTATCCGAAACTCTATCGGGCCTTGGACGTTTATAACCGTTCGTTCATTCGTCATGTGGATTTTTTCTGCAAAACGGGATCCCCGAGGCTGGTCTATGATTTACCATCGCCGGAGAGTGGTGCCCCATGGTACCACTCCATTTCAAATCCATGCATCCATTTCTAAAAGTCATACGGCACTTTTTTAGCATTTTGGACGGATGTTGCACCTTGCACCATAGATGTTGCACCCTATGGATATTGATTCTTCGGAAGGCCATAACAGTTGGCTCGTTTAGAGTTACGGGAGCCATAACCAGTCAAAACGAAAATCTCTGTGAGTTCTACGGCTATGACCGCTTTAAGCCATCACTGGTTAGTTTCATACCCAAAAAATATTATCCGAAACTCAATCGGGCCTTGGACGTTTTTAACCGTTCGTTCATTCGTCACGTGGATTATTTCTGCAAAACGAGATCCCCATGGCTGGTCTATGATTTACCATCGCCGGAGAGTGGTGCCCCATGGTACCGCTCCGTTTCAAATCCATGCATCTATTTCCAAAAGTCGTACGATACTTTTTCGGCATTTTGGACGGATGTTGCACCTTGCACCGTAGATGTTGCACCCTGTGGATATTGATTCTTCGAAAGGCCACAACTGTTGGCTCGTTTAGAGTTACGGCATCCATAACCAGTCAAAACGAAGATCTTTGTGAGTTCTATGGCTATGACCGCTTTAAGCCGTCACTGGTTAGTTTCATACCCAAAAAATCTTAACCGAAACTCAATCGGGCCTTGGACGTTTTTTACCGTTCGTTCATTCGTCACTTGGAATTTTTCTGCAAAACGGGATCCCCGTGGCTGGTCTATGATTTACCTTCGCCGGAGAGTAGTGCCCCAGGTACCGCTCCGTTTCAAATCCATGCATCCATTTCTAAAAGTCGTACGGCACTTTTTCGGCATTTTGGACGGATGTTGCACCTTGCAGCGTAGATGTTGCACCCTGTGGATATTGATTCTTCGGAAGGCCATAACTGTTGGCTCGTTCAGAGTTACTGGAGTCATAACCAGTCAAAACAAAGACCTCTGTGAGTTCTATGGCTATGACCGCTTTAAGCCGTCACTGGTTAGTTTCATCCCCAAAATATCTTATCCGAAACTCAATCGGGCTTTGGACATTTTTTACCGTTCGTTCATTCGTCACGTGGATTTTTTCTACAAAACGGGATCCCTATGGCTTTTCTATGATTTACCATCGCCGGAGAGTGGTGCCCCATGGTACCGCTCCGTTTCAAATCCATGCATCCATTTCTAAAAGTCGTACGGCACTTTTTCGGCATTTTGGACGGATGTTGCACCTTCCACCGTAGATGTTGCACCCTGTGGATATTGATTCTTCGGAAGGCCATAATTGTTGGCTCGTTTAGAGTTACGGGAGCCATAACAAGTAAAAACGAAGATCTCTGTGAGTTCTACGGCTATGACAACTTTAAGCCGTCTCTGGTTAGTTTCATACCCAAAAAATCTTATCCGAAACTCAATCGGGCCTTGGACGTTTTTTACTGTTCGTTCATTCGTCACGTGGATTTTTTCTACAAAACGGGATCTCCGTGGCTGGTCTATGATTTACCATCGCCCGAGAGTGGTGCCCCATGGTACCGCTCCGTTTCAAATCCATGCATCCATTTCTAAAGGCCGTACGGCACTTTTTCGGCATTTTGGACGGATGTTGCACCTTGCACCGTAGATGTTGCACCCTGTGGATATTGATTCTTCGAAAGGCCATAAATGTTGGCTCGTTTAGAGTTACGACAGCGATAACCAGTCAAAACGAAGATCTCTGTGAGTTATACGGCTATGACCGCTTTAAGCCGTCACTGGTTAGTTTCATACCCAAAAAATCTTATCAGAAACTCAATCGGGCCTTGGACGTTTTTTACCGTTCTTTCATTCGTCACGTGGATTTTTTCTGCAAAATGGGATCCCCGTGGCTGGTCTATGATTTACCATCGCCGGAGAGTGGTGCCCCATGGTACCGCTCCGTTTCAAATCCATGCATCCATTACTAAAAGTCGTACGGCACTTTTTCGGCATTTTGGACGGATGTTGCACCTTGCACCGTAGATGTTGCACCCTATGGATATTGATTCTTCGGAAGGCCATAACTGTTGGCTCGTTTAGAGTTACGGCAGCCATAACCAGTCAAAACGAAGATCTCTGTGAGTTGTATGGCTATGACCGCTTTAAGCCGCCACCGGTAAGTTCATACCCAAAAAATCTTATCCGAACCTCAATCGGGCCTTGGACGTTTTTTACCGTTCGTTCATTCGTCACGTGGATTTTTTCTGCAAAACGGGATCCCCGTGGCTGGTCTATGATTTACAATCGCCGAAGAGTGTTTCCCCATGGTACCGCTCCATTTCAATTCCATTCATCCATTTCTAAAAGTCGTACGACACTATTTTGGCATTTTGGACGGATGTTGCACCTTGCACCGTAGATGTTGCACCCTGTGGATATTGATTCTTCGGAATGCCATAACTATTGGCTCGTTAAGAGTTACTGGAGCCATAACCAGTCAAAACGAAGATCTCTGTGAGTTCTACGGCTATGACCACTTTAAGCCGTCACTGGTTAGTTTCATACCCAAAAAATCTTATCCGAACCTCAATCGGGCCTTGGACGTTTTTTACCGTTCGTTCATTCGTCACGTGGATTTTTTCTACAAAACGGGATCCCTGTGGCTGGTCTATGATTTACCATCGTCGGAGAGTGGTGCCCCATGTTAACGATCCGTTTCAAATCCATGCTTCTAGTTCTAAAAGTCGTACGGCACTGTTTCGGCATTTTGGATGGATGTTGCACCTTGCACCGTAGATGTTGCACCTTGTGGATATTCATTCTTCGGAAGGCCATAACTGTTGTCTCGTTTAGAGTTACGGAAGCCATAACCAGTCAAAACGAAGTTTTCTGTTAGTGGCTATGATCGCTTTAAGTTGTCACTGGTTAGCTTCATACCTAAAAAATCTTATCCGAAACTCAATCGGGCCTTGGACGTTTTTTACCGTTCGTTCATTCGTCACGTGGATTTTTCTGCAAAACGGGATCCCCGTGGCTGGTCTATGATTTACCATCGCCGGAGAGTGGAGCCCCATGGTACCGCTCCGTTTCAAATCCATGAATCCATTACTAAAAGTCGTACGGCACTTTTTCGGCATTTTGGACGGATGTTGCACCTTGCACCGTAGATGTTGCACCCTGTGGATATTGATTCTTCGGAAGGCCATAACTGTTGGCTCGTTTAGAGTTACGGGTGCCATAACCAATCAAAACAAAGATCTCTGTGAGTTCTATGGCTATGACAGCTTTAAGTCGTCACTGGTTAGTTTCATACCCAAAAAATCTTATCTGAAACTCAATCCGGTCTTGGACGTTTTTTGTCGTTCGTTCATTCGTCACGTGGATTTTTTGTGCAAAACGGGATCCCCGTGGCTGGTCTATGATTTACCATCGCCGGAGAGTGGTGCCCCATGGTACCTCTCCATTTCAAATCCATGCATCCATTTCTAAAAGTCGTACGGCACTTTTTCGGCATTTTGGATGGATGTTGCACCTTCCACCGTAGATGTCGCACCCTGTGGATATTGATTATTCGGAAGGCCATAACTGTTGGCTCGTTTAGAGTTACGGGAGCCATAACCAGTCAAAACCAAGATCTCTGTGAGTTCTACGGCTATGACAGCTTTAAGTTGTCACTGGTTATTTTCATACCCAAAAAATCTTATCCGAAATTCAATCTGGTCTTGGACGTTTTTTATCTTTCGTTCATTCGTCACGTGGATTTTTTCTGCAAAACGGGATCCCCGTGGTTGGTCTATGATTTACCATCGCCGGAGAGTGGTGCCCCATGGTACCACTCCGTTTCAAATCCATGCATCCATTTCTAAAAGTCGTACGACACTTTTTCGGCATTTTGGACGGATGTTGTACCTTCCACCGTAGATGTTGAACCCTATGGATATTGATTATTCGGAAGGCCATAACTGTAGGCTCGTTTAGAGTTACGGGAACCATAACAAGTCAAAATGAAGATCTATGTAAGTTCTACGGCTATGACCGCTTTAAGCCGTCACTGGTTAGTTTCATACCCAAAAAATCTTATCTGAAACTCAATCGGGCCTTGGACATTTTTTACCGTTCATTCGTCACGTGGATTTTTTATGCAAAACGGGATCCCCGTGGCTGGTCTATGATTTACCATCGCCGGAGAGTGGTGCCCCATGGTACCGCTCCGTTTCAAATCCATGCATCCATTTCTAAAAGTCGTACGGCACTTTTTCGGCATTTTGGACGGATGTTGCACCTTCCAACGTAGATGTTGCACCAGGTGGATATTGATTCTTCGGAAGGCCATAATTGTTGGCTCGTTTAGAGTTACGGGAGCCATAACCAGTCAAAACGAAGATCTCTGTGAGTTCTACGGCTATGACAGCTTTAAGCCGTCGCTGGTTAGTTCATACCCAAAAAATCTTATCCGAAACTCAATCGGGCCTTGGACGTTTTTTACCGTTCGTTTATTCATCACGTGGATTTTTTCTGCAAAACGGGATCCCCGTGGCTGGTCTATGATTTACCATCGCCCGAAAGTGGTGCCCCATGGTACTGCTCCGTATCAAATCCATGCATCCATTTCTAAAAGTCGTACGGCACTTTTTCGGCATTTTGGACGGATGTTGCACCTTGCACCATAGATGTTGCACCATGTGGATATTGATTCTTCGGAAGGCCATTACTGTTGGCTCGTTTAGAGTTACGGCAGCCATAACTAGTCAAAACAAAGGTCTCTGTAAGTTCTACGGCTATGACCGCTTTAAGCCGTCACTGGTTAGTTTCATACCCAAAAAATCTTATCCCAAACTCAATCGGGCCTTGGATGTTTTTACCGTTCGTTCATTCGTCACGTGGATTTTTTCTGCAAAACGGGATCCCCGTGGCTGGTCTATGATTTACCATCGCCGAAGAGTGGTGCCCCATGGTACCGCTTCGTTTCAAATCCATGCATCCATTTCTAAAAGTAGTACGTCACTTTTTCGGCATTTTGGACGGATGTTGCACCTTCCACCGTAGATGTTGCACCCTGTGGATATTGATTATTCGAAAGACCATAACTGTTGGCTCGTTTAGAGTTACGGTAGCCATAACCAGTCAAAATGAAGATCTCTATGAGTTCTACGCCTATGACAGCTTTAAGTCGTCACTGGTTAGTTTCATACCCAAAAAATCTTATCCGAAACTCAATCGGGTCTTGGACGTTTTTTATCGTTCGTTCATTTGTTACGTGGATTTTTTCTACAAAACGGGATCCCTGTGGCTGGTCTATGATTTACCATCGCCGGAGAGTGGTGCCCCATGGTACCGCTCCGTTTCAAATCCATGCATCCATTTCTAAAAGTCGTACGGCACTTTTTCGGCATTTTGGATGGATGTTGCACCTTCCACCATAGATGTTGCACCCTGTGGATATTGATTATTCGGAAGACCATAACTGTTGGCTTGTTTAGAGTTACGGGAGCCATAACCAGTCAAAACGAAGATCTATGTGAGCTCTACGGCTATGACGGCTTTAAGTCGTCACTGGTTAGTTTCATACCCAAAAAATCTTATCCGAAACTCAATCGGGTCTTGGACGTTTTTTATCGTACGTTCATTCGTCACGTGGATTTTTTCTGCAAAACGGGATCCCCGTGGCTGGTCTCTGATTTACCTTCGATGGAGAGTGGTGCCCCATGGTACCGCTTCGTTTCAAATCCATGCATCCATTTTTAAAAGTTGTACGGCACTTTTTCGGCATTTTGGACGGATGTTGCACCTTCCACCGTAGATGTTGCACCCTATGGATATTGATTATTCGGAAGGCCATAACTATTGCCTCGTTTAGAGTTACGGGAGCCATAACAAGTCAAAATGAAGATCTCTGTAAGTTCTACGGCTATGACCGCTTTAAGCCGTCATTGGTTAGTTTCATACCCAAAAAATCTTATCTGAAACTCAATCGGGCCTTGGACTTTTTTACTGTTCGTTCATTCGTCATGTGGATTTTTTCTGCAAAACGGGATCCCCGTGGCTGGTCTACGATTTACCGTCGCCGGAGAGTGGTGCCCCATGGTACCACACCGTTTTAAATCCTTGCATCCATTTCTAAAATTCGTACGCCACTTTTTCGGCATTTTGGACGGATGTTGCACCTAGCACTGTAGATGTTGCACCCTGTGGATATAGATTCTTCGGAAGGCCATAACTGTTGGCTCGTTTAGAGTTACAGGAGCCATAACCAGTCAAAATGAAGATCTCTGTGAGTTCTACGGCTATGACCGCTTTAAGCCGTCACTGGTTAGTTTCATACCCAAAAAATCTTATCCGAACCTCAATCCGGCCTTGGACGTTTTTTACCGTTCGTTCATTCGTCACATGGATTTTTTCTACAAAACGGGATCCCTGTGGCTGGTCTATGATTTACCATCGCCGGAGAGTGGTGCCCCATGGTAACGCTTCGTTTCAAATCCATGCTTCTATTTCTAAAAGTCGTACGGCACTGTTTCGGCATTTTGGATGGATGTTGCACCTTGCACCGTAGATGTTGCACCTTGTGGATATTCATTCTTCGGAAGGCCATAACTGTTGGCTCGTTTAGAGTTACGGAAGCCATAACCAGTCAAAACGAAGATCTCTGTTAGTGGCTATGATCGCTTTAAGTTGTCACTGGTTAGCTTCATATCCAAAAAATCTTATCCGAAACTCAATCGGGCCTTGGACGTTTTTTACCGTTCGTTCATTCGTCAAGTGAAATTTTTCTGCAAAACGGGATCCCCGTGGCTGGTCTATGATTTACCATCGCCGGAGAGTGGAGCCCCATGGTACCGCTCCGTTTCAAATCCATGCATCCATTTATAAAAGTCGTACGACACTTTTTCGGCATTTTGGACGGATGTTGCACCTTCCACCGTAAATGTTGCATCCTGTGGATATTGATTATTCGGAAGGCCATAACTGTTGGCTCGTTTAGAGTTACGGGTGCCATAACCAGTAAAAACGAAGATCTCTGTGAGTTCTATGGATATGACAGCTTTAAGTCGTCACTGGTTAGTTTCATACCCAAAAAATCTTATCTGATACTCAATCCGGTGTTGGACGTTTTTTGTCGTTCGTTCATTCGTCACGTGGATTTTTTGTGCAAAACGGGATCCCCGTGGCTGGTCTATGATTTACCATCGCCGGAGAGTGGTGCCCCATAGTACCTCTCCGTTTCAAATCCATGCATCCATTTCTAAAAGTCGTACGGCACTTTTTCGGCATTTTGGAGTGATGTTGCACCTTCCACCGTAGATGTCGCACCATGTGGATATTGATTATTCGGAAGGCCATAACTGTTGGCTCGTTTAGAGTTACGGGAGCCATAACCAGTCAAAACAAAGATCTCTGTGAGTTCTACGGCTATGACAGCTTTAAGTCGTCACTGGTTATTTTCATACCCAAAAAATCTTATCCGAAATTCAATCTGGTCTTGGACGTTTTTTATCTTTCGTTCATTCGTCACGTGAATTTTTTCTGCAAAACGGGATCCCCGTGGCTGGTCTATGATTTACCATCGCCGGAGAGTGGTGCCCCATGGTACCACTCCGTTTCAAATCCATGCATCCATTTCTAAAAGTCGTACGACACTTTTTCGGCATTTTGGACGGATGTTGTACCTTCCACCGTAGATGTTGAACCCTGTGGATATTGATTATTCGGAAGGCTATAACTATAGGCTCGTTTAGAGTTACGGGAACCATAACAAGTCAAAATGAAGATCTCTGTAAGTTCTACGGCTATGACCGCTTTAAGCCGTCACTAGTTAGTTTCATACCCAAAAAATCTTATCCGAAACTCAATCGGGCCTTGGACATTTTTTACCGTTCATTCGTCACGTGGATTTTTTATGCAAAACGGGATCCCCATGGCTGGTCTATGATTTACCATCGCCGGAGAGTGGTGCCCCATGGTACCGCTCCGTTTCAAATCCATGCATCCATTTCTAGAAGTCGTACGGCACTTTTTCGGCATTTTGGACGGATGTTGCACCTTCCAACGTAGATGTTGCACCATGTGGATATTGATTCTTCGGAAGGCCATAATTGTTGGCTCGTTTAGAGTTACGGGAGCCATAACCAGTCAAAACGAAGATCTCTGTGAGTTTTACGGCTATGACAGCTTTAAGCCGTCACTGGTTAGTTCATACCCAAAAAATCTTATCCGAAACTCAATCGGGCCTTGGACGTTTTTTACCGTTCGTTCATTCGTCACGTGGATTTTTTCTGCAAAACGGGATCCCCGTGGCTGGTCTATGATTTACCATCGCCCGAGAGTGGTGCCCATGGTACTGCTCCGTATCAAATCCATGCATCCATTTCTAAAAGTCGTAGGGCACTTTTTCGGCATTTTGGACGGATGTTGCACCTTGCACCATAGATGTTGCACCATGTGGATATTGATTCTTCGAAAGGCCATAACTGTTGGATCGTTTAGGGTTACGGCAGCCATAACCAGTCAAAACGAAGCTCTCTGTAAGTTCTACGGCTATGACCGCTTTAAGCCATCACTGGTTAGTTTCATACCCAAAAAATCTTATCCCAAACTCAATCGGGCCTTGGATGTTTTTTACCGTTCGTTCATTCGTCACGTGGATTTTTTCTGCAAAAGGGGATCCCCATGGCTGGTCTATGATTTACCATCGCCGGAGAGTGGTGCCCCATGGTACCGCTTCGTTTCAAATCCATGCATCCATTTCTAAAAGTAGTACGTCACTTTTTCGGCATTTTGGACGGATGTTGCACCTTCCACCGTAGATGTTGCACCCTGTGGATATTGATTATTCAGAAGGCCATAACTGTTGGCTCGTTTAGAGTTACGGGTGCCATAACCAGTAAAAACGAAGATCTCAATGAGCTCTACGGCTATGACGGCTTTAAGTCGTCACTGGTTAGTTTCATACCCAAAAAATCTTATCCGAAACTCAATCGGGCCTTGGACGTTTTTTACCGTTCGTTCATTCGTCACGTGGATTTTTTCTGCAAAACGGGATCCCCGTGGCTGGTCTATGATTTACCATCGCCGGAGAGTGGTGCCCCATGGTACCGCTCTGTTTCAAATCCATGCATCCATTTCTAAAAGTCGTACGGCACTTTTTCGGCATTTTGGACGGATGTTGCACCTTCCACCGTAGATGTTGCACCCTGTGGATATTGATTATTCGGAAGACCATAACTGTTGGCTCGTTAAGAGTTACGGTAGCCATAACCAGTCAAAACGAAGATCTCTATGAGTTCTATGACAATGACAGCTTTAAGTCGTCACTGGTTAGTTCCATACCCAAAAAATCTTATCTGAAACTCAATCGGGCCTTGGACGTTTTTTACCGTTCGTTCATTCGTCACGTGGATTTTTTCTGCAAAACGGGATCCCCGTGGCTGGTCTATGATTTACCATCGCCGGAGAGTGGTGCCCCATGGTACCGCTCCGTTTCAAATCCATGCATCCATTTCTAAAAGTCGTACGGCACTTTTTCGGCATTTTGGATGGATGTTGCACCTTCCATCGTAGATGTTGCACCCTGTGGATATTGATTATTCGGAAGACCATAACTGTTGGCTCGTTTAGAGTTACGGGAGCCATAACCAGTCAAAACGAAGATCTCAGTGAGCTCTACGGCTATGATGGCTTTAAGTCGTCACTGGTTAGTTTCATACCCAAAAAATCTTATCTGAAACTCAATCGGGTCTTGGACGTTTTTTATCGTTCGTTCATTCGTCACGTGGATTTTTTCTGCAAAACGGGATCCCCTTGGCTGGTCTATGATTTACCTTCGTTGGGGAGTGGTGCCCCATGGTACTGCTCCGTTTCAAATCCATGCATCCATTACAAAAAGTCGTACGACTCTTTTTCGGCATTTTGGATGGATGTTGCACCATGCACCGTAGATGTTGCACCCTGTGGATATTGATTCTTCGGAAGGCCATAACTATTGGCTCGTTTAGATTTACGGCAGCCATAACCAGTCAAAACGAAAATCTCTGTGAGTTCTACGGCTATGACCGCTTTAAGCCGTCACTGGTTAGTTTCATACCCAAAAAATCTTATCCGAACCTCAATCGGGCCTTGGACGTTTTTTACCGTTCGTTCATTCGTCACGTGGATTTTTTCTGCAAAACCGGATCCCCGTGGTTGCTCTATGATTTACCATCGCCGGAGATTGGTTCCCCATGGTACCACTACGTTTCAAATCCATGCATCCATTTCTAAAAGACGTACGGCACTTTTTCGGCGTTTTGGACGGATGTTGCACCTTCCACCGTAGATGTTGCACCCTATGGATATTGATTCTTCGGAAAGCCATAATTGTTGGCTCGTTTAGAGTTACGGGAGCCATAACTAGTCAAAACGAAGATCTCTGTGAGTTCTATGGCTATGACAGCTTTAAGCCGTTACTGGTTAGTTTCATACCCAAAAAATCTTATCCGAAACTCAATCGGGCCTTGGACATTTTTTACCGTTTGTTCATTCGTCACATGGAATATTTCTGCAAAATGGGATCCCCGTGGCTGGTCTATGATTTACCATCGCTCGAGAGTGGTGCCCCATAGTACCGCTCCGTCTTCAAATCCATGCATCCATTTCTAAAAGTTGTACGGCACTTTTTCGGCATTTTGGACAGATGTTGCACCTTGCACCGTAGATGTTGCACCCTGTAGATATTGATTCTTCGGAAGGCCATAACTGCTGGCTCGTTTACAGTTACGGCAACCATAACCAGTCAAAATGAAGATCTCTGTGAGTACGGCTATGACCGCTTTAAGCCGTCACTGGTTAGTCTCATACCCAAAAAATCTTATCCGAAACTCAATCGGGAATTGCACGTTTTTTACCGTTCTTTCATTCGTCACGTGGATTTTTTCTGCAAAACGGGATCCCCGTGGCTGGTCTACGATTTACCATCGCCGGAGAGTGGTGCTCCATGGTACCGCTCCGTTTCAAATCCATGCATCCATTACTAAAAGTCGTACGACTCTTTTTCGGCATTTTGGATGGATGTTGCACCTTGCACCGTAGATGTTGCACCCTGTGGATATTGATTCTTCGGAAGGCCATAACTATTGGCTCGTTTAGATTTACGGCAGCCATAACCAGTCAAAACGAAAATCTCTGTGAGTTCTACGGCTATGACCGCTTTAAGCCGTCACTGGTTAGTTTCATACCCAAAAAATCTTATCCGAACCTCAATCGGGCCTTGGACGTTTTTTACCGTTCGTTCATTCGTCACGTGAATTTTTTCTGCAAAACGGGATCCCTGTGGCTGCTCTATGATTTACCATCGCCGGAGAGTGGTTCCCCATGGTACCGCTCCGTTTCAAATCCATGCATCCATTTCTAAAAGACGTACGGCACATTTTCGGCATTTTGGACGGATGTTGCACCTTGCACCATAGACGTTGCACCCTGTGGATATTGATTCTTTGGAATGCCATAAACGTCGGCTCGTTTAGAGTTACAGGAGCCATAACCAGTCAAAACGAAGGTCTCTGTGAGTTCTACGGCTATGACCGCTTTAAGCCGTCACTGGTTAGTTTCATACCTAAAAAATCTTATCCGAAACTCAATCAGGCCATGGACGTTTTTACCGTTCATTCATTCGTCACGTGGATTTTTTCTGCAAAACGGGATCCCCATGGCTGGTCTATGATTTACCATCTCCGGAGAGTGGTGCCCCATGGTACTGCTCCGTTTCAAATCCATGCATCCATTTCTAAATGTCGTACGACACTGTTTCGGCATTTTGGACGGATGTTGCACCTTGCACCGTAGATGTTGCACACTTCGGATATTGATTCTTCGGAAGGCCATAACAGTTGGCTCGTTTAGAGTTACGGCAGCCAACCAGTCAAAACGAAGATCTCTGTAAGTTCTACGGCTATGACCGCTTTAAGCCGTCATTGGTTTGCTTCATACCTAAAAAATCTTATCCGAAACTCAATCGGGCCTTGGACGTTTTTTACCGTTCGTTCATTCGTCACGTGGATTTTTTCTGCAAAATGGGATCCCCGTCGCTGGTCTACGATTTACCATCGCCGAAGAGTGGTGCCCCATGGTACCGCTCCATGTCAAATCCATGCATCCATTTCCAAAAGTTGTACGGCACTTTTTGGCATTTTGGACGGATGTTGCACCTTGCACCCTAGATGTTGCACCCTGTGGATATTGATTCTTCGGAAGGCCATAACTGTTGGCTCGTTTAGAGTTACGGGAGCCATAACCAGTCAAAACGAAGATCTCTGTGAGTTCCACGGCTATGACCGCTTTAAGCCGTCACTGGTTAGTTTCATACCCAAAAAATATTATCTGAAACTCAATCGGGCCTTGGACGTTTTTTACCGTTCATTCATTCGTCACGTGGATTTTTTCTACAAAACGGGATCCCCGTGGCTGGTCTATGATTTACCATCGCCGGAGATTGGTGCCCCATGGTACCGCTCCATTTCAAATCCATGCATCCATTTCTAAAAGTTGTACGGCACTTTTTCGGCATTTTGGACGGATGTTGCACCTTGCACCGTAGATGTTGCACCCTGTGGATATTGATTCTTCGTAAGGCCATAACTGTTGGCTCGTTTAGAGTTACGGGAGCCATAACCAGTCAAAACGATGATCTCTATGAGTTCTACAGCTATGACTGCTTTAAGCCGTCACTGGTTAGTTTCATAGCCCAAAAATCTTATCCGAAACTCAATCGGGCCTTGGACGTTTTTAACTGTTCGTTCATTCGTCACGTGGATTTTTTTTGCAAAACGGGATGCCCGTGGCTGGTCTACGATTTACCATCGCCGGGGAGAGTGGTGCCCCATGGTACCGCTCCATTTCATATCCATGCATCCATTTCAAAAAGTCGTACGGTACTTTTTCGGCATTTTGGACGGATGTTGCACCTTACACCGTTGATGTTGCACCCTGTGGATATTGATTATTCGGAATGCCATAACTGTTGGCTCATTTAGAGTTACGGGAGCCATAACCAGTCAAAACGAAGATCTCTGTGAGTTCTATGGCTATGACAGCTTTAAGTCGTCACTCGTTAGTTTCATACCCAAAAAATCTTATCCCAAACTCAATCGGGTCTTGGACCTTTTTTATCGTTCGTTCATTCGTCACGTGGATTTTTTCTGCAAAACGGGATCCCCGTGGCTGGTCTATGATTTACCATCGCCGGAGAGTGGTGCCCCATGGTACCGCTCTGTTTCAAATCCATGCATCTATTTCTAAAAGTCGTACGGCACTTTTTCGGCATTTTGGACGGATGTTGCACCTTCCACCGTAGATGTTACACCCTGTGGATATTGATTATTCGGAAGGCCATAAATGTTGGCTCGTTTAGAGTTACGGGAGCCATAACAAGTCAAAACGAAGATCTCTGTAAGTTCTACAGCTATGACCGCTTTAAGCCGTCACTGGTTAGTTTCATACCCAAAAAATCTTATCCGAAACTCAATCGGGCCTTGGACGTTTTTTACCGTTCGTTCATTCGTCACGTGGATTTTTTCTGCAAAACGGGATCCCTGTGGCTGGTCTATGATTTACCATGTCCGGAGAGTGGTGCCCCATGGTACCGCTCTGTTTCAAATCCATGCATCCATTTCTAAAAGTCGTACGGCACTTTTTCGGAATTTTGGACGGATGTTGCACCTTGCACCGTAGATGTTGGACAATGTGTATATTGATTCTTCGGAAGTCCATAACTATTGGCTCGCTTAGAGTTACGGGAGCCATAACCAGTCAAAACGAAGATCTCTGTGAGTTCTACGGCTATGACAGCTTTAAGCCGTCACTGGTTAGTTTCATACCCCAAAAATCTTATCCGAAACTCAATCGGGACTTGGACGTTTTTAACCGTTCGTTTATTCGTCACGTGGATTTTTTCTGCAAAACAGGATCCCCGTGGATGGTCAATGATTTACCATCGCCGGAGAGTGGTGCCCCATGGTACCGCTCCATTTCAAATCCTTGCATCCATTTCTAAAAGTCGTACGACACTTTTTCGGCATTTTGGACTGATGTTCCACTTCCACCGTAAATGTTGCACCCTGTGGATATTGATTATTCAAAAGGCCATAACTGTTGGCTCGTTTAGAGTTACGGGAGCCATAACCAGTCAAAATAAAGATCTTTGTGATTTCTACGGCTATGACAGCTTTAAGTCGTCACTGGTTAGTTTCATACCCATAAAATCTTATCCCAAACTCAATCGGGTCTTGGACGTTTTTTATCATTCGTTCATTCGTCACGTGGATTTTTTCTGCAAAACGGGATCCCCGTGGCTGGTCTATGATTTACCATCGCCGGAGAGTGGTGCCCCATGGTACCGCTCTGTTTCAAATCCGTGCATCCATTTCTAAAAGTCATACGGCACTTTTTCGGCATTTTGGACGGATGTTGCACCTTCCACCGTAGATGTTGCACCCTGTGGATATTGATTATTCGGAAGGCCATAACTGTTGGCTCGTTTAGAGTTACGGGAGTCATACCAAGTCAAAACGAAGATCTTTGTAAGTTCTACGGCTATGACCGCTTTAAGCCGTCACTGGTCAGTTTCATACCCAAAAAATCTTATCCGAAACTCAATCGGGCCTTGGACGTTTTTTATCGTTCGTTCATTCGTCACGTGGATTTTTTCTACAAAACGGGATCCCCGTGGCTGGTCTATGATTTACCATGTCCGGAGAGTGGTGCCCCATGGTACCGCTCTGTTTCAAATCCATGCATCCATTTCTAAAAGTCGTACGGCACTTTTTCGACATTTTGGACGGATGTTGCACCTTGCACCGTAGATGTTGCACAATGTGTATATTGATTCTTCGGAAGGCCATAACTGTTGGCTCGTTTAGATTTATGGCAGCCATAACCAGTCAAAATGAAGATCTTTGTGAGGTCTACGGCTATGACGGCTTTAAGCCGTCACTGGTTAGTTTCATACCCAAAAAATCTTATCCGAACCTCAATCGGGCCTTGGACGTTTTTTACCGTTCGTTCATTCGTCACGTGGATTTTTTCTGCAAAACGGGATCCCCGTGGCTGCTCTATGATTTACCATCGCCGGAGAGTGGTTCCCCAAGGTACCGCTCCGTTTCAAATCCATGCATCCATTTCTAAAAGACGTACGGCACATTTTCGGCATTTTGGACGGATGTTGCACCTTGCACCATAGATGTTGCACCCTGTGGATATTGATTCTTCGGAATGCCATAACTGTTGGCTCGTTTAGAGTTACGGGAGTCATAACCAGTCAAAACGAAGGTCTCTATGAGTTCTACGGCTATGACCGCTTTAAGCCATCACTGGTTAGTTTCATACCCAAAAAATCTTATCCGAAACTCAATCGGGCCTTGGACGTTTTTTACCGTTCGTTCATTCGTCACGTGGATTTTTTCAGCAAAATGGGATCCCCGTGGCTGGTCTACGATTTACCATCGCCGGAGAGTGGTGCCCCATGGTACCGCACCGTTTCAAATCCATGCATCGATTTTTAAAAGTCGTACGGCACTTTTTCGGCATTTTGGACGGATGTTGCACCTTGCACCATATATGTTGCACCCTGTGGATATTGATTCTTCGGAAGGCCATAACTGTTGGCTCGTTTAGAGTAACGGGAGCCATAACTAGTCAAAACGAAGATCTCTGTGAGTTCTATGGCTATGACCGCTTTAAGCCGTCACTGGTTAGCTTCATACCGAAAAAATCTTATCCGAAACTCAATCGGGCCATGGACGTTTTTACCGTTCGTTCATTCGTCACGTGAATTTTTTCTGCAAAACGGGATCCCCGTGGCTGGTCTATGATTTACCATCGCCGGAGAGTGGTGCCCCATGGTACCGCTCCATTTCAAATCCATGCATCCATTTCTAAATGTCGTACGACACTGTTTCGGCATTTTGGACGGATGTTGCACCTTGCACCGTAGATGTTGCACCCTTTGGATATTGATTCTTCGGAAGGCAATAATAGTTGGCTCGTTTAGAGTTACAGCAGCCATAACCAGTCAAAACGAAGATCTCTGTAAGTTCTACGGCTATGACCGCTTTAAGCCGTCATAGGTTTGCTTCATACCCAAAAAATCTTATCCGAAACTCAATCGGGCCTTGGACATTTTTTACTGTTCGTTAATTCGTCACGTGGATTTTTTCTGCAAAATGGGATCCCCGTGGCTGGTCTATGATTAACCATCACCGCAGATTGGTGTACCAAGGTACCGCTCCATTTCAAATCCATGCATCCATTTCTAAAAGTCGTACGGCACTTTTTTGGCATTTTGGACGGATGTTGCACCTTCCACCGTAGATGTTGCACCCTGTGGATATTGATTCTTCGGAAGGCCATAACTGTTGGCTCGTTTAGAGTTACGGGAGCCATAACCAGTCAAAACGAAGATATCTGTGAGTTCTACGGCTATGACAGCTTTAAGCCGTCACTGGTTAGTTTCATAGCCAAAAAATATTATCTGAAACTCAATCGGGCCTTGGACGTTTTTTACCGTTCATTCATTCGTCACGTGGATTTTTTCTGCAAAACGGGATCCCCGTGGCTGGTCTATGATTTACCATCGCCGGAGAGTGGTGCCCCATGGTACCGCTCCGTTTCAAATCCATGCATCCATTTCTAAAAGTCGTACGGCACTTTTTCGGTATTTTGGACGGATGTTGCACCTTGCACCGTAGATGTTGCACCCTGTGGATATTGATTCTTCGAAAGGCCATAACTGTTGGCTCGTTTAGAGTTACAGGAGCCATAACCAGTCAAAACGATGATCTTTGTGAGTTCTACAGCTATGACTGCTTTAAGCCGTCACTGGTTAGTTTCATATCCCAAAAATCTTATCCGAAACTCAATCGGGCCTTGGACGTTTTTAACCGTTCGTTCATTCGTCACTTGGATTTTTTCTGCAAAACGGGATCCCCGTGGCTGGTCTACGATTTACCATCACCGGAGAGTGGTGCCCCATGGTACCGCTCCGTTTCAAATCCATGCATCCATTACTAAAAGTCGTACGACTCTTTTTCGGCATTTTGGATGGATGTTGCACCTTGCACCGTAGATGTTGCACCCTGTGGATATTGATTCTTCGGAAGGCCATAACTATTGGCTCGTTTAGATTTACGGCAGCCATAACCTGTCAAAACGAAAATCTCTGTGAGTTCTACGGCTATGACCGCTTTAAGCCGTCACTGGTTAGTTTCATACCCAAAAAATCTTATCCGAACCTCAATCGGGCCTTGGACGTTTTTTACCGTTCGTTCATTCGTCACGTGAATTTTTTCTGCAAAACGGGATCCCTGTGGCTGCTCTATGATTTACCATCGCCGGAGAGTGGTTCCCCATGGTACCGCTCCGTTTCAAATCCATGCATCCATTTCTAAAAGACGTACGGCACATTTTCGGCATTTTGGATGGATGTTGCACCTTGCACCATAGACGTTGCACCCTGTGGATATTGATTCTTTGGAATGCCATAAATGTTGGCTCGTTTAGAGTTACAGGAGCCATAACCAGTCAAAACGAAGGTCTCTGTGAGTTCTACGGCTATGACCGCTTTAAGCCGTCACTGGTTAGCTTCATACCCAAAAAATCTTATCCGAAACTCAATCGGGCCATGGACGTTTTTACCGTTCATTCATTCGTCACGTGGATTTTTTTCTGCAAAACGGGATCCCCATGGCTGGTCTATGATTTACCATCTCCGGAGAGTGGTGCCCCATGGTACTGCTCCGTTTCAAATCCATGCATCCATTTCTAAATGTCGTACGACACTGTTTCGGCATTTTGGACGGATGTTGCACCTTGCACCGTAGATGTTGCAACCTTCGGATATTGATTCTTCGGAAGGCCATAACAGTTGGCTCGTTTAGAGTTACGGCAGCCAACCAGTCAACACGAAGATCTCTGTAAGTTCTACGGCTATGATCGCTTTAAGCCGTCATTGGTTTGCTTCATACCCAAAAAATCTTATTCGAAACTCAATCAGGCCTTGGACGTTTTTGACCGTTCGTTCATTCGTCACGTGGATTTTTTCTGCAAAATGGGATCCCCATCGCTGGTCTACGATTTACCATCGCCGAAGAGTGGTGCCCCATGGTACCGCTCCATTTCAAATCCATGCATCCATTTCTAAAAGTTGTACGGCACTTTTTGGCATTTTGGATGGATGTTGCACCTTGCACCCTAGATGTTGCACCCTGTGGATATTGATTCTTCGGAAGGCCCTAACTGTTGGCTCGTTTAGAGTTACGGGAGCCATAACCAGTCAAAACGAAGATCTCTGTGAGTTCCACGGCTATGACCGCTTTAAGCCGTCACTGGTTAGTTTCATACCCAAAAAATATTATCTGAAACTCAATCGGGCCTTGGACGTATTTTACCGTTCATTCATTCGTCACGTGGATTTTTTCTACAAAACGGGATCCCCGTGGCTGGTCTATGATTTACCATCGCCGGAGAGTGGTGCCCCATGGTACCGCTCCGTTTCAAATCCATGCATCCATTTCTAAAAGTCGTACGGCACTTTTTCGGCATTTTGGACGGATGTTGCACCTTGCACCGTAGATGTTGCACCCTGTGGATATTGATTCTTCGGAAGGCCATAACTGTTGGCTCGTTTAGAGTTACGGGAGCCATAACCAGTCAAAACGATGATCTCTGTGAGTTCTACAGCTATGACTGCTTTAAGCCGTCACTGGTTAGTTTCATACCCCAAAAATCTTATCCGAAACTCAATCGGGCCTTGGACGTTTTTAACTGTTCGTTCATTCGTCACGTGGATTTTTTCTGCAAAGCGGGATGCCCGTGGCTGGTCTACGATTTACCATCACCGGAGAGTGGTGCCCCATGGTACCGCTCCATTTCATATCCATGCATCCATTTCTAAAAGTCGTACGGTACTTTTTCGGCATTTTGGACGGATGTTGCACCTTGCACCGTTGATGTTGCACCCTGTGGATATTGATTATTCGGAATGCCATAACTGTTGGCTCGTTTAGAGTTACGGGAGCCATAACCTGTCAAAACGAAGATCTCTGTGAGTTCTATGGCTATGACAGCTTTAAGTCGTCACTCGTTAGTTTCATACCCAAAAAATCTTATCCCAAACTCAATCGGGTCTTGGACGTTTTTTATCGTTCGTTCATTCGTCATGTGGATTTTTTCTGCAAAACGGGATCCCCGTGGCTGGTCTATGATTTACCATCGCCGGAGAGTGGTGCCCCATGGTACCGCTCTGTTTCAAATCCATGCATCCATTTCTAAAAGTCGTACGGCACTTTTTCGGCATTTTGGACGGATGTTGCACCTTCCACCGTAGATGTTACACCCTGTGGATATTGATTATTTGGAAGGCCATAACTGTTGGCTCGTTTAGAGTTACGGGAGCCATAACAAGTCAAAACGAATATCTCTGTAAGTTCTACAGCTATGACCGCTTTAAGCTGTCACTGGTTAGTTTCATACCCAAAAAATCTTATCCGAAACTCAATCGGGCCTTGGACGTTTTTTACCGTTCGTTCATTCGTCACGTGGATTTTTTCTGCAAAACGGGATCCCTGTGGCTGGTCTATGATTTACCATGTCCGGAGAGTGGTGCCCCATGGTACCGCTCTGTTTCAAATCCATGCATCCATTTCTAAAAGTCGTACGGCACTTTTTCGGAATTTTGGACGGATGTTGCACCTTGCACCGTAGATGTTGGACAATGTGTATATTGATTCTTCGGAAGGCCATAACTATTGGCTCGCTTAGAGTTACGGGAGCCATAACCAGTCAAAACGAAGATCTCTGTGAGTTCTACGGCTATGACAGCTTTAAGCCGTCACTGGTTAGTTTCATACCCCAAAAATCTTATCCGAAACTCAATCGGGACTTGGACGTTTTTAACCGTTCGTTTATTCGTCACGTGGATTTTTTCTGCAAAACAGGATCCCCGTGGATGGTCAATGATTTACCATCACCGGAGAGTGGTGCCCCATGGTACCGCTCCATTTCAAATCCTTTCATCCATTTCTAAAAGTCGTACGACACTTTTTCGGCATTTTGGACTGATGTTCCACTTCCACCGTAAATGTTGCACCCTGTGGATATTGATTATTCAAAAGGCCATAACTGTTGGCTCGTTTAGAGTTACGAGAGCCATAACCAGTCAAAATAAAGATCTTTGTGAGTTCTACGGCTATGACAGCTTTAAGTCGTCACTGGTTAGTTTCATACCCATAAAATCTTATCCCAAACTCAATCGGGTCTTGGACGTTTTTTATCATTCGTTCATTCGTCACGTGGATTTTTTCTGCAAAACGGGATCCCCGTGGCTGGTCTATGATTTACCTTCGCCGGAGAGTGGTGCCCCATGGTACCGCTCTGTTTCAAATCCGTGCATCCATTTCTAAAAGTCATACTGCACTTTTTCGGCATTTTGGACGGATGTTGCACCTTCCACCGTAGATGTTGCACCCTGTGGATATTGATTATTCGGAAGGCCATAACTGTTGGCTCGTTTAGAGTTACGGGAGTCATAACAAGTCAAAACGAAGATCTTTGTAAGTTCTACGGCTATGACCGCTTTAAGCCGTCACTGGTCAGTTTCATACCCAAAAAATCTTATCCGAAACTCAATCGGGCCTTGGACGTTTTTTATCGTTCGTTCATTCGTCACGTGGATTTTTTCTACAAAACGGGATCCCCATGGCTGGTCTATGATTTACCATGTCCGGAGAGTGGTGCCCCATGGTACCGCTCTGTTTCAAATCCATGCATCCATTTCTAAAAGTCGTACGGCACTTTTTCGGCATTTTGGACGGATGTTGCACCTTGCACCGTAGATGTTGCACAATGTGTATATTGATTCTTCGGAAGGCCATAACTGTTGGCTCGTTTAGATTTACGGCAGCCATAACCAGTCAAAATGAAGATCTTTGTGAGGTCTACAGCTATGACGGCTTTAAGCCGTCACTGGTTAGTTTCATACCCAAAAAATCTTATCCGAACCTCAATCGGGCCTTGGACGTTTTTTACCGTTCGTTCATTCGTCACGTGGATTTTTTCTGCAAAACGGGATCCCCGTGGCTGCTCTATGATTTACCATCGCCGGAGAGTGGTTCCCCATGGTACCGCTCCGTTTCAAATCCATGCATCCATTTCTAAAAGACGTACGGCACATTTTCGGCATTTTGGATGGATGTTGCACCTTGCACCATAGATGTTGCACCCTGTGGATATTGATTCTTCGGAATGCCATAACTGTTTGCTCGTTTAGAGTTACGGGAGTCATAACCAGTCAAAACGAAGGTCTCTATGAGTTCTACGGCTATGACCGCTTTAAGCCATCACTGGTTAGTTTCATACCCAAAAAATCTTATCCGAAACTCAATCGGGCCTTGGACGTTTTTTACCGTTCGTTCATTCGTCACGTGGATTTTTTCAGCAAAATGGGATCCCCGTGGCTGGTCTACGATTTACCATCGCCGGAGAGTGGTGCCCCATGGTACCGCACCATTTCAAATCCATGCATCGATTTTTAAAAGTCGTACGGCACTTTTTCGGCATTTTGGACGGATGTTGCACCTTGCACCATATATGTTGCACCCTGTGGATATTGATTCTTCGGAAGGCCATAACTGTTGGCTCGTTTAGAGTTACGGGAGCCATAACTAGTCAAAACGAAGATCTTTGTGAGTTCTACGGCTATGACCGCTTTAAGCCGTCATTGGTTAGCTTCATACCCAAAGAATCTTATCCGAAACTCAATCGGGCCATGGACGTTTTTACCGTTCGTTCATTCGTCACGTGGATTTTTTCTGCAAAACGGGATCCCCGTGGCTGGTCTATGATTTACCATCGCCGGAGAGTGGTGCCCCATGGTACCGCTCCATTTCAAATCAATGCATCCATTTCTAAATGTCGTACGACACTGTTTCGGCATTTTGGACGGATGTTGCACCTTGCACCGTAGATGTTGCACCCTTTGGATATTGATTCTTCAGAAGGCCATAATAGTTGGCTCGTTTAGAGTTACAGCAGCCATAACCAGTCAAAATGAAGATTTCTGTAAGTTCTACGGCTATGACCGCTTTAAGCCGTCATAGGTTTGCTTCATACCCAAAAAATCTTATCCGAAACTCAATCGGGCCTTGGACATTTTTTACTGTTCGTTAATTCGTCACGTTGATTTTTTCCGCAAAATGGGATCCCCGTGGCTGGTCTATGATTAACCATCACCGCAGATTGGTGTACCAAGGTACCGCTCCATTTCAAATCCATGCATCCATTTCTAAAAGTCGTACGGCACTTTTTTGGCATTTTGGACGGATGTTGCACCTTCCACCATAGATGTTGCACCATGTGGATATTGATTCTTCGGAAGGCCATAACTGTTGGCTCGTTTAGAGTTACGGGAGCCATAACCAGTCAAAACGAAGATATCTGTGAGTTCTACGGCTATGACAGCTTTAAGCCGTCACTGGTTAGTTTCATAGCCAAAAAATATTATCTAAACTCAATCGGGCCTTGGACGTTTTTTACCGTTCATTCATTCGTCACGTGGATTTTTTCTGCAAAACGGGATCCCCGTGGGTGGTCTATGATTTACCATCGGCGGAGAGTGGTGCCCCATGGTACCGCTCCGTTTCAAATCCATGCATCCATTTCTAAAAGTCGTACGGCACTTTTTCGGCATTTTGGACGGTTGTTGCACCTTGCACCGTAGATGTTGCACCCTGTGGATATTGATTCTTCGGAAGGCCATAACTGTTGGTTCGTTTAGAGTTACAGGAGCCATAACCAGTCAAAACGATGATCTCTGTGAGTTCTACAGCTATGACTGCTTTAAGCCGTCACTGGTTAGTTTCATACCCCAAAAATCTTATCCGAAACTCAATCGGGCCTTGGACGTTTTTAACCGTTCGTTCATTCGTCACGTGGATTTTTTCTACAAAACGAGATCCCCATGGCTGGTCTATGATTTACCATCGTTGGAGAGTGGTGCCCCATGGTACCGCTCCGTTTCAAATCCTTGCATCCATTTATAAAAGTCGTACGGCACTTTTTCAGCATTTTGGACTGATGTTGCACCTTCCACAGTAAATGTTGCACCCTGTGGATATTGATTATTCGAAAGGCCATAACTGTTGGCTCGTTTAGAGTTACGGGAGCCATAACCATTAAAAATAAAGATCTTTGTGAGTTCTACGGCTATGACAGCTTTAAGTCGTCACTGGTTAGTTTCATACCCAAAAAATCTTATCCCAAACTCAATCGGGTCTATGATTTACCGTGGCCGGAGAGTGGTGCCCCATGGTACCGCTCTGTTTCAAATCCATGCATCCATTTCTAAAAGTCGTACGGCACTTTTTTGGCATTTTGGACGGATGTTGCACCTTGCACCGTAGATGTTGCACAATGTGTATATTGATTCTTCGGAATACCATAACTGTTGGCTCGTTTAGAGTTACGGGAGCCATAACCAGTCAAAACGAAGATCTTTGTGTGTTATATGGCTATGACTGCTTTAAGCCGTCACTGGATAGTTTCATACCCAAAAAATCTTATCTGAAACTCAATCGGGCCTTGGACGTTTTTTACCGTTCGTTCATTCGTCACGTGGATTTTTTCTGCAAAACGGGATCCCCATGGCTGGTCTATGATTTACCATCGCCAGAGAGTGGTGCGTCATGGTACCGCTCCGTTTCAAATCCATGCATCCATTTCTAAAAGTCGTACGGCACTTTTTCGGCATTTTGGACGGATGTTGCACCTTGCACCGTAGATGTTGCACCCTGTGGATATTGATTCTTCGGAAGGCCATAACTGTTGGTTCGTTTAGAGTTACAGGAGCCATAACCAGTCAAAACGATGATCTCTGTGAGTTCTACAGCTATGACTGCTTTAAGCCGTCACTGGTTAGTTTCATACCCCAAAAATCTTATCCGAAACTCAATCGGGCCTTGGACGTTTTTAACCGTTCGTTCATTCGTCACGTGGATTTTTTCTACAAAACGGGATCCCCATGGCTGGTCTATGATTTACCATCGTTGGAGAGTGGTGCCCCATGGTACCGCTCCGTTTCAAATCCTTGCATCCATTTCTAAAAGTCGTACGGCACTTTTTCGGCATTTTGGACTGATGTTGCACCTTCCACAGTAAATGTTGCACCCTGTGGATATTGATTATTCGAAAGGCCATAACTGTTGGCTCGTTTAGAGTTACGGGAGCCATAACCATTCAAAATAAAGATCTTTGTGAGTTCTACGGCTATGACAGCTTTAAGTCGTCACTTGTTAGTTTCATATCCAAAAAATCTTGTCCCAAACTCAATCGGGTCTATGATTTACCGTGGTCGGAGAGTGGTGCCCCATGGTACCGCTCTGTTTCAAATCCATGCATCCATTTCTAAAAGTCGTACGACACTTTTTTGGCATTTTGGACGGATGTTGCACCTTGCACCGTAGATGTTGCACAATGTGTATATTGATTCTTCGGAATACCATAACTGTTGGCTCGTTTAGAGTTACGGGAGCCATAACCAGTCAAAACGAAGATCTTTGTGTGTTATATGGCTATGACTGCTTTAAGCCGTCACTGGATAGTTTCATACCCAAAAAATCTTATCCGAAACTCAATCGGGCCTTGGACGTTTTTTACCGTTTGTTCATTCGTCAAGTGGATTTTTTCTGCAAAACGGGATCCCTGTGGCTGGTCTATGATTTATCATGGCCGGAGAGTGGTGTCCCATGGTACCGCTCTGTTTCAAATCCATGCATCCATTTCTAAAAGTCGTACGGCACTTTTTTGGCATTTTGGACGGATGTTGCACCTTGCACCATAAATGTTGCACCTTATGGATATTGATTATTCGGAAGGCCATAATTGTTGGCTCGTTTAGAGTTACGGGAGCCATAACCAGTCAAAATGAAGATCTCTGTGGGTTCTACGGCTATGATAGCTTTAAGCCATCACTGGTTAGTTTCATACCCAAAAAATCTTATCCCAAACTCAATCGGGTCATGGACGTTTTTTATCGTTCATTCATTCGTCACGTGGATTTTTTTCTGCAAAACGGGATCCTCGTGGCTGGTCTATGATTTACCATCACTGGAGAGTGGTGCCCCATGGTACCGCTCCGTTTCAAATCCATGCATCCATTTCTAAAAGTCGTACGACACTTTTTCGGCATTTTTGACGGATGTTGCACCTTCCACCATAGATGTTGCACCCTGTGGATATTGATTATTCGGAAGGCCATAACTGTTGGCTCGTTTAGAGTTACGGATGCCATAACAAGTCAAAACGAAGATCTCTGTAAGTTCTACGGCTATGACCGCTTTTAGCCGTCACTGGTTAGTTTCATACCCAAAAAATCTTATCCGAAACTCAATCGGGCCTTGGACGTTTTTTACCGTTCGTTCATTCGTCACATGGATTTTTTCTGCAAAACGGGATCCCCTTGGCTGGTCTATGATTTACCATCACCGGAGAGTGGTGCTCCATGTACCGCTCCGTTTCAAATCCATGCATCCATTTCTAAAAGTCGTACGGTACATTTTCGGCATTTTGGTCGGATGTTGCACCTTGCACCGTAGATGTTGCACAATGTGTATATTGATTCTTCGGAAGGCCATAACTGTTGGCTCGTTTAAAGTTACGGGAGCCATAACCAGTCAAAACGAAGATCTTTGTAAGTTCTACGGCTATGACTACTTTAAGCCGTCACTGGTTAGTTTCATACCCAAAAAATCTTATCTGAAACTCAATCGGGCCTTGAACGTTTTTTTACCGTTCGTTCATTCGTCACGTGGATTTTTTCTGCAAAACGGGATCCCCGTGGCTGGTCTATGATTTACCATGGCCGGAGAGTGGTGCCCCATGGTACCGCTCTGTTTCAAATCCATGCATCCATTTCTAAAAGTCGTACGGCACTTTTTCGGCATTTTGGACGGATGTTGCACCTTGCACAGTAGATGTTGCACCTGTGGATATTGATTCTTCGGAAGGCCATAACTGTTGGCTGGTTAGAGTTACGGGAGCCATAACCAGTCAAAACGATGATCTCTGTGGTTTCTATGGCTATAACAGCTTTAAGCCATCAATGGTTAGTTTCATACCCAAAAAATCTTATCCGAAACTTTCTCGGGTCTTGGACATTTTTTATCGTTCGTTCATTCGTCACGTGGATTTTTTCTGCAAAACGGGATCCCCGTAGCTGCTCTATGATTTACCATCGTCGGAGAGTGGTGCCCCATGGTACCGCTCCGTTTCAAATCCATGCACCCATTTTTAAAAGTCGTACGGCACTTTTTCGGCATTTTGGATGGATGTTGCACCTTCCATCGTAGATGTTGCACCCTGTGGATATTGATTATTCGGAAGATCATAACTGTTGGCTCGTTTAGAGTTATGGGAGCCATAACCAGTCAAAATGAAGATCTCAATGAGCTCTACGGCTATGACGGCTTTAAGTCGTCACTGGTTAGTTTCATACCCAAAAAATCTTATCCGAAACTCAATCGGGTCTTGGACGTTTTTTATCGTTCATTCATTCATCACGTGGATTTTTTCTGCAAAACGGGATCCCCGTGGCTGGTCTATGATTTACCTTCATTGGAGAGTGGTGCCCCATGGTAACGCTCCATATCAAATCCATGCATCCATTTCTAAAAGTCGTACGGTACTTTTTCGGCATTTTGGACGGATGTTGCACCTTCCACCGTAGATGTTGCACCCTGTGGATATTGATTATTCGGAAGGCCATAACTGTTGGCTCGTTTAGAGTTACGGGAGTCATAACAAGTCAAAACGAAGATCTTTGTAAGTTCTACGGCTATGACCGCTTTAAGCCGTCACTAGTTAGTTTCATACCCAAAAAATCTTATCCGAAACTCAATCGGGCGTTGGACGTTTTTTATCGTTCGTTCATTCGTCACGTGGATTTTTTCAGCAAAACGGGATCCCCGTTGCTGGTCTATTATTTACCATCGTCGAAGAGTGGTGCCCCATGGTACCGCTCCATTTCAAATCCATGCATCCATTTCTAAAAGACATACGGCACTTTTTCGGCGTTTTGGACGGATGTTGCACCTTCCACCGTAGATGTTGCACCCTATGGATTTTGAATCTTCGGAAAGCCATAATTGTTGGCTCGTTTAGAGTTACGGGAGCCATAACTAGTCAAAACGAAGATCTCTGTGAGTTCTATGGCTATGACAGCTTTAAGCCGTCACTGGTTAGTTTCATACCCAATAAATCTTATCCGAAACTCAATCGGGCATTGGACATTTTTTACCGTTTGTTCATTCGTCACGTGGAATTTTTCTGCAAAATGGGATCCCCGTGGCTGGTCTATGATTTACCATCGCTCGAGAGTGGTGCCCCATAGTATCGCTCCGTCTCAAATCCATGCATCCATTTCTAAAAGTTGTACGGCACTTTTTCGGCATTTTGGACAGATGTTGCACCTTGCACCGTAGATGTTGCACCCTGTGGATATTGATTCTTCGGAAGGCCATAACTGTTGGCTCGTTTACAGTTACGGCAACCATAACCAGTCAAAATGAAGATCTCTGTGAGTACGGCTATGACCGCTTTAAGCCGTCACTGGTTAGTCTCATACCCAAAAAATCTTATCCGAAACTCAATCGGGCCTTGCACGTTTTTTACCGTTCTTTCATTCGTCACGTGGATTTTTTCTGCAAAACGGGATCCCCGTGGCTGGTCTACGATTTACCATCGCCGGAGAGTGGTGCCCCATGGTAACGCTCCGTTTCAAATCCATGCATCCATTACTAAAAGTCGTACGACTCTTTTTCGGCATTTTGGATGGATGTTTCACCTTGCACCGTAGATGTTGCACCCTGTGGATATTGATTCTTCGGAAGGCCATAACTATTGGCTCGTTTAGATTTTCGGCAGCCATAACCAGTCAAAACGAAAATCTCTGTGAGTTCTACGGCTATGACCGCTTTAAGCCGTCACTGGTTAGTTTCATACCCAAAAAATCTTATCCGAACCTCAATCGGGCCTTGGACGTTTTTTACCTTTCGTTCATTCGTCACGTGGATTTTTTCTGCAAAACGGGATCCCCGTGGCTGCTCTATGATTTACCATCGCCGGAGAGTGGTTCCCCATGGTACCACTCCGTTTCAAATCCATTCATCCATTTCTAAAAGACGTACGGCACATTTTCGGCATTTTGGACGGATGTTGCACCTTGCACCATAGACGTTGCACCCCGTGGATATTGATTCTTCGGAATGCCATAACTGTCGGCTCGGTTAGAGTTACAGGAGCCATAACGAGTCAAAACGAAGGTCTCTGTGAGTTCTACGGCTATGACTGCTTTAAGCCGTCACTGGTTAGCTTCATACCCAAAAAATCTTATCCGAAACTCAATCGGGCCATGGACGTTTTTACCGTTCATTCATTCGTCACGTGGATTTTTTCTGCAAAACGGGATCCCCATGGCTGGTCTATGATTTACCATCTCCGGAGAGTGGTGCCCCATGGTACTACTCCGTTTCAAATCCATGCATCCATTTCTAAATGTCGTACGACACTGTTTCGGCATTTTGGACGGATGTTGCACCTTGCACTGTAGATGTTGCACCCTTCGGATATTGATTCTTCGGAAGGCCATAACAGTTGGCTCGTTTAGAGTTACGGCAGCCAACCAGTCAAAACGAAGATCTCTGTAAGTTCTACGGCTATGACCGCTTTAAGCCGTCATTGGTTTGCTTCATACCCAAAAAATCTTATCCGAAACTCAATCGGGCCTTGGACATTTTTTACTGTTCGTTAATTCGTCACGTGGATTTTTTCTGCAAAATGGGATCCCCGTAACTGGTCTATGATTAACCCTCACCGCAGAGTGGTGTACCAAGGTATCGCTCCATTTCAAATCCATGCATCCATTTCTAAAAGTCGTACGGCACTTTTTCGGCATTTTGGACGGATGTTGCACCTTCCACCGTAGATGTTGCACCCTGTGGATATTGATTTTTCGGAAGGCCATAACTGTTGGCTCGTTTAGAGTTACGGGAGCCATAACCAGTCAAAACGAAGATCTCTTTGAGTTCTACGGATATGACAGCTTTAAGCCATCACTGGTTAGTTTCATACCCAAAAAATATTATCTGAAACTCAATCGAGCCTTGGACGTTTTTTACCGTTCATTCATTCATCACGTGGATTTTTTCTACAAAACGGGATCCCCGTGGCTGGTCTATGATTTACCATCGCCGAAGAGTGGTGCCCCATGGTAACGCTCCGTTTCAAATCCATGCATCCATTTCTAAAAGTCGTACGGCACTTTTTCGGCATTTTGGACGGATGTTGCACCTTGCACCGTAGATGTTGCACCCTGTGGATATTGATTCTTCGGAAGGCCATAACTGTTGGCTCGTTTAGAGTTACGGGAGCCATAACCAATCAAAACGATGATCTCTGTGAGTTCTACAGCTATGACTGCTTTAAGCCGGCACTGGTTAGTTTCATACCCCAAAAATCTTATCCGAAAATCAATCGGGCCTTGGACGTTGTTAACCGTTCGTTCATTCGTCACGTGGATTTTTTCTGCAAAACGGTATCCCCATGGCTGGTCTATGATTTACCATCGTTGGAGAGTGGTGCCCCATGGTACCGCTCCGTTTCAAATCCTTGCATCCATTTCTAAAAGTCGTACGGCACTTTTTCGGCATTTTGGACTGATGTTGCACCTTCCACCGTAAATGTTGCACCCTGTGGATATTGATTATTCGAAAGGCCATAACTGTTGGCTCGTTTAGAGTTACGGGAGCCATAACCATTCAAAATAAAGATCTTTGTGAGTTCTACGGCTATGACAGCTTTAAGTCGTCACTGGTTAGTTTCATACCCAAAAAATCTTATCCCAAACTCAATAGGGTCTTGGACGTTTTTTATCGTTCGTTCATTCGTCACGTGGATTTTTTCTGCAAAACGGGATCCCCGTGGCTGGTCTATGATTTACCGTCGCCGGAGAGTGGTGCCTCATAGTAACGCTCCATATCAAATCCATGCATCCATTTCTAAAAGTCGTACGGTACTTTTTTGGCATTTTGGACGGATGTTGCACCTTCCACCGTAGATGTTGCACCCTGTGGATATTGATTATTCGGAAGGCCATAACTGTTGGCTCGTTTAGAGTTACGGGAGTCATAACAAGTCAAAACGAAGATCTTTGTAAGTTCTACGGCTATGACCGCTTTAAGCCGTCACTGGTTAGTTTCATACCCAAAAAATCTTATCCGAAACTCAATCGGGCGTTGGACGTTTTTTATCGTTCGTTCATTCGTCACGTGGATTTTTTCTGCAAAACGGGATCCCCGTGGCTGGTCTATGATTTACCGTGGCCGGAGAGTGGTGCCCCATGGTACCGCTCTGTTTCAAATCCATGCATCCATTTCTAAAAGTCGTACGACACTTTTTTGGCATTTTGGACGGATGTTGCACCTTGCACCGTAGATGTTGCACAATGTGTATATTGATTCTTCGGAATACCATAACTGTTGGCTCGTTTAGAGTTACGGGAGCCATAACCAGTCAAAACGAAGATCTTTGTGAGTTATATGGCTATGACTGCTTTAAGCCGTCACTGGATAGTTTCATACCCAAAAAATCTTATCCGAAACTCAATCGGGCCTTGGACGTTTTTTACCGTTCGTTCATTCGTCACGTGGATTTTTTCTGCAAAACGGGATCCCCGTGGCTGGTCTATGATTTATCATGGCCGGAGAGTGGTGTCCCATGGTACCGCTCTGTTTCAAATCCATGCATCCATTTCTAAAAGTCGTACGGCACTTTTTCGGCATTTTTGACGGATGTTGCACCTTGCACCGTAGATGTTGCACCCTATGGATATTGATTCTTCGGAAGGCCATAATTGTTGGCTCGTTTAGAGTTACGGGAGCCATAACCAGTCAAAACGAAGATCTCTGTGGGTTCTACGGCTATGACAGCTTTAAGCCGTCACTGGTTAGTTTCATACCCAAAAAATCTTATCCGAAACTCAATCGGGTCATGGACGTTTTTATCGTTCGTTCATTCGTCACGTGGATTTTTTCTGCAAAACGGGATCCCCGTGGCTGGTCTATGATTTACCATCACTGGAGAGTGGTACCCCATGGTACCGCTCCGTTTCAAATCCATGCATCCATTTCTAAAAGTCGTACGACACTTTTTCGGCATTTTTGACGGATGTTGCACCTTCCACCATAGATGTTGCACCCTGTGGATATTGATTATTCGGAAGGCCATAACTGTTGGCTCGTTAAGAGTTACGCGAGCCATAACAAGTCAAAACGAAGATATCTGTAAGTTCTACGGCTATGACCGCTTTTAGCCGTCACTAGTTAGTTTCATACCCAAAAAATCTTATCCGAAACTCAATCGGGCCTTGGACGTTTTTTACCGTTCGTTCATTCGTCACATGGATTTTTTCTGCAAAACGGGATCCCCTTGGCTGGTCTATGATTTACCATCACCGGAGAGTGGTGCCCTATGGTACCGCTCCGTTTCAAATCCATGCATCCGTTTCTAAAAGTCGTACGGTACTTTTTCGGCATTTTGGACGGATGTTGCACCTTGCACCGTAGATGTTGCACAATGTGTATATTGATTCTTCGGAAGGCCATAACTGTTGGCTGGTTAGAGTTACGGGAGCCATAACCAGTCAAAACGAAGATCTCTGTGGTTTCTATGGTTATAACAGCTTTAAGCCATCACTGGTTAGTTTCATACCCAAAAAATCTTATCCGAAACTTTCTCGGGTCTTGGACATTTTTTATCGTTCGTTCATTCGTCACGTGGATTTTTTCTGCAAAACGGGATCCCCGTAGCTGGTCTATGATTTACCATCGCCGGAGAGTGGTGCCCCATGGTACCGCTCCGTTTCAAGTCCATGCACCCATTTCTAAAAGTCGTACGGCACTTTTTTGGCATTTTGGATGGATGTTGCACCTTCCATCGTAGATGTTGCACCCTGTGGATATTGATTATTCGGAAGACCATAACTGTTGGCTCGTTTAGAGTTACGGGAGACATAACCAGTCAAAATGAAGATCTCAGTGAGCTCTACGGCTATGACGGCTTTAAGTCGTCACTGGTTAGTTTCATAACCAAAAAATCTTATCCGAAACTCAATCGGGTCTTGGACGTTTTTTATCGTTCGTTCATTCGTCACGTGGATTTTTTCTGCAAAACGGGATCCCCGTGGCTGGTCTGTGATTTACCTTCGTTGGAGAGTGGTGCCCCATGGTACCGCTCCGTTTCAAATCCATGCATCCATTTTTAAAAGTCGTACGGCACTTTTTCGGCATTTTGGACGGATGTTGCACCTTCCACCGTAGATGTTGCACCCTATGGATATTTATTATTTGGAAGGCCATAACTATTGCCTCATTTAGAGTTACGGGAGCCATAACAAGTCAAAACGAAGATCTCTGTAAGTTCTACGGCTATGACCGCTTTAAGCCGTCATTGGTTAGTTTCATACCCTAAAAATCTTATCCGAAACTCAATCGGGCCTTGGACATTTTCTACCGTTCGTTCATTCGTCACGTGGATTTTTTCTGCAAAACGGGATCCCCGTTGCTGGTCTATGATTTACCGTCGTCGGAGAGTGGTGCCTCATGGTACCGCTCCATTTCAAATCCATGTATCCATTTCTAAAAGTCATACGGCACTTTTTCGGCGTTTTGGACGGATGTTGCACCTTCCACCGTAGATGTTGCACCCTATGGATATTGATTCTTCGGAAAGCCATAATTGTTGGCTCGTTTAGAGTTACGGGAGCCATAACTAGTCAAAACGAAGATCTCTGTGAGTTCTATGGCTATGACAGCTTTAAGCCGTTACTGGTTAGTTTCATACCCAAAAAATCTTATCCGAAACTCAATCGGGCCTTGGAAATTTTTTACCGTTTGTTCATTCGTCACGTGGAATTTTTCTGCAAAATGGGATCTCCGTGGCTGGTCTATGATTTACCATCGCTCGAGAGTGGTGCCCCATAGTACCGCTCCGTCTCAAATCCATGCATCCATTTCTAAAAGTTGTACGGCACTTTTTCGGCATTTTGGACAGATGTTGCACCTTGCACCGTAGATGTTGCACCCTGTGGATATTGATTCTACGGAAGGCCATAACTGTTGGCTCGTTTACAGTTACGGCAACCATAACCAGTCAAAATGAAGATCTCTGTGAGTACGGCTATGACCGCTTTAAGCCGTCACTGGTTAGTCTCATACCCAAAAAATCTTATCCGAAACTCAATCGGGCCTTGCACGTTTTTTACCGTTCTTTCATTCGTCACGTGGATTTTTTCTGCAAAACGGGATCCCCGTGGCTGGTCTACGATTTACCATCGCCGGAGAGTGGTGCCCCATGGTACCGCTCTGTTTCAAATCCATGCATCCATTACTAAAAGTCGTACGACTCTTTTTCGGCATTTTGGATGGATGTTGCACCTTGCACCGTAGATGTTGCACCCTGTGGATATTGATTCTTCGGAAGGCCATAACTATTGGCTCGTTTAGATTTACGGCAGCCATAACCAGTCAAAACGAAAATCTCTGTGAGTTCTACGGCTATGACCGCTTTAAGTCGTCACTAGTTAGTTTCATACCCAAAAAATCTTATCCGAACCTCAATCGGGCCTTGGACGTTTTTTACCGTTCGTTCATTCGTCACGTGGATATTTTCTGCAAAACGGGATCCCCGTGGCTGCTCTATGATTTACCATCGCCGGAGAGTGGTTCCCCATGGTACCGCTCCGTTTCAAATCCATGCATCCATTTCTAAAAGACGTACGACACATTTTCGGCATTTTGGACGGATGTTGCACCTTGCACCATAGACGTTGCACCCCGTGGATATTGATTCTTCGGAATGCCATAACTGTCGGCTTGTTTAGAGTTACAGGAGCCACAACGAGTCAAAACGAAGGTCTCTGTGAGTTCTACGACTATGACTGCTTTAAGCCGTCACTGGTTAGCTTCATACCCAAAAAATCTTATCCGAAACTCAATCGGGCCATGGACGTTTTTACCGTTCATTCATTCGTCACGTGGATTTTTTCTGCAAAACGGGATCCCCATGGCTGGTCTATGATTTACCATCTCCGGAGAGTGGTGCCCCATGGTACTGCTCCGTTTCAAATCCATGCATCCATTTCTAAATGTCGTACGACACTGTTTCGGCATTTTGGACGGATGTTGCACCTTGCACCGTAGATGTTGCACCCTTCGGATATTGATTCTTCGGAAGGCCATAACAGTTGGCTCGTTTAGAGTTACGGCAGCCAACCAGTCAAAACGAAGATCTCTGTAAGTTCTACGGCTATGACCGCTTTAAGCCGTCATTGGTTTGCTTCATACCCAAAAAATCTTATCCGAAACTCAATCGGGCCTTGGACATTTTTTTACTGTTCGTTAATTCGTCACGTGGATTTTTTCTGCAAAATGGGATCCCCGTGGCTGGTCTATGATTAACCATCACCACAGAGTGGTGTACCAAGGTATCGCTCCATTTCAAATCCATGCATCCATTTCTAAAAGTCGTACGGCACTTTTTCGGCGTTTTGGACGGATGTTGCACCTTCCACCGTAGATGTTGCACCCTATGGATATTGATTATTCGGAAGGCCATAACTATTGCCTCGTTTAGAGTTACGGGAGCCATAACAAGTCAAAACGAAGATCTCTGTAAGTTCTACGGCTATGACCGCTTTAAGCCGTCATTGGTTAGTTTCATACCCAAAAAATATTATCTGAAACTCAATCGGGCCTTGGACGTTTTTTACCGTTCATTCATTCGTCACGTGGATTTATTCTACAAAACGGGATCCCCGTGGCTGGTCTATGATTTACCATCGCCGGAGAGTGGTGCCCCATGGTACCGCTCCGTTTCAAATCCATGCATCCATTTCTAAAAGTCGTACGGCACTTTTTCGGCATTTTGGACGGATGTTGCACCTTGCACCGTAGATGTTGCACCCTGTGGATATTGATTCTTCGGAAGGCCATAACTATTGGCTCGTTTAGAGTTACGGGAGCCATAACCAGTCAAAACGATGATCTCTGTGAGTTCTACAGCTATGACTGCTTTAAGCCGTCACTGGTTAGTTTCATACCCCAAAAATCTTATCCGAAACTCAATCGGGCCTTGGACGTTTTTAACCGTTCGTTCATTCGTCACGTGGATTTTTTCTGCAAAACGGTATCCCCATGGCTGGTCTATGATTTACCATCGTTGGAGAGTGGTGCCCCATGGTACCGCTCCGTTTCAAATCCTTGCATCCATTTCTAAAAGTCGTACGGCACTTTTTCGGCATTTTGGACTGATGTTGCACCTTCCACAGTAAATGTTGCACCCTGTGGATATTGATTATTCGAAAGGCCATAACTGTTGGCTCGTTTAGAGTTACGGGAGCCATAACCATTCAAAATAAAGATCTTTGTGAGTTCTACGGCTATGACAGCTTTAAATCGTCACTGGTTAGTTTCATACCCAAAAAATCTTATCCCAAACTCAATAGGGTCTTGGACTTTTTTTAGCGTTCGTTCATTCGTCACGTGGATTTTTTCTGCTAAACGGGATCCCCGTGGCTGGTCTATGATTTACCATCGCCGGAGAGTGGTGCCCCATGGTAACGCTCCATATCAAATCCAGGCATCCATTTCTAAAAGTTGTACGGTACTTTTTCGGCATTTTGGACGGATGTTGCACCTTCCACCGTAGATGTTGCACCCTGTGGATATTGATTATTCGGAAGGCCATAACTGTTGGATCGTTTAGAGTTACGGGAGTCATAACAAGTCAAAACGAAGATCTTTGTAAGTTCTACGGCTATGACCGCTTTAAGCCGTCACTGGTTAGTTTCATACCCAAAAAATCTTATCCGAAACTCAATCGGGCGTTGGACGTTTTTTATCGTTCGTTCATTCGTCACGTGGATTTTTTCTGCAAAACGGGATCCTCGTGGCTGGTCTATGATTTACCGTGGCCGGAGAGTGGTGCCCCATGGTACCGCTCTGTTTCAAATCCATGCATCCATTTCTAAAAGTCGTACGGGACTTTTTTGGCATTTTGGACGGATGTTGCACCTTGCACCGTAGATGTTGCACAATGTGTATATTGATTCTTCGGAAGGCCATAATTGTTGGCTCGTTTAGAGTTACGGGAGCCATAACCAGTCAAAACGAAGATCTTTGTGAGTTATATGGCTATGACTGCTTTAAGCCGTCACTGGATAGTTTCATACCCAAAAAATCTTATCCGAAACTCAATCGGGCCTTGGACGTTTTTTACCGTTCGTTCATTCGTCACGTGGATTTTTTCTGCAAAACGGGATCCCCGTGGCTGGTCTATGATTTATCATGGCCGGAGAGTGGTGTCCCATGGTACCGCTCTATTTCAAATCCATGCATCCATTTCTAAAAGTCGTACGGCACTTTTTCGGCATTTTGGACAGATGTTGCACCTTGCACCGTAGATGTTGCACCCTATGGATATTGATTCTTCGGAAGGCCATAATTGTTGGCTCGTTTAGAGTTACGGGAGCCATAACCAGTCAAAACGAAGATCTCTGTGGGTTCTACGGCTATGACAGCTTTAAGCCATCACTGGTTAGTTTCATACCCAAAAAATCTTATCCGAAACTCAATCGGGTCATGGACGTTTTTATCGTTCGTTCATTCGTCACGTGGATTTTTTCTGCAAAACGGGATCCCCGTGGCTGGTCTATGATTTACCATCACTGGAGAGTGGTACCCCATGGTACCGCTCCGTTTCAAATCCATGCATCCATTTCTAAAAGTCGTACGACACTTTTTCGGCATTTTTGACGGATGTTGCACCTTCCACCATAGATGTTGCACCCTGTGGATATTGATTATTCGGAAGGCCATAACTGTTGGCTCGTTAAGAGTTACGCGAGCCATATCAAGTCAAAACGAAGATCTCTGTAAGTTCTACGGCTATGACCGCTTTTAGCCGTCACTAGTTAGTTTCATACCCAAAAAATCTTATCCGAAACTCAATCGGGCATTGGACGTTTTTTACCGTTCGTTCATTCGTCACATGGATTTTTTCTGCAAAACAGGATCCCCTTGGCTGGTCTATGATTTACCATCACCGGAGAGTGGTGCCCTATGGTACCGCTCCGTTTCAAATCCATGCATCCGTTTCTAAAAGTCGTACGGTACTTTTTCGGCATTTTGGACGGATGTTGCACCTTGCACCGTAGATGTTGCACAATGTGTATATTGATTCTTCGGAAGGCCATAACTGTTGGCTGGTTAGAGTTACGGGAGCCATAACCAGTCAAAACGAAGATCTCTGTGGTTTCTATGGCTATAACAGCTTTAAGCCATCACTGGTTAGTTTCATACCCAAAAAATCTTATCCGAAACTTTCTCGGGTCTTGGACATTTTTTATCGTTCGTTCATTCGTCACGTGGATTTTTTCTGCAAAACGGGATCCCCGTAGCTGGTCTATGATTTACCATCGCCGGAGAGTGGTGCCCCATGGTACCGCTCCGTTTTAAATCCATGCACCCATTTCTAAAAGTCGTACGGCACTTTTTCGGCATTTTGGATGGATGTTGCACCTTCCATCATAGATGTTGCACCCTATGGATATTGATTATTCGGAAGACCATAACTGTTGGCTCGTTTAGAGTTACGGGAGCCATAACCAGTCAAAAAGAAGATCTCAGTGAGCTCTATGGCTATGATGGCTTTAAGTTGTCACTGGTTAGTTTCATAACCAAAAAATCTTATCTGAAACTCAATCGGGTCTTGGACGTTTTTTATCGTTCGTTCATTCGTCACGTGGATTTTTTCTGCAAAATGGGATCCCCGTGGCTGGTCTATGATTTACCTTCGTTGGAGAGTGGTGCCCCATGGTACCGCTCCGTTTCAAATCCTTGCATCCATTTTTAAAAGTCGTACGGCACTTTTTCGGCATTTTGGACGGATGTTGCACCTTCCACCGTAGATGTTGCACCCTATGGATATTGATTATTCGGAAGGCCATAACTATTGCCTCGTTTAGAGTTACGGGAGACATAACAAGTCAAAACGAAGATCTCTGTAAGTTCTACGGCTATGACCGCTTTAAGCCGTCATTGGTTAGTTTCATACCCAAAAAATCTTATCCGAAACTCAATCGGGCCATGGACGTTTTTACCGTTCATTCATTCGTCACGTGGATTTTTTCTGCAAAACGGGATCCCCATGGCTGGTCTATGATTTACCATCTCCAGAGAGTGGTGCCCCATGGTACTGCTCCGTTTCAAATCCATGCATCCATTTCTAAATGTCGTACGACACTGTTTCGGCATTTTGGACGGATGTTGCACCTTGCACCGTAGATGTTGCACCCTTCGGATATTGATTCTTCGGAAGGCCATAACAGTTGGCTCGTTTAGAGTTACGGCAGCCAACCAGTCAAAACGAAGATCTCTGTAAGTTCTACGGCTATGACCGCTTTAAGCCGTCATTGGTTTGCTTCATACCCAAAAAATCTTATCCGAAACTCAATCGGGCCTTGGACATTTTTTTACTGTTCGTTAATTCATCACGTGGATTTTTTCTGCAAAATGGGATCCCCGTGGCTGGTCTATGATTAACCATCACCACAGAGTGGTGTACCAAGGTATCGCTCCATTTCAAATCCATGCATCCATTTCTAAAAGTCGTACGGCACTTTTTCGGCGTTTTGGACGGATGTTGCACCTTCCACCGTAGATGTTGCACCCTATGGATATTGATTATTCGGAAGGCCATAACTATTGCCTCGTTTAGAGTTACGGGAGCCATAACAAGTCAAAACGAAGATCTCTGTAAGTTCTACGGCTATGACCGCTTTAAGCCGTCATTGGTTAGTTTCATACCCAAAAAATATTATCTGAAACTCAATCGGGCCTTGGACGTTTTTTACCGTTCATTCATTCGTCACGTGGATTTATTCTACAAAATGGGATCCCCGTGGCTGGTCTATGATTTACCATCGCCGGAGAGTGGTGCCCCATGGTACCGCTCCGTTTCAAATCCATGCATCCATTTCTAAAAGTCGTACGGCACTTTTTCGGCATTTTGGACGGATGTTGCACCTTGCACCGTAGATGTTGTACCCTGTGGATATTGATTCTTCGGAAGGCCATAACTATTGGCTCGTTTAGAGTTACGGGAGCCATAACCAGTCAAAACGATGATCTCTGTGAGTTCTACAGCTATGACTGCTTTAAGCCGTCACTGGTTAGTTTCATACCCCAAAAATCTTATCCGAAACTCAATCGGGCCTTGGACGTTTTTAACCGTTCGTTCATTCGTCACGTGGATTTTTTCTGCAAAACGGTATCCCCATGGCTGGTCTATGATTTACCATCGTTGGAGAGTGGTGCCCCATGGTACTGCTCCGTTTCAAATCCTTGCATCCATTTCTAAAAGTCGTACGGCACTTTTTCGGCATTTTGGACTGATGTTGCACCTTCCACAGTAAATGTTGCACCCTGTGGATATTGATTATTCGAAAGGCCATAACTGTTGGCTCGTTTAGAGTTACGGGAGCCATAACCATTCAAAATAAAGATCTTTGTGAGTTCTACGGCTATGACAGCTTTAAATCGTCACTGGTTAGTTTCATACCCAAAAAATATTATCCCAAACTCAATAGGGTCTTGGACGTTTTTTATCGTTCGTTCATTCGTCACGTGGATTTTTTCTGCTAAACGGGATCCCCGTGGCTGGTCTATGATTTACCATCGCCGGAGAGTGGTGCCCCATGGTAACGCTCCATATCAAATCCAGGCATCCATTTCTAAAAGTCGTACGGTACTTTTTCGGCATTTTGGACGGATGTTGCACCTTCCACCGTAGATGTTGCACCCTGTGGATATTGATTATTCGGAAGGCCATAACTGTTGGCTCGTTTAGAGTTACGGGAGTCATAACAAGTCAAAACAAAGATCTTTGTAAGTTCTACGGCTATGACCGCTTTAAGCCGTCACTGGTTAGTTTCATACCCAAAAAATCTTATCCGAAACTCTATCGGGCGTTGGACGTTTTTTATCGTTCGTTCATTCGTCACGTGGATTTTTTCTGCAAAACGGGATCCTCGTGGCTGGTCTATGATTTACCGTGGCCGGAGAGTGGTGCCCCATGGTACCGCTCTGTTTCAAATCCATGCATCCATTTCTAAAAGTCGTACGGGACTTTTTTGGCATTTTGGACGGATGTTGCACCTTGCACCGTAGATGTTGCACAATGTGTATATTGATTCTTCGGAAGGCCATAATTGTTGGCTCGTTTAGAGTTACGGGAGCCATAACCAGTCAAAACGAAGATCTTTGTGAGTTATATGGCTATGACTGCTTTAAGCCGTCACTGGATAGTTTCATACCCAAAAAATCTTATCCGAAACTCAATCGGGCCTTGGACGTTTTTTACCGTTCGTTCATTCGTCACGTGGATTTTTTCTGCAAAACGGGATCCCCGTGGCTGGTCTATGATTTATCATGGCCGGAGAGTGGTGTCCCATGGTACCGCTCTATTTCAAATCCATGCATCCATTTCTAAAAGTCGTACGGCACTTTTTCAGCATTTTGGACAGATGTTGCACCTTGCACCGTAGATGTTGCACCCTATGGATATTGATTCTTCGGAAGGCCATAATTGTTGGCTCGTTTAGAGTTACGGGAGCCATAACCAGTCAAAACGAAGATCTCTGTGGGTTCTACGGCTATGACAGCTTTAAGCCATCACTGGTTAGTTTCATACCCAAAAAATCTTATCCGAAACTCAATCGGGTCATGGACGTTTTTATCGTTCGTTCATTCGTCACGTGGATTTTTTCTGCAAAACGGGATCCCCGTGGCTGGTCTATGATTTACCATCACTGGAGAGTGGTACCCCATGGTACCGCTCCGTTTCAAATCCATGCATCCATTTCTAAAAGTCGTACGACACTTTTTCGGCATTTTTGACGGATGTTGCACCTTCCACCATAGATGTTGCACCCTGTGGATATTGATTATTCGGAAGGCCATAACTGTTGGCTCGTTAAGAGTTACGCGAGCCATAACAAGTCAAAACGAAGATCTCTGTAAGTTCTACGGCTATGACCGCTTTTAGCCGTCACTAGTTAGTTTCATACCCAAAAAATCTTATCCGAAACTCAATCGGGCCTTGGACGTTTTTTACCGTTCGTTCATTCGTCACATGGATTTTTTCTGCAAAACGGGATCCCCTTGGCTGGTCTATGATTTACCATCACCGGAGAGTGGTGCCCTATGGTACCGCTCCGTTTCAAATCCATGCATCCGTTTCTAAAAGTCGTACGGTACTTTTTCGGCATTTTGGACGGATGTTGCACCTTGCACCGTAGATGTTGCACAATGTGTATATTGATTCTTCGGAAGGCCATAACTGTTGGCTGGTTAGAGTTACGGGAGCCATAACCAGTCAAAACGAAGATCTCTGTGGTTTCTATGGCTATAACAGCTTTAAGCCATCACTGGTTAGTTTCATACCCAAAAAATCTTATCCGAAACTTTCTCGGGTCTTGGACATTTTTTATCGTTCGTTCATTCGTCACGTGGATTTTTTCTGCAAAACGGGATCCCCGTAGCTGGTCTATGATTTACCATCGCCGGAGAGTGGTGCCCCATGGTACCGCTCCGTTTTAAATCCATGCACCCATTTCTAAAAGTCGTACGGCACTTTTTCGGCATTTTGGATGGATGTTACACCTTCCATCATAGATGTTGCACTCTGTGGATATTGATTATTCGGAAGACCATAACTGTTGGCTCGTTTAGAGTTACGGGAGCCATAACCAGTCAAAAAGAAGATCTCAGTGAGCTCTACGGCTATGATGGCTTTAAGTTGTCACTGGTTAGTTTCATAACCAAAAAATCTTATCTGAAACTCAATCGGGTCTTGGACGTTTTTTATCGTTCGTTCATTCGTCACGTGGATTTTTTCTGCAAAACGGGATCCCCGTGGCTGGTCTATGATTTACCTTCGTTGGAGAGTGGTGCCCCATGGTACCGCTCCGTTTCAAATCCATGCATCCATTTTTAAAAGTCGTACGGCACTTTTTCGGCATTTTGGACGGATGTTGCACCTTCCACCGTAGATGTTGCACCCTATGGATATTGATTATTCGGAAGGCCATAACTATTGCCTCGTTTAGAGTTACGGGAGACATAACAAGTCAAAACGAAGATCTCTGTAAGTTCTACGGCTATGACCGCTTTAAGCCGTCATTGGTTAGTTTCATACCCAAAAAATCTTATCCGAAACTCAATCGGGCCTTGGACATTTTTTACCGTTCGTTCATTCGTCACGTGGATTTTTTCTGCAAAACGGGATCCCCGTTGCTGGTCTATGATTTACCATCGTCGGAGAGTGGTGCCTCATGGTACTGCTCCATTTCAAATCCATGCATCCATTTCTAAAAGTCATACGGCACTTTTTCGGCGTTTTGGACGGATGTTGCACCTTCCACCGTAGATGTTGCACCCTATGGATATTGATTCTTCGGAAAGCCATAATTGTTGGCTCGTTTAGAGTTACGGGAGCCATAACTAGTCAAAACGAAGATCTCTGTGAGTTCTATGGCTATGACAGCTTTAAGCCGTTACTGGTTAGTTTCATACCCAAAAAATCTTATCCGAAACTCAATCGGGCCTTGGACATTTTTTACCGTTTGTTCATTCATCACGTGGAATTTTTCTGCAAAATGGGATCCCCGTGGCTGGTCTATGATTTACCGTCGCTCGAGAGTGGTGCCCCATAGTACCGCTCCGTCTCAAATCCATGCATCCATTTCTAAAAGTTGTACGGCACTTTTTCGGCATTTTGGACAGATGTTGCACCTTGCACCGTAGATGTTGCACCATGTGGATATTGATTCTACGGAAGGCCATAACTGTTGGCTCGTTTACAGTTACGACAACCATAACCAGTCAAAATGAAGATCTCTGTGAGTACGGCTATGACCGCTTTAAGCCATCACTGGTTAGTTTCATACCCAAAAAATCTTATCCGAACCTCAAACGGAAAAAAAATACGTTTTTTACCGTTCGTTCATTCGTCACCTGGATTTTTTCTGCAAAACGGGATCCCCGTGGCTGCTCTATGATTTACCATCGCCGGAGAGTGGTTCCCCATGGTACCGCTCCGTTTCAAATCCATGCATCCATTTCTAAAAGACGTACGACACATTTTCGGCATTTTGGACGGATGTTGCACCTTGCACCATAGACGTTGCACCCCGTGGATATTGATTCTTCGGAATGCCATAACTGTCGGCTTGTTTAGAGTTACAGGAGCCACAACGAGTCAAAACGAAGGTCTCTGTGAGTTCTACGACTATGACTGCTTTAAGCCGTCACTGGTTAGCTTCATACCCAAAAAATCTTATCCGAAACTCAATCGGGCCATGGACGTTTTTACCGTTCATTCATTCGTCACGTGGAATTTTTCTGCAAAAAGGGATCCCCATGGCTGGTCTATGATTTACCATCTCCGGAGAGTGGTGCCCCATGGTACTGCTCCGTTTCAAATCCATGCATCCATTTCTAAATGTCGTACGACACTGTTTCGGCATTTTGGACGGATGTTGCACCTTGCACCGTAGATGTTGCACCCTTCGGATATTGATTCTTCGGAAGGCCATAACAGTTGGCTCGTTTAGAGTTACGGCAGCCAACCAGTCAAAACAAAGATCTTTGTAAGTTCTACGGCTATGACCGCTTTATGCCGTCATTGGTTTGCTTCATACCCAAAAAATCTTATCTGAAACTCAATCGGGCCTTGGACATTTTTTACTGTTCGTTAATTCGTCACGTGGATTTTTTCTGCAAAATGGGATCCCCGTGGCTGGTCTATGATTAACCATCACCGCAGAGTGGTGTACTAAGGTACCGCTCCATTTCAAATCCATGCATCCATTTCTAAAAGTCGTACGGCACTTTTTCGGCATTTTGGACGGACGTTGCACCTTCCACCGTAGATGTTGCACCCTGTGGATATTGATTTTTCGGAAGGCCATAACTGTTGGCTCGTTTAGAGTTACGGGAGCCATAACCAGTCTAAACAAAGATCTCTTTGAGTTCTACGGATATGACAGCTTTAAGCCATCACTGGTTAGTGTCATACCCAAAAAATATTATCTGAAACTCAATCGGGCCTTGGACGTTTTTTACCGTTCATTCATTCGTCACGTGGATTTGTTCTACAAAATGGGATCCCCGTGGCTAGTCTATGATTTACCATCGCCGGAGAGTGGTGCCCCATGGTACCGCTCCGTTTCAAATCCATGCATCCATTTCTAAAAGTCGTACGGCACTTTTTCGGGATTTTGGACGGATGTTGCACCTTGCACCGTAGATGTTGCACCCTGTGGATATTGATTCTTCGGAAGGCCATAACTGTTGGCTCGTTTAGAGTTACGGGAGCCATAACCAGTCAAAACGATGATCTCTGTGAGTTCTACAGCTATGACTGCTTTAAGCCGTCACTGGTTAGTTTCATACCCCAAAAATCTTATCCGAAACTCAATCGGGCCTTAGACATTTTTAACTGTTCGTTCATTCGTCACGTGGATTTTTTCTGCAAAACGGGATCCCCGTGGCTGGTCTACGATTTACCATCGCCGGAGAGTGGTGCCCCATGGTACCGCTCCATTTCATATCCATGCATCCATTTCTAAAAGTCGTACGGTACTTTTTTGGCATTTTGGATGGATGTTGCACCCTGTGGATATTGATTATTCGGAATGCCATAACTGTTGGCTCGTTTAGAGTTACGGGAGCCATAACCAGTCAAAACGGAGATCTCTGTGAGTTCTATGGCTATGACAGCTTTAAGTCGTCACTCGTTAGTTTCATACCCAAAAAATCTTATCCCAAACTCAATCGGGTCTTGGACGTTTTTTATCGTTCGTTCATTCGTCACGTGGATTTTTTCTGCAAAACGGGATCCCCGTGGCTGGTCTATGATTTACCGTCGCCGGAGAGTGGTGCCCCATGGTACCGCTCTGTTTCAAATCCATGCATCCATTTCTAAAAGTCGTACGGCACTTTTTCGGTATTTTGGACGGATGTTGCACCTTCCACCGTAGATGTTACACCCTATGGATATTGATTATTCGGAAGGCCATAACTGTTGGCTCGTTTAGAGTTACGGGAGCCATAACAAGTCAAAACAAAGATCTCTGTAAGTTCTACAGCCATGACCGCTTTAAGCCGTCACTGGTTAGTTTCATAGGGTTCGAATCCATAGGGTCAAATCCATGCTCCTGCATGTGAAGGCGATGCTCCTGCATGTGAATCGGCCATGATACGGTTCGAATCCATAGGGTCAAATCCATGCTCCTGCATGTGAAGGCGATGATGTGGCGCGCGTCCCTCGTATCGATCCAATTTTCGCTCCGAATTGACTGGGTCGACTCCATGTCCTTTGCAGCTTTGACTGGGTATTCTCGTGATAAAGGATTCGAAGACGTGGTCCCTCGAATCGATCGGAGGGATGTTCCTTCGTATCGATCAGGACAGTCCACAGTCGATCGATACGAAGACTTCCCAGCTGGATGGATTCGAAGCGCCTTACCTCGAGGGATTCGAAGAGAGGTCATGTGCCGGATTCGAGTGGTCTTTAACTCGATGGATTCGAACCGAGGTTGGGTTTCCTGGATTCGAAGTAGTACACGTCTGATGGATTCGAACATAGGCTTCGCCTATGAATTCGAACTAAGGACAGTCTACTCCATCTTCTGTCGATGATATCTTGAGCATACGAACTCGGATTGACTCGATATTTGGAATGCTGGCTCTTATGGCTTTGCTTGACGTGTCTTATCGATTGTAGCCCGATCCGGACTCGGACAAAATTCATCGATATCCATGGTTAAGCAGTGCATAACGAACTTTTACGATGAACTGTCTTTAGTTTTACAATCAACATTTTGGTGTCACGGCCTTACCAAAAGGCGGGATAACAGACGGATGTTGCACCATCACCGTAAATGTTGCACCCTGTGGATATTGATTCTTCGGAAGGCCATAACTGTTGTCTCGTTTAGAGTTACAGGAGCCATAACCAGTCAAAACGAAGATCTCTATGAGTTCTACGGCTATGACGGCTTTAAGCCGTCACTTGTTAGTTTCATACCCAAAAAATCTTATCCGAATCTCAATTGGGCCTTGGACGTTTTTTACCGTTCGTTCATTCGTCACGTGGATATTTTCTACAAAACGGGATCCCCGTGGCTGGTCTACGATTTACCATCGCCGGAGAGTGTTGCCCCATGGTACCGCTCCGTTTCAAATCCATGCATCCATTTCTAAAAGTCGTACGACACTTTTTCGGCATTTTGGACGGATGTTGCACCTTCCACCGTAGATGTTGCACCCTGTGGATATTGATTCTTCGGAAGGCCATAACTGTTGGCTCGTTTTGAGTTACGGGAACCATAACTAGTCAAAACGAAGATCTCTGTGAGTTCTACGGCTATGACCGCTTTAAGCCATCACTGGTTAGTTTCATACCCAAAAAATCTTATCCGAAACTCAATCGGGTCTTGGACTTTTTTACCGTTCGTTCATTCGTCACTTGGATTTTTTATGAAAAATGGGATCCCCATGGCTCGTCTACGATTTACCATCGCCGGAGAGTGGTGCCCCATGGTACCGCTCCATTTCAAATCCATGCATCCATTTCTAAAAGTCGTACGGCACTTTTTCGGCATTTTGGACGGATGTTGCACCTTGCACCGTAGATGTTCCACCCTGTGGATATTGATTCTTCGGAAGGCCATAACTGTTGGCTCGTTTAGAGTTACGGGAGCCATAACAAGTCAAAATAAAGATCTCTATGAGTTCTACGGTTATGACCGCTTTAAGCCGTCACTGTTTAGTTTCATACCCAAAAAATCTTAGAGTTACCAAAACAATCTCTGTGAGTTCTACGGCTATGACCGCTTTAAGCCGTCACTGGTTAGTTTCATACCCAAAAAATCTTATCCGAAACTCAATCGGGTCTTGGATTTTTTATCGTTCGTTCATTCGTCACGTGGTTTTTTTTCTGAAAAACGGGATCCCCATGGCTGGTCTACGATTTACGATCGCCGGAGAGTGGTGCCTATGGTACCGCTCCATTTCAAATCCATGCATCCATTTCTAAAAGTCGTACGGCACTTTTTCAGCATTTTGGACGGATGTTGCACCTTGCACCGTAGATGTTCCACCCTATGGATATTGATTCTTCGGAAGGCCATAACTGTTGGCTCGTTTAGAGTTACGGGAGCCATAACCAGTCAAAACGAAGATCTCTATGAGTTCTACGTCTATGACCGCTTTAATCCGTCATTGGTTAGTTTCATACCCAAAAAATCTTATCCGAACCTCATTCGGGTCTTGGACATTTTTTACCGTTCGATCATTCGTCATGTGGATTTTTTCTGCAAAACGGGATCCCCGTGGCTGGTCTATGATTTACCATCGCCGGAGAGTGGTGCCCCATGGTACCGCTCCGTTTCAAATCCATGCATCCATTTCTAAAAGTCGTACGACACTTTTTCGGCATTTTGGACGGATGTTGCACCTTCCACCATAGATGTTGCATCCTGTGGATATTGATTCTTCGGAAGGCCATAACTGTTGGCTCGTTTAGAGTTACGGGAGCCATAACCAGTCAAAACGAAGATCTCTTTGAGTTCTATGGCTATGACCACTTTAAGCCGTCATTGGTTAGTTTCATACCCTAAAAATCTTATCCGAAATCAATCGGGCCTTGGACGTTTTTTACCGTTCGTTCATTCGTCACGTGGATTTTTTCTGCAAAACGGGATCCCCGTGGCTGGTCTATGATTTACCATCGTCGGAGAGTGGTGCCCCAAGGTACTGCTCCATTTCAAATCCATGCATCCATTTCTAAAAGTCGTACGACACTATTTCGGCATTTTGGAAGGATATTGCACCTTGCACCGTAGATGTTGCACCCTGTGGATATTGATTCTTCGGAAGGCCATAACTGTTGGCTCGTTTAGAGTTACGGCAACCATAACCAGTCAAAACGAAGACCTCTTTAAGTTCTATGGATATGACCGCTTTAAGCCGTCACTGGTTAGTTTCATACCCAAAAAATCTTATCCGTAACTCAATTGAGCCTTGGATGTTTTTTACTGTTCGTTCATTCGTCACGTGGAATTTTTCTGCAAAACGGGATCCCCGTGGCTGGTCTATGATTTACCATCGCCAGAGAGTGGTGCTTCATGGTACCGCTCTATTTCAAATCCTTGCATCCATTTTTAATAGTCGTACGGCACTTTTTCGGCATTTTGGACGGATGTTGCACCTTCCACCGTAGATGTTGCACCCTGTGGATATTTATTCTTCGGAAGGCCATAACTGTTGGCTCGTTTAGTGTTACGGGAGCCATAACAAGTCAAAACGAAGATCTCTGTGAGCTCTATGGCTATGACCGCTTTAAGCCGTCACTTGTAAGTTTCATACCCAAAAAATATTATCCGAAACTCAATCGGGCCTTGGACGTTTTTACCGTTCGTTCATTCGTCACGTGGATTTTTTCTGAAAAATGGGATCCCCGTGGCTGGTCTACGATTTACCATCGCCGGAGAGTGGTGCCCCATGGTACCGCTCCATTTCAAATCCATGCATCCATTTCTAAAAGTCGTACGGCACTTTTTCGTCATTTAGGACGGATGTCGCACCTTGCACCGTAGATGTTGCACCCTATGGATATTGATTCTTCGGAAGGCCATAACTGTTGGCTCGTTAAGAGTTACGGCAGCCATAACCATTCAAAACGAAGATCTCTGTAAGTTCTATAGCTTTGACCGCTTTTAGCCGTCACTGGTTAGTTTCATACCCAAATAATCTTATCCGAAACTCAATCGGGCCTTGGATGTTTTTTACCGTTCATTCATTCGTCTCGTGGATTTTTTCTGCAAAACGGGATCCCCGTGGCTGGTCTATGATTTACCATCACCGGAGAGTGGTGCCCCATGGTACCGCTCCGTTTCAAATCCATGCTTCCATTTCTAAAAGTCGTACGGCACTTTTTTGACATTTTGGACGGATGATGCACCTTCCACCGTAGATGTTGCATCCTGTGGATATTGATTCTTCGGAAGGCCATAACTGTTGGCTCGTTTTGAGTTACGGGAGCCATAACCAGTCAAAACGAAGATCTCTGTGAGTTCTACGGCTATGACATCTTTAAGCCATCACTGGTTAGTTTCATACCCAAAAAATCTTATCCGAAATCAATCGGGCCTTGGACGTTTTTTACCGTTCGTTCATTCGTCACGTGGATTTTTTCTGCAAAACGGGATCCCCGTGGCTGGTCTATGATTTACCATCGTCAGAGAGTGGTGCCCCATGGTACTGCTCCGTTTCAAATCCATGCATCCATTTCTAAAAGTCGTACGGCACTATTTCGGCATTTTGGACGGATGTTGCACCTTGCACCGTAGATGTTGCACCCTGTGGATATTGATTCTTCGAAAGGCCATAACTGTTGGCTCGTTTAGAGTTACGGCAGCCATAACCAGTCAAAACGAAGACCTCTGTTAGTTCTATGGCTATGACCGCTTTAAGCCGTCACTGGTTAGTTATATACCCAAAAAATCTTATCCGAAACTTAATTGGGCATTGGACGTTTTTTACTGTTCGTTCATTCGTCACATGGATTTTTTCTGCAAAACGAGATCCCCGTGGCTGGTCTATGATTTACCATCGCCAGAGAGTGGTGCTCTATAGTACCGCTCCTTTTCAAATCCTTGCATCTATTTTTAATAGTCGTACGGCACTTTTTCGGCATTTTGGACGGATGTTGCACCTTCCATCGTAGATGTTGCACCCTATGGATATTGATTTTTCGGAAGGCCATAACTGTTGGCTCGTTTAGAGTTACGTGAGCAATAACCAGTCAAAACGAAGATCTCTGTGAGTTCTACGGCTATGACGGCTTTAAGCCGTCACTTGTTAGTTTCATACGCAAAAAATCTTATCTGAAACTCATTCGGGCCTTGGACATTTTTTACCGTTCGTTCATTCGTAACGTGGATTTTTTCTGCAAAACGGGATCCCCGTGGCTGGTCTATGAGTTACCATAGCCGAAGAGTGGTGCCCCATGGTACCGCTCCGTTTCAAATCCATGCATCCATTTCTAAAAGTCGTACGACACTTTTTCGGCATTTTGGATGGATGTTGCACCTTGCACCGTAGATGTTGCAACATGTGGATATTGATTCTTCGGAAGGCCATAACTGTTGACACGTTTAGAGTTACGGCATCCATAACAAGTTAAAACGAAGATATCTGTAAGTTCTACGGATATGACCACTTTTTTCTGTAAAACGGGATCCCCTTGGCTGGTCTATGATTTACCATCGCCGGAGAGTGGTGCCCCATGGTACCGCTCTATTTTAAATCCATGCATCCATTTCTAAAAGTCGTACGGTACTTTTTCGGCATTTTGGACGAATGTTGCACCTTCCACCGTAGATGTTGCACCTTGTGGATATTGATTCTTCGGAAGGCCATAACTGTTGGCTCGTTTAGAGTTACGGGAGCCATAACCAGTCAAAACGAAGATCTCTGTGAGTTCTACGGCTATGATAGCTTTAAGCCATCATTTGTTAGTTTCATACCCAAAAAATCTTATTCGAACCTCAATCCGGCCTTGGTAGTTTTTTACCGTTTGTTCATTCGTCACGTGGATTTTTTCTGCAAAACGGGATCCCCGTGGCTGGTCTACGATTTACCATCGCCGGAGAGTGGTGCCCCATGGTACCGCTCCGTTTCAAATCCATGCATCCATTTCTAAAAGTCGTACGACACTTTTTCGGCATTTTGGACGGATGTTTCACCTTGCACCGTAGATGTTGCACCCTGTGGATATTGATTCTTTGGAAGGCCATAACTGTTGGCTCGTTTAGAGTTACGGTAGCCATAACCAGTCAAAACGAAGATCTCTGTGAGTTCTACGGCTATGACCACTTTAAGCTGTCACTGGTTAGTTTCATACCCAAGAAAAGCTTATCCGAACCTCAATCGGGCCCTGAACGTTTTTTACCGTTCGTTCATTCGTCACATGGATTTTTTCTACAAAACGGGATCCCCATGGCTGGTCTATGATTTACCATCGCCGGAGAGTAGTTCCCCATGGTACCGCTCCGTTTCAAATCCATGCATCCATTTCTAAAAGTCATACGGCACTTTTTCGGCATTTTGGACGGATGTTGCACCTTGCACAGTAGATGTTGCACCCTGTGAATATTGATTCTTCGGAATGCCATAACTGTTGGCTCGTTTAGAGTTACGGGAGCCATAACAAGTCAAAACGAAGATCTCTGTGAGTTCTACGGCTATGACCGCTTTAAGCCGTCACTAGTTAGTTTCATACCCAAAAAATCTTATCCGAAACTCAATCGGGCCTTGGACGTTTTTTACCGTTCGTTCATTCGTCACGTGGATTTTTTCTGCAAAACGGGATACCCGTGGCTGGTCTACGATTTACCATCCCTGGAGAGTGGTGCCCCATGGTACCGCTCCCTTTCAAATCCATGCATCCATTTCTAAAAGTCGTACGACACTTTTTCGGCATTTTGGACGGATGTTGCACCTTGCACCGTAGATGTTGCACCCTATGAATATTGATTCTTCGAAAGGCCGGAACTGTTGGCTCGTTTAGAGTTACGGGAGCCATAACTAGTCAAAACGAAGATCTCTATGAGTTCTACGGCTATGATTGCTTTAAGCCATCATTGGTTAGTTTCATACCATAAAAATCTTATCTGAACCTCAATCGGGCCTTGGACGTTTTTTTACCGTTCGTTCATTCGTCGCGTGAATTTTTTCTACAGAACGGGATCCCCGTGGCTGGTTTATGATTTACCATCACCGAAGAGTGGTGCCCTATGGTACCGCTCTGTTTCAAATCGATGCATCCATTTCTAAAAGTCGTACGGCACTTTTTCAGCATTTTGGACGGATGTTTCACCTTGCACCGTAGATGTTGCACCCTATGGATATTGATTCTACGGAAGGCCATAATTGTTGGTTCGTTTAGAGTTACGGGAGCCATAACCAGTCAAAACGTAGATCTCTATGATTTCTATGACTACGACCGCTTGAAGCCATCACTGGTTAGTTTCATACCCAAAAAATATTATCTGAAACTCAATCGGGCCTTGGATGTTTTTTACCGTCCGTTCATTCGTCACGTGGATTTTTTCTGCAAAATGGGATCCCCGTGGCTGGTCTACGATTTACCATCGCCGGAGAGTGGTGCCCCATGGTACCGCTCCATTTCAAATCCATGCATCCATTTCTATAAGTCGTACGGCACTTTTTCGGCATTTTGGACGGATGTTGCACCTTGCACCATAGATGTTGCACCCTGTGGATATTGATTCTTTGGAAGGCCATAACTGTTGGCTCGTTTAGAGTTACGGGAGCCAAAACCAGTCAAAACGAAGATCTCTGTGAGTTCTACGGCTATGACCGCTTTAAGCCATCAATGGTTAGTTTCATACCCAAAATATCTTATCCGAACCTCAATCGGGCCTTGGACGTTTTTTACCGTTCGTTCATTCGTCACGTGGATTTTTTCTGCAAAACGGGATCCCCGTGACTGGTCTATGATTCAGCATCGCCAAAGAGTGGTGCCCTATGGTACCGCTCCGTTTCAAATCCTTGCATCCATTTCTAAAAGTCGTACGGCACTTTTTCGGCATTTTGGAAGGATGTTGTACCTTGCACCGTAGATGTTGCACCCTGTGGATATTGATTCTTCGGAAGGACATAACTGTTGGCTCGTTTATAGTTACGGGAGCCATAACCAGTCAAAACGAAGATCTCTGTGAGTTATACGGCTATGACCGCTTTAAGCCGTCACTGGTTAGTTTCATAAGCAAAAAATCTTATCCGAAACTCAATCGGGCCTTCGACCTTTTTTACCGTTCGTTCATTCGTCAAGTTGATTTTTTCTGAAAAATGGGATCCCCGTGGCTGGTTCACGATTTACCATCGCCGGAGAGGGGTGCCCTATGGTATCACTCCGTTTCAAATCCATGCATCCATTTCTAAAAGTCGTACGGCAATTTTTCGGCATTTTGGACGGATGTTGCACCTTGCACCGTAGATGTTGCACCCTGTGGATACTGATTCTTCGGAAGGCCATAACTATTGGCTCGTTTAGAGTTACGGGAGCCATAACCAGTCAAAACGAAGATCTCTGTGAGTTCTACGGCTATGAACGCTTTGAGCAGTCAGTGGTTAGCTTCATACCCAAAAAATCTTATCCGAACCTCAATCGGGCCTTGTACGTTTTTTACCGTTCGTTCATTCGTCACGTGGATTTTTTCTGCAAAACGGGGTTCCCGTGGCTGGTCTATGATTTACCATCGCCGGAGAGTGGTGCCCCATGGTACCGCTCCGTTTCAAATCCATGCATCTATTTCTAAAAGTCGTACGGCACTTTTTTGGCATTTTGGACGGATGTTGCACCTTGCACCCTAGATGTTGCACCCTGTGGATATTGATTCTTCGGAAGGCCATAACTGTTGGCTTGTTTAGAGTTACGGGAGCCATAACTAGTCAAAACGAAGATCTCTAAGAGTTATACGCCTATGACCGCTTTAAGCCGTCACTGGTTAGTTTCATACCAAAAAATCTTATCCGAACCTCAATCGGGCCATGGACGTTTTTTATCGTTCGATCATTCGTCACGTGGATTTTTTCTGAAAAACGGGATCCCCGTGGCTGGTCTATGATTTACCATCGCCGAAGAGTGGTGCCCTATGGTACCGCTCCGTTTCAAATCCATGCATCCATTTCTAAAAGTCGTACGACACTTTTTCGGCATTTTGGACGGATGTTGCACCTTGCACCGTAGATGTTGCACCCTGTGGATATTGATTCTTCGGAAGGCCATAACTATTGGCTCGTTTTGAGTTACGGGAGCCATAACCAGTCAAAACGAAGATCACTGTGAGTTCTACGGCTATGACCCCTTTAAGCCGCCACTGGTTAGTTTCATACCCAAAAAATCTTATCCGAAACTCAATCGGGCTTTGGACGTTTTTTACCGTTCGTTCATTCGTCATGTGGATTTTTTCTACAAAACGGGATCCCCGTGGCTGGTCTATGATTTACCATCGCCGGAGAGTGGTGCCCCATGGTACCGCTCCGTTTCAAATCCATGCATCCATTTCTAAAAGTCGTACGGCACTTTTTCGGCATTTTGGACGGATGTTGCACCTTGCACCGTAAATGTTGCACCCTGTGGATATTGATTCTTCGGAAGGCCATAACTGTTGGCTCGTTTAGAGTTACGGGAGCCATAACCAGTCAAAATGAAGATCTTTGTGAGTTCTACGGTTATGACTGCTTTAAGCCGTCACTGGTTAGTTACATACCCAAAAATTTTTATCCGAAACTCAATCGGGCCTTGGACGTTTTTTACCGTTCGTTCATTCGTCACGTGGATTTTTTCTGCAAAACGGGATCCCCGTGGCTGGTCTTCGATTTACCATCGCGGAGAGTGGTGCCCCATGGTATCGCTCCATTTCAAATCCATGCATCCATTTCTAAAAGTCGTACGACACTTTTTTGGCATTTTGGACAGATGTTGCACCTTGCACCGTAGATGTTGCACCCTGTGGATATTGATTCTTCGGAAGGCCATAACTGTTGGCTAGTTTAGAATTACGGGAGCCATAACCAGGCAAAACGAAGATCTCTGTGAGTTCTATGGCTATGACCGCTTTAAGCCGTCACTGGTTAGTTTCATACCCAAAAAATCTTATCCGAACCACAATCGGGCCTTGGACGTTTTTTACCATTGGTTCATTCGTCACGTGGATTTTTTCTGCAAAACGGGATCCCCGTGGCTGGTCTGTGATTTACCATCGCCGGAGAGTGGTGCCCCATGGGACCGCACCGTTTCAAATCCATGCATCCATTTCTAAAAGTCGTTCGGCATTTTGGACGGATGTTGCACCTTGCACCGTAGATGTTGTACCCTGTGGATATTGATTCTTCGGAAGGCCATAACTGTTGGCTCGTTTAGAGTTACGAGAGCCATAACCAGTCAAAACGAAGATCTCTATGAGTTCTATGGCTATGACCGCTTTAACCCATCACTGGTTAGTTTCATAAGTAAAAAATCTTATCCGAAACTCAATCGGGCCTTAGAAGTTTTTTACCGTTCGTTCATTCGTCACGTGTGTTTTTTGTGCAAAACGGGATCCCCGTGGCTGGTCTACGATTTACCATCGCCATAGTGTGGTGCCCCATGGTACCGCTCCGTTTCAAATCCATGCATCCATTTCTAAAAGTTGTACGGCAATTTTTCAACATTTTGGACAGATGTTGCACCTTGCACCGTAGATGTTGTACCCTGTGAATATTAATTCTTCGGAATGACATAACTGTTGGCTCGTTTAGAGTTACAGAGCCATAACCAGTCAAAACGAAGATCTCTGTGAGTTCTACGGCTATGACCGCTTTAAGCCGTCACTGGTTAGTTTCATACCCAAAAAATCTTATCCGAAACTCAATCGGGCCTTGGACGTTTTTTACCGTTCGTTCATTCGTCACGTGGATTTTTTCTGCAAAACGGGATCCCCGTGGCTGGTCTATGATTTACCATCGTCGGAGAGTGGTGCCCCATGGTACCACTCCGTTTCAAAACCATGCATCCATTTCTAAAAGTCGTACGGCACTTTTTCAGCATTTTGGACGGATGTTGCAGCTTGCACCGTAGATGTTGCACCCTATGGATATATATTCTTCGGAAGGCCATAACTGTTGGCTTGTTTAGAGCTACGGGAGCCATAACCGGTCAAAACAAAGATCTCTATGAGTTCTATGGCTATGACCGCTTTAAGCCATCATTGGTTAGTTTCATACCCAAAAAATCATATCCGAACCTCAATCGGGCCTTGGACGTTTTTACCGTTCGTTCATTTGTCACGTGGATTTTTTCTGCAAAACGGGATCCCCGTGGCTGGTCTATGATTTACCATCACCAAAGAGTGGTGCCCCATGGTACCGCTCCGTTTCAAATCGATGCATCCATTTCTAAAAGTCATATGGAACTTTTTCGGCATTTTGGATGGATGTTGCATTTTGGACGGATGTTGCATCTTGCACTGTAGATGTTGCACCCTGTGGATATTGATTCTTCGGAAGGCCATAACTGTTGGCTCGTTTAGAGTTACGAGAGCCATAACCAGTCAAAACGAAGATCTCTGTGAGTTCTACGGCTATGACCGCTTTAAGCCGTCACTGGTTAGTTTCATACCCAAAAAATCTTATCCGAAACTCAATCGGGCCATGGACGTTTTTTACCGTTCGTTAATTCGTGACGTGGATTTTTTCTGCAAAACGGGATCCCCGTGGCTGGTCTATGATTTACCACCGCCGAAGAGTGGTGCCCCATGGTACCGCTCCGTTTCAAATCCATGCATCCATTTCTAAAAGTCGTACGGCACTTTTTCGGCATTTTGGACGGATTTTGCACCTTGCACCGTAGATGTTGCACCCTATGGATATTGATTCTTCGGAAGGCCGTAACTGTTGGCTAGTTTAGTACGGGAGCCATAACCAGTCAAAAAGAAGATCTCTGTGAGTTCTACGGCTATGACCGCTTTAAGCCGTCACTGGTTAGTTTCATACCCAAAAATCTTATCCGAACCTCAATCGGGCCTTGGACGTTTTTTACCGTTGGTTCATTTGTCACGTGGATTTTTTCTGCAAAACGGGATCCTCGTGGCTGGTCTATGATTTACCATCGCCGGAGAGTGGTTCCCTATTGTACCACTCCGTTTCAAATCCATGCATCCATTTTTAAAAGTGGTACGTCATTTTGGACGTATGTTGCACCTTGCACCGTAGATGTTGCACCCTGTGGATATTGATTCTTCGGAAGGCCATAACTGTTGGCTCGTTTAGAGTTACGGGAGCCATAACTAGTCGAAACGAAGATCTCTGTGATTTCTATGGCTATGACCGCTTTAACCCACCACTTGTTAGTTTCATAAGCAAAAAAATCTTATCCGAAACTCAATCGGGCCTTCGACGTTTTTTACCGTTCGTTCATTCGTCACGTGGATTTTTTCTGAAATATGGGATCCCTGTGGCTGGTCTATGATTTACCATCGCCGGAGAGGGGTGCCCCATGGTACCACTCCGTCTTAAATCCATGCATCCATTTTTAAAAGCCGTACGGCAATTTTTGGCATTTTGGACGGATGTTGCACCTTGCACCGTAGACGTTGCACCATATGGATATTGATTCTTCGGAAGGCCATAACTGTTGGCTCGTTTAGAGTTACGACAGCCATAACCAGTCAAAATGAAGATCTCTGTAAGTTCTACGGCTATGACCGCTATAAGCCGTCACTGGTTAGTTTCATACCCAAAAAATCTTAACCGAAACTCAATCGGGCCTTGGACGTTTTTTACCGTTCGTTCATTCGTCACGTGGATTTTTTCTACAAAACGGGATCCCTGTGGCTGGTCTACGATTTACCATCACCGGAGAGTGGTGCGCTATGGTACCGCTGCGTTTCAAATCCATTCAACCATTTCTAAAAGTCAAACGGCACTTTTTCGGCATTTTGGACGGATGTTGCACCTTGCACCGTAGATGTTGCACCCTATGGATATTGATTCTTCGAAAGGCCATAACTATTGGCTCGTTTAGAGTTACGGGAACCATAACCAGTCAAAATGAAGATCTCTATGAGTTCTACGGCTATGACAGCATTAAACCATCACTGGTTAGTTTCATACCCAAAAAATCTTATCCGAACCTCAATCGGGCCTTGGACGTTTTTTACCGTTCGTTCATTCGTCATGTGGATTTTTTCTGCAAAACGGGATCCCCGTGGCTGGTCTATGATTTACCATCGCCGGAGAGTGGTGCCCTATGGTACCGCTACGTTTCAAATCCGTGCATCCATTTCTAAAAGTCGTACGGCACTTTTTCGGCATTTTGGACGGATGTAGCACCTTACACCGTAGATGTTGCACCCTGTGGATATTGATTTTTCGAAAGGCCATAACTGTTGGCTACTTTAGAGTTACGGTAGCCATAACCAGTCAAAACTAAGATCTCTGTGAGTTCTACGGCTTTGACCACTTTAAGCCGTCACTGGTTAGATTCATACCCAAAAAATCTTATCCGAAACTCAATCGGGCCTTGGATGTTTTTTACCGTTCGTTCATTCGTCACGTGGATTTTTTCTACAAAACGGGATCCCCGTGGCTGGTCTACGATTTACCATCGCCGGAGAGTGGTGCCCAATGCTACTGCTCCGTTTCAAATCCATGCATCCATTTCTAATAGTCGTATGGCACCTTTTCGGCATTTTGGACGGATGTTGCACCTTGCACCGTAGATGTTGCACCCTGTGGATATCGATTCTTCGGAAGACCAACACTGTTGGCTCGTTTAGAGTTACGAGAGCCATAACCAGTCAAAACGAAGATCTCTGTGAGTTCTACGGCATTGACCGCTTTAAGCCGTCACTAGTTAGTTTCATACCCAAAAATCTTATCTGAACCTCAATCGGGCCTTGGATGTTTTTTTCCGTTCGTTCATTCGTCACGTGGATTTTTTCTGCAAAACGGGATCTCCGTGGCCGGTCTATGATTTACCATCGCCGGAGAGTGGTGCCCCATGGTACTGCTCCATTTCAAATCCATGCATCCATTTCTAAAAGTCATACGGCACTTTTTCGGCATTTTGGACGGATGTTGCACCTTGCACCGCAGATGTTCCACCCTATGGATATTGATTCTTTGGAAGGCCATAACTGTTGGCTCGTTTAGAGTTACGGGAGCCATAACCAGTCAAAACGAAGATCTCTATGAGTTCTACAGCTATGACCGCTTTAAGCCGTCACTGGTTAGTTTCATACCCAAAAAATCTTATCCGAACCTCAATCGGGCCTTGGACGTTTTTTACGGTTCGTTCATTCGTCACGTGGATTTTTTCTGCAAAATGGGATCCCCGTGGCTGGTCTATGATTTACCATCGCCGGAGAGTGGTGCCCCATGGTACCGCTCCATTTCAAATCCATGCATCCATTTCTCAAAGTCGTACGACACTTTTTCGACATTTTGGACGGATGTTGCATCTTGCACCGTAGACGTTGCACCCTGTGGATATTTATTCTTCGAAAGGCCATAACTGTTGGCTCGTTTAGAGTTACGGGTGCCATAACCAGTCAAAACGAAGATCTCTATGCGTTCTACGGCTATGACGGCTTTAAGCCTTTCCTGGTGAGTTTCATACCCAAAAAATCTTATATGAACCTCAATCGGGCCTTGGACGTTTTTTACCGTTCGTTCATTCGTCACGTGGATTTTTTCTGCAAAACGGGATCCCCATGGCTAGTCTATGATTTACCATCGCCGGAGAGTAGTGCCCTATGGTACTGCTCCATTTCAAATCCATGCATCCATTACTAAAAGTCGTACGGCACTTTTTCGGCATTTTGGACGGATGTTGCACGTTGCACCGCAGATGTTCCACCCTATGGATATTGATTCTTTGGAAGGCCATAACTGTTGGCTCGTTTAGAGTTACGGGAGCCATAACCAGTCAAAACGAAGATATCTATGAGTTCTACGGCTATGACCGCTTTAAGCCGTCACTGGTTAGTTTCATACCCAAAAAATCTTATCTGAACCTCAATCGGGCCTTGGACGTTTTTTACCGTTCGTTCATTCATCACGTGGATTTTTTCTGCAAAACAGGATCCCCGTGGCTGGTCTATGATTTACCATCGCCGGAGAGTGGTGCCCCATGGTACCTCTCCATTTCAAATCCATGCATCCATTTCTAAAAGTCGTACGACACTTTTTCGTCATTTTGGACGGATGTTGCACCTTGCACCGTAGACGTTGCACCCTACGGATATTGATTCTTTGGAAGGCCATAACTGTTGGCTCGTTTAGAGTTATGGCAGCAATAACCAGTCAAAACGAAGATCTCTGTAAGTTCTACGGTTATGACCGCTTTAAGCCGTCACTGGTTAGTTTCATACCCAAAAAATCTTATCCGAAACTCAATAGTGCCTTGGACTTTTTTACCGTTCATTCATTCATCACATGGATTTTTTCTGAAAAACAGGATCCCCATGGCTGGTCTATGATTTACCATCGATGGAGAGTGGTGCCCATGGTACCGCTCCATTTCAAATCCATGCATCCAATTCTAAAAGTCGTACGGCACTTTTTCGGCATTTTGGACGGATTTTGCACCTTCCACCGTAGATGTTGCACCCTGTGGATATTGATTCTTCGGAAGGCCATATATGTTGGCTCGTTTAGAGTTACGGGTGCCATAACCAGTCAAAACGAAGATCTCTATGCGTTCTACGACTATGATGGCTTTAAGCCTTTCCTGGTGAGTTTCATACCCAAAAAATCTTATCCGAACCTCAATCGGGCCTTGGACGTTTTTTACCGTTCGTTCATTCATCACGTGGATTTTTTCTGCAAAACGGGGTCACCGTGGCTAGTCTATGATTTACCATCGTCGGAGAGTGGTGCCCCATGGTACTGCACCGTTTCAAAACCATGCATCCATTTCTATATGTCGTACGACACTTTTTCGGCATTTTGGACGGATGTTGCACCTTGCACCGTAGATGTTGCACCCTGTGGATATTGATTCTTCGGAAGGCCATAACTGTTGGCTCGTTTAGAGATACGGCAGCCATAACTAGTCAAAACAAAGATCTCTGTAAGTTCTACGGCTATGACCGCTTTAAGCCGTCACTGGTTAATTTCATACCCAAAAAATCTTATCTGAAACTCAATTGGGCCTTGGACGTTTTTTACTGTTCGTTCATTCGTCACGTGGATTTTTCTGCAAAACGGGATTCCCGTGGCTGGTCTATTATTTATTATCGCCGGAGAGTAGTGCCCCATGGTACCGCTCCGTTTCAATTCCATGCATCCATTTCTAAAAGTCGTACGGCAATTTTTCGGCATTTTGGACGGATGTTGCACCTTCCACCGTAGATGTTGCAACCTGTGGATATTGATTCTTCCGAAGGCCATAACTGTTGGCTTGTTTAGAGTTACGGGAGCAATAACTAGTCAAAACGAAGATCTCTGTGAGTTCTACGGCTATGACCGCTTTAAGCTGTCATTGGTTAGTTTCATACCCAAAAATCTTATCCGAACCTCAATCGGGCCTTGGACGTTTTTTACCGTTCATTCATTCGTCATGTGGATTTTTTCTGCATAACGGGATCCCCGTGGCTGGTCTACGATTTACCATCGTCGCAGAGTGGTGCCCCATGGTACAGCTCCGTTTCCAATCCATGCATCCATTTCTAAAAGTCGTACGGCACTTTTTCGGCATTTTGGATGGATGTTGCACCTTGCACCGTAGATGTTGCACCCTGTGGATATTGATTCTTCGGAAGTCCATAACTGTTGGATCGTTTAGAGTTACGGGAGCCATAACCAGTCAAAACGAAGATCTCTGTGAGTTCTACGGCTATGACTCCTTTAAGCCGTCACTGGTTAGTTTCATACCCAAAAAATCTTATAGAACCTCAATCGGGCCTTGGACGTTTTTTACCGTCCGTTCATTCGTCACGTGGATTTTTTCTACAAATCGGATCCCCGTGGTTGGTCTACGATTTACCATCACCGCAGAGTGGTGCCCCATGGTGCCGCTCCGTTTCAAATCCATGCATCCATTTCTAAAAGTCGTACGGCACTTTTTCGGCATTTTGGACGGATGTTGCACCTTGCACCGTAGATGTTGCACCCTGTGGATATTGATTCTTCGGAAGGTCATAACTGTTGGCTCGTTTAGAGTTACGGGAGCCATAACTAGTCAAAACGAAGATATCTATGAGTCCTACGGCTATGACCGCGTTAAGCCATCACTGGTTAGTTTCATACCCAAAAATCTTATCCGAACCTCAATCGGGCCTTGGACGTTTTTTACCGTTCGTTCATTCGTCACGTGGATTTTTTCTGCAAAACGGGATCCCCATGGCTAGTCTATGATTTACCATCGCCGGAGAGTGGTGCCCCATGGTACTGCACCGTTACAAATCCATGCATCCATTTCTATAAGTCGTACGACACTTTTTTGGCATTTTGGACGGATGTTGCACCTTGCACCGTAGATGTTGCACCTTGTGGATATTGATTCTTCGGAAGGCCATAACTGTTGGCTTGTTTAGAGTTATGGCAGCCATAACTAGTCAAAACGAAGATCTCTGTAAGTTCTATGGCTTTGACCGCTTTAAGCCGTCACTGGTTAATTTCATACCCAAAAAATCTTATCCGAAACTCAATCGGGCCTTGGACGTTTTTTACTGTTCGTTCATTCGTCACGTGGATTTTTCTGCAAAACGGAATCCCCGTGGCTGGTCTATGAGTTACCATCGCTGGAGAGTGGTGCCCCATGGTACCGCTCCGTTTCAAATCCATGCATCAATTTCTAAAAGAGGTACGACACTTTTTCTGCATTTTGGACGGATGTTGCACCTTGCACCGTAGATGTTGCACCCTGTGAATAATGATTCTTCGGAAGGCCATAACTGTTGGCTCGTTTAGAGTTACGGTAGCCATGACCAGTCAAAATGAAGATCTCTGTGAGTTCTACGGCTATGACTGCTTTAAGCCATCACTGGTTAGTTTCATACCCAAAAAATCTTATAGAACCTCAATCGGGCCTTGGATGTTTTCTACCGTTCGTTCATTCGTCACGTGGATTTTTTCTACAAATCGGGATCCCCGTGGCTGGTCTACGATTTACCATCGCCGCAGAGTGGTGCCCCATGGTACAGCTCCGTTTCAAATCCATGCATCCATTTCTAAAAGTCGTACGGCACTTTTTTGGCATTTTGGACGGATGTTGCACCTTGCACCGTAGATGTTGCACCCTCTGGATATTGATTCTTCGGAAGACCATAACAGTTGGCTCGTTTAGAGTTACGGGAGCAAAACCAGTAAAAACGAAGATCTCTGTGAGTCCTACGGCTATGACCGCGTTAAGCCATCACTGGTTAGTTTCATACCCAAAAATCTTATCCGAACCTCAATCGGGCCTTGGACGTTTTTTACCGTTCGTTCATTCGTCACGTGGATTTTTTCTGCAATACGGGATCCCCGTGGCTGGTCTATGATTTACCATTGTCGGAGAGTGGTGCCCCACGGTACCGCTCCGTTTCAAATCCATGCATCCATTTCTAAAAGTCGTATGACACTTTTTCGGCATTTTGGATGGATGTTGCACCTTGCACCGTAGACGGTGCACCCTGTGGATATTGATTCTTCGGAAGGCCATAACTATTGGCTCGTTTAGAGTTACGGGAGCCATAACAAGTCAAAACTAAGATCTCTATGAGTTCTACGGCTATGACCGCTTTAATCCACCACTGGTTAGTTTCATACCCAAAAATTTTTATCCGAAACTCAATCGGTCCTTGGATGTTTTATACCGTTCGTTCATTCGTCACGTGGATTTTTTCTGCAAAACGGGATCCCCGTGGCTAGTGTACGATTTTCCATCGCCGGAGAGTGGTGCCCCATGGTACCGCTCCGTTTCAAATCCATGCATCCATTTCTAAAAGTGGTACGGCACTTTTTCGGCATTTTGGAGGGATGTTGCACCTTGCACCGTAGATGTTGCACCCTGTAGATATTGATTCTTTGAAAGTCCATAACTGTTGGCTCGTTTAGAGTTATGGGAGCCATAACCTGTCAAAACGAAGATCTTTGTGAGTTCTACGGCTATGACCGCTTTAAGCCGTCACTGGTTAGTTTCATACCCAAAAAATCTTATCCGAACCTCAATCGGCCTTGGACGATTTTTACCGTTCGTTCATTCGTCACGTGGGTTTTTTCTACAAAATGGGATCCCCGTGGTTGGTCTATGATTTGCCATCGCCGGAGAGTGGTGCCCCATGGTACTGTTCCGTTTCAAATCCATGCATCCATTTCTAAAAGTCGTACGTCACTTTTTCGGCATTTTGGACGGATGTTGCACCTTGCTCCGTAGATGTTGCACCGTGTGGATATTGATTCTTCGGAAGGCCATAACTGTTGGCTCGTTTAGAGTTACGGGAGCCATATCCAGTCAAAACGAAGATCTTTGTGAGTTCTACAGCTATGACACCATTAAGCCGTCACTGGTTAGTTTCATACCCAAAAAATCTTATCCGAATCTCAATCGGGCCATGGACGTTTTTTACAGTTAGTTCATTCGTCACGTGGATTTTTTCTTCAAAACGGGATCCATGTAGCTGGTCTACGATTTACCATCGCCGGAGAGTGGTGCGCCATGGTACCACTCAATTTCAAATCCATGCATCCATTTCTAAAAGTCGTACGGCACTTTTTCGGCATTTTGGACGGATGTTGCACCTTGCACCGTAGATGTTGCACCCTTTGGATATTGATTCTTCGGAAGTCTATAAATGTTGGCTCGTTTAGAGTTACGGGAGCCATAACCATTCAAAACGAAAGATCTCTGTGAGTTCTACAGCTATGAACGCTTTAGGCCGTCACTGGTTAGTTTCATACCCAAAAAATCTTATCCGAAACTCAATCGGGCCTTGGACGTTTTTTACCGTTCGTTCATTCGTCACGTGGATTTTTTCTGCAAAACGGGATTCCCGTGGCTGGTCTACGATTTACCAACGCCGGAGTGTGGTGCGCTATGGTACCGCTCCGTTTCAAATCCATACATCCATTTCTAAAAGTCGTACGACACTTTTTCGGCATTTTGGACGGATGTTGCACCTTGCACCGTAGATGTTGCACCCTGTGGATATTGATTCTTCGGAAGGCCATAATTATTCTCTCGTTTAGATTTACGGGAGCCATAACTAGTCAAAACGAAGATCTCTGTGAGTTCTATGGCTATGATCGCTTTAAGCTGTCACTGGTTAGTTTCATACCCAAAAAATCTTATCCGAACCTCAATCGGGCCTTGAACGTTTTTTACCATTCGTTCATTCATCACGTAGATTTTTTCTTCAAAACGGGATCCCCGTGGCTGGTCTATGATTTACCATCTCCGGAGAGTGGTGCCCCATGGTACCACTCCGTTTTAAATCCATGCATCCATTTCTAAAAGTCGTACAACACTTTTTTTGCATTTTGGATGGATGTTGCACCGTGCACCGTAGATGTTGCACCCTGTGAATATTGATTCTTCGGAAGACCATAACTGTTGGCTCGTTTAGAGTTATGGGAGCCATAACCAGTCAAAATGAAGATCTCTGTGAGTCCTACGGCTTTGACCGCATTAAGCCATCACTGGTTAGTTTCATATCCAAAAATCTTATCTGAACCTCAATCGGGCCTTGGACGTTTTTTACCGTTCGTTCATTTGTCACGTGGATTTTTTCTGCAAAACGGGATCCCCGTGGCTGGTCTATGATTTACCATCGCCGGAGAGTGGTGCCCCATGGTACCGCTCCGTTTCAAATCCATGCATCCATTTCTAAAAGTCGTACGACACTTTTTCGGCATTTTGGACGGATGTTGCACCATGCACCGTAGATGGTGCACCCTGTGGATACTGATTCTTCGGAAGGCCATAACTGTTGGCTCGTTTAGAGTTACGGGAGCCATAACCAGTCAAAACGAAGATCTCCGTGAGTTCTACGGCTATGACCGCTTTAATTCATCACTGGTTAGTTTCATACCCAAAAAATCTTATCCGAACCTCAATCGGCCTTGGACGTTTTTTACCGTTCGTTCATTCGTCACATGGATTTTTTCTACAAAACGGGATCCCCGTGGCAGGTCTACGATTTACCATCGCCGGAGAGTGGTGCCCCATGGTACCGCTCCGTTTCAAATCCATGCATCCATTTCTAAAAGTCGTATGGCACTTTTTCGGCATTTTGGAAGGATGTTGCACCTTGCACCATAGATGTTGCACCCTGTGGATATTGATTCTTCGGAAGGCCATAACTGTTGGCTCGTTTAGAGTTACGGGAGCCATAACCAGTCATAACTAAGATCTCTGTGAGTTCTACGGCTATGACCGCTTTAAGCCGTCACTAGTTAGTTTCATACCCAAAAAATCTTATCCGAACCTCAATCGGCCTTGGATGTTTTTTACCGTTCGTTCATTCGTCACGTGGATTTTTTCTACAAAACGGGATCCCCGTGGCTGGTCTACGATTTACCATCGCCGAAGAGTGGTGCCCCATGGTACCGTTCCGTTTCAAATCCATGCATCCATTTCTAAAAGTCGTACGGCACTTTTTCGGCATTTTGGACGGATGTTGCACCTTGCACCGTAGATGTTGCACCCTATGGATATTGATTCTTCGGAAGGCCATAATTATTCTCTCGTTTAGATTTACGGGAGCCATAACTAGTCAAAACGAAGATCTCAGTGAGTTCTACGGCTATGATCGCTTTAAGCTGTCACTGGTTAGTTTCATACCCAAAAAATCTTATCCGAACCTCAATCGGGCCTTGGACGTTTTTTACCATTCGTTCATTCGTCACGTGGATTTTTTCTTCAAAACGGGATCCCCGTGGCTGGTCTATGATTTACCATCTCCGGAGAGTGGTGCCCCATGGTACCACTCCGTTTTAAATCCATGCATCCATTTCTAAAAGTCGTACAGCACTTTTTTGGCATTTTGGACGGTTGTTGAACCCTGTGAATATTGATTCTTCGGAAGGCCATAACTGTTGGCTCGTTTAGAGTTACGGGAGCCATAACCAGTCAAAATGAAGATCTCTGTGAGTCTTACGGCTATGACTGCGTTAAGCCATCACTGGTTAGTTTCATACCCAAAAATCATATCCGAACCTCAATCGGGCCTTGGACGTTTTTTACCGTTCGTTCATTCGTCACGTGGATTTTTTCTGCAAAACGGGATCCCCGTGGCTGGTCTATGATTTACCATCGCCGGAGAGTGGTGCCCCATGGTACCGCTCCGTTTCAAATCCATGCATCCATTTCTAAAAGTCGTACGACACTTTTTCGGCATTTTTGACGGATGTTGCACCATGCACCGTAGATGGTGCACCCTATGGATACTGATTCTTCGGAAGGCCATAACTGTTGGCTCGTTTAGAGTTACGGGAGCCATAACCAGTCAAAACGAAGATCTCCGTGAGTTCTACGGCTATGACCGCTTTAATTCATCACTGGTTAGTTTCATACCCAAAAAATCTTATCCGAACCTCAATCGGCCTTGGACGTTTTTTACCGTTCGTTCATTCGTCACGTGGATTTTTTCTACAAAACGGGATCCCCGTGGCAGGTCTACGATTTACCATCGCCGGAGAGTGGTGCCCCATGGTACTGCTCCGTTTCAAATCCATGCATCCATTTCTAAAAGTCGTATGGCACTTTTTCGGTATTTTGGACGGATGTTGCACCTTGCACCATAGATGTTGCACCCTGTGGATATTGATTCTTCGGAAGGCCATAACTGTTGGCTCGTTTAGAGTTACGGGAGCCATAACCAGTCATAACGAAGATCTCTGTGAGTTCTACGGCTATGACCGCTTTAAGCCGTCACTAGTTAGTTTCATACCCAAAAAATCTTATCCGAACCTCAATCGGCCTTGGATGTTTTTTACCGTTCGTTCATTCGTCACGTGGATTTTTTCTACAAAACGGGATCCCCGTGGCTGGTCTACGATTTACCATCGCCGGAGAGTGGTGCCCCATGGTACCGTTCCGTTTCAAATCCATGCATCCATTTCTAAAAGTCGTACGGCACTTTTTCGGCATTTTGGACGGATGTTGCACCTTGCACCGTAGATGTTGCACCCTATGGATATTGATTCTTCGGAAGGCCATAATTATTCTCTCGTTTAGATTTACGGGAGCCATAACTAGTCAAAACGAAGACTCAGTGAGTTCTACGGCTATGATCGCTTTAAGCTGTCACTGGTTAGTTTCATACCCAAAAAATCTTATCCGAACCTCAATCGGGCCTTGGACGTTTTTTACCATTCGTTCATTCGTCACGTGGATTTTTTCTTCAAAACGGGATCCCCGTGGCTGGTCTATGATTTACCATCTCCGGAGAGTGGTGCCCCATGGTACCACTCCGTTTTAAATCCATGCATCCATTTCTAAAAGTCGTACAGCACTTTTTTGGCATTTTGGACGGTTGTTGAACCCTGTGAATATTGATTCTTCGGAAGGCCATAACTGTTGGCTCGTTTAGAGTTACGGGAGCCATAACCAGTCAAAATGAAGATCTCTGTGAGTCTTACGGCTATGACTGCGTTAAGCCATCACTGGTTAGTTTCATACCCAAAAATCATATCCGAACCTCAATCGGGCCTTGGACGTTTTTTACCGTTCGTTCATTCGTCACGTGGATTTTTTCTGCAAAACGGGATCCCCGTGGCTGGTCTATGATTTACCATCGCCGGAGAGTGGTGCCCCATGGTACCGCTCCGTTTCAAATCCATGCATCCATTTCTAAAAGTCGTACGACACTTTTTCGGCATTTTTGACGGATGTTGCACCATGCACCGTAGATGGTGCACCCTATGGATACTGATTCTTCGGAAGGCCATAACTGTTGGCTCGTTTAGAGTTACGGGAGCCATAACCAGTCAAAACGAAGATCTCCGTGAGTTCTACGGCTATGACCGCTTTAATTCATCACTGGTTAGTTTCATACCCAAAAAATCTTATCCGAACCTCAATCGGCCTTGGACGTTTTTTACCGTTCGTTCATTCGTCACGTGGATTTTTTCTACAAAACGGGATCCCCGTGGCAGGTCTACGATTTACCATCGCCGGAGAGTGGTGCCCCATGGTACTGCTCCGTTTCAAATCCATGCATCCATTTCTAAAAGTCGTATGGCACTTTTTCGGTATTTTGGACGGATGTTGCACCTTGCACCATAGATGTTGCACCCTGTGGATATTGATTCTTCGGAAGGCCATAACTGTTGGCTCGTTTAGAGTTACGGGAGCCATAACCAGTCATAACGAAGATCTCTGTGAGTTCTACGGCTATGACCGCTTTAAGCCGTCACTAGTTAGTTTCATACCCAAAAAATCTTATCCGAACCTCAATCGGCCTTGGATGTTTTTTACCGTTCGTTCATTCGTCACGTGGATTTTTTCTACAAAACGGGATCCCCGTGGCTGGTCTACGATTTACCATCGCCGGAGAGTGGTGCCCCATGGTACCGTTCCGTTTCAAATCCATGCATCCATTTCTAAAAGTCGTACGGCACTTTTTCGGCATTTTGGACGGATGTTGCACCTTGCACCGTAGATGTTGCACCCTATGGATATTGATTCTTCGGAAGGCCATAATTATTCTCTCGTTTAGATTTACGGGAGCCATAACTAGTCAAAACGAAGACTCAGTGAGTTCTACGGCTATGATCGCTTTAAGCTGTCACTGGTTAGTTTCATACCCAAAAAATCTTATCCGAACCTCAATCGGGCCTTGGACGTTTTTTACCATTCGTTCATTCGTCACGTGGATTTTTTCTTCAAAACGGGATCCCCGTGGCTGGTCTATGATTTACCATCTCCGGAGAGTGGTGCCCCATGGTACCACTCCGTTTTAAATCCATGCATCCATTTCTAAAAGTCGTACAGCACTTTTTTGGCATTTTGGACGGTTGTTGAACCCTGTGAATATTGATTCTTCGGAAGGCCATAACTGTTGGCTCGTTTAGAGTTACGGGAGCCATAACCAGTCAAAATGAAGATCTCTATGAGTCCTACGGCTATGACCGCGTTAAGCCATCACTGGTTAGTTTCATACCCAAAAATCATATCCGAACCTCAATCGGGCCTTGGACGTTTTTTACCGTTCGTTCATTCGTCACGTGGATTTTTTCTGCAAAACGGGATCCCCGTGGCTGGTCTATGATTTACCATCGCTGGAGAGTGGTGCCCCATGGTACCGCTCCGTTTCAAATCCATGCATCCATTTCTAAAAGTCGTACGACACTTTTTCGGCATTTTGGACGGATGTTGCACCATGCACCGTAGATGGTGCACCCTGTGGATATTGATTCTTCGGAAGGCCATAACTGTTGGCTCGTTTAGAGTTACGGGAGCCATAACCAGTCAAAACGAAGATATCCGTGAGTTCTACGGCTATGACCGCTTTAATCCATCACTGGTTAGTTTCATACCCCAAAAATCTTATCCGAACCTCAATCGGCCTTGGACGTTTTTTACCGTTCGTTCATTCGTCACATGGATTTTTTCTACAAAACGGGATCCCTATGGCTGGTCTATGATTTACCATCGCCGGAGAGTGGTGCCCCATGGTACCGCTCCGTTTCAAATCCATGCATACATTTCTAAAAGTCGTATGGAACTTTTTCGGCATTTTGGACGGATGTTGCACCTGGCATTATAGGTGTTGTACCCTGTGGATATTGATTCTTCGGAAGGCCATAACTGTTGGCTCGTTTAGATTTACGTAAGCCATAACCAGTCATAACGAAGATCTCTGTGAGTTCTACGGCTATGACCGCTTTAAGCTGTCACTGGTTAGTTTCATACCTAAAAAATCTTATCCGAACCTCAATCGGCCTTGGACGTTTTTTACCGTTCGTTCATTCGTCACGTGGATTTTTTCTACAAAACGGGATCCCCGTGGCTGGTATACGATTTACCATCGCCGGAGAGTGGTGCCCCATGGTACCGTTCCGTTTCAAATCCATGCATTCATTTCTAAAAGTCGTACGGCACTTTTTCAGCATTTTGGACGGATGTTGCACCTTGCACCGTAGATGTTGCACCCTGTGGATATTGATTCTTCGGAAGTCCATAATTATTCTCTCGTTTAGATTTACGGGAGCCATAACTGGTCAAAACGAAGATCTCAGTGAGTTCTACGGCTATGATCGCTTTAAGCTGTCACTGGTTAGTTTCATACCCAAAAAATCTTATCCGAACCTCAATCGGGCCTTGGACGTTTTTTACCATTCGTTCATTCGTCACGTGTATTTTTTCTTCAAAATGGGATCCCCGTGGCTGGTCTATGATTTACCATCTCCGGAGAGTGGTGCCCCATGGTACCGCTCCGTTTTAAATCCATGCATCCATTTCTAAAAGTTGTACAGCACTTTTTTGGCATTTTGGACGCTTGTTGCTCCCTGTGAATATTGATTCTTCGGAAGGCCATAACTGTTGGCTCGTTTAGAGTTACGGGAGCCATAACCAGTCAACATGAAGATCTCTGTGAGTCCTACGGCTATGACCGCGTTAAGCCATCACTGGTTAGTTTCATACCCAAAAATCTTATCCGAACCTCAATCGGGCCTTGGACGTTTTTTACCGTTCGTTCATTAGTCACGTGGATTTTTTCTGCAAAACGGGATCCCCGTGGCTGGTCTATGATTTACCATCGCCGGAGAGTGGTGCCCCATGGTACCGCTCCGTTTCAAATCCATGCATCCATTTCTAAATGTCGTACGACACTTTTTCGGCATTTTGAACGGATGTTGCACCATGCACCGTAGATGGTGCACCCTGTGGATATTGATTCTTCGGAAGGCCATAACTGTTGGCTCGTTCAGAGTTACGGGAGCCATAACCAGTCAAAACGAAGATATCCGTGAGTTCTACGGCTATGACCGCTTTAATCCATCATTGGTTAGTTTCATACACAAAAAATATTATCCGAACCTCAATCGGCCTTGGACGTTTTTTACCGTTCGTTCATTCGTCACGTGGATTTTTTCTACAAAACGGGATCCCTGTGGCTGGTCTATGATTTACCATCACCGGAGAGTGGTGCCCCATGGTACCGCTCCGTTTCAAATCCATGCATACATTTCTAAAAGTCGTATGGCACTTTTTCGGCATTTTGGACGGATGTTGCACCTGGCACTATAGGTGTTGCACCCGGTGGATATTGATTCTTCGGAAGGCCATAACTGTTGGCTCGTTTAGATTTACGGAAGCCATAACCAGTCATAACGAAGATCTCTGTGAGTTCTACGGCTATGACCGCTTTAAGCTGTCACTGGTTAGTTTCATACCCAAAAAATCTTATCCGAACCTCAATCGGCCTTGGACGTTTTTTACCGTTCGTTCATTCGTCACGTGGATTTTTTCTACAAAACGGGATCCCCGTGGCTGGTCTACGATTTACCATCGCTGGAGAGTGGTGCCCCATGGTACCGCTCCGTTTCAAATCCATGCATCCATTTCTAAAAGTCGTATGGCTCTTTTTTGGCATTTTGGACGGATGTTGCACCTGACATCATAGGTGTTGCACCCTGTGGATATTGATTCTTTGGAAGTCCATAACTGTTGGCTCGTTTAGAGTTACGGGAGCCATAACCAGTCATAACGAAGATCTCTGTGAGTTCTACGGCTATGACCGCTTTAAGCCGTCACTGGTTAGTTTCATACCCAAAAAATCTTATCCGAACCTCAATCGGCCTTGGACGTTTTTTATCGTTCGTTCATTCGTCACGTGGATTTTTTCTACAAAACGGGATCCCCGTGGCTGGTCTATGATTTACCATCGCCGGAGAGTGGTGCCCCATGGTACCGTTCCGTTTCAAATCCATGCATCCATTTCTAAAAGTCGTACGTCACTTTTTCGACATTTTGGACGGATGTTGCACCTTGCTCCGTAGATGTTGGACCGTGTGGATATTGATTCTTCGGAAGGCCATAACTGTTGGCTCGTTTAGAGTTACGGGAGCCATATCTAGTCAAAACGAAGATCTCTGTGAGTTCTATGGCTATGACCCCTTTAAGCCGTCACTGGTTAGTATCATACCCAAAAAATCTTATCCGAACCTCAATTGGGACATGGACGTTTTTTACAGTTCGTTCATTCGTCACGTGGATTTTTTCTTCAAAACGGGATCCCCGTGGCTGCTCTACGATTTACCATCGCCGGAGAGTGGTGTTTGTACCAAAAATGGGCACAAAACTCTTCGGAAGTTTTTGAAGAGATAAAAGTGAAGAAAGAAAATTAAAACTGAGGATTATCTAACAAAAACTTCAAATAACAGAAAGTAAATTGCAAAGACAAGCGATTTAGAGTGGTTCGGCGTTTCGCCTACGTCCACTATGAAGTTTTATGATTTTATTGCTCGATACTTGAAGATTACAATTGTTTATACTGTAGTACAACAGAATTTATATGCTAAGTCTCAATCTAAAGCAGCGGTGGTGATCTGAAGTAAATCTAGCAGAATCTGGGCGCTCTTTAGTACTTAGAATTGTCCGACCCCTTTTATGAATGACCAGGTGCTCTATTTATAGGTGTAGGAGGCTGATATTTCGCCTAAAATTCGTGAAGACCACTTCTGGCATGTGAGGAGGCCCACATGGCCGAAATCTGGAGATCAGGGCCCACTTTGGGATCGATTCGACCCTTGGTTCGAATCGATCAAGAAAATGTCCAATCGAGCTGAAATTTGGTATGGACATTCTTCATCATGTGTTTAAGCTTTTGTGAAAATTTCGTAGCATTTGTACTTGTGGATCTTGAGTTATGATCGATCCAAGGTTAGATACTCGGCTGAAATGTATCTTCGAATCGATTCCCTTCAAGTCGGATTTCTTCGAATCGATCGCTTCGATTCGATTCATTCGAATCGATTGGGTCGAGTCGCTGGTTTAACGTGTCTTCGCGATGACGTGGCGCGTGCTTCTCGCATCAATCCGCTTTTTACTCCGGTTTGACTGGGTCGAATCCATGGTTTCAGCTGTTATGACTTGGTGGATTCGAGGTAATGGATTCGAAGGTATGCTCCTTCGAATCGATCGAATCGTACATTTCCCTCGTATCGATCAGGGCATCCCATAGTCGATTGATACAAAGACTTTATTGCTGAATGGATTCGAAGATGGGAATGCTCCAATGGATCCGAGGCAACGGAGTCGAAGCATCCTTAAATGTATGGATTCGAAGGTCTCCTACCTTGTTGGGTTCGAAGAGAGGACATGCTTGATGGAGTCGAAGCTAAGGTACTCTTCCTGGATTCGAAGCAAGGCTATGCTCCGTGGACTCGAGGCACTTTCTCTCTACGTGTTCGAAGTAGGGGAAGTTCGATGGAGTCGAAGAATGATTGTCTCATGGATTCGAACCTAGTGGAGTCAATCTTGATGGAGTCTAACTTAGGGCCATTTCCTCCAACTTGTATCAATGATATTTTGAGTGTACGAACTCGGATTGACTCGAAACTTGGAATGTTGGTTTTTACGACTTTGCTTGATGTATCTTATCAATTGTAACCCGATCCGGACTCGAGTAAAATTCACCGATATCTGGGGACATCCAGTAGTTACTCAATGTCGATGATGCACAATCCATCTTCTCTAGTCAGTTTCTTGATAACTCGGCCTTGTCAAAAGGCGGGATAACAAGTGGTGCCCCATGGTACCGCTCCGTTTCAAATCCATGCATCCATTTCTAACAGTCGTACGGCACTTTTTCGGCATTTTGGACGGATGTTGCACCTTGCACCGTAGATGTTGCACCCTGTGGATATTGATTCTTCGGAAGGCCATAACTGTTGGCTCGTTTAGAGTTACGGGAGCCGTAACCAGTCAAAACGAAGATCTCTGTGAGTTCTACGGCTATGAATGCTTTAAGCCGTCACTGGTTAGTTTCATACCCAAAAAATCTTATCCGAACCTCAATCGGGCCTTGTACGTTTTTTACCGTTCATTCATTGATCACGTGGATTTTTTTCTGCAAAACGGGATCCCCGTGGCTGGTCTATGATTTACCATCGCCGGAGAGTGGTGCCCCAAGGGACTGCTCCGTTTCAAATCAAAGCATCCATTTCTAAAAGTCGTAAGGCACTTTTTCGGCATTTTGGACGGACGTTGCACCTTGCACCGTAGATGTTGCACCCTATGGATATTGATTCTTCGGAAGGCCGTAACTGTTTGCTCGTTTAGAGTTACGGGAGCCATAACTAGTCAAAATGAAGATCTCTGTAAGTTCTACGGCTATGATCGATTTAAGCCGTCACTTGTTTGTTTCATACCCAAAAAATCTTATCCGAAACTCAATCGGGCCTTGGACGTTTTTTACCGTTCGTTCATTCGTCACGTGGATTTTTTCTACAAAACGGGATCCCCGTGGCTGGTCTACAATTTACCATCGCCGGAGAGTAGTTCCCCATGGTACCGCTCCATTTCAAATCCATGCATCCATTTCTAAAAGTCGTATGGCACTTTTTCGGCTTTTGGAAGGATGTTGCACCTTGCACCGTAGATGTTGCACCCTGTGGATATTGATTCTTCGGAAGGCCATAACTGTTGGCTCGTTTAGAGTTAGGGGAGCCATAACCAGTCAAAACGAAGATCTCTGTGAGTTCTACGGCTATGACCGCTTTAAGCCGTCACTGGTTAGTTTCATACCCAAAAAATCTTATTCGAACCTCAATTGGGCCTTGGACGTTTTTTACCGTTCGTTCACTCGTCACCTGGATTTTTTCTGCAAAATGGGATCCTCGTGGCTGGTCTATGATTTACCATCGCCGGAGAGAGGTTCCCCATGGTACCGCTCTGTTTCAAATCCATTCATCCATTTCGAAAAGTCATACGGCACTTTTTCGGCATTTTGGACGGATGTTGCACCTTGCACCGTAGATGTTGCACCCTGTGGATATTGATTCTTCGGAAGGCCATAACTGTTGGCTCGTTTAGAGTTACGGGAGCCGTAACCAGTCAAAACGAAGATCTCCATGAGTTCTACGCCTATGACGGCTTTCAGCCGTCACTGGTTAGACTCATACCCAAAAAATCTTATCCGAACCTCAATCGGGCCTTGTACATTTTTTACCGTTCGTTCATTCGTCACGTGGATTTTTTCTGCAAAACGGGATCCCCGTGGCTGGTCTATGATTTACCATCGCCGGAGAGTGGTGCCCCAAGGGACCGCTCCGTTTCAAATCCATGCATCCATTTCTAAAAGTCGTACGACACTTTTTCGGCATTTTGGACGGACATTGCACCTTGCACCTTAGATGTTGCACCCTGTGGATATTGATTCTTCGGAAGGCCGTAACTGTTTGCTCGTTTAGCGTTATGGGAGCCATAACCAGTCAAATTGAAGATCTCTGTAAGTTCTACGGCTATGATCGATTTATGCCGTCAATGGTTAGTTTCATACACAAAAAATCTTATCCGAAACTTAATCGGGCCTTGGACAATTTTTACCGTTCGTTCATTCGTCACGTGGATTTTTTCTGCAAAACGGGATCCCCGTGGCTGGTCTACAATTTACCATTGCTGGAGAGTGGTGCCCCATAATACCACTCCATTTCAAATCCATGCATCCATTTCTAAAAGTCATACGGCACTTTTTTGGCATTTTGGACGGATGTTGCACCTTGCACCGTAGATGTTGCACCCTGTGGATATTGATTCTTCGGAAGGCCATAACTGTTGGCTCGTTTAGTGTTACGGAAGCCATAACCAGTCAAAACGAAGATCTCTATGAGTTCTACGGCTATGACTGCTTTAAGCCGTCACTGGTTAGTTTCATACCCAAAAAATCTTATCCGAACCTCAATCGGGCTTATGACGTTTTTTACCGTTCGTTCATTCATCACGTGGATTTTTTCTGCAAAATGGGATCCCCGTGGCTGGTCTATGATTTACCATCGCCGGAGAGTGGTGCCCCATGGTACCGCTCCGTTTCAAATCCATGCATCCATTTCTAAAAGTCGTACGTCAATTTTTCGGCAATTTGGACGGATGTTGCACCTTGCTCCGTAGATGTTGCACCGTGTGGATATTGATTCTTCGGAAGGCAATAATTGTTGGCTCGTTTAGAGTTACGAGAGGCATAACCAGTCAAAACAAAGATCTCTGTGAGTTCTACGGCTATGACCGCTTTAAGCCGTCACTGGTTAGTTTCGTACCCAAAAAATCTTATCCGAACCTCAATCGGGCCTTGGACGTTTTTTACCGTTCATTCTTTTGTCACGTGGATTTTTTCTTCAAAACGGGATCCCCGTGGCTTGTCTACGATTTACCATCGCCGGAGAGTGGTACCCCATGGTAGCGCTCCATTTCAAATCCATGCATCCATTTCTAAAAGTCGTACGACACTTTTTCGGCATTTTGGACGGATGTTGCACCTTGCACCGTAGATGTTGCACCCTATGGATATTGATTCTTCGGAAGGCCATAACTGTTGGCTCGTTTAGAGTTACGGGAGCCGTAACCAGTCAAAACGAAGATCTCTGTGAGTTCTACGCCTATGACGGCTTTAAGCCGTCACTGGTTAGTCTCATACCCAAAAAATCTTATCCGAACCTCAATCGGGCCTTGTACATTTTTTACCGTTCGTTCATTCGTCACGTGGATTTTTTCTGCAAAACGGGATCCCCGTGGCTGGTCTATGATTTACCATTGCCGGAGAGTGGTACCCCAAGGGACCGCTCCGTTTCAAATCCATGCATCCGTTTCTAAAAGTCGTACGACACTTTTTCGGCATTTTGGACGGACATTGCACCTTGCACCTTAGTTGTTGCACCCTGTGGATATTGATTCTTCGGAAGGCCGTAACTGTTTGCTCGTTTAGCGTTATGGGAGCCATAACCAGTCAAAATGAAGATCTCTGTAAGTTCTACGGCTATGATCGATTTATGCCGTCACTGGTTAGTTTCATACACAAAAAATCTTATCCGAAACTTAATCGGGCCTTGGACAATTTTTACCGTTCGTTCATTCGTCACGTGGATTTTTTCTGCAAAACGGGATCCCCGTGGCTGGTCTACAATTTACCATTGCTGGAGAGTGGTGCCCCATGGTACCGCTCCATTTCAAATCCATGCATCCATTTCTAAAAGTCGTACGGCACTTTTTTGGCATTTTGGACGGATGTTGCACCTTGCACCGTAGATGTTGCACCCTATGGATATTGATTCTTCAGAAGGCCATAACTGTTGGCTCGTTTAGTGTTACGGAAGCCATAACCAGTCAAAACGAAGATCTCTATGAGTTCTATGGCTATGACTGCTTTAAGCCGTCACTGGTTAGTTTCATACCCAAAAAATCTTATCCGAACCTCAATCGGGCTTATGACGTTTTTTACCGTTCGTTCATTCATCACGTGGATTTTTTTTGCAAAATGGGATCCCCGTGGCTGGTCTATGATTTACCATCGCCGGAGAGTGGTGCCCCATGGTACCGCTCCGTTTCAAATCCATGCATCCATTTCTAAAAGTCGTACGGCAATTTTTCCGCATTTTGGACGGATGTTGCACCTTGCTCCGTAGATGTTGCACCATGTGGATATTGATTCTTCGGAAGGCAATAACTGTTGGCTCGTTTAGAGTTACGAGAGGCATAACCAGTCAAAACAAAGATCTCTGTGAGTTCTACGGCTATGACCGCTTTAAGCCATCACTGGTTAGTTTCATTCCCAAAAAATCTTATCCGAACCTCAATCGGGCCTTGGACGTTTTTTACCGTTCATTCTTTTGTCACGTGGATTTTTTCTTCAAAACGGGATCCCCGTGGCTTGTCTACGATTTACCATCGCCAGAGAGTGGTACCCCATGGTAGCGCTCCATTTCAAATCCATGCATCCATTTCTAAAAGTCGTACGACACTTTTTTGGCATTTTGGACGGATGTTGCACCTTTCACCGTAGATGTTGCACCCTATGGATATTGATTCTTTGGAAGGCCATAACTGTTGGCTCGTTTAGAGTTACGGGAGCCATAACCAGTCAAAACGAAGATCTCTGTGAGTTCTACAGCTATGACCGCTTTAAGCCATCACTGGTTAGTTTCATACCCAAAAAATCTTATCCGAAACTCTATCGGGCCTTAGACGTTTTTTACCGTTCGTTCATTCGTCACGTGGATTTTTTCTGCAAAACGGTATCCCCGTGGCTTGTCTACGATTTACCATCGCCGGAGAGTGGTTCCCCACTGTACCGCTCCGTTTCAAATCCATGCATCCATTTCTAAAAGTCGTACGATACTTTTTCGGCATTTTGGACGGATGTTGCACCTTGCACCGTAGATATTGCACCCTGTGGATATTGATTCTTCGGAAGGCCATAACTGTTGACTCGTTTAGAGTTACGGGAGCCATAACCAGTCAAAACGAAGATCTCTGTGAGTTCTAATGCTATGACCGCTTTAAGCCGTCACTGGTTAGTTTCATACCCAAAAAATCTTATCCGAACCTCAATAGGGCCTTGGACATTTTTTACCGTTCGTTCATTCGTCGCGTGGATATTTTTTGCAAAACGGGATACCCGTGGCTGGTCTATGATTTACCATCGGCGGAGAGTGGTGCCTTAGGTACCGCTCCGTTTCAAATCCATGCATCCATTTCTAAAAGTCGTACGGCACTTTTTCAGCATTTTGGACGGATGTTGCACCTTGCACCGTAGATGTTGCACCATGTGGATATTGATTCTTCCGAAGGCCATAACTGTTGGCTCGTTTAGAGTTACGGGAGCCATAACCAGTCAAAATGAAGATCTCAATGAGTTCTACGGCTAAGACCGCTTTAAGCCGTCACTGGTAAGTTTGATCCCCAAAAAATCTTATCCGAAACTCAATCGGGCCTTGGGCATTTTTTACCGTCCGTTCATTCATCACATGGATTTTTTCTGCAAAACGGGATCCCCGTTGCTGGTCTACGATTTACCATCGCCGAAGAGTGGTGCCCCATGGTACCGCTCTGTTTCAAATCCATTCATCCATTTCTAAAAGTCATACGGCACTTTTTCGGCATTTTGGACGGATGTTGCACCTGGCACCGTAGATGTTGCACCCTGTGGATATTGATTCTTTGGAAGGCCATAACTGTTGGCTCGTTTAGAGTTACGGGAGCCATAACCAATCAAAACGAAGATCTCTGTGAGTTCTATGGCTACGATGGCTTTAAGCCGTCACTGGTTTGTTTCATACCCAAAAAATCTTATCCGAAATTCAATCGGGCCTTGGACGTTTTTTACCGTTCGTTCGTCACGTGGATTTTTTCTTCAAAACGGGATCCCCGTGGCTGGTATACGATTTACCATCGTCGGAGAGTGGTGCCCCATGGTACCGCTCCGTTTCAACACCATGCATCCATTTCTAAAAGTTGTACGGCACTTTTTCGGCATTTTGGACGGATGTTGCACCTTGCACCGTAGATGTTGCACCCTGTGGATATTGATTTTCCGGAAGGCCATAACTGTTGGCTCGTTTAGAGTTATGGGAGCCAGAACCAGTCAAAACGAAGATCTCTGTGAGTTCTACAGCTATGACCGCTTTAAGCCGTCACTGGTTAGTTTCATGCTTAAAAAATCTTATTCGAAACTCAATCGGACATTGGACGTTTTTAACCGTTCGTTCATTCGTCACGTAGATTTTTTCTACAAAACGGGATCCCCATGGCTGGTTTACGATTTACCATCGCAGGAGAGTGGTGCCCCACGGTACCGCTCCGTTTCAAATCGATGCATCCATTTCTAAAAGTCGTACGGTACTTTTTCGGCATTTTGGACGGATGTTGCACCTTGCACCGTAGATGTTGCACCCTGTGGATATTAATTCTTCGGAAGGCCATAACTGTTGGCTCGTTTAGAGTTACGAGAGCCATAACCAGTCAAAACGAAGATATCTGTGAGTTCTACAGCTATGACCGCTTTAAGCCGTCACTGTTTAGTTTGATCCCCAAAAAATCTTATCCGAAACTCAATCGGGCCTTGGACGTTTTTCACCGTTCGTTCATTCGTCACGTGGATTTTTTCTGCCAAACGGGATCCCCGTGGCTGTTCTATGATTTACCATCACCGGATAGTAGTGCCCTATGGTACCGCTCCATTTCAAATCCATGCATCCATTTCTAAAAGTCGTACGGCACTTTTTCGGCATTTTGGACGGATGTTGCACCTTGCACCGTAGATGTTGCACCCTATGGATATTGATTCTTCGGAAGGCCATAACTGTTGGCTCGTTTAGAGTTACGGGAGCCATAACCTGTCAAAATTAAGATCTCTGTGAGTTCTACGCCTATGACCACTTTAAGCCATCACTGGTTAGTTTCATACCCAAAAAATCTTATCCGAACCTCAATCGGGCCTTGTACCTTTTTTACCGTTCGTTCATTCGTCACGTGGATTTTTTCTTCAAAACGGGATCCCCGTGGCTGGTCTACGATTTACCATCGTCAGAGAGTGGTGCCCCAAGGGTCCGCTCGGTTTCAAATCCATGGATCCATTTCTAAAAGTCGTACGGCACTTTTTCGGCATTTTGGACGGATGTTGCACCTTGCACCATAGATGTTGCACCCTGTGGATATTGATTCTTCAGAAGGCCATAACTGTTGGCTCGTTTAGAGTTACGGGAGCCATAACCAGTCATAACGAAGATCTCTGTGAGTTCTACGACTATTGCCTCTTTAAGCCTTCACTGGTTAGTTTCATACCCAAAAAATCTTATCCGAAACTCAATCGGGCCATGGACGTTTTTTACCGTTCGTTCATTCGTCACGTGGATTTTTTCTGCAAAACGGAATCCCCGTGGCTGGTCTACGATTTACCATCGCCGGAGAGTGGTGCCCGATGGTACCGCTCCGTTTCAAATCGATGCATCCATTACTAAAAGTCGTACGGCACTTTTTCGGCATTTTGGATGGATGTTGCACCGTAGATGTTGCACCCTGTGGATATTCATTCTTCGAAAGGCCATAACTGTTGGCTCGTTTAGATTACGGGAGCCATAACCAGTCAAAACGAAGATCTCTGTGAGTTCAATCGGGCCTATGACGTTTTTTACCGTTCGTTCATTCATCACGTGGATTTTTTCTGCAAAATGGGATCCCCGTGGCTGGTCTATGATTTACCATCGCTGGAGAGAGGTGCCCCATGGTACCGCTCCGTTTCAAATCCATGCATCCATTTCTAAAAGTCGTACGGCACTTTTTCGGCATTTTGGACGGATGTTGCACCTTGCTCCGTAGATGTTGCACCGTGTGGATATTGATTCTTCGGAAGGCAATAACTGTTGGCTCGTTTAGAGTTACGAGAGCCATAACCAGTCAAAACAAAGATCTCTGTGAGTTCTACGGCTATGACCGCTTTAAGCCGTCACTGGTTAGTTTCATACCCAAAAAATCTTATCCGAACCTCAATCATGCCTTGGTCGTTTTTTACCGTTCGTTCATTCGTCACGTGGATTTTTTCTTCAAAACGGGATCCCCGTGGCTTGTCTACGATTTACCATCGCCGGAGAGTGGTACCCCATGGTAGCACTCCGTTTCAAATCCATGCATCCATTTCTAAAAGTCGTACGACACGTTTTCGGCATTTTGGACGGATGTTGCACCTTGCACCGTAGATGTTGCACCCTATGGATATTGATTCTACGGAAGGCCATAACTGTTGGCTCGTTTAGAGTTACGGGAGGCATAACCAGTCAAAACGAAGATCTCAGTGAGTTCTACGGCTATGACCGCTTTAAACCGTCACTGGTTAGTTTCATACCCAAAAAATCTTATCCGTAACTCAATCGGGCCTTAGACGTTTTTTACCGTTCGTTCATTCGTCACGTGGATTTTTTTTGCAAAACGGTATCCCCGTGGGTGGTCTACGATTTACCATCGCCGGAGAGTGGTTCCCTACTGTACCGCTCCGTTTCAAATCCATGCATCCATTTCTAAAAGTCGTACGATACTTTTTCGGCATTTTGGACGGATGTTGCACCTTGCACCGTAAATGTTGCAACCTATGGATATTGATTCTTCGGAAGGCCATAACTGTTGACCCGTTTAGAGTTACGGGAGCCATAACCAGTCAAAACGAAGATCTCTGTGAGTTCTAATGCTATGACCGCTTTAAGCCGTCACTGGTGAGTTTCATACCCAAAAAAATCTTATCCGAACCTCAATAGGGCCTTGGACATTTTTTACCGTTCGTTCATTCGTCGCGTGGATATTTTTTGCAAAACGGGATCCCCGTGGCTGGTCTATGATTTACCATCGGTGGAGAGTGGTGCCTTAGGTACCGCTCCGTTTCAAATCCATGCATCCATTTCTAAAAGTCGTACGGCACTTTTTCGGCATTTTGGACGGATGTTGCACCTTGCACCGTAGATGTTTCACCTTGTGGATATTGATTCTTCCGAAGGCGATAAATGTTTGCTCGTTTAGTGTTACGGGAGCCATAACCAGTCAAAATGAAGATCTCTATGAGTTCTACGGCTAAGACCGCTTTAAGCCGTCACTGGTTAGTTTGATACCCAAAAAATCTTATCCGAAACTCAATCGGGCCTTGGACGTTTTTTACCGTCCGTTCATTCATCACGTGGATTTTTTTCTGCAAAACGGGATCCCCGTTGCTGGTCTACAATTTACCATCGCCAAAGAGTGGTGCCCCATGGTACCGCTCCATTTCAAATCCATTCATCCATTTCTAAAAGTCGTACGGCACTTTTTCGTCATTTTGGACGGATGTTGCACCTGGCACCATAGATCTTGCACCCTGTGGATATTGATTCTTTGGAAGGCCATAACTGTTGGCTCGTTTAGAGTTACGGGAGCCATAACCAATCAAAACGAAGATCTCTGTGAGTTCTATGGCTATGACCGCTTTAAGCCGTCACTGGTTTGTTTCATACCCAAAAAATCTTATCCGAAATTCAATCGGGCCTTGGACGTTTTTTACCATTCGTTCGTTCGTCACGTGGATTTTTTCTTCAAAACGGGATCCCCGTGGCTGGTATCCGATTTACCATCGCCGGAGAGTGGTGCCCCATGGTACCGCTCCGTTTCAAATCCATGCATCCATTTCTAAAAGTTGTACGACACTTTTTCGGCATTTTGGACGGATGTTGCACCTTGCACCGTAGATGTTGCACCCTGTGAATATTGATTCTTCGGTAGGCCATAACTGTTGGCTCGTTTAGAGTTACGGGAGCCAGAACCAGTCAAAACAAAGATCTCTGTGATTTCTACAGCAATGACCACTTTAAGCCGTCACTGGTTAGTTTCATGCTCAAAAAATCTTATTCGAAACTCAATCGGGCCTTGGACGTTTTTAACCGTTCGTTCATTCGTCACGTGGATTTTTTCTGCAAAACGGGATCCCCGTGGCTGGTTTACGATTTACCATCGCAGGAGAGTGGTGCCCCATGGTACCGCTCCATTTCAAATCGATGCATCCATTTCTAAAAGTCGTACGGTTAGTTTCATACCCAAAAAATCTTATCCGAACCTCAATCGGGCCTTGGACGTTTTTTACCGTTCGTTCATTCGTCACGTGGATTTTTCTGCAAAACGGGATCCCCGTGGCTGGTCTACGAATTACCATCACCGGAGAGTGGTGCCCCATGGTACTGGTCCGTTTCAAATCCATGCATCCATTTCTAAATGTCGTACGGCACTTTTTCGGCATTTTGGACGGATGTTGCACCTTGCACCCTAGATGTTGCACAATGTGGATATTGATTCTTCGGAAGGCACTGTTGGATTGTTTAGAGTTACGGGAGCCATAACAAATCAAAACAAAGATCTCTGTGAGTTCCACGGCTATGACCGCTTTAAGCCGTCACTGGTTAGTTTCATACCCAAAAAATCTTATCCGAACCTCAATCGCGCCTTGGACGTTTTTTACCGTTGGTTCATTCGTCACGTGGATTTTTTCTGCAAAACGGGATCCCTGTGGCTGGTCTACGATTTACCATCGCCATAGAGTGGTGCCCCAAGGTACCGCTCCATTTCAAATCCATGCATCCCTTTCTAAAAGTCGTACGGCAATTTTTTGGCATTTTGGACGGATGTTGCACCTTGCACCGTAGATGTTGCACCCTGTGGATATTGATTCTTCGGAAGGCCATAACTGTTGGCTCGTTCAGAGTTACGGGAGCCATAACAAGTCAAAACTAAGATCTCTATGAGTTCTATGGCTATGACCGCTTTAAGCCGTCATTGGTTAGTTTCATACCCAAAATATCTTATCCAAACCTCAATCGGGCGTTGTATGTTTTTTACCGTTCGTTCATTCGTCACGTGGATTTTTTCTACAAAACGGGATCCCCGTGGCTGGTCTATGATTTACCATCGCCGGAGAGTGGTGCCCTATGGTACCACTCCGTTTCAAATCCATGCATCCATTTCTAAAAGTCGTACGGCACTTTTTCAGCATTTTGGACGGATGTTGCACCTTGCACCGTTGATGTTGCACCCTGTGGATATTGATTCTTCGGAAAGCCATAACTGTTGACTCGTTTAGAGTTACGGGAGCCATAACCAGTCAAAACAAAGATCTCTCTGAGTTCTACGGCTATGACCGCTTTAAGCCGTCACTGGTTAGTTTCATACCCAAAAAATCTTATCCGAACCTCAGTCGGGACTTGGACGTTTTTTACCGTTCGTTCATTCGTCACGTGGATTTTTTCTGCAAAACGGGATCCCCGTTGCTGGTCTATGATTTACCATCGCCGGAGAGTGGTGCCCTATGGTACCGCTCCATTTCAAATCCATGCATCCATTTCTAAAAGTCGTACGGCACTTTTTTAGCATTTTGGACGAATGTCGCACCTTGCACCGTAGATGTTGCACCCTGTGGATATTGATTCTTCGGAAGGCCATAACTGTTGGATCGTTTAGAGTTACGCGAGCCATAACCAGTCAAAACGAAGATCTATGTGGGTTCTACGGCTATGACTGCTTTAGGCCGTCACTGGTTAGTTTCATACCCAAAAAATCTTATCTGAACCTCAATCGGGCCTTGGACGTTTTTTACCGTTCGTTCATTCGTCACATGGATTTTTTCTGCAAAACGGGATCCCCATGGCTGGTCTATGATTTATCATCGCCGAAGAGTGGTGCCCCATGGTACCGCTCCGTTTCAAATCCATGCATCCATTTCTAAAAGTCGTACGGCACTTTTTCAGCATTTTGGACGGATGTTGCACCTTGCACCGTAGATGTTGCACCCTGTGGATATTGATTCTTCGGAAGGCCATAAATGTTGGCTCGTTTAGAGTTACGGGAGCCATAACCAATCAAAATGAAGATCTTTGTGAGTTCTACGGCTATGGCCGCTTTAAGCCGTCGCTTGTTAGTTTAATACCCAAAAAATCTTATCCGAAACTCAATCGGGCCTTGGACGTTTTTCAACGTTCGTTCATTCGTCACGTGGATTTTTCAAAAAAACAGGATCCCCATGGCTGGTCTACGATTTACCATCGCCGGAGAGCGGTGCCCCATGGTACCGCTCCGTTTCAAATCCATGCATCCATTTCTAAAAGTCGTACGGCACTTTTTCGGCATTTTGGACGGATGTTGCACCTTGCACCCTAGATGTTGCACCCTGTGAATATTGATTCTTCGGAAGGCCATAACTGTTGGCTCATTTAGAGTTACGGGAGCCATGACAAGTCAAAACGAAGATCTCTGAGTTCTACAGCTATGACCGCTTTAAGCCGTCACTGGTTAGTTTCATACCCAAAAAATCTTATCCGAAACTCAATCGGGCCTTGAACGTTTTTTACCGTTCGTTCATTCGTCACGTGGATTTTTTATGCAAAACGGGATCCCCGTGGCTGGTCTATGATTTACCATCGCCGGAGAGTGGTGCCCTATGGTACCGCTCCGTTTCAAATCCATGCATCCATTTCTAAAAGTCGTACGACACTTTTTCAGCATTTTGGACGGATGTTGCACCTTGCACCGTATATGTTGCACCCTATGGATATTGATTCTTCGGAAGGGAATAACTGTTGGCTCGTTTAGAGTTACGGGAGCCATAACCAATCAAAATGAAGATCTCTGTGAGTTCTACGGCTATGGCCGCTTTAAGCTATCACTTGTTAGTTTCATACCCAAAATATCTTATCCGAAACTCAATCGGGCGTTGGACGTTTTTCACCGTTCGTTCATTCGTCACGTGGATTTTTTCTAAAAAACAGGATCCCCGTGGCTGGTCTACGATTTACCATCGCCCGAGAGTGGTGCCCTATGGTACCGCTCCGTTTCAAATCCATGCATCCATTTCTAAAAGTCGTACGGCACTTTTTCGGCATTTTGGACGGATGTTGCACCTTGCACCCTAGATGTTGCACCCTGTGAATATTGATTCTTCGGAAGGCCATAACTGTTGGCTCATTTAGAGTTACGGGAGCCATGACAAGTCAAAACGAAGATCTCTGAGTTCTACAGCTATGACCGCTTTAAGCCGTCACTGGTTAGTTTCATACCCAAAAAATCTTATCCGAAACTCAATCGGGCCTTGAACGTTTTTTACCGTTCGTTCATTCGTCACGTGGATTTTTTATGCAAAACGGGATCCCCGTGGCTGGTCTATGATTTACCATCGCCGGAGAGTGGTGCCCTATGGTACCGCTCCGTTTCAAATCCATGCATCCATTTCTAAAAGTCGTACGACACTTTTTCAGCATTTTGGACGGATGTTGCACCTTGCACCGTATATGTTGCACCCTATGGATATTGATTCTTCGGAAGGGAATAACTGTTGGCTCGTTTAGAGTTACGGGAGCCATAACCAATCAAAATGAAGATCTCTGTGAGTTCTACGGCTATGGCCGCTTTAAGCTATCACTTGTTAGTTTCATACCCAAAATATCTTATCCGAAACTCAATCGGGCGTTGGACGTTTTTCACCGTTCGTTCATTCGTCACGTGGATTTTTTCTAAAAAACAGGATCCCCGTGGCTGGTCTACGATTTACCATCGCCCGAGAGTGGTGCCCTATGGTACCGCTCCGTTTCAAATCCATGCATCCATTTCTAAAAGTCGTACGACACTTTTTCGGCATTTTGGATGGATGTTGCACCTTGCACCCTAGATGTTGCACCCTGTGAATATTGATTCTTCGGAAGGCCATAACTGTTGGCTCATTTAGAGTTACGGGAGCCATGACAAGTCAAAACGAAGATCTCTGAGTTCTACGGCTATGACCGCTTTAAGCCGTCACTAGTTAGTTTCATACCCAAAAAATCTTATCCGAAACTCAATCGGGCCTTGAACGTTTTTTACCGTTCGTTCATTCGTCCCGTGGATTTTTTCTGCAAAACGGGATCCCCGTGGCTGGTCTATGATTTACCATCGCCGGAGAGTGGTGCCCCATGGTACCGCTCCGTTTCAAATCCATGCATCCATTTCTAAAAGTCGTATGGCACTTTTTCAGCATTTTGGACGGATGTTGCACCTTGCACCGTAGATGTTGCACCCTGTGGACATTGATTCTTCGGAAAGCCATAACTGTTGGCTAGTTTAGAGTTACGGGAGCCATAACCAGTCAAAACAAAGATCTCCATGAGTTCTACGGCTATGACCGCTTTAAGCCGTCACTGGTTAGTTTCATACCCAAAAAATCTTATCCGAACCTCAGTCGGGCCTTGGACGTTTTTTACCGTTCGTTCATTCGTCACGTGGATTTTTTATGCAAAACGGGATCCCCGTGGCTGGTCTATGATTTACCATCGCCGGAGAGTGGTGCCCTATGGTACCGCTCCGTTTCAAATCCATGCATCCATTTCTAAAAGTCGTACGACACTTTTTCAGCATTTTGGGCGGATGTTGCACCTTGCACCGTATATGTTGCACCCTGTGGATATTGATTCTTCGGAAGGCCATAACTGTTGGCTCGTTTAGAGTTACGGGAGCCATAACCAATCAAAATGAAGATCTCTGTGAGTTCTACGGCTATGGCCGCTTTAAGCTGTCACTTGTTAGTTTCATACCCAAAAAATCTTATCCGAAACTCAATCGGGTCTTGGTCTTTTTTACCGTTCGTTCATTCGTCACGTGGATTTTTTCTAAAAAACAGGATCCCCATGGCTGGTCTACGATTTACCATCGCCGGAGAGCGGTGCCCCATGGTACCGCTCCGTTTCAAATCCATGCATCCATTTCTAAAAGTCGTACGGCACTTTTTCGGCATTTTGGACGGATGTTGCACCTTGCACCCTAGATGTTGCACCCTGTGAATATTGATTCTTCGGAAGGCCATAACTGTTGGCTCATTTAGAGTTACGGGAGCCATGACAAGTCAAAACGAAGATCTCTGAGTTCTACAGCTATGACCGCTTTAAGCCGTCACTGGTTAGTTTCATACCCAAAAAATCTTATCCGAAACTCAATCGGGCCTTGAACGTTTTTTACCGTTCGTTCATTCGTCCCGTGGATTTTTTATGCAAAACGGGATCCCCGTGGCTGGTCTATGATTTACCATCGCCGGAGAGTGGTGCCCTATGGTACCGCTCCGTTTCAAATCCATGCATCCATTTCTAAAAGTCGTACGACACTTTTTCAGCATTTTGGGCGGATGTTGCACCTTGCACCGTATATGTTGCACCCTGTGGATATTGATTCTTCGGAAGGCCATAACTGTTGGCTCGTTTAGAGTTACGGGAGCCATAACCAATCAAAATGAAGATCTCTGTGAGTTCTACGGCTATGGCCGCTTTAAGCTGTCACTTGTTAGTTTCATACCCAAAAAATCTTATCCGAAACTCAATCGGGTCTTGGACTTTTTTACCGTTCGTTCATTCGTCACGTGGATTTTTTCTACAAAACAGGATCCCCATGGCTGGTCTACGATTTACCATCGCCGGAGAGTGGTGCCCCATGGTACCGCTCCGTTTCAAATCCATGCATCCATTTCTAAAAGTCGTACGGCACTTTTTCGGCATTTTGGACGGATGTTGCACCTTGCACCCTAGATGTTGCACCCTGTGAATATTGATTCTTCGGAAGGCCATAACTGTTGGCTCATTTAGAGTTACGGGAGCCATGACAAGTCAAAACGAAGATCTCTGAGTTCTACAGCTATGACCGCTTTAAGCCGTCACTGGTTAGTTTCATACCCAAAAAATCTTATCCGAAACTCAATCGGGCCTTGAACGTTTTTTACCGTTCGTTCATTCGTCACGTGGATTTTTTATGCAAAACGGGATCCCCGTGGCTGGTCTATGATTTACCATCGCCGGAGAGTGGTGCCCTATGGTACCGCTCCGTTTCAAATCCATGCATCCATTTCTAAAAGTCGTACGACACTTTTTCAGCATTTTGGGCGGATGTTGCACCTTGCACCGTATATGTTGCACCCTGTGGATATTGATTCTTCGGAAGGCCATAACTGTTGGCTCGTTTAGAGTTACGGGAGCCATAACCAATCAAAATGAAGATCTCTGTGAGTTCTACGGCTATGGCCGCTTTAAGCTGTCACTTGTTAGTTTCATACCCAAAAAATCTTATCCGAAACTCAATCGGGCCTTGGACGTTTTTCACCGTTCGTTCATTCGTCACGTGGATTTTTTCTAAAAAACAGGATCCCCATGGCTGGTCTACGATTTACCATCGCCCGAGAGTGGTGCCCCATGGTACCGCTCCATTTCAAATCCATGCATCCATTTCTAAATGTCGTACGGCACTTTTTCGGCATTTTGGACAGATGTTGCACCTTGCACCGTAGATGTTGCACCCTGTGAATATTGATTCTTCGGAAGGCCATACCTGTTGGCTCATTTAGAGCTACGGGAGCCATGACAAGTCAAAACGAAGATCTCTGTGTTCTACGGCTATGACCGCTTTAAGCCGTCACTGGTTAGTTTCATACCCAAAAAATCTTATCCGAAACTCAATCGGGCCTTGAATGTTTTTTACCGTTCGTTCATTCGTCACGTGGATTTTTTCTGCAAAACGGGATCCCCGTGGCTGGTCTATGATTTACCATCGCCGGAGAGTGGTGCCCTATGGTACCGCTCCATTTCAAATCCATGCATCCATTTCTAAAAGTCGTACGACACTTTTTCAGCATTTTGGACGGATGTTGCACCTTGTACCGTATATGTTGCACCCTGTGGATATTGATTCTTCGGAAGGGAATAACTGTTGGCTCGTTTAGAGTTACGGGAGCCATAACCAATCAAAATGAAGATCTCTGTGAGTTCTACGGCTATGGCCGCTTTAAGCTGTCACTTGTTAGTTTCATACCCAAAATATCTTATCCGAAACTCAATCGGGCGTTGGACGTTTTTCACCGTTCGTTCATTCGTCACGTGGATTTTTTCTAAAAAACAGGATCCCCGTGGCTGGTCTACGATTTTCCATCGCCCGAGAGTGGTGCCCTATGGTACCGCTCCGTTTCAAATCCATGCATCCATTTCTAAAAGTCGTACGACACTTTTTCGGCATTTTGGATGGATGTTGCACCTTGCACCCTAGATGTTGCACCCTGTGAATATTGATTCTTCGGAAGGCCATAACTATTGGCTCATTTAGAGTTACGAGAGCCATGACAAGTCAAAACGAAGATCTCTGAGTTCTACGGCTAAGACCGCTTTAAGCCGTCACTGGTTAGTTTCATACCCAAAAAATCTTATCCGAAACTCAATCGGGCCTTGAACGTTTTTTACCGTTCGTTCATTCGTCACGTGGATTTTTTCTGCAAAACGGGATCCCCGTGGCTGGTCTATGATTTACCATCGCCGGAGAGTGGTGCCCTATGGTACCGCTCCGTTTCAAATCCATGCATCCATTTCTAAAAGTCGTACGGCACTTTTTCAGCATTTTGGACGGATGTTGCACCTTGCACCGTAGATGTTGCACCCTGTGGATATTGATTCTTCGGAAGGCCATAACTGTTGGCTCGTTTAAAGTTACGCGAGCCATAACCAGTAAAAACGAAGATCTATGTGGGTTCTACGGCTATGACTGCTTTAGGCCGTCACTGGTTAGTTTCATACCCAAAAAATCTTATCCGAACCTCAATTGGGCCTTGGACGTTTTTTACCGTTCGTTCATTCGTCACATGGATTTTTTCTGCAAAACAGGATCCCCATGGATGGTTTATGATTTATTATCGCCGGAGAGTGGTGCCCCATGGTACCGCTCCGTTTCAAATCCATGCATCCATTTCTAAAAGTCGTACGGCACTTTTTCAGCATTTTGGACGGATGTTGAACCTTGCACCGTAGATGTTGCACCCTGTGGATATTGATTCTTCGGAAGGCCATAACTGTTGGCTCGTTTAGAGTTACGGGAGCCATAACCAATCAAAATGAAGATCTTTGTGAGTTCTATGGCTATGGCCGCTTTAAGCCGTCACTTGTTAGTTTCATACCCAAAACATCTTATCCGAAACTCAATCGGGCCTTGGACGTTTTTCACCGTTCGTTCATTCGTCACGTGGATTTTTTCTAAAAAACAGGATCCCCATGGCTGGTCTACGATTTACCATCGCCGGAGAGCGGTGCCCCATGGTACCGCTCCGTTTCAAATCCATGCATCCATTTCTAAAAGTCGTACGGCACTTTTTCGGCATTTTGGACGGATGTTGCACCTTGCACCATAGATGTTGCACCTTGTGAATATTGATTCTTCGGAAGGCCATAACTGTTGGCTCATTTAGAGTTATGGGAGCCATGACAAGTCAAAACGAAGATCGCTGAGTTCTACGGCTATGACCGCTTTAAGCCGTCACTAGTTAGTTTCATACCCAAAAAATCTTATCCGAAACTCAATCGGGCCTTGAACGTTTTTTACCGTTCGTTCATTCGTCACGTGGATTTTTTCTGCAAAACGGGATCCCCGTGGCTGGTCTATGATTTACCATCGCCGGAGAGTGGTGCCCTATGGTACCGCTCCGTTTCAAATCCATGCATCCATTTCTAAAAGTCGTACGACACTTTTTCAGCATTTTGGACGGATGTTGCACCTTGCACCGTATATGTTGCACCCTATGGATATTGATTCTTCGGAAGGGAATAACTGTTGGCTCGTTTAGAGTTACGGGAGCCATAACCAATCAAAATGAAGATCTCTGTGAGTTCTACGGCTATGGCCGCTTTAAGCTATCACTTGTTAGTTTCATACCCAAAATATCTTATCCGAAACTCAATCGGGCGTTGGACGTTTTTCACCGTTCGTTCATTCGTCACGTGGATTTTTTCTAAAAAACAGGATCCCCGTGGCTGGTCTACGATTTACCATCGCCCGAGAGTGGTGCCCTATGGTACCGCTCCGTTTCAAATCCATGCATCCATTTCTAAAAGTCGTACGACACTTTTTCGGCATTTTGGATGGATGTTGCACCTTGCACCCTAGATGTTGCACCCTGTGAATATTGATTCTTCGGAAGGCCATAACTGTTGGCTCATTTAGAGTTACGGGAGCCATGACAAGTCAAAACGAAGATCTCTGAGTTCTACGGCTATGACCGCTTTAAGCCGTCACTAGTTAGTTTCATACCCAAAAAATCTTATCCGAAACTCAATCGGGCCTTGAACGTTTTTTACCGTTCGTTCATTCGTCCCGTGGATTTTTTCTGCAAAACGGGATCCCCGTGGCTGGTCTATGATTTACCATCGCCGGAGAGTGGAGCCCCATGGTACCGCTCCGTTTCAAATCCATGCATCCATTTCTAAAAGTCGTACGGCACTTTTTCAGCATTTTGGACGGATGTTGCACCTTGCACCGTAGATGTTGCACCCTGTGGATATTGATTCTTCGGAAAGCCATAACTGTTGGCTCGTTTAGATTTACGGGAGCCATAACCAGTCAAAACAAAGATCTCTATGAGTTCTACGGCTATGACCGCTTTAAGCCGTCACTGGTTAGTTTCATACCCAAAAAATCTTATCCGAACCTCAGTCGGGCCTTGGACGTTTTTTACCGTTCGTTCATTCGTCACGTGGATTTTTTCTGCAAAACGGGATCCCCGTGGCTGGTCTATGATTTACCATCGCCGGAGAGTGGTGCCCTATGGTACCGCTCCGTTTCAAATCCATGCATCCATTTCTAAAAGTCGTACGGCACTTTTTCGGCATTTTGGACGGATGTTGCACCTTGCACCGTAGATGTTGCACCCTGTGGATATTGATTCTTCGGAAGGCCATAACTGTTGGCTCGTTTAGAGTTACGCGAGCCATAACCAGTCAAAACGAAGATCTATGTGGGTTCTACGGCTATGACTGCTTTAGGCCGTCACTGGTTAGTTTCATACCCAAAAAATCTTATCCGAACCTCAATCGGGCCTTGGATGTTTTTTACCGTTCGTTCATTCGTCACATGGATTTTTTCTGCAAAACGGGATCCCCATGGCTGGTCTATGATTTATCATCGCCGGAGAGTGGTGCCCAATGGTACCGCTCCGTTTCAAATCCATGCATCCATTTCTAAAAGTCGTACGGCACTTTTTCAGCATTTTGGATGGATATTACACCTTGCACTGTAGATGTTGCACCCTGTGGATATTGATTCTTCGGAAGGCCATAACTGTTGGCTCGTTTAGAGTTACGGGAGCCATAACCAATCAAAATGAAGATCTTTGTGAGTTCTACGGCTATAGCCGCTTTAAGCCGTCACTTGTTAGTTTCATACCCAAAAAATCTTATCCGAAACTCAATCGGGCCTTGGACGTTTTTCACCGTTCGTTCATTCGTCACGTGGATTTTTTTCTAAAAAACAGGATCCCCGTGGCTGGTCTACGATTTACCATCGCCGGAGAGTGGTGCCCCATGGTACCGCTCCGTTTCAAATCCATGCATCCATTTCTAAAAGTCGTACGGCACTTTTTCGGCATTTTGGACGGATGTTGCACCTTGCACCCTAGATGTTGCACCCTGTGAATATTGATTCTTCGGAAGGCCATAACTGTTGGCTCATTTAGAGTTACGGGAGCCATGACAAGTCAAAACGAAGATCTCTGAGTTCTACAGCTATGACCGCTTTAAGCCGTCACTGGTTAGTTTCATACCCAAAAAATCTTATCCGAAACTCAATCGGGCCTTGAACGTTTTTTACCGTTCGTTCATTCGTCACGTGGATTTTTTATGCAAAACGGGATCCCCGTGGCTGGTCTATGATTTACCATCGCCGGAGAGTGGTGCCCTATGGTACCGCTCCGTTTCAAATCCATGCATCCATTTCTAAAAGTCGTACGACACTTTTTCAGCATTTTGGGCGGATGTTGCACCTTGCACCGTATATGTTGCACCCTGTGGATATTGATTCTTCGGAAGGCCATAACTGTTGGCTCGTTTAGAGTTACGGGAGCCATAACCAATCAAAATGAAGATCTCTGTGAGTTCTACGGCTATGGCCGCTTTAAGCTGTCACTTGTTAGTTTCATACCCAAAAAATCTTATCCGAAACTCAATCGGGCCTTGGACGTTTTTCACCGTTCGTTCATTCGTCACGTGGATTTTTTCAAAAAAACAGGATCCCCGTGGCTGGTCTACGATTTACCATCGCCCGAGAGTGGTGCCCCATGGTACCGCTCCGTTTTAAATCCATGCATCCATTTCTAAAAGTCGTACGACACTTTTTCGGCATTTTGGATGAATGTTGCACCTTGCACCCTAGATGTTGCACCCTGTGAATATTGATTCTTCGGAAGGCCATAACTGTTGGCTCATTTAGAGTTACGGGAGCCATGACAAGTCAAAACGAAGATCTCTGAGTTCTACGGCTATGACCGCTTTAAGCCATCACTGGTTAGTTTCATACCCAAAAAATCTTATCCGAAACTCAATCGGGCCTTGAACGTTTTTTACCGTTCGTTCATTCGTCACGTGGATTTTTTCTGCAAAACGGGATCCCCGTGGCTGGTCTATGATTTACCATCGCCGGAGAGTGGTGCCCTATGGTACCGCTCCGTTTCAAATCCATGCATCCATTTCTAAAAGTCATACGACAATTTTTCAGCATTTTGGACGGATGTTGCACCTTGCACAGTAGATGTTGCACCCTGTGGATATTGATTCTTCGGAAGGCCAAAACTGTTGGCTCATTTAGAGTTACGGGAGCCATAACCAGTCAAAACGAAGATCTCTATGGGTTCTACGGCTATGACCGCTTTAGGCCGTCATTGGTTAGTTTCATACCCAAATATCTTATCCGAAACTCAATCGGGCCTTGGACGTTTTGTACCGTTCGTTCATTCGTCACGTGGATTTTTTCTATAAAACGGGATCCCCGTTGCTGGCCTACGATTTACCATCGTCGGAGAGTGGTGCCCCATGGTACCGCTCCATTTCAAATCCATGCATCCATTTCTAAAAGTCGTACGACACTTTTTCGGCATTTTGGACGGATGTTGCACCTTGCACCGTAGATGTTGCACCCTGTGGATATTGATTCTTCGGAAGGCCATAACTGTTGGCTCGTACTGAGTTACGGGAGCCATAACCAGTAAAAATGAAGATCTATGTGAGTTCTACGGCTTTGACCGCTTTAAGCCGTCACTGGTTAGTTTCATACCCAAAAAATCTTATACGAACCTCAATCGGGCCTTGGACGTTTTTTACCGTTCGTTCATTCGTCACGTGGATTTTTTCTGAAAAACGGGATCCCCGTGGCTGGTCTACGAATTACCATCACCGGAGAGTGGTGCCCCATGGTACCGCTCCGTTTCAAATCCATGCATCCATTTCTAAAAGTTGTACGACACTTTTTCGGCATTTTGGACGGATGTTGCACCTTGCACCATAGATGTTGCACAATGTGGATATTGATTCTTCGGAAGGCACTGTTGGCTTGTTTAGAGTTACGGGAGCCATAACCAGTCAAAACGAAGATCTCTGTGAGTTCCACGGCTATGACCGCTTTAAGCCGTCACTGGTTAGTTTCATACCCAAAAAATCCTATCCGAACCTCAATCGGGCCTTGGACGTTTTTTACCGTTGGTTCATTCGTCACGTGGATTTTTTCTGCAAAACGGGATCCCTGTGGCTGGTCTACGATTTACCATCGCCATAGAGTGGTGCCCCAAGGTACCGCTCCATTTCAAATCCATGCATCCCTTTCTAAAAGTCGTACGGCAATTTTTTGGCATTTTGGACGGATGTTGCACCTTGCACCGTAGATGTTGCACCCTGTGGATATTGATTCTTCGAAAGGCCATAACTGTTGGCTCGTTTAGAGTTACGGGAGCCATAACAAGTCAAAACTAAGATCTCTATGAGTTATATGGCTATGACCGCTTTAAGCCGTCATTGGTTAGTTTCATACCCAAAAAATCTTGTCCAAACCTCAATCGGGCCTTGTATGTTTTTTACCGTTCGTTCATTCGTCACGTGGATTTTTTCTGCAAAACGGGACCCCCGTGGCTGGTCTATGATTTACCATCGCCGGAGAGTGGTGCCCCATGGTACCGCTCCATTTCAAATCCATGCATCCATTTCTAAAAGTCGTACGGCACTTTTTCAGCATTTTGGACGGATGTTGCACCTTGCACCGTAGATGTTGCACCCTGTGGATATTGATTCTTCGGAAAGCCATAACTGTTGGCTCGTTTAGAGTTACGGGAGCCATAACCAGTCAAAACAAAGATCTCTGTGAGTTCTACGGCTATGACCGTTTTAAGCCGTCATTGGTTAGTTTCATATCCAAAAAATCTTATCCGAACCTCAGTCTGGCCTTGGACGTTTTTTACCGTTCGTTCATTCGTCACGTGGATTTTTTCTGCAAAATGGGATCCCCGTGGCTGGTCTATGATTTACCATCGCCGGAGAGTGGTGCCCTACGGTACCGCTCCGTTTCAAATCCATGCATCCATTTCTAAAAGTCGTACGGCACTTTTTCGGCATTTTGGACGGATGTTGCACCTTGCACCGTAGATGTTGCACCCTGTGGATATTGATTCTTCGGAAGACCATAACTGTTGGCTCGTTTTGAGTTACGCGAGCCATAACCAGTCAAAACGAAGATCTATGTGGGTTCTACGGCTATGACTGCTTTAGGCAGTCACTGTTTAGTTTCATACCCAAAAAATCTTATCCTAACCTCAATCGGGCCTTGGACGTTTTTTACCGTTCGTTCATTCGTCACGTGGATTTTTTCTGCAAAACGGGATCCCCATGGCTGGTCTATGATTTATCATCGCCGGAGAGTGGTGCCCCATGGTACCGCTCCGTTTCAAATCCATGCATCCATTTCTAAAAGTCGTACGGCACTTTTTCAGCATTTTGGACGGATGTTGCACCTTGCACCGTAGATGTTGCACCCTGTGGATATTGATTCTTCGGAAGGCCATAACTGTTGGCTCGTTTAGAGTTACGGGAGCCATAACCAATCAAAATGAAGATCTTTGTGAGTTCTACGGCTATGGACGCTTTAAGCCGTCACTTGTTAGTTTCATACCCAAAAAATCTTATCCGAAACTCAATCGGGCCTTGGACGTTTTTCACCGTTCGTTCATTCGTCCCGTGGATTTTTTCTAAAAAACAGGATCCCCGTGGCTGGTCTACGATTTACCATCGCCGGAGAGTGGTGCCCCATGGTACCGCTCCGTTTCAAATCCATGCATCCATTTCTAAAAGTCGTACGGCACTTTTTCGGCATTTTGGACGGATGTTGCACCTTGCACCCTAGATGTTGCACCCTGTGAATATTGATTCTTCGGAAGGCCATAACTGTTGGCTCATTTAGAGTTACGGGAGCCATGACAAGTCAAAACGAAGATCTCTGAGTTCTACGGATATGACCGCTTTAAGCCGTCACTGGTTAGTTTCATACCCAAAAAATCTTATCCGTAACTCAATCGGGCCTTGAACGTTTTTTACCGTTCGTTCATTCGTCACGTGGATTTTTTCTGCAAAACGGGATCCCCGTGGCTGGTCTATGATTTACCATCGCCGGAGAGTGGTGCCCTATGGTACCGCTCCGTTTCAAATCCATGCATCCATTACTAAAAGTCGTACGACACTTTTATAGCATTTTGGACGGATGTTGCACCTTGCACAGTAGATGTTGCACCCTGTGGATATTGATTCTTCAGAAGGCCAAAACTGTTGGCTCGTTTAGAGTTACGGGAGCCATAACCAGTCAAAACGAAGATCTTTATGGGTTCTACAGCTATGACCGCTTTAGGCCGTCATTGGTTAGTTTCATACCCAAAAAATCTTATCCGAAACTCAATCGGGCCTTGGACGTTTTGTACCGTTCGTTCATTCGTCACGTGGATTTTTTCTGCAAAACGAGATCCCCGTTGCTGGTCTCTGATTTACCATCGTCGGAGAGTGGTGCCCCATGGTACCGCTCCATTTCAAATCCATGCATCCATTTCTAAAAGTCGTACGGCACTTTTTCGGCATTTTGGATGGATGTTGCACCTTGCACCGTAGATGTTGCACCCTGTGGATATTTATTCTTCGGAATTCCATAACTGTTGGCTCGTTTAGAGTTACGGGAGCCATAACCAGTAAAAACGAAGATCTCTGTGAGTTCTACGGCTTTGACCGCTTTAAGCCGTCACTGGTTAGTTTCATACCCAAAAAATATTATCCGAACCTCAATCGGGCCTTGGACGTTTTTTACCATTCGTTCATTCGTCACGTGGATTTTTTCTGCAAAACGGGATCACGTGGCAGGTCTATGATTTACCATCGCCGTAGAGTGGTGCCCCATGGTACCGCTCCGTTTCAAATCCATGCATCCATTTCTAAAAGTCGTACGACACTTTTTCGGCATTTTGGACGGATGTTGCACCTTGCACCGTAGATGTTGCACCCTGTGGATATTGATTCTTCGGAAGGCCATAACTGTTGGCTCGTTTAGAGTTACGGGAGCCATAACCAGTCAAAATGAAGATCTCTATGGGTTCTACGTCTATGACCGCTTTAGGCCGTCATTGGTTAGTATCATACCCAAATAATCTTATCCGAAACTCAATCGGGCCTTGGACGTTTTGTACCGTTCGTTCATTCGTCTCGTGGATTTTTTCTGCAAAACGGGATCCCCGTTGCTGGTCTACGATTTACCATCGTCGGAGAGTGGTGCCCCATGGTACCGCTCTATTTCAAATCCATGCATCCATTTCTAAAAGTTGTACGGCACTTTTTCGGCATTTTGGACAGATGTTGCACCTTTGCACCGTAGATGTTACACCCTGTGGATATTGATTCTTCGGAAGGCCATAACTGTTGGCTCGTTTAGAGTTACGGGAGCCATAAAAAGTAAAAACGAAGATCTCTGTTAGTTCTACGGCTATGACCGCTTTAAGCGGTCACTGGTTAGTTTCATACCCAAAAAATCTTATCCGTAACTCAATCGGGCCTTGGACGTTTTTTACCGTTCGTTCATTCGTCACGTGGATTTTTTCTGCAAAATGGGATCCCCGTCGCTGGTCTACAATTTACCATCGCCGAAGAGTGGTGCCCCATGGTACCGCTCCGTTTCAAATCCATGCATCCATTTCTAAAAGTCGTACGGCACTTTTTCGGCATTTTGGACGGATGTTGCACCTTGCACCCTAGATGTTGCACCCTGTGAATATTGATTCTTCGGAAGGCCATAACTGTTGGCTCATTTAGAGTTACGGGAGCCATGACAAGTCAAAACGAAGATCTCTGAGTTCTACGGCTATGACCGCTTTAAGCCGTCACTGGTTAGTTTCATACCCAAAAAATCTTATCCGTAACTCAATCGGGCCTTGAACGTTTTTTACCGTTCGTTCATTCGTCACGTGGATTTTTTCTGCAAAACGGGATCCCCGTGGCTGGTCTATGATTTACCATCGCCGGAGAGTGGTTCCCTATGGTACCGCTCCGTTTCAAATCCATGCATCCATTACTAAAAGTCGTACGACACTTTTTCAGCATTTTGGACGGATGTTGCACCTTGCACAGTAGATGTTGCACCCTGTGGATATTGATTCTTCAGAAGGCCAAAACTGTTGGCTCGTTTAGAGTTACGGGAGCCATAACCAGTCAAAACGAAGATCTTTATGGGTTCTACGGCTATGACCGCTTTAGGCCGTCATTGGTTAGTTTCATACCCAAAAAATCTTATCCGAAACTCAATCGGGCCTTGGACGTTTTGTACCGTTCGTTCATTCGTCACGTGGATTTTTTCTGCAAAACGAGATCCCCGTTGCTGGTCTCTGATTTACCATCGTCGGAGAGTGGTGCCCCATGGTACCGCTCCATTTCAAATCCATGCATCCATTTCTAAAAGTCGTACGGCACTTTTTCGGCATTTTGGATGGATGTTGCACCTTGCACCGTAGATGTTGCACCCTGTGGATATTTATTCTTCGGAATTCCATAACTGTTGGCTCGTTTAGAGTTATGGGAGCCATAACCAGTAAAAACGAAGATCTCTGTGAGTTCTACGGCTTTGACCGCTTTAAGCCGTCACTGGTTAGTTTCATACCCAAAAAATCTTATCCGAACCTCAACCGGGTCTTGGACGTTTTTTACCATTCGTTCATTCGTCACGTGGATTTTTTCTGCAAAACGGGATCACGTGGCAGGTCTATGATTTACCATCGCCGTAGAGTGGTGCCCCATGGTACCGCTCCGTTTCAAATCCATGCATCCATTTCTAAAAGTCGTACGACACTTTTTCGGCATTTTGGATGGATGTTGCACCTTGCACCGTAGATGTTGCACCCTGTGGATATTGATTCTTCGGAAGGCCATAACTGTTGGCTCGTTTAGAGTTACGGGAGCCATAACCAGTCAAAATGAAGATCTCTATGGGTTCTACGTCTATGACCGCTTTAGGCCGTCATTGGTTAGTATCATACCCAAATAATCTTATCCGAAACTCAATCGGGCCTTGGACGTTTTGTACCGTTCGTTCATTCGTCACGTGGATTTTTTCTGCAAAACGGGATCCCCGTTGCTGGTCTACGATTTACCATCGTCGGAGAGTGGTGCCCCATGGTACCGCTCTATTTCAAATCCATGCATCCATTTCTAAAAGTTGTACGGCACTTTTTCGGCATTTTGGACAGATGTTGCACCTTTGCACCGTAGATGTTGCACCCTGTGGATATTGATTCTTCGGAAGGCCATAACTGTTGGCTCGTTTAGAGTTACGGGAGCCATAACAAGTCAAAACGAAGATCTCTGTTAGTTCTACGGCTATGACCGCTTTAAGCGGTCACTGGTTAGTTTCATACCCAAAAAATCTTATCCGTAACTCAATCGGGCCTTGGACGTTTTTTACCGTTCGTTCATTCGTCACGTGGATTTTTTCTGCAAAATGGGATCCCCGTCGCTGGTCTACGATTTACCATCGCCGAAGAGTGGTGCCCCATGGTACCGCTCCGTTTCAAATCCTTGCATCCATTTCTAAAAGTTGTACGGCACTTTTTGGCATTTTGGACGGATGTTGCACCTTGCACCCTAGATGTTGCACCCTATGGATATTGATTCTTCGAAAGGCCATAACTGTTGGCTCGTTTAGAGTTACGGGAGCCATAACCAGTCAAAACGAAGATCTCTGTGAGTTCCACGGCTATGACTGCTTTAAGCCGTCACTGGTTAGTTTCATACCCAAAAAAATCTTATCCGAAACTCAATCGGGCCTTGGATGTTTTTTACCGTTCGTTCATTCGTCACGTGGATTTTTTCTGCAAAACTGGATCCCCTTGGCTGGTCTATGATTTACCATCGCCGGAGAGTGGTGCCCCATGGTACCGCTCCGTTTCAAGTCCATGCATCCATTTCTAAATGTCGTACGGCACTTTTTCAGCATTTTGGATGGATGTTGCACCTTGCACCGTAGATGTTTCACCCTGTGGATATTAATTCTCTGGAATGCCATAACTGTTGGCTCGTTTAGAGTTACGGGAGCCATAACCAGTCAAAACAAATATCTCTGTGAGTTCTACGGCTATGACCGCTTTAAGTCGTCACTGGTTAGTTTCATACCCAAAAAATCTTATTCGAACCTCAATCGGGCCTTGCACGTTTTTTACCGTTCGTTCATTCGTCACGTGGAATTTTTCTACAAAACGGGATCCCTGTGGTTGGTCTATGATTTACCATCACCGGAGAGTCATGCCCTATGGTACCACTCCGTTTCAAATCCATGCATCCATTTCTAAAAGTCGTACGGCACTTTTTCGGTATTTTGGATGGATGTTGCACCTTGCACCGTAGATGTTGCACCCTGTGGATATTGATTCTTCGAAAGGCCATAACTGTTGGCTCGTTTAGAGTAACGGGAGCCATAACCAGTCAAAATGAAGATCTCTGTGAGTTCTATGGCTATGACCGCTTTAGGCCGTCACTAGTTAGTTTCATACCCAAAAAATCTTATCCGAACCTCAATCGGGCCTTGGATGTTTTTTACCGTTCCTTCATTCGTCACGTGGATTTTTTCTACAAAACGGGATCCCCGTGGCTGGTCTATGATTTATCATCGCCGGAGAGTGGTGCCCCATGGTACCGCTCCGTTTCAAATCCATGCATCCATTTATAAATGTCGTACGGTAATTTTTCGGCATTTTGGACGGATGTTGCATCATGCACCGTAGATGTTGCACCCTGTGGATATTGATTGTTGAGATGGCCATAACCGTTGGCTCGTTTAGAGTTACGGGAGCCATAACTAGTCAAAACAAAGATCTCTGTTAGTTCTACGGCATGACCGCTTTAACCTGTCACTGGTTAGTTTCATACCCAAAAAATCTTATCCGAACCTCAATAGGGCCTTGGATGTTTTTTACCGTTCGTTTATTCGTCACGTGGATTTTTTCTGCAAAACGGGATCCTCATGGCTGGTCTATGATTTACCATCGCCGGAGAGTGGTGCCCAATGAGACCGCTCCGTTTCAAATCCATGCATCCATTTCTAAAAGTCGTACGGCACTTTTTCGGCATTTTGGACGGATGTTGCACCTTGCACCGTAGATGTTGCACCCTATGGATATTGATTCTTCAGAAGGCAAAAACTATTGGCTCGTTTAGAGGTACGGAAGCCATAACCAGTCAAAACGAAGATCTCTGTGAGTTCTACGGCTATGACCGCTTTAAGCCGTTACTGGTTAGTTTCACACCCAAAAAATCTTATCCGAACCTCAATCGGGCCTTGGATGTTTTTTACCGTTCGTTCATTCGTCATGTGGATTTTTTCTGCAAAACGGGATCCTCGTGGCTGGTCTATGATTTACCATCGCCTGAGAGTGGTGCCCCATGGCACCGCTCCGTTTCAAATCCAAGCATCCATTTCTAAAGTCATACGACACTTTTTCTGCATTTTGGACGGATGTTGCACCTACACCGTAGATGTTGCACCCTGTGTATATTGATTCTTCGGAAGGCCATATTTGTTGGCTCGTTTAGAGTTACGGGAGCCATAACCAGTAAAAACGAAGATCTCAGTGGGTTCTACGGCTATGACCGCTTTAGGTCGTCACTGGTTAGTTTCATACCCAAAAAATCTTATCCGAACCTCAATCGGGCCTTGACCGTTTTTTACAGTTCGTTTATTCATCACGTGGATTTTTTCTGCAAAACGGGATCCCCGTTGCTGGTCTACGATTTACCATCGTCGGAGAGTGGTGCCCCATGGTACCGCTCTATTTCAAATCCATGCATCCATTTCTAAAAGTTGTACGGCACTTTTTCGGCATTTTGGACAGATGTTGCACCTTTGCACCGTAGATGTTGCACCCTGTGGATATTGATTCTTCGGAAGGCCATAACTGTTGGCTCGTTTAGAGTTACGGGAGCCATAACAAGTCAAAACGAAGATCTCTGTTAGTTCTACGGCTATGACCGCTTTAAGCGGTCACTGGTTAGTTTCATACCCAAAAAATCTTATCCGTAACTCAATCGGGCCTTGGACGTTTTTTACCGTTCGTTCATTCGTCACGTGGATTTTTTCTGCAAAATGGGATCCCCGTCGCTGGTCTACGATTTACCATCGCCGAAGAGTGGTGCCCCATGGTACCGCTCCGTTTCAAATCCTTGCATCCATTTCTAAAAGTTGTACGGCACTTTTTGGCATTTTGGACGGATGTTGCACCTTGCACCCTAGATGTTGCACCCTATGGATATTGATTCTTCGAAAGGCCATAACTGTTGGCTCGTTTAGAGTTACGGGAGCCATAACCAGTCAAAACGAAGATCTCTGTGAGTTCCACGGCTATGACTGCTTTAAGCCGTCACTGGTTAGTTTCATACCCAAAAAAATCTTATCCGAAACTCAATTGGGCCTTGGACGTTTTTTACCGTTCGTTCATTCATCACGTGAATTTTTTCTGCAAAACGGGATCCCCGTGGCTGGTCTATGATTTACCATCGCCGGAGAGTGGTGCCCCATGCTACCGCTCCATTTCAAATCCATGAATCCATTTCTAAAGTCGTACGGCACTTTTTCGGCATTTTGGACGGATGTTGCACCTTGCACCGTAGATGTTGCACCCTGTGGATATTGAATCTTCGGAAGGCCATAACTTTTGGCTCGTTTAGAGTTACGGGAGCCGTAACCAGTCAAAACGAAGATCTTTGTGAGTTCTATGCCTATGACCGCTTTAAGCCTAGTTTCATACCCAGAAAATCTTATCCGAACCTCAATTGGGCCTTGGACGTTTTTTACCGTTCGTTCATTCGTCACGTGGATTTTTCTGCAAAATGGGATCCCCGTGGCTGGTCTATGGTTTACCATCGCCGGAGAGTGGTGAAACATGGGAGCGCTCCGTTTCAAATCCATGCATCCATTTCTAAAAGTCGTACGGCACTTTATCAGCATTTTGGATGGAGGTTGCACCTTGCACCGTAGATGTTGCACACTGTGGATATTGATTCTTCAGAAGGCCATAACTGTTGGCTCGTTTAGAGTTACGGGAGCCATAACCAGTCAAAACGAAGATCTCTGTGAGTTCTACGCCTATGACCGCTTTAAGTCGACACTGGTTAGTTTCATACCCAAAAAATATTATCCGAACCTCAATCGGGCCTTGGACGTTTTTTACCGTTCGTTCATTCGTCACGTGGATTTTTCTGCAGAACGGGATCCCCATGGCTGGTCTATGATTTACCATCGCCGGAGAGTGGTGACCCATGGGACCGCTCCGTTTCAAATCCATGCATCCATTTCTAAAAGTCGTACGGCACTTTTTCGGCATTTTGGACGGATGTTGCACCTTGCACCGTAGATGTTGCACACTGTGGATATTGATTCTTCAGAAGGCCATAACTGTTGGCTCGTTTAGAGTTACGGGAGCCATAACCAGTCAAAACGAAGATCTCTGTGAGTTCCACGGCTATGACCGCTTTAAGCCGTCACTGGTTAGTTTCATACCCAAAAAAATCTTATCCGAAACTCAATCGGGCCTTGGACGTTTTTTACCGTTCGTTCATTCGTCACGTGGATTTTTTCTGCAAAACGGGATACCCGTGGCAGGTCTACGATTTACCATCGACGGAGAGTGGTGCCCCATGGTACCGCTCCGTTTCAAATCCATGCATCCAATTTTAAAAGTCGTACGGCACTTTTTCGGCATTTTGGACGGATGTTGCACCTTGCACCGTAGATGTTGCACCCTGTGGACATTGATTCTTCGGAAGGCCATAACTGTTGGCTCGTTTAGAGTTACGGGAGCCATAACCAGTCAAAACAAAGATCTCTGTGAGTTCTACGGCTATGACCGCTTTAAGCCGTCACTGGTTAGTTTCATACCCAAAAAATCTTATTCGAACCTCAATCGGGCCTTGGACGTTTTTACCGTTCGTTCATTCGTCACGTGGAATTTTTCTGCAAAACGGGATCCCCGTGGCTGGTCTATGATTTACCATCACCGAAGAGTCGTGCCCCATGGTACCGCTCTGTTACAAATCCATGCATCCATTTCAAAAAGTTGTACGTCACTTTTTCGGCATTTTGGACGGATGTTGCACCCTGTGGATATTGATTCTTCGGAAGGCCATAACTCTTGGCTCGTTTAGAGTTACGGGAGCCATAACCAGTCAAAATGAAGATCTCTGTGAGTTCTACGGCTACGACCACTTTAGGCCGTCACTGGTTAGTTTCATACCCAAAAAATCTTATCTAAACCTCAATCGGGCCTTGGATGTTTTTTACCGTTCGTTCATTCGTCAGGTGGATTTTTTTTGCAAAACGGGATCCCCGTGGCTGGTCTATGATTTATCATCGCCGGAGAGTGGTGCCCCATGGTACCGCTCCATTTCAAATCCATGCATCCATTTCTAAAAGTCGTACGGCACTTTTTCGGCATTTTGGATGGATGTTGCATCATACACCATAGATGTTGCACCCTGTGGATATTGATTCTTGGGAAGGCCATAACTATTGGCTCGTTTAGAGTTACGGGAGCCATAACTAGTCAAAACGAAGATCTCTGTTAGTTCTACGGCATGACCGCTTTAAGCCGTCACTAGTTAGTTTCATACCCAAAAAATCTTATCCGAACCTCAATAGGGCCTTGGACGTTTTTTTCCGTTCGTTCATTCGTCACGTGGATTTTTTCTGCAAAACGGGATCCCCGTGGCTGGTCTATGATTTACCATCGCCGGAGAGTGGTGCCCCATGAGAACGCTCCGTTTCAAATCCATGCATCCATTTCTAAAAGTCGTACGACACTTTTTCGGCATTTTGGACGGATGTTGCACCTTGCACCGTAGATGTTGAACCCTATGGATATTGATTCTTCAGAAGGCCATAACTATTGGCTTGTTTAGAGTTACGGGAGCCATAACCAGTCAAAACGAAGATTTCTGTGAGTTCTACGGCTATGACCGCTTTAAGCCGTCACTGGTTAGTTTCATACCCAAAAAATCTTATCCGAAACTCAATCGAGCCTTGGACGTTTTTTACCGTTCGTTCATTCGTCACGTGAATATTTTCTGCAAAACGGGATCCCCGTGGCTGGTCTACGATTTACCATCGCCGGAGAGTGGTACCCCATGGTACCGCTCCATTTCAAATCCATGCATCCATTTCTAAAGTCGTACGGCACTTTTTCGGCATTTTGGATGGATGTTGCACCTTGCACCGTAGATGTTGCACCCTGTGGATATTGATTCTTCGGAAGGCCATAACTTTTGGCTCGTTTAGAGTTACGGGAGCAATAACCAGTCAAAACGAAAATCTCTGTGAGTTCTACGCCTATGACCGCTTTAAGTCGACACTGGTTAGTTTCATACCCAAAAAATATTATCCGAACCTCAATCGGGCCTTGGACGTTTTTTACCGTTCGTTCATTCGTCACGTGGATTTTTCTGCAAAACGGGATCCCCATGGCTGGTCTATGATTTACCATCGCCGGAGAGTGGTGACCCATGGGACCGCTCCGTTTCAAATCCATGCATCCATTTCTATAAGTCGTACGGCACTTTTTCAGCATTTTGGACGAATGTTTCACCTTGCACCGTAGATGTTGCACCCTGTGGATATTAATTCTTCAGAAGGCCATAACTGTTGGCTCGTTTAGAGTTGCGGGAGCCATAACCAGTCAAAACGAAGATATCTGTGAGTTCTACGGCTATGACCACTTTAAGCCGTCACTGGTTAGTTTCATACCCAAAAAATCTTATCCGAAACTCAATCGGGCCTTGGATGTTTTTTACCGTTCGTTCATTCGTCACATGGATTTTTTCTGCAAAACGGGATACCCGTGGCAGGTCTACGATTTACCATTGACGGAGAGTGGTGCCCCAAGGTACCGCTCCGTTTCAAATCCATGCATCCAATTTTAAAAGTTGTACGGCACTTTTTCGGCATTTTGGATGGATGTTGCACCTTGCACCGTAGATGTTGCACCCTATGGACATTGATTCTTCGGAAGGCCATAACTGTTGGCTCGTTTTGAGTTACGGGAGCCATAACCAGTCAAAACGAAGATCTCTATGAGTTCTACGGCTATGACCGCTTTAAGTCGTCACTGGTTAGTTTCATACCCTAAAAATCTTATCCGAACCTCAATCGAGCCTTGGACGTTTTTTACCGTTCGTTCATTCGTCAGGTGGATTTTTTCTACAAAACGGGATCCCCGTGGCTGGTATATGATTTACCATCGCCGGAGAGTTGTGCCCCATGGGACCGCTCCGTTTCAACTCCATGCATCCATTTCTAAATGTCGTAAGGCACTTTTTCGGCATTTTGGACGGATGTTACACCTTGCACCGTAGATGTTGCACCCTGTGGATATTGATTCTTCAAAAGGCCATAACTGTTGGTTCGTTTAGAGTTACGGGTGCCATAACCAGTCAAAACGAAGATCTCTATAAGTTCTACGGCTATGACCGCTTTAAGCCGTAACTGGTTAGTTTCATACCCAAAAAATCTTATCCGAATCTCAATCGGGCCTTGGACGTTTTTTAACGTTCGTTCATTCGTCACGTGGATTTTTTCTGCAAAACGGGATCCCTGTGGCTTGTCAACGATTTACCATCGCCGGAGAGTGGTGCCCCATGGTACCGCTCCGTTTCAAATCCATGCATCCATTTCTAAATGTCGTACGGCACTTTTTCGGCATTTTGGACGGATGTTGCACCTTGCACCGTAGATGTTGCACCCTATGGATATTGATTCTTCGGAAGGCCATATTTGTTGGCTCGTTTAGAGTTACGGGAGCCATAACTAGTAAAAACGAAGATCTTAGTGGGTTCTACGGCTATGACCGCTTTAGGTCGTCACTGGTTAGTTTCATACCCAAAAAATCTTATCCGAACCTCAATCGGGCCTTGACCGTTTTTTACAGTTCGTTTATTCATCACGTGGATTTTTTCTGCAAAACGTGATCCCCGTGGTTGGTCTATGATTTATCATCACCGGAGAGTAGTGCCCCATGGTACCGCTCCGTTTAAAATCCATGCATCCATTTCTAAAAGTAGTACGAGACTTTTTCGGCATTTTGGACAGATGTTGCACCTAACACCGTAGATGTTGCATCCTGTGGATATTGATTCTTGGGAAGGCCATAACTGTTGGCTCATTTAGAGTTACGGGAGCCATAACTAGTCAAAATGAAGATCTTTGTGAGTTCTACGGCTATGACCGCTTTAAGCCGTCACTGGTTAGTTTCACACCCAAAAAATCTTATCCGAACCTCAATCGGGCCTTGGACGTTTTTTACCGTTCGTTCATTCGTCATGCGGATTTTTTCTGCAAAACGGGATCCTCGTGGCTGGTCTACGATTTACCATCGCCTGAGAGTGGTGCCCCATGGCACCGCTCCGTTTCAAATCCAAGCATCCATTTCTAAAGTCGTACGACACTTTTTCTGCATTTTGGACGGATGTTGCACCTGCACCGTAGATGTTGCACTCTGTGAATATTGATTCTTCGGAAGGCCATAACTGTTGGCTCGTTTAGAGTTACGGGAGCCATAACCAGTCAAAACGAAGATCTCTGTGAGTTCTACGCCTATGACCGCTTTAAGCCGTCACTGGTTAGTTTCATACCCAAAAAATCTAATACGAACCTCAATCGGGCCTTGGACGTTTTTTACCGTTCGTTCATTCGTCACGTGGATTTTTCTGCAAAACGAGATCCCCGTGGCTGGTCTATGATTTACCATCGCCGGAGAGTGGTGACCTATGGGACCGCTTCGTTTCAAATTCATGCATCCATTTCTAAAAGTCGTACGGCACTTTTTCGGCATTTTGGGCGGATGTTGCACCTTGCACCGTAGATGTTGCACCCAGTGGATATTGATTCTTCGGAAGGCCATAACTGTTGGCTCGTTTAGAGTTACGGGAGCCATAACCAGTCAAAACGAAGATCTCTGTGAGTTCTACGGCTATGACCGCTTTAAGCCGTCACTGGTTAGTTTCATACCCAAAAAATCTTCTACGAAACTCAATCGGGCCTTGGACGTTTTTTACCGTTCGTTCATTCGTCACGTGGATTTTTTCTACAAAACGGGATTCCCGTGGATGGTCTACGATTTACCATCGCCGGAGAGTGGTGCCCCATGGTACCGCTCCGTTTCAAATCCATGCATCCATTTCTAAAAGTCATACGGCACTTTTTCGGCATTTTGGACGGATGTTGCACCTTGCACCGTAGATGTTGCACCCAGTGGATATTGATTCTTCGGAAGGCCATAACTGTTGGCTCGTTTAGAGTTACGGGAGCCATAACCAGTCAAAATGAAGACCTCTTTGGGTTCTACGGCTATGACCGCTTTAGGCCGTCATTGGTTAGTTTCATACCCAAAAAATCTTATCTGAAACTCAATCGGGCCTTGGACGTTTTGTACCGTTCGTTCATTCGTCACGTGGATTTTTTCTGCAAAACGGGATCCCCGTGGCTGGTCTACGATTTACCATCACCGGAGAGTGGTGCCCCATGGAACCGCTCCGTTTCAACTCCATGCATCCATTTCTAAATGTCGTAAGGCACTTTTTCGGCATTTTGGACGGATGTTGCACCTTGCACCGTAGATGTTGCATCCTGTGGATATTGATTCTTCCGTAGGCCATAACTGTTGGCTCGTTTAGAGTTACGGGAGCCATAACCAGTCAAAATGAAGATCTCTGTGAGTTCTACGGCTATGACCGCTTTAAGCCGTCACTGGTTAGTTTCATACCCAAAAAATCTTATCCGAAACTCAATCGGGACTTGGACGTTTTTTACCGTTCGTTCATTCGTCACGTGGATTTTTTCTGCAAAATGGGATCCCCGTCGCTGGTCTACGATTTACCATCGCCGAAGAGTGGTGCCCCATGGTACCGCTCCGTTTCAAATCCATGCTTCCATTTCTAAAAGTCGTACGATACTTTCTCCGCATTTTGGACGGATGTTGCACCTTGCACCCTAGATGTTGCACCCTGTGGATATTGATTCTTCGGAAGGCCATAACTATTGGCTCGTTTAGAGTTACGGAAGCCATAACCAGTCAAAACGAAGATCTCTATGTGTTCCACGGCTATGACCGCTTTAAGCCGTCACTGGTCAGTTTCATACCCAAAAAAATCTTATCCGAAACTCAATCGGGCCTTGGATGTTTTTTACCGTTCGTTCATTCGTCACGTGGATTTTTTTTGCAAAACTGGATCCCCTTGGCTGGTCTATGATTTACCATCCCCGGAGAGTGGTGCCCCATGGTACCGCTCCATTTCAAATCCATGCATCCATTTCTAAAAGTCGTACGGCACTTTTTGGCATTTTGGACGGATGTTGCACCTTGCACCGTAGATGTTTCACCATGTGGATATTGATTCTCTGGAATGCCATAACTGTTGGCTCGTTTAGAGTTACGGTAGCCATAACTAGTCAAAACAAATATCTCTGTGAGTTCTACGGCTATGACCGCTTTAAGTCGTCACTGGTTAGTTTCATACCCAAAAAATTTTATTCGAACCTCAATCGGGCCTTGGACGTTTTTTACCGTTCGTTCATTCGTCACATGGAATTTTTCTGCAAAACGGGATCCTTGTGGTTGGTCTATGATTTACCATCACCGGAGAGTCGTGCCCTATGGTACCGCTCCGTTTCAAATCCATGCATCCATTTCTAAAAGTTGCACGGCACTTTTTCGGTATTTTGGATGGATGTTGCACCTTGCACCGTAGATGTTGCACCCTGTGGATATTGATTCTTCGAAAGGCCATAACTGTTGGCTCATTTAGAGTAACGGGAGCCATAACCAGTCAAAATGAAGATCTCTGTGAGTTCTATGGCTATGACCGCTTTAGGCCGTCACTGGTTAGTTTCATACCCAAAAAATCTTATCCGAACCTCAATCGGGCTTTGGATGTTTTTTACCGTTCCTTCATTCGTCACGTGGATTTTTTCTACAAAACGGGATCCCCGTGGCTGGTCTATGATTTATCATCGCCGGAGAGTGGTGCCCCATGGTACCGCTCCGTTTCAAATCCATGCATCCATTTATAAAAGTCGTACGGTACTTTTTCGGCATTTTGGACGGATGTTGCATCATGCACCGTAGATGTTGCACCCTGTGGATATTGATTGTTGGGAAGGCCATAACCGTTGGCACGTTTAGAGTTACGGGAGCCATAACTAGTCAAAACAAAGATCTCTGTTAGTTCTATGGCATGACCGCTTTAACCCGTCACTGGTTAGTTTCATACCCAAAAAATCTTATCCGAACCTCAATAGGGCCTTGGATGTTTTTTACCGTTCGTTTATTCGTCACGTGGATTTTTTCTGCAAAACGGGATCCCTATGGCTGGTCTATGATTTACCATCGCCGGAGAGTGGTGCCCCATGAGACCGCTCCATTTCAAATCCATGCATCCATTTCTAAAAGTCGTACGGCACTTTTTCGACATTTTGAACGGATGTTGCACCTTGCACCGTAGATGTTGCACCCTATGGATATTGATTCTTTAGAAGGCCATAACTATTGGCTCGTTTAGAGTTACGGAAGCCATAACCAGTCCAAACGAAGATCTCTGTGAGTTCTACGGCTATGACTGCTTTAAGCCGTCACTGGTTAGTTTCATAACCAAAAAATCTTATCCAAAACTCAATTGGGCCTTGGATGTTTTTTACCGTTCGTTCATTCATCACGTGAATTTTTTCTACAAAACGGGATCCCCGTGGCTGGTCTACGATTTACCATCGCCGGAGAGTGGTGCCCCATGCTACTGCTCCATTTCAAATCCATGCATCCATTTCTAAAGTCGTACGGCACTTTTTCGGCATTTTGGACGGATGTTGCACCTTGCACCGTAGATGTTGCACCCTGTGGATATTGATTCTTCGGAAGGCCATAACTTTTGGCTCGTTTAGAGTTACGGGAGCCGTAACCAGTCAAAACGAAGATCTTTGTGAGTTCTATGCCTATGACCGCTTTAAGCCTAGTTTCATACCCAGAAAATCTTATCCGAACCTCAATTGGGCCTTGGACGTTTTTTACCGTTTGTTCATTCGTCACGTGGATTTTTCTGCAAAATGGGATCCCCGTGGCTGGTCTATGGTTTACCATCGCCGGAGAGTGGTGAACCGTGGGAGCGCTCCGTTTCAAATCCATGCATCCATTTCTAAAAGTCGTACGGCACTTTATCGGCATTTTGGATGGATGTTGCACCTTGCACCGTAGATGTTGCACCCTGTGGATATTGATTCTTCAGAAGGCCATAACTGTTGGCTCGTTTAGAGTTACGGGAGCCATAACTAGTCAAAATGAAGATCTCTGTGAGTTCTATGGCTATGACCGCTTTAAGCCGTCATTGGTTAGTTTCATACACAAAAAATCTTATCCGAAACTCAATCGGTCCTTGGACGGTTTTTACCGTTCGTTCATTCGTCACGTGGATTTTTTCTACAAAACGGGATCCCCGTGGCTGGTCTATGATTTATCATCGCCGGAGAGTGGTGCCCCATGGTACCGTTCCGTTTCAAATCCATGCATCCATTTATAAAAGTCGTACGGTACTTTTTCGGCATTTTGGACGGATGTTGCATCATGCACCGTAGATGTTGCACCCTGTGGATATTGATTGTTGGGAAGGCCATAACCGTTGGCACGTTTAGAGTTACGGGAGCCATAACTAGTCAAAACAAAGATCTCTGTTAGTTCTACGGCATGACCGCTTTAACCCGTCACTGGTTAGTTTCATACCCATAAAATCTTATCCGAACCTCAATAGGGCCTTGGATGTTTTTTACCGTTCGTTTATTCGTCACGTGGATTTTTTCTGCAAAACGGGATCCCTATGGCTGGTCTATGATTTACCATCGCCGGAGAGTGGTTCCCCATGGTACCGCTCCGTTTCAAATCCATGCATCCATTTCTAAAAGTTGTACGACATTTTTTCGGCATTTTGGACGGATGTTGCACCTTGCACCCTAGATGTTGCACACTGTGGATATTGATTCTTCGTAAGGCCATAACTGTTGGCTTGTTTAGAGTTACGGGAGCTATAACCAGTCAAAACTAAGATCTCTGTGAGTTCCACGGCTATGACCGCTTTAAACCGTCACTGGTTAGTTTCATACCCATAAAAATCTTATCCGAAACTCAATCGGGCCTTGGACGTTTTTTACCGTTCGTTCATTCGTCACGTGGATTTTTTCTGCAAAACGGGATCCCCTTGACTAGTCTATGATTTACCAACGCCGGAGAGTGGTGCCCCATGGTACCGCTCCGTTTCAAATCCATGCATCCATTTCTAAAAGTCGTACGGCACTTTTTCGGCATTTTGGACGGATGTTGCACCTTGCACCGTAGATGTTGCACCCTATGGAAATTGATTCTTTGGAATGCCATAACTGTTGGCACGTTTAGAGTTACGGGAGCTATAACCATTCAAAACAAAGATCTCTGTGAGTTCTACGGCTATGACCGCTTTAAGCCGTCACTGGTTAGTTTCATACCCAAAAAATCTTATTCGAACCTCAATCGGGCCTTGGACGTTTTTTACCGTTCGTTCATTCGTCACGTGGAATTTTTCTGCAAAACGGGATCCCCGTGGCTGGTCTATGATTTACCATCACCGGAGAGTCGTGCCCATGGTACCGCTCTGTTTCAAATCCATGCATCCATTTCAAAAAGTCGTACGTCACTTTTTCGGCATTTTGGACAGATGTTGCACCCTGTGGATATTGATTCTTCGGAAGGCCATAACTCTTGGCTCGTTTAGAGTTACGGGAGCCATAACCAGTCAAAATGAAGATCTCTGTGAGTTCTACGGCTATGACCGCTTTAGGCCGTCACTGGTTAGTTTCATACCCAAAAAATCTTATCTGAACCTCAATCGGGCCTTGGATGTTTTTTACCGTTCGTTCATTCATCACGTGGATTTTTTCTGCAAAACGGGATCCCCGTGGCTGGTCTTTGATTTATCATCACCGGAGAGTGGTGCCCCATGGTACCGCTCCATTTCAAATCCATGCATCCATTTCTAAAAGTCGTACGGCACTTTTTCGGCATTTTGGATGGATGTTGCATCATACACCATAGATGTTGCACCCTATGGATATTGATTCTTGGGAAGGCCATAACTGTTGGCTCATTTAGAGTTACGGGAGCCATAACTAGTCAAAACGAAGATCTCTGTTAGTTCTACGGCATGACCGCTTTAAGCCGTCACTAGTTAGTTTCATACCCAAAAAACCTTATCCGAACCTCTATAGGGCCTTGGACGTTTTTTTCCGTTCGTTCATTCGTCACTTGGATTTTTTCTGCAAAACGGGATCCCCGTGGCTGGTCTATGATTTACCATCGCCGAAGAGTGGTGCCCCATGAGAACGCTCCATTTCAAATCCATGCATCCATTTCTAAAAGTCGTACGACACTTTTTCGGCATTTTGGACGGATGTTGCACCTTGCACCGTAGATGTTGCACCCTATGGATATTGATTCTTCAGAAGGCCATAACTATTGGCTCGTTTAGAGTTACGGGAGCCATAACCAGTCAAAACGAAGATTTCTGTGAGTTCTACGGCTATGACCGCTTTAAGCCGTCACTGGTTAGTTTCATACCCAAAAAATCTTATCCGAAACTCAATCGGGCCTTGGACGTTTTTTACCGTTCGTTCATTCGTCACGTGAATATTTTCTGCAAAACGGGATCCCCGTGGCTGGTCTAGGATTTACCATCGCCGGAGAGTGGTAGCCCATGGTACCGCTCCATTTCAAATCCATGCATCCATTTCTAAAGTCGTACGGCACTTTTTCGGCATTTTGGATGGATGTTGCACCTTCCACCGTAGATGTTGCACCCTGTGGATATTGATTCTTCGGAAGGCCTTAACTTTTGGCTCGTTTAGAGTTACGGGAGCCATAACCAGTCAAAACGAAGATCTATGTGAGTTCTACGCCTTTGATCGCTTTAAGTCGACACTGGTTAGTTTCATACCCAAAAAATATTATCCGAACCTCAATCGGGCCTTGGACGTTTTTTATCGTTCGTTCATTCGTCACGTGGATTTTTCTGCAAAACGGGATCCCCGTGGTTGGTCTATGATATACCATCGCCGGAGAGTGGTGACCCTTGGGACCGCTCCGTTTTAAATCCATGCTTCCATTTCTAAAAGTCGTACGGCACTTTTTCGGCATTTTGGACGGATGTTGCACCTTGCACCGTAGATGTTGCACCCTGTGGATATTGATTCTTCGGAATGCCATAACTGTTGGCTCGTTTAGAGTTACAGGGGCCATAACAAGTCAAAATGCAGATCTCTGTGAGTTCTACGGCTATGACCGCTTTAATCCGTCATTGGTTAGTTTCATACCCAAAAAATCTTATCCGAAACTCAATCGGGCATTGGACGTTTTTTACCGTTCGTTCATTCGTCACGTGGATTTTTTCTGCAAAACGGGACCCCCGTGGCTGGTCTACGATTTACCATCACCGGAGAGTGGTGCCCCATGGTACCGCTCCGTTTCAAATCCATGCATCCAATTTTAAAAGTCGTATGGCACTTTTTTGGCATTTTGGACGGATGTTGCACCTTGTACCGTAGATGTTGCACCCTGTGGATATTGATTCTTCAGAAGGCCATAACTGTTGGCTCGTTTAGAGTTACGGGAGCCATAACCAGTCAAAACGAAGATCTCTGTGAGTTCTACGGCTATGACCGCTTTAAGCCGTCACTGGTTAGTTTCATACCCTAAATATCTTATTCGAACCTCAATCGGGCCTTGGACGTTTTTTACCGTTCGTTCATTCGTCAGGTGGATTTTTTCTACAAAACGGAATCCCCGTGGCTGGTATATGATTTACCATTGCCGGAGAGTTGTGCCCCATGGGATTGCTCCATTTCAACTCCATGCATCCATTTCTAAATGTCGTAAGGCACTTTTTCGGCATTTTGGACGGATGTTGCACCTTGCACCGTAGATGTTGCACCCTGTGGATATTGATTCTTCAAAAGGCCATAACTGTTGGTTCGTTTAGAGTTACGGGTGCCATAACCAGTCAAAACGAAGATCCCTATAAGTTCTACGGCTATGACCGCTTTAAGCCGTAACTGGTTAGTTTCATACCCAAAAAATCTTATCCGAATCTCAATCGGGCCTTGGACGTTTTTTAACGTTCGTTCATTCGTCACGTGGATTTTTTCTGCAAAACGGGATCCCCGTGGCTTGTCAACGATTTACCATCGCCGGAGAGTGGTGCCCCATGGTACCGCTCCGTTTCAAATCCATGCATCCATTTCTAAAAGTCGTACGGCACTTTTTCGGCATTTTGGACGGATGTTGCACCTTGCACCGTAGATGTTGCACCCTGTGGATATTGATTCTTCGGAAGGCCATATTTGTTGGCTAGTTTAGAGTTACGGGAGCCATAACCAGTAAAAACGAAGATCTCAGTGGGTTCTACAGCTATGACCGCTTTAGGTCGTCACTGGTTAGTTTCATACCCAAAAAATCTTATCCGAACCTCAATCGGGCCTTGACCGTTTTTTACAGTTCGTTTATTCGTCGCATGGATTTTTTCTGCAAAACGGGATCCCCGTGACTGGTCAATGATTTATCATCGCCAGAGAGTAGTGCCCTATGGTACCGCTCCGTTTAAAATCCATGCATCCATTTCTAAAAGTCGTACGACACTTTTTCGGCATTTTGGACAGATGTTGCACCTAACACCGTAGATGTTGCACCCTATGGATATTGATTCTTGGGAAGGCCATAACTGTTGGCTCATTTAGAGTTACGGGAGCCATAACTAGTCAAAATGAAGATCTCTGTGAGTTCTACGGCTATGACCGCTTTAAGCCGTCACTGGTTAGTTTCACACCCAAAAAATCTTATCCGAACCTCAATCGGGCCTTGGACGTTTTTTACCATTCGTTCATTCGTCACGTGGATTTTTTCTGCAAAACGGGATCCTCGTGGCTGGTCTACGATTTACCATCGCCGGAGAGTGGTGCCCCATGGCACCGCTCCGTTTCAAATCCAAGCTCCATTTCTAAAGTCGTACGACACTTTTTCTGCATTTTGGACGGATGTTGCACCTGCACCGTAGATGTTGCACCCTGTGTATATTGATTCTTCGGAAGGCCATAACTGTTGGCTCGTTTAGAGTTACGGGAGCCATAACTAGTCAAAACGAAGATCTCTGTGAGTTCTACGCCTATGACCCCTTTAAGCCGTCACTGGTTAGTTTCATACCCAAAAAATCTAATCCGAACCTCAATCGGGCCTTGGACGTTTTTTACCGTTCGTTCATTCGTCACGTGGATTTTTCTGCAAAACGAGATCCCCGTGGCTGGTCTATGATTTACCATCGCCAGAGAGTGGTGACCTATGGGACCGCTCCGTTTCAAATTCATGCATCCATTTCTAAAAGTCGTACGACACTTTTTCGGCATTTTGGACGGATGTTGCACCTTGCACCGTAGATGTTGCACCCAGTGGATATTGATTCTTCGGAATGCCATAACTGTTGGCTCGTTTAGAGTTACGGGAGCCATAACCAGTCAAAACGAAGATCTCTGTGAGTTCTACGGCTATGACCGCTTTAAGCCGTCACTGGTTAGTTTCATACCCAAAAAATCTTCTCCGAAACTCAATCGGGCCTTGGACGTTTTTTACCGTTCGTTCATTCGTCACGTGGATTTTTTCTACAAAACGGGATCCCCGTGGATGGTCTACGATTTACCATCGCCGGAGAGTGGTGCCCCATGGTACCGCTTCGTTTCAAATCCATGCATCCATTTCTAAAAGTCATAAGGCACTTTTTCGGCATTTTGGACGGATGTTGCACCTTGCACCGTAGATGTTGCACCCTGTGGATATTGATTCTTCGGAAGGCCATAACTGTTGGCTCGTTTAGAGTTACGGGAGCCATAACCAGTCAAAACGAAGATCTCTGTGAGTTCTACGGCTATGACCGCTTTAAGCCGTCACTGGTTAGTTTCATACCCAAAAAATCTTATCCGAAACTCAATCGGGACTTGGACGTTTTTTACCGTTCGTTCATTCGTCACGTGGATTTTTTCTGCAAAACGGGATCCCCGTGGTTGGTCTATGATATACCATCGCCGGAGAGTGGTGACCCTTGGGACCGCTCCGTTTCAAATCCATGCTTCCATTTCTAAAAGTCGTACGACACTTTTTCGGCATTTTGGACGGATGTTGCACCTTGCACCGTAGATGTTGAATCCTGTGGATATTGATTCTTCGGAATGCCATAACTGTTGGCTCGTTTAGAGTTACAGGGGCCATAACAAGTCAAAATGCAGATCTCTGCGAGTTCTACGGCTATGACCGCTTTAATCCGTCACTGGTTAGTTTCATACCCAAAAAATCTTATCCGAAACTCAATCGGGCATTGGACGTTTTTTACCATTCGTTCATTCGTCACGTGGATTTTTTCTGCAAAACGGGACCCCCGTGGCTGGTCTACGATTTACCATCACCAGAGAGTGGTGCCCCATGGTACCGCTCCGTTTCAAATCCATGCATCCATTTCTAAAAGTCGTACGGCACTTTTTCGGCATTTTGGACGGATGTTGCACCTTGCACCGTAGATGTTGTACCCTGTGGATATTGATTCTTTGAAAGGCCATAACTGTTAGCTTGTTTAGAGTTACGGGAGCCATAACCAGTCAAAACGAAGATCTCTGTGAGTTCTACGGCTATGACCGGTTTAAGCCGTCACTGGTTAGTTTCATACCCAAAAAATCTTATCCGAACCTCAATCGCGCCTTGGACGTTTTTTACCGTTCGTTCATTCGTCACGTCGATTTTTTCTGCAAAACGGGATCCCCATGACTGGTCTATGATTTACCATCGCCGTAGAGTGGTGCCCTATGGGACCGCTCCGTTTCAACTCCATGCATCCATTTCTAAATGTCGTAAGGCACTTTTTCGGGATTTTGGACGGATGTTGCACCTTGCACCGTAGATGTTGCACCCTGTGGATATTGATTCTTCAGAAGACCATAACTGTTGGCTCGTTTAGAGTTACGGGTGCCATAACCAGTCAAAACGAAGATCTCTGTGAGTTCTACAGCTATGACCGCTTTAAGCTGTCACTGGTTAGTTTCATACCCAAAAAATCTTATCCGAAACTCAATCGGGCCTTGGACGTTTTTTACCGTTCGTTCATTCGTCACTTGGATTTTTTCTGCAAAACGGGATCCCCGTGGCTGGTCTATGATTTATCATCGCCGGAGAGTAGTGCCCCATGGTACCGCTCCGTTTCAAATCCATGCATCCATTTCTAAAAGTCGTACGACACTTTTTCGGCATTTTGGACAAATGTTGCGCCTTACACCGTAGATGTTGCACCCTGTGGATATTGATTCTTGGAAAGGCCATAACTATTGGCTCATTTAGAGTTACGGGAGCCATAACTAGTCAAAATGAAGATCTCTATGAGTTCTACGGCTATGACCGCTTTAAGCCGTCACTGGTTAGTTTCACACCCAAAAAATCTTATTCGAACCTCAATCGGGCCTTGGACGTTTTTTACCGTTCGTTCGTTCGTCACGTGGATTTTTTCTGCAAAACGGGATCCCCGTGGCTGGTCTACGATTTACCATCGCCGGAGAGTGGTTCCCCATGGTACCGCTCCGTTTCAAATCCAAGCATCCATTTCTAAAGTTGTACGGCACTTTTTCGGCATTTTGGACGGATGTTGCACCTTGCACCGTAGATGTTGCACCTTGTGGATATTGATTCTTCGGAAGGCCATAACTGTTGGCTGGTTTAGAGTTACGGGAGCCATAACCAGTCAAAACGAAGATCTCCGTGAGTTCTACGCCTATGACCGCTTTAAGCCGTCACTGGTTAGTTTTATACCCAAAAAATCTTATCCGAACCTCAATCGGGCCTTGGACGTTTTTTACCGTTCGTTCATTCGTCACGTGGATTTTTCTGCAAAACGAGATCCCCGTGTTTGGTCTATGATATACCATCGCCGGAGAGTGGTGACCCTTGGGACCGCTCCGTTTCAAATCCATGCATCCATTTCTAAAAGTCGTACGGCACTTTTTCGGCATTTTGGACGGATGTTGCACCTTGCACCGTAGATGTTGCACCCTGTGGATATTGATTCTTCGGAAGGCCATAACTGTTGGCTCGTTTAGAGTTACGGGGGCCATAACAAGTCAAAACGAAGATCTCTGTGAGTTCTACGGCTATGACCACTTTAAGCCGTCACTGGTTAGTTTCATACCCAAAAAATCTTATCCGAAACTCAATCGGGCCTTGGACGTTTTTTACCGTTCGTTCATTCGTCACGTGGATTTTTTCTGCAAAACGGGATCCCCGTGGCTAGTCTACGATTTACCATCACCGGAGAGTGGTGCCCTATGGTACCGCTCCGTTTCAAATCCATGCATCCATTTCTAAAAGTCGTACGGCAATTTTTCGGCATTTTGGACGGATGTTGCACATTGCACCGTAGATGATGCACCCTGTGGATATTGATTCTTCGAAAGGCCATAACTGTTAGCTCGTTTAGAGTTACGGGAGCCATAACCAGTCAAAACGAAGATCTCTGTGAGTTCTACGGCTATGACCGCTTTAAGCCGTCACTAATTAGTTTCATACCCAAAAAATCTTATCCGAACCTCAATCGGGCCTTGGACGTTTTTTACCGTTCGTTCATTCGTCGCCTGTATTTTTTCTGCAAAACGGGATACCCGTGGCCGGTCTATAATTTACCATCGCCGGAGAGTGGTTACCCATGGGACCGCTACGTTTCAAATCCATGCATCCATTTCTAAATGTCGTACGGCACTTTTTCGGCATTTTGGACGGATGTTGCACCTTGCACCGTAGACGTTGCACCCTGTGGATATTGACACTCCGGAAGGCCATAACTATTGGCTCGTTTAGAGTTACGGGAGCCATAACCAGTCAAAACGAAGATCTCTGTGAGTTCCACGGCTATGACCGCTTTAAGCCGTCACTGGTTAGTTTCATACCCAAAAAATCTTATCCGAAACTCAATCGGGCCTTGGACGTTTTTTACCGTTCGTTCATTCGTCACGTGGATTTTTTCTGCAAAACAGGATCCCCATGGCTGGTCTACGATTTACCATCGCCGGAGAGTGGTGCCCCATGGTACCACTCCATTTCAAATTCATGCATCCATTTTCAAAAGTCGTACGACACTTTTTCGGCATTTTGGACGGATGTTGCACCTTGCAGCGTAGATATTGCACCCTGTGGATATTGATTCTTCGGAAGGCCATAACTGTTGGCTCATTTAGAGTTACGGGAGCCACAACTAGTCAAAATGAAGATTTCTGTGAGTTCTACGGCTATGACCGCTTTAAGCCGTCACTGGTTAGTTTAATACCCAAAAAATCTTATCTGAACCTCAATTGGGCCTTGAACGTTTTTTACCGTTCTTTTATTTGTCACGTGGATTTTTTCTGCAAAACGGGATCCCCGTGGCTGGTCTATGATTTATCATCGCCGGAGAGTGGTGCCCCATGGTACCGCTCCGTTTCAAATCCATGCAACCATTTCTAAAAGTCGTACGTCACTTTTTCGGCATTTTGGACTGATGTTGCACCTTACACCAAAGATGTTGCACCCTGTGGATATTGATTCTTGGGAAGGCCATAAATGTTGGCTCATTTAGAGTTACGGGAGCCATAACCAGTCAAAAGGAAGATATCTGTGAGTTCTACGGCTATGACCGCTTTAAGCCGTCACTGGTTAGTTTCATACCCAAAAAATCTTATCTGAAACTCTATCGTGCCTTGGACGTTTTGTACCGTTCGTTCATTCGTCACGTGGATTTTTTCTGCAAAACGGGATCCCCGTGGCTGGTCTATGATTTACCATCGCCGTAGAGTGGTGCCCTATGGGATCGCTTCATTTCAATTCCATGCATCCATTTCTAAATGTCGTACGACACTTTTTCGGCATTTTGGACGGATGTTGCACCTTGCACCGTAGATGTTGCACCCTGTGGATATTGATTCTTCGGAAGGCCATAACTGTTGGCACGTTTAGAGTTACGGGAGCCATAACTAGTCAAAACGAAGATCTCAAAGGGTTCTACGGCTATGACCGCTTTAGGCTGTCATTGGTTAGTTTCATACCCAAAAAATCTTATCCGAACCTCAATCGGGCCTTGAACGTTTTTTACCGTTCGTTTATTCGTCACGTGGATTTTTTCTACAAAACGGGATCCCCATGGCTGGTCTATGATTTATCATCGCCGGAGAGTAGTGCCCCATGGTACCGTTCCGTTTCAAATCCATGCATCCATTTCTAAAAGTCGTACGACACTTTTTCGGCATTTTGGACAGATGTTGCACCTTACACCGTAGATGTTGCACCCTGTGGATATTGATTCTTGGGAAGGCCATAACTGTTGGCTCATTTAGAGTTACGGGAGCCATAACTAGTCAAAATGAAGATCTCTGTGAGTTCTACGGCTATGACCGCTTTAAGCCGTCACTGGTTAGTTTCACACCCAAAAAATCTTATTCGAACCTCAATCGGGCCTTGGACGTTTTTTACCGTTCGTTCATTCGTCACGTGGATTTTTTCTGCAAAACGGAATCCCCGTGGCTGGTCTACGATTTATCATCGCCAGAGAGTGGTGCCCCATTGTACCGCTCCATTTCAAATCCAAGCATCCTTTTCTAAAGTCGTACGGCACTTTTTCGGCATTTTGGACGGATGTTGCACCTTGCACCGTAGATGTTGCACCCTATGGATATTGATTCTTCGGAAGGCCATAACTGTTGGCTTGTTTAGAGTTACGGGAGCCATAACCAGTCATAATGAAGATCTCTGTGAGTTCTACGCCTATGATCGCTTTAAGCCGTCACTGGTTAGTTTCATACCCAAAAAATCTTATCCGAACCTCAATCGGGCCTTGGACGTTTTTTATCGTTCGTTCATTCGTCACGTGGTTTTTTCTGCAAAACGGGATCCCCGTGGCTGGTCTATGATTTACCATCGTCGGAGAGTGGTGACCCATGGGACCGCTCCGTTTCAAATCCATGCATCCATTTCTAAAAGTGGTACGGCACTTTTTCGGCATTTTGGACGAATGTTGCACCTTGCACCGTAGATGTTGCACCCTGTCGATATTGATTCTTCGGAAGGCCATAACTGTTCGCTCGTTTAGAGTTACGGGAGCCATAACCAGTCAAAACGAAGATCTCTGTGAGTTCTACGGCTTTGACCGCTTTAAGCCGTCACTGGTTAGTTTCATACCCAAAAAATCTTATCCGAACCTCAATCGGGCCTTGGACGTTTTTTACCGTTCGTTCATTCGTCACGTGGATTTTTCTGCAAAACGGGATCCCGTGGCTGGTCTATGATTTACCATCGTCGGAGAGTGGTGACCCATGGGACCGCTCCGTTTCAAATCCATGCATCAATTTCTAAAATTCGTACGGCACTTTTTCAGCATTTTGGACGGATGTTGCACCTTGCACCGTAGATGTTGCACCCAGTGGATATTGATTTTTCAAAAGGCCATAACTGTTGGCTCGTTTAGAGTTACGGGAGCCATAACCAGTCAAAACGAAGATCTCTGTGAGTTCTACGGCTATGACCGCTTTAAGCCGTCACTGGTTAGTTTCATACCCAAAAAATCTTATCTGAAACTCTATCGTGCCTTGGACGTTTTGTACCGTTCGTTCATTCATCACGTGGATTTTTTCTGCAAAACGGGATCCCCGTGGCTGGTCTACAATTTACCATCGCCGGAGAGTGGTGCCCCATGGTACCGCTCCATTTCAAATCCATGCATCCATTTCTAAAAGTCGTACAGCACTTTTTCGGCATTTTGGACGGATGTTGCACCTTGCACCGTATATGTTGCATCCTGTGGATATTGATTCTTCGGAAGGCCATAATTGTTGGCTCGTTTAGAGTTACGAGAACCATAACCAGTCAAAACGAAGATCACTGTGAGTTCTACGGCTATGATCGCTTTAAGCCGTCACTGGTTAGTTTCAAACCCAAAAAATCTTATCCGTAACTCAATCGGCCCTTGGACGTTTTTTACCGTTCATTTATTCGTCTCGTGGATTTTTTCTAAAAAACGGGATCCCCGTGGCTGGTCTACTATTTACTATCGCAGGAGAGTGGTGCCCCATGGTACCGCTCCGTTTCAAATCCATGCATCCATTTCTAAAAGTCGTACTGCACTTTTACGGCATTTTGGACGGATGTTTTACCTTGCACCCTAGATCTTGCACCCTGTGGATATTAATTCTTCGGAAGGCCATAACTGTTTGCTCGTTTAGAGTTACGGGAGCCATAACCAGTCAAAACGAACATCTCTGTGAGTTCTACACCTATGACTGCTTTAAGCCGTCACTGGTTAGTTTCATACCCAAAAAAATCTTATCTGAAACCCAATCGGGCCTTGGACGTTTTTTACCGTTCGTTCATTCGTCACATAGATTTTTTCTACAAAACGGGATCCCTATGGTTGGTCTATAATTTACCATCACCGAAGAGTCGTGCCCCATGGTACCGCTCCGTTTGAAATCCATGCATCAATTTCTAAAAGTCGTACGGCACATTTTCGGCATTTTGGACGGATGTTGCACCTAGCACAGTAGATGTTACGCCCTGTGGATATTGATTCTTTGGAATTCCATAACTATTAGCTCGTTTAGAGTTACGGGAGCCATATCCAGTCAAAACGAAGATCTTTGTGAGTTCTACGGCTATGACCGCTTTAAGGCGTCAGTTGTTAGTTTCATACCCAAAATATCTTATCCGAACCTCAATCGGGCTTTGTACGTTTTTTACCGTTCGTTCATTCGTCACGTGGATTTTTTCTACAAAACGGGATCCCCGTGGCTAGTCTATGATTTATCATCGCCGGAGGGTAGTGCCTCATGGTACCGCTCCGTTTCAAATCCATGCATCCATTTCTAAAAGTCGTACGACACTTTTTCGGCATTTTGGACAGATGTTGCACCTTACACCGTAGATGTTGCACCCTGTGGATATTGATTCTTGGGAAGGCCATAAATGTTGGCTCATTGAGAGTTACGGGAGCCATAACTAGTCAAAATGAAGATCTCCGTGAGTTCTACGGCTATGACCGCTTTAAGCCGTCACTGGTTAGTTTCACACCCAAAAAATCTTATCTGAACCTCAATTGGGCCTTGGACGTTTTTTACCGTTCGTTCGTCACGTGGATTTTTTCTGCAAAACGGGATCCCCGTGGCTGGTCTACGATTTACAATCGCCGGAGAGTGGTGCCCCAAGGTACCGCTCCATTTCAAATCCATGCATCCATTTCTAAAAGTCGTACGGCACTTTTTCGGCATTTTGGACGGATGTTGCACCTTGCACCGTAGATGTTGCACCCTGTGGATATTGATTCTTCGAAAGGCCATAACTGTTGGCTCGTTTAGAGTTACGGGAGCCATAACCAGTCAAAACGAAGATCTCTGTGAGTTCTACGGCTATGACCGCTTTAAGCCATCACTGGTTAGTTTCATACCCAAAAATCTTATCCGAACCTCAATCGGGCCTTGAACGTTTTTTACCGTTCGTTCATTCGTCACGTGGATTTTTCTGCAAAACGAGATCCCCGTGGCTGGTCTATGATATACCATCGCCGGAGAGTGGTGACCCATGGGACCGCTCCGTTTCAAATCCATGCATCCATTTCTAAAAGTCGTACGGCACCTTTTCGGCATTTTGGACGGATGTTGCACCTTGCATCGTAGATGTTGCACCCTGTGGATATTGATTCTTCGGAAGGCCATAACTGTTGGCTCGTTTAGAGTTACGGGAGCCATAACCAATCAAAACGAAGATCTCTATGAGTTCTACGGCTTTGACTGCTTTAAGCCGTCATTGGTTAGTTTCATACCCAAAAAATCTTATCCGAAACTCAATCGGGCCTTGGACGTTTTTTATCGTACGTTCATTCGTCACATGGATTTTTTCTGCAAAACAGAATCCCCGTGGCTGGTCTACGATTTACCATCGCCGAAGAGTGGTGCCCCAAGGTACCACTCCATTTCAAATCCATGCATCCATTTCTAAAAGTCGTACGGCACTTTTTCGGCATTTTGGACGGATGTTGCACCTTGCACCGTAGATGTTGCACCCTGTGGATATTGATTCTTCGAAAGGCCATAACTGTTGGCTCGTTTAGAGTTACGGGAGCCATAACCAGTAAAAACGAAGATCTTTGTGAGTTCTATGGCTATGACTGCTTTAAACCGTCACTGGTTAGTTTCATACCTAAAAAATCTTATCCGAACCTCAATCGGGCCTTGGACGTTTTTTACCGTTCGTTCATTCGTCACGTGGATTTTTTCTGCAAAACAGGATCCCCGTGGCTGGTCTATGATTTACCATCGCCGGAGAGTGGTGCCCCATGGGACCGCTTCGTTTCAACTCCATGCATCCATTTCTAAATGTCGGAAGGCACTTTTTCGGTATTTTGGATGGATGTTGCACCTTGCACCGTAGATGTTGCACCCTGTGGATATTGATTCTTCCGAAGGCCATAACTGTTGGCTCGTTTAGAGTTACGGGAGCCATAACCAGTCAAAACGAAGATCTTTGTGAGTTCTACGGCTTTGACTACTTTAAGCCGTCACTGGTTAGTTTCATACCCAAAAAATCTTATCCGAAACTCAATCGGGCCTTGGTTGTTTTTTACCGTTCGTTTATTCGTCACATGGATTTTTTCTGCAAAACGGTATCCCCGTGACTGGTCTATGATTTACCATCGCCGGAGAGTGGTGCCCCATGGTACCTCTCCGTTTCAAATCCATGCATCCATTTCAAAAAGTCGTACGGCACTTTTTCGGCATTTTGGACGGATGTTGCACCTTGCACCGTAGATGTTGCACCCTGTGGATATTGATTCTTCGGAAGGCCATAACTGTTGGCTCGTTTAGAGTTACGCGAGCCATAACCAGTCAAAACGAAGATCTCAGTTGGTTCTACGGCTATGACCACTTTAGGCCGTCACTGGATAGTTTTATACCCAAAAAATCTTATCCGAACCTCAATCAGGCCTTGAACGTTTTTTACCGTTCGTTTATTCGTCACGTGGATTTTTTCTGCAAAACGGGATCCCCGTGGCTGGTCTATGATTTATCATCGCCGGAGAGTGGTTCCCCATGGTACCGCTCCGTTTCAAATCCATGCATCCATTTCTAAAAACCGTACGGCACTTTTTCGGCATTTTGGACAGATGTTGCACCTTACACCGTAGATGTTGCAGCATGTGGATATTGATTCTTGGGAAGGCCATAACTGTTGGCTCATTTAGAGTTACGGGAGCCATAACTAGTCAAAATGAAGATCTGTGTGAGTTCTACGGCTATTACCGCTTTAAGCCATCATTGGTTAGTTTCATACCCAAAAAATCTTATCCGAACCTCAATCGGGCCTTGGACGTTTTTTACCGTTCGTTCATTCGTCACGTGGATTTTTTCTGCAAAACGGGATCCCCGTGGCTGGTCTATGATTTACCATCGCCGTAGAGTGGTGCCCTATGGGACCGCTCTGTTTCAACTCCATGCATCCATTTCTAAATGTCGTAAGGCACTTTTTCGGCATTTTGGACGGATGTTGCACCTTGCACCGTAGATGTTGCACCCTGTGGATATTGATTCTTCAAAAGGCCATAACTGTTGGCTCGTTTAGAGTTACGGGTGCCATAACCAGTCAAAACAAAGATCTCTGTGAGTTCTACAGCTATGACCGCTTTAATCCGTCACTGGTTAGTTTCATACCCAAAAAATCTTATCCGAACCTCAATCGGGCCTTGAACGTTTTTTACCGTTCGTTCATTCGTCACGTGGATTTTTTCTGCAAAACGGGATCCCCATGGCTGGTCTATGATTTACCATCGCCGTAGAGTGGTGCCCTATGGGACCGCTCTGTTTCAACTCCATGCATCCATTTCTAAATGTCGTAAGGCACTTTTTCGGCATTTTGGACGGATGTTGCACCTTGCACCGTAGATGTTGCACCCTGTGGATATTGATTCTTCAAAAGGCCATAACTGTTGGCTCGTTTAGAGTTACGGGTGCCATAACCAATCAAAACAAAGATCTCTGTGAGTTCTACGGCTATGACCACTTTAAGCCGTCACTGGTTAGTTTCATACCCAAAAAATCTTATCCGAAACTCAATCGGGCCTTGGACGTTTTTTACCGTTCGTTCATTCGTCACGTGGATTTTTCTGCAAAACGGGATCCCCGTGGCTTGTCTACGATTTACCATCGCCGGAGAGTGGTGCCCCATGGTACCGCTCCGTTTCAAATCCATGCATCCATTTCTAAAAGTCGTACGACACTTTTTCGGCATTTTGGATGGATGTTGCACCTTTCACCGTAGATGTTTCACCCTGTAGATATTGATTCTTCGGAAGGCCATAACTGTTGGCTCGTTTAGAGTTACGGGAGCCATAACCAGTCAAAACGAAGATCTCAGTGGGTTCTACGGCTATGACCGCTTTAGGCTGTCACTGGTTAGTTTCATACCCAAAAAATCTTATCCGAACCTCTATCGGGCCTTGAACGTTTTTTACCGTTCGTTTAATCGTCACGTGGATTTTTTCTACAAAACGGGATCCCCGTGGCTGGTCTATGATTTATCATCGCCGGAGAGTAGTGCCCCATGGTACCGCTCCGTTTCAAATCCATGCATCCATTTCTAAAATTCGTACGACACTTTTTCGGCATTTTGGACAGATGTTGCACCTTACACCGTAGATGTTGCACCCTGTGGATATTGATTCTTGGAAAGGCCATAACTGTTGGCTCATTTAGAGTTACGGGAGTTATAACTAGTCAAAATAAAGATCTCTGTGAGTTCTACGGCTATGACCACTTTAAGCCGTCACTGGTTAGTTTCACACCCAAAAAATCTTATTCGAACCTCAATCGGGCCTTGGACGTTTTTTACCGTTCGTTCATTCGTCACGTGGATTTTTTCTGCAAAACGGGATCCCCGTGGCTTGTCTACGATTTACCATCGCCGGAGAGTGGTGCCCCATGGTACCGCTCCGTTTCAAATCCAAGCATCCATTTCTAAAGTCGTACGGCACTTTTTCGGCATTTTGGATGGATGTTGCACCTTGCACCGTAGATGTTGCACCCTGTCGATATTGATTCTTCGGAAGGCCATAACTGTTGGCTCGTTTAGAGTTACGGGAGCCATAACCAGTCAAAATGAAGATCTCTGTGAGTTCTACGCCTATGATCGCTTTAAGCCGTCACTGGTTAGTTTCATACCCAAAAAATCTTATCCGAACGTCAATCGGGCCTTGGACGTTTTTTACCGTTCGTTCATTCGTCACGTGGATTTTTCTGCAAAACGGGATCCCCGGGGCTGGTCTATTATTTATGATCGTCGGAGAGTGGTTACCCATGGGACCGCTACGTTTCAAATCCATGCATCCTTTTCTAAAAGTCGTACGGCACTTTTTCGGCATTTTGGACGGATGTTGCACCTTGCACCGTAGATGTTGCACCCTATGGATATTGACTCTTCGGAAGGCCATAAGTGTTGGCTCATTTAGAGTTACGGGAGCCATAACCAGCCAAAATGAAGATCTTTGTGAGTTCTACGATTATGACCGCATTAAGCCGTCACTGGTTAGTTTCATACCCAAAAAATCTTATCCGAACCTCAATCGGGCCTTGGACGTTTTTTACCGTTCGTTCATTCGTCACGTGGATTTTTTCTGCAAAACGGGATCCCCGTGGCTGGTCTATGATTTTCCATCGCCGTAGAGTGGTGCCCCATAGGACCGCGCTGTTTCAAATCCATGCATCCATTTCTAAAAGTCGTACGGTACTTTTTTGACATTTTGGACGAATGTTGCACCTTGCACCGTAGATGTTGCACCCTGTGGATATTGATTTTTCAGAAGGCCATAACTGTTGGCTCGTTTAGAGTTACGGGAGCCATAACCAGTCAAAACGAAGATCTCTATGAGTTCTACGGCTTTGACCACTTTAAGCCGTCACTGGTTAGTTTCATACCCAAAAAATCTTATCCGAAACTCAATCGGGCCTTGGACGTTTTGTACCGTTCGTTCATTCGTCATGTGGATATTTTCTGCAAAACGAGATCCCCGTGGCTGGTCTACGATTTACCATCGCCGGAGAGTGGTGCCCCATGGTACCGCTCCATTTCAAATCCATGCATCCATTTCTAAAAGTCGAACGACACTTTTTCGGCATTTTGGACAGATGTTGCACCTTGCACCGTAGATGTTGCACCATGTGGATATTGATTCTTCAGAAGGCCATAATTGTTGGCTCGTTTAGAGTTACGGGAGCCAAAACCAGTCAAAACGAAGATCTCTGTGAGTTCTACGGCTATGACCGCTTTTAAGCCGTCACTGGTTAGTTTCATACCCAAAAAATCTTATCCGAAACTCAATCGGGCCTTGGACGTTTTTTACCGTTCGTTCATTCGTCACATGGTTTTTTTCTACAAAACGGGATCCCCCTGGCTGGTCTACGATTTACCATTGCCGGAGAGTGGTGCCCCATGGTACCGCTCCGTTTCAAATCCATGCATCCATTTCAAAAAGTCGTACGGCACTTTTTCGGCATTTTGGACGGATGTTGCACCTTGCACCGTAGATGTTGCACCTTGAGGATATTGATTCTTCAGAAGGCCATAACTGTTGGCTCGTTTAGAGTTACGGGTGCCATAACCAGTCATATCGAAGATCTCTGTGAGTTCTACGGCTATGACCGCTTTATGCCGTCACTGGTTAGTTTCATACCCAAAAAATCTTATTCGAAACTCAATCGGGCCTTGGACGTTTTTTACCGTTCGTTCATTCGTCACGTGGATTTTTTCTACAAAACGGGATCCCCGTGGCTTTTCTATGATTTACCATCGCCGGAGAGTGGTGCCCCATGGTACCGCTCCGTTTCAAATCCATGCATCCATTTCCAAAAGTCGTACGGCACTTTTTCGGCATTTTGGACGGATGTTGCACCTTGCACCGTAGATGTTGCACCCTGTGGATATTGATTCTTCGGAAGGCCATAACTGTTGGCTCATTTAGAGTTACGGGAGCCATAACTAGTCAAAACAAAGATCTCAGTGGGTTCTACGGCTATGACCGCTTTCGGCTGTCACTGGTTAGATTCATACCCAAAAAATCTTATCCGAACCTCAATCGGGCCTTGGATGTTTTTTACCGTTCGTTCATTCCTCACGTGGATTTTTTCTGCAAAACGGGATCCCCGTGGTAGGTCTATGATTTACCATCGTCGGAGAGTGGTGCCCCATGGTACCACTCCGTTTCAAATCCATGCATCCATTTCTAAAAGTCGTAAGGCACTTTTTCGGCATTTTGGACGGATGTTGCACCTTGCACCGTAGATGTTACGCCCTGTGGATATTGATTCTTCGGAAGGCCATAACTGTTGGCTCGTTTAGAGTTACGGGAGCCATAACCAGTCAAAACGAAGATCTTTGTGAGTTCTACGGCTATGATTGCTTTAAGCCGTCACTGGTTAGTTTCATACCCAAAAAATCTTATCCGAACCTCAATCGGGCCTTGGACGTTTTTTACCGTTCTTTCATTCGTCACTTGGATTTTTTCTGCAAAACGGGATCCCCGTGGCTGGTCTATGATTTACCATCGCCGGAGAGTAGTGCCCCATGGGACCGCTCCGTTTCAACTCCATGCATCCATTTCTAAATGTCGTAAGGCACTTTTTCGGCATTTTGGACGGATGTTGCACCTTGCACCGTAGATGTTGCACCCTGTGGATATTGATTCTTCGGAAGCCCATAACTGTTGGCTCGTTTAGAGTTACGGGAACCATAACCAGTCAAAACGAAGATCTCTGTGAGTTCTACGGCTATGACCGGTTTAAGCCGTCACTGGTTAGTTTCATACCAAAAAAATCTTATCCGAAACTCAATCGGGCCTTGGACGTTTTTAACCGTTCGTTCATTCGTTACGTGGATTTTTTCTGCAAAACGGGATCCCCGTGGCTGGTCTACGATTTACCATCGCCGGAGAGTGGTGCCCCATGGTACCGCTCCGTTTCAAATCCATGAATCCATTTCTAAAAGTCGTACGGCACTTTTTCGGCATTTTGGACGGATGTTGCACCTTGCACCGTAGATGTTGCACCCTGCGAATATTGATTCTTCGGAAGGCCATTACTGTTGGCTCGTTTAGAGTTACGGGAGCCATAACCAGTCAAAACAAAGATCTCAGTGGGTAATACGGCTGTGACCACTTTAGGCCGTCACTGGTTAGTTTCATACCCAAAAAATCTTATCCGAACCTCAATCGGGCCTTGAACGTTTTTTACCGTTCGTTTATTTGTCACGTGGATTTTTTCTGCAAAATGGGATCCCCGTGGCTGGTCTATGATTTATCATCGCCAGAGAGTGGTGCCCCATGGTACCGCTCCGTTTCAAATCCATGCATCCATTTCTAAAAGTCGTACGGCACTTTTTCGGCATTTTGGACAGATGTTGCACCTTACACCGTAGATGTTGCACCCTGTGGATATTGATTCTTGGGAAGGCCATAACTGTTGTCTCATTTAGATTTACGGGAGCCATAACTAGTCAAAATGAAGATCTCTGTGAGTTCTACGGCTTTGACCGCTTTAGGCTGTCACTAGTTAGTTTCATACCCAAAAAATCTTATCTGAACCTCAATCGGGCCTTGGACGTTTTTTTACCGTTCGTTCATTCGTCACGTGGAATTTTTCTGCAAAACGGGATCCCCGTGGCTGGTCTATGATTTACCATCGCTGTAGAGTGGTGCCCCATGGGACCGCTCCGTTTCAAATCCATGCATCCATTTCTAAAAGTCGTACGGCACTTTTTCGCCATTTTGGACGGATGTTGCACCTTGCACCGTAGATGTTGCACCCTCTGGATATTGATTCTTTGGAAGGCCATAACTGTTGGCTCGTTTAGAGTTACGGGAGCCATAACCAGTCAAAACGAAGATCTCAGTGGGTTCTACGGCTATGACCACTTTAGGCCATCACTGGTTAGTTTTATACCCAAAAAATCTTATCCGAACCTAAATCGGGCCTTGAACGTTTTTTAACGTTCGTTTATTCGTCACGTGGATTTTTTCTGCAAAACGGGATTCCCGTGGCTGATCTATGATTTATCATCGCCGGAGAGTGGTTCCCCATGGTACCACTCCGTTTCAAATCCATGCATCCATTTCTAAAAGTCGTACGGCACTTTTTCGGCATTTTGGACAGATGTTGCACCTTACACCGTAGATGTTGCACCATGTGGATATTGATTCTTGGGAAGGCCATAACTGTTAGCTCATTTAGAGTTACGGGAGCCATAACTAGTCAAAATGAAGATCTCTGTGAGTTCTACGGCTATGACCGCTTAAAGCCGTCACTGGTTAGTTTCATACCTAAAAAATCTTATCCGAACCTCAATCGGGCCTTGGACGTTTTTTACCGTTCGTTCATTCGTCACGTGGATTTTTTCTACAAAACTGGATCCCCGTGGCTGGTTTATGATTTACCATCGCCGTAGAGTGGTGCCCTATGGGACCGCTCTGTTTCAACTCCATTCATCCATTTCTAAATGTCGTAAGGCACTTTTTGGGCATTTTGGATGGATGTTGCACCTTGCACCGTAGATGTTGCACCCTGTGGATATTGATTCTTCAGAAGGCCATAAATGTTGGCTCGTTTAGAGTTACGGGTGCCATAACCAGTCAAAACAAAGATCTTTGTGAGTTCTACGGCTATGACCGCTTTAAGCTGTCATTGGTTAGTTTCATACCCAAAAAATCTTATCCGAAACTCAATCGGTCCTTGGACATTTTTTACCGTTCGTTCATTCGTCACGTGGATTTTTTCTGCAAAACGGGATCCCCGTGGCTTGTCTACGATTTACCATCGCCGGAGAGTGGTGCCCCATGGTAACGCTCCGTTTCAAATCCATGCATCCATTTCTAAAAGTCTTACGGCACTTTTTCGGCATTTTGGACGGATGTTGCACCTTGCACCGTAGATGTTGCACCTTGTGGATATTGATTCTTCGAAAGGCCATAACTGTTGGCTCGTTTAGAGTTACGGGAGCTATAACCAGTCAAAACGAAGATCTTAGTGGGTTCTACGGCTATGATCGCTTTAGGCTGTCACTGGTTAGTTTCATACCCAAAAAATCTTATCCGAACCTCAATCGGGCCTTGAACGTTTTTTACCGTTCGTTTAATCGTCATGTGGATTTTTTCTACAAAACGGGATCCCCGTGGCTGGTCTATGATTTATCATCGCCGGAGAGTAGTGCCCCATGTTACCACTCCGTTTCAAATCCATGCATCCATTTCTAAAAGTCGTACGACACTTTTTCGGCATTTTGGACAGATGTTGCACCTTACACCGTAGATGTTGCACCCTATGGATATTGATTCTTGGGAAGGCCATAACTGTTGGCTCATTTAGAGTTACGGGAGCTATAACTAGTCAAAATGAAGATCTCTGTGAGTTCTACGGCTGTGACCGCTTTAAGCCGTCACTAGTTAGTTTCACACCCAAAAAATCTTATTCGAACCTCAATCGGGCCTTGGACGTTTTTTACCGTTCGTTCATTCGTCACGTGAATTTTTTCTGCAAAACGGGATCCCCGTGGGTTGTCTACGATTTACCATCGCCGAAGAGTGGTGCCCCATGGTACCGCTCCGTTTCAAATCCATGCATCCATTTCTCAAAGTCGTACGACACTTTTTCGGCATTTTGGACGGATGTTGCACCTTGCACAGTAGATGTTGCACCCTGTGGATATTGATTCTTCGGAAGTCCATAACTGTTGGCTCGTTTAGAGTTACGGGAGCCATAACCAGTCAAAACGAAGATCTTAGTGGGTTCTACGGCTATGACCGCTTTAGGCTGTCACTGGTTAGTTTCATACCCAAAAAATCTTATCCGAACCTCAATCGGGCCTTGGATGTTTTTTACCGTTCGTTCATTCGTCACGTGGATTTTTTCTGCAAAACGGGATCCCAGTGGCTGGTCTATGATTTACCATCGTCGGAGAGTGGTGCCCCGTGGTACCGCTCCGTTTCAAATCCATGCATCCATTTCTAAAAGTCGTACGGCACTTTTTCGGCATTTTGGACGGATGTTGCACCTTGCACCGTAGATGTTACGCCCTGTGGATATTGATTCTTCGGAAGGCCATAACTGTTGGCTCGTTTAGAGTTACGGGAGCCATAACTAGTCAAAACGAAGATCTTTGTGAGTTCTGCCGCTATGACCACTTTAAGCCGTCACTGGTTAGTTTCAGACCCAAAAAATCTTATCCGAACCTCAATCGGGCCTTGGACGTTTTTTACCGTTCGTTCATTCGTCACATGGATTTTTTCTGCAAAACGGGATCCCCGTGGCTGGTCTATGATTTACCATCGCCGAAGAGTGGTGCTCCATGGGACCGCTCCGTTTCAACTCCATGCATCCATTTCTAAATGTCGTAAGGCACTTTTTCGGCATTTTGGACGGATGTTGCACCTTGCACCGTAGATGTTGCACCCTATGGATATTGATTCTTCGGAAGGCCATAACTGTTGGCTCATTTAGAGTTACGGGAGCCATAACCAGTCAAAACGAAGATCTCTATGAGTTCTACGGCTATGACCGCTTTAAGCCGTCACTGGTTAGTTTCATACCCAAAAAATCTTATCCGGAACTCAATCGGGCCTTGGACGTTTTTAACCGTTCGTTCATTCGTCACGTGGATTTTTTCTGCAAAACGGGATCCCCGTGGCTGGTCTACGATTTACCATCGCCGGAGAGTGGTGACCCATGGTACCACTCCGTTTCAAATCCGTGCATCCATTTCTAAAAGTCGTACGGCACTTTTTCGGCATTTTGGACGGATGTTGCACCTTGCACCGTAGATGTTACGCCCTGTGGATATTGATTCTTCGGAAGGCCATAACTGTTGGCTCGTTTAGAGTTACGGGAGCCATAACTAGTCAAAACGAAGATCTTTGTGAGTTCTGCCGCTATGACCGCTTTAAGCCGTCACTGGTTAGTTTCATACCCAAAAAATCTTGTCCGAACCTCAATCGGGCCTTGGACTTTTTTACCGTTCGTTCATTCGTCACATGGATTTTTTCTGCAAAACGGGATCCCCGTGGCTGGTCTATGATTTACCATCGCCGGAGAGTGGTTCCCTATGGGACCGCTCTGTTTCAATCCATGCATCCATTTCTAAATGTCGTAAGGCACTTTTTCGGCATTTTGGACGGATGTTGGACCTTGCACCGTAGATGTTGCACCTTGTGGATATTGATTCTTCAGAAGGCCATAACTGTTGGCTCGTTTAGAGTTACGGGTTCCATAACCAGTCAAAACAAAGATCTTTGTGAGTTCTACGGCTGTGACTGCTTTAATCCGTCACTGGTTTGTTTCATACCCAAAAAATCTTATCCGAAACTCAATCGGTCCTTGGACATTTTTTACCGTTCGTTCATTCGTCACGTGGATTTTTTCTGCAAAACGGGATCCCCATGGCTTGTCTACGATTTACCATCGCCGCAGAGTGGTGCCCCATGGTACCGCTCCGTTTCAAATCCATGCATCCATTTCTAAAAGTCGTACGGCACTTTTACGGCATTTTGGACGGATGTTGCACCTTGAACCGTAGATGTTGCACCCTGTGGATATTGATTCTTCGGAAGCCCATAACTGTTGGCTCGTTTAGAGTTACGGGAGCCATAACCAGTCAAAATGAAGATCTCTGTGAGTTCTACGGCTATGACCGCTTTAAGCCGTCACTGGTTAGTTTCATACCCAAAAAATCTTATTCGAAACTCAATCGGGCCTTGGACGTTTTTAACCGTTCGTTCATTCGTCACGTGGATTTTTTCTACAAAACGGGATCCCCGTGGCTGGTCTACGATTTACCATCGTCGGAGAGTGGTGCCCCGTGGTACCGCTCCGTTTCAAATCCATGCATCCATTTCTAAAAGTCGTACGGCACTTTTCCGGCGTTTTGGACGGATGTTGCACCTTGCACCGTAGATGTTGCACCCTGCGAATATTGATTCTTCGGAAGGCCATTACTGTTGGCTCGTTTAGAGTTACGGGAGCCATAACCAGTCAAAAAAAAGATCTCAGTGGGTTCTACGGCTGTGACCACTTTAGGCCATCACTGGTTAGTTTCATACCCAAAAAATCTTATCCGAACCTCAATCGGGCCTTGAACGTTTTTTACCGTTCGTTTATTCGTCACGTGGATTTTTTCTGCAAAACGGGATCCCCGTGGCTGGTCGATGATTTATCATCGCCGGAGAGTGGTGCCCCATGGTACCGCTCCGTTTCAAATCCATGCATCCATTTCTAAAAGTCGTACGACACTTTTTTGGCATTTTGGACAGATGTTGCACCTTACACCGTAGATGTTGCACCCTGTGGATATTGATTCTTGGGAAGGCCATAACTGTTGGCTCATTTAGAGTTACGGGAGCCATAACTAGTCAAAATGAAGATCTCTGTGAGTTCTACGGCTTTGACCGCTTTAAGCCGTCACTGGTTAGTTTCATACCCAAAAAATCTTATCTGAACCTCAATCGGGCCTTGGACGTTTTTTTACCGTTCGTTCATTCGTCACGTGGAATTTTTCTGCAAAACGGGATCCCCGTGGCTGGTCTATGATTTACCATCGCTGTAGAGTGGTGCCCCATGGGACCGCTCCGTTTCAAATCCATGCATCCATTTCTAAAAGTCGTACGCCACTTTTTCGGCATTTTGGACGGATGTTGCACCTTGCACCGTAGATGTTGCACCCTCTGGATATTGATTCTTTGGAAGGCCATAACTGTTGGCTCGTTTAGAGTTACGAGAGCCATAACCAGTCAAAACGAAGATCTCAGTGGGTTCTACGGCTATGACCACTTTAGGCCGTCACTGGTTAGTTTTATACCCAAAAAATCTTATCCGAACCTAAATCGGGCCTTGAACGTTTTTTACCGTTCGTTTATTCGTCACGTGGATTTTTTCTGCAAAACGGGATTCCCGTGGCTGGTCTATGATTTATCATCGCCGGAGAGTGGTTCCCCATGGTACCACTCCGTTTCAAATCCATGCATCCATTTCTAAAAGTCGTACGGCACTTTTTCGGCATTTTGGACAGATGTTGCACCTTACACCGTAGATGTTGCACCATGTGGATATTGATTCTTGGGAAGGCCATAACTGTTAGCTCATTTAGAGTTACGGGAGCCATAACTAGTCAAAATGAAGATATATGTGAGTTCTACGGCTATGACCGCTTAAAGCCGTCACTGGTTAGTTTCATACCTAAAAAATCTTATCCGAACCTCAATCGGGCCTTGGACGTTTTTTACCGTTCGTTCATTCGTCACGTGGATTTTTTCTGCAAAACTGGATCCCCGTGGCTGGTTTATGATTTACCATTGCCGTAGAGTGGTGCCCTATGGGACCGCTCTGTTTCAACTCCATTCATCCATTTCTAAATGTCGTAAGGCACTTTTTCGGCATTTTGGACGGATGTTGCACCTTGCACCGTAGATGTTGCACTCTGTGGATATTGGTTCTTCAGAAGGCCATAACTATTGGCTCGTTTAGAGTTACGGGTGCCATAACCAGTCAAAACAAAGATCTCTATGAGTTCTACGGCTATGACCGCTTTAAGCTGTCATTGGTTAGTTTCATACCCAAAAAATCTTATCCGAAACTCAATCGGTCCTTGGACATTTTTTACCGTTCGTTCATTCGTCACGTGGATTTTTTCTGCAAAACGGGATCCCCGTGGCTTGTCTACGATTTACCATCGCCGGAGAGTGGTGCCCCATGGTACCGCTCCATTTCAAATCCATGCATCCATTTCTAAAAGTCTTACGGCACTTTTTCGGCATTTTGGACGGATGTTGCACCTTGCACCGTAGATGTTGCACCATGCGAATATTGATTCTTCGGAAGGCCATTACTGTTGGCTCGTTTAGAGTAACGGGAGCCATAACCAGTCAAAACAAAGATCTCAGTGGGTTCTACGGCTGTGACCACTTTAGGCCGTCACTGGTTAGTTTCATACCCAAAATATCTTATCCGAACCTCAATCGGGCCTTGAACGTTTTTTACCGTTCGTTTATTCGTCACGTGGATTTTTTCTGCAAAACGGGATCCCCGTGGCTAGTCTATGATTTATCATCGCCGGAGAGTGGTGCCCCATGGTACCGCTCCGTTTCAAATCCATGCATCCATTTCTAAAAGTCGTACGACACTTTTTCGGCATTTTGGACAGATGTTGCACCTTACACCGTAGATGTTGCACCCTGTGGATATTGATTCTTGGGAAGGCCATAACTGTTGGCTCATTTAGAGTTACGGGAGCCATAACTAGTCAAAATGAAGATCTCTGTGAGTTCTACGGCTTTGACCGCTTTAAGCCGTCACTGGTTAGTTTCATACCCAAAAAATCTTATCTGAACCTCAATCGGGCCTTGGACGTTTTTTTACCGTTCGTTCATTCGTCACGTGGAATTTTTCTGCAAAACGGGATCCCCGTGGCTGGTCTATGATTTACCATCGCTGTAGAGTGGTGCCCCATGGGACCGCTCCGTTTCAAATCCATGCATCCATTTCTAAAAGTCGTACGGCACTTTTTCGGCATTTTGGACGGATGTTGCACCTTGCACCGTAGATGTTGCACCCTCTGGATATTGATTCTTTGGAAGGCCATAACTGTTGGCTCGTTTAGAGTTACGAGAGCCATAACCAGTCAAAACGAAGATCTCAGTGGGTTCTACGGCTATGACCACTTTAGGCCGTCACTGGTTAGTTTTATACCCAAAAAATCTTATCCGAACCTAAATCGGGCCTTGAACGTTTTTTACCGTTCGTTTATTCGTCACGTGGATTTTTTCTGCAAAACGGGATTCCCGTGGCTGGTCTATGATTTATCATCGCTGGAGAGTGGTTCCCCATGGTACCACTCCGTTTCAAATCCATGCATCCATTTCTAAAAGTCGTACGGCACTTTTTCGGCATTTTGGACAGATGTTGCACCTTACACCGTAGATGTTGCACCATGTGGATATTGATTCTTGGGAAGGCCATAACTGTTAGCTCATTTAGAGTTACGGGAGCCATAACGAGTCAAAATGAAGATATCTGTGAGTTCTACGGCTATGACCGCTTAAAGCCGTCACTGGTTAGTTTCATACCTAAAAAATCTTATCCGAACCTCAATCGGGCCTTGGACGTTTTTTACCGTTCGTTCATTCGTCACGTGGATTTTTTCTGCAAAACTGGATCCCCGTGGCTGGTTTATGATTTACCATCGCCGTAGAGTGGTGCCCTATGGGACCGCTCTGTTTCAACTCCATTCATCCATTTCTAAATGTCGTAAGGCACTTTTTCGGCATTTTGGACGGATGTTGCACCTTGCACCGTAGATGTTGCACTCTGTGGATATTGGTTCTTCAGAAGGCCATAACTGTTGGCTCTTTTAGAGTTATGGGTGCCATAACCAGTCAAAACAAAGATCTCTGTGAGTTCTACGGCTATGACCGCTTTAAGCTGTCATTGGTTAGTTTCATACCCAAAAAATCTTATCCGAAACTCAATCGGTCCTTGGACATTTTTTACCGTTCGTTCATTCGTCACGTGGATTTTTTCTGCAAAACGGGATCCCCGTGGCTTGTCTACGATTTACCATCGCCGGAGAGTGGTGCCCCATGGTACCGCTCCATTTCAAATCCATGCATCCATTTCTAAAAGTCTTACGGCACTTTTTCGGCATTTTGGACGGATGTTGCACCTTGCACCGTAGATGTTGCACCCTGTGGATATTGATTCTTCGAAAGGCCATAACTGTTGGCTCGTTTAGAGTTACGGGAGCTATAACCAGTCAAAACGAAGATCTCAGTGGGTTCTACGGCTATGATCGCTTTAGGCTATCACTGGTTAGTTTCATACCCAAAAAATCTTATCTGAACCTCAATCGGGCCTTGAACGTTTTTTACCGTTCGTTTAATCGTCACGTGGATTTTTTCTACAAAACGGGATCCTCGTGGCTGGTCTATGATTTATCATCGCCGGAGAGTAGTGCCCCATGTTACCGCTCCGTTTCAAATCCATGCATCCATTTCTAAAAGTCGTACGACACTTTTTCGGCATTTTGGACAGATGTTGCACCTTACACCGTAGATGTTGCACCCTATGGATATTGATTCTTGGGAAGGCCATAACTGTTGGCTCACTTAGAGTTACGGGAGCTATAACAAGTCAAAATGAAGATCTCTGTGAGTTCTACGGCTGTGACCGCTTTAAGCCGTCACTGGTTAGTTTCACACCCAAAAAATCTTATTCGAACCTCAATCGGGCCTTGGACGTTTTTTACCGTTCGTTCATTCGTCACGTGGTTTTTTTCTGCAAAACGGGATCCCCGTGGGTTGTCTATGATTTACCATCGCCGAAGAGTGGGGCCCCATGGTACCGCTCCGTTTCAAATCCATGCATCCATTTCTCAAAGTCGTACGACACTTTTTCGGCATTTTGGACGGATGTTGCACTTGCACAGTAGATGTTGCACCCTGTGGATATTGATTCTTTGGAAGTCCATAACTGTTGGCTCGTTTAGAGTTATGGGAGCCATAACCAGTCAAAACGAAGATCTTAGTGGGTTCTACGGCTATGACCGCTTTAGGCTGTCACTGGTTAGTTTCATACCCAAAAAATCTTATCCGAACCTCAATCGGGCCTTGGATGTTTTTTACCGTTCGTTCATTCGTCACGTGGATTTTTTCTGCAAAACGGGATCCCCGTGGCTGGTCTATGATTTACCATCGTCGGAGAGTGGTGCCCCGTGGTACCGCTCCGTTTCAAATCCATGCATCCATTTCTAAAAGTCGTACGGCACTTTTTCGGCATTTTGGACGGATGTTGCACCTTGCACCGTAGATGTTACGCCCTGTGGATATTGATTCTTCGGAAGGCCATAACTGTTGGCTCGTTTAGAGTTACGGGAGCCATAACTAGTCAAAACAAAGATCTTTGTGAGTTCTGCCGCTATGACCACTTTAAGCCGTCACTGGTTAGTTTCATACCCAAAAAATCTTATCCGAACCTCAATCGGGCCTTGGACGTTTTTTACCGTTCGTTCATTCGTCACATGGATTTTTTCTGCAAAACGGGATCCCCGTGGCTGGTCTATGATTTACCATCGCCGAAGAGTGGTGCTCCATGGGACCGCTCCGTTTCAACTCCATGCATCCATTTCTAAATGCCGTAAGGCACTTTTTCGGCATTTTGGACGGATGTTGCACCTTGCACCGTAGATGTTGCACCCTATGGATATTGATTCTTCGGAAGGCCATAACTGTTGGCTCATTTAGAGTTACGGGAGCCATAACCAGTCAAAACGAAGATCTCTGTGAGTTCTACGGCTATGACCGCTTTAAGTCGTCACTGGTTAGTTTCATACCCAAAAAATCTTATCTGAAACTCAATCGGGCCTTGGACGTTTTTAACCGTTCGTTCATTCGTCACGTGGATTTTTTCTGCAAAACGGGATCCCCATGGCTGGTCTACGATTTACCATCGCCGGAGAGTGGTGCCCCATGGTACCACTCCGTTTCAAATCCATGCATCCATTTCTAAAAGTCGTACGACACTTTTTCGGCATTTTGGACGGATGTTGCACCTTGCACCGTAGATGTTACGCACTGTGGATATTGATTCTTCGGAAGGCCATAACTGTTGGCTCGTTTAGAGTTACGGGAGCCATAACTAGTCAAAACGAAGATCTTTGTGAGTTCTGCCGCTATGACCGCTTTAAGCCGTCACTGGTTAGTTTCATACCCAAAAAATCTTGTCCGAACCTCAATCGGGCCTTGGACTTTTTTACCGTTCGTTCATTCGTCACATGGATTTTTTCTGCAAAACGGGATCCCCGTGGCTGGTCTATGATTTACCATCGCCGGAGAGTGGTGCCCTATGGGACCGCTCTGTTTCAATCCATGTATCCATTTCTAAATGTCGTAATGCACTTTTTCGGCATTTTGGACGGATGTTGGACCTTGCACCGTAGATGTTGCACCCTGTGGATATTGATTCTTCAGAAGGCCATAACTGTTGGCTCGTTTAGAGTTACGGGTTCCATAACCAGTCAAAACAAAGATCTCTGTGAGTTCTACGGCTATGACTGCTTTAAGCCGTCACTGGTTAGTTTCATACCCAAAAAATCTTATCCGAAACTCAATCGGTCCTTGGACATTTTTTACCGTTCGTTCATTCGTCACGTGGATTTTTTCTGCAAAACGGGATCCCCATGGCTTGTCTACGATTTACCATCGCCGCAGAGTGGTGCCCCATGGTACCGCTCCGTTTCAAATCCATGCATCCATTTCTAAAAGTCGTACGGCACTTTTACGGCATTTTGGACGGATGTTGCACCTTGCACCGTAGATGTTGCACCTTGTGGATATTGATTCTTCGGAAGGCCATAACTGTTGGCTCGTTTAGAGTTACGAGAGCCATAACCAGTCAAAACGAAGATCTCAGTGGGTTCTACGGCTATGATCGCTTTAGGCTGTCACTGGTTAGTTTCATACCCAAAAAATCATTTCCGAACCTCAATCGGGCCTTGGATGTTTTTTACCGTTCGTTCATTCGTCACGTGGATTTTTTCTGCAAAACGGGATCCCCGTGGCTGGTCTATGATTTACCATCGTCGGAGAGTGGTGCCCCGTGGTACCGCTCCATTTCAAATCCATGCATCCATTTCTAAAAGTCGTACGACACTTTTTCGGCATTTTGGACGGATGTTGCACCTTGCACCGTAGATGTTACGCCCTGTGGATATTGATTCTTCGGAAGGCAATAACTGTTGGTTCGTTTAGAGTTACGGGAGCCATAACTAGTCAAAACAAAGATCTTTATGAGTTCTGCCGCTATGACCGCTTTAAGCCGTCACTGGTTAGTTTCATACCCAAAAAATCTTATCCGAACCTCAATCGAGCCTTGGACGTTTTTTACCGTTCGTTCATTCGTCACATGGATTTTTTCTGCAAAACGGAATCCCCGTGGCTGGTCTATGATTTACCATCGCCGAAGAGTGGTGCCCCATGGGACCGCTCCGTTTCAACTCCATGCATCCATTTCTAAATGTCGTAAGGCACTTTTTCGGCATTTTGGACGGATGTTGCACCTTGCACCGTAGATGTTGCACCCTGTGGATATTGATTTTTAGGAAGGCCATAACTGTTGGCTCGTTTAGAGTTACTGGAGCCATAACTAGTCAAAACGAAGATCTCTGTGAGTTCTACGGCTATGACCGCTTTAAGCCGTCACTGGTTAGTTTCATACCCAAAAAATCTTATCCGAAACTCAATCGGGCCTTTGACGTTTTTAACCGTTCGTTCTTTCGTCACGTGGATTTTTTCTGCAAAACGGGATCCCCGTGGCTGGTCTACGATTTACCATCACCAGAGAGTGGTGCCCCATGGTACCACTCCGTTTCAAATCCATGCATCCATTTCTAAAAGTCGTACGGCACTTTTTCGGCATTTTGGACGGATGTTGCACCTTGCACCATAGATGGTGCACCCTGTGGATATTGATTCTTCGGATTGCCATTACTGTTGGCTCGTTTAGAGTTACGGGAGCCATAACCAGTTAAAACGAAGATCTCAGTGGGTTCTACGGCTGTGACCACTTTAGGCCGTCACTGGTTAGTTTTATACTAAAAAAATCTTATCCGAACCTCAATCGGGCCTTGAACGTTTTTTACCGTTAGTTTATTCGTCACGTGGATTTTTTCTGCAAAACGGGATCCCCGTGGCTGGTCTATGATTTATCATCGCCGGAGAGTGGTGCCCCATGGTACCGCTCCGTTTCAAATCCATGCATCCATTTCTAACAGTCGTACGGCACTTTTTCGGCATTTTGGACAGATGTTGCACCTTACACCGTAGATGTTGCACCCTGTGGATATTGATTCTTGGGAAGGCCATAACTGTTGGCTCATTTAGAGTTACGGGAGCCATAACTAGTCAAAATGAAGATCTCTGTGAGTTCTACGGCTTTGACCGCTTTAAGCCGTCACTGGTTAGTTTCATACCCAAAAAATCTTATCTGAACCTCAATCGGGCCTTGGACGTTTTTTTACCGTTCGTTCATTCGTCACGTGGAATTTTTCTGCAAAACGGGATCCCTGTGGCTGGTCTATGATTTACCATCGCTGTAGAGTGGTGCCCCATGGGACCGCTCCGTTTCAAATCCATGCATCCATTTCTAAAAGTCGTACGGCACTTTTTCGGCATTTTGGACGGATGTTGCACCTTGCACCGTAGATGTTGCACCATGTGGATATTGACTCTCCGGAAGGCCATAACTGTTGGCTCGTTTTGAGTTACGGGAGCCATAACCAGTCAAAACGAAGATCTCTGTGAGTTCTACGGCTATGACCGCTTTAAGCCGTCACTGGTTAGTTTCATACCCAAAAAATCTTATCCGAACCTCAATCGGTCCTCGGACGTTTTTTACCGTTCGTTCATTCGTCACGTGGATTTTTTCTGCAAAACGGGATCCCCGTGGCTGGTCTATGATTTTCCATCGCCGTAGAGTGGTGCTCCATGGGACCGCTCTGTTTCAAATCCATGCATCCATTTCTAAAAGTCGTACGATACTTTTTCGGCATTTTGGACGGATGTTGCACCTTGCACCGTAGATGTTGCACCCTGTGGATATTGATTTTTCAGAAGTCCATAACTGTTGGCTCGTTTAGAGTTACGGGAGCCATAACCAGTCAAAACGAAGATCTTTGTGAGTTCTACGGCTTTGACCGCTTTAAGCCGTCACTGGTTAGTTTCATACCCAAAAAATCTTATCCGAAACTCAATCGGGCCTTGGACGTTTTGTACCGTTCGTTCATTTGTCATGTGGATTTTTTCTGCAAAAAGAGATCCCCGTGGCTGGTCTACGATTTACCATCTTCGGAGAGTGGTGCCCCATGGTACCGCTCCATTTCAAATCCATGCATCCATTTCTAAAAGTCGTACGGCACTTTTTCGGCATTTTGGACGGATGTTGCACCTTGCACCGTAGATGTTGCACCCTGTGGATATTGACTCTCCGGAAGGCCATAACTGTTGGCTCGTTTATAGTTACGGGAGCCATAACTAGTCAAAATAAAGATCTCAGTGGGTTCTACGGCTATGATTGCTTTAGGCTGTCATTGGTTAGTTTCATACCCAAAAAATCTTATCCGAACCTCAATCGGGCCTTGAACGTTTTTTACCCTTCGTTTAATCCTCACATGGATTTTTTCTACAAAACGGGATCCCCGTGGCTGGTCTATGATTTATCATCGCCGGAGAGTAGTTCCCCATGGTACCGCTCCATTTCAAATCCATGCATCCATTTCTAAAAGTCGTACGACACTTTTTTGGCATTTTGGACAGATGTTGCACCTTACACCGTAGATGTTGCACCCTGTGGATATTAATTCTTAGGAAGGCCATAACTGTTGGCTCATTTAGAGTTACGGGAGCTATAACTAGTCAAAATGAAAATCTCTGTGAGTTCTACGGCTGTGACCGCTTTAAGCCGTCACTGGTTTGTTTCACACGCAAAAAATCTTATTCGAACCTCAATCGGGCCTTGGACGTTTTTTACCCTTCGTTCATTCGTCACATTGATTTTTTCTGCAAAACGGGATCCCCATGGCTGGTCTTTGATTTACCATCGCCGTAGAGTGGTGCCCCATGGGACCGCACCATTTCAAATCCATGCATCCATTTCTAAAAGTCGTACGGCACTTTTTCAGCATTTTGGACGGATGTTGCACCTTGCACCGTAGATGTTGCACCCTGTCGATATTGATTCTTCGGAAGGCCATAACTGTTGGCTCGTTTTGAGTTACGGGAGCCATAACCAGTCAAAATGAAGATCTCTGTGAGTTCTACGCCTATGACCGCTTTAAGCCGTCACTGGTTAGTTTCATACCCAAAAAATCTTATCCGAAACTCAATCGGACCTTGGACGTTTTTTACCGTTCGTTCATTCGTCACGTGGATTTTTCTGCAAAATGGGATCACCGGGGCTGGTCTATGATTTACCATCGCCGGAGAGTAGTTACCCATGGTACCGCTCCGTTTCAAATCCATGCATCCATTTTTAAAAGTCGTACGGCACTTTTTCGGCATTTGGACGGATGTTGCACCTTGCACCGTAGATGTTGCACCCTGTGGATATTGACTCTCTGGAAGGCCCTAACTGTTGGCTCGTTTAGAGTTACGGGAGCCATAACCAGTCAAAACAAAGATCTCTGTGAATTCTACGGCTATGACCGCTTTAAGCCGTCACTGGTTAGTTTCATACCTAAAAAATCTTATCCGAACCTCAATCGGGCCTTGGACGTTTTTTACCGTTCGTTCATTCGTCACGTGGATTTTTTCTGCAAAACGGGATCCCCGTGGCTGGTCTATGATTTTCCATCGCCGTAGAGTGGTGCCCCATGGGACTACTCTGTTTCAAATCCTTGCATCCATTTCTAAAAGTCGTACGACACTTTTTCGGCATTTTGGACGAATGTTGCACCTTGCACCGTAGATGTTGCACCCTATGGATATTGATTTTTCAGAAGGCCATAACTGTTGGCTCGTTTAGTGTTACGGGAGCCATAACCAGTCAAAACGAAGATCTTTGTGAGTTCTACGGCTTTGACCGCTTTAAGCCATCACTGGTTAGTTTCATACCCAAAAAATCTTATCCGAAACTCAATCGGGCCTTGGACGTTTTGTACCGTTCGTTCATTCGTCATGTGGATTTTTTCTACAAAACGAGATCCCCGTGGCTGGTCTACGATTTACCATCGCCGGAGAGTGGTGCCCCATGGTACCGCTCCATTTCAAATCAATGCATCCATTTCTAAAAGTCGTACGGCACTTTTTTGGCATTTTGGACGGATGTTGCGCCTTGCACCGTAGATGTTGCACCCTATGGATATTGATTCTTCGGAAGGCCATAACTGTTGGCTCGTTTAGAGTTACAGGAGCCATAACCAGTCAAAACGAAGATCTCTGTGAGTTCTATGGCTATGACCGCTTTAAGCCGTTACTGGTTAGTTTCATACCCAAAAAATCTTATCCGAAACTCAATCGGGCCTTGGACGTTTTTTACCGTTCGTTCATTCGTCACGTGGATTTTTTCTGCAAAACGGGATCCCCGTGGCTGGTCTATGATTTACCATCGCCGGAGAGTGGTGCCCCATGGGACCGCTCCGTTTCAACTCCATGCATCTATTTCTAAATGTCGTAAGGCACTTTTTCGACATTTTGGACGGATGTTGCACCTTGCACCGTAGATGTTGCACCCTGTGGATATTGATTCTTCGGAAGGCCATAACTGTTGGCTCGTTTAGACTTACGGGAACCATAACCAGTCAAAACGAAGATCTCTGTGAGTTCTACGGCTATGACCGCTTTAAGCCGTCACTGGTTAGTTTCATACCCAAAAAATCTTATCCGAAACTCAATCGGGCCTTGGACGTTTTTAACTGTTCGTTCATTCATCACGTGGATTTTTTCGACAAAACGGCATCCCCGTGGCTGGTCTACGATTTACCATCGCCGGAGAGTGGTGCCCCATGGTACCGCTCCGTTTCAAATCCATGCATCCATTTCTAGAAGACGTACGGTACTTTTTCGGCATTTTGGACGGATGTTGCACCTTGCACCGTAGATGTTGCACCCTGTGGATATTGATTCTTCGGAAGGTCATTACTGTTGGCTCGTTTAGAGTTACGGGAGCCATAACCAGTCAAAACGAAGATCTCAGTGGGTTCTACGGCTGTGACCACTTTAGGCCGTCACTGGTTAGTTTCATACCCAAAAAATCTTATCCGAACCTCAATCGGGCCTTGAACCTTTTTTACCGTTCGTTTATTCGTCACGTGGATTTTTTCTGCAAAACGGGATCCCCGTGGCTGGTCTATGATTTATCATCGCCGGAGAGTGGTGCCCCATGGTACCACTCCGTTTCAAATCCATGCATCCATTTCTAAAAGTAGTACGGCACTTTTTCAGCATTTTGGACAGATGTTGCACCTTACATCGTAGATGTTGCACCCTGTGGATATTGATTCTTGGGAAGGCCATAACTGTTGGCTCATTTAGAGTTACGGGAGCCATAACTAGTCAAAATGAAGATCTATGTGAGTTCTACGGCTATGACCGCTTTAAGCCGTCACTGGTTAGTTTCATACCCAAAAAATCTTATCCGAACCTCAATCGAGCCTTGGACGTTTTTTACCGTTCGTTCATTCGTCACATTGATTTTTTCTGCAAAACGGGATCCCCGTGGCTGGTCTATGATATACCATCGCCGTAGAGTGGTGCCCCATGGGACCGCTCCGTTTCAAATCCATGCATCCATTTCTAAAAGTCGTACGGCACTTTTTCGGCATTTTGGACGGATGTTGCACCTTGCACCGTAGATGTTGCACCCGGTGGATATTGATTCTTCAAAAGGCCATAACTGTTGGCTCGTTTAGACTTATGGGAGCCATAACCAGTCAAAACGAAGATCTCTGTGAGTTCTACGGCTATGACTGCTTTAAGCCGTCACTGGATAGTTTCATACCCAAAAAATCTTATCCGAACCTCAATCGGACCTTGGACGTTTTTTACCGTTCGTTCATTCGTCACGTGGATTTTTTCTGCAAAACGGGATCCCTGTGGCTGGTCTACGATTTACCATCGTCGGAGAGCGGTGCCCCATGGTACCACTCCATTTCAAATCCATGCATCCATTTCTAAAAGTCGTACGGCACTTTTTCGGCATTTTGGACGGATGTTGCACCTTGCACCGTAGATGTTGCACCCTGTGGATATAGATTCTTTGGAAGGCCATTACTGTTGGCTCGTTTAGAGTTACGGGAGCCATAACCAGTCAAAACAAAGATCACTGTGAGTTCTACGGCTATGACCGCTTTAAGCCGTCACTGGTTAGTTTCATACCCAAAAAATCTTATCTGAAACTCAATCGGGCCTTGGGACGTTTTTTACTGTTCGTTCATTCTTCACGTGGATTTTTTCTGCAAAATGGGATCCCCATGGCTGGTCTATGATTTACCATCGCCGGAGAGTGGTGCCACATGGTACCGCTCCGTTTCAAATCCATGCATCCATTTTTAAAAGTCGTACGACACTTTTTCGGCATTTCGACGGATGTTGCACTTTGCACCGTAGATGTTGCACCCTGTGGATATTGATTCTTCGGAAGGTCATAACTGTTGGCTCGTTTAGAGTTATGGGAGCCATAACCAGTCAAAACGAAGATCTCTGTGAGTTCTATGCCTATGACCGCTTTAAGCCGTCACTGGTGAGTTTCATACCCAAAAAAACTTATCCGAACCTCAATCGGGCCTTGGTCGTTTTTTACCGTTCGTTCATTCGTTACGTGGATTTTTTCTGCAAAACGGGATCCCCGTGGCTGATCTATGATTTACCATCGCCGGAGAGTGGTGCCCCATGGGACCGCTCCGTTTCAAATCCATGCATCCATTTCTAAAAGTCGTACGGCACTTTCTCGGCATTTTGGACGGATGTTGCACCTTGCACCGTAGATGTTGCACCCTATAGATATTGATACTTCAGAAGGCCATAACTGTTGGCTCGTTTAGAGTTATGGGAGCCATAACCAATCAAAACGAAGATCTCTGTGAGTTGTACGGCTATGACTGCTTTAAGGCATCACTGGTTAGTTTCATACCCAAAAAATCTTATCCGAAACTCAATCGGGCCTTGGACGTTTTTTACCGTTCGTTCATTCGTCACGTGGATTTTTATGCAAAATGGGATCCCCGTGGCTGGTCTACGATTTACAATTGCCGGAGAGTGGTACCCCATGGTACCGCTCCGTTTCAAATCCATGCATCCATTTCAAAAAGTCGTACGACACTTTTTCGGCATTTTGGACGGATGTTGCACCTTGCACCGTAGATGTTGCACCCTGTGGATATTGATTCTTCGAAAGGCCATAACTGTTGGCTCGTTTAGAGTTACGAGAGCCATAACCAGTCAAAACGAAGATCTCTGTGAGTTCTACGGCTATGACCGCTTTAAGCCGTCACTGGTTAGTTTCATACCCAAAAAATCTTATCCGAAACTCAATCGGGCCTTGGACGTTTTTTACCGTTCGTTCATTCGTCACATGGATTTTTCTGCAAAACGGGATCCCCATGGCTGGTTTACGATTTACCATCGCCGGAGAGTGGTGCCCCATGGTACCGCTCCGTTTCAAATCCATGCATCCATTTCTAAAAGTCGTACGACACTTTTTCGGCATTTTGGACGGATGTTGCACCTTGCACCGTAGATGTTGCACCCTGTGGATATTGATTCTTCGGAAGGCCATAACTGTTGGATCGTTTAGAGTTACGGGAGCCATAACCAGTCAAAACGAAGATCTTTGTGAGTTCTATGGCTATGATGGTTTAAGCCATCACTGGTTAGTTTCATACCCAAAAAATTGTATCCGAACCTCAATCGGGCCTTGGTCGTTTTTTACCGTTCGTTCATTCATCACGTGGATTTTTTCTGCAAAACGGGATCCCCGTGGCTGGTCTATGATATACCATCGCCGTAGAGTGGTGCCCCATGGGACCGCTCCGTTTCAAATCCATGCATCCATTTCTAAAAGTCGTACGGCACTTTTTCGGCATTTTGGACGGATGTTGCACCTTGCACCGTAGATGTTGCACCCGGTGGATATTGATTCTTCAAAAGGCCATAACTGTTGGCTCGTTTAGACTTATGGGAGCCATAACCAGTCAAAACGAAGATCTCTGTGAGTTCTACGGCTATGACTGCTTTAAGCCGTCACTGGATAGTTTCATACCCAAAAAATCTTATCCGAACCTCAATCGGACCTTGGACGTTTTTTACCGTTCGTTCATTCGTCACGTGGATTTTTTCTGCAAAACGGGATCCCTGTGGCTGGTCTACGATTTACCATCGTCGGAGAGCGGTGCCCCATGGTACCACTCCATTTCAAATCCATGCATCCATTTCTAAAAGTCGTACGGCACTTTTTCGGCATTTTGGACGGATGTTGCACCTTGCACCGTAGATGTTGCACCCTGTGGATATAGATTCTTTGGAAGGCCATTACTGTTGGCTCGTTTAGAGTTACGGGAGCCATAACCAGTCAAAACAAAGATCACTGTGAGTTCTACGGCTATGACCGCTTTAAGCCGTCACTGGTTAGTTTCATACCCAAAAAATCTTATCTGAAACTCAATCGGGCCTTGGGACGTTTTTTACTGTTCGTTCATTCTTCACGTGGATTTTTTCTGCAAAATGGGATCCCCATGGCTGGTCTATGATTTACCATCGCCGGAGAGTGGTGCCACATGGTACCGCTCCGTTTCAAATCCATGCATCCATTTTTAAAAGTCGTACGACACTTTTTCGGCATTTCGACGGATGTTGCACTTTGCACCGTAGATGTTGCACCCTGTGGATATTGATTCTTCGGAAGGTCATAACTGTTGGCTCGTTTAGAGTTATGGGAGCCATAACCAGTCAAAACGAAGATCTCTGTGAGTTCTATGCCTATGACCGCTTTAAGCCGTCACTGGTGAGTTTCATACCCAAAAAAACTTATCCGAACCTCAATCGGGCCTTGGTCGTTTTTTACCGTTCGTTCATTCGTTACGTGGATTTTTTCTGCAAAACGGGATCCCCGTGGCTGATCTATGATTTACCATCGCCGGAGAGTGGTGCCCCATGGGACCGCTCCGTTTCAAATCCATGCATCCATTTCTAAAAGTCGTACGGCACTTTCTCGGCATTTTGGACGGATGTTGCACCTTGCACCGTAGATGTTGCACCCTATAGATATTGATACTTCAGAAGGCCATAACTGTTGGCTCGTTTAGAGTTATGGGAGCCATAACCAATCAAAACGAAGATCTCTGTGAGTTGTACGGCTATGACTGCTTTAAGGCATCACTGGTTAGTTTCATACCCAAAAAATCTTATCCGAAACTCAATCGGGCCTTGGACGTTTTTTACCGTTCGTTCATTCGTCACGTGGATTTTTATGCAAAATGGGATCCCCGTGGCTGGTCTACGATTTACAATTGCCGGAGAGTGGTACCCCATGGTACCGCTCCGTTTCAAATCCATGCATCCATTTCAAAAAGTCGTACGACACTTTTTCGGCATTTTGGACGGATGTTGCACCTTGCACCGTAGATGTTGCACCCTGTGGATATTGATTCTTCGAAAGGCCATAACTGTTGGCTCGTTTAGAGTTACGAGAGCCATAACCAGTCAAAACGAAGATCTCTGTGAGTTCTACGGCTATGACCGCTTTAAGCCGTCACTGGTTAGTTTCATACCCAAAAAATCTTATCCGAAACTCAATCGGGCCTTGGACGTTTTTTACCGTTCGTTCATTCGTCACATGGATTTTTCTGCAAAACGGGATCCCCATGGCTGGTTTACGATTTACCATCGCCGGAGAGTGGTGCCCCATGGTACCGCTCCGTTTCAAATCCATGCATCCATTTCTAAAAGTCGTACGACACTTTTTCGGCATTTTGGACGGATGTTGCACCTTGCACCGTAGATGTTGCACCCTGTGGATATTGATTCTTCGGAAGGCCATAACTGTTGGATCGTTTAGAGTTACGGGAGCCATAACCAGTCAAAACGAAGATCTTTGTGAGTTCTATGGCTATGATGGTTTAAGCCATCACTGGTTAGTTTCATACCCAAAAAATTGTATCCGAACCTCAATCGGGCCTTGGTCGTTTTTTACCGTTCGTTCATTCATCACGTGGATTTTTTCTGCAAAACGGGATCCCCGTGGCTGGTCTATGATTTATCATCGCCGGAGAGTGGTGCTCCATGGTATCGCTCCGTTTCAAATCCATGCATCCATTTCTAAAAGTCGTACGGCACTTTTTCGGCATTTTGGACGGATGTTGCACCTTGCACCGTAGATGTTGCACCCTATAGATATTGATTCTTCAGAAGGCCATAATTGTTGGCTCGTTTAGAGTTATGGGAGCCATTACCAGTCAAAACGAAGATCTCTGTGAATTCTACGGCTATGACTGCTTTAAGGCGTCACTGGTTAGTTTCATACCCAAAAAATCTTATCCGAAACTCAATCGGGCCTTGGACGTTTTTTACCGTTCGTTCATTCGTCACGTGGATTTTTATGCAAAACGGGATCCCCGTGGCTGGTCTACGATTTACAATCGCCGGAGAGTGGTACCCCATGGTACCGCTCCGTTTCAAATCCATGCATCCATTTCAAAAAGTCGTACGACACTTTTTTGGCATTTTGGACGGATGTTGCACCTTGCACCGTAGATGTTGCACCCTGTGGATATTGATTCTTCGGAAGGCCATAACTGTTGGCTCGTTAAGAGTTACGGGAGCCATAACCAGTCAAAACAAAGATCTCTGTGAGTTCTACGGCTATGAGCGCTTTAAGCCATCACTGGTTAGTTTCATACCCAAAAAATCTTATCCGAAACTCAATCGGGCCTTGGACGTTTTTTACCGTTCGTTCATTCGTCACGTGGATTTTTCTGCAAAACGGGATCCCCTTGGCTGGTTTACGATTTACCATCGCCGGAGAGTGGTGCCCCATGGTACCGCTCCATTTCAAATCCATGCATCCATTTCTTAAAGTCGTACGACACTTTTTCGGCATTTTGGACGGATGTTGCACCTTGAACCCTAGATGTTGCACCCTGTGGATATTGATTCTTCGGAAGGCCATAACTGTTGGCTCGTTTAGAGTTACGGGAGCCATAACAAGTCAAAACGAAGATCTCTGTGAGTTCTATGGCTATGACGGTTTAAGCCATCACTGGTTAGTTTCATACCCAAAAAATTGTATCCGAACCTCAATCGGGCCTTGGTCGTTTTTTACCGTTCGTTCATTCGTCACATGGATTTTTTCTGCAAAACGGGATCCCCGTGGCTGGTCTATGATTTATCATCGTCGGAGAGTGGTGCCCCATGGTACCGCTCCGTTTCAAATCCATGCATCCATTTCTAAAAGTCGTACGGCACTTTTTCGGCATTTTGGACGGATGTTGCACCTTGCACCCAAGATGTTGCACCTTGTGGATATTGATTCTTCGGAAGGCCATAATTGTTGGCTCGTTTGGAGTTACGGGAGCCATAACAAGATTTCTGTGAGTTCTACGGCTATGACCTCTTCAAGCCGTCACTGGTTAGTTTCGTACCCAAAAAAATCTTATCCGAAACCCAATCAGGCCTTGGACGTTTTTTACCATTCGTTCATTCGTCACGTGGATTTTTTCTACAAAACGGGATCCCCGTGGCTGGTCTATGATTTACCATCGCCGAAGAGTGGTGCCCCATGGTACCACTCCGTTTCAAATCCATGCATCCTTTTCTAAAAGTCGTACGGCACTTTTTCGGCATTTTGGACGGATGTTGCACCTTGCACCGTAGATGTTACGCCCTGTGGATATTGATTCTTCGGAAATCCATAACTGTTGGCTCGTTTAGAGTTACGGGAGCCATAACCAGTCAAAACGAAGATCTCTGTGAGTTCTACGGCTATGACCGCTTTAAGGCATCAGTTGTTAGTTTCATACCCAAAAAATCTTATCCGAACCTCAATCGGGCCCTGGACGTTTTTTACCGTTCGTTCATTCGTCACGTGGAATTTTTCTGCAAAACGGGATCCCCGTGGCTGGTCTATGATTTACCATCGCTGGAGAGTCGTGCCCCATGGTACCGATCCGTTTCAAATCCATGCGTCCATTTCTAAAAGTCGTACGACACCTTTTCGTCATTTTGGACGGATGTTGCACCTTGCACCGTAGATGTTGCACCCTGTGGATATTGATTCTTCGGAAGGCCATAACTATTGGCTCGTTTAGAGTTACGGGATCCATAACCAGTCAAAATGAAGATCTCTGTGAGTTCTATGGCTTTGACCGCTTTAGGTCGTCACTAGTTAGTTTAATACCCAAAAAATCTTATCCGAAACTCAATCGGGCCTTGGACGTTTTTTAGCGTTCGTTCATTCGTCATGTGGATTTTTTCTGCAAAACGGGATCCCCGTGGTTGTTCTATGATTTACCATCGCCGCAGAGTGGTGCCCCATGGGACCGCTCCGTTTCAAATCCATGCATACATTTCTAAAAGTCATACGACACTTTTTCGGCATTTTGGACGGATGTTGCACCTTGCACCGTAGATGTTGCACCCTGTGGATGTTGATTTTTCAAAAGGCCATAACTGTTGGGTCATTTAGAGTTACGGGAGCCATAACTAGTCAAAACGAAGATCTCTGTGAGTTCTGCGGCAATGACCGCTTTAAGCCGTCACTGGTTAGTTTCATACCTAAAAAATCTTATCCTAACCTCAATCGGGCCTTGAACGTTTTTTACCGTTCGTTTATTCGTCACGTGGATTTTTTCTACAAAACGGGATCCCCGTGGCTGGTCTATGATTTACCATCGTCGTAGAGTGGTGCCCCATGGGACCGCTCCGTTTCAACTCCATGCATCCATTTCTAAATGTCGTACGGCACTTTTTCGGCATTTTGGACGGATGTTGCACCTTGCACCGTAGATGTTACGCCCTGTGGATATTGATTCTTCGGAAATCCATAACTGTTGGCTCGTTTAGACTTACGGGAGCCATAACCAGTCAAAACGAATGTCTCTGTGAGTTCTACGGCTATGACCGCTTTAAGGCGTCAGTTGTTAGTTTCATACCCAAAAAATCTTATCCGAAACTCAAACGGGCCTTGGATGTTTTTTACCGTTCGTTCATTCGTCACGTGGATTTTTTCTGCAAAACGGGATCCCCGTGGCAGGTCTCTGATTTACCATCGCTGGAGAGTGGTGCCCCATGGTACCACACCGTTTCAAATCCTTGCATCCATTTCTAAAAGTCGTACGACACTTTTTCGGCATTTTGGACGGATGTTGCACCTTGCACGGTAGATGTTGCACCCTGTGGATATTGATTCATCGGAATGCCATAACTGTTGGCTCGTTTAGAGTTACGGGAGCCATAAAAATTCAAAACAAAGATCTTTGTGAGTTCTACGGCTATGACCGCTTTAAGCCGTCACTGGTAATTTTCATACCCAAAAAATCTTATCCGAACCTCAATTGGGCCTTGGATGTTTTTTACCATTCGTTCATTCGTCACGTGGAATTTTTCTGCAAAACGGTATCCCCGTGGCTGGTCTATGATTTACCATCGCTGGAGAGTCGTGCCCCATGGTACCGCTCCGTTTCAAATCCATGCGTCCATTTCTAAAAGTCGTACGACACTTTTTCGCCATTTTGGATGGATGTTGCACCTTGCACCGTAGATGTTGCACCCTGTGGATATTGATTCATCGGAATGCCATAACTGTTGGCTCGTTTAGAGTTACGGGAGCCATAAAAATTCAAAACAAAGATCTCTGTGAGTTCTACGGCTATGACTGCTTTAAGCCGTCACTGGTAATTTTCATACCCAAAAAATCTTATCCGAAGCTCAATTGGGCCTTGGACGTTTTTTACCGTTCGTTCATTCGTCATGTGGATTTTTTCTTCAAAACGGGATGGCTGGTCTATGATTTACCATCGTCGCAGAGTGGTGCCCCATGGGACCGCTCCATTTCAAATCCATGCATACATTTCTAAAAGTCGTACGACACTTTTTCGGCATTTTGGACGGATGTTGCACCTTGCACCGTAGATGTTGCACCCTGTGGATATTGATTTTTCAGAAGGCCATAACAGTTGGCACGTTTAGAGTTACGGGAGCCATAACTAGTCAAAATGAAGATCTCTATTAGTTCTGCGGCAATGACCGCTTTAAGCCGTCACTGGTTAGTTTCATACCCAAAAAATCTTATCCTAACCTCAATCGGGCCTTGAATGTTTTTTACCGTTCGTTTATTCGTCACGTGGATTTTTTCTGCAAAACGGGATCCCCATGGTTGGTCTATGATTTACCATCGCCGTAGAGTGGTGCCCCATGGGACCGCTCCAGTTTAAATCCATTCATCCATTTCTATAAGTCGTACGACACTTTTTCGGCATTTTGGACGGATGTTGCACCTTGCACCGTAGATGTTACACCCTGTGGATATTGATTCTTCGGTATTCCATAACTGTAGGCTCGTTTAGAGTTACGGGAGCCATAACCAGTCAAAACGAAGATCTCTGTGAGTTCTACGACTATGACTGCTTTAAGGCGTCAGTTGTTAGTTTCATACCCAAAAAATTTTATCCGAACCTCAATCGGGCTTTGGATGTTTTTTACCGTTCGTTCACTCGTCACGTGGATTTTTTCTGCAAAACGGGATCCCCGTGGCAGGTCTCTGATTTACCATCGCCGGAGAGTGGTGCCCCATGGTACCGCTCCATTTCAAATCCTTGCGTCCATTTCTAAAAGTCGTACGACACTTATTCGGCATTTTGGACGGATGTTGCACCTTGCACCGTAGATGTTGCACCCTGTGGATATTGATTCATCGGAATGCCATAACTGTTGGCTCGTTTAGAGTTACGGGAGCCATAAAAATTCAAAACAAAGATCTCTGTGAGTTCTACGGCTATGACCGCTTTAAGCCGTCACTGGTTAGTTTCATACCCAAAAAATCTTATCCGAAACTCTATCGGGCCTTGGAGGTTTTTACCGTTAGTTCATTCGTCACGTGAATTTTTTCTGCAAAACGGTATCCCCGTTGCTGGTCTATGATTTACCATCGCCGGATAATGGTGCCCCATGGTACCGCTCCATTTCAAATCCATGCGTCCATTTCTAAAAATCGTACGGCACTTTTTCGGTATTTTGGACGGATGTTGCACCTTGCACCGTAGATGTTGCACCCTGTGGATATTGATTCTTCGGAAGGCCATAACTTTTGGCTCGTTTAGAGTTATGGGAGCCATAACCAGTCAAAACGAAGATCTCTGTGACTTCTACGGCTATGACCGCTTTAAGCCGTCACTGGTTAGTTTCATACCCAAAAAATCTTATCCTAACCTCAATCGGGCCTTGAACGTTTTTTACCGTTCGTTTATTCGTCACGTGGATTTTTTTTGCAAAACGGGATCCCCGTTGCTGGTCTATCATTTACCATCGCCTTAGAGTGGTGCCCCATGGGACCGCTCCATTTCAACTCCATGCATCCATTTCTAAATGTCGTACGGCACTTTTTCGGCATTTTGGACGGATGTTGCACCTTGCACCGTAGATGTTACGCCCTGTGGATATTGATTCTTCGGAAATCCATAACTGTTGGCTCGTTTAGAGTTACGGGAGCCATAACCAGTCAAAACGAAGATCTCTGTGAGTTCTACGGCTATGACCGCTTTAAGACGTCACTTGTTAGTTTCATACCCAAAAAATGTTATCCGAACCTCAATCGGGCCTTGGACGTTTTTTACCATTCGTTCATTCGTCACGTGGATTTTTTCTGCAAAATGGGATCCCCGTGGAAGGTCTCTGATTTACCATCGCTGGAGAGTGCTGCCCCATGGTACCACTCCATTTCAAATCCTTGCATCCATTTCTAAAAATCGTACGACACTTTTTTGGCATTTTGGACGGATGTTGCACCTTGCACCGTAGATGTTGCACCCTGTGGATATTGATTCATCGGAATGCCATAACTGTTGGCTCGTTTAGAGTTACGGGAGCCATAAAAATTCAAAACAGTTCTATGGCTATGACCGCTTTAAGCCGTCACTGGTTAGTTTCATACCCAAAAAATCTTATCCGAACCTCAATTGGGCCTTGGACGTTTTTTACCAATCGTTCATTCGTCACGTGGAATTTTTTCGCAAAACGGGATCCCCGTGGCTGGTCTATGATTTACCATCGCTGGAGAGTCATGCCCCATGGTACCGCTCCGTTTCAAATCCATGCGCCCATTTCTAAAAGTCGTACGACACTTTTTCATCATTTTGGACGGATGTTGCACCTTGCACCGTAGATGTTGCACCCTGTGGATATTGATTCTTCGGAAGGCCATAACTGTTGGCTCGTTTATAGTTACGAGAGCCATAACTAGTCAAAACGAAGATCTCTGTTAGTTCTGCGGTAATGACCGCTTTAAGCCGTCACTGGTTAGTTTCATACCCAAAAAATCTTATCCTAACCTCAATCGGGCCTTGAACGTTTTTTACCGTTCATTTATTCGTCACGTGGATTTTTCTGCAAAACGGGATCCCCGTGGCTGGTCTATGATTTACCATCGCCGTAGAGTGGTGCCCCATGAGACCGCTCCAGTTCAAATCCATGCATCCATTTCTAAAAGTCATACGGCACTTTTCGGCATTTTGGACGGATGTTGCACCTTGCACCGTAGATGTTACGCCCTGTGGATATTGATTCTTCGGGATTCCATAACTGTAGGCTCGTTTAGAGTTACGGGAGCCATAACCAGTCAAAACGAAGATCTCTGTGAGTTCTACGGCTATGACCGCTTTAAGGCGTCAGTTGTTAGTTTCATACCCAAAAAATCTTATCCGAACCTTAATCGGGCCTTGGATGTTTTTTACCGTTCGTTCACTCATCATGTGGATTTTTTCTGCAAAACGGGATCCCCGTGGCAGGTCTCTGATTTACCATCGCCGGAGAGTGGTGCCCCATGGTACCGCTCCATTTCTAATCCTTGCGTCCATTTCTAAAAGTCGTACGACACTTTTTCGGCATTTTGAACGGATGTTGCACCTTGCACCGTAGATGTTGCACCCTGTGGATATTGATTCATCGGAATGCCATAACTGTTGGCTCGTTTATAGTTACGGGAGCCATAAAAATTCAAAACAAAGATCTCTGTGAGTTCTACGGCTATGACCGCTTTAAGCCGTCACTGGTTAGTTTCATACCCAAAAAATCTTATCCGAAACTCTATCGGGCCTTGGAGGTTTTTTACCGTTAGTTCATTAGTCACGTGAATTTTTTCTGCAAAACGGGATCCCCGTTGCTGGTCTACGATTTACCATCGCCGGAGAGTGGTGCCCCATGGTACCGCTCCATTTCAAATCCATGCATCCATTTCTAAAAGTCGTACGGCACTTTTTCGGTATTTTGGACGGATGTTGCACCTTGCACCGTAGATGTTGCACCCTGTGGATATTGATTCTTCGGATGGCCATAACTTTTAGCTCGTTTAGAGTTACGGGAGCCATAACCAGTCAAAACGAAGATCTCTGCGACATCTACGGCTATGACCGCTTTAAGCCGTCACTGGTTAGTTTCATACCCAAAAAATATTATCCAAAACTCAATCGGGCCTTGGGACGTTTTTTACTGTTCGTTCATTCGTCACGTGGATTTTTTCTGCAAAACGGGATCCCCATGGCTGGTCTACGATTTACCATCCCCGGAGAGTGGTGCCCCATGGTACCGCTCCGTTTCAAATCCATGCATCCATTTTCAAAAGTTGTAGGGCACTTTTTCGGCATTTGGATGGATGTTGCACCTTGCACCGTTGATGTTGCACCCTGTGGATATTGATTCTTCGGAAGGCCATAACTGTTGGCTCGTTTAGAGTTACGGGAGCCATAACCAGTCAAAACGATGATCTCTGTGAGTTCTATGCCTATGACCACTTTAAGCCGTCACTGGTGAGTTTCATACCCAAAAAATCTTATCCGAACCTCAATCGGGCCTTGGACGTTTTTTACCGTTCGTTCATTCGTCACGTGGATTTTTTCTGCAAAACGGGATCCCCGTGGCTGGTCTATGATTTACCATCGCCGGAGAGTGGTTCCCCATGGGACCGCTCCGTTTCAAATCAATGCATCCATTTCGAAAAGTCGTACGGCCCTTTTTCGGCATTTTGGACGGATGTTGCACCTTACACCGTAGATGTTGCACCCTGTGGATATTGATTCTTCTGAAGGCCATAACTGTTGGCTCGTTTAGAGTTACGAGATCCATAACCAGTCAAAACGAAGATCTCTGTGAGTTCTACGGCTATGACTACTTTAAGCCGTCACTGGTCAGTTTCATACCCAAAAAATCTTATCCGAAACTCAATCGGGCCTTGGACGTTTTTTACCGTTCGTTCATACGTCACGTGGATTTTTATGCAAAACAGGATCCCCGTGGCTGGTCTACGATTTACCACCGCCGGAGAGTGGTGCCCCATGGTACCGCTCCGTTTCAAATCCATGCATCCATTTCTAAAAGTCGTACGGCACTTTTTCGGCATTTTGGACGGATGTTGCACCTTGCACCGTAGATGTTGCACCCTGTGGATATTGATTCTTCGGAAGGCCATAACTGTTGGCTCGTTTAGAGTTACGGGATCCATAACTAGTCAAAACGAACATCTCTGTGAGTTCTACAGCTATGAGCGCTTTAAGCCGTCACTAGTTAGTTTCATACCCAAAAAATCTTATCCGAAACTCAATCGGGCCTTGGACGTTTTTTACCGTTCGTTCATTCATCACGTGGATTTTTCTGCAAAATGGGATCCCCATGGCTGGTCTACGATTTACCATCGCCAGAGAGTGGTGCCCCATGGTACTGCTCCGTTTCAAATCCATGCATCCATTTCTAAAAGTCGTACGGCACTTTTTCGGCATTTTGGACGGATGTTGCACCTTGCACCGTAGATGTTGCACCCTGTGGATATTGATTCTTCAGAAGGCCATAACTGTTGGCTCGTTTAGAATTACGGGAGCCATAACCAGTCAAAACAAAGATCTCTGTGAGTTCTACGGCTATGATGGCTTTAAGCCATCACTGGTTAGTTTCATACCCAAAAAATCGTATCCGAACCTCAATCGGGCCTTGGACGTTTTTTACCGTTCGTTCATTCGTCACGTGGATTTTTTCTGCGAAACGGGATCCCCGTGGCTGGTCTATGATTTATCACCGCCGAAGAGTGGTGCTCCATGTTACCGCTCCATTTCAAATCCATGCATCCATTTCTAAAAGTCGTACGACACTTTTTCGGCATTTTGGACGGATGTTGCACCTTCCACCGTAGATGTTGCACCCTGTGGATATTGATTCTTGGAAAGGCCATAACTGTTGGCTCGTTTAGAGTTATGGGAGCCATAACTAGTCAAAACAAAGATCTCTGTTAGTTCTACGGCAATGACCGCTTTAAGCCGTCACTAGTTAGTTTCATACCCAAAAAATCTTATCCGAACCTCAATAGGGCCTAGGATGTTTTTTACCGTTCGTTCATTCGTCACGTGGATTTTTTCTACAAAACGGGATCCCCGTGGCTGGTCTATGATTTACCATTGCCGGAGAGTGGTGCCCCATGGGACTGCTCCATTTCAAATCCATGCATCCATTTCTAAAAGTCGTACGACACTTTTTCGGCATTTTGGACGGATGTTGCACCTTGCACCGTAGATGTTGCACCCTGTGGATATTGATTCTTGGGAAGGCCATAACCGTTGGCTCGTTTAGAGTTACGGGAGCCATAACTAGTCAAAACGAAGATCTCTATTAGTTCTACGGCAATGACCGCTTTAAGTCGTCACTAGTTAGTTTCATACCCAAAAAATCTTATCCGAACCTTAATCGGGCCTTGGACGTTTTTTACCATTCGTTCATTCGTCACGTGGAATTTTTCTGCGAAACGGAATCCCCATGGCTAGTCTATGATTTACCATCGCCGGAGAGTGGTGCCCCATGGGACTGCTCCATTTCAAATCCATGCATCCATTTCTAAAAGTCGTACCACACTTTTTCATCATTTTGGACGGATGTTGCACCTTGCACCGTAGATGTTGCACCCTGTGGATATTGATTCTTCGGAAGGCATAACTGTTGGCTCGTTTAGAGTTACGGGGTCCATAACCGGTCAAAATGAAGATCTCTGTGAGTTCTACGGCTTTGACCGCTTTAGGCCGCCACTAGTTAGTTTAATAACCAAAAAATCTTATCTGGAACTCAATCGGGCCTTGGACGTTTTTTACCGTTCATTCATTCGTCACGTGGATTTTTTCTGCAAAATGGGATCCCCGTGACTAGTCTATGATTTACCATCGCCGCAGAGTGGTGCCCCATGGGACCGCTCCGTTTCAAATCCATGCATACATTTCTAAAAGTCGTACGGCACTTTTTCGGCATTTTGGACGGATGTTGCACCTTGCACCGTAGATGTTGCACCCTGTGGATATTGATTTTTCAGAAGGCCATAACTATTGGCTCGTTTAGAGTTACGAGAGCCATAACTAGTCAAAACGAAGATCTCTGTTAGTTCTGCGGCAATGACCGCTTTAAGCCGTCACTGGTTAGTTTCATACCGAAAAAATCTTATCCTAACCTCAATCGGGCCTTGAACGTTTTTTACCGTTCGTTTATTCATCACGTGGATTTTTTCTGCAAAACGGGATCCCCGTGGCTGGTCTATGATTTACCATCGCCGTAGAGTGGTGCCCCATGGGACCGCTCCAGTTCAAATCCATGCATCCATTTCTAAAAGTCATACGGCACTTTTCGGCATTTTGGACGGATGTTGCACCTTGCACCGTAGATGTTACGCCCTATGGATATTGATTCTTCGGGATTCCATAACTGTAGGCTCGTTTAGAGTTACGGGAGCCATAACCAGTCAAAACGAAGATCTCTGTGAGTTCTACGGCTATGACCGCTTTAAGGCGTCAGTTGTTAGTTTCATACCCAAAAAATCTTATCCGAAGCTCAATCGGGCCATGGATGTTTTTTACCGTTCGTTCACTCATCATGTGGATTTTTTCTGCAAAACGGGATCCCCGTGGCAGGTCTCTGATTTACCATCGCCGGAGAGTGGTGCCCCATGGTACCGCTCCATTTCAAATCCTTGCGTCCATTTCTAAAAGTCGTACGACACTTTTTCGGCATTTTGGACGGATGTTGCACCTTGCACCGTAGATGTTGCACCCAGTGGATATTGATTCATCGGAATGCCATAACTGTTGGCTCGTTTATAGTTACGGGAGCCATAAAAATTCAAAACAAAGATCTCTGTGAGTTCTACGGCTATGACCGCTTTAAGCCGTCACTGGTTAGTTTCATACCCAAAAAATCTTATCCGAAACTCTATCGGGCCTTGGAGGTTTTTTACCGTTAGTTCATTCGTCACGTGAATTTTTTCTGCAAAACGGGATCCCCGTGGCTGGTCTATGATTTATCATCGCCGGAGAGTGGTGCCCCATGGTATCGCTCCGTTTCAAATCCATGCATCCATTTCTAAAAGTTGTACGGCACTTTTTCGGCATTTTGGACGGATGTTGCACCTTGCACCCAAGATGTTGCACCTTGTGGATATTGATTCTTCGAAAGGCCATAACTGTTGGCTCGTTTAGAGTTACGAGAGCCATAACCAGTCAAAACGAAGATCTCTGCGACATCTACGGCTATGACCGCTTTAAGCCGTCACTGGTTAGTTTCATACCCAAAAAATATTATCCGAAACTCAATCGGGCCTTGGGACGTTTTTTACTGTTCGTTCATTCGTCACGTGGATTTTTTCTGCAAAACGGGATCCCCATGGCTGGTCTACGATTTACCATCCCCGGAGAGTGGTGCCCCATGGTACCGCTCTGTTTCAAATCCATGCATCCATTTTCAAAAGTTGTAGGGCACTTTTTCGGCATTTGGATGGATGTTGCACCTTGCATCGTAGATGTTGCACCCTGTGGATATTGATTCTTCGGAAGGCCATAACTGTTGGCTCGTTTAGAGTTACGGGAGCCATAACCAGTCAAAACGATGATCTCTGTGAGTTCTATGCCTATGACCACTTTAAGCCGTCACTGGTGAGTTTCATACCCAAAAAATCTTTTCCGAACCTCAATCGGGCCTTGGACGTTTTTTACCGTTCGTTCATTCGTCACGTGGATTTTTTCTGCAAAACGGGATCCCCGTGGCTGGTCTATGATTTACCATCGCTGAAGAGTCGTGCCCCATGGTACCGATCCGTTTCAAATCCATGCATCCATTTCGAAAAGTCGTACGGCACTTTTTCGGCATTTTGGACGGATGTTGCACCTTGCACCGTAGATGTTGCACCCTGTAGATATTAATTCTTCTGAAGGCCATAACTGTTGGCTAGTTTAGAGTTACGAGATCCATAACCAGTCAAAATGAAGATCTCTGTGAGTTCTACGGCTATGACTACTTTAAGCCGTCACTGGTCAGTTTCATACCCAAAAAATCTTATCCGAAACTCAATCAGGCCTTGTACGTTTTTTACCGTTCGTTCATTCGTCACGTGGATTTTTATGCAAAACAGGATCCCCGTGGCTGGTCTACGATTTACCACCGCCGGAGAGTAGTGCCCCAAGGTACCGCTCCGTTTCAAATCCATGCATCCATTTCTAAAAGTCGTACAGCACTTTTTTGGCATTTTGGATGGATGTTGCACCTTGCACCGTAGATGTTGCACCCTGTGGATATTGATTCTTCGGAAGGCCATAACTGTTGGCTCGTTTAGAGTTACGGGATCCATAACCAGTCAAAACGAAGATCTTTGTGAGTTCTACGGCTATGAGCGCTTTAAGACGTCACTGGTTAGTTTCATACCCAAAAAATCTTATCCGAAACTCAATCGGGCCTTGGGACGTTTTTTACTGTTCGTTCATTCGTCACGTGGATTTTTTCTGCAAAACGGGATCCCCATGGCTGGTCTACGATTTACCATCCCCGGAGAGTGGTGCCCCATGGTACCGCTCCGTTTCAAATCCATGCATCCATTTTCAAAAGTTGTAGGGCACTTTTTCGGCATTTGGATGGATGTTGCACCTTGCACCGTAGATGTTGCACCCTGTGGATATTGATTCTTCGGAAGGCGATAACTGTTGGCTCGTTTAGAGTTACCTGAGCCATAACCAGTCAAAACGATGATCTCTGTGAGTTCTATGCCTATGACCACTTTAAGCCGTCACTAGTGAGTTTCATACCCAAAAAATCTTATCCGAACCTCAATCGGGCCTTGGACGTTTTTTACCGTTCGTTCATTCGTCACGTGGATTTTTTCTGCAAAACGGGATCCCCGTGGCTGGTCTATGATTTACCATCGCCGGAGAGTGGTTCCCCATGGGACCGCTCCGTTTCAAATCCATGCATCCATTTCGAAAAGTCGTACGGCACTTTTTCGGCATTTTGGATGGATGTTGCACCTTGCACCGTAGATGTTGCACCCTGTAGATATTAATTCTTCTAAAGGCCATAACTGTTGGCTCGTTTAGAGTTACGAGATCCATAACCAGTCAAAACGAAGATCTCTGTGAGTTCTACGGCTATGACTACTTTAAGCCGTCACTGGTCAGTTTCATACCCAAAAAATCTTATCCGAAACTCAATCGGGCCTTGGACGTTTTTTACCGTTCGTTCATTCGTCACGTGGATTTTTATGCAAAACAGGATCCCCGTGGCTGGTCTACGATTTACCACCGCCGGAGAGTGGTGCCCCATGGTACCGCTCCGTTTCAAATCCATGCATCCATTTCTAAAAGTCGTACGGCACTTTTTCGGCATTTTGGACGGATGTTGCACCTTGCACCGTAGATGTTGCACCCTATGGATATTGATTCTTCGGAAGGCCATAACTGTTGGCTCGTTTAGAGTTACGGGATCCATAACCAGTCAAAACGAAGATCTCTGTGAGTTCTACGGCTATGAGCGCTTTAAGCCGTCACTGGTTAGTTTCATACCCAAAAAATCTTATCCGAAACTCAATCGGGCCTTGGACGTTTTTTACCGTTCGTTCATTCATCACGTGGATTTTTCTGCAAAACGGGATCCCCATGGCTGGTCTACGATTTACCATCGCCAGAGAGTGGTGCCCCATGGTACTGCTCCGTTTCAAATCCATGCATCCATTTCTAAAAGTCGTACGGCACTATTTCGGCATTTTGGACGGATGTTGCACCTTGCACCGTAGATGTTGCACCCTGTGGATATTGATTCTTCAGAAGGCCATAACTGTTGGCTCGTTTAGAATTACGGGAGCCATAACCAGTCAAAACAAAGATCTCTGTGAGTTCTACGGCTATGACGGCTTTAAGCCATCACTGGTTAGTTTCATACCCAAAAAATCGTATCCGAACCTCAATCGGGCCTTGGACGTTTTTTACCGTTCGTTCATTCGTCACGTGGATTTTTTCTGCGAAACGGGATCCCCGTGGCTGGTCTATGATTTATCACTGCCGAAGAGTGGTGCTCCATGGTACCGCTCCATTTCAAATCCATGCATCCATTTCTAAAAGTCGTACGACACTTTTTCGGCATTTTGGACGGATGTTGCACCTTCCACCGTAGATGTTGCACCCTGTGGATATTGATTCTTGGAAAGGCCATAACTGTTGGCTCGTTTAGAGTTATGGGAGCCATAACTAGTCAAAACAAAGATCTCTGTTAGTTCTACGGCAATGACCGCTTTAAGCCGTCACTAGTTAGATTCATACCCAAAAAATCTTATCCGAACCTCAATAGGGCCTAGGACGTTTTTTACCGTTCGTTCATTCGTCACGTGGATTTTTTCTACAAAACGGGATCCCCGTGGCTGGTCTATGATTTACCATCGCCGGAGAGTGGTGCCCCATGGGACTGCTCCATTTCAAATCCATGCATCCATTTCTAAAAGTCGTACGGCACTTTTTCGGCATTTTGGACGGATGTTGCACCTTGCACCGTAGATGTTGCACCCTGTGGATATTGATTCTTGGGAAGGCTATAACCGTTGGCTCGTTTAGAGTTACGGGAGCCATAACTAGTCAAAACGAAGATCTCTGTTAGTTCTACGGCAATGACCGCTTTAAGCCGTCACTGGTTAGTTTCATACCCAAATAATCTTATCCGAACCTCAATCGGGCCTTGGACGTTTTTTACCATTCGTTCATTCGTCACGTGGAATTTTTCTGCAAAACGGAATCCCCGTGGCAGGTCTATGATTTACCATCGCCGGAGAGTGGTGCCCCATGGGACTACTCCATTTCAAATCCATGCATCCATTTCTAAAAGTCGTACGACACTTTTTCGTCATTTTGGACGGATGTTGCACCTTGCACCGTAGATGTTGCACCCTGTGGATATTGATTCTTCGGAAGGCCATAACTGTTGGCTCGTTTAGAGTTACGGGGTCCATAACCAGTCAAAATGAAGATCTCTGTGAGTTCTACGGCTTTAACCGCTTTAGGCCGTCACTAGTTAGTTTAATAACCAAAAAATCTTATCTGAAACTCAATCGGGCCTTGGACGTTTTTTACCGTTCGTTCACTCGTCACGTGGATTTTTTCTGCAAAATGGGATCCCCGTGGCTAGTCTATGATTTACCATCGCCGCAGAGTGGTGCCCCATGGGACCGCTCCGTTTCAAATCCATGCATACATTTCTAAAAGTCGTACGGCACTTTTTCGGCATTTTGGACGGATGTTGCACCTTGCACCGTAGATGTTGCACCCTGTGGATATTGATTTTTCAGAAGGCCATAACTGTTGGCTCGTTTAGAGTTACGAGAGCCATAACTAGTCAAAACGAAGATCTCTGTTAGTCCTGCGGCAATGACCGCTTTAAGCCGTCACTGGTTAGTTTCATACCCAAAAAATCTTATCCTAACCTCAATCGGGCCTTGAACGTTTTTTACCGTTCGTTTATTCGTCACGTGGATTTTTTCTGCAAAACGGGATCCCCATGGCTGGTCTATGATTTACCATCGCCGTAGAGTGGTGCCCCATGGGACCGCTCCAGTTCAAATCCATGCATCCATTTCTAAAAGTCATACGGCACTTTTCGGCATTTTGGACGGATGTTGCACCTTGCACCGTAGATGTTACGCCCTGTGGATATTGATTCTTCGGGATTCCATAACTGTAGGCTCGTTTAGAGTTACGGGAGCCATAACCAGTCAAAATGAAGATCTCTGTGAGTTCTGCGGCTATGACCGCTTTAAGGCGTCAGTCGTTAGTTTCATACCCAAAAAATCTTATCCGAAGCTCAATCGGGCCTTGGATGTTTTTTACCGTTCGTTCACTCATCATGTGGATTTTTTCTGCAAAACGGGATCCCCGTGGCAGTTCTCTGATTTACCATCGCCGGAGAGTGGTTCCCCATGGTACCGCTCCATTTCAAATCCTTGCGTCCATTTCTAAAAGTCGTACGACACTTTTTCGGCATTTTGGACGGATGTTGCACCTTGCACCGTAGATGTTGCACCCTGTGGATATTGATTCATCGGAATGCCATAACTGTTGGCTCGTTTATAGTTACGGGAGCCATAAAAATTCAAAACAAAGATCTCTGTGAGTTCTACGGCTATGACCGCTTTAAGCCGTCACTGGTTAGTTTCATACCCAAAAAATCTTATCCGAAACTCTATCGGGCCTTGGAGGTTTTTTACCGTTAGTTCATTCGTCACGTGAATTTTTTCTGCAAAACGGGATCCCCGTTGCTGGTCTACGATTTACCATCGCCGGAGTGTGGTGCCCCATGGTACCGCTCCATTTCAAATCCATGCATCCATTTCTAAAAGTCGTACTGCACTTTTTCGGTATTTTGGACGGATGTTGCACCTTGCACCGTAGATGTTGCACCCTGTGGATATTGATTCTTCTGAAGGCCATAACTGTTGGCTCGTTTAGAGTTACGAGATCCATAACCAGTCAAAACGAAGATCTCTATGAGTTCTACGGCTATGACTACTTTAAGCCGTCACTGGTCAGTTTCATACCCAAAAAATCTTATCCGAAACTCAATTAGGCCTTGGACGTTTTTTACCGTTCGTTCATTCGTCACGTGGATTTTTATGCAAAACAGGATCCCCGCGACTGGTCTACGATTTACCACCGCCGGAGAGTGGTGCCCCATGGTACCGCTCCGTTTCAAATCCATGCATCCATTTCTAATAGTCGTACGGCACTTTTTCGGCATTTTGGACGGATGTTGCACCTTGCACCGTAGATGTTGCACCCTGTGGATATTGATTCTTCGGAAGGCCATAACTGTTGGCTCGTTTAGAGTTACGGGATCCATAACCAGTCAAAACGAAGATCTCTGTGAGTTCTACGGCTATGAGCGCTTTAAGCCGTCACTGGTTAGTTTCATACCCAAAAAATCTTATCCGAAACTCAATCGGGCCTTGGACGTTTTTTACCGTTCGTTCATTCGTCACGTGGATTTTTATTTAAAACGGGATCCCCGTGGCTGGTCTACGATTTACCACCGCCGGAGACTGGTGCCCCATGGTACCGCTCCGTTTCAAATCCATGCATCCATTTCTAAAAGTCGTACGGCACTTTTTTGGCATTTTGGACGGATGTTGCACCTTGCACCGTAGATGTTGCACCCTGTGGATATTGATTCTTCGGAAGGCCATAACTGTTGGCTCGTTTAGAGTTACGGGATCCATAACCAGTCAAAATGAAGATCTCTGTGAGTTCTACGGCTATGAGCGCTTTAAGCCGTCACTGGTTAGTTTCATACCCAAAAAATCTTATCCGAAACTCAATCGGGCCTTGGACGTTTTTTACCGTTCGTTCATTCATCACGTGGATTTTTCTGCAAAACGGGATCCCCATGGCTGGTCTACGATTTACCATCGCTAGGGAGTGGTGCCCCATGGTACTGCTCCGTTTCAAATCCATGCATCCATTTCTAAAAGTCGTACGGCACTTTTTCGGCATTTTGGACGGATGTTGCACCTTGCACCGTAGATGTTGCACCCTGTGGACATTGATTCTTCCGAAGGCCATAACTGTTGGCTCGTTTAGAATTACGGGAGCCATAACCAGTCAAAACAAAGATCTCTGTGAGTTCTATGGCTATGACGGCTTTAAGCCATCACTGGTTAGTTTCATACCCAAAAAATCGTATCCGAACCTCAATCGGGCCTTGGACGTTTTTTACCGTTCGTTTATTCGTCACGTGGATTTTTTCTGCGAAATGGGATCCCCATGGCTGGTCTATGATTTATCACCGCCGGAGAGTGGTGCTCCATGGTACCGCTCCGTTTCAAATCCATGCATCCATTTCTAAAAGTCGTACGGCACTTTTTCAGCATTTTGGACGGATGTTGCACCTTCCACCGTAGATGTTGCACCCTGTGGATATTGATTCTTGGAAAGGCCATAACTGTTGGCTCGTTTAGAGTTATGGGAGCCATAACTAGTCAAAACAAAGATCCCTGTTAGTTCTACGGCAATGACCGCTTTAAGCCGTCACTAGTTAGTTTCATACCCAAAAAATCTTATCCGAACCTCAATAGGGCCTAGGACGTTTTTTACCGTTCGTTCATTCGTCACGTGGATTTTTTCTACAAAACGGGATCCCCATGGCTGGTCTATGATTTACCATCGCCGGAGAGTGGTGCCCCATGGGACTGCTCCATTTCAAATCCATGCATCCATTTCTAAAAGTCGTACGGCACTTTTTCGGTATTTTGGACGGATGTTGCACCTTGCACCGTAGATGTTGCACCCTGTGGATATTGATTCTTGGGAACGCCATAACCGTTGGCTCGTTTAGAGTTAAGGGAGCCATAACTAGTCAAAACGAAGATCTCTGTTAGTTCTACGGCAATGACCGCTTTAAGTCGTCACTGGTTAGTTTCATACCCAAAAAATCTTATCCGAACCTCAATCGGGCCTTGGACGTTTTTTTACCATTCGTTCATTCGTCACGTGGAATTTTTCTGCAAAACGGAATCCCCGTGGCTGGTCTATGATTTACCATCGCCGGAGAGTGGTGCCCCATGGGACTGCTCCATTTCAAATCCATGCGTCCATTTCTAAAAGTCGTACGGCACTTTTTCGTCATTTTGGACGGATGTTGCACCTTGCACCGTAGATGTTGCACCCTGTGGATATTGATTCTTCAGAAGGCCATAACTATGGCTCGTTTAGAGTTACGGGATCCATAACCAGTCAAAACGAAGATCTCTGTGAGTTCTACGACTATGACTGCTTTAAGCCGTCACTGGTTAGTTTCATACCCATAAAATCTTATCCAAAACTCTATCGGGCCTTTTACGTTTTTTACCGTTAGTTCATTCGTCACGTGAATTTTTTCTGCAAAACGGGATCCCCGTTGCTGGTATACGATTTACCATCGCCGGAGAGTGGTGCCCCATGGTACCACTCCATTTCAAATCTATGCATCCATTTCTAAAAGTCATACGGCACTTTTTCGGTATTTTGGACGGATGTTGCACCTTGCACCGTAGATGTTGCACCCTCTGGATATTGATTCTTCGGAAGGCCATAACTTTTGGCTTGTTTAGAGTTACGGGAGCCATAACCAGTCAAAACGAAGATCTCTGTGACTTCTACGGCTATGACCGCTTTAAGCCGTCACTGGTTAGTTTCATACCCAAAAAATCTTATCTGAAACTCAATCGGGCCTTGGGACGTTTTTTACTGTTCGTTCATTCTTCACTTGGATTTTTTCTGCAAAATGGGATCCCCATGGCTGGTCTACGATTTACCATCGCCGGAGAGTTGTGCCCCATGGTACCGCTCCGTTTCAAATCCATGCATCCATTTTTAAAAGTCGTACGACACTTTTTCGGCATTTCGACGGATGTTGCACTTTGCACCGTAGATGTTGCACTCTGTGGATATTGATTCTTCGGAAGGTCATAACTGTTGGCTCGTTTAGAGTAATGGGAGCCATAACCAGTCAAAACGAAGATCTCTGTGAGTTCTATGCCTATGACCGCTTTAAGCCGTCACTGGTGAGTTTCATACCCAAAAAATCTTATCCGAACCTCAATCGGGCCTTGGTCGTTTTTTACCGTTCGTTCATTCATCACATGGATTTTTTCTGCAAAACGGGATCCCCATGGCTGATCTATGATTTACCATCGCCGGAGAGTGGTGCCCCATGGGGCCGCTCCGTTTCAAATCCATGCATCCATTTCTAAAAGTCGTACGACACTTTCTCGGCATTTTGGACAGATGTTGCACCTTGCACCGTAGATGTTGCACCCTATAGATATTGATTCTTCATAAGGCCATAACTGTTGGCTCGTTTAGAGTTATGGGAGCCATAACCAATCAAAACGAAGATCTCTGTGAGTTCTACGGCTATGACTGCTTTAAGGCGTCACTGGTTAGTTTCATACCCAAAAAATCTTAACCGAAACTCAATCGGGCCTTGGACGTTTTTTACCGTTCGTTCATTCGTCACGTGGATTTTTATGCAAAACGGGATCCCCGTGGCTGGTCTACGATTTACAATCGCCGGAGAGTGGTACCCCATGGTACCGCTCCGTTTCAAATCCATGCATCCATTTCAAAAAGTCGTACATCACATTTTCGGCATTTTGGACGAATGTTGCACCTTGCACCGTAGATGTTGCACCCTGTGGATATTGATTCTTCGGAAGGCCATAACTGTTGGCTCGTTTAGAGTTACGGGAGCCATAACCAGTCAAAACAAAGATCTCTGTGAGTTCTGCGGCTATGAGCGCTTTAAGCCATCACTGGTTAGTTTCATACCCAAAAAATCTTATCCGAAACTCAATCGGGCCTTGGACGTTTTTTACCGTTCGTTCATTCGTCACGTGGATTTTTCTGCAAAACGGGATCCCCATGACTAGTTTACGATTTACCCTCGCCGGAGAGTGGTGCCCCATGGTACCGCTCCGTTTCAAATCCATGCATCCATTTCTAAAAGTCGTACGACACTTTTTCGGCATTTTGGACGGATGTTGCACCTTGCACCGTAGATGTTGCACCCTGTGGATATTGATTTTTCGGAAGGCCATAACTGTTGGCTCGTTTAGAGTTACGGGAGCCATAACCAGTCAAAACGAAGATCTCTGTGTGTTCTATGGCTATGGCGGTTTAAGCCAGCACTGGATAGTTTCATACCCAAAATATTGTATCCGAACCTCAATCGGGCCTTGGTCGTTTTTTACCGTTCGTTCATTCGTCACGTCGATTTTTTCTGCAAAACAGGATCCCCGTGGCTGGTCTATGATTTATCATCGCCGGAGAGTGGTGCCCCATGGTACCGCTCCGTTTCAAATCCATGAATCCATTTCTAAAAGTCGTACGGCACTTTTTCGGCATTTTGGACGGATGTTGCACCTTGCACCCAAGATGTTGCACCTTGTGGATATTGATTCTTCGGAAGGCCATAACTGTTGGCTCGTTTAGAGTTACGGGAGCCATAACCAGTCAAAACGAAGATTTCTGTGAGTTCTACGGCTATGACCGCTTCAAGCCGTCACTGGTTAGTTTCATACCCAAAAAAATCTTATCCGAAACCCTATCGGGCCTTGGACGTTTTTTACCATTCGTTCATTCGTCACGTGGATTTTTTCTACAAAACGGGATCCCCGTGGCTGGTCTATGATTTACCATCGCCGAAGAGTGGTGCCCCATGGTACCACTCCGTTTCAAATCAATGCATCCTTTTCTAAAAGTCGTACGACACTTTTTCGGCATTTTGGACGGATGTTCCACCTTGCACCGTAGATGTTGCACCCTATAGATATTGATTCTTCAGAAGGCCATAACTGTTGGCTCGTTTAGAGTTATGGGAGCCATAACCAGTCAAAACGAAGATCTCTGTGAATTCTACGGCTATGACTGCTTTAAGGCGTCACTGGTTAGTTTCATACCCAAAAAATCTTATCCGAAACTCAATCGGGCCTTGGACGTTTTTTACCGTTCGTTCATTCGTCACGTGGATTTTTATGCAAAACGGGATCCCCGTGGCTGGTCTACGATTTACAATCGCCGGAGAGTGGTACCCCATGGTACCGCTCCGTTTCAAATCCATGCATCCATTTCAAAAAGTCGTACATCACATTTTCGGCATTTTGGACGAATGTTGCACCTTGCACCGTAGATGTTGCACCCTGTGGATATTGATTCTTCGGAAGGCCATAACTGTTGGCTCGTTTAGAGTTACGAGAGCCATAACCAGTCAAAACAAAGATCTCTTTGAGTTCTATGGCTATGAGCGCTTTAAGCCATCACTGGTTAGTTTCATACCCAAAAAATCTTATCCGAAACTCAATTGGGCCTTGGACGTTTTTTACCGTTCGTTCATTCGTCACGTGGATTTTTCTGCAAAACGGGATCCCCATGACTAGTTTACGATTTACCATCGCCGGAGAGTGGTGCCCCATGGTACCGCTCCGTTTCAAATCCATGCATCCATTTCTAAAAGTCGTACGACACTTTTTCGGCATTTTGGACGGATGTTGCACCTTGCACCGTAGATGTTGCACCCTGTGGATATTGATTTTTCGGAAGGCCATAACTGTTGGCTCGTTTAGAGTTACGGGAGCCATAACCAGTCAAAACGAAGATCTCTGTGTGTTCTATGGCTATGGCGGTTTAAGCCATCACTGGATAGTTTCATACCCAAAATATTGTATCCGAACCTCAATCGGGCCTTGGTCGTTTTTTACCGTTCGTTCATTCGTCACGTGGATTTTTTCTACAAAACGGGATCCCCGTGGCTGGTCTATGATTTACCATCGCCGGAGAGTGGTGCCCCATGGTACCACTCCGTTTCAAATCCATGCATCCTTTTCTAAAAGTCGTACGGCACTTTTTCGGCATTTTGGACGGATGCTGCACCTTGCACCGTAGATGTTACGCCCTGTGGATATTGATTCTTCCGAAATCCATAACTGTTGGCTCGTTTAGAGTTACGGGAGCCATAACCAGTCAAAACGAAGATCCCTGTGAGTTCTACGGCTATGATCGCTTTAAGGCGTCAGTTGTTAGTTTCATACCCAAAAAATCTTATCCGAACCTCAATCGGAGCTTGGACGTTTTTTACCGTTCGTTCATTCGTCGCGTGGATTTTTTCTGCAAAACGGGATCCCCGTGGCAGGTCTCTGATTTACCATCGCTGGAGAGTGGTGCCCCATGGTACCACTCCGTTTCAAATCCTTGCATCCATTTCTAAAAGTCGTACGACACTTTTTTGGCATTTTGGACGGATGTTGCACCTTGCACCGTAGATGTGCACCCTGTGGATATTGATTCATCGGAATGCCATAACTGTTGGCTCGTTTAGAGTTACGGGAGCCTTAAAAATTCAAAACAAAGATCTCTGTGAGTTCTACGGCTATGACCGCTTTATGCCATCACTGGTTAGTTTCATACCCAAAAAATCTTATCCGAAACTCAATCGGGCCCTGGACGTTTTTTATCATTCGTTCATTCGTCACATGGAATTTTTCTGCAAAACGGGATCCCCGTGGCTGGTCTATGATTTACCATCGCTGGAGAGTCGTGCCCCATGGTACCGATCCGTTTCAAATCCATGCGTCCATTTCTAAAAGTCGTACGACACTTTTTCGTCATTTTGGACGGATGTTGCACCTTGCACCGTAGATGTTGCACCCTGTGGATATTGATTCTTTGGAAGGCCATAACTATTGGCTCGTTTAGAGTTACGGGATCCATAACCTGTCAAAACGAAGATCTCTGTGAGTTCTACGGCTTTGACCGCTTTAGGCCGTCACTAGTTAGTTTAATACCCAAAAAATCTTATCCGAAACACAATCGGGCCTTGGACGTTTTTTACCGGTCGTTCATTCGTCACGTGGATTTTTTCTGCAAAACGGGATCCCCGTGGCTGTTCTATGATTTACCATCGCCGCAGAGTGGTGCCCCATGGGACCGCTCCGTTTCAAATCCATGCATACATTTCTAAAAGTCGTACGACACTTTTTCGGCATTTTGGACGGATGTTGCACCTTGCACCGTAGATGTTGCACCCTGTGGATGTTGATTTTTCAGAAGGCCATAACTGTTGGCTCGTTTAGAGTTACGGGAGCCATAACTAGTCAAAACGAAGATCTCTGTTAGTTCTGCGGCAATGACCGCTTTAAGCCGTCACTGGTTAGTTTCATACCTAAAAAATCTTATCCTAACCTCAATCGGGCCTTGAACGTTTTTTACCGTTTGTTTATTCGTCACGTGGATTTTTTCTGCAAAACGGGATCCCCGTGGCTGGTCTATGATTTACCATCGCCGTAGTGTGGTGCCCCATGGGACCGCTCCGTTTCAACTCCGTGCATCCATTTCTAAATGTCGTACGGCACTTTTTCGGCATTTTGGACGGATGTTGCACCTTGCACCGTAGATGTTACGCCCTGTGGATATTGATTCTTCGGAAATCCATAACTGTTGGCTCGTTTAGAGTTACGGGAGCCATAACCAGTCAAAACGAAGATCTCTGTGTGTTCTACGGCTATGACCGCTTTAAGGCGTCAGTTGTTAGTTTCATACCCAAAAAATCTTAACCGAACCTCAATCGGGCCTTGGATGTTTTTTACCGTTCGTTCATTCGTCACGTGGATTTTTTCTGCAAAACGGGATCCCTGTGGCAGGTCTCTGATTTATCATCGCTGGAGAGTGGTGCCCCATGGTACCACTCCGTTTCAAATCCTTGCATCCATTTCTAAAAGTCGTACGACACTTTTTCGGCATTTTGGACGGATGTTGCACCTTGCACCGTAGATGTTGCACCATGTGGATATTGATTCATCGGAATGCCATAACTGTTGGCTTGTTTAGAGTACGGGAGCCATAAAAATTCAAAACAAAGATCTCTGTGAGTTCTACGGCTATGACCGCTTTAAGCCGTCACTGGTAATTTTCATACCCAAAAAATCTTATCCGAACCTCAATTGGGCCTTGGACGTTTTTTACCATTCGTTCATTCGTCACGTGGAATTTTTCTGCAAAACGGGATCCCCATGGCTGGTCTATGATTTACCATCGCTGGAGAGTCGTGCCCCATGGTACCGCTCCGTTTCAAATCCATGCGTCCATTTCTAAAAGTCGTACGACACTTTTTCGTCATTTTGGACGGATGTTGCACCTTGCACCGTAGATGTTGCACCCTGTGGATATTGATTCATCGGAATGCCATAACTGTTGGCTCGTTTAGAGTTACGGGAGCCATAAAAATTCAAAACAAAGATCTCTGTGAGTTTTACGCCTATGACCGCTTTAAGCCATCACTGGTGAGTTTCATACCCAAAAAATCTTATCCGAACCTCAATCGGGCCTTGGACGTTTTTTATCGTTCGTTCATTCGTCACGTGGATTTTTTCTGCAAAACGGCATCCCCATGGCTGGTCTATGATTTACCATCGCCGTAGAGTGGTGCCCCATGGGACCGCTCCGTTTCAAATCCATGCATACATTTCTAAAAGTCGTACGGCACTTTTTCGGCATTTTGGACGGATGTTGCACCTTGCACCGTAGATGTTGCACCCTGTGGATATTGATTCTTCAGAAGGCCATAACTGTTGGCTCGTTTATAGTTACGGGGGCCATAACCAGTCAAAACGAAGATCTCTATGAGTTCTATGGCTATAACTTCTTTAAGCCGTCACTGATTAGTTTCAAACCCAAAAAATCTTATCCGAAACTCAATCGGCCCTTGGACGTTTTTTTACCGTTCGTTCATTCGTCACGTGGATTTTTATGCAAAACGGGATCCACATGGCTGGTCTACGATTTACCATCGCTAGAGAGTGGTGCCCCATGGTACCGCTCCGTTTCAAATCCATGCATCCATTTCTAAAAGTTGTACGGCACTTTTTTGGCATTTTAGATGGATGTTGCACCTTGCACCGTAGATGTTGCACCCTGTGGATATTGATTCTTCGGAAGGCCAAAACTGTTGGCTCGTTTAGAGTTACGGGAGCCATAACCAGTCAAAACGAAGATCTCTATGAGTTCTACGGCTATGACCGCTTTAAGCCGTCACTGGTTAGTTCCATACCCAAAAAATCTTATCCGAAACTAAATCGGGCCTTGGACGTTTTTTACCGTTCGTTCATTCGTCACGTGGATTTTTCTGCAAAACGGGATCCCCGTGGCTGGTCTATGATTTACCATCGCCGGAGACTGGTGCCCCATGGAACCGCTCTGTTTCAAATCCATGCATCCATTTCTAAAAGTCGTACGACACTTTTTCGGCATATTGGACGGATGTCGCACCTTGCACCGTAGATGTTGCACCCTGTGGATATTGATTCTTCGGAAGGCCATAACTGTTGGCTCGTTTAGAGTTACGGGAGCCATAAATAGTCAAAACGAAGATCTCTGTGAGTTCTACGGCTATGACGGCTTTAAGCCATCACTGGTTAGTTTCATACCCAAAAAATCATATCCGAACCTCAATCGGGTCTTGGACGTTTTTTACCGTTCGTTCATTCGTCACGTGGATTTTTTCTGCAAAATGGGATCCCCGTGGATGGTCTACGATTTACCATCGCCGGAGAGTGGTTCCCCATGGTACCACTCCGTTTCAAATACATGCATCCATTTTTAAAAGTCGTACGACACTTTTTCGGCATTTGGACGGATGTTGCACCTTGCACCATAGATGTTGCACACTGTGGATATTGATTCTTCGGAAGGCCATAACTCTTGGCTCGTTTAGAGTTACGGGAGCTATAACCAGTCAAAACGAAGATCTCTGTGAGTTCTACGCCTATGACCACTTTAAGTCGTCACTGGTGAGTTTCATACCCAAAAAATCTTATCCGAACCTCAATCGGGCCTTGGACGTTTTTTATCGTTCGTTCATTCGTCACGTGGATTTTTTCTGCAAAACGGGATCCCCGTGGCTGGTCTATGATTTACCATTGCCGTCGAGTGGTGCCCCATGGGACCGCTCCATTTCAAATCCATGCATCCATTTCTAAAAGTCAGACAGCACTTTTTCGGCATTTTGGACGGATGTTGCACCTTGTACCGTAGATGTTGCACCCTGTAGATATTGATTCTTCAGAAGGCCATAACTGTTGGCTCGTTTAGAGTTACGGGAGCCATAACCAGTCAAAACGAAGATCTCTGTGAGTTCTACGGCTATGACTGCTTTAAGCCATCACTGGTTAGTTTCATACACAAAAAATCGTATCCGAACCTCAATCGGGCCTTGGACGTTTTTTAACGTTCGTTCATTCGTCACGTGGATTTTTCCTTCAAAACGGGATCCCCGTGGCTGGTCTATGGTTTACCATTGCCGGAGAGTGGTGCCCCATGGTACCGCTCCGTTTCAAATCCATGCATCCATTTTTAAAAGTCGTACGGCACTTTTTCGGCATTTGGTCGGATGTTGCACCTTGCACCGTAGATGTTGCACCCTGTGGATATTGATTCTTCGGAAGGCCATAACTATTGGCTCGTTTAGAGTTACGGGAGCCATAACCAGTCAAAATGAAGATCTCTCTGAGTTCTACGCCTATGACCGCTTTAAGCTTTCACTGGTGAGTTTCATACCCAAAAAATCTTATCCGAACCTCAATCGGGCCTTTGACGTTTTTTACCGTTCGTTCATTCGTCACGTGGATTTTTCTGCGAAACGGGATCCCCGTGGCTGGTCTACGATTTACCATCGTCGGAGAGTGGTGCCCCACGGTACCGCTCTGTTTCAAATCCATGCATCCATTTCTAAAAGTGGTACGGCACTTTTTCGGCATTTTGGACGGATGTTGCACCTTGCACCGTAGATGTTGCACCCTGTGGATATTGATTCTTCGGAAGGCCATAACTGTTGGCTCATTTAGAGTTACGGGAGCCATAAACAGTCAAAACGAAAATCTCTGTGAGTTCTACGGCTATGACAGCTTCAAGCCATCACCGGTTAGTTTCCAACCCAAAATATCGTATCCGAACCTCAATCGGGCCTTGGACGTTTTTTACCGTTCGTTCATTCATCACGTGGATTTTTTCTGCAAAACGGGATCCCCGTGGCTGGTCTACGATTTACCATCGCCGGAGAGTGGTGCCCCATGGTACTGCTCCGTTTCAAATCCATGCATTCATTTTTAAAAGTCGTACGGCACTTTTTCGGCATTTGGATGGATGTTGCACCTTGCACCGTAGATGTTGCACCCTGTGGATATTGATTCTTCGGAAGGCCATAACTGTTGGCTCGTTTAGAGTTACGGGAGCCATAACCAGTCAAACAAAGATCTCTCTGAGTTCTACACCTATGACCGCTTTAAGCCGTCACTGGTGAGTTTCATACCCAAAAAATCTTATCCGAACCTCAATCGGGCCTTCGACGTTTTTTATCGTTCGTTCATTCGTCACGTGGATTTTTTCTGCAAAACGGGATCCCCGTGGCTGGTCTATGATTTACCATCGCTGTAGATTGGTGCCCCATGGGACCACTCCGTTTCAAATCCATGCATCCATTTCTAAAAGTCATACAGCACTTTTTCGGCATTTTGGACGGATGTTGCACCTTGCACCATAGATGTTGCACCCTGTAGATATTGATTCTTCAGAAGGCCATAACTGTTGGCTCTTTTAGAGTTACGGGAGCCATAACTAGTCAAAACGAAGATCTCTGTGAGTTCTATGGCTATGACCGCTTTAAGCCGTCACTGGTTAGTTCCATACCCAAATAATCTTATCCGAAACTCAATCGGGCCTTGGACGTTTTTTACCGTTCGATCATTCGTCACGTGGATTTTTCCTTCAAAACGGGATCCCCGTGGCTGGTCTACGATTTAACATCGCCGGAGAGTGGTGCCCCATGGTACCACTCCGTTTCAAATCCATGCATCCATTTTTAAAAGTCGTACGGCACTTTTTCGGCATTTGGACGGATGTTGCACCTGGCACCGTAGATGTTGCACCCTGTGGATATTGATTCTTCGGAAGGCCATAACTGTTGGCTCGTTTAGAGTTATGGTAGCCATAACCAGTCAAAACGAAGATCTCTCTGAGTTCTACGCCTATGACCGCTTTAAGCTGTCACTGGTGAGTTTCATACCCAAAAAATCTTATCCGAACTTCAATCGGGCCTTGGACGTTTTTTATCATTCGTTCATTCGTCACGTGGATTTTTTCTGCAAAACGGGATCCCCGTGGCTGGTCTATGATTTACCATCGCCGGAGAGTGGTTCCCCATGGGACCACTCCGTTTCAAATCCATGCATCCATTTCGAAAAGTCGTACGGCACTTTTTCGGCATTTTGGACGGATGTTGCACCTGGCACCGTAGATGTTGCACCCTGTAGATATTGATTCTTCAGAAGGCCATAACTGTTGGCTCGTTTAGAGTTACGGGAGCCATAACCAGTCAAAACGAAGATCTCTGTGATTTCTACGGCTATGACCACTTTAAGCCGTCACTGGTTAGTTCCATTCCCAAAAAATCTTATCCGAAACTCAATCAGGCCTTGGACGTTTTTTACCGTTCGTTCATTCGTCACGTGGATTTTTCTGCAAAACGGGATCCCCGTGGCTGGTCTACGATTTACCATCGCCGGAGAGTGGTGCCCCATGGTACCGCTCTGTTTCAAATCCATGCATCCATTTCTAAAAGTGGTACGACACTTTTTCGGCATTTTGCACGGATGTTGCACCTTGCACCGTAGATGTTGCACCCTGTGGATATTGATTCTTCGGAAGGCCATATGTGTTGGCTCGTTTAGAGTTACGGGAGCCATAAATAGTCAGCACAAAGATCTCTGTGAGTTCTACGGCTATGACGGCTTTAAGCCATCACTGGTTAGTTTCCTACCGAAAAAATCGTATCCGAACCTCAATCGGGCCTTGGACGTTTTTTACCGTTCGTTCATTCGTCAAGTGGATTTTTTCTACAAAACGGGATCCCCGTGGCTGGTCTACGATTTACCATCGCCGGAGAGTGGTGCCACATGGTACTGCTCCGTTTCAAATCCATGAATTCATTTTTAAAAGTCGTATGACACTTTTTCGGCATTTGGACGGACGTTGCACCTTGCACCATAGATGTTGCACCCTGTGGATATTGATTCTTCGGAAGGCCATAACTGTTGGCTCGTTTAGAGTTACGAGAGCCATAACCAGTCAAAACAAAGATCTCTCTGAGTTCTACACCTATGACCGCTTTAAGCCGTCACTGGTGAGTTTCATACCCAAAAAATATTATCCGAACCTCAATCGGGCCTTGGACGTTTTTTATCGTTCGTTCATTCGTCACGTGTATTTTTTCTGCAAAACGGGATCCCCGTGGCTGGTCTATGATTTACCATCGCTGTAGATTGGTGCCCAATGGGACCGCTCCGTTTCAAATCCATGCGTCCATTTCTAAAAGTCATACAGCACTTTTTCGGCATTTTGGACGGATGTTGCACCTTGCACCGTAGATGTTGCACCCTGTAGATATTGATTCTTCAGAAGGCCATAACTGTTGGCTCGTTTAGAGTTACGGGAGCCATAACTAGTCAAAACAAAGATCTTTGTGAGTTCTACGGCTATGACCGCTTTAAGCCGTCACTGGTTAGTTCCATACCCAAATAATCTTATCCGAAACTCAATCGGGCCTTGGACGTTTTTTACCGTTCGTTCATTCGTCACGTGAATTTTTCCTTCAAAACGGGATCCCCGTGGCTGGTCTACGATTTACCATCGCTGGAGAGTGGTGCCCTATGGTACCGCTCTGTTTCAAATCCATGCATCCATTTTTAAAAGTCGTACGGCACTTTTTCGGCATTTGGACGGATGTTGCACCTTGCACCGTAGATGTTGCACCCTGTGGATATTGATTCTTCGGAAGGCCATAACTGTTGGCTCGTTTAGAGTTACGGGAGCCATAACCAGTCAAAACGAAGATCTCTCTGAGTTCTACGCCTATGACCGCTTTAAGCTATCACTGGTGAGTTTCATACCCAAAAAATCTTATCCGAACTTCAATCGGGCCTTGGATGTTTTTATCATTCGTTCATTCGTCATGTGGATTTTTTCTGCAAAACGGGATCCCCGTGGCTGGTCTATGATTTACCATCGCCATAGAGTGGTGCCCCATGGGACCGCTCCGTTTCAAATCCATGCATCCATTTCTAAAAGTCATACAGCACTTTTTCGGCATTTTGGACGGATGTTGCACCTTGCACCGTAGATGTTGCACCTTGCACCGTAGATGTTGCACCCTGTAGATATTGATTCTTCAGAAGGCCATAACTGTTGGCTCGTTTAGAGTTACGGGAGCCATAACCAGTCAAAACGAAGATCTCTGTGATTTCTACGGCTATGACCACTTTAAGCCGTCACTGGTTAGTTCCATACCCAAAAAATCTTATCCAAAACTCAATTAGGCCTTGGACGTTTTTTACCGTTCGTTCATTCGTCACGTGGATTTTTCTGCAAAACGGGATCCCCGTGGCTGGTCTACGATTTACCATCTCCAGAGAGTGGTTCCCCATGGTACCGCTCTGTTTCAAATCCATGCATCCATTTCTAAAAGTGGTACGACACTTTTTCGGCATTTTGGACAGATGTTGCACCTTGCACCGTAGATGTTGCACCCTGTGGATATTGATTCTTCGGAAGGCCATAACTGTTGGCTCGTTTAGAGTTACGGGAGCCATAAACAGTCAAAACGAAGATCTCTGTGAGATCTACGGCTATGACGGCTTCAAGCCATCACTGGTTAGTTTCCTACCCAAAAAATCGTATCCGAACCTCAATCGGGCCTTGGACGTTTTTTACAGTTCGTTCATTCGTCACGTGGATTTTTTCTGCAAAACGGGATCCCCGTGGCTGGTCTACGATTTACCATCGCCGGAGAGTGGTGCCCCATGGTACTGCTCCATTTCAAATCCATGAATTCATTTTTAAAAGTCGTACGGCACTTTTTCGGCATTTGGACGTATGTTGCACCTTGCTCCATAGATGTTGCACCCTGTAGATATTGATTCTTCAGAAGGCCATAACTGTTGGCTCTTTTAGAGTTACGGTAGCCATAACTAGTCAAAACGAAGATCTCTGTGAGTTCTATGGCTATGACCGCTTTAAGCCGTCACTGGTTAGTTCCATACCCAAATAATCTTATCCGAAACTCAATCGGGCCTTGGACGTTTTTTACCGTTCGATCATTCGTCACGTGGATTTTTCCTTCAAAACGGGATCCCCGTGGCTGGTCTACGATTTACCATCGCCGGAGAGTGGTGCCCCATGGTACCACTCCGTTTCAAATCCATGCATCCATTTTTAAAAGTCGTACGGCACTTTTTCGGCATTTGGACGGATGTTGCACCTTGCACCGTAGATGTTGCACCCTGTGGATATTGATTCTTCGGAAGGCCATAACTGTTGGCTCGTTTAGAGTTACGGGAGCCATAACCAGTCAAAACGAAGATCTCTTTGAGTTCTACGCCTATGACCGCTTTAAGCTATCACTGGTGAGTTTCATACCCAAAAAATCTTATCCGAACTTCAATCGGGCCTTGGACGTTTTTTATCATTCGTTCATTCGTCACGTGGATTTTTTCTGCAAAACGGGATCCCCGTGGCTGGTCTATGATTTACCATCGCCATAGAGTGGTGCCCCATGGGACCGCTCCGTTTCAAATCCATGCATCCATTTCTAAAAGTCATACAGCACTTTTTTGGCATTTTGGACGGATGTTGCACCTTGCACCGTAGATGTTGCACCCTGTAGATATTGATTCTTCAGAAGGCCATAACTGTTGGCTCGTTTAGAGTTACGGAAGCCATAACCCGTCAAAACGAAGATCTCTGTGATTTCTACGGGTATGACCACTTTAAGCCGTCACTGGTTAGTTCCATACCCAAAAAATCTTATCCGAAACTCAATCAGGCCTTGGACGTTTTTTACCGTTCGTTCATTCGTCACGTGGATTTTTCTGCAAAACGGGATCCCCGTGGCTGGTCTACGATTTACCATCGCCGGAGAGTGGTGCCCCATGGTATCGCTCTGTTTCAAATCCATGCATCCATTTCTAAAAGTGGTACGACACTTTTTCGGCATTTTGGACGGATGTTGCACCTTGCACCGTAGATGTTGCACCCTGTGGATATTGATTCTTCGGAAGGCCATAACTGTTGGCTCGTTTAGAGTTACGGGAGCCATAAATAGTCAACACGAAGATCTCTGTGAGTTCTACGGCTATGACGGCTTTAAGCCATCACTGGTTAGTTTCCTACCCAAAAAATCGTATCCGAACCTCAATCGGGCCTTGGACGTTTTTTACCGTTCGTTCATTCGTCACGTGGATTTTTTCTACAAAACGGGATCCCCGTGGCTGGTCTACGATTTACCATCGCCGGAGAGTGGTGCCACATGGTACTGCTCCGTTTCAAATCCATGAATTCATTTTTAAAAGTCGTACGACACTTTTTCGGCATTTGGACGGATGTTGCACCTTGCACCATAGATGTTGCACCCTGTGGATATTGATTCTTCGGAAGGCCATAACTGTTGGCTCGTTTAGAGTTACGAGAGCCATAACCAGTCAAAACAAAGATCTCTCTGAGTTCTACACCTATGACCGCTTTAAGCCGTCACTGGTGAGTTTCAAACCCAAAAAATATTATCCGAACCTCAATCGGGCCTTGGACGTTTTTTATCGTTCGTTCATTCGTCACGTGGATTTTTTCTGCAAAACGGGATCCCCGTGGCTGGTCTATGATTTACCATCGCTGTAGATTGGTGCCCAATGGGACCGCTCCGTTTCAAATCCATGCATCCATTTCTAAAAGTCATACAGCACTTTTTCGGCATTTTGGACGGATGTTGCACCTTGCACCGTAGATGTTGCACCCTGTAGATATTGATTCTTCAGAAGGCCATAACTGTTGGCTCGTTTAGAGTTACGGGAGCCATAACTAGTCAAAACAAAGATCTTTGTCAGTTCTATGGCTATGACCACTTTAAGCCGTCACTGGTTAGTTCCATACCGAAATAATCTTATCCGAAACTCAATCGGGACTTGGACGTTTTTTACCGTTCGTTCATTCGTCACGTGAATTTTTCCTTCAAAACGGGATCCCCGTGGCTGGTCTACGATTTACCATCGCCGGAGAGTGGTGCCCCATGGTACCGCTCTGTTTCAAATCCATGCATCCATTTTTAAAAGTCGTACGGCACTTTTTCGGCATTTGGACGGATGTTGCACCTTGCACCGTAGATGTTGCACCCTGTGGATATTGATTCTTCGGAAGGCCATAACTGTTGGCTCGTTTAGAGTTACGGGAGCCATAACCAGTCAAAACGAAGATCTCTCTGAGTTCTACGCCTATGACCGCTTTAAGCTGTCACTGGTGAGTTTCATACCCAAAAAATCTTATCCGAACTTCAATCGGGCCTTGGATGTTTTTTATCATTCGTTCATTCGTCATGTGGATTTTTTCTGCAAAACGGGATCCCCGTGGCTGGTCTATGATTTACCATCGCCATAGAGTGGTGCCCCATGGGACCGCTCCGTTTCAAATCCATGCATCCATTTCTAAAAGTCATACAGCACTTTTTCGGCATTTTGGACGGATGTTGCACCTTGCACCGTAGATGTTGCACCTTGCACCGTAGATGTTGCACCCTGTAGATATTGATTCTTCAGAAGGCCATAACTGTTGGCTCGTTTAGAGTTACGGGAGCCATAACCAATCAAAACGAAGATCTCTGTGATTTCTACGGCTATGACCACTTTAAGCCGTCACTGGTTAGTTCCATACCCAAAAAATCTTATCCGAAACTCAATCAGGCCTTGGACGTTTTTTACCGTTCGTTCATTCGTCACGTGGATTTTTCTGCAAAACAGGATCCCTGTGGCTGGTCTACGATTTACCATCTCCGGAGAGTGGTTCCCCATGGTACCGCTCTGTTTCAAATCCATGCATCCATTTCTAAAAGTGGTACGGCAGTTTTTCGGCATTTTGGACCGATGTTGCACCTTGCACCGTAGATGTTGCACCCTGTGGATATTGATTCTTCGGAAGGCCATAACTGTTGGCTCGTTTAGAGTTACGGGAGCCATAAATAGTCAAAACGAAGATCTCTGTGAGTTCTACGGCTATGACGGATTCAAGCCATCACTGGTTAGTTTCCTACCCAAAAAATCGTATCCGAACCTCAATCGGGCCTTGGACGTTTTTTACAGTTCTTTCATTCGTCACGTGGATTTTTTCTGCAAAACGGGATCCCCGTGGCTGGTCTACGATTTACCATCGCCGGAGAGTGGTGCCCCATGGTACTGCTCCGTTTCAAATCCATGAATTCATTTTTAAAAGTCGTACGGCACTTTTTCGGCATTTGGACGGATGTTGCACCTTGCACCGTAGATGTTGCACCCTGTGGATATTGATTCTTCGGAAGGCCATAACTGTTGGCTCTTTTAGAGTTACGGGAGCCATAACCAGTCAAAACAAAGATCTCTCTGAGTTCTACACCTATGACTGCTTTAAGCCGTCACTGGTGAGTTTCATACCCAAAAAATCTTATCCGAACCTCAATCGGGCCTTCGACGTTTTTTATCGTTCGTTCATTCGTCACGTGGATTTTTTCTGCAAAACGGGATCCCCGTGGCTGGTCTATGATTTACCATCGCTGTAGATTGGTGCCCCATGGGACCGCTCCATTTCAAATCCATGCATCCATTTCTAAAAGTCATACAACACTTTTTCGGCATTTTGGACGGATGTTGCACCTTGCACCGTAGATGTTGCACCCTGTAGATATTGATTCTTCAGAAGGCCATAACTGTTGGCTCGTTTAGAGTTACGGGAGCCATAACTAGTCAAAACAAAGATCTCTGTGAGTTCTACGGCTATGACCGCTTTAAGCCGTCACTGGTTAGTTCCATACCCAAATAATCTTATCCGAAACTAAATCGAGTCTTGGACGTTTTTTACCGTTCGTTCATTCGTCACGTGGATTTTTCCTTCAAAACGGGATCCCCGTGGCTGGTCTACGATTTACCATCGCCGGAGAGTGGTGCCCCATGGTACCTCTCCGTTTCAAATCCATGCATCCATTTTTAAAAGTCCTACGGCACTTTTTCTGCATTTGGACGGATGTTGCACCTTGCACCATAGATGTTGCACCCTGTGGATATTGATTCTTCGAAAGGCCATAACTGTTGGCTCGTTTAGAGTTACGGGAGCCATAACCAGTCAAAACGAAGATCTCTCTGAGTTCTACGCCTATGACCGCTTTAAGCTGTCACTGGTGAGTTTCATACCCAAAAAATCTTATCCGAATTTCAATCGGGCCTTGGACGTTTTTTATCATTCGTTCATTCGTCACGTGGATTTTTTCTGCAAAACGGGATCCCCGTGGCTGGTCTATGATTTACCATCGCCATAGAGTGGTGCCCCATGGGACCGCTCCGTTTCAAATCCATGCATCCATTTCTAAAAGTCATACAGCACTTTTTCGGCATTTTGGACGGATGTTGCACCTTGCACCGTAGATGTTGCACCCTGTAGATATTGATTCTTCAGAAGGCCATAACTGTTGGCTCGTTTAGAGTTACGGGAGCCATAACCAGTCAAAACGAAGATCTCTGTGATTTCTACGGCTATGACCACTTTAAGCCGTCATTGGTTAGTTGCATACCCAAAAATCCTTATCCGAAACTCAATCAGGCCTTGGACGTTTTTTACCGTTCGTTCATTCGTCACGTGGATTTTTCTGCAAAACGGGATCCCCGTGGCTGGTCTACGATTTACCATCGCCGGAGAGTGGTGCCCCATTGTACCGCTCTGTTTCAAATCCATGCATCCATTTCTAAAAGTGGTACGGCACTTTTTCGGCATTTTGGACGGATGTTGCACCTTGCACCGTAGATGTTGCACCCTGTGGATATTGATTCTTCGGAAGGCCATAACTGTTGGCTCGTTTAGAGTTACGGGAGCCATAAACAGTCAAAACAAAGATCTCTGTGAGTTCTACGGCTATGACGGCTTTAAGCCATCACTGGTTAGTTTCCTAACCAAAAAATCGTATCCAAACCTCAATCGGGCCTTGGACGTTTTTTACCGTTCGTTCATTCGTCACGTGGATTTTTTCTGCAAAACGGGATCCCCGTGGCTGGTCTACGATTTACCATCGCCGAAGAGTGGTGCCCCATGGTACTGCTCCGTTTCAAATCCATGAATTCATTTTTAAAAGTCGTACGGCACTTTTTCGGCATTTGGACGGATGTTGCACCTTGCAGCGTAGATGTTGCACCCTATGGATATTGATTCTTCGGAAGGCCATACTGTTGGATCGTTTAGAGTTACGGGAGCCATAACCAGTCGAAACAAAGATCTCTCTGAGTTCTACACCTATGACTGCTTTAAGCCGTCACTGGTGAGTTTCATACCAAAAAAATCTTATCCGAACCTCAATCGGGCCTTGGACGTTTTTTATCGTTCGTTCATTCGTCACGTGGATTTTTTCTGCAAAACGGGATCCCCATGGCTGGTCTATGATTTACCATCGCTGTAGATTGTTGCCCCATGGGACCGCTCCATTTCAAATCCATGCATCCATTTCTAAAAGTCGTACAGCACTTTTTCGGCATTTTGGATGGATGTTTCACCTTGCACCGTAGATGTTTTACCCTGTAGATATTGATTATTCAGAAGGCCATAACTATTGGCTCGTTTAGACTTACGGGAGCCATAACTAGTCAAACCGAAGATCTCTGTGAGTTCTACGGCTATGACCGCTTTAAGCCGTCACTGGTTAGTTCCATACCCAAATAATCTTATCTGAAACTCAATCGGGCCTTGGACGTTTTTTACCGTTCGTTCATTCGTCACGTGGATTTTTCTGCAAAACGGGATCCCCGTGGCTGGTCTACCATTTACCATCGCCGGAGAGTGGTGCCCCATGGTACCGCTCTGTTTCAAATCCATGCATCCATTTTTAAAAGTCCTACGGCACTTTTTCGGCATTTGGACGGATGTTGCACCTTGCACCATAGATGTTGCACCCTGTGGATATTGATTCTTCGGAAGGATATAACTGTTGGCTCGTTTAGAGTTACGGGAGCCATAACCAGTCAAAACGAAGATCTCTCTGAGTTCTACGCCTATGACCGCTTTAAGCTGTCACTGGTGAGTTTCATACCCAAAAAATCTTATCCGAACTTCAATCGGGTCTTGGACGTTTTTAATCATTCGTTCATTCGTCACGTGGATTTTTTCTGCAAAACGGGATCCCCGTGGCTAGTCTATGATTTACCATCGCCATAGAGTGGTGCCCCATTGGACCGCTCCGTTTCAAATCCATCCATCCATTTCTAAAAGTCATACAGCACTTTTTCGGCATTTTGGACGGATGTTGCACCTTGCACCGTAGATGTTGCACCCTGTGGATATTGATTCTTCGGAAGGCCATAACTGTTGGCTCGTTTAGAGTTACGGGAGATATAACCAGTCAAAACGAAGATCTCTATGATTTCTACGGCTATGACCACTTTAAGCCGTCACTGGTTAGTTCCATACCTAAAAAATCTTATCCAAAACTCAATTAGGCCTTGGACGTTTTTTACCGTTCGTTCATTCGTCACGTGGATTTTTCTGCAAAACGGGATCCCCATGGCTGGTCTACGATTTACCATCGCCGGAGAGTGGTGCCCCATGGTACCACTCCGTTTCAAATCCATGCATCCATTTCTAAAAGTCATACGACACTTTTTCGGCATTTTGGACGGATGTTGCACCTTGCACCGTAGATGTTGCACCCTGTGGATATTGATTCTTCGGAAGGCCATAACTGTTGGCTCGTTTAGAGTTACGGGAGCCATAAACAGTCAAAACGAAGATCTCTGTGAGTTCTACGGCTATGACCGCTTTAAGCCATCACTGGTTTGTTTCCTACCCAAAAAATCGTATCCGAACCTCAATCGGGCCTTGGACGTTTTTTATCGTTCGTTCATTCGTCACGTGGATTTTTTCTGCAAAACGGGATCCCCGTCGCTGGTCTACGATTTACCATCGCCAGAGAGTGGTGCCCCTTGGTACTGCTCCGTTTCAAATCCATGAATTCATTTTTAAAAGTCGTACGGCACTTTTTCGGCATTTGGACGGATGTTGCACCTTGCACCGTAGATGTTGCACCCTATGGATATTGATTCTTCGGAAGGCCATAAATGTTGGCTCGTTTAGAGTTACGGGAGCCATAACCAGTCAAAACAAAGATCTCTCTGAGTTCTACACCTATGACTGCTTTAAGCCGTCAATGGTGAGTTTCATACCCAAAAAATCATATCCGAACCTCAATCGGGCCTTGGACGTTTTTTATCGTTCGTTCATTCGTCACGTGGATTTTTTCTGCAAAACGGGATCCCCGTGGCTGGTCTATGATTTACCATTGCTGTGGATTGGTGCCCCATGGGACCACTCCGTTTCAAATCCATGCATCCATTTCTAAAAGTCGTACAGCACTTTTTCGGCATTTTGGACGGATGTTGCACCTTGCACCGTAGATGTTGCACCCTGTAGATATTGATTCTTCAGAAGGCCATAACTGTTGGCTCGTTTAGAGTTACGGGAGCCGTAACTAGTCAAAACGAAGATCTCTGTGAGTTCTACTGCTATGACCGCTTTAAGCCGTCACTAGTTAGTTCCATACCCAAATAATCTTATCCGAAACTCAACCGGGCCTTGGATGTTTTTTACCGTTCGTTCATTCGTCACGTGGTTTTTTCTACAAAACGGGATCCCCATGGCTGGTCTACGATTTACCATCGCCGGAGAGTGGTGTCCCATGGTACCGCTCTGTTTCAAATCCATGCATCCATTTCTAAAAGTCGTACGACACTTTTTCAGCATTTTGGACGGATGTTGCACCTTGCACCGTAGATGTTGCACCCTGTGGATATTGATTCATCGGAAGGCCATAACTGTTGGCTCGTTTAGAGTTACGGGAGCCATAAATAGTAAAAACGAAGATCTCTGTGAGTTCTACGGCTATGATGGCTTTAAGCCATCACTGGTTAGTTTCATACCCAAAAAATCGTATCTAAACCTCAATCGAGCCTTGGACGTTTTTTACCGTTCGTTCATTCGTCACGTGGATTTTTTCTGCAAAACGGGATCCCCGTGGCTATTCTACGATTTACCATCGCCGGAGAGTGGTGCCCCATGGTACCACTCCGTTTCAAATCCATGCATCCATTTCTAAAAGTCGTACGGCACTTTTTCGGCATTTTGGACGGATGTTGCACCTTGCACCGTAGATGTTGCACCCTATGGATATTGATTCTTCGGAAGGCCATAAATGTTGGCTCGTTTAGAGTTACGGGAGCCATAAACAGTCAAAACGAAGATCTCTGTGAGTTCTACGGCTATGACGGCTTTAAGCCATCACTGTTTAGTTTCCTACCCAAAAAATCGTTTCCGAACCTCAATCGGTCCTTGGACGTTTTTTACCGTTCGTTCATTCGTCACGTAGATTTTTTCTGCAAAACGGGATCCCCGTGGCTGGTCTATGATTTACCATTGCCGGAGAGTGGTGCCCCATGGTACCGCTCCGTTTCAAATCCATGAATCCATTTCTAAAAGTCGTACGGCACTTTTTCGGCATTTTGGACGGATGTTGCACCTTGCACCGTAGATGTTGCACCCTGTGGATATTGATTCTTCGGAAGGCCATAACTGTTTGCTCGTTTAGAGTTACGGGAGCCATAAACAGTCAAAACGAAGATCTCCGTGAGTTCTACGGCTATGACGGCTTTAAGCCATCACAGGTTAGTTTCCTACCTAAAAAATCGTATCCGAACCTCAATCGGGCCTTGGACGTTTTTTACCGTTCGTTCATTCGTCACGTGGATTTTTTCTGCAAAACGGGATCCCCGTGGCTGGTCTACGATTTACCATCGCCGGAGAGTGGTGCCCCATGGTACTGCTCCGTTTCAAATCCATGAATTCATTTTTAAAAGTCGTACGGCACTTTTTCGGCATTTGGACGGATGTTGCACCTTGCACCGTAGATGTTGCACCCTATGGATATTGATTCTTCGGAAGGCCATACTGTTGGATCGTTTAGAGTTACGGGAGCCATAACCAGTCGAAACAAAGATCTCTCTGAGTTCTACACCTATGACTGCTTTAAGCCGTCACTGGTGAGTTTCATACCAAAAAAATCTTATCCGAACCTCAATCGGGCCTTGGACGTTTTTTATCGTTCGTTCATTCGTCACGTGGATTTTTTTTGCAAAACGGGATCCACATGGCTGGTCTATGATTTACCATCGCTGTAGGTTGGTGCCCCATGGGACCGCTCCGTTTCAAATCCATGCATCCATTTCTAAAAGTCGTACAGCACTTTTTCGGCATTTTGGACGGATGTTGCACCTTGCACCGTAGATGTTGCACCCTGTAGATATTGATTCTTCAGAAGGCCATAATTGTTGGCTCGTTTAGAGTTACGGGAGCCACAACTAGTCAAAACGAAGATCTCTGTGAGTTCTATGGCTATGACCGCTTTAAGTCGTCACTGGTTAGTTCCATACCCAAATAATCTTATCCGAAACTCAATCGGGCCTTGGACGTTTTTCACCGTTCGTTCATTCGTCACGTGGATTTTTCAGCAAAACGGGATCCCCGTGGCTGGTCTACGATTTACCATCGCCGGAGAGTGGTGCCCCATGGTACCACTCTGTTTCAAATCCATGCATCCATTTCTAAAAGTCGTACGACACTTTTTCGGCATTTTGGACGGATGTTGCACCTTGCACCGTAGATGTTGCACCCTGTGGATATTGATTCTTCGGAAGGCCATCACTGTTGGCTCGTTTAGAGTTACGGGAGCCATAAATAGTAAAAACGAAGATCTCTGTGAGTTCTACGGCTATGATGGCTTTAAGCCATCACTGTTTAGTTTCATACCCAAAAAATCGTATCTAAACCTCAATCGAGCCTTGGACGTTTTTTACCGTTCGTTCATTCGTCACGTGGATTTTTTCTGCAAAACGGGATCCCCGTGGCTAGTCTACAATTTACCATCGCCGGAGAGTGGTGCCCCATGGTACCACTCCGTTTCAAATCCATGCATCCATTTCTAAAAGTCGTACGGCACTTTTTCGGCATTTTGGACGGATGTTGCACCTTGCACCGTAGATGTTGCACACTGTGGATATTGATTCTTCGGAAGGCCATAACTGTTGGCTCGTTTAGAGATACGGGAGCCATAAACAGTCAAAACGAAGATCTCTGTGAGTTCTACGGCTATGACGGCTTTAAGCCATCACTGGTTAGTTTCCTACCCAAAAAATCATATCCGAACCTCAATCTGTCCTTGGACGTTTTTTACCGTTCGTTCATTCGTCACGTGGATTTTTTCTACAAAACGGGATCCCCGTGGCTAGTCTAAGATTTACCATTGCCGGAGAGTGGTGCCCCATGGTACCGCTCCGTTTCAAATCCATGCATCCATTTCTAAAAGTCGTACGGCACTTTTTCGGCATTTTGGACGGATGTTGCACCTTGCACCGTAGATGTTGCACCCTGTGGATATTGATTCTTCGGAAGGCCATAACTTTTGGCTCGTTTAGAGTTACGGGAGCCATAAACAGTCAAAACGAAGATCTCTGTGAGTTCTATGGCTATGACGGCTTTAAGCCATCACAGGTTAGTTTCCTACCCAAAAAATCATATCCGAACCTCAATCTGTCCTTGGACGTTTTTTACCGTTCGTTCATTCGTCACGTGGATTTTTTCTGCAAAACGGGATCCCCGTGGCTAGTCTACGATTTACCATCGCCGGAGAGTGGTGCCCTATGGTACCACTCCGTTTCAAATCCATGCATCCATTTCTAAAAGTCGTACGGCACTTTTTCAGCATTTTGGACGGATGTTGCACCTTGCACCGTAGATGTTGCACCCTGTGGATATTGATTCTTCGGAAGGCCATAACTGTTGGCTCGTTTAGAGATACGGGAGCCATAAACAGTCAAAACGAAGATCTCTGTGAGTTCTACGGCTATGAGCGCTTTAAGCCGTCACTGGTTAGTTTCATACCCAAAAAATCTTATCCGATACTCAATCGGGCCTTGGACGTTTTTTACCGTTCGTTCATTCGTCACGTGGATTTTTCTGCAAAATGGGATCCCCGTGGCTGGTCTACGATTTACCATCGCCGGAGATTGGTGCCCCATGGTACCGCTCCGTTTTAACTCCATGCATCCATTTTTAAAAGTCGTACGGCACTTTTTCGGCATTTGGACGGATGTTGCACCTTGCACCGTAGATGTTGCACCCTGTGGATATTGATTCTTCGGAAGGCCATAACTATTGGCTCGTTTAGAGTTACGGGAGCCATAACCAGTCAAAACGAAGATCACTGTGAGTTCTACGCCTATGACCGCTTTAAGCCGTCATTGGTGAGTTTCATACCTAAAAAATCTTATCCGAACCTCAATCGGGCCTTGGACGTTTTTTATCGTTCGTTCATTCGTCACGTGGATTTTTTCTGCAAAACGGGATCCCCGTGGCTGGTCTATGATTTACCAACGCCGTAGAGTGGTGCCCCATGGGACCGCTCCATTTCAAATCCATGCATCCATTTCTAAAAGTCATACAACACTTTTTCGGCATTTTGGATAGATGTTGCACCTTGCACCGTAGATGTTGCACCCTGCAGATATTGATTCTTCAAAAGGCCATAACTGTTGGCTCGTTTAGAGTTACGGGAGCCATAACCAGTCAAAACGAAGATCTCTATGAGTTCTACGGCTGTGATTGCTTTAAGCCATCACTGGTTAGTTTCAAACCCAAAAAATCTTATCCGAAACTCAATCGGGCCTTGGATGTTTTTTACCGTTCGTTCATTCGTCACGTGGATTTTTATGCAAAACGGGATCCCCGTGGCTGGTCTACAATTTACCATCGCAGAAGAGTGGTGCCCCTTGGTACCGCTCCGTTTCAAATCCATGCATCCATTTCTAAAAGTCGTACGACACTTTTTCGGCATTTTGGACGGATGTTGCACCTTGCACCGTAGATGTTGCACCCTGTGGATATTGATTCTTCGGAAGGCCATAACTGTTGGCTCGTTTAGAGTTACGGGAGCTATAACCAGTAAAAACGAAGATCTCTGTGAATTCTACGGCTATGACCGCTTTAAGCCGTCACTGGTTAGTTCCATACCCAAAAAATCTTATCCGAAACTCAATCGGGCCTTGGACGTTTTTTACCGTTCGTTCATTCGTCACGTGGATTTTTCTGAAAAACGGGATCCCCGTGGCTGGTCTACGATTTACCTTCGCCGGAGAGTGGTGCCCCATGGTACCGCTGTGTTTCAAATCCATGCATCCATTTCTAAAAGTCGTACGGCACTTTTTCGGCATTTTGGACGGATGTTGCACCTTGCACCGTAGATGTTGCACCCAGTGGATATTGATTCTTCGGCATGCCATAATTGTTTCCTCGTTTAGAGTTACGGGAGCCATTAACAGTCATAACGATGATCTCTGTGAGTTCTACGGCTATGACGGCTTTAAGCCATCACTAGTTAGTTTCATACCCAAAAAATCATATCCGAACCTCAATCGGGCCTTGGACTTTTTTTACCGTTCGTTCATTCGTCACGTGGATTTTTTTTGCAAAACGGGATCCCCGTGGATGGTCTACGATTTACCATCGTCGGAGAGTGGTGCCCCATGGTACCACTCCGTTTCAAATCCATGCATCCATTTCTATAAGTCGTACGGCACTTTTCGGCATTTTGGACGGATGTTGCACCTTGCACCGTAGATGTTGCACCCTGTGGATATTGATTCTTCGGAAGGCCATAACTGTTGGCTCGTTTAGAGTTACGGGAGCCATAAACAGTCAAAACGAAGACCTCTGTGAGTTCTACGGCTATGACGGCTTTAAGCCATCACTGGTTAGTTTCATACCCAAAAAATCGTATCCGAACCTCAATCGGGCCTTGGACGTTTTTTACCGTTCGTTCATTCGTCACGTGGATTTTTTCTACAAAACGGGATCCCCGTGGCAGGACTATGATTTACCATCGCCGGAGAGTCGTGTCCCATGGTACCGCTCCGTTTCAAATCCATGCATCCATTTCTAAAAGTCGTACGACACTTTTTCATAATTTTGGACGGATGTTGCACCTTGCACCGTAGATGTTGCACCCTGTGGATATTGATTCTTGGGAAGGCCATAACTGTTGGCTCGTTTAGAGTTACGGGAGCCATAACTAGTCAAAACGAAGATCTCTGTGAGTTCTGCGGCTATGACGGCTTTAAGCCGTCACTGATTAATTTCATACCCAAAAAATCTTATCTGAACCTCAACCGGGCCTTGGACGTTTTTTACCGTTCGATCCACTACAACAAAATAGCCATTTTACAACGGGCAACGCCCATTGTAATATGAATTTCGCAACGGGTATGAGCCAGTTGTATTAGGCCTCATTGTAATAGGTCGACCATATTTTACAACGGGCAATGCCCGTTGTAATATGGATTTCGCAATGGGCAATGCCCGTTGTAATACATGAAATTGCAACGGTCTCTGACCGTTGCAAAATAAATTCAAATTTAAAAAAAAATATAGCAGCATCCATGCAGTACATCCATACCAATAATGAATAATTTAACGAGTAATAAATATTATCATAAAACAACCAAAATCACATACAAAAAGACTAAAAGCTAGAGTCATAAAATTCCAACACATTCCAAAAAGTTAGATAAGTTTACATCGACATAGTTCTAATATACACATGACAACTAGTTTCATAACAACCACTTACAAACATCCACTGCCAAGAAACTGCAGTCAAAACTAGCATCCCCCAAATATTACTCCATCGCCATCACAACCCACTGCTTTCATCATTCGCACTGCCTCGACAGTGACCATCTCCTTTCAAGTGACCAGCAACCAAGCATACACATCACTGTCTTCAGACCCACTCTTCCCTGTAACATTCCTTCCTGACCACAAAGTGCTTGGCTTCATCATACTCAACCTAAAAACTGCCCACCATCTGCTCTTCTCTTCTTCAACACTTCAGCCACCTGAAACTCCCCCTATGCACACAACAAACATTGCTTATTTCATATTTCACAAATTGAAATGACATGATTCATTATAGCCAGTACAAGCATCTAAGATGCAAATTAGAATATATCAAACACACAACGACTTTAAGTTCACTTTCACTAGATGTCAATGGCAATGACACCAACTTATGGATGGATTCATGGTTACATGCTCGTAGTTTTTTCTTCTTAAACCACCAACTGCAGAAGCTTTAATTATACTGCACTTGGTGGAAAGGGTAAAAGAAAGTAGACCAAATAAATGAAAGGGTTACACATGGCAGTAACATTCAATACCAAATATAAACCAGTGGGGGCTGCATAAAGAGACATAATCATGTGTTCATCGAAGAACAAGCCCATTGCAAAAAGGGGGGAAAACTAAAATTTACAATGTTTCCAAAATGTACTCTAATCTCATTAATGATGTTTGTTCTAGAACGGTTTCCATCTAAAAACGCAAACAACCCATGCAATAACAAATTATAACTGCAGTTATATTTGAATTTTAGCATCAGTGTTAAACATACTAACCTTTCTGAGTAGTTTTGGGTCGGGTTACGGTTTATATGGTCAGCAGTCGGATTGTTCATTTAACTTCTTTGAATAATGCACGCAATGTGGAAACCAAAGAAATTCAAGTGGATCTACCTACTAGCAACTCTGTACGTGTTCACGATCACAATCCCATCAGCGGCCTCCATGTACTGGGCCTTCGGAGACCAACTGCTGACCTACTCCAATGCGTTCTCCCTCGTGCCCAAAACCAGATTCCGCGACGCAGTCGTGATCCTGATCCTGATCCACCAGTTCATCACCTTCGGGTTTGCCTGCACCCCTCTCTACTTCGTCTAGGAGAAAGCCATCGGCATGCACGAAACCAAAACCCTACTGCTCCATGCCCTTGCAAGGCTCCCAGTCGTCATTCCCATCTGGTTCCTCGCCATCATCTTCCCCTTCTTCGGTCCCATCAATTCCGCTGTTGGAGCGCTGCTCGTCACTTTCACCGTTTATATCATCCCCGCTGTCACTCATATGCTTACATACTGCACTCCTTCCGCTAGACAGGTACTGTTTGTACCAAAAATGGGCACAACACTCTTCGGATGTTTTTGAAGAGATAAAAGTGAAGAATGAAAATTAAAACTGAGGATTATCTAACAAAAACTCCAAAATAATAGAAAGTAAATTGCAAAGACAAGCGATTTAGAGTGGTTCAGCGTTTTGCCTACGTCCACTATGAAATTTGATGATTTTATTGCTCGATACTTGAAGGTTACAATTCATTATACTATAGTACAACTGAATTTAAATGCTAAGTGTCAATCTAAAGCAGCGGCGGTGTTCTGGAGTAAATCTGGCAGAATCTGGGTGCTCTTTAGTACTTAGAATTGTCCGACCCCTTTTCTGAATGACCAGGGGCTCTATTTATAGGTGTAGGAGGCTGATATTTCGCCTAAAATGAGGGGAGACCAGTTCTGGTACGTCGGGGGCCCACATGGCCGAAATTTGGAGATCCGGGCCCACTTTGGGATCGATTCGACCCTTGGTTCAAATCGATCAATAAATCATCCAATCGAGCTGAAATTTGGTGTGAACATTCCTCATCATGTGCTTAAGCTCCTGTGAAAATTTCATGGCATTTGGACTTGTAGAACTTGAGTTATGGTCGATTCAAGATTGCATTTCTGGTGGCAGTGCTCTGTTCTAATCGATATGCTTCGAGTCGATTGCTTCGAATCGATCCAGGCATGGGCTTCTGTGATGACGTGGAGCACCTCCTTCGTATCGATCCGATTTCTTTACCGAGTTGACTGGGTCGAATCCTTGTTCTTAGCCACGTTTATTTGGTGGACTCGAGATGCTGGATTCGAAGGTTTACTTCCTTCGAATCGATGGAAACTGCGCTTGTTCGAATCGATGATGTTGGTGCTATGGAATGGAGTCGGAGCTCCTCTGCCTGCATGGATTCGAAGGATCCTTCCTTCGATGGATTCGAACTGGAGCCCGGTGCTGATGGATTCGAACCAAGGCCTTGAGGATGGATTCGAAGCAATGTGTGGTTGATGGATTCGAACCAAGGCCTCGAGGATGGATTCGAAGCAATGTGTGGCTGATTGATTCGGAGCGTGGCCGTCTTCTGATCGATTCGAGCCTGTGCTATTCTCGAGGGATTCGAACCTAAGGCTGGGCTTATGGATTCGAACCTAGGGCTATTTCCTCCAACTTACATCGATGATATCTTGAGCGTACGAACTCGGATTGACTGGATATTTGGAATGCTGGCTCTTATGGCTTTGCTTGACGTGTCTTATCGATTATAGCTCGATCCGGACTCGGACAAAATTCATCGATACTCATGGTTAAGCAGTGCATAACGAACTTTTACGACGAACTATCTTTAGTTCTACAATCAACTTTTTGGTGTCACGGCCTTGCCAAAAGGTGGGATAACATTTGCCCCCCAAAGTATGTCTTGTGTAAACATGACGTGCTTTGAAAAGCTGCAGTCTCTCATTGGACAGCTACGACGTGCTTTACCGAAAGTTGTATTCTGTACCGCTGTAATTGACCACTGAATGACTGTGATCGGCTATCTGTCTGTCTTTGATTGACGTTGTGTGACAGCAAGTCGCTGCCAGTTCGGTTTGTTATCGAATTCTGCATCGATCCTCTCCTGAATCGATTTGAGATTCGAGTTAAAATATTGCTTTTATGGTTGTCTATGGTCATCCTCTTGTATCAATCCTCTCCTGAATCGGTATAAAGAGTAGATAAGCAAATAATTTCACATTGAAACGGTTCGTCCATTTTCGTCAATGGTCTGTGATGGATTCGAAGCTATGTATGTTCGAATCGATGACATCCGAATCGATGGCCCTAGGGACTTCGTGCTTCGAGTCGATAAGACTATCATCCCAGCCTCTATTCGGCTACTCCTTCGAATCGATGATTCTTTGCATCGATACTTGCATGAATGGATTCGACGTTGTAAAGGGTTCGAAACCGGATGGATTCGAACTAAGGGATGGATTCGAAGCAGTGGAACGACTCTGTGTTGTGATGGATTCGAAGCAGTGAGTTACAATGGATTCGTACTTGCCGCAACGAACCGATTCGATTCAATTTCCTCACCTGTAGAAGCCGGTCAGGTATACTGGGAGGCGAATCGTCATATTTTCCCTATATATACCGGGGTCGTATTAATTTCTCACTTTTTACTTTTTCCCATTGCTTCAGCTGTTTCTTCGAATCGATTTCCCAGAGCTATAACTGACGTTCCTACCACGAATCGATCGAACTCGTCCATGCTTCCACTCGTAATCAAATCAGGTACTCAAGGGATCGATTCGAGATGAGGAAAATAGAACTATCTTCGCCTTAGAAAATTCTGAGAAGTGACGAGATCTGAATGAAATAGGTCGACTTGATGGAGTCGAGGAGTGATGAGATCTGAATGGAGGGGGTCGACTCGATGGAGTCGAGGAGTGATGCCATTCGTGTTACAGCGATTAGAGTGTCGTCTCCCGTTGCTTCGCATCGATCCAGGAATGACCGGTTCGAATCGATCTCGAGGGCAAGGTTTCGAATCGATGACTTGGAGGGAAAGGGTATCGATTTGATCGATTCGAAGTGATGTTATCTAGATCGATTCGAAGGAACTGAATACTGATCGATTCGAAGTAATGTAGAGCCTATGGATTCGAAGCGCTCCTCTATCATAAAGTTACATCGAGTCGATCCATATGGATTCGAAGTACCTGGAATCGAACTCCATCGATTCGACTCTTATCGATTCAAAGTCGATGGATTCGAACGTCTTCGTCCTCTGATACCATTGCTCTTTTGATTTGCTCCATTATCTGAACTATGACCAACTTCAAGTTTTGTACTCTGACGAACATAATGAACTTTAGCATACTTGACTCCGACGAGCTTCGGCCTCGCATAATCGAACTTGACTGAAAGATTTAAACTTGAATTTCTTTTGAAGCTCGTTGATGGAACTATGACTTAACCAATAACACAACTGTTTTATACTTGGAGTGGTCAGTATCGTTTGGATGGTGTGGAGGTGACGGTCAGCGATGACGGTTACTTTCATTCTCAAATCCCCTAGTTTTATTTTACGGACATCTTGTTTCAATCTGTTAAATCTGCTTAAGTAATGCACAGCACTTGTACTGCACAACACTTTTATACACACTACACTGGGGCATGCACGGGCTGTTTACGAACTTAACGTTGCTTTCTGATGAGTTAGTTAATTATGGAATCTTCGAGCTCCCAACAACAAGAGGTACAGAGCTTGACTCCTCCAGTGTTTGAGATTCCCGATATTCCTGCCGACGTAATCGACCCGGCTCCGGACAAGTTACCTGAGGCGATATTTATCGAGGACCCTGTCGACTCTGTCCAATCCAACATTTCCGAATCTTTGTTGGGCCGAATTGCTTGAAGCATAACATATCTCTGGATGATGTGTTATTACCCAGAGCCGATGATAGACCGCACAATCCGCCCGATGGGTATACAGCTTTCTACCGCCATGCTTGCGCGGCCGGAACTCTCCCTCCTTTCAATCAATATATCAGAGGGATGCTATCATATTTAGGAATTGCTCCTTCGCAACTTCATCCCAACGGGCAAGCGTTGTTGAACAGTGCCTTTGTCATATTTATGGACTGTCTCTTTCGCCCGCCAAGGCCCACCGAGATCAAACACATATTTAACTTCAAGAGTAGGGGTGATAGCCCGTCTTTTACCTTTCTGGAGGCAGTTAGGAATTGCCAAGTTGTAGTTGGAGCTTGGACCCGACTGAGTTATTTCAAGAACGAGTGGTTCTATGTTCGGTGCCCTCCGGGTTTCGCCAGGCGATGGTTGTCTAGACGTAAGCGCCTTAACCCGTTTTCTTGACCAATAGCTCTTTGGTATTAAAATTGACATTTTATTTCCTTTACAGCCATTATCTCCAGACCCGATGGCGGGTATTTCAGGGGTATTGTACGAAGTCTTCAAGAAGTTCCAAGCGAGCTGAGACATATCGACTCGGTGTTGAACGATTATAACTTAAGAACTCTTGGTTTGATCGAAGTTAATCAAAGTATAGTCGTTGAAGGCTTAGCGAAGCCCGCCTCCAAGAAGGAAGATAAGAAGAAATCCAAGAAGAGAAAGAAGAGAAAAATGGCGAAGGAAATGCCCGGAATCAGAATAATCGAAGTGAGTGACGAGGAAAGAACCCATACAGATTCGGAGCCGATGGCTGATTTTTCGGGAAATTATGAAGAGTCGGGAGAAAGACGGAAAGGCAAGGCCGCCATTTCCAAAAAACTTAAGCCTAAGGGGTGGAAATCTGTGGATGTGTCTCCTCCCATTTCCGGAGTTATGATTTCTGAGGCCGACCCTTCTCATTCGAGAGACATTTTTAAAGGGCTTGAAGATATTCCCATCCCCGATTATATATCGATTTCTCATAATCCTGGGTTGGAGGAATTTCAAGATGTCCTTTACATGAGCGAGCCCTTTCCTTTTAGTGCGGTCAACATTTCCGGTCGGTTTGGGGGTTTACACATTTGCACACACTTCCACAGCACTTCATGACTTTTGCATAGTAAACATTGCTTTATTGGATCTTAATCCGTAATTCTTTCTTATCGAAGGTGAGATGTCGGGACGTGGCTCTACTCTGGATAGACTCCGGAATGTGCGCCAATCTTCTCCATACTATGATTCCCGCAGGAGAGAGTCAGATAGGGATCGTGGGCGAGGCTATTCGAGTCAAGAGCGCTATGATAGAGATAGAGATTATTCGCGTGGCCGCTCTGGCCATGATTATTCTGACAAGGATCGGGGACACCAGCACCGATCTCGATCTCGCTCTCCTCTGCCTCCTAGGGCCCCAGTAGACCTTCCAGGGCCTTCTTATCAGCAGCAGCCGCCTTCTCAATCTTCTCGGCCTGATACTCAGCGGCCAAGAATGGAACCGACAGCAGCCGCTATAATAGAACAAGCTCCGGCTGAGTTGACAAGTGAGGGAGCTGCTAAACTCGCCCAAATGAAAAATGACTTCTACGCTCAGTATAAGGAGTGGTACAAGGCAGCCGTGAAGGCTTCTAGAGTAGCTTCTGACCGGGTGAAGATTATCGCTGAACGTGATGCTGATATCGTTAAGCAGAAAAGCATTATTCAGGTTCTTCAATCCGAAATAGAGACGTCCCGGAAGTCAGAGCTCGAAGCTCTTCAGAAAAACGAAGAGGACGTGGCCAAAATGGCGAGGATGCAACAGGAACATTGCGCCATGGTAGAAGAGATGGGCCATCGCAACACTACCATTGCAGCTGAGCGAGACTTAGTCGTTAAAGAGCTGAACGAGCTCAAGGCCAAATTTGCTGAAATGGTGAAGGAGAAGGACGATGCAAACGCCACTGCTCAAGAGGCTTGCGACCAAGCAGTATCTCTTAGGGCCGAACTTGCTGCGGTGGCGGTCAAGTCTAAGTCAACGGAAGCAGAAATCCAAGAAAAGATTTTGGAGGAGAGGTCCAGGCTGGATGCTGAGTTTGACGATCTTTTGGTCACGTACAACGCAAATGTGCTGGAGCACAGAAATTTAGCGTGGCTGGGAGATGACTCCACGATTCTATACAACTCCTGGACCCGGTTGGTGGACGAGAAGAGGGTAGCGCATCCAGACGAATTACTTGATGACTTCGAGCTGGAGATGCGTTTGCTCACCGAGGATGAGAGGAAGGTCCTTCATGAAGCGGTGATTTCTTTGGCAAAGGAGAGGCTTGGTGTTCAACCTTTAGAGACAGGTGAAGGCTCGGGGATCGCGCATCATGAGGCAAATGTTGAAGCTGTAATTCCAACACTGCCTGAAGCCACTGGTGCGGTAGATCCCCAGTCTGTTCCTGCATATAACCCCGACCAGCCGTTATTATCTTCGGACGATGCTTCTGCCCATGTTCCGGTCCAGATTAAGGAAGGTATTTGAATGCTTCCTGCATTTTAGTTGTGAAGAACTTTAAGCAACGCACTTGGCTAACAATCTTCGTTTTGTCGCATTTCAGTGACTGAAGTCGTCGTTTCTGCGCCTCTTGCACTATCAGTTTCATATCAAACGCAAGGGGCTGTTGTTACTGAAGCCATCACGACTTCTACCTTGGTTGGTGAAGAGGGAGATGCAAACATGTTTTCTTTCAGCGCTCAAATGATCGAGGAGCTTCTTAATGAACCCATCGATTCCTCCGTCAACCCGTCCGATGCTATGAGTGGGGTGGCTCCGGCCGTTAGCTCATCTATGCCAGCTACTGGCGCATCCGATGCGGCCCAAGCACCCCGTGAGGACGAAATTATTGCTGAGATTGATGCCGAGATGGCAGCAGGGAATGCTGGTATGAATCCGCCCGGGCCTGCCCCGTTAATGGTGATTTCACCGGGCGGTACTGTAGTGATTGAAGCTGCTTCTGTCCCACCCCCTGCTACTACTCCTATGCCTCCAGCTCGACCTCCTAGAAGAATTTCCGTCGCCTCAAGTTCTGAGGAAGACGTTGACATTATGTCGCTGCCGGAGGACAAGCCTGAAAAGAGTAAGCGGGTGAGGAGAAAATCAGGTAGCGGATCTGGTGGAGCTACCCCGAAGAAGAAAATAAGGAAGAAGAAAGATTGAACTCTTTCTTTAATTTTCCGTTGCATAGGGTAGTATTTTGTTGACTTTTTGTAGCCGTGTATAGATGTGGATTCGGCTCCCACTAGCAGAAACTTTTTGAAACACTTTGTAATCAAATTCTTTTTGTTGATAGTGGAAATGAAAATTTACTCCCTTTTGTCTTCAACTTGTTATGTGTTATGATTTTGCCCCCAGTATCAGGGATGAGCGTGGAGTTGACGTATGTTTATACTCCGTCTCGCGCTTTGGGAGTACGGAGTTAAGTAAATGTTTATACTCCGCCTCGCGCTCTGTGAGTACGGAGTTAGGAAAATCTTTATACTCCGCCTCGCACTCTGGGAGTACGGAGTTAGGAAAATGTTTATACTCCGCCTCACACTCTGGGAGTACGGAGTTAGGAAAATGTTTATACTCCGCCTCGCACTCTGGGAGTACGGAGTTAGGAAAATGTTTATACTCCGCCTCGCACTCTGGGAGTACAGAGTTAGGAAAATGTTTATACTCCGCCTCGCACTCTGGGAGTACGGAGTTAGGAAAATGTTTATACTCCGCCTCGCACTCTGGGAGTACGGAGTTAGGAAAATTTTTATACTCCGCCTCGCACTCTGGGAGTATGGAGTTAGGAAAATGTTTATACTCCGCCTCGCACTCTGGGAGTACTTAGTTAAGTGAAGGGTTGTCGTGTATCAACCCGTTTCTGGCCTGATGTGATGGCTTGCCCCTAAGCTCGGGTTTCATTTAGTGAGTGGTTGATTGCATCATAGCCACTCCCTACTTGAATAAATTCCACTGTGTGATGGAATTTAGCTCTTCGTGCATCGTGATGTTGTACATTGTATTTAATGAATCACAGCTCTGGCTCGAAGAGATGGCATTTTATTACTGAAATAAGAAAATATGGCAAAGTCAGTTGCCTTATTACAAATTTTAATTTCGAAATGCAAAAGTAAATTGCTGAATAAAAAACATAATGAAATAAATAAAGCCTGTCATATGTAGTAGCGACGGAGACTCTCGCTATTCCAGGCCCTTGGTAAAACTAAACCGTCAACGGTTGATAGTTTGAACGTGCCATCTCCAAGTCTTTGTGTAATCATGTACGGTCCTTCCCAGTTTGGTTTCATGTGTGAAGGAACCAGATAGATTCTCTTGAGGATAAGATCGCCGAGTTCAAAGGTTCGGGGTCGAACTTTGGTATTATACAACCGGGCGACCCGGCTTCTGTATGCGGCTGCTCTCAAATCAGCCTCTTCCCGCTTCTCATCCAATAGATCCAATGATTCAGCGAGTAGTATAGCATTTGTTTTCGGATCATAATAAGTTACGTGGTGAGAAAATACTTCTGTCTCGACTGGAATAACGGCCTCTGAGCCATAAGATAAGGAAAATGGGGTGTGTCCGGTTGCAGTTTTATGAGTTGTTCGATAAGCCCATAACGCCATAGGAAGTTCATCAACCCATTTGCCCCCGGCCTTTTCCAGTCGTTTCTTTAAGATGGATTTTATAACTTTGTTAACAACTTCGACCTGACCGTTTGCTTGTGGATGAGCGACCGCTGAGAACTTCTTATGAATATGAAACCGTTGACAGAAATTCTTGAACTCTGAACTCTCGAATTGGGTCCCATTATCGGTGATGATGGTATGCGGGAGTCCAAATCGACAGATGATATTGCGGACCACAAAGTTTATTACTTTCTTCGTTGTAATTGTTGTGATAGCTTCGGCCTCGGCCCATTTTGTAAACTAGTCAATAGCGACGATGGCATACTTCGCACCACCCTTTGCCAGAGGTAAAGCGCCTATAATATCGATTCCCCACATAGCGAATGGCCAAGGACTGACCATTTGAGTTATCTCGGTAGGTGGGGCTCTTGGAATTCGAGCGTGTTTCTGGCACTTGTCGCACTTTCTGGCATAGTTGGTTGCATCTCGGTTCACTATCGACCAGTAATATCCATATCGGAGTATTTTCTTAGCAAGCGCTTGTCCACCGATGTGATCGCCACATTCTCCTTCGTGCACATCATGTAACACTCGTTTCACTTCATCGTGAGCGATACACCGGAGGAGTGGAACAGAATAACCTTTTCTATACATGACTCCGTCCTGAATGATGAACCGTGAAGCTTTTCGTAGAATTTGCCTTTTCTCATTTCGGTGCTCAGGCAATATTCCATTCTCAATTTAATTTCGATACGGAGTCATCCATGATTCTCTACTGGGAGAGGTTTCTAACACATCATCCGTTTTTATTTGATCGATGCTTGGAGAAGACAAAGTTTCGACGGGGACAAGTCCCATTTGCTGTGCTTCACCTGTGCTGGCCAACTTTTCCAAGGAGTCGGCCTTGTGATTGTGATCTCGGGGTATATAGTAAATGGCGTAATAATCAAATTGATCCAGTATTTCTAGAACTCGAACCAAGTAAGCAGCTAATCTTTGGTCTCTAGCTTGATACTCTCCCCGTACTTGACACACAACCAACTGTGAATCACAATAAATTTCCACAGCGATAATTCTCAAATCTCTGGCAAGTTTTAATCCAGTCAATAGGGCTTCATATTCTGCTTCATTGTTGGTTGCGGGAAAATCAAACTTCAAAGCATAACATATGGATCGGCCTTCGGGGGTTTCAAGTACAACATCAGCACCCGAACACCGATCGTTTGATGCACCATCTGTATAAAGTTTCCAGACATATTCAGGAGATTCGCTGGTTTCGGGTAAGTTGTCTGGAACAGTAAATTTAGCTATGAAGTCAGCTAGGACTTGTCCTTGAATGGCTTTCCGTGGAGCATAAGTAATGTCAAATTGACTTAGTTTGATATTCCACTTAAGTAACCTACCAGACGTCTCAGGCCGTGTGAGGACCTGTCGTAACGGCTGATCGGTATACACAGTAAGTGGATGAGCTTGGAAATATGGACGAAGCTTCCTTGAAGCAATGACTAGGCAATAAGCCAGTTTTTCCAACCTGGGGTAATTTCTTTCAGCTCCGGTCAATCGTTTACTAACATAATAGACCGGTTTCTGCACTCGATCTTCTTCTCGGACCAGAGCAGCACTGATCGCATGCTCTGATACTGCTAGATAAAGGTATAATTATTCGTGATCAACCGGTTTTGACAAGATCGGTGGTGTAGAGAGATGCTGAACCAGCGATCGGAATGCGCCTTCACACTCCATAGTCCATTCAAAGTTTCGTTTTCCCTTCCGGATTAGATCAAAGAAAGGAATGCATTTATCAGTGGATTTTGAGATGAACCTGCTTAGCGCTGCTACCTTCCCGTTGAGACTCTGGACTTGTTTTATGGTTCTTGGAGTTTGCAAATTCCTTATTGCCCAGATCTTTTCGGGATTCGCCTCTATTCCACGAGCGTTGACGATGAAACCGAGGAACTTTCCGGATGCAACGCCGAAATGGCACTTCAATGGGTTGAGCTTCATCCCGTATTCTCGTAAGATGCGGAACATTGAATCTAAATCTCTGACGTGTTATGTGGAAAATCGGGACTTTACCAACATATCATCCACGTAAACTTCCATGGTCTTCCCGATCTGGTCAGCGAACATTCGATTAACCAAGCGTTGGTAAGTTGCTCCGACATTCTTTAAACCAAAAGGCATGACTTTGTAACAATAGAGTCCGAGATCGGTAATGAAACTGGTGTATTCTTGATCGGTAAATGCATAGGTATTTGATTATAACCAGAATAAGCATCCATAAAAATAACAATTCATGGCCAGCTATTGAGTCTACGAGCTGGTCAATTCAAGGAAGTGGAAAACTATCTTTTGGACAAGCTTTGTTTAAGTCGGAGTAGTCAACACAAGTTCTCCACTTTCCATTCGGCTTTCGAACCAACACTGGATTTGATACCCACTCCGGGTATAGAGCATCTCGGATAAACCCATTTGATTGCAACTTGTCAATCTCTTCTTTAAGGGCGGCAGATCTCTCTGGATCCATACCACGCCTTTTTTGCTTGACCGGAACATGTAGCGGATCAATATTCAAGGAGTGACTTGCAATGTTTGGTGAGATTCCGCACATATCAGAATGCGTCCAGGCGAAAACATCGAGATTCGCTTGGAGAAATTCAACCAATTCCTGTTGTATCTATTTTCCCAGTTGAGATCCAACTTTTAGTACTTTTGAGTCGTCATCCTTACTGACTGGGATGTACACGGCCAGTTCGGCTGGAGATGCTTGAGTCTCTTTAACTTCATCTTTATCTTCGTTATCTCTAGGGTCAAGATCTTTAAGGAATTGGTAGTGGTGCCCGGGCCGGGGCCCAGGCGCTAGTTGTCAATTATCAGTAAAACGGACGAAGAGAGATTCCTCTACGCCCTTTCCTTTCTCCTTTCTCTGCGCCTCACGCAGTTCAGCAACATAACAGGCTCTTCCTGCTGCCTGATCTCCTTGAATGATTCCAATCCCATGATCAGTTGGGAATTTTAAAGTCAAACACCACGGGGCAATAGCTGCTCTGAATTCAGCAAGGGCTGGTCGGCCCAAGAATGCATTATATGGTGAAGTGATGTCAAGAACAACAAATTGCAGCAGTCGGACTCTCCTGCGTTCTCCAATCCCCAGTTCCACTGGTAGTTCCACTATCCCAGTGGGTATTGTTGCACTCCCATTGAAGCCGTGAACTCGAGATTGGCAGGGTTTCAAGTCTTTTGCCTCCATCTTCATTAAATCATAAGCTCGTTTGAATAGAATGTTTACAGAACTCCCACTGTCAACCAGGATCCTCTTCATCCAAGCCGGACCAACCTGGGCAGATATGACTAGTGGGTCGATTGTTGGAGCTTCGATTTTGTCAGCATCTCGGCTTCTAAATATGATGTCATCAGACATTGTCTTTTGTTGTTTAGCCAGAGTTCCATCCTCTCAATTACTGTAGCATTCGAAGCTCGCATGCCTGATAGAGCTAGCATACGACTCCATTTCCCTCCAGCTTCTGTCTGCTGGATGAGGACCACCACTTATGGTATTGATAACTAGCCTCCCGCCTGTACGAGCGGGTTCTTCTTGTCTTTCTTGATCCTGTGTACGGTTTGGATTTGACGGGCCTGTACCACCAGACTGTGGTGCCCGCACGAATTGATCTAACTTCCTCTCCCTGATCAGCTTTTCTATGAGGTCCTGCAAATGTCGACAGTCATTTGTATTGTGGCCATAACTCTCGTGAAATCTACAAAACTTTCCTGTCTGAATCTGCCTTTCTGATGACCGCTTCGGAGCGGGTTTCTTATACTGTTCAGTGTTGCAAGTTTGTAGGTACACATTTTCCAGTGATGTATTTAATGGCGTATAATTTTCGAACATCGGAGCCCTACGCCGTGGTCCTGGATTTGGATCTCTTTTCTTATTCTGACCATTGTTACCTCTTGGCTGAGTTTGCTTGTTTTGTATGTTCAACTGAACTTTTCCGGAATTGTCACCGGACTGTTTAACCGCTACATTGCTTTGTATTCTCTCACTTTCGGGCTTCGCATCGTCCTGCTTCCTAGACTGTTTCGCGTCCTCTTGCCGTAAGAATTGAGCGGCTTTGGAGTAGAAACGGTCCAACGATGCGGGTGGTTTTCCAGCCAACCAGTTTCCAAACTCAGAATCGGGATCGATTCCCTTTGTCAATGCCATTAAAATTGAGTTATCGTTGGGATTACTAATCTCCACACATGCCGCATGGAATCTCTCCAAGTAACGCCTTAGTGTCTCCCCACGAGCTTGGGTAACACTGGACAGGGTGTTAACATCTTTGGGTCTAGCGACATGCATGCGAAATTGTTCAACAAATTTCTTAGCTAATTGGTCAAATGAAGAGATAGATCTTGGAAGTAATCTTGTAAACCACATTGTTGCAATTACTCCTAGTGAGATGGGGAAACTTCGACATTTCACTGCATCGTCGGCCCTTGCGGCGCTCATTGACTATTCATATTTCAAAATGTGCTGATTGGGATCAGAATTTCCTTCGTACATAGGGAGAGTTGGCATTCTGAATCGCCGAGGAGGTTCAGCGTACAGTATCTCGTCCGTGAAAGGGGTATGACTTCGAGAAATTCCCCAATCGTCGTTGGTAAGACCTTGGCTTTCACGGATCATTTGTCGTATCATAGTCGAAATGTCAGGCATTTCTACATTTTGGGCCTACTGAGCTAAGGTGTGGTCGGGTTCCACAGCGCAAGTTCGGACCGGGCGTTGTTGACGGTCCAAATTTCGCCTCCTTGGCTCAGCGTCTTCTGGGACGTACGGTTCAAGAGTACGCCCACGTTGCTGATTATTTGGCTCTGAATGATTTCGGGTATCAACCCTTGTTTCTACTGTGGCAGCTGCGGCATGATTGTCCATGGTATGCTGTGTAGTAGGGCCTCCTTGTGTTGAGGGCCCGGCCTGAAAGCTGGTCGACGGTCCTGCCCTCAACTGTCCAACAGTCAAGGCGGGTTGATATTCGGTCATTTGTGCATGACTCCCGTCTAATCGAGGACGGGTAGATCTGTGATAATGGTCCGATGAGGCGGAACTTTCAGTAGATGATCGAGAGATATCATCCCGTCTGGACCTTCTGCGGCCTTGGCGGTTCAGTTGGTTTGTTAATTCAATATTAGCACGCAACTGTTCGGCCAATTGTTGCCGACTTTGAGTCAGTTCTTGAAGCAATACATGGAACTCCTGTCTGGTGACTGGTCCAGACGGATCTGAATGAGCAACGTTGTCTTGGTTGGATGGCTGCTGTTGAGCAGGATTCTGTCCATCCCTACCTTCTTGTCCAGCAGCTGTAGAAGTGGTTCTCGTGCTAACCATTTTGAATGATGAATCCTTTTCCTAGACTTTATGCAAATCTAAATAGAATGGAAGGATTATGAATTAGAGATCTGGATCTTCCTCTTGGATTTATGCAATCCGGTATCGATGGTAGATCCAAGGAGCAGGAGAAAAAAGCAGGTTTTTTCTCAATGAAAGCACCAAAGTGTTTGTACCAAAAATGGGCACAACACTCTTCGGAAGTTTTTGAAGAGATAAAAGTGAAGAATGAAAATTAAAACTGAGGATTATCTAACAAAAACTCCAAAATAACAGAAAGTAAATTGCAAAGACAAGCGATTTAGAGTGGTTCGGTGTTTTGCCTACGTCCACTATGAAGTTTGATGATTTTATTGCTCGATACTTGAAGGTTACAATTCTTTATACTGTAGTACAACTGAATTTAAATGCTAAGTGTCAATCTAAAGCAGCGGCGGTGTTCTGGAGTAAATCTGGCAGAATCTGGGTGCTCTTTAGTACTTAGAATAGTCCGACCCCTTTTCTGAATGACCAGGGGCTCTATTTATAGGTGTAAGAGGATGATATTTCGCCTAAAATGAGGGGAGACCAGTTCTGGTACGTCAGGGGGGCCACATGGCCGAAATCTGGAGATCCGGGCCCGCTTTGGGATCGATTCGACCCTTGGTTCGAATCGACCCTTGGTTCGAATCGATCAATAAATCATCCAATCGAGCTGAAATTTGGTGTGAACATTCTTCATCATGTGCTTAAGCTCATGTGAAAATTTCATGGCATTTGGACTTGTAGAACTTGAGTTATGGTCGATTCAAGATTGCATTTCTGGTGGCAGTGCTTTGTTCGAATCGATATGCTTCGAGTCGATTGCTTCGAATCGATCCAGGCATGGGCTTCTGTGATGACGTGGAGCGCCTCCTTCGTATCGATCCGATTTCTTTGCCGAGTTGACTGGATCTAATCCTTATTCTTAGCCACGTTTATTTGGTGGACTCGAGATGCTGGATTCGAAGGTTTACTTCCTTCGAATCCATGGAAACTGCGCTTGTTCGAATCGATGATGTTGGTGCTATGGAATGGAGTCGGAGCTCCTCTACCTGCATGGATTCGAAGGATTCTTCCTTCGATGGATTCGAACTGGAGCCCGGTGCTGATGGATTCGAACCAAGGCCTTGAGGATTGATTCGAAGCAATGTGTGGTTGATGGATTCGAACCAAGGCCTCGAGGATGGATTCGAAGCAATGTGTGGCTAATGGATTCGGAGCGTGGCCGTCTTCTGATCGATTCGAGCCTGTGCTATTCTCGAGGGATTCGAACCCAAGGCTGGGCTTATGGATTCGAACCTAGGGCTATTTCCTCCAACTTGCATCGATGATATCTTGAGCGTACGAACTCGGATTGACTCGATATTTGGAATTCTGGCTCTTATGGCTTTGCTTGACGTGTCTTATCGATTATAGCTCGATCCGGACTCGGACTAAATTCATCGATACTCATGGTTAAGCAGTGCATAACGAACTTTTACGACGAACTGTCTTTAGTTCTACAATCAACTTTTTGGTGTCACGTCCTTGCCAAAAGGCGGGATAACAGGTACAAAAAATCTCTGTACGTATATATGAGGACAAACTTGTGAAATTTTTTTAATGCAGAATGCTACGGAAAGATTGCCGGTCCGATTATCAACGAAGGTGTCCTCTTTTATTAGCTTACCTACTTAAAAAATAATGTATACGGGCATTAAGCATCCTTCCATGTAAAGCAAAATTTCAGTTTAAACTAGAAGCAGCAACATGTGAACACAATACTACATATCATTATTACCAAACTCATTAAACTAATCTTATTTGCCTATCTTTGTCTAATTTCAACATTTGTTACTTGCAAAACTAAACCAACAATGAATCAGTTTTTTCAAACCAAGAGCCATACAAAATAATGTGGCTTTATCATTTAATAAAACAGACATAATTTTGTTATCAAACCAAGAGCTATACAAAATAATATGGCTTTATCATTTAATAAGACAGACATATTTTTGTTTTCTCTATTGTTTAGCTTGCTCACATTTTTACAAGAAGGCTAAGCAAAATTCATCTTAACTTGATGAGTATTATTTGAATAACTGATGCATACTAGGTTGATTGAGACCGTAATTACAACTCCACTGCTTTAATACTACCTTTATTTATTTTTCTATTTTTGTATCATTTATGCATGTGGCAAGTTTAAAATCAAAAATATCTATATCCTAGACTTATGGCTTTCAACATCAGCTTCCATATTAGATATTGACATCAAATAGTTTCTGTAAGTATAAATATACATATAAACATATAAAATCTACTTATATAATCTACTTGCTAAACTAAAAATAGCTTTCGAAGTATACATATAAACAATAAAGTGACTTATACTTGATACATCACTATAAATATCATATTTAAGTAAGCAAAGAGTGTGACCATACAACCAAACATTAGAAATGGGAAATTGCTAAAGAATTATATGCATTTTCAATGATTGAAATGGACGTCAATGTGTAAATGGTAACAAAGAATTCCTGTTAACTTAGCTACCACTGACATATATTACACATATTTACCCCCTTGCAAGTAACTTGCTATCAAACAAGTAACGGCCACTATTTTGAGTAGTGTTAATTGCTGATTATTCCAATACCTATATATACTTCTTCCGTGTTTCCTTACAATAAACTAAATAAAGTATAGAAAACTTGAGATTACTTCAAATAGAAATTAAAATCGCAAAGAAACATTTATAAACCTAAAAAGTCAGTAAATCAACCAATTATCAAGTAGTATGTGAAAAATAATTAAGAAATGATATTAATTTAATCAGTTTGAATTCCGGCTCACCCATGCAGGTAATCAGTTGAGGCATCGCAACAGGATGGGGAACGACATCAGGTAGTGTGGCAATCTAATCAGTTGAAGCATCGCTTACTTCTATTCTACTCGACTAAATTGAAGAAGCCGCGAGCAATCTAATTGATCGAAGAAAAGAAATCGAAGCATCAACAACAAATTGAAGCGGCGACACAATTTCCAAAAAACCCTAGTTTTCGAAAAGAGGATGAACGCCATTTTTGACAAGCAAAGTAACGGCCGAAGGAATAAAAGAAAAGGGGACAGTGTTTTATTATTTCATTAATAGTTGGGCCGGCTAAAATTTTATTACAACGGGCATGCATTACAATGGACATTTTGTGACCGTTGTAAATTTGGCATCTATTACAACGGGCCTGAATGGACCGTTGTAATAGCCTTCTATTACAATGGGCAACCAATGCCCGTTGTAAAAAGGGCGTTTAATATGGCATCTTCTACAACAGGCGCTAATGGACCGTTGTAATAGCCTTCTATTACAACGGGCAACCAATGCTCGTTGTAAAAAGGACATTGTAATAGTGTATTTTTGTTGTAGTGTTCATTCGTCACATGGATTTTTTCTGCAAAACGGGATCCCCGTGGCTGGTCTATGATTTACCATCGCCAGAGAGTGGTGCCCCATGGGACCGCTCTGTTTCAAATCCATGCATCCATTTCTAAAAGTCGTACGGCACTTTTTCGGCATTTTGGACGGATGTTGCACCTTGCATCGTAGATGTTACACCCTGTGGATATTGATTCTTCAGAAGGCCATAACTGTTGGCTCGTTTAGAGTTATGGGAGCCATAACCAGTCAAAACGAAGATCTCTGTGAGTTCTATGGCTATGACCGCTTTAAGCCGTAACTTGTTAGTTTCATACCCAAAAAATCTTATCCGAAACTCAATCGTGCCTTGGATGTTTTTTACCGTTCGTTCATTCGTCACGTGGATTTTTTCTACAAAACGGGATCCCCGTGGGTGGTCTACTATTTACCATCGCCGGGGAGTGGTGCCCCATGGTACCGCTCCGTTTCAAATCCATGCATCCATTTCTAAAAGTCGTACGACACTTTTTCGGCATTTTGGACGGATGTTGCACCTTGCACCGTAGATGTTGCACCCTGTGGATATTGATTCTTCGGCAGGCCATAACTTTTGGCTCGTTTAGAGTTACGGGAGCCATAACCAGTCAAAACAAAGATCTCTGTGAGTTCTACGGCTATGACCGCTTAAGCCGTCACTGGTTAGTTTGATACCCAAAAAATCATATCTGAAACTCAATCGGGCCTTGGACGTTTTTTACCGTTCGTTAATTCGTCACGTGGATTTTTTCTGAAAAACGAGATCCCCGTGGCTGGTCTACGATTTACCATCGCCGGAGAGTGGTGCCCCATGGTACCGCTCCATTTCAAATCCATTCATCCATTTATAAAAGTCGTACGACACTTTTTTGCCATTTTGGACGGATGTTGCACCTTGCACTATAGATGTTGAACCCTGTGGATGTTGTTTCTTCGTAAAGCCATAACTGTTGGCTCGTTTAGAGTTATGGGAGCCATAACTAGTCAAAGTGAAGATCTCTGTGAGTTCTACGGCTAGGACCGCTTTAAGCCGTCACTGGTTAGTTTCATACCCAAAAAATCTTATCCGAACCTCAATCGGGCCTTGGACGTTTTTCTACCGTTCGTTCATTCGTCACGTGGATTTTTTCTGCAAAACGGGATCCCCGTGGCTGGTCTATAATTTACCATCGCCTGAGTGTGGTGCCCCATGGTACCGCCCTGTTTCAAATCCATGCAACCATTTCTAAAAGTCGTACGACACTTTTTCGGCATTTTGGACGGACGTTGCACCTTGCACCGTAGATGTTGCACCCTGTGGATATTGATTCTTCGGAATGCCATAATTGTTGGCTCGTTTAGGGTTACGGGAGCCATAACCAGTCAAAACGAAGATCTCTGTGAGTTCTACGGCAATGATGGCTTTAAGCCGTCACTGGTTAGTTTCATACCCAAAAAATCTTATTCGAACCTCAATCGGGCCTTGGACCTTTTTTACCGTTCGTTCATTCGTCACGTGCATTTTTTCTGCAAAACGGGATCCCCGTGGCTGGTCTATGATTTACCATCGCCGGAGAATTGTACCCATGGTACCGCTCTATTTCAAATCTATGCATCCATTTCTAAAAGTCGTACGGCACTTTTTCGACATTTTGGATGGATGTTGCAGCTTGCACCGTAGATGTTGCACCCTGTGGATATTGATTCTTTGGAAGGCCATAACTGTTGGCTCGTTTAGTGTTACGGGAGCCATAACCAGTCTAAACGAAGATCTCTGTGAGTTCTACGGGTATGACCGCTTTAAGCCGTCACTGGTTAGTTTCATACCCAAAAAATCTTATCCGAAACTCAATCTGGCCTTGGACGTTTTTTACCGTTCGTTCATTCGTCACGTGGATTTTTTTTGTAAAACGGGATCCCCGTGGCTGGTCTACGATTTACCATCGCCGGAGAGTGGTGCCCCATGGTACCACTCCGTTTCAAATCCATGCATCCATTTCTAAAAATCGTACGGCACTTTTTCGGTATTTTGGATGGATGTTGCACCTTGCACCGTAGATGTTGCACCCTGTGGATATTGATTCTTCAGAAGGCCATAACTGTTGGCTCGTTTAGAGTTAAGGGAGCCATAACCAGTCAAAACGAAGATCTCTGTGAGTTCTACGGCTATGATGGCTTTAAGCCATCACTGGTTTGTTACATACCCAAAAAATCTTATCCGAAGCTCATTCGGGCCTTGGACGTTTTTTACCGTTCGTTCGTCACGTGGATTTTTTCTGCAAAACGGGATCCCCATGGCTGGTCTATGATTTACAATCGCCGAAGAGTGGTGCCCCATGGTACCGCTCCGTTTCAAATCCATGCATCCATGTCTAAAAGTCGTATGGCACTTTTTCGTCATTTTGGAAGGATGTTGCACCTTGCACCGTAGATGTTGCACCCTGTGGATATTGATTCTTCGGAAGGCCATAACTGTTTGCTCGTTTAGAGTTACGGGAGCCATAACCAGTCAAAACGAAGATCTCTGTGAGTTCTACGGCTATGACCGCTTTAAGCCGTCACTGGTTAGTTTCATACCCAAAAAATCTTATCCGTACCTCAATCGGGCCTTGGATGTTTTTTAACGTTCGTTCATTCGTCACGTGGATTTTTTCTGCAAAACGGGATCCCCATGGCTGGTCTACGACTTACCATCGCAGAAGAGTGTTGCCCCACGGTACCGCTCCGTTTCAAATCAATGCATCCATTTCTAAAAGTCGTACGGCACTTTTTTGGCATTTTGGACGGATGTTGCACCTTGCACCGTAGATGTTGCACCCTATGGATATTGTTTCTTCGTAATGCCATAACTGTTGGCTTGTTTTGAATTACGGGAGCCATAACTAGTCAAAACGAAGATCTCTGTGAGTTCTACGGCTATGACCGCTTTAAGCCGTCACTGGTTAGTTTCATACCCAAAAAATCATATCCGTACCTCAATCGGGCCTTGGATGTTTTTTAACGTTCGTTCATTCGTCACGTGGATTTTTTCTGCAAAACGGGATCCCCATGGCTGGTCTATGATTTACCATCGCCGGAGTGTGGTGCCCCATGGTACCGCTCCCTTTCAAATCCATGCATCCATTTCTAAAAGTCGTACGGCACTTTTTCGGCATTTTGGACGGATGTTGCACCTTGCATCGTAGATGTTGCACCCTGTGGATATTGATTCTTCGGAATGCCATAACTGTTAGCTCGTTTAGAGTTACGGGAGCCATAACTAGTCAAAACGTAGATCTCTTTGAGTTCTACGGCTGTGGCGGCTTTAAGCCGTCACTGGTTAGTTTCGTACCCAAAAAATCTTATCCGAACCTCAATCGGGCCTTGGACGTTTTTTACCGTTTGTTCATTCGTCACGTTGATTTTTTCTGCAAAACGGGATCCCCGTGGCTGGTCTATGATTTACCATCGCCGGAGAGTGGTACCCCATGGTACCGCTCCGTTTCAAATCTATGCATCCATTTCTAAAAGTCGTACGGCACTTTTTCGGCATTTTGGACGGATGTTGCACCTTGCACCGTAGATGTTGCACCCTATGGATATTGATTCTTTGGAAGGCCATAACAGTTGGCTTATTTAGAGTTACGGGAGCCATAACCAGTTAAAATGAAGATCTCTGTGAGTTCTACGGCTATGACCGCTTTAAGCCGTCAATGGTTAGTTTCATACGGAATAAATCTTATCCGAAACTCAATCGGCCCTTGGACATTTTTTACCGTTCGTTCATTCGTCACGTGGATTTTTTCTGCAAAACGGGATCCCCGTGGCTGGTCTACGATTTACCATCGCCGGAGAGTGGTGCCCCATGGTACCGCTCCGTTTCAAATTCATGCATCCATTTCTAAAAGTCATATGGCACTTTTTCGGTATTTTGGACAGATGTTGCACCTTGCACCGTAGATGTTGCACCCTGTGGATATTGATTTTTCGGAAGGCCATAACAGTTGACTCATTTAGAGTTACGAGAGCCATAACCAGTCAAAATGAAGATCTCTGTGAGTTCTACGGCTATGACCGCTTTAAGCCGTCATTGGTTTGTTTCATACCCAAAAAATCTTATTCGAACCTCAATCGGGCCTTGGACGTTTTTTACCGTTCGTTCATTTGTCACGTGGATTTTTTCTGCAAAACGGGATCCCCGTGGCTGGTCTTTGATTTACCATCGCCGGAGAGTGGTGCCCCATGGTCCCGCTCCATTTCAAATCCATGCATCCATTTCTAAAAGTCGTACGACACTTTTTCCACATTTTGGACGGATGTTGCACCTTCCACCGTAGATGTTGCACACTATGGATATTGATTCTTCAGAAGGCAATAACTGTTGGCTCGTATAGAGTTACGGGAGCCATAACCAGTCAAAACAAAGCTCTTCGTGAGTTCTACGGCTATAATAGTTTTAAGCCATCACTGGTTAGTTTAATACCCAAATAATCTTATCCGAACCTCAATCGGGCCTTGGACTTTTTTACCGTTCGTTCATTCGTCACGTGGATTTTTTCTGCAAAACGGGATCCCCATGGCAGGTCTACGATTTACTATCGCAGAAGAGTGTTGCCCCATGGTAACGCTCCATTTCAAATCCATGCATCCATTTCTAAAAGTCGTACGGCACTTTTTGGCATTTTGGACGGATGTTGCACCTTGCACCGTAGATGTTGCACCCTGTGGATATTGTTTTTTCGGAATGCCATAACTGTTGGCTCGTTTAGAGTTACGGGAGCCATAACTAGTCAAAACGAAGATCTCTGTGAGTTCTACGGCTATGACCGCTTTAAGCAGTCACTGGTTAGTTTCATACACAAAAAATCTTATCCGTACCTCAATCGGGCCTTGGATGTTTATTACCGTTCGTTCATACGTCACGTGGATTTTTTCTGCAAAACGGGATCCCCATGGCTGGTCTACGATTTACCATCGCAGAAGAGTGTTGCCCCATGGTACCGCTCCGTTTCAAATCCATGCATCCATTTCTAAAAGTCGTACGGCACTTTTTTGGCATTTTGGACGGATGTTGCACCTTGCACCGTAGATGTTGCACCCTGTGGATATTGTTTCTTCGTAATGCCATAACTATTGGCTCGTTTCGAATTACGGGAGCCATAACTAGTCAAAACGAAGATCTCTGTGAGTTCTATGGCTATGACCGCTTTAAGCCGTCACTGGTTAGTTTCATACCCAAAAAATCTTATCCGTACCTCAATCGGGCCTTGGATGTTTTTTAACATTCGTTCATTCGTCACGTGGATTTTTTCTGCAAAACGGGATCCCCATGGCTGGTCTATGATTTACCATCGCCGGAGTGTGGTGCCCCATGGTACCGCTCCATTTCAAATCCATGCATCCATTTCTAAAAGTCGCATGGCACTTTTTCGGCATTTTGGACGGATGTTGCACCTTGCATCGTAGATGTTGCACCCTGTGGATATTGATTCTTCGGAATGCCATAACTGTTGGCTCGTTTAGAGTTACGGGAGCCATAACCAGTCAAAACGTAGATCTCTGTGAGTTCTACGGCTGTGACGGCTTTAAGCCGTCATTGGTTAGTTTCATACCCAAAAAATCTTATCCGAACCTCAATCGGGCCTTGGACGTTTTTTACCGTTTGTTCATTCGTCACATTGATTTTTTCTGCAAAACGGGATCCCCGTGGCTGGTCTATGATTTACAATCGCCGGAGAGTGGTACCCCATGGTACCGCTCCGTTTCAAATCTATGCATCCATTTCTAAAAGTCGTACGGCATTTTTCGGCATTTTGGACGGATGTTGCACCTTGCACCGTAGATGTTGCACCCTATGGATATTAATTCTTCGGAAGGCCATAACAGTTGGCTTATTTAGAGTTACGGAAGCCATAACCAGTCAAAACGAAGATCTCTGTGAGTTCTACTGCTATGACCGCTTTAAGCCGTCAATGGTTAGTTTCATACGGAAAAAATCTTATCCGAAACTCAATCGGGCCTTGGACGTTTTTTACCGTTCGTTCATTCGTCACGTGGATTTTTTCTGCAAAACGGGATCCCCGTGGCTGGTTTATGATTTACAATCGCCGGAGAGTGGTGCCCCATGGTACCGCTCCGTTTCAAATCCATGCATCCATGTCTAAAAGTCGTACGGCACTTTTTCGGCATTTTGGACAGATGTTGCACCTTGCACCGTAGATGTTGCACCCTATGGATATTGATTCTTCGGAAGGCCATAACAGTTGGCTCATTTAGAGTTACGGGAGCGATAACCAGTCAAAACGAAGATCTCTATGAGTTCTACGGCGATGACCGCTTTAAGCCGTCATTGGTTTGTTTCATACCCAAAAAATCTTATCCGAACCTCAATCGGGCCTTGGACGTTTTTTACCGTTCGTTCATTCGTCACGTGGATTTTTTCTGCAAAACGGGATCCTCGTGGCTGGTCTATGATTTACCATCTCCAGAGAGTGGTGCCCCGTGGTACCGCTCCGTTTCAAATCCATGCATCCATGTCTAAAAGTCGTATGGCACTTTTTCGACATTTTGGACGGATGTTGCACCTTGCACCGTAGATGTTGCACCCTGTGGATATTGATTCTTGGGAAGGCAATAACTGTTGGCTCATTTAGAGTTACGGGAGCCATAATTAGTCAAAACGAAGATCTCTGTGAGTTCTACGTGTATGACCGCTTTAAGCCGTCACTGGTTAGTTTCATACCCAAAAAATCTTATCCGAACCTCAATCGGGCCTTGGACGTTTTTTACCGTTCGTTCATTCGTCACGTGGATTTTTTCTGCAAAACGGGATCCCCATGGCTGGTCTACGATTTACCATCGTCGAAGAGTGTTGCCCCATGGTACCGCTCCGTTTCAAATCCATGCATCCATTTCTAAAAGTCGTACGGCACTTTTTTGGTATTTTGGACGGATGTTGCACCTTGCACCGTAGATGTTGCACCCTGTGGATATTGTTTCTTCGGAATGCCATAACTGTTGGCTCGTTAAGAGTTACGGGAGCCATAACTAGTCAAAACGAAGATCTCTGTGAGTTCTACGGCTATGACCGCTTTAAGCCGTCACTGGTTAGTTTCATACCCAAAAAATCTTATCCGTACCTCAATCGGGCCTTGGATGTTTTTTAACGTTCGTTCATTCGTCACGTGGATTTTTTCTGCAAAACGGGATCCCCATGGCTGGTCTACGACTTACCATCGCAGAAGAGTGTTGCCCCACGGTACCGCTCCGTTTCAAATCAATGCATCCATTTCTAAAAGTCGTACGGCACTTTTTTGGCATTTTGGACGGATGTTGCACCTTGCACCGTAGATGTTGCACCCTATGGATATTGTTTCTTCGTAATGCCATAACTGTTGGCTTGTTTTGAATTACGGGAGCCATAACTAGTCAAAACGAAGATCTCTGTGAGTTCTACGGCTATGACCGCTTTAAGCCGTCACTGGTTAGTTTCATACCCAAAAAATCATATCCGTACCTCAATCGGGCCTTGGATGTTTTTTAACGTTCGTTCATTCGTCACGTGGATTTTTTCTGCAAAACGGGATCCCCATGGCTGGTCTATGATTTACCATCGCCGGAGTGTGGTGCCCCATGGTACCGCTCCATTTCAAATCCATGCATCCATTTCTAAAAGTCGTACGGCACTTTTTCGGCATTTTGGACGGATGTTGCACCTTGCATCGTAGATGTTGCACCCTGTGGATATTGATTCTTCGGAATGCCATAACTGTTAGCTCGTTTAGAGTTACGGGAGCCATAACTAGTCAAAACGTAGATCTCTTTGAGTTCTACGGCTGTGGCGGCTTTAAGCCGTCACTGGTTAGTTTCGTACCCAAAAAATCTTATCCGAACCTCAATCGGGCCTTGGACGTTTTTTACCGTTTGTTCATTCGTCACGTTGATTTTTTTTGCAAAACGGGATCCCCGTGGCTGGTCTATGATTTACCATCGCCGGAGAGTGGTACCCCATGGTACCGCTCCGTTTCAAATCTATGCATCCATTTCTAAAAGTCGTACGGCACTTTTTCGGCATTTTGGACGGATGTTGCACCTTGCACCGTAGATGTTGCACCCTATGGATATTGATTCTTTGGAAGGCCATAACAGTTGGCTTATTTAGAGTTACGGGAGCCATAACCAGTTAAAATGAAGATCTCTGTGAGTTCTACGGCTATGACCGCTTTAAGCCGTCAATGGTTAGTTTCATACGGAATAAATCTTATCCGAAACTCAATCGGCCCTTGGACATTTTTTACCGTTCGTTCATTCGTCACGTGGATTTTTTCTGCAAAACGGGATCCCCGTGGCTGGTCTACGATTTACCATCGCCGGAGAGTGGTGCCCCATGGTACCGCTCCGTTTCAAATTCATGCATCCATTTCTAAAAGTCATATGGCACTTTTTCGGTATTTTGGACAGATGTTGCACCTTGCACCGTAGATGTTGCACCCTGTGGATATTGATTTTTCGGAAGGCCATAACAGTTGACTCATTTAGAGTTACGAGAGCCATAACCAGTCAAAATGAAGATCTCTGTGAGTTCTACGGCTATGACCGCTTTAAGCCGTCATTGGTTTGTTTCATACCCAAAAAATCTTATTCGAACCTCAATCGGGCCTTGGACGTTTTTTACCGTTCGTTCATTTGTCACGTGGATTTTTTCTGCAAAACGGGATCCCCGTGGCTGGTCTTTGATTTACCATCGCCGGAGAGTGGTGCCCCATGGTCCCGCTCCATTTCAAATCCATGCATCCATTTCTAAAAGTCGTACGACACTTTTTCCACATTTTGGACGGATGTTGCACCTTCCACCGAAGATGTTGCACACTATGGATATTGATTCTTCAGAAGGCCATAACTGTTGGCTCGTATAGAGTTACGGGAGCCATAACCAGTCAAAACAAAGCTCTTCGTGAGTTCTACGGCTATAATAGTTTTAAGCCATCACTGGTTAGTTTAATACCCAAATAATCTTATCCGAACCTCAATCGGGCCTTGGACTTTTTTACCGTTCGTTCATTCGTCACGTGGATTTTTTCTGCAAAACGGGATCCCCATGGCAGGTCTACGATTTACTATCGCAGAAGAGTGTTGCCCCATGGTAACGCTCCATTTCAAATCCATGCATCCATTTCTAAAAGTCGTACGGCACTTTTTGGCATTTTGGACGGATGTTGCACCTTGCACCGTAGATGTTGCACCCTGTGGATATTGTTTTTTCGGAATGCCATAACTGTTGGCTCGTTTAGAGTTACGGGAGCCATAACTAGTCAAAACGAAGATCTCTGTGAGTTCTACGGCTATGACCGCTTTAAGCAGTCACTGGTTAGTTTCATACACAAAAAATCTTATCCGTACCTCAATCGGGCCTTGGATGTTTATTACCGTTCGTTCATACGTCACGTGGATTTTTTCTGCAAAACGGGATCCCCATGGCTGGTCTACGATTTACCATCGCAGAAGAGTGTTGCCCCATGGTACCGCTCCGTTTCAAATCCATGCATCCATTTCTAAAAGTCGTACGGCACTTTTTTGGCATTTTGGACGGATGTTGCACCTTGCACCGTAGATGTTGCACCCTGTGGATATTGTTTCTTCGTAATGCCATAACTATTGGCTCGTTTCGAATTACGGGAGCCATAACTAGTCAAAACGAAGATCTCTGTGAGTTCTATGGCTATGACCGCTTTAAGCCGTCACTGGTTAGTTTCATACCCAAAAAATCTTATCCGTACCTCAATCGGGCCTTGGATGTTTTTTAACATTCGTTCATTCGTCACGTGGATTTTTTCTGCAAAACGGGATCCCCATGGCTGGTCTATGATTTACCATCGCCGGAGTGTGGTGCCCCATGGTACCGCTCCATTTCAAATCCATGCATCCATTTCTAAAAGTCGCATGGCACTTTTTCGGCATTTTGGACGGATGTTGCACCTTGCATCGTAGATGTTGCACCCTGTGGATATTGATTCTTCGGAATGCCATAACTGTTGGCTCGTTTAGAGTTACGGGAGCCATAACCAGTCAAAACGTAGATCTCTGTGAGTTCTACGGCTGTGACGGCTTTAAGCCGTCATTGGTTAGTTTCATACCCAAAAAATCTTATCCGAACCTCAATCGGGCCTTGGACGTTTTTTACCGTTTGTTCATTCGTCACATTGATTTTTTCTGCAAAACGGGATCCCCGTGGCTGGTCTATGATTTACAATCGCCGGAGAGTGGTACCCCATGGTACCGCTCCGTTTCAAATCTATGCATCCATTTCTAAAAGTCGTACGGCATTTTTCGGCATTTTGGACGGATGTTGCACCTTGCACCGTAGATGTTGCACCCTATGGATATTAATTCTTCGGAAGGCCATAACAGTTGGCTTATTTAGAGTTACGGAAGCCATAACCAGTCAAAACGAAGATCTCTGTGAGTTCTACTGCTATGACCGCTTTAAGCCGTCAATGGTTAGTTTCATACGGAAAAAATCTTATCCGAAACTCAATCGGGCCTTGGACGTTTTTTACCGTTCGTTCATTCGTCACGTGGATTTTTTCTGCAAAACGGGATCCCCGTGGCTGGTTTATGATTTACAATCGCCGGAGAGTGGTGCCCCATGGTACCGCTCCGTTTCAAATCCATGCATCCATGTCTAAAAGTCGTACGGCACTTTTTCGGCATTTTGGACAGATGTTGCACCTTGCACCGTAGATGTTGCACCCTATGGATATTGATTCTTCGGAAGGCCATAACAGTTGGCTCATTTAGAGTTACGGGAGCGATAACCAGTCAAAACGAAGATCTCTATGAGTTCTACGGCGATGACCGCTTTAAGCCGTCATTGGTTTGTTTCATACCCAAAAAATCTTATCCGAACCTCAATCGGGCCTTGGACGTTTTTTACCGTTCGTTCATTCGTCACGTGGATTTTTTCTGCAAAACGGGATCCTCGTGGCTGGTCTATGATTTACCATCTCCAGAGAGTGGTGCCCCGTGGTACCGCTCCGTTTCAAATCCATGCATCCATGTCTAAAAGTCGTATGGCACTTTTTCGACATTTTGGACGGATGTTGCACCTTGCACCGTAGATGTTGCACCCTGTGGATATTGATTCTTGGGAAGGCAATAACTGTTGGCTCATTTAGAGTTACGGGAGCCATAATTAGTCAAAACGAAGATCTCTGTGAGTTCTACGTGTATGACCGCTTTAAGCCGTCACTGGTTAGTTTCATACCCAAAAAATCTTATCCGAACCTCAATCGGGCCTTGGACGTTTTTTACCGTTCGTTCATTCGTCACGTGGATTTTTTCTGCAAAACGGGATCCCCATGGCTGGTCTACGATTTACCATCGTCGAAGAGTGTTGCCCCATGGTACCGCTCCGTTTCAAATCCATGCATCCATTTCTAAAAGTCGTACGGCACTTTTTTGGTATTTTGGACGGATGTTGCACCTTGCACCGTAGATGTTGCACCCTGTGGATATTGTTTCTTCGGAATGCCATAACTGTTGGCTCGTTAAGAGTTACGGGAGCCATAACTAGTCAAAACGAAGATCTCTGTGAGTTCTACGGCTATGACCGCTTTAAGCCGTCACTGGTTAGTTTCATACCCAAAAAATCTTATCCGTACCTCAATCGGGCCTTGGATGTTTTTTAACGTTCGTTCATTCGTCACGTGGATTTTTTCTGCAAAACGGGATCCCCATGGCTGGTCTACGACTTACCATCGCAGAAGAGTGTTGCCCCACGGTACCGCTCCGTTTCAAATCAATGCATCCATTTCTAAAAGTCGTACGGCACTTTTTTGGCATTTTGGACGGATGTTGCACCTTGCACCGTAGATGTTGCACCCTATGGATATTGTTTCTTCGTAATGCCATAACTGTTGGCTTGTTTTGAATTACGGGAGCCATAACTAGTCAAAACGAAGATCTCTGTGAGTTCTACGGCTATGACCGCTTTAAGCCGTCACTGGTTAGTTTCATACCCAAAAAATCATATCCGTACCTCAATCGGGCCTTGGATGTTTTTTAACGTTCGTTCATTCGTCACGTGGATTTTTTCTGCAAAACGGGATCCCCATGGCTGGTCTATGATTTACCATCGCCGGAGTGTGGTGCCCCATGGTACCGCTCCATTTCAAATCCATGCATCCATTTCTAAAAGTCGTACGGCACTTTTTCGGCATTTTGGACGGATGTTGCACCTTGCATCGTAGATGTTGCACCCTGTGGATATTGATTCTTCGGAATGCCATAACTGTTAGCTCGTTTAGAGTTACGGGAGCCATAACTAGTCAAAACGTAGATCTCTTTGAGTTCTACGGCTGTGGCGGCTTTAAGCCGTCACTGGTTAGTTTCGTACCCAAAAAATCTTATCCGAACCTCAATCGGGCCTTGGACGTTTTTTACCGTTTGTTCATTCGTCACGTTGATTTTTTCTGCAAAACGGGATCCCCGTGGCTGGTCTATGATTTACCATCGCCGGAGAGTGGTACCCCATGGTACCGCTCCGTTTCAAATCTATGCATCCATTTCTAAAAGTCGTACGGCACTTTTTCGGCATTTTGGACGGATGTTGCACCTTGCACCGTAGATGTTGCACCCTATGGATATTGATTCTTTGGAAGGCCATAACAGTTGGCTTATTTAGAGTTACGGGAGCCATAACCAGTTAAAATGAAGATCTCTGTGAGTTCTACGGCTATGACCGCTTTAAGCCGTCAATGGTTAGTTTCATACGGAATAAATCTTATCCGAAACTCAATCGGCCCTTGGACATTTTTTACCGTTCGTTCATTCGTCACGTGGATTTTTTCTGCAAAACGGGATCCCCGTGGCTGGTCTACGATTTACCATCGCCGGAGAGTGGTGCCCCATGGTACCGCTCCGTTTCAAATTCATGCATCCATTTCTAAAAGTCATATGGCACTTTTTCGGTATTTTGGACAGATGTTGCACCTTGCACCGTAGATGTTGCACCCTGTGGATATTGATTTTTCGGAAGGCCATAACAGTTGACTCATTTAGAGTTACGAGAGCCATAACCAGTCAAAATGAAGATCTCTGTGAGTTCTACGGCTATGACCGCTTTAAGCCGTCATTGGTTTGTTTCATACCCAAAAAATCTTATTCGAACCTCAATCGGGCCTTGGACGTTTTTTACCGTTCGTTCATTTGTCACGTGGATTTTTTCTGCAAAACGGGATCCCCGTGGCTGGTCTTTGATTTACCATCGCCGGAGAGTGGTGCCCCATGGTCCCGCTCCATTTCAAATCCATGCATCCATTTCTAAAAGTCGTACGACACTTTTTCCACATTTTGGACGGATGTTGCACCTTCCACCGAAGATGTTGCACACTATGGATATTGATTCTTCAGAAGGCCATAACTGTTGGCTCGTATAGAGTTACGGGAGCCATAACCAGTCAAAACAAAGCTCTTCGTGAGTTCTACGGCTATAATAGTTTTAAGCCATCACTGGTTAGTTTAATACCCAAATAATCTTATCCGAACCTCAATCGGGCCTTGGACTTTTTTACCGTTCGTTCATTCGTCACGTGGATTTTTTCTGCAAAACGGGATCCCCATGGCAGGTCTACGATTTACTATCGCAGAAGAGTGTTGCCCCATGGTAACGCTCCATTTCAAATCCATGCATCCATTTCTAAAAGTCGTACGGCACTTTTTGGCATTTTGGACGGATGTTGCACCTTGCACCGTAGATGTTGCACCCTGTGGATATTGTTTTTTCGGAATGCCATAACTGTTGGCTCGTTTAGAGTTACGGGAGCCATAACTAGTCAAAACGAAGATCTCTGTGAGTTCTACGGCTATGACCGCTTTAAGCAGTCACTGGTTAGTTTCATACACAAAAAATCTTATCCGTACCTCAATCGGGCCTTGGATGTTTATTACCGTTCGTTCATACGTCACGTGGATTTTTTCTGCAAAACGGGATCCCCATGGCTGGTCTACGATTTACCATCGCAGAAGAGTGTTGCCCCATGGTACCGCTCCGTTTCAAATCCATGCATCCATTTCTAAAAGTCGTACGGCACTTTTTTGGCATTTTGGACGGATGTTGCACCTTGCACCGTAGATGTTGCACCCTGTGGATATTGTTTCTTCGTAATGCCATAACTATTGGCTCGTTTCGAATTACGGGAGCCATAACTAGTCAAAACGAAGATCTCTGTGAGTTCTATGGCTATGACCGCTTTAAGCCGTCACTGGTTAGTTTCATACCCAAAAAATCTTATCCGTACCTCAATCGGGCCTTGGATGTTTTTTAACATTCGTTCATTCGTCACGTGGATTTTTTCTGCAAAACGGGATCCCCATGGCTGGTCTATGATTTACCATCGCCGGAGTGTGGTGCCCCATGGTACCGCTCCATTTCAAATCCATGCATCCATTTCTAAAAGTCGCACGGCACTTTTTCGGCATTTTGGACGGATGTTGCACCTTGCATCGTAGATGTTGCACCCTGTGGATATTGATTCTTCGGAATGCCATAACTGTTGGCTCGTTTAGAGTTACGGGAGCCATAACCAGTCAAAACGTAGATCTCTGTGAGTTCTACGGCTGTGACGGCTTTAAGCCGTCATTGGTTAGTTTCATACCCAAAAAATCTTATCCGAACCTCAATCGGGCCTTGGACGTTTTTTACCGTTTGTTCATTCGTCACATTGATTTTTTCTGCAAAACGGGATCCCCGTGGCTGGTCTATGATTTACAATCGCCGGAGAGTGGTACCCCATGGTACCGCTCCGTTTCAAATCTATGCATCCATTTCTAAAAGTCGTACGGCATTTTTCGGCATTTTGGACGGATGTTGCACCTTGCACCGTAGATGTTGCACCCTATGGATATTAATTCTTCGGAAGGCCATAACAGTTGGCTTATTTAGAGTTACGGAAGCCATAACCAGTCAAAACGAAGATCTCTGTGAGTTCTACTGCTATGACCGCTTTAAGCCGTCAATGGTTAGTTTCATACGGAAAAAATCTTATCTGAAACTCAATCGGGCCTTGGACGTTTTTTACCGTTCGTTCATTCGTCACGTGGATTTTTTCTGCAAAACGGGATCCCCGTGGCTGGTTTATGATTTACAATCGCCGGAGAGTGGTGCCCCATGGTACCGCTCCGTTTCAAATCCATGCATCCATGTCTAAAAGTCGTATGGCACTTTTTCGGCATTTTGGACAGATGTTGCACCTTGCACCGTAGATGTTGCACCCTATGGATATTGATTCTTCGGAAGGCCATAACAGTTGGCTCATTTAGAGTTACGGGAGCGATAACCAGTCAAAACGAAGATCTCTATGAGTTCTACGGCGATGACCGCTTTAAGCCGTCATTGGTTTGTTTCATACCCAAAAAATCTTATCCGAACCTCAATCGGGCCTTGGACGTTTTTTACCGTTCGTTCATTCGTCACGTGGATTTTTTCTGCAAAACGGGATCCTCGTGGCTGGTCTATGATTTACCATCTCCAGAGAGTGGTGCCCCGTGGTACCGCTCCGTTTCAAATCCATGCATCCATGTCTAAAAGTCGTACGGCACTTTTTCGACATTTTGGACGGATGTTGCACCTTGCACCGTAGATGTTGCACCCTGTGGATATTGATTCTTGGGAAGGCAATAACTGTTGGCTCATTTAGAGTTACGGGAGCCATAATTAGTCAAAACGAAGATCTCTGTGAGTTCTACGTGTATGACCGCTTTAAGCCGTCACTGGTTAGTTTCATACCCAAAAAATCTTATCCGAACCTCAATCGGGCCTTGGACGTTTTTTACCGTTCGTTCATTCGTCACGTGGATTTTTTCTGCAAAACGGGATCCCCATGGCTGGTCTACGATTTACCATCGTCGAGGAGTGTTGCCCCATGGTACCGCTCCGTTTCAAATCCATGCATCCATTTCTAAAAGTCGTACGGCACTTTTTTGGTATTTTGGACGGATGTTGCACCTTGCACCGTAGATGTTGCACCCTGTGGATATTGTTTCTTCGGAATGCCATAACTGTTGGCTCGTTAAGAGTTACGGGAGCCATAACTAGTCAAAACGAAGATCTCTGTGAGTTCTACGGCTATGACCGCTTTAAGCCGTCACTGGTTAGTTTCATACCCAAAAAATCTTATCCGTACCTCAATCGGGCCTTGGATGTTTTTTAACGTTCGTTCATTCGTCACGTGGATTTTTTCTGCAAAACGGGATGCCCATGGCTGGTCTACGACTTACCATCGCAGAAGAGTGTTGCCCCACGGTACCGCTCCGTTTCAAATCAATGCATCCATTTCTAAAAGTCGTACGGCACTTTTTTGGCATTTTGGACGGATGTTGCACCTTGCACCGTAGATGTTGCACCCTATGGATATTGTTTCTTCGTAATGCCATAACTGTTGGCTTGTTTTGAATTACGGGAGCCATAACTAGTCAAAACGAAGATCTCTGTGAGTTCTACAGCTATGACCGCTTTAAGCCGTCACTGGTTAGTTTCATACCCAAAAAATCATATCCGTACCTCAATCGGGCCTTGGATGTTTTTTAACGTTCGTTCATTCGTCACGTGGATTTTTTCTGCAAAACGGGATCCCCATGGCTGGTCTATGATTTACCATCGCCGGAGTGTGGTGCCCCATGGTACCGCTCCATTTCAAATCCATGCATCCATTTCTAAAAGTCGTACGGTACTTTTTCGGCATTTTGGACGGATGTTGCACCTTGCATCGTAGATGTTGCACCCTGTGGATATTGATTCTTCGGAATGCCATAACTGTTGGCTCGTTTAGAGTTACGGGAGCCATAACTAGTCAAAACGTAGATCTCTTTGAGTTCTACGGCTGTGGCGGCTTTAAGCCGTCACTGGTTAGTTTCGTACCCAAAAAATCTTATCCGAACCTCAATCGGGCCTTGGACGTTTTTTACCGTTTGTTCATTCGTCACGTTGATTTTTTCTGCAAAACGGGATCCCCGAGGCTGGTCTATGATTTACCATCGCCGGAGAGTGGTACCCCATGGTACCGCTCCGTTTCAAATCTATGCATCCATTTCTAAAAGTCGTACGGCACTTTTTCGGCATTTTGGACGGATGTTGCACCTTGCACCGTAGATGTTGCACCCTATGGATATTGATTCTTTGGAAGGCCATAACAGTTGGCTTATTTAGAGTTACGGGAGCCATAACCAGTTAAAATGAAGATCTCTGTGAGTTCTACGGCTATGACCGCTTTAAGCCGTCAATGGTTAGTTTCATACGGAATAAATCTTATCCGAAACTCAATCGGCCCTTGGACATTTTTTACCGTTCGTTCATTCGTCACGTGGATTTTTTCTGCAAAACGGGATCCCCGTGGCTGGTCTACGATTTACCATCGCCGGAGAGTGGTGCCCCATGGTACCGCTCCGTTTCAAATTCATGCATCCATTTCTAAAAGTCATATGGCACTTTTTCGGTATTTTGGACAGATGTTGCACCTTGCACCGTAGATGTTGCACCCTGTGGATATTGATTCTTCGGAAGGCCATAACAGTTGACTCATTTAGAGTTACGAGAGCCATAACCAGTCAAAATGAAGATCTCTGTGAGTTCTACGGCTATGACCGCTTTAAGCCGTCATTGGTTTGTTTCATACCCAAAAAATCTTATCCGAACCTCAATCGGGCCTTGGACATTTTTTACTGTTCGTTCATTCATCACGTGGATTTTTTCTGGAAAACGGAATCCTCGTGGCTGGTCTATGATTTACCATCGCCAGAGAGAGGTGCCCCGTGGTACCGCTCTGTTTCAAATCCATGCATCCATGTCTAAAAGTCGTACGGCACTTTTTCGGCATTTTGGACGGATGTTGCACCTTGCACCGTAGATGTTGCACCCTGTGGATATTGATTCTTGGGAAGGCAATAACTGTTGGCTCATTTAGAGTTACGGGAGCCATAATTAGTCAAAACGAAGATCTCTGTGAGTTCTACGCGTATGACCGCTTTAAGCCGTCACTGGTTAGTTTCATACCCAAAAAATCTTATCCGAACCTCAATCGGGCCTTGGACGTTTTTTACCGTTCGTTCATTCGTCATGTGGATTTTTTCTGCAAAACGGGATCCCCATGGCTGGTCTACGATTTACCATCGCCGAAGAGTATTGCCCCATGGTACCGCTCCGTTTCAAATTCATGCATCCATTTCTAAAAGTCGTACGACACTTTTTTGGCATTTTGGACGGATGTTGCGCCTTGCACCGTAGATGTTGCACCCTATGGATATTGTTTCTTCGTAATGCCATAACTGTTGGCTCGTTTCGAATTACGGGAGCCATAACTAGTCAAAACGAAGATCTCTGTGAGTTCTACGGCTATGACTGCTTTAAGCCGTCACTGGTTAGTTTCATACCCAAAAAATCTTATCCGTACCTCAATCGGGCCTTGGATGTTTTTTAACGTTCGTTCATTCGTCACGTGGATTTTTTCTGCAAAACGGGATCCCCATGGCTGGTCTATGATTTACCATCGCCGGAGTGTGGTGCCCCATGGTACCGCTCCATTTCAAATCCATGCATCCATTTCTAAAAGTCGTACGGCACTTTTTCGGCATTTTGGACGGGTGTTGCACCTTGCATCGTAGATGTTGCACCCGGAGGATATTGATTCTTCGGAATGCCATAACTATTGGCTCGTTTAGAGTTACGGGAGCCATAACCAGTCAAAACGTAGATCTCTGTGAGTTCTACGGCTGTGATGGCTTTAAGTCGTCACTGGTTAGTTTCATATCCAAAAATTCTTATCCGAACCTCAATCGGGCCTTGGATGTTTTTTACCGTTTGTTCATTCGTCACGTTGATTTTTTCTGCAAAACGGGATCCCCATGGCTGGTCTATGATTTACCATCGCCGGAGAGTGGTACCCCATGGTACCGCTCCGTTTCAAATCTATGCATCCATTTCTAAAAGTCGTACGGCACTTTTTCGGTATTTTGGACGGATCTTGCACCTTGCACCGTAGATGTTGCACCCTATGGATATTGATTCTTCGGAAGGCCATAACAGTTGGCTTATTTAGAGTTACGAGAGCCATAACCAGTCAAAACGAAGATCTCTGTGAGTTCTACGGCTATGACCGCTTTAAGCCGTCAATGGTTAGTTTTATACCTAAAAAATCTTATCCGAAACTCAATCGGGCCTTGGACGTTTTCTACCGTTCGTTCATTCGTCACGTGGATTTTTTCTGCAAAACAGGATCCCCGTGGCTGGTCTACGATTTACTATCGCCGCAGAGTGTTGCCCCATGGTACCGCTCCATTTCAAATCCATGCATCCATTTCTAAAAGTCGTATGTCACTTTTTTGGCATTTTGGACGGATGTTGCACCTTGCACCGTAGATGTTGCACCCTGTGGATATTGATTCTTCCGAATGCCATAACTGTTGGCTCGTTTAGAGTTACGGGAGCCATAACTAGTCAAAACGAAGATCTCTGTGAGTTCTACGGCCATGATGGATTTAAGCCATCAATGGTTTGTTTCATACCCAAAAAATCTTATCCGAACCTCAATCGGGCCTTGTACGTTTTTTACCGTTCGTTCATTCGTCATGTGGATTTTTTCTGTAAAACGGGATCCCCGTGGCTGGTCTATGATTTACCATCGCCGAAGAGTGTTGCCCCATGGTACCGCTCCGTTTCAAATCCATGCATCCATTTCTAAAAGTCATACGGCACTTTTTCGGCATTTTGAACGGATGTTGCAACTTGCACCGTAGATGTTGCACCTTGTGGATATTGATTCTTCGGAAGGCCATAACTATTGGCTCGTTTAGAGTTACGGGAGCCATAACCAGTCAAAACGGTAAGGCTATAATAGCTTTAAGCCATCACTGGTTAGTTTCATACCCAAAAAATCTTATCCGAACCTCAATCGGGCCTTGGACGTTTTTTACCGTTCGTTCATTCATCACGTGGATTTTTTATGCAAAACGGGATCCCCGTGGCTGGTCTACGTTTTACCATCGCCGAAGAGTGTTGCCCCATGGTACCGCTCCGTTTCAAATCCATACATTGTTTGCGCCAAAAATGGTCACAAACCCCGAATGTTGTGAAAGCACAAGTGTATGAATACAAATCAGCAATATTCAAACACAAATCTCAGATCTAAACAAACAACAAATATCAATCCAGAAATAATGAACAAAAACATGAGATTTATAGTGGTTCGGCAATCTCCGGCCTACGTCCACTCCAAAGTTTTTATCTTTTATTGATCGATGCTTGAAGATTACAATTTCCTATCGCGTAGTACAACGGATTTTATGATTATAATCTGAATCTAAGGCAGCAATGGTGATCTGGAGTAAATCTGGCAGAGTCTGGGCGCTCTTTAGCTCTCAAAATTGTCCGACCTCTTTTCTGAATGACCTGGGGGTCTATTTATAGGTGTAGGAGGCTGATATTTCGCCTAAACTGAAGGGAGACCAGTTCCAGTACGTCAGGGGGCCCACATGCCCGCTTTCTGGAAATCCGGGCCCACTTTGGGATCGATTCGAAGCTATGTTCGAATCGATCAAGAAATCGTCCAATCGAGCTGAAATTTGGTGAGAACATTCTTCAATGTGTATGTAAGCATCTGTGAAAATTTCATTGAATTTGGACGCATAGATCTCAAGATATGATCGAGTCAAGATTGCATTTCCGGTTGAATCCCTTCGGTCGAATCGATCCCATCGAATCGATAGGGTCGAATCGATGGATGGTGCGTGCATATGGTGATGTGGCGCGCGCGTTTCTCGGGTCAACCCATCTTTTTCTCCGAGTTTACTGGGTCGAATCCTGGGTTTCAGCTGCTTCCTCTTGGTTTCAATGGATTCGAAGCTATGCTTCTTCGAATCGATTCGAATGGATGTTCGTTCGAATCGGTCAAAGAAAGTATTGATCGATTCGAAGTTGTCTCCACAGGGTAGATTCGAAGCACTACAACTGGATGGATTCGAAGGACTTCCTCCTAAGGGATACGATGTGGAGTAGCATCATGGATTCGAAGGAAGTCAATTTGATGGATACGAACCAGATGTGTGTGAGGTCTCTACCATTCTGATTGATGCGGAGGCGATGGATTCGAACGTAGCTCCTGCCGATGGATACGAAGACATTGGTGCGAAGTCCATGGATTCAAACCGAGGCGTGATGAGAATGATCGATTCGAACTACGCCAAATCCGATGGATGCGAACCAGATGGATTCGAAATTGCCATCACCTCATCTTTGATGGATCCAAACAACATATTTTCCCTACCTTGTATCGATCATATTTCCTTCATACAAACTCCGATTAACCTGAAACTTGAAACGTAGCATCTCCTAGTCCTCATCATCATCTCCAATCGATTTCGTCCTGATCGGAGCTCGGCCAAATTTTGACGATATCCATTGCAGCCTTGTTTCCAATTGAACTCCAATCCTGATATCCAGCCAATTTGTCGATATTCCAGCTTTGACCAAAAAGCGGAATAACATACATCAATTTCTAAAAGTCGTACGGCACTTTTTCGGCATTTTGGGCGAATGTTGCACCTTGCACCGTAGATGTTGCACCTTGTGGATATTGTTTCTTCGGAATGCCATAACTGTTGGCTCGTTTAGAGTTACGGGAGCCATAACTAGTCAAAATGAAGATCTCTGTGAGTTCTATGGCTATGACCGCTTTAAGCCGTCACTGGTTAGTTTCATACCCAAAAAATCTTATCCGAAACTCAATCGGGCCTTGGACGTTTTTTACCGTTCGTTCATTCGTCACGTGGATTTTTTCTGCAAAACGGGATCCCCGTGGCTGGTCTATGATTTACCATCGCCGTAGAGTGTTGCACCATGGTACCGCTCCATTTCAAATCCATGCATCCATTTCTAAAAGTCGTACGGCGCTTTTTTGGCATTTTGGACGGATGCTGCACCTTGCACCGTAGATGTTGCACCATGTGGATATTGTTTCTTCGGAATGCCATAACTGTTGGCTCGTTTAGAGTTACGGGAGCCATAGCTAGTCAAAACGAAGATCTTTGTGAGTTCTACGGCTATTATCGCTTTAAGCCGTCACTGGTTAGTTTCATACCCAAAAAATCTAATCCGAACCTCAATCGGGCCTTGGATGTTTTTTACCGTTCGTTCATTCGTCACGTGGATTTTTTCTACAAAACGGGCTCCCCGTGGCTGGTCTATGATTTACCATCGCCGGAGTGTGGTGCCCCATGGTACCGCTCCGTTTCAAATCCATGCATCCATTTCTAAAAGTCATACGGCACTTTTTCGGCATTTGGGACGGATGTTGCACCTTGCACCGTAGATGTTGCACCCTATGGATATTGATTCTTCAGAATGCCATAATTGTTGGCTCATTTAGAGTTACGGGAGCCATAACCAGTCAAAACGAAGATCTTTGTGAGTTCTACGGCTATGATGGCTTTAAGCCATCAATGGTTTGTTTCATACCCAAAAAATCTTATCCGAACCTCAATCGGGCCTTGTACGTTTTTTACCGTTCGTTCATTCGTCATGTGGATTTTTTCTACAAAACGGGATCCCCGTGGCTGGTCTATGATTTACCATCGCCGAAGAGTGGTGCCCCATGGTACTGCTCCGTTTCAAATCTATGCATCCATTTCTAAAAGTCGTACGGCACATTTTCGACATTTTGGATGGATGTTGCACCTTGCACCGTAGATGTTGCACCCTGTGGATATTGATTCTTCGGAAGGCCATAACTGTTGGCTCGTTTAGAGTTACGGGAGCCATAACCAGTCAAAACGAAGATCTCTGTGAGTTCTACGGCTATGACGGCTTTAAGCCGTCACTGGTTTGTTTCATACCCAAAAAATCTTATCCGAACCTCAATCGGGCCATGGACGTTTTTTACCGTTCGTTCATTCGTCACGTGGATTTTTTCTATAAAACGGGATCCCCATGGCTGGTCTATGATTTACCATCGCCAGAGAGTGGTGCCCCATGGTACCACTCCGTTTCAAATCCATGCACCCATTTCTAAAAGTCGTACGACACTTTTTCGGCATTTTGGTCGGATGTTGCACCTTGCACTATAGATGTTGCACCCTGTGGATATTGATTCTTCGGAAGGCCATAACTGTTTTCTCGTTTAGAGTTACGGGAGCCATAACCAGTCAAAACGAAGATCTCTGTGAGTTCTACGGCTATGACTGCTTTAAGCCGTCATTGGTTAGTTTCATACCCAAAAAATCTTATCCGAACCTCAATCGGGCCTTGGACGTTTTTTATCGTTCGTTCATTCGTCATGTGGATTTTTTCTGCAAAACTGGATCCCCGTGGCTGGTCTATGATTTACCATCGCCGGAGAGTGGTGCCCCATGGTACCGCTCTGTTTCAATTCCATGCATCCAATTCTAAAAGTCGTACGGCACTTTTTTGGCATTTTGGACGGATCTTGCACATTGCACCGTAGACGTTGCACCCTGTGGATATTGATTCTTCAGAATGCCATTACTGTTCGCTCGTTTAGAGTTACGGGAGCCATAACCAGTCAAAACGAAGATCTCTGTGAGTTCTACAGCTAAGACAGCTTTAAGCCGTCACTGGTGAGTTCCATACCCAAAAAATCTTATCCGAAACTCAATCGGGCCATTGACGTTTTTTACCGTTCGTTCATTCGTCACGTGGATTTTTTCTGCAAAACGGGATCCCCGTGGCTGGTCTATGATTTACCATCGCCGGAGAGTGGTGCCCCATGGTACCGCTCCGTTTCAAATCTATGCATCTATTTCTAAAAGTCGTATGGCACTTTTTCGGCATTTTGGACGGATGTTGCACCTTGCACCGTAGAGGTTGCACCCTGTGGATATTGATTCTTCGGAAGGCCATAATTGTTTGCTCGTTTAGAGTTACGGGAGCCATAATCAGTCAAAACGAAGATCTCTGTGAGTTCTACGACTATGACTGCTTTAAGCCGCCACTGGTTAGTTTCATACCCAAAAAATCTTATCCGAAACTCAATCGGGGCTTGGATGTTTTTTACCGTTCATTCATTAGTCACGTGGATTTTTTCTGCAAAACGGAATCCCCGTGGCTGGTCTATAATTTACCGTCGCCGGAGAGTGGTGCCCCATGGTACCACTCCATTTCAAATCCATGCATCCATTTCTAAAAGTCGTACGGGACTTTTTCGGCATTTTGGACGGATGTTGCACCTTGCACCGTAGATGTTGCACCCTGTGGATATTGATTCTTCGGAAGGCCATAACTGTTGGCTCGTTTAGAGTTACGGGAGCCATAACTAGTCAAAATGAAGATCTCTGTAAGTTCGACGGCTATGACCGCTTTAAGCCGTCACTGTTTAGTTTCATACGGAAAAAATCTTATCCGAAACTCAATCGGGCCTTGAACGTTTTTTACCGTTCGTTCATTCGTCACGTGGATTTTTTCTGCAAAACGGGATCCCAGTGGCTGGTCTACGATTTACCATCGCCAGAGAGTGGTGCCCCATGGTACCGCTCCATTTCAAATTCATGCATCCATTTCTAAAAGTCATATGGCACTTTTTCGGTATTTTGGACAGATGTTGCACCTTGAACCGTAGATGTTGCACCCTGTGGATATTGATTCTTCGGAAGGCCATAACAGTTGGCTCATTTAGAGTTACGAGAGCCATAACCAGTCAAAACGAAGATCTCTGTGAGTTCTACGGCTATGACCGCTTTAAGCCGTCATTGGTTTGTTTCGTACCCAAAAAATCTTATCCGAACCTCAATCGGGCCTTGGACGTTTTTTACCGTTCGTTCAATCGTTACGTGGATTTTTTCTAGAAAACGGAATCCTCGTGGCTGGTCTATGATTTACCATCGCCAGAGAGAGGTGCCCCGTGGTACCGCTCCGTTTCAAATCCATGCATCCATGTCTAAAAGTCGTACGGCACTTTTTCGGCATTTTGGACGGATGTTGCACCTTGCACCGTAGATGTTGCACCCTGTGGATATTGATTCTTGGGAAGGCAATAACTGTTGGCTCATTTAGAGTTACGGGAGCCATAATTAGTCAAAACGAAGAACTCTGTGAGTTCTACGCGTATGACCGCTTTAAGCCGTCACTGGTTAGTTTCATACCCAAAAAATCTTATCCGAACCTCAATCGGGCCTTGGACGTTTTTTACCGTTCGTTCATTCGTCACGTGGATTTTTTCTGCAAAACGGGATCCCCATGGCTGGTCTACGATTTACCATCGCCGAAGAGTGTTGCCCCATGGTACCGCTCCGTTTCAAATTCATGCATCCATTTCTAAAAGTCGTACGGCACTTTTTTGGCATTTTGGACGGATGTTGCGCCTTACACCGTAGATGTTGCACCCTGTGGATATTGTTTCTTCGTAATGCCATAACTGTTGGCTCGTTTCGAATTACGGGAGCCATAACTAGTCAAAACGAAAATCTTTGTGAGTTCTACAGCTATGACTGCTTTAAGCCGTCACTGGTTAGTTTCATACCCAAAAAATCTTATCCGTACCACAATCGGGCCTTGGATATTTTTTAACGTTCGTTCATTCGTCACGTGGATTTTTTCTGCAAAACGGGATCCCCATGGCTGGTCTATGATTTACCATCGCCGGAGTGTGGTGCCCCATGGTACCGCTCCATTTCAAATCCATGCACCCATTTCTAAAAGTCATACGGCACTTTTTCGGCATTTTGGACGGGTGTTGCACCTTGCATCGTAGATGTTGCACCCGGTGGATATTGATTCTTCGGAATGCCATAACTGTTGGCTCGTTTAGAGTTACGGGAGCCATAACCAGTCAAAACGTAGATCTCTGTGAGTTCTACGGCTATGACCCCTTTAAGCCGTCAATGGTTAGTTTCATACGGAAAAAATCTTATCCGAAACTCAATCGGGCCTTGAACGTTTTTTACCGTTCGTTCATTCGTCACGTGGATTTTTTCTGCAAAACGGGATCCCAGTGGCTGGTCTACGATTTACCATCGCCGGAGAGTGGTGCCCCATGGTACCGCTCCGTTTCAAATTCATGCATCCATTTCTAAAAGTCATATGGCACTTTTTCGGTATTTTGGACAGATGTTGCACCTTGCACCGTAGATGTTGCACCCTGTGGATATTGATTCTTCAAAAGGCCATAACAGTTGGCTCATTTAGAGTTACGAGAGCCATAACCAGTCAAAACGAAGATCTCTGTGAGTTCTACGGCTATGACCGCTTTAAGCCGTCATTGGTTTGTTTCATACCCAAAAAATCTTATCCGAACCTCAATCGGGCCTTGGACGTTTTTTACCGTTCGTTCATTCGTCACGTGGATTTTTTCTGGAAAACGGAATCCTCGTGGCTGGTCTATGATTTACCATCGCCAGAGAGAGGTGCCCCGTGGTACCGCTCCGTTTCAAATCCATGCATCCATGTCTAAAAGTCGTACGGCACTTTTTCGGTATTTTGGACGGATGTTGCACCTTGCACCGTAGATGTTGCACCATGTGGATATTGATTCTTGGGAAGGCAATAACTGTTGGCTCATTTAGAGTTACGGGAGCCATAATTAGTCAAAACGAAGATCTCTGTGAGTTCTACGCATATGACCGCTTTAAGCCGTCACTGGTTAGTTTCATACCCAAAAAATCTTATCCGAACCTCAATCGGGCCTTGGATGTTTTTTACCGTTCGTTCATTCGTCACGTGGATTTTTTCTGCAAAACGGGATCCCCATGGCTGGTCTACGATTTACCATCGCCGAAGAGTGTTGCCCCATGGTACCGCTCCGTTTCAAATTCATGCATCCATTTCTAAAAGTCGTACGGCACTTTTTTGGCATTTTGGACGGATGTTGCGCCTTACACCGTAGATGTTGCACCCTGTGGATATTGTTTCTTCGTAATGCCATAACTGTTGGCTCGTTTCGAATTACGGGAGCCATAACTAGTCAAAACGAAGATCTCTGTGAGTTCTACGGCTATGACTGCTTTAAGCCGTCACTGGTTAGTTTCATACCCAAAAAATCTTATCCGTACCTCAATCGGGCCTTGGATGTTTTTTAACGTTCGTTCATTCGTCACGTGGATTTTTTCTGCAAAACGGGATCCCCATGGCTGGTCTATGATTTACCATCGCCGGAGTGTGGTGCCCCATGGTACCGCTCCATTTCAAATCCATGCATCCATTTCTAAAAGTCGTACGGCACTTTTTCGGCATTTTGGACGGGTGTTGCACCTTGCATCGTAGATGTTGCACCCGGTGGATATTGATTCTTCGGAATGCCATAACTGTTGGCTCGTTTAGAGTTACGGGAGCCATAACCAGTCAAAACGTTGATCTCTGTGAGTTCTACGGCTGTGACGGCTTTAAGCCATCACTGGTTAGTTTCATACCCAAAAAATCTTATCCGAACCTCAATCGGGCCTTGGACATTTTTTACCGTTTGTTCATTCGTCACGTTGATTTTTTCTGCAAAACGGGATCCCTCCCCGTGGCTGGTCTATGATTTACCATCACCGGAGAGTGGTACCCCATGGTACCACTCCGTTTCAAATCTATGCATCCATTTCTAAAAGTCGTACGGCACTTTTTCGGCATTTTGGACGGATGTTGCACCTTGCACCGTAGATGTTGCACCCTATGGATATTGATTCTTTGGAAGGCCATAACAGTTGGCTTATTTAGAGTTACGGGAGCCATAACCAGTTAAAATGAAGATCTCTGTGAGTTCTACGGCTATGACCGCTTTAAGCCGTCAATGGTTAGTTTCATACGGAATAAATCTTATCCGAAACTCAATCGGCCCTTGGACATTTTTTACCGTTCGTTCATTCGTCACGTGGATTTTTTCTGCAAAACGGGATCCCCGTGGCTGGTCTACGATTTACCATCGCCGGAGAGTGGTGCCCCATGGTACCGCTCCGTTTCAAATTCATGCATCCATTTCTAAAAGTCATATGGCACTTTTTCGGCATTTTGGACAGATGTTGCACCTTGCACCGTAGATGTTGCACACTGTGGATATTGATTCTTCGGAAGGCCATAACAGTTGGCTCATTTAGAGTTACGGGAGCCATAACCAGTCAAAACGAAGATCTCTGTGATTTCTACGGCTATGACTGCTTTAAGCCGTCATTGGTTTGTTTCATACCCAAAAAATCTTATCCAAACCTCAATCGGGCCTTGGACGTTTTTTACCGTTCGTTCATTCATCACATGGATTTTTTCTGCAAAACGGGATCCTCGTGGCTGGTCTATGATTTACCATCGCCAGAGAGTGGTGCCCCGTGGTACCGCTCCGTTTCAAATCCATGCATCCATGTCTAAAAGTCGTACGACACTTTTTCGGCATTTTGGACGGATGTTGCACCTTGCACCGTAGATGTTGCACCCTGTGGATATTGATTCTTGGGAAGGCAATAACTGTTGGCTCATTTAGAGTTACGGGAGCCATAATTAGTCAAAACGAAGATCTCTGTGAGTTCTACGCGTATGACCGCTTTAAGCCGTCACTGGTTAGTTTCATACCCAAAAAATCTTATCCGAACCTCAATCGGGCCTTGGACGTTTTTTACCGTTCGTTCATTCGTTACGTGGATTTTTTCTGCAAAACGGTATCCCCGTGGCTGGTCTATGATTTACCATCGCCGGAGAGTGGTGCTCCATAATACCGCTCTGTTTCAAATCCATGCATCCATTTCTAAAAGTCGTACGGCACTTTTTCGGCATTTTGGACGGATGTTGCACCATGCACCGTAGATGTTGCACCTTGTGGATATTGATTCTTCGGAATGCCATAACTGTAAGCTCGTTTAGAATTACGGGAGCCATAACCAGTCAAAACGAAGATCTCTGTGATTTCTGCGGCTATGACGGCTCTAAGCCGTCACTGGTTAGTTTCATACCCAAAAAATCTTATCCGAACCTCAATCGGACCATGGACGTTTTTTACCGTTCGTTCATTCGTCACGTGGATTTTTTCTGGAAAACGGGATTCCCGTAGCTGGTCTATGATTTACCAACGCCGGAGAGTGGTGCCCCATGGTACCGCTCCGTTTCAAAACCATGCATCTAATTCTAAAAGTCGTACGGCACTTTTTCGGCATTTTGGACGGATGTTGCACCTTGCACCGTAGATGTTGCACCCTGTGGATATTGATTCTTCGGAAGGCGATAACTGTTTGCTCGTTTAGACTTACGGGAGCCATAACCTGTCAAAATGAAGATCTCTGTGATTTCTATGGCTATGACTACTATAAGCCGTCACTGGTTAGTTTCATACCCAAAAAATTTTATCCGAACCTCAATCGGGCCTTGGACGTTTTTTACCGTTCGTTCATTCGTCACGTGGATTTTTTCTGTAAAACGGGATCCCCGTGGTTGGTCTATGATTTACCATCGCCGGAGAGTGGTGCACCATGGTACCGCTCCATTTCAAATCCATGCATCCATTTCTAAAAGTCGTACGGCACTTTTTCGGCATTTTGGACGGATGTTGCACCATGCACCGTAGATGTTGCACCCTGTGGATATCGATTCTTCGGAAGGCCATAACTGTTGGCTCGTTTAGAGTTATGGGAGCCATAACTAGTCAAAACAAAGATTTCTGTGAGTTCTAAAGCTAAGACCGCTTTAAGCCGTCACTGGTTAGTTTCATACCCAAAAAATATTATCCGAACCTCAATCGGGCCTTGGATGTTTTTTACCCGTTGTTCATTCGTCACGTGGATTTTTTCTGCAAAACGAGATCCCTGTGGCTGGTTTATGATTTACCATCGCCGGAGTGTGGTGCCCCATGGTACCTCTCGGTTTGAAATCCATGCATCCATTTCTAAAAGTCGTACGATACTTTTTTGGCATTTTGGACGGATGTTGCACCTTGCACCGTAGATGTTGCACCCTGTGGATATTGATTCTTCGGAATGCCATAACTGTTGGCTCGTTTAGAGTTACGGGAGCCATAACCAGTCAAAATGAAGATCTCTGTGAGTTCTACGGCTATGAAAGCTTTAAGCCGTCACTGGTTAGTTTCATACCCAAAAAACTTATCCGAACCTCAATCGGGCGTTGGACGTTTTTTACCGTTCGTTCATTCGTCATGTGGATTTTTTCTGCAAAACGGGATCCCTGTGGCTGGTCTATGATTTACCATCGCCGAAAAGTGGTGCCCTATGGTACCGCTTCGTTTCAAATCCATGCATCCATTTCTAAAAGTCGTACGGCACTTTTTCGGCATTTTGGATGGATGTTGCACCTTGCAATGTAGATGTTGCACCCTGTGGATATCGATTCTTCGGAAGGCCATAACTGTTGGCTCGTTTAGAGTTATGGGAGCCATAACTAGTCAAAACAAAGATTTCTGTGAGTTCTAAAGCTAAGACCGCTTTAAGCCGTCACTGGTTAGTTTCATACCCAAAAAATATTATCCGAACCTCAATCGGGCCTTGGATGTTTTTTACCCGTTGTTCATTCGTCACGTGGATTTTTTCTGCAAAACGAGATCCCTGTGGCTGGTTTATGATTTACCATCGCCGGAGTGTGGTGCCCCATGGTACCTCTCGGTTTGAAATCCATGCATCCATTTCTAAAAGTCGTACGATACTTTTTTGGCATTTTGGACGGATGTTGCACCTTGCACCGTAGATGTTGCACCCTGTGGATATTGATTCTTCGGAATGCCATAACTGTTGGCTCGTTTAGAGTTACGGGAGCCATAACCAGTCAAAATGAAGATCTCTGTGAGTTCTACGGCTATGAAAGCTTTAAGCCGTCACTGGTTAGTTTCATACCCAAAAAACTTATCCGAACCTCAATCGGGCGTTGGACGTTTTTTACCGTTCGTTCATTCGTCATGTGGATTTTTTCTGCAAAACGGGATCCCTGTGGCTGGTCTATGATTTACCATCGCCGAAAAGTGGTGCCCTATGGTACCGCTTCGTTTCAAATCCATGCATCCATTTCTAAAAGTCGTACGGCACTTTTTCGGCATTTTGGATGGATGTTGCACCTTGCAATGTAGATGTTGCACCCTGTGGATATTGATTCTTCGAAAGGCCATAACTGTTGGCTCGTTTAGAGTTACGGGAGCCATAACCAGTCAAAAAGAAGATCTCTGTCAGTTCTACGGCTATGACCGCTTTAAGCCGTCACTGGTTAGTTTCATACCGAAAAAATCTTATCTGAAACTCAATCGGGCTTTGGACGTTTTTTACCGTTCGTTCATTCGTCACGTAGATTTTTTCTGCAAAACGGGATCCCCGTGGCTGGTCTACGATTTACCATCGCCGAAGAGTGGTGCCCCATGGTACCGCTCCGTTTCAAATCCATGCATCCATGTCTAAAAGTCGTACGGAACTTTTTCGGCATTTTGGACAGATGTTGCACCTTGCACCGTAGATGTTGCACCCTGTGGATATTGATTCTTCGAAAGGCCATAACTGTTTGCTCGTTTAGAGTTACGGGAGCCATAACCAGTCAAAACAAATATCTCTTTGAGTTCTACGGCTATGACTTCTTTAAGCCGTCACTGGTTAATTTCATACCCTAAAAAATCTTATCCGAACCTCAATCGGGCCTTGTACGTTTTTTACCGTTCGTTCATTCGTCACGTGGATTTTTTCTGTAAAACGGGATCCCCGTGGCTGGTCTATGATTCACCATCGCCGGAGAGTGGTGCCCCATGGTACCGCTCCATTTCAAATCCATGCATCCATTTCTAAAAGTCGTACGGCACTTTTTCGGCATTTTGGACGGATGTTGCACCTTGCACCGTAGATGTTGCACCCTGTGGATATTGATTCTTTGGAAGGCCATAACTGTTGGCTCGTTTAGAGTTACGGGAGCCATAACCAGTCAAAACGAAGATCTCTATGAGTTCTACGGCTATGACTGCTTTAAGCCGTCACTGGTTAGTTTCATACCCAAAAAATCTTATCTGAACCTCAATCGGGCCATGGACGTTTTTTACCGTTCGTTCATTCGTCACGTGGATTTTTTCTGCAAAACGGGATCCTTGTGGCTGGTCTATGATTTACCATCGGCGGAGAGTGGTGCCCCATGGTACTGCTCTGTTTCAAATCCATGCATCTATTTCTAAAAGTCGTACAGCACTTTTTCGGCATTTTGGACGGATGTTGGACCTTGCACCATTGATGTTGCACCCTGTGGATATTGATTCTTCGGAAGGCCATAACTGTTTGCTCGTTTAGAGTTACGGGAGCCATAACCAGTCAAAACGAAGATCTCTGTGAGTTCTACGGCTATGACTACTTTAAGCCGTCACTGGTTAGTTTCATACCCAAAATATCTTATCCGAACCTCAATCGAGCCTTGGACGTTTTTTACCGTTCGTTCATTCGTCACGTGGATTTTTTCTGCAAAACGGGATCCCCGTGGCTGGTCTATGATTTACCATCGCCGGAGAGTGGTGCCCCATGGTACCGCTCCGTTTCAAATCCATGCATCCATGTATAAAAGTCGTACGGCACTTTTTCCGCATTTTGGAAGGATGTTGAACCTTGCACCTTAGATGTTGCACCCTGTGGATATTGATTCTTCGGAAGGCCATAACAGTTGGCTCGTTTAGAGTTATGTGAGCCATAACCAGTCAAAACGAAGATCTCTGTGAGTTCTACGACAATGATGGCTTTAAGCCGTCACTGGTTTGTTTCATACCCAAAAAATCTTATCCGAACCTCAATCGGGCCTTGGACTTTTTTACCGTTCGCTCATTCGTCACGTGGATTTTTTCTGCAAAAAGGGATCCCCGTGGCTGGTCTATGATTTACCATCGCCGGAGAGTGGTGCTCCATGGTACCGCTCCGTTTCAAATTCATGCATCCATGTCTAAAAGTCATACGACACTTTTTCGGCATTTTGGACGGATGTTGCACCTTGCACCGTAGATGTTGCACCCTGTGGATATTGATTCTTTGGAAGGCCATAACTGTTTTCTCGTTTAGAGTTACGGGAGCCATAACCAGTCAAAATGAAGATCTCTGTGAGTTCTACGGCTATGACTGCTTTAAGACATCACTGGTTAGTTTCATACCCAAGAAATCTTATCCGAACCTCAATCGGTCCTTGGACGTTTTTCACCGTTCGTTCATTCGTCACGTGGATTTTTTCTACAAAACGGGATCCCCATGGCTGGTCTATAATTTACCATCGCCGGAGAGTGCTGCCCCATGGTATCGCTCCGTTTCAAATCCATGCATCCATTTCTAAAAGTCGTACGACACTTTTTCGGCATTTTGGACGGATGTTGCACGTTGCACCGTAGATGTTGCAACCTGTGGATATTGATTCTTCGGAAGGCCATAACTATTGGCTCGTTTAGAGTTACGGGAGCCATAACCAGTCAAAACGAAGATCTCTGTGAGTTCTACGGCTATGACGGCTTTAAGCCGTCACTGGTTAGTTTCATACCCAAAAAATCTTATCTGAACCTCAATCGGGCCTTGGACGTTTTTTACCGTTCGTTCATTCGTCACGTGGATTTTTTCTACAAAACGGGATCCCCATGGCTGGTCTATGATTTACCACCGCCGGAGAGTGGTGCCCCATGGTAGCGCTCCGTTTCAAATCAATGCATCTATTTCTAAAAGTCGTACGGCACTTTTTCGGCGTTTTGGACGGATGTGGCACCTTGCACCGTAGATGTTGCACCCTGTGGATATTGATTCTTCGAAAGGCCATAACTGTTTGCTCGTTTAGAGTTACGGGAGCCATAACCAGTCAAAACGAAGATCTCTGTGAGTTATGCGACTATGACTACTTTAAGCCATCACTGGTTGGTTTCATACCCAAAAAATCTTATCCGAACCTCAATCGGGCCTTGGACGTTTTTTACCGTTCGTTCATTCGTCACGTGGATTTTTTCTGCAAAACGGGATCCCCGTGGCTGGTCTATGATTTACCATCGCCGGAGAGTGGTGCCCCATGGTACCGCTCCGTTTCAAATCCATGCATCCATTTCTAAAAGTCGTATGGCACTTTTTTGGCATTTTGGACGGATGTTGCACCTTGCACCGTAGATGTTGCACCCTGTGGATATTGATTCTTCGGTAGGCCATAACTGTTGGCTCGTTTAGAGTTACGGGAGCCATAACTTGTCAAAACGAAGCTCTCTTTGAGTTCTACGGTTATAATAGCTTTAAGCCATCACTAGTTAGTTTCATACCCAAAAAATCTTATCCGAACCTCAATCGGGCCTTTGACTTTTTTACCATTCGTTCATTCGTCACGTGGATTTTTTCTGCAAAACGGGATCTCCATGGCTGGTCTACGATTTACAATCGCCGAAGAGTGTTGCCCCATGGTACCGCTCCGTTTCAAATCCATGCAGCAGTTTCTAAAAGTCGTACGGCACTTTTTCGGCATTTTGGGTGGATGTTGCACCTTGCACCGTCGATGTTGCACCCTGTGGATATTGTTTCTTCGGAATGCCATAACTGTTGGCTCGTTTAGAGTTACGGGAGCCATAACCAGTCAAAACGAAGATCTTTGTGAGTTCTACGGCTATGACTGCTTTAAGACGTCACTGGTTAGTTTCATACCCAAGAAATCTTATCCGAACCTCAATCGGTCCTTGGACGTTTTTCACCGTTCGTTCATTCGTCACGTGGATTTTTTCTGCAAAACGGGATCCCCGTGGCTGGTCAATGATTTACCATCGCCGGAGAGTGCTGCCCCATGGTATTGCTCCGTTTCAAATCCATGCATCCATTTCTAAAAGTCGTACGACACTTTTTCGGCATTTTGGACGGATGTTGCACGTTGCACCGTAGATGTTGCAACCTGTGGATATTGTTTCTTCGGAAGGCCATAACTATTGGCTCGTTTAGAGTTACGGGAGCCATAACCAGTCAAAACGAAGATCTCTGTGAGTTCTATGGCTATGACGGCTTTAAGCCGTCACTGGTTAGTTTCATACCCAAAAAATCTTATTTGAACCTCAATCGGGCCTTGGACGTTTTTTACCGTTCATTCATTCGTCACGTGGATTTTTTCTACAAAACGGGATCCCCATGGCTGGTCTATGATTTACCATCGCTGGAGAGTGGTGCCCCATGGTAGCGCTCCGTTTCAAATCAATGCATCTATTTCTAAAATTCGTACGACACTTTTTCGGCATTTTGGACGGATGTGGCACCTTGCACCATAGATGTTGCACCCTGTGAATATTGATTCTTCGAAAGGCCATAACTGTTTGCTCGTTTAGAGTTACGGGAGCCATAACCAGTCAAAACGAAGATCTCTGTGAGTTATGCGACTATGACTACTTTAAGCCGTCACTGGTTGGTTTCATACCTAAAAAATCTTATCCGAACCTCAATCGGGCCTTGGACGTTTTTTACCGTTTGTTCATTCGTCACGTGGATTTTTTCTGCAAAACGGGATCCCCATGGCTGGTCTATGATTTACCATCGCCGGAGAGTGGTGCCCCATGGTACCGCTCCGTTTCAAATCAATGCATCTATTTCTAAAAGTCGTAAGGCACTTTTTCGGCATTTTGGACGGATGTGGCACCTTGCACCGTAGATGTTGCACACTGTGAATATTGATTCTTCGGAAGGCCATAACTGTTTGCTCGTTTAGAGTTACGGGTGCCATAACCAGTCAAAACTAAGATCTCTGTGAGTTATGTAGCTATGACTGCTTTAAGCCATCACTAGTTAGTTTCATACCCAAAAAATCTTATCCGAACCTCAATCGGGCCTTGGACGTTTTTTACTGTTCGTTCATTCGTCACGTGGATTTTTTCAGCAAAACGGGATCCCCGTTGCTGGTCAATGATTTACCATCGCCGGAGAGTGGTGCCTCATGGTACCACTCCGTTTCAAATCCATGCATCCATTTCTAAAAGTCGTACGGCACTTTTTCGGCATTTTGGACGGATGTTGCAACTTGTACCGTAGATGTTGCACCTTGTGGATATTGATTATTCGGAAGGCCATAACTATTGGCTCGTTTAGAGTTATGGAAGCCATAACCAATCAAAACGATAAGGCTATAATAGCTTTAAGCCATCACTGGTTAGTTTCATACCCAAAAAATCTTATCCGAACCTCAATCGGGCCTTGGACGTTTTTTATCGTTCGTTCATTCGTCACGTGGATTTTTTTTGCAAAACGGGATCCCCGTGGCTGGTCTACGATTTACCATCGCCGAAGAGTGTTGCCCCATGGTACTGCTCCATTTCAAATCCATACATCCATTTCTAAAAGTCGTACGGCACTTTTTCGGCATTTTGGACGAATGTTGCACCTTGCACCGTAGATGTTGCACCCTGTGGATATTGATTCTTCGGTAGGCCATAATTGTTGGCTCGTTTAGAGTTACGGGAGCAATAACCAGTCAAAACGAAGCTCTCTGTGAGTTCTACAGATATAATAGCTTTAAGCCATCACTGGTTAGTTTCATACCCAAAAAATCTTATCCGAACCTCAATCGGGCGTTGGACGTTTTTTACCGTTCGTTCATTCGTCACGTGGATTTTTTTCTGCAAAACGGGATCCCCGTGGCAGGTATATGATTTACCATCGCCGGAGAGTGGTGCCCCATGGTACCGCTCTGTTTCAAATCCATGCATCCATTTCTATAAGTCGTACGACAATTTTTCGGCATTTTGGACGGATGTTGCACGTTGCACCGTAGATGTTGCACCCTGTGGATATTGATTCTTCAGAAGGCCATAACTATTGGCTCGTTTAGAGTTACAGGAGTCATAACCAGTCAAAACGAAGATCTCTATGAGTTCTACGACTATGACGGCTTTAAACCGTCACTGGTTTGTTTCATACCCAAAAAATCTTATCTGAACCTCAATCGGGCCTTGGACGTTTTTTACCGTTCGTTCATTCGTCACTTGGATTTTTTCTGCAAAACGGGATCCCCATGGCTGGTCTATGATTTACCATTGCCGGAGAGTGGTGCCCCATGGCAGCGCTCCGTTTCAAATCAATGCATCTATTTCTAAATGTCGTACGGTAGTTTTTCGGCATTTTGGATGGATGTGGCATCTTGCACCGTAGATGTTGCACTCTGTGAATATTGATTCTTCGGAAGGCCATAACTGTTTGCTCGTTTAGATTTATAGGAGCCATAACCAGTAAAAACGAAGATCTCTGTGAGTTATGCGGCTATGACTGCTTTAAGCCGTCACTGGTTAGTTTCATATCTAAAAAAATCTTATCCGAACCTCAATCGGGCCTGGGACGTTTTTTACCGTTCCTTCATTCGTCACGTGGATTTTTTCTGCAAAACGGGATCCCCGTGGTTGGTCTATGATTCACCATCGGCGGAGAGTGGTGCCCCATGGTACCGCTCCGTTTCAAATCCATGCATCCATTTCTAAAAGTCGTACGGCACTTTTTCGGCATTTTGGACGGATGTTGCACCTAGCACCGTAGATGTTGCACCCTGTGGATATTGATTCTTCGGTAGGCCATAACTGTTGGCTCGTTTAGAGTTACGGGAGCCATAACCAGTCAAAACGAAGCTCTCTGTGAGTTCTACGGCTATAATAGATTTAAGCCATCACTGGTTAGTTTCATACCCAAAAAATCTTATCCGAACCTCAATCGGGCCTTGGACGTTTTTTACCGTTCGTTCATTCGTCACGTGGATTTTTTCTGCAAAACGGGATCCCCGTGGCTGGTCTACGATTTACCATCGCCGAAGAGTGTTGCCCCATGGTACCGCTCCATTTCAAATCCATGCACCCATTTCTAAAAGTCGTACGGCACTTTTTCGGCATTTTGGATGGATGTTGCACCTTGCACCGTAGATGTTGCACCCTGTGGATATTGTTTCTTCGGAATGCCATAACTGTTGGCTCGTTTAGAGTGACAGGAGCCATAACTAGTCAAAACAAAGATCTTTGTGAGTTCTACGGCTATGACCGCTTTAAGCCGTCACTGGTTTGTTTCATACCCAAAAAATCTTATCCGAACCTCAATCGGGCCTTGGACGTTTTTTACCCTTCGTTCATTCGTCACGTGGATTTTTTCTGCAAAACGGGATCCCCATGGCTGGTCTATGATTTACCATCGTCGGAGGGTGGTGCCCCATGGTACCGCTCCGTTTCAATTCAATGCATCTATTTTTAAAAGTCGTATGACACTTTTTCGGCATTTTGGACGGATGTGGCACCTTGCACCTTAGATGTTGCACCCTGTGAATATTGATTCTCGGAAGGCCATAACTGTTTGCTCGTTTAGAGTTACGGGAGCCATAACCAGTCAAAACGAAGATCTCTGTGAGTTATGCAGCTATGACTGCTTTAAGCCGTTACTGGTTAGTTTCATACCCAAAAAAACTTATCCGAACCTCAATCGGGCCTTGGACGTTTTTTACCGTTCGTTCATTCGTCACGTGGATTTTTTCTGCAAAACGGGATCCCCGTTGCTGGTCAATTATTTACCATCGTCGAAGAGTGGTGCCCCATGGTACCACTCCGTTTCAAATCCATGCATCCATTTCTAAAAGTCGTACGGCACTTTTTCGGCATTTTGGACGAATGTTGCAACTTGCACCGTAGATGTTGCACCTTGTGGATATTGATTCTTCGGAAGGCCATTACTATTGGCTCGTTTAGAGTTACGGGAGCCATAACTAGTCAAAACGGTAAGGATATAATAGCTTTAAGCCATCACTGGTTAGTTTCATACCCAAAAAATCTTATCCGAACCTCAATCGGGCCTTGGACGTTTTTTACCGTTCGTTCATTCATCACGTGGATTTTTTCTGCAAAACGGGATCCCCGTGGCTGGTCTACGATTTACCATCGCTAAAGAGTGTTGCCCCATGTTACCGCTCCGTTTCAAATCCATGCATCGATTTCTAAAAGTCGTACGGCACTTTTTCGGCATTTTGGACGAATGTTGCACCTTGCACCGTAGATGTTGCACCCTATGGATATTGTTTCTTCGGAATGCCATAACTGTTGGCTCGTTTAGAGTTACGGGAGCCATTACTAGTCAAAACGAAGATCTCTGTGAGTTCTATGGCTATGACAGCTTTAAGCCATCACTGGTTAGTTTCATACCTAAAAAATCTTATCCGAAACTCAATCGGGCCTTGGACGTTTTTTACCGTTCGTTCATTCGTCACGTGGATTTTTTCTGCAAAACGGGATCCCCGTGGCTGGTCTACGATTTACCATCGCCGCAGAGTGTTGCCCCATGGTACCGCTCCATTTCAAATCCATGCATCCATTTCTAAATGTCGTACGGCACTTTTTTGGCATTTTGGACGGATGTTGCACCTTGCACTGTAGATGATGCACCCTGTGGATATTGTTTCTTCGGAATGCCATAACTGTTGGCTCGTTTAGAGTTACGGGAGCCATAACTAGTCAAAACAAAGATCTCTGTGAGTTCTACGGCTATGATCGCTTTAAGCTGTCACTGGTTAGTTTCATACCCAAAAAATCTTATTCGAACCTCAATCGGGCCTTGGATGTTTTTACCGTTCGTTCATTCGTCACGTGGATTTTTTCTGCAAAACGGGATCCCCGTGGCTGGTCTGTGATTTACCATCGCTGGAGTGTGGTGCCCCATGGTATCGCTCCGTTTCAAATCCATGCATCCATTTCTAAAAGTCATACGGCACTTTTTCGGCATTTTGGATGAATGTTGCACCTTGCACCGTAGATGTTGCACCCTGTGGATATTGATTCTTCAGAATGCCATAACTGTTGGCTCGTTTAGAGTTACGGGAGCCATAACCAGTCAAAACAAATATCTTTGTGAGTTCTACGGCCATGATGGATTTAAGCCATCAATGGTTTGTTTCATACCCAAAAAATCTTATCCGAACCTCAATCGGGCCTTGTACGTTTTTTACCGTTCGTTCATTCGTCATGTGGATTTTTTCTGTAAAATGGGATCCCCGTGGCTGGTCTATGATTTACCATCGCCGAAGAGTGTTGCTCCATGGTACCGCTCCGTTTCAAATCCATGCATCCATTTCTAAAAGTCATACGGCACTTTTTCGGCATTTTGAACGGATGTTGCAACTTGCACCGTAGATGTTGCACCTTGTGGATATTGATTCTTCGGAAGGCCATAACTATTGGCTCGTTTAGAGTTACGGGAGCCATAACCAGTCAAAACGGTAAGGCTATAATAGCTTTAAGCCATCATTGGTTAGTTTCATACCCAAAAAATCTTATCCGAACCTCAATCGGGCCTTGGACGTTTTTTACCGTTCGTTCATTTATCACGTGGATTTTTTATGCAAAACGGGATCCCCGTGGCTGGTCTACGTTTTACCATCGCCGAAGAGTGTTGCCCCATGGTACCGCTCCATTTCAAATCCATACATTGTTTGCGCCAAAAATGGTCACAAACCCTGAATGTTGTGAAAGCACCAGTGTATGAATACAAATCAGCAATATTCAAACACAAATCTCAGATCTAAACAAACAACAAACATCAATCCAGAAATAATGAACAAAACCACGAGATTTATAGTGGTTCGGCTATCTCCGGCCTACGTCCACTCCAAAGTTTTTATCTTTTATTGATCGATGCTTGAAGATTACAATTTCCTATCGCGTAGTACAACGGATTTTATGATTATAATCTGAATCTAAGGCAGCAATGGTGATCTGGAGTAAATCTGGCAGAGTCTGGGCGCTCTTTAGCTCTCAAAATTGTCCGACCTCTTTTCTGAATGACCTGGGGGTCTATTTATAGGTGTAGGAGGCTGATATTTCGCCTAAACTGAAGGGAGACCAGTTCCAGTACGTCAGGGGGCCCACATGCCCGCTTTCTGGAAATCCGGGCCCACTTTGGGATCGATTCGAAGCTATGTTTGAATCGATCAAGAAATCGTCCAATCGAGGTGAAATTTGGTGAGAACATTCTTCAATGTGTATGTAAGCATCTGCGAAAATTTCATTGAATTTGGACGCATAGATCTCAAGATATGATCGAGTCAAGATTGCATTTCCGGTTGAATCCCTTCGGTCGAATCGATCCCATCGAATCGATAGGGTCGAATCGATGGATGGTGCGTGCATATGGTGATGTGGTGCGTGCGTTTCTCAGGTCACCCATCTTTTTTTCCGAGTTTACTGGGTCGAATCCTGGGTTTCAGCTGCTTCCTCTTGGTTTCAATGGATTCGAAGCCATGCTTCTTCGAATCGATTCGAATGGATGTTCGTTCGAATCGGTCAAAGAAAGTATTGATCGATTCGAAGTTGTCTCTACAGGGTAGATTCGAAGCACTACAACTGGATGGATTCGAAGGACTTCCTCCTAAGGGTTACGATGTGGAGTAGCTTCATGGATTCGAAGGAACTCAATTTGATGGATACGAACCAGATGTGTGTGAGGTCTCTACCATTCTGATTGATGCGGAGGCGATGGATTCGAACGTAGCTCCTGCCGATGGATACGAAGACATTGGTGCGAAGTCCATGGATTCAAACCGAGGCGTGATGAGAATGATCGATTCGAACTACGCCAAATCTGATGGATGCGAACCAGATGGATTCGAAATTGCCATCACCTCATCTTTGATGGATCCAAACAGCATATTTTCCCTACCTTGTATCGATCATATTTCCTTCATACAAACTCCGATTAACCTGAAACTTGAAATGTAGCATCTCCTAGTCCTCATCATCATCTCCAATCGATTTCGTCCTGATCGGAGCTCGGCCTAATTTTGACGATATCCATTGCATCCTTGTTTCCTATTGAACTCCAATCCTGATATCCAACCAATTTGTCGATATTCCAGCTTTGACCAAAAAGCGGGATAACATTTGCCCCCCAAAACATGCCTTGTGATAAGAAGGCGTGTTTTGAATAGTTTCCTAATCCGATATCCAAGGTCCTTAGCCATTTCCATGCCCATCCAAACTCGAAGACTGAGTTATTAGTCCATCCTTATCCAACAACCGAATCCAAGACCTCTCCGGGTCAATATCCAAATCCGTAACCTCTCTGGGCTCTTGCCAAGCGCAATCCACACCTGACGACCGTGGTCCAGTGTCCCTGGACGTTGAGCTAACCTCTCCGGGTTCTTGCCAAGTGCAATCCACACTTGGCGACCGTGGTCCAGTGTCCCTGGACGTTGAGCTAACCTCTCCGGGTTCTTGCCAAGCGCAATCCACACTTGGCGACCGTGGTCCAGTGTCCCTGGACGTTGAGCTAACCTCTCCGGGTTCTTGCCAAGCGCAATCCAGACTTGGCGACCATGGTCCAGTGTCCCTGGACGTAAGTAATGCCATGGCTTAAGTCCTAAGCCGAATCCTGGTCGCTCCGGACCCTTGTTGAGTATAGTCCATACTCAACGACCTGAAACAATAATCGATAGTAGGGGGCCTAAGTCTTAGGCCGAATCCTGGTCACTCCAGGCCCTTGCCGAGCATAGTCCATACTCGACGACCTGAATGAGTCACTTCACCGCGTTCGGGCAGAACGACTCACCCCTTGCCAGGCATAATCCATACCTGACGACCGTTTATCAAAAACCAAAAAGAATCCAATCAAAATCCAATCAAAAATCCAAATCAAATCGGAAAACCAGAAATCCATATCAAAAATCGAAATCATCATCCAAAACGGAGATCAATCGTCCGAATGAATGCCTAAACCAGAAAAACAAGCAAAATCAGGAGTTCAATCCAAACTCAAAAAACCAAACCAGAAAACTAAGTATCCAAATCAAAAACAAAAGACAAATTTCGCAAACCATGGCTTTGCGGTTTATCATCACTCAGAGCATGCCTAGGGGCTATCTCCGTCCTCATACATGTGTAAATGACTCGGTTGCTCGCCAATGGTTTGTTACTTATTTCCTATTATCCTGATCAATTGATGACCAATCGACCATTATTCCTATGCCTCATATCCTCATGGTTTTAGGTAGGCGGTGGTTGCTCCTGCTCCACCGCTGCATTCTGAGCCCCAACATACTGCCTCAACTGTCCATTCCTCACATGCTCCTCAATTATGTCCTTTAGGTGCCTGCAGCTGTTGGTATCATGCCCGTCCAAATCATGGAAGAGACAATGCTTTCCTGATGCCCTCTCCCGCTCGGATGGTTCTCTCCTAGCCGGCCTCCGGTAAGGAAGGCGATTCCGAGTTTCCATGTATATTCGCTCCTGCGTCTCGTTTAATTCTGTGTATGTGGAAAACTTTGGATCCTTCCATTGCTTCCTGGCTTTTCCTGAATCGTCATCCAGCTTCCTCTTTCCTTTATATTTATCCGAGCTTCCGTTGGACGGTCCTCCACCCCCAGTCACATTCACCTCCTTTAACTTTAAGTCCATACATGCATCTTCTTGCCGAAGGAACCTTTCAGCTTCATGGAAGAATTCCCCGAGATCCAGTGGCGGGTCTCGTACTAAAGATACCTTAAAATCTGAATCCTCTCTGACTCCCGACACTGCCGCCATCAAAACCATCGATGGATCCGGCCGATCCACCGAAGCAACCGCCGCATTAAATCAAGTTAAAAATGCTCTAAGTGATTCATCCATCCTTTGCTTTACCGACGTTAACGTCATCACGTTCTTAGGTCTTTTGATATGAACCCGAAAATGTCCCAAAAACCTATCCACCAATTCCCTCCAAGTCCTGGTAGATCCTTCTTCCAGCTGCCTAAACCACATTGCCGCTATATCTGTCAAGTATAAAGGGAAACATCTGGCCATCACTTCCTCCGATGCCCCCAGCACTTCCATGTGTCTAGTATATCTCATCAAGTGATCTGTCGGGTCAGCCTTGCCATTATATGCTTCCACGCTAGGTAACTTGAACTTAGGTGGATTCTGAGCTACCCTGATTTCCCGAGCGAACGGACTCTTGTTCACTCCTTCTAAATCCTTATTGGTCAAACCTCCACACATAGTCTTCCTAATGATTTCCATTAATCCAGCGTTGCCTGTTAGGGGTTGCCCTCCATGCTCCCGAGGGAACTCCGGCACATATTCTTCATGTGGCTCATTAGCCGCAACGTTGGCTCCAGCCTGCTGAACTCCTTCCAAAGGTCCTTCTGCGTTGGATCCGGCGGGCCTGCCCCCAAGCCCTTGTTGATTTCCTTCCGGTTCTGTATTCTGTCCTCCATTTGGTTCCGCAACCCTAGTTCCTTGTTCCACATTTGCAGTCGCTATGGTTGGTCCAAGGTTCTGTGTTCCTGCAGCTCTCATCTGCTCGAAGAAAGTATGCATCATATCCTGTTGACTCTTCAACAACCTCTCATGTAATGAATTTGCCATAGCTTCAATTTCGTCTTTGGTAATGTAAATCAAAGCTTGTCCTTCTCCAGCTCCGGAGGATGCCTCTTGACTTCCTCCTTGTTGACTTCTCTCAGCTCTTTGTCTTGTTTGCCGAGTCATTGTCTTTCAGATCTCAACTCTTCACGCTATCCAAATCTGAATTTCAATCCGACGTAGCGGGTGCTAGTCGTTCTCAGTGAAAGCACCAAAGTGTTTGCGCCAAAAATGGTCACAAACCCTGAATGTTGTGAAAGCACCAGTGTATGAATACAAATCAGCAATATTCAAACACAAATCTCAGATCTAAACAAACAACAAACAGCAATCCAGAAATAATGAACAAAAACACGAGATTTATAGTGGTTCGGCTATCTACGGCCTACGTCCACTCCAAAGTTTTTATCTTTTATTGATCGATGCTTGAAGATTACAATTTCCTATCGCGTAGTACAACGGATTTTATGATTATAATCTGAATCTAAGGCAGCAATGGTGATCTGGAGTAAATCTGGCAGAGTCTGGGCGCTCTTTAGCTCTCAAAATTGTCTGACCTCTTTTCTGAATGACCTGGGGGTCTATTTATAGGTGTAGGAGGCTGATATTTCGCCTAAACTGAAGGGAGACCAGTTCCAGTACGTCAGGGGGCCCAAATGCCCGCTTTCTGGAAATCCGAGCCCACTTTGGGATCGATTCGAAGCTATGTTCGAATCGATCAAGAAATCGTCCAATCGAGCTGAAATTTGGTGAGAACATTCTTCAATGTGTATGTAAGCATCTGTGAAAATTTCATTGAATTTGGACGCATAGATCTCAAGATATGATCTAGTCAAGATTGCATTTCCGGTTGAATCCCTTTGGTCGAATCGATCCCATCGAATCGATAGGGTCAAATCGATGGATGGTGCGTGCATATGGTGATGTGGCGCGCGCGTTTCTCGGGTCAACCCATCTTTTTCTCCGAGTTTACTGGGTCGAATCCTGGGTTTCAGCTGCTTCCTCTTGGTTTCAATGGATTCGAAGCCATGCTTCTTCGAATCGATTCGAATGGATGTTCGTTCGAATCGGTCAAAGAAAGTATTGATCGATTCGAAGTTGTCTCCACAGGGTAGATTCGAAGCACTACAACTGGATGGATTCGAAGGACTTCCTCCTAAGGGATACGATGTGGAGTAGCTTCATGGATTCGAAGGAACTCAATTTGATGGATACGAACCATATGTGTGTGAGGTCTCAACCATTCTGATTGATGCGGAGGCGATGGATTCGAACGTAGCTCCTGCCGATGGATACGAAGACATTGGTGCGAAGTCCATGGATTCAAACCGAGGCGTGATGAGAATGATCGATTCGAACTACGCCAAATCCGATGGATGCGAACCAGATGGATTCGAAATTGCCATCACCTCATCTTTGATGGATCCAAACAGCATATTTTCCCTACCTTGTATCGATCATATTTCCTTCATACAAACTCCGATTAACCTGAAACTTGAAACGTAGCATCTCCTAGTCCTCATCATCATCTCAAATCGATTTCGTCTTGATCGGAGCTCGGCCAAATTTTGACGATATCCATTGCAGCCTTGTTTCCAATTGAACTCCAATCCTGATATCCAGCCAATTTGTCGATATTCCAGCTTTGACCAAAAAGCGGAATAACATACATCAATTTCTAAAAGTCGTACGGCACTTTTTCGACATTTTGGGCGAATGTTGCACCTTGCACCGTAGATGTTGCACCCTGTGGATATTGTTTCTTCGGAATGCCATAACTGTTGGCTCGTTTAGAGTTACGGGAGCCATAACTAGTCAAAACGAAGATCTCTGTGAGTTCTATGGCTATGACCGCTTTAAGCCGTCACTGGTTAGTTTCATACCCAAAAAATCTTATCCGAAACTCAATCGGGCCTTGGACGTTTTTTACCGTTCGTTCATTCGTCACGTGGATTTTTTCTGCAAAATGGGATCCCCGTGGCTGGTCTACGATTTACCATCGCCGCAGAGTGTTGCACCATGGTACCGCTCCATTTCAAATCCGTGCATCCATTTCTAAAAGTCGTACGGCGCTTTTTTGGCATTTTGGACGGATGTTGCACCTTGCACCGTAGATGTTGCACCCTGTGGATATTGTTTCTTCGGAATGCCATAACTGTTGGCTTGTTTAGAGTTACGGGAGCCATAGCTAGTCAAAACGAAGATCTTTGTGAGTTCTACGGCTATGATCGCTTTAAGCCGTCACTGGTTAGTTTCATACCCAAAAAATCTAATCCGAACCTCAATCGGGCCTTGGATGTTTTTTACCGTTCGTTCATTTGTCACGTGGATTTTTTCTACAAAACGGGATCCCCGTGGCTGGTCTATGATTTACCATCGCTGGAGTGTGGTGCCCCATGGTACCGCTCCGTTTCAAATCCATGCATCCATTTCTAACAGTCATACGGCACTTTTTCGGCATTTTGGACTGATGTTGCACCTTGCACCGTAGATGTTGCACCCTGTGGATATTGATTCTTCAGAATGCCATAATTGTTGGCTCGTTTAGAGTTACGGGAGCCATAACCAGTCAAAATGAAGATCTTTGTGAGTTCTACGGCTATGATGGCTTTAAGCCATCAATGGTTTGTTTCATACCCAAAAAATCTTATCCGAACCTCAATCGGGCCTTGTACATTTTTTACCGTTCGTTCATTCGTCATTTGGATTTTTTCTGCAAAACGGGATCCCCGTGGCTGGTCTATGATTTACCATCGCCGAAGAGTGGTGCCCCATGGTACGGCTCCGTTTCAAATCTATGCATCCATTTCTAAAAGTCGTACGGCACATTTTCGGCATTTTGGATGGATGTTGCACCTTGCACCGTAGATGTTGCACCCTGTGGATATTGATTCTTCGGAAGGCCATAACTGTTGGCTCGTTTAGAGTTACGGGAGCCATAACCAGTCAAAACGAAGATCTCTGTTAGTTCTACGGCTATGACGGCTTTAAGCCGTCACTGGTTTGTTTCATACCCAAAAAATCTTATCCGAACCTCAATCGGGCCATGGACGTTTTTTACCGTTCGTTCATTCGTCACGTGGATTTTTTCTATAAAACGGGATCCCCGTGGCTGGTGTATGATTTACCATCGCCAGAGAGTGGTGCCCCATTGTACCACTCCGTTTCAAATCCATTCACCCATTTCTAAAAGTCGTACGACACTTTTTCGGCATTTTGGTCGGATGTTGCACCTTGCACTATAGATGTTGCACCCTGTGGATATTGATTTTTCGGAAGGCCATAACTGTTTTCTCGTTTAGAGTTACGGGAGCCATAACCAGTCAAAACGAAGATCTCTATGAGTTCTACGGCTATGACTGCTTTAAGCCGTCATTGGTTAGTTTCATACCCAAAAAATCTTATCCGAACCTCAATCGGGCCTTGGACGTTTTTTATCGTTCGTTCATTCGTCATGTGGATTTTTTCTGCAAAACTGGATCCCCGTGGCTGGTCTATGATTTACCATCGCCGGAGAGTGGTGCCACATGGTATCGCTCCGTTTCAATTCCATGCATCCAATTCTAAAAGTCGTACGGCACTTTTTTGGCATTTTGGACGGATCTTGCACATTGCACCGTAGACGTTGCACCCTGTGGATATTGATTCTTCAGAATGCCATTACTGTTCGCTCGTTTAGAGTTACGGGAGCCATAACCAGTCAAAACGAAGATCTCTGTGAGTTCTACGGCTAAGACAGCTTTAAGCCGTCACTGGTTAGTTCCATACCCAAAAAATCTTATCCGAAACTCAATCGGGCCATTGACGTTTTTTACTGTTCGTTCATTCGTCATGTGGATTTTTTCTGCAAAACGGGATCCCCGTGGCTGGTCTATGATTTACCATCGCCGGAGAGTGGTGCCCCATGGTACCGCTCCGTTTCAAATCTATGCATCTATTTCTAAAAGTCGTATGGCACTTTTTCGGCATTTTGGACGGATGTTGCACCTTGCACCGCGTTGCACCCTGTGGATATTGATTCTTCGGAAGGCCATAACTGTTTGCTCGTTTAGAGTTACGGGAGCCATAACCAGTCAAAACGAAGATCTCTGTGAGTTCTACGGCTATGACTGCTTTAAGCCGCCACTGGTTAGTTTCATACCCAAAAAATCTTATCCGAACCTCAATCGGGGCTTGGATGTTTTTTACCGTTCATTCATTCGTCACGTGGATTTTTTCTGCAAAACGGGATCCCCGTGGCTGGTCTATAATTTACCGTCGCCGGAGAGTGGTGCCCCATGGTACCACTCCGTTTCAAATCCATGCATCCATTTCTAAAAGTCATACGACACTTTTTCGGCATTTTGGACGGATGTTGCACCTTGCACCGTAGATGTTGCACCCTGTGGATATTGATTCTTCGGAAGGCCATAACTGTTGGCTCGTTTAGAGTTACGGGAGCCATAACTAGTCAAAATGAAGATCTCTGTAAGTTCGACGGCTATGACCGCTTAAAGCCGTCACTGGTTAGTTTCATACCCAAAAAATATTATCCGAAACTCAATCGGGCATTGGACGTTTTTTACCGTTCGTTCATTCGTCACATGAATTTTTTCTGCAAAATGGGATCCCCGTGGCTGGTCTTCGATTTACCATCACCGGAGAGTGGTGCCCCATGGTACCGCTCAATTTCAAATCCATGCATCCATTTCTAAAAGTCGTACGACACTTTTTCGGCATTTTGGACGGATGTTGCACCTTGCACCATAGATGTTGCACCCTGTGGATATTGATTCTTCGGAAGGCCATAACTGTTGGCTCGTTTAGAGTTATGGGAGCCATAACCAGTTAAACCGAAGATCTCTGTGAGTTCTACGGCTATGACCACTTTAAGCCGTCACTGGTTAGTTTAATACCCAAAAAATCTTATCCGAACCTCAATCGGGCCTTGGACGATTTTTACCGTTCGTTCATTAGTCACGTGGATTTTTTCTGTAAAACGAGATCTCCCGGGGCTGGTCTATGATTTACCATCGCCGGAGAGTGGTGCCCCATGGTACCACTCCGTTTAAAATCCGTGCATCAATTTCTAAAAGTCGTACGACACTTTTTCGGCATTTTGGACGGATATTGCACCTTGCACCGTAGATGTTGCACCTTGTGGATATTGATTCTTCGGAAGGCCATAACTGTTGGCTCGTTTAGAGTTACGGGAGCCATAAACAGTCAAAACGAAGATCTCCGTGAGTTCTACGGCTATGACGGCTTTAAGCCATCACAGGTTAGTTTCCTACCTAAAAAATCGTATCCGAACCTCAATCGGGCCTTGGACGTTTTTTACCGTTCGTTCATTCGTCACGTGGATTTTTTCTGCAAAACGGGATCCCCGTGGCTGGTCTACGATTTACCATCGCCGGAGAGTGGTGCCCCATGGTACCGCTCAATTTCAAATCCATGCATCCATTTCTAAAAGTCGTACGACACTTTTTCGGCATTTTGGACGGATGTTGCACCTTGCACCATAGATGTTGCACCCTGTGGATATTGATTCTTCGGAAGGCCATAACTGTTGGCTCGTTTAGAGTTATGGGAGCCATAACCAGTCAAACCGAAGATCTCTGTGAGTTCTACGGCTATGACCACTTTAAGCCGTCACTGGTTAGTTTAATACCCAAAAAATCTTATCCGAACCTCAATCGGGCCTTGGACGATTTTTACCGTTCGTTCATTAGTCACGTGGATTTTTTCTGTAAAACGGGATCTCCCGGGGCTGGTCTATGATTTACCATCGCCGGAGAGTGGTGCCCCATGGTACCACTCCGTTTAAAATCCGTGCATCAATTTCTAAAAGTCGTACGACACTTTTTCGGCATTTTGGACGGATATTGCACCTTGCACCGTAGATGTTGCACCTTGTGGATATTGATTCTTCGGAAGGCCATAACTGTTGGCTCGTTTAGTGTTACGAGAGCCATAACCAGTCAAAACAAAGATCTCTTTGAGTTCTACGGCTATGACTGCTTTAAGCCGTCAATAGTTAGTTACATACCCAAAAAATATTATCCGAAACTCAACCGGGCCTTGGACATTTTTTACCGTTCGTTCATTCGTCACGTGGATTTTTTCTGCAAAACGGGATCCCTGTGGCTGGTCTTTGATTTACCATCGCTGGATAGTGGTGCCCCATGCTACCGCTAAATTTCAAATCCATGCATCCATTTCTAAAAGTTGTACGGCACTTTTTCGGCATTTTGGACGGATGTTGCACCATGCACCATAGATGTTGCACCCAGTGGATATTGATTCTTCGGAAGGCCATAACTGTTGGCTCGTTTAGAGTTACGGGAGCCATAACCAGTCAAAACGAAGATCTCTGCGAGTTCTACGGCTATGACCGCTTTAAGCTGTCACTGGTTAGTTTCATACCCAAAAAATCTTATCCGAACCTCAATCGGGCCTTGGATGTTTTTTACCGTTCGTTCATTAGTCACGTGGATTTTTTCTGCAAAACGGTATCCCCGTGGCTGGTCTATGATTTACCATCGCCGGAGAGTGGTGCTCCATGGTACCGCTCCGTTTCAAATCCATGTATCCATTTCTAAAAGTCATATGGCACTTTTTCGGCATTTTGGACAGATGTTGCACCTTGCACCGTAGATGTTGCACCCTGTGGATATTGATTCTTCGTAAGGCCATAACTGTTGGCTCGTTTAGAGTTACGGGAGCCATAACCAGTCAAAACGAAGATCTCTGTGAGTTCTACATCTATGACCGCTTTAAGCCGTCACTGATAAGTTTCATACCCAAAAAATCTTATCCGAACCAATCGGGCCTTGGACGTTTTTTACCGTTCGTTCATTCGTCATGTGAATTTTTTCTGCAAAACGGGATCCCCGTGGCTGGTCTACGATTTACCATCGCCGGAGAGTGGTGCCCCATGGTACCGCTCCGTTTAAAATCCATGCATCCATTTCTAAAAGTCATATGGCACTTTTTCGGCATTTTGGACGGATGTTGCACCTTGCACCGTAGATGTTGCACCCTATGGATATCGATTCTTCGGAAGGCCATAACTGTTGGCTCGTTTAGAGTTACAGGAGTCATAACTAGTCAAAACGAAGATCTCTATGAGTTCTAAGACTATGAAAGCTTTAAGCCGTCACTGGTTTGTTTCATACCCAAAAAAACTTATCCGAACATCAATCGGGCCTTGGACGTTTTTTACCGTTCGTTCATTCGTCACGTGGATTTTTTCTACAAAACGGGATCCGCGTGGATGGTCTATAATTTACCATCACCAGAGTGTGGTGCCCCATGGTACCACTCCGTTTCAAATCCATGCATCCATTTCTAAAAGTCGTACCACACTTTTTCGGCATTTTGGACGGATGTTGCACCTTGCACCGTAGATGTTGCACCCTGTGGATATTGATTCTTCGGAAGGCCATAATTGTTGGCTCGTTTAGAGTTACGGGAGCCATAACTAGTCAAAACGAAGTTCTCTGTGAGTTCGTCGGCCATGACCGCTTTAAGTCGTCACTGGTTAGTTTCATACCCAAATAATATTATCCGAAACTCAATCGGGCCTTGGACGTTTTTTACCGTTCGTTCATTCGTCACGTGGATTTTTTCTACAAAACGGGATCCCCGTGGCTGGTCTTCGATTTACAATTGCCGGAGAGTGGTACCCCATGGTACCGCTCAATTTCAAATCCATGCATCCATTTCTAAAAGTCGTACGGCACTTTTTCGGCATTTTGGACAGATGTTGCACCTTGCACCATAGATGTTGCACCTTGTGGATATTGATTCTTCAGAAGGCCATAACTGTTGGCTCGTTTAGAGTTACGGGAACCATAACCAGTCAAAACGAAGATCTCTATGAGTTCTACGGCTATGACTGCTTTAAGCCGTCACTGGTTTGTTTCATACCCAAAAAATCTTATCCGAACCTCAATCGGGCCATGGACGTTTTTACCGTTCGTTCATTCGTCTCGTGGATTTTTTCTGTAAAACGGGATCCCCGTGGTTGGTCTATGATTTACCATCGCCGGAGAGTGGTTCCCCATGGTACCGCTCTGTTTCAAATCCATGCATCCATGTCTAAAAGTAGTACGGCACTTTTCGTCATTTTGGCCGGATATTGCACCTTGCACCATAGATGTTGCACCCTGTGGATATTGATTCTTCGGAAGGACATAACTGTTTTCTCGTTTAGAGTTACGGGAGCCATAACCAGTCAAAACAAATATCTCTGTGAGTTCTACGGCTATGACTGCTTTAAGCCGTCACTGGTGAGTTTCATACCCAAAAAATCTTATCTGAACCTCAATCGGGCCTTGGACGTTTTTTACCGTTCGTTCATTCGTCACGTAGATATTTTCTGCAAAATGGGATCCCCGTGGCTGGTCTATGATTTACCATCGCCGGAGAGTGGTGCCCCATGGTACCACTCCGTTTCAAATCCATGCATCCATTTCGAAAAGTCGTACGGCACTTTTTCGGCATTTTGGACGGATCTTGCACATTGCACCGTAGACGTTGCACCCTGTGGATATTGATTCTTCGCAATGCCATTACTGTTGGCTCGTTTAGAGTTACGGGAGCCATAACACGTCAAAACGGATATCTCTGTGTGTTCTACGGCTAAGACAGCTTTAAGCCGTCACTGGTTAGTTTCATACCCAAAAAATCTTATCTGAACCATAATCGGGCCATGGATGTTTTTTACCGTTCGTTCATTCGTCACGTGGATTTTTTCTGCAAAATGGGATCCCCGTGGCTGGTCTATGATTTACCATCGTCGGAGAGTGGTGCCCCATGGTACCGCTCCGTTTCAAATCTATGCATCTATTTATAAAAGTCGTATGGCACTTTTTCGGCATTTTGGCCGGATGTTGCACCTTGCACCGTAGATGTTGCACCCTGTGTATATTGATTCTTTGGAAGGCCATAACTGTTTGCTCGTTTAGAGTTACGGGAGCCTTAACCAGTCAAAACAAAGATCTCTGTGAGTTCTACGGCTATGACTGCTTTAAGCCGCCATTGGTTAGTTTCATACCCAAAAAACCTTATCCGAACCTCAATCGGGCCTTGGACGTTTTTTACCGTTCGTTCATTCGTCACGTGGATTTTTTCTGCAAAACTGGATCCCCGTAGCTGGTCTATAATTTACCATCGCCGGAGAGTGGTTCCCCATGGTACCACTACGTTTCAAATCCTTGCATCCATTTCTAAAAGTCGTACGACACTTTTTCGGCAATTTGGACGGATGTTGCACCTTGCACCGTAGATGTTGCACCCTGTGGATATTGATTCTTCGGAAGGCCATAACTATTGGCTCGTTTAGAGTTACGGGATCCATAACCAGTCAAAACAAAGATCTCTGTGAGTTCTATGGCTTTGACCGCTTTAGGCCGTCACTAGTTAGTTTAATACCCAAAAAATCTTATCCGAAACTCAATCGGGCCTTGGACGTTTTTTACCGTTCGTTCATTCGCCACGTGGATTTTTTCTGCAAAACGGGATCCCCGTGGCTGTTCTATGATTTACCATCGCCGCAGAGTGGTGCCCCATCGGACCGCTCCGTTTCAAATCCATGCATCCATTTCTAAAAGTCGTACGGCACTTTTTCGGCATTTTGGACAGATGTTGCACCTTGTGGATATTGATTCTTCGGAAGGCCATAACTGTTGGCTCGTTTAGAGTTACGGGATCCATAACCAATAAAAACGAAGATCTCTGTGAGTTCTACGGCTATGACGGCTTTAAGCCGTCACTGGTTAGTTACATACCCAAAAAATCTTATCCGAAACTCAATCGGGCCTTGGACGTTTTTTACCGTTCGTTCATTAGTCACGTGGATTTTTTCTGTAATACGGGATCCCCCGGGGCTGGTCTATGATTTACCATCGTCGGAGAGTGGTGCCCCATGGTACCGCTCCGTTAAAAATCCATGCATCAATTTCTAAAAGTCGTACGGCACTTTTTCGGCATTTTGGACGGATATTGCACCTTGCACCGTAAATGTTGCACCCTGTGGATATTAATTCTTCGGAAGGCCATAACTGTTGGCTCGTTTAGAGTTACGAGAGCCATAACCAGTCAAAACGAAGATCTCTTTGAGTTCTACGGCTATGACCGCTTTAAGCCGTCACTGATTAGTTTCATACCCAAAAAATCTTATCCGAACCTCATTCGGGCCTTGGAAGTTTTTTACAATTCGTTCATTCGTCACTTGGATTTTTTCTGCAAAACGGGATCCCCGTGGCTGGTCTATGATTTACCATCACCGGAGAGTGGTTCCCCATGGTACCGCTCCGTTTCAAATCTATGCATCCATTTCTAAAAGTCGTACGACACTTTTTCGGCATTTTGGACGGATGTTGCACCTTGCACCGTAGATGTTGGACCCTGTGGATATTGATTCTTCGGAAGGCCATAACTGTTGGCTCGTTTAGAGTTACGGGAGCGATAACTAGTCAAAACGAAGATCTCTGTGAGTTCTACGGCTATGACCGTTTTAAGCCGTCACTGGTTAGTTTCATACCCAAAAAATATTATCCGAAACTGAACCGGGCCTTGGACGTTTTTTACCGTTCGTTCATTCATCACGTGGATTTTTTCTGTAATACGGGATCCCCCGGGGCTGGTCTATGATTTACCATCGCCGGAGAGTGGTGTCCCATGGTACCGCTCCGTTAAAAATCCATGCATCAATTTCTAAAAGTCGTACGGCACTTTTTCGGCATTTTGGACGGATATTGCACCTTGCACCGTAAATGTTGCACCCTGTGGATATTAATTCTTCGGAAGGCCATAACTGTTGGCTCGTTTAGAGTTACGAGAGCCATAACCAGTCAAAACGAAGATCTCTTTGAGTTCTACGGCTATGACCGCTTTAAGCCGTCACTGATTAGTTTCATACCCAAAAAATCTTATCCGAACCTCATTCGGGCCTTGGAAGTTTTTTACAATTCGTTCATTCGTCACTTGGATTTTTTCTGCAAAACGGGATCCCCGTGGCTGGTCTATGATTTACCATCACCGGAGAGTGGTTCCCCATGGTACCGCTCCGTTTCAAATCTATGCATCCATTTCTAAAAGTCGTACGACACTTTTTCGGCATTTTGGACGGATGTTGCACCTTGCACCGTAGATGTTGGACCCTGTGGATATTGATTCTTCGGAAGGCCATAACTGTTGGCTCGTTTAGAGTTACGGGAGCGATAACTAGTCAAAACGAAGATCTCTGTGAGTTCTACGGCTATGACCGTTTTAAGCCGTCACTGGTTAGTTTCATACCCAAAAAATATTATCCGAAACTAAACCGGGCCTTGGACGTTTTTTACCGTTCGTTCATTCGTCACGTGGATTTTTTCTGCAAAACGGGATCCCCATGGCTGGTCTATGATTTACCATCACCGGAGAGTGGTGCCCCATGGTACTGCTCCGTTTCAAATCTATGCATCCATTTTTAAAAGTCGTACGGCACTTTTTCGGCATTTTGGACGGATGTTGCACCTTGCACAGTAGATGTTGGACCCTGTGGATATTGATTTTTCGGAAGGCCATAACTGTTGGCTCGTTTAGAGTTACGGGAGCGATAACTTGTCAAAACAAAGATCTCTGTGAGTTCTACGGCTATGACCGTTTTAAGCCGTCCCTTGTTAGTTTCATACCCAAAAAATATTATCCGAAACTCAATCGGGCCTTGGACGTTTTTTACCGTTCGTTCATTCGTCACATGGATTTTTTCTGCAAAACGGGATCCCCGTGGCTGGTCTATGATTTACCATCACCGGAGAGTGGTTCCCCATGGTACCGCTCTGTTTCAAATCTATGCATCTATTTCTAAAAGTCGTACGACACTTTTTCGGCATTTTGGACGGATGTTGCACCTTGCACCGTAGATGTTGGACCTTGTGGATATTGATTCTTCGGAAGGCCATAATTGTTGGCTCGTTTAGAGTTACGGGAGCGGTAACTAGTCAAAACGAAGATCTTTTTGAGTTCTACGGCTATGACCGTTTTAAACCGTCACTGGTTAGTTTCATACCCAAAAAATATTATCCGAAACTCAACCGGGCCTTGGACGTTTTTTACCGTTCGTTCGTTCGTCACGTGGATTTTTTCTGCAAAATGGGATCCCCGTGGCTGGTCTTCGATTTACCATCGCCGAAGAGTGGTGCCCCATGGTACCGCTCCGTTTCAAATCCATGCATCCATTTCTAAAAGTCATACGGCACTTTTTCGGCATTTCGGACGGATGTTGCACCTTGCACCATAGATGTTGCACCATGTGGATATTGATTCTTCGGAAGGCCATAACTGTTGGCTCGTTTAGAGTTACGGGAGCCATAACCAGTCAAAACGAAGATCTCTGCGAGTTCTACAGCTATGACCGCTTTAAGTTGTCACTAGTTAGTTTCATACCCAAAAAATCTTATCCGAACCTCAATCGGGCCTTGGATGTTTCTTACCGTTCGTTCATTAGTCACGTGGATTTTTTCAGCAAAACGGTATCCCCGTGGCTGGTCTATGATTTACCATCGCCGGAGAGTGGTGCTCCATGGTAGCGATCCGTTTCAAATCCATGTATCCATTTCTAAAAGTCATATGGCACTTTTTCGGCATTTTGGATAGATGTTGCACCTTGCACCGTAGATGTTGCACCCTGTGGATATTGATTCTTCGTAAGGCCATAACTGTTGGCTCGTTTATAGTTACGGGAGCCATAACCAGTCAAAACGAAGATCTCTGTGAGTTCTACATCTATGACCGCTTTAAGCCGTCACTGGTAAGTTTCATACCCAAAAAATCTTATCTGAACCTCAATCGGGCATTGGACGTTTTTTACCGTTCGTTCATTCGTCATGTGAATTTTTTCTACAAAACGGGATCCCCGTGGCTGGTCTACGATTTACCATCGCCGGAGAATGGTGCCCCATGGTACCGCTCCATTTCAAATCCATGCATCCATTTCTAAAAGTCATACGGCACTTTTTCGGCATTTTGGACGGATGTTGCACCTTGCACCGTAGATGTTGTACCCTATGGATATCGATTCTTCGGAAGGCCATAACTGTTGGCTCGTTTAGAGTTACAGGAGTCCTAACCAGTCAAAACGAAGATCTCTATGAGTTCTAAGACTATGAAAGCTTTAAGCCGTCACTGGTTTGTTTCATACCCAAAAAATCTTATCCGAACATCAATCGGGCCTTGGACGTTTTTTACCGTTCGTTCATTCGTCACGTGGATTTTTTCTACAAAACGGGATCCCCATGGATGGTCTATAATTTACCATCACCAGAGTGTGGTGCCCCATGGTACCACTCTGTTTCAAATCCATGCATCCATTTCTAAAAGTCGTACGGCACTTTTTCGGCATTTTGGACGGATGTTGCACCTTGCACCGTAGATGTTGCACCCTGTGGATATTGATTCTTCGGAAGGCCATAATTGTTGGCTCGTTTAGAGTTACGGGAGCCATAACTAGTCAAAACGAAGATCTCTGTGAGTTCGACGGCCATGACCGCTTTAAGTCGTTACTAGTTATTTTCATACCCAAATAATATTATCCGAAACTCAATCGGGCCTTGGACGTTTTTTATCGTTCGTTCATTCGTCACGTGGATTTTTTCTACAAAACGGGATCCCCGTGGCTGGTCTTCGATTTACCATCGCCGGAGAGTGGTGCCCCATGGTACCGCTCAATTTCAAATCCATGCATCCATTTCTAAAAGTCGTACGGCACTTTTTCGGCATTTTGGATAGATGTTGCACCTTGCACCATAGATGTTGCACCTTGTGGATATTGATTCTTCAGAAGGCCATAACTGTTGGCTCGTTTAGAGTTACGGGAACCATAACCAGTCAAAACGAAGATCTCTATGAGTTCTACGGCTATGACTGCTTTAAGCCGTCACTGGTTTGTTTCATACCCAAAAAATCTTATCCGAATCTCAATCGGGGCATGGACGTTTTTACCGTTCGTTCATTCGTCACGTGGATTTTTTCTGCAAAATGGGATCCCCGTGGCTGGTCTTCGATTTACCATCGCCGAAGAGTGGTGCCCCATGGTACCGCTCCATTTCAAATCCATGCATCCATTTCTAAAAGTCATACGGCACTTTTTCGGCATTTGGGACGGATGTTGCACCTTGCACCATAGATGTTGCACCCTGTGGATATTGATTCTTCGGAAGGCCATAACTGTTGGCTCGTTTAGAGTTACGGGAGCCATAACCAGTCAAAACGAAGATCTCTGCGAGTTCTACGGCTATGACCGCTTTAAGTCGTCACTGGTTAGTTTCATACCCAAAAAATCTTATCCGAACCTCAATCGGGCCTTGGATGTTTTTTACCGTTCGTTCATTAGTCACGTGGATTTTTTCTGCAAAACAGTATCCCCATGGCTGGTCTATGATTTACCATCGCCGGAGAGTGGTGCTCCATGGTACCGCTCCGTTTCAAATCCATGTATCAATTTCTAAAAGTCATATGGCACTTTTTCGGCATTTTGGACAGATGTTGCACCTTGCACCGTAGATGTTGCACCCTGTGGATATTGATTCTTCGGAAGGCCATAACTGTTGGCTCGTTTAGAGTTACGGGAGCCATAACCAGTCAAAACGAAGATCTCTGTGAGTTCTACATCTATGACCGCTTTAAGCCGTCATTGGTAAGTTTCATACCCAAAAAATCTTATCCGAACCTCAATCGGGCCTTGGACGTTTTTTACCGTTCGTTCATTCGTCATGTGAATTTTTTCTGCAAAACGGGATCCCCGTGGCTGGTCTACGATTTACCATCGCCGGAGAGTGGTGCCCCATGGTACCGCTCCGTTTCAAATCCATGCATCCATTTCTAAAAGTCATACGACACTTTTTCTGCATTTTGGACGGATGTTGCACCTTGCACCGTAGATGTTGCACCCTATGGATATCGATTCTTCGGAAGGCCATAACTGTTGGCTCGTTTAGAGTTTCAAGAGTCTTAACCAGTAAAAACGAAGATATCTATGAGTTCTAAGACTATGAAAGCTTTAAGCCATCACTGGTTTGTTTCATACCCAAAAAATCTTATCCGAACATCAATCGGGCCTTGGACGTTTTTTACCGTTCGTTCATTCGTCACGTGGATTTTTTCTGCAAAACGGGATCCCCGTGGATGGTCTATAATTTACCATCAACAGAGTGTGGTGCCCCATGGTACCACTCCGTTTCAAATCCATGCATCCATTTCTAAAAGTCGTACGGCACTTTTTCGGCATTTTGGACGGATGTTGCACCTTGCACCGTAGATGTTGCACCCTGTGGATATTGATTCTTCGGAAGGCCATAACTGTTGGCTCATTTAGAGTTACGGGAGCGATAACTAGTCAAAACGAAGATCTCTGTGAGTTCTACGGCTATGACCGTTTTAAGCCGTCACTGGTTAGTTTCATACCCAAAAAATATTTTCCGAAACTCAACCGGGCCTTGGACGTTTTTTACCGTTCGTTCATTCGTCACGTGGATTTTTTCTGCAAAACGGGATCCCCATGGCTGGTCTATGATTTACCATCACCGTAGAGTGGTTCCCCATGGTACCGCTCCGTTTCAAATCTATGCATCCATTTTTAAAAGTCGTACGACACTTTTTCGGCATTTTGGACGGATGTTGCACCTTGCACCTTGCACCGTAGATGTTGGACCCTGTGGATATTGATTTTTCGGAAGGCCATAACTGTTGGCTCGTTTAGAGTTACGGGAGCGATAACTAGTCAAAACAAAGATCTCTGTGAGTTCCACGGCTATGACCGTTTTAAGCCGTCACTGGTTAGTTTCATACCCAAAAAATATTATCCGAAACTCAATCAGGCCTTGGACGTTTTTTACCGTTCGTTCATTCGTCACATGGATTTTTTCTGCAAAACGGGATCCCCGTTGCTGGTCTATGATTTACCATCACCGGAGAGTGGTTCCCCATGGTACCGCTCCGTTTCAAATCTATGCATCCATTTCTAAAAGTCGTACGGCACTTTTTCGGCATTTTGGACGGATGTTGCACCTTGCACCGTAGATGTTGGACCTTGTGGATATTGATTCTTCGGAAGGCCATAATTGTTGGCTCGTTTAGAGTTACGGGAGCGATAACTAGTCAAAACGAAGATCTCTTTGAGTTCTACGGCTATGACCGTTTTAAGCCGTCACTGGTTAGTTTCATACCCAAAAAATATTATCCGAAACTCAACCGGGCCTTGGACGTTTTTTACCGTTCGTTCATTCGTCACGTGGATTTTTTCTGCAAAACGGGATCCCCATGGCTGGTCTTCGATTTACCATCGCCGAAGAGTGGTGCCCCATGGTACCGCTCCGTTTCAAATCCATGCATCCATTTCTAAAAGTCATACGGCACTTTTTCGGCATTTCGGACGGATGTTGCACCTTGCACCATAGATGTTGCACCCTGTGGATATTGATTCTTCGGAAGGCCATAACTGTTGGCTCGTTTAGAGTTACGGAAACCAAAACCAGTCAAAACGAAGATCTCTATGAGTTCTACGGCTATGACTGCTTTAAGCCGTCACTGGTTTGTTTCATACCCAAAAAATCTTATCCGAACCTCAATCGGGCCATGGACGTTTTTACCGTTCGTTCATTCGTCTCGTGGATTTTTTCTGTAAAACGGGATCCCCGTGGTTGGTCTATGATTTACCATCGCCGGAGAGTGGTACCCCATGGTACCGCTCTGTTTCATATCCATGCATCCATGTCTAAAATTATTACGGCACTTTTTCGTCATTTTGGCCGGATATTGCACCTTGCACCATAGATGTTGCACCCTGTGGATATTGATTCTTCGGAAGGACATAACTGTTTTCTCGTTTAGAGTTACGGGAGCCATAACCAGTCAAAACAAAGATCTCTGTGAGTTCTACGGCTATGACAACTTTAAGCCGTCACTGGTGAGTTTCATACCCAAAAAATCTTATCTGAACCTCAATCGGGCCTTGGACGTTTTTTACCGTTCGTTCATTCGTCACGTGGATTTTTTCTGCAAAATAGGATCCCCGTGGCTGGTCTATGATTTACCATCACCGGAGAATGGTGCCCCATGGTACCGCTCCGTTTCAAATCCATGCATCCATTTCTAAAAGTCGTACGGCACTTTTTCGGCAATTTGGACGGATGTTGCACCTTGCACCGTAGACGTTGCACCCCGTCGATATTGATTCTTCGCAATGCCATTACTATTGGCTCGTTTAGAGTTACGGGAGCCATAAATAGTCAAAATGAAGATCTTTGTGAGTTCGATGACTATGATCGCTTTAAGCCGTCACTGGTTAGTTTCATACCCAAAAAATATTATCTGAAACTCAATTGGGCCTTCGATGTTTTTTACCGTTCGTTCATTCGTCACGTGGATTTTTTCTGCAAAACGGGATCCCCGTGGCTGGTCTTCGATTTACCATCGCCGGAGAGTGGAGCCCCATGGTACCGTTCAATTTCAAATCCATGCATCCATTTCTAAAAGTCGTACGGCACTTTTTCGGCATTTTGGACAGATGTTGCACCTTTCACCATAGATGTTGCACCCTGTGGATATTGATTCTTCGGAAGGCCATAACTGTTGGCTCGTTTAGAGTTACGGGAGCCATAACCAATCAAAACAAAGATCTCTGTGAGTTCTACGGCTATGACCGCTTTAAGCCGTCACTGGTTAGTTACATACCTAAAAAATCTTATCCGAAACTCAATCGGGCCTTGGACGTTTTTTACCGTTCGTTCATTAATCACGTGGATTTTTTCTGTAATACGGGATCCCCCGGGGCTGGTCTATGATTTACCATCGCCGGAGAGTGGTGCCCCATGGTACCGCTCCGTTAAAAATCCATGCTTCAATTTCTAAAAGTCGTACGGCACTTTTTCGGCATTTTGGACGGATATTGCACCTTGCACCGTAAATGTTGCACCCTGTGGATATTAATTCTTCGGAAGGCCATAACTATTGGCTCGTTTAGAGTTACGAGAGCCATAACCAGTCAAAACGAATATCTCTTTGAGTTCTACGGCTATGACCGCTTTAAGCCGTCACTGATTAGTTTCATACCCAAAAAATCTTATCCGAACCTCATTCGGGCCTTGGAAGTTTTTTACAATTTGTTCATTCGTCACTTGGATTTTTTCTGCAAAACGGGATCCCCGTTGCTGGTCTATGATTTACCATCACCGGAGAGTGGTTCCCCATGGTACCGCTCCGTTTCAAATCTATGCATCCATTTCTAAAAGTCGTACGACACTTTTTCGGCATTTTGGACGGATGTTGCACCTTGCACCTTAGATGTTGGACCCTGTGGATATTGATTCTTCGGAAGGCCATAACTGTTGGCTCGTTTAGAGTTACGGGAGCGATAACTAGTCAAAACGAAGATCTCTGTGAGTTCTACGGCTATGACTGTTTTAAGCCGTCACTGGTTAGTTTCATACCCAAAAAATATTATCCGAAACTCAACCGGGCCTTGGACGTTTTTTACCGTTCGTTCATTCGTCACGTGGATTTTTTCTGCAAAACGGGATCCCCATGGCTGGTCTATGATTTACCATCACCAGAGAGTGGTTCCCCATGGTACCGCTCCGTTTCAAATCTATGCATCCATTTTTAAAAGTCGTACGGCACTTTTTCGGCATTTTGGACGGATGTTGCACCTTGCACCGTAGATGTTGGACCCTGTGGATATTGATTTTTCGAAAGGCCATAACTGTTGGCTCGTTTAGAGTTACGGGAGCAATAACTAGTCAAAACAAATATCTCTGTGAGTTCTACGGCTATGACCGTTTTAAGCCGTCACTGGTTAGTTTCATACCCAAAAAATATTATCCGAAACTCAATCGGGCCTTGGACGTTTTTTACCGTTCGTTCATTCGTCACATGGATTTTTTCTGCAAAACGGGATCCCCGTGGCTGGTCTATGATTTACCATTACCAGAGAGTGGTTCCCCATGGTACCGCTCCGTTTCAAATCTATGCATCCATTTCTAAAAGTCGTACGGCACTTTTTCGGCATTTTGGACGGATGTTGCACCTTGCACCGTAGATGTTGGACCTTATGGATATTGATTCTTCGGAAGGCCATAATTGTTGGCTCGTTTAGAGTTACGGGAGCGATAACTAGTCAAAACGAAGATCTCTTTGAGTTCTACGGCTATGACCGTTTTAAGCTGTCACTGGTTAGTTTCACACCCAAAATATATTATCCGAAACTCAATCGGGCGTTGGACATTTTTTACCGTTCGTTCATTCGTCACATGGATTTTTTCAGCAAAACGGGATCCCCGTGGCTGGTCTATGATTTAACATTACCGGAGAGTGGTTCCCCATGGTACCGCTCCGTTTCAAATCTATGCATCCATTTCTAAAAGTCATACGGCACTTTTTCGGCATTTTGGACGGATGTTGCACCTTGCACCGTAGATGTTGGACCCTGTGGATATTGATTCTTCGGAAGGCCATAATTGTTGGCTCGTTTAGAGTTACGGGAGCGATAACAAGTCAAAACGAAGATCTTTGTGAGTTCTACGACTATGACCGCTTTAAGCCGTCACTGGTTAGTTTCATACCCAAAAAATCTTATCCGAACCTCAATCGGGCCTTGGACGTTTTTTACCGTTCGTTCATTAGTCACGTGGATTTTTTCTGCAAATCGGGATCCCCGTGGCTGGTCTATGATTTATCATCACCGGAGAGTGGTGCCCTATGGTACTGCTCCATTTGAAATCCATGCATCAATTTCTAAAAGTCATACGGCACTTTTTCGGCATTTTGGAGAGATGTTGCACCTTGCACCGTAGATGTTGCACCCTGTGGATATTGATTCTTCGGAAGGCCATAACAATTGGCTCGTTTAGAGTTACGGGAGCCATAACCAGTCAAAACGAAGATCTCTGTGAGTTCTACGGCTATGACCGCTTTAAGCCGTCACTGGTTTGTTTCATACCCAAAAAATCTTATCCGAACATCAATCGGGCCTTGGACGTTTTTTACCGTTCATTCATTCGTCACGTGGATTTTTTCTGCAAAACGGGATCCCCATGGATGGTCTATAATTTACCATCGCCGGAGAGTGGTGCCCCATGGTACCACTTCGTTTCAAATCCATGCATCCATTTCTAAAAGTCGTACGATACTTTTTCGGCATTTTGGACGGATGTTGCACCTTGCACCGTAGACGTTGCACCCTGTGGATATTGATTCTTCGGAAGGCCATAACTGTTGGCTCGTTTAGATTTACGGGAGCCATAATTAGTCAAAACAAAGATCTCTGTGAGTTCGATGGCTATGACCGCTTTAAGCCATCACTGGTTAGTTTCATACCCAAAAAATCTTATCCGAACCTCATTCGGGCCTTGGACGTTTTTTACCGTTCTTTCATTCGTCACTTGGATTTTTTCTGCAAAACGGGATCCCCGTTGCTGGTCTATGATTTACCATCACCGGAGAGTGGTTCCCCATGGTACCGCTCCATTTCAAATCTATGCATCCATTTTTAAAAGTCGTACGGCACTTTTTCGGCATTTTGGACGAATGTTGCACCTTGCACCGTAGATGTTGGACCCTGTGGATATTGATTTTTCGTAAGGCCATAACTGTTGGCTCGTTTAGAGTTACGGGAGCGATAACTAGTCAAAACAAAGATCTCTGTGATTTCTACGGCTATGACCGTTTTAAGCCGTCACTGGTTAGTTTCATACCCAAAAAATATTATCCGAAACTCAATCGGGCCTTGGACGTTTTTTACCGTTCGTTCATTCGTCACATGGATTTTTTCTGCAAAACGGGATCCCCGTGGTTGGTCTATGATTTACCAGCACCGGCGAGTGGTTCCCCATGGTACCGCTCCGTTTCAAATCTATGCATCCATTTCTAAAAGTCGTACGTCACTTTTTCGACATTTTGGACGGATGTTGCACCTTTCACCGTAGATGTTGTACCCTATGGATATTGATTCTTCGGAAGGCCATAATTGTTGGCTCGTTTAGAGTTACGGGAGCGATAACTAGTCAAAACGAAGATCTCTTTGAGTTCTACGGCTATGACCGTTTTAAGCCGTCACTGGTTAGTTTCATACCCAAAAAATATTATCCGAAACTCAACCGGGCCTTGGACGTTTTTTACCATTCGTTCATTCGTCACGTGGATTTTTTCTGCAAAACGGGATCCCCGTGGCTGGTCTTCGATTTACCATCGCCGGAGAGTGGTGCCCCATGGTACCGCTCCATTTCAAATCCATGCATCCATTTCTAAAAGTCATACGGCACTTTTTCGGCATTTCGGACGGATGTTGCACATTGCACCATAGATGTTGCACCCTGTGGATATTGATTCTTCGGAAGGCCATAACTGTTGGCTCGTTTAAAGTTACGGGAGCCATAACCAGTCAAAACGAAGATCTCTGCGAGTTCTATGGCTATGACCGCTTTAAGCCGTCACTGGTTAGTTTCATACCCAAAAAATCTTATCCGAACCTCAATCGGGCCTTGGATGTTTTTTACCGTTCGTTCATTAGTCACGTGGATTTTTTCTGCAAAACGGTATCCCCGTGGCTGGTCTATGATTTACCATCGCCGGAGAGTGGTGCTCCATGGTACCGCTCCGTTTCAAATCCATGTATCCATTTCTAAAAGTCATATGGCACTTTTTCGGCATTTTGGACAGATGTTGCACCTTGCACCGTAGATGTTGCACCCTGTGGATATTGATTCTTCGTAAGGCCATAACTGTTGGCTCGTTTAGAGTTACGGGAGCCATAACCAGTCAAAACGAAGATCTCTGTGAGTTCTATATCTATGACCGCTTTAAGCCGTCACTGGTAAGTTTCATACCCAAAAAATCTTATCCGAACCTCAATCGGACCTTGGACGTTTTTTACCGTTCGTTCATTCGTCATGTGAATTTTTTCTGCAAAACGGGATCCCCGTGGCTGGTCTACGATTTACCATCGCCGGAGAGTGGTGCCCCATGGTACCGCTCCGTTTCAAATCCATGCATCCATTTCTAAAAGTCATACGGCACTTTTTCGGCATTTTGGACGGATGTTGCACCTTGCACCGTAGATGTTGCACCCTATGGATATCGATTCTTCGGAAGGCCATAACTGTTGGCTCATTTAGAGTTACGGGAGCCATAACCAGTCAAAACAAAGATCTCTATGGGTTCTACGGCTATGACCGCTTTAGGCCGTCACTGGTTTGTTTCATACCCAAAAAATCTTATCCGAACATCAATCGGGCCTTGGACGTTTTTTACCGTTCGTTCATTCGTCACGTGGATTTTTTCTGCAAAACGGGATCCCCGTGGATGGTCTATAATTTACCATCACCAGAGTGTGGTGCCCCATGGTACCACTCCGTTTCAAATCCATGCATCCATTTCTAAAAGTCGTACGGCACTTTTTCGGCATTTTGGACGGATGTTGCACCTTGCACCGTAGATGTTGCACCCTGTGGATATTGATTCTTCGGAAGGCCATAATTGTTGGCTCGTTTAGAGTTACGGGAGCCATAACTAGTCAAAACGAAGATCTCTGTGAGTTCGACGGCCATGACCGCTTAAAGTCGTCACTGGTTAGTTTCATACCCAAATAATATTATCCGAAACTCAATCGGGCCTTGGACGTTTTTTACCGTTCGTTCATTCGTCACGTGGATTTTTTCTACAAAACGGGATACCCATGCCTGGTCTTCGATTTACCATCGCCGGAGCGTGGTGCCCCATGGTACCGCTCAATTTAAAATACATGCATCCATTTCTAAAAGTCGTAAGGCACTTTTTCGGCATTTTGGACAGATGTTGCACCTTGCACCATAGATGTTGCACCCTGTGGATATTGATTCTTCAGAAGGCCATAACTGTTGGCTCGTTTAGAGTTACGGGAACCATAACCAGTCAAAACGAAGATCTCTATGAGTTCTACGGCTATGACTACTTTAAGCCGTCACTGGTTTGTTTCATACCCAAAAAATCTTATCCGAACCTCAATCGGGCCATGGACGTTTTTACCGTTCGTTCATTTGTCTCGTGGATATTTTCTGTAAAACGGGATCCCCATGGTTGGTCTATGATTTACCATCGCCGGAGAGTGGTGCCCCATGGTACCGCTCTTATTCATATCCATGCATCCATGTCTAAAAGTAGTAGGGCACTTTTTCGTCATTTTGGCCGGATATTGCACCTTGCACCATAGATGTTGCACCCTGTGGATATTGATTCTTCGGAAGGACATAACTGTTTTCTCGTTTAGAGTTACGGGAGCCATAACCAGTCAAAACAAAGATCTCTGTGAGTTCTACGGCTATGACTGCTTTAAGCCGTCACTGGTGAGTTTCATACCCAAAAAATCTTATCTGAACCTCAATCGGGCCTTGGACGTTTTTTACCGTTCGTTCATTCGTCACGTGGATTTTTTCTGCAAAATGGGATCCCCGTGGCTGGTCTATGATTTACCATCTCCGGAGAGTGGTGCCCCATGGTACCGCTCCGTTTCAAATTCATGCATCCATTTCTAAAAGTCGTACGGCACTTTTTCGGCATTTTGGACGGATCTTGCACATTGCACCGTAGACGTTGCACCCTGTGGATATTGATTCTTCGCAATGCCATTACTGTTGGCTCGTTTAGAGTTACGGGAGCCATAACACGTCAAAACGAAGATCTCTGTGAGTTCTACGGCTAAGACAGCTTTAAGCCGTCACTGGTTAGTTTCATACCCAAAAAATCTTATCCGAACCTTAATCGGGCCATAGATGTTTTTTACCGTTCGTTCATTCGTCACGTGGATTTTTTCTGCAAAACGGGATCCCCGTGGCTGGTCTATGATTTACCATCGCCGGAGAGTGGTGCCCCATGGTACCGCTCCGTTTCAAATCCATGCATCTATTTATAAAAGTCGTATGGCACTTTTTCGGCATTTTGGCCGGATGTTGCACCTTGCACCGTAGATGTTGCACCCTGTATATATATTGATTCTTTGGAAGGCCATAACTGTTTGCTCGTTTAGAGTTACGGGAGCCATAACCAGTCAAAACAAAGATTTCTGTGAGTTCTATGGCTATGACTGCTTTAAGCCGCCATTGGTTAGTTTCATACCCAAAAAACCTTATCCGAACCTCAATCGGGCCTTGGACGTTTTTTACCGTTCGTTCATTCGTCACGTGGATTTTTTCTGCAAAACGGGATCCCCGTGGCTGGTCTATAATTTACCATCGCCGGAGAGTGGTTCACCATGGTACCACTACGTTTCAAATCCATGCATCCATTTCTAAAAGTCATACGGCACTTTATCGGCAATTTGGACGGATGTTGCACCTTGCACCGTAGATGTTGCACCCTGTGGATATTGATTCTTCGGAAGGCCATAACTGTTGGCTCGTTTAGAGTTACGGGAGCCATAAAAAGTCAAAATGAAGATCTTTGTGAGTTCGACGACTATGACCGCTTTAAGCCGTCACTGGTTAGTTTCATACCCAAAAAATATTATCCGAAACTCAATTGGGCCTTGGATGTTTTTTACCGTTCGTTCATTCGTCACGTGGATTTTTTCTGCAAAACGGGATCCCCGTGGCTGGTCTTCGATTTACCATCGCCGGAGAGTGGTGTCCCATGGTACCATTCAATTTCAAATCCATGCATCCATTTCTAAAAGTCGTACGTCACTTTTTCGGCATTTTGGACAGATGTTGCACCTTTCACCATAGATGTTGCACCCTGTGGATATTGATTCTTCGGAAGGCCATAACTGTTGGCTCGTTTAGAGTTACGGGAGCCATAACCAATCAAAACGAAGATCTCTGTGATTTCTACGGCTATGACCGCTTTAAGCCGTCACTGGTTAGTTACATACCCAAAAAATCTTATCCGAAACACAATCGGGCCTTGGACGTTTTTTACCGTTCGTTCATTAGTCACGTGGATTCTTTCTGTAATACGGGATCCCCCGGGGCTGGTCTATGATTTACCATCGCCGGAGAGTGGTGCCCCATGGTACCGCTCCGTTAAAAATCCATGCATTAATTTCTAAAAGTCGTACGGCACTTTTTCGGCATTTTGGACGGATATTGCACCTTGCACCGTAAATGTTGCACCCTATGGATATTAATTCTTCGGAAGCCCATAACTGTTGGCTCGTTTAGAGTTACGAGAGCCATAACCAGTCAAAACGAAGATCTCTTTGAGTTCTACGGCTATGACCGCTTTATGCCGTCACTGATTAGTTTCATACCCAAAAAATCTTATCCGAACCTCATTCGGGCCTTGGAAGTTTTTTACAATTCGTTCATTCGTCACTTGGATTTTTTCTGCAAAACGGGATCCCCGTGGCTCGTCTATGATTTACCATCACCGGAGAGTGGTTCCCCATGGTACCGCTCCGTTTCAAATCTATGCATCCATTTCTAAAAGTCGTACGACACTTTTTCGGCATTTTGGACGGATGTTGCACCTTGCACCGTAGATGTTGGACCCTATGGATATTGATTCTTCGGAAGGCCATAACTGTTGGCTCGTTTAGAGTTACAGGAGCGATAACTAGTCAAAACGAAGATCTCTGTGAGTTCTACGGCTATGACCGTTTTAAGCCGTCACTGGTTAGTTTCATACCCAAAAAATATTATCCGAAACTCAACCGGGCCTTGGACGTTTTTTACCGTTCGTTCATTCGTCACGTGGATTTTTTCTGCAAAACGGGATCCCCATGGCTGGTCTATGATTTACCATCACCGGAGAGTGGTTCCCCATGGTACCGCTCCGTTTCAAATCTATGCATCCATTTTTAAAAGTCGTACGGCACTTTTTCGGCATTTTGGACGGATGTTGCACCTTGCACCGTAGATGTTGGACCCTGTGGATATTGATTTTTCGAAAGGCCATAACTGTTGGCTCGTTTAGAGTTACGGGAGCGATAACTAGTCAAAACGAATATCTCTTTGAGTTCTACGGCTATGACCGTTTTAAGCCGTCACTGGTTAGTTTCATACCCAAAAAATATTATCCGAAACTCAATCGGGCCTTGGACGTTTTTTACCGTTCGTTCATTCGTCACATGGATTTTTTCTGAAAAACGGGTTCCCCGTGGCTGGTCTATGATTTACCATCACCGGAGAGTGGTTCCCCATGGTACCGCTCCGTTTCAAATCTATGCATCCATTTCTAAAAGTCGTACGACACTTTTTCGGCATTTTGGACGGATGTTGCACCTTGCACCGTAGATGTTGGACCCTGTGGATATTGATTCTTCGGAAGGCCATAATTGTTGGGTCGTTTAGAGTTACGGGAGCGATAACTAGTCAAAACGAAGATCTCTTTGAGTTCTACGGCTACGACCGTTTTAAGCCGTCACTGGTTAGTTTCATACCCAAAAAATATTATCCGAAACTCAACCGGGCCTTGGACGTTTTTTACCGTTCGTTCATTCGTCACGTGGATTTTTTCTGCAAAACGGGATCCCCGTGGCTGGTCTTCGATTTACCATCGCCAGAGAGTGGTGCCCCATGGTACCGCTCAATTTCAAATCCTTGCATCCATTTCTAAAAGTCGTACGACACTTTTTCGGCATTTGGGACGGATGTTGCACCTTGCGCCATAGATGTTGCACTCTGTGGATATTGATTCTTCGGAAGTCCATAAAAGTTGGCTCGTTTAGAATTACGGGAGCCATAACCAGTCAAAACGAAGATCTCTGTGAGTTCTACGGCTATGACAGCTTTAAGCCGTCACTGTTTAGTCACGTGGATTTTTTCTGCAAATCAGGATCCCCGTGGCTGGTCTATGATTTACCATCACCGGAGAGTGGTGCCCTATGGTACTGCTCCGTTTCAAATCCATGCATCCATTTCTAAAAGTCATACGGCATTTTTCGACATTTTGGAGAGATGTTGCACCTTGCACCGTAGATGTTGCACCCTGTGGATATTGATTCTTTAGAAGGCCATAACTATTGGCTCGTTTAGAGTTACGGCAGCCATAACCAGTCAAAACGAAGATCTCTGCGAGGTCTATGGCTATGACCGCTTTAAGCCGTCACTGGTTTGTTTCATACCCAAAAAATCTTATCCGAACATCAATCGGGCCTTGGACGTTTTTTACCGTTCATTCATTCGTCACGTGGATTTTTTCTGCAAAACGGGATCCCCATGGATGGTCTATAATTTACCATCGCCGGAGAGTGGTGCCCCATGGTACCACTCCGTTTCAAATCCATGCATCCATTTCTAAAAGTCGTACGACACTTTTCCGCATTTTGGACGGATGTTGCACCTTGCACCATAGATGTTGCACCCTGTGGATATTGATTCTTCGGAAGGCCATAACTGTTGGCTCGATTAGAGTTACGGGAGCCATAATTATTCAAAACAAAGATCTCTGTGAGTTCGACGGCTATGACCGCTTTAAGCCATCACTGGTTAGTTTCATACCCAAAAAATCTTATCCGAACCTCAATCGGGCCTTGGAAGTTTTTTACCGTTCTTTCATTCGTCACTTGGATTTTTTCTGCAAAACGGGATCCCCGTGGCTGGACTATGATTTACCATCACCGGAGAGTGGTTCCCTATTGTACCGCTCCATTTCAAATCTATGCATCCATTTATAAAAGTCGTACGGCACTTTTTCGGCATTTTGGACGGATGTTGCACCTTGCACCGTAGATGTTGGACCATATGGATATTGATTCTTCGGAAGGCCATAACTGTTGGCTCGTTTAGAGTTACGGGAGCCATAACTAGTCAAAACGAAGATCTCTGTGATTTCTACGGCTATGACCGTTTTAAGCCGTCCCTAGTTAGTTTCATATCTAAAAAATATTATCCGAAACTCAATTGGGCCTTGGACGTTTTTTACCGTTCGTTCATTCGTCACGTGGATTTGTTCTACAAAACGGGATCTCCATGGCTGGTCTTCGATTTACCATCGCCAGAGAGTGTTGCCCCATGGTACTGCTCAATTTCAAATCCATGCATCCATTTCTAAAAGTCGTATGGCACTTTTTCGGCATTTTGGATGGATGTTGCACCTTGCACCATAGATGTTGCACCCTGTGGATATTTATTCTTCGAAAGGCCATAACTGTTGGCTCGTTTAGAGTTATGGGAGCCATAACCAGTCAAAACAAAGATCTTTGTGAGTTCTACGGCTATGACCGCTTTAAGCGGTAACTGGTTTGTTTCATACCCAAAAAATCTTATCCGATCCTCAATCGGGCCTTGGACGTTTTTTACCATTCGTTCATTAGTCACGTGGATTTTTTCTGCAAAACGGGATCCCCGTGGCTGGTCTATGATTTACCATCACCAAAGAGTTGTGCCCCATGTTACCGCTCGGTTTCAAATCTATGCATCCATTTCTAAAAGTCGTACGGCACTTTTTCGACATTTTGGACGGATGTTGCACCTTGCACCGTAGATGTTGCACCCTGTGGATATTGATTCTTCGGAAGGTCATAACTGTTGGCTCGTTTAGAGTTACGGGAGCCATAACCAGTCAAAACGAAGATCTCTATGCGTTCTATGGCTATGACCGCTTTAAGCCGTCACTGGTTAGTTTCATACCCAAAAAATCTTATCCGAACCTCAATCGAGCCTTGGACGTTTTTTACCGTTCGTTCATTAGTCACGTGGATTTTTTCTGCAAAACGGGATCCCCGTGGCTGGTCTATGATTTACCATCGCCGGAGAGTGGTGCCCAATGGTACTGCTCCATTTCAAATCCATGCATCCATTTCTAAAAGTCATACGGCACTTTTTCGGCATTTTGGACAGATGTTGCACCTTGCACCGTAGATGTTGCACCCTGTGGATATTGATTCTTCGAAAGGCCATAACTATTGGCTCGTTTAGAGTTACGGGAGCATAACCAGTCAAAACGAAGATCTCTATGAGTTCTACAGCTATGACCGCTTTAAGCCGTCACTGATTAGTTTCATACCCAAAAAATCTTATCCGAACCTCAATCGGGCCTTGGACGTTTTTTACCGTTCGTTCATTCGTTACGTGGATTTTTTCTGCAAAATGACCGTGGCTGGTCTACGATTTTCCATCGCCGGAGAGTGGTGCCCCATGGTACCGCTCCATTTTAAATCCATGCATCCATTTCTAAAAGCCATAAGGCACTTTTTCAGCATTTTGGACGGATGTTTCACCTTGCACCGTAGATGTTGCACCATGTGGATATTGATTCTTCGGAAGGCCATAACTGTTGGCTCGTTTAGAGTTACAGGAGCCATAACCAGTCAAATGAAGATCTCTGTGAGTTCTATGGCTATGATGGCTTTAAGACGTCACTGGTTTGTTTCATACCCAAAAAATATTATCCGAACATCAATCGGGCCTTGGACGTTTTTTACCGTTCGTTCATTCGTCATGTGGATTTTTTCTGCAAAACGGGATCCCCGTGGCTGGTCTATGATTTACCATCGCCGAAGAGTGGTGCCCCAGGGTACCGCTTCGTTTCAAATCCATGCATCCATTTCTAAAAGTCGTATGGCACTTTTTCGGCATTTTGGACGGATGTTGCACCTTGCACCGTAGATGTTGCACCCTGTGGATATTGATTCTTTGGAAGGCCATAACTGTTGGCTCGTTTAGAGTTACGGGAGCCATAACCAGTCAAAACGAAGATCTTTATGAGTTCTACGGCTATGACTGCTTTAAGCCGTCACTGGTTTGTTTCATACCCAAAAAATCTTATCCGAACCTCAATCGGACCTTGGATGTTTTTTACCGTTTGTTCATTCGTCATGTGGATTTTTTCTGCAAAACGGGATGCCCGTGGCTTGTCTATGATTTACCATCGCCGGAGAGTGGTGCCCCATGGTACCACTCCGTTTTAAGTCCATGCATCCATTTCTAAAAGTCATACAGCACTTTTTCGGCATTTTGGACGGATGTTGCACCTTGCACCATAGATGTTGCACTCTGTGGATATTGATTCTTCGAAAGGCCATAATTGTTGGCTCGTTTAGAGTTACAGGAGCCATAACCAGTCAAAACGAAGATCTTTGTGGGTTCTACGGCTATGACCGCTTTAAGCCGTCACTGGTTAGTTTCATACCCAAAAAATCTTATTCGAAACTCAATCGAGCCTTGGATGTTTTTTACCGTTCGTTCATTCGTCAAATGGATTTTTCTACAAAACGGGATCCCCGTGGCTGGTCTACGATTTACCATTGCCGAAGAGTGGTGCCCCATGGTACCGCTCCGTTTCAAATCCATGCATCCATTTCTAAAAGTAGTACGGCACTTTTTCGGCATTTTGGACGGATGTTGCACCTTGCACCGTAGATGTTGCACCCTATGGATATTGATTCTTCGGAAGGCCATAACTGTTGGCTCATTTAGAGTTACGGGAGCCATAACCAGTCAAAACGAAGATCTCTGTGAGTTCTTCCGCTATGACCACTTTAAGCTGTCACTGGTTAGTTTCATACCCAAAAAATCTTATCGGAACCTCAATCGGGCCTTGGACGTTTTTTACCGTTCGTTCATTTGTCACGTGGATTTTTTCTACAAAACGGTATTCCCGTGGCTGGTCTATGATTTACCATCGCCGGAGAGTGGTGCCCCATGGTACCGCTCCGTTTCAAATCCATGCATCCTTTTCTAAAAGTCGTATGGCACTTTTTCGGCATTTTGGACGGATGTTGGATCCTGCACCGTAGATGTTGCACCCTGTGGATATTGATTCTTCGGAAGGCCATAACTGTTGGCTCGTTTAAAGTTACGGGAGCCATAACCAGTCAAAAGGAAGATCTCTGTGAGTTCTGGGGCTATGACCGCTTTAAGCCGTCCCTGGTTAGTTTCATACCCAAAAAATCTTATCCGAACCTCAATCGGGCCTTGGACGTTTTTTACCGTTCGTTCATTCGTCACGTGGATTTTCTCTGCAAAACGGGATCCCCGTGGCTGGTCTATGATTTACCATCGCAGGAGAGTGGTGCCCCATGGTACTGCTCCGTTTCAAATCCATGCATCCATTTCTAAAAGTCGTACGGCACTTTTTCGGCATTTTGGACGGATGTTGCACCTTGCACCGTAGATGTTGCACCTGTGGATATTGATTCCTCGGAAGGCCATAACTGTTGGCTCATTTAGAGTTACGGGAGCCATAACCAGTAAAACCGAAGATCTCTGTGAGTTCTACGGCTATGACCGCTTTAAGCCGTCACTAGTTAGTTTCATACCTAAAAAATCTTATCCGAACCTCAATCGGGCCTTGGACGTATTTTACCGTTCGTTCATTCGTCACGTGGATTTTTTCTGCAAAACGGGATCCCCGTGGCAGGTCTATGATTTACCATCGCTGTAGAGTGGTGCCCTATGGTACCGCTCCGTTTCAAATCCATGCATCCATTTCTAAAAGTCGTACGGCACTTTTTCGGCATTTTGGACGGATAGTGCACCTTGCACCGTAGATGTTGCACCCTGTGGATATTGATTCTTCGGAAGGCTATAACTGTTGGCTCGTTTAGAGTTACGAGAGCCCTAACCAGTCAAAATGAAGATCTCTTTGAGTTCTACGACTATGACCGCTTTAAGCCGTCACTGGTTAGTTTCATACCCAAAAAATCTTATCCGAACCTCAATCGGGCCTTGGACGTTTTTTACCGTTCGTTCATTCGTCACGTGGATTTTTTCTGCAAAACGGGATCCCCGTGGCTGGTCTATGATTTACCATCACCAAAGAGTTGTGCCCCATGTTACCGCTCGGTTTCAAATCTATGCATCCATTTCTAAAAGTCGTACGACACTTTTTTGGCATTTTGGACGGATGTTGCACCTTGCACCGTAGATGTTGCACCTTGTGGATATTGATTCTTCGGAAGGCCATAACTGTTGGCTCGTTTAGAGTTACGGGAGCCATAACTTGTCAAAACTAAGATCTCTGTGAGTTCTACGGCTACGACCGTTTTAATCCATCACTGGTTAGTTTCATACCCAAAAAATATTATTCGAAACTCAATCGGGCCTTGGATGTTTTTTACCGTTCGTTCATTCGTCACGTGAATTTTTTCTGCAAAACGGGATCCCCGTGGCTGGTCTTCGATTTACCATCGCCGGAGAGTGGTGCCCCATGGTCTTGCTCAATTTCAAATCCATGCATCCATTTCTAAAAGTCGTACGGCACTTTTTCGGCATTTTGGACGGATGTTGCACCTTGCACCATAGATGTTGCACCCTGTGGATATTGATTCTTCGGAAGGTCATAACTGTTAGCTCGTTTAGAGTTACGGAAGCCATAACCAGTCAAAACGAAGATCTCTATGCGTTCTACGGCTATGACCGCTTTAAGCCGTCACTGGTTAGTTTCATACCCAAAAAATCTTATCCGAACCTCAATCGAGCCTTGGACGTTTTTTACCGTTCGTTCATTAGTCACGTGGATTTTTTCTGCAAAACGGGATCCCCGTGGCTGGTCTATGATTTACCATCGCCAGAGAGTGGTGCCCCATGGTACTACTCCATTTCAAATCCATGCATCCATTTCTAAAAGTCATATGGCACTTTTTCGGCATTTTGGACAGATGTTGCACCTTGCACCGTAGATGTTGCACCCTGTGGATATTGATTCTTCGAAAGGCCATAACTATTGGCTCGTTTAGAGTTACGGGAGCCATAACCAGTCAAAACAAAGATCTCTATGAGTTCTACAGCTATGACCACTTTAAGCCGTCACTGATTAGTTTCATACCCAAAAAATCTTATCCGAACCTCAATCGGGCCTTGGACGTTTTTTACCGTTCGTTCATTCGTCACGTGGATTTTTTCTGCAAAATGACCGTGGCTGGTCTACGATTTTCCATCGATGGAGAGTGGTGCCCCATGGTACCGCTCCATTTTAAATCCATGAATCCAGTTCTAAAAGTCATACGGCACTTTTTCAGCATTTTGGACGGATGTTGCACCTTGCACCGTAGATGTTGCACCCTGTGGATATTGATTCTTCGGAAGGCCATAACTGTTGGCTCGTTTAGAGTTACAGGAGCCATAACCAGTCAAATGAAGATCTCTGTGAGTTCTAAGGCTATGATGGCTTTAAGACGTCACTGGTTTGTTTCATACCCAAAAAATCTTATCCGAACATCAATCGGGCTTTGGACGTTTTTTACCGTTCGTTCATTCGTCATGTGGATTTTTTCTGCAAAACGGGATCCCCGTGGCTGGTCTATGATTTACCATCGCCGGAGAGTGGTGCCCCAGGGTACCGCTTCGTTTTAAATCCATGCATCCATTTCTAAAAGTCGTACGACACTTTTTCGGCATTTTGGACGGATGTTGCACCTTGCACCGTAGATGTTGCACCCTGTGGATATTGATTCTTCGGAAGGCCATAACTGTTGGCTCGTTTAGAGTTACGGGAGCCATAACCAGTCAAAATGAAGATCTTTATGAGTTCTACGGCTATGACTGCTTTAAGCCGTCACTGGTTTGTTTCATACCCAAAAAATCTTATCCGAACCTCAATCGGACCTTGGACGTTTTTTACCGTTTGTTCATTCGTCATGTGGATTTTTTCTGCAAAACGGGATCCCTGTGGCTTGTCTATGATTTACCATCGCCGGAGAGTGGTGCCCGATGGTACCACTCCGTTTTAAATCCATGCATCCATTTCTAAAAGTCATACAGCACTTTTTCGGCATTTTGGACGGATGTTGCACCTTGCACCGTAGATGTTGCACTCTATGGATATTGATTCTTCGGAAGGCCATAATTGTTGGCTCGTTTAGAGTTACAGGAGCCATAACCAGTCAAAACGAAGATCTCTGTGAGTTCTACGGCTATGACCGCTTTAAGCCATCACTGGTTAGTTTCATACCCAAAAAATCTTATTCGAAACTCAATCGGGCCTTGGATGTTTTTTACCGTTCGTTCATTCGTCAAATGGATTTTTCTACAAAACGGGATCCCCATGGCTGGTCTATGATTTACCATCGCCGGAGAGTGGTGCCCCATGGTACCGCTCCGTTTCAAATCCATGCATCCATTTCTAAAAGTAGTACGACACTTTTTCGGCATTTTGGACGGATGTTGCACCTTGCACCGTACATGTTGCACCCTATGGATATTGATTCTTCGGAAGGCCATAACTGTTGGCTCATTTAGAGTTACGGGAGCCATAACCAGTCAAAACGAAGATCTCTGTGAGTTCTACGGCTATGACCACTTTAAGCCGTCACTGGTTAGTTTCATACCCAAAAAATCTTATCGGAACCTCAATCGGGCCTTTGACGTTTTTTACCGTTCGTTCATTTGTCACGTGGATTTTTTCTACAAAACGGTATCCCCATGGCTGGTCTATGATTTACCATCGCCGGAGAGTGGTGCCCCATGGTACCGCTCCGTTTCAAATCCATGCATCCTTTTCTAAAAGTCGTACGGCACTTTTTCGGCATTTTGGACGGATGGTTGATCCTGCACCGTAGATGTTGCACCCTGTGGATATTGATTCTTCGGAAGGCCATAACTGTTGGCTCGTTTAAAGTTACGGGAGCCATAACCAGTCAAAAGGAAGATCTCTGTGAGTTCTGGGGCTATGACCGCTTTAAGCCGTCCCTGGTTAGTTTCATACCCAAAAAATCTTATCCGAACCTCAATCGGGCCTTGGAAGTTTTTTACCGTTCGTTCATTCGTCACGTGGATTTTCTCTGCAAAACGGGATCCCCGTGGCTAGTCTATGATTTACCATCGCAGGAGAGTGGTGCCCCATGGTACTGCTCCGTTTCAAATCCATGCATCCATTTCTAAAAGTCGTACGGCACTTTTTCGGCATTTTGGACGGATGTTGCACCTTGCACCGTAGATGTTGCACCTGTGGATATTGATTCCTCAGAAGGCCATAACTGTTGGCTCATTTAGAGTTATTGGAGCCATAACCAGTAAAAACGAAGATCTCTGTGAGTTCTACGGCTATGATCGCTTTAAGCCATCACTAGCTAGTTTCATACCTAAAAAATCTTATCCGAACCTCAATCGGGCCTTGGACGTATTTTACCGTTCGTTCATTCGTCACGTGGATTTTTTCTGCAAAACGGGATCCCCGTGGCTGGTCTATGATTTACCATCGCTATAGAGTGGTGCCCTATGGTACCGCTCCATTTCAAATCCATGCATCCATTTCTAAAAGTCGTACGGCACTTTTTTGGCATTTTGCACCTTGCACCGTAGATATTGCACCCTGTGGATATTGATTCTTCGGAAGGCCATAACTGTTGGCTCGTTTACAGTTACGGGAGGCATAACAAGTCAAAACGAAGACCTCTGTGAGTTCTACGGCTATGACCGCTTTTAGCCTTCACTGGTAAGTTTCATCTCCAAAAAATCTTATCCGAACCTCAATCGGGCCTTGGACGTTTTTTACCGTTCGTTCATTCGTCACCTAGATTTTTTCTGCAAAACGGGATCTCCGTGGCTGGTCTTCGATTTACCATCGCCGGAGAGTGTTGCCCCATGGTACTGCTCAATTTCAAATCCATGCATCCATTTCTAAAAGTCGTACGGCACTTTTTCGGCATTTTGGATGGATGTTGCACCTTGCACCATAGATGTTGCACCCTGTGGATATTGATTCTTCGGAAGGCCATAACTGTTGGCTCGTTTAGAGTTATGGGAGCCATAACCAGTCAAAACAAAGATCTCTGTGAGTTCTACGGCTATGACCGCTTTAAGGGGTAACTGGTTAGTTTCATACCCAAAAAATCTTATCCGAACCTCAATCGGGCCTTGGACGTTTTTTACCGTTCGTTCATTAGTCACGTGGATTTTTTCTGTAAAACGGGATCCCCCGGGGCTGGTCTATGATTTACCATCGTCGGAGAGTGGTTCCCTATGGTACTTCTCCGTTTTAAATCCATGCACCAATTTCTAAAAGTCGTACGGCACTTTTTCGGCATTTTGGACGGATATTGCACCTTGCACCGTAGATGTTGCACCCTGTGGATATTGATTCTTCGGAAGGCCATAACTGTTGGCTCGTTTAGAGTTACGAGAGCCATAACCAGTCAAAACGAAGATCTCTTTGAGTTCTACGACTATGACCGCTTTAAGCTGTCACTGGTTAGTTTCATACCCAAAAAATCTTATCCGAACCTCAATCGGGCCTTGGACGTTTTTTACCGTTCGTTTATTCGTCACGTGGATTTTTTCTGCAAAACGGGATCCCCGTGGCTGGTCTATGATTTACCATCACCAAAGAGTTGTGCCCCATGTTACCGCTCGGTTTCAAATCTATGCATCCATTTCTAAAAGTAGTACGGCACTTTTTCGGCATTTTGGACGGATGTTGCACCTTACACCGTAGATGTTGCACCTTGTGGATATTGATTCTTCGGAAGGCCATAACTGTTGGCTCGTTTAGAGTTACGGGAGCCATAACTTGTCAAAACTAATATCTCTGTGAGTTCTACGGCTACGACCGTTTTAATCCATCACTGGTTAGTTCATACCCAAAAAATATTATCCGAAACTCAATCGGGCCTTGGAGGTTTTTTACCGTTCGTTCATTCGTCACGTGGATTTTTTCTGCAAAACGGGATCCCCATGGCTGTTCTTCTATTTACCATCGCTGGAGAGTGGTGCCCCATGGTACCGCTCAATTTCAAATCCATGCATCCATTTCTAAAAGTCGTACGGCACTTTTTCGGCATTTTGGACGGATGTTGCACCTTGCACCATATATGTTGCACCCTGTGGATATTGATTCTTCGGAAGGTCATAACTGTTAGCTCGTTTAGAGTTACGGGAGCCATAACCAGTCAAAACGAAGATCTCTGTGCGTTTTACGGCTATGACCGCTTTAAGCCGTCACTGGTTAGTTTCATACCCAAAAAATCTTATCCGAACCTCAATCGAGCCTTGGACGTTATTTACCGTTCATTCATTAGTCACGTGGATTTTTTCTGCAAAACGGGATCCCCGTGGCTGGTCTATGATTTACCATCGCCAGAGAGTGGTGCCCCATGGTACTGCTCCATTTCAAATCCATGCATCCATTTCTAAAAGTCATACGGCACTTTTTCGGCATTTTGGACAGATGTTGCACCTTGCACCGTAGATGTTGCACCCTGTGGATATTTATTCTTCGAAAGGCCATAAATGTTGGCTCGTTTAGAGTTACGGGAGCCATAACCAGTCAAAACGAAGATCTGTATGAGTTCTACGGCTATGACCGCTTTAAGCCGTCACTGATTAGTTTCATACCCAAAAAATCTTATCCGAACCTCAATCGGGCCTTGGACGTTTTTTACCGTTCGTTCATTCGTCACGCGGATTTTTTCTGCAAAACGGGATCACCGTGGCTGGTCTACGATTTTCCATCGCCGGAGAGTGGTGCCCTATGGTACCGCTCCATTTCAAATCCATGCATCCATTTTTAAAAGTCATACGGCACTTTTTCGGCATTTTGGACGGATGTTGCACCTTGCACCGTAGATGTTGCACCCTGTGGATATTGATTCTTCGGAAGGCCTTAACTGTTGGCTCGTTTAGAGTTACAGGAGCCATAACCAGTCAAATGAAGATCTCTGTGAGTTCTAAGGCTATGATGTCTTTAAGACGTCACTGGTTTGTTTCATACCCAAAAAATCTTATCCGAACATCAATCGGGCCTTGGACGTTTTTTACCGTTCGTTCATTCGTCATGTGGATTTTTTCTGCAAAACGGGATCCCCGTGGCTGGTCTATGATTTACCATCGCCGGAGAGTGGTTCCCCAGGGTACCGCTTCGTTTCAAATCCATGCACCCATTTCTAAAAGTCGTACGGCACTTTTTCGGCATTTTGGACGGATGTTGCACCTTGCACCGTAGATGTTGCACCCTGTGGATATTGATTCTTCGGAAGTCCATAACTGTTGGCTCGTTTAGAGTTACGGAAGCCATAACCAGTCAAAACGAAGATCTTTGTGAGTTCTACGGCTATGACTGCTTTAAGCCGTCACTGGTTTGTTTCATACCCAAAAAATCTTATCCGAACCTCAATCGGACCTTGGACGTTTTTTACCGTTCGTTCATTCGTCATGTCGATTTTTTTTCCAAAACGGGATCCCCGTGGCTTGTCTATGATTTACCATCGCCGGATAGTGGTGCCCCATGGTACCACTCCGTTTCAAATCCATGCATCCATTTCTAAAAGTCATAAGGCACTTTTTCGGCATTTTGGACGGATGTTGCACCTTGCACCGTAGATGTTGCACTCTGTGGATATTGATTCTTCGGAAGGCCATAATTGTTGGCTCGTTTAGAGTTACAGGAGCCATAACCAGTCAAAACGAAGATCTCTATGAGTTCTACGGCTATGACCGCTTTAAGCCGTCACTGGTTAGTTTCATACCCATAAAATCTTATTCGAAACTCAATCGGGCCTTGGATGTTTTTTACCGTTCGTTCATTCGTCACATGGATTTTTCTACAAAACGGGATACCCGTGGCTGGTCTACGATTTACCATCGCTGGAGAGTGGTGCCCCATGGTACCGCTCCGTTTCAAATCCATGCATCTATTTCTAAAAGTAGTACGGCACTTTTTCGGCATTTTGGACAGATGTTGCACCTTGCACCGTAGATGTTGCACCCTGTGGATATTGATTCTTCGAAAGGCCATAACTGTTGGCTCATTTAGAGTTACGGGAGCCATAACCAGTCAAAACGAAGATCTTTGTGAGTTCTACGGCTATGACCACTTTAAGCCGTCACTGGTTAGTTTCATACCCAAAAAATCTTATCGGAACCTCAATCGGGCCTTGGACGTTTTTTACCATTCGTTCATTTGTCACGTGGATTTTTTCTACAAAAAGGTATCCCCGTGGCTGGTCTATGATTTACCATCGCCGGAGAGTGGTGCCCCATGGTACCGCTCCGTCTCAAATACATGCATCCTTTTCTAAAACTCGTATGGCACTTTTTCGGCATTTTGGACGGATGTTGGACCCTGCACCGTAGATGTTGCACCCTGTGCATATTGATTCTTCGGAAGGCCATAACTGTTGGCTCGTTTAAAATTACGGGAGCCATAACCAGTCAAAAGGAAGATCTCTGTGAGTTCTGGGGCTATGACCGCTGTAAGCAGTCCCTGGTTAGTTTCATACCCAAAAATTCTTATCTGAACCTCAATCGGGCCTTGGACGTTTTTTACCGTTCGTTCATTCGTCACGTGGATTTTTTCTGCAAAACGGGATCCCCGTGGCTGGTCTATGATTTACCATCGCTGGAGAGTGGTGCCCCATGGTACGGCTCCGTTTCAAATCCATGCATCCATTTCTAAAAGTCGTATGGCACTTTTTCGGGATTTTGGATGGATGTTGCACCCTGCACCGTAGATGTTGCACCCTGTGGATATAGATTCTTCGGAAGGCCATAACTGTTGGCTCATTTAGAGTTACGGGAGCCATAACCAGTAAAAACAAAGATCTCTGTGATTTCTACGACTATGACCACTTTAAGCCGTCCCTGGTTAGTTTCATACCCAAAAAATCATATCTGAACCTCAATCGGGCCTTGGACGTTTTTTATTGTTCGTTCAATCGTCACGTGGATTTTCTCTTCAAATCGGGATCCCCGTGGCAGGTCTATGATTTACCATCGTTGGAGAGTGGTGCCCCATGGTACCTCTCCGTTTCAAATCCATGCATCCATTTCTAAAAGTCGTACGACACTTTTTCGGCATTTGGGACGGATGTTGCACCTTGCACCGTAGATGTTGCACCCTGTGGATATTGATTCTTCGGAAGACCAAAACTGTTGGCTCGTTTAGAGTTACGGGAGCCATAACCAGTCAAAACGAAGATCTCTGTGAGTCTATGGCTATGACGACTTTAAGCCGTCACTGGTTAGTTTCATACCCAAAAAATCTTATCCGAATCTCAATCGGGCCTTGGACGTATTTTACCGTTCGTTCATTCAACATGTGGATTTTTTCTGCAAAACGGGATCCCCGTGGCTGGTCTATAATTTACCATCGCCGGAGAGTGGTGCCCCATGGTACCGCTCCGTTTCAAATCCATTCATCCATTTCTAACAGTCGTACGACACTTTTTCTGCAGTTTGGACGGATGTTGCACCTTGCACCGTAGATGTTGCACCCAGTGGATATTAATTCTTTAGAAGGCCATAACTGTTGGCTCGTTTAGAGTTACGGGAGCCATAACTAGTCAAAACGAAGACCTTTGTGAGTTCTACGGCTATGACCTCTTTTAGCCGTCACTGGTTAGTTTCATCTCCAAAAAATCTTATTCGAACCTCAATCGGGCCTTGGACGTTTTTTACCGTTCGTTCATTCGTCACCTGGATTTTTTCTGCAAAACGGGATCCCCGTGGCTGGTCTATGATTTACCATCGCCGGAGAGTGGTGCCCCATGGTACCGCTCCGTTTCCAATCAATGCATCCTTTTCTAAAAGTCGTACGACACTTTTTCGGCATTTTGGACGGATGTTGGACCCTGCACCGTAGATATTGCACCCTGTGGATATTGATTCTTCGGAAGGCCATAACTGTTGGCTCGTTTAGAGTTACGGGAGGCATAACCAATCAAAAGGAAGACCTCTATGAGTTTTGCGGCTATGACCGCTTTAAGCCGTCCCTGGTTAGTTTCATACCCAAAAAATCATATCTGAACCTCAATCGGGCCTTGGACGTTTTTTATTGTTCGTTCAATCGTCACGTGGATTTTCTCTGCAAATCGGGATCCCCGTGGCAGGTCTATGATTTACCATCGTTGGAGAGTGGTGCCCCATGGTACCTCTCCGTTTCAAATCCATGCATCCATTTCTAAAAGTCGTACGACACTTTTTCGGCATTTGGGACGGATGTTGCACCTTGCACCGTAGATGTTGCACCCTGTGGATATTGATTCTTCGGAAGGCCAAAACTGTTGGCTCGTTTAGAGTTACGGGAGCCATAACCAGTCAAAACGAAGATCTCTGTGAGTCTATGGCTATGACGACTTTAAGCCGTCACTGGTTAGTTTCATACCCAAAAAATCTTATCCGAATCTCAATCGGGCCTTGGACGTATTTTACCGTTCGTTCATTCAACATGTGGATTTTTTCTGCAAAACGGGATCCCCGTGGCTGGTCTATAATTTACCATCGCCGGAGAGTGGTGCCCCATGGTACCGCTCCGTTTCAAATCCATTCATCCATTTCTAACAGTCGTATGACACTTTTTCGGCAGTTTGGATGGATGTTGCACCTTGCACCGTAGATGTTGCACCCAGTGGATATTAATTCTTTAGAAGGCCATAACTGTTGGCTCGTTTAGAGTTACGGGAGCCATAACTAGTCAAAACGAAGACCTTTGTGAGTTCTACGGCTATGACCTCTTTTAGCCGTCACTGGTTAGTTTCATCTCCAAAAAATCTTATTCGAACCTCAATCGGGCCTTGGACGTTTTTTACCGTTCGTTCATTCGTCACCTGGAATTTTTCTACAAAACGGGATCCCCGTGGCTGGTCTATGATTTACCATCGCCGGAGAGTGGTGCCCCATGGTACCGCTCCGTTTCCAATCAATGCATCCTTTTCTAAAAGTCGTACGGCACTTTTTCGGCATTTTGGACGGATGTTGGACCCTGCACCGTAGATATTGCACCCTGTGGATATTGATTCTTCGGAAGGCCATAACTGTTGGCTCGTTTAGAGTTACGGGAGGCATAACCAATCAAAAGGAAGACCTCTGTGAGTTTTGCGGCTATGACCGCTTTAAGCCGTCCCTGGTTAGTTTCATACCCAAAAAATCTTATCCGAACCTCAATCGGGCCTTGGACGTTTTTTACCGTTCGTTCATTCGTCACGTGGATTTTTTCTGCAAAACGGGATCTCCGTGGCTGGTCTATGATTTACCATCACCGGAGAGTGGTGCCCCATGGCACTGCTCCGTTTCAAATCCATGCATCCATTTCTAAAATTCGTACGGCACTTTTTCTGCATTTTGGACGGATGTTGCACCCTGCACCGTAGATGTTGCACCCTGTGGATATTGATTCTTCGGAAGGCCATAACTGTTGGCTCGTTTAGAGTGACGGGAGCCATAACCAGTAAAAACAATGATCTCTGTGATTTCTACGGTTATGACCACTTTAAGCCATCCCTGGTCAGTTTCATACCCAAAAAATCATATCCGAGCCTCAATCGAACCTTGGACGTTTTTTACCGTTCGTTCAATTGTCACGTGGATTTTCTCTGCAAAACGGGATCCCCGTGGAAGGACTATGATTTACCATCGCCGGAGAGTGATGCCCCATGGTACCGCTCCGTTTCAAATCCATGCATCCATTTCTAAAAGTAGTACGGCACTTTTTCGGCATTTTGGACGGATGTTGCACCTTACACCGTAGATGTTGCACCTTGTGGATATTGATTCTTCGGATGGCCATAACTGTTGGCTCATTTAGAGTTACGGGAGCCATAACCAGTCAAAACGAAGATCTCTGTGGGTTCTATGGCTATGACCGCTTTAAGCCGTCACAGGTTAGTTTCATACCCAAAAAATCTTATCGGAACCTCAAGCGGGCCTTGGACGTTTTTTACCGTTCGTTCATTCGTCACGTGGATTTTTTCTTCAAAACGGGATCCCCATGGCTGGTCTATGATTTACCATCGCCGGAGAGTGGTGCCTCATGGTACCGCTCCGTTTCAAATCCATGCATCCTTTTGTAAAAGTCGTACGGCACTTTTTTGGCATTTTGGACGGATGTAGGACCCTACAACGTAGATGTTGCACCCTGTGGATATTGATTCTTCGGAAGGTCATAACTGTTGGCTCGTTTAGAGTTACGGGAGCTATAACCAGTCAAAACGGAGATCTCTGTGAGTTCTACGGTTATGACCGCTTTAAGCCGTCACTGGTTAGTTTCATACCCAAAAAATCTTATCCGAACCTCAATCGGGCCTTGGATGTTTTATACCGTTCGTTCATTCGTCACGTGGATTTTTTCTGCAAAACGGGATCCCCGTGGCTGGTCTATGATTTACCATCGCCGGAGAGTGGTGCCCCATGGTACCGCTCCGTTTCAAATCCTTGCATCCATTTCTAAAAGTCGTACGACTCTTTTTCGGCATTTTGGATGGATGTTGCACCTTGCACCGTATATGTTGCGCCCTGTGGATATTGATTCTTCGGAAGGCCATAACTGTTGGCCCGTTTAGAGTTACGGGAGCCATAACCAGTCAAAACGAAGATCTCTGTGAGTTCTACGGCTATGACCACTTTAAGCCGTCACTGGTTAGTTTCACACCCAAAAAATCTTATCCGAAACTCAATAGGGCCTTGGACGTTTTTCACCGTTCGTTCATTCGTCACTTGGATTTTTTCTGCAAAACGGGATCCCCGTGGCTGGTCTATGATTTACCATGGCCGGAGAGTGGTGCCTCATGGTATCGCTCCGTTTCAAATCCATGCATCCATTTCTAAATGTCGTACGGCACTTTTTCGGCATTTTGGACGGATGTTGCACCTTGCACCGTAGATGTTGCGCCCTGTGGATATTGATTCTTCGGAAGGCCAAAACTGTTGGCTCGTTTAGAGTTACGGGAGCCATAACCAGTCAAAATGAAGATCTCAATGAGTTTTATGGCTATGACCGCTTTAAGCCGTCACTGGTTAGTTTCATACCCAAAAAATCTTATCCGAACCTCAATCGGGCCTTGGACGTTTTTTACCGTTCGTTCATTCGTCACGTGGATGTTTTCTGCAAAACGGGATCCCCGTGGCTGGTCTATAATTTACCATCACCGGAGAGCGGTGCCCCATGGTACCGCTCCATTTCATATCCATGCATCCATTTCTAAAAGTCGTACGGCACTTTTTCATCATTTTGGACGGATGTTGCACCTTGCACCGTAGATGTTGCACCCTGTGGATATTGATTCTTCGGAAGGCCATAACTGTTTGCCCGTTTAGAGTTACGGGATCCATAACCAGTCAAAACAAAGATCTCTATGAGTTCTACGGCTATGATCTCTTTAAGCCATCACTGGTTAGTTTCATACCCAAAAAATCTTATCTGAACCTCAATCGGGCCTTGGACGTTTTTTACCGTTCGTTCATTCATCATGTGGATTTTTCTACAAAATGGGATCCCCGTTGCTGGTCTATGATTTACCATTGCCGGAGTGTGGTGCCCCATGGTACCGCTCCATTTCAAATCCATGCATCCATTTCTAAAATTCGTACGGCAATTTTCGGCATTTTGGACGGATGTTGCACCTTGCACCGTAGATGTTGCACCCTGTGGAAATTGATTCTTCGGAAGGCCATAACTGTTGGCTCGTTTAGAGTTACGGGAACCATAACCAGTCAAAACGAAGATCTCTGTGAGTTCTACGGCTATGACCGCTTTAAGCCGTCACTGGTTAGATTCATACCCAAAAATCTTATCCGAAACTCAATAGGGCCTTGGACGTTTTTTACCGTTCGTTCATTCGTCACGTGGATTTTTTCTGCAAAATGGGATCCCCTTGGCTAGTCTATGATTTACCATCGCCGGAGAGTGGTGCCCCATGGTACCGCTCCGTTTCAAATCCATTCATCCATTTCTAAAAGTCGTACGGCTCTTTTTCGACATTTTGGACGGATGTTGCACCTTGCACCGTAGATGTTGCACTCTGTGGATATTGATTCTTCGGAAGGCCATAACTGTTGGCCCGTTTAGAGTTACGGGAGCCACAACCAGTCAAAACGAAGATCTCTGTGAGTTCTATGGCTATGACCGCTTTAAGCCGTCACTGGTTAGTTTCATACCCAAAAAATCTTATCCGAACCTCAATCGGGCCTTGTACGTTTTTTACCGTTCGTTCATTCGTCAAGTTGATTTTTTCTGCAAAACGGGATCCTCATTGCTGGTCTATGATTTACCATCGCCAGAGAGTGGTGCCCCATGCTACCGCTCCGTTTCAAATCCATGCATCCATTTCTAAAAGTCGTACGGCACTTTTTCGGCATTTTGGACGGATGTTGCACCTTGCACCATAGATGTTGCACCCTGTGGATATTGATTCTTCGGAAGGTCATAACTGTTGGCTCGTTTAGAGTTACGGGAGCTACAACCAGTCAAACGAAGATCTCTGTGAGTTCTACGGCTATGATCGCTTTAAGCCGTCACTGGTTAGTTTCATACCCAAAAAATCTTATCCGAACCTCAATCGGGCCTTGGATGTTTTATACCGTTCGTTCATTCGTCACGTGGATTTTTTTTTGCAAAACGGGATCCCCGTGGCTGTCCTATGATTTACCATCGCCGGAGAGTGGTGCCCCATGGTACCACTACGTTTCAAATCCATGCATCCATTTCTAAAAGTCGTACGGCTCTTTTTCGGCATTTTGGACGGATGTTGCACCTTGCACTGTAGATGTTGCACCCTGTGGATATTGATTCTTCGGAAGGCCATAACTGTTGGCACGTTTAGAGTTACGGGAGCTATAACCAGTCAAAACGAAGATCTCTGTGAGTTCTACAGCTATGACCGCTTTAAGCCGTCACTGGTTACTTTCATACCCAAAAAATCTTATCCGAAACTCAATAGGGCCTTGGACGTTTTTCACCGTTCGTTCATTCGTCACTTGGATTTTTTCTGCAAAACGGGATCCCCATGGCTGGTCTATGATTTACCATGGCCGGAGAGTGGTGCCCCATGGTATCTCTCCGTTTCAAATCCATGCATCCATTTCTAAATGTCGTACGACACTTTTTCGGCATTTTGGACGGATGTTGCACCTTGCACCGTCGATGTTGCACCCTATGGTTATTGATTCTTCGGAAGTCCATAACTGTTAGCTCGTTTAGAGTTACGGGAGCCATAACCAGTCAAAACGAAGATCTCTGTGAGTTCTATGGCTATGACCGCTTTAAGCCATCACTGGTTAGTTTCATACCCAAAAAAATTTATCCGAAACTCAATCGGGCATTGGACGTTTTTTACCGTTCGTTCATTCGTCACGTGGATGGTTTCTGCAAAACGGGATCCCCGTGGATGGTCTATGATTTACCATCGCCGGAGAGTGGTTCTCCATGGTACCGCTCCGTTTCAAATCCAAGCATCCATTTCTAAAAGTCGTACGGCACTTTTTCGGCAGTTTGGATGGTGTTGCACCTTGCACCGTTGATGTTGCACTCTGTGGATATTGATTCTTCGGAAGGCCATAACAGTTGGCTCGTTTAGAGTTACGGGAGCCATAACCAGTCAAAACGAAGATTTTTGTGAGTTCTACGGCTATGAACACTTTAAGCCGTCACTGGTTAGTTTCACACAAAGAAAATCTTATCCGAAACTCAATCGGGCCTTGGATGTTTTTTACCGTTCGTTCATTCATCACGTGGATTTTACTGCAAAACGGGAACCCCGTGGCTGGTCTATGATTTACCATCGTCGGAGATTGGTGCCCCATGGTACCACTCCGTTTCAAATCCATGCATCCATTTCTAAAAGTCGTACGGCACTTTTCGGCATTTTGGACGGATGTTGCACCTTGCACCATCGATGTTGCACTCTGTGGATATTGATTCTTCAGAAGGCCATAATTGTTGGCTCGTTTAGAGTTACGGGAGCCATAACCAGACAAATCGAAGATTTCTGTAATTTCTACGGCTATGACCGCTTTAAGCCGTCACTGGTTAGTTTCATACCCAAAAAATCTTATCCCAAACTCAATCGGGCCTTGGACGTTTTTTACCGTTCGTTCATTCGTCATGTGGATTTTTTCTGCAAAATGGGATCCCCGTGGCTGGTCTATGATTTACCATGGCCGGAGAGTGGTGCCCCATGGTACCGCTCCGTTTCAAATCCATGCATCCATTTCTAAAAGTCGTACGGCACTTTTTCGGCATTTTGGACGGATGTTGCACCTTGCACCGTAGATGTTGCACCCTATGGATATTGATTCTTCGGAAGGCAATAATTGTTGGCTCGTTTAGAGTTACGGGAGCCATAACCAGTCAAAACAAAGATCTCTGTAATTTATACGGTTACGATAGCTTTAAGCTGTCACTAGTTAGTTTCATACCCAAAAAATCTTATCCGAACGTCAATCTGGCCCTGGACGTTTTTTACCGTTCGTTCATTCGTCACGTGGATTTTTCTGCAAAACGGGATCCCCGTGGCTGGTCTATGATTTACCATCACCGGAGAGTGGTTCCCCATGGTACCGCTCCGTTTCAAATCTATGCATCCATTTCTAAAAGTCGTACGACACTTTTTGGCATTTTGGACGGATGTTGCACCTTGCACCGTAGATGTTGCACCCTGTGGATATTGATTCTTCGGAAGGCCATAACTGTTGGCTTGTTCAGAGTTACGGGAGCCATAACCAGTCAAAACGAAGATCTCTGTGATTTATACGGCTATGACAGCTTTAAGCCATCACTAGTTAGTTTCATACCCAAAAAATCTTATCTGAAACTCAATAGGGCCTTGAACGTTTTTTACCATTCGTTCATTCGTAGCGTGGATTTTTTCTGCAAAACGGGATCCCCATGGCTGGTCTTTGATTTACCATGGCCAGAGAGTGGTGCCCCATGGTATCGCTCCGTTTCAAATCCATGCATCCAATTCTAAAAGTCGTAAGGCACTTTTTCGGCATTTTGGACGGATGTTGCACCTTGCACCATAGATGTTGCACCCTGTGGATATTGATTCTTCGGAAGGCCATAACTGTTGGCTCGTTTAGAGTTACGGGAGCCATAACTAGTCAAAATGAAGATCTATGTGAGTTCTACGGCTATGACTGCTTTGAGCCGTCACTGGTTAGTTTCATACCCAAAAAATCTTATCCGAAACTTAATCGGGCCTTGGACGTTTTTTACCGTTCGTTCATTCGTCACGTGGATTTTTTCTGCAAAACGGGATCCCCATGGCTGGTCTATGATTTCCCATCGCCGGAGAGTGGTTCCCCATGGTACCGCTCCGTTTCAAATCAATGCATCCATTTCTAAAAGTCGTACGACAATTTTTCGGCATTTTGGACGGATGTTACACCTTGCACCGTCGATGTTGCACCCTGTGGATATTGATTCTTCGGAAGGCCATAACTGTTGGCTCGTTTATAGTTACGGGAGCCATAACCAGTCAAAATGAAGATCTCTGTGATTTATATGGCTATGACCGCATTAAGCCGTCACTGGTTAGTTTCATACCCGAAAAATCTTATCCGAAACTCAATCGGGCCTTGGACGTTTTTTACCGTTCGTTCATTCGTCACGTGGAATTTTTCCACAAAATGGGATCCCCGTGGCTGGTCTATGATTTACCATCGCCAGAGAGTGGTGCGCCATGGTACGCTCCATTTCAAATCCATGCATCCATTTCTAAAGGTCGCACGGCAGTTTTTCGGCATTTAGGATGGATGTTGCACCTTGCACCGTCGATGTTGCACCCTGTGGATATTGATTCTTCGGAAGGCCATAACTATTGGCTCGTTTAGAGTTACGGGAGCCATAACCAGTTAAAACGAAGATCTCTTTGAGTTCTATAGCTATGACCGCTTTAAGCCTTCACTGGTTAGTTTCATACCCAAAAAATATTATCCGAAACTCAATCTGGCCTTGTACGTTTTTTTCCGTTCGTTCATTCGTCACGTGGATTTTTTCTGCAAAACGGGATCCTCGTGGCTGGTCTATGATTTACCATGGCCGAATAATGGTGCCCCATGGCACCGCTCCGTTTCAAATCCATGCATCCATTTCTAAAAGTCGTACGGCACTTTTTCGGCATTTTGGACGGATGTTGCACCTTGCACCGTAGATGTTGCACCCTGTGGATATTGATTCTTCGGAAGATCATAACTGTTGGCTCGTTTAGAGTTACGGGAGCCATAACCAGTCAAAAAAAGATCTCTGTGAGTGCTACTACTATGATGGCTTTAAGCCATCACTGGTTAGTTTTATACCCAAAAAATATTATCCGAACATCTATCGGGCCTTGGACGTTTTTTACCGTTCGTTCATTCGTCACGTGGATTTTTTCTGCAAAACGGGATCCTCGTGGCTGGTCTATGATTTACCATGGCCGGAGAGTGGTGTCCCATGGTACCACTCCGTTTCAAATCCATGCATCCATTTCTAAAAATCGTACGGCACTTTTTCGGCATTTTGGATGGATGTTGCACCTTGCACCGTAGATGTTGCACCCTGTGGATATTGATTCTTCGGAAGGCCATAACTGTTGGATCGTTTAGATTTACGGGAGCCATAACTAGTCAAAACGAAGACCTCTATGAGTTCTACGGCAATGACAGCTTTAAGCCGTCACTGGTTAGTTTCGTACCCAAAAAATCTTATCCGAAACTTAATCGGGCCTTGGACGTTTTTTACCGTTCGTTCATTCGTCACGTGGATTTTTTCTGCAAAACGGGATCCCCATGGCTGGTCTATGATTTACCATCGCAGGAGAGTGGTGCCTCATGGTACCGCTCCGTTTCAAATCCATGCATCCTTTTCTAAAAGTCGTACGGCACTTTTTCGGCATTTTGGACGGATGTAGGACCCTACAACGTAGATGTTGCACCCTGTGGATATTGATTTTTCGAAAGGCCATAACTGTTGGCTCGTTTAGAGTTACGAGAGCCATAACCAGTCAAAAGGAAGACCTCTGTGAGTTTTGCGGCTATGACCGCTTTAAGCCGTCCCTGGTTAGTTTCATACCCAAAAAATCTTATCCGAACCTCAATCGGGCCTTGGATGTTTTTTACCATTCGTTCATTCGTCACGTGGATTTTTTCTGCAAAACGGGATCCCTGTGGTTGGTCTATGATTTACCATCGCCGGAGAGTGGTGCCCCATGGTACCACTCCGTTTCAAATCCATGCATCCATTTCTAAAAGTAGTACGGCACTTTTTCGGCATTTTGGACGGATGTTGCACCTTGCACCGTAGATGTTGCACCCTGTGGATATTGATTCTTCGGAAGGCCAAAACTGTTGGCTCATTAAGAGTTACGGGAGCCATAACCAGTCATAATGAAGATCTCTGTGAGTTCTACGGCTATGACCGCTTTAAGTCGTCACAGGTTAGTTTCATTCCCAAAAATTCTTATCCGAACCATAATCGGGACTTGGACGTTTTTTACCGTTCGTTCATTCGTCACGTGGATTTTTTCTGCAAAACGGGATCCCCGTGGCAGGTCTATGAATTACCATTGCCGGATAGGGGTAACCCATGGTACCGCTCAATTTCAAATCCATGCATCCATTTCAAAAAGTAGTACGACATTTTGGACGGATGTTGCACCCTGTGGATATTGATTCTTCGGAAGGCCATAACTGTTGATTCGTTTAGAGTTACGGGAGCCATAACCAGTCAAAATGAAGATCTCTGTGAGTTTTATGGCTATGACCGCTTTAAGCCGTCACTGGTTAGTTTCATACCCAAAAAATCTTATCCGAACCTCAATCGGGCCTTGGACATTTATTACCGTTCGTTCATTCATCACGTGGATTTTTTCTGCAAAACGGGATCCCCGTTGCTGGTCTATGATTTACCATCGCCGGAGAGTGGTGCCCCATGGTACCGCTCCGTTTCAAATCCATGCTTCAATTTCTAAAATTCGTACGGCAGTTTTCGGCATTTTGGATAGATGTTGCACCTTGCACTGTAGACGTTGCACCCTGTGGATGTTGATTCTTCGGAAGGCCATAACTATTGGCTCGTTTAGAGTTACAGGAGCCATAACCAGTCAAAATGAAGATCTCTGTGAGTTCTACGGCTATGACCGCTTTAAGCCGTCACTGGTTAGTTTCATACCCAAAATTTTTTATCCGAAACTCAATAGGGCCTTGGATTTTTTTTACCGTTCGTTCATTTGTCACATGGATTTTTTCTACAAAACGGGATCCTCGTGGCTGGTCTATGATTTACCATGGCCGGAGAGGGGTGCCCCATGGTACCGCTCCATTTCAAATCCATGCATCCATTTCTAAAAGTCGTACGACACTTTTTCAGGATTTTGGATGGATGTTGCACCTTGCACCGTAGATGTTGCACCCTGTGGATATTGATTCTTCGAAAGGCCATAACTGTTGGCTCGTTTAGAGTTACGAGAGCCATAACCAGTCAAAACGAAGATCTCTATGAGTTCTACGGCTATTACCGCTTTAAGCCATCACTGGTTAGTTTTATACCCAAAAAATCTTATCCGAACCTCAATCGGGCCTTGGACGTTTTATACCGTTTGTTCATTCGTCACGTGGATTTTTTCTGCAAAACGGGATCCCCGTGGCTGGTCTATGATTTACCATCGCCGGAGAGTGGTGCGCCATGGTACCACTCCGTTTCAAATCCATGCATCCATTTCTAAAAGTCGTACGGCACTTTCTCGGCATTTTGGACGGATGTTGCACCTTGCACCGTAGATGTTGCGCCCTGTGGATATTGATTCTTCGGAAGGCCATAACTGTTGGCTCGTTTAGAGTTACGGGAGCCATAACCAGTCAAAACGAAGATCTCTGTGAGTTTTATGGCTATGACCGCTTTAAGCAGTCACTGGTTAGTTTCATACCCAAAAAATCTTATCCGAACCTCAATCGGGCCTTGGACGTTTTTTACCGTTCGTTCATTCGTCACGTGGATTTTTTCTGCAAAACGGGATCCCCGTGGCTGGTCTATAATTTACCATCGCCGGAGAGTGGTGCCCCATGGTACCGCTCCATTTCATATCCATGCATCCATTTATAAAAGTCGTACGGCACTTTTTCATCATTTTGGACGGATGTTGCACCTTGCACCTTAGACGTTGCACCCTGTGGATATTGATTCTTCGGAAGGCCATAATTGTTGGCTCGTTTTGAGTTACGGGAGCCATAACCATTCAAAACAAAGACCTTTGTGAGTTCTACGGCTATGACCGGTTTTAGCCGTCACTAGTTAGTTTCATCCCCAAAAAGTCTTATCCGAACCTCAATCGGGCCTTGGACGTTTTTTACCGTTCGTTCATTTGTCACGTGGATTTTTCTACAAAATGGGATCCCCGTTGCTGGTCTATGATTTACCATTGTCGGAGAGTGGTGCCCCATGGTACCGCTCTGTTTCAAATCCATGCATCCATTTCTAACATTTGTACGACAATTTTCGGCATTTTGTACGGATGTTGCACCTTGCACCGAAGATGTTGCAACCTGTGGAAATTGATTCTTCGGAAGGCCATAACTGTTGGCTCGTTTAGAGTTACGGGAGCCATAACCAGTCAAAACGAAGATCCCTGTGAGTTCTATGGCTACAACCACTTTAAGCCGTCACTGGTTAGATTCATACCCAAAAAATCTTATCCGAAACTCAATAGGGCCTTGGACGTTTTTTACCGTTCGTTCATTCGTCACGTGGATTTTTCTGCAAAACGGGATCCACGTGGCAGGTCTATGATTTACCATCGCCGTAGAGTGGTGCCCCATGGTACTGCTCCATTTCAAATCCATGCATCCATTTCTAAAAGTCGTACGGCTCTTTTTCGGCATTTTGGACGGATGTTGCACCTTGCACCGTAGATGTTGCACTCTGTGGATATTGATTCTTCGGAAGGCCATAACTGCTGGCCCGTTTAGAGTTACGGGAGCCATAACCAGTCAAAACGAAGATCTCTGTGAGTTCTATGGCTATGACCGCTTTAAGACGTCACTGGTTAGTTTCATACCTAAAAAATCTTATCCGAACCTCAATCGGGCCTTGGACGTTTTTTACCGTTCGTTCATTCGTCACGTGGATTTTTTCTGCAAAACGGGATCCTCGTTGCTGGTCTATGATTTACCATCACCGGAGAGCGGTGTGCCATGCTACCGCCCTGTTTCAAATCCATGCATCCATTTCTAAAAGTCGTACGGCACTTTTTCGGCATTTTGGACGGATGTTGCACCTTGCACCATAGATGTTGCACCCTGTGGATATTGATTCTTCGGAAGGTCATAACTGCTGGCTCGTTTAGAGTTACGGGAGCTATAACCAGTCAAAACGGAGATCTCTATGAGTTCTACGCTTATGACCGCTTTAAGCCGTCACTGGTTAGTTTCATACCCAAAAAATCTTATCCGAACCTCAATCGGGCCTTGGATGTTTTATACCGTTCGTTCGTTCGTCACGTGGATTTTTTCTGCAAAACGGGATCCCCGTGGCTGGTCTATGATTTACCATCGCCGGAGAGTGGTGCCCCATGGTACCGCTCCGTTTCAAATCCTTGCATCCATTTCTAAAAGTCGTACGACTCTTTTTCGGCATTTTGGATGGATGTTGCACCTTGCACCGTATATGTTGCGCCCTGTGGATATTGATTCTTCGGAAGGCCATAACTGTTGGCCCGTTTAGAGTTACGGGAGCCATAACCAATCAGAACGAAGATCTCTGTGAGTTCTACGGCTATGACCACTTTAAGCCGTCACTGGTTAGTTTCACACCCAAAAAATCTTATCCGAAACTCAATAGGGCCTTGGACGTTTTTCACCGTTCGTTCATTCGTCACTTGGATTTTTTCTGCAAAACGGGATCCCCATGGCTGGTCTATGATTTACCATGGCCGGAGAGTGGTGCCCCATGGTATCGCTCCGTTTCAAATCCATGCATCCATTTCTAAATGTCGTACGGCACTTTTTCGGCATTTTGGACGGATGTTGCACCTTGCACCGTAGATGTTGCTCCCTGTGGATATTGATTCTTCGGAAGGCCAAAACTGTTGGCTCGTTTAGAGTTACGGGAGCCATAACCAGTCAAAATGAAGATCTCAATGAGTTTTATGGCTATGACCGCTTTAAGCCGTCACTGGTTAGTTTCATACCCAAAAAATCTTATCCGAACCTCAATCGGGCCTTGGACGTTTTTTACTGTTCGTTCATTCGTCACGTGGATTTTTTCTGCAAAACGGGATCCCCGTGGCTGGTCTATAATTTACCATCGCCGGAGAGTGGTGCCCCATGGTACCGCTCCATTTCATATCCATGCATCCATTTCTAAAAGTCGTACGGCACTTTTTCATCATTTTGGACGGATGTTGCACCTTGCACCGTAGATGTTGCACCCTATGGATATTGATTCTTCGGAAGGCCATAACTGTTGGCCCGTTTAGAGTTACGAGATCCATAACTAGTCAAAACGAAGATCTCTATGAGTTCTACGGCTATGATCGCTTTAAGCCATCAGTGGTTAGATTCATACCCAAAAAATCTTATCCGAACCTCAATCGGGCCTTGGACGTTTTTTACCGTTCGTTCATTCATCATGTGGATTTTTCTACAAAATGGGATCCCCGTTGCTGGTGTATGATTTACCATTGCCGGAGAGTGGTGCCCCATGGTACCGCTCCATTTCAAATCCATGCATCCATTTCTAAAATTCGTACGGCAATTTTCGGCATTTTGGACGGATGTTGCACCTTGCACCGTAGATGTTGCACCCTGTGGAAATTGATTCTTCGTAAGGCCATAACTGTTGGCTCGTTTAGAGTTACGGGAACCATAACCAGTCAAAACGAAGATCTCTGTGAGTTCTACATCTATGACCGCTTTAAGCCGTCACTGGTTAGATTCATACCCAAAAATCTTATCCGAAACTCAATAGGGCCTTGGATGATTTTTACCGTTCGTTCATTCGTCACGTGGATTTTTTCTGCAAAATGGGATCCCCTTGGCTGGTCTATGATTTACCATCGCCGGAGAGTGGTGCCCCATGGTACCGCTCCGTTTCAAATCCATGCATCCATTTCTAAAAGTCGTACGGCTCTTTTTCGACATTTTGGACGGATGTTGCACCTTGCACCATAGATGTTGCACTCTGTGGATATTGATTCTTCGGAAGGCCATAACTGTTGGCCCGTTTAGAGTTACGGGAGCCACAACCAGTCAAAACGAAGATCTCTGTGAGTTCTATGGCTATGACCGCTTTAAGCCATCACTGGTTAGTTTCATACCCAAAAAATCTTATCCGAACCTCAATCGGGCCTTGGACGTTTTTTACCGTTCGTTCATTCGTCACGTGGATTTTTTCTGCAAAACGGGATCCTCGTTGCTGGTCTATGATTTACCATCGCCGGAGAGTGGTGCCCCATGCTACCGCTCCATTTCAAATCCATGCATCCATTTCTAAAAGTCGTACGGCACTTTTTCGGCATTTTGGACGGATGTTGCACCTTGCACCATAGATGTTGCACCCTGTGGATATTGATTCTTCGGAAGGTCATAACTGTTGGCTCGTTTAGAGTTACGGGAGCTACAACCAGTCAAAACGAAGATCTCTGTGAGTTCTACGGCTATGACCGCTTTAAGCCGTCACTGGTTAGTTTCATACCCAAAAAATCTTATCCGAACCTCAATCGGGCCTTGGATGTTTTATACCGTTCGTTCATTCGTCACGTGGATTTATATTTGCAAAACGGGATCCCCGTGGCTGTTCTATGATTTACCATCGCCGGAGAGTGGTGCCCCATGGTACCACTACGTTTCAAATCCATGCATCCATTTCTAAAAGTCGTACGGCTCTTTTTCGGCATTTTGGACGGATGTTGCACCTTGCACTGTAGATGTTGCGCCCTGTGGATATTGATTCTTCGAAAGGCCATAACTGTTGGCACGTTTAGAGTTACGGGAGCCATAACCAGTCAAAACGAAGATCTCTGTGACTTCTACAGCTATGACCGCTTTAAGCCGTCACTGGTTAGTTTCATACCCAAAAAATCTTATCCGAAACTCAATAGGGCCTTGGACGTTTTTCACCGTTCGTTCATTCGTCACTTGGATTTTTTCTGCAAAACGGGATCCCCATGGCTGGTCTATGATTTACCATGGCCGGAGAATGGTGCCCCATGGTACCGCTCCGTTTCAAATCCATGCATCCATTTCTAAATGTCGTACGACACTTTTTCGGCATTTTGGACGGATGTTGCACCTTGCACCGTCGATGTTGCACCCTATGGTTATTGATTCTTCGAAAGGCCATAACTATTAGCTCGTTTAGAGTTACGGGAGCCATAACCAGTCAAAACGAAGATCTCTGTGAGTTCTACGGCTATGGTTGCTTTGAGCCGTCACTAATTAGTTTCATACCCAAATAAATTTATCCAAAACTCAATCGGGCATTGGACGTTTTTTACCGTTCGTTCATTCGTCACGTGGATGGTTTCTGCAAAACGGGATCCCCGTGGATGGTCTATGATTTACCATCGCCGGAGAGTGGTTCCCCATGGTACCGCTACGTTTCAGTTCCAAGCATCCATTTCTAAAAGTCGTACGACACTTTTTCGGCAGTTTGGACGGTGTTGCACCTTGCACCGTCGATGTTGCACTCTGTGGATATTGATTCTTCGGAAGGCTATAACAGTTGGCTCGTTTAGAGTTACGGGAGCCATAACCAGTCAAAACGAAGATTTCTGTGAGTTCTACGGCTATGAACACTTTAAGCCGTCACTGGTTAGTTTCACACAAAGAAAATCTTATCCGAAACTCAATCGGGCCTTGGACGTTTTTTACCGTTCGTTCATTCATCACGTGGATTTTACTGCAAAACGGGATCCCCATGGCTGGTCTATGATTTACCATCGTCGGAGATTGGTACCCCATGGTACCACTCCGTTTCAAATCCATGGATCCATTTCTAAAAGTCGTACGGCACTTTTTTGGCATTTTGGACGGATGTTGCACCTTGCACCATCGATGTTGCACTCTGTGGATATTGATTCTTCAAAAGGCCATAATTGTTGGCTCGTTTAGAGTTACGGGAGCCATAACCAGACAAAACGAAGATTTCTGTGATTTCTACGGCTATGACCGCTTTAAGCCGTCACTGGTTAGTTTCATACCCAAAAAATCTTATCCCAAACTCAATCGGGCCTTGGACGTTTTTTACCGTTCGTTCATTCGTCATGTGGATTTTTTCTGCAAAATGGGATCCCCGTGGCTGGTCTATGATTTACCATGGCCGGAGAGTGGTGCCCCATGGTACCGCTCCGTTTCAAATCCATGCATCCATTTCTAAAAGTCGTACGGCACTTTTTCGGCATTTTGGACGGATGTTGCACCTTGCACCGTAGATGTTGCACCCTGTGGATATTGATTCTTCGGAAGGCAATAATTGTTGGCTCGTTTAGTGTTACGGGAGCCATAACCAGTCAAAACAAAGATCTCTGTGATTTATACGGTTATGATAGCTTTAAGCTGTCACTAGTTAGTTTCATACCCAAAAAATCTTATCCGAACGTCAATCTGGCCCTGGACGTTTTTTACAGTTCGTTCATTCGTCACGTGGATTTTTTCTGCAAAACGGGATCCCCGTGGCTGGTCTATGATTTACCATCACTGGAGAGTGGTTCCCCATGGTACCGCTCCATTTCAAATCTATGCATCCATTTCTAAAAGTCGTACGGCACTTTTTGGCATTTTTGACGGATGTTGCACCTTGCACCGTAGATGTTGCACCCTGTGGATATTGATTCTTCGGAAGGCCATAACTGTTGGCTTGTTCAGAGTTACGGGAGCCATAACCAGTCAAAACAAAGATCTCTGTGATTTATACGGCTATGACAGCTTTAAGCCATCACTGGTTAGTTTCATACCCAAAAAATCTTATCTGAAACTCAATAGGGCCTTGAACGTTTTTTACCATTCGTTCATTCGTCGCGTGGATTTTTTCTGCAAAACGGGATCCCCATGGCTGGTCTTTGATTTACCATGGCCAGAGAGTGGTGCCCCATGGTATCGCTCCGTTTCAAATCCATGCATCCAATTCTAAAAGTCGTACGGCACTTTTTCGGCATTTTGGACGGATGTTGCACCTTGCACCATAGATGTTGCACCCTGTGGATATTGATTCTTCGGAAGGCCATAACTGTTGGCTCGTTTAGAGTTACGGGAACCATAAACAGTCAAAACGAAGATCTATGTGAGTTCTACGGCTATGACTGCTTTGAGCCGTCACTGGTTAGTTTCATACCCAAAAAATCTTATCCGAAACTCAATCGGGCCTTGGACGTTTTTTACCGTTCGTTCATTCGTCACGTGGATTTTTTCTGCAAAACGGGATCCCCATGGCTGGTCTATGATTTACCATCGCCGGAGAGTGGTGCCCCATGGTACGCTCCATTTCAAATCCATGCATCCATTTCTAAAAGTCGCACGACAGTTTTTCGGCATTTTGGACGGATGTTGCACCTTGCACCGTCGATGTTGCACCCTGTGGATATTGATTCTTTGGAAGGCCAAAACTATTGGCTCGTTTAGAGTTACGGGAGCCATAACCAGTTAAAACGAAGATATCTGTGAGTTCTATAGCTATGACCGCTTTAAGCCTTCACTGGTTAGTTTCATACCCAAAAAATATTATCCGAAACTCAATCTGGCCTTGTACGTTTTTTACTGTTCGTTCATTCGTCACGTGGATTTTTTCTGCAAAACGGGATCCTCGTGGCTGGTCTATGATTTACCATGGTCGAATAATGGTGCCCCATGGCACCGCTCCGTTTAAAATCCATGCATCCATTTCTAAAAGTCGTACGACACTTTTTCGGCATTTTGGACGGATGTTGCACCTTGCACCGTAGATGTTGCACCCTGTGGATATTGATTCTTCGGAAGATCATAACTGTTGGCTCGTTTAGAGTTACGGGAGCCATAACCAGTCAAAAAAAGATCTCTGTGAGTGCTACTACTATGATGGCTTTAAGCCATCACTGGTTAGTTTTATACCCAAAAAATATTATCCGAACATCTATCGGGCCTTGGACGTTTTTTACCGTTCGTTCATTCGTCACGTGGATTTTTTCTGCAAAACGGGATCCTCGTGGCTGGTCTATGATTTGCCATGGCCGGAGAGTGGTGTCCCATGGTACCACTCCGTTTCAAATCCATGCATCCATTTCTAAAAATCGTACGGCACTTTTTTGGCATTTTGGACGGATGTTGCACCTTGCACCGTAGATGTTGCACCCTGTGGATATTGATTCTTCGGAAGGCCATAACTGTTGGATCGTTTAGATTTACGGGAGCCATAACTAGTCAAAACGAAGACCTCTATGAGTTCTACGGCAATGACAGCTTTAAGCCATCACTGGTTAGTTTCGTACCCAAAAAATCTTATCCGAAACTTAATCGGGCCTTGGACGTTTTTTACCGTTCGTTCATTCGTCACGTGGATCTTTTCTGCAAAACGGGATCCCCGTGCCTGGTCTATGATTTTCCATGGCCGGAGAGTGGTACCCCATGGTACCTCTCCGTTTCAAATCCATACATCCATTTCTAAAAGTCGTACGGCACTTTTTCGGCATTTTGGACGGATGTTGCACCTTGCACCGTAGATGTTGCACCCTGTGGATATTGATTCTTCGGAATGCCATAACTGTTGGCTCGTCTAGAGTTACGGGAGCCATAACTAGTAAAAACGAAGATCTCTGTGAGTTTTACGGCTATGATGGCTTTAAGCCATCACTTTTTAGTTTCATACCCAAAAAATCTTATCCGAAACTCAATCGGGCCTTGGATGTTTTTTACCATTCGTTCATTGGTCACTTGGATTTTTTCTGCAAAACGGGATCCCCGTGGCTGGTCTATGATTTACCATCGTCGGAGAGTGGTGCCCCATGGTACCACTCCGTTTCAAATCCATGCATCCATTTCTAAAGGTCATACGGCACTTTTTGGCATTTTGGACGGATGTTGCACCTTGCACCGTAGATGTTGCACCCTGTGGATATTGATTCTTCGGAAGGCCATAACTGTTGGCTTGTTCAGAGTTACGGGAGCTATAACCAGTCAAAACGAAGATCTCTGTGATTTATACGGCTATGACAGCTTTAAGCCATCACTGGTTAGTTTCATACCCAAAAAATCTTATCTGAAACTCAATAGGGCCTTGGACGTTTTTTACCATTCGTTCATTCGTCACGTGGATTTTTTCTGCAAAACGGGATCCCCATGGCTGGTCTTTGATTACCATGGCCAGAGAGTGGTGCCCCATGGTGTCGCTCCGTTTCAAATCCTTGCATCCAATTCTAAAAGTCGTACGGCACTTTTTCGGCATTTTGGACGGATGTTGCACCTTGCACCATAGATGTTGCACCCTGTGGATATTGATTCTTCGGAAGGTCATAACTGTTGGCTCGTTTAGAGTTACGGGAGCCATAACCAGTTAAAACGAAGATCTATGTGAGTTCTACGGCTATGACTGCTTTGAGCCGTCACTGGTTAGTTTCATACCCAAAAAATCTTATCCGAAACTCAATCGGGCCTTGGACGTTTTTTACCGTTCGTTCATTCGTCACGTGGATTTTTTCTGCAAAACGGGATCCCCATGGCTGGTCTATGATTTACCATCGTCGGAGAGTGGTTCCCCATAGTATCGCTCCGTTTCAAATCCATGCATCCATTTCTAAAAGTCGTACGACAATTTTTCGGCATTTTGGACGGATGTTACACTTTGCACCGTCGATGTTGGACCCTGTGGATATTGATTCTTCGGAAGGCCATAACTGTTGGCTCGTTTAGAGTTACGGGAGCCATAACCAGTCAAAATGAAGATCTCTGTGATTTATATGGCTATGACCGCATTAAGACGTCACTGGTTAGTTTCATACCCGAAAATCTTATCCGAAACTCAATCAGGCCTTGGATGTTTTTTACCGTTCGTTCATTCGTCACGTGGATTTTTTCTACAAAACGGGATCCCCGTGGCTGGTCTATGATTTACCATCGCCGGAGAGTGGTGCCCCATGGTACGCTCCATTTCAAATCCATGCATCCATTTCTAAAAGTCGCACGGCAGTTTTTCGGCATTTAGGATGGATGTTGCACCTTGCACCGTCGATGTTGCACCCTGTGGATATTGATTCTTCGGAAGGCAATAACTATTGGCTCGTTTAGAGTTACGGGAGCCATAACCAGTCAAAACGAAGATCTCTGTGAGTTCTACAGCTATGACCGCTTTAAGCCTTCACTGGTTAGTTTCATACCCAAAAAATATTATCCGAAACTCAATCGGGCCTTGTACGTTTTTTACCGTTCGTTCATTCGTCACGTGGATTTTTTCTGCAAAACGGGATCCTCGTGGCTGGTCTATGATTTACCATGGCCGGAGAATGGTGCCCCATGGTACCGCTCCGTTTCAAATCCATGCATCCATTTCTAAAAGTCGTACGGCACTTTTTCGGCATTTTGGACGGATGTTGCACCTTGCACCGTAGATGTTGCACCCTATGGATATTGATTCTTCGGAAGATCATAACTATTGGCTCATTTAGAGTTACGGGAGCCATAACCAGTCAAAAAAAGATCTCTGTGAGTGCTACTACTATGATGGCTTTAAGCCATCACTGGTTAGTTTTATACCCAAAAAATATTATCCGAACATCAATCGGACCTTGGACGTTTTTTACCGTTTGTTCATTCGTCACGTGGATTTTTTCTGCAAAACGGGATCCTCGTGGCTGGTCTATGATTTACCATGGCCGGAGAGTGGTGTCCCATGGTACCGCTCCGTTTCAAATCCATGCATCCATTTCTAAAAGTCGTACGGCACTTTTTCGGCATTTTGGACGGATGTTGCACCTTGCACCGTAGATGTTGCACCCTGTGGATATTGATTCTTTGGAAGGCCATAATTGTTGGATCGTTTAGAGTTACGGGAGCCATAACTAGTCAAAACGAAGACCTCTATGAGTTCTATGGCAATGACAGCTTTAAGCCGTCACTGGTTAGTTTCGTACCCAAAAAATCTTATCCGAAACTCAATCGGGCCTTGGACGTTTTTTACCGTTCGTTCATTCGTCACGTGGATTTTTTCTGCAAAACGGGATCCCCGTGCCTGGTCTATGATTTTCCATGGACGGAGAGTGGTACCCCATGGTACCGCTCCGTTTCAAATCCATGCATCCATTTCTAAAAGTCGTACGGCACTTTTTCGGCATTTTGGACGGATGTTGCACCTTGCACCGTAGATGTTGCACCCTGTGGATATTGATTCTTCGGAATGCTATAACTGTTGGCTCGTCTAGAGTTACGGGAGCCATAACTAGTAAAAACGAATATCTCTGTGAGTTCTACGGCTATGACGGTTTTAAGCCGTCACTTTTTAGTTTCATACCCAAAAAACTTATCCGAAACTCAATCGGGCCTTGGATGTTTTTTACCGTTCGTTCATTCGTCACGTAGATTTTTTCTGCAAAACGGGATCCCCGTGGCTGGTCTATGATTTACCATCGCCGGAGAGTGGTGCCCCATGGTACCGCTCCGTTTCAAATTCATGCATCCATTTTTAAAAGTCGTACGACACTTTTTCGGCGTTTTGGACGGATGTTGCACCTTGCACCGTAGATGTTGCACCCTGTGAATATTGATTCTTTGGAAGGCCATAACTGTTGGCTCGTTTAGTGTTACGGGAGCCATAACCAGTCAAAACGAAGATCTCTGTGAGTTCTATGGCTGTGACAGCTTTGAGCCGTTACTGGTTAGTTTCATACCCAAAAAATCTTATCCGAAACTCAATCGGGCCTTGGACGTTTTTTTCCGTTCGTTCATTCGTCACGTGGATTTTTTCTGCAAAACGGGATCCCCGTGGCTGGTCTATGATTTACCATCGCCAGAGAGTGGTGCCCCATGGTACCGCTCCATTTCAAATCCATGCATCCATTTCTAAATGTCGTACTGCACTTTTTCGGCATTTTGGACGGATGTTGCACCTTGCACCGTAGATGTTGCACCCTGTGAATATTGATTCTTCGGAAAGCCATAACTGTTTGCTCGTTTAGAGTTACGGGAGCCATAACCAGTCAAAACGAAGATCTCTGTGAGTTCTATGGCTTTGACATCTTTGAGCCGTCACTGGTTAGTTTCATACCCAAAAAATCTTATCTGAAACTCAATCGGGCCTTGGACGTTTTTTACCGTTCGTTCATTCGTCACGTGGATTTTTTCTGCAAAACGGGATCTCCGTGGCTGGTCTATGATTTACCATCGCCAGAGAGTGGTGCCCCATGGTACCGCTCCATTTCAAATCCTTGCATCCATTTCTAAAAGTCGTACGGCACTTTTTCGGCATTTTGGACGGATGTTGCACCTTGCACCATCGATGTTGCACCCTGTGGATATTGATTCTTTGAAAGGCCATAACTGTTGGCTCGTTTAGAGTTACAGGAGCCATAACCAGTCAAAACAAAGATCTTTGTGAGTTCTACAGCTATGACTGCTTTAAGCCATCACTGGTTAGTTTCATACCCAAATAATCTTATCCGAAACTCAATCGGGCCTTGAACGTTTTTTACCGTTCGTTCATTCGTCACGTGGATTTTTTCTGCAAAACGGGATCCCCGTGGCTGATCTATGATATACCATCGCCAGAGAGTGGTGCCCCATGGTACCGCTCCGTTTAAAATCCATGCATCCATTTCTAAAAGTCGTATGGCACTTTTTCGGCATTTTGGACGGATGTTGCACCTTGCACCGTAGATGTTGCACCCTGTGAATATTGATTCTTCGGAAGGCCATAACTGTTATCTCGTTTAGAGTTACGGGAGCCATAACCAGTCAAAACGAATATCTCTGTGAGTTCAATGGCAGTGACATCTTTGAGCCATCACTGGTTAGTTTCATACCCATAAAATCTTATCCGAAACTCAATCGGGCCTTGGACGTTTTTTACCGTTCATTCATTCGTCACGTGGATTTTTTCTGCAAAACGGGATCCCTGTGGCAGGTCTTTGATTTACCATCGCCGGAGAGTGGTGCCCCATGGTACCGCTCTGTTTCAAATCCATGCATCCATTTCTAAAAGTCGTACGGCACTTTTTCGGCATTTTGGATGGATGTTGCACCTTGCACCGTCGATGTTGCACCCTGTGGATATTGATTCTTCGAAAGGCCATAACTGTTGGATCGTTTAGAGTTACAGGAGCCATAACCAGTCAAAACAAAGATCTCTGTGAGTTCTACAGCTATGACCGCTTTAAGCCGTCACTGGTTAGTTTCATACCCAAATAATCTTATCCGAAACTCAATCGGGCCTTGGACGTTTTTTTCCGTACGTTCATTCCTCATGTGGATTTTTTCTACAAAACGGGATCCCCGTGGCTGGTCTATGATTTACCATCGCTGGAGAGTGGTGCCCTATGTTACCGCTCCATTTCAAATACATGCATCCATTTCTAAAAGTCGTACAACACTTTTTCGGCATTTCGGATGGATGTTGCACCTTGGTCCGTCGATGTTGTACCCTGTGGATATTGATTCTTCGGAAGGCCATAACTGTTGGCTCGTTTAGAGTTACGGGAGCCATAACCAGTCAAAACGAAGATCTCTGTGAGTTCTAAAGCTATGACCGCTTTAAGCCGTCATTGGTTAGTTTCATACCCAAATAATCTTATCCGAAACTCAATCGGGCCTTGGACGTTTTTTACCGTTCGTTCATTCGTCACGTGGATTTTTTCTGGAAAACGGGATCCCCGTGGCTGGTCTATGATTTACCATGGCCGAAGAGTGGTGCCCCATGGTACCGCTCCATTTCAAATCCATGCATCCATTTCTAAAAGTCGTACGGCACTTTTTCGGCATTTTGGATGGATGTTGCACCTTGCACCGTAGATGTTGCACCCTATGGATATTAATTCTTCGGAAGGCCATAACTGTTGGCTCGTTTAGAGTTACGGGAGCCATAACTAGTCAAAACAAAGATCTCTATGAGTTCTACTGCTATGACAGCTTTAAGCCATCACTAGTTAGTTTTATACCCAAAAATTCTTATCCGAACATCAATCGGGCCTTGGATGTTTTTTACCGTTCGTTCATTCGTCACGTGGATTTTTTCTGCAAAACGCGATCCTCGTGGCTGGTCTATGATTTACCATGGCCGGAGAGTGGTGCCCCATGGTACCGCTCTGTTTCAAATCCAAGCATCCATTTATAAAAATCGTACGGCACTTTTTCGGCATTTTGGACGGATGTTGCACCTTGCACCGTAAATGTTGCACCCTGTGGATATTGTTTCTTCGGAAGGCCATAACAGTTGGCTAGTTTAGAGTTACGGGAGCCATAACTAGTCAAAACGAAGACCTCTGTGAGTTCTACGGCTATGACAGCTTTAAGCCATCACTGGTTAGTTTCATACCCAAAAAATCTTATCCGAAACTCAATCGGGCCTTGGACGTTTTTTACCGTTCGTTCATTCGTCACGTGGATTTTTTCTGCAAAACGGGATCACCGTGGCTGGTCTATGATTTTCCTTGGCCGGAGAGTGGTGCCCCATGGTACCGCTCTGTTTTAAATCCATGCATCCATTTCTAAAAGTCGTATGGCACTTTTTCGGCATTTTGGATGGATGTTGCACCTTGCACCGTAGATGTTGCACCCTGTGGATATTGATTCTTCGGAACGCCATAACTGTTGGCTCGTTTAGAGTTACGGGAGCCATAACCAGTCAAAACGAAGATCTCTGTGAGTTCTACGGCTATGATGGATTTAAGCCGTCACTGTTTAGTTTCATACCCAAAAAATCTTATCCGAAACTCAATCGGGCCTTGGACGTTTTTTACCGTTCGTTTACTCATCACGTGGATTTTTTCTGCAAAAACGGGATCCCCGTGGCTAGTCTATGATTTACCATCGCCGGAGAGTGGTGCCCCATGGTACCGCTCCGTTTCAAATCCATGCATCCATTTATAAAAGTCGTACGACACTTTTTCGGTATTTTGGACGGATGTTGCACCTTGCACCGTGGATGTTGCACCCTGTGAATATTGATTCTTCGGAAGGCCATAACTATTGGCTCGTTTAGTGTTACGGGAGCCATAACCATTCAAAACAAAGATCTCTATGATTTCTACGGCTGTGACAGCTTTATGCCGTCACTGGTTAGTTTCATACCCAAAAAATCTTATCCGAAACTCAATCGAGCCTTGGACATTTTTTTACCGTTCGTTCATTCGTCACGTGGATTTTTTCTGCAAAACGGGATCCCCGTGGCTGGTCTATGATTTACCATCACCGGAGAGTGGTGCCCCATGGTACCGCTCCGTTTCAAATCCATGCATCCATTTCTAAAAGTCGTACGACACTTTTTCGGCATTTTGGACGGATGTTGCACCTTGCACGTCGATGTTGCACCCTGTGGATATTGATTCTTCGGAAGGCCATAACTGTTGGCTCGTTTAGAGTTACGGGAGCCATAAACTGTCAAAATGAAGGTCTTTATGACTTCTACAGCTATGACCGTATTAAGCCGTCACTGGTTAGTTTCATACCCAAAAAATCTTATTCGAAACTCAATCGGGTCTTGGACGATTTTTACCGTTCGTTCATTCGTCACGTGGATTTTTTCTACAAAACGGGATCCCCGTGGCTGGTCTATGATTTACCATCGCCAGAGAGTGGTGCCACATGGTACCGCTCCATTTCAAATCCATGCATCCATTTCTAAAAGTCGTACGACACTTTTTCGACATTTTGGACGGATGTTGCACCTTGCACCGTAGATGTTGCGCCCTGTGGATATTGATTCTTCGGAAGGCCATAACTGTTGGCTCGTTTTGAGTTACGGGAGCCATAACCAGTCAAAACGAAGATCTCTGTGAGTTCTACGGCTATGACCGCTTTAAGCTGTCACTGGTTAGTTTCATACCCAAATAATCTTATCCGAAACTCAATCGGGCCTTGGACGTTTTTTACCATTCGTTCATTAGTCACGTGGATTTTTTTTGCAAAACGGGATCCCGGGGCTGGTCTATGATTTACCATAGCCGGAGAGTGGTGCCCCATGGTACCGCTCCGTTTCAAATCCATGCATCCATTTCTAAAAGTCGTACGACACTTTTTCGACATTTTGGACGGATGTTGCACCTTGCACCGTAGATGTTGCACCCTGTGGATATTGATTCTTCGGAAGGCCATAACTGTTGGCTCGTTTAGAGTTACGGGAGCCATAACCAGTCAAAACGAAGATCTTTGTGAGTTCTACTGCTATGATGGCCTTAAGCCATCACTGGTTAGTCTTATACCCAAAAATTCTTATCCGAACATCAATCGGGCCTTTGACATTTTTTACCGTTCGTTCATTCGTCACGTGGATTTTTTCTGCAAAACGGGATCCTCGTGGCTGGTCTATGATTTACCATGGCAGGAGAGTGGTGCCCCATGGTACCACTCCGTTTCAAATCCATGCATCCATTTCTAAAAGTCGTACGACACTTTTTTGGCATTTTGGAAGGATTTTGCACCTTGCATCGTAGATGTTGCACCCTGTGGATATTGATTCTTCGGAAGGCCATAAATGTTGGCTCGTTTAGAGTTACGGGAGCCATAACCAGTCAAAATGAAGATCTCTGTGAGTTCCACGGCTATGAAAGCTTTAAGCCGTCACTGGTTAGTTTCATACCCAAAAAACTTATCCGAACCTCAATCGGGCCTTGGACGTTTTTTACCGTTCGTTCATTCGTCGCGTGGATTTTTTCTGCAAAACGGGATCCCCGTGGTTGGTCTATGATTTACCATGGCCGGAGAGTGATACCCCATGGTACCGCTCTGTTTCAAATCAAGCATCCATTTCTAAAAATCGTACGACACTTTTTCGGCATTTTGGATGGATGTTGCACCTTGCACCGTACATGTTGCACCCTGTGGATATTGATTCTTCGGAAGGCCATAACTGTTGGCTAGTTTAGAGTTACGGGAGCCATAACTAGTCAAAACGAAGACCTCTGTGAGTTCTACGGCTATGACAGCTTTAAGCCGTCACTGGTTAGTTTCATACCCAAAAAATCTTACACGAAACTCAATCGGGCCTTGGACGTTTTTTACCGTTCGTTCATTCGTCACGTTGTTTTTTTCTTCAAAACGGGATCACCGTGGCTGGTCTATGATTTTCCATGGCCGAAGAGTGGTGCCCCATGGTACGGCTCCGTTTCAAATCCATGCATCCATTTCTAAAAGTCGTACGGCACTTTTTCGGCATTTTGGACGGATGTTGCACCTTGCACCGTAGATGTTGCACCCTGTGGATATTGATTCTTCGGTACGCCATAACTGTTGGCTCGTTTAGAGTTACGGGAGCCATAACCAGTCAAAACGAAGATCCTGTGAGTTCTACGGCTATGATGGCTTTAAGCCGTCACTGTTTAGTTTCATACCCAAAAAATCTTATCCGAAACTCAATCGGGCCTTGGACGTTTTTTACCGTTCGTTCACTCGTCACGTGGATTTTTTCTGCAAAACGGGATCCCCGTGGCTGGTCTATGATTTACAATCGCCGGAGAGTGGTGCCCCATGGTACCGCTCCGTTTCAAATCCATGCATCCATTTCTAAAAGTCGTACGACACTTTTTCGGTATTTTGGACGGATGTTGCACCTTGCACCGTGGATGTTGCACTCTGTGAATATTGATTCTTCGGAAGGCATAACTATTGGCTCGTTTAGTGTTACGGGAGCCATAACCAGTCAAAACGAAGATCTCTATGAGTTCTACGGCTGTGACAGCTTTATGCCATCACTGGTTAGTTTCATACCCAAAAAATCTTATCCGAAACTCAATCGGGCCTTGGACATTTTTTTACCGTTCGTTCATTCGTCACGTGGATTTTTTTCTGCAAAACGGGATCCCCGTGGCTGGTCTATGATTTACCATCACCGGAGAGTGGTGCCCCATGGTACCGCTCCGTTTCAAATCCATGCATCCATTTCTAAAAGTCGTACGGCACTTTTTCGGCATTTTGGACGGATGTTGCACCTTGCACCGTAGATGTTGCACCCTATGGATATTGATTCTTCGGAAGGCCATAACTGTTGGCTCGTTTAGAGTTACGGGAGCCATAACCAGTCAAAACGAAGATCTCTGTGAGTTCTACGGCTATGATGGATTTAAGCCGTCACTGGTTAGTTTCATACCCAAAAAATCTTATCCGAAACTCAATCGGGTCTTGGATGATTTTTACCGTTCGTTCATTCGTCACATGGATTTTTTCTACATAACGGGATCCCCGTGGCTGGTCTATGATTTACCATCTCCCGATAGTGGTGCCCCATGTTACCGCTCCATTTCAAATCCATGCATCCATTTCTAAAAGTCGTACGACACTTTTTCGACATTTTGGACGGATGTTGCATCTTGCACCGTAGATGTTGCACCCTGTGGATATTGATTCTTCGGAAGGCCATAACTGTTGGCTTGTATAGAGTTACGGGAGCCATAACCAGTCAAAACGAAGATCTCTGTGAGTTCTACGGCTATGACCGCTTTAAGCCGTCACTGGTTAGTTTCATACCCAAATAATCTTATCCGAAACTCAATCGGGCCTTGGACATTTTTTTACCGTTCGTTCATTCGTCGCGTGGATTTTTTCTGCAAAACGGGATCCCTGTGGCTGGCCTATGATTTACCATCGCCGGAGAGTGGTGCCCTATGGTACTACTCCGTTTTAAATCTATGCATCCATTTCTAAAAGTCGTACGACACTTTTTCCGCATTTTGGACGGATGTTGCACCTTGCACCGTCGATGTTGCACCCTGTGGATATTGATTCTTCGGAACGCCATAATTGTTGGCTCGTTTAGAGTTACGGGAGCCAAAACCAGTCAAAACGAAGATCTCTGTGAGTTCTACGTCTATGATGGCTTTAGGCCGTCACTATTTAGTTTCATACCCAAAAAATCTTATCCGAAACTCAATCGGGCCTTGGACGTTTTTTACCGTTCGTTCATTCGTCACGTGAATTTTTTCTGCAAAACGGGATGCCCGTGGCTGGTCTATGATTTACCATCGCCGGAGAGTGGTGCCCCATGGTATCGCTCCATTTCAAATCCATGCATCCATTTCTAAAAGTCGTACGGCACTTTTTCGGCATTTTGGACGGATGTTGCACCTTGCACCGTAGATGTTGCACCCTGTGAATATTGATTATTCGGAAGGCCATAACTGTTGGCTCGTTTAGAGTTATGGGAGCCATAACCAGTCAAAACGAAGATCTCTATGAGTTCTACGGCTATGACTGCTTTAAGCCGTCACTGGTTAGTTTCATACCCAAAAAATCTTATCCGAAACTCTATCGGGCCTTGGACCTTTTTCACCGTTCGTTCATTCGTCATGTGGATTTTTTCTGCAAAACGGGATCCCCGTGGCTGGTCTATGATTTACCATCGCCGGAGAGTGGTGCCCCATGGTACCGCTCCGTTTCAAATCCATGCATTCATTTCTAAAAGTCGTACGGCACTTTTTCGGCATTTTGGACGGATGTTGCTCCTTGCACCGTCGATGTTGCACCCTGTGGATATTGATTCTTCGGAAGGCCATAACTGTTGGCTCGTTTAGAGTTACGGGAGCCATAACCAGTCAAAATGAAGATCTCTATGATTTACACGGCTATGACCGCTTTAAGCCGTCACTGGTTAGTTTCATACCCAAAAAATCTTATCCGAAACTCAATTGGGCCTTGGACGTTTTTTACCGTTCGTTCATTCGTCACGTGGATTTTTTCTACAAAACGGGATCCCCGTGGCTGGTCTATGATTTACCATCGCCGGAGAGTGGTGCCCTATGGTACCTCTCCATTTCAAATCCATGCATCCATTTCTAAAAGTCGTACGACACTTTTTCGGTATTTTGGACGGATGTTGCACCTTGCACCGTGGATGTTGCACTCTGTGAATATTGATTCTTCGGAAGGCATAACTATTGGCTCGTTTAGTGTTACGGGAGCCATAACCAGTCAAAACGAAGATCTCTATGAGTTCTACGGCTGTGACAGCTTTATGCCATCACTGGTTAGTTTCATACCCAAAAAATCTTATCCGAAACTCAATCGGGCCTTGGACATTTTTTTACCGTTCGTTCATTCGTCACGTGGATTTTTTTCTGCAAAACGGGATCCCCGTGGCTGGTCTATGATTTACCATCACCGGAGAGTGGTGCCCCATGGTACCGCTCCGTTTCAAATCCATGCATCCATTTCTAAAAGTCGTACGGCACTTTTTCGGCATTTTGGACGGATGTTGCACCTTGCACCGTAGATGTTGCACCCTATGGATATTGATTCTTCGGAAGGCCATAACTGTTGGCTCGTTTAGAGTTACGGGAGCCATAACCAGTCAAAACGAAGATCTCTGTGAGTTCTACGGCTATGATGGATTTAAGCCGTCACTGGTTAGTTTCATACCCAAAAAATCTTATCCGAAACTCAATCGGGTCTTGGATGATTTTTACCGTTCGTTCATTCGTCACATGGATTTTTTCTACATAACGGGATCCCCGTGGCTGGTCTATGATTTACCATCTCCCGATAGTGGTGCCCCATGTTACCGCTCCATTTCAAATCCATGCATCCATTTCTAAAAGTCGTACGACACTTTTTCGACATTTTGGACGGATGTTGCATCTTGCACCGTAGATGTTGCACCCTGTGGATATTGATTCTTCGGAAGGCCATAACTGTTGGCTTGTATAGAGTTACGGGAGCCATAACCAGTCAAAACGAAGATCTCTGTGAGTTCTACGGCTATGACCGCTTTAAGCCGTCACTGGTTAGTTTCATACCCAAATAATCTTATCCGAAACTCAATCGGGCCTTGGACATTTTTTTACCGTTCGTTCATTCGTCGCGTGGATTTTTTCTGCAAAACGGGATCCCTGTGGCTGGCCTATGATTTACCATCGCCGGAGAGTGGTGCCCCATGGTACTACTCCGTTTTAAATCTATGCATCCATTTCTAAAAGTCGTACGACACTTTTTCCGCATTTTGGACGGATGTTGCACCTTGCACCGTCGATGTTGCACCCTGTGGATATTGATTCTTCGGAACGCCATAACTGTTGGCTCGTTTAGAGTTACGGGAGCCAAAACCAGTCAAAACGAAGATCTCTGTGAGTTCTACGTCTATGATGGCTTTAGGCCGTCACTATTTAGTTTCATACCCAAAAAATCTTATCCGAAACTCAATCGGGCCTTGGACGTTTTTTACCGTTCGTTCATTCGTCACGTGAATTTTTTCTGCAAAACGGGATGCCCGTGGCTGGTCTATGATTTACCATCGCCGGAGAGTGGTGCCCCATGGTATCGCTCCATTTCAAATCCATGCATCCATTTCTAAAAGTCGTACGGCACTTTTTCGGCATTTTGGACGGATGTTGCACCTTGCACCGTAGATGTTGCACCCTGTGAATATTGATTATTCGGAAGGCCATAACTGTTGGCTCGTTTAGAGTTATGGGAGCCATAACCAGTCAAAACGAAGATCTCTATGAGTTCTACGGCTATGACTGCTTTAAGCCGTCACTGGTTAGTTTCATACCCAAAAAATCTTATCCGAAACTCTATCGGGCCTTGGACCTTTTTCACCGTTCGTTCATTCGTCATGTGGATTTTTTCTGCAAAACGGGATCCCCGTGGCTGGTCTATGATTTACCATCGCCGGAGAGTGGTGCCCCATGGTACCGCTCCGTTTCAAATCCATGCATTCATTTCTAAAAGTCGTACGGCACTTTTTCGGCATTTTGGACGGATGTTGCTCCTTGCACCGTCGATGTTGCACCCTGTGGATATTGATTCTTCGGAAGGCCATAACTGTTGGCTCGTTTAGAGTTACGGGAGCCATAACCAGTCAAAATGAAGATCTCTATGATTTACACGGCTATGACCGCTTTAAGCCGTCACTGGTTAGTTTCATACCCAAAAAATCTTATCCGAAACTCAATTGGGCCTTGGACGTTTTTTACCGTTCGTTCATTCGTCACGTGGATTTTTTCTACAAAACGGGATCCCCGTGGCTGGTCTATGATTTACCATCGCCGGAGAGTGGTGCCCTATGGTACCTCTCCATTTCAAATCCATGCATCCATTTCTAAAAGTCGTACGGCACTTTTTCGGCATTTTGGACAGATGTTGCACCTTGCACCGTCGATGTTGCACCGTGTGGATATTGATTCTTCGGAAAGCCATAACTGTTGGCTCGTTTAGAGTTACGAGAGCCATAACCAGTTAAAACGAAGATCTCTGTGAGTTCTACGGCTATGACCGCTTTAAGCCGTCACTGGTTAGTTTCATACCCAAAAAATCTTATCCGAAACTCAATCGGGCCTTGGACGTTTTTTACCGTTCGTTCACTCGTCACGTGGATTTTTCTGCAAAACGGGATCCCCGTGGCTGGTCTATGATTTACAATCGCCGGAGAGTGGTGCCCCATGGTACCGCTCCGTTTCAAATCCATGCATCCATTTCTAAAAGTCGTACGACACTTTTTCGGTATTTTGGACGGATGTTGCACCTTGCACCGTGGATGTTGCACTCTGTGAATATTGATTCTTCGGAAGGCATAACTATTGGCTCGTTTAGTGTTACGGGAGCAATAACCAGTCAAAACGAAGATCTCTATGAGTTCTATGGCTGTGACAGCTTTATGCCGTCACTGGTTAGTTTCATACCCAAAAAATCTTATCCGAAACTCAATCGGGCCTTGGACATTTTTTTACCGTTCGTTCATTCGTCACGTGGATTTTTTCTGCAAAACGGGATCCCCGTGGCTGGTCTATGATTTACCATCACCGGAGAGTGGTGCCCCATGGTACCGCTCCGTTTCAAATCCATGCATCCATTTCTAAAAGTCGTACGGCACTTTTTCGGCATTTTGGACGGATGTTGCACCTTGCACGTCGATGTAGCATCCTGTGGATATTGATTCTTCGGAAGGCCATAACTGTTGGCTCGTTTAGAGTTACGGGAGCCATAAACTGTAAAAACGAAGATCTCTATGACTTCTACAGCTATGACCATATTAAGCCATCACTGGTTAGTTTCATACCCAATAAATCTTATCCGAAACTCAATCGGGTCTTGGACGATTTTTACCGTTCGTTCATTCGTCACGTGGATTTTTTCTACAAAACGGGATCCCCGTGGCTGGTCTATGATTTACCATCTCCCGACAGTGGTGCCCCATGGTACCGCTCCATTTCAAATCCATGCATCAATTTCTAAAAGTCGTACGACACTTTTTCGACATTTTGGACGGATGTTGCATTTTGCACCGTAGATGTTGCACCCTGTGGATATTGATTCTTCGGAAGGCCATAACTGTTGGCTTGTATAGAGTTACGGGAGCCATAACCAGTCAAAACGAAGATCTCTGTGAGTTCTACGGCTATGACCGCTTTAAGCCGTCACTGGTTAGTTTCATACCTAAAAAATCTTATCCGAAACTCAATCGGGCCTTGGACATTTTTTTACCGTTCGTTCATTAGTCACGTGGATTTTTTCTGCAAAACGGGATCCCCGGGGCTGGTCTATGATTTACCATAGCCGGAGAGTGGTGCCCCATGGTACCGCTCCATTTCAAATCCATGCATCCATTTCTAAAAGTCGTACGACACTTTTTCGGCATTTTGGACGGATGTTGCACCTTGCACTGTAGATGTTGCACCCTGTGGATATTGATTCTTCGGAAGGCCATAACCGTTGGCTCGTTTAGAGTTACGGGAGCCATAACCAGTCAAAACGAAGATCTCTATGAGTTCTACTGCTATGATGGCCTTAAGCCATCACTGGTTAGTTTTATACCCAAAAATTCTTATCCGAACATCAATCGGGCCTTGGACATTTTTTACCGTTCGTTCATTCGTCACGTGGATTTTTTCTGCAAAACGGGATCCTCGTGACTGGTCTATGATTTACCATGGCAGGAGAGTGGTGCCCCATGGTACCACTCCGTTTCAAATCCATGCATCCATTTCTAAAAGTCGTACAGCACTTTTTCGGCATTTTGGACGGATTTTGCACCTTGCATCGTAGATGTTGCACCCTGTGGATATTGATTCTTCGGAAAGCCATAAATGTTGGCTCGTTTAGAGTTACGGGAGCCATAACCAGTCAAAATGAAGATCTCTGTGAGTTCTACGACTATGAAAGCTTTAAGCCGTCACTGGTTAGTTTCATACCCAAAAAACTTATCCGAACCTCAATCGAGCCTTGGACGTTTTTTACCGTTCGTTCATTCGTCACGTGGATTTTTTCTGCAAAATGGGATCCCTGTGGCTGGCCTATGATTTACCATCGCCGGAGAGTGGTGCCCCATGGTACTACTCCGTTTCAAATCTATGCATCCATTTCTAAAAGTCGTACGGCACTTTTTCCGCATTTTGGACGGATGTTGCACCTTGCACCGTCGATGTTGCACCCTGTGGATATTGATTCTTCGGAACGCCATAACTGTTGGCTCGTTTAGAGTTACGGGAGCCAAAACCAGTCAAAACGAAGATCTCTGTGAGTTCTACGTCTATGATGGCTTTAAGCCGTCACTGTTTAGTTTCATACCCGAAAAATCTTATCCGAAACTCAATCGGGCCTTGGACGTTTTTTACCGTTCGTTCATTCGTCACGTGAATTTTTTCTGCAAAACGGGATGCCCGTGGCTGGTCTATGATTTACCATCGCCGGAGAGTGGTGCCCCATGGTACCGCTCCATTTCAAATCCATGCATCCATTTCTAAAAGTCGTACGACACTTTTTCGGCATTTTGGACGGATGTTGCACCTTGCACCGTAGATGTTGCACCCTGTGAATATTGATTATTCGGAAGGCCATAACTGTTGGCTCGTTTAGAGTTATGGGAGCCATAACCAGTCAAAACGAAGATCTCTATGAGTTCTACGGCTATGACTGCTTTAAGCCGTCACTGGCTAGTTTCATACCCAAAAAATCTTATCCGAAACTCTATCGGGCCTTGGACCTTTTTTACCGTTCGTTCATTCGTCATGTGGATTTTTTCTGCAAAACGGGATCTCCGTGGCTGGTCTATGATTTACCATCGCCGGAGAGTGGTGCCCCATGGTACCGCTCCGTTTCAAATCCATGCATCCATTTCTAAAAGTCATACGACACTTGTTCGGCATTTTAGACGGATGTTGCTCCTTGCACCGTCGATGTTGCACCCTGTGGATATTGATTCTTCGGAAGGCCATAACTGTTGGCTCGTTTAGAGTTACGGGAGCCATAACCAGTCAAAATGAAGATCTCTATGATTTATACGGCTATGATCGCTTTAAGCCGTCACTAGTTAGTTTCATACCCAAAAAATCTTATCCGAAACTCAATTGGGCCTTGGACGTTTTTTACCGTTCGTTCATTCGTCACGTGGACTTTTTCTACAAAACGGGATCCCCGTGGCTGGTCTATGATTTACCATCGCCGGAGAGTGGTGCCCTATGGTACCGCTCCGTTTCAAATTCATGCATCCATTTCTAAAAGTCGTACGGCACTTTTTCGGCATTTTGGACAGATGTTGCACCTTGCACCGTCGATGTTGCACCCTGTGGATATTGATTCTTCGGAAGGCCATAACTGTTGGCTCGTTTAGAGTTACGGGAGCCATAACCAGTCAAAATGAAGATCTCTATGATTTATACGGCTATGACCGCTTTAAGCCGTCACTGGTTAGTTTCATACCCAAAAAATCTTATCCGAAACTCAATCGTACCTTGGACGTTTTTTACCGTTCGTTCATTCGTCACGTAGATTTTTTCTGCAAAACGGGATCCCCGTGGCTGGTCTATGATTTACCATGGCCAGAGAGTGGTGCCCAATGGTACCGCTCCGTTTCAAATCCATGCATCAATTTCTAAAAGTCGTACGACACATATTCGGCATTTTGGACGGATGTTGCACCTTGCACCGTAGATGTTGCACCCTGTGGATATTGATTCTTCGGAATGCCATAACTGTTGGCTCGTTAAGAGTTACGAGAGCCATAACCAGTCAAAATGAAGATCTCTGTGAGTTCTACGACTATGAAAGCTTTAAGCCGTCACTGGTTAGTTTCATACCCAAAAAATTTATCCGAACCTCAATCGAGCCTTGGACGTTTTTTACCGTTCGTTCATTCGTCACGTGGATTTTTTCTGCAAAACGGGATCCTTGTGGCTGGTCTATGATTTACCATCGCCAGAGAGTGGTGCCTCATGGTACTACTAATTTTCAAATCTATGCATCCATTTCTAAAAGTCGTACGGCACTTTTTCCGCATTTTGGACGGATGTTGCACCTTGCACCGTCGATGTTGCACCCTGTGGATATTGATTCTTCGGAATGCCATAACTGTTGGCTCGTTTAGAGTTACGGGAGCCAAAACCAGTCAAAACGAAGATTTCTGTGAGTTCTACGTCTATGATGGCTTTAAGCCGTCACTGTTTAGTTTCATACCCAAAAAATCTTATCCGAAACTCAATCGGGCCTTGGACGTTTTTTACCGTTCGTTCATTCGTCACGTGAATTTTTTCTGCAAAACGGGATCCCCGTGGTTGGTCTATGATTTACCATCGCCGGAGAGTGGTGCCCCATGGTACCGCTCCGTTTCAAATCCATGCATCCATTTCTAAAAGTCGTACGGCACTTTTTCGGCATTTTGGACGGATGTTGCACATTGCACCGTAGATGTTGCACCCTGTGAATATTGATTCTTCGTAAGGCCATAACTGTGGCTCGTTTAGAGTTATGGGAGCCATAACCAGTCAAAACGAAGATCTCTATGAGTTCTACGGCTATGACTGCTTTAAGCCGTCACTGGTTAGTTTCATACCCAAAAAATCTTATCCGAAACTCTATCGGGCCTTGGACCTTTTTTACCGTTCGTTCATTCATCATGTGGATTTTTTCTGCAAAACGGGATCCCCGTGGCTGGTCTATGATTACCATCGCCGGAGAGTGGTGCCCCATGGTACCGCTCCGTTTCAAATCCATGCATCCATTTCTAAAAGTCGTACGACACTTTTTTGGCATTTTGGACGGATGTTGCACCTTGCACCGTCGATGTTGCACCCTGTGGATATTGATTGTTCAGAAGGCCATAACTGTTGGCTCCTTTAGAGTTACGGGAGCCATAACCAGTTAAAACGAAGATCTCTGTGAGTTCTACGGCTTTGACCGCTTTAAGCCATCACTGGTTAGTTTCATACCCAAAAAATCTTATCCGAAACTCAATTGGGCCTTGGACGTTTTTTACCGTTCGTTCATTCGTCACGTGGATTTTTTCTACAAAACGGGATCCCCGTGGCTGGTCTATGATTTACCATCGCCGGAGAGTGGTGCCCTATGGTACCGCTCCATTTCAAATCCATGCATCCATTTCTAAAAGTCGTACGGCACTTTTTCGGCATTTTGGACAGATGTTGCACCTTGCACCGTCGATGTTGCACCCTGTGGATATTGATTCTTCGGAAGGCCATAACTGTTGGATCGTTTAGAGTTACGAGAGCCATAACCAGTTAAAACGAAGATCTCTGTGAGTTCTACGGCTTTGACCGCTTTAAGCCGTCACTTGTTAGTTTCATACCCAAAAAATCTTATCCGAAACTCAATCGTGCCTTGGACGTTTTTTACCGTTCGTTCATTCGTCACGTAGATTTTTTCTGCAAAACGGGATCCCCGTGGCTGGTCTATGATTTACCATGGCCAGAGAGTGGTGCCCAATGGTACCGCTCCGTTTCAAATCCATGCATCCATTTCTAAAAGTCGTACGACACTTTTTCGGCATTTTGGACGGATATTGCACCTTGCACCGTAGATGTTGCACCTTGTGGATATTGATTCTTCGGAACGCCATAACTATTGGCTCGTTTAGAGTTACGGGAGCCAAAACGAGTCTAAACGAAGATATCTGTGAGTTCTACGGCTATGATGGCTTTAAGCCGTCACTGGTTAGTTTCATACCCAAAAAATCTTATCCGAAACTCAATCGGGCCTTGGACGTTTTTTACCGTTCGTTCATTCGTCACGTGGATTTTTTCTGCAAAACGGGATCTCCGTGGCTGGTCTATGATTTACCATCGCCGGAGAGTGGTTCCCCATGGTACCGCTCCGTTTCAAATCCATGCATCCATTTCTAAAAGTCGTACGGCACTTTTTCGGCATTTTGGACGGATGTTGCACCTTGCACCGTCGATGTTGCACCCTGTGGATATTTATTCTTCGGTAGGCCATAACTGTTGGCTCGTTTAGAGTTACGAGAGCCATAACCGTCAAAACGAAGATCTCTGTGAGTTCTATGGATATGACCACTTTAAGCCGTCACTGGTTAGTGTCATACCCAAAAAATCTTATCCCAAACTCAATCGGGCCTTGGACGATTTTTACCGTTCGTTCATTCGTCACGTGGATTTTTTCTGCAAAACGGGATCCCCGTGGCTGGTCTATGATTTACCATCGTCGGAGAGTGGTTCCCCATGATACCGCTCCGTTTCAAATCCATGCACCCATTTCTAAAAGTCGTACGGCTCTTTTTCGGCATTTTGGACGGATGTTGCACCTTGCACCGTAGATGTTGCCCCCTATGGATATTGATTCTTCGGAAGGCCATAACTGTTGGCTCGTTTAGAGTTACGGTAGCCATCACAAGTCAAAACAAAGACCTCTGTGAGTTCTACGACTATGATGGCTTTAAGCCGTCACAGGTTAGTTTCATACCCAAAAAATCTTATCCGAAACTCTATCGGGCCTTGGACGTTTTTTACCGTTCGTTCATTCGTCACGTTGATTTTTTCTGCAAAACGGGATCCCCGTGGCTGGTCTATGATTTACCATCACCGGAGAGTGGTCCCCATGGTACCGCTCCGTTTCAAATCCATGCATCCATTTCTAAAAGTCGTACGGCACTTTTTCGGCATTTTGGATGGATGTTGCACCTTGCACCGTCGATGTTGCACCCCGTGGATATTGATTCTTCGGAAGCCCATAACTGTTGGCTCGTTTAGAGTTACGGGAGCCATAACTAGTCAAAACAAAGATCTCTGTGAGTTATACGGCTATGACTGCTTTAAGCCGTCACTGGTTAGTTTCATACCCAAAAAATCTTATCCGAAACTCAATCGGGCCTTGGACGTTTTTTACCGTTCGTTCATTCGTCACGTGGATTTTTTCTGCAAAACGGGATCCCCGTGGCTGGTCTATGATTTACCATCGCCGTAGAGTGGTGCCCCATGTTACCGCTCCATTTCAAATCCATGCATCCATTTCTAAAAGTCGTACGGCACTTTTTCGACATTTTGGACGGATGTTGCACCTTGCACCGTCGATGTTGCACCCTGTGGATATTGATTCTTCGGAAGGCCAAACTGTTGGCTCGTTTAGAGTTACAGGAGCCATAACCAGTCAAAACGAAGATCTCTATGAGTTCTATGGCTATGACCGCTTCAAGCCGTCACTGGATAGTTTCATATCCAAAAAATCTTATCCGCAACTTAATCGGGCCTTGGAAGTTTTTTACCGTTCGTTCATTCGTCACGTGGATTTTTTCTGCAGAACGGGATCCCCATGGCTGGTCTATGATTTACCAAGGCCGAAGAGTGGTGCCCCTTGGTACGGCTCCGTTTCAAATCCATGCATCCATTTCTAAAAGTCGTACGATACTTTTTTGGCATTTTGGACGGATGTTGCACCTTGCACCGTAGATGTTGCCCCCTGTGGATATTGATTCTTTGGAAGGCCATAACTGTTGGCTCGTTTAGAGTTACGGGAGCCATAACAAGTCAAAACGAAGACCTTTGTGAGTTCTACGACTATGATGGCTTTAAGCCGTCACTGGTTAGTTTCATACCCAAAAAATCTTATCCGAAACTCAATCGGGCCTTGGACGTTTTTTACCGTTCGTTCATTCGTCATGTGGATTTTTTCTACAAAACGGGATCCTCGTTGCTGGTCTATGATTTACCATGGCCGGAGAGTAGTGCCCCATGGTACCGCTCCGTTTCAAATCCATGCATCCATTTTTAAAAGTGGTACGGCACTTTTTCCGCATTTTGGACGGATGTTGCACCTTGCACCATAGATGTTGCACCCCGTGGATATTGATTCTTCGGAACGCCATTACTGTTGGTTCGTTTAGACTTACGGGAGCCATAACCAGTCAAAACGAAGACCTATGTGAGTTCTATGGCTATGACAGCTTTAAGCCGTCATTGGTTAGTTTCATACCCAAAAAATCTTATCCGAAACTCAATCGGGCCTTGTACGTTTTTTACCGTTCGTTCATGCGTCACATGGATTTTTTCTACAAAACGGGATCCCCGTGGCTGGTCTATGATTTACCATCGCCGGAGAGTGGTGCCCCATGGTACCGCTTTGTTTCAAATCCATGCATCCATTTCTAAAAGTCGTATGGCCTTTTTTCGGCATTTTGGATGGATGTTGCACCTTGCACCGTAGATGTAGCACCCCGTGGATATTGATTCTTCAGAATGCCATAACTATTGGTTCATTTAGAGTTACGGGAGCCATAACCAGTCAAAACGAAGACCTCTGTGGGTTCTATGGCTATGACAGCTTTAAGCCGTCACTGGTTAGTTTCATACCCAAAAAATCTTATCCGAAACTCAATCGGGCCTTGGATGTTTTTTACCGTTCGTTCATTCGTCACGTGGATTTTTTCTGCAAAACGGGATCCCCATGGCTGGTCTATGATTTACCATGGCCGGAGAGTGGTGCCCCATGGTACCGCTCCATTTCGAATCCATGCATCCATTTCTAAAAGTCGTACGGCACTTTTTTGGCATTTTGGACGGATGTTGCACCTTGCACCGTAGATGTTGCCCCCTGTGGATATTGATTCTTCGGAAGGCCATAACTGTTGGCTCGTTTAGAGTTACGGGAGCCATAACAAGTCAAAACAAAGAACTTTGTGAGTTCTACGACTATGATGGCTTTAAGCCTTCACTGGTTAGTTTCATACCCAAAAAATCTTATCCGAAACTCAATCGGGCCTTGGACGTTTTTTACCGTTCGTTCATTCGTCATGTGGATTTTTTCTACAAAACGGGATCCCCGTGGCTGGTCTATGATTTACCATGGCCGGAGAGTGGTGCCCAATGGTACCGCTCCGTTTCAAATCCATGCATCCATTTCTAAATGTCGTACGGCACTTTTTTGGCATTTTGGACGGATGTTGCACCTTGCACCATAGATGTTGCACTCAGTGGATATTGATTCTTCGGAACGCCATAACTGTTGGCTCGTTTAGAGTTACGGGAGCCAAAACCAGTCAAAACAAAGATATCTGTGAGTTCTACGGCTATGATGGCTGTAAGCCGTCACTGGTTAGTTTCATACCCAAAAAATCTTATCTGAAACTCAATCGGGCCTTGGAAGTTTTTTACCGTTCGTTCATTCGTCACGTGGTTTTTTTCTGCAAAACGGGATCCTCGTGGCTGGTCTATGATTTACCATCGCCGGAGAGTGGTGCCCCATGGTATCGCTCCGTTTCAAATCCATGCATCCATTTCTAAAAGTCGTACGGCATTTTGGACGGATGTTGCACCTTGCACCATAGATGTTGCACCCTGTGGGCATTGATTCTTCGGAAGGCCATAACTGTTGGCTCGTTTAGAGTTACGGGAGCCATAACCATTCAAAACGAAGACCTCCGTGAGTTCTACGGTTATGACAGCTTTAAGCCGTCACTGGTTGGTTTCATGCCCAAAAAATCTTATCTGAAACTCAATCGGGCCTTGGGCGTTTATTACCGTTCGTTCATTCGTCACGTGGATTTTTTCTGCAAAACGGGATCCCCGTGGCTGGTCTATGATTTACCATAGCCGGAGAGTGTTGCCCCATGGTACCGCTCCGTTTCAAATCCATGTGTTTGTACCAAAAATGGGCACAACACTCTTCGGGAGTTATTTGAAGAGATAAAATGAAGAATGTAAATGTAAAACAGAGGTTATCTAACAAAAACTCCAACAAACAGAAATGTAAAGTGCACAGACAAGCAATTTAGAGTGGTTCGGCGTATAGCCTACGTCCACTATGAAGTTTTGATGATTTTATTGATTCTCTTTCAATGATTACAAGCGGTTACAGCAATGAACAGCGGATTACAGATTAGAATTCGAAATTGACAGCAAAAGTAGGATGCAAATCTCAATCCGGCAGAGTCTGGACGCTTCAGAGAAAAAAGATCCTTTTTCTGTTGATTCTGGGGCTCTATTTATAGGCGTAGGAGGCTTAGATTTCGCTCAAACTCCGGGAGACATGGTCTGACACGTGAGGGGACCCATTCGACCATTTCCAGAGAGTTTCAAGTTGATCTGCGATCGATACGAAGTCATTTCGTATCGATCAAGATTATCTCCAATTGAGCTCAAATTTGGTGGAGACGTTCCTTGGTATGTGTGCAACCTTCGGTTAAAATTTCATGGTATTTGGATCAGTGGATTGAAAGATATCGTCGATACGAGATGGATTTCAACGCTGGCTGTTCTGCTCGTCTCCATTGCTTCGACTCCATCCTTCCATGTCGATGATTGCACGCGCTCTCAAGGTGATGTGGCGCGTGCACTTCGCTTCGATCCGCCCTTCACTCCGAGTCGACCGCGTCGACTCCATATATCTCGGCGCATTCGCATCAAGGGATGACGTGGTGTGCGCGCTTCGCCTCAATCCGGTGTTTGCTCCGTGTTGACTGCTTCGTTTCCTTCGAGAGGTGACACGTTATCCAAGCTGGTTGACCTGATGGATTCGAGTAGGACTTCATCCATGGATTCGAACCACGGTCATTCATGGATACGAACTGATGGACAAATGGAGACGGAGAGTTCCTTCCTTGATGGATACGAAACACGTAGCTCCTCAATGGGTACGAGGTCAAAGAATACAAGTTGGAGCCTTTCGATGGATGCGAAGTATCGAACATCTGATGGATACGAAGTCGACATGAAGTGATCGTTACGAACCAGGTGTCTTATCGATGGATACGAACAAGTCTTTTCGGCTGAAGGTTCTATCGATACGAAGCTTATCACTGTGTGGACTTAATCATTCTAATCGACACGAGACCGATGGATGCGAAACGAGGACCACCGATGGATACGAAACCCATCGATACGAACTCGATGTACTGGCTCCATTGAAACGAACAGATACGTTTCAATGGATACGAAATGGGGTCTGCCGATGGATACGAAAACATGCTTTTTCCTCCAACTTGTATCCATCATAACCTGTGCGTATGAGCTCGGATTGACTTGAAACTTGGAACGTTGGTTTGCTTTATTTTCCCGATCATGTCTCATCGATTGGGGCTTGATCCAGACTCCGACAAAATTCAACGATATCCATGACAAGCGACATTTGGAATCCAACTCCTTGGTGTCCTAGCCTTGCCAAAAGGCGGGATAACATTTGCCCCCCAAAGTACGTCTTGTGAAAACATGACGTGCTTTGAAAAGCTGCAGGTCTTCTTTGAATAATTTGAAAGTCGTACCCTTTAACCATCCTCTTGTATGGGTCCTCTCATGAATCGATGCTAAAAGTTGGAAAGCCTTTCTTCGTATCGATGTGGGTTGACTTGATGGATACGAAAATGGTCATTCGTATCGATGGTCACAAATCATGGTGAATTCTGATTCGAATTGGCGATATCGGATAGATACGAAGTGAATGTTCGTATCGATAGATTCTAGTGGATACGAAAGCGACGCTCGTATTAATAGGTCTGCGCTGTTGTGAGTCGATGGATCATAAAGTGGACGTTTCGAACCGATGGAGTCTGTTACCTTCAGGTGGCTTCCCTGTGTGCTTCGAAACGATGGAGGCCAGTGGGCTCGAAACGAATGTTCGCATCGATGCACCACTTGACTGGCTGCGACCGGTCATGTTGACTGGGAGATGAATCGACCCAGTTCGCCTCCAGGCTTCATATAAATACCCGGGACTTGGCTCGATTTCACTTTTTTACCTTTTACTTTTACTGTTGCCTTCCGCATTTTCGTATCGATTCACGAACTTGGGAGGAAAGAATTGTTCCAATCTTCGAATCGATCAAACATCATTTTATTATTTCCCCAAACTCCAATTCAATTCAGGTAAATAAGCAATCACGGCTAAATTCGAGCGACGAAGTTCAGATCTCAGATCCATCGTGTCCTTGCTGATTATTGATTTTGGCGGCGCTAAGGCCAGATCTGGACCAGAGCTTGGTCGAGGATGGCCATGGCGATGCTCGCATCAATCGGAGAAGAAAGAGTTCTGGAGGAATTGCTTCACCTCTAGTTCGTGTCGATCCGGGACAGGAGGGTTCGACTCGACCCAGATTTCATGACCTCGCATCGATTGATGGGTTGAAGGGGATGCAGAGGTTCGCATCGATCTAAGGTGGTTGGGGCTTGTGTCGAACTGAAATGATTGATGCAAGTGTTTGGCCCGCGTGATCGATGCGAAAATCTGCCTCCCACGATCGATACGAAGACCAAGAGGTTTATTGGTACAATATTGATAGCCCCAGATCGATGCGAAGTCACTACATTTGGTTGTCACACAGTCGTTAGCCCTTGGCCGATGCGAAGTAAGCCTCTCTGATCGATACGAAATCCACTCCTCCGGTCGATACGAACTGCCGTCGATTCGAAACCTATTGATACGAAAGGTATCGAGTCGACCTTGATCGATACGAAAGTATCGATTCGAACTGGATCGACACGAAAGATATCACGCCTCCGACTGAATTTGAATCTGAACTACGATCGATTCCATGCTGAAATTCGACGAACTTAGAGAACTCTTGTATGCTCTTACACTCGACTCCGACGAGCTTCTGCCTTGCATAATTGGACTTGATCACAGGATTGCATATTTGACTGACTTTCGAAGCTCGTCGATGGAACTGTAACCTAACGAACATATAACGGACTTACACTTGAATCAGCCATCTGGCATCTGGATTGCGTGATCGTGACGGTCAGCGATGACGGTCATTGTCGGTCTGACTTCCAGAGTTTCGTCGCTAGCGTGTTTTCTTTAATTCTGCAGAATTTGCTCAAGTCACGCACAACATTTGCACTACACAACACATTCACACACTTTACACTGGGGAATGCACGGGCTTTTTATCATCTAATGGTGATTTCTCGTGAGTTAGCTAGCTATGGAACCGTCAAGTTCACAGCAACAAGATACTCAGCATTTGATCCCTCCCAGACTTGAGATTCCGGATATTCAGGCTGACGTGATCGGTCCAGCCCCGGATGAATTGCCTGAGGCGTCTCTCATCGATAGCCCACCTGATTCTGTCCCGTCCAATATCTCTGAAGACATGCTAGGGAGAATATGCTTAAGGCATGGCTTATCTTTGGATGAAGTACTGTTGCCTGGACCGGACGACAGACCACATAACCCCTCGGAGGGGTATACTGCTTTTAATCGACATGCGTGTGCAGCCGGCACACTTCCTCCGTTCAATGATTACATAAGAGAAGTGTTGGCTTATCTGGACATCGCTCCGTCTCAATTGCATCCAAATGGATATGCCTAACTCAACAGCTTGTTCATTGTATTCATGGAGTACCTCCATCGTCCTCCCCGGATGACCGACATAAGATACTTGTTTAACTTCAAGAGTCGGACTGACAGCCCATCTTATACATTCTTGGAGTCCGTAAGGAACTGCCAAGTTGTCGTGGGGTCGTGGACTAGGCTAAGCTACTTTAAGTCGGAGTGGTTCTATGTCCGATGTCCTCCGGGGTTTGACAGAAGATGGCTGTTCAGACGTGAGTATTGTCTTTTTTCCCAAGTAATTGACAGGGCAATTTTTGGAGTGAAATTAAATTCATGTCTTCTTCTCTTTTTCTTTCAGCAATCATCCAGCGGCCTGAGGGTGGCTACTATAAAGAGATAGTTCGGGTCCTCCAAGAGATTCCTAGCGAAGAAAGGAATATTGAACTGTTACTGATAGATCGGAATCTCAGAGTTCTTGGGTTGATCGGCCGGAGGCAGAGCATAAGGCTCGATGGTGCATTAAAGACCGTCTCCAGAAAAAAGGTCAAGCGGATGAAACCCAGGGTTGTGATAATTGAGGAACCCGATTACGAGAAAACTCATACCGACGAGGAACCGTTGGTCGGACCTGCTAATGCAACCCTAGAGTCCGACGCAAAGAGGAAAGGCAAAGTAGTGGCCTCAAAACAGCCTAAGTCCGGGAGGCGGAAGTCTGTGGTTTTACACCGTCCTTTGCCAGGAGTTAAGATTACGGAAGCATCCTCCCTGCAAGCTGAAGATCAATTCGAAGGGCCTGCTGACCCTCCAATCCCGGACATCGAGCCGGAGCAACACGACGTTGAATCGGGTGGACCGCGACATATCGTCGATGTTAGCGAGTCTAATCCTGCCAGTGCGATTGACACTTCTGGTTGGTCCGGGGGGTTGCACATTCACACACTCCTCACGGCACAACACATTTTCCTAACCGTAAACAACACACTGCAAACGGTTACTGATTCTTCGTGGTTTTCTTTTCAGGTACGATGTCTGGGCAAGGTTTTGTGCTTGGTAGTTTGCGCAACAAGCGCCGTTATCATGAGCCACGCAGGAGAGAGGGCGAGAGGGAATACGACTCAGGACATTCTGGTCAGGAGAAGTCTGACAGAGATAGGGGATACGTTCGCCGATCCCAATCTCGCTCTCCTTCCCCCAGGACCTCTGCACCTCCTACGGCCACAGTTACTCGTCCTCCTGAAACTTCACGGCCTAGGCCGCCTTCTCAAGCTTCGAGGTCCGATCCTCCGTGCAGGACTGAAATAGCCACCTCCTCGACTACTGTACCGGTCCCGACCGAGGCGTCTAGTGAAGGAGCGCTTAAACTGGCACAGATGAGGAAGGAATTTCCCGACATCTGTTTTGATGGTTATGTCTTCCCTCCGCACTTGAAGAGAATTCCGCCAACCGCTGAAACCACTATCCATGATTATGTTGCGGACATCTTTTTACAGTACATGGAATGGGGACGGGCCGCGAGGAAAGCGTCCAAAGTGGCATTCGATCGGGGCGTCACTATTGAGAAGCTCGAGAAGGAGTTGGGTCACAACGACCAAATCATAAAAGCGCTCAACTCGGAGGCTGAGTCTTCCCGTAAATCTGAAATGGAGGCTCTAAAGAAGGTTGATGAAGTAAACGCTGCCATGACCAGGATGAAGCAAGAGCATTATACCGCCATCGAGGACATGGGTCATAGGAACACCACCATCACCGCCGAGAGGGTTGAAGCTCTCAAGGAGCTTAATGAGCTGAAATCAAAGTTTTCTGAGATGGTGAAGGAAAAAGACGCAGCTAATGTCTCTGCGCAGGAGGCCTGTGATCAGGCAGTGATGCTCCGAAAGGAGAAGGAAGCGGCTATACAACAAGCCCATGAAGCTGAGGCTGGGGTTGACGAGAAGGTACGGCAGGCGGAGGCTAGGATTGAGGCCGAGGTGGAAGAGCTACTCATCACTTATAACGCCAATGTGCTAAGGCATCGAGATTTGACATGGCTTGACGATTACCCCACGCATCTCTATAACGCCTGGAACCTACTGGTTGATGAGGAGAAGTCTGGGCACCCTAATGAAGCCCTTGACGAATTCGAGCTGGAGAACCGCATCCTCAATGATGACGAAAAGAAGGTTCTCCATGACTCCATGATTTCCCACGACAAGGTGAGGCTTGATGCCCAGACCCAGGAAGTCGGAGAGAGCTCTGGTGCAGAACACCATGTTATGAGTTCTGAGATAATCGTGTCATCTCAATCTGAGCCAACTCCGATGATCTACCCCCAGCCTATCCCGGCATATGATCCAGATCAACCGCATCTATCTCCTATTAAGGAACATCCTTTTGAAGTTGTTCAGACGACCTCGAGCCAAACCGAGGAAGGTACTCTGAACTAACTTCTTGTATATTTGGATTGAAGAGTCTGTGTTGAAATGTTGCTAATGACATGTCCTTTTCCTTTGATTAGTGACAGAAGTTGCACCAGCTGCGCCTCTTACCACCCAAGAATCAGGCCAAGCGCCAGGAGCCATCATCTCTGAGGCGACCTCCGTCGCGGCGATGGCACCAGTTGGAGTAACGCAGGGGAGCTCACTTTCTTTCGATGAACAGATGATAAACGAGCTCCTTGGCCGTCAGAGTGATCCTTTTGCGGACTTGCCATTCGGCTTGGGTGGATTCACGGCTACTTCTGACACCTCATCTCAGACTACTACGGCTCCTAGCGAAGCCAGAGCACAGCGGGAAGCGGCGATGTTGGCCGAGATTAATGCCGAGATGGCGACCGCGGCGCACGGCGGCGATGTAGATGGCGGAGCAGCAGCACGGTGCCCTACTCCTCTTATGATTGTGTCTCCTGGGGGCACACTTACTGATACCAATGTGCCAGTCCCTCCTCCGGCTGCGGAGTCTGTTCCTCCAACTCCTCCCGCGGGAAGCATCCCTATAGAGTCCAGCTCAAACGAGGACGTTGACATTATGCCTTCACCCGAAGGGAGCCTGCCTAGGGAGAAAGGCTCCAAGCGAAAGGGTACTGGTGGTTCTAGTAGCTCCTCGAGGAAGAAGAAGTTGAGGAAGCAGAAGGATTAGACATTCTTTTCATAGGCAGTTAGGGACTTTTGTTATTTTCTTTGCTTTTCCCTTTCGTAGGCCGTGTTTAGATGCGGGTTCGGCCCCTGCTAGTAGGAACATTTTGGAAAAAAATCATGTATGAACCATTGTTTTTGAGTTAGTTGAAATAAAATTTTGTTTTCAAGTTTCAGCTCATGTTCCTTTCTATGCTTGAATGTTGCAGTGTTCGGACTTTAGTCCTGTTTGTACCAAAAATGGGCACAACACTCTTCGGAAGTCTTTGAAGAGATAAACGCGCAGAATGAAAATTAAAACTGTGGATTATCTAACAAAAACTCCAAATAACAGAAAGTAAATTGCAAAGACAAGCGATTTAGAGTGGTTCGGCGTTTTGCCTACGTCCACTATGAAGTTTGATGATTTTATTGCTCGATTACTTGAAGATTACAGTAGTTGATAATGTAATACAACTGAATTCAAATGCTAAGTGTCAATCTAAAGCAGCGGCGGTGTTCTGGAGTAAATCTGGCAGAATCTGGGCGCTCTTCAGTACTTAGAATTCTCCGACCCCTTTTCTGAATGACCAGGGGGTCTATTTATAGGTGTAGGAGGCTGGTATTTCGCCCAAAATGTGGGGAGACCAGTTCTGGTACGTCAGGGGGCCCACATGGCCGAAATTTAGAGACCCGGGCCCACTTTGGGATCGATTCGACCCTTGGTTCGAATCGATCAAGAAATCATCCAATCGAGCTGAAATTTGGTGTGTACATTCTTTATCATGTATTTGAGCTTCTGTGAAAATTTCATGGGATTTGGACTTGTAGAACTCGAGTTATGATCGATTCAAGTTGGTGTTTTTCGTATTCTGGAGTCGTTCGAATCGATATGCTTGAATCGATTCGTTCGAATCGATCTTCCTGCTTGTGAAGATGGTGACGTGGTGCGCTTTCTTCGAATCGGTCCGCTTTGCACTCCGCTTTGACTGGGTCGAATCCATGACTTGGATTCGAAGATGGTGGAGTCGAGAGCAAGCCGTGTCTCCTGGATTCGAAGTAAAGATATGTCTCATCGATTCGAAGTGAAGCTTGGTCTTATCGATTCGACGTGAAGCTTCCACGATGGATTCGAAGCAGACAAAAAGGGATGGATTCGAAGTTCTTTTGATGGATTCGAAGTAAGAGGGGGTTTCATGGATTCGAATGATCTATCGATTCGAACGAAAGCTATGTGAGGATGGATTCGTGGTGAGGCTCTGGGCCGATGGATTCGAAGCAATTCTCTTTTGATGGATTCGAATTATAGAAGGATTCGAACCCAAGCATATCGATGGAGTCGAACCAAGGCATGTTGATAGACTCGAACTGAAGCACGTCTCCATTGTTCTTCCAATGGCGATAACTCGAGCATACGAACTCGGATTGCTTCGAAATTTGGAACGTTGGTTCCTACTGCTTTGCTTAGCATATCTTATCAATTGTAGCCCGATCCGGACCTGAACAAATTTCATCGACATCCGTAGCGATCCTTACGTGTAACCGACTTCCGAGACGATATGTCACCGTTTTCTAGTTAAGTCCTTGGTATTACGGCCTTGCCAAAAGGCGGGATAACATTTGCCCCCCAAAGTACGTCTTGTGTAAACATGACGTGCTTTGAAAAGTTGTAGTCTCTCACTGGACAGCTATGACATGTTTTACCGAAAGTTACATTCTGCATTGCTGTAATCGACCGTCGTACAGTAGTAACTGGCTGTCAGTTTTTTTTTTTGAGTCATGACGAGACGAACATTCGATCCCTGTAAATGATAAAGATCAAACATTAGTCAGAAATACGTGCATACGTGTATTATCTTGGCTTTGATTAACGTTGCGTGATCGCAAGTCGTTGTCAGTTCGGTTCACTATCGAAACCTATATCGGTCCTCTCCTGGACAGATTTGAGATTCGAGCTAAAACATTGCTTTGATGATTGCCTATGATTATCTTCTTGTATCGATCCTCTCCTGAATCGAGGTAAAAAGGTAATCCAGTAATCTTTTCATGCCTAAGCGATGTGTTCATTTTTACAGATGGTTTTGATGGATTCGAAGTGCCCATTCGAATCGATGACCTTCGAACCGCTGCGAGTCGAGGGATATGAGGCTGGCACTCCGAATTGATAGGTACATGACGGTTTCAATTCTGTTTTTGCTAACTCCTTCGTATCGATGGAAGTTCGAATCGGTGCAGCTTCGTATCGATGAGCCTCGTGGAAATGTCGCTTTGATGGATTCGAAGAGTAGATGGAGTAGAAGTTGTGAGTGTTCGGATCAATGTTGTTTTGTTTCGATGCTGCCGGAATGGATTCGATGTGGCAGAGGATTCGAAGCCGGTTGGATTCGAACTAAAGGAGGGATTCGAACTGAATGGATTCGATGTCGCGACGAATCGACTCGAGTCGATTATCCCACCTATAAAAGCCGGTCAGATATACCGGGAGGCGAATCGCCACATCTCCCCTATATATACCGGGTTCCTATTCACTTCTCACTTTTTACTTTTTACTGTTACGAGAGCTTCTTCTTCGACTCGATCCTTCAGAGCAGGAAACCTTTGTGTCTTCATACGGATTGATCAAATTTTTCCAATCCTTTGACTATAGTCGAATACAATCAGGTAAACATGGAACCGATTCGAGTGTAGAACATTAAAACTTGGAAAACTTGGCAGCGATTCCATTTTTTCTTCTGAAAGGCATGAAGGATCAGTAGATCTGGGTTGGGTCGAATCGATGAATCTAGGGAAAGGAACCTGTTATGGATGGACTTCGTTCCTCTTTACTGCTCTGCATCGATCCGAGAACGTGCAATTCGAATCAGTCTTAAGTGTCAGGCTTCGAATCGATGATCATGAAAGAAAAAATAGATCAAAACGATCGATTCGAAGCAATGTTGCCCTGATCGATTCGAAGACATAAATTCTGATCGATTCGAAGCTATGTCATGCTCATGGATTCGAAGCATTTTTCCTTCTCCAGTTTTCATCGAGTCGTACCATACGGATTCGAAGTATTTGGACTTGAGCTTTATCGAACCGATTCACATCGATTCGAGCCAGTGGATTCGAACTTTATTGATTCGACTCATATCGATTCGAGTCAATCGATTCGAACGTCCTGACTTTTGAAACTTCTACTCTTCTGATTTATCCCAACATCTGAACTACGACCAGTTTCACGTTGAATTTCGACGAACATAATGAACTTTAGCATACTTGACTCCGACGAGCTTCGGCCTCGCATAGTCGAACTTGACCGAAAGATTTGACCTCCCTTTTGAAGCTCGTCGATGGAACTGTGACTTAACCAACAACACAACTGACTTATACACGAGGTTGGTTCGTAGCGTTTGGATGTTGCGGAAGTGACGGTCAGCGATGACGGTCATTTTCATTCTCAAATTCCCAAGATATGTTGTACGAACATCCTGTTTCATTCTGTTAAATTTGATTAAGTGATGCATATTACTTGTACTGCATGACACGTCCACACACACACTACACTGGGGCATGCACGGGCTGGTTATGAACTTAACGTTGCTTTCTGATGAGTTAGCTAATTATGGAATCTTCGAGCTCCCAACAACAAGAGGTGCAGAGCTCGACTCCTCCTGTGCCTGAGATTCCTGATATCCCTGCCGACGTAATCGATCCGGCTCCAGATGAACTGCCGGAGGCGATATTTATCGAGGACCCTGTTGATTCGGTTCAGTCCAACATGTCCGAATCCTTGTTGGGACGAATATGCTTAAAGCATAACATATCTTTGGGTGACGTATTATTGCCCAGTGCTACCGATAGACCGCACAATCCACCTGAAGGATATACGGCATTCTACCGTCATGCTTGTGCGGCTGGAACTCTTCCTCCCTTCAATCAATATATCCGAAGGATGTTATCATATTTAGGGATCGCTCCTTCACAACTTCATCCCAACGGGCACGCGCTGCTGAATAGTGTCTTCATAATATTCATGGACTGTCTTTTTCGCCCGCCTAGGCCCTTCGAGATCAGACACATATTTAACTTCAAGAGCAGGGGTGATAGCCCGTCGTTTACATTTTTGGAGGCAGTTAGAAATTGCCAAGTTGTAGTCGGAGCTTGGACGCGCCTGAGTTATTTCAAGAACGAATGGTTCTACGTTCGATGTCCTCCGGGCTTCGCTAGGCGATGGTTGTCTAGACGTAAGCGCCTTAACCTGTTTCTTTGACCAATAACTCTTCGGTGTTAAAATTGACATTTCATTCCTTTTTCAGCTATTATTTCTAGGCCCGATGGAGGGCGTTTCAAAGGTACCGTCCGGAGTCTTCAAGAAGTTCCGAGCGAGCTGAGGCACATTGACTCGGTGCTGAACGACTACAACTTAAGAGTTCTAGGTTTGATCGACATTAATCAAAGCATAGTTGTTGAGGGATTCTCAAAGTCCGTCTCCAAGAAGGAAAATAAGAAGAAACCGAAGAAGAGAAAAGCGAAGAGGTCACTCGGGATCAGAATAATCGAGGCGAGTGACGAAGAAAGAACTCAGACGGATTCAGAGCCGATGGCTGACCTTTCGGGAAACTTGGAGGAATCGGGAGAAAAACGGAAAGGCAAGGCCGCCGTTTCCAAAAAACTTAAGTCAAAAGGGGGAAAATCTGTAGATGTGTTTCTTCCCGCTTCCGGAGTTATGATTTCTGAGGCCGCCCCTTCTCATTCGAGAGATTCTCTTAAAGGGCTTGACGATATTCCTATCCCAGATTATATATCAATCTCTCATAATCCTGGGTTGGAGGAATTACAAGATGTCTTAAATATGAACGAGCCCTTTCCTTTAAGTGCGGTCAACACTTCCGGTCGGTTTGGGGGTTTACACATTTACACACACTTTCACGGCACTTCATGATTTCTGCATAATAAACATTGCTTTATGGGATTTTAATCCGTAATTCTTTCTTATCGCAGGTGAGATGTCAGGACGCGGCTCCACTCTAGATAGACTTCGGAACGTGCGTCAATCTTCTCCATTCTATGATTCCCGTAGGAGAGAGACAGATAGGGACCATGGGCGAGGCTACTCGAGTCAGGAACGTTATGATAGAGACAGAGACTACTCGCGTAACCGTTCTGGTTACGATTACTCTGATAGAGACCGGGGGTATCAGCACCGACCCCGATCTCGTTCTCCTCCACCTCCTAGGGCTCCAGTAGACCTCCCAGGGCCATCTCATCAGCAACAATTGCCTTCTCAATCTTCTCGGCCTGACGCTCAACGGCCTAGAGTGGAATCAACGGCAGCTGCTATAATTGAACAAGCTCCGGCTGAGTTGACAAGCGAGGGAGCCGCTAAGCTTGCCCAAATGAAAAACGACTATCCGGAAATTTGCATGGATGGCTACATCTTCCCTCCTAATTTTAAAAGAATCCCTCCGGAAGCTGAGACCACTGCACATAATTACATTCACGACTTCTATGCTCAGTACAAAGAGTGGTATAAGGCAGCCGTGAAGGCCTCTAGAGTAGCTTTCGACAGGGCGAAAATCATTGCTGAACGTGATGTCGACATTGCGAAGCAGAAACGCATTATCCAAGTTCTTCAATCCGAAGTGGAGACGTCCCGAAAGTCGGAGCTTGAAACTCTTAAGAAACACGAGGATGTCGTGGCCAAACTAGCGAGGATGCAGCAAGAACACTGTGCCACAGTGGAAGAGATGGGCCATCGCAATACCACCGTTGCAGCTGAGCGAGACTTAGCCGTTAAAGAGCTGAACGAGCTCAAGGCCAAATTCGCTGAAATGGTGAAGGAGAAAGACGATGCGAACGCTACTGCTCAAGAGGCTTGCGACCAAGCAGTATCCCTCAGGGCCGAACTAGCTGCGGTGGCGATCAAGGCTAAGTCTGTGGAAGCGGAGATTCAGGAAAAAATCTTGGAGGAGAGGTCCAGGCTAGATGCTGAGTTTGACGATCTCTTAGTTACGTATAACGCTAATGTGCTGGAACACAGAAATCTAGCGTGGCTGGGAGATGACTCCATGATCTTGTATAATGCCTGGACCCGGCTGGTGAACGAGAAGAGAGCGGCGCATTCAGATGGAGCACTTGACGACTTCGAACTGGAGATGCGCCTGCTTACTGAGGATGAGAGGAAAGCCCTTCATGAGGTGGTAATTTCTATGGCGAAAGAAAGACTCGGCGTCCAGTCATCAGAGACAGGCGAAGGTTCGGGGACCGCGCATCACGAGGCAAGTGTTGGAGCCGTAATCTCAACATTGCCCGAGACTACTGGTGCGGTAGACCCCCAATCCGTTCCTGCATATAATCCTGACCAACCGTTGTTATCTTCCGCCGATGATTCTACCCATGTTTCGGTCCAGACTAAGGAAGGTATTTGAACGCTTCTCGTAGTTTTGTTGTGATGAACCTTAAGCAATACACTTGTCTAACAATCTTCGTTTTGTTGCATTTCAGTGACCGAAGTTATAGTTTCTGCGCCCCTTGCTTTATCAGTTCCTCATCAAACACAAGGGGTAGTTTTTTCTGAAGCCATCACGACTTCTACTTTGATTGGCGAGGAGGGAGATGCAAATATGTTCTCTTTCAGCGCTCAGATGATTGAGGAGCTTCTCAACGAACCCATCGATCCCTCTGCCAATCCGTCCGATGCTGTGAGTGAGGCTGCTCCGGCCGTTAGTGTACCTATGCCAGCTATTGGCACATCTGATGCGGCCCAAGCATCTCGTGAGGACGACGTTTTAACTGAGATTGCTGCCGAGATGGCGTCAGGGAATGTAGGTCCTAGTCCACCCGGGCCTGCCCCGTTAATGGTGATTTCGCCGGGTGGTACTGTGTTGATCGAGACCGCTCCTGTTCCCCCTCCTGCTACTACTCCTATGCCCCCAGCTCGTCCTCCTAGAAGAACTTCTGTCGCCTCCAGCCCTGAGGAAGATGTCGACATCATATCGCTGCCGGAGGGCAAGCCCGAAAAGAGCAAGCGATCGAGGAAGAAGTCGGGCAGCGGATCAGGTGGAGCTACTCCAAAGAAGAAGATAAGGAAGAAGAAAGAATGAACTTCTTTCCCTAAATCTTTGTTGTGTAGGGTAGCATTTTGTTGATTCTTCTATAGCCGTGTATAGATGTGGATTCGGCTCCCACTAGTAGCTATTTCTTGAACCACTTTGTAATCATATTCTTTTTGTTGATAGTGGAAATGAGAATGTATTCCCTTTTGTCTCCAACTTGTTGTGTGTTATGGTTCTGCCCCCAGTATTGGGGATTAGTGCGGAGTTGACGTATGTTTATACCCCGTCTCGCGCTCCGGAGTACGGAGTAAGATGAATGTTTATACTCCGCCTCGCACTCTGGGAGTACGGAGTTAAGGAATGTTTATACTCCGCCTCGCACTCTGGGAGTACGGAGTTAAGGAATGTTTATACTCCGCCTCGCACTCTGGGAGTACGGAGTTAATTAATGTTTATACTCCAGCTCGCGTCCTCGGAAGCTGGAGTTCGTTAATGTTTATACTCCAGTTCGCGTTCTCGGATGCTGGAGTTTTTAGGAGAATGTTTATACTCCGCCTCGCACTCTGGGAGTACGGAGTTAGATGAATGTTTATACTCCGTCTCGCACTCTGGGAGTACGGAGTTAAGTAAAAAGCTTGTACCCAGCTCGCGCTCTCGGAGTACTCTGGGGTTTAGGAAAAATGTTTATACTCCGCCTCGCACTCTGGGAGTACGGAGTTAATTAATGTTTATACTCCAGTTCGCGCTCTCGGAAGCTGGAGTTTGTTAATGTTTATACTCCGGTTCGCGCTCTCGGAATCCGGAGTTAGTTAATGTTTATACTCCAGTTCGCGCTCTCGGAAGCTGGAGTTTGTTAGTGTTTATACCCAGCTCGCGCTCTCGGAGTACTCTGGGATTTAGGAAAAATGTTTATACTCCGCCTCGCACTCTGGGAGTACGGAGTTTGTTAATGAGTTTTGTACCCAGCTCGCGCTCTCGGAGTACTCTGGGATTTAGGAAAAATGTTTATACTCCGCCTCGCACTCTGGGAGTACGGAGTTTGTTAATGAGTTTTGTACCCAGCTCGCGCTCTCGGAGTACTCTGGGATTTAGGAAAATGTTTATACTCCGCCTCGCACTCTGGGAGTACGGAGTTTGTTAATGTTTTATACTCCAGTTCGCGCTCTCGGAAGCTGGGTTTAAGGAAAAAGGTTGTCGTGTATCAACCCATTTCTGGCCTGATGTGATGGCTTGCCCCCGAGCTCGGGTTTCATTTGGTGAGTGGTTGATTGCTTCATAGCCACTCCCTGCTTGAATAAATTCCATTGCATGATGGAATTTAGCTCTTCGTGCATCGTGATGTTGTACATTGTATTTAATGAATCACAGCTCTGGCTCAAAGAGATGGCATTTTATTGCTGAAATAAGAAAACATGGCAAAGTCAGTTGCCTTATTACAAATTCTAATTTCGAAATGCAGAAACAAATTCTAAAACAGAATTGAAACTAAATAGATAAACACAGCCTGTTATGTGCGATGGCGACGAAGTCTTTCGCTGTCCAAGGCCTTTGGTGAAGCTAGACCATTAGCGGTCGTCATCTCATGTAAATCATCCCTGAGCTCTTGCTTAATCTCATGTGATCCCTTCCATGTTGGTTTCATGTACAGCAGTGCTGGGTATTCTTTTTTAATGACGATCTCATTGCGTTCAAAAGTTTTAAGTCAGTCTTTGGCATCGCGTAATCGGGCGATTCGTTTTCGGTGTATGACTGTCCTCAAGTCAACCTGATCGCCCTGGACGACTCCAACTCCGTTGATAGTGGGAAACTTTAAGGTCAAGCACCATGGGGCAATTACAGCTCTGAATTCAGTAAGGGCAGGTCGTCCTAAGAAGGCGTTGTATGGCGAGACTATGTTCAACACAGTGAACTGTAATGTTCGAACTCTCCAATGTTCCTTAGATCCTAACCTAACTGGTAACTTCACCACCCCAATAGGTACGGTAGAGCTACCGTTGAATCCATGGAGGTGAGTTTGGCAAGGTTCCAAATCTCTGGGATTCACCCTCATTTGATTATAAGCATGTGTAAAAAGGATATTCACGGAACTCCCGCAGTCAATTAGTATCCTCTTCATCCAAGCTGGACCTACTTGTGCCGATATCACGAGTGGGTCCGTAGTTGGGCTTCCGACATAACCAGTATCGTTGTCTCGGAAAGTGATGTCATTAATTGTCGCTCTCTTTCGTTTGGTCGAAGGTTTATTGTCTAAGTTATCATCGTACTCAAAGTCTGTTCGTCTAACCAAGTTGTTATATGATTTCATTTTTCCCCAGCTTTGCTTCGCTGTACGAGGACTATCACTCACAGCATTAATCACCAGTCTTCCTCCGACACGACCTGGTTCTTCCTGTCTTTCTGGGTTCTGTACATGATTTTGATTTGAGGGGCCCGCCCCTTCGGACTGCGGTGCCCGCACAAACTAATCTAACTTCCTTTCTCTAATCAACTTCTCAACGAGGTCTTGCAAGTGTCGACATTCATTGGTGTTGTGGCCATAACTTTCGTGGAATCTACAGAACTTTCCTGTTTGAATCTGCCTCTCCGACGATTGCTTCGGAGCCGGTTTCTTGTATTGCATAGTATTGCAAGTCTGTAGGTACACATTTTCCAACGATGTATTCAATGGTGTGTAATTATCGAACATTGGGGCCTCACGTCGTGGACCCCGATTTGGATCTCTTTTCTTATTCTGACCATTGTTTCCTCTTGGCTGCGTTTGCTTGTTTTGTATGTTCAACTGAACATTTCCGAAATTGTCTCCTGATTGTTTTACTGCTACATTGCTCTGTATCTCTTCACTCTTGGGTCCCGCATCATCTTGCTTCCTAGACTGTTTCGCGTCCTCTTGTCGTAAGAATTGCGCGGCTTTGGAGTAGAAACGGTCCAACGATGCGGGCGGTTTTCCGGCTAACCAGTTTCCAAATTCAGAATCAGGGTCAATCCCCTTTGTCAATGCCATTAAGATTGAGTTATCGTTGGGGTTACTAGTCTCCACACATGCCGCATGGAATCTTTCTAAATAACGCCTTAGCGTTTCCCCACGAGCTTGGGTAACACTGGATAAGGTGTTGACATCTTTGGGTCTAGCGACATGCATGCGAAATTGTTCAACAAATTTCTTAGCCAGTTGATCGAATGAAGAGATAGACCTAGGTGGCAATCTTGTGAACCACATCGTTGCAATTCCACCTAGAGAGATAGGGAAACTTCGACATTTTACTGCGTCATCGGCCCTTGCGGCGCTCATTGACCACTCATATTTCAAGATGTGTTGATTGGGATCAGAATTTCCTTCGTACATAGGAAGGGTTGGCATTCTGAATCGCCGGGGAGGTTCAGCACTCAGTATCTCGTCTGTGAAGGGAGTGTGACTACGGGAAAGTCCCCAGTCATCGTTGGTAAGGCCTTGGCTTTCGCGGATCATCTGACGTATCATAGTCGAGATGTCTGGCATTGCTACACTTTGAGCTTGCCGAGCTAAGGTGTGGTCGGGTTCCACAGCGCGAGTTCGGACCGGGCGCTGTCGACGGTCCAAGTTTCGCCTCCTTGGCTCAGCGTCTTCCTGGATGTATGGTTCAGAAGTACGTCCTTGCTGTTGATTACCCGAATCTGGAAGATATCGGCCATCGACCCTTGTTTCCGCGGTTGCAGCTGTGACATGATTGTCCGCGGTATGCTGGGTAGTAGGGCCTCCTTGCGTGGAGGGCCCGGCCTGAAAGCTGGTTGATGGTCCTGCCACCAACTGTCCAATAGTTAGAGCGGGTTGATATCCGATCGTTTGTGCATGACTCCCGTCTAATCGAGGACGGGTAGATCTGTGATAGTAGTCCGATGAAGCAGAACTTTCAGTGGATGAGCGGGAAACAACATCCCTTCTGGACCTCCTACGGCCCTGGCAGTTTAGTTGGTTCGTCAATTCAATATTGGCTCGCAACTGTTCGGCTAACTGTTGCCGACTCTGAGTCAACTCTTGAAGCAATACTTGGAATTCTTGTCTAGTGACTGCCCCAGACGGATCTGAGTGGGCAGTGTTGTCTTGGTTGGATGGCTGCTGTTGAGCAGGATTTTGTCCATCCCTACCTTCTTGTCCAGGAGCTGCAGAAGTGGTTCTCGTGCTAACCATTTTGAATGATGAATCCTTTTCCTAGATTTTATGCAAATCTGAGTAGAATGGAAGGACTGTGAATCGAAGATCTGGATCTTCCTCTTGGATTTGTGCAATCCGGTATCGATGGTAGATCCAAGGAGCAGGAGAAAAAAAGCTGGTTTTTTCTCAGTGAAAGCACCAAAGTGTTTGTACCAAAAATGGGCACAACACTCTTCGGAAGTCTTTGAAGAGATAAACGCGCAGAATGAAAATTAAAACTGTGGATTATCTAACAAAAACTCCAAATAACAGAAAGTAAATTGCAAAGACAAGCGATTTAGAGTGGTTCGGCGTTTTGCCTACGTCCACTATGAAGTTTGATGATTTTATTGCTCGATTACTTGAAGATTACAGTAGTTGATAATGTAATACAACTGAATTCAAATGCTAAGTGTCAATCTAAAGCAGCGGCGTTGTTCTGGAGTAAATCTGGCAGAATCTGGGCGCTCTTCAGTACTTAGAATTCTCCGACCCCTTTTCTGAATGACCAGGGGGTCTATTTATAGGTGTAGGAGGCTGGTATTTCGCCCAAAATGTGGGGAGACCAGTTCTGGTACGTCAGGGGGCCCACATGGCCGAAATTTAGAGACCCGGGCCCACTTTGGGATCGATTCGACCCTTGGTTCGAATCGATCAAGAAATCATCCAATCGAGCTGAAATTTGGTGTGTACATTCTTTATCATGTATTTGAGCTTCTGTGAAAATTTCATGGGATTTGGACTTGTAGAACTCGAGTTATGATCGATTCAAGTTGGTGTTTTTCGTATTCTGGAGTCGTTCGAATCGATATGCTTGAATCGATTCGTTCGAATCGATCTTCCTGCTTGTGAAGATGGTGACGTGGTGCGCTTTCTTCGAATCGGTCCGCTTTGCACTCCGCTTTGACTGGGTCGAATCCATGACTTGGATTCGAAGATGGTGGAGTCGAGAGCAAGCCGTGTCTCCTGGATTCGAAGTAAAGATATGTCTCATCGATTCGAAGTGAAGCTTGGTCTTATCGATTCGACGTGAAGCTTCCACGATGGATTCGAAGCAGACAAAAAGGGATGGATTCGAAGTTCTTTTGATGGATTCGAAGTAAGAGGGGGTTTCATGGATTCGAATGATCTATCGATTCGAACGAAAGCTATGTGAGGATGGATTCGTGGTGAGGCTCTGGGCCGATGGATTCGAAGCAATTCTCTTTTGATGGATTCGAATTATAGAAGGATTCGAACCCAAGCATATCGATGGAGTCGAACCAAGGCATGTTGATAGACTCGAACTGAAGCACGTCTCCATTGTTCTTCCAATGGCGATAACTCGAGCATACGAACTCGGATTGCTTCGAAATTTGGAACGTTGGTTCCTACTGCTTTGCTTAGCATATCTTATCAATTGTAGCCCGATCCGGACCTGAACAAATTTCATCGACATCCGTAGCGATCCTTACGTGTAACCGACTTCCGAGACGATATGTCACCGTTTTCTAGTTAAGTCCTTGGTATTACGGCCTTGCCAAAAGGCGGGATAACAAGTCCAGTGTACTTGCATTATTTGATTGTTTCAAGAATAGCTCATTTTACATGTTAAGTATGGAAATCTCGGACTTGAGTTGTGATAGGGGATCGCATCGGAGCTGAGCATCGCATAGTTTCGGGTAATGACTAACATTTGCCTCTGCCCCTAGTTCCAGGGTCAAGTTGTGATGATCAGCTTGTGATTGCATCAAGCGAGGACCGAGTGGCCGAACTACACTTGTTCTCTTATGAATCGTTTCATCCACACTCCAGGGATATATGTCATCTCGTAAGCGGATGTTCGCACTCTGGGAACACGGAGTTGACTGATGTTTGTACTTCGTCTCGCACTCTGGGAGCACGGAGTTAGTTGTTTATACTCCGTTTCGCACTCCGGGAACACAGAGTTGGTTGCTTATACTCCGCTTTGCACTCTGGGAATGCGGAGTCGATTAATGTTTATACTCCGCTTCGCACTCTGGGAATGCGGAGTCGATTGATGTTTATACTCCGTCTCGCACTCTGGGAATATGGAGTCGAATATTTATACTCCGCTTCGCACTCTGGGAATGCGGAGTTGAATGTTTATACTCCACTTCTCACTCTGGGAATATGGAGTTGAATGTTTATACTCCGTCTCGCACTCTGGGAATACGGAGTCGAATGTTTATACTCCGCTTCGCACTCTGGGAATATGGAGTTAAATGTTTATACTCCGTCTCGCACTCTGGGAATACGGAGTCGAATGTTTATACTCCACTTCGCACTTTGGGAATATGGAGTTAAATGTTTATACTCCGTCTCGCACTCTGGGAATACGGAGCCGAATGTTTATACTCCACTTCGCACTCTGGGAATATGGAGTTAAATGTTTATACTCCGTCTCGCACTTTGGGAATACGGAGTCGAATGTTTATACTCCACTTCGCACTCTGGGAATATGGAGTTAAATGTTTATACTCCGTCTCGCACTCTGGGAATACGGAGTCGGATGTTTATACTCCACTTCGCACTCTGGGAATACGGAGTCGATTGTAGGATTGTCGTGTGTCAACCCTATCAATATCGGTGTCATGGCTTGTCCCCGAGCTCGGGTTTCACCTAGTGAGTGGCCGGTCGTATCTCAGCCACTCTCCATTTGAATAAGTCCCATTGCATGATGGGATTTAGCTCTTCGTGCATCGTGATGTTGTATATCGTACTTAATGAATCACAACTCTGGCTCGAAGAAGTGGCATTGTATTGCTGAAATAAGAAAATGCGGCAAAGTCAGTTGCCTTATTACAAAATTCAAATTTAGAAATGCAGAAACAAATTGCTAAATAGAATGAAATAAATAAAGCCTGTCATATGTAGTAGCGGCGGAGACTTTCGCTGTTCCAAGCCCTTGGCAAATCGAGACCGTCAATAGTCGACAGCTTGAATGTACCATCTCCGAGCTTTCGTGTAATTACATAGGTCCTCCCCAGTTCGGTTTCATGTGTGAAGGAACTGGGTAGATTCTCTTGACTACGAGGTCGCCGAGTTCAAAGGTTCGAGGTCGAACTTTGGTGTTGTACAGTCGGGCAACCCGGCTTCGATGTGCGGCTGCTCTCAAATCAGCCTCTTCCCGTTTTTCATCCAATAGATCCAAAGACTCGGCCAGGAGTATAGCGTTTGTTTTTGGATCATAATAAGTCACGCGATGAGAGAGCACTTCTGTCTCGACCGGAATAACGGCCTCTGAGCCGTAAGATAGGGAAAACGGAGTGTGTCCGGTCGCGGTTTTGTGGGTCGTTCGATAGGCCCATAACGCCATAGGAAGTTCATCGACCCACTTGCCCCCAGCCTTCTCCAATCGTTTCTTCAGGATCGATTTTATAACTTTGTTGCCAGCTTCAACCTGTCCATTCGCTTGGGGGTGTGCGACAGCCGAGAACTTTTTGCGGATATGAAACCGTTGACAGAAATTCTTGAATTCCGCACTCTCGAATTGGGCTCCGTTATCAGTGATGATAGTATGCGGGAGTCCAAATCGACAGATGATGTTGCGAACCACGAAATTTATCACTTTCTTTGTCGTAATGGTTGCAAGGGCTTCGGCCTCAGCCCACTTTGTGAAGTAGTCAACGGCGACGATGGCGTATTTCGCACCGCCTTTTGCTAAAGGTAAAGCGCCGATGATGTCGATGCCCCACATTGCGAATGGCCAGGGACTGACCATTTGGGTTATTTCAGTTGGTGGAGCTCTCGGAATTCGGGCATGTATCTGGCATTTATCGCACTTCCGGGCATAGTTTGCCGCATCTCGGTTCACTATCGGCCAGTAGTACCCATATCGGAGTATCTTCTTAGCGAGAGCTTGTCCTCCGGTATGATCGCCACACTCTCCTTCGTGCACGCCATGTAACACTCGTTTGATTTCTTCGTGGGCGATACACCTGAGGAGAGGAACGGAATAACCTCTCCTGTACATGACTCCGTTTTGGATGACGAACCGCGAAGCTTTCCGCTTAATTTGTCTCTTCTCATTTCTAGGTTCAGGCAACGTCCTATTCTCAATGTAATTCCGATACGGAGTCATCCAAGATACTCTACTGGGAGCGGTTTCAAACACAGAGTTCATTTCTATCCGATCGATGCTCGGGGAGGCCAAAGTTTCAACGGGGACCAGTCCCATTTGTTGCGCTTCACCTGTGCTGGCTAACTTTGCCAGTGAATCGGCTCTCTGATTGTGCTCCCGAGGCACATAATAGATGGCGTAATAATCAAATTGGTTTAGTATTTCCTAAACTCGTGCCAAGTAAGCAGCCAGTCTTCGGTCTCTCGCCTGGTATTCTCCTCGTACTTGACATACCACTAACTGTGAATCGCAATAAATCTCTACAGCGATAATTCTCAAGTCTCTGGCAAGCTTTAGGCCGGTTAGGAGGGCTTCATACTCGGCTTCATTATTAGTTGCACGAAAGTCGAATTTAAGAGCATAACATATGGATCGGCCCTTGGGAGTTTCAAGTACAACCCCAGCGCCCGAACACCGGTCATTTGATGCACCATCAGTATACAGCTTCCAGATGTATTCGGGAGATTTACTAGTCTCGGGTAAGTCTTCTGGAACGGTGAATTCAGCTATGAAATCTGCCAGGACTTGTCCTTGAATGGCTCTCCGCGGAGCGTATGCGATATCAAATTGGCTTAGCTCAATGTTCCACTTGAGTAACCTACCGGACGTCTCAGACCGCGTGAGGACCTGTCGTAACGGCTGGTCGGTGTACACAGTAAGCGGATGAGCTTGGAAGTAAGGACGGTGCTTTCTTGAGGCAATGACCAAGCAATAGGCCAGTTTCTCGAGTCTCGGATAATTTCTTTCAGCTCCTGTTAGCCGCTCCTGTTAGCCGCTTACTAACATAGTAGACCGAGTTTTGCACTTTGTCTTCTTCCCGGACTAGAGCAGCACTGATCGCATGTTCTGATACTGCCAGGTAGAGATATAGCTGCTCGTGGTCAACCGGTTTTGATAAGATCGGAGGTGTGGAGAGATGTTGGACTAATGACCGGAACGCGCCTTCACACTCCGTGGTCCATTCAAAGTTCTGTTTGCCCTTCCGGATCAGGTCGAAGAAAGGAATGCATTTATCGGTGGACTTTGAAATGAACCTGCTCAATGCTGCGACATTCCCGTTAAGACTCTGGACTTTCTTTATAGTTCTAGGGGTTTGCAAATTTCTAATAGCCCAGATCTTCTCATGATTCGCCTCTATTCCTCGAGCGTTGACGATGAACCCAAGGAATTTTCCGGATGCAACGCCGAAGTGACATTTGAGTGGGTTGAGCTTCATTCCGTACTCCCGGAGGATGCTGAACATTGAATTCAAATCTCCGACGTGATATGTGGAGAATTGGGACTTCACCAGCATGTCATCCACGTAAACCTCCATGGTCTTCCCGATCTGATCAGCGAACATTCGGTTGACTAAGCGTTGGTATGTTGCTCCAGCGTTCTTTAGACCAAACGGCATGACTTTGTAACAATAGAGTCCCAGATCAGTCACGAAGCTGGTATGTTCCTGATCAGGTAAATGCATGGGTATCTGGTTGTAGCCAGAATAAGCATCCATAAAGGATAGTAGTTCATGTCCGGCCGTTGAATCAACGAGCTGATCGATTCGCGGAAGTGGGAAGCTATCTTTTGGACAGGCCTTGTTTAGGTCAGAGTAATCAACGCAGGTTCTCCACTTCCCGTTTGGTTTCCGAACTAGTACAGGGTTGGACACCCATTCTGGATACAAAGCATCTCGAATGAACCCGTTCGATTGTAGTTTATCAACTTCCTCCTTAAGGGCGGCAGATCTCTCTGGATCCATACCGCGCCTTTTCTGCTTTACTGGGACATGTCGCGGATCTATATTCAGGGAGTGACTTGCAATGCTCGGCGAGATCCCGCACATGTCAGAGTGTGTCCAGGCGAAGACGTCGAGATTCGCCCGAAGAAATTCGACCAACTCCTGCTGTGTCTGCTCGTTCAGTGGGACCCAACTTTCAGCATCTTTGAATCATCATCCTCACTGATTGGGACGTCCACAGTCAGTTCGGCTGGAGAAGCTTGACTCTCCGTTGATTCGTCTTTATCCTCGTTGTCCCTGGGGTCCAGGTCTTTCAGGAATTGGTCGTGGTGCCCGGGCCGAGGCCCAGGCATCAATTGTCAATTATCAATAGAGCGGACGCAGAGAAATTCCTCTACACCCTTTCCCTTCTCTTTACGCTGTGCCCCGCGCAGCTCAGCAACATAACAGGCCCTTCCTGTGGCCTGATCTCCTTGAACAACTCCAATCCCATGATCAGTGGGAAATTTCAAAGTCAGACACCATGGGGCGATCGCCGCCCTGAACTCAGCTAAAGCTGGTCGACCCAGAAACGCATTATATGGCGAATCGATTACTAGCACAACAAATTGTAACATTCGGACCCTCCGGCATTCTCCAACGCCTAACTCGACGGGGAGTTCAGTTATTCCGATGGGTATCGTGGAACTTCCGTTGAAACCATGGATTCTGGATAAACAGGGTTTCAAATCCTTTGTCTCCATCTTCATTAGATCGTAAGCCCGTTTAAGCAAGATGTTCACAGAGCTCCCACTGTCAACCAGGATCCTCTTCATCCAAGCAGGACCTACCTGGGCAGATATGACTAGTGGGTCGATTGTAGGGGCCTCGACTTTATCGGCGTCTCGGCTCCTGAACACGATATCATCGGACATTATCTTTTGTTGCTTCGCCGGGGTTCCATCCTCGCAATTACTATAACACTCGAAGTCCGCATGCCTGATAGAACTAGCATACGACTCCATTTCCCCCCAGCTCCTGTCTGCCGGATGGGGACCACCACTTATTGTGTTGATAACTAATCTCCCGCCCGCACGGGCGGGTTCCTCCTCTCTTTCCTGATTTTGAGAACGATTTTGACTCGAGGGGCCCGCTCCGCCAGACTGCGGCGCCCGTACAAACTGATCTAGCTTCCTCTCTCTAATCAGCTTCTCGATGAGGTCCTGTAAGTGCCGACACTCATTGGTATTGTGCCCATAGCTTTCATGGAACCTACAGAATTTCCCTGTCTGAACCTGCCTCTCCAACGAGGGCTTCGGAGCAGGCTTCTTATACTGTACAGTGTTACAAGTCTGTAAGTATACGTTTTCCAATGATGTGTTTAGCGGTGTATAACTGTCGAACATCTGAGCTCTACGTCGCGGACCTCGGTTCTCATCTCTCTTCTTATTCTGGCCATTGTTTCCCCTCTGCTGGGTTTGCTTGTTTTGTATATTCAGTTGAACTTTCCCGGAACTCTCACCGGACTGTTTAACTGCCACATTGCTCTGTATTCCCTCAATGCTGGGCCTCGCATCGTCCTGCTTCCTAGACTGTTTTGCATCCTCCTGCCGCAGGAATTGGGCGGCCTTGGAGTAAAAACGGTCCAACGATGCGGGCGGTTTTCCAGCTAGCCAGTTTCCAAATTCAAAATCAGGATCAATCCCTTTGGTCAGAGCCATCAAGATTGAATTATCGTTAGGGTTGGTGATTTCGACGCATGTTGCGTGGAACCTCTCCAGGTAACGCCTGAGCGTTTCTCCAGGAGCTTGAGTGACGCTGGACAGGGTGTTGACGTCTTTTGGCCTAGCAACATGCATACGGAATTGCTCCACAAACCTCTTGGCCAATTGATCGAACGAAGAAATCGATCTAGGTGGTAGGCGGGTAAACCACATTGTCGCGATTCCCCCAGAGAGATGGGGAAACTCCGACACTTCACTGCATCGTCGGCCCTTGCAGCGCTCATCGACCATTCATATTTCAGAATATGCTGGTTGGGGCCACTATTCCCTTCATACATCGGGAGAGTCGGCGATCTGAATCGCCTAGGGGGTTCAGCATGTAACACTTCGTCTGTGAAAGGGGTATGGCTATGGGAAATCCCCCAATCATCATTAGTGAGCCCCTGACTCTCGCGGATCATCTGACGTATCATGGTTGATATATCCGACACGGGCAGATTCTGAGCGTGATGAGCTAAGGCGTGGTCGGGTTCCACGGTGCGAGTTGGGATCGGGCGCTGTCGACGATCCGTATCTCGCCTCCTTGGCTCAACGTCTTCTGGGACATAAGGTTCAGGAGTATGTCCACGTTGTTGATTGATCGGCTCTGATTGATTTCGGGTATCGACCCTTGTCTCTACTGCGGCGGTTGTGGCGCGGTTATCCGTGGTGTACTATGGGGCAGTACCTCCTCGTGTTGAGGGACCCGTTTGGAAGCTGGTCGATGGTCCTACCCTCAGTTGTCCAACAGTTAAGGTGGGCTGATATTCAGCAGCTTGAGCACGACTCCCCTCTAGCCGAGGACGAGTAGTTCGGTGGTGATAGTCAGATGAAGCTGAGCTTTCAGTAGATGCTCTGGAGGCATCATCTCTCCTGGACCTTCTGTGCCCCCGGCGGTTTAGCTGGTTGGTCAGCTCGATATTGGCGCACTATTGTTCCGCCAACTGCTGACGGCTTTGGGTCAGCTCCTGGAGCAATACTTGGAACTCCTGTCGGGTGACTAGCCCCGTTGAGTCTGAGTGAGTGGTATTGTCTTGATTGGAAGAAGGCGGCTGTGTGGGATTCTGCCTATCTCGGCCTTCTTGCTCTGCAGCGGTAGCGCCAGTTCTTGTGCTGACCATTCTCGGTGGTGGAGTCCTCTCCTAGATTTTGAGCAAATCTGAATAGAATGGAAGGATTCCGGATGGGATATCTGGATCTTCCTCTTGGATTTGTGCAATCCGGTATCGACGGCAGATCCAATGAGCAGGAGAAAAAGCTGGTTTTCTCAGTGAAAGCACCAAAGTGTTTGTACCAAAAATGGGCACAACACTCTTCGGGAGTTATTTGAAGAGATAAAATGAAGAATGTAAATGTAAAACAGAGGTTATCTAACAAAAACTCCAACAAACAGAAATGTAAAGTGCACAGACAAGCAATTTAGAGTGGTTCGGCGTATAGCCTACGTCCACTATGAAGTTTTGATGATTTTATTGATTCTCTTTCAATGATTACAAGCGGTTACAGCAATGAACAGCAGATTACAGATTAGAATTCGAAATTGACAGCAAAAGTAGGATGCAAATCTCAATCCGGCAGAGTCTGGACGCTTCAGAGAAAAAAGATCCTTTTTCTGTTGATTTTGGGGCTCTATTTATAGGCGTAGGAGGCTTAGATTTCGCTCAAACTCCGGGAGACTTGGTCTGACACGTGAGGAGACCCATTCGACCATTTCCAGAGAGTTTCAAGTCGATCTGCGATCGATACGAAGTCATTTCGTATCGATCAAGATTATCTCCAATTGAGCTCAAATTTGGTGGAGACGTTCCTTGGTATGTGTGCAACCTTCAGTTAAAATTTCATGGTATTTGGATCAGTGGATTGAGAGATATCGTCGATACGAGATGGATTTCAACGCTGGCTGTTCTGCTCGTCTCCATTGCTTCGACTCCATCCTTCCGTGTCGATGATTGCACGTGCTCTCAAGGTGATGTGGCGCGCGCACTTCGCTTCGATCCGCCCTTCACTCCGAGTCGACCGCGTCGACTCCATATATCTCGGCGGATTCGCATCGAGGGATGACGTGGTGTGCGCGCTTCGCCTCGATCCAGTGTTTGCTCCGTGTTGACTGCTTCGTTTCCTTCGAGAGGTGACACGTTATCCAAGCTGGTTAACCTGATGGATTCGAGTAGGACTTCATCCATGGATTCGAACCACGGTCATTCATGGATACGAACTGATGGACAAATGGAGACGGAGAGTTCCTTCCTTGATGGATACGAAACACGTAGCTCCTCAATGGGTACGAGGTCAAAGAATACAAGTTGGAGCCTTTCGACGGATGCGAAGTATCGAACATCTGATGGATACGAAGTCGACATGAAGTGATCGTTACGAACCAGGTGTCTTATCGATGGATACGAACAAGTCTTTCCGGCTGAAGGTTCTATCGATACGAAGCTTATCACTGTGTGGACTTAATCATTCTAATCGACACGAGACCGATGGATGCGAAACGAGGACCACCGATGGATACGAAACCCATCGATACGAACTCGATGTACTGGCTCCATCGAAACGAACAGATACGTTTCAATGGATACGAAATGGTGTCTGCCGATGGATACCAAAACATGCTTTTTCCTCCAACTTGTATCCATCATAACCTGTGCGTATGAGCTCGGATTGACTTGAAACTTGGAACGTTGGTTTGCTTTATTTTCCCGATCATGTCTCATCGATTGGGGCTTGATCCGGACTCCGACAAAATTCAACGATATCCATGACAAGCGACATTTGGAATCCAACTCCTTGGTGTCTTGGCCTTGCCAAAAGGCGGGATAACACCATGCATCCATTTCTAAAAGTCGTACGGCACTTTTTCGTCATTTTGGACGGATGTTGCACCTTACACCGTAGATGTTGCCCTCTTTGGATATTGATTCTTCGGAAGGCCATAACTGTTGGCTCATTTAGAGTTACAGGAGCCTTAACCAGTCAAAACGAAGACCTCTATGAGTTCTACGGCTATGATGGATTTAAGCCGTCACTAGTTAGTTTCATACCCAAAAAATCTTATCTGAAACTCAATCGGGACTTGGACGTTTTTTACCGTTCGTTAATTCATCACGTGGATTTTTTCTGCAAAACGGGATCCCCATGGCTGGTCTATGATTTACCATGGTCTAAGAGTGGTGCCCTATGGTACCGCTCCGTTTCAAATCCATGCATCCATTTCTAAAAGTCGTACTGCACTTTTTCGGCATTTTGGACGGATGTTGCACCTTGCACCGTAGATGTTGCACCCCGTGGATATTGATTCTTCGGAATGCCATAACTGGTGGTTCGTTTAGAGTAACGGGAGCTATAACCAGTCAAAACGAAGACCTCCGTGAGTTCTACGTCTATGACAGCTTTAAAACGTCACTGGTTAGTTTCATACCCAAGAAATCTTATCCGAAACTCAATCGGGCCTTGGACGTTTTTTACCGTTCGTTCATTCGTCACGTGGATTTTTTCTGCAAAACGATATCCCCGTGGCTGTTCTATGATTTACCATGGCCGGAGAGTTGTGCCCCATGGTACCACTCCATTTCAAATCCATGCATCCATTTCTAAAAGTCGTACGGCACTTTTTCGGCATTTTGGACGGATGTTACACCTTGCACCGTAGATGTTGCACACTGTGGATATTGATTCTTCGTAACGCCATAACTGTTGGCTCGTTTAGAGTTACGGGAGCCAAAACCAGTCAAAACGAAGATATCTGTGAGTTCTACGGCTATGATGGCTTTAAGCCGTCACTGGTTAGTTTCATACCCAAAAATTCTTATCCGAAACTCAATCGTGCCTTGGACGTTTTTTACCGTTCGTTCATTCGTCACGTGGATTTTTTCTACAAAACGGGATCCCCGTGGCCGGTCTATGATTTACCATCGCCGGAGAGTGGTGCCCCATGGTACCGCTCCATTTCAAATCCATGCATCCCTTTCTAAAAGTCGTACCACACTTTTTCGGCATTTTGGACGGATGTTGCACCTTGCACCGTCGATGTTGCACCCTGTGGATATTGATTCTTCCAAAGGCCATAACTGTTGGCTCGTTTAGAGTTACGGGAGCCATAACAGTCAAAACGAAGATCTCTGTGATTTATACGGCTATGACTGCTTTAAGCCGTCACTGGTTAGTTTCATACCCAAAAGATATTATCCGAAACTCAATCGGGCCTTGGATGTTTTTTACCGTTCGTTCATTCGTCACGTGGATTTTTTCTGCAAAACGGGATCCCCGTGGCTGGTCTATGATTTACCATCGCCGGAGAGTGGTGCCCCATGGTACCGCTCCATTTCAAATCCATGCATCCATTTCTAAAAGTCGTACGGCACTTTTTCGGCATTTTGGACGGATGTTGCACCTTGCACCGTCGATGTTGCACCCTGTGGATATTGATTCTTCGGAAGGCCATAACTGTTGGCTCGTTTAGAGTTACGGGAGCCATAACCAGTCAAAACGAAGATCTCTGTGAGTTCTATGGCTATGACCATTTCAAGCCGTCACTGGTTAGTTTCATATCCAAAAAATCTTATCCGAACCTCAATCGGGCCTTGGACGTTTTTTACCGTTCGTTCATTCGTCACGTGGATTTTTTTTGCAGAACGGGATCCCCGTGGCTGGTCTACGATTTACCATGGCCAAAGAGTGGTGCCCCTTGGTATGGCTCCGTTTCAAATCCATGCATCCATTTCTAAAAGTCGTACGACACTTTTTTGGCATTTTGGACGGATGTTGCACGTTGCACCGTCGATGTTGCACCCTGAGGATATTGATTCTTCGGAAGGCCATAACTATTGGCTCGTTTAGAGTTACGGGAGCCAGAACCAGTCAAAACAAAGATCTCTATGACTTCTACGGCTATGACCGCTTTAAGCCGTCACTGGTTAGTTTCATACCCAAAAATTCTTATCCGAAACTCAATCGGGCCTTGGACGTTTTTTACCGTTCGTTCATTTGTCACGTGGATTTTTTCTGCAAAACGGGATCCCCGTGGCTAGTCTATGATTTACCATGGCCGGAGAGTAGTGCCCTATGGTTCCGCTCCGTTTCAAATCTATGCATCCATTTCTAAAAGTCGTACGACACTTTTTCGGCATTTTGGACGGATGTTGCACCTTGCAACATAGATGTTGCACCCTGTGGATATTGATTCTTCGGAAGGCCATAACTGTTGGCTCGTTTAGAGTTACGGGAGCCATAACCAGTCAAAAAGAAGACCTCCATGAGTTCTACGGCTATGATAGCTTTAAGCTGTCACTGGTTAGTTTCATACCCAAAAAATCTTATCCGAAACTCAATCGGGCCTTGGGCGTTTTTTACCGTTCGTTCATTCGTCACATGGATTTTTTCTGCAAAACGGGATCCCCGTGGCTGGTCTATGATTTACCATGGCCGGACAGTGGTGCCCCATGGTACCGCTCCGTTTCAAATCCATGCATCCATTTCTAGAAGTCGTACGGCACTTTTTCGGCATTTTGGACGGATGTTGCACCTTGCACCGTCGATGTTGCACCCTGTGGATATTGATTCTTCGGAAGGTCATAACTGTTGGCTCGTTTAGAGTTACGGGAGCCATAACCAGTCAAAACGAAGATCTCTATGAGTTATACGGCTATGATAGCTTTAAGCCGTCACTGGTTAGTTTCATACCCAAAAAATCTTATCCGAAACTCAATCGGGCCTTGGATGTTTTTTACCGTTCGTTCATTCGTCACGTGGATTTTTTCTGCAAAATGGGATCCCCGTGGCAGGTCTATGATTTACCATCGCCGGAGAGTGGTTCCCCATGGTACTGCTCCGTTTCAAATCCATGCATCCATTTCTAAAAGTCGTACGACACTTTTTCGGCATTTTGGACGGATGTTGCACCTTGCACCATCGATGTTGCACCCTGTGGATTTTGATTCTTCGGAAGGTCATAACTGTTGGCTCGTTTATAGTTACGGGAGCCATAACCAGTCAAAACGAATATCTCTGTGATTTATATGGCTATGACCGCTTTAAGCCGTCCCTGGTTAGTTTCATACCCAAAAAATCTTATCCGAAGCACAATCTGGCCTTGGACGTTTTTTACCGTTCGTTCATTCGTCACGTGGATTTTTTCTGCAAAACGGGATCCCCGTTGCTGGTCTATGATTTACCATCGTCGGAGAGTGGTGCCCTATGGTACCGCTCCGTTTCAAATCCATGCATCCATTTCTAAAAGTCGTACGGCACTTTTTCGGCATTTTGGACTGATGTTGCACCTTGCACCGTCGATGTTGCACCCTGTGGATATTGATTCTTCGGAAGGCCATATCTGTTGGCTCGTTTAGAGTTACGGGAGCCATAACCAGTCAAAACGAAGACGTCTGTGAGTTCTACGGCTATGACAGCTTTAAGGCGTCACTGGTTAATTTCATACCCAAAAAATCTTATCCGAAACTCAATCGGGCTTTGGGCGTTTTTTACCGTTCGTTCATTCGTCACGTGGATTTTTTCTGCAAAACGGGATCCCCGTTGCTGGTCTATGATTTACCATCGCCGAAGAGTGGTGCCCCATTGTACTGCTCCATTTCAAATCCATGCATCCATTTCTAAAAATCGTACGGCACTTTTTCGGCATTTTGGACGGATGTTGCACCTTGCACCATCGATGTTGCACCCTGTGGATATTGATTCTTCGGAACGCCATAACTATTGGCTTAGGGGAGCCATAACCAGTCAAAACGAAGATTTCTGTGAGTTCTATGGCTATGACCGCTTTAAGCCCTCAATGGTTAGTTTTATATCCAAAAAATCTTATCCGAAACTCAATTGGGCCTTGGACGTTTTTTACCGTTCGTTCATTCGTCACGTTGATTTTTTCTGCAGAACGGGATCCCCATGGCTGGTCTATGATTTACCATGGCCGGAGAGTGGTGCCCCTTGGTACGGCTCCGTTTCAAATCCATGCATCCATTTCTAAAAGTCGTACGACACTTTTTTGGCATTTTGGACGGATGTTGCACCTTGCACCGTCGATGTTGCACCCTGTGGATATTGATTCTTCGGAAGGCCATAACTGTTGGCTCGTTTAGAGTTACGGGAGCCATAACTAGTCAAAACGAAGATCTCTGTGACTTCTACGGCTATGACCGCTTTAAGCCGTCACTGGTTAGTTTCATACCCAAAAAATCTTATCCGAAACTCAATTAGGCCTTGGAGGTTTTTTACCGTTCGTTCTGTCGTCACGTGGATTTTTTCTGCAAAACGGGATCCCCGTGGCTGGTCTATGATTTACCATGGCCGGAGAGTAGTGCCTTATGGTTCCGCTCCGTTTCAAATCCATGCATCCATTTCTAAAAGTCGTACGGCACTTTTTCGGCATTTTGGATGGATGTTGCACCTTGCACCGTAGATGTTGCAACCTGTGGATATTGATTCTTCGGAAGGCCATAACTGTTGGCTCGTTTAGAGTTACAGGAGCCATAACCAGTCAAAACGAAGACCTCCGTGAGTTCTACGGTTATGACAGCTTTAAGCCGTCACTGGTTAGTTTCATACCCAAAAAATCTTATCCGAAACTCAATCGGGCATTGGGCGTTTTTTACCGTTCGTTCATTCGTCCCGTGGATTTTTTCTGCAAAACGGGATCCCCGTGGCTGGTCTATGATTTACCATGGCCGGATAGTGGTGCCCCATGGTACCACTCTGTTTCAAATCCATGCATCCATTTCTAAAAGTCGTACGGCAATTTTTTGGCATTTTGGACGGATGTTGCACCTTGCACCGTAGATGTCGCACCCTGTGGATATTGATTCTTCGGAAGGTCATAACTGTTGGCTCGTTTAGAGTTACGGGAGCCATAACCAGTAAAAACAAAGATCTCTATGAGTTCTACGGTTATGACAGCTTTAGGCCATCACTGGTTAGTTTCATACCCAAAAATCTTATCCGAAACTCAATCAGGCCTTGGACGTTTTTTACCGTTCGTTCATTCGTCACGTGGATTTTTTCGGCAAAACGGGATCCCCATGGCTGGTCTATGATTTACCATCGCCGAAGAGTGGTGCCCCATGGTACCGCTCCGTTTCAAATCCATGCATCCATTTCTAAAAGTCGTACGACACTTTTTCGGCATTTTGGACGGATGTTGTACCTTGCACCGTCGATGTTGCACCCTGTGGATATTGATTCTTCGGAAGGCCATAACCGTTGGCTCGTTTAGAGTTACGGGAGCCATAACCAGTCAAAACGAAAATCTCTGTGATTTATATGGCTATGACTGCTTTAAGCCGTCACTGGTTAGTTTCATAGCCAAAAAATCTTATCCGAAACTCAATCTGGCCTTGGACGTTTTTTACCGTTCGTTCATTCGTCACGTGGATTTTTTCTGCAAAACGGGATCCCCGTGGCTGGTCTATGATTTACCATCGCCGGAGAGTGGTGCCCCATGGTACCGCTCCGTTTCAAATCCATGCATCCATTTCTAAAAGTCGCACCCTGTGGATATTGATTCTTCGGAAGGCCATAACCGTTGGCTCGTTTAGAGTTACGGGAGCCATAACCAGTCAAAACGAAAATCTCTGTGATTTATATGGCTATGACTGCTTTAAGCCGTCACTGGTTAGTTTCATAGCCAAAAAATCTTATCCGAAACTCAATCTGGCCTTGGACGTTTTTTACCGTTCGTTCATTCGTCACGTGGATTTTTTCTGCAAAACGGGATCCCCATGGCTGGTCTATGATTTACCATCGCCGGAGAGTGGTGCCCCATGGTACCGCTCCGTTTCAAATCCATGCATCCATTTCTAAAAGTCGCACCCTGTGGATATTGATTCTTCGGAAGGCCATAACCGTTGGCTCGTTTAGTGTTACGGGAGCCATAACCAGTTAAAACGAAAATCTCTGTGATTTATATGGCTATGACTGCTTTAAGCCGTCACTGGTTAGTTTCATAGCCAAAAAATCTTATCTGAAACTCAATCGGGCCTTGGACGTTTTTTACCGTTCGTTCATTCGTCACGTGGATTTTTTCTGCAAAACGGGATCCCCGTGGCTGGTCAATGATTTACCATCGCCGGAGAGTGGTGCCCCATAGTACCGCTCCGTTACAAATCCATGCATCCATTTCTAAAAGTCGTACCCTGTGGATATTGATTCTTCGGAAGGCCATAACCGTTGGCTCGTTTAGAGTTACGGGAGCCATAACCAGTCAAAACGAAGATCTCTGTGACTTCTAGGGCTATGACCGCTTTAAGCCGTCACTGGTTAGTTTCATACCCCAAAAATCTTATCCGAAACTCAATCGGGCCTTGGACGTTTTTTACCGTTCGTTCATTCGTCACGTGGATTTTTTCTGCAAAACGGGATCCCCGTGGCTGGTCTATGATTTACCATCGCCGGAGAGTGGTGCCCCATGGTACCGCTCCGTTTCAAATCCATGCATCCATTTCTAAAAGTCGTACCCTGTGGATATTGATTCTTCGGAAGGCCATAACCGTTGGCTCGTTTAGAGTTACGGGAGCCATAACTAGTCAAAACGAAGATCTCTGTGACTTCTAGGGCTATGACCGCTTTAAGCCGTCACTGGTTAGTTTCATACCCAAAAAATCTTATCCGAAACTCAATCGGGCCTTGGACGTTTTTTACCGTTCGTTCATTCGTCACGTGGATTTTTTCTACAAAACGTGATCCCCGTGGCTGGCCTATGATTTACCATGGCCGGAGAGTAGTGCCTTATGGTTCCGCTCCATTTCAAATCCATGCATCCATTTCTAAAAGTCGTACGGCACTTTTTCGGCATTTTGGACGGATGTTGCACCTTGCACCGTAGATGTTGCACCCTGTGGATATTGATTCTTCGGAAGGCCATAACAGTTGGCTCGTTTAGAGTTACGGGAGCCATAACTAGTCAAAACGAAGATATCTGTGACTTCTAGGGCTATGATCGCTTTGAGCCGTCACTGGTTAGTTTCATACCCAAAAAATCTTATCCGAAACTCAATCGGGCCTTGGACGTTTTTTACCGTTCGTTCATTCGTCACCAGGATTTTTTCTGCAAAACGGGATCCCCGTGGCTGGTCTATGATTTACCATGGCTGGAGAGTGGTGCCCCATGGTACCGCTCCGCTTCAAATCCATGCATCCAATTCTAAAAGTCGTACAGCACTTTTTCGGCATTTTGGACGGATGTTGCACATTGCACCGTAGATGTTGCACCCTGTGGATATTGATTCTTCGGAAGGCCATAACTGTTGGCTCGTTCAGAGTTACGGGAGCCATAACTAGTAAAAACGAAGATCTTTGTGAGTTCTACGGTTATGATGGCTTAAAGCCATCACTGGTTAGTTTCATACCAAAAAAATCTTATCCGAAACTCAATCGGGCCTTGGACGTTTTTTACCGTTCGTTCATTCGTCACAAGGATTTTTTCTGCAAAATGGGATCCCCGTGGCTGGTCTATGATTTACCATGGCTGGAGAGTGGTGCCCCATGGTACCGCTCCGTTTCAAATCCATGCATCCATTTCTAAAAGTCGTACAACACTTTTTCAGCATTTTGGACGGATGTTGCACCTTGCACCGTCGATGTTGCACCCTATGGATATTGATTCTTCGGAAGGCCATAACTGTTGGCTCGTTTAGAGTTACGGGAGCCATAACCAGTCAAAACGAAGATCTCTGTGAGTTCTATGGCTATGACCGCTTTAAGCTGTCACTGGTTAGTTTCATATCCAATAAATCTTATCCGAAACTCAATCGGGCCTTGGACGTTTTTTACCGTTCGTTCATTCATCACTTGGATTTTTTCTGCAGAACGGGATCCCCGTGGCTGGTCTATGATTTACCATGGCCGGAGAGTGGTGCCCCTTGGTACGGCTCCATTTCAAAACCATGCATCCATTTCTAAAAGTCGTACGACACTTTTTCGGCATTTTGGACGGATGTTGCAACTTGCACCGTCGATGTTGCACCCTATGGATATTGATTCTTCGGAAGGCCATAACTGTTGGCTCGTTTAGAGTTACGGGAGCCATAACCAGTCAAAACGAAGATCTCTGTGAGTTCTATGGCTATGACCGCTTTAAGCCGTCACTGGTTAGTTTCATACCCAAAAAATCTTATCCGAAACTCAATCGGGCCTTGGACGTTTTTTACCGTTCGTTCATTCGTCACGTGGATTTTTTCTACAAAACGGGATCCCCGTGGCTGGTCTATGATTTACCATGGCCGAAGAGTAGTGCCCTATGGTTCTGCTCCGTTTCAAATCTATGCATCCATTTCTAAAAGTCGTACGGCACTTTTTCGGCATTTTGGACGGATGTTGCACCTTGCACCGTAGATGTTGCACCCTGTGGATATTGATTCTTCGGAAGGCCATAACTGTTGGCTCGTTTAGAGTTACGGGAGCCATAACCAGTCAAAACGAAGACCTCCGTGAGTTCTACGGCTATGACAGCTTTAATCCGTCACTGGTTAGTTTCATACCCAAAAAATCTTATCCGAAACTCAATCGGGCCTTGGGCGTTTTTTACCGTTCGTTCATTCGTCAAGTGGATTTTTTCCGCAAAAAGCAATCCCTATGGCTGGTCTATGATTTACCATGGCCGGAGAGTGGTGCCCCATGGTACCGCTCCATTTCAAATCCATGCATCCATTTCTAAAAGTCGTACGGCACTTTTTCGGCATTTTGGACTTATGTTGTACCTTGCACCGTAGATGTTGCCCCCTGTGGATATTGATTCTTCGAAAGGCCATAACTATTGGCTCGTTTAGAGTTACGGGAGCCATAACCAGTCAAAACGAAGACCTCTGTGAGTTCTACGGTTATTATGGATTTAAGCCGTCACTGGTTAGTTTCATACCCAAAAAATCTTATCTGAAACTCAATCGGGCCTTGGACATTTTTTACCGTTCGTTCATTCGTCGCGTGGATTTTTTCTGCAAAACGGGATCCCCGTGTCTAGTCTATGATTTACCATGGCCGGAGAGTGGTGCCCCATGGTACCGCTCCATTTCAAATCCATGCATCCATTTCTAAAAGTCGTACGGCACTTTTTCGGCATTTTGGACTTATGTTGCACCTTGCACCGTAGATGTTGCCCCCTGTGGATATTGATTCTTCGAAAGGCCATATCTGTTGGCTCGTTCAGAGTTACGGGAGCCATAACTAGTCAAAACGAAGACCTCTGTGAATTCTACGGCTATGATAGCTTTAAGCCGTCACTGGTTAGTTTCATACCCAAAAAATCTTATCCGAAACTCAATCGGGCCTTGGACGTTTTTTACCGTTCGTTCTTTCGTCACGTGGATTTTTTCTGCAAATCGGGATCCCCGTGGCTAGTCTATGATTTACCATCGCCGGAGAGTGGTGCCCCATGGTACCGCTCCGTTTCAAATCCATGCATCCCTTTCTAAAAGTCGTACCACACTTTTTCGGCATTTTGGACGGATGTTGCACCTTGCACCGTCGATGTTGCACCCTGTGGATATTGATTCTTCCAAAGGCCATAACTGTTGGCTCGTTTAGAGTTACGGGAGCCATAACAGTCAAAACGAAGATCTCTGTGATTTATACGGCTATGACTGCTTTAAGCCGTCACTGGATAGTTTCATACCCAAAAGATATTATCCGAAACTCAATCGGGCCTTGGATGTTTTTTACCGTTCGTTCATTCGTCACGTGGATTTTTTTTGCAAAACGGGATCCCCGTGGCTGGTCTATGATTTACCATCGCCGGAGAGTGGTGCCCCATGGTACCGCTCCATTTCAAATCCATGCATCCATTTCTAAAAGTCGAACGGCACTTTTTCGGCATTTTGGACGGATGTTGCACCTTGCACCGTCGATGTTGCACCCTGTGAATATGGATTCTTCGGAAGGCCATAACTATTGGCTCGTTTAGAGTTACGGGAGCCATAACCAGTCAAAACGAAGATCTCTTAGAGTTCTACGGCTATGACAGCTTAAAGGCATCACTGGTTAGTTTCATACCAAAAAAATCTTATCCGAAACTCAATCGGGCCTTGGACGTTTTTTACCGTTCGTTCATTCGTCACTAGGATTTTTTCTGCAAAATGGGATCCCCGTGGCTGGTCTATGATTTACCATGGCTGGAGAGTGGTGCCCCATGGTACCGCTCCGTTTCAAATCCATGCATCCATTTCTAAAAGTCGTACGACACTTTTTCAGCATTTTGGACGGATGTTGCACCTTGCACCGTCGATGTTGCACCCTATGGATATTGATTCTTCGGAAGGCCATAACTGTTGGCTCGTTTAGAGTTACGGGAGCCATAACCAGTCAAAACGAAGATCTCTGTGAGTTCTATGGCTATGACCGCTTTAAGCTGTCACTGGTTAGTTTCATATCCAATAAATCTTATCCGAAACTCAATCGGGCCTTGGACGTTTTTTACCGTTCGTTCATTCATCACTTGGATTTTTTCTGCAGAACGGGATCCCCATGGCTGGTCTATGATTTACCATGGCCGGAGAGTGGTGCCCCTTGGTACGGCTCCATTTCAAATCCATGCATCCATTTCTAAAAGTCGTACGACACTTTTTCGGCATTTTGGACGGATGTTGCAACTTGCACCGTCGATGTTGCACCCTATGGATATTGATTCTTCGGAAGGCCATAACTGTTGGCTCGTTTAGAGTTACGGGAGCCATAACCAGTCAAAACGAAGATCTCAGTGAGTTCTATGGCTATGACCGCTTTAAGCCGTCACTGGTTAGTTTCATACCCAAAAAATCTTATCTGAATATCAATCGGGCCTTGGACGTTTTTTACCGTTCGTTCATTCATCACGTGGATTTTTTATGCAAAACGGGATCCCCGTGGCTGGTCTATGATTTACCATGGCTGGACAGTGGTGCCCCATGGTACCGCTCCGTTTCAAATCCATGCATCCATTTCTAAAAGTCGTACGGCACTTTTTCGGCATTTTGGATGGATGTTGCACTTTGCACCGTCGATGTTGCACCCTGTGGATATTGATTCTTCGGAAGGCCATAACTGTTGGCTCGTTTAGAGTTACGGGAGCCATACCCAGTCAAAACGAAGACCTCTGTGACTTCTACGGCTATGACCACTTTAAGCCGTCACTGGTTTGTTTAATACCCAAAAAATCTTATCCGAAACTCAATTGGGCCTTGGACGTTTTTTACCGTTCGTTCATTCGTCACCAGGATTTTTTCTGCAAAACGGGATCCCCGTGGCTGGTCTATGATTTACCATGGCTGGAGAGTGGTGCCCCATGGTACCGCTCCGTTTTAAATCCATGCATCCATTTCTAAAAGTCGTACAGCACTTTTTCGGCATTTTGGACGGATGTTGCACATTGCACCGTAGATGTTGCACCCTATGGATATTGATTCTTCGGAAGGCCATAACTGTTGGCTCGTTTAGAGTTACGGGAGCCATAACCAGTCAAAACGAAGATCTCTGTGAGTTCTACGGTTATGATGGCTTAAAGCCATCACTGGTTAGTTTCATACCCAAAAAATCTTATCCGAAACTCATTTGGGCCTTGGACGTTTTTTACCGTTCGTTCATTCGTCACCAGGATTTTTTCTGCAAAACGGGATCGCCGTGGCTGGTCTATGATTTACCATGGCTGGAGAGTGGTGCCCCATGGTACCGCTCCATTTCAAATCCATGCATCCATTTCTAAAAGTCGTACGGCACTTTTTCGGCATTTTGGACGGATGTTGCACCTTGCACCGTCGATGTTGCACCCTATGGATATTGATTCTTCGGAAGGCCATAACTGTTGGCTCATTTAGAGTTACGGGAGCCATAACCAGTCAAAATGAAGATCTCTGTGACTTCTAGGGCTATGACCGCTTTAAGCCGTCACTGGTTAGTTTCATACCCAAAAAATCTTATCCGAAACTCAATCGGGCCTTGGACGTTTTTTACCGTTCGTTCATTCGTCACGTGGATTTTTTCTACAAAACGGGATCCCCGTGGCTGGCATATGATTTACCATGGCCGGAGAGTAGTGCCTTATGGTTCCGCTCCATTTCAAATCCATGCATCCATTTCTAAAAGTCGTACGGCACTTTTTCGGCATTTTGGACGGATGTTGCACCTTGCACCGTAGATGTTGCACCCTGTGGATATTGATTCTTCGGAAGGCCATAACTGTTGGCTCGTTTAGAGTTACGGGAGCCATAACCAGTCAAAACGAAGACCTCCGTGAGTTCTACGGCTATGACAGCTTTAATCCGTCACTGGTTAGTTTCATACCCAAAAAATCTTATCTGAAACTCAGTCGGGCCTTGGGCGTTTTTTACCGTTCGTTCATTCATCACGTGGATTTTTTCCGCAAAAAGCAATCCCCATGGCTGGTCTATGATTTACCATGGCCGGAGAGTAGTGCCCCTTGGTACCGCTCCGTTTCAAATCCATGCATCCATTTCTAAAAGTCGTACGACACTTTTTCGGCATTTTGGACTTATGTTGTACCTTGCACCGTAGATGTTGCCCCCTGTGGATATTGATTCTTCGAAAGGCCATAACTGTTGGCTCGTTTAGAGTTACGGGAGCAATAACAAGTCAAAATGAAGACCTCTGTGAGTTCTACGGCTATGATGGATTTAAGCCATCACTGGTTAGTTTCATACCCAAAAAATCTTATCCGAAACTCAATCGGGCCTTGGACGTTTTTTACCGTTCGTTCATTCGTCACGTGGATTTTTTCTGCAAAACGGGATCCCCGTGGCTAGTCGATGATTTACCATGGCCGGAGAGTGGTGCCCCATGGTACCGCTCCGTTTCAAATCCATGCATCCATTTCTAAAAGTCGTACGACACTTTTTCGGCATTTTGGATGGATGTTGCACTTTGCACCGTCGATGTTGCACCCTGTGGATATTGATTCTTCGGAAGGCCATAACTGTTGGCTCGTTTAGAGTTACGGGAGCCATACCCAGTCAAAACGAAGACCTCTGTGACTTCTACGGCTATGACCACTTTAAGCCGTCACTGGTTTGTTTCATACCCAAAAAATCTTATCCGAAACTCAATTGGGCCTTGGAAGTTTTTTACCGTTCGTTCATTCGTCACCAGGATTTTTTCTGCAAAACGGGATCCCCGTGGCTGGTCTATGATTTACCATGGCTGGAGAGTGGTGCCCCATGGTACCGCTCCGTTTCAAATCCATGCATCCATTTCTAAAAGTCGTACAGCACTTTTTCGGCATTTTGGACGGATGTTGCACATTGCACCGTAGATGTTGCACCCTGTGGATATTGATTCTTCGGAAGGCCATAACTGTTGGCTCGTTTAGAGTTACGGGAGCCATAACCAGTCAAAACGAAGATCTCTGTGAGTTCTACGGTTATGATGGCTTAAAGCCATCACTGGTTAGTTTCATACCCAAAAAATCTTATCCGAAACTCAATCGGGCCTTGGACGTTTTTTACCGTTCGTTCATTCGTCACCAGGATTTTTTCTGCAAAACGGGATCGCCGTTGCTGGTCTATGATTTACCATGGCTGGAGAGTGGTGCCCCATGGTACCGCTCCGTTTCAAATCCATGCATCCATTTCTAAAAGTCGTACGGCACTTTTTCGGCATTTTGGACGGATGTTGCACCTTGCACCGTCGATGTTGCACCCTATGGATATTGATTCTTCGGAAGGCCATAACTGTTGGCTCGTTTAGAGTTACGGGAGCCATAACCAGTCAAAACGAAGATCTCTGTGACTTCTAGGGCTATGACCGCTTTAAGCCGTCACTGGTTAGTTTCATACCCAAAAAATCTTATCCGAAACTCAATCGGGCCTTGGACGTTTTTTACCGTTCGTTCATTCGTCACGTGGATTTTTTCTACAAAACGGGATCCCCGTGGCTGGCCTATGATTTACCATGGCCGGAGAGTAGTGCCTTATGGTTCCGCTCCATTTCAAATCCATGCATCCATTTCTAAAAGTCGTACGGCACTTTTTCGGCATTTTGGATGGATGTTGCACCTTGCACCGTAGATGTTGCACCCTGTGGATATTGATTCTTCGGAAGGCCATAACTATTGGCTCGTTTAGAGTTACGGGAGCCATAACCAGTCAAAACGAAGACCTCCGTGAGTTCTACGGCTATGACAGCTTTAATCCGTCACTGGTTAGTTTCATACCCAAAAAATCTTATCCGAAACTCAGTCGGGCCTTGGGCGTTTTTTACCGTTCGTTCATTCGTCACGTGGATTTTTTCCGCAAAAAGCAATCCCCATGGCTGGTCTATGATTTACCATGGCCGGAGAGTGGTGCCCCTTGGTACCGCTCCGTTTCAAATCCATGCATCCATTTCTAAAAGTCGTACGACACTTTTTCGGCATTTTGGACTTATGTTGTACCTTACACCGTAGATGTTGCCCCCTGTGGATATTGATTCTTCGAAAGGCCATAACTGTTGGCTCGTTTAGAGTTACGGGAGCAATAACAAGTCAAAACGAAGACCTCTGTGAGTTCTACGGCTATGATGGATTTAAGCCATCACTGGTTAGTTTCATACCCAAAAAATCTTATCCGAAACTCAATCGGGCCTTGGACGTTTTTTACCGTTCGTTCATTCGTCACGTGGATTTTTTCTGCACAACGGGATCCCCGTGGCTAGTCTATGATTTACCATGGCCGGAGAGTGGTGCCCCATGGTACCGCTCCGTTTCAAATCCATGCATCCATTTCTAAAAGTCGTACGGCACTTTTTCGGCATTTTGGACTTATGTTGCACCTTGCACCGTAGATGTTGCCCCCTGTGGATATTGATTCTTCGAAAGGCCATAACTGTTGGCTCGTTTAGAGTTACGGGAGCCATAACTAGTCAAAATGAAGACCTCTGTGAGTTCTACGGCTATGACAGCTTTAAGCCGTCACTGGTTAGTTTCATACCCAAAAAATCTTATCTGAAACTCAATCGGGCCTTGGACGTTTTTTACCGTTCGTTCATTCGTCACGTGGATTTTTTCTGCAAAACGGGATCCACGTGGTTGGTCTATGATTTACCATCGCCGGAGAGTGGTGCCCCATGGTACCGCTCCATTTCAAATCCATGCATCCATTTCTAAAAGTCGTACGGCACTTTTTCGGCATTTTGGACGGATGTTGCACCTTGCACCGTCGATGTTGCACCCTGTGGATATGGATTCTTCGGAAGGCCATAACTATTGGCTCGTTTAGAGTTACGGGAGCCATAACTAGTCAAAACGAAGATCTCTTAGAGTTCTACGGCTATGATAGCTTTAAGCCATCACTTGTTAGTTTCATACCCAAATTATCTTATCCGAAACTCAATCGGGCCTTGGACGTTTTTTACCGTTCGTTCATACGTCACGTGGATTTTTTCTGCAAAACAGGATCCCCGTGGCTGGTCTATTATTTACCTTCGCCGGAGAGTGGTGCCCCATGGTCTTGCTCCGTTTCAAATCCATGCATCCATTTCTAAAAGTTTCACGGCACTTTTTCGGCATTTTGGACGGATGTTGCACCTTGCACCGTCGATGTTGCACCCTGTGGATATTGATTCTTCGGAAGGCCATAACTGTTGGCTCGTTTAGAGTTACGGGAGCCATAACTAGTCAAAATGAAGATCTCTATGATTTATATGGCTATGACCGCTTTAAGCCGTCACTGGTTAGTTTCATACCCAAAAAATCTTATCTGAAACTCAATCGGGCCTTGGACGTTTTTTACCGTTCGTTCATTCGTCACGTGGATTTTTTCTGCAAAACGGGATCCCCGTGGCTGGTCTATGATTTACCATGGCTGGAGAGTGGTGCCCCATGGTACCGCTCCGTTTCAAATCCATGCATCCATTTCTAAAAGTCGTACGGCACTTTTTCGGCATTTTGGACGGATGTTGCACCTTGCCCCGTCGATGTTGCACCCTGTGGATATTGATTCTTCGGAAGGCCAAAACTGTTGGCTCGTTTAGAGTTACGGGAGCCATACCCAATCAAAACGAAGACCTCTGTGACTTCTACGGCTATGACCGCTTTAAGCCGTCACTGGTTAGTTTCATACCCAAAAAATCTTATCTGAAACTCAATCGGGCCTTGGACGTTTTTTACCATTCGTTCATTCGTCACCTGGATTTTTTCTGCAAAACGGGATCCCCATGGCTGGTCTATGATTCACCATGGCTGGAGAGTGGTGCCCCATGGTACCGCTCCGTTTCAAATCCATGCATCCATTTCTAAAAGTCGTACAGCACTTTTTCGGCATTTTGGACGGATGTTGCACATTGCACCGTAGATGTTGCACCCTGTGGATATTGATTCTTCGGAAGGCCATAACTGTTGGCTCGTTTAGAGTTACGGGAGCCATAACTAGTAAAAACGAAGATCTCTGTGAGTTCTACGGTTATGATGGCTTAAAGCCATCACTGGTTAGTTTCATACCCAAAAAATCTTATCCGAAACTCAATCGGGCCTTGCACGTTTTTTACCGTTCGTTCATTCGTCACGTGGAATTTTTCTGCAAAACAGGATGCCCGTGGCTGGTCTATGATTTACCATGGCCGAAGAGTGGTGCCCCATGGTACCGCTCCGTTTCAAATCCATGCATCCATTTCTAAAAGTCGTACGGTACTTTTTCGGCATTTTGGACGGATGTTGCACCTTACACCGTAGATGTTGCACCTTACACCGTAGATGTTGCACCCTGTGGATAATGATTCTTCGAAAGGCCATAACTGTTGGCTCGTTTAGAGTTACGGGAGCCATAACCAGTCAAAACGACGATCTCTGTGAGTTCTACGGCTATGACCGCTTTAAGCCATCACTGGTTAGTTTCATACCCAAAAAATATTATCCGAAACTCAATCGGGCCGTGGACGTTTTTTACCGTTCGTTCATTCGTCACGTGGATTTTTTCTGCAAAACGGGATCCCCGTGGCTGGTCTATGATTTACCATCGCTGGAGAGTGGTGCCCCATGGTACCACTCCGTTTCAAATCCATGCATCCATTTCTAAAAGTCGTACGGGACTTTTTCGGCATTTTGGACGGATGTTGCACCTTGCACCATCGATGTTGCACCCTGTGGATATTGATTCTTTGGAAGGCCATAACTTTTGGCTCGTTTAGATTTACGGGAGCCATAACCAGTCAAAACGAAGATCTCTGTGAGTTCTATGGCTATGATGGCTTTAAGCCGTCACTGGTTAGTTTCATACCCAAAAAAACTTATCCGAAACTCAATTGGGCCTTGGACGTTTTTTACCATTCGTTCATTCGTCACGTGGATTTTTTCTGCAAAACGGGATCCCCGTGGCTGGTCTATGATTTACCATCGCCGGAGAGTGGTGTCCCATGGTACTACTCCGTTTCAAATCCATGCATCCATTTCTAAAAGTCGTATGACACTTTTTCGGCATTTTGGACTGATGTTGCACCTTGAACCGTCGATGTTGCACTTTGTGGATATTGATTCTTCGGAAGGCCATATCTGCTGGCTCGTTTAGAGTTACAGGAGCCATACCCAGTCAAAACGAATACCTCTGTGACTTCTACGGCTATGACCGCTTTAAGCCGTCACTGGTTAGTTTCATACCCAAAAAATCTTATTTGAAACTCAATCGGGCCTTGGACGTTTTTTACCGTTCATTCATTCGTCACCTGGATTTTTTCTGCAAAACGGGATCCCCGTGGCTGGTCTATGATTTACCATGGCTGGAGAGTGGTGCCCCATGGTACCGCTCCATTTCAAATCCATGCATCCATTTGGAAAAGTCGTACAGCACTTTTTCGGCATTTTGGACGGATGTTGCACATTGCACCGTAGATGTTGCACCCTGTGGATATTGATTCTTCGGAAGGCCATAACTATTGGCTCGTTTAGAGTTACGGGAACCATAACTAGTCAAAACGAAGATCTCTGTTGGTTCTACGGTTATGATGGCTTAAAGCCATCACTGGTTAGTTTCATACCCAAAAAATCTTATCCGAAACTCAATCGGGCCTTGGACGTTTTTTACCGTTCGTTCATTCGTCACGTGGAATTTTTCTGCAAAACGGGATCCCCGTGGCTGGTCTATGATTTACCATGGCCGGAGAGTGGTGCCCCATGGTACCGCTCCGTTTCAAATCCATGCATCCATTTCTAAAAGTCCTACGGTACTTTTTCGGCATTTTGGACGGATGTTGCACCTTACACCGTAGATGTTGCACCCTGTGGATAATGATTCTTCGAAAGGCCATAACTGTTGGCTCGTTTAGAGTTACGGGAGCCCTAACCAGTCAAAATGACGATCTCTGTGAGTTCTACGGCTATGACCGCTTTAAGCCATCACTGGTTAGTTTCATACCCAAAAAATATTATCCGAAACTCAATCGGGCCTTGGACGTTTTTTACCGTTCGTTCATTCGTCACGTGGATTTTTTTTGCAAAACGGGATCCCCGTGGCTGGTCTATGATTTACCATCGCTGGAGAGTGGTGCCCCATGGTACCACTCCATTTCAAATCCATGCATCCATTTCTAAAAGTCGTACGGGACTTTTTCGGCATTTTGGACGGATGTTGCACCTTGCACCATCGATGTTGCACCCTGTGGATATTGATTCTTCGGAAGGCCATAACTGTTGGCTCGTTTAGAGTTACGGGAGCCATAACCAGTCAAAACGAAGATCTCTGTGAGTTCTACGGCTATGATGGCTTTAAGCCGTCACTGGTTAGTTTCATACCCAAAAAATCTTATCCGAAACTCAATTGGGCCTTGGACGTTTTTTACCGTTCGTTCATTCGTCACGTGGATTTTTTCTGCAAAACGGGATCCCCGTGGCTGGTCTATGATTTACCATTGACGGAGAGTGGTGCCACATGGTACCGCTCTGTTTCAAAATCGTGCATCCATTTCTAAAAGTCGTATGACACTTTTTCGGCATTTTGGACTGATGTTGCACCTTGAACCGTCGATGTTGCACCCTGTGGATATTGATTCTTCGGAAGGCCATAACTGTTGGCTCGTTTAGAGTTACAGGAGCCATAACCAGTCAAAATGAAGATCTCTGTGTGTTCTACGGCTATGACCACTTTAAGCCGTCATCGGTTAGTTTCATACCTAAAAAATCTTATCCGAAACTCAATCGGGCCTTGGACGTTTTTAACCGTTCGTTCATTCGTCACGTGGATTTTTTCTGCAAAACGGGATCCCCTTGGCTGGTCTATGATTTACCATGGACGGAGAGTGGTGCCCCATGGTACCGCTCCGTTTCAAATCCATGCATCCATTTTTAAAAGTCGTACGGCACTTTTTCGGCATTTTGGACGGATGTTGCACCTTGCACCGTAGATGTTGCACCCTATGGATATTGATTCTTCTGAAGGCCATAACTATTGGCTCGTTTAGAGTTACGGTAGCTATAACCAGTCAAAATGAAGATCTTTGTGAGTTCTATGGCTATGACGGCTTTAAGCCATCACTGGTTAGTTTATAACTAAAAAATCTTATCCGAAAATCAATCCGGCCTTGGACGTTTTTTACAGTTCGTTCATTCTTCACGTGGATTTTTTCTGCAAAACGGAATCCCCGTGGCTGGCCTATGATTTACCATGGCCGGAGAGTGGTGCCCCATGGTACCTGCTTCGTTTCAAATCCATGCATCCATTTCTAAAAGTCGTATGACACTTTTTCGGCATATTGGACGGGTGTTGCATCTTGCACCGTAGATGTTTCCCCTTGTGGATATTGATTCTTCGGAAGGCCATAACTATTGGCTCGTTTAGAGTTACGGGAGCCATAACCAGTCAAAACGAAGATCTTTGTGAGTTCTATGGCTATGACCGCTTTAAGCCGTCACTGGTGTTATCCCGCCTTTTGGCAAGGCCAGGATACCGAGGAATTGATTGGATTCCAAATGTCGCTCGTCATGGATATTGATGAATTTTGTCCGAGTCTGGATCAAGCTACAATTGATAAGACATGACTAGGAAAGCAAAGGAAGCCAATTTCCCAAGTTTCAAGTCAATCCGAGTTCATATTCTCAAGTTATGATGGATACAAGTTAGAGGGAAAAGCATGTTTTCGTATCCATCAATAAGCTCCATTTCGTACCCATCAGGGAACATCGTTTCGTATCGATAGAGGTAGCCGTGTTTCGAATCCATCGAGTTCGTATCGATGGATTTCATGTCCATCGATAGTTGGTACAACTCGTATCGATTGGCCAAGTGTCTGCTTCGTATCCATCATGGAAAAATCTCTTCGTATCCATCAGGTTACTTTACTCTGTATCCATCGATTGACTTCGTGTCCATTAATGAAGCTATGTGGCTCGTATCCATCAAGGAGAGGCCTATTCGTAACCATCGGCTTTCGCTACTTCGTATCCATCGATATAACAGTTGTTCGAATACATAGCTGATGACTACTTCATATCCATCGAGTCAACAAGCCTGGGTGACGTGTCAAATTCGATACGAACAAGGCGAGATTTATGGAGTCGACACGGTCAACTAGGAGTGAAACTCGGATCGAAACGAAGTGTGCGTGCCACATCATCGAGAAGCCACGTGAGGTGATCTAGTCGAAGGGATAGTTTCGAACTAATCGATTCGAACCAAACAGCCATCGGAAAACCCAATTTCGTATCAACCATTTCTCGAGATCCACCGATCCAAATGCTATGAAATTTTCACAAGAGCTTGCATACACACTAAGGAATGTCTCTGCTAAATTTCAGCTCGATTGGACATCATCTTGATCGATACAAAATGGATTCGTATCTATCACAGATCAAGGCAAAACTTTCTGGAAACGATCGCGTGGGCCCCCTCACGTGCCAGACCAAGTCTACCGAAGTTTGAGCGAAATCTCAGCCTCCTACGCCTATAAATAGAGCCCCAGAGCATACAGAAAAGGGATCTTTTGATTCTCAAGCGTCCAGACTCTACCGGATCGAGACTTGCATCTTATTCTTACCGTTGAATTCGAATTCCAAACTGTAATTCGCTGTTCTTCGCTGTAATCACTTGTAACCATTGAAAGAGAATCAATAAAATCATCAAAACTTCATAGTGGACGTAGGCAATACGCCGAACCACTCTAAATCGCTTGTTTTTGCATTTTACATTTCTGTTTGTTGGAGTTTTTGTTAGATAACCTCTGTTTTATATTTGTTTTCTTCACTTTTATCTCTTCAAAAAACTTCCGAAGAGTGTTGTGCCCATTTTTGGTACAAACACTTTGGTGCTTTCACTGAGAAAACCAGTTTTTTCTCCTGCTCCTTGGATCTACCATCGATACCGAATTGCATAAATCCAAGGGGAAGATCCAGATCTCTAATCCGGAATCCTTCCATTCTATTCAGATTTGCGTAAAGTCTAGGAAAGGACTCCACCACTGTAAATGGTTAGCACAAGAACTGCCGCTACAGCTGCTGATCAAGACGGTCGGGATAGACAGAATCCTGTACAACAGCCACCATCCAATCAAGACAATACTGCTCATTCAGATCCGTCAGGACCAGTCACCAAACAAGAGTTCCAAGTGTTGCTTCAAGAACTGACTCAAAGCCGGCAACAGTTGGCTGAACAGTTGCGCGCTAATGTGGAATTGAACAACCAATTAAACCGCCAAAGCCGCAGAAGGTCCAGGAGGGATGATTTTTCCTGCTCGTCTACTGAAAGTTCCGCCTCGTCTGGCTATCAACACAGGTCTACCCGTCCCCGATTAGACGGGAGTCACGCTCAAACTACCGGATATCAACCCGCCTTGACCGTTGGACAGTTAAGGACGGGGTCGTCGACCAGCTTCCAGATCGGACCCTCAACACGAGGAGGCCCTGCTCCACAGTATACCACAAACAATTGCGCTACAACCGCCACGGTAGAAACAAGGGTTGATACTCGGAATCTGTCAGATCCGAACAATCAACAACGTGGGCGCACTCCTAAACCATACGTCCCAGAAGACGCTGAGCCAAGGAGGCGAAATGCGGACCGTCGACAGCGCCCGGTCCAAACTCGCACTGTGGAACCCGACCACACCACAGCTCAGCATGCACAGAATGTGCCAGTGCTAGATATTTAAACCATGATACGTCAGATGATTCGCGAGAGTCAGGGGCTAACTAACGACGATTGGGGAATCTCCCGTAGTCATACCCCTTTTACAGAAGAGATATTGTACGCCGACCCCCTTCGGCGATTCAGAATGCCAACTCTCCTAATGTACGATGGAAATTCCGACCCTAATCAACATATTTTGAAATATGAGTGGTCAATGAGCGCTGCAAGAGCTGATGATGCAGTGAAGTGCCGAAGTTTCCCCATCTCTCTGAGGGGAATCGCAACAATGTGGTTTACAAGGTTACCACCTAGATCTATTTCCTCGTTCGATCAACTGGCTAAAAGGTTTGTAGAACAGTTTAGTATGCATGTTGCTAGACCTAAAGACGTCAACACCCTGTCTTGTGTCACCCAGGCTCATGGAGAGACGCTCAGGCGTTACTTAGAAAGATTCCACACGGCATGTGTTGAGATTAGTAATCCCAACGATAACTCGATCTTGATGGCATTAACCAAAGGGATTGATCCCGATTCTGAATTTGGAAATTGGTTAGTTGGGAAACCACCCGCATCGTTGGACCGTTTCTACTCCAAAGCCGCTCAATTCTTATGGCAAGAGGATGCGAAACAGTCTAGGAAACAGGACAATGTGAGGCCCAGTAGTGAGGGAATACAAAGTAACGTAGCGGTGAAGCAGTCCGGTGAAAGTTCCGGAAAAGTTCAGTTGAACTTACAGAACAAACAAACCCAACCGAGAGGAAACAATGGTCAGGATAAGAAACGAGATCAGAACCGAGGCCCACGACGTCGGGCTCCAATGTTTGATAATTACACGCTGTTGAATACATCATTGGAGAACGTATACCTACAGACTTGCAACACTGTGCAGTATAAGAAGCCTGCTCTGAAACCCTCGTCGGAGAGGCAGGTTCAAACAGGGAAGTTCTGTAGATTCCACGAAAGCTACGGCCATAATACCAATGAGTGTCGACATTTGTAGGACCTCATCGAGAAGTTGATCAGAGAGAGGAAGTTAGATCAGTTTGTGCGGGCACCGCAGTCTAGCGGTGCAGGCCCTTCGAATCAAAATCGTTCACAGAATCCAGAAAGACAGGAAGAACCCGCTCGTACGGGCGGAAGGTTAGTTATCAACACGATAAGTGGTGGTCCCCACCCAGCAGTCATAAGCTGGGGGGAAATGGAGTCGTATGCTAGTTCTATCAGGCATGCGGACTTCGAATGTTGCAGTAATTGTGAAGATGGGACTCCGGCTAAACAACAGAAGATAATGTCTGATGATATCGTATTCAGAAGCCAAGATGCTGATAAGGTCGAAGCCCCTACAATCGACCCACTGGTCATATCTGCCCAGGTAGGTCCTGCTTGGATGAAGAGGATCCTGGTTGACAGTGGGAGCTCTATAAACATCTTACTTAAACGGGCTTATGATTTAATGAGGATGGAGGCGAAGGACTTAAAACCCTGCCAATCCCGGCTTTAACGGAAGTGCTACAATACCTACTGGGGTGACAGAGCTACCAATGGAGTTGGGAGTTGGTGAACGCCGGAGAGTCCGGATGTTGCAGTTTGTTGTTTTAGAGATTGATTCACCTTATAACGCATTCTTGGTCCGACCGGCCCTTGCTGAGTTCAGGGCAGCCATTGCCCCATGGTGTTTGACTCTTAAGTTCCCCACCAATCGTGGGATTGGAGTCATCCAAGGAGATCAGGCAACGGGGAGGGCCTGCTATGTTGCTGAATTGCACGGGGCGCAGCGAAAGGAGAAGGGAAAGGACGTAGAGGAATCTCTCTGCGTCCGTTCTATTGATAATTGACAATTGATGCCTGGGCCTCGGCCCGGGCACCACAACCAATTCCAGAAAGACCTTGACCCTAGAGACAATGAATATAAAGACGAATCTAAGGAGAATCAAGCTTCCCTTGCCGAACTGACTGTGGACGTCCCAATCAGTGAGGATGATGATTCGAGGATGCTAAAAGTTGGGTCTCAACTGGGCAAACAGACACAACAGGAATTGGTTGAATTTCTCTGGGCGAATCTCGACGTCTTCGCCTGGACACACTCTGACATGTGCAGAATCTCGCCGAACATTGTAAGTCACTCACTGAATATTGATCTGCGGTATGTCCCGGTCAAGCAGAAAAGGCGCGGTATGGATCTAGAGAGATCTTCCACCATTAAAGAGGTGGTTGATAAGTTACAATCGAATGGGTTTATCCGAGATGCTTTGTATCCAGAATCGGTGTCCAATCCCGTACTGGTTCAAAAGTCGAACGGGAAATGGAGAACTTGCGTCGATTACTCTGACTTAAACAAGGCTTGTCCGAAAGATAGTTTTCCACTTCCTCGAATTGACCAGCTTGTAGATTCGACAGCTGGGCACGAATTTCTATCTTTTATGGATGCTTATTCTGGCTACAATCAAATACCCATGCATTTGCCTGATCAAGAACATACCAGCTTCGTAACCGATCTGGGACTCTACTGCTACAAAGTCATGCCATTTGGTCTAAAAAACGCCGGAGCAACCTACCAACGCTTGGTCAACCGGATGTTCGCCAACCAGATCGGGAAAACCACGGAGGTTTATGCAGATGACATGCTAGTGAAATCCCGATTCTCCACAGACCACGTCAGAGATTTAGATTCGATGTTCTGCATCCTTTAGGAATATGGAATGAAGCTCAACCCATTAAAGTGTCACTTCGGTGTCGCATCTGGAAAGTTCCTTGGGTTTATCGTTAACGCTCGAGGGATAGAAGCGAATCCCGAAAAGATCTGGGCAATATGGAACCTGCAGACCCCAAGAACAATAAAGCAAGTCTAGAGTCTCAATGGGAAAGTAGCAGCATTGAGCAGGTTCATCTCAAAGTCCACCGATAAATGCATTCCTTTCTTTGATCTGATCCGGAAAGGAAAGCAAAACTTTGAATGGACCACGGAGTGTGAAGGCGCATTCCGATCGCTGATTCAACATCTTTCCACGCCACCGATCTTGTCAAAACCAGTTGACTACGAGCAATTGTACCTTTACCTGGCAGTATCAGAGCATGCGATCAGTGCCGCTTTAGTTCGGGAAGAAGACCGAGTGCAGAAGGCGGTCTACTATGTTAGTAAACAGCTAATAGGAGCTGAAAGAAATTACCTAAGATTAGAAAAACTGGCTTATTGCCTTGTCATTGCCTCGAGAAAGCTCCGTCCTTACTTCCAAGCTTATCCTCTTACTGTGTATACCGATCAGCTGTTACTACAGGTCCTCACGCGGCCTAAGACGTCTGGTAGGTTACTCAAGTGGAACATTGAACTGAGTCAATTTGATATCACTTACGCCCCTCGGAGAGCCATTCAAGGAAAAGTCCTAGCGGATTTTATAGTCGAATTTACTATTTCAGAGGATCTTCTTGAAACCACTACACCTCCTAAATACATTTGGAAGCTGCACACCGATGGTGCATCAAACGATCAGTGTTCAGGTGCCGGGATAGTACTTGAAACTCCCGAAGGCCGATCCATATGCTACGCTTTGAGGTTCGAATTTCATGCAACCAACAATGAAGCCGAATATGAAGCTTTGCTTGCTGGATTAAAACTTGCTTTGGATCTAAAGATTGTCGCTGTGGAAATTTATTGTGATTCCCAGTTGGTTGTATATCAAGTTATGGGCGAGTATCAGGCCAAAGATCGACGACTAACTGCCTATCTGGCCCAAGTCCAAGAAGCGCTGGATCGATTCGATTACTATGATATCTACCATATACCCCGTGAGCATAACCAGAAGGCTGACTCGTTAGCAAAGTTAGCAAGTACGTGTGAAGCACAACAGATGGGACTCGTCCCAGTCGAAACTTTATCCTCCCCTAGTATTGATCAAGTAGAGACGGATTTTGTGTTTGAAACCGCTCCCAGTAGGGAATCATGGATGACTCCGTATCGAAATTACATTGAGAATGGGACGTTGCCTGAGCATAGAAATGAGAAAAGACAAATTCTACGAAAAGCTTCACGGTTCGTCATTCAGAACGGAGTCATGTATAGAAGAGGTTATCCTGTTCCTCTCCTCCGATGTATCGCACACGATGAAATCAAACGAGTGTTATATGACGTATACGAGGGAGAGTGTGGCGATCACACCAGTGGGCAAGATCTCGCTAAGAAGATACTCCGATATGGATACTACTGGCCGAAAGTGAACCGAGATGCAGCAAACTATGCCAGAAAGTGCGATAGGTGCCAGAAACACGCCCGAATTCCAAGAGCCCCGCCTACCGAGATAACTCAAATGGTCAGTCCCTGGCCATTCGAAATGTGGGGCATCAATATCATCGGCGCTCTACCTCTAGCAAAAGGTGATGCGAAGTATGCCATCGTCGCCGTTGACTACTTTACAAAGTGGGCTGAAGCTGAAGCCCTCGCAACCATTACGACAAAGAAAGTAATAAATTTCATGGTTCGCAACATCATCTGTCGATTTGGGCTCCCGCATACCATCATCACCGATAACGGAGCCCAATTTGAAAGTGCAGAATTCAAGAATTTCTGCCAACGGTTTCATATCCATAAAAAGTTCTCGGCAGTTGCACATCCTCAGGCAAATGGTCAGGTCGAAGCTGTCAATAAAGTTATAAAATCCATCCTAAAGAAACGACTGGAAAAGGCCAGGGGCAAATGGGTTGATGAACTTCCTATGGCATTATTGGATTATCGAACGACTCACAAGACCGCAACCGGACACACCCCGTTTTCCCTATCTTATGGCTCAGAAGCCATTATTCCAGTCGAGACGGAAGTGTTTTCCCATCGTGTGACTTACTATGATCCGAAAACAAACGCTATATTTCTTGCTGAATCTTTGGATCTACTGGATGAGAAGCGGGAAGAGGCTGATTTGAGAGCAGCCGCATATCGAAGTCGAGTCGCCCGATTGTACAATACCAAAGTTCAACCTCGAACCTTTGATCTCGGCGATCTCGTTCTCAAGAGAATCTATCCAGTTCCTTCACACATGAAACCAAATTGGGAAGGACCATACGTGATTACACGAAGACTCGGAGATGGCACATTTAAATTATCGACCGTTGACGGTCTTGATTTGCCAAGGGCCTGGAACAGTGAAAGTCTCCGTCGCTATTACACATGACATGTTTTATTTATTTCATTTTATCTTTCCATTTAGCAATTTGTTTCTACATTTTGAAATTTGAATTCTGTAATAAGGCAACCGACTTTGCCACATTTTCTTATTTCAGCAATAAAATGCCATCTCTTCGAGCCAGAGCTGTGATTCATTGAATATGATGTACGACATCACGATGCACGGAGAGCTAAATCCCATCACGCAGTGGGATTTATTCAAATAGAGAGTGGCTGTGATACGATCGGCCACTCTCTAAGTGAAACTCGAGCTCGGGGGCAAGTCATTACACCAATGTTAAATAGGATTGACACACAACAATCCTATATTCAACTCCATATTCCCAGAGTGCGAAACGGAGTATAAACATTCAACTCCGTATTCCCAGAGTGCGAAACGGAGTATAAACATTCAACTCCGTAATCCCAGAGTGCGAAACGGAGTATAAACATTCAATTCCGTATTCCCAAGAGTGCAAAACGGAGTATAAACATTCAACTCCGTATTCCCAGAGTGCGAAACGGAGTATAAACATTCAACTCTGTATTCCTAGAGTGCGAAACGGAGTATAAACATCAATTCTGTATTCCCTAGGGTGCGATACAAAGTATAAACATTTAACTCCGTATTCCCAGAGTGCGAAATGGAGTATAAACATTCAACTCCGTATTCCCAGAGTGCGAAACGGAGTATAAACATTCAATTCCGTATTCCCAAGAGTGAGAAATGGAGTATAAACATTCAACTCTGTATTCCCAGAGTGCGAAACGGAGTATAAACATTCAACTCCGTATTCCCAGAGGGCGAAACGAAGTATAAACGTTCAACTCCGAACTCCCGGAGTGCGAGTCGGAATATGAACACTAACTCCAATCTCCCAGGATATGGGTTGGAGTACTAACGTCAATCTTAAGTTCCCAAAGTGTGAACAACCGCTCATGAGATGACTTGTATCCCCAGAGTGTGGAGTAATACTTGAAAGCAGTCGATAGCTATGACTGATCGCAAGAATGCAAGAGCAAACCCCTTGAGTAGGGATGAAACGATTCATAAGGAAGCGAGTGTAGTTCGACCGCTCAAACCTCACTTATTGCAATTGCAAGCTGATCATCAAAACTTGACCTCGAAACTGGGGGCAGATTCAAGTTTTAGTCATTACCCAAAATGGTATGATATTCAAGTCTGACTCAATCTTCGGTTACGACTCAAGTCTGAGATTTCCAAACTTGGCAGATAAAACAAGCTATGCTTAAGAGTTAAAATAATGCAAGTACACCGGACTGAAGTTCGAACACTGCAACATTTAAGTATAAAAGGAATTTAAGTTGAAACAAGAAGACAAAATTTTATTTCAACTAATCAAAAGCGATGGTTCATATACGAGCCTTTCCAAAAAATTCCTACTAGCAGGGGCCGAACCCGCATTTATACACGCCTACAAAAATAAAAAGATAACAAAATTCCTGACTGCAAAAAGGAAACACATGCCTAAAAAAGTCTATCTAATCCTTCTTTCTCCTCAGCTTCTTCTTCTTCGAGGAGTTACTGGAGCCAGTAGTGATCTTTCATTTTGAGCCTTTCTCCTTAGGCGGGCTACCCTCGAATGAAAGCATGATGTCGACATCATCATCCGAGCTGGAATCTATGGGGATGCTTCCCGTAGGAGGAGTTGGAGGAACGGGATCTACAGCCGGGGGCGGGACTGGCGCACTAGTATCAACGAGCATGCCCCTGGGAGATACAATCATAAGGGGAGTAGGGCCATGCGCTACTGCTCTGACCTCTAAGCTGCCACCATGCGCCGCTGCCGCCATCTCGGCATCAATCTCAGCCAACATATTTGCTTCTCGTTGTGCTCAGGCCTCACTATGTGCTGTAGTGGTCTGAGTCGAGATATCAGAAGTAGATGATAATCCACCCAGGCCGAATGGTAAGTCTGCAAAGGGGTCACTCTGTCGGCCAAGGAGCTCGTTTATCATCTGTTCATCGAAAGAGAGTGAGCTCCCTTGCGTTACTTCGACCGGCGCAACTGTCGCAATGGAGGTCGCCTCAGAGATGATGACCTCCTGCACTTGGCATGATTCCTAGGCTACGGGAGGCGTAGCTGGTGCAACTTCAGTCACTGATCAAAGAAATGAAACATTTGTTAGTATACACTTCTATACAAATTCTTCAGTCCAAATGAACAAGAGATTAGTTCAGAGTACCTTCCTCGGTTTGGCTCAGGGTCGTCTGAACGAATTCAGAAGGATGCTCCTTAATAGGAGATAAATGTGGCTGGTTCGGATCATAGGCTGGTATGGGCTGGGAGTCGATCATCAAAGTCGGCTCAGACTGAGATGACGTGACAATCTCGGAACTCGTAATATGGTGCTCAGCACTAGAGCCTTCTCCAACTCCCTGAGACTGGGTACCAAGCCTCTCCTTCTCATGAGAAATCATGGAGTCATGAAGAACCTTCTTTTCGTCATCATTAAGTATACGGTTCTTTAGCTCGAATTCATCAACGGCTTCATCAGGATGCCCAGATTTCTCCTCCACAACCAGCAGGTTCCAGGCGTTGTAGAGATGTGTTGGATAATCGTCGAGCCAAGTCAGATCACGGTGCCTTAGCACGTTGGCATTGTAAGTGACAAGTAGCTCTTCTACCTCAGCCTCAATCCTGGCTTCCGCCTGTCATACCATCAACCCCGGCTTCAGCTTCGCGGACTTTTTGCATAGCCGCATCCTTCTCCTTCCGAAGCACCACCGCCTGATCACAAGTCTCCTGCGCGGAGACATTGGCCGCATCCTTCTCCTTCGCAATTTCGGAGAACTTTGATTTCAGCTCATTAAGCTCCTTGAGGGCGGCGTCTCTCTCGGCAGTAATGGTGGTGTTCCTATGACCCATGTCTTCGATTGTGATATAGTGCTCTTGTTTCATTCTGGTCATGGCCGAGTTTGCATCATCGACCTTTTTTAGAGCTTCCATTTCAGATTTACGGGAAGACTCGGCCTCCGCGTTGAGCACTTTCATAATTCGGTCTTTTTGACCCAGCTCCTTCTCCAGCTTTTCAATGGCGACAGCCCGATCAAATGCTACTTTGGATGCTTTCCTCGCGGCCTTTGCCCACTCCTTGTACTGAAAGAATATGTCCGCAACATAATCGTGGATAGTATTTTCAGCTGTTGGCAGAATTCTTTTCAGGTGTGGAGGAAAGACATAACCGTCAAAGCATATGTCGGGGAATTCCTTCCTCATTTGTGCCAGTTTAAGTGCTCCTTCCCCGGTCAAATCAGTCACGACCGGTGTAGTAGTTGATGAGGTGGCTATTTCAGTTCCACGTGGAGGGTCGGACCTTGGAACGTGAGAAGGTGGCTTGGGCCATGAAATTTCAGGAGGACGGGTAACTATAACCTTGGGCGGTACAGAGGTCCTGGGAGGAGGAGAGCGGGATCGAGATCGGCGTATGTATCCCCTATCTCGGTCAGACCTCTCTTGACCAGAATGCCCTGGCTCATAATCTCTCTCGCCCTCTCTCCTGCGTGGCTCATAATAACGGCACTTGTTGCGCAGGCTGCCGAGCACAAAACCGCGACCAGACATCGTACCTGAAAAGTAAAACGCAGAGGATCAGTGACCGTTTATGATATGCAGTTTACAGTTAGAAGACTGTGTAGTGCCGTGAAGAGTGTATGGATGTGTAACCCCCCGGACCAACCAGAAGTGTCGATCACGCTAGTAGGAAGAGACTCGCTAACGTCGAAGGTATGCTGCAGTTCATCCAATTCGACATCATGTTGTGCGGACGCAAAGTCCGGAATTGGAAGGTCAGCAAGCCCTTCAAAGGGATTTTCGTCTTGCAAGGAGGATGCCTCCGAGATTTTAACTCCTGTAGGGGGCGGTTTAAGACTACAGACTTCCGCCTCCCAGATTTAGGCTGTTTAAAGGCCACTGCCTTGCCTTTTCTTTTTTCATCAGAATCCGGGGTTGCATCAGCAAGCCCGACCAATGGCTCCTCATCGGTATGAGTTCTTTCGGAGTCGCCTTCCTCGATAATAACAACTTTGGGCTTCATCCGCTTGATTTTTTCTCTGGAAACAGTCTTTAGTGCGCCATCAAGCCTTATGCTTTGTCTCCGCCCAATCAACCCGAGAATTTTGAGATTCTGGTCCGTCAACAGCAGTTCGATATTACGTTCTTCACTTGGAATTTCTTGAAGAACCCAGACTATCTCTTTGTAGTAACCGCCTTCAGGCCACTGGATTATTGCTGAAAGAAAAGAAAAGGCAAATATGAGTTCGATTTCATTCATGAATTGCCTTGTCAACTACTTGGGAAAATGATGTTACTCACGTCTGAACATCCATCTTCTGGCAAACCCTGGTGGACATCGAACATAGAACCACTCCGACTTGAAGTAGCTCAGTCTAGTCCAAGAACCTGTGACCACTTGGCAGTTTCTTACAAACTCCAAGAATGTGAAAGATGGACTGTCAGTTCGACTTTTGAAATTGAACAAGTATCTTATATCGGTCATGCGGGGAGGTCGATAAAGGTACTCCATAAATGCAATGAACAAGCTGTTGAGTGAAGCATATCCATTCGGGTGTAGCTGAGATGGAGCAATCCCCAGATAGGCCAATATTTCTCTTATATATTCGTTAAACGGAGGAAGTGTCCCAGCTGCGCACGCATGGCGATTAAATGCAGTATATCCCTCCGGCGGATTTTGTGGTCTGTCATCTGGTCCCGGCAATAATACGTCGTCCAGCGACAGACCATGCCTTAAGCATATTCTCCCTAGCATATCTTCGGAAACATTGGACGGAACGGAGTCGGGTGGACTGTTAATGAAGGACGCATCAGGCAGTTCGTCTGGGGCTGGACCGATGACTTCGGCCTCAATGTTCGGTATTTCAAGTCTGGGAGGAGTTAGATTCTGAGTTTCTTGCTGCTGCGAACTTGATGGTTCCATAACTAGCTAACTCACGAGAAATCATCATTAGATGATAAAAGGCCCATGCATTCCCAGTGTCAGGTGTATGAATGTGTTGTGTAGTGCAAGTGTTGTGCATGACTTGAGCAAATTCTGTAGAATTAAAAGAAAATATGCAAACGACAAAATTTCGAGGTCTAGTAGGAATGACCGTCATCGCTGACCGTCACAACCAGGCCATCCAGATGCTAACGATCGATTCAAGTTAAAGTTCATTATATTTTTGTTGTTTTTGTTAAGTTACAGTTCCATCGACAAGCTTCGAAAGGCGGTCAAGTGTGCGGTTTAACAGTCAAGTCCAGATATGCAAAAGTGAAGCTCGTTGGAATTATGCTAAAGAATGTCATATATTCGAATCCATCGGGATATAAGTTCAAATCAATCCCGAGAGGCTCATTTCGAATCCATCATGATATCAGTCGAATCGGTCAAAAGGAGTTCATTCGAATCCATTGGGGTATCAGTTCGAATCGATACCAGTGAGCACGTTTCGAATCGATTGTCAGGGGCCGAATTCATATCGATCAAGATGAGATGACTTCGTATCGATCCTTGGCTGCTTGGTTCGTACCGATCGAAAAAGTCTTAGCTTGACATCGATAACGCTCGAATCAACATTTCTTATATCAATTGTAGACACAAAGTTCGCATCGATCTGAAGCTAAGGACTTCGTAGCGATCATTAACTGATTTTCTCGTATCGATCGTTTCGTATCGATACGATCATCCACCATGACCATCGGTTCAAACTGCATCGTCACCGGTCGGTCCCAAGAATCGATGCGAAATCCAGGAAAATACCATTGCTCTCATCGATTCGAACATGACTCCCATATCGATTCGAAATCGCCTTTTCAACCCTTTCTTCTCCAATCTGCAAAAATCGCCATGGCCATCATATCTTCGAGACAGATCTGGTTTTACCAGTTGCCAGAAGGGAAGATTGGTGGAGAAAGAGTGGATCCGTGGCGGCCTTATCATTTAGATTCACAGTTGCTTACCTAGTTTGGAATTGGGATTCGAAGATCTGGAGGAATAAGTTTGATCGAGTCGAAAGTACGGAGTTATTATCTCTTCCTGAATCGATCGCAAGGGGTTAAAGGCAACAGTAAAAAGGTGAAAAATGGCGAAGTCCCAGGTATTTATATGGAGCCTAGGGTAGAACCGAGTCGATTCATCTCCCAGTCCACATGACCGGCCACAGCCAGTTGACCCACGGGTCGAGTCGAAGGCTTTGTTCGAATCCACTTGACCCAAAGTTTCCATCGATACGAAATGAACAATGAACTATCGGTATGAAGCCCACAGAGAAGACACCTGTAGGCGATAGACTCCATCGATTCGAAGTGTCCATTTTGGGACCATCAACTCACAATGGTACGAGTCGATCGATGCGAACATTAATTTCATGTCCATCAAAGGCCCATCAATACGAACGACCATTTCATATCCATCGGAGATCATCGATGCGAAGTAGAGTCCACCATAATTTATGACCATCGATATGAATGAGCATTTTGTATCCATCAACTTGACCCGCTTCGCTATGAAAAACTACTTTTCAACCTTCTATGTCGATTTAGGAGAGGATCGATACGAAGGAACTACTCGAAAACAACCATCAAGCGTTGTTTCAACTCGAATTTCAAATCGGTTCAGGAGAGAATCAATACGAAATTTGATAACGAGCTAAACTGGCAACGACTCGCGAACTTGCAACGTTAACGAGAGTCAGCTAATCATTATCACACAGCAGTCAATTACAAGCAGTACAGAGTACAACTTTCAACGAAAGATATGATAATTGTTCAGAGAGAACCTGTAGCTTTTCAAAGCACGTCTTGTTTCCACAAGACATACTTTGGGGGGAAATGTTATCCCGCCTTTGGCAAGGCCAGGATACCGAGGAATTGATTGGATTCCAAATGTCGCTCGTCATGGATATCGATGAATTTTTTTCGAGTCCGGATCAAGCTACAATTGATAAGACATGACTAGGAATGCAAAGGAAGCCAACGTCCCAAGTTTCAAGTCAATCCGAGTTCATATGCTCAAGTTATGATGGATACAAGTTGGAGGGAAAAGCATGTTTTCGTATCTATCAATAAGCTCCATTTTGTACCCATCAGGAAACATCGTTTCGTATCGATAGAGGTAGCCGTGTTTCGAATCCATCGAGTTCGTATCGATGAATTTCGTGTCCAACGATAGTTGGTACAACTCGTATCGATTGGCCAAGTGTCTGCTTCGTATCCATCATGGAAACCTCTCTTCATATCCATTAGGTTACTTTACTCCGTATCCATCGATTGACTTCGTGTCCATTAATGAAGCTATGCGGCTCGTATCCATCAAGGAGAGGCATGTTCGTAACCATCGGCCTTCGCTATTTCGTATCCATCGATATAACAGTTGTTCGAATCCATTGCTGATGACTACTTCGTATCCATCGAGTCAACAAGCCTGGGTGACGTGTAAAATTCGATACGAACAAGGCGAGATTTATGGAGTCGACACGGTCAACTAGGAGTGAAGCTCGGATCGAGATGAATTGTGCGTGTCACATCATCGCGAAGCCACGTGAGGTGATCGAGTCGAAGGGATCGTTTCGAACTGATCGATTCGAACCAAACAGCCACCGGAAAACCCAATTTCTTATCGACCATTTCTCGAGATCCACCAATCCAAATGCTATGAAATTTTCACAAGAGCTTGCATACACACTAAGGAATGTCTCTGCTAAATTTCAGCTCGATTGGACATCATCTTGATCGATACGAAATGGATTCGTATCGATCACAAATCAAGGCAAAACTATCTGGAAACGGTCGCGTTGGCCCCTCACGTGCCAGACCAAGTCTCCTGAAGTTTGAGCGAAATCTCAGCCTCCTACACCTATAAATAGAGCCCCAGAGCATATAGAAAAGGGATCTTTTGATTCTCAAGCGTCCAGACTCTGCCGGATCAAGACTTGCATCTTATTCTTACTGTTGAATTCGAATTCCAAACTGTAATTCGTTGTTCTCCGCTGTAATCGCTTGTAACCATTGAAAGAATCAATAAAATCATCAAAACTTCATAGTGGACGTAGGCAATACGCCGAACCACTCTAAATCGCTTGTCTTTGCATTTTACATTTCTGTTTGTAGGAGTTTTTGTTAGATAACCTCTGTTTTAAATTTGTTTTCTTCACTTTTATCTCTTCAAAAAACTTCCGAAAAGTGTTGTGCCCATTTTTGGTACAAACAACTGGTTAGTTTCATACCCAAAAAATCTTATCTGAAACTCAATCGGGCCTTGGTCGTTTTTTACCGTTCGTTCATTCGTCACGTGGATTTTTTCTGCAAAACGGGATCCCCGTGGCTGCTCTATGATTTACCATGGTCGGAGAGTGGTGCCCCATGGTACCGCTCCGTTTCAAATCTATGCATCCATTTCTAAAAGTCGTACGACACTTTTTCGGCATTTTGGATGGATGTTCCACCTTGCACCATAGATGTGGCACCCTATGGATATTGATTCTTCGAAAGGCCATAATTGTTGGCTCGTTTAGAGTTACGAGAGCCACAACCAGCCAAAACGAAGATCTCTGTGAGTTCTATGGCTATGACCGCTTTAAGCCGTAACTGGTTAGTTTCATACCCAAAAAATCTTATCCGAAACTCAATTGGGCCTTGGTTGTTTTTTACCGTTCGTTCTTCGTCACGTGGATTTTTTCTGCAAAACGGGATCCTCATGGCTGGTCTATGATTTACCATGGCCGGAGAGTGGTGCCCCATGGTACCGCTCCGTTTCAAATCCATGCATCCATTTCTAAAAGTCGTACGGCACTTTTTCAGCATTTTGGACGGATGTTGCACCATGCACCGTAGATGTTGCACCCTGTGGATATTGATTCTTCGGAAGGCCATAACTGTTGGCTCGTTTAGAGTTACGAGAGCCAAAACCAGTCAAAACGAAGATCTCTGTTATTTCTACGGCTATGACCTCTTTAAGCCGTCACTAGTTAGTTTCATACCCAAAAAATCTTATCCGAAACTCAGTCGGGCCTTGAACGTTTTTTACCGTTCGTTCATTCGTCACGTGGATTTTTTCTACAAAACGGGATCCCCATGGCTGGTCTATGATTTACCATGGCCGGAGAGTGGTACCCCATGGTACTACTCCGTTTCAAATCCATGCATCCATTTCTAAAAGTCGTACGACACTTTTTCGGCATTTTGGACGGATGTTGCACCTTGCACCGTAGATGTTACACCCTATGGATATTGATTCTTCGGAAGGCCATAACTGTTGGCTCGTTTAGAGTTACGGGAGCCATAACCAGTCAAAACGAAGATCTCTGTGAATTCTATGGCTATGACCGCTTTAAGCCGTCACTAGTTAGTTTCATACACAAAAAATCTTATCCGAAATTCAATCGGGCCTTGGACGTTTTTTACCGTTCGTTCATTCGTCACGTGGATTTTTTCTGCAAAACGAGATCCCCATGGCTGGTCTATGATTTACCATCACCGAAGAGTGGTGCCCCATGTTACCGCTCCGTTTCAAATCCATACACCCATTTCTAAAAGTCGTACGACACTTTTTCGGCATTTTGGATGGATGTTGCACCTTGCACCGTAGATGTTGCACCCTGTGGATATTGATTATTCAGAAGGCAATAACTGTTGGCTCGTTTAGATTTACAGGAGCCATAACCAGTCAAAACGAAGATCTTTGTGAGTTCTACCGCTATGACCGCTTTAAGTCGTCACTGGTTAGTTTCATACCCAAAAAATCTTATCCGAACCTCAATCGGGCCTTGGACGTTTTTTACCGTTCGTTCATTCGTCACGTGGATTTTTTCTACAAAACGGGATCCCCATGGCTGGTCTATGATTTACCATGGCCAGAGAGTGGTGCCCCATGGTACCGCTCCATTTCAAATCCATGCATCCATTTCTAAAAGTCATACGGCACTTTTTTGGCATTTTTGACGGATGTTGCACCTTGCACCGTAGATGTTGCACCCTGTGGATATTGATTCTTCGGAAGGCCATAACTGTTGGCTCATTTAGAGTTACGGGAGCAATAACCAGTCAAAACGAAGATCTCTGTGATTTCTATGGCTATGACCGCTTTAATTAGTCACTAGTTAGTTTCATACCCAAAAAATTTATCGGAAACTCAATCGGGCTTTGGACGTTTTTTACCGTTCGTTCATTCGTCACGTGGATTTTTTCCGCAAAACGAGATCCCCGTGGCTGGTCTATGATTTAACATCACCGGAGAGTGGTGCCCTATGGTACCGCTCTGTTTCAAATCCATGCATCCATTTCTAAAAGTCGTACGGCACTTTTTCGGCATTTTGGACGGATGTTGCACCTTGCACCGTAGATGTTGCACCCTGTGGATATTGATTCTTCGGAAGGCCATAACTGTTGGCTCGTTTAGAGTTACGGGAGCCATAACCAGTGAAAACGAAGATCTCTGTGAGTTCTACGGCTATGACTGCTTTAAGCTGTCACTGGTTAGTTTCATGCCCAAAAATCTTATCCGAAACCCAATCGGGCCTTGGAAGTTTTTTACCGTTTGTTCATTCGTCACGTGGATTTTTTCTGGAAAACGGGATCCCCGTGGCTGGTCTATGATTTACAATCGCCGAAGAGTGGTGCCCCATGGTACCGCTCCATTTCAAATCCATGCATCCATTTCTAAAAGTCGTACGACACTTTTTTGGCATTTTGGACGGATGTTGCACCTTGCACCGTAGATGTTGCACCCTGTGGATATTGATTCTTCGGATGACCATAACTGTTGGCTCGTTTAGATTTACGGGAGCCATAACCAGTCAAAACAAAGATCTCTGTGAGTTCTATGGCAATGACGGCGTTAAGCCGTCATTGGTTAGTTTCATACCCAAAAAATCTTATCCGAAACTCAATCAGGCCTTGGACGTTTTTTACTGTTCGTTCATTCATCACGTGGATTTTTTCTGCAAAACGGGATCCCCGGGGCTGGACTATGATTTACCATGGCCGGAGAGTGGTGCCCCATGGTACCACTTTGTTTCAAATCCATGCATCCATTTCTAAAAGTCGGACGACACTTTTTTCGGCATTTTGGACGGATGTTGCACCTTGCACCGTAGATGTTGCACCCTGTGGATATTGATTCTTCGGAAGGCCATAACTGTTGGCTCGTTTAGAGTTACGGGAGCCATAACCAGTGAAAACGAAGATCTCTGTGAGTTCTACGGCTATGACCGCTTTAAGCCGTCACTGGTTAGTTTCATGCCCAAAAATCTTATCTGAAACCCAATCGGGCCTTGGAAGTTTTTTACCGTTCGTTCATTCGTCACGTGGATTTTTTTTGGAAAACGGGATCCCCGTGGCTGGTCTATGATTTACAATCGCCGAAGAGTGGTGCCCCATGGTACCGCTCCGTTTCAAATCCATGCATCCATTTCTAAAAGTCGTACGACACTTTTTTGGCATTTTGGACGGATGTTGCACCTTGCACTGTAGATGTTGCACTCTGTGGATATTGATTCTTCGGAAGGCCATAACTGTTGGCTCGTTTAGAGTTACGGGAGCCATACCCAGTGAAAACGAAGATCTCTGTGAGTTCTACGGCTATGACCGCTTTAAGCCGTCACTGGTTAGTTTCATGCCCAAAAATCTTATCCGAAACCCAATCGGGCCTTGGAAGATTTTTACCGTTCGTTCATTCGTCACGTGGATTTTTTCTGGAAAACGGGATCCCCGTGGCTGGTCTATGATTTACAATCGCCGAAGAGTGGTGCCCCATGGTACCGCTCCGTTTCAAATCCATGCATCCATTTCTAAAAGTCGTACGGCACTTTTTTGGCATTTTGGACGGATGTTGCACCTTGCACCGTAGATGTTGCATCCTATGGATATTGATTCTTCGGATGACCATAACTGTTGGCTCGTTTAGAGTTACGGGAGCCATAACCTGTCAAAACAAAGATCTCTGTGAGTTCTATGGCAATGACATCGTTAAGCCGTCATTGGTTAGTTTCATACCCAAAAAATCTTATCCGAAACTCAATCGGGCCTTGGACGTTTTTTACCGTTCGTTCATTCGTCACGTGGATTTTTTCTGCAAAACGGGATCCCCGAGGCTGGACTATGATTTACCATGGCCGAAGAGTGGTGCCCCATGGTACCGCTTTGTTTCAAATCCATGCATCCATTTCTAAAAGTGGTACGGCACTTTTTCGGCATTTTGGACGGATGTTGCACATTGCACCGTAGATGTTGCACCCTGTGGATATTGATTCTTCGGAAGGCCATAACTGTTGGCTCGTTTAGAGTTACGGGAGCCATAACCAGTCAAAACGAAGATCTTTGTGAGTTCTACGGCTATGACCGATTTAAGCTGTCACCGGTTAGTTTCATACCCAAAAAGTCTTATCCGAAACTCAATCGGGCCTTGGACGTTTTTTTACCGTTCGTTCATTCGTCACGTGGATTTTTTCTGCAAAACGGGATCCCCGTGGCAGTTCTAAGATTTACCATTGCCGGAGAGTGGTACCCCATGGTACCGTTCCGTTTCAAATCCATGCATCCACTTCTAAAAGTCGTACGGCACTTTTTCGACAATTTCGTCTTATGTTGCACCTTGCACCGTCGATGTTGCACCTTGTGGATATTGATTCTTCGGAAGGCCATAACTGTTGGATCGTTTAGAGTTACGGGAGCCATAACCAGTCAAAACGAAGATCTCTGTGAGTTCTATGGCTATAACCGCTTTAAGCCATCACTGGTTAGTTTCATACCCAAAAAATCTTATCCGAAACTCAATCGGGCCTTGGACGTTTTTTATCTTCGTTCAATTGTCGCGTGGATTTTTTCTGCAAAACGGGATCCCCGAGGCTGGTCTATGATTTACCATGGCCGGAGAGTGGTGCCCCATGGTACCGCTCCATTTCAAATCCATGCATCCATTTCTAAAAGTCGTACGGCACTTTTTCGGGATTTTGGACGGATGTTGCACCTTGCACCGTCGATGTTGCACCCTGTGGATATTGATTCTTCGGAAGGCCATTACTTGTGACTCGTTTAGAGTTACGGGAGCCATAATCAGTCAAAACGAAGATCTTTGTGAGTTCTACGGCTATGACCGCTTTAAGCCGTCACTGGTTAGTTTCATACCCAAAAAATCTTATCCGAAACTCAATCGGGCCTTCGACGTTTTTTACCGTTCGTTCATTCATCACGTGGATTTTTTCTGCGAAACGGGATCCCCGTGACTGGTCTATGATTTACCATGGCCGGAGAGTGGTGCCCCATGGTACCGCTCCGTTTCAAATCCATGCACCCATTTCTAAAAGTCGTACGGCACTTTTTCGGCATTTTGGATGGATGTTGCCCCTTGCAACGTAGATGTTGCACCTGTGGATATTGATTCTTCGGAAGGCCATAACTGTTGGCTCGTTTAGAGTTACGGGAGCCATAACCAGTCAAAACGAAGACCTCTGTGAGTTCTACGTCTATGATAGCTTTTAGACGTCACTGGCTAGTTATATACCCAAAAATTCTTATCCGAAACTCAATCGGGCCTTGGACGTTTTTTACCGTTCGTCCATTCGTCACGTGGATTTTTTCTGCAAAACGGGATCCCATGGCTGGTCTATGATTTACCATGGCTGGAGAGTGGTGCCCTATGGTACCGCTCCGTTTCAAATCCATGCATCCATTTCTAAAAGTCGTACGACACTTTTTCGGCATTTTGGACGGATGTTGCACCTTGCACCGTATATGTTGCACACTGTGGATATTGATTCTTCGGAAGGCCATAACTGTTGGCTCGTTTAGAGTTACGGGAGCCATAACCAGTCAAAACGAAGATCTCTGTGAGTTCTACGTCTTTGACCGCTTTTAGCCGTCACTGGTTAGTTTCATACCCAAAAAATCTTATCCGAAACTCAATCGGGCCTTGGACGTTTTTTACCGTTTGTTCATTCATCATGTGGATTTTTTCTGCAAAACGGGATCCCCGTGGCTGGTCTATGATTTACCATGGCCGTAGAGTGGTGCCTCATGGTACCGCTCTATTTCAAATCCATGCATCCATTTCTAAAATTGGTACGACACTTTTTCGGCATTTTAGACGGATGTTGCACCTTGCACCGTCGATGTTGCACCCTGTGGATATTGATTCTTCGGAAGGCCATAACTGTCGGCTCGTTTAGAGTTACGGGAGCCATAACCAGTCAAAACGAAGATTTCTGTGAGTTTTACGGCTATGACCGCTTTAAGCCGTCACTGGTTAGTTTCATACCCAAAAAATCTTATCCGAAACTCAATCGAGCCTTGGACATTTTTTACCGTTCGTTCATTCGTCATGTGGATTTTTTCTGCAAAACGGGATCCCCGTGGCTGGTCTATGATTTACCATGGCCGTAGAGTGATGCCCCATGGTACCGCTCTGTTTCAAATCCATGAATCCATTTCTAAAAGTCGTACGACACTTTTTCGGCATTTTAGACGGATGTTGCACCTTGCACCGTAGATGTTGCACCCTGTGGATATTGATTCTTCGGAAGGCCATAACTGTTGGCTCGTTTAGAGTTACGGGAGCCATAACCAGTCAAAATGAAGACCTCTGTGAGTTCTACGTCTTTGACCGCTTTTAGCCGTCACTGGTTAGTTTCATACCCAAAAAATCTTATCTGAAACTCAATCGGGCCTTGGACGTTTTTTACCGTTCGTTCATTCGTCATTTGGATTTTTTCTGCAAAACGGGATCCCCGTGGCTGGTCTATGATTTACCATGGCCGTAGAGTGGTGCCCCATGGTACCGCTCTATTTCAAATCCATGCATCCATTTCTAAAAGTCGTACGACACTTTTTCGGCATTTTAGACGGATGTTGCACCTTGCACCGTCTATGTTGCGCCCTGTGGATATTGATTCTTCGGAAGGCCATAACTGTTGGCTCGTTTAGAGTTACGAGAGCCATAACCAGTCAAAACGAAGATCTCTGTGAGTTCTACGGCTATGACCGCTTTAAGCCGTCACTGGTTAGTTTCATACCCAAAAAATCTTATCCGAAACTCAATCGGGCCTTGGACGTTTTTTACCGTTCGTTCATTCGTCACGTGGATTTTTTCTGCAAAACGGAATCCCCGTGGCTGGTCTATGATTTACCATGGCCGGAGAGTGGTGCCCCATGGTACCGCTCTGTTTCAAATCCATGCATCCATTTCTAAAAGTCGTACGGCACTTTTTCGGCATTTTGGACGGATGTTGCACCTTGCACCGTAGATGTTGCACCCTATGGATATTGATTCTTCGGAAGGCCATAACTGTTGGCTCGTTTAGAGTTACGGGAGCCATAACCAGTCAAAACGAATACCTCTGTGAGTTCTACGGCTATGACCGATTTAAGCTGTCACCGGTTAGTTTCATACCCAAAAAATCTTATTCGAAACTGAATCGGGCCTGGACGTTTTTTACCGTTCGTTCATTCATCATGTGGATTTTTTCTGCAAAACGGGATTCCCGTGGCTGGTCTATGATTTACCATGGCCGTAGAGTGGTGCGCCATGGTACCACTCTGTTTCAAATCCATGCACCCATTTCTAAAAGTCGTACGACACTTTTTCAGCATTTTAGACGGATGTTGCACCTTGCACCGTAGATGTTGCACCCTATGGATATTGATTCTTCGGAAGGCCATAACTGTTGGCTCGTTTAGAGTTACGGGAGCCATAACCAGTCAAAACGAAGACCTCTGTGAGTTCTACGTCTTTGAGCGCTTTTAGCCGTCACTGGTTAGTTTCATACCCAAAAAATCTTATCCGAAACTCAATCGGGCCTTGGACGTTTTTTACCGTTCGTTCATTCGTCATTTGGATTTTTTCTGCAAAACGGGATCCCCGTGGCTGGTCTATGATTTACCATGGCCGTAGAGTGGTGCCCCATGGTACCGCTCTATTTCAAATCCATGCATCCATTTCTAAAAGTCGTACGACACCTTTTCGGCATTTTAGACGGATGTTGCACCTTGCACCGTCTATGTTGCACCCTGTGGATATTGATTCTTCGGAAGGCCATAACTGTTGGCTCGTTTAGAGTTACGGGAGCCATAACCTGTCAAAACGAAGATCTCTGTGAGTTCTACGGCTATGACCGCTTTAAGCCGTCACTGGTTAGTTTCATACCCAAAAAATCTTATCCGAAACTCAATCGGGCCTTGGACGTTTTTTACCGTTCGTTCATTCGTCACGGTATTTTTTCTGCAAAACAGGATCCCCGTGGCTGGTCTAAGATTTACCATTGCTGGAGAGTGGTGCCCCATGGTACCGCTCTGTTTTAAATCCATGCATCCACTTCTAAAATTTGTACGGCACTTTTTCGGCATTTTGGACTTATGTTGCACCTTGCACCGTCGATGTTGCATCTTGTGGATATTGATTCTTCGGAAGGCCATAACTGGTGGCTCGTTTAGAGTTACGGGAGCCATAACTTGTCAAAACGAAGATTTCTGTGAGTTCTACGGCTATGACCGCTTAAAGCCGTCACTGGTTAGTTTCATACCCAAAAAATATTATCCGAAACTCAATCGGGCCTTGGACGTTTTTTATCGTTTGTTCAATTGTCACGTGGATTTTTTCTGCAAAACGGGATCCCCGAGGCTGGTCTATGATTTACCATGGCCAGAGAGTGGTGCCCCATGGTATCGCTCCATTTCAAATCCATGCATCCATTTCTAAAAGTCGTACGACACTTTTTCGGCATTTTGGACGGTTGTTGCACCTTGCACCGTCGTTGTTGCACCATGTGGATATTGATTCTTCGAAAGTCCATAACTTTTGGCTCGTTTAGAGTTCCGGGAGCCATAATCAGTCAAAACGAAGATCTTTGTGAGTTCTACGGCTATGACCGATTTAAGCTGTCACCGGTTAGTTTCATACCCAAAAAATCTTATCCGAAACTGAATCGGGCCTGGACGTTTTTTACCGTTCGTTCATTCATCATGTGGATTTTTTCTGCAAAACGGGATCCCCGTGGCTGGTCTTTGATTTACCATGGCCGTAGAGTGGTGCCCCATGGTACCACTCTGTTTCAAATCCATGCACCCATTTCTAAAAGTCGTACGACACTTTTTCAGCATTTTAGACGGATGTTGCACCTTGCACCGTAGATGTTGCACCCTGTGGATATTGATTCTTCGGAAGGCCATAACTGTTGGCTCGTTTAGAGTTACGGGAGCCATAACCAGTCAAAACGAAGACCTCTGTGAGTTCTACGTCTTTGACCGCTTTTAGCCGTCACTGGTTAGTTTCATACCCAAAAAATCTTATCCGAAACTCAATCGGGCCTTGGACGTTTTTTACCGTTCGTTCATTCGTCATTTGGATTTTTTCTGCAAAACGGGATCCCCGTGGCTGGTCTATGATTTACCATGGCCGTAGAGTGGTGCCCCATGGTACCGCTCTATTTCAAATCCATGCATCCATTTCTAAAAGTCGTACGACACCTTTTCGGCATTTTAGACGGATGTTGCACCTTGCACCGTCTATGTTGCACCCTGTGGATATTGATTCTTCGGAAGGCCATAACTGTTGGCTCGTTTAGAGTTACGGGAGCCATAACCTATCAAAACGAAGATCTATGTGAGTTCTACGGCTATGACCGCTTTAAGCCGTCACTGGTTAGTTTCATACCCAAAAAATCTTATCCGAAACTCAATCGGGCCTTGGACGTTTTTTACCGTTCGTTCATTCGTTACGTGGATTTTTTCTGCAAAACGGGATCCCTGTGGCTGGTCTATGATTTACCATGGCCGAAGAGTGGTGCCCCATGGTACCACTCTGTTTCAAATCCATGCATCCATTTCTAAAAGTCGTACGGCACTTTTTCGGCATTTTGGATGGATGTTGCACCTTGCACCGTAGATGTTGCACCCTGTGGATATTGATTCTTCGGAAGGCCATAACTGTTGGCTCGTTTAGAGTTACGGGAGCCATAACCAGTCAAAACGAATACCTCTGTGAGTTCTACGTCTATGACAGCTTTTAGTCGTTACTGGTTAGTTATATACCCAAAAAATCTTATCCGAAACTCAATCGGGCCTTGGACGTTTTTTACCGTTCGTCCATTCGTCACGTGGATTTTTTCTGCAAAACGGGATCCCCGTGGCTGATCTTTGATTTACCATGACCGGAGAGTGGTGCCCTATGGTACCGCTCCGTTTCAAATCCATGCATCCATTTCTAAAAGTCGTACGGCACTTTTTCGGCATTTTGGACGGATGTTGCACCTTGCACCATAGATGTTGCACCCTGTGGATATTGATTCTTCGGAAGGCCATAACTGTTGGCTCGTTTAGAGTTACGGGAGCCATAACCAGTCAAAACGAAGACCTCTGTGAGTTCTACGTCTATGACCGCTTTTAGCCGTCACTGGTTAGTTTCATACCCAAAAAATCTTATCCGAAACTCAAATGGGCCTTGGACGTTTTTTACCGTTCGTTCATTCGTCACGTGGATTTTTTCTGCAAAACGGGATCCTCGTGGCTGGTCTATGATTTACCATGGCCGTAGAGTGGTGCCCCATGGTACCGCTCTGTTTCAAATCCATGCATCCATTTCTAAAAGTCGTACGACACTTTTTCGGCATTTTAGACGGATGTTGCACCTTGCACCGTCGATGTTGCACCCTGTGAATATTGATTCTTCGGAAGGCCATAACTGTTGGCTTGTTCAGAGTTACGGGAGCCATAACCAGTCAAAACGAAGATCTCTATGAGTTCTACGGCTATGACCGCTTTAAGCCATCACTGGTTAGTTTCATACCCAAAAAATCTTATCCGAAACTCAATCGGGCCTTGGACGTTTTTTACCGTTCGTTCATTCGTCACGGGATTTTTTCTGCAAAACAGGATCCCCATGGCTGGTCTAAGATTTACCATTGCTGGAGAGTGGTGCCCCATGGTACCGCTCTGTTTTAAATCCATGCATCCACTTCTAAAATTTGTACGGCACTTTTTCGGCATTTTGGACTTATGTTGCACCTTGCACCGTCGTTGTTGCACCTTGTGGATATTGATTCTTCGGAAGGCCATAACTGGTGGCTCGTTTAGAGTTACAGGAGCCATAACTTGTCAAAACGAAGATCTCTGTGAGTTCTATGGCTATGACCGCTTTAAGCCGTCACTGGTTAGTTTCATACCCAAAAAATATTATCCGAAACTCAATCGGGCCTTGGACGTTTTTTATCGTTTGTTCAATTGTCACGTGGATTCTTTCTGCAAAACGGGATCCACGAGGCTGGTCTATGATTTACCATGGCCAGAGAGTGGTGCCCCATGGTATAGCTCCATTTCAAATCCATTCATCCATTTCTAAAAGTCGTACGACACTTTTTCGGCATTTTGGACGGTTGTTGCACCTTGCACCGTCGTTGTTGCACCATGTGGATATTGATTCTTCGGAAGTCCATAACTTTTGGCTCGTTTAGAGTTACGGGAGCCATAATCAGTCAAAACGAAGATCTTTGTGAGTTCTACGGCTATGACCGATTTAAGCTGTCACCGGTTAGTTTCATACCCAAAAAATCTTATCCGAAACTCAATCGGGCCTTGGACGTTTTTTACCGTTCGTTCATTCATCACGTGGATTTTTTCTTCAAGACGGGATCCCCATGGCAGTTCTATGATTTACCATGGCCGGAGAGTGGTACCCCATGGTACCGCTCCGTTTCAAATCCATGCATCCATTTCTAAAAGTCGTACGGCACTTTTCGGCATTTTGGACGGATGTTGCACCTTGCACCGTAGATGTTGCACCCTGTGGATATTGATTCTTCGGAAGGCCATAACTGTTGGCTCGTTTAGAGTTACGGGAGCCATAACCAGTCAAAACGAAGACCTCTGTGAGTTCTACGTCTATGATAGCTTTTAGCCGTCACTGGTTAGTTATGTACCCAAAAAATCTTATCCGAAACACAATCGGGCCTTGGACGTTTTTTACCGTTCGTTCATTCGTCACGTGGATTTTTTCTGCAAAACGGGATCCCCGTGGCTGGTCTATGATTTACCATGGCCGGAGAGTGGTGCCCCATGGTACCGCTCCGTTTCAAATCCATGCATCGATTTATAAAAGTCGTACGGCACTTTTTCTGCATTTTGGACGGATGTTGCACCTTGCACCGTAGATGTTGCACCTTGTGGATATTGATTCTTCGAAAGGCCATAACTGTTGGCTCATTTAGAGTTACGGGAGCCGTAACCAGTCAAAACGAAGACCTCTGTGAGTTCTACGTCTATGACAGCTTTTAGCCGTCACTGGTTAGTTATATACGCAAAAAATCTTATCCGAAACTCAATCGGGCCTTGGACGTTTTTTACCGTTCGTTCATTCGTCACGTGGATTTTTTCTGCAAAACGGGATCCCCGTGGCTGGTCTATGATTTACCATGGCCGGAGAGTGGTGCCCCATGGTACCGCTCCGTTTCAAATCCATGCATCCATTTCTAAAAGTCGTACGGCACTTTTTCGGCATTTTGGACGGATGTTGCACCTTGCACCGTAGATGTTGCACCCTGTGGATATTGATTCTTCGGAAGTCCATAACTGTTGGCTCGTTTAGAGTTATGGGAGCCATAACCAGTCAAAACGAAGACCTCTACGAGTTCTACGTCTATGACCGCTTTTAGCCGTCACTGGTTAGTTTCATACCCAAAAAATCTTATCCGAAACTCAATCGGGCCTTGGACGTTTTTTACCGTTCGTTCATTCGTCACGTGGATTTTTTCTGCAAAACGGGATCCTCGTGGCTGGTCTATGATTTACCATGGCCGTAGAGTGGTGCCCCATGGTACCGCTCTGTTTCAAATCCATGCATCCATTTCTAAAAGTCGTACGACACTTTTTCGGCATTTTAGACGGATGTTGCACCTTGCACCATCGATGTTGCACCCTGTGGATATTGATTCTTCGGAAGGCCATAACTGTTGGCTTGTTTAGAGTTACGGGAGCCATAACCAGTCAAAACGAAGATCTCTGTGAGTTCTACGGCTATGACCGCTTTAAGCCGTCACTGGTTAGTTTCATACTCAAAAAATCTTATCCGAAACTCAATCGGGCCTTGGACGTTTTTTACCGTTCGTTAATTCGTCACGGGATTTTTTCTGCAAAACAGGATCCCCGTGGCTGGTCTAAGATTTACCATTGCTGGAGAGTGGTGACCCATGGTACAGCTCTGTTTTAAATCCATGCATCCACTTCTAAAATTTGTACGGCACTTTTTCGGCATTTTGGACTTATGTTGCACCTTGCACCGTCGATGTTGCACCTTGTGGATATTGATTCTTCGGAAGGCCATAACTGGTGGCTCGTTTAGAGTTACGGGAGCCATAACTTGTCAAAACGAAGATCTCTGTGAGTTCTACGGCTATGACCGCTTTAAGCCGTCACTAGTTAGTTTCATACCCAAAAAATATTATCCGAAACTCAATTGGGCCTTGGACGTTTTTTATCGTTTGTTCAATTGTCACGTGGATTTTTTCTGCAAAACGGGATCCCCGAGGCTGGTCTATGATTTACCATGGCCAGAGAGTGGTGCCCCATGGTATCGCTCCATTTCAAATCCATGCATCCATTTCTAAAAGTCGTACGACACTTTTTCGGCATTTTGGACGGTTGTTGCACCTTGCACCGTCGTTGTTGCACCATGTGGATATTGATTCTTCGGAAGTCCATAACTTTTGGCTCGTTTAGAGTTACGGGAGCCATAATCAGTCAAAATGAAGATCTTTGTGAGTTCTACGGCTATGATCGATTTAAGCTGTCACCGGTTAGTTTCATACCCAAAAAATCTTATCCGAAACTCAATCGGGCCTTGGACGTTTTTTACCGTTCGTTCATTCATCACGTGGATTTTTTCTGCAAGACGGGATCCCCGTGGCAGTTCTATGATTTACCATGGCCGGAGAGTGGTGCCCCATGGTACCGCTCCGTTTCAAATCCATGCATCCATTTCTAAAAGTCGTACGGCACTTTTTCGGCATTTTGGACGGATGTTGCACCTTGCACCGTAGATGTTGCTCCCTGTGGATATTGATTCTTCGGAAGGCCATAACTGTTGGCTCGTTTAGAGTTACGGGAGCCATAACCAGTCAAAACGAAGACCTTTGTGAGTTCTACATCTATGACAGCTTTTAGCCGTCACTGGTTAGTTATGTACCCAAAAAATCTTATCCGAAACACAATCGGGCCTTGGACGTTTTTTACCGTTCGTTCATTCGTCACGTGGATTTTTTCTGCAAAACGGGATCCCCGTGGCTGGTCTATGATTTACCATGGCCGGAGAGTGGTGCCCCATGGTACCGCTCCGTTTCAAATCCATGCATTGATTTATAAAAGTAGTACGGCACTTTTTCGGCATTTTGGACGGATGTTGCACCTTGCACTGTAGATGTTGCACCTTGTGGATATTGATTCTTCGAAAGGCCATAACTGTTGGCTCATTTAGAGTTACGGGAGCCATAACCAGTCAAAACGAAGACCTCTGTGAGTTCTACGTCTATGACAGCTTTTAGCCGTCACTGGTTAGTTATATACCCAAAAAATCTTATCCGAAACTCAATCGGGCCTTGGACGTTTTTTACCGTTCGTTCATTCGTCACGTGGATTTTTTCTGCAAAACGGGATCCCCGTGGCTGGTCTATGATTTACCATGGCCGGAGAGTGGTGCCCCATGGTACCGCTCCGTTTCAAATCCATGCATCCATTTCTAAAAGTCGTACGGCACTTTTTCGGCATTTTGGACGGATGTTGCACCTTGCACCGTAGATGTTGCACCCTGTGGATATTGATTCTTCGGAAGTCCATAACTGTTGGCTCGTTTAGAGTTACGGGAGCCATAACCAGTCAAAACGAAGACCTCTACGAGTTCTATGTCTATGACCGCTTTTAGCCGTCACTGGTTAGTTTCATACCCAAAAAATCTTATCCGAAACTCAATCGGGCCTTGGACGTTTTTTACCGTTCGTTCATTCGTCACGTGGATTTTTTCTGCAAAACGGGATCCTCGTGGCTGGTCTATGATTTACCATGGCCGTAGAGTGGTGCCCCATGGTACCGCTCTGTTTCAAATCCATGCATCCATTTCTAAAAGTCGTACGACACTTTTTCGGCATTTTAGACGGATGTTGCACCTTACACCAACGATGTTGCACCCTGTGGATATTGATTCTTCGGAAGGCCATAACTGTTGGTTTGTTTAGAGTTCGGGAGCCATAACCAGTCAAAACGAAGATCTCTGTGAGTTCTACGGCTATGACCGCTTTAAGCCGTCACTGGTTAGTTTAATACCCAAAAAATCTTATCCGAAACTCAATCGGGCCTTGGACGTTTTTTACCGTTCGTTCATTCGTCACGGGATTTTTTCTGCAAAACAGGATCCCCATGGCTGGTCTAAGATTTACCATTGCTGGAGAGTGGTGCCCCATGGTACCGCTCTGTTTTAAATCCATGCATCCACTTCTAAAATTTGTACGGCACTTTTTCGGCATTTTGGACTTATGTTGCACCTTGCACCGTCGATGTTGCACCTTGTGGATATTGATTCTTCGGAAGGCCATAACTGGTGGCTCGTTTAGAGTTACAGGAGCCATAACTTGTCAAAACGAAGATCTCTGTGAGTTCTACGGCTATGACCGCTTTAAGCCGTCACTGGTTAGTTTCATACCCAAAAAATATTATCCGAAACTCAATCGGGCCTTGGACGTTTTTTATCGTTTGTTCAATTGTCACGTGGATTTTTTCTGCAAAACGGGATCCCCGAGGCTGGTCTATGATTTACCATGGCCAGAGAGTGGTGCCCCATGGTATCGCTCCATTTCAAATCCATGCATCCATTTCTAAAAGTCGTACGACACTTTTTCGGCATTTTGGACGGTTGTTGCACCTTGCACCGTCGTTGTTGCACCATGTGGATATTGATTCTTCGGAAGTCCATAACTTTTGGCTCGTTTAGAGTTACGGGAGCCATAATCAGTCAAAACGAAGATCTTTGTGATTTCTACGGCTATGACCGATTTAAGCTGTCACCGGTTAGTTTCATACCCAAATAATCTTATCCGAAACTCAATCGGGCCTTGGACGTTTTTTACCGTTCGTTCATTCATCACGTGGATTTTTTCTGCAGGACGGGATCCCCGTGGCAGTTCTATGATTTACCATGGCCGGAGAGTGGTGCCCCATGGTACCGCTCCGTTTCAAATCCATGCATCCATTTCTAAAAGTCGTACGGCACTTTTTCGGCATTTTGGACGGATGTTGCACCTTGCACCGTAGATGTTGCACCCTGTGGATATTGATTCTTCGGAAGGCCATAACTGTTGGCTCGTTTAGAGTTACGGGAGCCATAACCAGTCAAAACGAAGACCTCTGTGAGTTCTACGTCTATGACAGCTTTTAGCCGCCACTGGTTAGTTATGTACCCAAAAAATCTTATCCGAAACACAATCGGGCCTTGGACGTTTTTTACCGTTCGTTCATTCGTCACGTGGATTTTTTCTGCAAAACGGGATCCCCGTGGCTGGTCTATGATTTACCATGGCCGGAGAGTGGTGCCCCATGGTACCGCTCCGTTTCAAATCCATGCATCGATTTATAAAAGTCGTACGACACTTTTTCGGCATTTTGGACAGATGTTGCACCTTGCACCGTAGATGTTCCACCTTGTGGATATTGATTCTTCGAAAGGCCATAACTGTTGGCTCATTTAGAGTTACGGGAGCCATAACCAGTCAAAACGAAGACCTCTGTGAGTTCTACGTCTATGACAGCTTTTAGCCGTCACTGGTTAGTTATATACCCAAAAAATCTTATCCGAAACTCAATCGGGCCTTGGACGTTTTTTACCGTTCGTTCATTCGTCACGTGGATTTTTTCTGCAAAACGGGATCCCCGTGGCTGGTCTATGATTTACCATGGCCGGAGAGTGGTGCCCCATGGTACCGCTCCGTTTCAAATCCATGCATCCATTTCTAAAAGTCGTACGGCACTTTTTCGGCATTTTGGACGGATGTTGCACCTTGCACCGTAGATGTTGCACCCTGTGGATATTGATTCTTAGGAAGTCCATAACTGTTGGCTCGTTTAGAGTTACGGGAGCCATAACCAGTCAAAACGAAGACCTCTACGAGTTCTACGTCTATGACCACTTTTAGCCGTCACTGGTTAGTTTCATACCCAAAAAATCTTATCTGAAACTCAATCGGGCCTTGGACGTTTTTTACCGTTCGTTCATTCGTCACGTGGATTTTTTCTGCAAAACGGGATCCTCGTGGCTGGTCTATGATTTACCATGGCCGTAGAGTGGTGCCCCATGGTACCGCTCTGTTTCAAATCCATGCATCCATTTCTAAAAGTCGTACGACACTTTTTCGGCATTTTAGACGGATGTTGCACCTTGCACCATCGATGTTGCACCCTGTGGATATTGATTCTTCGGAAGGCCATAACTGTTGGCTTGTTTAGAGTTACGGGAGCCGTAACCAGTCAAAACGAAGATCTCTGTGAGTTCTACGGCTATGACCGCTTTAAGCCGTCACTGGTTAGTTTCGTACTCAAAAAATCTTATCCGAAACTCAATCGGGCCTTGGACGTTTTTACTGTTCGTTCATTCATCACGGGATTTTTTCTGCAAAACAGGATCCCCGTGGCTGGTCTAAGATTTACCATTGCTGGAGAGTGGTGACCCATGGTACCGCTCTGTTTTAAATCCATGCATCCACTTCTAAAATTTGTACGGCACTTTTTCGGCATTTTGGACTTATGTTGCACCTTGCACCGTCGATGTTGCACCTTGTGGATATTGATTCTTCGGAAGGCCATATCTGGTGGCTCGTTTAGAGTTACAGGAGCCATAACTTGTCAAAACGAAGATCTCTGTGAGTTCTACGGCTATGACCGCTTTAAGCCGTCACTGGTTAGTTTCATACCCAAAAAATATTATCCGAAACTCAATTGGGCCTTGGACGTTTTTTATCGTTTGTTCAGTTGTCACGTGGATTTTTTCTGCAAAACGGGATCCCCGAGGCTGGTCTATGATTTACCATGGCCAGAGAGTGGTGCCCCATGGTATCGCTCCATTTCAAATCCATGCATCCATTTCTAAAAGTCATACGACACTTTTTCGGCATTTTGGACGGTTGTTGCACCTTGCACCGTCGTTGTTGCACTTTGTGGATATTGATTCTTCGGAAGTCCATAACTTTTGGCTCGTTTAGAGTTACGGGAGCCATAATCAGTCAAAACGAAGATCTTTGTGAGTTCTACGGCTATGACCGATTTAAGCTGTCACCGGTTAGTTTCATACCCAAAAAATCTTATCCGAAACTCAATCGGGCCTTGGACGTTTTTTACCGTTCGTTCATTCATCACATGGATTTTTTCTGCAAGACGGGATCCCCGTGGCAGTTCTATGATTTACCATGGCCGGAGAGTGGTGCCCCATGGTACCGCTCCGTTTCAAATCCATGCATCCATTTCTAAAAGTCGTACGGCACTTTTTCGGCATTTTGGACGGATGTTGCACCTTGCACCGTAGATGTTGCACCCTGTGGATATTGATTCTTCGGAAGGCCATAACTGTTGGCTCGTTTAGAGTTACGGGAGCCATAACCAGTCAAAACGAAGACCTCTGTGAGTTCTACGTCTATGACAGCTTTTAGCCGTCACTGGTTAGTTATGTACCCAAAAAATCTTATCCGAAACACAATCGGGCCTTGGACGTTTTTTACCGTTCGTTCATTCGTCACGTGGATTTTTTCTGCAAAACGGGATCCCCGTGGCTGGTCTATGATTTACCATGGCCGGAGAGTGGTGCCCCATGGTACCGCTCCGTTTCAAATCCATGCATCGATTTATAAAATTCGTACGGCACTTTTTCGGCATTTTGGACGGATGTTGCACCTTGCACCGTAGATGTTGCACCTTGTGGATATTGATTCTTCGAAAGGCCATAACTGTTGGCTCATTTAGAGTTACGGGAGCCATAACCAGTCAAAACGAAGACCTCTGTGAGTTCTACGTCTATGACAGCTTTTAGCCATCACTGGTTAGTTATATACCCAAAAAATCTTATCCGAAACTCAATCGGGCCTTGGACGTTTTTTACCGTTCGTTCATTCGTCACGTGGATTTTTTCTGCAAAACGGGATCCCCGTGGCTGGTCTATGATTTACCATGGCCGGAGAGTGGTGCCCCATGGTACCGCTCCGTTTCAAATCCATGCATCCATTTCTAAAAGTCGTACGGCACTTTTTCGGCATTTTGGACGGATGTTGCACCTTGCACCGTAGATGTTGCACCCTGTGGATATTGATTCTTCGGAAGTCCATAACTGTTGGCTCGTTTAGAGTTACGGGAGCCATAACCAGTCAAAACGAAGACCTCTACGAGTTCTACGTCTATGACCGCTTTTAGCCGTCACTGGTTAGTTTCATACCCAAAAAATCTTATCCGAAACTCAATCGGGCCTTGGACGTTTTTTACCGTTCGTTCATTCGTCACGTGGATTTTTTCTGCAAAACGGGATCCTCGTGGCTGGTCTATGATTTACCATGGCCGTAGAGTGGTGCCCCATGGTACCGCTCTGTTTCAAATCCATGCATCCATTTCTAAAAGTCGTACGACACTTTTTCGGCATTTTAGACGGATGTTGCACCTTGCACCGTAGATGTTGCACCCTGTGGATATTGATTCTTCGGAAGGCCATAACTGTTGGCTTGTTTAGAGTTACGGGAGCCATAACCAGTCAAAACGAAGATCTCTGTGAGTTCTACGGCTATGACCGCTTTAAGCCGTCACTGGTTAGTTTCATACTCAAAAAATCTTATCCGAAACTCAATCGGGCCTTGGACGTTTTTTACCGTTCGTTCATTCGTCACGGGATTTTTTCTACAAAACAGGATCCCCGTGGCTGGTCTAAGATTTACCATTGCTAGAGAGTGGTGACCCATGGTACCGCTCTGTTTTAAATCCATGCATCCACTTCTAAAATTTGTACGGCACTTTTTCGGCATTTTGGACTTATGTTGCACCTTGCACCGTCGATGTTGCACCTTGTGGATATTGATTCTTCGGAAGGCCATAACTGGTGGCTCGTTTAGAGTTACGGGAGCCATAACATGTCAAAACGAAGATCTCTGTGAGTTCTACGGCTATGACCGCTTTAAGCCGTCACTGGTTAGTTTCATACCCAAAAAATATTATCCGAAACTCAATCGGGCCTTGGACGTTTTTTATCGTTTGTTCAATTGTCACGTGGATTTTTTCTGCAAAACGGGACCCCCGAGGCTGGTCTATGATTTACCATGGCCATAGAGTGGTGCCCCATGGTATCGCTCCATTTCAAATCCATGCATCCATTTCTAAAAGTCGTACGACACTTTTTCGGCATTTTGGACGGTTGTTGCACCTTGCACCGTCGTTGTTGCACCATGTGGATATTGATTCTTCGGAAGTCCATAACTTTTGGCTCGTTTAGAGTTACGGAAGCCATAATCAGTCAAAACGAAAATCTTTGTGAGTTCTACGGCTATGACCGATTTAAGCTGTCACCGGTTAGTTTCATACCCAAAAAATCTTATCCGAAACTCAATCGGGCCTTGGACGTTTTTTGCCGTTCGTTCATTCATCACGTGGATTTTTTCTGCAAAACGGGATCCCCGTGGCTAGTCTATGATTTACCATGGCCGGAGAGTGGTGCCCTATGGTACCGCTCCGTTTCAAATCCATGCATCCATTTCTAAAAATCGTACTGCACTTTTTCGGCATTTTGGACGGAAGTTGCACCTTGCACTTTAGATGTTGCACCCTGTGGATATTGATTCTTCGGAAGGCCATAACTGTTGGCTCGTTTAGAGTTACGGGAGCCATAACCAGTCAAAACGAAGACATCTGTGAGTTCTACGTCTATGACAGCTTTTAGCCGTCACTGGTTAGTTATGTACCCAAAAAATCTTATCCGAAACACAATCGGGCCTTGGATGTTTTTTACCGTTCGTTCATTCGCCACGTGGATTTTTTCTGCAAAACGGGATCCCCGTGGCTGGTCTATGATTTACCATGGCCGGAGAGTGGTGCCCCATGGTACCTCTCCGTTTCAAATCCATGCATCGATTTCTAAAAGTCGTACGGCACTTTTTTGGCATTTTGGACGGATGTTGCACCTTGCACCGTAGATGTTGCACCTTGTGGATATTGATTCTTCGAAAGGCCATAACTGTTGGCTCGTTTAGAGTTACGGGAGCCATAACCAGTCAAAACGAAGACCTCTGTGAGTTCTACGTCTATGACAGGTTTTAGCCGTCACTGGTTAGTTATATACCCAAAAAATCTTATCTGAAACTCAATCGGGCCTTGGACGTTTTTTACCGTTCGTTCATTCGTCACGTGGATTTTTTCTGCAAAACGGGATCCCCGTGGCTGGTCTATGATTTACCATGGCCGGAGAGTGGTGCCCCATGGTACCGCTCCGTTTCAAATCCATGCATCCATTTCTAAAAGTCGTACGGTACTTTTTCGGCATTTTCGACGGATGTTGCACCTTGCACCGTAAGTGTTGCACCCTGTGGATATTGATTCTTCGGAAGGCCATAACTGTTGGCTCGTTTAGAGTTACGGGAGCCATAACCAGTCAAAACGAAGACCTCTACGAGTTCTACGTCTATGACTGCTTTTAGCCGTCACTGGATAGTTTAATACCCAAAAAATCTTATCCGAAACTCAATCGGGCCTTGGACGTTTTTTACCGTTCGTTCATTCGTCACGTGGATTTTTTCTGCAAAACGGGATCCCCGTGGCTGGTCTATGATTTACCAAGTCCGTAGAGTGGTGCCCCATGGGATTGCTCCATTTCAAATCCATGCATCCATTTCTAAAAGTCGTACGGCACTTTTTCGGCATTTCAGACGGATGTTGCACCTTGCACCGTCGATGTTGCACCCTGTGGATATTGATTCTTCGGATGGCCATAACTGTTGGCTCGTTTAGAGTTACGGGAGCCATAACCAGTCAAAACAAAGATCTCTGTGAATTCTACGGCTATGACCGCTTTAAGCCGTCACTGGTTAGTTTCATACCCAAAAAATCTTATTCGAAACTCAATCGGGCGTTGGACGTTTTTTACCGTTCGTTCATTTGTCACGTGGATTTTTTCTGCAAAATGGGATCCCCGTGGCTGGTCTATGATTTACCATAGCCGGAGAGTGGTGCCCCATTGTAACGCTCCATTTCAAATCCATGCATCCATTTCTAAAAGTCGTACGGCACTTTTTCGGCATTTTGGATGGATCTTGCACCTTGCACCGTAGATGTTGCACCCTACGGATATTGATTCTTCGGAAGGCCATAACTGTTGGCTCGTTTAGAGTTGCGGGAGCCATAACCAATCAAAACGAAGATCTCTGTGAGTTCTACTGCTATGACCGCTTTAAGCTGTCACTGGTTAGTTTCATACCCAAAAAATCTTATCCGAAACTCAATCGGGCCTAAAACGTTTTTTACCGTTCGTTCGTTCGTCACATGGATTTTTTCTACAAAACGGGATCCCCTTGGCTGGTCTATGATTTACCATGGCCGGAGATTGGTGCCCCATGGTACCGCTCCGTTTCAAATCCATGCATCTATTTCTAAAAGTCGTACGACAATTTTTCGGCATTTTGGATGGATGTTGCTCCTTGCACCGTAGATGTTGCACCCTGTGGATATTGATTCTTCGAAAGGCCATAACTGTTCGCTCGTTTAGAGTTACGAGAGCCATAACCAGCCAAAACGAAGATCACTGTGAGTTCTACGGCTATGACCGCGTTTAGCCGTCACTGGTTAGTTTCATACCCAAAAAATCTTATCAGAAACTCAATCGGGCTTTGGTCGTTTTTTACCGTTCGTTCATTCGTCACGTGGATTTTTTTCTGCAAAACGGGATCCCCGTGGCTGGTCTATGATTTACGATGGCCGTAGAGTGGAGCCCCATGGTACCGCTCCGTTTCAAATCCATGCATCCATTTCTAAAAGTCGTACGGTACTTTTTCGGCATTTTAGACAGATGTTGCACCTTGCACCGTCGATGTTGCACCCTGTGGATATTGATTCTTCGGAAGGCCATAACTATTGGCTCGTTTAGAGTTACGGGAGCCATAACCAGTCAAAACAAAGATCTCTGTGAGTTCTACGGCTATGACCGCTTTAAGCCATCACTGGTTAGTTTCATACCCAAAAAATCTTATCCGAAACTCAATGGGCCTTGGACGATTTTTACCGTTCGTTCATTCGTCACGTGGATTTTTTCTGCAAAACGGGATCCCCGTGGCTGGTCTATGATTTACCATGGCCGGAGAGTGGTGCCCCATGGTACCGCTCTGTTTCAAATCCATGCATCGATTTCTAAAAGTCGTACGGCACTTTTTCGGCATTTTGGACGGATGTTGCACCTTGCACCGTAGATGTTGCACCTTGTGGATATTGATTCTTCGAAAGGCCATAACTGTTGGCTCGTTTAGAGTTACGGGAGCCATAACCAGTCAAAACGAAGACCTCTGTAGGTTCTACGTCTATGACAGGTTTTAGCCGTCACTGGTTAGTTATATACCCAAAAAATCTTATCTGAAACTCAATCGGGCCTTGGACGTTTTTTACCGTTCGTTCATTCGTCACGTGGATTTTTTCTGCAAAACGGGATCCCCATGGCTGGTCTATGATTTACCATGGCCGGAGAGTGGTGCCCTATGGTACCGCTCCGTTTCAAATCCATGCATCCATTTCTAAAAGTCGTACGACACTTTTTCGGCATTTTGGACGGATGTTGCACCTTGCACCGTAGATGTTGCACCCTGTGGATATTGATTCTTCGGAAGGCCATAACTGTTGGCTCGTTTAGAGTTACGGGAGCCATAACCAGTCAAAACGAAGACCTCTACGAGTTCTACGTCTATGACTGCTTTTAGCCGTCACTGGATAGTTTAATACCCAAAAAATCTTATCCGAAACTCAATCGGGCCTTGGACGTTTTTTACCGTTCGTTCATTCGTCACGTGGATTTTTTCTGCAAAACGGGATCCCCGTGGCTGGTCTATGATTTACCAAGTCCGTAGAGTGGTGCCCCATGGGATTGCTCTATTTCAAATCCATGCATCCATTTCTAAAAGTCGTACGGCACTTTTTCGGCATTTCAGACGGATGTTGCACCTTGCACCGTCGATGTTGCATCCTGTGGATATTGATTCTTCGGATGGCCATAACTGTTGGCTCGTTTAGAGTTACGGGAGCCATAACCAGTCAAAACAAATATCTCTGTGAGTTCTACGGCTATGACCGCTTTAAGCCGTCACTGGTTAGTTTCATACCCAAAAAATCTTATTCGAAACTCAATCGGGCGTTGGACGTTTTTTACCGTTCGTTCATTCGTCACGTGGATTTTTTCTGCAAAATGGGATCCCAGTGGCTGGTCTATGATTTACCATAGCCGGAGAGTGGTGCCCCATTGTAACGCTCCATTTCAAATCCATGCATCCATTTCTAAAAGTCGTACGGCACTTTTTCGGCATTTTGGATGGATCTTGCACCTTGCACCGTAGATGTTGCACCCTACGGATATTGATTCTTCGGAAGGCCATAACTGTTGGCTCGTTTAGAGTTACGGGAGCCATAACCAATCAAAACGAAGATCTCTGTGAGTTCTACTGCTATGACCGCTTTAAGCCGTCACTGGTTAGTTTCATACCCAAAAAATCTTATCCGAAACTCAATCGGGCCTAAAACGTTTTTTACCGTTCGTTCGTTCGTCACATGGATTTTTTCTGCAAAACGGGATCCCCTTGGCTGGTCTATGATTTACCATGGCCGGAGATTGGTGCCCCATGGTACCACTCCGTTTCAAATCCATGCATCTATTTCTAAAAGTCGTACGACAATTTTTCGGCATTTTGGATGGATGTTGCTCCTTGCACCGTAGATGTTGCACCCTGTGGATATTGATTCTTCGAAAGGCCATAACTGTTCGCTCGTTTATAGTTACGAGAGCCATAACCAGCCAAAACGAAGATCACTGTGAGTTCTACGGCTATGACCGTGTTTAGCCGTCACTGGTTAGTTTCATACCCAAAAAATCTTATCAGAAACTCAATCGGGCTTTGGTCGTTTTTTACCGTTCGTTCATTCGTCACGTGGATTTTTTTCTGCAAAACGGGATCCCCGTGGCTGGTCTATGATTTACGATGGCCGTAGAGTGGAGCCCCACGGTACCGCTCCGTTTCAAATCCATGCATCCATTTCTAAAAGTCGTACGGTACTTTTTCGGCATTTTAGACAGATGTTGCACCTTGCACCGTCGATGTTGCACCCTGTGGATATTGATTCTTCGGAAGGCCATAACTATTGGCTCGTTTAGAGTTACGGGAGCCATAACCAGTCAAAACAAAGATCTTTGTGAGTTCTACGGCTATGACCGCTTTAAGCCATCAATGGTTAGTTTCATACCCAAAAAATCTTATCCGAAACTCAATGGGCCTTGGACGATTTTTACCGTTCGTTCATTCGTCACGTGGATTTTTTCTGCAAAACGGGATCCCCGTGGATGGTCTATGATTTACCATGGCCGGAGAGTGGTGCCCCATGGTACCGCTCCGTTTCAAATCCATGCATCGATTTCTAAAAGTCGTACGGCACTTTTTCGGCATTTTGGACGGATGTTGCACCTTGCACCGTAGATGTTGCACCTTGTGGATATTGATTCTTCGAAAGGCCATAACTGTTGGCTCGTTTAGAGTTACGGGAGCCATAACCAGTCAAAACGAAGACCTCTGTGAGTTCTACGTCTATGACAGGTTTTAGCCATCACTGGTTAGTTATATACCCAAAAAATCTTATCTGAAACTCAATCGGGCCTTGGACGTTTTTTACCGTTCGTTCATTCGTCACGTGGATTTTTTCTGCAAAACGGGATCCCTATGGCTGGTCTATGATTTACCATGGCCGGAGAGTGGTGCCCTATGGTACCGCTCCGTTTCAAATCCATGCATCCATTTCTAAAAGTCGTACGACACTTTTTCGGCATTTTGGACGGATGTTGCACCTTGCACCGTAGATGTTGCACCCTGTGGATATTGATTCTTCGGAAGGCCATAACTATTGGCTCGTTTAGAGTTACGGGAGCCATAACCAGTCAAAACGAAGACCTCTACGAGTTCTACGTCTATGACTGCTTTTAGCCGTCACTGGATAGTTTAATACCCAAAAAATCTTATCCGAAACTCAATCGGGCCTTGGACGTTTTTTACCGTTCGTTCATTCGTCACGTGGATTTTTTCTGCAAAACGGGATCCCCGTGGCTGGTCTATGATTTACCAAGGCCGTAGAGTGGTTCCCCATGGTATTGCTCCATTTCAAATCCATGCATCCATTTCTAAAAGTCGTACGGCACTTTTTCGGCATTTCAGACGGATGTTGCACCTTGCACCGTCGATGTTGCACCCTGTGGATATTGATTCTTCGGATGGCCATAACTGTTGGCTCGTTTAGAGTTACGGGAGCCATAACCAGTCAAAACAAAGATCTCTGTGAGTTCTACGGCTATGACCGCTTTAAGCCGTCACTGGTTAGTTTCATACCCAAAAAATCTTATTCGAAACTCAATCGGGCCTTGGACGTTTTTTACCGTTCGTTCATTCGTCACGTGGATTTTTTCTGCAAAATGGGATCCCCGTGGCTGGTCTATGATTTACCATGGCCGGAGAGTGGTGCCCCATGGTAACGCTCCATTTCAAATCCATGTATCCATTTCTAAAAGTCGTACGGCACTTTTTCGGCATTTTGGATGGATATTGCACCTTGCACCGTAGATGTTGCACCCTACAGATATTGATTCTTCGGAAGGCCATAACTATTGGCTCGTTTAGAGTTACGGGAGCCATAACCAATCAAAATGAAGATCTTTGTGAGTTCTACGGCTATGACCGCTTTAAGCCGTCACTGGTTAGTTTCATACCCAAAAAATCTTATCCGAAACTCAATCGGGCCTAAAACGTTTTTTACCGTTCGTTCTTTCGTCACGTGGATTTTTTCTGCAAAACGGGATCCCCTTGGCTGGTCTATGATTTACCATGGCCGGAGATTGGTGCCCCATGGTACCGCTCCGTTTCAAATCCATGCATCTATTTCTAAAAGTCGTACGACACTTTTTCGGCATTTTGGATGGATGTTGCACCTTGCACCGTAGATGTTGCACCCTGTGGATATTGATTCTTCGAAAGGCCATAACTGTTCGCTCGTTTAGAGTTACGAGAGCCATAACCAGCCAAAACGAAGATCACTGTGAGTTCTACGGCTATTACCGCTTTTAGCCGTCACTGGTTAGTTTCATACCCAAAAAATCTTATCAGAAACTCAATCGGGCTTTGGTCGTTTTTTACCATTCGTTTATTCGTCACGTGGATTTTTTCTGCAAAACGGGATCCCCGTGGCTGGTCTTTGATTTACCATGGCCGTAGAGTGGAGCCCCATGGTACCGCTCCGTTTCAAATCCATGCATCCATTTCTAAAAGTCGTACGGTACTTTTTCGGCATTTTAGACAGATGTTGCACCTTGCACCGTCGATGTTGCACCCTGTGGATATTGATTCTTCGAAAGGCCATAACTATTGGCTCGTTTAGAGTTACGGGAGCCATAACCAGTCAAAACAAAGACCTCTGTGAGTTCTACGGCTATGACCGCTTTAAGCTATCACTGGTTAGTTTCATACCCAAAAAATCTTATCTGAAACTCAATGGGCCTTGGACGATTTTTACCGTTCGTTCATTCGTCACGTGGATTTTTTCTGCAAAACGGGATCCCCTTGGCTGGTCTATGATTTACCATGGCCGGAGAGTGGTGCCCCATGGTACCGCTCCGTTTCAAATCCATGCATCCATTTTAAAAGTCGTACGGCACTTTTTCGGCATTTTGGATGGATGTTGCACCTTGCACCGTAGATGTTGCACCCTACGGATATTGATTCTTCGGAAGGCCATAACTGTTGGCTCGTTTAGAGTTAAGGGAGCCATAACCAGTCAAAACGAAGATCTCTGTGAGTTCTACGGCTATGACCGCTTTAAGTCGTCACTGGCTAGTTTCATACCCAAAAAATCTTATCCGAAACTCAATCGGGCCTTGGACGTTTTTTACCGTTCGTTCATTCGTCACGTGATTTTTTCTGCAAAACGGGATCCCCGTGGCTGGTCTATGATTTACCATCGCCGGAGAGTGGTGCTCCATGGTACCGCTCCATTTTAAATCCATGCATCCACTTCTAAAAGTCGTACGACACTTTTTCGGCATTTTGGACTTATGTTGCACCTCGCACCGTCGATGTTGCACCTTGTGGATATTGATTCTTCAGAAGGCCATAACTATTGGCTCGTTTAGAGTTACGGGAGCGATAACCAGCCAAAACGAAGATCTTTGTGCGTGCTACGTCTATGACCGCTTTAAGCCGTCACTGGTTAGTTTCATACCCAAAAAATCTTATCCGTAACCCAATCGGGACTTGGACGTTTTTTATTGTTCGTTCATTCGTCACGTGGATTTTTTCTGCAAAACGGGATCCCCATGGCTGGTCTATGATTTACCATGGCCAGAGAGTGGAGCCCCATGATACCGCTCCATTTCAAATCCATGCATCCATTTCTAAAAGTCGTACGGCACTTTTTCGGCATTTTGGACGGATGTTGTACCTTGCACCGTCGATGTTGCACCCTGTGGATATTGATTCTTCGGAAGACCATATCTGTTGGCTCGTTTAGTGTTACGGGAGACATAACCAGTTAAAACGAAGATCTCTGTGAGTTCAACGGCTATGACCGATTTAAGCCGTCACTGGTTAGTTTCATACCCAAAAAATCTTATCCGAAACTCAATCGGGCCTTGGATGTTTTTTACCGTTCGTTCATTCGTCACTTGGATTTTTTCTGCAAAACGGGATCCCCGTGGCTGGTCTATGATTTACCAAGGCCGGAGAGTGGTGCCCCATGGTACCGCTCCATTTCAAATCCATGCATCCATTTCTAAAAGTCGTACGACACTTTTTCTGCATTTTGGACGGATGTTGCACCTTGCACCGTAGATGTTGCACCTTGTGGATATTGATTCTTCTAAAGGCCATAACTGTTGGCTCGTTTAGAGTTACGGGAGCCATAACCAGTCAAAACGAAGATCTTTGTGAGTTCTACGGCTATGACCGCTTTAAGCCGTCACTGGTTAGTTTCATACCCAAAAAATCTTATCCGAAACTCAATCGGGCCTTGGACGTTTTTTACCGTTCGTTCATTCGTCACGTGGATTTTTTCTGCAAAACGGGATCCCCGTGGCTGGTCTATGATTTACCATGGCCGGAGAGTGGTGCCCCATGGTACCGCTCCATTTCAAATCCATGCATCCATTTCTAAAAGTCGTATGGCACTTTTTCGGCATTTTGGATGGATGTTGCACCTTGCACCGTAGATGTTGCACCCTGTGGATATTGATTCTTCGGAAGGCCATAACTGTTGGCTCGTTTAGAGTTACGAGAGCCATAACCAGCCAAAACGAAGATCACTGTGAGTTCTATGGCTATGACCGCTTTAAGCCGTCACTGGTTAGTTTCATACCCAAAAAATCTTATCCGAAACTCAATCGGGCCTTGGTCGTTTCTTACCGTTCGTTCATTCGTCACGTGGATTTTTTCTGCAAAACGTGATCCCCGTGGCTGGTCTATGATTTACCATGGCCGGAGAGTGGTGCCCCATGGTACCGCTCCATTTCAAATCCATGCATCCATTTCTAAATGTCGTACGGCACTTTTTTGGCATTTTGGATGGATGTTGCACCTTGCACCGTAGATGTTGCACCCTACGGATATTGATTCTTCGGAAGGCCATAACTGTTGGCTCGTTTAGAGTTCTGGGAGCCATAACCAATCAAAACGAAGATCTCTGTGAGTTCTACGGCTATGACCGCTTTAAGCCGTCACTGGTTAGTTTCATACCCAAAAAATCTTATCCGAAACTCAATCAGGCCTTTTACGTTTTTTACCGTTCGCTCATTCGTCACGTGGATTTTTTCTGCAAAAAGGGATCCCCGTGGCTGGTCTATGATTTACCATGGCCGGAGAGTGGTGCCCCATGGTACCGCTCCGTTTCAAATCCATGCATCCATTCTAAAAGTCGTACGGCACTTTTTCGGCATTTTGGATGGATGTTGCACCTTGCACCGTAGATGTTGCACCCTATGGATATTGATTCTTCGGAAGGCCATAACTGTTGGCTCGTTTAGAGTTACGAGAGCCATAACCAGCCAAAACGAAGATCACTATGAGTTCTACGGCTATGACCGCTTTTAGCCGTCACTGGTTAGTTTCATACCCAAAAAATCTTATCTGAAACTCAATCGGGTCTTGGTCGTTTTTTACCGTTCGTTCATTCGTCACGTGGATTTTTTCTACAAAACGGGATCCCCGTGGCTGGTCTATGATTTACCATGGCCGTAGAGTGGAGCCCCATGGTACCGCTCCGTTTCAAATCCATGCATCCATTTCTAAAAGTCGTACGGCACTTTTTCGGCATTTTAGACGGATGTTGCACCTTGCACCATCGATGTTGAACCCCGTGGATATTGATTCTTCGGAAGGCCATAACTGTTGGCTCGTTTAGAGTTACGGGAGCCATAACCAGTCAAAACGAAGATCTTTGTGAGTTCTACGGCTATGACCGCTTTAAGCCCTCACTGGTTAGTTTCATACCCAAAAACTCTTATCCGAAACTCAATCGGGCCTTGGACGATTTTTACCGTTCGTTCATTCGTCACGTGGATTTTTTCTGCAAAATGGGATCCCCGTGGCTGGTCTATGATTTACCATGGCCGGAGAGTGGTGCCCCATGGTACCTCTCCGTTTCAAATCCATGCATCCATTTCTAAAAGTCGTAGGGCACTATTTCGGCATTTTGGACGGATGTTGTACCTTGCACCGTAGATGTTGCACCCTGTGGATATTGATTCTTCGGAAGGCCATAACTGTTGGCTCGTTTAGAGTTACGGGAGCCATAACCAGTCAAAACGAAGATCTCTGTGAGTTCTATGGGTATGACCGCTTTAAGCCGTCACTGGTTAGTTTCATACCCAAAAAATCTTATCTGAAACTCAATCGGGCCTTGGACGTTTTTTATCGTTCGTTCATTCGTCACGTGGATTTTTTCTGCAAAACGGGATCCCCGTGGCTGGTCTATGATTTACCATCGCCAGAGAGTGGTGCCCCATGGTACCGCTCCGTTTCAAATCCATGCATCCATTTCTAAAAGTCGTACGGCACTTTTTCGGCATTTTGGATGGATGTTGCACCTTGCACCGTAGATGTTGCACCCTGTGGATATTGATTCTTCGGAATGCCATAACTGTTGGCTCGTTTAGAGTTACGAGAGCCATAACCATTCAAAACGAAGATCTCTGTGAGTTCAACGGCTATGACCGCTTTAAGACGTCACTGGTTAGTTTCATACCCAAAAAATCTTATCCGAAACTCAATCGGGCCTTGGACGTTTTTTACCGTTCGTTCATTCGTCACGTGGATTTTTTCTGCAAAACGGGATCCCCGTGGCTGGTCTATGATTTACCATCGCCGGATAGTGGTACCCCATGGTACCGCTTCGTTTCAAATCCATGCATCCATTTCTAAAAGTCGTACGGCACTTTTTCGGCATTTTGGATGGATGTTGCACCTTGCACCGTAGATGTTGCACCCTGTGGATATTGATTCTTCGAAAGGCCATAACTGTTGGCTCGTTTAGAGTAACGCGAGCCATAACCAGCCAAAACGAAGATCACTGTGAGTTCTACGGCTATGACCGCTTTAATCCGTCACTGGTTAGTTTCATACCCAAAAAATCTTATCCGAAACTCAATCGGGCCTTGGTCGTTTCTTACCGTTCGTTCATTCGTCACGTGGATTTTTTCGGCAAAACGGGATCCCCGTTGCTGGACTATGATTTACCATAGCCGGAGAGTAGTGCCCCATGGTACCGCTTCGTTTCAAATCCATGCATCCATTTCTAAAAGTCGTACGGCACTTTTTCGGCATTTTGGACGGATGTTGCACCTTGCACCGTAGATGTTGCACCCTATGGATATTGATTCTTCGGAAGGCCATAAATGTTGGCTGGTTTAGAGTTACGAGAGCCATAACCAGTCAAAACAAAGATCTCTGTGAGTTCAACGGCTATGACCTCTTTAAGCCGTCACTGGTTAGTTTCATACCCAAAAAATCTTATCCGAAACTCAATCGGGTCTTGGACGTTTTTTACCGTTCGTTCATTCGTCACGTGGATTTTTTCTACAAAACGGGATCCCCGTGGCTGGTCTATGATTTACCATTGCCGGAGAGTGGTGCCCCATGGTACCGCTCCGTTTCAAATCCATGCATCCATTTCTAAAAGTCGTACGGCACTTTTTCGGCATTTTGGATGGATGTTTCCCCTTGCACCGTAGATGTTGCACCCTATGTATTCTTCGGAAGGCCATAACTGTTGGCTCGTTTAGAGTTACGAGAGCCATAACCAGCCAAAATGAAGATCACTGTGAGTGCTACGGCTATGACCACTTTAATCCGTCACTGGTTAGTTTCATACCCAAAAAATCTTATCCGAAACACAATCGTGCCTTGGACGTTTTTTACCGTTCGTTCATCCGTCATGTGGATTTTTTCTACAAAACGGGATCCCCGTGGCTGGTCTATGATTTACCATGGTTGAAGAGTGGTGCCCCATGGTACCGCTCCGTTTCAAATCCATGCATCCATTTCTAAAAGCCGTACGGCACTTTTTCAGCATTTTGGTCGGATGTTGCACCTTGCACCGTAGATGTTGCACCCTGTGGATATTGATTCTTCGGAAGGCCATAATTGTTGGCTCGTTTAGAGTTACGGGAGCCATAACCAGTCAAAACAAAGATCTCTGTGAGTTCTACGGCTATGACCCTTTTAAGCCATCACTGGTTAGTTTCATACCCAAAAAATCTTATCCGAAACTTGATCGGGCCTTGAACGGTTTTTACCGTTCGTTCATTCGTCACATGGATTTTTTCGGCCAAACGGGATCCCCATGGCTGGACTATGATTTACCATGGCCGGAGAGTGGTTCCCCATGGTACCGCTTCATTTCAAATCCATGCATCCATTTCAAAAAGTCGTACGGCACTTTTTCGGCATTTTGGACGGATGTTGCACCTTGCACCGTAGATGTTGCACCCTATGGATATTGATTCTTCGAAAGGCCATAACTATTGGCTCGTTTAGAGTTACGGGAGCCATAACCAGTCAAAACGAAGCTCTTTGTGAGTTCTATGGCTATGACCGCTTTAAGTCGTCACTGGTTAGTTTCATACCCAAAAAGTCTTATCCGAAACTAAATCGGGCCTTGGACATTTTTTACCGTTCGTTCATTCGTCACGTGGATTTTTTCTGCAAAACGGGATCCCTGTGGCTGGTCTAAGATTTACCATTGCCGGAGAGTAGTGCCCCATGGTACCGCTCCATTTCAAATCCATGCATCCACTTATAAAAGTCGTACGGCACTTTTTCGGCATTTTGGACGGATGTTGCACCTTGCACCGTCGATGTTGCACCTTGTGGATATTGATTCTTCGGAAGGCCATAACTGTTGGCTCGTTTAGAGTTACGGGAGCCATAACCAGTCAAAACGAAGATCTCTGTGAGTTCTACGGCTATGAACACTTTAAGCCATCACTGGTTAGTTTCAAACCAAAAAAATCCTATCCGAAACTCAATTGGTCCTGGGACGTTTTTTACCGTTTGTTCAACTGTCACGTGGATTTTTTCTGCAAAACAGGATCCGCGAGGCTGGTTTATGATTTACCATGGCCGGAGAGTGGTGCCCCATGGTACCGCTCCATTTCAAATCCATGCATCCATTTCTAAAAGTCATACGGCACTTTTTCGACATTTTGGACGGATGTTGCACCTTGCACCGTCGATGTTGCACCATATGGATATTGATTCTTCGAAAGGCCATAACTTTTGCCTTGTTTAGAGTTATGAGAGCCATAACCAGTCAAAATGAAGATCTTTGTGAGTTCTACGGCTATGACCGCTTTAAGCCGTCACTGGTTAGTTTCATACCCAAAAAATCTTATCCTAAACTCAATCGGGCCTTGGACGTTTTTTACCGTTCGTTCATTCGTCACGTGGATTTTTTCTGCCAAACGAGATCCCCGTGGCTGGTCTATGATTTACCATGGCTGGAGAGTGGTGCCCCATGGCATCGCTCCATTTCAAATCCATGCATCCATTTCTAAAAGTCGTAGGGCACTTTTTCGGCATTTTGGACGGATGTTGTACCTTGCACCGTAGATGTTGCACCCTGTGGATATTGATTCTTCGGAAGGCCATAACTATTGGCTCGTTTAGAGTTACGGGAACCATAACCAGTCAAAACGAAGGCCTCTGTGAGTTCTACGTCTATGAAAGCTTTTAGCCGTCACTGGTTAGTTTCATACCCAAAAAATCTTATCCTAAACTCAATCGGGCCTTGGACGTTTTTTACCGTTCGTTCATTCGTCACGTGGATTTTTTCTGCAAAACGGGATCCTCGTGGCTGGTCTATGATTTACCATGGCCGTAGAGTGGTGCCCCATGGTACCGCTCCGTTTCAAATCCATACATCCATTTCTAAAAGTCGTACGGCACTTTTTCGGCATTTTGGACGGATGTTGCACCTTGCACCGTAGATGTTGCCCCATGTGGATATTGATTCTTCGGAAGGCCATAACTGTTGGCTCGTTTAGAGTTACGGGAGCCATAACCAATCAAAACGAAGATCTCTGTGAGTTCTACGTCTATGATGGCTTTAAGCCATCACTGGTTAGTTTGATACCCAACAAATCTTATCCGAAACTCAATCGGGCCTTGGACGTTTTTTACCGTTCGTTCATTCGTCACGTGGATTTTTTCAGTAAAACGGGATCCCCGTTGCTGGTCTATGATTTACCATCGCCGGAGAGTGGTGCCCCATGGTACGGCTCCGTTTCAAATCCATGCATCCATTTCTAAAAGTCGTACGACACTTTTTCGGCATATTGGACGGATGTTGCACCTTGCACCGTCGATGTTGCACCCTGTGGATATTTATTCTTCGGAAGGCCATAACTGTTGGCTCGTTTAGTGTTACGGGAGCCATGACCAGTCAAAACGAAGATCTCTGTGAGTTCAATGGCTATGACCGCTTTAAGCGGTCACTGGTTAGTTTCATACCCAAAAAATCTTATCCGAAACTCAATCGGGCCTTGGACGTTTTTTACCGTTCGTTCATTCGTCACGTGGATTTTTTCTGCAAAACGGGATCCCCGTGGCTGGTCTATGATTTACCATCGCCGGAGAGTGTTGCCCCATGGTACCGCTCCGTTTCAAATCCATGCATCCATTTCTAAAAGTCGTACGGCACTTTTTCGGCATTTTGGATGGATGTTGCACCTTGCACCGTAGATGTTGCACCCTGTGGATATTGATTCTTCGGAAGGCCATAACTGTTGGCTCGTTTAGATTTACGAGAGCCATAACCAGCCAAAATGAAGATCACTATGAGTTCTACGGCTATGACCGCTTTAAGTCGTCACTGGTTAGTTTCATACCCAAAAAATCTTATCCGAAACTCAATCGGGCCTTGGTCGTTTCTTACCGTTCGTTCATTCGTCACGTGGATTTTTTCGGCAAAACGGGATCCCCGTGGCTGGACTATCATTTACCATGGCCGGAGAGTGGTGCCCCATGGTACCGCTTCATTTCAAATCCACGCATCCATTTCTAAAAGTCGTACGGCACTTTTTCGGCATTTTGGACGGATGTTGCACCTTGCACCGTAGATGTTGCACCCTGTGGATATTGATTCTTCGGAAGGCCATAACTGTTGGCTCGTTTACAGTTACGGGAGCCATAACCAGTCAAAACGAAGATCTCTGTAAGTTCTACGGCTATGATGGCTTTAAGCCATCACTGGTTAGTTTGATACCCAAAAAATCTTATCCAAAACTCAATCGGGCCATGGACGTTTTTTACCGTTCGTTCATTCGCCACGTGGATTTTTTCTGTAAAACGGGATCCCCGTGGCTGGTCTATGATTTACCATCGCCGGAGAGTGGTGCCCCATGGTACGGCTCCGTTTCAAATCCATGCATCCATTTCTAAAAGTCGTACGGCACTTTTTCGGCATTTTGGATGGATGTTGCACCTTGCACCGTCGATGTTGCACCCTGTGGATATTTATTCCTCGGAAGGCCATAATTGTTGGCTTGTTTAGTATTACGGCAGCCATAACCAGTCCAAACGAAGATCTCCGTGAGTTCAACGGCTATGACCGCTTTAAGCCGTCACTGGTTAGTTTGATACCCAAAAAATCTTATCCGAAACTCAATCGGGCCTTGGACGTTTTTTACCGTTCGTTCATTCGTCACGTGGATTTTTTCTGCAAAACGGGATCACCGTGGTTGGTCTATGATTTACCATCGCCGAAGAGTGGTGCCCCATGGTACCGCTCCGTTTCAAATCCATGCATCCATTTCTAAAAGTCGTACGGCACTTTTTCGGCATTTTGGATGGATGTTGCATCTTGCACCGTAGATGTTGCACCCTGTGGATATTGATTCTTCGGAAGGCCATAACTGTTGGCTCGTTTAGAGTTACAAGAGCCATAACCAGTCAAAACGAAGACCACTGTGAGTTCTACGTCTATGACAGCTTTTAGCCGTCACTGGTTAGTTATATACCCAAAAAATCTTATCCGAAACTCAATCGGGCCTTGGACTTTTTTACCGTTCGTCCATTCGTCACGTGGATTTTTTCTGCAAAACGGGATCCCCGTGGCTAGTCTATGATTTACCATGACCGGAGAGTGGTTCCCTATGGTACCGCTCCGTTTCAAATCCATGCATCCATTTCTAAAAGTCGTACGGCACTTTTTCGGCATTTTGGACGGATGTTGCACCTTGCACCGTAGATGTTGCACCCTGTGGATATTGATTCTTTGGAAGGCCATAACTGTTGGCTCGTTCTGAGTTACGGGAGCCATAACCAGTCAAAACGAAGCTCTTTGTGAGTTCTATGGCTATGACCGCTTTAAGCCGTCACTGGTTAGTTTCATACCCAAAAAGTCTTATCCGAAACTCAATCGGGCCTTGGACATTTTTTACCGTTCGTTCATTCGTCACGTGGATTTTTTCTGCAAAACGGGATCCCCGTGGCTGGTCTAAGATTTACCATTGCCGGAGAGTGGTGCCCCATGGTACCGCTCCGTTTCAAATCCATGCATCCACTTCTTAAAGTCGTACAACACTTTTTCGGCATTTTGGACGGATGTTGCACCTTGCATCGTCGATGTTGCACCTTGTGGATATTGATTCTACGGAAGGCCATAACTGTTGGCTCGTTTAGAGTTACGAGAGCCATAACCAGTCAAAATGAAGATCTCTGTGAGTTCTACGGCTATGAATGCTTTAAGCCGTCACTAGTTAGTTTCATACCCAAAAAATCTTATCCGAAACTCAATTGGGCCTTGGACGTTTTTTACCGTTCGTTCAATTGTCACGTAGATTTTTTCTGCAAAACGGGATCCCCGAGGCTGGTCTATGATTTACCACGGCCGGAGAGTGGTGCCCCATGGTACCGCTCCATTTCAAATCCATGCATCCATTTCTAAAAGTCGTACGACACTTTTTCGGCATTTTGGACGGATGTTGCACCTTGCACCGTCGATGTTGCACCCTATGGATATTGATTCTTCGGAAGGCCACAACTGTTGTCTCATTTAGAGTTATGGGAGCCATAACCAGTCAAAACAAAGAACTCTGTGAGTTCTACGTCTATGACAGCCTTTGGCTGTCACTGGTTAGTTTCATACCCAAAAAATCTTATCCGAAACTCAATCGGGCCTTGGTCATTTCTTACCGTTCGTTCATTCGTCATGTGGATTTTTTCTGCAAAACGGGATCCCCGTGGCTGGTCTATGATTTACCATGGCCGGAGAGTGGTGCCCCATGGTATCGCTCCATTTCAATTCCATGCATCCATTTCTAAAAGTCGTAGGGCCCTTTTTCGGCATTTTGGACGGATGTTGTACCTTGTACCGTAGATGTTGCACCCTGTGGATATTGATTCTTTGGAAGGTCATAACTGTTGTCTCATTTAGAGTTATGGGAGCCATAACCAGTCAAAACAAAGAACTCTGTGAGTTCTACGTCTATGACAGCCTTTAGCTGTCACTGGTTAGGTTCATACCCAAAAAATCTTATCCGAAACTCAATCGGGCCTTGGACATTTTTTACTGTTCGTTCATTCGTCATGTGGATTTTCTCTGCAAAACGGGATGCTTGTGGCTGGTCTATGATTTACCATGGCCGTAGAGTGGTGCCCCATGGTACTGCTCCGTTTCAAATCCATGCATCCATCTCTAAAAGTCGTACGACACTCTTTCGGCATTTTGGACGGATGTCGCACCTTGCACCGTAGATGTTGCCCCATGTGGATATTGATTCTTCGGAAGGCCATAACTGTTGGCTCGTTTAGAGTTACGGGAGCCATAACCAATCAAAACGAAGATCTATTTGAGTTCTATGGCTATGATGGCTTTAAGCCATCACTGGTTAGTTTGATACCCAAAAATCTTATCCGAAACTCAATCGGGCCTTGGACGTTTTTTACCGTTCGTTCATTCGTCACGTGGATTTTTTCTATAAAACGGGATCCCCGTGGCTGGTCTATGATTTACCATCGCCGGAGAGTGGTGCCCCATGGTACCGCTCCGTTTCAAATCCATGCATCCATTTCTAAAAGTCGTACGGCACTTTTTCGGCATTTTGGACGGATGTTGCACCTTGCACCGTCGATGTTGCACCCTGTGGATATTGATTCTTCGGAAGGCCATAACTGTTGGCTCGTTTAGTGTTACGGGAGCCATAACTAGTCAAAACGAAGATCTCTGTGAGTTCAACGGCTGTGACCGCTTTAAGCCGTCACTGGTTAGTTTTATACCCAAAAAATCTTATCCGAAACTCAATCGGGCCTTGGACGTTTTTTACCGTTCGTTCATTCGTCACGTGGATTTTTTCTGCAAAACGGGATCCCCGTGGCTGGTCTATGATTTACCATCGCCGGAGAGTGGTGCCCCATGGTACCGCTTCGTTTCAAATCCATGCATCCATTTCTAAAAGTCGTACGGCACTTTTTCGGCATTATGGATGGATGTTGCACCTTGCACCGTAGATGTAGCACCCTGTGGATATTGATTCTTCGGAAGGCCATAACTATTGGCTCGTTTAGAGTAACGAGAGCCGTAACCAGCCAAAACAAAGATCACTGTGAGTTCTACGGCTATGACCGCTTTAAGCCGTCACTGGTTAGTTTCATACCCAAAAAATCTTATCTGAAACTCAATCGGGCCTTGGTCGTTTCTTACCGTTCGTTCATTCGTCACGTGGATTTTTTCGACAAAACGGGATCCCCTTGGCTGGACTTTGATTTACCATGGCCGGAGAGTGGTGCCTCATGGTACTGCTTCTTTTCAAATCCATGCATCAATTTCTAAAAGTCGTACGGCACTTTTTCGGCATTTTGAACGGATGTTGCACCTTGCACCGTAGATGTTGCACCCTGTGGATATTGATTCTTCGGAAGGCCATAACTGTTGGCTCATTTAGAGTTACGGGAGCTATAACCAGTCAAAACGAAGATCTCTGTGAGTTCTACGGCTATGATGGCTTTAAGTCATCACTGGTTAGTTTGATACCCAAAAAATCTTATCCGAAACTCAATCGGGTCTTGGACGTTTTTTACCGTTCGTTCATTCGTCACGTGGATTTTTTCGGTAAAATGGGATCCCCGTGGCTGGTCTATGATTTACCATCGCCGGAGAGTGGTGCCCCATGGTACCGCTCCATTTCAAATCCATGCATCCATTTCTAAAAGTCGTACGACACTTTTTCGGCATTTTGGACGGATTTTGCACCTTGCACCATCGATGTTGCACCCTGTGGATATTGATTCTTCGAAAGGCCATAACTGTTGGCTCGTTTAGTGTTACGGGAGCCATAACCAGTCAAAACGAAGATCTGTGTGAGTTCAACGGCTATGACCGCTTTAAGCCGTCACTGGTTAGTTTCATACCCAAAAAATCTTATCCGAATCTCAATCGGGCCTTGGACGTTTTTTACCGTTCGTTCATTCGTCACGTGGATTTTTTCTGCAAAATGGGATCCCCATGGCTGGTCTATGATTTACCATCGCCGGAGAGTGGTGCCCCATGGTACCGCTCCGTTTCAAATCCATGCATCCATTTCTAAAAGTCGGACGGCAGTTTTTCAGCATTTTGGATGGATGTTGCACTTTGCACCGTAGATGTTGCACCCTGTGGATATTGATTCTTCGGAAGGCCATAACTGTTGGCTCGTTTAGAGTTACGAGAGCCATAACCAGCCAAAACGAAGATCACTGTGAGTTCTACGGCTATGACTGCTTTAAGCTGTCACTGGTTAGTTTCATACCCAAAAAATCTTATCCGAAACTCAATCGGGCCTTGGTCGTTTCTTACCGTTCGTTCATTCGTCACGTGGATTTTTTCTGCAAAACGGGATCCCCGTGGCTGGTCTATGATTTACCATGGCCGGAGAGTGATGCTCCATGGTACCGCTCCGTTTCAAATCCATGCATCCATTTCTAAAAGTCGTACGGCACTTTTTCGGCATTTTGGACGGATGTTGCACCTTGCACCGTAGATGTTGCACCCTGTGGATATTGATTCTTCGGAAGGCCATAACTGTTGGCTCGTTTAGAGTTAAGAGAGCCATAACTAGTCAAAATGAAGATCTTTGTTAGTTCTACGGCTATGACCGCTTTAAGCCGTCACTGGTTAGTTTCATACCCAAAAATTTTTATCCGAAACTCAATCGGGAATTGGACGTTTTTTACCGTTCTTTCATCCGTCATGTGGATTTTTTCTGTAAAATGGGATCCCCGTGGCTGGTCTATGATTTACCATCGCTGGAGAGTGGTGCCCCATGGTACCGCTCCGTTTCAAATCCATGCATCCATTTCTAAAAGTCGTACGACACTTTTTCGGAATTTTGGACGGATGTTGCACCTTGCACCGTAGATGTTGCACCCTATGGATATTGATTCTTCGGAAGGCTATAACTGTTGGCTCGTTTAGAGTTACAGGAGCCATAACCAGTCAAAACGAAGATCTCTGTGAGTTCTACGGCTATGACCGCTTTAAGCCGTCACTGGTTAGTTTCATACCCAAAAAATCGTATCCGAAACTCAATCGGGCCTTGGATGTTTTTTACCGTTCGTTCATTCGTCACGTCGATTTTTTCTGCAAAACGGGATCCTCGTGGCTGGTCTATGATTTACCAGGGCCGGAAAGTGGTGCCCCATGGTACCGCTCCGTTTCAAATCCATGCATCCATTTCTAAAAGTCGTACGGCACTTTTTCTGCATTTTGGACGGATGTTGCACCTTGCACCGTAGATGTTGCACCATGTGGATATTGATTCTTCGGAAGGCCATAACTGTTGACTCGTTTAGTGTTACGGGAGCCATAACTAGTCAAACCGAAGATCTCTATGAGTTTAACGGCTATGACCGCTTTAAGCAGTCACTGGTTAGTTTCATACCCAAAAAATCTTATCCGAAACTCAATCGGGCCTTGGACGTTTTTTACCGTTCGTTCATTCGTCACGTGGATTTTTTCTGCAAAACGGGATCCCCATGGTTGTTCTATGATTTACCATCGCCCGAGAGTGGTGCCCCATGGTACCACTCCGTTTCAAATCCATGCATCCATTTCTAAAAGTCGTACGGCACTTTTTCGGCATTTTGGACGGATGTTGCACCTTGCACCATAGATGTTGCACCTTGTGGATATTGATTCTTCGGAAGGCCATAACTGTTGGCTCGTTTAGAGTTACGAGAGCCATAACTAGCCAAAACGAAGATCATTGTGAGTTCTACGGCTATGACCGCTTTAAGCCGTCACTGGTTAGTTTCATACACAAAAAATCTTATCCGAAACTCAATCGGGCCTTTGTCGTTTTTTACCGTTCGTTCATTCGTCACGTGGATTTTTTCTGCAAAACGGGATCCACGTGGCTGGTCTATGATTTACCATGGCCGGAGAGTGATGCTCCATGGTACCGCTCCGTTTCAAATCCATGCATCCATTTCTAAAAGTCATACGGCACTTTTTTGGCATTTTGGACGGATGTTGCACCTTGCACCGTAGATGTTGCCCCCTGTGGATATTGATTCTTCGGAAGGCCATAACTGTTGGCTCGTTTAGAGTTACGGGAGCCATAACTAGTCAAAACTAAGACCTTTGTGAGTTCTACGACTATGATGGCTTTAAGCCGTCACTGGTTAGTTTCATACCCAAAAAATCTTATCCGAAACTCAATCGGGTCTTGGACGTTTTTTACCGTTCGTTCATCTGTCATGTGGATTTTTTCTGCAAAACGGGATCCCTGTGACTGGTCTATGATTTACCATGGCCGAAAAGTGCTGCCCCATGGTACCACTCTATTTCAAATCCATGCATCCATTTCTAAAAGTCGTACGGCACTTTTCCAGCATTTTGGACGGATGTTGCACCTTGCACCGTAGATGTTGCACCCTATGGATATTGATTCTTCGGAAGGCCATAACTGTTGGCTCGTTTTGAGTAACAGGAGCCATAAACACTCAAAGCGAAGATCTCTGTGAGTTCTACGGTTATGACCCTTTTAAGCCGTCACTGGTTAGTTTCATACCCAAAAAATCTTATCTAAAACTCAATCGGGCCTTGGACGTTTTTTACCGTTCGTTCATTCGTCACCTGGATTTTTTCTGCAAAACGGGATCCCATGGCTGGTCTATGATTTACCATCGCCGGAGAGTGGTACCCCAAGGTACCGCTCCATTTCAAATCCATATATCCAGTTCTAAAAGTCATACGGCACTTTTTCGGTATTTTGGACGGATGTTGCACCTTACACCGCACATGTTGCACCCTGTGGATATTGATTATTCAGAAGGCCATAACTGTTGGCTCGTTAAGATTTACGGGAGCCATAACCAGTCAAAATGAAGATCTCTGTGAGTTCTACGGCTATGATCGCTTTAAGCCGTCACTAGTTAGTTTCATACCCAAAAAATCTTATCTGAAACTCAATCGGGCCTCGGACGTTTTTTACCATTCGTTCATTCGTCACGTGGATTTTTTCTGCAAAACGGGATCCCCGTGGCTGGTCTATGATTTACCAGGGCCGGAGAGTGGTGCCCCATGGTACCGCTCCGTTTCAAATCCATGCATCCATTTCTAAAAGTCGTACGGCACTTTTTCTGCATTTTGGACGGATGTCGCACCTTGCACCGTAGATGTTGCACCCAGTGGATATTGATTCTTCGGAAGGCCATAACTGTTGGCTCGTTTAGTGTTACGGGAGCCATAACTAGTCAAAGCGAAGATCTCTGTGAGTTCAACGGCTATGACCGCTTTAAGCCGTCACTGGTTAGTTTCATACCCAGAAAATCTTATCCGAAACTCAATCGGGCCTTGGACGTTTTTTACCGTTCGTTCATTCGTCACGTGGATTTTTTCTGCAAAACGGGATCCCCATGGCTGGTCTATGATTTACCATCGCCCGAGAGTGGTGCCCCATGGTACCACTCCTTTTCAAATCCATGCATCCATTTCTAAAAGTCGTACGGCACTTTTTCGGCATTTTGGATGGATGTTGCACCTTGCACCGTAGATGTTGCACCCTATGGATATTGATTCTTCGGAAGACCATAACTGTTGGCTCGTTTAGAGTTACGAGAGCCATAACCAGCCAAAACGAAGATCATTGTGAGTTCTACGGCTATGACCGCTTTAAGCCGTCACTGGTTAGGTTCATGCACAAAAAATCTTATCTGAAACTCAATCGGGCGTTTGTCGTTTCTTACCGTTCGTTCATTCGTCACGTGGATTTTTTCTGCAAAACGGGATCCCCGTGGCTGGTCTATGATTTACCATGGCCGGAGAGTGATGCTCCATGGTACCACTCCGTTTCAAATCCATGCATCTATTTCTAAAAGTCATACGGCACTTTTTCGGCATTTTGGACGGATGTTGCACCTTGCACCGTAGATGTTGCTCCCTGTGGATATTGATTCTTCGGAAGGCCATAACTGTTGGCTCGTTTAGAGTTACGAGAGCCATAACTAGTCAAAACGAAGATCTATGTTAGTTCTACGGCTATGACCGCTTTAAGCCGTTACTGGTTAGTTTCATACCTAAAAAATCCTATCCGAATCTCAATCGGGCCATGGACGTTTTTTACCGTTCGTTCATCTGTCATGTGGAATTTTTCTACAAAACGGGATCCCCGTGACTGGTCTATGATTTACCATGGCCGAAAAGTGCTGCCCCATGGTACCACTCTATTTCAAATCCATGCATCCATTTCTAAAAGTCGTACGGCACTTTTTCGGCATTTTGGACGGATGTTGCACCTTGCACTGTAGATGTTGCACCCTATGGATATTGATTCTTCGGAAGGCCATAACTGCTGGCTCGTTTAGAGTAACAGGAGCCATAATCAGTCAAAGCGAAGATCTCTGTGAGTTCTACGGTTATGACCCTTTTAAGCCGTCACTGGTTAGTTTCATACCCAAAAAATCTTATCTGAAACTCAATCGGGCCTTGGACGTTTTTTACCGTTCGTTCATTCGTCACGTGGATTTTTTCTGCAAAACGGGATCCCTATGGTTGGTCTATGATTTACCATCACCGGAGAGTGGTGCCCCAGGGTACCGCTCCATTTCAAATCCATATATCCAGTTCTAAAAGTCGTACGGCACTTTTTCGGTATTTTGGACGGATGTTGCACCTTGCACCGCAGATGGTGCACCCTGTGGATATTGATTATTCGGAAGGCCATAACTGTTGGCTCGTTTAGATTTACGGGAGCCATAACCAGTCAAAATGAAGATCTCTGTGAGTTCTACGACTATGACCGCTTTAAGCCGTCACTGGTTAGTTTCATAGCCAAAAAATCTTATCTGAAACCAATCGGGCCTTGGACGTTTTTTACCGTTCGATCATTCGTCACGTGGATTTTTTCTGAAAAACGGGATTCTCGTGGCTGGTCTATGATTTACCATGGCCAGAGAGTGGTGCCCCATGGTACCGCTCCGTTTCAAATCCATGCATCCATTTCTAAAAGTCGTACGGCACTTTTTCTGCATTTTGGACGGATGTTGCACCTTGCACCGTAGATGTTGCACCCTGTGGATATTGATTATTCGGAAGGCCATAACTGTTGGCTCGTTTAGATTTACTGGAGCCATAACCAGTCAAAACGAAGATCTCTGTGTGTTCTACGGCTATGTCCGCTTTAAGCCGTCACTGGTTAGTTTCGTACCCAAAAAATCTTATCTGAAACTCAATCGGGCCTTGGACGTTTTTTACCGTTCGTTCATTCGTCACGTGGATTTTTTCTGCAAAACAGGATCCCCGTGGCTGGTCTATGATTTACCATCGCCAGAGAGTGGTGCTCCATGGTACCCCTCTGTTTCAAATCCATGCATCCATTTCTAAAAGTCGTATGGCACTTTTTCGGCATTTTGGACGGATGTTGCACCTTGCACCGTAGATGTTGCACCCTATGGATATTGATTCTTCGGAAGGCCATAACTATTGGCTTGTTAGTGTTACGGGAGGCATAACCAGTCAAAACGAAGAGCTCTGTGAGTTCTACGGCTATGACCTCTTTAAGCCGTCACTGGTTAGTTTCATACCCAAAAAATCTTATCTAAACTCAATAGGGCCTTGGACGTTTTTTACCGTTCGTTCATTCGTCACGTGGATTTTTTCTGCAAAAAAATGGGATCCCCATGGCTGGTCTATGATTTACCATCGCCGGAGAGTGGTTCCCCATGGTACCGCTCCGTTTCAAATCCATGCATCCATTTCTAAAAGTCGTACGGCACTTTTTCGGCATTTTGGACGGATGTTGCACCTTGCACCGTAGATGTTGCACCCTGTGGATATTGATTATTCGGAAGGCCATAACAGTTGGCTCTTTTAGAGTTACGAGAGCCATAACCAGCCAAAACGAAGATCTCTGTGAGTTCTACGGCTATGACCAATTTAAGCCGTCACTGGTTAGTTTCATACCCAAAAAATCTTATCTGAAACTCAATCGGGCCTTGGACGTTTTTTACCGTTTGTTCATTCGTCACGTGGATTTTTTCTGCAAAACGGGATCACCGTGGCTGGTCTATGATTTACCATGGCCGGAGAGTGGTGATCCATGGTACCACTCCGTTTCAAATACATGCATCCATTTCTAAAAGTCGTATGGCACTTTTTCTGCATTTTGGACGGATGTTGCGTCTTGCACCGTAGATGTTGCACCCTGTGGATATTGATTATTCGGAAGGCCATAACTGTTGGCTCGTTTAGATTTACTGGAGCCATAACCAGTCAAAACGAAGATCTCTGTGAGTTCTATGGGTATGACCGCTTTAAGCCGTCACTGGTTAGTTTCATACCCAAAAAATCTTACCTGAAACTCAATCGGGCCTTGGATGTTTTTTACCGTTCGTTCATTCGTCACGTGGATTTTTTCTGCAAAACGGGATCCCCGTGGCTGGTCTATGATTTACCATGGCCGGAGAGTGGTGACCCATGGTACCGCTCCATTTCAAATCCATGCATCCATTTCTAAAAGTCGTACGGCACTTTTTCTGCATTTTGGACGGATGTTGCACCTTGCACCGTAGCTGTTGCACCTTGTGGATATTGATTCTTCGGAAGGCCATAACTGTTGGCTCGTTTAGAGTTACGGGAGCCATAACCAATCAAAATGAAGATCTCTGTGAGTTCTACAGCTATGACCGCTTTAAGCCGTAACTGGTTAGTTTCATACCCAAAAAATCTTATCCGAAACTCAATCGGGCCTTGGACGTTTTTTACCGTTCGTTCATTCGTCACGTGGATTTTTTCTGCAAAACGGTATCCCCGTGGCTGGTCTATGATTTACCATGGCCGTAGAGTGGTGCCCCATGGAACCGCTCTATTTCAAATCCATGCATCCATTTCTAAAAGTCGTACGGCACTTTTTCGGCATTTTGGATGGATGTTGCACCCTACGGATATTGATTCTTCGGAAGGCCATAACTGTTGGCTCGTTTAGAGTTACGGGAGCCATAACCAATCAAAACAAAGATCTCTTTGAGTTCTACGGCTGTGACCGCTTTAAGCCGTCACTAGTTAGTTTCATACCCAAAAAATCTTATCCGAACCACTATCTGGCCTTGGACTTTTTTACCGTTCGTTCATTCGTCACGTGGATTTTTTCCGCAAAACGGGATCTCCATGGCTGGTCTATGATTTACCATCGCCGGAGAGTGGTGCCCCATGGTACCGCTCCGTTTCAAAGCCATGCATCCATTTTTAAAAGTCGTACGGCACTTTTTCGGCATTTTGGACGGATGTTCCACCTTGCACCATCGATGTTGCACCCTGTGGATATTGATTCTTCTGAAGGCCTTAACTGTTGGCTCGTTTAGAGTTACGGGAGCCATAACTAGTCAAAATGAAGATCTCTGTTAGTTCTACGGCTATGACTGCTTTAAGCCGTCACTGGTTAGTTTCATACCCAAAAATCTTATCCGAAACTCAATCGGGCCTTGGACATTTTTTACCGTTCGTTCTTCCGTCATGTGGATTTTTTCTACAAAACGGGATCCCCGTGGCTGGTCTATGATTTTCCATGGTCGAAGAGTGGTGCCCCATGGTACTGCTCCATTTCAAATCCATGCATCCATTTCTAAAAGTCGTACGGCACTTTTTCTGCATTTTGTACGGATGTTGCACCATGCACCGTAGATGTTGCACCCTATGGATATTGATTCTTCGGAAGGCCATAACTGTTGGCTCGTTTAGAGTTACGGGAGCCATAACCAGTCAAAACGAAGATCTCTGTGAGTTCTACGGCTATGACCCTTTTAAGCCGTCACTGGTTAGTTTCATACCCAAAAAATCTTATCCGAAACTCAATCGGGCCTTGGACGTTTTTTACCGTTCGTTCATTCGTCACGTGGATTTTTTCTGCAAAACGGGATCCTAATCGCCGGTCTATGATTTACCATCGCCGGAAAGTGGTTCCCCATGGTATCGCTCCATTTCAAATCCATACATCCAGTTCTAAAAGTCGTACGGCACTTTTTCGGTATTTTGGACAGATGTTGCACCTTGCACCGTAGATGTTGCACTCTGTGGATATTGATTATTCAGAAGGCCATAACTGTTGGCTCGTTTAGATTTACGGGAGCCATAACCAGTCAAAACGAAGATCTCTGTGAGTTCTACGGCTATGACCGCTCTAAGCCGTCACTGGTTAGTTTCATACCCAAAAAATCTTATCCGAAGCACAATCGGGCCTTGGACGTTTTTTACCGTTCGTTCATTCGTCACGTGGATTTTTTCGCAAAACGGGATCCCCGTGGCTGGTCTATGATTTACCATGGCCGGAGTGTGGTGCCCCATGGTACCGCTCCGTTTCAAATCCATGCATCCATTTCTAAAAGTCGTATGACACTTTTTCGGAATTTTGGACGGATGTTGCACCTTGCACCGTAGATGTTGCACCCTATGGATATTGATTCTTCGGAAGGCTATAACTGTTGGCTCGTTTAGAGTTACAGGTGCCATAACCAGTCAAACCGAAGATCTCTGTGATTTCTACGGCTATGACCGCTTTAAGCCGTCACTGGTTAGTTTCATACCCAAAAAATCTTGTCCGAAACTCAATCGGGCCTTGGACGTTTTTTACCGTTCGTTCATTCGTCACGTGGATTTTTTCTACAAAATGGGATCCCCGTGGCTGGTCTATGATTTACCATGGCCGGAGAGTGGTGCCCCATGGTACCGCTCCGTTTCAAATCCATGCATCCATTTCTAAAAGTTGTACGGCACTTTTTCGGCATTTTGGACGGATGTTGCACCTTGCACCGTAGATGTTGCACCCTATGGATATTGATTCTTCGAAAGGCCATAACTGTTGGCTCGTTTAGAGTTACGGGAGCCATAACAAGTCAAAACGAAGACCTCTGTGAGTTCTACGTCTATGACAGCTTTTAGCCATCACTGGTTAGTTTCATACCCAAAAAATCTTATCCGAAACTCAATCAGGCCTTGGACGTTTTTTACCGTTCGTTCATTCATCACGTGGATTTTTTCTGCAAAACGGCATCCCCGTGGCTGGTCTATGATTTACCATGGCCGGAGAGTGGTGCCCCATGGTACTGCTCCATTTCAAATCCATGCATCCATTTCTAAAAGTCGTACGGCACTTTTTCGGCATTTTGGACGGATGTTGCACCTTGCACCGTAGGTGTTGCCCCTTGTGGATATTGATTCTTCGGAAGGCCATAACTGTTGGCTCGTTTAGAGTTACGGGAGCCATAACCAGTCAAAAAGAAGATCTATGTGAGTTCTACGGCTATGATGGCTTTAAGCCGTCACTGGTTAGTTTCATACCCAAAAAATCTTATCCGAAACTCAATCCGGCCTTGGACGTTTTTTACCGTTCGTTCATTCGTCACGTGGATTATTTCTACAAAACGGGATCCCCGTGGCTGGTCTATGATTTACCATGGCCGGAGAGTGGTACCCCATGGTACCGCTCCGTTTCAAATCCATGCATCCATTTCTAAAAGTCGTACGGCACTTTTTCGGCATTTTGGACGGATGTTGCACCTTGCACCGTAGATGTTGCACCCTGTGGATATTGATTCTTCGGAAGACCATAACTGTTGGCTCGTTTAGAGTTACGGGAGCCATAACCAGTCAAAACGAAGATCTTTGTGATTTCTACGGCTATGACAGCTTTAAGCCGTCACTGGTTAGTTTCATACCCAAAAAATCTTATCCGAACCTCAATCGGGCCTTGGACGTTTTTTACCGTTCGTTCATTCGTCACGTGGATTTCTTCTGCAAAACGGGATCCCCGTGGCTGGTCTATTATTTACCATCGTCGGAGAGTGGTGCCCCATGGTACCGCTCCGTTTCAAATCCATGCATCCATTTCTAAAAGTCGTACCGCACTTTTTCGGCATTTTGGACGGATGTTGCACCTTGCACCGTAGATGTTGCACCCTGTGGATATTGATTCTTCGAAAGGCCATAACTGTTGGCTCGTTTAGAGTTACGGGAGCCATAACCAGTCAAAACGAAGATCTTTGTAATTTCTACGGCTATGACCGCTTTAAGCCGTCACTGGTTAGTTTCATACCCAAAAAATCTTATCCGAAACTCAATCGGGCCTTGGACGTTTTTTACCGTTCGTTCATTCGTCATGTGGATTTTTTCTGCAAAACGGGATCCCCGTGGGTGGTCTATGATTTACCATCGCCGGAGAGTGGTGCCCCATGGTATCGCTTCGTTTCAAATCCATGCATCCATTTCTAAAAGTCGTACGGCACTTTTTCGGCATTTTGTACGGATGTTGCACCATGCACCGTAGATGTTGCACCCTGTGGATATTGATTCTTCGGAAGACCATAACTGTTGGCTCGTTTAGAGTTACGGGAGCCATAACCAGTCAAAACGAAGATCTCTGTAAGTTCTACGGCTATGACCGCTTTAAGCCGTCACTGGTTAGTTTCATACCCAAAAAATCTTATCCGAAACTCAATCGGGCTTTCGATGTTTTTTACCGTTCGTTCATTCGTCATGTGGATTTTTTCTGCAAAACGGGATCCCCGTGGCTGGTATGATTTACCGTGGCCAGAGAGTGGTGCTCCATGGTACCGCTCCGTTTCAAATCCATGCATCCATTTCTAAAAGTCGTACGGCACTTTTTCGGCATTTTGGACGGATGTTGCACCTTGCACCGTAGATGTTGCACCCAGTGGATATTGATTCTACGAAAGGCCATAATTGTTGGCTCGTTTAGAGTTACGGGAGCCATAACCAGTCAAAACAAAGATATCTGTAAGTTCTCTGGCTAAGACCGCTTTAAGCCGTCACTGGTTAGTTTCATACCCAAAAAATCTTATCCGAAACTCAATCGGGCCTTGGATGTTTTTTACCGTTCGTTCATTCGTCATGTGGATTTTTTCTGCAAAACGGGATCCCCATGGCTGGTCTATGATTTACCATCGCCGGAGAGTGGTGCCCCATGGTATCGCTCCGTTTCAAATCCATGCATCCATTTCTAAAAGTCGTACGGCACTTTTTCGGCATTTTGTACGGATGTTGCACCATGCACCGTAGATGTTGCACCCTGTGGATATTGATTCTTCGAAAGGCCATAACTGTTGGCTCGTTTAGAGTTACGGGAGCCATAACCAGTCAAAACGAAGATCTCTGTAAGTTCTACGGCTATGACCGCTTTAAGCCGTCACTGGTTAGTTTCATACCCAAAAAATCTTATCTGAAACTCAATCGGGCCTTGGATGTTTTTTACCGTTCGTTCATTCGTCATGTGGATTTTTTCTGCAAAACGGGATCCCCGTGGCTGGTCTATGATTTACCATCGCCAGAGAGTGGTGCCCCATGGTATCGCTTTGTTTCAAATCCATGCATCCATTTCTAAAAGTCGTACGGCACTTTTTCGGAATTTTGTACGGATGTTGCACCATGCACCGTAGATGTTGCACCCTGTGGATATTGATTCTTCGGAAGGCCATAACTGTTGTCTCGTTTAGAGTTACGGGAGCTATAACCAGTCAAAACGAAGATCTCTGTGAGTTCTACGGCTATGACCCTTTTAAGCCGTCACTGGTTAGTTTCATACCCAAAAAATCTTATCTGAAACTCAATCGGGCCTTGGACGTTTTTTACCGTTCGTTCATTCGTCACGTGGATTTTTTCTACAAAACGGGATCCCCATCGCTGGTCTATGATTTACCATCGCCGGAGAGTGGTTCCCCATGGTACCGCTCCATTTCAAATCCATACATCCAGTTCTAAAAGTCGTACGGCACTTTTTCGGTATTTTGGACGGATGTTGCACCTTGCACCGTAGATGTTGCACCCTGTGGATATTGATTATTCAAAAGGCCATAACTGTTGGCTCGTTTAGATTTACGGGAGCCATAACCAGTCAAAACAAATATCTCTATGAGTTCTACGGCTATGACCGCTTTAAGCCGTCACTGGTTAGTTTCATACCCAAAAAATCTTATCCGAACCACAATCGGGCCTTAGACGTTTTTTACCGTTCGTTCATTCATCACGTGGATTTTTTCCACAAAACGGGATCCCCGTGGCTGGTATATGATTTACCATGGCCGGAGAGTGGTGCCCCATGGTACCGCTCCATTTCAAATCAATGCGTCCATTTCTAAAAGTCTTATGACACTTTTTCGGCATTTTGGACGGATGTTGCTCCTTGCACCGTAGATGTTGCACCCTATGGATATTGATTCTTCAGAAGGCCATAACTGTTGGCTCGTTTAGAGTTACACGAGCCATAACCTGTCAAACCGAAGATCTCTGTAAGTTCTACGGCTATGACCGCTTTAAGCCGTCACTGGTTAGGTTCATACCGAAAAAATCTTACCCGAACCTCAATCGGGCCTTGGACGTTTTTTACCGTTCGTTCATTCGTCACGTGGATTTTTTCTGCAAAACGGGATCCACGTGGCTGGTCTATGATTTACCATCAACGGAGAGTGGTGCCCCATGGTACCGCTCCGTTTCAAATCCATGCATCCATTTCTAAAAGTCGTACGGCACTTTTTTGTCATTTTGGACGGATGTTACACCTTGCACCGTAGATGTTGCACCCTGTGGATATTGATTCTTTGAAAAGCCATAACTGTTGGCTCGTTTAGAGTTACGGCAGCCATAATCAGTCAAAACGAAGATCTTTGTAAGTTCTACGGCTATGACCGCTTTAAGCCGTCACTGGTTAGTTTCATACCCAAAAAATCTTATCTGAAACTCAATCGGGCCTTGGATGTTTTTTACCGTTCGTTCATTCGTCATGTGGATTTTTTCTGCAAAATGGGATCCCCGTGGCTGGTCTATGATTTACCATCGCCGGAGAGTGGTGCCCTATGGTACCGCTCCGTTTCAAATCCATGCATCCATTTCTAAAAGTCGTACGGCACTTTTTCAGCATTTTGGACGGATGTTGCACCTTGCACCGTAGATGTTGCACCCTGTGGATATTGATTCTTCGGAAGGCCATAACTGTTGGCTCGTTTAGAGTTACGGGAGCCATAACCAGTCAAAACGAAGATCTCTGTGAGTTCTACGGCTATGATGGCTTTAAACCGTCACTGGTTAGTTTCATACCCAAAAGATCTTATTCGAAACTCAATCGGGCCTTGGACGTTTTTTACTGTTCGTTCATTCATCACGTGGATTTTTTCTGCAAAACGGGATCTCCGTGGCTGGTCTATTATTTACCATCGCCGGAGAGTGGTGCCCCATGGTACCGCTCCATTTCAAATCCATGCATCCGTTTCTAAAAGTGGCACGACACTTTTTCGGCATTTTGGACGGATGTTGCACCTTGCACCGTCGATGTTGCAACCTGTGGATATTGATTCTTCGGAAGGCCATAACTGTTGGCTCGTTTAAAGTTACGGGAGCCATAACTAGACAAAACGGAGATCTCTGTGAGTTCTACGACTATGACTGCTTTAATCCATCATGGGTTAGTTTCATACACAAAAAATCTTATCCGAAACTCAATCGGGCCTTGGACGTTTTTTACCGTTCATTCATTCGTCACGTGGATTTTTTCTGCAAAACGGCATCCCCGTGGCTGGTCTATGATTTACCATGGCCGGAGAGTGGTGCCCCATGGTACCGCTCCGTTTTAAATCCATGCATCCATTTCTAAAGGTCGTACGACACTTTTTCAGCATTTTGGATGGATGTTGCACCTTGCACTGTAGATGTTGCACCCAATGGATATTGATTCTTTGGAAGGCCATAACTGTTGGCTCGTTTAGAGTTACGAGAGCCATAACCAGCCAAAACGAAGATCTTTGTAAGTCCTACGGCTATGACCACTTTAAGCCGTCACTGGTTAGTTTCATACCCAAAAAATCTTATCCGAAACTCAATCGGGCCTTGGTCGTTTCTTACCGTTCGTTCATTCGTCTCGTGGATTTTTTCTGCAAAACGGGATCCCCGTGGCTGGTATGATTTACCATGGCCGGAGAGTGGTGCTCCATGGTACCTCTCTGTTTCAAATCCATGCATCCATTTCTAAAAGTCGTACGGCACTTTTTCGGCATTCTGGACGGATGTTGCACCTTGCACCATAGATGTTGCACCCTGTGGATATTGATTCTTCGGAAGGACATAACTATTGGCTCGTTTAGAGTTACGGGAGCCATAACCAGTCAAAACGAAGATCTCTGCGATTTCTACGGCTATGACCGCTTTAAGCCGACACTAGTTCGTTTGATACCCAAAAAATCTTATCCGAACCTCAATCGGGCCTTGGTCGTTTTTTACCGTTCGTTCATTCGTCACGTGGATTTTTTCTACAAAACCGGATCCCCGTGGCTGGTCTACGATTTACCGTCGCCGGAGAGTGGTACTCGATGGTACCGCTCCTTTTCAAATCCATGCATCCATTTCTAAAAGTCGTATGGCACTTTTTCGGCATTTTGGATGGATGTTGCACCTTGCACTATAGATGTTGCACCCTGTGGATATTGATTCTTCGGATGGCCATAACTGTTGGCTCGTTTAGAGTTACGGGAGCCATAACCAGTCAAAACAAAGATCTTTGTGATTTCTACGGCTATGACAGCTTTAAGCCGTCACTGGTTAGTTTCATACCCAAAAAATCTTATCCGAACCTCAATCGGGCCTTGGACGTTTTTTACCGTTCGTTCATTCGTCACGTGGATTTCTTCTGCAAAACGGGATCCCCGTGGCTGGTCTATTATTTACCATCGTCGGAGAGTGGTGCCCCATGGTACCGCTCCGTTTCAAATCCATGCATCCATTTCTAAAAGTCGTACCGCACTTTTTCGGCATTTTGGACGGATGTTGCACCTTGCACCGTAGATGTTGCACCCTGTGGATATTGATTCTTCGAAAGGCCATAACTGTTGGCTCGTTTAGAGTTACGGGAGCCATAACCAGTCAAAACGAAGATCTCTGTAATTTCTACGGCTATGACCGCTTTAAGCCGTCACTGGTTAGTTTCATACCCAAAAAATCTTATCCGAAACTCAATCGGGCCTTGGACGTTTTTTACCGTTCGTTCATTCGTCATGTGGATTTTTTCTGCAAAACGGGATCCCCGTGGGTGGTCTATGATTTACCATCACCGGAGAGTGGTGCCCCATGGTATCGCTTCGTTTCAAATCCATGCATCCATTTCTAAAAGTCGTACGGCACTTTTTCGGCATTTTGTACGGATGTTGCACCATGCACCGTAGATGTTGCACCCTGTGGATATTGATTCTTCGGAAGACCATAACTGTTGGCTCGTTTAGAGTTACGGGAGCCATAACCAGACAAAACGAAGATCTCTGTAAGTTCTACGGCTATGACCGCTTTAAGCCGTCACTGGTTAGTTTCATACCCAAAAAATCTTATCCGAAACTCAATCGGGCTTTCGATGTTTTTTACCGTTCGTTCATTCGTCATGTGGATTTTTTCTGCAAAACGGGATCCCCGTGGCTGGTATGATTTACCGTGGCCAGAGAGTGGTGCTCCATGGTACCGCTCCGTTTCAAATCCATGCATCCATTTCTAAAAGTCGTACGGCACTTTTTCGGCATTTTGGACGGATGTTGCACCTTGCACCGTAGATGTTGCACCCAGTGGATATTGATTCTACGAAAGTCCATAACTGTTGGCTCGTTTAGAGTTACGGGAGCCATAACCAGTCAAAACAAAGATCTCTGTAAGTTCTCTGGCTAAGACCGCTTTAAGCCGTCACTGGTTAGTTTCATACCCAAAAAATCTTATCCGAAACTCAATCGGGCCTTGGATGTTTTTTACCGTTCGTTCATTCGTCATGTGGATTTTTTCTGCAAAACGGGATCCCCGTGGCTGGTCTATGATTTACCATCGCCGGAGAGTGGTGCCCCATGGTATCGCTCCGTTTCAAATCCATGCATCCATTTCTAAAAGTCGTACGGCACTTTTTCGGCATTTTGTACGGATGTTGCACCATGCACCGTAGATGTTGCACCCTGTGGATATTGATTCTTCGAAAGGCCATAACTGTTGGCTCGTTTAGAGTTACGGGAGCCATAACCAGTCAAAACGAAGATCTCTGTACGTTCTACGGCTATGACCGCTTTAAGCCATCACTGGTTAGTTTCATACCCAAAAAATCTTATCTGAAACTCAATCGGGCCTTGGATGTTTTTTACCGTTCGTTCATTCGTCATGTGGATTTTTTCTTCAAAACGGGATCCCCGTGGCTGGTCTATGATTTACCATCGCCGGAGAGTGGTGCCCCATGGTATCGCTTTGTTTCAAATCCATGCATCCATTTCTAAAAGTCGTACGGCACTTTTTCGGAATTTTGTACGGATGTTGCACCATGCACCGTAGATGTTGCACCCTGTGGATATTGATTCTTCGGAAGGCCATAACTGTTGTCTCGTTTAGAGTTACGGGAGCTATAACCAGTCAAAACGAAGATCTCTGTGAGTTCTACGGCTATGACCCTTTTAAGCCGTCACTGGTTAGTTTCATACCCAAAAAATCTTATCTGAAACTCAATCGGGCCTTGGACGTTTTTTACCGTTCGTTCATTCGTCACGTGGATTTTTTCTACAAAACGGGATCCTTATCGCTGGTCTATGATTTACCATCGCCGGAGAGTGGTTCCCCATGGTACCGCTCCATTTCAAATCCATACATCCAGTTCTAAAAGTCGTACGGCACTTTTTCGGTATTTTGGACGGATGTTGCACCTTGCACCGTAGATGTTGCACCCTGTGGATATTGATTATTCAAAAGGCCATAACTGTTGGCTCGTTTAGATTTACGGGAGCCATAACCAGTCAAAACGAAGATCTCTATGAGTTCTACGGCTATGACCGCTTTAAGCCATCACTGGTTAGTTTCATACCCAAAAAATCTTATCCGAACCACAATCGGGCCTTAGACGTTTTTTACCGTTCGTTCATTCATCACGTGGATTTTTTCCACAAAACGGGATCTCCGTGGCTGGTATATGATTTACCATGGCCGGAGAGTGGTGCCCCATGGTACCGCTCCATTTCAAATCAATGCGTCCATTTCTAAAAGTCGTATGACACTTTTTTGGCATTTTGGACGGATGTTGCTCCTTGCACCGTAGATGTTGCACCCTATGGATATTGATTCTTCGGAAGGCCATAACTGTTGGCTCGTTTAGAGTTACACGAGCCATAACCTGTCAAACCGAAGATCTCTGTAAGTTCTACGGCTATGACCGCTTTAAGCCGTCACTGGTTAGGTTCATACCGAAAAAATCTTACCCGAACCTCAATCGGGCCTTGGACGTTTTTTACCGTTCGTTCATTCGTCACGTGGATTTTTTCTGCAAAACGGGATCCACGTGGCTGGTCTATGATTTACCATCAATGGAGAGTGGTGCCCCATGGTACCGCTCCGTTTCAAATCCATGCATCCATTTCTAAAAGTCGTACGACAATTTTTTGGCATTTTGGACGGATGTTACACCTTGCACCGTAGATGTTGCACCCTGTGGATATTGATTCTTTGAAAAGCCATAACTGTTGGCTCGTTTAGAGTTACGGCAGCCATAATCAGTCAAAACGAAGATCTTTGTAAGTTCTACGGCTATGACCGCTTTAAGCCGTCACTGGTTAGTTTCATACCCAAAAAATCTTATCTGAAACTCAATCGGGCCTTGGATGTTTTTTACCGTTCGTTCATTCGTCATGTGGATTTTTTCTGCAAAATGGGATCCCCGTGGCTGGTCTATGATTTACCATCGCCGGAGAGTGGTGCCCTATGGTACCGCTCCGTTTCAAATCCATGCATCCATTTCTAAAAGTCGTACGGCACTTTTTCAGCATTTTGGACGGATGTTGCACCTTGCACCGTAGATGTTGCACCCTGTGGATATTGATTCTTCGGAAGGCCATAATTGTTGGCTCGTTTAGAGTTACGGGAGCCATAACTAGTCAAAACGAAGATCTCTGTAAGTTCTACGGCTATGACCGCTTTATGCCGTCACTGGTTAGTTTCATACCCAAAAAATCTTATCCGAAACTCAATCGGGCCTTGGATGTTTTTTACCGTTCGTTCATTCGTCACGTGGACTTTTTCTGCAAAACGGGATCCCCGTGGCTGGTCTATGATTTACCATCACCGGAGAGTGGTGCCCCATGGTACCGCTCCGTTTCAAATCCATGCATCCATTTCTAAAAGTCGTACGACACTTTTTCGGCATTATGGACGGATGTTGCACCTTGCACCGTCGATGTTGCACCCTGTGGATATTGATTCTTCGGAAGGCCATAACTGTTGGCTCGTTTAGAGTTACGGGAGCCATAACCAGTCAAAACAAAGATCTCTGTGAGTTCTACGGCTATGACCACTTTAAGCCGTCACTGGTTAGCTTCATACCCAAAAAATGTTATCCAAAACTCAATCGGACCTTGGACGTTTATTACCGTTCGTTCAATCGTCACGTGGATTTTTTCTGCAAAACGGGATCCCCGTGGCTGGTATGATTTACCGTGGCCGGAGAGTGGTGCTCCATGGTACCACTCCGTTTCAAATCCATGCATCCATTTCTAAAAGTCGTACTTCACTTTTTCGGCATTTTGGACGGATGTTGCACCTTGCACCGTAGATGTTGCACCCTGTGGATATTGATTCTTCGGAAGGCCATAACTGTTGGCTCGTTTAGAGTTACGGGAGCCCTAACCAGTCAAAACGAAGAAATCTGTGAGTTCTATGGCTATGACCACTTTAAGCCGTCACTGGTTAGTTTCATACCCAAAAAATCTTATCCGAAACTCAATCGGGCCTTGAACGTTTTTTACCGTTCGTTCATTCGTCACGTGGATTTTTTCTACAAAACGGGATCCCCGTGGCTGGTCTATGATTTACCATCACCGGAGAGTGGTGCCCCATGGTACCGCTCCGTTTCAAATCCATGCATCCAGTTCTAAAAGTCGTACGGCACTTTTTCGTCATTTTGGACGGATGTTGCACCTTGCACCGTCGATGTTGCACCCTGTGGATATTGATTCTTCGGAAGGCCATAACTATTGGCTCGTTCAGAGTTACGGGAGACATAACCAGTCAAAACAAAGATCTCTGTGAGTTCTACGGCTATGACCACTTTAAGCCGTCACTGGTTAGCTTCATACCCAAAAAATCTTATCCAAAACTCAATCGGGCCTTGGACGTTTATTACCGTTCGTTCAATCGTCACGTGGATTTTTTCTGCAAAACGGGATCCCCATGGCTGGTCTATGATTTACCATGGCTGGAGAGTGGTGCCCCATGGTACAGCTCCGTTTCAAATCCATGCATCCATGTCTAAAAGTCGTACGGCACTTTTTCGGCATTTTGGACGGATGTTGCACCTTGCACCGTAGATGTTGCACCCTGTGGATATTGATTCTTCGGAAGGCCATAACTGTTGGCTCGTTTAGAGTTATGGGAGCCATAACCATTCAAAACGAAGACCTCTATGAGTTCTATCTCTATGATGGCTTTAAGCCGTCACTGGTTAGCTTCATACCCAAAAAATCTTATCCGGAACTCAATCGGGCCTTGGACGTTTTTTACCGTTCGTTCATTCGTCACGTGGATTTTTTCTTCAAAATGGGATCCCCGTGGCTGGTCTATGATTTACCATGGCCATAGAGTGGTGCCCCATGGTACCGCTCCGTTTCAAATCCATGCATCCATTTCTAAAATCGTGCTGCACTTTTTCGGCATTTTGGACGGATGTTGCACCTTGCACCGTAGATGTTGCCCACTGTGGATATTGATTCTTTGGAAGGCCATAACTGTTGGTTCGTTTAGAGTTATGGGAGCCATAACCAGTCAAAACGAAGATCTCTGTGATTTCTACGGCTATGATGGATTTAAGCTGTCACTGGTTAGTTTCATACCCAAAAAATCTTATCTGAAACTCAATCGGGCCTTGGACGTTTTTTACCGTTCGTTCATACGTCACGTGGATTTTTTCTGCAAAACGGGATCACCGTGGCTGGTCTATGATTTACCATCACCGGAGAGTGGTGCCCCATGGTACCGCTCCGTTTCAAATCCATGCATCCATTTCTAAAAGTCGTACGGCACTTTTTCGTTATTTTGGACGGATGTTGCACCTTGCACCGTCGATGTTGCACCCTATGGATATTGATTCTTCGGAAGGCCATAACTGTTGGCTCGTTTAGAGTTACGGGAGCCATAACCAGTCAAAACAAAGATCTCTGTGAGTTCTACGGCTATGACCACTTTAAGCGGTCACTGGTTAGCTTCATACCCAAAAAATCTTATCCAAAACTCAATCGGGCCTTGGACGTTTATTACCGTTCGTTCAATCGTCACGTGGATTTTTTCTGCAAAACGGGATCCCCATGGCTGGTCTATGATTTACCATCGCCGGAGAGTGGTGCCCCATGATACCGCTCCATTTCAAATCCATGCATCCATTTCTAAAAGTCGTACGGCACTTTTTCGGCATTTTGGACGGAAGTTGCACCTTGCACCGTCGATGTTGCACCCTATGGATATTGATTCTTTGGAAGGCCATAACCGTTGGCTCGTTTAGAGTTATGGGAGCCATAACCAGTCAAAACGAAGATCTCTATGAGTTCTACGGCTATGACTGCTTTAAGCCGTCACTGGTTAGTTTCATACCCAAAAAATCTTATCCGAAACTCAATCGGGCCTTGGACGTTTTTTACCGTTCGTTCATTCGTCACGTGGATTTTTTCTTCAAAACGCGATCCCCGTGGCTGGTCTATGATTTACCATGGTCGGAGAGTGGTGCCCCATAGTACCGCTCCGTTTCAAATCCATGCATCCATTTCTAAAATTCGTACGACACTTTTTCGGCATTTTGGACGGATGTTGCACCTTGCACCGTAGATGTTGCACCCTGTGGATATTGATTCTTCGGAAGGCCATAACTGTTGGCTCGTTTAGAGTTACGGGAGCCATAACCATTCAAAATAAAGATCTCTGTTAGTTCTACGGCTGTGACAGCTTTAAGCCGTCACTGGTTAGTTTCATACCTAAAAAGTCTTATCCGAAACTCAATCGGGCCTTGGACGTTTTTTACCGTTCGTTCATTCGTCACGTGGATTTTTTCTGCAAAACGGGATCCCCAAGGCTGGTCTATGATTTACCATGGCCGTTGAGTGGTGCACCATGGTACCGCTCCGTTTCAAATCCATGCATCCATTTCTAAAAGTCGTACGACACTTTTTCGGGATTTTGGACGGATGTTGCACCTTGCACCGTAGATGTTGCCCCCTATGGATATTGATTCTTCGGAAGGCCATAACTGTTGGCTTGTTTAGAGTTACGGGAGCCATATCCAGTCAAAACGAAGATCTCTGTGAGTTCTACGGCTATGATGGCTTTAAGCCGTCACTGGTTAGTTTCATACCCAAAATATCTTATCCGAAACTCAATCGGGCCTTGGACGTTTTTTACCGTTCGTTCATTCGTCAGGTGGATTTTTTCTGCAAAACGGGATCCCCATGGCTGGTCAATGATTTACCATCGTCGGAGGGTGGAGCCCTATGGTACCGCTCCATTTCAAATCCGTGCATCCATTTCTAAAAGTCGTACGGCACTTTTTCGGCATTTTGGACGGATGTTGCACCTTGCACCGTCGATGTTGCACCCTGTGGATATTGATTTTTCGGAAGGCCATAACTGTTGGCTCGTTTAGAGTTACGGGAGCCATAACCAGTCAAAACGAAGATCTCTGTGAGTTCTACAGCTATGACCACTTTAAGCTGTCACTAGTTAGTTTCATACCCAAAAAATCTTATCCGAAACTCAATCGGGCCTTGGACGTTTTTTACCGTTCGTTCATTCGTCACGTGGATTTTTTCTGCAAAACGGGATCCCCGTGGCTGGTCTATGATTTACCATGGCCGGAGAGTGGTGCCCCAAGGTACCGCTCCTTTTCAAATCCATGCATCCATTTCTAAAAGTCGTACGACACTTTTTCGGCATTTTGGACGGATGTTGCACCTTGCACCGTAGATGTTGCACCCTGTGGATATTGATTCTTCGGAAGGCCATAACTTTTGGTTCGTTTAGAGTTACGGGAGCCATAACCAGTCAATACGAAGACCTCTGTGAGTTCTATGGCTATGACAGCTTTAAGCCGTCACTGGTTAGTTTCATACCCAAAAAATATTATACGAAACTCAATCGGGCCTTGGACGTTTTTTACCGTTCGTTCATTCGTCACGTGGATTTTTTCTTCAAAACGCGATCCCCGTGGCTGGTCTATGATTTACCATGCCGGAGAGTGGTGCCCCATAGTACCGCTCCGTTTCAAATCCATGCATCCATTTCTAAAATTCGTACGACACTTTTTCGGCATTTTGGACGGATGTTGCACCTTGCGCCTTAGATGTTGCACCCTGTGGATATTGATTCTTCGGAAGGCCATAACTGTTGGCTCGTTTAGAGTTACGGGAGCCATAACCATTCAAAATGAAGATCTCTGTTAGTTCTACGGCTGTGACAGCTTTAAGCCGTCACTGGTTAGTTTCATACCTAAAAAGTCTTATCCGAAACTCAATCGGGCCTTGGACGTTTATTACCGTTCGTTCAATCGTCACGTGGATTTTTTCTACAAAACGGGATCCCCATGGCTGGTCTATGATTTACCATCGCCGGAGAGTGGTGCCCCATGATACCGCTCCATTTCAAATCCATGCATCCATTTCTAAAAGTCGTACGGCACTTTTTCGGCATTTTGGACGGAAGTTGCACCTTGCACCGTCGATGTTGCACCCTATGGATATTGATTCTTTGGAAGGCCATAACCGTTGGCTCGTTTAGAGTTATGGGAGCCATAACCAGTCAAAACGAAGATCTCTATGAGTTCTACGGCTATGACTGCTTTAAGCCGTCACTGGTTAGTTTCATACCCAAAAAATCTTATCCGAAACTCAATCGGGCCTTGGACGTTTTTTACCGTTCGTTCATTCGTCACGTGGATTTTTTCTTCAAAACGCGATCCCCGTGGCTGGTCTATGATTTACCATGGTCGGAGAGTGGTGCCCCATAGTACCGCTCCGTTTCAAATCCATGCATCCATTTCTAAAAGTCGTACGACACTTTTTCGGGATTTTGGACGGATGTTGCACCTTGCACCGTAGATGTTGCCCCCTATGGATATTGATTCTTCGGAAGGCCATAACTGTTGGCTTGTTTAGAGTTACGGGAGCCATATCCAGTCAAAACGAAGATCTCTGTGAGTTCTACGGCTATGATGGCTTTAAGCCGTCACTGGTTAGTTTCATACCCAAAATATCTTATCCGAAACTCAATCGGGCCTTGGACGTTTTTTACCGTTCGTTCATTCGTCAGGTGGATTTTTTCTGCAAAACGGGATCCCCATGGCTGGTCAATGATTTACCATCGTCGGAGGGTGGAGCCCTATGGTACCGCTCCATTTCAAATCCGTGCATCCATTTCTAAAAGTCGTACGGCACTTTTTCGGCATTTTGGACGGATGTTGCACCTTGCACCGTCGATGTTGCACCCTGTGGATATTGATTTTTCGGAAGGCCATAACTGTTGGCTCGTTTAGAGTTACGGGAGCCATAACCAGTCAAAACGAAGATCTCTGTGAGTTCTACAGCTATGACCACTTTAAGCTGTCACTAGTTAGTTTCATACCCAAAAAATCTTATCCGAAACTCAATCGGGCCTTGGACGTTTTTTACCGTTCGTTCATTCGTCACGTGGATTTTTTCTGCAAAACGGGATCCCCGTGGCTGGTCTATGATTTACCATGGCCGGAGAGTGGTGCCCCAAGGTACCGCTCCTTTTCAAATCCATGCATCCATTTCTAAAAGTCGTACGACACTTTTTCGGCATTTTGGACGGATGTTGCACCTTGCACCGTAGATGTTGCACCCTGTGGATATTGATTCTTCGGAAGGCCATAACTTTTGGTTCGTTTAGAGTTACGGGAGCCATAACCAGTCAATACGAAGACCTCTGTGAGTTCTATGGCTATGACAGCTTTAAGCCGTCACTGGTTAGTTTCATACCCAAAAAATATTATACGAAACTCAATCGGGCCTTGGACGTTTTTTACCGTTCGTTCATTCGTCACGTGGATTTTTTCTTCAAAACGCGATCCCCGTGGCTGGTCTATGATTTACCATGCCGGAGAGTGGTGCCCCATAGTACCGCTCCGTTTCAAATCCATGCATCCATTTCTAAAATTCGTACGACACTTTTTCGGCATTTTGGACGGATGTTGCACCTTGCGCCTTAGATGTTGCACCCTGTGGATATTGATTCTTCGGAAGGCCATAACTGTTGGCTCGTTTAGAGTTACGGGAGCCATAACCATTCAAAATGAAGATCTCTGTTAGTTCTACGGCTGTGACAGCTTTAAGCCGTCACTGGTTAGTTTCATACCTAAAAAGTCTTATCCGAAACTCAATCGGGCCTTGGACGTTTATTACCGTTCGTTCAATCGTCACGTGGATTTTTTCTACAAAACGGGATCCCCATGGCTGGTCTATGATTTACCATCGCCGGAGAGTGGTGCCCCATGATACCGCTCCATTTCAAATCCATGCATCCATTTCTAAAAGTCGTACGGCACTTTTTCGGCATTTTGGACGGAAGTTGCACCTTGCACCGTCGATGTTGCACCCTATGGATATTGATTCTTTGGAAGGCCATAACCGTTGGCTCGTTTAGAGTTATGGGAGCCATAACCAGTCAAAACGAAGATCTCTATGAGTTCTACGGCTATGACTGCTTTAAGCCGTCACTGGTTAGTTTCATACCCAAAAAATCTTATCCGAAACTCAATCGGGCCTTGGACGTTTTTTACCGTTCGTTCATTCGTCACGTGGATTTTTTCTTCAAAACGCGATCCCCGTGGCTGGTCTATGATTTACCATGGTCGGAGAGTGGTGCCCCATAGTACCGCTCCGTTTCAAATCCATGCATCCATTTCTAAAATTCGTACGACACTTTTTCGGCATTTTGGACGGATGTTGCACCTTGCACCGTAGATGTTGCACCCTGTGGATATTGATTCTTCGGAAGGCCATAACTGTTGGCTCGTTTAGAGTTACGGGAGCCATAACCATTCAAAATGAAGATCTTTGTTAGTTCTACGGCTGTGACAGCTTTAAGCCGTCACTGGTTAGTTTCATACCTAAAAAGTCTTATCCGAAACTCAATCGGGCCTAGGACGTTTTTTACCGTTCGTTCATTCGTCACGTGGATTTTTTCTGCAAAACGGGATCCCCAAGGCTGGTCTATAATTTACCATGGCCGTTGAGTGGTGCACCATGGTACCGCTCTGTTTCAAATCCATGCATCCATTTCTAAAAGTCGTACGACACTTTTTTGGGATTTTGGACGGATGTTGGACCTTGCACCGTAGATGTTGCACCCTATGGATATTGATTCTTCGGAAGGCCATAATTGTTGGCTTGTTTAGAGTTACGGGAGCCATATCCAGTCAAAACGAAGATCTCTGTGAGTTCTACGGCTATGATGGCTTTAAGCCGTCACTGGTTAGTTTCATACCCAAAATATCTTATCCGAAACTCAATCGGGCCTTGGACGTTTTTTACCGTTCGTTCATTCGTCAGGTGGATTTTTTCTGCAAAACGGGATCCCCGTGGCTGGTCAATGATTTACCATCGTCGGAGGGTGGTGCCCTATGGTACCGCTCCATTTCAAATCCATGCATCCATTTCTAAAAGTCGTACGGCACTTTTTCGGCATTTTGGACGGATGTTGCACCTTGCACCGTCGATGTTGCACCCTGTGGATATTGATTTTTCGGAAGGCCATAACTGTTGGCTCGTTTAGAGTTACGGGAGCCATAACCAGTCAAAACGAAGATATCTGTGAGTTCTACAGCTATGACCACTTTAAGCTGTCACTAGTTAGTTTCATACCCAAAAAATCTTATCCGAAACTCAATCGGGCCTTGGACGTTTTTTACCGTTCGTTCATTCGTCACGTGGATTTTTTCTGCAAAACGGGATCCCCTTGGCTGGTCTATGATTTACCATGGCCGGAGAGTGGTGCCCCAAGGTACCGCTCCTTTTCAAATCCATGCATCCATTTCTAAAAGTCGTACGGCACTTTTTCGGCATTTTGGACGGATGTTGCACCTTGCACCGTAGATGTTGCACCCTGTGGATATTGATTCTTCGGAAGGCCATAACTTTTGGTTTGTTTAGAGTTACGGGAGCCATAACCAGTCAAAACGAAGACCTCTGTGAGTTCTATGGCTATGACAGCTTTAAGCCGTCACTGGTTAGTTTCATACCCAAAAAATATTATACGAAACTCAATCGGGCCTTGGACGTTTTTTACCGTTCGTTCATTCGTCACGTGGATTTTTTCTTCAAAACGCGATCCCCGTGGCTGGTCTATGATTTACCATGCCGGAGAGTGGTGCCCCAGAGTACCGCTCCGTTTCAAATCCATGCATCCATTTCTAAAATTCGTACGACACTTTTTCGGCATTTTGGACGGATGTTGCACCTTGCGCCTTAGATGTTGCACCATGTGGATATTGATTCTTCGGAAGGCCATAACTGTTGGCTCGTTTAGAGTTACGGGAGCCATAACCATTCAAAATGAAGATCTCTGTTAGTTCTACGGCTGTGACAGCTTTAAGCCGTCACTGGTTAGTTTCATACCTAAAAAGTCTTATCCGAAACTCAATCGGGCCTTGGACGTTTTTTATCGTTCGTTCATTCGTCATGTGGATTTTTTATGCAAAACGGGATCCCCAAGGCTGGTCTATGATTTACCATGGCCGTTGAGTGGTGCACCATGGTACCGCTCCGTTTCAAATCCATGCATCCATTTCTAAAAGTCGTACGGCACTTTTTCGGGATTTTGGACGGATGTTGCACCTTGCACCGTAGATGTTGCCCCCTATGGATATTGATTCTTCGGAAGGCCATAACTGTTGGCTTGTTTAGAGTTACGGGAGCCATAACCAGTCAAAACGAAGATCTCTGTGAGTTCTACGGCTATGATGGCTTTAAGCCGTCACTGGTTAGTTTCATACCCAAAATATCTTATCCGAAACTCAATCGGGCCTTGGACGTTTTTTACCGTTCGTTCATTCGTCAGGTGGATTTTTTCTACAAAACGGGATCCCCATGGCTGGTCAATGATTTACCATCGTCGGAGGGTGGTGCCCTATGGTACCGCTCCATTTCAAATCCATGCATCCATTTCTAAAAGTCGTACGGCACTTTTTCGGCATTTTGGACGGATGTTGCACCTTGCACCGTCGATGTTGCACCCTGTGGATATTGATTTTTCGGAAGGCCATAACTGTTGGCTCGTTTAGAGTTACGGGAGCCATAACCAGTCAAAACGAAGATCTCTGTGAGTTCTACAGCTATGACCACTTTAAGCTATCACTGGTTAGTTTCATACCCAAAAAATCTTATCCGAAACTCAATCGGGCCTTGGACGTTTTTTACCGTTCGTTCATTCGTCACGTGGATTTTTTCTGCAAAACGGGATCCCCGTGGCTGGTCTATGATTTACCATGGCCGGAGAGTGGTGCCCCAAGGTACCGCTCCTTTTCAAATCCATGCATCCATTTCTAAAAGTCGTACGGCACTTTTTCGGCATTTTGGACGGATGTTGCACCTTGCACCGTAGATGTTGCACCCTGTGGATATTGATTCTTCGGAAGGCCATAACTTTTGGTTCGTTTAGAGTTACGGGAGCCATAACCAGTCAAAACGAAGACCTCTGTGAGTTCTATGGCTATGACAGCTTTAAGCCGTCACTGGTTAGTTTCATACCCAAAAAATATTATACGAAACTCAATTGGGCCTTGGACGTTTTTTACCGTTCGTTCATTCGTCACGTGGATTTTTTCTGCAAAGCGGGATCCCCGTGGCTGGTCTATGATTTACCATGGCCGCACTACACCAGAATCCTCATTTCGCAATGGATTTCAGCCGTTGCAAAATAATTTCGCAACGGCTTTGAGCCGTTGCGAAATGGGCAGTGGTAAAAATTTGGCAACGGCTCAAATCCGTTGCGAAATATACTTTTTGCAACGGCTAAGGGCCATTGCGAAATGTTCTTTAGCAACGGCTTGTAGCCGTTCCGGATTTTATTTTGCAACGGCTTAAAGCCGTTGTTAAATGTAGATGTATAACTGATGTTTTAAATACTAGCAACGGCTTTAATCCATTGCTAATTAATAGTTTATATTTTAATAAACATATTCGAAATTTTTCTCTGCCCAGCGACAGTTACAACAAATTGCAAATTTAACAGTATCACAGAAGAAAGATTATTAAACCAAATATTTTTCATAGATTAAACACAAAAACCAAACATAACAAACGTTTGAATTATAATGTTCAGCATCAACACATACCACAATATAGTTCAACAAGTATACATAACATACATAGTACAACAACGGCATCATTACATAATACTACAACATACGGTACATAACGTCTTCCTCCAATTATCTAACGCTTATTGGAGACTGGAATATTGACATAAAATACTTATTTAGAATATCCTGCAAACACTGGTATATCTAGCAGCAGTATATCCTGCAAACACAAAATCAAATAATGTATTAGAATATCAACTAGCATATAGAAATTTGGATAAGAAAATTTATTAACCAAAAGATAATAATAAGAAATTTAATGACTTCTACAGGTACAAAACAATTAAATTCACTGCCTATGTGCATATAGGCAAAAAATCATTACACTCACCATTCATTGTTTTACAATTAAGTATGGTGTAAAGTGACATGAAGAGACATGAAGTGAACCAATACTTTGTTGCTACTTGATTTGGATCCAGCAAGCAGCAGCACTCTTCCTGCCAATAGCTCTGGTTCAGTAACTCAAACACTCACTGTAACAAATAGCCAGCGTCGTCAGGTAAATATATTGCTTTGCTGATTTCAAACTCTTGTAGGCAGAATTATTTCATCATTTTGGGATTTAGATGCTGCTATGAGTTAGCATGATATCATGAAGCATCCATGTCGAGTGATTGTTCATTCATACATGCAATATACAACATAAAACATCCTAACTTCACCGCATCTTATCTTGCACACTCAAACTGTCACTGCCACCATTTTGCCCGCCATCCACTGTCTCAACACTTCTCTGCCCTTACATCAACTACATCAGCTCAACAAGCAACCCTCTGCCACATTACCCACCGTTTACCACTACATAACTCAAAAAAACCATTCCACGTCACTACTCCTGCACATCCCCTGTGCAACTGTGCACCTTCATATTATACCACCCACCGCCTCTATTGCCTACACCATTAACCACCTGCACATATTACTCAAAAACAACCCATACTCCAAAGCACAAACTACAACCTTACAAGCTACTTCAATTCAAACCAACTAACCACCACATTCATCAACATCCTCTTTCAAACCACTATACTTCATTCATCAACATCACTGCACTTCCACCACCAGTTGCTCCACTGCACTGTCATAGCCCCTGCTCACTTCCGCTACTCTACTGCCAACATCATTCAACATTGCAGTGCCATCTAGCAATAGTACCATATTTCCCCGGCCTTTCAACATTTCAACACTGCAATGCCACACCATAATTTTTGCAAAAACTTCATTCATCCAACAAGTACCACCACTCCATTCAATTACCCACCTTCATCTCTGCCCTTCATCAGTAACAGACTCCACTACATTGGATACAACATCCTCCTTCACCTGACCATGCACTAAATTCTACACTGGCTTCTGCATTGTCTTCCCATTAAACACAGTACCACTATAGTGCCATAGTTGTAACTTCAACCACTACCCTACCACCTCTCCCTTACACCCCATCAACTTCAAACAAAATTGCACACAAACATTGCTACCTAGTTGCATAATAGTTCTAACCCTTATATCCTTATTTCCATCACAGTTCTTTCCTGTACATCACATTTCCAAACCCCATTCTCCCCCTGCACACTACTTCCTCCCCGTCACAACAACAGCATCCCCCTGCAACCAAACATACAATCCACCTGTTGCTAAACCATCCCCTGCCTGTTCATCCCCTTGCTTCAAACAACACATCACAACCGAGACAGAGTTACATGATTTAGTATTCATGTAGGCTAAGAAAGTGTTCATGTGTGTGCATGCATGTATAAGTCATGATTATGTGAAAGGAGATTGCTGATTCAATGTTCACATAGTCAAATTAGTTTATTATGTCTACCGAACCACTGATAATATATATGTATGAATAAATAGTGCAATATTCATAAAACACATTTTGATGTATATGAAACAGCGTTACTCCTAATGATAGTAATTGCACTTGGAATGTTAGTATTATAATTGTCATAGCATATATAGGTTTCCATTCAGATTGAATTTATTGGATAATAATAATGTATACCTGCTCCTGCGTCTAAAGATATCGAATTGAACTCTTTGGATGACACACATAACCACCGATTCCAACATCATCAAAGGTCATAGCAAGAGGATGATTTTGTTTGGCTGTGGGCTCATCTGGTAATAGTATATTGTCCACAATCAACTTCTCATGTGTAGGAGGTACAGGTTTTCCATGTATTATGGATGCCGTCGAATCTCTGCATACAAAACCTGTTGCAATGACTTCTAGATCAAAGTTCAACACTTCACATTTTTGATTTTCCTGAACATGCGAAATAAGCGGGTTAGCAACATCGTCATTGTTCGACATTCTTCCAACACTTTCATGGTGTGTCCCACCACTTCCTCCTTTGTTGGAAGAAATGTCTGGCATCTGTTTCACATATCCTTTTAATATGTCGACCAATGTGTTCAATGTCCCCTTCACATTCTCCAAAGAACCCTCAACCTTCTCCATCCTTGTTTCCAATCTATTTGAGTCTTGTTTACTCCTTCTGAGTTGTTTACGTGGAATAGTAGATGCTTTAACTTGTGTCTTTGATATCATAGTTCCAACACTTCGAGTCCGGCCCCTTTTATCTTTGCCGAACGTTTGTGACAAGATGTCTTCATCCAATGGCATATCTTGTTCCTCGTCGTCATTGATTGTTTCCCTTGCTTTTGCAATTTTACCCTAAAATATGATAATACTTGAGATATTTAATTTTGTGCATATAAGTTCCGATAAACCATGTAAACATATTGTCATAACAGTAAATGATTTTTAATTTATCATCTAAAACAATATATTGTTTAACTTACAAAGTACGAAGAATTTGAATCCGATATGGTGCCATCCTTTTTTGTATGAGTTTTCTCCCACACTTCCTGGCGTATGATTTCTTTTCCTGGATTTTCAATTGCCTACAACCAAAACATCAATTATCAATCTAACCGATTCTTGTTCGAAGAGTTTATTTCCTACCGATACAATCTAATTCAACGAAATGGTAAAATGCAACGAAATAACAAAAAATTAAAACTGTACCATTTTATGTTCTACTACGGCTTGACTTGTACGACCACTGTGATGAGTATAACTGTATTGTGATCTATTTTTTTTTGCCTAGCTCTCTTCTATCGCGTGTGTCGGGTTTTGCTTCATTTTTCAAGAATCCGTCCCAATCTTCTACGCTAACTTTTGGCGGACAGTTTTTCCTTCTAGCTTCATCATTATCAAATTTGTCGTAGTACCCTGTCCTCAATTCACTTTTGTATCTTCTAAATGATTCACACATTTTTTTAAAATAAAACTCTTTTGTATCCGACTCTAGCTCATAAAATGTCTGTATATATTGAAGATAAAAAATACGTTAAAAAGAAAATACAAGAAAATACATAGATCATTAGTGCATGTCACTTGTAAGTTATGTAATTTTATTAGACAATACAAGTTTGTAATTTAGTTATAAGAGATAAAACTTCATGGACGTCAAAGCAAATTTTACAGCCAGTGATTTTATTTGGTTAATTAACAGAACCAAGTAACCATGTCGCCGCTCTAGTATACTGTCAATCAATGTATTAACTAATCAACTTCCCACCTATCTTTGTATTGAACAAAAAAATGAGTTGTGCCATTTGTGCTTTTCAACAGGTTAACAGTGAAAAAAAATAATGACTTACCCGCAATTCAGCCCAAACGTCATCTTTACATTTGTTTGGTACTTTATCCCAACTTTCATATGATATCGGCACATGCATTCGTACCAATTTACCAAGTCTACTGCCTATTTTCCCAGCATTATCAGAAACTGGAACACCATATGCATTTGTCTCAACTTTCTCGGGTTGTGAAGATGATGAATTCGCGATTGAATGGATCGACGTTTCTGCGGCTTCTGACATTGTGCTACAAGTATCAGATATAAACATATATGAGTTTCCAGCATAATTGTACACAACACATAATTGTACAGCATAATTGTACTTGCAAAATAGTTGTATGAGTGAAACCTGCAGAAAAAGCCCAATTTTTTTTACAGGTTGTCTAATAAAAGCAAGCAAGGATATTTGATTGTTATCGATTAAAAATTTATACAGTTACGAATAAAAAATATAAGTGTAACAGAAGAAACAAAAGCAACTATTGATGAACAACAATCATAGTTTAGGCATGTAATAAATATGACACATAATCATTATTACCTGAAAATGAAGAAAAACCGGGTATGTCGTTCCAAATTCCATATGGTAAAAGATGTATTGAAAATTGATCAATCAGATTTCATGAATTTAGAATAATAACTAAATAGTGATACACGAAAAATTCAAAATTCATAATCAAAAAATTCTAAATTCATCCACATTTGAAAATCAACTCAATTAAATTAAGAAATACATTTTATATTAACATAGGCATTTGGTAAGATCTTCTATTTTTTTGTTATCTTCAAAGGCTGATTGATAGATGGTAGGAAACTCAAGATCATCCACGATTGTAGTCAACCGCTTAGGTGTGTGTAAAACCACAAACCATCCGCTATTTTTTAAATCTTTTGAGTAGAACACCTGACTCGCTTCTGACGCAAGAATAAATGGCTCATCGTTCATCCTATCTTTGGTCTTCAATTCCCCTAAATTAACTGTAATCAAGTTTGAAACAGGATCAATCTTGCAACCATTGACCTTGTCTTCGACTTTTACCCAATCAAAATAAAAAACCGTTTGTTTGAAGTCTATATAATCCAACTCAATTATCTCCTGAATAACTCCATAATATAGTGTTTCAGCTTCTGCATAATTTTTATCTTTCCCATTGGCTCTAAATTTTGTGATTGCTCTCATACATACACCGCTGTCTTGTGTTACCATCCGCTCTTCGTATTTTTTCAGGGAAAATGTAAGCCCATTTACTTGGTACTTCATATAACTGCGCGCCTTGAACTTCGGCCCATTCACAAGGCGCCAAAGAGTTGAATCAACATCGTTTGTTTTTACCAACTAAAAAAATAAAATATGTGAAAAGTTTAATTAATAAGGTGTATGATACCTTTAAGTACGCGTGAAATATTAAATAAGCTTTAATATATACATCGCCACGTAACCATAGAGTAAAAATTTAACAATCTTCCATGGATGAAACCCCATTTCGAGATTGAGATTTAGTACTTTTCACATAGATGTTATACCTCCTGCAAAAAACACATTTCAAAACATTTATATACTTACAATGGTGGAGATTCAGGAGTTATTTGTGAACTTACTTCTCCCATTCATCCAATCCATCATACTTATTGAGGACCCATCTACGAACTTGTTCAAACTGCACCGAGGTTAAGGTTATGTCTTTACCATTATCTAGAGGCATCTCACCAGCAAACTCATCATCCTCATCTAAGAAAGCCTCACGAGTATGTTTATTTGTGCCATCGCCTCCTTTTGGCATATACTCCATGCAGTAAAGACTAGCTTCCTGTATGATATATCCTTCTACAATACATCCTTCAATATATCTTTTGTTGCGGACGTATCCTTTATACGTTTTCATCAACCTATGAATATAAATCGATTACAAATAACTAGTACCTATTTAAATCGAATGATGATGAACAAAACTGAGATTAGTAAATTACCGTTCAAAAGGATACATCCACCTATATCTAACAGGACCGCATTTTAATGCTTCATCGGCTAAATGAACCATAAGGTGGATGCTGATGTCAAAAAATGCAGGTGGAAAATATTTTTCAAACATACAAATTGGTTCTACCAAACTAGTCTTTGCTTTTAAAAGATGTTCTCTGTTAATCGCCTTTGAGCATAAAATGTTAAAAAATAGACTTATACGATGTATAACATTACGTAGATCCTTATGTTGTGGATAAGAATGCTGAAGCAATACCAGAAGTAATTGCTGCATTTTGACGTGGTAATCATGAGACTTCATATTTGTTAGTTCAGGGGGATTGATGTTCACATTGTTATTGAAGTTGGAAAAGAATTTTCTAGGCACTTTTAGGCTTTTCAAAATGGTGCAAAATCGTAGCCTTTCGTCTTTGCTCAAGGTGAAAGTTGCATCTGGTATGATTACTTTATTTCTTTCAGGATCTTCACTCACCCACAATTTTTGTTTTATACCCATGTTTTTCAAATCCTTACATGCATTGATGTCGTCTTTTGACTTGTCTTTATGACCCATAATTGTGCTAATGAGATGCTCAGTGACATTCTTCTCTGTATGCATAACATCAATATTATGTCGGACCAAATTTGCTTTCCAATATGGCAAATCAAAGAGGATCAATCTTCTATACCACGCAGGAACATTCTCAACTTCGTCTTCATCGGTTTTCTTTTTCATTTTCGACCAATTTCTAATTTGTCTTTACCAACTTTCATCTTGATATTAGCTACCGTCTGTTCAACTTGATAAATAGTCAATGGCCGTGGAGGACGATATTCTTGTTTGTTATCAAAGTTTGTTTTTTCGTCTCGAAACTTATGTTTGAAAGGAAGAAATCTTCGATGTCCCATGTAACACATCTTCTTACTTGCACGAAGATAGTAAGAACAAGTGTCTTCCCCACATGTAGGACATGCAGAATAGCCATGAGTTGTGCATCCCGATAAAGTCCCAAGTGCAGGATGATCATGAATTGCCCACAACAACCTAGCTCTCAATGTAAACTCAGAATTATTAAATGAGTCAAATGTAGCGACTCCTTCCCATAACAGTTGTAACTCGTCTATTAACGGTTGCAAATAAAAATCAATATCCTTTCCTGGTTGTTTTGGTCCAGAAATCAACAATGTCAACATTGAAAAATCTCTTTTCATGCACATGGAAGGAGGAAGATTATATGGTACTAAAACTACTGGCCAACAACTATAACGGTTACTTAGAGATGCATGTGGATTGAAACCATCCGTTGCTAATCCAAGCGTGACATTTCGTGATTCAACAGCAAATGTTTTGTCAAAAGAATCTGCAGCTCGCCATTGAGAAGTATCACATGGGTGACGCATTACGTCTGAATTAGACTTGGCACGACCATGCCAAGTCATAGCATCTGCTATCCATGGTATAGTATACAACCTCCTCAGCCTAGGAATTAGAGGGAAATGTCTCAACGTCTTCTGAGGTACTTTTGCAGCTCTTTTCTCTTCGTTGAATGTTGTTTTATATCTTGATTGTTTGCAAACTGGACAAAAAACTCTATTTGCATCATCCTTCCAATACAAAATGCAGTCATTAATGCACGCATCATAAGTTTTGTTATCCATACCAACTTACTTAATCATCTTCTTCATCTCGTGATACTTTGTTGGTAGTGTGTTACCTTCAGGAAGTAATTCTTTTATGAATTCTAGGAGTGCAGTCACACCATTGTCGAAAAAGCCATACTGGGTTTTCAAGTTATTCAGCTTGACGACGAAATACAATTTTGTTATCCCTTTTGGACATGAAGGATACAATGGCTCTTTTGCATTATCAAAAAGTGATTTATACTTCTTGCTTTGATTGGCCTGCCAATCAACATCAACCGTAGGCGAATCCCCAATATTATCCGGCAACAAACTTGTAGGTTGCAATTGATGAAATGTATCAGCATCATTGACCAGATCTTCCATCCTAGGATGTTCAAAGTCATCGGTACTTATGGCTTGACTAACAGGTTCTTTTTGGTTCATTGCTGACTCTTCCCCATGAAAATGCCAAACAGTATATGATTGGACAATTCCCCATCTAAGCAGATGAAAATGAATTTCATCTAATTTAATTTTCATTTTCATATTTTTGCACTGTGTGCAAGGACAAGAATAGATTTCCTTATTGCCACCATTTTCTACAACAAAATCAATAAACTTCTGCACTCCTTCCATATATCATGGGGTTCTTTGATTGGCTTCTTTCATCCACTCTTTATCTATAATTGAAGACATATTGATCTGCCAACAAAAATATATACAACATTTTAGTAAAAAAACCTTAAACCTGACATAAAACACATTTAAAGAAAAATTTTAATTATTCCGTGCGCTTGCGGTATTTTTTAATTCATCCAACTTATAACCGGGGTTTACTGAACTTTTTATTAAAAAGTTGTTGTGTAGATGGGACTATCTGTTTGTTGACACCAATTGGTCTACGCTTCAACAGAAATCCACATACTTACAAGTTGAGAAATTGGCATGTACACCGTGCACCTGCGATTTATAATGATATAATATTTCAACGATTTTCTACAACTTCATCCAACTTCAAACTGCATCACAATCCAAACTGTGCACCACTGCCATACTGATCGCCTCATCAACTTCATCACCATTGTACACACTGCAAACCAACATCAAATTCCTGCATCAAAAACCTAAAACACACAACTACCACCATTCAACCTGACCAGCAAAACGATCACCTCCACAATTCCTTACCACATTGCTACAACCAATTCAACCATCAATACTGCTACATATATCACATGACTTCCTCATTTGCTTGACTCAACAACAGCCATAGCATTACCAACAACATAGACTGTAGAATAGGTTCATAATTCCATAGTGTGTAGAATAGGTAGATTTTTGATTGTTAACAAAGATCTGACTGAATATTAGTGGTAAGGGCCTAAAGACTTTGATCAATCATACAAATCATGCTTTATAACCAAATATCATTTTCCGTCACCAAGGATTAAAAAAGTTTTGTCAAATTAAAATCTTTATGTTAGAGGTCTTTTACAAATTTTCCTGCGCATGGAAGGGAGGAACCCCTCAGATCGGGACGTGGGAACAACGCTCCTAAGGACGGTAGAATTAAAAACCAACAAATATATTGATTCAACATTTACTACAACTATAAGGCCAATTTATCTTGTTGAATAGAAACAGTTATAACATAAAGCAAGTAGAATATACCTATATTAGACTATAATATTTACAATTTCTATTGATATTAGTTTATTGCAACTATTAACAATAAATATGCAACATTATACCATAAAGCAAGTAGCGTTTGGCTTCTGAAACTATGATGAATGCATTGTATTTCAAAAAAAGAATTGACAACATTTTAGTTTCAATAGAAATCATTGTTTTACCTAGCACTGCCACATATGCATATTCTATACATTTTTTTTACAGTTGGCTGCCATTGCTATATCAAGATTTATATGAATGTGTGCAACAAATTGGGTATAGAAATTTCTTCTGTTGTTTTGTTATAAGCAAGTGTATATATGTTACAAAAGTCCTTGTAAAGTGTTCCTCCTAAGAAAATATTAAAACATGCTTAAGTGACGGAAAATTTAGCAATAAATGGGATAGGAGGACAGAAGTAGTAAACAACATTGATCACTGTAGATACTAGAAAAACGATTATTTTCTAATTCAATGATACAATATAAACTAGTGTGAACCCATGCTTCGCACACGGGTTGTGTGACTTTTGGTCTTATTTTGATTGTGTGATTGTTGTTGTTCTAGTTGTTTCGCATTTGCATTTCTATTATAAAAAAACATACACTATTACATTTCAAAAAGAATTTTTTTTATTCCATTTCAATTTCTTGCATAACAATTGCAATTTTCTTTTTACAATTTTTTTGAATAAAACAGTTCACTATTTCTGCTTTTTTCCCCTCCCTCAAACAAACTGTACAACCTTGCATGTACAACCTTCATCCACACTGCTTTTCAACTTCCCCGTTCCACATTGCAAACAAACAACACTGCAGATCACTTCATCCCCTGTCAATACATCTTCCATTGCCACAGTTCAACAATACAAAAATGTCACTACCCCTGAACACTACTACTTCCTTGAACTGCTCCTCCCCAGACCAAATTACCAGTGCAGAAAACCCTCTGCCACAAATTCAATCCATTTACCACTTATGGCACATAACGACCACCGAAACATCATTTCAACAGGTCAACAATATCACCACATCACAAACTTCCACACAGAGCAACTATCCTGCCTCATAGTTGACCGCTTCAACAAACTGCTACATTTGCTGCTTGCATCACAGTTCACAGCCACCAAGACCTGCTCCGCATCTAACTCTGCCTCCAACTAAATTGGACAGTCCATGTATGTTTGTTTGTTTGCTTGTAAAATTATCATTACGGTTCTAATTAAATTGGACATTTCATTTAGTTCACTTTAAAAAAAATATTTAAACGAAAATAATCAATGCTTGATTAATTCACATGCTTGTGCAGCATGTACCAATCCAGAAGACACCGATAACACATATAAATCAATCAACGCTGGTTAAAGCTAAGTAGTACCAAAACGTATTTGGATATTCACCTAAAATTGTACACGAAGAACATGAATCTACTTACCAGATAACTCAATCTAATCCCTATTCACCTAGACATGAGTCTGTGCACATGTGATTGGCATAGTACTAGGTTAGTTTTTCAATCAGCTGTAATGATGCATACTAATATAGCAAAATGAACATCTATTATCAGTCACACATTTATTCAAACTATATCCCTAACATCTTCTTCCTCTTCTCCCTCTCAAATTTAAATCTTAAACCCTACTCCAAGTCTCTCCATTTTTTAATCATAACCTAACTGAATCTCTTCAAATCCTAACTCAACCCCCTGTTGACTCAAACCTATGGAATGTCATTGTAGAAACCATATTTGCACAAAATCTAGATAACCCAAAAAATGATAAAAAATTGCAATAAAAATTATCGTACATAAGCATCTAAACTTTTAGATTACTGTAGGATTCCATTTATCAGCTTCGAATTGTAGTTGGTGCTAAACTAAATACAAAAGCAAAACAAATTTCTTGTTTAACATAAGAGGAATGAATCACTTCGATATTTAATTAAAAAATACACAAACAGTGTAATTACTTTTGCTGTTAAGTCGCAAGATCTGAGATGGATCTGAGAAGGATCTGAGAAGGATGTAATTACTTTTGCTGTGTAATTACTTCAATATTTTGTCACACTCAACTCCACTTCCACGCATTTTAGTCGCAACATCTGAGAAGGATGTAGTGATAACAATTACCTGAATTGAAAACGAAGACTTTTTATCGCTTTACTATTTCTTCAAATCTGCCGAAATCTGGATCTAGAATTATTATCGCTTTTTTTCCTTCTTTTTTTGGATCGAAGTAGAAAATGAAAGAAACAGGCGTAGCTAGTTGGGAACGGGGCTATGGAAGGCTATACTACAAATTTAGCTCGGGTAAGGGCCGTTCCAAAATTTAGAACGGCTATGAGCCGTATTATAATATTTTGCAACGGACTTTAACCGTTGCTTTATAGCAACGGCTTAGAGCCGTTGCAAATTTTCCACCTTCGGGAGTTGCGAAACGGCTGGTATGGTGTAGTGTCGTAGAGTGGTGCCCCATGGTACTGCTCCGTTTCAAATCCATGCATCCATTTCTAAAAGTCGTACGGCACTTTTTCAGCATTTTGGACGAATGTTGCACCTTGCACCGTAGATGTTGCCCCCTGTGGATATTGATTCTTCGGAATGCCATAACTGTTGGCTCGTTTAGAATTACTGGAGCCATAACCAGTCAATACGAAGATTTCTGTGAGATCTACGGCTATGATGGCGTTAAGCCGTCATTGGTTAGTTTTATACCCAAAAAATCTTATCCAAAACTCAATCGGGCCTTGGACAATTTTTACCGTTCGTTCATTCGTCACGTGGATTTTTTCTGCAAAACGGGATTCCAGTGGATGGTCTATGATTTACCATCGCCGGAGAGTGGTGCCCCATGATACCGCTCCATTTCAAATCCATGCATCTATTTATAAAAGTCATACGGCACTTTTTCGGCATTTTGGACGGATGTTGCACCTTGCACCATCGATGTTGCACCCTATGGATATTGATTCTTCGGAAGGCCATAACTGTTGGCTCGTTTAGAGTTACAGGAGCCATAACCAGTAAAAACGAAGATCTCTATGAGTTCTATGGCTATGACGGCTTTAAGCCGTCACTGGTTAGTTTCATACCCAAAAAATCTTATCCGAAACTCAATCGGGCCTTGGACGTTTTTTACCGTTCGTTCATTCGTCCCGTGGATTTTTTCTGCAAAACGGGATCCCCGTGGCTGGTCTATGATTTACCATCGCCGGAGAGTGGTGCCCCATGGTACCGCTCCGTTTCAAATCCATGCATCTATTTCAAGTCGTACGGCACTTTTTTGGCATTTTGGACGGATGTTGCACCTTGCACCGTCGATGTTGCACCCTGTGGATATTGATTCTTCGGAAGGCCATAAATGTAGGCTCGTTTAGAGTTACGGGAGCCATAACCAGTCAAAACGAAGATCTCTGTGATTTCTACGGCTTTGACCGCTTTAAGGCGTCACTGGTTAGTTTCATACCCAAAAAATCTTATCTGAAACTCAATCGAGCCTTGGACGTTTTTTTACCGTTCGTTCATTCGTCACGTGGATTTTTTCTGCAAAACGGGATCCCCGTGGATGGTCTATGATTTACCATCGCCGGAGAGTGGTGCCCCATGGTACCACTCCGTTTCAAATCCATGCATCCATTTCTATAAGTCGTACGGCACTTTTATGGCATTTTGGACGGAAGTTGCACCTTGCACCGTAGATGTTACACCCAGTGGATATTGATTCTTCGGAAGGCCATAATTATTGGCTCGTTTAGAGTTACGGGAGCCATTACCAGTCAAAATGAAGACCTCTGCGAGTTCTACGGCTATGGCCGCTTTAAGTCGTCACTGGTTAGTTTCATACCCCAAAAATCTTATCCGAAACTCATTCGGGCTTGGATGTTTTTTACCGTTCGTTCATTTGTCACGTGGATTTTTTCTGCAAAACGGGATCCCCGTGGCTGGTCTATGATTTACCATGGCCGGAGAGTGGTGCCCCATGGTACCACTCCGTTTCAAATACATGCATCCATTTCTAAAAGTCGTACGGCACTTTTTCGGCATTTTGGACGGAAGTTGCACCTTGCGCCGTAGATGTTGCACCCTATGGATATTGATTCTTCGGAAGGCCATAACTATTGGCTCGTTTAGAGTTACGGGAGCCATAACTAGTCAAAACGAAGATCTCTGTGATTTCTACGGCTATGACTGCTTTAAGGCGTCACTGGTCAGTTTCATACGGAAAAAATCTTATCCGAAACTCAATCGGGCCTTGGACGTTTTTTACCGTTCGTTCATTCGTCCCGTGGATTTTTTCTGCAAAACGGGATCCCCGTGGCTGGTCTATGATTTACCATCGCCGGAGAGTGGAGCCCCATGGTACCGCTCCATTTCAAATCCATACATCCATTTCTAAAATTCGTTCGTCACTTTTTAGGCATTTTGGACGGATGTTGCACCTTGCACCGTTAATGTTGCACCCTGTGGATATTGATTCTTCGGAAGGCCATAACTGTTGGCTCGTTTAGAGTTATAGGAGCCATAACCAGTCAAATGAAGATCTCTGCGAGTTCTATGGCTATGATCGCTTTAAGCCGTCACTAGTTAGTTACATACCCAAAAAATCTTATTCGAAACTCAATCGGGCCTTGGACGTTTTTTACCGTTTGTTCATTCGTCACGTGGATTTTTTTTACAAAACGGGATCCCCGTGGATGGTCTATGATTTACCATGGCCGGAGAGTGGTGCCCCATGGTACCACTCCATTTCAAATCCATGCATCCATTTCTAAAAGTCGTACGGCACTTTTTCGGTATTTTGGACGGAAGTTGCACCTTGCACCGTAGATGTAGCACCCTGTGGATATTGATTCTTCGAAAGGCCATAACTGTTTGCTCGTTTAGAGTTACGGGAGCCATAACCAGTCAAAACGAAGAGCTCTGTGAGTTCTACGGCTATGATGGCTTTAAGCCGTCACTGGTTAGTATCATATCCAAAAAATCTTATCCGAAACTCAATCGGGCCTAGGACGTTTTTTACCGTTCGTTCATTCGTCACGTGGATTTTTTCTGCAAAACGGGATCCCCGTGGCTGGTCTATGATTTACCACGGCCGGAGAGTGGTGCCCTATGGTACCGCTCCGTTTCAAATCCATGCATCCATTTCTAAAAGTCGTACGGCACTTTTTCGGCATTTTGGATGGATGTTGCACCTTGCACCGTAGATGTTGCACCCTGTGGATATTGATTCTTCGGAAGGCCATAACTGTTGGCTCGTTTAGAGTTACGGGAGCCATAACTAGTCAAAACAAAGATCTCTGTGAGTTCTACGGCTATGACAGCTTTAAGCCGTCACTGGTTAGTTCATACCCAAAAAATCTTATCTTAAACTCAATCGGGCCTTGGACGTTTTTTACCATTCGTTCATTCGTCACGTAGATTTTTTCTGCAAAACGGGATCCCCGTGGCTGGTCTATGATTTACAATGGTCGGAGAGTGGTGCCCCATGGTACCGCTCTATTTCAAATCCATGAATCCATTTCTAAAAGTCGTACGGCACTTTTTCGGCATTTTGGACGGATCTTGCACCTTGCACCATAGATGTTGCACCCTGTGGATATTGATTCTTCGGAAGGCCATAACTGTTGGCTCGTTTAGAGTTACGGGAGCCATAACCAGTCAAAACGAAGATCTCTGTGAGTTCTACGGCTATGACGGCTTTAAGCCGTCACTGGTTAGTTTCATACCCAAAACATCTTATCCGAAACTCAATCGGGCCTTGGACGTTTTTTACAGTTCGTTCATTCGTCACGTGGATTTTTTCTGCAAAACGGGATCCCCATGGCTGGTCTATGATTTACCATCGCTGGAGAGTGGTGCCCCATGGTACCGCTCCGTTTCAAATCCATGCATCCATTTATAAAAGTCGTACGGCACTTTTTCGGCATTTGGACGGATGTTGCACCTTGCACCGTCGATGTTGCACCCTGTGGATATTGATTCTTCGGAAGGCAATAACTGTTGGCTCGTTTAGAGTTACGGGAGCCATAACCAGACAAAACGAAGATCTCTGTGATTTCTACAGCTATGACTGCTTTAAGCTGTCACTGGATAGTTTCATACCCAAAAAATCTTATCCGAAACTCAATCGGGCCTTGGACGTTTTTTACCGTTCGTTCATTCGTCACGTGGATTTTTTCTGCAAAACGGGATCCCCGTGGCTGGTCTATGATTTACCATCGCCGGAGAGTGGTGCCCCATGGTACCACTCCGTTTCAAATCCATGCATCCATTTCTATAAGTCGTAAGGCACTTTTATGGCATTTTGGACGGATGTTGCACCTTGCACTGTAGATGTTGCACCTAGTGGATATTGATTCTTCGGAAGGCCATAACTGTTGGCTCGTTTAGAGTTATGGGAGCCCGAACCAGTCAAAATGAAAACCTCTGCGAGTTCTACGGCTATGGCCGCTTTAAGCCATCACTAGTTAGTTTCATACCCCAAAAATCTTATACGAAACTCATTCGGGCTTGGATGTTTTTTACCGTTCGTTCATTCGTCACGTGGATTTTTTCTGCAAAACGGGATCCCCGTGGCTGGTCTATGATTTACCATGGCCGGAGAGTGGTGCCCCATGGAACCACTCCGTTTCAAATACATGCATCCATTTCTAAAAGTTGTACGGCACTTTTTCGGCATTTTGGATGGAAGTTGCACCTTGCGCCGTAGATGTTGCACCCTGTGGATATTGATTCTTCGGAAGGCCATAACTATTGACTCGTTTAGATTTACGGGAGCCATAACTAGTCAAAACGAAGATCTCTGTGATTTCTACGGCTATGACCGCTTTAAGGCGTCACTGGTTAGTTTCATACGCAAAAAATCTTATCCGAAAATCAATCGGGCCTTGGACGTTTTTTACCGTTCGTTCATTCGTCATGTGGATTTTTTCTGCCAAACGGGATCCCCGTGGATGGTCTATGATTTATCATCGCCGGAGAGTGGAGCCCCATGGTACCGCTCCATTTCAAATCCATACATCCATTTCTAAAATTCGTACGTCACTTTTTAGGCATATTGGACGGATGTTGCACCTTGCACCGTTGATGTTGCACCCTGTGGATATTGATTCTTCGGAAGGCCATAACTGTTGGCTCGTTTAGAGTTATAGGAGCCATAACCAGTCAAAATGAAGACCTCTGCGAGTTCTACGGCTATGACCGCTTTAAGCCGTCACTGGTTAGTTACATACCCAAAAAATCTTATCCGAAACTCAATCGGGCCTTGGACGTTTTTTACCGTTTGTTCATTCGTCACGTGGATTTTTTTTACAAAACGGGATCCCCGTGGCTGGTCTATGATTTACCATGGCCGGAGAGTGGTGCCCCATGGTACCACTCCGTTTCAAATCCATGCATCCATTTCTAAAAGTCGTACGGCACTTTTTCGGCATTTTGGACGGAAGTTGCACCTTGCACCGTAGATGTAGCACCCTGTGGATATTGATTCTTCGGAAGGCCATAACTCTTTGCTCGTTTAGAGTTACGGGAGCCATAACCAGTCAAAACGAAGATCTTTGTGAGTTCTACGGCTATGATGGCTTTAAGCCGTCACTGGTTAGTTTCATACTCAAAAAATCTTATCCGAAACTAAATCGGGCCTTGGACGTTTTTTACCGTTCGTTCATTCGTCACGTGGATTTTTTCTGCAAAACGGGATCCCCGTGGCTGGTCTATGATTTACCATGGCCGGAGAGTGGTGCCCCATGGTACCGCTCCGTTTCAAATCCAAGCATCCATTTCTAAAAGTCGTACGGCACTTTTTCGGCATTTTGGATGGATGTTGCACCTTGCACCGTAGATGTTGCACCCTATGGATATTGATTCTTCGGAAGGCCATACCTGTTGGCTCTTTTAGAGTTACGGGAGCCATAACTAGTCAAAACAAAGATCTCTGTGAGTTCTACGGCTATGATAGCTTTAAGCCGTCACTGGTTAGTTTCATACCCAAACTTATCTTAAACTCAATCGCGCCTTGGACGTTTTTTACCATTCGTTCATTCGTCACGTGGATTTTTTCTGCAAAACGGGATCCCCATGGCTGGTCTATGATTTACAATGGTCAGAGAGTGGTGCCCCATGGTACCGCTCTGTTTCAAATCCATGAATCCATTTCTAAAAGTCGTACGGCACTTTTTCGGCATTTTGGACGGATCTTGCACCTTACACGATAGATGTTGCACCCTGTGGATATTGATTCTTCGGAAGGCCATAACTGTTGGCTCGTTTAGAGTTACGGGAGCCATAACCAGTCAAAACGAAGATCTCTGTGAGTTCTACGGCTATGACGGCTTTAAGCCATCACTGGTTAGTTTCATACCCAAAACATCTTATCCGAAACTCAATCGGGCCTTGGACGTTTTTTACCGTTCGTTCATTCGTCGCGTGGATTTTTTCTGCAAAACGGGATCCCCGTGGCTGGTCTATGAATTACCATCGCTGGAGAGTGGTGCCCCATGGTACCGCTCCGTTTCAAATCCATGCATCCATTTCTAAAAGTCGTACGGCACTTTTTCGGCATTTGGATGGATGTTGCACCTTGCTCCGTCGATGTTGCACCCTGTGGATATTGATTCTTCGGAAGGCAATAACTGTTGGCTCGTTTAGAGTTACGAGAGCCATAACCAGACAAAACGAAGATCTTTGTGATTTCTACAGCTATGACTGCTTTAAGCTGTCACTGGATAGTTTCATACCCAAAAAATCTTATCCGAAACTCAATCGGGCCTTGGACGTTTTTTACCGTTCGTTCATTCGTCACGTGGATTTTTTCTGCAAAACGGGATACCCGTGGCTGGTCTATGATTTACCATCGCCGGAGAGTGGTGCCCCATGGTACCTCTCCGTTTCAAATCCATGCATCCATTTCTAAAAGTTGTACGGCACTTTTTCGGCATTTTGGACGGATGTTGCACCTTGCACCGTCGATGTTGCACCCTGTGGATATTGATTCTTCGGAAGGCCATAACTGTTGGCTCGTTTAGAGTTACGGGAGCCATAACCAGTCAAAACGAAGATCTTTGTGAGTTCTACGGCTATGACGGCTTTAAGCCGTCACTGGTTAGTTTCATACCCAAAAAATCTTATCCGAAACTCAATCGGGCCTTGGACGTTTTTTACCGTTCGTTCATTCGTCACGTGGATTTTTTCTGCAAAACGGGATCCCCATGGCTGGTCTATGATTTACCATCGCCGGAGAGTGGTGCCCCATGGTACCTCTCCGTTTCAAATCAATGCATCCATTTCTAAAAGTCGTACGACACTTTTTCGGCATTTTGGACGGAAGTTGCACCTTGCACCGTAGATGTAGCACCCTGTGGATATTGATTCTTCGGAAGGCCATAACTGTTTGCTCGTTTAGAGTTATGGGAGCCCTAACCAGTCAAAACGAAGATCTCTGTGAGTTCTACGGCTATGATGGCTTTAAGCCGTCACTGGTTAGTTTCATACCCAAAAAATCTTATCCGAAACTCAATCGGGCCTTGGACGTTTTTTACCGTTCGTTCATTCGTCACGTGGATTTTTTCTCCAAAACGGGATCCCCGTGGCTGATCTATGATTTACCATGGCCGGAGAGTGGTGCCCCATGGTATCGCTCCGTTTCAAATCCATGCAGCCATTTCTAAAAGTCGTACGGCACTTTTTCGGCATTTTGGATGGATGTTGCACCTTGCACCGTAGATGTTGCACCCTGTGGATATTGATTCTACGGAAGGCCATAACTGTTGGCTCGTTTAGAGTTACGGGAGCCATAACTAGTCAAAACAAAGATCTCTGTGAGTTCTAAGGCTATGACAGCTTTAAGCCGTCACTGGTTAGTTTCATACCCAAAAAATCTTATCTTAAACTCAATCGGGCCTTGGACATTTTTTACCATTCGTTCATTCGTCACGTGGATTTTTTCTGTAAAACGGGATCCCCGTGGCTGGTCTATGATTTACAATGGTCGGAGAGTGGTGCCCCATGGTACCGCTCTGTTTCAAATCCATGAATCCATTTCTAAAAGTCGTACGGCACTTTTTCGGCATTTTGGACGGATCTTGCACCTTGCACCATAGATGTTGCACCCTGTGGATATTGATTCTTCGGAAGGCCATAACAGTTGGCTCGTTTAGAGTTACGGGAGCCATAACCAGTCAAAACGAACATCTTTGTGAGTTCTATGGCTATGACGGCTTTAAGCCGTCACTGGTTAGTTTCATACCCAAAATATCTTATCCGAAACTCAATCGGGCCTAGGACGTTTTTTACAGTTCGTTCATTCGTCGCGTGGATTTTTTCTGCAAAACGGGATCCCCATGGATGGTCTATGATTTACCATCGCTGGAGAGTGGTGCCCCATGGTACTGCTCCGTTTCAAATCCATGCATCCATTTCTAAAAGTCGTACGGCACTTTTTCGGCATTTGGACGGATGTTGCACCTTGCACCGTCGATGTTGCACCCTGTGGATATTGATTCTTCGGAAGGCAATAACTGTTGGCTCGTTTAGAGTTACGGGTGCCATAACCAGAAAAAACGAAGATCTCTGTGATATCTACAGCTATGACTGCTTTAAGCTGTCACTGGATAGTTTCATACCCAAAAAATCTTATCCGAAACTCAATCGGGCCTTGGACGTTTTTTACCGTTCGTTCATTCGTCCCGTGGATTTTTTCTGCAAAACGGGATCCCCGTGGCTGGTCTATGATTTACCATCGCCTGAGAGTAGTGCCCCATGGTACCTCTCCGTTTCAAATCCATGCATCCATTTCTAAAAGTCGTACGGCACTTTTTCGGCATTTTGGACGGATGTTGCACCTTGCACCGTCGATGTTGCACCCTGTGGATATTGATTCTTCGGAAGGCCATAACTGTTGGCTCGTTTAGAGTTACGGGAGCCATAACCAGTCAAAACGAAGATCTCTGTGAGTTCTACGGCTATGACGGCTTTAAGCCGTCACTGGTTAGTTTCATACCCAAAACATCTTATCCGAATCTCAACCGGGCCTTGGAAGTTTTTTACCGTTCGTTCATTCGTCACGTGGATTTTTTCTGCAAAACGGGATCCCCATTGCTGGTCTATGATTTACCATCGCTGGAGAGTGGTGCCCCATGGTACCGCTCCGTTTCAAATCCACGCATCGATTTCTAAAAGTCGTACGACACTTTTTCGGCATTTTGGACGGATGTTGCACCTTGCACCGTCGATGTTGCACCCTGTGGATATTGATTCTTCGGAAGGCCATAACTGTTGGCTCGTTTAGAGTTACGGGAGCCATAACCAGTCAAAACGAAGATCTCTGTGAGTTCTACGGCTATTACTGCCTTAAGTCGTCATTGGTTAGTTTCATACCCAAAAAATCTTATCCGAAACTCAATCGGGCCTTGGACGTTTTTTATCGTTCGTTCATTCGTCACGTGAATTTTTTCTGCAAAACGGGATCCCCGTGGCTGGTCTATGATTTACCATGGCCGAAGAGTGGTGCCCCATGGGACCACTCCGTTTCAAATCCACGCATCCATTTCTAAAAGTCGTACGGCACTTTTTCGGCATTTTGGACGGATGTCACCTTGCACCGTAGATGTTGCACCCTGTGGATATTGATTCTTCGGAAGGCCATAACTGTTGGCTCGTTTAGAGTTACGGGAGCCATAACCAGTCAAAACGAAGATCTCTGTGAGTTCTACGGCTATGATGGCTTTAAGCCATCACTGGTTAGTTTCATACCCAAAACATCTTATCCGAAACACAATCGGGCCTTGGACGTTTTTTACCGTTCGTTCATTCGTCGCGTGGATTTTTTCTGCAAAACGGGATCCCCGTGGCTGGTCTATGATTTACCATCGCCGGAGAGTGGTGCCCCATGGTACCGCTCCGTTTCAAATCCATGCATCCATTTCTAAAAGTTGTACGGCACTTTTTTGGCATTTTGGACGGATGTTGCACCTTGCACCGTCGATGTTGCACCCTGTGAATATTGATTCTTCGGAAGGCAATAACTGTTTGCTCGTTTAGAGTTACGGGAGCCATGACCAGAAAAAATGAATATCTCTGTGATTTCTACGGCTATGACAGCTTTAAGCCGTCAATGGTTTGTTTCATACCCAAAAAATCTTATCTGAAACTCAATCGGGCCTTGGATGTTTTTTACCGTTCGTTCATTCGTCACGCGGATTTTTTCTGCAAAACGGGATCCCCGTGGCTGGTGTATGATTTACCATCGCCGGAGAGTGGAGCCCCATGATACCGCTCCGTTTCAAATCCATGCATCCATTTCTAAAAGTCGTACGGCACTTTTTCGGCATTTTGGATGGATGTTGCACCTTGCACCGTCGATGTTACACCCTGTGGATATTGATTCTTCGGAAGGCCATAACTGTTGGCTCGTTTAGAGTTACGGGAGCCATACCCAGTAAAAATGAAGATCCATGTGAGTTCTACGGCTATGACGGCTTTAAGCCGTCACTGGTTAGTTTCATACCCAAAACATCTTATCCGAATCTCAATCGGGCCTTGGATGTTTTTTACCGTTCGTTCATTCGTCACGTGGATTTTTTCTGCAAAATGGGATCCCCGTGGCTGGTCTATGATATACCATCGCTGGAGAGTGGTGCCCCATGGTACCGCTCCGTTTCAAATCCACGCATCCATTTCTAAAAGTCGTACGGCACTTTTTCGGCATTTTGGACGGATGTTGCACCTTGCACCGTCGAAGTTGCACCCTGTGGATATTGATTCTTCGAAAGGCCATAACTGTTGGCTCGTTTAGAGTTACGGGAGCCATAACCAGTCAAAACGAAGATCTCTGTGAGTTCTACGGCTATTACCGCCTTAAGTCTTCATTGGTTAGTTTCATACCCAAAAAATCTTATCCGAAACTCAATCGGGCCTTGGACGTTTTTTATCGTTCGTTCATTCGTCACGTGGATTTTTTCTACAAAACGGGATCCCCGTGGCTGGTCTATGATTTACCATGGCCGAAGAGTGGTGCCCCATGGTACCGCTCCGTTTCAAATCCACGCATCCATTTCTAAAAGTCGTACGGCACTTTTTCGGCATTTTGGACGGATGTTGCACCTTGCACCGTAGATGTTGCACCCTGCGGATATTGATTCTTCGGAAGGCCATAACTGTTGGCTCGTTTAGAGTTACGGGAGCCATAACCAGTCAAAACAAAGATCTCTGTGAGTTCTACGGCTATGATGGCTTTAAGACGTCACTGGTTAGTTTCATACCCAAAACATCTTATCCGAAACTCAATCGGGCCTTGGACGTTTTTTACCGTTCGTTCATTCGTCGCGAGGATTTTTTCTGCAAAACGGGATCCCCGTGGCTGGTCTATGATTTACCATCGCCGGAGAGTGGTGCCCCATGGTACTGCTCCGTTTCAAATCCATGCATCCATTTCTAAAAGTCGTACGGCACTTTTTCCGCATTTTGGATGGATGTTGCACCTTGCACCATAGATGTTGCACCCTGTGGATATTGATTCTTCGGAAGGCCATAACTGTTGGCTCATTTAGAGTTACGGGAGCCATAACCAGTCAAAACGAAGATCTCTGTGAGTTCTACGGCTATGACGGCTTTAAGCCGTCACTGGTTAGTTTCATACCCAAAAAATCTTATCCGAAACTCAATCGGGCCTTGGACTTTTTTACCGTTCGTTCATTCGTCACGAGGATTTTTTCTGCAAAACGGGATCCCCGTGGCTGGTCTATGATTTACCATGGCCGAAGAGTGGTGCCCCATGGTACCGCTCCGTTTCATATCCACGCATCCATTTCTAAAAGTCGTACGGCACTTTTTCGGCATTTTGGACGGATGTTGCACCTTGCACCGTAGATGTTGCACCCTATGGATATTGATTCTTCGGAAGGCCATAACTGTTGGCTCGTTTAGAGTTACGGGAGCTATAACCAGTCAAAACGAATATCTCTATGAGTTCTACGGCTATGATGGCTTTAAGCCATCACTGGTTAGTTTCATACCCAAAACATCTTATCCGAAACTCAATCGGGCCTTGAACGTTTTTTACCATTCGTTCATTCGTCGCGTGGATTTTTTCTGCAAAATGGGATCCCCGTGGCTGGTTTATGATTTACCATCGCCGGAGAGTGTTTCCCCATGGTACCGCTCCATTTCAAATCCATGCATCCATTTCTAAAAGTCGTACGGCACTTTTTCGGCATTTTGGACGGATGTTGCACCTTGCACCGTCGATGTAGCACCCTGTGGATATTGATTCTTCGGAAGGCCATAACTGTTGGCTCGTTTAGAGTTACGGGAGCCATAACCAGTCAAAATGAAGATCTCTGTGAGTTCAACGGCTATTACCGCTTTAAGCCGTCATTGGTTAGTTTCATACCCAAAAAATCTTATCCGAAACTCAATCGGGCCTTGGACGTTTTTTACCGTTCGTTCATTCGTCACGTGGATTTTTTCTGCAAAACGGGATCCCCGTGGCTGGTCTATGATTTTCCATGGCCAAAGAGTGGTGCCCCATGGTACCGCTCCGTTTCAAATCCACGCATCCATTTCTAAAAGTCGTACGGCACTTTTTCGGCATTTTGGACGGATGTTGCACCTTGCACCGTAGATGTTGCACCCTGTGGATATTGATTCTTCGGAAGACCATAACTGTTGGCTCGTTTAGAGTTACGGGAGCCATAACCAGTCAAAACGAAGATCTCTGTGAGTTCTACGGCTATGATGGCTTTAAGCCATCACTGGTTAGTTTCATACCCAAAACATCTTATCCGAAACTCAATCGGGCCTTGGACGTTTTTTACCGTTCGTTCATTCATCGCGTGGATTTTTTCTGCAAAACGGGATCCCCGTGGCTGGTCTATGATTTACCATCGCCGGAGAGTGGTGCCCCTATGGTACCGCTCCATTTCAAATCCATGCATCCATTTATAAAAGTCGTACGGCACTTTTTCGGCATTTTGGACGGATGTTGCACCTTGCACCGTCGATGTTGCACCCTGTGTATATTGATTCTTCGGAAGGCAATAACTGTTGGCTCGTTTAGAGTTACAGGAGCCATAACCAGACAAAACGAAGATCTCTGTGATTTCTATGGTTAAGACTGCTCTAAGCCGTCACTGGTTAGTTTTATACCCAAAAAATCTTATCCGAAACTCAATCGGGCCTTAGACGTTTTTTACCGTTCGTTCATTCGTCACGTGGATTTTTTCTGCAAAATTGGATCCCCTTGGCTGGTCTATGATTTACCATCGTCGGAGAGTGGTACCCCATGGTACCGCTCCGTTTCAAATCCATGCATCCATTTCTAAAAGTCGTACGGCACTTTTTCGGCATTTTGGACGGATGTTGCACCTTTAACCGTCGATGTTACACCCTGTGGATATTGATTCTTCCGAAGGCCATAACTGTTGGCTCGTTTAGAGTTACGGGAGCCATCACCAGTCAAAACGAAGATCTCTGTGATTTCTACGGCTATGACGGCTTTAAGCCATCACTGGTTAGTTTCATACCCAAAACATCTTATTCGAAACTCAATCGGGCCTTGGACGTTTTTTACCGTTCGTTCATTCGTCACGTGGAATTTTTCTACAAAACGGGATCCCCGTTGCTGGTCTATGATTTACCATCGCCGGAGAGTGTTGCCCCATGGTACCACTCCATTTCAAATCCATTCATCCATTTCTAAAATTCGTACGTCACTTTTTTGGCATTTTGGACGGATGTTGCACCTTGCACCGTAGATGTTGCACCCTAGGGATATTGATTCTTCGGAAGGCCATAACTGTTGGCTCGTTTAGAGTTACGGGAGCCATAACCAGTCAAAATGAAGACCTCTGCGAGTTCTATGGCTATGACCGCTTTAAGCCGTCACTGGTTAGTTTCATACCCAAAAAATCTTATCCGAAACTCAATCGGGCCTTGGACGTTTTTTACCGTTTGTTCATTCGTCACGTAGATTTTTTCTGCAAAACGGGATCCCCGAGGCTGGTCTATGATTTACCATGGCCGGAGAGTGGTGCCCCATGGTACCGCTCCATTTAAAATCCATGCATCCATTTCTAAAAGTCGTACGACACTTTTTTGGCATTTTGGACGGAAGTGGCACCTTGAACCGTAGATGTAGCACCTTGTGGATATTGATTCTTCGGAAGGCCATAACTGTTTGCTCGTTTAGAGTTACGGGAGCCATAACCAGTCAAAACGAATATCTCTATGAGTTCTATGGCTATGATGGCTTTAAGCCGTCACTGGTTAGTTTCATACCCAAAAAATCTTATCCGAAACTCAATCAGGCCTTGGACGTTTTTTACCGTTCGTTCATTCGTCATGTGGATTTTTTCTGCAAAATGGGATCCTCGTGGCTGGTCTATGATTTACCATAACCGGAGAGTGGTGCCCCATGGTACCGCTCCATTTCAAATCCATGCATCCATTTCTAAAAGTCGTACGGCACTTTTTCGGCATTATGGACGGATGTTGCACCTTGCACCGTAGATGTTGCACCCTATGGATATTGATTCTTCGGAAGGCCATAACTGTTGGCTCGTTTAGAGTTACGGGGGCCATAACCAGTCAAAACAAAGATCTCTGTGAGTTCTACGGCTATGATGGCTTCAAGCCGTCAATGGTTAGTTTCATACCCAAAACATCTTATCCGAAACTCAATCGGGCCTTGGACGTTTTTTACCGTTCGTTCATTCGTCGCGTGGATTTTTTCTGCAAAACGGGATCCCCGTGGCTGGTCTATGATTTACCATCGCCGGAGAGTGGTGCCCCATGGTACCGCTCCGTTTCAAATCCATGCATCCATTTCTAAAAGTTGTACGACACTTTTTTGGCATTTTGGACGGATGTTGCACCTTGCACCATCGATGTTGCACCCTGTGAATATTGATTCTTCGGAAGGCAATAACTGTTTGCTCGTTTAGAGTTACGGGAGCCATGACCAGAAAAAATGAAGATCTTTGTGATTTCTACGGCTATGACAGCTTTAAGCCGTCACTGGTTTGTTTCATACCCAAAAAATCTTATCCGAAACTCAATCGGGCCTTGGACGTTTTTTACCGTTCGTTCATTCGTCACGCGGATTTTTTCTGCAAAACGGGATCCCCGTGGCTGGTGTATGATTTACCATCGCCGGAGAGTGGAGCCCGATGGTACCGCTCCGTTTCAAATCCATGCATCCATTTCTAAAAGTCGTACGGCACTTTTTCGGCATTTTGGATGGATGTTGCACCTTGCACCGTCGATGTTGCACCCTGTGGATATTGATTCTTTGGAAGGCCATAATTGTTGGCTCGTTTAGAGTTACGGGAGCCATAACCAGTAAAAACGAAGATCCATGTGAGTTCTACGGCTATGACGGCTTTAAGCCGTCACTGGTTAGTTTCATACCCAAAACATCTTATCCGAATCTCAATCGGGCCTTGGATGTTTTTTACCGTTCGTTCATTCGTCACGTGGATTTTTTCTGCAAAACGGGATCCCCATGGCTGGTCTATGATTTACCATCGCTGGAGAGTGGTGCCCCATGGTACCGCTCCGTTTCAAATCCACGCATCCATTTCTAAAAGTCGTACGACACTTTTTCGGCATTTTGGACGGATGTTGCACCTTGCACCGTCGATGTTGCACCCTGTGGATATTGATTCTTCGGAAGGCCATAACTGTTGGCTCGTTTAGAGTTACGGGAGCCATAACCAGTCAAAACGAAGATCTCTGTGAGTTCTACGGCTATTACCGCCTTGAGTCGTCATTGGTTAGTTTCATACCCAAAAAATGTTATCCGAAACTCAATCGGGCCTTGGATGTTTTTTACCGTTCGTTCATTCGTCGCGTGGATTTTTTCTACAAAACGGGATCCCCGTGGCTGGTCTATGATTTACCATCGCCGGAGAGTGGTGCCCCATGGTACCGCTCCGTTTCAAATCCATGCATCCATTTCTAAAAGTCGTACGGCACTTTTTTGGCATTTTGGACGGATGTTTCACCTTGCCCCGTCGATGTTGCACCCTGTGGATATTGATTCTTCGGAAGCCCATAAATGTTGGCTCGTTTAGAGTTACGGGAGCCATAACCAGTCAAAACAAAGATCTCTGTGATTTCTACGGGTATGACGGCTATAAGCCGTCACTGGTTAGTTTCATACCCAAAACATCTTATCCGAAACTCAATCGGGCCTTGGACGTTTTTTACCGTTCGTTCATTCGTCGCGTGGATTTTTTCTACAAAACGGGATCCCCGTGGCTGGTCTATGATTCATCATCGCCGGAGAGTGGTGCCCCACGGTAACGCTCCATTTCAAATCCATACATCCATTTCTAAAAGTCGTACGGCACTTATTCTGCATTTTGGACGGATGTTGCACCTTGCATCGTCGATGTTGCACCCTGTGGATATTAATTCTTCGGAAGGCAATAATTATTGGCTCGTTTAGAGTTACGGGAGCCATAACCAGACAAAACAAAGATCTCTGTGATTTCTACGGCTATGACTGCTTTAAGCCGTCACTGGTTAGTTTCATACCCAAAAAATCTTATCTGAAACTCCATCGGGCCTTGGACGTTTTTTACCGTTCGTTCATTCGTCACGTGGATTTTTTCTGCAAAACGGGATCCCCGTAGCTGGTCTATGATTTACCATGGCCGGAGAGTGGTGCCCCATGGTACCGCTCCGTTTCAAATCCATGCATCCATTTCTAAAAGTCGTACGGCACTTTTTCGGCATTTTGGACAGATGTTGCACCTTGCACCGTCGATGTTGCACCCTGTGGATATTGATTCTTCGGAAGGCCATAACTGTTGGCTCGTTTAGAGTTACGGGAGCCATAACCAGTCAAAATGAAGATATCTGTGAGTTCTACGGCTATTACCGCTTTAAGCCGTCACTGGTTAGTTTCATACCCAAAAAATCTTATCTTAAACTCAATCGGGCCTTGGACGTTTTTTACCATTCGTTCATTCGTCACGTCGATTTTTTCTACAAAACGGGATCCCCGTGGCTGGTCTATGATTTACCATCGCTGGAGAGTGGTGCCCCATGGTACCGCTCCGTTTCAAATCCATGCATCCATTTCTAAAAGTCGTACAACACTTTTTCGGCATTTTGGACGGATGTTGCACCTTGCACCGTCGATGTTGCACCCTGTGGATATTGATTCTTCGGAAGGCCATAAATGTTGGCTCGTTTAGAGTTACGGAAGCCATAACCAGTCAAAACGAAGATCTCCGTGAGTTCTACGGGTATGACGGCTTTAAGCCGTCACTGGTTAGTTTCATACCCAAAACATCTTATCTGAAACTCAATCGGGCCTTGGACGTTTTTTACCGTTCGTTCGTTTGTCGCGTGGATTTTTTCTACAAAACGGGATCCCCGTGGCTGGTCTATGATTTACCATCGCCAGAGAGTGGTGCCCCATGGTACCACTCTGTTTCAAATCCATGCATCCATTTCTAAAAGTCGTACGGCACTTTTTCGGCATTTTGGATGGATGTTGCACCTTGCACCATCGATGTTGCACCCTGTGGATACTGATTCTTCGGAAGGCAATAACTATTGGCTCGTTTAGAGTTACGGGAGCCATAACCAGAAAAAACAAAGATATCTGTGATTTCTATGGCTATGACTGCTTTAAGCCGTCACTGGTTAGTTTCATACCCAAAAAATCTTATCCGAAACTCAATCGGGCCTTGGACGTTTTTTACCGTTCGTTCATTCGTCACGTGGATTTTTTCTCCAAAACGGGATCCCCGTGGCTGGTCTATGATTTACCTTGGCCGGAGAGTGGTGCCCCATGGTACCGCTCCATTTCAAATCCATGCATCCATTTCTAAAAGTCGTACGACACTTTTTCATCATTTTTAACGGATGTTGCACCTTGCACCGTAGATGTTGCACCCTGTGGATATTGATTCTTCATAAGGCCATAACTGTTGGCTCGTTTAGAGTTACGGGAGCAATAACCTGTCAAAACGAAGATCTCTGTGAGTTCTACGGCTATGACAGCTTTAAGCCGTCACTGGTTAGTTTCATACCCAAAAAATCTTATCTTAAACTCAATCGGGCCTTGGACGTTTTTTACCATTCGTTCATTCGTCACGTGGATTTTTTCTGCAAAACGGGATCTCCGTGGCTGGTCTATGATTTACCATGCTCGGAGAGTGGTTCCCCATGGTACCGCTCCATTTCAAATCCATGAATCCATTTCTAAAAGTCGTACGACACCTTTTCGGCATTTTGGACGGAAGTTGCACCTTGCACCATAGATGTTGCACCCTGTGGATATTGATTCTTCGAAAGGCCATAACTGTTGGCACGTTTAGAGTTACGGGAGCCATAACCAGTCAAAACGAAGATCTCTGTGAGTTCTACGGCTATGACGGCTTTAAGCCGTCACTGGTTAGTTTCATACCCAAAACATCATATCCGAAACTCAATCGGGCCTTGGACGTTTTTTACCGTTCGTTCATTCGTCGCGTGGATTTTTTCTGCAAAACGTGATCCCCGTGGCTGGTCTATGATTTACCATCGCCGGAGAGTGGTGCCCCATGGTACCGCTCCGTTTCAAATCCATGCATCCATTTCTAAAAGTCGTACGGCACTTTTTTGGCATTTTGGATGGATGTTGCACCTTGCCTCGTCGATGTTGCACCCTGTGGATATTGATTCTTCGGAAGGCCATAACTGTTGGCTCGTTTAGAGTTACGGGAGCCATAACCAGTCAAAACGAAGATCTCTGTGAGTTCTACCGCTATTACCGCCTTAAGTCGTCATTGGTTAGTTTCATACCCAAAAAATCTTATCCGAAACTCAATCGGGCCTTGGACGTTTTTTATCGTTCGTTCATTCGTCACGTGGATTTTTTCTGCAAAACGGGATCCCCGTGGCTGGTCTATGATTTACCATTGCCGGAGAGTGGTGCCCCATGGTACCGCTCCGTTTCAAATCCATGCATCCATTTCTAAAAGCCAGACGGCACTTTTTTGGCATTTTGGACGAATGTTGCACCTTGCCCCGTCGATGTTGCACCCTATGGATATTGATTCTTCGGAAGGCCATAAATGTTGGCTCGTTTAAAGTTACGGGAGCCATAACCAGTCAAAACGAAGATCTCTCTGATTTCTACGGGTATGACGGCTATAAGCCGTCACTGGTTAGTTTCATACCCAAAACATCTTATCCGAAACTCAATCGGGCCTTGGACGTTTTTTACCGTTCGTTCATTCGTCGCGTGGATTTTTTCTGCAAAACGGGATCCCCGTGGCTGGTCTATGATTCATCATCGCCGGAGAGTGGTGCCCCATGGTACCGCTCCATTTCAAATCCATGCATCCATTTCTAAAAGTCGTACGGCACTTATTCGGCATTTTGGACGGATGTTGCACCTTGCATCGTCGATGTTGCACCCTGTGGATATTGATTCTTCGGAAGGCAATAACTATTGGCTCGTTTAGAGTTACGGGAGCCATAACCAGAAAAAACAAAGATCTCTGTGATTTCTACGGCTATGACTGCTTTAAGCCGTCACTGGTTAGTTTCATACCCAAAAAATCTTATCCGAAACTCAATCGGGCCTTGGACGTTTTTTACCGTTCGTTCATTCGTCACGTGGATTTTTTCTGCAAAACGGGATCCCCGTGGCTGGTCTATGATTTACCATGGCCGGAGAGTGGTGGCCCATGGTACCGCTCCGTTTCAAATCCATGCATCCATTTGTAAAAGTCGTACGGCACTTTTTCGGCATTTTGGACGGATGTTGCACCTTGCACCGTCGATGTTGCACCCTGTGGATATTGATTCTTCGGAAGGCCATAACTGTTGGCTCGTTTAGAGTTACGGGAGCCATAACCAAACAAAATGAAGATCTCTGTGAGTTCTACGGCTATTACCGCTTTAAGCCGTCACTGGTTAGTTTCATACCCAAAAAATCTTATCTTAAACTCAATCGGGCCTTGGACGTTTTTTACCATTCGTTCATTCGTCACGTGGATTTTTTCTACAAAACGGGATTCCCGTGGCTGGTCTATGATTTACCATCGCTGGAGAGTGGTGCCCCATGGTACCGCTCCGTTTCAAATCCATGCATCCATTTCTAAATGTCGTACAACACTTTTTCGGCATTTTGGACGGATGTTGCACCTTGCACCGTCGATGTTGCACCCTGTGGATATTGATTCTTCGGAAGGCCATAAATGTTGGCTCGTTTAGAGTTACGGAAGCCATAACCAGTCAAAACGAAGATCTCTGTGAGTTCTACGGGTATGACGGCTTTAAGCCGTCACTGGTTAGTTTCATACCCAAAACATCTTATCTGAAACTCAATCGGGCCTTGGACGTTTTTTACCGTTCGTTCGTTTGTCGCGTGGATTTTTTCTACAAAACGGGATCCCCGTGGCTGGTCTATGATTTACCATCGCCAGAGAGTGGTGCCCCATGGTACCACTCTGTTTCAAATCCATGCATCCATTTCTAAAAGTCGTACGACACTTTTTCGACATTTTGGATGGATGTTGCACCTTGCACCATCGATGTTGCACCCTGTGGATACTGATTCTTCGGAAGGCAATAACTATTGGCTCGTTTAGAGTTACGGGAGCCATAACCAGAAAAAACAAAGATCTCTGTGATTTCTACGGCTATGACTACTTTAAGCCGTCACTGGTTAGTTTCATACCCAAAAAATCTTATCCGAAACTCAATCGGGCCTTGGACGTTTTTTACCGTTCGTTCATTCGTCACGTGGATTTTTTCTCCAAAACGGGATCCCCGTGGCTTGTCTATGATTTACCATGGCCGGAGAGTGGTGCCCCATGGTACCGCTCCATTTCAAATCCATGCATCCATTTCTTAAAGTCGTACGGCACTTTTTCATCATTTTTAACGGATGTTGCACCTTGCACCGTAGATGTTGCACCCTGTGGATATTGATTCTTCGTAAGGCCATAACTGTTGGCTCGTTTAGAGTTACGGGAGCAATAACCTGTCAAAACGAAGATCTCTGTGAGTTCTACGGCTATGACAGCTTTAAGCCGTCACTGGTTGGTTTCATACCCAAAAAATCTTATCTTAAACTCAATCGGGCCTTGGACGTTTTTTACCATTCGTTCATTCGTCACGTGGATTTTTTCTGCAAAACGGGATCCCCGTGGCTGGTCTATGATTTACCATGGTCGGAGAGTGGTGCCCCATGGTACCGCTCCGTTTCAAATCCATGAATCCATTTCGAAAAGTCGTACAACACCTTTTCGGCATTTTGGACGGATGTTGCACCTTGCACCATAGATGTTGCACCCTTTGGATATTGATTCTACGAAAGGCCATAACTGTTGGCACGTTTAGAGTTACGGGAGCAATAACCAGTCAAAACGAAGATCTCTGTTAGTTCTACGGCTATGACGGCTTTAAGCCGTCACTGGTTAGTTTCATACCCAAAACATCTTATCCGAAACTCAATCGGGCCTTGAACGTTTTTTACCGTTCGTTCATTCGTCGCGTGGATTTTTTCTACAAAACGGGATCCCCGTGGCTGGTCTATGATTTACCATCGCCGGAGAGTGGTGCCCTATGGTACCGCTCCGTTTCAAATCCATGCATCCATTTCTAAAAGTCGTACGGCACTTTTTCGGCATTTTGGACGGATGTTGCACCTTGCACCGTCGATGTTGCACCCTGTGGATATTGATTCTTCGGAAGGCAATAACTGTTGGCTCGTTTAGATTTACGGGAGCCATAACCAGACAAAACGAAGATCTCTGTGATTTCTACGGCTATGACTGCTTTAAGCCGTCACTGGTTAGTTTGATACCCAAAAAATCTTATCCGAAACTCAATCGGGCATTGGACGTTTTTTACCGTTCGTTCTTTCGTCACGTGGATTTTTTCTGCAAAACGGGATCCCCGTGGCTGGTGTATGATTTACCATCGCCGGAGAGTGGTTCCCCATGGTACCGCTCCGTTTCAAATCCATGCATCCATTTCTAAAAGTCGTACGACACTTTTTCGGCATTTTGGACGGATGTTGCACCTTGCACCGTCGATGTTGCACCCTGTGGATATTGATTTTTCGGAAGGCCATAACTGTTGGCTCGTTTAAAGTTACGGGAGCCATAACCAGTCAAAACGAAGATCTTTATGAGTTCTACGGCTATGACGGCTTTAAGCCGTCACTGGTTAGTTTCATACCCAAAACATCTTATCCGAAACTCAATCGGGCCTTGGATGTTTTTTACCGTTCGTTCATTCGTCACGTGGATTTTTTCTGCAAATCGGGATCCCCGTGGCTGGTCTATGATTTACCATCGCCGGAGAGTGGTGCCCCATGGTACCGCTCCGTTTCAAATCTATGCATCCATTTCTAAAAGTTGTACGGCACTTTTTCAGAATTTTGGACGGATGTTGCACCTTGCACCGTAGATGTTGCACCCTGTGGATATTGATTCTTCGCAAGGCCATAACTGTTGGCTCGTTTAGAGTTACGGGAGCCATAACGAGTCAAAACGAAGATCTCTGTGAGTTCTACGGCTATGATGGCTTTAAGACGTCACTGGTTAGTTTCATACCCAAAAAATCTTATCCGAAACTCAATTGGGCCTTGGATGTTTTTTACCGTTCGTTCATTCGTCACGTGGACTTTTTGTGCAAAACGGGATCCCCGTGGCTAGTGTATGATTTACCATCGCCGGAGAGTGGTGCTCCATGGTACCGCTCAGTTTCAAATCCATGCATCCATTTCTAAAACTCGTATGGCACTTTTTCGGCATTTTGCACGGATGTTGCATCTTGCACCGTCGATGTTGCACCCTGTGGATATTGATTCTTCGGAAGGCCATAACTGTTGGCTCGTTTAGAGTTACGGGAGCCATAACCAGTCAAAATGAAGATCCATGTGAGTTCTATGGCTATTACCGCTTTAAGCCGTCATTGGTTAGTTTCATACCCAAAAAACTTATCCAAAACTCAATCGGGCCTTGGACGTTTTTTACCGTTCGTTCATTCGTCACGTGGATTTTTTCTGCAAAACGGGATCCCCGTGGCTGGTCTATGATTTACCATGGCCGAAGAGTGGTGCCCTATGGTACCGCTCCATTTCAAATCCACGCATCCATTTCTAAAAGTCGTACGGCACTTTTTCGGCATTTTGGACGGATGTTGCACCTTGCACCGTAGATGTTGCACCTTGTGGATATTGATTCTTCGGAAGGCCATAACTATTGGCTCGTTTAGAGTTACGGGAGCCATAACCAGTCAAAACGAAGATCTCTGTGAGTTCTACGGTTATGATGGCTTTAAGCTGTCACTGGTTAGTTTCATACCCAATACATCTTATCCGAAACTCAATCGGGCCTTGGACGTTTTTTACCGTTCGTTCATTCGTCGCGTGGATTTATTCTGCAAAATGAGATCCCTGTGGTTGGTCTATGATTTACCATCGCCGGAGAGTGGCACCCCATGGTACCGCTCCATTTTAAATCCATGCATCCATTTCTAAAAGTCGTACGGCACTTTTTCGGCATTTTGGACGGATGTTGCACCTTGCACCGTCGATGTTGCACCCTATGGATATTGATTCTTCGGAAGGCAATAACTGTTGGCTCGTTTAGAGTTACGGGAGCCATAACCAGACAAAACTAAGATCTCTGTGATTTCTACGGCTATGACTGCTTTAAGCCGTCACTGGTAAGTTTCATACCCAAAAAATCTTATCTGAAACTCAATCGGGCCTTGGACGTTTTTTACCGTTCGTTCATTCGTCACGTGGATTTTTTCAGCAAAACAGGATCCTCGTAGCTTGTCTATGATTTACCATCACCGGAGAGTGGTGTCCCAAGGTACCGCTCCGTTTCAAATCCATGCATCCATTTCTAAAAGTCGTACGACACTTTTTCGGCATTTTGAACGGATGTTGCACCTTGCACCGTCGATGTTGCACCATCTGGATATTGATTCTTCGGAAGGCCATAACTGTTGGCTCGTTTAGAGTTACGGGAGCCATAACTAGTCAAAACGAAGATCTCTGTGAGTTCTACGGCTATGATGGCTTTAAGCCGTCACTGGTTAGTTTCATACCCAAACATCTTATCCGAAACTCAATCGGGCCTTAGACGTTTTTTACCGTTCGTTCATTCGTCACATGGATTTTTTCTGCAAAACGGGATCCCCGTGGCTGGTCTATGATTTACCATCGCTGGAGAGTGGTGCCCCATGGTACCGCTTCGTTTCAAATCCATGCATCCATTTCTAAAAGTCGTACGGCACTTTTTCGGCATTTTGGACGGATGTTGCACCTTGCACCGTCGATGTTGCACCCTGTGGATATTGATTCTTCGGAAGGCCATAACTGTTGGCTCGTTTAGAGTTACGGGAGCCATAACCAGTCAAAATGAAGATCTCTGTGAGTTCTACGGCTATTACCGCTTTAAGCCATCATTGGTTAGTTTCAAACCCAAAAAATCTTATCCGAAACTCAATCGGGCCTTGGACGTTTTTTACCGTTCGTTCATTCGTCACGTGGATTTTTTCTGAAACACGGGATCCCTGTAGCGGGTCTATGATTTACCATGGCCGAAGAGTGGTGCCCCATGGTACCGCTCCATTTCAAATCCATGCATCCATTTCTAAAAGTCGTACGGCACTTTTTCGGCATTTTGGACGGATGTTGCACCTTGCACCGTAGATGTTGCACCTTGTGGATATTGATTCTTCGGAAGGCCATAACTGTTGGCTCGTTTAGAGTTACGGGAGCCATAACCAGTCAAAACAAAGATGTCTGTGAGTTCTACGGTTGTGATGGCTTTAAGCCGTCCCTAGTTAGTTTCATACCCAAAACATCTTATCCGAAACTCAATCGGGCCTTGGACGTTTTTTACCGTTCGTTCATTCGTCGCGTGGATTTTTTCTGCGAAACGGGATCCCCGTGGCTGGTCTATGATTTACCATGGCCGGAGAGTGGTGCCCCATGGTACCGCTCCATTTCAAATCCATGCATCCATTTCTAAAAGTCGTACGGCACTTTTTCGGCATTTTGGACAGATGTTGCACCTTGCACCGTCGATGTTGCACCCTATGGATATTGATTCTTCGGAAGGCAATAACTGTTGGCTCGTTTAGAGTTACGAGAGCCATAACCTGACAAAATGAAGATCTCCTTGATTTCTACGGCTATGACTGCTTTAAGCCGTCACTGGTTTGTTTCATACCCAAAAAATCTTATCCGAAACTCAATCGGGCCTTGGACGTTTTTTACCGTTCGTTCATTCGTCACGTGGATTTTTTCTGCAAAATGGGATCCCCGTGGCTGGTCTATGATTTACCATCGCCAGAGAGTGGTGCTCCATGGTACCGCTCCGTTTCAAATCCATGCATCCATTTCTAAAAGTCGTACGGCACTTTTTCGGCATTTTGGACGGATGTTGCACCTTGCACCGTCGATGTTGCACCATGTGGATATTGACTCTTCGGAAGGCCATAACTGTTGGCTCGTTTAGAGTTACGGGAGCCATAACTAGTCAAAACGAAGATCTCTGTGAGTTCTATGGCTATGATGGCTTTAAGCCGTCACTGGTTAGTTTCATACGCAAAACATCTTATCCGAAACTCAATCGGGCCTTGGACGTTTTTTACCGTTCGTTCATTCGTCACATGGATTTTTTCTGCAAAACGGGATCCTCGTGGCTGGTCTATGATTTACCATCGCTGGAGAGTGGTGCCCCATGGTACCGCTCCGTTTCAAATCCATGCATCCATTTCTAAAAGTCGTACGGCACTTTTTCGGCATTTTGGACGGATGTTGCACCTTGCACCGTCGATGTTGCACCTTGTGGATATTAATTCTTCGGTAGGCCATAATTGTTGGCTCGTTTAGAGTTACGGGAGCCATAACCAGTCAAAATGAAGATCTCTGTGAGTTCTACGGCTATTACCGCTTTAAGTCGTCATTGGTTAGTTTCATACCCAAAAAATCTTATCCGAAACTCAATCGGGCCTTGGACGTTTTTTACCGTTCGTTCATTCGTCACGTGGATTTTTCTGCAAAACGGGATCCCCGTGGCTGGTCTATGATTTACCATCGCCGGAGAGTGGTGCCCCATGGTACCTCTCCGTTTCAAATCCATGCATCCATTTCTAAAAGTCGTACGGCACTTTTTTGGCATTTTGGACGGATGTTGCACCTTGCACCGTCGATGTTGCACCCTGTGGATATTGATTCTTCGGAAGGCCATAAATGTTGGCTCGTTTAGAGTTATGGGAGCCATAACCAGTCAAAACGAAGATCTCTGTGAGTTCTACGGGTATGACGGCTTTAAGCCGTCACTGGTTAGTTTCATACCCAAAACATCTTATCCGTAACTCAATCGAGCCTTGGGTGTTTTTTACCGTTCGTTCATTTGTCGCGTGGATTTTTTCTGCAAAACGGGATCCCCGTGGCTGGTCTATGATTTACCTTCACCGGAGAGTGGTGCCCCATGGTACCACTCCATTTCAAATCCATGCATCCATTTCTAAAAGTCATACGACACTTTTTCGACATTTTGGACGGATGTTGCACCTTGCACCGTCGATGTTGCACCCTGTGGATATTGATTCTTCGGAAGGCAATAACTATTGGCTCGTTTAGAGTTACGGGAGCCATAACCAGACATAACGAAGATCTCTATGATTTCTACGGCTATGACTGCTTTAAGCCGTCACTGGTTAGTTTCATACCCAAAAAATCTTATCCGAAACTCAATCGGGCCTTGGACGTTTTTTACCGTTCGTTCATTCGTCACGTGGATTTTTTCTGCAAAACGGGATCACCATGGCTGGTCTATGATTTACCATGGCCGGAGAGTGGTGCCCCATGGTACTGCTCCGTTTCAAATCCATGCATCCATTTCTAAAAGTCGTACGACACTTTTTCGGCATTTTAAAAAATCGTAAGGCACTTTTTCGGCATTTTGATTCTTCGGAAGGCAATAACTGTTGGCTCGTTTAGAGTTAGGGGAGCCATAACCAGTCAAAACGAAGATCTCTGTTAGTTCTACGGCTATGACGGCTTTAAGCCGTCACTGGTTAGTTTCATACCCAAAACATCTTATCCGAAACTCAATCGGGCCTTGGACGTTTTTTACCGTTCCTTCATTCGTCGGATGGATTTTTTCTGCAAAACGGGATCCCCGAGGCTGGTCTATGATTTACCATGGCTGGAGAGTGGTTCCTCATGGTTCCGCTCCGTTTCAAATCCATGCATCCATTTCTAAAAGTCGTACGACACTTTTTTGGCATTTTGGACGGATGTTGCACCTTGCACCGTCGATGTTGCACCCTATGGATATTGATTCTTCGGAAGGCAATAACTGTTGGCTCGTTTAGAGTTACGGGAGCCATAACCAGACAAAACGAACAACTCTGTGATTTCTACGGCTATGACTGCTTTAAGCCGTCACAGGTTAGTTTCATACCCAAAAAATCTTATCCGAAACTCAATCGGGCCTTGGACGTTTTTTACCGTTCGTTCATTCGTCACGTGGATTTTTTCTGCAAAACGGGATCCCCGTGGCTGGTCTATGATTTACCATCGTCGGAGAGTGGTGCCCCATGGTACCGCTCCGTTTCAAGTCCATGCATCCATTTCTAAATGTCGTACGGCACTTTTTCGGCATTTTGGACGGATGTTGCACCTTGCACCGTCGATGTTGCACCCTGTGGATATTGATTCTTCGGAAGGCCATAACTGTTGGCTCGTTTAGAGTTACGGGAGCCATAACCAGTCAAAAAGAAGATCTCTGTGAGTTTAACGGCCATTACCGCTTTAAGCCGTCATTGGTTAGTTTCATACCCAAAAAATCTTATCCGAAACTCAATCGGGCCTTGGACGTTTTTTACCGTTCGTTCATTCGTCATGTGGATTTTTTCTGCAAAACGGGATCGCCGTGGCTGGTCTATGATTTACCATGGCCGAAGAGTGGTGCCCCATGGTACCGCTCCGTTTCAAATCCACGCATCCATTTCTAAAAGTCGTATGGCACTTTTTCGGCATTTTGGACGGATGTTGCACCTTGCACCGTATATGTTGCACCCTGTGGATATTGATTCTTCGGAAGGCCATAACTGTTGGCTCGTTTAGAGTTACGGGTGCCAAAACCAGTCAAAACGACGATCTCTGTGAGTTCTACGGCTATGACGGCTTTAAGCCGTCACTGGTTAGTTTCATACCCAAAACATCTTATCCGAAACTCAATCGGGCCTTGGACGTTTTTTACCGTTCGTTCATTCGTCGCGTGGAATTTTTTCTGCAAAACGGGATCCCCGTGGCTGATCTATGATTTACCATCGCCGGAGAGTGGTGCCCTATCGTACCGCTCCATTTCAAATCCATGCATCCATTTCTAAAAGTCGTACGGCACTTTTTCGGCATTTTGGACGGATGTTGCACCTTGCACCGTCGATGTTGCACCCTGTGGATATTGATTCTTCGGAAGGTAATAACTGTTGGCTCGTTTAGAGTTACGGGAGCCATAACCAGACAAAACGAAGATCTTTGTGAGTTCTACGGCTATGACGGTTTTAAGCCGTCACTGGTTAGTTTCATACCCAAAACATCTTATCCGAAACTCAATCGGGCCTTGAACGTTTTTTACCGTTCGTTCATTCGTCACGTGGATTTTTTCTGCAAAACGGGATCCCCGTGGCTGATCTATGATTTACCATCGCCGAAGAGTGGTGCCCCATGGTACTGCTTCGTTTCAAATCCATGCATCCATTTCTAAAAGTCGTACGACACTTTTTCGACATTTTGGACGGATGTTGCACCTTGCACCGTCGATATTGCACCCTGTGGATATTGATTCTTCGGAAGGCCATAACTGTTGGCTCGTTTAGAGTTACGGGAGCCATAACCAGTCAAAACGAAGATCTCTGTGAGTTCTACGGCTATGATGGCTTTACGCCATCACTGGTTAGTTTCATACCCAAAACATCTTATCCGAAACTCAATCGGGCCTAGGACGTTTTTTACCGTTCGTTCATTCGTCACGTGGATTTTTTCTGCAAAACGGGATCCCCGTGGCTGGTGTATGATTTACCATCGCCGGAGAGTGGTGCCCCATGGTACCGCTCCGTTTCAAATCAATGCATCCATTTCTAAAAGTCGTACGGCACTTTTTCGGCATTTTGGACGGATGTTGCACCTTGCACCGTCGATGTTGCACCCTGTGGATATTGATTCTTCGGAAGGCCATAACTTTTGGCTCGTTTAGAGTTACGGGAGCCATAACCCGTCAAAATGAAGATCTCTGTGAGTTCTACGGCTATTACCACTTTAAGCCGTCATTAGTTAGTTTCATACCCAAAAAATATTATCCGAAACTTAATCGGGCCTTGGACGTTTTTTATCGTTCGTTCATTCGTCACGTGGATTTTTTCTGGAAAACAGGATCCCCGTGGCTGGTCTATGATTTACCATGGCCGAAGAGTGGTGCCCCATGGTACCGCTCCGTTTCAAATCCACGCATCCATTTCTAAAAGTCGTACGGCACTTTTTCGGCATTTTGGACGGATGTTGCACCTTGCACCGTAGATGTTGCACCTTGTGGATATTGATTCTCCGAAAGGCAATAACTGTTGGCTCGTTTAGATTTACGGGAGCCATAACCAGATAAAACAAAGATCTCTATGATTTCTACGGCTATGACTGCTTTAAGCCGTCACTGGTTAGTTTCATACCCAAAAAATCTTATCCGAAACTCAATCGGGCCTTGGACGTTTTTTACCATTCGTTCATTCGTCATGTGGATTTTTTCTGCAAAACGGGATCCCCGTGGCTGGTCTATGATTTACCATGGCCGGAGAGTGGTGCCCTATGGTACCGCTCCATTTCAAATCCATGCATCCATTTCTAAAAGTCGTACGACACTTTTTCGGCATTTTGGGCGAATGTTGCACCTTGCACCATAGATGTTGCACCCTGTGGATATTGATTCATCGGAAGGCCATAACTGTTGGCTCGTTTAGATTTACGGGAGCCATAACCAGTCAAAACGAAGATCTCTATGAGTTCTACGGCTATGACGGCTTTAAGCCGTCACTGGTTAGTTTCATACCCAAAACATCTTATCCGAAACTCAATCGGGCCTTGGACGTTTTTTACCGTTCGTTCATTCGTCGCATGGATTTTTTCTGCAAAACGGGATCCCCGAGGCTGGTCTATGATTTACCATGGCTGGAGAGTGGTGCCCCATGGTTCCGCTCCGTTTCAAATCCATGCATCCATTTCTAAAAGTCGTACGGCACTTTTTTGGCATTTTGGACGGATGTTGCACCTTGCACCGTCGATGTTGCACCCTGTGGATATTGATTCTTCGGAAGGCAATAACTGTTGGCTCGTTTAGAGTTACGGGAGCCATAACCAGACAAAATGAACATCTCTGTGATTTCTACGGCTATGACTGTTTTAAGCCGTCACTGGTTAGTTTCATACCCAAAAAATCTTATCCGAAACTCAATCGGGCCTTGGACGTTTTTTACCGTTCGTTCATTTGTCACGTGGATTTTTTCAGCAAAACGGGATCCCCGTGGCTGGTCTATGATTTACCATCGCCGGAGAGTGGTGCCCCATGGTACCGCTCTGTTTCAAATCCATGCATCCATTTCTAAAAGTCGTACGGCACTTTTTCGGCATTTTGGACGGATGTTGCACCTTGCACCGTCGATGTTGCACCCTGTGGATATTGATTCTTCGGAAGGCCATAACTGTTGGCTCGTTTAGAGTAACGGGAGCCATAACCAAACAAAACGAATATCTCTGTGAGTTCTACGGCTTTTACCGCTTTAAACCGTCATTGGTTAGTTTCATACCCAAAAAATCTTATCCGAAACTCAATCGGGCCTTGGACGTTTTTTACCGTTCGTTCATTCGTCATGTGGATTTTTTCTGCAAAACGGGATCCCCATGGCTGGCCTATGATTTACCATGGCCGAAGAGTGGTGCCCCATGGTACCGCTCTGTTTCAAATCCACGCATCCATTTCTAAAAGTCATATGGCACTTTTTCGGCATTTTGGACGGATGTTGCACCTTGCACCGTAGATGTGCACCCTGTGGATATTGATTCTTTGGAAGGCCATAACTGTTGGCTCGTTTAGAGTTACGGGAGCCATAACCAGACAAAACGAAGATCTCTGTAAGTTCTACAGCTATGACAGCTTTAAGCCGTCACTGGTTTGTTTCATACCCAAAACATCTTATCCGAATCTCAATCGGGCCTTGGACGTTTTTTACCGTTCGTTCATTCGTCACGTGGATTTTTTCTGCAAAACGGGATCCCCATGGCTGGTGTATGATTTACCATCTACGGAGAGTGGTGCCCATGGTACCGCTCCATTTCAAATCCATGCATCCATTTCTAAAAGTCGTATGTCACTTTTTCGGCATTTTGGACGGATGTTGCACCTTGCACCGTCGATATTGCACCTTGTGGATATTGATTCTTCGGAAGGCCATAACTGTTGGCTCGTTTAGTGTTACGGGAGCCATAACCAGTAAAAACGAAGATCTCTGTGAGTTCTACGGCTATGACGGCTTTAAGCCGTCACTGGTTAGTTTCATACCCAAAACATCTTATCCGAAACTCAATCGGGCCTAGGATGTTTTTTACCGTTCGTTCATTCATCACGTGGATTTTTTCTGCAAAACGAGATCCCCGTGGCTGGTGAATGATTTACCATCGTCGGAGAGTGGTTCCCCATGGTACCGCTCCATTTCAAATCAATGCATCCATTTCTAAAAGTCGTACGGCACTTTTTCGGCATTTTGGACGGATGTTGCACCTTGCACCGTCGATGTTGCACCCTGTGGATATTGATTCTTCGGAAGGCCATAACTTTTGGCTCGTTTAGAATTACGGTAGCCATAACCAGTCAAAATGAAGATCTCTGTGAGTTCTACGGCTATTACCGCTTTAAGCCGTCATTGGTTAGTTTCAAACCAAAAAAATATTATCCGAAACTCAATCGGGCCTTGGACGTTTTTTACCGTTCGTTCATTCGTCACGTCGATTTTTTCTGCAAAACAGGATCCTTGTGGCTGGTCTATGATTTACCATGGCCGAAGAGTGGTGCCCCATGGTACCGCTCTGTTTCAAATCCACGCATCCATTTCTAAAAGTCGTACGGCACTTTTTCGGCATTTTGGACGAATGTTGCACCTTGCACCGTCGATGTTGCACCCTGTGGATATTGATTCTTCGGAAGGCAATAATTGTTGGCTCGTTTAGAGTTACGGGAGCCATAACCAGACAAAACGAACATCTCTGTGATTTCTACGGCTATGACTGTTTGAAGCCGTCACTGGTTAGTTTCATACACAAAAAATCTAATCCGAAACTCAATCGGGCCTTGGACGTTTTTTACCGTTCGTTCATTCGTCACATGGATTTTTTCTGCAAAATGGGATCCCCATGGCTGGTCTATGATTTACCATCGCCGGAGAGTGGTGCCCCATGGTACCGCTCTGTTTCAAATCCATGCATCCATTTCTAAAAGTCGTACGACACTTTTTCGGCATTTCTAAAAGTCGTAAGGCACTTTTTCGGCATTTTGATTCTTCGGAAGGCAATAACCGTTGGCTCGTTTAGAGTTACGGGAGCCATAACCAGACAAAACGAAGATCTCTGTGAGTTCTACGGCTATGACGGCTTCTAAGCCGTCACTGGTTAGTTTCATACCCAAAACATCTTATCTGAAACTCAATCGGGCCTTAGATGTTTTTTACCGTTCGTTCATTCGTCACGTGGATTTTTTCTGCAAAATGGAATCCCCGTGGCTGGTGTATGATTTTCCATCGCCGGAGAGTGGTGCCCATGGTACCGCTCCGTTTCAAATCCATGCATCCATTTCTAAAAGTCGTATGGCACTTTTTCGGCATTTTGGACGGATGTTGCACCTTGCACCGTCGATATTGCACCTTGTGGATATTGATTCTTCGAAAGGCCATAACTGTTGGCTCGTTTAGAGTTACGGGAGCCATAACCAGTAAAAATGAAGATCTCTGTGAGTTCTACGGCTATGACGGCTTTAAGCCGTAACTGGTTAGTTTCATACCCAAAACATCTTATCCAAAACTCAATCGGGCCTAGGACGTTTTTTACCGTTCGTTCATTCATCACGTGAATTTTTTCTGCAAAACGGGATCCCTTTGACTGGAGAATGATTTACCATCGTCGGAGAGTGGTTCCCCATGGTACCGCTCCGTTTCAAATCAATGCATCCATTTCTAAAAGTCGTACGGCACTTTTTCGGCATTTTGGACGGATGTTGCACCTTGCACCGTCGATGTTGCACCCTGTTGATATTGATTCTTCGGAAGGCCATAACTTTTGGCTCGTTTAGATTTATGGTAGCCATAACCAGTCAAAATGAAGATCTCTGTGAGTTCTACGGCTATTACCGCTTTAAGCCGTCATTGGTTAGTTTCAAACCCAAAAAATATTATCCGAAACTCAATCGGGCCTTGGACGTTTTTTACCGTTCGTTCATTCGTCACGTGGATTTTTTCTGCAAAACAGGATCCCCGTGGCTGGTCTACGATTTACCATGGCCGAAGAGTGGTGCCCCATGGTACCGCTCTGTTTCAAATCCACGCATCCATTTCTAAAAGTCGTACGGCACTTTTTCGGCATTTTGGACGAATGTTGCACCTTGCAACGTAGATGTTGCACCCTGTGGATATTGATTCTTCGGAAGGAAATAACTTTTGGCTCGTTTAGAATTACGGGAGCCATAACCAGAAAAAACGGAGATCTCTTTGATTTCTACGGCTATGACTGCTTTAAGCCGTCACTGGTTAGTTTCATACCCAAAAAATCTTATCCGAAACTCAATGAGGCCTTGGACGTTTTTTACCGTTCGTTCATTCGTCACGTGGATTTTTTCTACAAAACGGGATCCCCGTGGCTGGTCTATGATTTACCATGGCTGGAGAGTGGTGCCCCATGGTACCGCTCCATTTCAAATCCATGCATCCATTTCTAAAAGTCGTACGGCACTTTTTCGGCATTTTGGACGGATGTTGCACCTTGCACTGTCGATGTTGCACCCTGTGGATATTGATTCTTCAGAAGGCCATAACTGTTGGCTCGTTTAGAGTTACGGGAGCCATAACCAGTCAAAATGAAGCTCTCTGTGAGTTCTACGGCTATTACCGCTTTAAGCTGTCATTGGTTAGTTTCATACCCAAAAAATCTTATCCGAAACTCAATCGGGCCTTGGACGTTTTTTACCGTTTGTTCATTCGTCACATGCATTTTTTCTGCAAATCGGGATCCCCGTGGCTGGTCTATGATTTACCATGGCCGAAGAGTGGTGCCCCATGGTACCGCTCCATTTCAAATCCACGCATCCATTTCTAAAAGTCGTACGGCACTTTTTTGGCATTTTGGACGGATGTTCCACCTTGCACCGTAGATGTTGCACCCTATGGATATTGATTCTTCGGAAGGCCATAACTGTTGGCTCGTTTAGAGTTACGGGAGCCATAACAGTCAAAACGAAGATCTCTATGAGTTCTACGGCTATGACGGCTTTAAGCCGTCACTGGTTAGTTTCATACCCAAAACATCTTATCCGAAACTCAATCGGGCCTTGGACGTTTTTTACCGTTTGTTCATTCGTCGCGTGGATTTTTTCTACAAAACGGGATCCCCGTGGCTGGTCTATGATTTACCATTGCCGGAGAGTGGTGCCCCATGGTACCGCTCCATTTCAAATCCATGCATCCATTTCTAAAAGTCGTACGGCACTTTTTCGGCATTTTGGACGGATGTTGCACCTTGCACCGTCAATGTTGCACCCTGTGGATATTGATTCTTCGGAAGGCAATAACTATTGGCTCGTTTAGAGTTACGGGAGCCATAACCAGACAAAACGAAGATATTTGTGATTTCTACGGCTATGACTGCTTTAAGCCGTCACTGGTTAGTTTCATACCCAAAAAATCTTATCCGAAACTCAATCGGGCCTTGGATGTTTTTTACCGTTCGTTCATTCGTCACGTGGATTTTTTCTGCAAAACGGGATCCCTGTGGCTGGTCTATGATTTGCCATGGCCGGAGAGTGGTGCCCCATGGTACCGCTACATTTCAAATCCATGCATCCATTTCTAAAATTCGTACGGCACTTTTTCGGCATTTTGGACGGATGTTGCACCTTGCACCATCGATGTTGCACCCTGTGGATATTGATTCTTCGAAAGGCCATAACTGTTGGCTCGTTTAGAGTTACGGGAGCCATAACCAGTCAAAATGAAGCTCTCTGTGTGTTCTACGGCTATTACCGCTTTAAGCCGTCACTGGTTAGTTTCATACCCAAAACATCATATCCGAAACTCAATCGGGCCTTGGATGTTTTTTACCGTTCGTTCATTCGTCACGTGGATTTTTTCTGCAAAACGGGATCCCCGTGGATGGTCTATTATTTACCATGGCCGAAGAGTGGTGCCCCATGGTACCGCTCCATTTCAAATCCACACATCCATTTCTAAAAGTCGTACGGCACTTTTTCGGCATTTGGACGGATGTTGCACCTTGCACCGTAGATGTTGCACCCTATGGATATTGATTCTTCGGAAGGCCATAACTGTTGGCTCGTTTAGAGTTACTGGAGCCATAACCAGTCAAAACGAAGATCTCTGTGAGTTCTATGGCTATGACGGCTTTAAGCCATCACAGGTTAGTTTCATACCCAAAACATCTTATCCGAAACTCAATCGGGCCTTGGACGTTTTTTACCGTTCGTTCATTCGTCGCATGGATTTTTTCTACAAAACGGGATCCCCGTAGCTGGTCTATGATTTACCATTGCCGGAGAGTGGTGCCCTATGGTACCGCTCCATTTCAAATCCATGCATCCATTTCTAAAAGTCGTACGGCACTTTTTCGGCATTTTGGACGGATGTTGCATCTTGTACCATCAATGTTGCACCCTGTGGATATTGATTCTTCGTAAGGCAATAACTGTTGGCTCGTTTATAGTTACGGGATCCATAACCAGAAAAAACGAAGATCTTTGTGATTTCTACGGCTATGACTGCTTTAAGCCATCACTGGTTAGTTTCATACCCAAAAAATCTTATCCGAAACTCAATCGGACCTTGGACGTTTTTTACCGTACGTTCATTCGTCATGGGGATTTTTTCTGCAAAACGGGATCCCCGCTGCAGGTGTAAGATTTACCATCGCCAGAGAGTGGTGCCCCATGGTACCGCTCCATTTCAAATCCATGCATCAATTTCTAAAAGTTGTACGACACTTTTTCGGCATTTTGGACGGATGTTGCACCTTGCACCGTAGATGTTGCACCCTGTGGATATCGATTCTTCGGAAGGCCATAACTGTTGGCTCGTTTAGAGTTACGGGAGCCATAACCAGTCAAAACGAAGATCTCTGTGAGTTCTACGGCTATGACCGCTTTAAGCAGTCACTAGTTAGTTTCATACCCAAAAAATCTTATCCGAACCTCAATCGTGCCTTGGACGTTTTTTACCGTTCGTTCATTCGTCACGTGGATTTTTTCTGCAAAACGGGATCCCCATGGCTGGTCTACGATTTACCATCGCCGGAGTGTGGTGCCCCATGGTACCGCTCCGTTTCAAATCCATGCATCCATTTCTAAAAGTCGTACGACACTTTTTCGGCATTTTGGACGGATGTTGCACCTGGCACCGTAGATGTTGCACCCTGTGGATATTGATTCTTCGAAAGGCCATAACCGTTGGCTCGTTTAGAGTTACGGGAGCCATAACTAGTCAAAACGAAGATCTCTGTGAGTTCTATGGCTATGACGGCTTTAAGCCGCCACTGTTTAGTTTCATACCCAAAACATCTTATCCGAAACTCAATCGGGCCTTGGACGTTTTTTACCGTTCGTTCATTCGTCGCGTGGATTTTTTCTGCAAAACGGGATCCCCGTGGCTGGTCTATGATTTACCATTGCCGCAGAGTGGTGCCCCATGGTACCGCTCCATTTAAAATCCATGCATCTATTTCTAAAAGTCGTACGGCACTTTTTCGGCATTTTGGACGGATGTTGTTATCCCGCCTTTTGGCAAGGCCGAGATATCAAGGAATTGACTAGAGAATATGGATTATGCATCCTCGGCATCGAGCGACCGCTGGATATCCCTAGATATCGATGAATTTCACCCGAGTCCGGATCGGGCTACAATTGATAAGACACGTCAAGCAAAGTCGTAGAAACCAACATTCCAAATTTCGAGGCAATCCGAGTTTGTTTGCTCGAGCTACCACCAAGGGAAAGTAGAAGGAATAGCCTTGTATCGAGTCCATCATACCCAGTGTTTGGTTCGAATCCAACACCCCTGCGTTAGTTCGAATCCATAAGGGATAACCTTGCTTCGACTCCATCGAAAGAGCCATAGTTCGAATCCATCCACGAGACCTTGGTTCGAATCCAACAGGACCGACCCGTATGATCGAATCCATCAAGGCAGAATGCTTCGAGTCCGCGAAGTTGTTTCACTCCGTATCGACTTATTGAAGACCTTCGAACCCACTCTGACAAAATAGCTTCGTACCCACCAATCGAATCGATTCGAAGGGTGCCCATTTGATCGATTCTAAGGAGCTTTCCTTCGAATCCATCACTTCGAATCCACTGAGTCGAAGCGCCTGATACGATGGGTTCGACCCAGTAAAAATCGGAGAAAAAGACGGGTTGACCCGAGAAACACGCGAGCCACGTCACCAAGCACATGCTCAGACGATCGATTCGACCCTATCGAGTCGAAGGGATCGATTCGAAGCAAGGGCATCCATCTGAAGTGCAACCTTGAATCGATCATAACTCGAGATCCACAAGTCCAAATGCAATGAAATTTTCACAGAAGCTTAAACACATGATGAAGAATGTCCACACCAAATTTCAGCTCGATTGGACTCTTTCTTGATCGATTCGAGCCAAGGATCGAATCGATCCCAAAGTGGGCCCGGATCTCCAGATTTCGGCCATGTGGACCCCCTCACGTGCTAGAAGCGGTCTCCTCGGATTTTAGGCGAAATATCAGCCTCCTACACCTATAAATAGAGCCCCTGGTCATTCAGAAAAGGGGTCGGACAATTCTAAGTACTAAAGAGCGCCCAGATTCTGCCAGATTTACTCCAGATCACCACCTCTACTTTAGATCTAGACTTAGCATATAAAATCGGTTGTATTACATCGTAAAAAATGTAATCTTCAAGTATCGAGCAATAAAATCATCAAACTTCATAGTGGATGTAGGCAAAGCGCCGAACCACTCTAAATCGCTTGTCTTTGCAATTTACTTTCTGTTTTTTGGAGTTTTTGTTAGATAATCCTCAGTTTTAATTTTCTTTCTTCACTTTTATCTCTTCAAAAACTTTCGAAGAGTGTTGTGCCCATTTTTGGTACAAACACTTTGGTGCTTTCACTGAGAAAAAAAACCAGCCTTTTCTCCTGCTCCTTGGATCTACCATCGATACCGGATTGCATAAATCCAAGAGGAAGATCCAGATCTCTAATTCATAATCCTTCCATTCTATTCAGATTTGCATAAAGTCTAGGAAAAGGATTCATCATTCAAAATGGTTAGCACAAGAACCACTTCTACATCTGCTGGACAAGAAGGTAGGGATGGACAGAATCCTGCTCAACAGCAGCCATCCAACCAAGGCAACGGTGCTCATTCAGATCCGTCTGGACCAGTCACCAGACAGGAGTTCCATGTGTTGCTTCAAGAACTGACTCAAAGTCGGCAACAATTGGCCGAACAGTTGCGTGCTAATATTGAATTAACAAACCAACTGAACCGCCAAGGCCGTAGAAGGTCCAGACGGGATGATACCTCCCGATCATCTACTGAAAGTTCCGCCTCATCGGACCATTATCACAGATCTACCCGTCCTCGATTAGACGGGAGTCATGCACAAACGACCAGATATCAACCCACCTTGACTGTTGGACAGTTGAGGGCAGGACCGTCGACCAGCTTTCAGGCCGGGCCCTCAACATGAGTAGGCCCTACTACACAGCATACCACGGACAATCATGCCACAGCTGCCACAATAGAAACAAGGGTTGATACCCGAAATCTTTCAGAGCCAAATAATCAGCAACGTGGGCGTACTCCTGAACCATACGTCCTAGAAGACGCTGAGCCAAGAAGGCGAAATTTGGACCGTCGACAGCGCCCGGTCCGAACTCGCGCTGTGGAACCCGACCACACCTTAGCTCAGTAGGCTCAAAATGTAGCAATGCCCGACATTTCGACTATGATACATCAGATGATCCGCGAAAGCCAAGGTCTTACCAACGACGATTGGGGGATTTCTCGAAGTCATACTCCTTTCACGGACGAGATATTGTACGCTGAACCTCCTTGGCGATTCAGAATGCCAACTCTCCCTATGTACGAAGGAAATTCTGATCCCAATCATCACCTTTTGAAATACGAATGGTCAATGAGCGCCGCAAGGGCCGACGATGCAGTGAAAAGTCGGAGTTTCCCTATTTCACTGGGAGGAATTGCAACAATGTGGTTTATAAGATTACCTCCTAGATCTATCTCTTCATTTGATCAATTGGCTAAGAAATTTGTTGAACAATTTCGCATGCATGTCGCTAGACCCAAAGATGTTAATACCCTGTCCAATGTTACCCAAGCTCGTGGGGAAACGCTAAGGCGTTACTTGGAGAGATTCCATGCGGCATGTGTGGAGATTAGTAATCCCAACGATAACTCAATTTTAATAGCATTGACAAAGGGAATCGATCTCGATTCTGAGTTTGGAAACTGGTTAGCTGGAAAACCACCCGCATCGTTGGACCGTTTCTACTCCAAAGCCACTCAATTCTTACGGCAAGAGGACGCGAAACAGTCTAGGAAGCAGGATGATGCGAAACCCGAAAGTGAAGGAATACAAAGTAATGTAGCAGTTAAACAGTCTGGCGACAACTCCGGAAAAGTTCAGTTAAACATACAGAATAAACAAACTCAGCCGAGAGGTAACAATGGTCAGAATAAGAAAAGAGATCCAAATCCAGGCCCACGGCATAGGGCTCCGATGTTCGAAAATTATACACCATTAAATACATCGCTGGAAAATGTGTACCTACAAACTTGCAACACTGAACAGTATAAGAAACCCGCTCCGAAGCGGTCATCAGAGAGGCAGATTCAGACAGGGAAGTTTTGTAGATTTCACGAGAGTTATGGCCACAATACTAATGACTGTCGACATTTGCAGGACCTCATAGAAAAGCTGATCAGGGAGAGGAAGTTAAATCAATTCGTGCGGGCACCACAGTCTGGTGGTGCAGGCCCGTCAAATCCAAACCGTACACAGGATCAAGATAGACAAGAGGAACCCGCTCGTACAGGCAGAAGGTTGGTTATAAATACCATAAGCGGTGGTCCTCATCCAGCTGACAGGAGTTGGAGAGAAATGGAGTCGTATGCTAGCTCTGTCAAGCATGCGAGCTTCGAATGCTGCAGTAATTGTGAGGACGGAACTCCGGTTAAACAACAAAAGACGATGTCTGATGATATCATATTTAGAAGCAGAAATGCTGACAAAATCGAAGCTCCAACAATCGACCCACTGGTCATATCTGCCCAGGTTGGTCCTGCTTGGATGAAGAGGATCCTGGTTGACAGTGGGAGTTCTGTAAACATTTTATTCAAACGAGCTTATGATTTAATGAAGATGGAAGCTAAAGACTTGAAATCCTGCCAATCTCGAGTTCACGGCTTCAATGGGAGTGCTAAAATACCCGCTGGGATAGTGGAACTGCCAGTGGAACTGGGGGTTGGAGAACGCAGGAGAGTCCGACTGCTACAATTCGTTGTTCTAGACATTGCTTCACCCTATAATGCATTCTTGGGCTGACCAGCCCTTGCTGAATTCAGGGCAGCCATTGCCCCGTGGTGTTTGACTTTGAAGTTCACAACTGACCATGGGATTGGAGTCATTCAAGGAGATCAGGCAGCAGGAAGAGCCTGTTATGTTGCTGAATTGCGTGAGGCGCAGAGAAAGGAGAAAGGAAAGGGCGTAGAGGAATCTCTCTGCGTCCGTGTTACTGATAATTGACAACTAGCGCCTGGGCCCCGGCCCGGGCACCACTACCAATTCCTTAAAGATCTTGACCCTAGAGATAACGAAGATAAAGATGAAGTTAAACAGAATCAAGATTCTCTAGCCGAACTGACTGTGGACGTCCCGGTCAGTGAGGATGACGACTCAAAAGTAATAAAAGTTGGATCTCAACTGGGAAAACAGATACAACAGGAATTGATTGAATTTCTCCAAGCGAATCACGTTGTTTTCGCCTGGACGCACTCTGATATGTGTAGAATCTCACCAAACATCGCAAGTCACTCCTTGAATATTGATCCGCGACATGTTCCGGTCAAGCAAAAAAGCCGTGGTATGGATCCAGAGAGATCTGCCGCCCTTAAAGAAGAGATTGACAAGTTGCAATCAAATGGGTTCATCCGAGATGCTCTATACCCGGAGTGGGTGTCAAATCCAGTGTTAGTTCGAAAACCGAATGGGAAATGGAGAACTTGTGTCGACTACTACGACTTAAACAAAGCTTGTCCAAAAGATAGTTTTCCACTTCCTCGAATTGACCAGCTCGTAGACTCAACGGCTGGCCATGAATTGTTATCTTTTATGGATGCTTATTCCGGTTATAATCAAATACCTATGCATTTACCCGATCAGGAACATACCAGTTTCGTGACCGATCTGGGACTCTACTGTTACAGAGTCATGCCTTTTGGTTTAAAGAATGCCGGAGCGACATACCAGCGTTTAGTCAATCGGATGTTCGCCGACCAGATCGGGAAGACCATGGAAGTTTATGTGGATGATATGTTAGTGAAGTCCTGATTTTCCATAGATCACGTCAGAGATTTAGATTCAATGTTCCACATCCTATGAGAATACAGAATGAAGCTCAACCCATTGAAGTGCCACTTCGGCGTTGCATCCGGAAAGTTCCTCGGTTTCATCGTCAACGCTCGTGGGATAGAGGCGAATCCCGAAAAGATCTGGGCAATAAGGAATTTGCAAACTCCAAGAACCATAAAGCAAGTCCAGAGTCTCAACGGGAAGGTAGCGGCATTAAGAAGGTTCATTTCAAAATCCACTGATAAATGCATTCCTTTCTTTGATTTAATCCGGAAGGGAAAACGAAACTTTGAATGGACCATGGAATGTGAAGGTGCATTCCGAGCGCTGGTTCAACATCTTTCTACACCACCGATCCTGTCAAAACCGGTTGATCACGAACAATTATACCTTTATCTGGCAGTATCAGAGCATGCGATCAGTGCAGCTCTGGTCCGAGAAGAAGACCGAGTGCAGAAACCGGTCTATTATGTTAGTAAACGATTGGCCGGAGCTGAAAGAAATTACCCCAGGTTGGAGAAACTGGCTTATTGCCTGGTCATTGTCTCAAGAAAGCTTCGTCCTTATTTCCAAGCTCATCCGCTTACTGTGTATACCGATCAGCCGTTACGACAGGTCCTCACGCGGCCTGAGACGTCTGGTAGGTTACTCAAGTGGAATATCGAACTAAGTCAATTTGACATTATTTATGCTCCATGGAAAGCCATTCAAGGGCAAGTCCTAGCTGACTTCATAGCTGAATTTACTGTTCTGGACAACTTACCCGAAACCAGCAAATCTCCTGAATATGTCTGGAAACTTTATACAGATGGTGCATCAAACGATCGGTGTTCGGGTGCTGGTGTTGTACTAGAAACCCCCGAAGGCCGATCCATATGCTATGCTTTGAAGTTTGATTTTCACGCAACCAACAATGAAGCTGAATATGAAGCTCTATTGACTGGATTAAAACGCGCCAGAGATCTGAGAATTATCGCTATAGAAATTTATTGTGATTCACAGTTGGTTGTGTGCCAGGTACGGGGAGAATATCAAGCAAGAGACCGAAGATTAGCTGCTTACCTAGCCTGAGTTCAGGAAGCACTGGATCAATTTGATTATTATGCCATTTTCTATATACCTCGAGATCACAATCAAAAGGCCGATTCATTGGCAAAGCTAGCCAGCACGGGTGAAGCACGGCAAATGGGACTTGTCCCCGTCGAAACTTTGTCCTCCCCAAGCATCGATCAAATAAAAACAAATGGTGTGTTTGAAACCTCTCCCAGTAGAGAATCATGGATGACTCCATATCGAAATTACATTGAGAATGGGATATTGCCTGAGCATCGAAATGAGAAAAGACAAATTCTACGAAAAGCTTCATGGTTCGTCATTCAGGACGGAATCATGTATAGAAAAGGTTATTATGTTCCTCTCCTCCGGTGTATCGCTGACGATGAAGTCAAACGAGTGTTACATGACGTGCACGAAGGAGAATGTGGCGATCACACCGGAGGACAAGCCCTCGCTAAGAAGATACTCCGATATGAATATTACTGGCCGACGGTGAACCGAGATGCAGCCAACTATGCCAGAAAGTGCGATAGATGCCAGAAACACGCCCGAATTCCAAGAGCCCCACCTACCGAGATAACTCAAATGGTCAGTCCCTGGCCATTCGCTATGTGGGGTATCGATATCATCGGCGCTTTACCTCTGGCAAAAGGTGGTGCGAAGTACGCCATCGTCACCGTTGACTACTTTACAAAATGGGCCGAGGCCGAAGCTCTCGCAACGATTACGACAAAGAAAGTAATAAACTTTGTGGTTCGCAATATCATCTGTCGATTTGGACTCCCACATACCATCATCACCGATAATGGAGCCCAATTCAAGAGTTCGGAGTTCAAGAATTTCTGCCAACGGTTTCACATTCATAAAAAGTTCTCGGCAGTCGCATATCCATAGGCAAACGGTCAGGTCGAAGCTGTTAACAAAGTTATAAAATCCATCTTAAAGAAATGACTGGAAAAGGTTGGGGGCAAATGGGTTGATGAACTTCCTGTGGCGTTATGGGCTTATCGAACAACTCACAAGACCACAACCGGACACACCCCGTTTTCCTTATCTTATGGCTCGGAAGCCGTTATTCCAGTCGAGACAGAAGTATTTTCCCACCGTGTAACTTATTATGATCCGACAACAAATGCAATATTACTCGCCGAATCTTTGGATCTGTTAGATGAGAAACGGGAAGAAGCTGATTTGAGAGTGGCCGCATACCGAAGTCGAGTCGCCCGGTTGTATAATGTCAAAGTTCGACCCCGAACCTTTGAACTCGGCGATCTTGTTCTCAAGAGAATCTATCCGGTTCCTTCACACATGAAACCAAATTGGGAAGGACCGTACGTGATTACACAAGGACTTGGAGATGGCACATTCAAACTATCGACCGTGGACGGTCTAGTTTTGCCAAGGGCCTGGAACAGCGAGAGTATCCGTCGCTACTACATATGACAGGCTTTATTTATTTTATTATTTAGCAATTTACTTTTACATTTCAAAATTAGAATTTGTAATAAGGCAACTGACTTTGCCATATTTTCTTATTTCAGCAATAAAATGCCATCTCTTCGAGCCAGTGCTGTGATTCATTAAATACAATGTACAACATCACGATGCACGAAGAGCTAAATTCCATCACACAATGGAATTTATTCAAGTAGGGAGTGGCTATGAAGCAATCAACCACTCGCTAAATGAAACCCGAGCTCGGGGGCAAGCCATCACATCAGGCCAAAAACGGGTTGATACACGATAACTCTTTATCTAACTCCGTACTCCCAGAGCTCGAGGCTGAGCATAAACATTAACAAAATCCAAGAGTACTCCGAGAGCGCGAGCTGGGTACAAACTTTTTACTTAACTCCGTACTCCCAAAGTGCGAGGCGGAGTATAAACATTTACTTAACTCCGCACTCCCAGAGTGCGAGGCGGAGTATAAACATTTACTTAACTCCGAACTCCCAGAGCGCGAGGCGGAGTATAAACATTTACTTAACTCCGTACTCCCAGAGTGCGAGGCGGAGTATAAACATTTATCTAACTCCGCACTCCCAGAGTGCGAGGCGGAGTATAAACATTTACTTAACTCCGTATTCCCAGAGTGCGAGACGGAGTACAAACATTACTTAACTTCGTACTCCCAGAGCGCGAGATGAAGCACGACCATACATCAACTCCACACTTATCCCCAATACTGGGGGCAGAACCAGAACACATATCAGGTTGAAGACAAGAAAAGGAATACATTTTCATTTCCATTATCGACAAAAAGAATCTGATTACAAAATGGTTCAAAAAATTCTTACTAGTGGGAGCCGAATCCACATCTATACAACGGCTATAGAATAATCAACAAAAATACTACCCCACACAACAAAAAATTAAAGAAGGAGTTCAATCTTTCTTCTTCCTTATTTTCTTCTTCGCGGTAGCTCCACCAGATCCGCTACCCGCTTTTCCCCTCAACCGTTTACTCTTTTCAGGCTTGTCCTCCGACAGCGACATAATATCAACGTCTTCCTCAGAGCTTGAGGCGACGGAAATTCTTCTAGAAGGTCGAACTGGAGGCATAGGAGTAGTAGTGGGACAGGAGCAGCTTCGATCACTACAGTACCGCCCGGTGAAATCACCATTAATGGGGCAGGCCCAGGCGGATTCATACCAGTAGTCCCTGCTGCCATCTCGGCATCAATCTCAGCAAGAACTTCATCCTCACGGGATGCTTGGGCCGCATCGGATGTGCCAGTAGTGGCATAGATGAACTAACGGCCGTAGCAGCCCCACTCATAGCATCGGATGGGTCGACGAAGGGATCGTTGGGTTTATTAAGAAGCTCCTCAATCATTTGAGCGCTAAAAGAAAACATGTGTGCATCTCCTTCTTTGCCAACCAAGGTAAAAGTCGTGATGGCTTCAGTAACGATAGCCCCTTGTGTTTGATAAGGAACTGGCAGTGCAAGAGGCGCAGAAACAATGGCTTCAGTCACTGAAATGCGACAAAGCAAAGATTGTTAGCCAAGTGTGTTGCTTAAGGTTCTTCACACAAAAATGCGGGAAGCATTCAAATACCTTCCTTAGCCTAGACCGGAGCATGGGCAGGAGCATCGGCAGAAGATAATTGCGGCTGGTCGGGATTATATGCAGGAACGGACTGGGGATCTACCGCACCAGTGGTTTTCGCCAGCATTGGAATTACAGCTTCAACACTTGCCTCGTGATGCGCAACCCCCAAGCCTTCGCATGTCTCTAAAGTTTGAACACCAAGCCTTTCTTTCACCAAAGAAATCACCACTTCATGGAGAGTTTTCCTTTCATCTTCAGTGAGCAAGCGCATCTCGAGCTCATAGTCATCTAGTGTTTCATCTGGATGCACTGCTATCTTTTCCTCCACCATCCTGGTCCAAGCGTTGTATAGAATCATGGAATCATCTCCCAGCCACGCTAAATTTCTGTGCTCCAGCACATTAGCGTTGTACGTGACCAGGAGATCGTCAAACTCAGCGTCCATCCTGGACCGCTCCACCAGAATCTTTTCTTGAATTTCTGCTTCCGCAGACTTAGTCTTGGCCGCCGCCGCAGCAAGTTCGGCTCTAAGAGATACAGCTTGGTCGCAAGCCTCTTGAGCAGTGGTGTTTGCATCATCCTTCTCCTTCACCACTTCAGCAAACTTAGCCTTGAGCTCATTCAGCTCCTTAATGGCTAAGTCCCGCTTAGCTGCGACGGTGGTGTAGCGGTGGCCCATCTCTTCTACCATGGCGCAATGTTCCTGTTGCATCCTAGCCATTTTGGCCACGGCATCCTCATGTTTCTGAAGCGCTTGAAGTTCAGAATTCCGAGAAGTCTCCATTTCAGATTGGAGAACTTGAATGACGCGACCTTTCTTGACAATATCAGCATCGCGCTCAGCAATAATCTTCGCTCGGTCGAAGGCTACCTTTGAAGCTTTTACGGCTGCCTTGTACCATTCTTTATATTGGGCGTAGAAGTCACAGATGTAGTCATGAGCGACATTCTCAGCATCCTGAGGAATTCTCTTGAGATGGGGAGGAAAGACATAGCCGTCCATGCAAATTTCAGGAAAATCTTTTTTCATTTGCGCAAGTTTGATGGATCCTTCACTTGTTAATTCAGCCGGAGCCTGTTCTATTATAGCGGCTGTTGTCGGTTCCACCCTTGGCCGCTGATTATCGGGCCGTGAAGATTGAGAAGGCTGCTGCTGCTGTGAGGGCCCAGGAAGATCTATAGGGGCCCTAGGAGGTGGGGGAGAACGAGATCGGGATCGGTGCTGATAACCCCGATCTCTGTCAGTATAATCATGGCCAGAGCGGCCACGCCAATATTCCCTATCTCTGTCATAGCGCTCTTGGTGAGTATAACCGTGCCCACGGTCCCTATCTGATTCCCTCCGATGGGACTCATAGTAAGAAGATGAATGGCGCACGTTCCGGAGCCTGCCTAAAGTAGATCGTTTGCTTGACATCTCACCTGCGATAAGAGAAAATTACAGATTAGGATCCGATAAAGCAATGTTCAGTATGCAAAAGTCGTGGAGTGCGGTGGAAGTGTGTGTAAATGTGTAAGCCCCCAAATAGACCGGAAGTGTTGACCGCACTAAAAGGAACGGGCTCGTTCATGTTTAGGACATCTTGAAATTCCTCCAACCCAGGATTATGAGAAATCGATATGTAATCTGGGATGGGAATATCGTCAAGCCCTTTGAAAATGTCCCTCGAAGGAGAAGGGGCGGCCTCAGAAATCATGACTCCGGAAGTGGGAGGAGACACATTTACAGATTTCCACCCCTTAGACTTAAGTATTTTGGAAACGGCGGCCTTGCCTTTCCGTCTCTCTCCCGACTCTTCGAAGTTTCCCGAGAGATCAGCCATCGGCTCCGAATCTGTATGGGTTCTTTCTTCATCACTCGCTTCGGTTATTGTAATTCCGAGCGGTTTCTTTGCCATTTCCTTCTTGGTTTTCTTCTTGTTCTTCTTCGCGGAGGCGGGCTTTGCCATCCCTTCGATGACTATGCTTTGATTAATTTCAATCAAGCCGAGAGTTCTTAAGTTATAGTCGTTCAGCACCGAGTCGATATGTCTCAGCTCGCTCGGGACTTCTTGAAGACTTCGGACAATGCCTCTAAAGTACCCGCCATCGTGTCTGGATATAATGGCTGTAAGAGAAATGAGATGTCAATACTAATACCAATAAACTATTGATCAGGGAACATCATCAACAGGCTAAGGCGCTTACGTCTAGACAACCATCGCCTAGCGAAACCCGGGCGGCACCGAACATAGAACCATTCGTTCTTGAAATAACTCAGTCTGGTCCAAGCTCCAATAACAACTTGGCAATTTCTAACTGCCTCCAGAAATGTAAAAGATGGGCTATCGCCTCTACTCTTGAAATTAAATATGTGTCTAATCTCGGTTGGCCTGGGCGGGCGAAAAAGACAGTCCATAAATATGACAAAGACACTATTCAGCAACGCGTGCCCGTTGGGATGAAGTTGCGAGGGAGCGATTCCTAAAAATGATAGCATCCCTCTGATGTATTGATTAAAAGGAGGGAGAGTTCCGGCCGCGCATGCATGGCGGTAGAAAGCTGTATATCCTTCGGGCGGATTATGCGGTCTATCATCGGCACTGGGTAATAACACATCGTCCAGAGATATGTTATGTTTCAAGCATATTCGGCCCAACAAGGATTCGGAAAAATTAGATTGGACCGAATCAACAGGATCCTCGATAAATATAGCCTTCGGCAATTCATTTAGAGCCGGATCGATTACGTCGGCAGGAATATCGGGAATCTCAAGCACCGGAGGAGTCGAACTCTGTACTTCCTGCTGTTGCGAGCTCGAAGATTCCATAACTGACTAACTTATCAGAAAGAAACGTTAAGTTCATAAACAGCCCGTGCATTCCCCAGTGTAGTGTGTATGGATGTGCCGTGCCGTGCAAGTGCTGAACATTACTTAAGTAGATTTTACAGATTGAAACAAGATGTCCGTACGACAAAACTTGGGGATTTGAGAATGAAAATGACCGTCATCGCTGACCGTCACTTCCACACCATCCAGACGCTACTGACCACTTCAAGTATAAATCAGTTGTATTATTGGTTAAGTCATGGTTCCATCGACGAGCTTCAAAGGAAATCAATCAAGTTCAGTTATGCAGGGCCAAAGCTCGTCGGAGTCAAGTATGCTAAAGTTCATTAAGTTCATCAAAGTACAACTTGAAATTGGTCGTAGTTCAGATGATGGAGCGAATCAAAAGAGCAATGGTCTCAGAGGACGAAGACGTTCGAATCCATCGACACGAATTGATGAGCGTCGAATCGATGAAGTTCAATTCCAGGTGCTTCGAATCCTTATGGTTCGACTCGATGTAACTGTGGGATAGAGGAGCACTTCGAATCCATGATCTTTGCATGACTTCGAATCGATCAATATTGAGATCCTTCGAATCGATCGGAGTATCGCTACTTCGAATCGATCGCCACGAGCCACCTTGAAGTTTTTTCTCTTGAAACCATTGATTCGAAGCTATGCATTCAAAATCGATTCGAATGACTCATTCCTGGATCGATGCGAAGCAATGGAAGACGACACTATGATCGATATGACTTGAATGGTTTCATTCCTCAGTTCCATCGAGTCGACCTACTTCGTTCAGATCTCATCACTCCTTGAAATTTTCAGAAGGAAAGACTGAATCGATGCCAAAAAATTCTAAGTTTTATCTTTCTCATCTCGAATCGATCCCTTGATTACCTGATTTTATTACGAATGAAAGCGTGAAGGGGTTTGATCGATTCGAGGAAAGCACATCTGCCTTGGCTTTGGAGAGGTCGATTCAAAGAAGAGGCTATAGCAACAGTAAAAAGTAAAAAATGAAAGTGACACCGGCCTCGCGTATTTATATGGACCTCACGTAGGAAACGAGATGATTCGTCTCCCGGTCAAAATTTCCAACTCCAACCGGTCACGCGCAGATCCATTCGAATCCGTAACATTCGAATCCATCACGTTCGGACCATTGCATTCGAATCGATCAAAGCTTCAAATCCATCAAGGCTGCATCGTTACAAAGCCTCATCGATGCGAAGCAACATCGATTCGAAGCTTTCAACAAAAGCTAAATTGGAGTCGTTGCGTCCCATCGATTCTTAGTACTAACTTCACGACCATTGGCATGCAGTAATTCAAAACCTATCGATTAGAACGACCATTTCGAATCCATCGGATACCAGCAATTCAAGCCATCGAGTCGAACAAACATAGCCTCGAACCCATCACAGACCACTGATGAAAATGGACGAACCGTTTCAATGTGAAAAATTGCTTATCTACTCTTTATACCGATTCAGGAGAGGATCGATAAAAGAGGATGACCATAGACAATCATAAAAGCAATGTTTTAACTCGAATTTCAAACCGGTCCAGGAGAGGACCGATGCAGAATTCGATAGCAAACCGAACTGACAACGACTTGCGATCACGCAACGTTAACTAAAGTCAAGGTGATACACGTATGCACATATTTCTGATTAATAATTGATCTTTATCATTTCCAGGGATCAAATGTTCGTCTCGTCATAACCCCGACAGCAAACAGCCAATCACTATTAAACGACAGTCGGCTACAGCAATACAGAATACGGCTTTCAACGAAACATGCAATAGCTATTCAGCATAAATCCGCAGCTTTTCAAAGCACGCCATGTTTTCACAAGACGTACTTTGGGGGGCAAATGTTATCCCGCCTTTTGGCAAGGCCGAGATATCAAGGAATTGACTAGAGAATATGGATTATGCATCCTCGACATCGAGCGACTGTTGGATATCCCTAGATATCGATGAATTTTACCCGAGTCCGGATCGGGCTACAATTGATAAGACACGTCAAGAAAAGTCGTAGAAACCAACATTCCAAATTTCGAGGCAATCCGAGTTCGTTTGCTCGAGCTACCACCAAGGGAAAGTAGAAGGAATAGCCTTGGATCGAGTCCATCAGACCCAGTGTTAGGTTCGAATCCAACACCCCTGCGTTAGTTCGAATCCATAAGGGATAACCTTGCTTCGACTCCATCGAAAGAGCCATAGTTCGAATCCATCCACGAGACCTTGGTTCGAAACCAACAGGGTCGACCCGTATGATCGAATCCATCAAGGCAGAATGCTTCGAGTCCGCGAAGTTGTTTCACTCCATATCGACTTATTGAAGACCTTCGAACCCACTCCGACAAAATAGCTTCGTACCCACCAGTCGAATCGATTCGAAGGGTGCCCATTTGATCGATTCGAAGAAGCTTTCCTTCGAATCCATCACTTCGAATCCATTGAGTCGAAGCGCCTGATACGATGTGTTCGACCCAGTAAAACTCGGAGAAAAAGACAGGTTGACCTGAGAAACACGCGAGCCACGTCACCAAGCACATGCTCAGACGATCGATTCGACCCTATCGAGTGGAAGGGATCGATTCGAAGCAAGGGCATCCATCTGAAGTGCAACCTTGAATCGATCATAACTCGAGATCCACAAGTCCAAATGCAATGAAATTTTCACAGAAGCTTAAGCACATGATGAAGAATGTCCACACCAAATTTCAGCTCGATTGGACTCTTTCTTGATCGATTCGAGCCAAGGGTCGAATCGATCCCAAAGTGGGCCCGGATCTCCAGATTTCGGCCATGTGGACCCCCTCACGTGCCAAAAGCGGTCTCCCCGGATTTTAGGCGAAATATCAGCCTCCTACACCTATAAATAGAGCCCCTGGTCATTCAGAAAAGGGGTCGGACAATTCTAAGTACTAAAGAGCGCCCAGATTCTGCCAGATTTACTCTAGATCACCACCGCTACTTTAGATCTAGACTTAGCATATAAAATCAGTTGTATTACATTGTAAAAAAATGTAATCTTCAAGTATCGAGCAATAAAATCATCAAACTTCATAGTGGACGTAGGCAAAGCGCCGAACCACACTAAATCGCATGTCTTCGCAATTTACTTTCTGTTTTTTGGAGTTTTTCTTAGATAATCCTCAGTTTTAATTTTCTTTCTTCACTTTTATCTCTTCAAAAACTTCCGAAGAGTGTTGTGCCCATTTTTGGTACAAACAGATGTTGCCTCTTGCACCGTCGATGTTGCACCCTGTGGATATTGATTCTTCGGAAGGCAATACCTGTTGGCTCGTTTAGAGTTACGAGAGCCATAACCAGTCAAAACGAAGATCTCTGTGAGTTCTACTGCTATGACGGCTTTAAGCCGTCACTGGTTAGTTTCATACCCAAAACATCTTATCTGAAACTCAATCGGGCCTTGGATGTTTTTTACCGTTCGTTCATTCGTCGCGTGGATTTTTTCTGCAAAACGGGATCCCCGTGGCTGGTCTATGATTTACCATCGCCGGAGAGTGGTGCCCCATGGTACCGCTCCATTTCAAATCCATGCATCCATTTCTAAAAGTCGTACGGCACTTTTTCGGCATTTTGGACGGATGTTGCACCTTGCACCGTCGATGTTGCACCCTGTGGATATTGATTCTTCGTAAGGCCATAATTGTTGGCTCGTTTAGAGTTACGGGAGCCATAACCAGTCAAAACGAAGATCTCTGTGAGTTCTACAGCTATGACGACTTTAAGCCGTCACTGGTTAGTTTCATACCCAAAACATCTTATCCGAAACTCAATCGGGCCTTGGACGTTTTTACCGTTCGTTCATTCGTCGCGTGGATTTTTTCTGCAAAATGGGATCCCCATGGCTGGTCTATGATTTATCATCACCGGAGAGTGGTGCCCCATGGTACCGCTCCATTTCAAATCCATGAATCATTTCTAAAAGTCGTACGACACTTTTTTGGCATTTTGGACGGATGTTGCACCTTGCACCGTAGAAATTGCACCCTGTGGATATTGATTCTTCGAAAGGCCATAACTGTTGGCTCGGTTAGAGTTACGGGAGCCATAACCCGTCAAAACGACGATCTCTGTGAGTTCTACGGCTATGATGGCTTTAAGCCGTCACTGGTTAGTTTCATACCCAAAACATCCTATCCGAAACTCAATTGTGCCTTGGACGTTTTTTACCGTTCGTTCATTCATCACGTGGATTTTTTCTGCAAAACGGGATCCCCGTGGCTGGTCTATGATTTACCATCGTCGGAGAGTGGTGCCCCATGGTACCGCTCCATTTCAAATCCATGCATCCATTTCTAAAATTCGTACGTCACTTTTTTGGCATTTTGGACGGATGTTGCACCTTGCACCGTAGATGTTGCACCCTGTGGATATTGATTCTTCGGAAGGCCATAACTGTTGCCTCGTTTTGAGTTACGGGAGCCATAACCAGTCAAAACGAAGACCTCTGCGAGTTCTACGGCTATGACCGCTTTAAGCCGTCACTGGTTAGTTTCATACCCAAAACATCTTATCCGAAACTCAATCGGGCCTTGGACGTTTTTTACCGTTTGTTCATTCGTCACGTGGATTTTTTTTCAAAACGGGATCCCCGTGGCTGGTCTATGATTTACCATGGCCGGAGAGTGGTGCCCTATGGTACCGCTCCATTTCAAATCCATGCATCCATTTCTAAAAGTCGTACGACACTTTTTCGGCATTTTGGATGGAAGTTGCACCTTGCACCGTAGATGTAGCACCCTGTGGATATTGATTCTTCGAAAGGCCATAACTGTTGGCTCGTTTAGAGTTACGGGAGCCATAACCAGTCAAAACGAAGATCTCTGTGAGTTCTACGGCTATGACGGCTTTAAGCCGTCACTGGTCAGTTTCATACCCAAAAAATCTTATCTTAAACTCAATCGGGCCTTGGACGTTTTTTACCATTCGTTCATTCGTCACGTGGATTTTTTCTGCAAAACGGGATCCCCATGGCTGGTCTATGATTTACCATGGTTGGAGAGTGGTGCCCCATGGTACCGCTCCGTTTCAAATCCATGAATCCATTTCTAAAAGTCGTACAGCACTTTTTCGGCATTTTGGACGGATGTTGCACCCTGTGGATATTGATTCTTCGGAAGGCCATAACTGTTGGCTCGTTTAGAATTACGGGAGCCATAACCAGTCAAAACGAAGATCTCTGTGAGTTCTACGGCTATGACGGCTTTAATCCATCACTGGTTAGTTTCATACTCAAAACATCTTATCCCAAACTCAATCGGGCCTTGGACATTTTTTACCGTTCGTTCATTCGTCGCATGGATTTTTTCTGCAAAACGGGATCCCCGTGGCTGGTCTATGATTTACCATCGCCGGAGAGTGGTGCCCCATGGTACCGCTCCGTTTCAAATCCATGCATCCATTTCTAAAAGTCGTACGACACTTTTTCGGCATTTTGGATGGATGTTGCACCTTGCACCGTCGATGTTGCACCCTATGAATATTGATTCTTCGGAAGGCAATAACTGTTGGCTCGTTTAGAGTTACGGGAGCCATAACTAGACAAAACGAAGAACTCTGTGATTTCTACGGCAATGACTGCTTTAAGCCGTCACTGGTTAGTTTCATACCCAAAAAATCTTATCCGAAACTCAATCGGGCCTTGGACGTTTTTTACCGTTCGTTCATTCGTCACGTGGATTTTTTCTGCAAAACGGGATCCCCGTGGCTGGTCTATGATTTACCATCGCCGGAGAGTGGTGCCCCATGGTACCGCTCCGTTTCAAATCCATGCATCCATTTCTAAAAGTCGTACGGCACTTTTTCAGCATTTTGGACGGATGTTGCACCTTGCACCGTCGATGTTGGACCCTGTGGATATTGATTCTTCGGAAGGCCATAACTGTTGGCTTGTTTAGAGTAACAGGAGCCATAACCAGTCAAAATGAAGATCTCCGTGAGTTCTACGGCTATTACCGCTTTAAGCCATCATTGGTTAGTTTCATACCCAAAAAATCTTATCAGAAACTCAATCGGGCCTTGGACGTTTTTTACCGTTCGTTCATTCGTCACGTGGATTTTTTCTGCAAAACGGGATCCCCGTGGCTGGTCTATGATTTACAATGGCCGAAGAGTGGTGCCCCATGGTACCACTCCATTTCAAATCCACGCATCCATTTCTAAAAGTCGTACGGAACTTTTTCGGCATTTTGGACGGATGTAGCACCTTGCACCGTAGATGTTGCACCCTGTGGATATTGATTCTTCGGAAGGCCATAACTGTTGGCTCGTTTAGAGTTACGAGAGCCATAACCAGTCAAAACGAAGATCTCTGTGAGTTCTACGGCTATGATGGCTTTAATCCATCACTGGTTAGTTTCATACCCAAAACATCTTATCCGAAACTCAATCGGGCCTTGGACGTTTTTTACCGTTCGTTCATTCGTCGCGTGGATTTTTTCTGCAAAATGGGATCCCCTTGGCTGGTCTATGATTTACCATCGCCGGAGAGTGGTGCCCCATAGTACCGCTCCGTTTCCAATCCATGCATCCATTTCTAAAAGTCGTACGGCACTTTTTCGACATTTTGGACAGATGTTGCACCTTGCACCGTCGATGTTGCACCTTGTGGATATTGATTCTTCGGAAGGCCATAACTGTTGGCTCATTTAGAGTTACGGGAGCCATAACCAGTCAAAACGAAGATCTCTGTGAGTTCTACTGCTATGACGGCTTTAAGCCGTCACTGGTTAGTTTCATACCCAAAACATCTTATCCGAAACTCAATCGGGCCTTGGACGTTTTTTACCGTTCGTTCATTCGTCGCGTGGATTTTTTCTACAAAACGGGATCACCGTGGCTGGTCTATGATTTACCATCGCCGGAGAGTGGTACCCCATGGTACCGCTCCGTTTCAAATCCATGCATCCATTTCTAAAATTCGTACGGCACTTTTTCGACATTTTGGACAGATGTTGCACCTTGCACCGTCGATGTTGCACCCTGTGGATATTGATTCTTCGGAAGGCCATAACTGTTGGCTCGTTTAGAGTTTTGGGAGCCATAACCAGTCAAAACGAAGATCTCTGTGAGTTCTACTTCTATGACGGCTTTAAGCCATCACTGGTTAGTTTCATACCCAAAACATCTTATCCGAAACTCAATCGGGCCTTGGACGTTTTTTACCGTTCGGTCATTCGTCGCGTGGATTTTTTCTGCAAAACGGGATCCCCGTGGCTGGTCTATGATTTACCATCGCCGAAGAGTGGTGCCCCATGGTATCGCTCCATTTCAAATCCATGAATCCATTTCTAAAAGTCGTACGGCACTTTTTCGTCATTTTGGACGGATGTTGCACCTTGCACCGTCGATTTTGCACCCTGTGGATATTGATTCTTCGGAAGGCAATAACTGTTGGCTTGTTTAGAGTTACGGGAGCCATAACCAGACAAAACGAAGATCTCTGTGATTTCTATGGCTATTACTGCTTTAAGCCGTTACTGGTTAGTGTCATACCCAAAAAATCTTATCCGAAACTCAATCGGGCCTTGGACGTTTTTTACCGTTCGTTCATTCGTCACGTGGATTTTTTTTGCAAAACGGGATCCTCGTGGCTGGTCTATGATTTTCCATCGCCGGAGAGTGGTGCCCCATGGTACCGCTCCATTTCAAATCCATGCATCCATTTCTAAAAGTCGTACGACACTTTTTCGGCATTTTGGACGGATGTTGCACCTTACACCGTCGATGTTGCACCCTGTGGATATTGATTCATCGGAAGGCCATAACTGTTGGCTCGTTTAGAGTTACGGAAGCCATAACCAGTCAAAACAAATACCTCTGTGAGTTCTACGGCTATTACCGCTTTAAGCCGTCATTGGTTAGTTTCATACCCAAAAAATATTATCCGAAACTCAATCGGGCCTTGGACATTTTTTACCGTTCGTTCATTTGTCACGTGTATTTTTTCTGCAAAACCGGATCCCCGTGGCTGGTGTATGATTTACCATCGCCAGAGAGTGGTGCCCCATGGTACCGCTCCATTTCAAATCCATGCATCCATTTCTAAAAGTTGTACGGCACTTTTTCGGCATTTTGGACGGATATTGCACCTTGCACCGTAGATGTTGCACCCTGTGGATATCGATTCTTCGGAAGGCCATAACTGTTGGCTCATTTAGAGTTACGGGAGCCATAACCGGTCAAAATGAAGATCTCTGTGAGTTCTACGGCTATGACCGCTTTAAGCCGTCACTAGTTAGTTTCATACCCAAAAAATCTTATCCGAACCTCAATCGGGCCTTGGACGTTTTTTACCGTTCGTTCATTCGTCACGTGGATTTTTTCTGCAAAACGGGATCCCCGTGGCTGGTCTACGATTTACCATCGCCGGAGTGTGGTGCCCCATGGTACAACTCCGTTTCAAATCCATGCATCCATTTCTAAAAGTCGTACGGCACTTTTTCGGCATTTTGGACGGATGTTGCACCTTGCACCGTAGATGTTGCACCCTGTGGATATTGATTCTTCGGAAGGCCATAACCGTTGGCTCGTTTAGAGTTACGGGAGCCATAACCAGTCAAAACGAAGATCTCTGTGAGTTCTACGGCAATGACAGCTTTAAGCCGTCACTGGTTAGTTTCATACCCAACAAATCTTATCTTAAACTCAATCGGGCCTTGGACGTTTTTTACCATTCGTTCATTCATCATGTGGATTTTTTCTGCAAAACGGGATCCCCGGGGCTGGTCTATGATTTACCATGGTCGGAGAGTGGTGCCCCATGGTACCGCTCATTTTCAAATCCATGCATCCATTTCTAAAAGTCGTACGGCACTTTTTCGGCATTTTGGACGGATGTTGCACCTTGCACCATAGATGTTGCACCCTGTGGATATTGATTCTTCGGAAGGCCATAACTGTTGGCTCGTTTAGAGTTACGGGAGCCATAACCAGTCAAAACGAAGATCTCTGTGAGTTCTACGGCAATGACGGTTTTAAGCCGTCACTGGTTAGTTTCATACCCACAACATCTTAACCGAAACTCAATCGGGCCTTGGAAGTTTTTTACCGTTCGTTCATTCGTCGTGTGGATTTTTTCTGCAAAACGGGTTCCCCGTGGCTGGTCTATGATTTACCAATGCCAGAGAGTGGTGCCCCATGGTACCGCTCCATTTCAAATCCCTGCATCCATTTCTAAAAGTTGTACGGCACTTTTTCAGCATTTTGGACGGATGTTGCACCTTGCACCGTCGATGTTGCACCCTGTGGATATTGATTCTTCGGAAGGCAATAACTGTTGGCTCGTTTAGAGTTACGGGAGCCATAACCAGACAAAACGAAGATCTCTGTGATTTCTACGGCTATGACTGCTTTAAGCCGTCACTGGTTAGTTTCATACCCAAAAAATCTTATCTGAAACTCAATCGGGCCTTGGACGTTTTTTACCGTTTGTTCATTCGTCACGTGGATTTTTTCTACAAAACGGGATCCCGTGGCTGGTCTATGATTTACCATGGCCGGAGAGTGGTGCCCCATGGTACCGCTCCATTTCAAATCCATGCATCCATTTCTAAAAGTCGTACGGCACTTTTTCGGCATTTTGGACGGAAGTTGCACCTTGCACCGTAGATGTAGCACCCTGTGGATATTGATTCTTCGGAAGGCCATAACTGTTTGCTCATTTAGAGTTACGGGAGCCATAACCAGTCAAAATGAAGATCTCTGTGAGTTCTACGGCTATGATGGCTTTAAGCCGTCACTGGTTAGTTTCATACCCAAAAAATCTTATCTGAAACTCAAACGGGCCTTGGACGTTTTTTACCGTTCGTTCATTCGTCACGTGGATTTTTTCTGCAAAATGGGATCCCCGTGGCTGGTCTATGATTTACCATGGGCGGAGAGTGGTGCCCCATGGTACCGCTCCGTTTCAAATCCATGCATCCATTTCTAAAAGTCGTACGGCACTTTTTCGGCATTTTTGACGGATGTTGCACCTTGCACCGTAGATGTTGCACCCTACGGATATTGATTCTTCGGAAGGCCATAACTGTTGGCTCGTATAGAGTTACAGGAGCCATAACCAGTCAAAACGAAGATCTCTGTGAGTTCTACGGCTATGTAAGCTTTAAGCCGTCACTGGTTAGTTTCATACCCAAAAAATCTTATCTTAAACTCAATCGGGCCTTGGTCATTTTTTACCATTCGTTCATTCGTCACGTGGATTTTTTTTGCAAAACGGGATCCCCGTGGCTGGTCTATGATTTACCATGGTCGGAGAGTGGTTCCCCATGGTACCGCTCCGTTTCAAATCCATGCATCCATTTCTAAAAGTCATACGGCACTTTTTCGACATTTTGGATGGATGTTGCACCTTGCACCATAGATGTCGCACCCTGTGGATATTGATTCTTCGGAAGGCCATAACTGTTGGCTTGTTTAGAGTTACGAAAGTCATAACCAGTCAAAACGAAGATCTCTGTAAGTTCTACGGCTATGATGGCTTTAAGCCGTCACTGGTTAGTTTCATACCCAAAACATCTTATCCGAAACTCAATCGGACCTTGGATGTTTTTTTACCGTTCGTTCATTCGTCGCGTGGATTTTTTCTGCAAAACGGGATCCCTGTGGCTGGTCTATGATTTACCATCGCTGTAGAGTGGTGCCCTATGGTACCGCTCCGTTTCAAATCCATGCATCCATTTCTAAAAGTCGTACGGCACTTTTTCGGCATTTTGGACGGATGTTGCACCTTGCACCGTAGATGTTGCACCCTGTGGATATTGATTCTTCGGAAGGCCATAACTGTTGGCTCGTTTACAGTTACGGGAGGCATAACCAGTCAAAACGAAGACCTCTGCGAGTTCTACGGCTATGACCGCTTTAAGCCGTCACTGGTTAGTTTCATACCCAAAAAATCTTATCCGAAACTTAATCGGGCCTTGGATGTTTTTTACCGTTCGTTCATTCGTCACGTGGATTTTTTCTGCAAAACGGTATCCCCGTGGCTGGTCTATGATTTACCATCGCCGGAGAGTGGTGCCCCATGGTACCGCTCCGTTTCAAATCCATGCATCCATTTCTAAAAGTCATACGGCACTTTTTCGGCATTTTGGACAGATGTTGCACCTTGCACCGTAGATGTTGCACCCTGTGGATATTGATTCTTCGGAAGGCCATAACTGTTGGCTCGTTTAGAGCTACGGGAGCCATAACCAGTCAAAATGTTGATCTCTGTGAGTTCTACGGCTATGACCGCTTTAAGTCGTCACTGGTTAGTTTCATACCCAAAAAATCTTATCCGAAACTCAATCGGGCCATGGACGTTTTTTACCGTTCGTTCATTCATCACGTGGATTTTTTCTACAAAACGGGATCCCCTTGGCTGGTTTATGATTTACCATCGTCGAAGAGTGGTGCCCCATAGTACCGCTCCGTTTAAAATCCATGCATCCATTTCTAAAAGTCGTACGGCACTTTTTCGGCATTTTGGACGGATGTTGCACCTTGCACCGTAGATGTAGCTCCCTATGGATATTGATTCTTCGGAAGGCCATATCTGTTTGCTCGTTTAGAGTTACGGGAGCCATAACCAGTCAAAACGAAGATCTCTGTGAGTTCTACGGATATGATGGCTTTAAGCCGTCACTGGTTATATTCATACCCAAAAAATCTTATATGAAACTCAATCGGGCCTTGGACGTTTTTTACCGTTCGTTCATTCGTCACGTGGATTTTTTCTGCAAAACGGGATCCCCATGGCTGGTCTATGATTTACCATGGCCGGAGAGTGGTGCCCCATGGTATCGCTCCGTTTCAAATCCATGCATCCATTTCTAAAAGTCGTACGACACTTTTTCGGCATTTTGGACGGATGTTGCACCTTGCACTGTAGACGTTGCACCCTGTGGATATTGATTCTTCGGAAGGCCATAACTGTTGGCTTGTTTAGAGTTTCGGGAGCCAAAAATAGTCAAAACGAAGATCTTTGTGAGTTCTACGACAATGACAGCTTTAAGCCGTCACTGGTTAGTTTCATACCCAAAAAATCTTATCTTAAACTCAATCGGGCCTTGGACGTTTTTTACCATTCGTCATGTGGATTTTTTCTACAAAACGGGATCCCCTGGGCTGGTCTATGATTTACCATGGTCGGAGAGTGGTGCCCCATGGTACCACTCCGTTTCAAATCCATGCATCCATTTCTAAAAGTCGTACGGCACTTTTTCGGCATTTTGGACGGATGTTGCACCTTGTACCATAGATGTTGCACCCTGTGGATATTGATTCTTCGGAAGGCCATAACTGTTGGCTCGTTTAGAGTTACTGGAGCCATAACCAGCCAAAATGAAGATCTCTGTGAGTTCTACGGCAATGACGGCTTTAAGCCATCACTGGTTAGTTTCATACCCAAAACATCTTATCCGAAACTCAATCGGGCCTTGGAAGTTTTTTACCGTTCGTTCATTCGTCGTATGGAGTTTTTCTGCAAAACGGGTTCCCCGTGGCTGGTCTATGATTTACCAACGCCAGAGAGTGGTGTCCCATGGTACCGCTCCATTTAAAATCCCTGCATCCATTTCTAAAAGTCGTACGGCACTTTTTCAGCATTTTGGACGGATGTTGCACATTGCACCGCCGATGTTGCACCCTGTGGATATCGATTCTTCGGAAGGCAATAACTGTTGGCTCGTTTAGAGTTACGGGAGCCATAACCAGACAAAACGAAGATCTCTGTGATTTCTACGGTTATGACTGCTTTAAGCCGTCACTAGTTAGTTTCATACCCAAAAAATCTTATCCGAAACTCAATCGGGCCTTGGATGTTTTTTACCGTTCGTTCATTCGTCACGTGGATTTTTTCTGCAAAACGGGATCCTCGTGGCTGGTCTATGATTTACCATCGCCGAAGAGTGGTGCCCCATGGTACCGCTCCGTTTCAAATCCATGCATCCATTTCTAAAAGTCGTACAGCACTTTTTCGGTATTTTGGACGGATGTTGCACCTTGCACCGTCGATGTTGCACTCTGTAGATATTGATTCTTCGGAAGGCCATAAATGTTGGCTCGTTTAGAGTTATGGGAGCCATAACCAGTCAAAACGAAGATCACTGTGAGTTCTATGGCTATGACCACTTTAAGCCGTCACTGGTTAGTTTCATACCCAAAAAATCTTATCCGAAACTCAATCGGGCCTTGGACGCTTTTTACCGTTCGTTCATTCGTCACGTGGATTTTTTCTGCAAAACGGGATCCCCGTGGCTGGTCTCTGATTTACCATCACCGGAGAGTGGTGCCCCATGGTACCGCTCCGTTTCAAATCCATGCATCAATTTCTAAAAGTCGTACGGCACTTTTTTGGCATTTTGGACGGATGTTGCACCTTGCACCGTAGATGTTGCACCCTGTGGATATTGATTCTTCGGAAGGCCATAACTGTTGGCTCGTTTAGAGTTACAGGAGCCAAAACCAGTCAAAACGAAGATCTTTGTGAGTTCTATGGCTATGACAGCTTAAAGCCGTAACTGGTTAGTTTCATACCCAAAAAATCTTATCCGAAACTCAATCGGGCCTTGGACGTTTTTTACCGTTCGTTCATTCGTCACGTGGATTTTTTCTGCAAAAAAGTATCCCCGTGGTTGGTCTATGATTTACCATCGCCGGAGAGTGGTGCCCCATGGTACCGCTGCGTTTCAAATCCATGCATCCATTTCTAAAAGTCGTACGGCACTTTTTCGGCATTTTGGACGGATGTTGCACCTTGCACCGTAGATGTTGCACCCTGTGGATATTGATTCTTCGGAAGGCCATAACTGTTGGTTCGTTTACAGTTACGGGAGGCATAACCAGTCAAAACGAAGACCTCTGCGAGTTCTATGGCTATGACCGCTTTAAGCCGTCACTGGTTAGTTTCATACCCAAAAAATCTTATCCGAAACTCAATCGGGCCTTGGACCTTTTTTACCGTTCGTTCATTCGTCACGTGGATTTTTTCTGCAAAATGGTATCCCCGTGGCTGGTCTATGATTTACCATCGCCGGAGAGTGGTGCCCCATGGTACCGCTCCGTTTCAAATCCATGCATCCATTTCTAAAAGTCGTACGGCACTTTTTCGGCAATTTGGACGGATGTTGCACCTTGCACCGTAGATGTTGCACCCTGTGGATATTGATTCTTCGGAAGGCCATAACTGTTGGCTCGTTTAGAGCTACGGGAGCCATAACCAGTCAAAACGAAGATCTCTGTGAGTTCTACGGCTATGACCGCTTTAAGCCGTCACTGGTTAGTTTCATACCCAACAAATCTTATCCGAAACTCAATCGGGCCATGGACGTTTTTTACCGTTCGTTCATTCGTCACGTGGATTTTTTCTGCAAAACGGGATCCCCGTGGCTGGTTTATGATTTACCATCGCCGAAGAGTGGTGCCCCATAGTACCGCTCCGTTTAAAATCCATGCATCCATTTCTAAAAGTCGTACGGCACTTTTTCGGCATTTTGGACGGATGTTGCACCTTGCACCGTAGATGTAGCACCCTATGGATATTGATTCTTCGGAAGGCCATAACTGTTTGCTCGTTTAGAGTTACGGGAGCCATAACCAGTCAAAACGAAGACCTCTGTGAGTTCTACGGCTATGATGGCTTTAAGCCTTCACTGGTTATATTCATACCCAAAAAATCTTATCTGAAACTCAATCGGGCCTTGGACGTTTTTTACCGTTCGTTCATTCATCACCTGGATTTTTTCTGCAAAACGGGATCCCCATGGCTGGTCTATGATTTACCATGGCCGGAGAGTGGTGCCCCATTGTATCGCTCCGTTTCAAATCCATGCATCCATTTCTAAAAGTCGTACGACACTTTTTCGGCATTTTGGACGGATGTTGCACCTTGCACTGTAGACGCTGCACCCTGTGGATATTGATTCTTCGGAAGGCCATAACTGTTGGCTTGTTTAGAGTTTCGGGAGCCAAAAACGGTCAAAACGAAGATCTTTGTGAGTTCTACGGCAATGACAGTTTTAAGCCGTCACTGGTTAGTTTCATACCCAAAAAATCTTATCTTAAACTCAATCGGGCCTTGGACGTTTTTTACCATTCGTTCATTCGTCATGTGGATTTTTTCTGCAAAACGGGATCCCCGGGGCTGGTCTATGATTTACCATGGTCGGAGAGTGGTGCCCCATGGTACCACTCCGTTTCAAATCCATGCATCCATTTCTAAAAGTCGTACGGCACTTTTTCGGCATTTTGGACGGATGTTGCACCTTGCACCATAGATGTTGCACCCTGTGTATATTGATTCTTCGGAAGGCCATAACTGTTGGCTCGTTTAGAGTTACTGGACCCATAACCAGTCAAAACGAAGATCTCTGTGAGTTCTACGGCAATGACGGCTTTAAGCCATCACTGGTTAGTTTCATACCCAAAACATCTTATCCGAAACTCAATCGGGCCTTGGAAGTTTTTTACCGTTCGTTCATTCGTCGTGTGGATTTTTTCTGCAAAACGGGTTCCCCGTGGCTGGTCTATGATTTACCAACGCCAGAGAGTCGTGCCCCATGGTACCGCTCCATTTCAAATCCCTGCATCCATTTCTAAAAGTCGTACGGCACTTTTTCAGCATTTTGGACGGATGTTGCACCTTGCACCATAGATGTTGCACCCTGTGGATATTGATTCTTCGGAAGGCAATAACTGTTGGCTCGTTTAAAGTTACGGGAGCCATAACCAGAAAAAACGAAGATCTCTGTGATTTCTACGGCTATGACTGCTTTAAGCCGTCACTGGTTAGTTTCATACCCAAAAAATCTTATCCGAAACTCAATTGGGCCTTGGATGTTTTTTACCGTTCGTTCATTCGTCACGTGGATTTTTTCTGCAAAACGGGATCCCCGTGGCTGGTCTATGATTTACCATCGCCGGAGAGTGGTGCCCCATGGTACTGCTTCGTTTCAAAACCATGCATCCATTTCTAAAAGTCGTACAACACTTTTTCGATATTTTGGACGGATGTTGCACCTTGCACCGTCGATGTTGCACTCTGTGGATATTGATTCTTCGGAAGGCCATAAATGTTGGCTCGTTTAGAGTTATGGGAGCCATAACCAGTCAAAACGAAGATCACTGTGAGTTCTACGGCTATGACCACTTTAAGCCGTCACTGGTTAGTTTCATACCCAAAAAATCTTATTCGAAACTCAATCGGGCCTTGGACGCTTTTTACCGTTCGTTCATTCGTCACGTGGATTTTTTCTGCAAAACGGGATCCCCGTGGCTGGTCTATGATTTAACATCGCCGGAGAGTGGTGCCCCAAGGTACCGCTCCGTTTCAAATCCATGCATCCATTTCTAAAAGACGTACGGCACTTTTTTGGCATTTTTGACGGATGTTGCACCTTGCACCGTAGATGTTGCACCCTGTGGATATTGATTCTTCGGAAGGCCATAATTGTTGGCTCGTTTAGAGTTACGGGAGCCAAAACCAGTCAAAACGAAGATCTCCGTGAGTTCTATGGCTATGACAGCTTAAAGCCGTAACTGGTTAGTTTCATACCCAAAAAATCTTATCCGAAACTCAATCGGGCCTTTGACGTTTTTTACCGTTCGTTCATTCGTCACGTGGATTTTTTCTGCAAAACGGGATCCCCATTGTTGGTCTATGATTTACCATCGCTGGAGAGTGGTGCCCCATGGTACCGCTCCGTTTCAAATCCATGCATCCATTTCTAAAAGTCGTACGACACTTTTTCTGCATTTTGGACGGATGTTGCACCTTGCACCTTCCACCGTAGATGTTGCACTCTGTGGATATTGATTCTTCGGAAGGCCATAACTGTTGGCTCGTTTAGAGTTACAGGAGCCATAACCAGTCAAAACGAAGATCTCTGTGAGTTCTACGACAATGACGGCTTTAAGCAGTCATTGGTTAGTTACATACCCAAAACATCTTATCCGAAACTCAATCGGGCCTTGGATGTTTTTTACCGTTCGTTCATTCGTCGCGTGGATTTTTTCTGCAAAACGGGTTCCCCGTGGCTGGTCTATGATTTACCAATGCCGGAGAGTGGTGCCCCATGGTACCGCTCCTATTCAAATCCATGCATCCATTTCTAAAAGTCGTTTGGCACTTTTTCAGCATTTTGGACGGATGTTGCACCTTGCACCGTCAATGTTGCACCCTGTGGATATTGATTCTTCAGAAGGCAATAACTGTTGGCTCGTTTAGAGTTACGGGAGCCATAACCAGACAAAACGAAGATCTCTGTGATTTCTACGGCTATGACTGCTTTAAGCCGTCACTGGTTAGTTTCATACCCAAAAAATCTTATCCGAAACTCAATCGGGCCTTGGACGTTTTTTACCGTTCGTTCATTCGTCACGTGGATTTTTTCTGCAAAACGGGATCCCCGTGGCAGGTCTATGATTTACCATCGCCGGAGAGTGGTGCCCCATGGTACCGCTCAATTTTAAATCCATGCATCCATTTCTAAAAGTCGTACGGCACTTTTTCGGTATTTTGGACGGATGTTGCACCTTGCACCATCGATGTTGCACCCTGTGGATATTGATTCTTCGGAAGGCCATAACTGTTGGCTCGTTTAGAGTTACGGGAGCCATAACCAGTCAAAACGAAGATATTTGTGAGTTCTACGGCTATTATCGCTTTAAGCCGTCATTGGTTAGTTCCATACCCAAAAAATCTTATCCGAAACTCAATCGGGTCTTGGATGTTTTTTTCCGTTCGTTCATTCGTCACGTGAATTTTTTCTGCCAAACGGGATCCCCGCGGCTGGTCTATGATTTACCATGGCCGAAGAGTGGTTCCCCATGGTACCGCTCCGTTTCAAATCCATGCATCCATTTCTAAAAGTCGTACGGCACTTTTTCGGCATTTTGGACGAATGTTGCACCTTGCATCATAGATGTTGCACCCTGTGGATATTGATTCTTCTGAAGGCCATAACTGTTGACTCGTTTAGAGTTACGGGAGCCATAACCAGTCAAAATGAAGATCTCTATGAGTTCTACGGCTATGACGGCTTTAAGCCGTCACTGGTTTGTTTATACCCAAAAATCTTATCCGAAATTCAATCGGGCCTTGGACGTTTTTTACCGTTCGTTCATTCGTCACGTGGATTTTTTCAGCAAAACGGGATCCCCGTGGCTGGTCTATGATTTACCCTGGCCAGAGAGTGGTGCCCCATGGTACCTCTCAGTTTCAAATCCATGCATCCATTTCTAAAAGTCGTACGGCACTTTTTCGGCATTTTGGACGGATGTTGCACCTTGCACCGTAGATGTTGCACCATGTGGATATTGATTCTTCGGAAGGCCATAACTGTTGGCTCGTTTCGAGTTACGGGAGCCATAACTAGTCAAAACAAAGATCTCTGTGATTTCTACGGCTATGACCACTTTAAGCCGTCACTGGTTAGTTTCATACCCAAAAAATCTTATCCGAAACTCAATCGGGCCTTGGACGCTTTTTACCGTTCGTTCATTCGTCAAGTGGATTTTTTTTGCAAAACGGGATCCCCGTGGCTGGTCTATGATTTACCATCGCCGGAGAGTGGTGCCCCATGGTACCGCTCCGTTTCAAATCCATGCATCCATTTCTAAAAGTCGTACGGCACTTTTTCGGCATTTTGGACGGATGTTGCACCTTGCACCGTAGATGTTGCACCCTGTGGATATTGATTCTTCGGAAGGCCATAACTGTTGGCTCGTTTAGAGTTACGGGAGCCATAACTTGTCAAAATGAAGATCTCTGTGAGTTCTATGGCTATGACAGCTTAATGTCGTAACTGGTTAGTTTCATACCCAAAAAATCTTATCCGAAACTCAATCGGGCCTTGGACGTTTTTTACCGTTCGTTCCTTCGTCACGTGGATTTTTTCTGCAAAACGGATCCCCATGGCTGGTCTATGATTTACCATCGCCGGAGAGTTGTGCCCCATGGTACCGCTCCGTTTCAAATCCATGCATCCATTTCTAAAAGTCGTACGACACTTTTTCTGCATTTTGGACGGATGTTGCACCTTGCACCGTAGATGTAGCACCCTGTGGATATTGATTCTTCGGAAGGCTATAACTGTGGGTTCGTTTAAAGTTACGGGAGACATAACTAGTCAAAACGAAGATCTTTGTGAGTTCTACGGCTATGATGGCTTTAAGCCGTCACTGGTTAGTTTCATACCCAAAAAATCTTATCCGAAACTCAATCGGGCCTTGGATGTTTTTTACCGTTCGTTCATTCGTCACGTGGATTTTTTCTGCAAAACGGGATCCCCGTGGCTGGTCTATGATTTACCATGGCTGGAGAGTGGTGCCCCATGGTACCGCTTCGTTTCAAATCCATGCATCCATTTCTAAAAGTCGTACAACACTTTTTCGGCATTTTGGACGGATGTTGCACCTTGCACCGTAGATGTTGCACCCTGTGGATATTGATTCTTCGGAAGGCCATAACTGTTGGCTCATTTAGAGTTACGGGAGCCATAACCAGTCAAAACGAAGAACTCTTTGAGTTCTACGGATATGACAGCTTTAAGCCGTCACTAGTTAGTTTCATACCCAAAAAATCTTATCTGAAACTCAATCGGGCCTTGGACGTTTTTTACCGTTCGTTCATTCGTCTCGTGGATTTTCTCTGCAAAACGGGATCCCCGTAGCTGGTCTATGATTTACCATGGCCGGAGAGTGGTGCCACATGGTACCTCTCTGTTTCAAATCCATGCATCCATTTCTAAAAGTCGTACGGTACTTTTTCGGCATTTTGGACGGATGTTGCACCTTGCACCGTAGATGTTGCACCCTATGGATATTGATTCTTCGGAACGCCATAACTGTTGGCTCGTTTAGAGTTACGGGAGCCATAACCAGTCAAAACGAAGATCTATGTGAGTTCTACGGCTATGGTGGCTTTAAACCGTCACTGGTTAGTTTCATACCCAAAAAATCTTATCCGAAACTCAATCGGGCCTTGGACGTTTTTTACCGTTCGTTCATTCGTCACGTGGATTTTTTCTGCAAAACGGGATCCCCGTGGCTGGTCTATTATTTACCATCGCCGGAGAGTGTTGCCCCATGGTACCGCTCCGTTTCAAATCCATGCATCCATTTCTAAAAGTTGTACGGCACTTTTTTGGCATTTTGGACGGATGTTGCACCTTGCACCGTAGATGTTGCACCCTGTGGATATTGATTCTTCGGAAGGCCATAACTGTTGGCTCGTTTAGAGTTACGCGAGCCATAACTAGTCAAAACGAAGATCTCTGTGATTTCTACGGCTATGAATGCTTTAAGCCATCACTGGTTAGTTTTATACTCAAAAAATCTTATCCGAAACTCAATCGGGCCTTGGACGTTTTTTACCGTTCGTTCATTCGTCACTTGGATTTTTTCTGCAAAACGGGATCCCCGTGGCTGGTCTATTATTTACCATCGCCGGAGAGTGGTGCCCCATGGTACCGCTCCATTTCAAATCCATGCATCCATTTCTAAACGTTGTACGGCACTTTTTCGGCATTTTGGATGGATGTTGCACCTTGCACCATAGATGTTGCACCCTGTGGATATTGATTCTTCGGAAGGCCATAACTGTTGGCTCATTTAGAGTTACGGGAGCCATAACCAGTCAAAACGAAGAACTCTTTGAGTTCTACGGATATGACACCTTTAAGCCGTCACTAGTTAGTTTCATACCCAAAAAATCTTATCTGAAACTCAATCGGGACTTGGACGTTTTTTACCGTTCGTTCATTCGTCTCGTGGATTTTTTCTGCAAAACGGGATCCCCGTGGCTGGTCTATGATTTACCATGGCCGGAGAGTGGTGCCCCATGGTACCTCTCCGTTTCAAATCCATGCATCCATTTCTAAAAGTCGTACGGTACTTTTTCGGCATTTTGGACGGATGTTGCACCTTGCACCGTAGATGTTGCACCCTATGGATATTGATTCTTCGAAACGCCATAACTGTTGGCTCGTTAAGAGTTACGGGAGCCATAACCAGTCAAAACGAAGATCTCTGTGAGTTCTACGGCTATGATGGCTTTAAACAGTCACTGGTTAGTTTCATACCCAAAAAATCTTATCCGAAACTCAATCGGGCCTTGGGCGTTTTTTACCGTTCGTTCATTCGTCACGTGGATTTTTTCTGCAAAACGGGATCCCCGTGGCTGGTCTATTATTTACCATCGCCGGAGAGTGGTGCCCCATGGTACCGCTCCGTTTCAAATCCATGCATCCATTTCTAAAAGTTGTACGGCACTTTTTTGGCATTTTGGACGGATGTTGCACCTTGCACCGTAGATGTTGCACCCTGTGGATATTGATTCTTCGGAAGGCCATAACTGTTGGCTCGTTTAGAGTTACGGGAGCCATAACCAGTCAAAACGAAGATCTCTGTGATTTCTACGGCTATGAATGCTTTAAGCCATCACTGGTTAGTTTTATACTCAAAAAATCTTATTCGAAACTCAATCGGGCCTTGGACGTTTTTTACCGTTCGTTCATTCGTCACTTGGATTTTTTCTGCAAAACGGGATCCCCGTGGCTGATCTATTATTTACCATCGCCGGAGAGTGGTGCCCCATGGTACCGCTCCATTTCAAATCCACGCATCCATTTCTAAACGTTGTACGGCACTTTTTCGGCATTTTGGATGGATGTTGCACCTTGCACCATAGATGTTGCACCTTGTGGATATTGATTCTTCGGAACGCCATAACTGTTGGCTCGTTTAGAGTTACGGGAGCCATAACCAGTCAAAACGAAGATCTCTGTAAGTTCTACGGCTATGACGGCTTTAATCCGTCACTGGTTAGTTTCATACACAAAAAATCTTATCCGGAACACAATCGGGCCTTGGACGCTTTTTACCGTTCGTTCATTCGTCACTTGGATTTTTTATGCAAAACGGGATCCCCGTGGCTGGTCTATTATTTACCATCGCCGGAGAGTGGTGCCCCATGGTACCGCTCCATTTCAAATCCACGCATCCATTTCTAAACGTTGTACGGCACTTTTTCGGCATTTTGGATGGATGTTGCACCTTGCACCATAGATGTTGCACCCTGTGGATATTGATTCTTCGGAAGGCCATAACTGTTGGCTCATTTAGAGTTACGGGAGCCATAACCAGTCAAAACGAAGAACTCTTTGAGTTCTACGGATATGACACCTTTAAGCCGTCACTAGTTAGTTTCATACCCAAAAAATCTTATCTGAAACTCAATCGGGCCTTGGACGTTTTTTACCGTTCGTTCATTCGTCTCGTGGATTTTTTCTGCAAAACGGGATCCCCGTGGCTGGTCTATGATTTACCATGGCCGGAGAGTGGTGCCCCATGGTACCTCTCCGTTTCAAATCCATGCATCCATTTCTAAAAGTCGTACGGTACTTTTTCGGCATTTTGGACGGATGTTGCACCTTGCACCGTAGATGTTGCACCCTATGGATATTGATTCTTCGAAACGCCATAACTGTTGGCTCGTTTAAAGTTACGGGAGCCATAACCAGTCAAAACGAAGATCTCTGTGAGTTCTACGGCTATGATGGCTTTAAACAGTCACTGGTTAGTTTCATACCCAAAAAATCTTATCCGAAACTCAATCGGGCCTTGGGCGTTTTTTACCGTTCGTTCATTCGTCACGTGGATTTTTTCTGCAAAACGGGATCCCCGTGGCTGGTCTATTATTTACCATCGCCGGAGAGTGGTGCCCCATGGTACCGCTCCGTTTCAAATCCATGCATCCATTTCTAAAAGTTGTACGGCACTTTTTCGGCATTTTGGACGGATGTTGCACCTTGCACCGTAGATGTTGCACCCTGTGGATATTGATTCTTCGGAAGGCCATAACTGTTGGCTCGTTTAGAGTTACGGGAGCCATAACCAGTCAAAACGAAGATCTCTGTGATTTCTACGGCTATGAATGCTTTAAGCCATCACTGGTTAGTTTTATACTCAAAAAATCTTATCCGAAACTCAATCGGGCCTTGGACGTTTTTTACCGTTCGTTCATTCGTCACTTGGATTTTTTCTGCAAAACGGGATCCCCGTGGCTGATCTATTATTTACCATCGCCGGAGAGTGGTGCCCCATGGTACCGCTCCATTTCAAATCCACGCATCCATTTCTAAACGTTGTACGGCACTTTTTCGGCATTTTGGATGGATGTTGCACCTTGCACCATAGATGTTGCACCTTGTGGATATTGATTCTTCGGAACGCCATAACTGTTGGCTCGTTTAGAGTTACGGGAGCCATAACCAGTCAAAACGAAGATCTCTGTAAGTTCTACGGCTATGACGGCTTTAATCCGTCACTGGTTAGTTTCATACACAAAAAATCTTATCCGGAACACAATCGGGCCTTGGACGCTTTTTACCGTTCGTTCATTCGTCACGTGGATTTTTTCTGCAAAACGGGATCCCCGTGGCTGATCTATGATTTACCATTGCCGGAGAGTGGTGCCCCATGGTACTGCTCCGTTTCAAATCCATGCATCCATTTCTAAAAGTCGTACGGCACTTTTTCGGCATTTTGGACGGATGTTGCACCTTGCACCGTAGATGTTGCACCCTGTGGATATTGATTCTTCGGAAGGCCATAACTGTTGGCTCGTTTAAAGTTACAGGAGCTATAACCAGTCAAAACAAAGACCTCTGCCAGTTCTACGGCTATGACCGCTTTAAGCCGTCACTGATTAGTTTCATACCCAAAAAATCTTATCCGAAACTCAATCGGGCCTTGGACGTTTTTTACCGTTTGTTCATTCGTCACGTGGATTTTTTCTGCAAAACGAGATCCCTGTGGCTGGTCCATGATTTACCATGGCCGGAGAGTGGTGCCCCATGGTACCGCTCCATTTCAAATCCATGCATCCATTTCTAAAAGTCGTACGACACTTTTTCGGCATTTTGGACGGAAGTTGCACCTTGCACCGTAGATGTAGCACCCTGTGGATATTGATTCTTCGGAAGGCCATAACTGTTTGCTCGTTTAGAGTTACGGGAGCTATAACCAGTCAAAACGAAGATCTCTGTGAGTTCTACGGCTATGATGGCTTTAAGCCGTCACTGGTTAGTTTCATACCCAAAAAATCTTATCCGAAACTCAATCGGGCCTTGGATGTTTTTTACCATTCGTTCATTCGTCATGTGGATTTTTTCTGCAAAACGGGATCTCCGTGGCTGGTCTATGATTTACCATGGCCGGAGAGTGGTGCCCCATGGTACCGCTCCGTTTCAAATCCATGCATCCATTTCTAAAAGTCGTACGGCACTTTTTCGGCATTTTGGACGGATGTTGCACCTTGCACCGTAGATGTTGCACCCTATGGATATTGATTATTCGGAAGGCCATAACTGTTGGCTCGTTTAGAGTTACGGGAGCCATAACCAGTCAAAATGAAGATCTATATGAGTTCTACGGCTATTACAAGCCGTCACTGGATAGTTTCATACCCAAAAAATCTTATCTTAAACTCAATCGGGCCTTGGACGTTTTTTACCATTCGTTCATTCGTCACGGGGATTTTTTCTACAAAACGGGATCCCCGTGGCTGGTCTATGATTTACCATGGTCGGAGAGTGGTGCTCCATGGTACCGCTCCGTTTCAAATCCATGCATCCATTTCTAAAAGTCGTACGGCACTTTTTCGGAATTTTGGACGGATGTTGCACATTTCACCATAGATGTTGCACCCTGTGGATATTGATTCTTCGGAAGGCCATAACTGTTGGCTCGTTTAGAGTTACGGAAGCCATAACCAGTCAAAACGAAGATCTCTGTGAGTTCTACGGCTATGACGGCTTTAAGCCGTCACTGGTTAGTTTCATACCCAAAACATCTTATCCGAAACTCAATCAGGCCTTGGACGTTTTTTACCGTTCGTTCATTCGTCGCGTGGATTTTTTCTGCAAAACGAGATCCCCTTGGCTTGTCTATGATTTACCATGGTCGGAGAGTGGTGCCCCATGGTACCGCTCTGTTTCAAATCCATGCATCCATTTCTAAAAGTCGTACGGCACTTTTTCGGCATTTTGGACGGAAGTTGCACCTTGCACCATAGATGTTGCACCCTGTGGATATTGATTCTTCGGAAGGCCATAACTGTTGGCTCGTTTAGAATTACGGGAGCCATAACCAGTCAAAACGAAGATCTCTGTGAGTTCTATGGCTATGACGTCTTAAAGTCGTCACTGGTTAGTTTCATACCCAAAACATCTTATTCGAAACTCAATCGGGCCTTGGACGTTTTTTACCGTTCGTTCATTCGTCGCATGGATTTTTTCTGCAAAACGGGATCCCCGTGGCTGGTCTATGATTTACCATCGCCGGAGAGTGGTGCCCTATGGTATCGCTCCATTTCAAATCCATGCATCCATTTATAAAAGTCGTACGGCACTTTTTCGGCATTTTGGACGGATGTTGCACCTTGCACCGTCGATGTTGCACCCTGTGGATATTGATTCTTCGGAAGGCCATAATTGTTGGCTCGTTTAGAGTTACGGGAGCCATAACCAGTCAAAACGAAGATCTCTGTGAGTTCTAGGGCTATTACCGCTTTAAGCCATCACTGGTTAGTTTCATACCCAAAAAATCTTATCCGAAACTCAATCGGGCCTTGGATGTTTTTTACCGTTCGTTCATTCGTCACGTGGAGTTTTCTGCAAAACGGGATCCTCGTGGCTGGTCTATGATTTACCATGGCCGAAGGGTGGTGCCCCATGGTACTGCTCCGTTTCAAATCCATGCATCCATTTCTAAAAGTCGTACGGCACTTTTTCGGCATTTTGGACGGATGTTGCACCTTGCACCGTAGATGTTGCACCCTGTGGATATTGATTCAACTGAAGGCCATAACTGTTGGCTCGTTTAGAGTTACGGGAGTCATAACCAGTCAAAATGAAGATCTCTGTGAGTTCTACGGCTATGACGGCTTTAAGCCGTCACTGGTTAGTTTATACCCAAAAAATCTTATCCGAAACTCAATCGGGCTTTGGACGTTTTTTACCGTTCGTTCATTCGTCACATGGATTTTTTCTACAAAACGGGATCCCCGTGGCTGGTCTATGATTTACCATGGCCGGAGAGTGGTGCCTCAAGGTACTGCTCCGTTTCAAATCCATGCATCCATTTCTAAAAGTCGTACGACACTTTTTCGGCATTTTGAACGGATGTTGCACCTTGAACCGTAGATGTTGCACCCTGTGAATATTGATTCTTCGGAAGGCCATAACTATTGGTTCGTTTCGAGTTACGGAAGCCATAACTAGTCAAAACCAAGATCTCTGTGATTTCTACGGCTATGACCGCTTTAAGACGTCACTGGTTAGTTTCATACCCAAAAAATCTTATCCGAAACTCAATCGGGCCTTGGACGCTTTTTACCGTTCGTTCATTCGTCACGTGGATTTTTTCTGCTAAACGGGATCCCCGTGGCTGGTCTATGATTTACCATCGTCGGAGAGTGGTGCCCCATGGTACCGCTCCGTTTCAAATCCATGCATCCATTTTTAAAAGTCGTATGGCACTTTTTCGGCATTTTGGACGGATGTTGCACCTTGCACCGTAGATGTTGCACCCTGTGGATATTGATTCTTCGGAAGGCCATAACTGTTGGCTCGTTTAGAGTTACGGGAGCCATAACCAGTCAAAACGAAGACCTCTACGAGTTCTACGGCTATGACCGCTTTAAGCCTTCGCCGGTTAGTTTCATACCCAAAAAATCTTATCTGAACCTCAATCGGGCCTTGGACGTTTTTTACCGTTTGTTCATTCGTCACGTGGATTTTTTCTGCAAAACGGGATCCCCGTGGCTGGTCTATGATTTACCATGCCCGGAGAGTGGTGCCCCATGGTACAACACCGTTTCAAATCCATGCATCCATTTCTAAAAGTCGTACGACACTTTTTCGGCATTTTGGACGGAAGTTGCACCTTGCACCGTAGATGTAGCACCCTGTGGATATTGATTCTTCGAAAGGCTATAACTGTTGGCTCGTTTAGAGTTACGGGAGCCATAACCAGTCAAAACGAAGATCTCTGTGAGTTCTACGGCTATGATGGCTTTAAGCCATCACTGGTTAGTTTCATACCCTAAACATCTTATACGAAACTCAATCGGGCCTTGGACGTTTTTTACCGTTCGTTCATTCGTCGCGTGGATTTTTTCTGCAAAACGGGATCCCCGTTGCTGGTCTATGATTTACCATCGCCAGAGAGTGGAGCCCCATGGTACCGCTACATTTCAAATCCATGCATCCATTTCTAAAAGTCGTACGGCACTTTTTTGGCATTTTGGATGGATGTTGCACCTTGCACCGTCGATGTTGCACCTTGTGGATATTGATTCTTCGGAAGGCAATAGCTGTTGGCTCGTTTAGAGTTACGGGAGCCCTAACCAGACAAAACGAAGATCTCTATGATTTCTATGGCTATAACTGCTTTAAGCCGTCACTGGTTAGTTTCATACCCAAAAAATCTTATCCGAAACTCAATCGGCCTTGGACGTTTTTTACCGTTCGTTCATTCGTCACGTGGATTTTTTCTGCAAAACGGGATCCCCGTGGCTGGTCTATGATTTACCATCGCCGGAGAGTGGTGCCCCATGGTACCGCTCCATTTCGAATCCATGCATCCATTTCTAAAAGTCGTATGGCACTTTTTCGGCATTTTGGACGGATGTTGCACCTTGCACCGTCGATGTTGCACCTTGTGGATATTGATTCTTTGGAAGGCCATAACTGTTGGCTCGTTTAGAGTTACGGGAGCCATAATCAGTCAAAACGAATATCTCTGTGAGTTCTACGGCTATTACCGCTTTAAGCCGTCATTGGTTAGTTTCATACCCAAAAAATCTTATCCGAAACTCAATCGGGTCTTGGATGTTTTTTACCTTTCGTTCATTCGTCACGTGGATTTTTTCTGCAAAACGGGATCCCCGTGGCTGGTCTATGATTTACCATGGCCGAAGAGTGGTGCCTCATGGTACCACTCCATTTCAAATCCAAGCATCCATTTCTAAAAGTCGTAAGGCACTTTTTCGGCATTTTGGACGGATTTTGCACCTTGCACCGTAGATGTTGCAACCTGTGGATATTGATTCTTCTGAAGGCCATAACTGTTTGCTCGTTTAGAGTTACGGGAGCCATAACTAGTCAAAATGAAGATCTCTGTGAGTTCTACGGCTATGACAGCTTTAAGCCGTCACTAGTTAGTTTATACCCAAAAAATCTTATCCGAAACTCAATCGGGCCTTGGACGTTTTTTACCGTTCGTTCATTCGTCACGTGGATTTTTTCAAAAAAAACGGGATCCCCATGGCTGGTCTATGATTTACCATGGCCGAAGAGTGGTGCCCCATGGTACCACTCCGTTTCAAATCCATGCATCCATTTCTAAAAGTCGTACGGCACTTTTTCGGCATTTTGGACGGATGTTGCACCTTGCACCGTAGATGTTGCCCCCTGTGGATATTGATTCTTCGGAAGGCCATAACTGTTGGCTCGTTTCGAGTTACGGGAGCCATAACTAGTCAAAACAAAGATATCTGTGATTTCTATGGCTATGACCGCTTTAAGCCGTCACTGGTTAGTTTCATACCCAAAAAATCTTATCCGAAACTCAATCGGGCCTTGAACGCTTTTTACCATTCGTTCATTCGTCACGTGGATTTTTTCTGCAAAATGGGATCCCCGTGGTTGGTCTATGATTTACCATCGCCGGAGAGTGGTGCCCCATGGTACCGCTCCATTTCAAATCCATGCATCCATTTCTAAAAGTCGTACGGCACTTTTTCGGCATTTTGGACGGATGTTGCATCTTGCACCATAGATGTTGCACCCTGTGGATATTGATTCTTCGGAAGGCCATAACTGTTGGCTCGTTTAGAGTTACGGGAGCCATAACTAGTCAAAACGAAGATCTCTGTGAGTTCTACGGCTATGACAGCTATAAGCCATCACTGGTTAGTTTCATACCCAAAAAATCTTATCCGAAACACATTCGGGCCTTGGACGTTTTTTACCGTTCGTTCATTCGTCACGTGGATTTTTTCTACAAAACGGGATCCCCGTGGCTGGTCTATGATTTACCATCGCCGAAGAGTGGTGCCCCATGGTACCGCTCCATTTCAAATCCATGCATCCATTTCTAAAAGTTGTACGACACTTTTTCAGCATTTTGGACGGATGTTGCACCTTGCACCGTAGATGTGGCACTCTGTGGATATTGATTTTTCGGAAGGCCATAACAGTTGGCTCGTTTAGAGTTACGGGAGCCATAACCAGTCAAAACGAAGATCTCTATGAGTTCTACGGCTATGACGGCTTTAAGCCCTCACTGGATAGTTTCATACCCAAAAAATCTCATCCGAAACTCAATTGGGCCTTGGACGTTTTTTACCGTTCGTTCATTCGTCACGTGGATTTTTTCTGCAAAATGGGATCCTCGTGGCTGGTCTATGATTTACCGTGGCCGGAGAGTGGTGCCCTATGGTACCGCTCCGTTTCAAATCCATGCATCCATTTCTAAAAGTCTTACGACACTTTTTTGGCATTTTGGACGGATGTTGCACCTTGCATCGTAGATGTTGCACCCTGTGGATATTGATTCTTCGGAAGGCCATAATTGTTGGCTCGTTTAGAGTTACGGGAGCCATAACCAGTCACAACGAAGATCTCTGTGAGTTCTACGGCTATGATTGCTTTAAGTCGTCACCAGTTAGTTTCATACCCAAAAAATTTTATCCGAAACTCAATCGGGCCTTGGACATTTTTTACCGTTCGTTCATTTGTCACGTGGATTTTTCTGCAAAACGGGATCCCCAAGGCTGGTCTGTGATTTACCATCACCGGAGAGTGGTGCCCCATGGTACCGCTCCATTTCAAATCCATGCATCCATTTCTAAAAGTCGTACGGCACTTTTTCGGCATTTTGGATGAATGTTGCACCTTGCACCGTCGATGTTGCACCCTATGGATATTGATTCTTCGGAAGGCCATAACTGTTGGCTCGTTTAGAGTTACGGGAGCCATAACCAGTCAAAACAAGATCTCTGTAAGTTCTACGGCTATGATGGCTTTAAGCAGTCACTGGTTAATTTCATACCCAAGAAATCTTATCCGAAACTCAATCGGGCCTTGGACGTTTTTTACCGTTCGTTCATTCTTCACGTGGATTTTTTCTGCAAAACGGGATCCTCGTGGCTGGTCTATGATTTACCATCGCCGGAGAGTGGTGCCCCATGGTACCGCTCCGTTTCAAATCCATGCATCCATTTCTAAAAGTCGTACGACACTTTTTCGGCATTTTGGACGGATGTCGCACCATGCACCGTAGATGTTGCACCCTGTGGATATTGATTCTTCGGAAGGCAATAATTGTTGGCTCGTTTAGAGTTACGGGAGCCATAACCAGACAAAATGAAGATCTCTGTGATTTCTACGGCTATGACGGCTTTAAGCCGTCACTGGTTAGTTTCATACCCAAAAAATCTTATCCGAAACACAATCGGGCCATGGACGTTTTTTACCGTTCGTTCATTCGTCACGTGGATTTTTTCTGCAAAACGGGATCCCCATGGCTGGACTATGATTTACCATGGCCAGAGAGTGGTGCCCCATGGTACCTATCCGTTTCAAATCCATGCATCCATTTCTAAAAGTCGTACGGCACTTTTTCGGCATTTTGGACGGATGTTGCACCTTGCTCCGTAGATGTTGCACCCTGTGGATATTGATTCTTCGGAAGGCCATAACTGTTGGCTTGTTTAGAGTTACGGGAGCCATAACCAGTCAAAACGAAGATCTCTGTGAGTTCTACGGCTATGACAGCTTAAAGTCGTAACTGGTTAGTTTCATATCCAAAAAATCTTATCCAAAACTTAATCGGGCCTTGGATGTTTTTTACCGTTCGTTCATTCGTCACGTGGATTTTTTCTACAAAACGGGATCCCCATGGCTGGTCTATGATTTACCATCGCCGGAGAGTGGTGCCCCATGTTACCGCTCCGTTTCAAATCCATGCATCCATTTCTAAAAGTCATACGACACTTTTTCTGCATTTTGGACGGATGTTGCACCGTGCACCGTAGATGTTGCACCATGTGGATATTGATTCTTCGGAAGGCCATAACTGGTGGCTCGTTTCGAGTTACGGGAGCCATAACCAGTCAAAACGAAGATCTCTGTGAGTTCTACGGCTATTAGCGCTTTAAGCCGTCACTGGTTAGTTTCATACCCAAAAAATCTTATCTGAAACTCAATTGGGCCTTGGATGTTTTTTACCGTTCGTTCATTCGTCACGTGGTTTTTTTCTGCAAAACGGGATCCCCGTGGCGGGTCTATGATTTACCATCGCCGGAGAGTGGTGCCCCATGGTACCGCTCCGTTTCAAATCCATGCATCCATTTCTAAAAGTCGTATGGCACTTTTTCGGTAGTTTGGACGGATGTTGCACCTTGCACCGTCGATGTTGCACCTTGTGGATATTGATTCTTTGGAAGGCCATAACTGTTGGCTCGTTTAGAGTTACGGGAGCCATAACCAGTCAAAACAAAGATCTCTGTGAGCTCTACGGCTATTACCGCTTTAAGCCGTCATTGGTTAGATTCATTCCCAAAAAATCTTATCCGAAACTCAATCGGGCCTTGGACGTTTTTTACCGTTCGTTCATTCGTCACGTGGATTTTTTCTGCAAAACGGGATCTCCGTGGCTGGTCTATGATTTACCATGGCCGAAGAGTGGTGCCCCATGGTACCGCACCATTTCAAATCCATGCATCCATTTCTAAAAGTCGTACGGCACCTTTTCGGTATTTTGGACGGATGTTGCACCTTGCACCGTAGATGTTGCACCCTGTGGATATTTATTCTTCTAAAGGCCATAACTGTTGGCTCGTTTAGAGTTACGGGAGCCATAACCAGTCAAAATTAAGATCTCTGTGAGTTCTATGGCTATGACGGCTTTAAGCCGTCACTGGTTTGTTTATACCCAAAAAATCTTACCCGAAACTCAATCGGGCCTTGGACGTTTTTTACCGTTCGTTCATTCGTCACGTGGATTTTTTCAGCAAAATGGTATTCCCATGGTTGGTCTATGATTTACCATGGCCGGAGAGTGGTGCCCCATGGTACCGCTCCATTTCAAATCCATGCATCCATTTCTAAAAGTCGTACGGCACTTTTTCGGCATTTTGGACGGATGTTGCACCTTGAACCGTAGATGTTGCACCCTGTGGATATTGATTCTTCGGAAAGGCCATAACTGTTGGCTCGTTTAGAATTACGGGAGCCATAACCAGTCAAAACGAAGATCTCTTTGAGTTCTATGGCTATGACAGCTTAAAGCCGTAACTGGTTAGTTTCATACCCAAAAAATCTTATCCGAAACTCAATCGGGCCTTGGACGTTTTTTACCGTTCGTTCATTCATCACGTGGATTTTTTCTGCAAAATGGGATCCCCGTGGCTGGTCTATGATTTACCATCGTCAGAGAGTGGTGCCCCATGTTACCGCTCCGTTTCAAATCCATGCATCCATTTCTAAAAGTCATACGACACTTTTTCTGTATTTTAGACGGATGTTGCACCTTGCACCGTAGATGTTGCACCCTGTGGATATTGATTCTTCGGAAGGCCATAACTGGTGGCTTGTTTAGAGTTACGGGAGCCATAACCAGTCAAAACGAAGATCTCTGTGAGTTCTACGGCTATTACCGCTTTTAGCCATCACTGGTTAGTTTCATACCCAAAAAATCTTATCCGAAACTCAATCGGGCCTTGGACGTTTTTTACCGTTCGTTCATTCGTCACGTGGATTTTTTCTGCAAAATGGGATCCCCGTGGCTGGTCTATGATTTACCATCGCCGTAGAGTGGTGCCCCATGGTAGCGCTCCATTTCAAATCCATGCATCCATTTCTAAAAGTCGTACGGCACTTTTTCGGTATTTTGGACGGATGTTGCACCATGCACCGTCGATGTTGCACCCTATGGATATTGACTCTTCGGAAGGCCATAACTGTTGGCTCGTTTAGAGCTACGGGAGCCATAACCAGTCAAAACGAAGATCTCTATGAGTTCTACGGCTATGACGGCTTTAAGCCGTCATTGGTTAGTTTCATACCCAAAAAAACTTATCCGAAACTCAATCGGGCCTTGGATGTTTTTTACCGTTCGTTCATTCGTCACGTGGATTTTTTCTGAAAAACGGGATCCACGTGGCTGGTCTATGATTTACCATCGCCGGAGAGTGGTGCCCCATGGTACTGCTCCGTTTCAAATCCATGCATCCATTTCTAAAAGTCGTACGACACTTTTTCGGTATTTTGGACTGATGTTGCACCTTGCACCGTCGATGTTAAACCCTGTGGATATTGATTCTTCGGAAGGCCATAACTGTTGGCTCGTTTAGAGTTGCGGGAGCCATAACTAGTCAAAACGAAGATCTCTGTGAGTTCTACGGCTATGACGGCATTAAGCCGTCTCTGGTTAGTTTCATACCCAAAAAATCTTATCCGAAACTCAATCGGGCCTTGGACGTTTTTTACCGTTCGTTCATTCGTCACGTGGATTTTTTCTGCAAAATGGGATCCCCATGGCTGGACTATGATTTACCATGGCCAGAGAGTGGTGCCCCAAGGTACCTCTCCGTTTCAAATCCATGCATCCATTTCTAAAAGTCGTACGGCACTTTTTCGGCATTTTGGACGGATGTTGCACCTTGCACCGTAGATGTTGCACCCTGTGGATATTGATTCTTCGGAAGGCCATAACTGTTGGCTCGTTTAGAGTTACGGGAGCCATAACCAGTCAAAACGAAAATCTCTGTGAGTTCTATGGCTATGACAGCTTAAAGCCGTAACTGGTTAGTTTCATACCCAAAAAATATTATCCGAAACTCAATCGGGCCTTGGACGTTTTTTACCGTTCGTTCATTCGTCACGTGGATTTTTTCTGCAAAATGGGATTCCCGTGCCTGGTCTATGATTTACCATCGCCGGAGAGTGGTGCCCCATGTTACCGCTCCGTTTCAAATCCATGCATCCATTTCTAAAAGTCATACGACATTTTTTCTGTATTTTGGACGGATGTTGCACCTTGCACCGTAAATGTTGCACCCTGTGGATATTGATTCTTCGGAAGGCCATAACTGTTGGCTCGTTTAGAGTTACGGGAGCCATAACCATTCAAAACGAAGATCTCTGTGAGTTCTACGGCTATTACCGCTTTAAGCCGTCACTGGTTAGTTTCATACCCAAAAAATCTTATCCGAAACTCAATCGGGCCTTGGACGTTTTTTACCGTTCGTTCATTCGTCACGTGGATTTTTTCTGCAAAATGGGATCCCCGTGGCTGGTCTATGATTTACCATCGCCGTAGAGTGGTGCCCCATGGTAGCGCTCCGTTTCAAATCCATGCATCCATTTCTAAAAGTCGTACGGCACTTTTTCGGTATTTTGGACGGATGTTGCACCATGCACCGTCGATGTTGCACACTATGGATATTGATTCTTCGGAAGGCCATAACTGTTGGCTCGTTTAGAGCTACGGGAGCCATAACCAGTCAAAACGAAGATCTCTATGAGTTCTACGGCTATGACGGCTTTAAGCCGTCATTGGTTAGTTTCATACCCAAAAAAACTTATCCGAAACTCAATCGGGCCTTGGATGTTTTTTACCGTTCGTTCATTCGTCACGTGGATTTTTTCTGAAAAACGGGATCCACGTGGCTGGTCTATGATTTACCATCGCCGGAGAGTGGTGCCCCATGGTACCGCTCCGTTTCAAATCCATGCATCCATTTCTAAAAGTCGTACGACACTTTTTCGGTATTTTGGACTGATGTTGCACCTTGCACCGTCGATGTTAAACCCTATGGATATTGATTCTTCGGAAGGCCATAACTGTTGGCTCGTTTAGAGTTGCGGGAGCCATAACTAGTCAAAACGAAGATCTCTGTGAGTTCTACGGCTATGACGGCATTAAGCCGTCTCTGGTTAGTTTCATACCCAAAAAATCTTATCCGAAACTCAATCGGGCCTTGGACGTTTTTTACCGTTCGTTCATTCGTCACGTGGATTTTTTCTGCAAAATGGGATCCCCATGGCTGGACTATGATTTACCATGGCCAGAGAGTGGTGCCCCAAGGTACCTCTCCGTTTCAAATCCATGCATCCATTTCTAAAAGTCGTACGGCACTTTTTCGGCATTTTGGACGGATGTTGCACCTTGCACCGTAGATGTTGCACCCTGTGGATATTGATTCTTCGGAAGGCCATAACTGTTGGCTCGTTTAGAGTTACGGGAGCCATAACCAGTCAAAACGAAAATCTCTGTGAGTTCTATGGCTATGACAGCTTAAAGCCGTAACTGGTTAGTTTCATACCCAAAAAATCTTATCCGAAACTCAATCGGGCCTTGGACGTTTTTTACCGTTCGTTCATTCGTCACGTGGATTTTTTCTGCAAAATGGGATTCCCGTGCCTGGTCTATGATTTACCATCGCCGGAGAGTGGTGCCCCATGTTACCGCTCCGTTTCAAATCCATGCATCCATTTCTAAAAGTCATACGACATTTTTTCTGTATTTTGGACGGATGTTGCACCTTGCACCGTAAATGTTGCACCCTGTGGATATTGATTCTTCGGAAGGCCATAACTGTTGGCTCGTTTAGAGTTACGGGAGCCATAACCATTCAAACCGAAGATCTCTGTGAGTTCTACGGCTATTACCGCTTTAAGCCGTCACTGGTTAGTTTCATACCCAAAAAATCTTATCCGAAACTCAATCGGGCCTTGGACTTTTTTACCGTTCGTTCATTCGTCACGTGGATTTTTCCTGCAAAACGGGATCCCCGTGGCTGGTCTATGATTTACCATCGCCGGAGAGTGGTGCCCCATGGTACCGCTCCGTTTCAAATCCATGCATCCATTTCTAAAAGTCGTACGGCACTTTTTCGGTATTTTGGACGGATGTTGCACCTTGCACCGTCGATGTTGCACCCTGTGGATATTGATTCTTCGGAAGGCTATAACTATTGGCTCGTTTAGAGTTACGGGAGCCATAACCAGTCAAAACGAAGATCTCTGTGAGTTCTACGGCTATTACCGCTTTAAGCCGTCATTGGTTAGTTTCATACCCAAAAAATCTTATCCGAAACTCAATCGGGCCTTGGACGTTTTTTACCGTTCGTTCATTCGTCACGTGGATTTTTTCTGCAAAACGGGATCCCCGTGGCTGGTCTATGATTTACCATGGCCGAAGAGTGGTGCCCCATAGTACCGCTCCGTTTCAAATCCATGCATCCATTTCTAAAAGTCGTACGGCACTTTTTCAGTATTTTGGATGGATGTTGCACCTTGCACCGTAGATGTTGCACCCTGTGGATATTGATTCTTCTGATGGCCATAACTATTGGCTCGTTTAGAGTTATGGGAGCCATAACCAGTCAAAATTAAGATCTCTGTGAGTTCTACGGCTATGACGGCTTTAAGCCGTCACTGGTTTGTATATACCCAAAAAATCTTACCCGAAACTCAATCGGGCCTTGGACGTTTTTTAACGTTCGTTCATTCGTCACGTGGATTTTTTCAGCAAAACGGGATCCCCATGGCTGGTCTATGATTTACCATGGCCGGAGAGTGGTGCCCCATGGTACCGCTCCATTTCAAATCCATGCATCCATTTCTAAAAGTCGTACGGCACTTTTTCGGCATTTTGGACGGATGTTGCACCTTGCACCGTAGATGTTGCACCCTGTGGATATTGATTCTTCGGAAGGCCATAAATGTTGGCTCGTTTCGAGTTACGGGAGCCATAACTAGTCAAAACAAAGATCTCTATGATTTCAACGGCTATGACCGCTTTAAGCCGTCACTGGTTAGTTTCATACACAAAAAATCTTATCCGAAACTCAATCGGGCCTAAGACGCATTTTACCGTTCGTTCATTCGTCACATGGATTTTTTCTGCAAAACGGGATCCCCGTGGCTGGTCTTTGATTTACCATCGCCGGAGAGTGGTGCCCCATGGTACCGCTCCGTTTCAAATCCATGCATCACTTTCTAAAAGTCGTACGGCACTTTTTCGGCATTTGGGATGGATGTTGCACCTTGCACCGTAGATGTAGCACCCTGTGGATATTGATTCTTCGGAAGGCCAAAACTGTTGGCTCGTTTAGAGTTACGGGAGCCATAACCAGTCAAAACGAAGATCTCTGTGAGTTCTACGGCTATTACCGCTTTAAGCCGTCATTGGTTAGTTTCATACCCAAAAAACTTATCCGAAACTCAATCGAGCCTTGGACGTTTTTTACCGTTCGTTCATTCGTCACGTGGATTTTTTCTGCAAAACGGGATCCCCGTGGCTGGTCTATGATTTACCATGGCCGAAGAGTGGTGCCCCATGGTACCGCTCCGTTTCAAATCCATTCATCCATTTCTAAAAGTCGTACGGCACATTTTCGGTATTTTGGACGGATGTAGCACCTTGCACCGTAGATGTTGCACCCTGTGGATATTGATTCTTCTGAAGGCCATAACTGTTGGCTCGTTTAGAGTTACGGGAGCCATAACCAGTCAAAATTAAGATCTTTGTGAGTTCTACGGCTATGACGGCTTTAAGCCGTCACTGGTTTGTTTATACCCAAAAATTCTTACCCGAAACTCAATCGGGCCTTGGACGTTTTTTACCGTTCGTTCATTCGTCACGTGGATTTTTTCAGCAAAACGGGATCCCCATGGCTGGTCTACGATTTACCATGGCCGGAGAGTGGTGCCCCATGGTACCGCTCCATTTCAAATCCATGCATCCATTTCTAAAAGTCGTACGGCACTTTTTCGGCATTTTGGACGGATGTTGCACCTTGCACCGTAGATGTTGCATCCTGTGGATATTGATTCTTCGGAAGGCCATAAATTTTGGCTCGTTTCGAGTTACGGGAGCCATAACTAGTCAAAACAAAGATCTCTATGATTTCTACGGCTAGGACCGCTTTAAGCCGTCACTGGTTAGTTTCATACCCAAAAAATCTTATCCGAAACTCAATCGGGCCTTGGACGCTTTTTACCGTTCGTTCATTCGTCACGTGGATTTTTTCTGCAAAACGGGATCCCCGTGGCTGGTCTATGATTTACCATCGCCGGAGAGTGGTGCCCCATGGTACTGCTCCATTTCAAATCCATGCATCCATTTCTAAATGTCGTACGGCACTTTTTCGGCATTTTGGATGGATGTTGCACCTTGCACCGTAGATGTTGCACCCTGTGGATATTGATTCTTCAGAAGGCCATAACTGTTGGCTCGTTTAGAGTTATGGGAGCCATAACCAGTCAAAACGAAGATCTCTGTGAGTTCTACGGCTATTACCGCTTTAAGCCGTCATTGGTTAGTTTCATACCCAAAAAATTTATCCGAAACTCAATCGGGCTTTGGACGTTTTTTACCGTTCGTTCATTCGTCACGTGGATTTTTTCTGCAAAACGGGATCCCCGTGGCTGGTCTATGATTTACCATCGCCGAAGAGTGGTGCCCCATGGTACCGCTCCGTTTCAAATCCATGCATCCATTTCTAAAAGTCGTAAGGCACTTTTTCGGTATTTTGGACGGATGTTGCACCTTGCACCGTCGATGTTGCACCCTGTGGATATTGATTCTTCGGAAGGCCATAACTGTTGGCTCGTTTAGAGTTACGGGAGCCATAAGCAGTCAAAACGAAGATCTCTATCAGTTCTACGGCTATTACCGCTTTAAGCCGTCATTGGTTAGTTTCATACCCAAAAAATCTTATCCGAAACTCAATCGGGCCTTGGACGTTTTTTACCGTTCGTTCATTCGTCACGTGGATTTTTTCTGCAAAACGGGATCCCCGTGGATGGTCTATGATTTACCATGGCCGAAGAGTGGTGCCCCATGGTACCGCTCCGTTTCAAATCCATGCATCCATTTCTAAAAGTCGTACGACACTTTTTCGGTATTTTGGACGGATGATGCACCTTGCACCGTAGATGTTGCACCCTGTGGATATTGATTCTTCTGAAGGCCATAACTGTTGGATCGTTTAGAGTTACGGGAGCCATAACCAGTCAAAATTAAGATCTCTGTGAGTTCTACGGCTATGACGGCTTTAAGCCGTCACTGGTTTGTTTTTACCCAAAAAATCTTACTCGAAACTCAATCGGGCCTTGGACGTTTTTTACCGTTCGTTCATTCGTCACGTGGATTTTTTCAGCAAAACGGGATCCCCATGGCTGGTCTATGATTTACCTTGGCCGGAGAGTGGTGCCCCATGGTACCGCTCCATTTCAAATCCATGCATCCATTTTAAAGGTCGTACGGCACTTTTTCGGCATTTTGGACGGATGTTGGACCTTGCACCGTAGATGTTGCACCCTGTGGATATTGATTCTTCGGAAGGCCATAAATGTTGGCTCGTTTCGAGTTAAGGGAGCCATAACTAGTCAAAATAAAGATCTCTATGATTTCTATGGCTATGACCGCTTTAAGCCGTCACTGGTTAGTTTCATACTCAAAAAATCTTATCCGAAACTCAATCGGGCCTTGGACGCTTTTTACCGTTCGTTCATTTGTCACGTGGATTTTTTCTGCAAAACGGGATCCCCGTGGCTGGTCTATGATTTACCATCGCCGGAGAGTGGTGCCCCATGGTACCGCTCCATTTCAAATCCATGCATCCATTTCTAAAAGTCGTATGGCACTTTTTCGGCATTTTGGACGGATGTTGCACCTTGCACCGTAGATGTTGCACACTGTGGATATTAATTCTTCGGAAGGCCATATCTGTTGGCTCGTTTAGAGTTACGGGAGCCATAACCAGACAAAACGAAGATCTCTGTGATTTCTACGGCTATAACTTCTTTAAGCCGTCACTGGTTAGTTTCATACCCAAAAAATCTTATCCGAAACTCAATCGGGCCTTGGACGCTTTTTACCGTTCGTTCATTCGTCACGTGGATTTTTTCTGCAAAACGGGATCCCCATGGCTGGTCTATGATTTACCATCGCCGGAGAGTGGTGCCCAATGGTACCGCTCCGTTTCAAATCCATGCATCCATTTCTAAAAGTCGTACGGCACTTTTTCGGCATTTTGGACGGATGTTGCACCTTGCACCGTAGATGTTGCACCCTGTGGATATTGATTCTTCGGAAGGCCATAACTGTTGGCTCGTTTAGAGTTACGGGAGCCATAACCAGTCAAAACGAAGATCTCTATGAGTTTTACGGCTATTACCGCTTTAAGCCGTCATTGGTTTGTTTCATACCCAAAAAATCTTATCCGAAACTCAATCGGGCCTTGGACGTTTTTTACCGTTCGTTCATTCGTCACGTGGATTTTTTCTGCAAAACGGGATCCCCGTGGCTGGTCTATGATTTACCATGGCCGAAGAGTGGTGCCCCATGGTACCGCTCCGTTTCAAATCCATGCATCCATTTCTAAAAGTCGTACGACACTTTTTCGGTATTTTGGACGGATGATGCACCTTGCACCGTAGATGTTGCACCCTGTGGATATTGATTCTTCTGAAGGCCATAACTGTTGGATCGTTTAGAGTTACGGGAGCCATAACCAGTCAAAATTAAGATCTCTGTGAGTTCTACGGCTATGACGGCTTTAAGCCGTCACTGGTTTGTTTATACCCAAAAAATCTTACCCGAAACTCAATCGGGCCTTGGACGTTTTTTACCGTTCGTTCATTCGTCACGTGGATTTTTTCAGCAAAACGGGATCCCCATGGCTGGTCTATGATTTACCTTGGCTGGAGAGTGGTGCCCCATGGTACCGCTCCATTTCAAATCCATGCATCCATTTTAAAGGTCGTACGACACTTTTTCGGCATTTTGGACGGATGTTGGACCTTGCACCGTAGATGTTGCACCCTGTGGATATTGATTCTTCGGAAGGCCATAAATGTTGGCTCGTTTCGAGTTAAGGGAGCCATAATTAGTCAAAATAAAGATCTCTATGATTTCTATGGCTATGACCGCTTTAAGCCGTCACTGGTTAGTTTCATACTCAAAAAATCTTATCCGAAACTCAATCGGGCCTTGGACGCTTTTTACCGTTCGTTCATTTGTCACGTGGATTTTTTCTGCAAAACGGGATCCCCATGGCTGGTCTATGATTTACCATCGCCGGAGATTGGTGCCCCATGGTACCGCTCCATTTCAAATCCATGCATCCATTTCTAAAAGTCGTATGGCACTTTTTCGGCATTTTGGACGGATGTTGCACCTTGCACCGTAGATGTTGCACCCTGTGGATATTAATTCTTCGGAAGGCCATAACTGGTTGCTCATTTAGAGTTACGGGAGCCATAACCAGACAAAACGAAGATCTCTGTGATTTCTACGGCTATAACTTCTTTAAGCCGTCACTGGTTAGTTTCATACCCAAAAAATCTTATCCGAAACTCAATCGGGCCTTGGACGCTTTTTACCGTTCATTCATTCGTCACGTGGATTTTTTCTGCAAAACGGGATCCCCATGGCTGGTCTATGATTTACCATCGCCGGAGAGTGGTGCCCAATGGTACCGCTCCGTTTCAAATCCATGCATCCATTTCTAAAAGTCGTACGGCACTTTTTCGGCATTTTGGACGGATGTTGCACCTTGCACCGTAGATGTTGCACCCTGTGGATATTGATTCTTCGGAAGGCCATAACTGTTGGCTCGTTTAGAGTTACGGGAGCCATAACCAGTCAAAACGAAGATCTCTATGAGTTTTACGGCTATTACCGCTTTAAGCCGTCATTCGTTAGTTTCATACCCAAAAAATCTTATCCGAAACTCAATCGGGCCTTGGACGTTTTTTACCGTTCGTTCATTCGTCACGTGGATTTTTTCTGGAAAACGGGATCCCCGTGGCTGGTCTATGATTTACCATGGCCGAAGAGTGGTGCCCCATGGTACCGCTCCGTTTCAAATCCATGCATCCATTTCTAAAAGTCGTACGGCACTTTTTTGGTATTTTGGACGGATGTTGCACCTTGCACCGTAGATGTTGCACCCAGTGGATATTGATTCTTCTAAAGGCCATAACTGTTGGCTCGTTTAGAGTTACGGGAGCCATAACCAGTCAAAATTAAGATCTCTATGAGTTCGACGGCTATGACGGCTTTAATCCATCACTGGTTTGTTTATACCCAAAAAATCTTACCCGAAACTCAATCGGGCCTTGGACGTTTTTTACCGTTCGTTCATTCGTCACGTGGATTTTTTCAGCAAAACGGGATCCCCATGGCTGGTCTATGATTTACCACGGCCGGAGAGTGGTGCCCCATGGTACCGCTCCATTTCAAATCCATGCATCCATTTCTAAAAGTCATACGGCACTTTTTTGGCATTTTGGACGGATGTTGCACCTTGCACCGTAGATGTTGCACCCTGTGGATATTGATTCTTCGAAAGGCCATAAATGTTGGCTCGTTTTGAGTTAAGGGAGCCATAACTAGTCAAAACAAAGATCTCTATGATTTCTATGGCTATGACCGCTTTAAGCCGTCACTGGTTAGTTTCATACTCAAAAAATCTTATCCGAAACTCAATCAGGCCTTGGACGCTTTTTACCGTTCGTTCATTCATCACGTGGATTTTTTCTCCAAAACGGGATCCCCATGGCTGGTCTATGATTTACCATCGCCGGAGAGTGGTGCCCCATGGTACCGCTCCGTTTCAAATCCATGCATTCATTTCTAAAAGTCGTACGGCACTTTTTCGGCATTTTGGACGGATGTTGCACCTTGCACCGTAGATGTTTCACCTTGTGGATATTGATTCTTCGGAAGGCCATAATTGTTGGCTCGTTTAGAGTTACGGGAGCCATAACCAGTCAAAACGAACATCTCTGTGAGTTCTATGGCTATGACCGCTTAAAGATGTAACTGGTTAGTTTCATACCCAAAAAATCTTATCCGAAACTCAATCGGGCCTTGGACGTTTTTTAACGTTCGTTCATTCGTCACGTGGATTTTTTCTGCAAAACGGGATCCCCGTGGCTGGTCTATGATTTACCATGGCCGAAGAGTGGTGCCCCATGGTACCGCTCCGTTTCAAATCCATGCATCCATTTCTAAAAGTCGTACGACACTTTTTCGGTACTTTGGACGGATGATGCACCTTGCACCGTAGATGTTGCACCCTGTGGATATTGATTCTTCTGAAGGCCATAACTGTTGGATCGTTTAGAGTTACGGGAGCCATAACCAGTCAAAATTAAGATCTCTGTGAGTTCTACGGCTATGACGGCTTTAAGCCGTCACTGGTTTGTTTATACCCAAAAAATCTTACCCGAAACTCAATCGGGCCTTGGACGTTTTTTACCGTTCGTTCATTCGTTACGTGGATTTTTTCAGCAAAACGGGATCCCCATGGCTGGTCTATGATTTACCTTGGCCGGAGAGTGGTGCCCCATGGTACCGCTCCATTTCAAATCCATGCATCCATTTTAAAGGTCGTACGGCACTTTTTCGGCATTTTGGACGGATGTTGGACCTTGCACCGTAGATGTTGCACCCTGTGGATATTGATTCTTCGGAAGGCCATAAATGTTGGCTCGTTTCGAGTTAAGGGAGCCATAACTAGTCAAAATAAAGATCTCTATGATTTCTATGGCTATGACCGCTTTAAGCCGTCACTGGTTAGTTTCATACTCAAAAAATCTTATCCGAAACTCAATCGGGCCTTGGACGCTTTTTACCGTTCGTTCATTTGTCACGTGGATTTTTTCTGCAAAACGGGATCCCCGTGGCTGGTCTATGATTTACCATCGCCGGAGAGTGGTGCCCCATGGTACCGCTCCATTTCAAATCCATTCATCCATTTCTAAAAGTCGTATGGCACTTTTTCGGCATTTTGGACGGATGTTGCACCTTGCACCGTAGATGTTGCACCCTGTGGATATTAATTCTTCGGAAGGCCATAACTGTTGGCTCGTTTAGAGTTACGGGAGCCATAACCAGACAAAACGAAGATCTCTGTGATTTCTACGGCTATAACTTCTTTAAGCCGTCACTGGTTAGTTTCATACCCAAAAAATCTTATCCGAAACTCAATCGGGCCTTGGACGCTTTTTACCGTTCGTTCATTCGTCACGTGGATTTTTTCTGCAAAACGGGATCCCCATGGCTGGTCTATGATTTACCATCGCCGGAGAGTGGTGCCCAATGGTACCGCTCCGTTTCAAATCCATGCATCCATTTCTAAAAGTCGTACGGCACTTTTTCGGCATTTTGGACGGATGTTGCACCTTGCACCGTAGATGTTGCACCCTGTGGATATTGATTCTTCGGAAGGCCATAACTGTTGGCTCGTTTAGAGTTACGGGAGCCATAACCAGTCAAAACGAAGATCTCTATGAGTTTTACGGCTATTACCGCTTTAAGCCGTCATTGGTTAGTTTCATACCCAAAAAATCTTATCCGAAACTCAATCGGGCCTTGGACGTTTTTTACCGTTCGTTCATTCGTCACGTGGATTTTTTCTGCAAAACGGGATCCCCGTGGCTGGTCTATGATTTACCATGGCCGAAGAGTGGTGCCCCATGGTACCGCTCCGTTTCAAATCCATGCATCCATTTCTAAAAGTCGTACGGCACTTTTTCGGTATTTTGGACGGATGTTGCACCTTGCACCGTAGATGTTGCACCCTGTGGATATTGATTCTTCTAAAGGCCATAACTGTTGGCTCGTTTAGAGTTACGGGAGCCATAACCAGTCAAAATTAAGATCTCTGTGAGTTCGACGGCTATGACGGCTTTAAGCCGTCACTGGTTTGTTTATACCCAAAAAATCTTACCCGAAACTCAATCGGGCCTTGGACGTTTTTTACCGTTCGTTCATTCGTCACGTGGATTTTTTCAGCAAAACGGGAACCCCATGGCTGGTCTATGATTTACCACGGCCGGAGAGTGGTGCCCCATGGTACCGCTCCATTTCAAATCCATGCATCCATTTCTAAAAGTCGTACGGCACTTTTTTGGCATTTTGGACGGATGTTGCACCTTGCACCGTAGATGTTGCACCCTGTGGATATTGATTCTTCGAAAGGCCATAAATGTTGGCTCGTTTTGAGTTAAGGGAGCCATAACTAGTCAAAACAAAGATCTCTATGATTTCTATGGCTATGACCGCTTTAAGCCGTCACTGGTTAGTTTCATACTCAAAAAATCTTATCCGAAACTCAATCAGGCCTTGGACGCTTTTTACCGTTCGTTCATTCATCACGTGGATTTTTTCTCCAAAACGGGATCCCCATGGCTGGTCTATGATTTACCATCGCCGGAGAGTGGTGCCCCATGGTACCGCTTCGTTTCAAATCCATGCATTCATTTCTAAAAGTCGTACGGCACTTTTTCGGCATTTTGGACGGATGTTGCACCTTGCACCGTAGATGTTTCACCTTGTGGATATTGATTCTTCGGAAGGCCATAATTGTTGGCTCGTTTAGAGTTACGGGAGCCATAACCAGTCAAAACGAACATCTCTGTGAGTTCTATGGCTATGACCGCTTAAAGATGTAACTGGTTAGTTTCATACCCAAAAAATCTTATCCGAAACTCAATCGGGCCTTGGACGTTTTTTAACGTTCGTTCATTCGTCACGTGGATTTTTTCTGCAAAACGGGATCCCCGTGGCTGGTCTATGATTTACCATCGCCGGAGAGTGGTACCACATGGTACCGCTCCGTTTCAAATCCATGCATCCATTTCTAAAAGTCGTACAACACTTTTTCTACATTTTGGACGGATGTTGCACCTTGCACCGTAGATGTTGCACCCTGTGGATATTGATTCTTCGGAAGGCCATAACTGTTGGCTCGTTTAGAGTTACGGGAGCCATAACCAGTCAAAACGAAGATCTCTGTGAGTTCTATGGCAATGACAGCTTTAAGTCGTCACTGGTTAGTTTCATACCCAAAACATCTTATCCGAAACTCAATCGGGCCCTGGATGTTTTTTACCGTTCGTTCATTCGTCGTGTGGATTTTTTCTGCAAAACGGGTTCCCCGTGGCTGGTCTATGATTTACCATCGCCGGAGAGTGGTGCCCCATGGTACCGCTCCATTTCAAATCCATGCATCCATTTCTAAAAATCGTACGGCACTTTTTTGGCATTTTGGACAGATGTTGCACCTTGCACCGTCGATGTTGCACCCTGTGGATATTGATTCTTCGGAAGGCAATAAATGTTGGCTCGTTTAGAGTTACGGGAGCCATAACCAGACAAAACGAAGATCTCTGTGATTTCTACGGCTATAACTGCTTTAAGCCGTCACTGGTTAGTTTCATACCCAAAAAATCTTATCCGAAACTCAATCGGGCCTTGGACGCTTTTTACCGTTCGTTCATTCGTCACGTGGATTTTTTCTGCAAAACGGGATCCCCGTGGCTGGTCTATGATTTACCATCGCTGGAGAGTGGTGCCCAATGGTACCGCTCCGTTTCAAATCCATGCATCCATTTCTAAAAGTCGTACGGCACTTTTTCAGCATTTTGGACGGATGTTGCACCTTGCACCGTAGATGTTGCACCCTGTGGATATAGATTCTTCGGAAGGCCATAACTGTTGGCTCGTTTAGAGTTACGGGAGCCATAACAAGTCAAAACGAAGATCTCTGTGAGTTCTATGGCTATGACCGCTTTAAGCCGTAACTGGTTAGTTTCATACCCAAAAAATCTTATCCGAAACTCAATCGGGCCTTGGATGTTTTTTACCGTTCGTTCATTCGTCGCGTGGATTTTTTCTGCAAAACGGGATCCCCGTGGCTGGTCTATGATTTACCATCGCCGGAGTGTGGTGCCCCATGGTACCGCTCCCTTTCAAATCCATGCATCCATTTCTAAAAGTCGTACGGCACTTTTTCTGCATTTTGGACGGATGTTGCACCTTGCACCGTAGATGTTGCACCCTATGGATATTGATTCTTCGGAAGGCCGTAACTGTTGGCTCGTTTAGAGTTACGGGAGCCATAACCAGTCAAAACGAAGATCTCTGTGAGTTCTACGGCAATGATGGCTTTAATCCGTCACTGGTTAGTTTCATACCCAAACCATCTTATCCGAAACTCAATCGGGCCTTGGATGTTTTTTACCGTTCGTTCATTCGTCACGTGGATTTTTTCTGCAAAATGGGATCCCCGTAGATGGTCTATGATTTACCATCGCCGGAGAGTGGTGCATCATGGTACCGCTCCAGTTCAAATCCATGCATCCATTTTTAAAAGTCGTACGGCACTTTTTCGGCATTTTGGACGGATGTTGCACCTTGCACCGTCGATGTTGCACCTTGTGGATATTGATTCTTCGGAAGGCAATAAATGTTGGTTCGTTTAGAGTTACGGGAGCCATAACCAGACAAAACGAAGATCTCTATGATTTCTACGGCTATAACTGCTTTAAGCCGTCACTGGTTAGTTTCATACCCAAAAAATCTTATCTGAAACTCAATCGGGCCTTGGACTTTTTTACCGTTCGTTCATTCGTCACGTGGATTTTTTCTGCAAAACGGGATCCCCGTGGCTGGTCTATGATTTACCATCGCCGGAGAGTGGTGCCCCATGGTACCGCTCCATTTCAAATCCATGCATCCATTTCTAAAAGTCGTACGGCAGTTTTTCGGCATTTTGGACGGATGTTGCACCTTGCACCGTCGATGTTGCACCCTGTGGATATTGATTCTTCGGAAGGCCATAACTGTTGGCTCGTTTAGAGTTACGAGAGCCATAACCAGTCAAAACGAAGATCTTTGTGAGTTCTACGGCTATTACCACTTTAAGCCATCATTGGTTAGTTTCATACCCAAAAAATCTTATCCGAAACTCAATCGGGCCTTGGACGTTTTTTACCGTTCGTTCATTCGTCACGTGGATTTTTTCTGCAAAACGGGATCCCCGTGGCTGGTCTATGATTTACCATGGCCGAAGAGTGGTGCCCCATGGTACCGCTCCGTTTCAAATCCATGCATCCATTTCTAAAAGTCGTACGGCACTTTTTCGGCATTTTGGACGGATGTTGCACATTGCACTGTAGATGTTGCACCCTGTGGATATTGATTCTTCTGAAGGCCATAACTGTTGGCTCGTTTAGAGTTACGGGAGCCATAACCAGTCAAAATGAAGATCTCTGTGAGTTCTACGGCTATGACGGCTTTAAGCCATCACTGGTTTGTTTATACCCAAAAAATCTTATCCGAAACTCAATCGGGCCTTGGACGTTTTTTACCGTTCGTTCATTCGTCACATGGATTTTTTCAGCAAAATAGGATCCCCGTGGATGGTCTATGATTTACCATGGCTAGAGAGTGGTGCCCCATGGTACCTCTCCGTTTCAAATTCATACATCCATTTCTAAAAGTCGTACGGCACTTTTTCGGCATTTTGGACGAATGTTGCACCTTGCACAGTAGATGTTGCACCCTATGGATATTGATTCTTCGGAAGGCAATAAATGTTAGCTCGTTTAGAGTTACGGGAGCCATAACCAGACAAAACGAAGATCTCTGTGATTTCTACGGCTATAACTGCTTTAAGCCGTCACTGGTTAGTTTCATACCCAAAAAATCTTATCAGAAACTCAATCGGGCCTTGGACGCTTTTTACCGTTCGTTCATTCGTCACGTGGATTTTTTCTGCAAAACGGGATCCCCGTGGCTGGTCTATGATTTACCATCGCCGGAGAGTGGTGCCCCATGGTACCGCTCCGTTTCAAATCCATGCATCAATTTCTAAAAGTCGTACGGCACTTTTTCGGCATTTGGGATGGATGTTGCACCTTGCACTGTAGATGTAGCACCCTGTGGATATTGATTCTTCGGAAGGCCATAACTGTTGGCTCGTTTAGAGTTACGGGAGCCATAACCAGTCAAAACGAAGATCTCTGTGAGTTCTACGGCTATTACCGCCTTAAGCCGTCATTGGTTAGTTTCATACCCAAAAAATCTTATCCGAAACTCAATCGGGCCTTGGACGTTTTTTACCGTTCGTTCATTCGTCACGTGGATTTTTTCTGCAAAACGGGATCCCCGTGGCTGGTCTATGATTTACCTTGGCCGAAGAGTGGTGCCCCATGGTACCGCTCCGTTTCAAATCCATGCATCCATTTCTAAAAGTCGTACGGCACTTTTTCGGTTTTTTGGACGGATGTTGCACCTTGCACCGTAGATGTTGCACCCTGTGGATATTGATTCTTCTGAAGGCCATAACTGTTGGTTCGTTTAGAGTTACGGGAGCCATAACCAGTCAAAATTAAGATCTCTGTGAGTTCTACGGCTATTACCGCTTTAAGCCGTCACTAGTTTGTTTATACCCAAAAAATCTTACCCGAAACTCAATCGGGCCTTTGACGTTTTTTACCGTTCGTTCATTCGTCACGTGGATTTTTTCAGCAAAACGGGATCCCCATGGCTGGTCTATGATTTACCATGGCCGGAGAGTGGTGCCCCATGGTACCGCTCCATTTCAAATCCATGCATCCAATTCTAAAAGTCGTACGGCACTTTTTCGGCATTTTGGACGGATGTTGCACCTTGCACCGTAGATGTTGCACCCTGTGGATATTGATTCTTCGGAAGGCCATAAATGTTGGCTCATTTCGAGTTACGGGAGCCATAACTAGTCAAAACAAATATCTCTATGATTTCTATGGCTATGACCGCTTTAAGCCGTCACTGGTTAGTTTCATACCCAAAAAATCTTATCCGAAACTCAATCGGGCCTTGGACGCTTTTTACCGTTCGTTCATTCGTCACATGGATTTTTTCTGCAAAACGGGATGCCCATGGCTTGTCTATGATTTACCATCGCTGGAGAGTGGTGCCCCATGGTACTGCTCCGTTTCAAATCCATGCATCCATTTATAAAAGTCGTACGGCACTTTTTCGGCATTTTGGATGGATGTTCCACCTTGCATCGTAGATGTTGCACCCTGTGGATATTGATTCTTCAGAAGGCCATAACTGTTGGCTCGTTTAGAATTACGGGAGCCATAACCAGTCAAAACGAAGATCTCCGTGAGTTCTACGGCTATTACCGCTTTAAGCCGTCATTGGTTAGTTTCATACCCAAAAAATCTTATCCGAAACTCAATCGGGCCTTGGACGTTTTTTACCGTTCGTTCATTCGTCACGTGGATTTTTTCTGCAAAATGGCTTCCCCGTGGCTGGTCTATGATTTACCATCGCCGAAGAGTGGTGCCCCATGGTACCGCTCCATTTCAAATCCATGCATCCATTTCTAAAAGTCGTACGGCACTTTTTCGGTTTTTGGGACGGATGTTGCACCTTGCACCGTCGATGTTGCACCCTGTGGATATTGATTCTTCGGAAGGCCATAACTTTTGGCTCGTTTAGATTTACGGGAGCCATAACCAGTCAAAACGAAGATCTCTGTCAGTTCTACGGCTATTATCGCTTTAAGCCGTCATTGGTTAGCTTCATACGCAAAAAATCTTATCCGAAACTCAATCGGGCCTTGGACGTTTTTTACCGTTCGTTCATTCGTCACGTGGATTTTTCTGCAAAACGGGATCCCCGTGGCTGGTCTATGATTTACCATGGCCGAAGAGTGGTGCCCCATGGTACCGCTCCGTTTCAAATCCATGCATCCATTTCTAAAAGTCGTACGACACTTTTTCGGTATTTTGGACGCATGTTGCACCTTGCACCGTAGATGTTGCACCCTGTGGATATTGATTCTTCTGAAGGCCATAACTGTTGGCTCGTTTAGAGTTACGGGAGCCATAACCAGTCAAAATTAAGATCTCTGTGAGTTCTACGGCTATGACGGCTTTAAGCTGTCACTGGTTTGTTTATAACCAAAAAATCTTACCCGAAACTCAATCGGGCCTTGGACGTTTTTTACCGTTCGTTCATTCGTCACGTGAATTTTTTCAGCAAAACGGGATCCCCATGGCTGGTCTATGATTTACCATGGCCGGAGAGTGGTGCCCCATGGTACCGCTCCATTTTAAATCCATGCATCCATTTTAAAAGTCGTACGGCACTTTTTCGGCATTTTGGACGGATGTTGCACCTTGCACCGTAGATGTTGCACCCTGTGGATATTGATTCTTCGGAAGACCATAACTGTTAGCTCGTTTAGAGTTACGGGAGCCATAACCAGTCAAAACGAAGATCTCTGTGAGTTCTATGGCGATGACCGCTTAAAGCCGTAACTGGTTAGTTTCATACCCAAAAAATCTTATCCGAAACTCAATCGGGCCTTGGACGTTTTTTACCGTTCGTTCATTCGTCACGTGGATTTTTTCTGCAAAACGGGATCCCCGTGGCTGGTCTATGATTTACCATCGCCGGAGAGTGGTACCCTATGGTACCGCTCCGTTTCAAATCCATGCATCCATTTCTAAAAGTCGTACGACACTTTTTCTGCATTTTGGATGGATGTTGCACCTTGCACCGTAGATGTTGCACCCTGTGGATATTGATTCTTCGGAAGGCCATAACTGTTGGCTCGTTTAGAGTTACGGGAGCCATAACCAGTCAAAACGAAGATCTCTGTGAGTTCTACGGCAATGACGGCTTTAAGTCGTCACTGGTTAGATTCATACCCAAAACATCTTATCCGAAACTCAATCGGGCCCTGGATGTTTTTTACCGTTCGTTCATTCGTCGTGTGGATTTTTTCTGCAATACGGGTTCCTCGTGGCTGGTCTATGATTTACCATCACTGGAGAGTAGTGCCCCATGGTACCGCTCCATTTCAAATCCATGCATCCATTTCTAAAAGTCGTACGGCACTTTTTCGGCATTTTGGATGGATGTTGCACCTTGCACCGTCGATGTTGCACCCTGTGGATATTGATTCTTCGGAAGGCAATAAATGTTGGCTCGTTTAGAGTTACGAGAGCCATAACCAGACAAAACGAAGATCTGTGTAAGTTCTACGGCTATAACCGCTTTAAGCCGTCACTGGTTAGTTTCATACCCAAAAAATCTTATCCGAACCTCAATCGGGCCTTGGACGCTTTTTACCGTTCGTTCATTCGTCACGTGGATTTTTTCTGCAAAACGGAATCCCCGTGGCTGGTCTATGATTTACCATCGCCGGAGAGTGGTGCCCAATGGTACCACTCCGTTTCAAATCCATGCATCCATTTCTAAAAGTCGTACGACACTTTTTCGGCATTTTGGACGGATGTTGCACCTTGCACCGTAGATGTTGCACCCTGTGGATATTGATTCTTCGGAAGGCCATAAATGTTGGCTCGTTTAGAGTTACGGGAGCCATAACCAGTCAAAACGAAGATCTCTATGAGTTTTATGGCTATTACCGCTTTAAGCCGTCATTGGTTTGTTTCATACCCAAAAAATCTTATCCGAAACTCAATCGGGCCTTGGACGTTTTTTACCGTTCGTTCATTCGTCATGTGGATTTTTTCTGCAAAACGGGATCCCCGTGGCTGGTCTATGATTTACCATGGCCGAAGAGTGGTGCCCCATGGTACCGCTCCGTTTCAAATCCATGCATCCATTTCTAAAAGTCGTACGGCACTTTTTCGGTATTTTGGACGGATGTTGCACCTTGCACCGTAGATGTTGCACCCTGTGGATATTGATTCTTCTGAAGGCCATAACTGTTGGCACGTTTAGAGTTACGGGAGCCATAACCAGTCAAAATTAAGATCTCTATGAGTTCTACGGCTATGACGGCTTTAAGCCGTCACTGGTTTGTTTATACCCAAAAAATCTTACCCGAAACTCAATCGGGCCTTGGACGTTTTTTACCGTTCGTTCATTCGTCACGTGGATTTTTTCAGCAAAACGGGATCCCCATGGCTGGTCTATGATTTACCACGGCCGGAGAATGGTGCCCTATGGTACCGCTCCATTTCAAATCCATGCATCCATTTCTAAAAGTCGTACGGCACTTTTTCGGCATTTTGGACGGATGTTGCACCTTGCACCGTAGATGTTGCACCCTGTGGATATTGATTCTTCGGAAGGCCATAAATGTTGGCTCATTTCGAGTTAAGGGAGCCATAACTAGTCAAAACAAAGATCTCTATGATTTCTATGGCTATGACCGCTTTAAGCCGTCACTGGTTAGTTTCATACTCAAAAAATCTTATCCGAAACTCAATCGGGCCATGGACGCTTTTTACCGTTCGTTCATTCATCACGTGGATTTTTTCTGCAAAACGGGATCCCCGTGGCTGGTCTATGATTTACCATCGCCGGAGAGTGGTGCCCCATGGCACCGCTCTGTTTCAAATCCATGCATTCATTTCTAAAAGTCGTACGGCACTTTTTCGGCATTTTGGACGGATGTTGCACCTTGCACCGTAGATGTTGCACCTTGTGGATATTGATTCTTCGGAAGGCCATAACTGTTGGCTCGTTTAGAGTTACGGGAGCCATAACCAGTCAAAACGAAGATCTCTGTGAGTTCTATGGCTATGACCTCTTAAAGCCGTAACTGGTTAGTTTCGAACCAAAAAATCTTATCCGAAACTCAATCTGGCCTTGGACGTTTTTTACCGTTCGTTCATTCGTCACGTGGATTTTTTCTACAAAACGGGATCCCCGTGGCTGGTCTATGATTTACCATCGCCGGAGAGTGGTACCCCATGGTACCGCTCCGTTTCAAATCCATGCATCCATTTCTAAAAGTCGTACGACACTTTTTCTGCATTTTGGACGGATGTTGCACCTTGCACCGTAGATGTTGCACCCTGTGGATATTGATTCTTCGGAAGGCCATAACTGTTGGCTCGTTTAGAGTTACGGGAGCCATAACCAGTCAAAATGAAGTTCTTTGTGAGTTCTACGACAATGACGGCTTTATGTCGTCACTGGTTAGTTTCATACCCAAAACATCTTATCCGAAACTCAATCGGGCCCTGGATGTTTTTTACCGTTCGTTCATTCGTCGTGTTGATTTTTTCTGCAAAACGGGTTCCCCGTGGCTGGTCTATGATTTACCATCGTCGGAGAGTGGTGCCCCATGGTACCGCTCCATTTCAAATCCATGCATCCATTTCTAAAAGTCGTACGGCACTTTTTCGTCATTTTGGACGGATGTTGCACCTTGCACCGTCGATGTTGCACCCTGTGGATATTGATTCTTCGGAAGGCAATAAATGTTGGCTCGTTTTGAGTTACGAGAGCCATAACCAGACAAAACGAAGATCTGTGATTTCTACGGCTATAACTGCTTTAAGCCGTCACTGGTTAGTTTCATACCCAAAAAATCTTATCCGAAACTCAATCGGGCCTTGGACGCTTTTTTCCGTTCGTTCATTCGTCACGTGGATTTTTTCTGCAAAACGGGATCCCCTTGGCTGGTCTATGATTTACCATCGCCGGAGAGTGGTGCCCAATGGTACCGCTCCGTTTCAAATCCATGCATCCATTTCTAAAAGTCATACGGCACTTTTTCGGCATTTTGGACGGATGTTGCACCTTGCACCGTAGATGTGGCACCCTGTGGATATTGATTCTTCGGAAGGCCATAACTGTTGGCTCGTTTAGAGTTACGGGAGCCATAACCAGTCAAAACGAAGATCTCTGTGAGTTCTATGGCTATGACCGCTTTAAGCCGTAACTGGTTAGTTTCATACCCAAAAAATCTTATCCGAAACTCAATCGGGCCTTGGATGTTTTTTACCGTTCGTTCATTCGTCGCGTGGATTTTTTCTGCAAAACGGGATCCCCGTGGCTGGTCTATGATTTACCATCGCCGGAGAGTGGTGCCCCATGGTACCGCTCCGTTTCAAATCCATGCATCCATTTGTAAAAGTCGTACGGCACTTTTTCTGCATTTCGGACGGATGTTGCACCTTGCACCGTAGATGTTGCACCCTATGGATATTGATTCTTCGGAAGGCCATAACTGTTGGCTCGTTTAGAGTTACGGGAGCCATAACCAGTCAAAATGAAGATCTCTGTGAGTTCTACGGCAATGACGGCTTTAAGCCGTCACTGGTTAGTTTCATACCCAAAACATCTTATCCGAAACTCAATCGGGCCTTGGATGTTTTTTACTGTTCGTTCATTCGTCACGTGGATTTTTTCTACAAAATGGGATCCCCGTGGATGGTCTATGATTTACCATCGCCGGAGAGTGGTGCATCATGGTACCGCTTAATTTCAAATCCATGCATCCATTTTTAAAAGTCGTACGGCACTTTTTCGGCATTTTGGACGGATGTTGCACCTTGCACCGTCGATGTTGCACCTTGTGGATATTGATTCTTCGGAAGGCAATAAATATTGGCTCGTTTAGAGTTACGGGAGCCATAACCAGACAAAACGAAGATCTTTGTGATTTCTACGGCTATAACTGCTTTAAGCCGTCACTGGTTAGTTTCAAACCCAAAAAATCTTATCCGAAACTCAATCGGGCCTTGGACTTTTTTACCGTTCGTTCATTCGTCACGTGGATTTTTTCTGCAAAACGGGATCCCCGTGGATGGTCTATGATTTACCATCACCGGAGAGTGGTGCCCCATGGTACCGCTCTGTTTCAAATCCATGCATCCATTTCTAAAAGTCGTACGACACTTTTTCGGTATTTTGGATGGATGTTGCACCTTGCACCGTCGATGTTGCACCTTGTGGATATTGATTCTTCGGAAGGCCATAACTGTTGGCTCGTTTAGAGTTACAAGAGCCATAACCAGTCAAAACGAAGATCTTTGTGAGTTCTACGGCTATTACCGCTTTAAGCCGTCATTGGTTAGTTTCATACCCAAAAAATCTTATCCAAAACTCAATCGGGCCTTGGACGTTTTTTACTGTTCGTTCATTCGTCACGTGGATTTTTTCTGCAAAACGGGATCCCCGTGGCTGGTCTATGATTTACCATGGCCGAAGAGTGGTGCCCCATGGTACCGCTCCGTTTCAAATCCATGCATCCATTTCTAAAAGTCGTACGGCACTTTTTCTGCATTTTGGACGGATGTTGCACCTTGCACTGTAGATGTTGCACCCTGTGGATATTGATTCTTCTGAAGGCCATAACTGTTGGCTCGTTTAGAGTTACGGGAGCCATAACCAGTCAAAATGAAGATCTCTGTGAGTTCTACGGCTATGACGGCTTTAAGCCATCAATGGTTTGTTTATACCCAAAAAATCTTATCCGAAACTCAATCGGGCCTTGGACGTTTTTTACCGTTCGTTCATTCGTCACGTGGATTTTTTCTGCAAAACGGGATCCCCGTGGCTGGTCTATGATTTACCATCGCCGGAGAGTGGTACCCCATGGTACCTCTCCGTTTCAAATTCATACATCCATTTCTAAAAGTCGTACGGCACTTTTTCGGCATTTTGGACGAATGTTGCACCTTGCACCGTTGATGTTGCACCCGGTGGATATTGATTCTTCGGAAGGCAATAAATGTTAGCTCGTTTAGAGTTACGGGAGCCATAACCAGACAAAACGAAGATCTCTGTGATTTCTACGGCTATGACCGCTTTAAGCTTTCACTGGTTAGTTTCATACCCAAAAAATCTTATCCGAAACTCAATCGGGCCTTGGACGCTTTTTACCGTTCGTTCATTCGTCACGTGGATTTTTTCTGCAAAACGGGATCCCCGTGGCTGGTCTATGATTTACCATCGCCGGAGAGTGGTGCCCCATGGTACCGCTCCATTTCAAATCCATGCATCCATTTTTAAAAGTCGTACGGCACTTTTTCGGCATTTTGGATGGATGTTGCACCTTGCACCGTAGATGTTGCACCCTGTGGATATTGATTCTTCGGAAGGCCATAACTGTTGGCTCGTTTAGAGTTACGGGAGCCGTAACCTGTCAAAATGAAGATCTCGGTGAGTTCTATGGCTATGACAGCTTAAAGCCATAACTGGTTAGTTTCATACCCAAAAAATCTTATCCGAAACTCAATCGGGCCTTGGACGTTTTTTACCGTTCGTTCATTCGTCACGTGGATTTTTTCTGCAAAAAGGGATCCCCGTGGCTGGTCTATGATTTACCATCGCCGGAGAGTGGTGCCCCATGGTACCGCTCCGTTTAAAATCCATGCATCCATTTCTAAAAGTCGTACGACACTTTTTCTGCATTTTGGACGGATGTTGCACCTTGCACCGTAGATGTTGCACCCTGTGGATATTGATTCTTCGGAAGGCCATAACTGTGGGCTCGTTTAGATTTACGGGAGCCATAACTAGTCAAAACGAAGATCTCTATGAGTTCTACGGCTATGACTGCTTTAAGCCGTCAATGGTTAGTTTCATACCCAAAAAATCTTATCCGAAACTCAATCGGGCCTTGGACGTTTTTTACCGTTCGTTCATTCGTCACGTGGATTTTTTCTGCAAAACGAGATCCCCATGGCTGGACTATGATTTACCATGGCCAAAGAGTGGTGCCCCATGGTACCTCTCCGTTTCAAATCCATGCATCCATTTCTAAAAGTCGTACGACACTTTTTCGGCATTTTGGACGGATGTTGCACCTTGCAACGTAGATTTTGCACCCTGTGGATACTGATTCTTCGAAAGGCCATAACTGTTGGCTCGTTTAGAGTTACGGGAGCCATAACCAGTCAAAACGAAGATCTCTTTGAGTTCTACGGCTATGATGGCTTTAAGCCGTCACTGGTTAGTTTCATACGCAAAAAATCTTATCCGAAACTCAATCGAGCCTTGGACGATTTTTACCGTTCGTTCATTCATCACGTGGATTTTTTCTGCAAAACGGGATCCCCGTGGCTGGTCTATGATTTAGCATGGCCGGAGAGTGGTGCCCCTTGGTACCGCTCCATTTCAAATCCATGCATCCATTTCTAAAAGTCGTACGGCACTTTTTTGGCATTTTGGACGGATGTTGCACCTTGCACCGTAGATGTTGCACCGTGTGGATATTGATACTTCGGAAGGCCATAACTGTTAGCTCGTTTAGAGTTACGGGAGCCATAACCTGTCAAAACGAAGATCTCTGTGAGTTCTACGGCTATGATGACTTTAATCCGTCACTGGTTAGTTTCATACCCAAAAAATCTTATCCAAAACTCAATCGGGCCTTGGACGTTTTTTACCGTTCGTTCATTCGTCACGTGGATTTTTCTGTAAAACGGGATCCCCATGGCTGGTCTATGATTTACCATCGCCAGAGAGTGGTGCCCCATGGTACCGCTCCGTTTCAAATCCATGCATCCATTTCTAAAAGTCGTACGACACTTTTTCGGCATTTTGAACGGATGTTGCACCTTGCACCGTCGATGTTGCACCCTATGGATATTGATTCTTCGGAAGGCCTTAACTGTTGGCTCGTTTAGAGTTACGGGAGCCATAACCAGTCAAAACAAAGATCTCTGTGAATTCTACGTCTATGACCACTTTAAGCCGTCACTGGTTAGTTTCATACCCAAAAAATCTTATCCGAAACTCAATCGGGCCTTGGACGTTTTTTACCGTTCGTTCATTCGTCGCGTGGATTTTTTCTGCAAAACAGGATCCCCGTGGCTAGTCTATGATTTACCATCGCCGGAGAGTGGTGCCCCATGGTACCGCTCTGTTTCAAATCCATGCATCCATTTCTAAAAGTCGTACGGCACTTTTTCAGCATTTTGGATGGATGTTGCACCTTGCACCATCGATGTTGCACCCTATGGATATTGATTCTTCGGAAGGCCATAACTGTTGGCGCGTTTAGAGTTACGGGAGCCATAACCAGTGAAAACGAAGATCTCTGTGAGTTCTACGGCTATGACAGCTTTAAGCCGTCACTGGTTAGTTTCATACCCAAAAAATCTTATCCGGAACTCAATCGTGCCTTAGATGTTTTTTACCGTTCGTTCATTCGTCACGTGGATTTTTTCTGCAAAATGGGATCCCCATGGCTGGTCTATGATTTACCATGGCCGAAGAGTGGTGCCCCATGGTACCGCTCCGTTTCAAATCCATGCATCCATTTCTAAAAGTCGTACGGTACTTTTTCGGCATTTTGGACGGATGTTGCACCTTGCACCGTCGATGTTGCACCTTGTGGATATTGATTTTTCGGAAGGCCATAACTGTTGGCTCGTTTAAAGTTACGGGGGCCATAACCAGTCAAAACGAAGATCTATGTTAGTCCTACGGCTATGACCGCTTTAAGCAGTCACTGGTTAGTTTCATACCCAAAAAATCTTATCCGAACCTCAATCGGGCATTGGACGTTTTTTACCATTCGTTCATTCGTCACGTGGATTTTTTATGCAAAACGGGATCCCCGTGGCTGCTCTATGATTTACCATGGCCGGAGAGTGGTGCCCCATGGTACCGCTCCGTTTCAAATCCATGCATCCATTTCTAAAAGTCGTACGGTACTTTTTCAGCATTTTGGACGGATGTTGCACCTTGCACCGTAGATGTTGCACCCTATGGATATTGATTCTTCAAAACGCCATCTGTGAGTTCTACGGATATGATGGCTTTAAGCCGTCACTGGTTAGTTTCATACCCAAAAAATCTTATCCGAAACTCAATCGGGCCTTGGACGTTTTTTACCGTTTGCTCATTCGTCACGTGGATTTTTTCTGGAAAACGGGATCCCCGTGGCTGGTCTATTATTTACCATCGCCGAAGAGTGGTGCCCCATGGTACCGCTCCGTTTCAAATCCATGCATCCATTTCTAAAAGTCGTACGGCACTTTTTCGGCATTTTGGATGGATGTTGCACCTTGCACCGTAGATGTTGCACCCTGTGGATATTGATTCTTCGGAAGGCCATAACTGTTGGCTCGTTTAGAGTTACGGGAGCTATAACCAGTCAAAACGAAGATCTCTGTGAGTTCTACGGATATGACAGCTTTAAGCCATCACTGGTTAGTTTCATACCCAAAAAATCTTATCCGAAACTCAATCGGGCCTTGGACGTTTTTTACCGTTCGTTAATTTGTCACGTGGATTTTTTCTGCAAAACGGGATCCCCGTGGCTGGTCTAAGATTTACCATCGCCGGATAGTGGTACCCCATGGTACCGCTCCGTTTCAAATCCATGCATCCATTTCTAAAAGTCGTACGACACTTTTTCGGCATTTTGGACGGATGTTGCACCTTGCACCGTTGATGTTGCACCCTGTGGATATTGATTCTTCGGAAGGCCATAACTGTTGGCTCGTTTATAGTTATGGGAGCCATATCCTGTCAAAATGAAGATCTCTGTGAGTTCTACGGCTATGACCGCTTTAAGCCGTCACTTGTTAGTTTCATATCCAAAAAATCTTATCCGAAACTCAATCGGGCCTTGGACGTTTTTTACCGTTCGTTCATTCGTCACGTGGATTTTTTCTGCAAAACGGGATCCCTGTGGCTGGTCTATGATTTACTATCGTCGGAGAGTGGTGCCCCATGGTACCGCTTCGTTTCAAATCCATGCATCCATTGCTAAAAGTCGTACGTCACTTTTTCGGCATTTTGGACGAATGTTGCTCCTTGCACCATAGATGTTGCACCCTGTGGATATTGATTCTTCGGAAGGCCATAACTGTTGGCTCGTTTAGAGTTACGGCAGCCATAACCAGTCAAAACGAAGATCTTTGTGAGTTCTATGGCTAAGACCGCTTTAAGTCGTCACTGGTTAGTTTCGTACCCAAAAAATCTTATCCAAAGCTCAATAGGGCCTTGGACGTTTTTTACCATTCGTTCATTCGTCACGTGGATTTTTTCTGCAAAACGGGATCCCAGTGGCTGGTCTATGATTTACCATAGCCGAAGAGTGGTGCCCCATGGTACCGCTCCGTTTCAAATCCATGCATCCATTTCTAAAAGTCGTATGGCACTTTTTCGGCATTTTGGACGGATGTTGCACCTTGCACCGTAGATTTTGCACCCTATGGATATTGATTCTTCGAAAGGCCATAACTGTTGGCTCGTTTAGAGTTACGGGAGCCATAACCAGTCAAAACTAAGATCTCTGTGATTTCTATGGCAATGAATGCTTTAAGCCATCACTGGTTAGTTTCGTACTCAAAAAATCTTATCCGAAACTCAATCGGGCCTTGGACGTTTTTTACCGTTCGTTCATTCGTCATGTGGATTTTTTCTGCAAAACGGGATCCCCGTGGCTGGTCTATTATTTACCATCGCCGGAGAGTGGTGCCCCATGGTTCCGCTCCGTTTCAAATCCATGCATCCATTTCTAAACGTCGTACGGCACTTTTTCGGCATTTTGGACGGATGTTGCACCTTGCACCATAGAAGTTGCACCCTGTGGATATTAATTCTTCGGAACGCCATAACTGTTGGCTCGTTTAGAGTTACGGGAGCCATAACCAGTCAAAACGAAGATCTCTGTGAGTTCTACGGCTATGATGGCTTTAAGCCGTCACTAGTTAGTTTCATACCCAAAAAATCTTATCCGGAACTCAATCGGGCCTTGGACGTTTTTTACCGTTCGTTCATTCGTCACGTTGATTTTTCTGCAAAATGGGATCCCCGTGGCTGGTCTATAATTTACCATCGCCGGAGCGTGGTACCCCATGGTACCACTCCATTTCAAATCCATGCATCCATTTCTAAAAGTCGTACGGCACTTTTTCGGCATTTTGGACGGATGTTGCACCTTGCACCGTAGATAGTGCACCCTGTGGATATTGATTCTTCTGAAGGCCATAACTGTTGGCTCGTTTAGAGTTACGGGAGCCATAACCAGTCAAAATGAAGATCTCTGTGAGTTCTACGGCTATGATGGCTTTAAGCCATCACTGGTTAGTTTATACCCAAAAAATCTTATCCGAAACTCAATCGGGCCTTGGACGTTTTTTACCGTTCGTTCATTCGTCACGTGGATTTTTTCTGGAAAACGGGATCCCCGTGGCAGGTCTATGATTTACCATGGCCGGAGAGTGGTGCCCCATGGTACCGCTCCGTTTCAAATCCACGCATCCATTTCTAAAAGTCATACGGCACTTTTTTGGCATTTTGGACGGATGTTGCACCTTGCACCGTAGATGTTGCACCCTATGGATATTGATTCTTCGTAAGGCCATAACTGTTGGCTCGTTTCGAGTTACGGGAGCCTTAACTAGTCAAAACAACGATCTCTATGATTTCTACGGCTATGACCGCTTTAAGCCGTCAATGGTTAGTTTCATACCCAAAAAATCTTATCCGAAACTCAATCGGGCCTTAGACGCTTTTTACCATTTGTTCATTCGTCACGTGGATTTTTTCTGCAAAACGGGATCCCCGTGGCTGGTCTATGATTTACCTTCGCCGAAGAGTGGTGCCCCATGGTACTGCTCCGTTTCAAATCCATGCATCCATTTCTAAAAGTCGTATGGCACTTTTTCGGCATTTTGGACGGATGTTGCACCCTTTGGATATTGATCCATCGAAAGGCCATAACTGTTGGCTCGTTTAGAGTTACGGGAGCCATAACCAGTCAAAACGAAGACCTCTGCGAGTTCTACGGCTATGACCGCTTTAAGCCATCACTGGTTAGTTTCATATCCAAAAAATATTATCCGAAACTCAATCGGGCCTTGGACGTTTTTTACCGTTTGTTCATTCGTCACGTGGATTTTTTCTACAAAACGGGATCTCCGTGGCTGGTCTATGATTTACCATGACCGGAGAGTGGTGCCCCATGGTACCGCTCCGTTTCAAATCCATGCATCCATTTCTAAAAGTCGTACGACACTTTTTCGGCATTTTGGACGGAAGTTGCACCTTGCACCGTAGATGTAGCACCCTGTGGATATTGATTCTTCGGAAGGCCATAACTGTTTGCTCGTTTAGAGTTACGGGAGCCATAACCAATCAAGACGAAGATCTCTGTGAGTTCTACGGCTATGATGGCTTTAAGCCGTCACTGGTTAGTTTCATAGCCAAAAAACCTTATCCGAAACTCAATCGGGCCTTGGACTTTTTTACCGTTCGTTCATTCGTCACGTGGATTTTTTCTGCAAAACGGGATCCCCGTGGCTGGTCTATGATTTACCATGGCCGGAGAGTGGTGCCCCATGGTACCGCTCCATTTCAAATCCATGCATCGATTTCTAAAAGTCGTACGGCACTTTTTCGGCATTTTGGACGGATGTTGCACCTTGCACCGTCGATGTTGCACCTTGTGGATATTGATTCTTCGGAAGGCAATAAATATTGGCTCGTTTAGAGTTACGGGAGCCATAACCAGACAAAACGAAGATCTTTGTGATTTCTACGGCTATAACTGCTTTAAGCCGTCACTGGTTAGTTTCAAACCCAAAAAATCTTATCCGAAACTCAATCGGGCCTTGGACTTTTTTACCGTTCGTTCATTCGTCACGTGGATTTTTTCTGCAAAACGGGATCCCCGTGGATGGTCTATGATTTACCATCACCGGAGAGTGGTGCCCCATGGTACCGCTCTGTTTCAAATCCATGCATCCATTTCTAAAAGTCGTACGACACTTTTTCGGTATTTTGGATGGATGTTGCACCTTGCACCGTCGATGTTGCACCTTGTGGATATTGATTCTTCGGAAGGCCATAACTGTTGGCTCGTTTAGAGTTACAAGAGCCATAACCAGTCAAAACGAAGATCTTTGTGAGTTCTACGGCTATTACCGCTTTAAGCCGTCATTGGTTAGTTTCATACCCAAAAAATCTTATCCAAAACTCAATCGGGCCTTGGACGTTTTTTACTGTTCGTTCATTCGTCACGTGGATTTTTTCTGCAAAACGGGATCCCCGTGGCTGGTCTATGATTTACCATGGCCGAAGAGTGGTGCCCCATGGTACCGCTCCGTTTCAAATCCATGCATCCATTTCTAAAAGTCGTACGGCACTTTTTCTGCATTTTGGACGGATGTTGCACCTTGCACTGTAGATGTTGCACCCTGTGGATATTGATTCTTCTGAAGGCCATAACTGTTGGCTCGTTTAGAGTTACGGGAGCCATAACCAGTCAAAATGAAGATCTCTGTGAGTTCTACGGCTATGACGGCTTTAAGCCATCAATGGTTTGTTTATACCCAAAAAATCTTATCCGAAACTCAATCGGGCCTTGGACGTTTTTTACCGTTCGTTCATTCGTCACGTGGATTTTTTCTGCAAAACGGGATCCCCGTGGCTGGTCTATGATTTACCATCGCCGGAGAGTGGTACCCCATGGTACCTCTCCGTTTCAAATTCATACATCCATTTCTAAAAGTCGTACGGCACTTTTTCGGCATTTTGGACGAATGTTGCACCTTGCACCGTTGATGTTGCACCCGGTGGATATTGATTCTTCGGAAGGCAATGAATGTTAGCTCGTTTAGAGTTACGGGAGCCATAACCAGACAAAACGAAGATCTCTGTGATTTCTACGGCTATGACCGCTTTAAGCTGTCACTGGTTAGTTTCATACCCAAAAAATCTTATCCGAAACTCAATCGGGCCTTGGACGCTTTTTACCGTTCGTTCATTCGTCACGTGGATTTTTTCTACAAAACGGGATCCCCGTGGCTAGTCTATGATTTACCATCGCCGGAGAGTGGTGCCCCATGGTACCGCTCCATTTCAAATCCATGCATCCATTTTTAAAAGTCGTACGGCACTTTTTCGGCATTTTGGATGGATGTTGCACCTTGCACCGTAGATGTTGCACCCTGTGGATATTGATTCTTCGGAAGGCCATAACTGTTGGCTCGTTTAGAGTTACGGGAGCCGTAACCTGTCAAAATGAAGATCTCGGTGAGTTCTATGGCTATGACAGCTTAAAGCCATAACTGGTTAGTTTCATACCCAAAAAATCTTATCCGAAACTCAATCGGGCCTTGGACGTTTTTTACCGTTCGTTCATTCGTCATGTGGATTTTTTCTGCAAAAAGGGATCCCCGTGGCTGGTCTATGATTTACCATCGCCGGAGAGTGGTGCCCCATGGTACCGCTCCGTTTAAAATCCATGCATCCATTTCTAAAAGTCGTACGACACTTTTTCTGCATTTTGGACGGATGTTGCACCTTGCACCGTAGATGTTGCACCCTGTGGATATTGATTCTTCGGAAGGCCATAACTGTGGGCTCGTTTAGATTTACGGGAGCCATAACTAGTCAAAACGAAGATCTCTATGAGTTCTACGGCTATGACTGCTTTAAGCCGTCAATGGTTAGTTTCATACCCAAAAAATCTTATCCGAAACTCAATCGGGCCTTGGACGTTTTTTACCGTTCGTTCATTCGTCACGTGGATTTTTTCTGCAAAACGAGATCCCCATGGCTGGACTATGATTTACCATGGCCAAAGAGTGGTGCCCCATGGTACCTCTCCGTTTCAAATCCATGCATCCATTTCTAAAAGTCGTACGACACTTTTTCGGCATTTTGGACGGATGTTGCACCTTGCAACGTAGATTTTGCACCCTGTGGATACTGATTCTTCGAAAGGCCATAACTGTTGGCTCGTTTAGAGTTACGGGAGCCATAACCAGTCAAAACGAAGATCTCTTTGAGTTCTACGGCTATGATGGCTTTAAGCCGTCACTGGTTAGTTTCATACGCAAAAAATCTTATCCGAAACTCAATCGAGCCTTGGACGATTTTTACCGTTCGTTCATTCATCACGTGGATTTTTTCTGCAAAACGGGATCCCCGTGGCTGGTCTATGATTTAGCATGGCCGGAGAGTGGTGCCCCTTGGTACCGCTCCATTTCAAATCCATGCATCCATTTCTAAAAGTCGTACGGCACTTTTTTGGCATTTTGGACGGATGTTGCACCTTGCACCGTAGATGTTGCACCGTGTGGATATTGATACTTCGGAAGGCCATAACTGTTGGCTCGTTTAGAGTTACGGGAGCCATAACCTGTCAAAACGAAGATCTCTGTGAGTTCTACGGCTATGATGACTTTAATCCGTCACTGGTTAGTTTCATACCCAAAAAATCTTATCCAAAACTCAATCGGGCCTTGGACGTTTTTTACCGTTCGTTCATTCGTCACGTGGATTTTTCTGTAAAACGGGATCCCCATGGCTGGTCTATGATTTACCATCGCCAGAGAGTGGTGCCCCATGGTACCGCTCCGTTTCAAATCCATGCATCCATTTCTAAAAGTCGTACGACACTTTTTCGGCATTTTGAACGGATGTTGCACCTTGCACCGTCGATGTTGCACCCTATGGATATTGATTCTTCGGAAGGCCTTAACTGTTGGCTCGTTTAGAGTTATGGGAGCCATAACCAGTCAAAACAAAGATCTCTGTGAGTTCTACGTCTATGACCACTTTAAGCCGTCACTGGTTAGTTTCATACCCAAAAAATCTTATCCGAAACTCAATCGGGCCTTGGACGTTTTTTACCGTTCGTTCATTCGTCGCGTGGATTTTTTCTGCAAAACAGGATCCCCGTGGCTAGTCTATGATTTACCATCGCCGGAGAGTGGTGCCCCATGGTACCGCTCTGTTTCAAATCCATGCATCCATTTCTAAAAGTCGTACGGCACTTTTTCAGCATTTTGGATGGATGTTGCACCTTGCACCGTCGATGTTGCACCCTATGGATATTGATTCTTCGGAAGGCCATAACTGTTGGCGCGTTTAGAGTTACGGGAGCCATAACCAGTGAAAACGAAGATCTCTGTGAGTTCTACGGCTATGACAGCTTTAAGCCGTCACTGGTTAGTTTCATACCCAAAAAATCTTATCCGGAACTCAATCGTGCCTTGGATGTTTTTTACCGTTCGTTCATTCGTCACGTGGATTTTTTCTGCAAAATGGGATCCCCATGGCTGGTCTATGATTTACCATGGCCGAAGAGTGGTGCCCCATGGTACCGCTCCGTTTCAAATCCATGCATCCATTTCTAAAAGTCGTACGGTACTTTTTCGGCATTTTGGACGGATGTTGCACCTTGCACCGTCGATGTTGCACCTTGTGGATATTGATTTTTCGGAAGGCCATAACTGTTGGCTCGTTTAAAGTTACGGGGGCCATAACCAGTCAAAACGAAGATCTATGTTAGTCCTACGGCTATGACCGCTTTAAGCAGTCACTGGTTAGTTTCATACCCAAAAAATCTTATCCGAACCTCAATCGGGCATTGGACGTTTTTTACCATTCGTTCATTCGTCACGTGGATTTTTTATGCAAAACGGGATCCCCGTGGCTGCTCTATGATTTACCATGGCCGGAGAGTGGTGCCCCATGGTACCGCTCCGTTTCAAATCCATGCATCCATTTCTAAAAGTCGTACGGTACTTTTTCTGCATTTTGGACGGATGTTGCACCTTGCACCGTAGATGTTGCACCCTATGGATATTGATTCTTCAAAACGCCATCTGTGAGTTCTACGGATATGATGGCTTTAAGCCGTCACTGGTTAGTTTCATACCCAAAAAATCTTATCCGAAACTCAATCGGGCCTTGGACGTTTTTTACCGTTTGTTCATTCGTCACGTGGATTTTTTCTGGAAAACGGGATCCCCGTGGCTGGTCTATTATTTACCATCGCCGAAGAGTGGTGCCCCATGGTACCGCTCCGTTTCAAATCCATGCATCCATTTCTAAAAGTCGTACGGCACTTTTTCGGCATTTTGGATGGATGTTGCACCTTGCACCGTAGATGTTGCACCCTGTGGATATTGATTCTTCGGAAGGCCATAACTGTTGGCTCGTTTAGAGTTACGGGAGCCATAACCAGTCAAAACGAAGATCTCTGTGAGTTCTACGGATATGACAGCTTTAAGCCATCACTGGTTAGTTTCATACCCAAAAAATCTTATCCGAAACTCAATCGGGCCTTGGACGTTTTTTACCGTTCGTTAATTTGTCACGTGGATTTTTTCTGCAAAACGGGATCCCCGTGGCTGGTCTAAGATTTACCATCGCCGGATAGTGGTACCCCATGGTACCGCTCCGTTTCAAATCCATGCATCCATTTCTAAAAGTCGTACGACACTTTTTCGGCATTTTGGACGGATGTTGCACCTTGCACCGTTGATGTTGCACCCTGTGGATATTGATTCTTCGGAAGGCCATAACTGTTGGCTCGTTTAGAGTTATGGGAGCCATATCCTGTCAAAATGAAGATCTCTGTGAGTTCTACGGCTATGACCGCTTTAAGCCGTCACTTGTTAGTTTCATATCCAAAAAATCTTATCCGAAACTCAATCGGGCCTTGGACGTTTTTTACCGTTCGTTCATTCGTCACGTGGATTTTTTCTGCAAAACGGGATCCCTGTGGCTGGTCTATGATTTACTATCGTCGGAGAGTGGTGCCCCATGGTACCGCTTCGTTTCAAATCCATGCATCCATTGCTAAAAGTCGTACGTCACTTTTTCGGCATTTTGGACGAATGTTGCACCTTGCACCATCGATGTTGCACCCTGTGGATATTGATTCTTCGGAAGGCCATAACTGTTGGCTCGTTTAGAGTTACGGCAGCCATAACCAGTCAAAACGAAGATCTTTGTGAGTTCTATGGCTAAGACCGCTTTAAGTCGTCACTGGTTAGTTTCGTACCCAAAAAATCTTATCCAAAGCTCAATAGGGCCTTGGACGTTTTTTACCATTCGTTCATTCGTCACGTGGATTTTTTCTGCAAAACGGGATCCCAGTGGCTGGTCTATGATTTACCATAGCCGAAGAGTGGTGCCCCATGGTACCGCTCCGTTTCAAATCCATGCATCCATTTCTAAAAGTCGTATGGCACTTTTTCGGCATTTTGGACGGATGTTGCACCTTGCACCGTAGATTTTGCACCCTATGGATATTGATTCTTCGGAAGGCCATAACTGTTGGCTCGTTTAGAGTTACGGGAGCCATAACCAGTCAAAACTAAGATCTCTGTGATTTCTATGGCAATGAATGCTTTAAGCCATCACTGGTTAGTTTCGTACTCAAAAAATCTTATCCGAAACTCAATCGGGCCTTGGACGTTTTTTACCGTTCGTTCATTCGTCATGTGGATTTTTTCTGCAAAACGGGATCCCCGTGGCTGGTCTATTATTTACCATCGCCGGAGAGTGGTGCCCCATGGTTCCGCTCCGTTTCAAATCCATGCATCCATTTCTAAACGTCGTACGGCACTTTTTCGGCATTTTGGACGGATGTTGCACCTTGCACCATAGAAGTTGCACCCTGTGGATATTAATTCTTCGGAACGCCATAACTGTTGGCTCGTTTAGAGTTACGGGAGCCATAACCAGTCAAAACGAAGATCTCTGTGAGTTCTACGGCTATGATGGCTTTAAGCCGTCACTAGTTAGTTTCATACCCAAAAAATCTTATCCGGAACTCAATCGGGCCTTGGACGTTTTTTACCGTTCGTTCATTCGTCACGTTGATTTTTCTGCAAAATGGGATCCCCGTGGCTGGTCTATAATTTACCATCGCCGGAGCGTGGTACCCCATGGTACCACTCCATTTCAAATCCATGCATCCATTTCTAAAAGTCGTACGGCACTTTTTCGGCATTTTGGACGGATGTTGCACCTTGCACCGTAGATAGTGCACCCTGTGGATATTGATTCTTCTGAAGGCCATAACTGTTGGATCGTTTAGAGTTACGGGAGCCATAACCAGTCAAAATGAAGATCTCTGTGAGTTCTACGGCTATGATGGCTTTAAGCCATCACTGGTTAGTTTATACCCAAAAAATCTTATCCGAAACTCAATCGGGCCTTGGACGTTTTTTACCGTTCGTTCATTCGTCACGTGGATTTTTTCTGGAAAACGGGATCCCCGTGGCTGGTCTATGATTTACCATGGCCGGAGAGTGGTGCCCCATGGTACCGCTCCGTTTCAAATCCACGCATCCATTTCTAAAAGTCATACGGCACTTTTTTGGCATTTTGGACGGATGTTGCACCTTGCACCGTAGATGTTGCACCCTATGGATATTGATTCTTCGTAAGGCCATAACTGTTGGCTCGTTTCGAGTTACGGGAGCCTTAACTAGTCAAAACAACGATCTCTATGATTTCTACGGCTATGACCGCTTTAAGCCGTCAATGGTTAGTTTCATACCCAAAAAATCTTATCCGAAACTCAATCGGGCCTTAGACGCTTTTTACCATTTGTTCATTCGTCACGTGGATTTTTTCTGCAAAACGGGATCCCCGTGGCTGGTCTATGATTTACCTTCGCCGAAGAGTGGTGCCCCATGGTACTGCTCCGTTTCAAATCCATGCATCCATTTCTAAAAGTCGTATGGCACTTTTTCGGCATTTTGGACGGATGTTGCACCCTTTGGATATTGATCCATCGAAAGGCCATAACTGTTGGCTCGTTTAGAGTTACGGGAGCCATAACCAGTCAAAACGAAGACCTCTGCGAGTTCTACGGCTATGACCGCTTTAAGCCATCACTGGTTAGTTTCATATCCAAAAAATATTATCCGAAACTCAATCGGGCCTTTGACGTTTTTTACCGTTTGTTCATTCGTCACGTGGATTTTTTCTACAAAACGGGATCTCCGTGGCTGGTCTATGATTTACCATGACCGGAGAGTGGTGCCCCATGGTACCGCTCCGTTTCAAATCCATGCATCCATTTCTAAAAGTCGTACGACACTTTTTCGGCATTTTGGACGGAAGTTGCACCTTGCACCGTAGATGTAGCACCCTGTGGATATTGATTCTTCGGAAGGCCATAACTGTTTGCTCGTTTAGAGTTACGGGAGCCATAACCAGTCAAGACGAAGATCTCTGTGAGTTCTACGGCTATGATGGCTTTAAGCCGTCACTGGTTAGTTTCATAGCCAAAAAACCTTATCCGAAACTCAATCGGGCCTTGGACTTTTTTACCGTTCGTTCATTCGTCACGTGGATTTTTTCTGCAAAACGGGATCCCCGTGGCTGGTCTATGATTTACCATGGCCGGAGAGTGGTGCCCCATGGTACCGCTCCATTTCAAATCCATGCATCGATTTCTAAAAGTCGTACGGCACTTTTTCGGCATTTTGGACGGATGTTGCACCTTGCACCGTAGATGTTGCACCCTATGGATATTGATTCTTCGGAAGGCCATAACTGTTGGCTCGTTTAGAGTTACGGTAGCCATAACCAGTCAAAACGAAGATCTCTATGAGTTCTACGGCTATGACCGCTTTAAGCCATCACTGGTTAGTTTCATACCCAAAACATCTTATCCGAAACTCAATCGGGCCTTGGACGTTTTTACCGTTCGTTCATTAGTCGCGTGGATTTTTTCTACAAAACGGGATCCCCATCGCTTGTCTATGATTTACCATGGCCGGAGAGTGGTGCCCCATGGTACCGCTCCGTTTCATATCCATGCATCCATTTCTAAAAGTCGTACGGCACTTTTTCGGCATTTTGGACGGAAGTTGCACCTTGCACCGTAGAAGTAGCACCCTGTGGAAATTGATTCTTCAGAAGGCCATAAGTGTTTGCTCCTTTAGAGTTACCGGAGCCATAACCAGTCAAAACGAAGATCTTTGTGAGTTCTACGGCTATGATGGCTTTAAGCCGTCACTGGTTAGTTTCATACCTAAAAAATCTTATCTGAAACTCAATCGGGCCTTGGACGTTTTTTACCATTCGTTCATTCGTCACGTGGATTTTTTCTGCAAAACGGGATCCCCGAGGCTGGTCTATGATTTACCATGGCCAGAGAGTGGTGCCCTATGGTATCGCTCCGTTTCAAATCCATGCATCCATTTCAAAAAGTCGTACGGCACTTTTTCGGCATTTTGGATGGATGTTGCACCTTGCACCGTAGATGTTGCACCTTGTGGATATTGATTCTTCGAAAGGCCATAACTGTTGGCTCGTTTAGAGTTACGGGAGCCATAACCAGTCAAAACGATGATCTCTGTGAGTTCTACGGCTATGATAGCTTTAAGCCGTCACTGGTTAGTTTCAAACCCAAAAAATCTTATCTTAAACTCAATCGGGCCTTGGACGTTTTTTACCATTCGTTCATTCGTCACGTGGATTTTTTCTGCAAAACGGGATCCCCATGGCTGGTCTATGATATACCATGGTCGGAGAGTGGTGCCCCATGGTACCGCTACGTTTCAAATCCATGCATCCATTTCTAAAAGTCGTAGGTCACTTTTTCGGCATTTTGGACGGATGTTGCACCTTGCACCATAGATGTTGCACCCTGTGGATATTGATTCTTCAGAAGGCCATAACTATTGGCTCGTTTAGAATTACGGGAGCTATAACCAGTCAAAACGAAGATCTCTGTGAGTTCTATGGCTATGACGGCTTAAGCCGTCACTGGTTAGTTTCATACCCAAAACATCTTATCCGAAACTCAATCGGGCCTTGGACGTTTTTTACCGTTCATTCATTCATCGCGTGGATTTTTTCTGCAAAACGGGATCCCCGTTGCTGGTCTATGATTTACCATCGCCGGAGAGTGGTGCCCCATGGTACCGCTCCATTTCAAATCCATGCATCCATTTCTAAAAGTCGTACGGCACTTTTTCGGCATTTTGGACGGATGTTGCACCTTGCACCGTCGATGTTGCACCCTGTGGATATTGATTCTTCGGAAGGCCATAACTGTTGGCTCGTTTAGAGTTACGGGAGCCATAACCAGTCAAAACGAAGATCTCTATGAGTTCTACGGCTATTACCGCTTTAAGCCGTCACTGGTTAGTTTCATACCCAAAAAATCTTATCCGAAACTCAATCGGGCCTTGGACGTTTTTTACCGTTCGTTCATTCGTCATGTGGATTTTTTCTGCAAAACGGGATCCCCGTGGCTGGTCTATGATTTACCATGGCCGAAGGGTGGTGCCCCACGTTACTGCTCCATTTCAAATCCATGCATCCATTTCTAAAAGTTGTACGGCACTTTTTCGGCATTTTGGACGGATGTTGCAGCTTGCACTGTAGATGTTGCACCCTGTGGATATTGATTCTACTGAAGGCCATAACTGTTGGCTCGTTTAGAGTTACGGGAGCCATAACCAGTCAAAATGAAGATCTCTGTGAGTTCTATTGCTAGGATGGCTTTAAGCCGTCAATGGTTAGTTTATACCCAAAAATTTTTTACCCGAAACTCAATCGGGCCTTGGACGTTTTTACCATTCGTTCATTCGTCACGTGTATTTTTTCTGCAAAACGGGATCCCCGTGGCTGGTCTATGATTTACCATGGCCGGAGAGTGGTGTCCCATGGTACCGATCCATTTCAAATCCATACATCCATTTCTAAAAGTCGTACGGCACTTTTTCGGCATTTTGGACGGATGTTGCACCTTGCACCGTAGATGTTGCACCCTGTGGATATTGATTCTTCGGAAGGCCATAACTGTTGGCTCGTTTCGAGTTTCGGGAGCCATAACTAGTCAAAACAAAGATCTCTGTGATTTCTACGGCTATGACCGCTTTAAGCCGTCACTGGTTAGTTTCATACCCAAAAAATCTTATCCGAAACTCAATCGGGCCTTGGACGCTTTTTACCGTTCATTCATTCGTCACGTGGATTTTTTCTGCAAACCGGGATCCCCATGGCTGGTCTATGATTTACCATCGCCGGAGAGTGGTGCCCCATGGTACCGCTCCATTTCAAATCCATGCATCCATTTCTAAAGGTCGTACGGCACTTTTTCGGCATTTTGGACGGATGTTGCACCTTGCACCGTCGGTGTTGCACCCTATGGATATTGATTCTTCGGAAGGCAATAACTATTGGCTCGTTTAGAGTTACGGGAGCCATAACCTGACAAAACGAAGATCTCTATGATTTCTACGACTATAACTGCTTTAAGCCGTCACTGGTTAGTTTCATACCGAAAAAATCTTATCCGAATCTCAATCGGGCCTTTGACGTTTTTTACCGTTCGTTCATTCGTCACGTGGATTTTTTCTGCAAAACGGGATCCCCGTGGCTGGTCTATGATTTACCATTGCCGGAGAGTGGTGCCCCATGGTACCGCTCCGTTTCAAATCCATGCATCCATTTCTAAAAGTCGTACGGCACTTTTTTGGCATTTTGGATGGATGTTGCACCTTGCACCGTAGATGTTGCACCCTGTGGATATTGATTCTTCGGAAGGCCATAACTGTTGGCTCGTTTAGAGTTACGGGAGCCATAACCAGTCAAAACGAAGATCTTTGTGAGTTCTACGGCTATGACGGCTTTAAGCCATCACTGGTTAGTTTCATACCCAAAACATCTTATCCGAAACTCAATCGGGCCTTGGACGTTTTTTACCGTTCGTTCATTCGTCGCGTGGATTTTTTCTACAAAACGGGATCCCCGTCGCTTGTCTATGATTTACCATGGCCGGAGAGTGGTGCCCCATGGTACCGCTTTGTTTCAAATCCATTCATCCATTTCTAAAAGTCGTACGGCACTTTTTCGGCATTTTGGATGGATGTTGCACCTTGCACTGTAGAAGTAGCACCCTGTGGATATTGATTCTTCGGAAGGCCATAAGTTTTTGCTCCTTTAGAGTTACGGGAGCCATAACCAGTCAAAACGAAGATCTCTGTGAGTTCTACGGCTATGATGGCTTTAAGCCGTCACTGGTTAGTTTCATACCTAAAAAATATTATCCGAAACTCAATCGGGCCTTGGACGTTTTTTACCGTTCGTTCATTCGTCACGTGGATTTTTTCTGCAAAACGGGATCCCCGAGGCTGGTCTATGATTTACCATGGCCAGAGAGTGGTGCCCTATGGTACCACTCCGTTTCAAATCCATGCATCCATTTCTAAAAGTCGTACGACACTTTTTCGGCATTTTGGACGGATGTTGCACCTTGCACCGTAGATGTTGCACCCTGTGGATATTGATTCTTCGGAAGGCCATAACTGTTGGCTCGTTTAGAGTTACGGGAGCCATAACCAGTCAAAACGAAGATCTCTGTGAGTTCTACGGCTATGATGGCTTTAAGCCGTCAATGGTTAGTTTATACCCAAAAATTCTTATCTGAAACTCAATCGAGCCTTGGACGTTTTTTACCATTCGTTCATTCGTCACGTGGATTTTTTCTGCAAAACGGGATCCTCGTGGCTGGTCTATGATTTACCTTGGCCGGAGAGTGGTGCCCCATGGTACCGCTCCGTTTCAAATCCATGCATCCATTTCTAAAAGTCGTACGGCACTTTTTCGGCATTTTTGACGGATGTTGCACCTTGCACCGTAGATGTTGCACCCTTTGGATATTGATTCTTCGGAAGGCCATAACTGTTGGCTCGTTTCAAGTTACGGGAGCCATAACCAGTCAAAACGAAGATCTCTGTGATTTCTACGGCTATGACGGCTTAAAGCCGTCACTGGTTAGTTTCATACACAAAACATCTTATCCGAAACTCAATCGGGCCTTGGACGTTTTTTACCGTTCGTTCATTCGTCGCGTGGATTTTTTCTGCAAAACGGGATCCCTGTGGTTGGTCTACGATTTACCATCACCGGAGAGTGGTGCCCCATGGTACCGCTCCATTTCAAATCCTTGCACCGTCGATGTTGCACCCTGTGGATATTGATTCTTCGGAAGGCCATAACTGTTGGCTCGTTTAGAGTTACGGGAGCCATAACCAGTCAAAACGAAGATCTCTGTGAGTTCTACGGCTATTATCGCTTTAAGCCGTCACTGGTTAGTTTCGTACCCAAAAAATATTATCTGAAACTCAATCGGGCATTGGACGTTTTTTACCGTTCGTTCATTCGTCACGTGGATTTTTTCTGCAAAACGGGATCCCCGTGGCTGGTCTATGATTTACCATCGCCGGAGAGTGGTGCCCCATGGTACCGCTCCGTTTCAAATCCATGCATCCATTTCTAAAAGTCGTACGGCACTTTTTTGGCATTTTGGATGGATTTTGCACCTTGCACCGTAGATGTTGCACCTTGTGGATATTGATTCTTCGGAAGGCCATAACTGTTGGCTTGTTTAGAGTTACGGGAGCCATAACCAGTCAGAACAAAGATCTCTATGAGTTCTACGGCCATGACGGCTTTAAGCCATCACTGGTTAGTTTCATACCTAAAACATATTATCCGAAACTCAATCGGACCTTGGACGTTTTTTACCGTTCGTTCGTTCGTCGCGTGGATTTTTTCTACAAAACGGGATCCCCGTCGCTTGTCTATGATTTACCATGGCCGGAGAGTGGTGCCCCATGGTACCTCTCTGTTTCAAATCCATGCATCCATTTCTAAAAGTCGTACGGCACTTTTTCGGCATTTTGGACGGAAGTTGCACCTTGCACCGTAGAAGTAGCACCCTGTGGATATTTTTTCTTCGGAAGGCCATAAGTGTTTTCTCCTTTAGAGTTACGGGAGCCATAACCAGTCAAAACGAAGAACTCTGTGAGTTCTATGGCTATGATGGCTTTAAGCCATCACCGGTTAGTTTCATACCTAAAATATCTTATCCGAAACTCAATCGGGCCTTGGACGTTTTTTACCGTTCGTTCATTCGTCACGTGGATTTTTTCTGCAAAACGGGATCCTCGAGGCTGGTCTATGATTTACCATAACCAGAGAGTGGTGCCCTATGGTACCGCTCCGTTTCAAATCCATGCATCCATTTTAAAAGTCGTACGGCACTTTTTCGGCATTTTGGATGGATGTTGCACCTTGCACCGTAGATGTTGCACCCTGTGGATATTGATTCTTCGGAAGGCCATAACTGTTGGCTCGTTTAGAGTTACGGGAGCCATAACCAGTCAAAACGAAGATCTCTGTGAGTTCTACAGCTATGATAGCTTTAAGCCGTCACTGGTTAGTTTCAAACCCAAAAAATATTATCTTAAACTCAATCGGGCCTTGGACGTTTTTTACCATTCGTTCATTCGTCACGTGGATTTTTTCTGCAAAACGGGATCCCCATGGCTGGTCTATGATTTACCATGGTCGGAGAGTGGTGCCCCATGGTACCGCTCCGTTTCAAATCCATGCATCCATTTTTAAAAGTCGTACGTCACTTTTTCGGCATTTTGGACGGATGTTGCACCTTGCACCATAGATGTTGCACCCTGTGGATATTAATTCTTCGTAACGCCATAACTGTTGGCTCATTTAGAGTTACGGGAGCCATAACCAGTCAAAACGAAGATCTCTGTGAGTTCTATGGCTATGACGGCTTAAAGCCGTCACTGGTTAGTTTCATACACAAAACATCTTATCTGAAACTCAATCGGGCCTTGGACGTTTTTTACCGTTCGTTCATTCGTCGCGTGGATTTTTTCTACAAAACGAGATCCCCGTGGCTGGTCTATGATTTACCATCGCCGGAGAGTTGTGCCCCATGGTACCGCTCCATTTCAAATCCATGCATCCATTTCTAAAAGTCGTACGACACTTTTTCGGCATTTTGGATGGATGTTGCACCTTGCACCATCGATGTTGCACCCTGTGGATATTGATTCTTCGGAAGGCCATAACTGTTGGCTCGTTTAGAGTTACGGGAGCCATAACCAGTCAAAACGAAGATCTCTGTGAGTTCTACGGCTATTATCGCTTTAAGCCGTCACTGGTTAGTTTCATACCCAAAAAATCTTATCCGAAACTCAATCGGGCCTTGGACGTTTTTTACCGTTCGTTCATTCGTCACGTGGATTTTTTCTGCAAAACGGGATCCCCATGGCTGGTCTATGATTTACCATGGCCGAAGGGTGGTGCCCCATGGTACTACTCCGTTTCAAATCCATGCATCCATTTCTAAAAGTCGTACGGCACTTTTTCGGCATTTTGGATGGATGTTGCACCTTGCACCGTAGATGTTGCACCTTGTGGATTATGATTCTACCGAAGGTCATAACTGTTGGCTCATTTAGAGTTACGGAAGCCATAACCAGTCAAAATGAAGATCTCTGTGAGTTCTACGGCTATGATGGCTTTAAGACGTCAATGGTTAGTTTATACCCAAAAATTCTTATCCGAAACTCAATCGGGCCTTGGACGTTTTTTACCATTCGTTCATTCGTCACGTGGATTTTTTCTGCAAAACGGGATCCCCGTGGCTGGTCTATGATTTACCTTGGCCGAAGAGTGGTGCCCCATGGTACCGCTCCGTTTCAAATCCATGCATCCATTTCTAAAAGTCGTACGGCACTTTTTCGGCATTTTTGACGGATGTTACACCTTGCACCGTAGATGTTGCACCCTGTGGATATTGATTCTTCGGAAGGCCATAACTGTTGTCTCGTTTCGAGTTACGGGAGCCATAACTAGTCAAAACAAAGATCTCTGTGATTTCTACGGCTATGACCGCTTTAAGCCGTCACTGGTTAGTTTCATACCCAAAAAATCTTATCCGAAACTCAATCGGGCCTTGGACGCTTTTTACCGTTCGTTCATTCGTCACGTGGATTTTTTCTGCAAAATGGGATCCCCGTGGCTGGTCTATGATTTACCATCGTCGGAGAGTGGTGCCCTATGGTACCACTCCATTTCAAATCCATGCATCCATTTCTAAAGGTCGTACGGCACTTTTTCGGCATTTTGGACGCATGTTGCACCTTGCACCGTCGATGTTGCACCCTATGGATATTGATTCTTCGGAAGGCAATAACTGTTAGCTCGTTTAGAGTTATGGGAGCCATAACTAGACAAAACGAAGATCTCTGTGATTTCTATGGCTATAACTGCTTTAAGCTGTCACTGGTTAGTTTCATACCCAAAAAATCTTATCCGTAACTCAATCGGGCCTTGGACGTTTTTTACCGTTCGTTCATTCATCACGTGGATTTTTTCTGCAAAACGGGATCCCCGTGGCTGGTCTATGATTTACCATCGCCGGAGAGTGGTGCCCCATGGTACCGCTCCGTTTCAAATCCATGCATCCATTTCTAAAAGTCGTACGGCACTTTTTTGGCATTTTCAACGGATGTTGCACCTTGCACCGTAGATGTTGCACCCTATGGATATTGATTCTTCGGAAGGCCATAACTGTTGGCTCCTTTCGAGTTACGGGAGCCATAACCAGTCAAAACGAAGATCTCTGTGAGTTCTACGGATATGACGGCTTTAAGCCATCACTGGTTAGTTTCATACCCAAAACATCTTACCCGAAACTCAATCGGGCCTTGGACGTTTTTTACCGTTCGTTCATTCGTCGCGTGGATTTTTTCTACAAAACGGGATCCCCGTCGCTTGTCTATGATTTACCATGGCCGGAGAGTGGTGCCCCATGGTACCGCTCCGTTTCAAATCCATGCATCCATTTCTAAAACTCGTACGGCACTTTTTCGGCATTTTGGATGGATGTTGCACCTTGCACCGTAGATGTTGCACCCTATGGATATTGATTCTTCGGAAGGCCATAACTGTTGGCTCGTTTAGAGTTACGGGAGCCATAACCAGTCAAAACGAAGACCTCTGCGAGTTCTACGGCTATGACCGCTTTAAGCCGTCACTGGTTAGTTTCATACCCAAAAAATCTTATCCGAGATTCAATCGGGTCTTGGATGTTTTTTACCATTTGTTCATTCGTCACGTGGATTTTTTCTGCAAAACGGGATCCTCGTGGCTGGTCTATGATTTACCATGGCCGGAGAGTGGTGCCCCAAGGTACCGCTCCATTTCAAATCCATGCATCCATTTCTAAAAGTTGTACGATACTTTTTTGGCATTTTGGACGGAAGTTGCACCTTGCACCGTAGATGTAGCACCCTGTGGATATTGATTCTTCGGAAGGCCATAACTGTTTTCTCGTTTAGAGTTACGGGAGCCATAACCAGTCAAAACGAAGATCTTTGTGAGTTCTACGGCTATGACAGCTTTAAGCCGTAGCTGGTTAGTTACATACCCAAAAATTCTTATCCGAAACTCAATCGGGCCTTGGACGTTTTTTACCGTTCGATTATTCGTCACGTGGATTTTTTCTGCAAAACGGGATCCCCGTGGCTGGGCTAAGATTTTCCATCGCCGGAGAGTGGTGCGCCATGGTACCGCTCCGTTTCAAATCCACGCATCCATTTCTAAAAGTCGTACGCCACTTTTTCGGCATTTTGGACGGATGTTGCACCTTGCACCGTCGATGTTGCACCCTGTGGATATTGATTCTTCGGAAGGCCATAACTGTTGGCTAGTTTAGAGTTACGGGAGCCATAACAAGTCAAAACGAAGATCTCTATGAGTTCTACGGCTATGACAGCTTTAAGCTGTCACTGGTTAGTTTCATACCCAAAAAATCTTATCCGAAACTCAATCGGGCCTTGGACGTTTTTTACCGTTCGTTCATTCGTCACATGGATTTTTTCTGGAAAACGGGATCAACGTGGCTGGTCTATTTTTTACCATCGCCGGAGAGTGGTGCCCCATGGAACCGCTCCGTTTCAAATCCATGCATCCATATCTAAATGTCGTACGGCACTTTTTCGGCATTTTGGACGGATGTTGCACCATGCACCGTAGATGTTGCACCCTGTGGATATTGATTCTTCGGAAGGCCATAACTGTTGGCTCGTTTAGAGTTACGGGAGCCATAACCAGTCAGAACGAAGATCTCTGTGAGTTCTACGGCTATGACAGCTTTAAGCCGTCACTGGTTAGTTTCATACCCAAAAAGTCTTATCCGAAACTCAATCGGGCCTTGGACGTTTTTTACCGTTCGTTCATTCGTCACGTGGATTTTTTCTGCAAAACGGGATCCCCGTGGCTGGTCTAAGATTTACCATCGCCGGAGAGTGGTGCCCCATGGTACCGCTCCGTTTCAAATCCACGCATCCATTTCTAAAAGTCGTACGACACTTTTTCGACATTTTGGATGGATGTTACACCTTGCACCGTCGATGTTGCACCCTGTGGATATTGATTCTTCGGAAGGCCATGATTGTTGGCTCGTTTAGAGTTATGGGATCCATAAACAGTCAAAATGAATATCTCTGTGAGTTCTACGGTTATGACCGCTTTAAGCCGTCACTTGTTAGTTTCATATCCAAAAAATCTTATCCGAAACTCAATCGGGCCTTGGACGTTTTTTACCGTTCGTTCATTCGCCACGTGGATATTTTCTGCAAAACGGGATCCCTGTGGCTAGTCTATGATTTACAATCGCCGGAGAGTGGTGCCCCATGGTACCACTCCGTTTCAAATCCATGCATCCATTGCTAAAAGTCGTACGTCACTTTTTCGGCATTTTGGACGGATGTTGCACCTTGCACCATCGATGTTGCACCCTGTGGATATTGATTCTTCGGAAGGCCATAACTGTTGGCTCGTTTAGAGTTACGGCAGCCATAACCAGTCAAAACGAAGATCTCTGTAAGTTCTACAACTAAGACCCCTTTAAGCCGTCACTGGTTAGTTCATACCCAAAAAATCTTATCCGAAAATCAATCGGGCCTAGGACGTTTTTTACCATTCGTTCATTCGTCACGTGGATTTTTTCTGCAAAACGGGATCCCCGTGGCTGGTCTATGATTTATCTTCGCCGGAGAGTGGTGCCCCATGGTACTGCTCCGTTTCAAATCCATGCATCCATTTCTAAACGTCGTACGACACTTTTTCGGCATTTTGGACGGATGTTGCACCTTGCACCGTAGATGTTGCACCCTGTGGATATTGATTCTTCGGAACGCCATAACTGTTGGCTCGTTTAGAGTTACGGGAGCCATAATCAGTCAAAACGAAGATCTCTGTGATTTCTACGGCTATGATGGCTTTAACCCGTCACTAGTTAGTTTCATACCCAAAAAATCTTATCCGAAACTCAATCGGGCCTTGGACGTTTTTTACCGTTCGTTCATTCGTCACGTGGATTTTTCTGCAAAACGGGATCCCCGTGGCTGGTCTATGATTTACCATCGCCGGAGAGTGGTGCCCCATGGTACCGCTCCGTTTCAAATCCATGCATCCATTTCTAAAAGTCGTACGACACTTTTTCGGCATTTTGGACGGATGTTGCACCTTGCACCATAGATAGTGCACCATGTGGATTGTGATTCTTCTGAAGGCCATAACTGTTGGCTCGTTTAGAGATACGGGAGCCATAACCAGTCAAAATGAAGATCTCTGTGAAATCTACGGCTATGACGGCTTTAAGCCATCACTGGTTAGTTTATACCCAAAAAATCTTATCCGAAACTCAATCGGGCCTTGGACGTTTTTTACCGTTCGTTCATTCGTCACGTGGATTTTTTCTACAAAACGGGATCCCCGGGCTGGTCTATGATTTACCATGGCCGGAGAGTGGTGCCCCATGGTACCGCTCCGTTTCAAATCCATGCATCCATTTCTAAAAGTCGTACGGCACTTTTTTGGCATTTTGGACGGATGTTGCACCTTGCACCGTAGATGTTGCACCCTATGGATATTGATTCTTTGGAAGGCAATAATTGTTGGCTCCTTTCGAGTTACGGGAGCCATAACTAGTCAAAACAAAGATCTCTATGATTTCTACGGCTATGACCGCTTTAAGCCATCAATGGTTAGTTTCATACCCAAAAAATCTTATTCGAAACTCAATCGGGCCTTGGACGCTTTTTACCATTCGTTCATTCGTAACGTGGATTTTTTCTGCAAAACGGGATCCCCGTGGCTGGTCTATGATTTACCTTCGCCGGAGAGTGGTGCCTCATGGTACCGCTCCGTTTCAAATCCATGCATCCATTTCTAAAAGTCGTACGGCACTTTTTCGGCATTTTGGACGGATGTTGCACCTTGCACCGTAGATGTTGCACCCTGTGGATATTGATTCTTCGGAAGGCCATAACTGTTGGCTCGTTTAGAGTTACGGCAGCCATAACCAGTCAAAACGAAGATCTCTGTGAGTTCTACAACTAAGACCCCTTTAAGCCGTCACTGGTTAGTTCATACCCAAAAAATCTTATCCGAAACTCAATCGGGCCTTGGACGTTTTTTACCATTCGTCACGTGGATTTTTTCTGCAAAACGGGATCCCCGTGGCTGGTCTATGATTTATCTTCGCCGGAGAGTGGTGCCCCATGGTACCGCTCCGTTTCAAATCCATGCATCCATTTCTAAACGTCGTACGGCACTTTTTCGGCATTTTGGACGGATGTTGCACCTTGCACCGTAGATGTTGCACCCTGTGGATATTGATTCTTCGGAACGCCATAACTGTTGGCTCGTTTAGAGTTACGGGAGCCATAATCAGTCAAAACGAAGATCTCTGTGAGTTCTACGGCTATGATGGCTTTAAGCCGTCACTAGTTAGTTTCATACCCAAAAAATCTTATCTCAAACTCAATCGGGCCTTGGACGTTTTTTACCGTTCGTTCATTCGTCACGTGGATTTTTCTGCAAAACGGGATCCCCGTGGCTGGTCTATGATTTACCATCGCCGGAGAGTGGTGCCCCATGGTACCGCTCCGTTTCAAATCCATGCATCCATTTCTAAAAGTCGTACGACACTTTTTCGGCATTTTGGACGGATGTTGCACCTTGCACCGTAGATAGTGCACCCTATGGATTGTGATTCTTCTGAAGGCCATAACTGTTGGCTCGTTTAGAGTTACGGGAGCCATAACCAGTCAAAATGAAGATCTTTGTGAATTCTACGGCTATGACGGCTTTAAGCCATCACTGGTTAGTTTATACCCAAAAAATCTTATCCGAAACTCAATCGGGCCTTGGACGTTTTTTACCGTTCGTTCATTCGTCACGTGGATTTTTTCTACAAAACGGGATCCCCGGGCTGGTCTATGATTTACCATGGCCGTAGAGTGGTGCCCCATGGTACCGCTCTGTTTCAAATCCATGCATCCATTTCTAAAAGTCGTACGGCACTTTTTTGGCATTTTGGACGGATGTTGCACCTTGCACCGTAGATGTTGCACCCTATGGATATTGATTCTTCGGAAGGCCATAACAGTTGGCTCCTTTCGAGTTACGGGAGCCATAACTAGTCAAAACAAAGATCTCTATGATTTCTACGGCTATGACCGCTTTAAGCCATCAATGGTTAGTTTCATACCCAAAAAATCTTATCCGAAACTCAATCGGGCCTTGGACGCTTTTTACCATTCGTTCATTCGTCACGTGGATTTTTTCTGCAAAACGGGATCCCCGTGGCTGGTCTATGATTTACCTTCGCCGGAGAGTGGTGCCTCTTGGTACCGCTCCGTTTCAAATCCATGCATCCATTTCTAAAAGTCGTACGGCACTTTTTCGGCATTTTGGACGGATGTTGCACCTTGCACCGTAGATGTTGCACCCTGTGGATATTGATTCTTCGGAAGGCCATAACTGTTGGCTCGTTTAGAGTTACGGGAGCCATAACCAGTCAAAACGAAGACCTCTGCGAGTTCTACGGCTATGACCGCTTTAAACCGTCACTGGTTAGTTTCATACCCAAAAAATCTTATTCGAAACTCAATCGGGTCTTGGACGTTTCTTACCATTTGTTCATTCGTCACGTGGATTTTTTCTGCAAAACGGGATCCCCATGGCTGGTCTATGATTTACCATGGTCGGAGAGTGGTGCCCTATGGTACCGCTCCATTTCAAATCCATGCATCCATTTCTAAAAGTCGTACGATACTTTTTTGGCATTTTGGACGGAAGTTGCACCTTGCACCGTAGATGTAGCACCCTGTGGATATTGATACTTCGGAAGGCCATAACTGTTTGCTCGTTTGTAGTTACGGGAGCCATAACCAGTCAAAACGAAGATCTCTGTGAGTTCTACAGCTATGACAGCTTTAAGCCGTCACTGGTTAGTTTCATACCCAAAAAATCTTATCCGAAACTCAATCGGGCCTTGGACGTTTTTTACCGTTCGTTCATTCGTCACGTGGATTTTTTCTGCAAAACGGGATCCCCGTGGCTGGTCTAAGATTTACCATCGCCGGAAAGTGGTGCCCCATGGTACCGCTCCGTTTTAAATCCACGCATCCATTTCTAAAAGTGGTTCGCCACTTTTTCGGCATTTTGGACGGATGTTGCACCTTGCACCGTCGATGTTGCACCCTGTGGATATTGATTCTTCGGAACGCCATAACTGTTGGCTCGTTTAGAGTTACGGGAGCCATAACTAGTCAAAACGAAGATCTCTGTGAGTTCTACGGCTATGATGGCTTTAAGCCGTCACTGGTTAGTTTCATACCCAAAAAATCATATCCGAAACTCAATCGGGCCTTGGACGTTTTTTACCGTTCGTTCATTCGTCACGTGGATTTTTTCTGGAAAACGGGATCAACGTGGCTGGTCTATTTTTTACCATCGCCGAAGTGTGGTGCCCCATGGTACCGCTCCGTTTCAAATCCATGCATCCATATCTAAATGTCGTACGGCACTTTTTCGGCATTTTGGACGGATGTTGCACCTTGCACCGTAGATATTGCACCCTGTGGATATTGATTCTACGGAAGGCCATAACTGTTGGCTCGTTTAGAGTTACGGGAGCCATAACCAGTCAAAACGAAGATCTCTGTGAGTTCTACGGCTATGACAGCTTTAAGCCGTCACTGGTTAGTTTCATACCCAAAAAGTCTTATCCGAAACTCAATCGGGCCTTGGACGTTTTTTACCGTTCGTTCATTCGTCATGAGGATTTTTTCTGCAAAACGGGATCCCCGTGGCTGGTCTAAGATTTACCATCGCCGGAGAGTGGTGCCCCATGGTACCGCTCCATTTCAAATCCACGCATCCATTTCTAGAAGTCGTACGACACTTTTTCGGCATTTTGGACAGATGTTGCACCTTGCACCGTCGATGTTGCACCCTGTGGATATTGATTCTTCGGAAGGCCATAACTGTTGGCTCGTTTAGAGTTATGGGAGCCATAACCAGTCAAAATGAAGATCTCTGTGACTTCTACGGCTATGACCGCTTTAAGCCGTCACTTGTTAGTTTCATATCCAAAAAATCTTATCCGAAACTCAATCGGGCCTTGGACGTTTTTTACCGTTCGTTCATTCGTCACGTGGATATTTTCTGCAAAACGGGATCCCTGTGGCTGGTCTATGATTTACAATCGTCGGAGAGTGGTGCCCCATGGTACCGCTCCGTTTCAAATCCATGCATCCATTGCTAAAAGTCGTACGTCGCTTTTTCGGCATTTTGGACGGATGTTGCACCTTGCACCATCGATGTTGCACCCTGTGGATATTGATTCTTCGGAAGGCCATAACTGTTGGCTCGTTTAGAGTTACGGCAGCCATAACCAGTCAAAATGAAGATCTCTGTGAGTTCTACAGCTAAGACCACTTTAAGCCGTCACTGTTTAGTTCATACCCAAAAAATCTTATCCGAAACTCAATCGGGCCTTGGACGTTTTTTACCATTCGTTCATTCGTCACGTGGATTTTTTCTGCAAAATGGGATCCCCGTGGCTGGTCTATGATTTACCTTCGCCGGAGAGTGGTGCCCCATGGTACCGCTCTGTTTCAAATCCATGCATCCATTTCTAAACGTCGTACGGCACTTTTTCGGCATTTTGGACGGATGTTGCACCTTGCACCGTAGATGTTGCACCCTGTGGATATTGATTCTTCGGAACGCCATAACTGTTGGCTCGTTTAGAGTTACGGGAGCCATAATCAGTCAAAACGAAGATCTCTGTGAGTTCTACGGCTATGACGGCTTTAAGCCGTCACTAGTTAGTTTCATACCCAAAAAATCTTATCCGAAACTCAATCGGGCCTTGGACGTTTTTTACCGTTCGTTCATTCGTCACGTGGATTTTTCTGCAAAACGGGATCCCCGTGGCTGGTCTATGATTTACCATCCCTGGAGAGTGGTGCCCCATGGTACCGCTCCGTTTCAAATCCATGCATCCATTTCTAAAAGTCGTACGGCACTTTTTCGGCATTTTGGACGGATGTTGCACCTTGCACCGTAGATAGTGCACCCTGTGGATTGTGATTCTTCTGAAGGCCATAACTGTTGGCTCGCTTAGAGTTACGGGAGCCATAACCAGTCAACATGAAGATCTCTATGAGTTCTACGGCTATGATATCTTTAAGCCATCACTGGTTAGTTTATACCCGAAAAATCTTATCCGAAACTCAATCGGGCCTTGGACGTTTTTTACCGTTCGTTCATTCGTCACGTGGATTTTTTCTACAAAACCGGATCCCCGTGGCTGGTCTATGATTTACCATGGCCAGAGAGTGGTGCCCCATGGTACCTCTCCGTTTCAAATCCATGCATCCATTTCTAAAAGTCGTACGACACTTTTTTGGCATTTTGGACGGATGTTGCACCTTGCACCAAAGATGTTGCACCCTGTGGATATTGATTCTTCGGAAGGCCATAAATGTTGGCTCGTTTCGAGTTACGGGAGCCATAACTAGTCAAAACAAAGATCTCTATGATTTCTACGGCTATGACCGCTTTAAGCCGTCAATGGTTAGTTTCATACCCAAAAAATCTTATCCGAAACTCAATCGGGCCTTGGACGCTTTTTACCATTCGTTCATTCGTCACGTGGATTTTTTCTGCAAAACGGGATCCCCGTGGCTGGTCTATGATTTACCATCGCCGAAGAGTGGTGCCCCATGGTACCGCTCCGTTTCAAATCCATGCATCCATTTCTAAAAGTCGTACGGCACTTTTTCGGCATTTTGGACGGATGTTGCACCTTGCACCGTAGATGCTGCTCCCTGTGGATATTGATTCTTCGGAAGGCCATAACTGCTGGCTCGTTTAGAGTTACGGGAGCCATAACCAGTCAAAACGTAGACCTCTACGAGTTCTACGGCTATGACGGCTTTAAGCCGTCACTGGTTAGTTTCATACCCAAAAAATCTTATCCGAAACTCAATCGGGCCTTGGACGTTTTTTACCGTTCGTTCATTCGTCGCGTGGATTTTTTCTACAAAACGGGATCCCCGTCGCTTGTCTATGATTTACCATGGCCGGAGAGTGGTGCCCCATGGTACCGCTCCGTTTCAAATCCATGCATCCATTTCTAAAACTCGTACGGCACTTTTTCAGCATTTTGGACGGAAGTTGCACCTTGCACCGTAGAAGTAGCACCCTGTGGATATTGATTCTTCGGAAGGCCATAAGTGTTTGCTCCTTTAGAGTTACGGGAGCCATAACCAGTCAAAACGAAGACCTCTGCGAGTTCTACGGCTATGACAGCTTTAAGCCGTCACTGGTTAGTTTCATACCTAAAAAATCTTATCCGAAACTCAATCGGGCCTCGGACGTTTTTTACCATTCGTTCATTCATCAAGTGGATTTTTTCTGCAAAACGGGATCACCGAGGCTGGTCTATGATTTACCATGGCCAAAGAGTGGTGCCCTATGGTACCGCTCTGTTTCAAATCCATGCATCCATTTCTAAAAGTCGTACGGCACTTTTTAGGCATTTTGGACGGAAGTTGCACCTTGCACCGTAGATGTAGCACCCTGTGGATATTGATTCTTCGGAAGGCCATAACTGTTTGCTCGTTTAGAGTTACGGGAGCCATAACCAGTAAAAACGAAGATCTCTGTGAGTTCTACGGCTATGATGGCTTTAAGCCGTCACTGGTTAGTTTCATACCCAAAAAATCTTATCCGAAACTCAATCGGGCCTTGGACGTTTTTTTCCGTTCGTTCATTCGTCACGTGGATTTTTTCTACAAAACGGGATCCCCGTGGTTGGTCTATGATTTACCATGGCCGGAGAGTGGTGCCCAATGGTACCGCTCTGTTTCAAATCCATGCATCCATTTCTAAAAGTCGTACGGCACATTTTCGGCATTTTGGACGGATGTTGCACCTTGCACCGTAGATGTTGCACCCAATGGATATTGATTCTTCGGAAGGCCATAACTGTTGGCTCGTTTAGAGTTACGGGAGCCATAACCAGTCAAAACGAAGATCTCTATGAGTTCTACGGCTATGACGGCTTTAAGCCGTCACTGGTTAGTTTCATACCCAAAAAATCTTATCTTAAACTCATTCGGGCCTTGGACGTTTTTTACCATTCGTTCATTCGTCACGTGGATTTTTTCTGCAAAACGGGATACCCGTGGCAGGTCTATGATTTACCGTGGTCGGAGAGTGGTGCCCCATGGTACCGCTCCGTTTCAAATCCATGCATCCATTTCTAAAAGTCGTACGGCACTGTTTTGGCATTTTGGACGGATGTTGCACATTGCACCATAGATGTTGCACCCTATGGATATTGATTCTTCGGAAGGCCATAACTGTTGGCTCGTTTAGAGTTACGGGAGCCATAACCAGTCAAAACGAAGATCTCTGTGAGTTCTACGGCTATGACGGCTTTAAGCCATCACTGGTTAGTTTCATACCCAAAACATCTTATCCGAAACTCAATCGGGCCTTGGACGTTTTTTACCGTTCGTTCATTCGTCGCGTGGATTTTTTCTACAAAACGGGATCCCCGTCGCTTGTCTATGATTTACCATGGCCGGAGAGTGGTGCCCCATGGTACCGCTCCGTTTCAAATCCATGCATCCATTTCTAAAACTCGTACGGCACTTTTTCAGCATTTTGGACGGAAGTTGCACCTTGCACCGTAGAAGTAGCACCCTGTGGATATTGATTCTTCGGAAGGCCATAAGTGTTTGCTCCTTTAGAGTTACGGGAGCCATACCAGTCAAAAAGAAGATCTCTGTGAGTTCTATGGCTATGATGGCTTTAAGCCGTCACTGGTTAGTTTCATACCTAAAAAATCTTATCCGAAACTCAATCGGGCCTCGGACGTTTTTTACCGTTCGTTCATTCGTCAAGTGGATTTTTTCTGCAAAACGGGATCCCCAAGGCTGGTCTATGATTTACCATGGCCAGAGAGTGGTGCCCTATGGTACCGCTCTGTTTCAAATCCATGCATCCATTTCTAAAAGTCGTACGGCACTTTTTTGGCATTTTGGACGGATGTTGCACCTTGCACCGTAGATGTTGCACCCTATGGATATTGATTCTTCGGAAGGCCATAACTGTTGGCTCGTTTAGAGTTACGGGAGCCATAACCAGTCAAAACGAAGATCTCTATGAGTTCTACGGCTATGATAGCTTTAAGCCGTCAGTGGTCAGTTTCAAACACAAAAAATCTTAGCTTAAACTCAATCGGGCCTTGGACGTTTTTTACCATTTGTTCATTCGTCGCGTTGATTTTTTCTGCAAAATGGGATCCCCATGGCTGGTCTATGATTTACCATGGTCGGAGAGACTTGCCCCATGGTACCGCTCCGTTTCATATCCATGCATCCATTTCTAAAAGTCGTACGACACTTTTTTGGCATTTTGGACGGATGTTGCACCTTGCACCATAGATGTTGCACCCTATGGATATTGATTCTTCGGAAGGCCATAACTGTTGGCTCGTTTAGAATTACGGGAGCCATAACCAGTCAAAACAAAGATCATTGTGAGTTCTATGGCTGTGACGGCTTAAAGCCGTCACTGGTTAGTTTCATACCCAAAACATCTTATCCGAAACTCAATCGGGCCTTGGACGTTTTTTACCGTTCGTTCATTCGTCGCGTGGATTTTTTCTGCAAAACGGGATCCCTGTGGCTGGTCTATGACTTACCATCGCCGGAGAGTGGTGCCCCATGGTACCGCTCCATTTCAAATCCATGCATCCATTTCTAAAAGTCGTACCGCACTTTTTCTGCATTTTGGACGGATGTTGCACCTTGCACCGTCGATGTTGCACCCTGTGGATATTGATTCTTCGGAATGCCATAACCGTTGGCTCGTTTAGAGTTACGGGAGCCATAACCAGTCAAAACGAAGATCTCTGTGAGTTCTACGGCTATTACCGCTTTAAGCCGTCACTGGTTAGTTTCATACCCAAAAAATCTTATCCGAAACTCAATTGGGCCTTGGACGTTTTTACCGTTCGTTCATTCGTCACGTGGATTTTTTCTGCAAAATGGGATCCTCGTGGCTGGTCTATGATTTACCATGGCCGAAGAGTGGTGCCCCATGGTACTGCTCCATTTGAAATCCATGCATCCATTTCTAAAAGTCGTACGGCACTTTTTCAGCATTTTGGACGGATGTTGCACCTTGCACCGTAGATGTTGCACCCTGTGGATATTGATTCTACTGAAGGCCATAACTGTTTGCTCGTTTAGAGTTACGGGAGCCATAACCAGTCAAAATGAAGATCTCTGTGAGTTCTACGGCTATGATGGCTTTAAGCCGTCAATGGTTAGTTTATTCCCAAAAAATCTTATTCGAAACTCAATCGGGCCTTGGACGTTTTTTACCGTTCGTTCATTCGTCACGTGGATTTTTTCTATTATTTACCATCGTCGGAGAGTGGTGCCCCATGGTACCGCTCCATTTCAGATCCATGCATCCATTTCTAAAAGTCGTACGGCACTTTTTCGGAATTTTGGACGGATGTTGCACCTTGCACCGTAGATGTTGCACCCTGTGGATATGGATTCTTCGGAAGGCCATAACTGTTGGCTCGTTTCGAGTTACGGGAGCCATAACTAGTCAAACCAAAGTTCTCTATGATTTCTACGGCTATGACCGCTTTAAGCCGTCACTGGTTAGTTTCATACCCAAAAAATCTTATCCGAAACTCAATCGGGCCTTGGACGCTTTTTACCGTTCGTTCATTCGTCACGTGGATTTTTTCTACAAAACGGGATCCCCGTGGCTGGTCTATGATTTACCATCGCCGGAGAGTGGTGCCCCATGTTACCGCTCCATTTCAAATCCATGCATCCATTTCTAAAGGTCGTACGGCACTTTTTCGGCATTTTGGACGGATGTTGCACCTTGCACCGTCGATGTTGCACCCTGTGGATATTGATTCTTCGGAAGGCAATAACTGTTGGCTCGTTTAGAGTTACGGGAGCCATAACCAGAAAAAATGAAGATCTTTGTGATTTCTACGGCTATAACTGCTTTAAGCCGTCACTGGTTAGTTTCATACCCAAAAAATCTTATCCGAAACTCAATCGGGCCTTGGACGTTTTTTACCGTTCGTTCATTCGTCACGTGGATTTTTTCTGCAAAACGGGATCCCCGTGGCTGGTCTATGATTTACCATCGCCAAAGAGTGGTGCCCCATGGTACCGCTCCATTTCAAATCCATGCATCCATTTCTAAAAGTCGTACGGCACTTTTTTGGCATTTTGGACGGATGTTGCACATTGCACCATAGATGTTGCACCCTGTGGATATTGATTCTTCGGAAGGCCATAACTGTTGGCTCGTTTAGAGTTATAGGAGCCATAACCAGTCAAAACGAAGATCTCTGTGATTTCTATGGGTACGACGGCTTTAAGCCATCACTGGTTAGTTTCATACCCAAAACATCTTATCCGAAACTCAATGGGGCCTTGGGCGTTTTTTACCGTTCGTTCATTCGTCGCGTGGATTTTTTCTACAAAACGGGATCACCGTCGCTTGTCTATGATTTACCATGGCCGGAGAGTGGTTCCCCATGGTACCGCTCCGTTTCAAATCCATGCATCCATTTCTAAAAGTCGTACGGCACTTTTTCGGCATTTTGGACGGAAGTTGCACCTTGCACCGTAGAAGTAGCACCCTGTGGATATTGATTCTTCGGAAGGCCATAAGTGTTTGCTCCTTTAGAGTTACGGGAGCCATAACCAGTCAAAATGAAGATATCTGTGAGTTCTACGGCAATGATGGCTTTAAGCCGTCACTGGTTAGTTTCATTCCTAAAAAATCTTATCTGAAACTCAATCGGGCCTTGGACGTTTTTTACCGTTCGTTCATTCGTCACGTGGATTTTTTCTGCAAAACGGGATCCCCGAGGCTGGTCTATGATTTACCATGGCCAAAGAGTGGTGCCCTATGGTACCGCTCCGTTTCAAATCCATGCATCCATTTCTAAAAGTCGTGCGGCACTTTTTCGTCATTTTGGACGGATGTTGCACTTTGCACCGTAGATGTTGCACCCTGTGGATATTGATTCTTCGGAAGGCCATAACTGTTGGCTCGTTTAGAGTTACGGGAGCCATAACCAGTCAAAACGAAGATCTCTGTGAGTTCTACGGCTATGATAGCTTTAAGCCGTCACTGGTTAGTTTCAAACCCAAAAAATCTTATCTTAAAGTCATCGGGCCGTGGATGTTTTTTACCATTCGTTCATTCGTCACGTGGATTTTTTCTACAAAACGGGATCCCCGTGGCTGGTCTATGATTTACCTTGGCCGGAGAGTGGTGCCCCATGGTACCGCTCCGTTTCAAATCCATGCATCCATTTCTAAAAGTAGTACGACACTTTTTCGGCATTTTGGACGGATGTTGCACCTTACACCGTAGATGTTGCACCCTATGGATATTGATTCTTCGGAAGGCCATAACTGTTGGCTCGTTTCGAGTTACGGGAGCCATAACCTGTCAAAATGAAGATCTCTGTGAGTTCTACGGCTATGACGGCTTTAAGCCATCACTGGTTAGTTTATACCCAAAAAATCTTATCCGAAACTCAATTGGGCCTTGGAAGTTTTTTACCGTTCGTTCATTCGTCACGTTGATTTTTTCTGCAAAACCGGATCCCCGTGGCTGCTCTATGATTTACCATGGCCGGAGAGTGGTGCCCCATGGTACCGCTCCGTTTCAAATCCATGCATCCATTTCTAAAAGTCGTACGACACTTTTTTGGCATTTTGGACGGATGTTGCACCTTGCACCGTAGATGTTGCACCCTATGGATATTGATTCTTCGGAAGGCCATAACTGTTGGCTCGTTTCGAGTTACGGGAGCCATAACTAGTCAAAACAAAGATCTCTATGATTTCTACGACTATGACCGCTTTAAGCCGTCAATGGTTAGTTTCATACCCAAAAAATCTTATCTGAAACTCAATCGGGCCTTGGACGCTTTTTACCATTCGTTCATTCGTCACGTGGATTTTTTCTGCAAAAGGGGATCCCCGTGGCTGGTCTATGATTTAGCTTCGCCGGAGAGTGGTGCCCCATGGTACCGCTCCGTTTCAAATCCATGCATCCATTTCTAAAAGTCGTACGACACTTTTTCGGCATTTTGGACGGATGTTGCACCTTGCACCGTAGATGTTGCACCCTGTGGATATTGATTCTTCGGAAGGCCATAACTGTTGGCTCGTTTAGAGTTACGGGAGCCATAACCAGTCAAAACGAAGACCTCTGCGAGTTCTACGGCTATGACCGCTTTAAGCCGTCATTGGTTAGTTTCATACCCAAAAAATCTTATCCGAAACTCAATCGGGCCTTGGATGTTTTTTACCGTTTGTTCATTCGTCACGTGGATTTTTTCTGCAAAACGGGATCCCCGTGGCTGGTCTATGATTTACCATGGCCGGAGAGTGGTGCCCCATGGAACCGCTCCGTTTCAAATCCATGCATCCATTTCTAAAAGTCGTACGATACTTTTTCGGCATTTTGGACGGAAGTTGCACCTTGCACCGTAGATGTAGCACCCTGTGGATACTGATTCTTCGGAAGACCATAACTGTTTGCTCGTTTAGAGTTACGGGAGCCATAACCAGTCAAAACGAAGATCTCTGTGAGTTCTTCGGCTATGATGGATTTAAGCCGTCATTGGTAGTTTCATACCCAAAAAATCTTATCCGAAACTCAATCGGGCCTTGGACGTTTTTTTCCGTTCGTTCATTCGTCGGGTGGATTTTTTCTGCAAAATGGGATCCCCGTGGCTGGTCTATGATTTACCATGGCCGGAGAGTGGTGACCAATGGTACCGCTCTGTTTCAAATCCATGCATCCATTTCTAAAAGTCGTATGGCACTTTTTCGGCATTTTGGACGGATGTTGCACCTTGCACCGTAGATGTTGCACCCTATGGATATTGATTCTTCGGAAGGCCATAACTGTTGGCTCGTTTAGAGTTACGGGAGCCATAACCAGTCAAAACGAAGATCGCTATGAGTTCTACGGCTATGACGGCCTTAGGCCGTCACTGGTTAGTTTCATACCCAAAAAATCTTATCTTAAACTTATTCGGGCCTTGGACGTTTTTTACCATTCGTTCATTCGTCACGTGGATTTTTTCTGCAAAACGGGATACCCGTGGCAGGTCTATGATTTACCGTGGTCGGAGAGTGGTGCCCCATGGTACCGCTCCGTTTCAAATCCATGCATCTATTTCTAAAAGTCGTACGGCACTTTTTTGGCATTTTGGACGGATGTTGCACATTGCACCATAGATGTTGCACCCTGTGGATATTGATTCTTCGGAAGGCCATAACTGTTGGCTCGTTTAGAGTTACGGGAGCCATAACCAGTCAAAACGAAGATCTCTGTGAGTTCTACGGCTATGACGGCTTTAAGCCATCACTGGTTAGTTTCATACCCAAAACATCTTATCCGAAACTCAATCGGGCCTTGGACGTTTTTTACCGTTCGTTCATTCGTCGCGTGGATTTATTCTACAAAACGGGATCCCCGTCGCTTGTCTATGATTTACCATGGCCGGAGAGTGGTGCCCCAAGGTACCGCTCCGTTTCAAATCCATGCATCCATTTCTAAAACTCGTACGGCACTTTTTCAGCATTTTGGACGGAAGTTGCACCTTGCACCGTAGAAGTAGCACCCTGTGGATATTGATTCTTCGGAAGGCCATAAGTGTTTGCTCCTTTAGAGTTACGGGAGCCATAACCAGTCAAAAAGAAGATCTCTGTGAGTTCTACAGCTATGATGGCTTTAAGCCGTCACTGGTTAGTTTCATACCTAAAAAATCTTATCCGTAACTCAATCGGGCCTTGGACGTTTTTTACCGTTCGTTCATTCGTCACGTGGATTTTTTCTATTATTTACCATCGTCGGAGAGTGGTGCCCCATGGTACCGTTCGGTTTCAAATCCATGCATCCATTTCTAAAAGTGGTACGGCACTTTTTCGGCATTTTGGACGGATGTTGCACCTTGCACCGTAGATGTTGCACCCTGTGGATATTGATTCTTCGGAAGGCCATAACTGTTGGCTCGTTTAGAGTTACGGGAGCCATAACCAGTCAAAAAGAAGATCTTTGTGAGTTCTACGGCTATGACGGCTTTAAGCCATCACTGGTTAGTTTCATACCCAAAACATCTTATCCGAAACTCAATCGGGCCTTGGACGTTTTTTACCATTCGTTCATTCGTCTCGTGGATTTTTTCTGCAAAATGGGATCCCCATGGCTGGTCTATGATTTACCATGGTCGGAGAGTCTTGCCCCATGGTACCGCTCCGTTTCATATCCATGCATCCATTTCTAAAAGTGGTACGGCACTTTTTCGGCATTTTGGACGGATGTTGCACCTTGCACCATAGATGTTGCACCCTGTGGATATTGATTCTTCGGAAGGCCATAACTGTTGGCTCATTTAGAATTACGGGAGCCATAACCAGTCAAAACGAAGATCTTTGTGAGTTCTATGGCTATGACGGCTTAAAGCCGTCACTAGTTAGTTTCATACTCAAAACATCTTATCCGCAACTCAATCGGGCCTTGGACGTTTTTTACCGTTCGTTCATTCGTCGCGTGGATTTTTTCTGCAAAACGGGATCCTCGTGGCTGGTCTATGAGTTACCATCGCCGGAGAGTGGTGCCCCATGGTACCGCTCCATTTCAAATCCATGCATCCATTTCTAAAAGTCTTACGGCACTTTTTCGGCATTTTGGACGGATGTTGCACCTTGCACCGTCGATGTTGCACCCTGTGGATATTGATTCTTCGGAAGGCCATAACCGTTGGCTCGTTTAGAGTTACGGGAGCCATAACTAGTCAAAACGAAGATCTCTGTGAGTTCTACGGCTATTACCGCTTTAAGCCGTCACTGGTTAGTTTCATACCCAAAAAATCTTATCCGAAACTCAATCGGGCCTTGGACGTTTTTTACCGTTCGTTCATTCGTCACGTGGATTTTTTCTGCAAAACGGCATCCCCGTGGCTGGTCTATGATTTACCGTGGCCGAAGAGTGGTGCCCCATGGTACTGCTCCGTTTCAAATCCATGCATCCATTTCTAAAAGTCATACGGCACTTTTTCAGCATTTTGGACGGATGTTGCACCTTGCACCGTAGATGTTGCACCCTGTGGATATTGATTCTACTGAAGGCCATAACTGTAGGCTCGTTTAGAGTTACGGGAGCGATAACCAGTCAAAATGAAGATCTCTGTGAGTTCTACGGCTATGATGGCTTTAAGCCGTCAATGGTTAGTTTATACCCAAAAAATCTTATCCGAAACTCAATCGGGCCTTGGACGTTTTTTACCGTTCGTTCATTCGTCACGTGGATTTTTTCTATTATTTACCATCGTCGGAGAGTGGTGCCCCATGGTACCGTTCGGTTTCAAATCCATGCATCCATTTCTAAAAGTCGTACGGCACTTTTTCGGCATTTTGGACGGATGTTGCACCTTGCACCGTAGATGTTGCACCCTGTGGATATGGATTCTTTGGAAGGCCATAACTATTGGCTCGTTTCGAGTTACGGGAGCCATAACTAGTCAAAACAAAGTTCTCTGTGATTTCTACGGCTATGACCGCTTTAAGCCGTCACTGGTAGTTTCATACCCAAAAAATCTTATCCGAAACTCAATCGGGCCTTGGATGCTTTTTACCGTTCGTTCATTCGTCACGTGGATTTTTTCTGCAAAACGGGATCCCCGTGGCTGGTCTATGATTTACCATCGCCGGAGAGTGGTACCCCATGGTACCGCTCCATTTCAAATCCATGCATCCATTTCTAAAGGTCGTACGACACTTTTTCGGCATTTTGGACGGATGTTGCATCTTGCACCGTCGATGTTGCACCATGTGGATATTGACTCTTCGGAAGGCCATAACTGTTGGCTCGTTTAGAGTTACGGGAGCCATAACTAGTCAAAACGAAGATCTCTGTGAGTTCTATGGCTATGATGGCTTTAAGCCGTCACTGGTTAGTTTCATACGCAAAAAATCTTATCCGAAACTCAATCGGGCCTTGGACGTTTTTTACCGTTCGTTTATTCGTCACGTGGATTTTTTCTGCAAAACGGGATCCCCGTGGCTGGTCTATGATTTACCATCGCCAGAGAGTGGTGCCCCACGGTACCGCTCCATTTCAAATCCATGCATCCATTTCTAAAAGTCGTACGACACTTTTTTGGCATTTTGGACGGATGTTGCACATTGAACCATAGATGTTGCACCCTGTGGATATTGATTCTTCGGAAGGCCATAACTGTTGGCTCGTTTAGAGTTACAGGAGCCATAACCAGTCAAAACGAAGATCTCTGTGAGTTCTATTGCTACGATGGCTTTAAGCCATCATTGGTTAGTTTCATACCCAAAACATCTTATCCGAAACTCAATCGGGCCTTGGACATTTTTTACCGTTCGTTCATTCGTCGCGTGGATTTTTTCTACAAAACGGGATCCCCGTTGCTTGTCTATGATTTACCATGGCCGGAGAGTGGTTCCCCATGGTACTGCTCCGTTTCAAATCCATGCATCCATTTCTAAAAGTCGTACGGCACTTTTTCGGCATTTTGGACGGAAGTTGCACCTTGCACCGTAGAAGTAGCACCCTATGGATATTGATTCTTCGGAAGGCCATAAGTGTTTGCTCCTTTAGAGTTACGGGAGCCATAACCAGTCAAAATGAAGACCTCTGTGAGTTCTACGGCTATGATGGCTTTAAGCCGTCACTGGTTAGTTTCATACCTAAAAAATCTTATCTGAAACTCAATCGGGCCTTCGACGTTTTTTACCGTTCGTTCATTCGTCACGTGGATTTTTTCTGCAAAACGGGATCCCCGAGGCTGGTCTATGATTTACCATGGCCAAAGAGTGGTGCCCTATGGTACCGCTCCGTTTCAAATCCATGCATCCATCTCTAAAAGTCGTACGGCACTTTTTCGTCATTTTGGACGGATGTTGCACCTTGCACCGTAGATGTTGCACCCTGTGGATATTGATTCTTCAGAAGGCCATAACTGTTGGCTCATTTAGAGTTACGGGAGCCATAACCAGTCAAAACGAAGATCTCTATGAGTTCTACGGCTATGATAGCTTTAAGCCGTCACTGGTTAGTTTCAAACCCAAAAAATCTTATCTTAAACTCAATCGGGCCTTGGACGTTTTTTACCATTCGTTCATTCGTCACGTGGATTTTTCCTGCCAAACGGGATCCCCATGGCTGGTCTATGATTTACCATGGTCGGAGAGTGATGCCCCATGGTACCGCTCCGTTTCAAATCCATGCATCCATTTCTAAAAGTCGTACGGCACTTTTTCGGCATTTTGGACGGATGTTGCACCTTGCACCATAGATGTTGCACCTTGCACCATAGATGTTGCACCCTATGGATATTGATTCTTCGGAAGGCCAAAACTGTTGGCTCGTTTAGAATTACGGGAGCCATAACCAGTCAAAACGAAGATCTCTGTTTGTTCTATGGCTATGACGGCTTAAAGCCGTAACTGGTTAGTTTCATACCCAAAACATCTTATCCGAAACTTAATCGGGCCTTGGACGTTTTTTACCGTTCGTTCATTCGTCGCGTGGATTTTTTCTGTAAAACAGGATCCCCGTGGCTGGTCTATGATTTACCATCGCCAGAGAGTGGTGCCCCATGGTACCGCTTCTTTTCAAATCCATGCATCCATTTTTAAAAGTCGTACGGCACTTTTTCGGCATTTTGGACGGATGTTGCACCTTGCACCATCGATGTTGCACCCTGTGGATATTGATTCTTCGGAAGGCCATAACTGTTGGCTCGATTAGAGTTACGGGAGCCATAGCCAGTCAAAACGAAGATCTCTGTGAGTTCTATGGCTATTACCGCTTTAAGCCATCATTGGTTAGTTTCATACCCAAAAAATCTTATCTGAAACTCAATCGGGCCTTGGACGTTTTTTACCGTTCGTTCATTCGTCACGTGGATTTTTTCTGCAAAACGGGATCCCCGTGACTGGTCTATGATTTACCATGGCCGAAGGGTGGTGCCCTATGGTACTGCTCCGTTTCAAATCCATGCATCCATTTCTAAAAGTCGTACGGCACTTTTTCGGCATTTTGGACGGATGTTGCACCTTGCTCCGTAGATGTTGCACCCTGTGGATATTGATTCTACTGAAGGCCATAACTATTGGCTCGTTTAGAGTTACGGGAGCCATAACCAGTCAAAATGAAGATCTCTGTGAGTTCTACGGCTATGATGGCTTTAAGCCGTCAATGGTTAGTTTATACCCAAAAAATCTTATCCGAAACTCAGTTGGGCCTTGGACGTTTTTTACCGTTCGTTCATTGGTCACGTGGATTTTTTCTGCAAAATGGGATCCCCGTGGCTGGTCTATGATTTACCATGGCCGGAGAGTGGTGCCCCATGGTACCGCTCCGTTTCAAATCCATGCATCTATTTCTAAAAGTCGTACGGCACTTTTTCGGCATTTTGGACGGATGTTGCACCTTGCACCGTAGATGTTGCACCGTGTGGATATTGATTCTTCGGAAGGCCATAAATGTTGGCTCGTTTCGAGTTACGGGAGCCATAACCAGTCAAAATGAAGATCTCTGTGAGTTCTACGGCTATGACGGCTTTAAGCCATCACTGGTTAGTTTATACCCAAAAAATCTTATCCGAAACTCAATCGGGCCTTAGACGTTTTTTACCGTTCGTTCATTCGTCACATGGATTTTTTCTGCAAAACCGGATCCCCGTGGCTGCTCTATGATTTACCATGGCCGGAGAGTGGTGCCCCATGGTACCGCTCCGTTTCAAATCCATGCATCCATTTCTAAAAGTCGTACGGCACTTTTTTGGCATTTTGGACGGATGTTGCACCTTGCACCGTAGATGTTGCACCCTATGGATATTGATTCTTCGGAAGGCCATAACTGTTGGCTCGTTTCGATTTACGGGAGCCATAACTAGTCAAAACGAAGATCTCTATGAGTTCTACGGCTATGACCGCTTTAAGCCGTCAATGGTTAGTTTCATACCCAAAAAATCTTATCCGAAACTCAATCAGGCCTTGGACGCTTTTTACCATTCGTTCATTCGTCACGTGGATTTTTTCTGCAAAACGGGATCCCCGTGGCTGGTCTATGATTTACCATCGCCGGAGAGTGGTGCCCCATGGTACCGCTCCGTTTCAAATCCATGCATCCATTTCTAAAAGTCGTACGGCACTTTTTCGGCATTTTGGACGGATGTTGCACCTTGCACCGTAGATGTTGCACCCTGTGGATATTGATTCTTCGGAAGGCCATAACTGTTGGCTCGTTTAGATTTACGGGAGCCATAGCCAGTCAAAACGAAGACCTCTGCGAGTTCTACGGCTATGATGGATTTAAGCCATCACTGGTTAGTATCATACCCAAAATGTCTTATCCGAAACTGAATCGGGCCTTGGACGTTTTTTTCCGTTCGTTCATTCGTCACGTGGATTTTTTCTGCAAAACGGGATCCCCGTGGCTGGTCTATGATTTACCATGGCCGGAGAGTGGTGCCAAATGGTACCGCTCTGTTTCAAATCCATGCATCCATTTCTAAAAGTCGTACGACACTTTTTCAGCATTTTGGGCGGATGTTGCACCTTGCACCGTAGATGTTGCACCCTATGGATATTGATTCTTCAGAAGGCCATAACTGTTGGCTCGTTTAGAGTTACGGGAGCCATAACCAGTCAAAACGAAGATCTCTATGAGTTCTACGGCTATGACAGCTTTAAGCCGTCACTGGTTAGTTTCATACCCAAAAAATCTTATCTTAAACTCATTCGGGCCTTGGACGTTTTTTACCGTTCGTTCATTCGTCACGTGGATTTTTTCTGCAAAACGGTATACCCGTGGCAGGTCTATGATTTACCGTGGTCGGAGAGTGGTTCCCCATGGTACCGCTCCGTTTCAAATCCATGCATCCATTTCTAAAAGTCGTACGGCACTTTTTTGGCATTTTGGACGAATGTGGCACATTGCACCATAGATGTTGCACCCTGTGGATATTGATTCTTCGGAAGGCCATAACTGTTGGCTCGTTTAGAGTTACGGGAGCCATAACCAGTCAAAACGAAGATCTCTGTGAGTTCTACGGCTATGACGGCTTTAAGCCATCACTGGTTAGTTTCATACCCAAAACATCTTATCCGAAACTCAATCGGGCCTTGGACGTTTTTTACCGTTCGTTCATTCGTCGCGTGGATTTTTTCTACAAAACGGGATCCCCGTCGCTTGTCTATGATTTACCATGGCCGGAGAGTGGTGCCCCATGGTACCGCTCTGTTTCAAATCCATGCATCCATTTCTAAAACTCGTACGGCACTTTTTCAGCATTTTGGACGGAAGTTGCACCTTGCACCGTAGAAGTAGCACCCTGTGGATATTGATTCTTCGGAAGGCCATAAGTGTTTGCTCCTTTAGAGTTACGGGAGCCATAACCAGTCAAAAAGAAGATCTCTGTGAGTTCTACGGCTATGATGGCTTTAAGCCGTCACTGGTTAGTTTCATACCTAAAAAATCTTATCCGAAACTCAATCGGGCCTTGGACGTTTTTTACCGTTCGTTCATTCGTCACGTGGATTTTTTCTGCAAAACGGGATCCCCGAGGCTGGTCTATGATTTACCATGGCCAGAGAGTGGTGCCCTATGGTACCGCTCTGTTTCAAATCCATGCATCCATTTCTAAAAGTCGTACGGCACTTTTTTGGCATTTTGGACGGATGTTGCACCTTGCACCGTAGATGTTGCACCCTGTGGATATTGATTCTTCGGAAGGCCATAACTGTTGGCTCGTTTAGAGTTACGGGAGCCATAACCAGTCAAAACGAAGATCTCTATGAGTTATACGGCTATGATAACTTTAAGCCGTCACTGGTTAGTTTCAAACCCAAAAAATCTTAGCTTAAACTCAATCGGCCCTTGGACGTTTTTTACCATTCATTCATTCGTCACGTGGATTTTTTCTGCAAAATGGGATCCCCATGGCTGGTCTATGATTTACCATGGTCGGAGAGTCTTGCCCCATGGTACCGCTCCGTTTCATATCCATGCATCCATTTCTAAAAGTGGTACGGCACTTTTTCGGCATTTTGGACGGATGTTGCACCTTGCACCATAGATGTTGCACCCTGTGGATATTGATTCTTCGGAAGGCCATAACTGTTGGCTCGTTTAGAATTACGGGAGCCATAACCAGTCAAAACGAAGATCTTTGTGAGTTCTATGGCTATGACGGCTTAAAGCCGTCACTGGTTAGTTTCATACTCAAAACATCTTATCCGAAACTCAATCGGGCCTTGGACGTTTTTTACCGTTCGTTCATTCGTCGCGTGGATTTTTTCTGCAAAACGGGATCCCCGTGGCGGGTCTATGACTTACAATCGCCGGATAGTGGTGCCCCATGGTACCGCTCCATTTCAAATCCATGCATCCATTTCTAAAAGTCGTACGGCACTTTTTCGGCATTTTGGACGGATGTTGCACCTTGCACCGTCGATGTTGCACCCTGTGGATATTGATTCTTCGGAAGGCCATAACCGTTGGCTCGTTTAGAGTTACGGGAGCCATAACCAGTAAAAACGAAGATCTCTGTGAGTTCTACGGCTATTACCGCTTTAAGCCGTCACTAGTTAGTTTCATACCCAAAAAATCTTATCCGAAACTCAATCGGGCCTTGGACGTTTTTTACCGTTTGTTCATTCGTCACGTGGATTTTTTCTGCAAAACGGGATCCCCGTGGCTGGTCTATGATTTACCATGGCCAAAGAGTGGTGCCCCATGGTACTGCTCCGTTTCAAATCCATGCATCCATTTCTAAAAGTCGTACGACACTTTTTCAGCATTTTGGACGGATGTTGCACCTTGCACCGTAGATGTTGCACCCTATGGATATTGATTCTACTGAAGGCCATAACTGTTGGCTCGTTTAGAGTTACGGGAGCGATAACCAGTCAAAATGAAGATCTCTGTGAGTTCTACGGCTATGATGGCTTTAAGCCGTCAATGGTTAGTTTATACCCAAAAAATCTTATCCGAAACTCAATCGGGCCTTGGACGTTTTTTACCGTTCGTTCATTCGTCACGTGGATTTTTTCTGCAAAATGGGATCCCCGTGGCTGGTCTATGATTTACCATGGCCGGAGAGTGGTGCCCCATGGTACCGCTCCGTTTGAAATCCATGCATCTATTTCTAAAAGTCATACGGCACTTTTTCAGAATTTTGGACGGATGTTGCACCTTGCACCGTAGATGTTGCACCCTGTGGATATTGATTCTTCGGAAGGCCATAACTGTTGGCTCGTTTCGAGTTACGGGAGCCATAACTAGTCAAAACAAAGATCTTTGTGATTTCTACGGCTATGACCGCTTTAAGCCATCACTGGTTAGTTTCATACCCAAAAAATCTTATCCGAAACTCAATCGGGCCTTGGACGCTTTTTACCGTTCGTTCATTCGTCACATGGATTTTTTCTGCAAAACGGGATCCCCGTAGCTGGTCTATGATTTACCATCGCCGGAGAGTGGTGCCCCATGGTACCGCTCCATTTCAAGTCCATGCATCCATTTCTAAAGGTCGTACGGCACTTTTTCGGCATTTTGGTCGGATGTTGCACCTTGCACCGTCGATGTTGCACCCTGTGGATATTGATTCTTCGGAAGGCAATAACTGTTGGCTCGTTTAGAGTTACGGGAGCCATAACCAGACAAAATGAAGATCTCTGTGATTTCTACGGCTATAACTGCTTTAAGCCGTCACTGGTTAGTTTCATACCCAAAAAATCTTATCCGAAACTCAATCGGGCCTTGGACGTTTTTTACCGTTCGTTCATTCGTCACATGGATTTTTTCTGCAAAACGGGATCCCCGTGGCTGGTCTATGATTTACCATCACCGGAGAGTGGTGCCCCATGGTACCGCTCCACTTCAAATCCATGCATCCATTTCTAAAAGTCGTACGGCACTTTTTCGGCATTTTGGACGGATGTTGCACCTTGCACCGTCGATGTTGCACCCTGTGGATATTGATTCTACGGAAGGCCACAACTGTTGGCTCGTTTAGAGTTACGGGAGCCATAACCAGTCAAAACGAAGATCTCTGTGAGTTCTATGGCTACGACGCTTTAAGCCGTCACTGGTTAGTTTCATACCCAAAAAATCTTATCCGAAACTCAATCGGGCCTTGGACGTTTTTTACCGTTCGTTCATTCGTCAAGTGGATTTTTTCTGCAAAACGGGATCCTCGTGGCTGGTCTATGATTTACCATGGCCGTAGAGTGGTGCCCCATGGTACCGCTCCGTTTCAAATCCATGCATCCATTTCTAAAAGTCGTACGGCACTTTTTCGGCATTTTGGACGGATGTTGCACCTTGCACCGTAGATGTTGCACCCTGTGGATATTGATTCTTCGGAAGGCCATAATTGTTGGCTCGTTTAGAGTTACGGGAGCCATAACCAGTCACAACCAAGATCTCTATGAGTTCTACGGCTATGATGGCTTTAAGCCGTCACTGGTTAGTTTCATACCTAAAAAATATTATCTGAAACTCAATCGGGCCTTGGACGTTTTTTACCGTTCGATCATTCGTCACGTGGATTTTTTCTGCAAAACGGGATCACCGTGGCTGGTCTATGATTTACCATGGCCGAAGGGTGGTGCCCTATGGTACCGCTCCGTTTCAAATCCATGCATCCATTTCTAAAAGTCGTACGGCATTTTTTCGGCATTTTGGACGGATGTTGCACCTTGCACCGTAGATTTTGCACCCTGTGGATATTGATTCTTCGGAAGGCCAAACAAAGATCTCTGTGATTTCTTCGGCTATGACCGCTTTAAGCCGTCACTGGTTAGTTTCATACCCAAATAATCTTATTCGAAACTCAATCGGGCCTTGGACGCTTTTTACCGTTCGTTCATTCGTCACGTGGATTTTTTCTGCAAAACGGGATCCCCGTGGCTGGTCTATGATTTACCATCGCCGGAGAGTGGTGCCCCATGGTACCGCTCCATTTCAAATCCATGCATCCATTTCCAAAAGTCGTACGGCACTTTTTCGGCATTTTGGACGGATGTTGCACCTTGCACCGTCGATGTTGTACCCTGTGGATATTGATTCTTCGGAAGGCAATAACTGTTGGCTCGTTTAGAGTTACGGGAGCCATAACCAGAAAAAATGAAGATCTCTATGATTTCTACGGCTATAACTGCTTTAAGCCATCACTGGTTAGTTTCATACCCCAAAAATCTTATCCGAAACTCAATCGGGCCTTGGACGTTTTTTACCGTTCATTCATTCGTCACGTGGATTTTTTCTGCAAAACGGGATCCCCGTGGCTGGTCTATGGTTTACCATCGCTGGAGAGTGGTGCCCCATGGTACCGCTCCGTTTCAAATCCATGCATCCATTTCTAAAAGTCGTACGGCACTTTTTCGGCATTTTGGATGGATGTTGCACCTTGCACCGTCGATGTTGCACCTTGTGGATATTGATTCTTCGGAAGGCCATAACTGTTGGCTCGTTTAGAGTTACGGGAGCCATAACCAGTCAAAATGAATATCTCTGTGAGTTCCACGGCTATTACCGCTTTAAGCCGTCATTGGTTAGTTTCATACCCAAAAAATCTTATCCGAAACTCAATCGGGCCTTGGACGTTTTTTACCGTTCGTTCATTCGTCACGTGGATTTTTTCTACAAAACGGGATCGCCGTGGCTGGTCTATGATTTACCATCGCCGGAGAGTGGTGCCCCATGGTACCGCTCCGTTTCAAATCCATGCATCCATTTCTCAAAGTCATACGGCACCTTTTCGGCATTTTGGACGGATGTTGCACCTTGCACCGTAGATGTTGCACCCTGTGGATATTGATTCTACTGAAGGCCATAACTGTTGGCTCGTTTAGAGTTACGGGAGCCATAACCAGTCAGAATGAAGATCTCTGTGAGTTCTACGGCTATGATGGCTTTAAGCCGTCAATGGTTAGTTTATACCCAAAAAATCTTATCCAAAACTCAATCGGGCCTTGGACGTTTTTTACCGTTCGTTCATTCGTCACGTGGATTTTTTCTGCAAAACGGGATCCCCGTGGCTGGTCTATGATTTACCATGGCCGAAGAGTGGTGCCCCATGGTACCGCTCCGTTTCAAATCCATGCATCCATTTATAAAAGTCGTACGGCACTTTTTCGGCATTTTGGACGGATATTGTACCTTGCACCGTAGATGTTGCACCCTGTGGATATTGATTCTTCGGAAGGCCAAAACTGTTGGCTCGTTTCGAGTTACGGGAGCCATAACTAGTCAAAAGAAAGATCTCTGTGATTTCTATGGCTATGACCGCTTTAAGCCGTCACTGGTTAGTTTCATACCCAAAAAATCTTATCCGAAACTCAATCGGGCCTTGGACGCTTTTTATCGTTCGTTCATTCGTCACGTGGATTTTTTCTGCAAAACGGGATCCCCGTGGCTGGTCTATGATTTACCATCGCCGGAGAGTGGTTCCCCATGGTACCGCTCCATTTTAAATCCATGCATCCATTTCTAAAGGTCATACGACACTTTTTCGGCATTTTGGACGGATGTTGCACCTTGCACCGTCGATGTTTCACCCTGTGGATATTGAGTCTTCGGAAGGCAATAAATGTTGGCTCGTTTTGAGTTACGGGAGCCATAACCAGACAAAACGAAGATCTCTGTGATTTCTATGGCTATAACTGCTTTAAGCCGTCACTGGTTAGTTTCATACCCAAAAAATCTTATCCGTAACTCAATCGGGCCTTGGACGTTTTTTACCGTTCGTTCATTCATCACGTGGATTTTTTTTGCAAAACGGGATCCCCGTGGCTGGTCTATGATTTACCATCGCCGGAGAGTGGTGCCCCATGGTACCGCTCCGTTTCAAATCCATGCATCCATTTCTAAAAGTCGTACGGCACTTTTTCGGCATTTTGGACGGATATTGCACCTTGCACCGTCGATGTTGCACCTTGTGGATATTGATTCTTCGGAAGGCCATAACTGTTGGCTCGTTTAGAGTTACGGGAGCCATAACCAGTCAAAACGAATATCTCTGTGAGTTCTACGGCTATTACCGCTTTAAGCCGTCAATGGTTAGTTTCATACCCAAATAATCTTATCCGAAACTCAATCGGGCCTTGGACGTTTTTTACCGTTCGTTCATTCGTCACGTGGATTTTTTCTGCAAAACGGGATCCCCGTGGCTGGTCTATGATTTACCATGGCCGAAGAGTGGTGCCCCATGGTACCACTTCATTTCAAATCCATGCATCCATTTCTAAAAGTCGTACGACACTTTTTCGGCATTTTGGACGGATGTTGCACCTTGCACCGTAGATGTTGCATCCTGTGGATATTGATTCTTCTAAAGGCCATAACTGTTGGCTCGTTTAGAGTTACGAGAGCCATAACTAGTCAAAATGAAGATCTCTGTGAGTTCTACGACTATGACAGCTTTAAGCCGTCACTGGTTAGTTTATACCCAAAAAATCTTATCCGAAACTCAATCGGGCCTTGGACGTTTTTTACCGTTCGTTCATTCATCACGTGGATTTTTTCAGCAGAATGGGATCCCCGTGGCTGGTCTATGATTTACCTTGGCCGAAGAGTGGTGCCCGATGGTACCGCTCCATTTCAAATCCATGCATCCATTTCTAAAAGTCGTACGGCACTTTTTCGGCATTTTGGACGGATGTTGCACCTTGCACCGTAGATGTTGCACCCTGTGGATATTGATTCTTCGGAAGGCCATAACTGTTGGCTCGTTTCGAGTTACGGGAGCCATAACTAGTCAAAACAAAGATATCTGTGATTTCTACGGCTATGACCGCTTTAAGCCGTCACTGGTTAGTTTCATACCCAAAAAATCTTATCCGAAACTCAATCGGGCCTTGGACGCTTTTTACCGTTCGTTCATTCGTCACGTGGATTTTTTCTGCAAAACGGGATCCCCTGGGCTGGTCTATGATTTACCATCACCTGAGAGTGGTTCCCAATGGTACCGCTCCGTTTCAAATCCATGCATCCATTTCTAAAAGTCGTACGGCACTTTTTCGGCATTTTGGACGGATGTTGCACCTTGCACCGTAGATGTTGCACCCTGTGGATATTGATTCTTCGGAAGGCCATAACTGTTGGTTCGTTTAGAGTTACGGGAGCCATAACCTGTCAAAACGAAGATCTCTGTGAGTTCTACGGCTATGACAGCTTTAAGCCGTCACTGGTTAGTTTCATACCCAAAAAATCTTATCCGAAACTCAATCGGGCCTTGGACGTTTTTTACCGTTCGTTCATTCATCACGTGGATTTTTTCAGCAGAACGGAATCCCCGTGGCTGGTCTATGATTTACCATGGCCGAAGAGTGGTGCCCGATGGTACCGCTCCATTTCAAATCCATGCATCCATTTCTAAAAGTCATACGACACTTTTTCGGCATTTTGGACGGATGTTGCACCTTGCACCGTAGATGTTGCATCCTGTGGATATTGATTCTTCGAAAGGCCATAACTATTGGCTCGTTTCGAGTTACGGGAGCTATAACTAGTCAAAACAAAGATATCTGTGATTTCTACGGCTATGACCACTTTAAGCCGTCACTGGTTAGTTTCATACCCAAAAAATCTTATCCGAAACTCAATCGGGCCTTGGACGCTTTTTACCGTTCGTTCATTCGTCACGTGGATTTTTTCTGCAAAACGGGATCCCCGTGGCTGGTCTATGATTTACCATCACCAGAGAGTGGTGCCCAATGGTACAACTCCGTTTCAAATCCATGCATCCATTTCTAAAAGTCGTACGACACTTTTTCGGCATTTTGGACGGATGTTGCACCTTGCACCGTAGATGTTGCACCCTGTGGATATTGATTCTTCGGAAGGCCATTAATGTTGGCTCGTTTAGAGTTACGGGAGCCATAACCTGTCAAAACGAAGATCTCTGTGAGTTCTACGGCTATGACAGCTTTAAGCCATCACTGGTTAGTTTCATACCCAAAAAATCTTATCCGAAACTCAATCGGGCATTGGACGTTTTTTACCGTTCGTTCATTCATCACGTGGATTTTTTCAGCAAAACGGGATCCCCGTGCCTGGTCTATGATTTACCATGGTCGAAGAGTGGTGCCCGATGGTACCGCTCCATTTCAAATCCATGCATCCATTTCTAAAAGTCGTACGGCACTTTTTCGGCATTTTGGACGGATGTTGCACCTTGCACCGTAGATGTTGCACCCTGTGGATATTGATTCTTCGGAAGGCCATAACTGTTGGCTCGTTTCGATTTACGGGAGCCATAACTAGTCAAAACAAAGATATCTGTGATTTCTACGGCTATGACCGCTTTAAGCCGTCACTGGTTAGTTTCATACCCAAAAAATCTTATCCGAAACTCAATCTGGCCTTGGACGCTTTTTACCGTTCGTTCATTCGTCACGTGGATTTTTTCTGCAAAACGGGATCCCCGTGGCTGGTCTATGATTTACCATCACCGGAGAGTGGTGCCCAATGGTACCGCTCCGTTTCAAATCCATGCATCCATTTCTAAAAGTCGTACGGCACTTTTTCGGCATTTTGGACGAATGTTGCACCTTGCACCGTAGATGTTGCACCCTGTGGATATTGATTCTTCGGAAGGCCATAAATGTTGGCTCGTTTAGTGTTACGGGAGCTATAACCTGTCAAAACGAAGATCTCTGTGAGTTCTACGGCTATGACAACTTTAAGCCGTCACTGGTTAGTTTCATACCCAAAAAATCTTATCCGAAACTCAATCGGGCCTTGGACGTTTTTTACCGTTCGTTCATTCATCACGTGGATTTTTTCAGCAAAACGGGATCCCCGTGGCTGGTCTATGATTTACCATGGCCGAAGAGTTGTGCCCGATGGTACCGCTCCATTTCAAATCCATGCATCCATTTCTAAAAGTCGTACGGCACTTTTTCGGCATTTTGGACGGATGTTGCACCTTGCACCGTAGATGTTGCACCCTGTGGATATTGATTCTTCAGAAGGCCATAACTGTTGGCTCGTTTCGAGTTACGGGAGCCATAACTAGTCAAAACAAAGATATCTGTGATTTCTATGGCTATGACCGCTTTAAGCCGTCACTGTTTAGTTTCATACCCAAAAAATCTTATCCGACACTCAATCGGGCCTTGGACGCTTTTTACCGTTCGTTCATTCGTCACGTGGATTTTTTCTGCAAAACGGGATCCCCATGGCTGGTCTATGATTTACCATCACCGGAGAGTGGTGCCCAATGGTACCGCTCCGTTTCAAATCCATGCATCCATTTCTAAAAGTCGTACGGCACTTTTTCGGCATTTTGGACGGATGTTGCACCTTGCACCGTAGATGTTGCACCCTGTGGATATTGATTCTTCGGAAGGCCATAACTGTTGGCTCGTTTAGAGTTACGGGAGCCATAACCTTTCAAAACGAAGATCTCTGTGAGTTCTACGGTTATGACAGCTTTAAGCCGTCACTGGTTAGTTTCATACACAAAAAATCTTATCCGAAACTCAATCGGGCCTTGGACGTTTTTCACCGTTCGTTCATTCGTCACATGGATTTTTTCTGCAAAACGGGATCCCCGTGGCTGGTCTATGATTTACCATGGCCGGAGAGTGGTGCCCCATGGTACCGCTTCGTTTCAAATCCATGCATCCATTTCTAAAAGTTGTACGACACTTTTTCGGCATTTTGGACGGATGTTGCACCTTGCACCGTAGATGTTGCACCCTGTGGATATTGATTTTTCGGAAGGCCATAACTGTTGGCTCGTTCAGAGTTACGGGAGCCATAACTAGTCAAAACGAAGATCTCTATGAGTTCTACGGCTATGACAGCTTTAAGCCATCACCGGTTAGTTCATACCAAAAAAATCTTATCCGAAACTCATTCGGGCCTTGGACGTTTTTTACCGTTCGTTCATTCGTCACGTGGATTTTTTCTGCAAAACGGGATCCCCATGGCTGGACTATGATTTACCATGGCCAGAGAGTGGTGCCCCATGGTACCTCTCCGTTTCAAATCCATGCATCCATTTCTAAAAGTCGTAGGACACTTTTTCGGCATTTTGGACGGATGTTGCACCTTGCACCATAGATGTTGCACCCTATGGATATTGATTATTCGAAAGGCCATAACTATTGGCTAATTTAGAGTTACAGGAGCCCTAACCAGTCAAAACAAAGATCTCTGTGAGTTCTACGGCTATGATGGCTTTAAGCCGTCACTGGTTAGTTTCATACCCAAAAAATCTTATCCGAAACTCAATCGGGCCTTGGACGTTTTCTACCGTTCGTTCATTCATCACGTGGATTTTTTCTGCAAAACGGGATCCCCGTGGCTGGTCTATGATTTACCATGGCCGAAGGGTGGTGCCCTATGGTACCGCTCCGTTTCAAATCCATGCATCCATTTCTAAAAGTCGTACGGCACTTTTTCAGCATTTTGGACGGATGTTGCACCTTGCACCATAGATGTTGCACCCTATGTATATTGATTCTTCGTAAGGCCATAACTGTTGGCTCGTTTAGAGTTACGGGAGCCATAACCTTTCAAAACGAAGATCTCTGTGAGTTCTACGGTTATGACAGCTTTAAGCCGTCACTGGTTAGTTTCATACCCAAAAAATCTTATCCGAAACTCAATCGGGCCTTGGACGTTTTTTACCGTTCGTTCATTCGTCACGTGGATTTTTTCTGCAAAACGGGATTCCCGTGGCTGGTCTATGATTTACCATGGCCGGAGAGTGGTGCCCCATGGTACCGCTCCGTTTCAAATCCATGCATCCATTTCTAAAAGTTGTACGACACTTTTTCGGCATTTTGGACGGATGTTGCACCTTGCACCGTAGATGTTGCACCCTGTGGATATTGATTTTTCGGAAGGCCATAACTGTTGGCTCGTTTAGAGTTACGGGAGCCATAACTATTCAAAACGAAGATCTCTATGAGTTCTACGGCTATGACGGCTTTAAGCCGTCACCAGTTAGTTCATACCCAAAAAATCTTATCTGAAACTCATTCGGGCCTTGGACGTTTTTTACCGTTCGTTCATTCGTCACGTGGATTTTTTCTGCAAAACGGGATCCCCATGGCTGGACTATGATTTACCATGGCCAGAGAGTGGTGCCCCATGGTACCTCTCCGTTTCAAATCCATGCATCCATTTCTAAAAGTCGTACGACACTTTTTCGGTATTTTGGACGGATGTTGCACCTTGCACCATAGATGTTGCACCCTGTGGATATTGATTATTCGAAAGGCCATAACTGTTGGCTCGTTTAGAGTTACAGGAGCCATAACCAGTCCAAACAAAGATCTCTGTGAGTTCTACGGCTATGATGGCTTTAAGCCGTCACTGGTTAGTTTCATACCCAAAAAATCTTATCCGAAACTCAATCGGGTCTTGGACGTTTTTTACCGTTCGTTCATTCGTCACGTGGATTTTTTCTGCAAAACAGGATCCCCATGGCTGGTCTATGATTTACCATGGCCGAAGGGAGGTGCCCTATGGACCGCTCCGTTTCAAATCCATGCATCCATTTCTAAAAGTCGTACTGCACTTTTTCGGCATTTTGGACGGATGTTGCACCATGCACCATAGATGTTGCACCCTGTGGATATTGATTCTTCGGAAGGCCATAACTATTGGCTCGTTTAGAGTTACGGGAGCCATAACCAGTCAAAACGAAGATCTTTGTGAGTTCTACGGCTATGATGGCTTTAAGCCGTCACTGGTTAGTTTCATACCTAAAAACTCTTATCCGAAACTCAATCGGGCCTTGGACGTTTTTTACCGTTCGATCATTCGTCACGTGGATTTTTTCTGCAAAACGGGATCCTCGTGGCTGGTCTATGATTTACCATGGACGAAGGGTGGTGCCCTATGGTACCGCTCCGTTTCAAATCCATGCATCCATTTCTAAAAGTCGTACGGCATTTTTTTGGCATTTTGGACGGATGTTGCACCTTGCACCGTAGATGTTGCACCCTGTGGATATTGATTCTTCGGAAGGCCATAACTGTTGGCTCGTTTAGAGTTACGGGAGCCATAACCAGTCAAAATGAAGATCTCTGTGAGTTCTACGGCTATGATAGCTTTAAGCCGTCACTGGTTAGTTTCAAACCCAAAAAATCTTATCTTAAACTCAATCGGGCCTTGGACGTTTTTTACCATTCGTTCATTCGTCACGTGGATTTTTTCTGCAAAACGGGATCCCCATGGCTGGTCTATGATTTACCATGGTCGGAGAGTGGTGCCCAATGGAACCGCTCCGTTTCAAATCCATGCATCCATTTCTAAAAGTCGTACGGCACTTTTTCGGCATTTTGGATGGATGTTGCACCTTGCACCATAGATGTTGCACCCTGTGGATATTGATTCTTCGGAAGGCCATAACTGTTGGCTCGTTTAGAATTACGGGAGCTATAACCAGTCAAAACGAAGATCTCTATGAGTTCTATGGCTATGATGGCTTAAAGCCGTCACTGGTTAGTTTCATACCCAAAACATCTTATCCGAAACTCAATCGGGCCTTGGACGTTTTTTACCGTTCGTTCATTCGTCGCGTGGATTTTTTCTGCAAAACGAGATCCCCGTGGCTGGTCTATGATTTACCATCGCCAGAGAGTGGTGCCCCATGGTACCGCTCCATTTCAAATCCATGCATCCATTTCTAAAAGTCGTACGACACTTTTTCGGCATTTTGGACGGATGTTGCACCTTGCACCGTCGATGTTGCACCCTGTGGATATTGATTCTTCGAAATGCCATAACTGTTGGCTCGTTTAGAGTTACGGGAGCCATAACCAGTCAAAACGAAGATCTCTATGAGTTCTACGGCTATTACCGCTTTAAGCCGTCACTGGTTAGTTTCATACCCAAAAAATCTTATCCGAAACTCAAGCGGGCCTGGACGTTTTTTACCATTCGTTCATTCGTCACGTGGATTTTTTCTGCATAACGGGATCCCCGTGGCTGGTCTATGATTTACCATGGCCGAAGGGTGGTGCCCCATGGTACTGCTCTGTTTCAAATCCATGCATCCATTTCTAAAAGTCGTACGGCACTTTTTCGGCATTTTGGACGGATGTTGCACCTTGCACCGTAGATGTTGCACCCTGTGGATATTGATTCTACTGAAGGCCATAACTGTTGGCTCGTTTAGAGTTACGGGAGCCATAACCAGTCAAAATTAAGATCTCTGTGAGTTCTACGGCAATGATGGCTTTAAGCCGTCAATGATTAGTTTATACCCAAAAAATCTTATCCGAAACTCAATCGGGCCTTGAACGTTTTTTACCGTTCGTTCATTCGTCACGTGGATTTTTTCTGCAAAACGGGATCCCCGTGGCTGGTCTATGATTTACCATGGCCGGAGAGTGGTGCCCCATGGTACTGCTCCATTTCAAATCCATGCATCCATTTATAAAAGTCTTACGTCACTTTTTCGGCATTTTGGACGGATGTTGCACCTTGCACCGTAGATGTTGCACCCTATGGATATTGATTCTTCGGAAGGCCATAACTATTGGCTCATTTCGAGTTACGGGAGCCACAACTAGTCAAAACAAAGATCTCTGTGATTTCTACGGCTATGACCGCTTTAAGCCGTCACTGGTTAGTTTCATACCCAAAAAATCTTATCCGAAACTCAATCGGGCCTTGGACGCTTTTTACCGTTCGTTCATTCGTCACGTGGATTTTTTCTGCAAAACGGGATCCCCGTGGCTGGTCTATGATTTACCATCGCCGGAGAGTGGTGCCCCATGGTACCGCTCCATTTCAAATCCATGCATCCATTTCCAAAAGTCGTACGGCACTTTTTCGGCATTTTGGACGGATGTTGCACCTTGCACCATCGATGTTGCACCCTGTGGATATTGTTTCTTCGGAAGGCAATAACTGTTGGCTCGTTTAGAGTTACGGGAGCCATAACCAGACAAAATGAAGATCTCTATGATTTCTACGGCTATAACTGCTTTAAGCCATCACTGGTTAGTTTCATACCCAAAAAATCTTATCCGAAACTCAATCGGGCCTTGGACGTTTTTTACTGTTCATTCATTCGTCACGTGGATTTTTTCTGCAAAACGGGATCCCCGTGGCTGGTCCATGGTTTACCATCGCCGGAGAGTGGTGCCCCATGGTACCGCTCCGTTTCAAATCCATGCATCCATTTCTAAAAGTCGTACGGCACTTTTTCTGCATTTTGGACGGATGTTGCACCTTGCACCGTCGATGTTGCACCTTGTGGATATTGATTCTTCGGAAGGCCATAACTATTGGCTCGTTTAGAGTTACGGGAGCCATAACCAGTCAAAACGAATATCTCTGTGAGTTCCACGGCTATTACCGCTTTAAGCCGTCACTGGTTAGTTTCATACCCAAAAAATCTTATCCGAAACTCAATCGGGCCTTGGACGTTTTTTACCGTTCGTTCATTCGTCACGTGGATTTTTTCTGCAAAACGGGATCCCCGTGGCTGGTCTATGATTTACCATCGCCGGAGAGTGGTGCCCCAAGGTACCGCTCTGTTTCAAATCCATGCATCCATTTCTAAAAGTCGTACGACACTTTTTCGGCATTTTGGACGGATGTTGCACCTTGCACCGTAGATGTTGCACCATGTGGATATTGATTCTACTGAAGGCCATAACTATTGGCTCGTTTAGAGTTACGGGAGCCATAACCAGTCAAAATGAAGATCTCTATGAGTTCTACGGCTATGATGGCTTTAAGCCGTCAATGGTTAGTTTATACCCAAAAAATCTTATCCAAAACTCAATCGGGCCTTGGACGTTTTTTACCGTTCGTTCATTCGTCACGTGGATTTTTTCTGCAAAACGGGATCCCCGTGGCTGGTCTATGATTTACCATGGCCGGAGAGTGGTGCCCCATGGTACCACACTGTTTCAAATCCATGCATCCATTTCTAAAAGTCGTACGGCACTTTTTCAGCATTTTGGACGGATGTTGTACCTTGCACCGTAGATATTGCACCCTGTGGATATTGATTCTTCGGAAGGCCATAACTGTTGGCTCGTTTCGAGTTACGGGAGCCATAACTAGTCAAAACAAAGATCTCTGTGATTTCTACGGCTAAGACCGCTTTAAGCCGTCACTGGTTAGTTTCATATCCAAAAAATCTTATCCGAAACTCAATCGGGCCTTGGACGCTTTTTACCGTTCGTTCATTCGTCATGTGGATTTTTTCTGCAAAACGGGATCCCCGTGGCTGGTCTATGATTTACCATCGCCGGAGAGTGGTTCCCCATGGTACCGCTCCATTTCAAATCCATGCATCCATTTCTAAAGGTCGTACGGCACTTTTTCGGCATTTTGGACGGATGTTGCACCTTGCACCGTCGATGTTGCACCCTGTGGATATTGATTCTTCGGAAGGCAATAACTGTTGGCTCGTTTAGAGTTACGGGAGCCATAACTAGACAAAACAAAGATCTCTGTGATTTCTATGGCTATAACTGCTTTAAGCCGTCACTGGTTAGTTTCATACCCAAAAAATCTTATCCGAAACTCAACCGGGCCTTGGACGTTTTTTACCGTTCGTTCATTCGTCACGTGGATTTTTTTTGCAAAACGGGATCCCCGTGGCTGGTCTATGATTTACCATCACCGAAGAGTGGTGCCCCATGGTACCGCTCCGTTTCAAATCCATGCATCCATTTCTAAAAGTCGTACGACACTTTTTCGGCATTTTGGACGGATGTTGCACCTTGCACCGTCGATGTTGCACCTTGTGGATATTGATTCTTCGGAAGGCCATAACTGTTGGCTCGTTTAGAGTTACGGGAGCCATAACCAGTCAAAACGAATATCTCTGTGAGTTCTACGGCTATTACCGCTTTAAGCCGTCATTGGTTAGTTTCATACCCAAAAAATCTTATCCGAAACTCAATCGGGCCTTGGACGTTTTTTACCATTCGTTCATTCGTCACGTGGATTTTTTCTGCAAAACGGGATCCCCGTGGCTGGTCTATGATTTACCATGGCCGGAGAGTGGTGCCCAATGGTGCCGCTCCGTTTCAAATCCATGCATCCATTTCTAAAATTCGTACGGCACTTTTTCGGCATTTTGGACGGATGTTGCACCTTGCACCGTAGATGTTGCACCCTGTGGATATTGATTCTTCGGAAGGCCATAACTGTTGGTTTGTTTAGAGTTACGGGAGCCATAACCTATCAAAACGAAGATCTCTGTGAGTTCTACGGCTATGACAGCTTTAAGCCGTCACTGGTTAGTTTCATACCCAAAAAATCTTATCCGAAACTCAATCGGGCCTTGGACGTTTTTTACCGTTCGTTCATTCATCACGTGGATTTTTTCAGCAGAACGGGATCCCCGTGGCTGGTCTATGATTTACCATCACCGGAGAGTGGTGCCCCATGGTACCGCTCCGTTTCAAATCCATGCATCCATTTTTAAAAGTCGTACGACACTTTTTCGGCATTTTGGACGGATGTTGCACCTTGCACCGTCGATGTTGCACCTTGCACCGTCGATGTTGCACCATATGGATATTGATTCTTCGGAAGGCCATAACTGTTGGCTCGTTTAGAGTTACGGGAGCCATAACCAGTCAAAACGAATATCTCTGTGAGTTCTACGGCTATTACCGCTTTAAGCCGTCATTGGTTAGTTTCATACCCAAAAAATCTTATCCGAAACTCAATCGGGCCTTGGACGTTTTTTACCGTTCGTTCATTCGTCACGTGGATTTTTTCTGCAAAACGGAATCCCCGTGGCTGGTCTATGATTTACCATGGCCGGAGAGTGGTGCCCCATGGTACCGCACCGTTTCAAATCCATGCATCCATTTCTAAAAGTCGTACGGCACTTTTTCAGCATTTTGGACGGATGTTGTACCTTGCACCGTAGATATTGCACCCTGTGGATATTGATTCTTCGGAAGGCCATAACTGTTGGCTCGTTTCGAGTTACGGGAGCCATAACTAGTCAAAACAAAGATCTCTGTGATTTCTATGGCTATGACCGCTTTAAGCCGTCACTGGTTAGTTTCATACCCAAAAAATCTTATACGAAACTCAATCGGGCCTTGGACGCTTTTTACCGTTCGTTCATTCGTCACGTGGATTTTTTCTGCATAATGGGATCCCCGTGGCTGGTCTATGATTTACCATCGCCGGAGAGTGGTTCCTCATGGTACCGCTCCATTTCAAATCCATGCATCCATTTCTAAAGGTCGTACGGCACTTTTTCGGCATTTTGGACGGATGTTGCACCTTGCACCGTCGATGTTGCACCCTGTGGATATTGATTCTTCGGAAGGCAATAACTGTTGGCTCGTTTAGAGTTACGGGAGCCATAACCAGACAAAACAAAGATCTCTGTGATTTCTATGGCTATAACTGCTTTAAGCCGTCACTGGTTAGTTTCATACCCAAAAAATCTTATCCGAAACTCAATCGGGCCTTGGACGTTTTTTACCGTTCGTTCATTCATCACGTGGATTTTTTCAGCAGAACGGGATCCCCGTGGCAGGTCTATGATTTACCATCACCGGAGAGTGGTGCCCCATGGTACCGCTCCGTTTCAAATCCATGCATCCATTTTTAAAAGTCGTACGACACTTTTTCGGCATTTTGGACGGATGTTGCACCTTGCACCGTCGATGTTGCACCTTGCACCGTCGATGTTGCACCTTATGGATATTGATTCTTCGGAAGGCCATAACTGTTGGCTCGTTTAGAGTTACGGGAGCCATAACCAGTCAAAACGAATATCTCTGTGAGTTCTACGGCTATTACCGCTTTAAGCCGTCATTGGTTAGTTTCATACCCAAAAAATCTTATCCGAAACTCAATCGGGCCTTGGACGTTTTTTACCGTTCGTTCATTCGTCACGTGGATTTTTTCTGCAAAACGGAATCCCCGTGGCTGGTCTATGATTTACCATGGCCGGAGAGTGGTGCCCCATGGTACCGCACCGTTTCAAATCCATGCATCCATTTCTAAAAGTCGTACGGCACTTTTTCAGCATTTTGGACGGATGTTGTACCTTGCACCGTAGATATTGCACCTTGTGGATATTGATTCTTCGGAAGGCCATAACTGTTGGCTCGTTTCGAGTTACGGGAGCCATAACTAGTCAAAACAAAGATCTCTGTGATTTCTATGGCTATGACCGCTTTAAGCCGTCACTGGTTAGTTTCATACCCAAAAAATCTTATACGAAACTCAATCGGGCCTTGGACGCTTTTTACCGTTCGTTCATTCGTCACGTGGATTTTTTCTGCATAATGGGATCCCCGTGGCTGGTCTATGATTTACCATCGCCGGAGAGTGGTTCCTCATGGTACCGCTCCATTTCAAATCCATGCATCCATTTCTAAAGGTCGTACGGCACTTTTTCGGCATTTTGGACGGATGTTGCACCTTGCACAGTCGATGTTGCACCCTGTGGATATTGATTCTTCGGAAGGCAATAACTGTTGGCTCGTTTAGAGTTACGGGAGCCATAACCAGACAAAACAAAGATCTCTGTGATTTCTATGGCTATAACTGCTTTAAGCCGTCACTGGTTAGTTTCATACCCAAAAAATCTTATCCGAAACTCAATCGGGCCTTGGACGTTTTTTACCGTTCGTTCATTCGTCACGTGGATTTTTTTTGCAAAACGGGATCCCCGTGGCTGGTCTATGATTTACCATCACCGGAGAGTGGTGCCCCATGGTACCGCTCCGTTTCAAATCCATGCATCCATTTCTAAAAGTCGTACGGCACTTTTTCGGCATTTTGGACGGATGTTGCACCTTGCACCGTCGATGTTGCACCTTGTGGATATTGATTCTTCGGAAGGCCATAACTGTTGGCTCGTTAGAGTTACGGGAGCCATAACTAGTCAAAACGAATATCTCTATGAGTTCTACGGCTATTACCGCTTTAAGCCGTCATTGGTTAGTTTCATACCCAAAAAATCTTATCCGAAACTCAATCGGGCCTTGGACGTTTTTTACCGTTCGTTCATTCGTCACGTGGATTTTTTCTACAAAACGGGATCCCCGTGGCTGGTCTATGATTTACCATGGCCGGAGAGTGGTGCCCAATGGTGCCGCTCCGTTTCAAATCCATGCATCCATTTCTAAAATTCGTACGGCACTTTTTCGGCATTTTGGACGGATGTTGCACCTTGCACCGTAGATGTTGCACCCTGTGGATATTGATTCTTCGGAAGGCCATAACTGTTGGTTCGTTTAGAGTTACGGGAGCCATAACCTGTCAAAATGAAGATCTCTGTGAGTTCTACGGCTATGACAGCTTTAAGCCGTCACTGGTTAGTTTCATACCCAAAAAATCTTATCCGAAACTCAATCGGGCCTTGGACGTTTTTTACCGTTCGTTCATTCATCACGTGGATTTTTTCAGCAGAACGGGATCCCCGTGGCTGGTCTATGATTTACCATGGCCGAAGAGTGGTGCCCGATGGTACCGCTCCATTTCAAATCCATGCATCCATTTCTAAAAGTCGTACGACACTTTTTCGGCATTTTGGACGGATGTTGCACCTTGCACCGTAGATGTTGCACCCTGTGGATATTGATTCTTCGGAAGGCCATAACTGTTGGCTCGTTTCGAGTTACGGGAGCCATAACTAGTCAAAACAAAGATATATGTTATTTCTACGGCTATGACCGCTTTAAGCCGTCACTGGTTAGTTTCATACCCAAAAAATCTTATCCGAAACTCAATCGGGCCTTGGACGCTTTTTACCGTTCGTTCATTCGTCATGTGGATTTTTTCTGCAAAACGGGATCCCCGTGGCTGGTCTATGATTTACCATCACCGGAGAGTGGTGCCCAATGGTACCGCTCCGTTTTAAATCCATGCATCCAATTCTAAAAGTCGTACGGCACTTTTTCGGCATTTTGGACGGATGTTGCACCTTGCACCGTAGATGTTGCACCCTATGGATATTGATTCTTCGGAAGGCCATAATTGTTGGTTCGTTTAGAGTTATGGGAGCCATAACCTGTCAAAACAAAGATCTCTGTGAGTTCTACGGCTATGACAGCTTTAAGCCGTCATTGGTTAGTTTCATACCCAAAAAATCTTATCCGAAACTCAATCGGGCCTTGGACGTTTTTTACCGTTCGTTCATTCATCACGTGGATTTTTTCAGCAAAACGGGATCCCCGTGGCTGGTCTATGATTTACCATGGCCGAAGAGTGGTGCCCGATGGTACCGCTCCATTTCAAATTCATGCATCCATTTCTAAAAGTCGTACGGCACTTTTTCGGCATTTTGGACGGATGTTGCACCTTGCACCGTAGATGTTGCACCCTGTGGATATTGATTCTTCGGAAGGCCATAACTGTTGGCTCGTTTCGAGTTACGGGAGCCATAACTAGTCAAAACAAAGATATTTGTGATTTCTATGGCTATGACCGCTTTAAGCCGTCACTGTTTAGTTTCATACCCAAAAAATCTTATCCGAAACTCAATCGGGCCTTGGACGCTTTTTACCGTTCGTTCATTCATCACGTGGATTTTTTCTGAAAAACGGGATCCCCGTGGCTGGTCTATGATTTACCATCACCGGAGAGTGGTGCCCAATGGTACCGCTCCGTTTCAAATCCATGCATCCATTTCTAAAAGTCGTACGGCACTTTTTCAGCATTTTGGACGGATGTTGCACCTTGCACCGTAGATGTTGCACCCTGTGGATATTGATTCTTCGGAAGGCCATAACTGTTGGCTCGTTTAGAGTTACGGGAGCCATAACCTGTCAAAACGAAGATCTCTGTGAGTTCTACGGCTATGACAGCTTTAAGCCGTCACTGGTTAGTTTCATACCCAAAAAATCTTATCCGAAACTCAATCGGGCCTTGGACGTTTTTTACCGTTCGTTCATTCATCACGTAGATTTTTTCAGCAAAACGGGATCCCCGTGGCTGGTCTATGATTTACCATGGCCGAAGAGTGGTGCCCGATGGTACCGCTCCATTTCAAATCCATGCATCCATTTCTAAAAGTCGTACGGCACTTTTTCGGCATTTTGGACGGATGTTGCACCTTGCACCGTCGATGTTGCACCTTGTGGATATTGATTCTTCGGAAGGCCATAACTGTTGGCTCGTTAGAGTTACGGGAGACATAACCAGTCAAAACGAATATCTCTATGAGTTCTACGGCTATTACCGCTTTAAGCCGTCATTGGTTCGTTTCATACCCAAAAAATCTTATCCGAAACTCAATCGGGCCTTGGACGTTTTTTACCGTTCGTTCATTCGTCATGTGGATTTTTTCTACAAAACGGGATCCCCGTGGCTGGTCTATGATTTACCATGGCCGGAGAGTGGTGCCCAATGGTGCCGCTCCGTTTCAAATCCATGCATCCATTTCTAAAATTCGTACGGCACTTTTTCGGCATTTTGGACGGATGTTGCACCTTGCACCGTAGATGTTGCACCCTGTGGATATTGATTCTTCGGAAGGACATAACTGTTGGTTCGTTTAGAGTTACGGGAGCCATAACCTGTCAAAACGAAGATCTCTGTGAGTTCTACGGCTATGACAGCTTTAAGCCGTCACTGGTTAGTTTCATACCCAAAAAATCTTATCCGAAACTCAATCGGGCCTTGGACGTTTTTTACCGTTCGTTCATTCATCACGTGGATTTTTTCAGCAGAACGGGATCCCCATGGCTGGTCTATGATTTACCATGGCCGAAGAGTGGTGCCCGATGGTACTGCTCCATTTCAAATCCATGCATCCATTTCTAAAAGTCGTACGACACTTTTTCGGCATTTTGGACGGATGTTGCACCTTGCACCGTAGATGTTGCACCCTGTGGATATTGATTCTTCGGAAGGCCATAACTGTTGGCTCGTTTCGAGTCACGGGAGCCCTAACTAGTCAAAACAAAGATATATGTTATTTCTACGGCTATGACCGCTTTAAGTCGTCACTGGTTAGTTTCATACCCAAAAAATCTTATCCGAAACTCAATCGGGCCTTGGACGCTTTTTACAGTTCGTTCATTCGTCATGTGGATTTTTTCTGCAAAACGGGATCCCCGTGGCTGGTCTATGATTTACCATCACCGGAGAGTGGTGCCCAATGGTACCGCTCCGTTTCAAATCCATGCATCCAATTCTAAAAGTCGTACGGCACTTTTTCGGCATTTTGGACGGATGTTGCACCTTGCACCGTAGATGTTGCACCCTATGGATATTGATTCTTCGGAAGGCCATAACTGTTGGTTCGTTTAGAGTTATGGGAGCCATAACCTGTCAAAACAAAGATCTCTGTGAGTTCTACGGCTATGACAGCTTTAAGCCGTCACTGGTTAGTTTCATACCCAAAAAATCTTATCCGAAACTCAATCGGGCCTTGGACGTTTTTTACCGTTCGTTCATTCATCACGTGGATTTTTTCAGCAAAACGGGATCCCCGTGGCTGGTCTATGATTTACCATGGCCGAAGAGTGGTGCCCGATGGTACCGCTCCATTTCAAATTCATGCATCCATTTCTAAAAGTCGTACGGCACTTTTTCGGCATTTTGGACGGATGTTGCACCTTGCACCGTAGATGTTGCACCCTGTGGATATTGATTCTTCGGAAGGCCATAACTGTTGGCTCGTTTCGAGTTACGGGAGCCATAACTAGTCAAAACAAATATATCTGTGATTTCTATGGCTATGACCGCTTTAAGCCGTCACTGTTTAGTTTCATACCCAAAAAATCTTATCCGAAACTCAATCGGGCCTTGGACGCTTTTTACCGTTCGTTCATTCATCACGTGGATTTTTTCTGAAAAACGGGATCCCCGTGGCTGGTCTATGATTTACCATCACCGGAGAGTGGTGCCCAATGGTACCGCTCCGTTTCAAATCCATGCATCCATTTCTAAAAGTCGTACGGCACTTTTTCAGCATTTTGGACGGATGTTGCACCTTGCACCGTAGATGTTGCACCCTGTGGATATTGATTCTTCAGAAGGCCATAACTGTTGGCTCGTTTAGAGTTACGAGAGCCATAACCTGTCAAAACGAAGATCTCTGTGAGTTCTACGGCTATGACAGCTTTAAGCCGTCACTGGTTAGTTTCATACCCAAAAAATCTTATCCGAAACTCAATCGGGCCTTGGACGTTTTTTACCGTTCGTTCATTCATCACGTAGATTTTTTCAGCAAAACGGGATCCCCGTGGCTGGTCTATGATTTACCATGGCTGAAGAGTGGTGCCCGATGGTACCGCTCCATTTCAAATCTATGCATCCATTTCTAAAAGTCGTACGGCACTTTTTCGGCATTTTGGACGGATGTTGCACCTTGCACCGTAGATGTTGCACCCTGTGGATATTTATTCTTCGGAAGGCCATAACTGTTGGCTCGTTTCGAGTTACGGGAGCCATAACTAGTCAAAACAAAGATATCTGTGATTTCTATGGCTATGACCGCTTTAAGCCGTCACTATTTACTTTCATACCCAAAAAATCTTATCCGAAACTCAATCGGGCCTTGGACGCTTTTTACCGTTCGTTCATTCGTCACGTGGATTTTTTCTGCAAAACGGGATCCCCGTGGCTGGTCTATGATTTACCGTCACCGGAGAGTGGTGCCCAATGGTACCGCTCCATTTCAAATCCATGCATCCATTTCTAAAAGTCGTACGGCACTTTTTCGGTATTTTGGACGGATGTTGCACCTTGCACCGTAGATGTTGCACCCTATGGATATTGATTCTTCGGAAGGCCATAACTGTTGGCTCGTTTAGAGTTACGGGAGCCATAACCTGTTAAAACGAAGTTCTCTGTGAGTTCTACGGCTATGACAGCTTTAAGCCGTCACTGGTTAGTTTCATACCCAAAAAATCTTATCCGAAACTCAATCGGACCTTGGACGTTTTTTACCGTTCGTTCATTCATCACGTGGATTTTTTCAGCAAAACGGGATCCCCGTGGCTGGTCTATGATTTACCATGGCCGAAGAGTGGTGCCCGATGGTACCGTTCCATTTCAAATCCATGCATCCATTTCTAAAAGTCGTACGGCACTTTTTCGGCATTTTGGACGGATGTTGCACCTTGCACCGTAGATGTTGCACCCTGTGGATATTGATTCTTCGGAAGGCCATAACTGTTGGCTCGTTTCGAGTTACGGGAGCCATAACTAGTTAAAACAAAGATATCTGTGATTTCTATGGCTATGACCGCTTTAAGCTGTCACTGTTTAGTTTCATACCCAAAAAATCTTATCTGAAACTCAATCGGGCCTTGGACGTTTTTTACCGTTCGTTCATTCGTCACGTGGATTTTTTCTGCAAAACGGGATCCCCGTGGCTGGTCTATGATTTACCATCACCGGAGAGTGGTGCCCAATGGTACCGCTCCGTTTCAAATCCATGCATCAATTTCTAAAAGTCGTACGGCACTTTTTCGGCATTTTGGACGGATGTTGCACCTTGCACCGTAGATGTTGCACCCTGTGGATATTGATTCTTCGGAAGGCCATAACTGTTGGCTCGTTTAGAGTTACGGGAGCCATAACCTTTCAAAACGAAGATCTCTGTGAGTTCTACGGTTATGACAGCTTTAAGCCGTCACTGGTTAGTTTCATACCCAAAAAATCTTATCCGAAACTCAATCGGGCCTTGGACGTTTTTTACCGTTCGTTCATTCGTCACATGGATTTTTTCTGCAAAACGGGATCCCCGTGGCTGGTCTATTATTTACCATGGCCGGAGAGTGGTGCCCCATGGTACCGCTCCGTTTCAAATCCATGCATCCATTTCTAAAAGTTGTACGACACTTTTTTGGCATTTTGGACGGATGTTGCACCTTGCACCGTAGATGTTGCACCCTGTGGATATTGATTTTTCGGAAGGCCATAACTGTTGGCTCGTTTAGAGGTACGGGAGCTATAACTAGTCAAAACAAAGATCTCTATGAGTTCTACGGCTATGACGGCTTTAAGCCGTCACCAGTTAGTTCATACCCAAAAAATCTTATCCGAAACTCATTCGGGCCTTGGACGTTTTTTACCGTTCGTTCATTCGTCACGTGGATTTTTTCTGCAAAACGGGATCCCCATGGCTGGACTATGATTTACCATGGCCAGAGAGTGGTGCCCCATGGTACCTCTCCGTTTCAAATCCATGCATCCATTTCTAAAAGTCGTACGACACTTTTTCGGTATTTTGGACGGATGTTGCACCTTGCACCATAGATGTTGCACCCTGTGGATATTGATTATTCGAAAGGCCATAACTGTTGGCTCGTTTAGAGTTACAGGAGCCATAACCAGTCAAAACGAAGATCTTTGTGAGTTTTACGGCTATGATGGCTTTAAGCCGTCACTGGTTAGTTTCATACCCAAAAAATCTTATCCGAAACTCAATCGGGCCTTGGACGTTTTTTACCGTTCGTTCATTCGTCACGTGGATTTTTTCTGCAAAACGGGATCCTCGTGGCTGGTCTATGATTTACCATGGCCGGAGAGTGGTGCCCCATGGTACTTCTCCATTTCAAATCCATGCATCCATTTCTAAAAGTCGTACGGCACTTTTTTGGCATTTTGGACGGATGTTGCACCTTGCACCGTAGATGTTGCACCCTGTGGATATTGATTCTTCGGAAGGCCATAATTGTTGGCTCGTTTAGAGTTACGGGAGCCATAACCAGTCAAAACGAAGACCTCTGTGAGTTCTACGGCTATGACGGCTTTAAGCCGTCACTGGTTAGTGTCATACCCAAAAAATCTTATCCGAAACTCAATCGAGCCTTGGACATTTTTTACCGTTCGTTCATTCGTCATGTGAATTTTTCTCTAAAACGGGATCCCCATAGCTGGACTATGATTTACCATGGCCAGAGAGTGGTGCCCCATGGTACCTCTCCGTTTCAAATCCATGCATCCATTTCTAAAAGTCGTAAGACACTTTTTCGGCATTTTGGACGGATGTTGCACCTTGCACCATAGATGTTGCACCCTGTGGATATTGATTCTTCGGAAGGCCATAACTGTTGGCTCGTTTAGAGTTACGGGAGCCACAACCTGTCAAAACGAAGATCTCTGTGAGTTCTACGGCTATGACAGCTTTAAGCCGTCACTGGTTAGTTTCATACCCAAAAAATCTTATCCGAAACTCAATCTGGCCTTGGACGTTTTTTACCGTTCGTTCATTCATCACGTGGATTTTTTCAGCAAAACGGGATCCCCGTGGCTGGTCTATGATTTACAATGGCCGAAGAGTGGTGCCCGATGGTACCGCTCCATTTCAAATCCATGCATCCATTTCTAAAAGTCGTACGGCACTTTTTCGGCATTTTGGACGGATGTTGGACCTTGCACCGTAGATGTTGCACCCTGTGGATATTGATTCTTTGGAAGGCCATAACTGTTGGCTCGTTTCGAGTTACGGGAGCCATAACTAGTCAAAACAAAGATATCTGTGATTTCTACGGCTATGACCGCTTTAAGCCGTCACTGGTTAGTTTCATACCCAAAAAATCTTATCCGAAACTCAATCGGGCCTTGGACGCTTTTTACCGTTCGTTCATTCGTCACGTGGATTTTTTCTGCAAAACGGGATCCCCGTGGCTGGTCTATGATTTACCATCACCGGAGAGTGGTGCCCAATGGTACCGCTCCGTTTCAAATCCATGCATCCATTTCTAAAAGTCGTACGACACTTTTTCGGCATTTTGGACGGATGTTGCACCTTGCACCGTAGATGTTGCACCCTGTGGATATTGATTCTTCGGAAGGCCATAACTGTTGGCTCGTTTAGAGTTACGGGAGCCATAACCTTTCAAAACGAAGATCTCTGTGAGTTCTACGGTTATGACAGCTTTAAGCCGTCACTGGTTAGTTTCATACCCAAAAAATCTTATCCGAAACTCAATCGGGCCTTGGATGTTTTTTACCGTTCGTTCATTCGTCACATGGATTTTTTCTGCAAAACGGGATCCCCGTGGCTGGTCTATGATTTACCATGGCCGGAGAGTGGTGCCCCATGGTACCGCTCCATTTCAAATCCATGCATCCATTTCTAAAAGTTGTACGACACTTTTTCGGCATTTTGGACGGATGTTGCACCTTGCACCGTAGATGTTGCACCCTGTGGATATTGATTTTTCGGAAGGCCATAACTGTTGGCTCGTTTAGAGTTACGGGAGCCATAACTAGTCAAAACGAAGATCTCTATGAGTTCTACGGCTATGACGGCTTTAAGCCGTCACCGGTTAGTTCATACCCAAAAAATCTTATCCGAAACTCATTCGGGCCTTGGATGTTTTTTACAGTTCGTTCATTCGTCACGTGGATTTTTTCTGCAAAACGGGATCCCCATGGCTGGACTATGATTTACCATGGCCAGAGAGTGGTGCCCCATGGTACCTCTCCGTTTCAAATCCATGCATCCATTTCTAAAAGTCGTACGGCACTTTTTCGGCATTTTGGATGGATGTTGCACCTTGCACCATAGATGTTACACCCTGTGGATATTGATTATTCGAAAGGCCATAACTGTTGGCTCGTTTAGAGTTACAAGAGCCATAACCAGTCAAAACGAAGATCTCTGTGAGTTCTACGGCTATGATGGCTTTAAGCCGTCACTGGTTAGTTTCATACCCAAAAAATCTTATCCGAAACTCAATCGGGCCTTGGACATTTTTTACCGTTCGTTCATTCGTCACGTGGATTTTTTCTGCAAAACGGGATCCTCGTGGCTGGTCTATGATTTACCATGGCCGGAGAGTGGTGCCCCATGGTACCGCTCCGTTTCAAATCCATGCATCCATTTCCAAAAGTCGTACGGCACTTTTTTGGCATTTTGGACGGATGTTGCACCTTGCACCGTAGATGTTGCACCCTGTGGATATTGATTCTTCGGAAGGCCATAATTGTTGGCTCGTTTAGAGTTACGGGAGCCATAACCAGTCAAAACGAAGACCTCTGTGAGTTCTACGGCTATGACGGCTTTAAGCCGTCACTGGTTAGTTTCATACCCAAAAAATCTTATCCGAAACTCAATCGAGCCTTGGACATTTTTTACCGTTCGTTCATTCGTCACGTGGATTTTTCTCTAAAACGGGATCCCCATGGCTGGACTATGATTTACCATGGCCAGAGAGTGGTGCCCCATGGTACCTCTCCGTTTCAAATCCATGCATCCATTTCTAAAAGTCGTACGACACTTTTTCGGCATTTTGGACGGATGTTGCACCTTGCACCATAGATGTTGCACCCTGTGGATATTGATTCTTAGGAAGGCCATAATTGTTGGCTCGTTTAGAGTTACGGGAGCCATAACCTGTCGAAACGAAGATCTTTGTGAGTTCTACGGCTATGACAGCTTTAAGCCGTCACTGGTTAGTTTCATACCCAAAAAATCTTATCCGAAACTCAATCGGGCCTTGGACGTTTTTTACCGTTCGTTCATTCATCACGTGGATTTTTTCAGCAAAACGGGATCCCCGTGGCTGGTCTATGATTTACCATGGCTGAAGAGTGGTGCCCGATGGTACCGCTCCATTTCAAATCCATGCATCCATTTCTAAAAGTCGTACGGCACTTTTTCGGCATTTTGGACGGATGTTGGACCTTGCACCGTAGATGTTGCACCCTGTGGATATTGATTCTTCGGAAGGCCATAACTGTTGGCTCGTTTCGAGTTACGGGAGCCATAACTAGTCAAAACAAAGATATCTGTGATTTCTATGGCTATGACCGCTTTAAGCCGTCACTGGTTAGTTTCATACCCAAAAAATCTTATCTGAAACTCAATCGGGCCTTGGACGCTTTTTACCGTTCGTTCATTCGTCACGTGGATTTTTTCTGCAAAACGGGATCCCCGTGGCTGGTCTATGATTTATCATCACCGGAGAGTGGTGCCCAATGGTACCGCTCCGTTTCAAATCCATGCATCCATTTCTAAAAGTCGTACGGTACTTTTTCGGCATTTTGGACGGATGTTGCACCTTGCTCCGTAGATGTTTCACCCTGTGGATATTGATTCTTCGGAAGGCCATAATTGTTGGCTCGTTTAGAGTTACGGAAGCCATAACCTGTCAAAACGAAGATCTCTGTGAGTTCTAGGGCTATGACAGCTTTAAGCCGTCACTGGTTAGTTTCATACCCAAAAAATCTTATCCGAAACTCAATCGGGCCTTGGATGTTTTTTACCGTTCGTTCATTCATCACGTGGATTTTTTCAGCAAAACGGGATCCCCGTGACTGGTCTATGATTTACCATGGCCGAAGAGTGGTGCCCGATGGTACCTCTCCATTTCAAATCCATGCATCCATTTCTAAAAGTCGAACAGCACTTTTTCGGCATTTTGGACGGATGTTGCACCTTGCACCGTAGATGTTGCACCCTGTGGATATTGATTCTTCGGAAGGCCATAACTGTTGGCTCGTTTCGAGTTACGGGAGCCATAACTAGTCAAAAAAAGATATCTGTGATTTCTATGGCTATGAGCGCTTTAAGTCGTCACTGTTTAGTTTCATACCCAAAAAATCTTATCTGAAACTCAATCGGGCCTTGGACGCTTTTTACCGTTCGTTCATTCGTCACGTGGATTTTTTCTGCAAAACAGGATCCCCGTGGCTGGTCTATGATTTACCATCACCGGAGAGTGGTGCCCAGTGGTACCGCTCCGTTTCAAATCCATGCATCCATTTCTAAAAGTCGTACGACACTTTTTCGGCATTTTGGACGGATGTTGCACCTTGCACCGTAGATGTTGCACCCTGTGGATATTGATTCTTCGGAAGGCCATAACTGTTGGCTCGTTTAGAGTTACGGGAGCCATAACCTTTCAAAACGAAGATCTCTGTGAGTTCTACGGCTATGACAGCTTTAAGCCGTCACTGGTTAGTTTCATACCCAAAAAATCTTATCCGAAACTCAATCGGGCCTTGGACGTTTTTTACCGTTCGTTCATTCATCACGTGGATTTTTTCAGCAGAACGGGATCCCCGTGGCTGGTCTATGATTTACCATGGCCGGAGAGTGGTGCCCCATGGTACCGCTCCATTTCAAATCCATGCATCCATTTCTAAAAGTTGTACGACACTTTTACGGCATTTTGGACGGATGTCACACCTTGCACCGTAGATGTTGCACCCTGTGGATATTGATTTTTCGGAAGGCCATAACTGTTGGCTCGTTTAGAGTTACGGGAGCCATAACTAGTCAAAATGAAGATCTCTATGAGTTTTACGGCTATGACGGCTTTAAGCCGTCACCGGTTAGTTCATACCCAAAAAATCTTATCCGAAACTCATTCGGGCCTTGGACGTTTTTTACCGTTCGTTCATTCGTCACGTGGATTTTTTCTGCAAAACGGGATCCCCATGGCTGGACTATGATTTACCATGGCCAGAGAGTGGTGCCCCATGGTACCTCTCCGTTTCAAATCCATGCATCCATTTCTAAAAGTCGTACGACACTTTTTCGGCATTTTGGACGGATGTTGCACCTTGCACCATAGATGTTGCACCCTGTGGATATTGATTATTCGAAAGACCATAACTGTTGGCTCGTTTAGAGTTACAGGAGCCATAACCAGTCAAAATGAAGATCTCTGTGAGTTCTACGGCTATGATGGCTTTAAGCCGTCACTGGTTAGTTTCATACCCAAAAAATCTTATCCGAAACTCAATCGGGCCTTGGACGTTTTTTATCGTTCGTTCATTCGTCACGTGGATTTTTTCTGCAAAACGGGATCCTCGTGGCTGGTCTATGATTTACCATGGCCGGAGAGTGGTGCCCCATGGTACCGCTCCATTTCAAATCCATGCATCCATTTCTAAAAGTCGTACGGCACTTTTTTGGCATTTTGGACGGATGTTGCACCTTGCACCATAGATGTTGCACCCTGTGGATATTGATTCTTCGGAAGGCCATAATTGTTGGCTCGTTTAGAGTTACGGGAGCCATAACCAGTCAAAACGAAGACCTCTGTGAGTTCTACGGCTATGACGGCTTTAAGCCGTCACTGGTTAGTTTCATACCCCAAAATTCTTATCCGAAACTCAATCGAGCCTTGGACATTTTTTACCGTTCGTTCATTCGTCACGTGGATTTTTCTGCAAAACGGGATCCCCGTGGCTGGTCTATGATTTACCATCGCCGGAGAGTGGTGCCCCATGGTATCGCTCCGTTTCAAATCCATGCATCCATTTCTAAAAGTCGTACGGAACTTTTTCGGCATTTTGGACGGATGTTGCACCTTGCACCGTAGATGTTGCACCCTGTGGATATTGATTCTTTGGAAGGCCATAACTGTTGGCTCGTTTAGAGTTACGGGAGCCATAACCTTTCAAAACGAAGATCTCTGTGAGTTCTACGGTTATGACAGCTTTAAGCCGTCACTGGTTAGTTTCATACCCAAAAAATCTTATCCGAAACTCAATCGGGCCTTGGACGTTTTTTACCGTTCGTTCATTCGTCACATGGATTTTTTCTTCAAAACGGGATCCCCGTGGCTGGTCTATGATTTACCATGGCCGGAGAGTGGTGCCCCATGGTACCGCTTCGTTTCAAATCCATGCATCCATTTCTAAAAGTTGTACGACACTTTTTCGGCATTTTGGACGGATGTCGCACCTTGCACCGTAGATGTTGCACCCTGTGGATATTGATTTTTCGGAAGGCCATAACTGTTGGCTCGTTTAGAGTTATGGGAGCCATAACTAGTCAAAACGAAGATCTCTATGAGTTTTACGGCTATGACGGCTTTAAGCCGTCACCGGTTAGTTCATACCCAAAAAATCTTATCCGAAACTCATTCGGGCCTTGGACGTTTTTTACCGTTCGTTCATTCGTCACGTGGATTTTTTCTGCAAAACGGGATCCCCATGGCTGGACTATGATTTACCATGGCCAGAGAGTGGTGCCCCATGGTACCTCTCCGTTTCAAATCCATACATCCATTTCTAAAAGTCGTACGACACTTTTTCGGCATTTTGGACGGATGTTGCACCTTGCACCATAGATGTTGCACCCTGTGGATATTGATTATTCGAAAGGCCATAACTGTTGGCTCGTTTAGAGTTACAGGATCCATAACCAGTCAAAACGAAGATCTCTGTGAGTTCTACGGCTATGATGGCTTTAAGCCATCACTGGTTAGTTTCATACCCAAAAAATCTTATCCGAAACTCAATCGGGCCTTGGACGTTTTTTACCGTTCGTTCATTCGTCACGTGGATTTTTTCTGCAAAACGGGATCCTCGTGGCTGGTCTATGATATACCATGGCCGGAGAGTGGTGCCCCATGGTACCACTCCGTTTCAAATCCATGCATCCATTTCTAAAAGTCGTACGGCACTTTTTTGGCATTTTGGACGGATGTTGCACCTTGCACCGTAGATGTTGCACCCTGTGGATATTGATTCTTCGGAAGGCCATAATTGTTGGCTCGTTTAGAGTTACGGGAGCCATAACAAGTCAAAACGAAGACCTCTGTGAGTTCTACGGCTATGACGGCTTTGAGCCGTCACTGGTTAGTTTCATACCCAAAAAATCTTATCTGAAACTCAATCGAGCCTTGGACATTTTTTACCGTTCGTTCATTCGTCACGTGGATTTTTCTGCAAAACGGGATCCCCGTGGCTGGTCTATGATTTACCATCGCCGGAGAGTGGTGCCCCATGGTATCGCTCCGTTTCAAATCCATGCATCCATTTCTAAAAGTCGTACGGAACTTTTTCGGCATTTTGGACGGATGTTGCACCTTGCACCGTCGATGTTGCACCCTATGGATATTGATTCTTCGGAAGGCCATAACTGTTGGCTCGTTTAGATTTACGGGAGCCATAACCAGTCAAGACGAAGATCTCTGTGAGTTCTACGGCTATGATAGCTTTAAGCCGTCACTGGTTAGTTTCATACCTAAAAAATCTTATCCGAAACTCAATCGAGCCTTGGACGTTTTTTACCGTTCGTTCATTCGTCACGTGGATTTTTTCTGCAAAACGGGATCCCCGTGGCTGGTGTATTATTTACCATCGCCGGAGAGTGGTGCCCCATGGTACCGCTCCATTTCAAATCCATGCATCCATTTCTAAAAGTCGTACGACACTTTTTCGGCATTTTGGATGGATGTTGCACCTTGAACCGTAGATGTTGCACCATGTGGATATTGATTCTTCGGAAGGCAATAACTGTTGGCTCGTTTAGAGTTACGGGAGCCATAACCAGTAAAAACGAAGATCTCTATGACTTCTACGGCTGTGACCGCTTTAAGCCGTCACTGGTTAGTTTCATACCCAAAAAATCTTATCCGAACCTCAATCGGGCCTTGGACGTTTTTTACCGTTCGTTCATTCGTCACGTGGATTTTTTCTGCAAAACGGGATCCCCATGGCTGGTCTATTATTTACCATCGCCGGAGAGTGGTGCCCCATGGTACCGCTCCGTTTCAAATCCATGCATCCATTTCTAAACGTCGTACGACACTTTTTCGGCATTTTGGACAGATGTTGCACCTTGCACCGTAGATGTTGCACCCTGTGGATATTGATTCTTCGGAACGCCATACTGTTGGCTCGTTTAGAGTTACGGGAGCCATAACAAGTCAAAACGAAGAACTCTGTGAGTTCTACTGCTATGACAGCTTTAAGCCGTCACTGGTTAGTTTCATACCCAAAAAATCTTATCCGAAACTCAATCGGGCCTTGGATGTTTTTTACCATTCGTTCATTCGTCACGTGGATTTTTCTGCAAAACGGGATCCCCATGGCTGGTCTATGATTTACCATCGCTGGAGAGTGGTGCCCCATGGTACCGCTCCATTTCAAATCCATGCATCCATTTCTAAAAGTCGTACGGCACTTTTTCGGCATTTTGGACGGATGTTGCACCTTGCACCGTAGATGTTGCACCCTATGGATATTGATTCTTCGGAAGGCCATAACTGTTGGCTCGTTTATAGTTACGGTAGCCATAACCAGTCAAAACGAAGATCTCTGTGAGTTCTACGGCTATGATAGCTTTAAGCCGTCATTGGTTAGTTTCATACCCAAAAAATCTTATCCGAAACTCAATCGGGCCTTGGACGTTTTTTACCGTTCGTTCATTCGTCACGTGGATTTTTTCTGCAAAACGGGATCCCCATGGCTAGTCTATTATTTACCATCGCCGGAGAGTGGTGCCCCATGGTACCTGTTTGTACCAAAAATGGGCACAACACTCTTCGGAAGTGTTTGAAGAGATAAAAGTGAAGAATGAAAATTAAAACTGAGGATTATCTAACAAAAACTCCAAAATAACAGAAAGTAAATTGCAAAGACAAGCGATTTAGAGTGGTTCGGCGTTTTGCCTACGTCCACTATGAAGTTTGATGATTTTATTGCTTGATACTTGAAGGTTACAATTCTTTATACTGTAGTACAACTGAATTTATATGCTAAGTGTCAATCTAAAGCAGCGGTGGTGTTCTGGAGTAAATCTGGCAGAATCTGGGCGCTCTTTAGTACTTAGAATTGTCCGACCACTTTTCTAAATGACCAGGGGCTCTATTTATAGGTGTAGGAGGCTGATCTTCTGCCTAAAATTTGGGGAGACCGCTTCTGGCACGTGAGGGGGCCCACATTGCCGAAATCTGGAGATCCGGGCCCACTTTGGGATCGATTCGACCCTTGGTTCAAATCGATCAAGAAATCATCCAATCGAGCTGAAATTTGGTGTGAACATTCTTCATCATGTGCCTAAGCTTCTGTGAAAATTTCATGGCATTTGGACTTGTAGAACTTGAGTTATGATCGATTCAAGGTTGCATTTCTGGTGGCAGTGCTCTGTTCGAATCGATTACGTTCGAATCGATTGCTTCGAATCGATCCGAGCATGTGCTTCTATGATGACGTGGAGCGCCTCCTTCGTATCGTTCCGTCTTCTTTGCCGAGTTGACTGGGTCGAATTCTTGTTCTTAGCTGCGTTTATCTGGTGGACTCGAGAGGCTGGATTCGAAGGTTTACTTCCTTCGAATCGATGGAAACTGTGCTTGTTCGAATCGATCTAGATGCGCTATCGTGGATCGATTCGAAGTTGCCTTTTTATGGGTTTCGAAGGTACTGGAGTCGAAGGTTAGCTTCCTTCGAATCCATGATGTTGGTGCTCTGGAATGGAGTCGGAGCTCCTCTGCCTGCATGGATTCGAAGAATCCTTCCTTCGATGGATTCGAACTGGAGCTCGGTGCTGATGGATTCGAAGCGAGGCCTCAAGGATGGATTCGAACCAGTGTGTGGTTGATGGATTCGAAGCATGGCTTTCTTCTGATCGATTCGAGCCTGTGCTATTTTTGAAGGATTCGAACCCAAGGCTGGGCTTATGGATTCGAACCTAGGGCTATTTCCTCCTACTTGTATCGATGATATCTTGAGCGTACGAACTCGGATTGACTCGATATTTGGAATGCTGGCTCTTATGGCTTTGCTTGACGTGTCTCATCGATTGTAGCCCGATCCGAACTCGGACAAAATTCATCGATATCCATGGTTAAGCAGTGCATAACGAACTTTTACGACGAACTGTCTTTAGTTTTACAATCAACTTTTTGGTGTCACGGCCTTGCCAAAAGGCGGGATAACATTTGCCCCCCAAAGTACGTCTTTTGTAAACATGACTTGCTTTGAAAAGCTACAGTCTCTCATTGGAGAGCTACGACGTGCTTTTACCGAAAGTCGTATCCTGTACCGCTGTAATTGACCACTGAACGACCGTGATTGGCTGTTTGTCTGTCTTTAATTGACTTTTCATGACAGCAAGTCGTTGCCAGTTCGGTTTGTTATCGAATTCTGCATCGATCCTCTCCTGAATCGATTTGAGATTCGAGTTAAAATATTTCTTTTATGATTGTCTATGGTCGTCCTCTTGTATCGATCCTCTCCTGAATCGGTATAAAGAGTAGATAAGCAAAAAAAATTCACATTGAAACGGTTCGTCCATTTTTGTCAGTGGTATGTGATGGATTCGAAGCTATGTATGTTCGAATCGATGGCTTCCGAATCGATGGCCCTAGGGACTTCGTGCTTCGAGTCGATAAGACCATCATCCCAGCCTCTGTTCGGCTACTCCTTCGAATCGATGATGCTTCGCATCGATACTTGCATGAATGGATTCGACGCTGTAAAGGGTTCGAAACCGGATGGATTCGAACTAAGGGATGGATTCGAAGAGGTGGAACGACTCTGTGTTGTGATGGATTCGAAGCGGTGGGTTACAATGGATTCGTACTCGCTGCAATGAATCGATTCGATTCGATTTCCTCACCTGTAGAAGCCGGTCAGGTATACCGGGAGGCAAATCGTCATATTTCCCCTATATATACCGGGGTCCTATTCATCTCTCACTTTTTACTTTTTTCCATTGCTTCGGCTGTTTCTTCGAATCGATTTCCCAGAGCTAAAACTGACGTGCCTACCACGAATCGATCGAACTCGTCCACGCTTCCACTCGTAATCAAATCAGGTACTCAAGGGATCAATTCGAGATGAGAAAAATAGAACTATCTTCGCCTTAGAAAATTCTGAGGAGTAATGAGATTTGAATGAAATGGGTCGACTCGATGGAGTCGAGGAGTGATGAGATCTGAATGGAGTGGGTCGACTCGATGGAGTCGAGGAGTGATGCCATTCGGGTTACAGCGATCAGAGTATCGTCTCCCGTTGCTTCGCATCGATCCAGGAATGACCGGTTCGAATCGATCTCGAGGGCAAGGTTTTGAATCGATAACTTGGAGGGAAAGGGTATCGATTTGATCGATTCGAAGTGATGTTTTCCAACTTGATTCGAAGGAATTGAATACTGATCGATTCGAAGTAACGTGGAGTTCATGGATTCGAAGCGCTCCTCCATCATAAAGTTACATTGAGTCGAACCATATGGATTCGAAGCACCTGGAATCGAACTCCATCGATTCGACCCTTATCGATTCGTGTTGATGGATTCGAACGTCTTCGTCCTCTGATACCATTGCTCTTTTGATTTGCTCCATTATCTGAACTACGACCAACTTCAAGTTTTTACTCTGACGAACATAATGAACTTTAGCATACTTGACTCCGACGAGCTTCGGCCTTGCGTAATCGAACTTGACTGAAAGATTTAAACTTGAACTTCCTTTGAAGCTCGTCGATGGAACTATGACTTATCCAATAATACAACTGACTCATACTTGAAGTGGTTCGTAGCATTTGGATGGCGTGGGAGTGACGGTCAGCGATGACGGTCATTTTCATTCTCAAATTCCCAAGTTTTGTTGTACGGATATCTTGTTTCAATCTGTAAAATCTGCTTAAGTAATGCACAACACTTGCACTGCATGACACATCCACACCACACTGGGGAATGCACGGGCTGTTTATGAACTTAACGTTGCTTTCCGATGAGCTAGTTAATTATGGAATCTTCGGGCTCCCAACAACAAGAGGTACAGAGCTTGACTCCCCCGATGCTTGAGATTTCCGATATTCCTGCCGACGTAATCGACCAAGCTCCAGATGAATTGCCGGAGGCTATATTTGTCGAGGAGCCCATTGACTCTATTCAATCTAACATCTCTGAATCCTTATTGGGCCGAATTTGCTTGAAACATAACATATCTCTGGACGATGTGTTATTACCCAGTGCCGATGATAGACCGCACAATCCTCCCGAAGGATATACAGCTTTCTATCGCCATGCTTGCGCGGCCGGAACTCTCCCTCCTTTCAATCAATATATCAGAGGGATGTTATCATATTTAGGTATCGCTCCTTCGCAACTTCATCCCAACGGGCACGCATTGCTGAACAGTGCCTTTGTCATATTTATGGACTGTCTCTTTCGCCCGCAAAGGCCAACTGAGATTAGACATATATTTAACTTCAAGAGTAGGGGTGATAGCCCGTCTTTCACATTTATGGAGGCAGTTAGGAATTGCCAAGTGGTTGTTGGTGCCTGGACCAGACTGAGTTATTTCAAGAACGAATGGTTCTATGTTCGGTGCCCTCCGGGTTTCGCTAGGCGATGGTTGTCTAGACGTAAGCGTCTTAACCTGTTAATGAAATTTCTTGACCAATAGCTCTTTAGTATTTGACATCTCTCTTCTTTTACAGCCATTATCTCCAGACCCGATGGCGGGTATTTCAAGAACGTAGTCCGAAGTCTCCAAGAAGTTCCGAGCGAGCTGAGATATATCGACTCGGTGTTGAATGACTATAATTTAAGGACTCTTGGCCTGATTGAAATCAATCAAAGTATAGTTATCGAAGGGTTGGCAAAGCCCGCCTCCAAGAAGGAAAATAAGAAGAAAACCAAGAAGAAAAAGGCGAAGAAACCGCTCGGAATCACCATAACCGAAGCGAGTGACGAAGAAAGAACCCACACAGATTCTGAGCCGATGGCTGATCTCTCGGGAAACTTTGAAGAATCGGGAGAAAGACGGAAAGGCAAGGATGCCGTTTCCAAAAAACTTAAGTCTAAAGGGTGGAAATCTGTGGATGTGTCTCCTCCCATTTCCGGAGTTATGATTTCTGAGGCCGCCCCTTCTCATTCGAGAGACATTTTCAAAGGGCTTGACGATATTCCCATCCCAGATTATATATCGATTTCTCATAATCCTGGGTTGGAGGAATTTCAAGATGTCCCAAACATGAGCGAGCCCTTTCCTTTTAGTGCGGTCAACATTTCCGGTCGGTTTGGGGGTTTACACATTTACACTCACTTCCACAGCACTTCATGGCTTTTGCATAGTAAACATTGCTTTATCGGATCTTAACCCGTAATTCTTTCTTATTGCAGGTGAGATGTCAGGCCGTGGCTCTACTCTGGATAGGCTCCGGAATGTGCGCCAATCTTCTCCATACTATGATTCCCGCAGGAGAGAGTCAGATAGGGATCGCGGACGAGGCTATTCAAGTCAAGAACGCTATGATAGAGATAGAGATTATTCGCGTGGCCGCTCTGGCCATGATTATTCTGACAGAGATCGGGGATATCAGCACCGATCTCGATCTCGCTCTCCTCCGCCTCCTAGGGCCCCAGTAGACCTTCCAGGGCCTTCTCATCAGCAGCAGCCGCCTTTTCAATCTTCTCGGCCTGATACTCAGCGGCCAAGAGTGGAACCGATAACAGCCGCTATAATAGAACAAGCTCCGGCTGAGTTGACTAGTGAAGGAGCCGCCAAACTCGCTCAAATGAAAAATGACTTCCCTGAAATTTGCATGGACGGCTATGTCTTCCCTCCTAATCTTAAAAGAATTCCTCCGGATGTTGAGAATGTTGTTCATAGTTATGTCCGCGACTTCTACGCTCAGTATAAGGAGTGGTACAAGGCAGCCGTGAAAGCCTCTAGAGTAGCTTTTGACCGGGCGAAGATTATTGCTGAGCGTGACGTTGAGATTGCTAAACAGAAACGCATCATTCAGGTTCTCCAATCTGAAATGTAGACGTCCCGGAAGTCAGAGCTTGAAGCACTTCAGAAACACGAAGAGGTCGTGGCCAAAATGGCGAGGATGCAACAGGAACACTGCACCACGGTAGAAGAGATGGGCCACCGCAACACCACTATTGCAGCTAAGCGAGACTTAGCCGTTAAAGAGCTGAACGAGCTCAAGGCCAAATTTTCCGAAATGCTGAAGGAGAAGGACGATGCAAACGCCATTGCACAAGAAGCTTGCGACCAAGCAGTATCTCTTAGGGCCGAACTCGCTGCGGTGGCGGTCAAGTCTAAGTCTGCGGAAGCAGAAATCCAGGAAAATATTTTGGAGGAGAGGTCCAGGCTGGATGCTGAGTTTGACGATCTCTTGGTCACGTACAACGCAAATGTGCTGGAGCACAGAAAATTAGCGTGGCTGGGAGACGACTCCATGATTCTATACAATGCCTGGACCCGGCTGGTGGACGAGAAGAGAGCAGCGCATCCAGATGAAACACTTGATGACTTTGAGCTAGAGATGCATTTGCTCACCGAGGATGAGAGGAAGGTTCTTCATGAGGCGGTGATCTTGGTGGCGAAAGAAAAGCTTGGTGTTCAATTTCTAGAGACAGGCGAAGGTTCGGGGATCACGCATCACGAGGCAAATGTTGAAGCTGTAATTCCAACACCGCCTGAAACCACTGGTGCGGTAGATCCCCCGTCCGTTCCTGCATATAACCCCGACCAGCCGCTATTATCTTCCGCTGATGCTTCTGCCCACGTTCCGGTCCAGAATAAGAAAGGTATTTGAATGCTTCCCGCATTTTAGTTGTGAAGGACCTTAAGCAAAACACTTGGCTAACAATCTTCGTTTTGTCGTATTTCAGTGACTGAAGTCGTCGTTTCTGCGCCTCTTGCACTATCAGTTCCATATCAAACGCAAGGGGCTGTTGTTACCGAAGCCATCACGACTTCTACCTTTGTTGGCGAAGAGGGAGATGCAAACATGTTTTCTTTTAGCGCTCAAATGATTGAGGAGCTTCTTAATGAACCCATCGATCCCTCCGTCAACCCGTCCGATGCTATGAGTGGGGCTGCTCCGGCCGTTAGTTCGTCTATGCCAGCTACTGACGCATCCGATGCGGCCCAAGCATCCCGTGAGGACGAAATTATTGCTGAGATTGATGCCGAGATGGCAGCAGGGAATGCTGGTATGAATCCGCCCGGGCCTGCCCCGTTAATGGTGATTTCACCGGGCGGTACTGTAGTGATCGAAGCTGCTTCTGTCCCACCTCCCGCTACTACTACTATGCCTCCAGCTCAACCTCCTAGAAGAATCTCCGTCGCCTCAAGCTCTGAGGGAGACGTTGATATTATGTTGCTGCCGGAGGACAAGCCTGAAAAGAGCAAACGGTTTAGGGGAAAATCGGGCAGCGGATCTGGTGGAGCTACCCCGAAGAAGAAAATACGGAAGAAGAAAGATTGAACTTTTTCTTTAACTTTCTGTTGTGCGGGGTAGTATTTTGTTGATTTTTCTATAGCCGTGTACAGATGTGGATTCGGCTCCCACTAACAGAAATTTTTTGAAATACTTTGTAATCAGATTCTTTTTGTTGATAGTGGAAATGAAAATTTATTCCCTTTTGTCTTCAACTTGTCATGTGTTATGATTCTGCCCCCAGTATCAGGGATAAGCGTGGAGCTGACGTATGTTTATACTCCGTCTCGCGCTCTGGGAGTACGGAGTTAAGTAAATGTTTATACTCCGACTCGCACTCTGGGAGTACGGAGTTAGGAAAATATTTATACTCCGCCTCGCACTGTGGGAGTACGGAGTTAGGAAAATGTTTATACTCTGCCTCGCACTCTGGGAGTACGGAGTTAGGAAAATGTTTATACTCCGCCTCGCACTCTGGGAGTACGGAGTTAGGAAAATGTTTATACTTCGCCTCGCACTCTGGGAGTACGGAGTTAGTAAAATGTTTATACTCCGCCTCGCACTCTGGGAGTAGGAAAATGTTTATACTCCGCATCGCGCTTTGGGAGTACGGAGTTAGGTAAAAATGTTTATACTCCGCCTCACACTCTGGGAGTACGGAGTTAAGTGAAGGGTTATCGTGTATCAACCCGTTTCTGGCCTGATGTGATGGCTTGCCCCCGAGCTTGGGTTTCATTTAGTGAGTGGATGATTGCTTCATAGCCACTCCCTTCTTGAATAAATTCCATTGTGTGATGGAATTCAGCTCTTCGTGCATCGTGATGTTGTACATGGTATTTAATGAATCACAGCTCTGGCTCGAAGAGATGGCATTTTATTGCTGAAATAAGAAAAATATGGCAAAGTCAGTTGCCTTATTACATATTCTAATTTCGAAATGCAAAAGTAAATTGCTGAATGAAAAACATAATGAAATAAATAAAGCCTGTCATATGTAGTAGCGACGGAGACTCTCGCTGTTCCAGGCCCTTGGCAAAACTAGACCGTCCACGGTTGATAGTTTGAATGTGCCATCTCCAAGTCTTTGTGCAATCACATACGGTCCTTCCCAATTTGGTTTCATGTGTGAAGGAACCAGATAAATTCTCTTGAGGACAAGATCGCCGAGTTCAAAGGTTCGGGGTCGAACTTTGGTATTATACAACCGGGCGACCCGACTTCGGTATGCGGCCGCTCTCAAATCAGCTTCTTCCTGTTTCTCATCCAACAGATCCAAAGATTCAGCGAGTAATATTGCATTTGTTTTCGGATCATAATAAGTCACACGGTGGGAAAACACTTCTGTCTCGACTGGAATAACGGCTTCCGAGCCATAAGATAAAGAAAATGGGATGTGTCCGGTTGCAGTCTTGTGAGTTGTTCGATAAGCCCATAATACCATAGGAAGTTCATCAACCCATTTGCCCCCAGCCTTTTCCAATCGTTTCTTTAAGATGGATTTGATAACTTTGTCAACAGCTTCGACCTGACCGTTTGCTTGTGGATGTGCGACCGCTGAGAACTTTTTATGAATATGAAACCGTTGACAGAAATTCTTGAACTCCGAACTCTCGAATTGGGTCCCATTATCGGTGATGATGGTATGCGGGAGCCCAAATCGACAGATGATATTGCGAACAACAAAGTTTATTACTTTCTTCGTCGTAATCATTGCGAGAGCTTCGGCCTCGGCCCATTTTGTGAAGTAGTCAACAGCGACGATGGCGTACTTCGCACCACCTTTTGCCAGAGGTAAAGCACCGATAATATCGATTCCCCACATAGCGAATGGCCAGGGACTGACCATTTGAGTTATCTCGGTAGGTGGGGCTCTTGGAATTCGAGCGTGTTTTTGCATCTATCGCACTTTCTGGCATAGTTGGCTGCATCTCGGTTCACTGTCGGCCAGTAATATCCATATCGGAGTATTTTCTTAGCAAGCGCTTGTCCACCGGTGTGATCGCCACATTCTCCTTCGTGCACGTCATGTAACACTCGTTTGACTTCGTCATGAGCGACACACCGGAGGAGGGGAACAGAATAACCTTTCTTATACATGACTCCGTCCTGAATGACGAACCGCGAAGCTTTTCGTAGAATTTGCCTTTTCTCATTTCGGTGTTCAGGCAATATCCCATTCTCAATGTAATTTCGATACGGAGTCATCCATGATTCTCTGCTGGGAGATGTTTCTAACACATCATTCGTCTGTATATGATCGATGCTTGGAGAGGACAAAGTTTCGACGGGGACAAGTCCCATTTGCTGTGCTTCACCTATGCTGGCCAACTTTGCCAAGGAGTCGGCCTTTTGATTGTGATCTCGGGGTATATAGTAAATGGCGTAATAATCAAATTGATCCAGTATTTCTAGAACTTCAGCCAAATAAGCAGCTAATCTTCGGTCTCTTGCTTGATACTCTCCCCGTACCTGACACACAACCAACTGTGAATCGCAATAAATTTCCACAGTGATAATTCTCAAATCTCCGGCAAGTTTTAATCCAGTCAATAGGGCTTCATATTCCGCTTCATTATTGGTTGCGGGAAAATCAAACTTCAAAGCATAACATATGGATCAGCCTTCGGGGGTTTCAAGTACAACACCAGCACCCGAACACCGATCGTTTGATGCACCATCTGTATAAAGTTTCCAGACATATTCAGGAGATTCGCTGGTTTCGGGTAAGTCGTCCGGAACAGTAAATTCAGCTATGAAGTCAGCTAGGACTTGCCCTTGAATGGCTATCCGCGGAGCATAAGCAATGTCAAATTGACTTAGTTTGATATTCCACTTGAGTAACCTGCCAGACGTCTCAGGCCGCGTGAGGACCTGTCGTAACGGCTGATCGGTATACACAGTAAGCGGATGAGCTTGGAAATAAGGACGAAGCTTTCTTGAGGCAATGACCAGGCAATAAGCCAGTTTCTCCAACTTGGGGTAATTTCTTTCAGCTCCGGTCAATCGTTTACTAACATAATAGACCGGTTTCTGCACTCGATCTTCTTCTCGGACCAGAGCAGCACTGATCGCATGCTCTGATACTGCCAGATAAAGGTATAATTGTTCGTGATCGACCGGTTTTGACAAGATCGGCGGTGTAGAGAGATGTTGAACCAGCGATCGGAATGCACCTTCACACTCTGTGGTCCATTCAAAGATTCGTTTTCCCTTTCGGATCAGATCAAAGAAAGGAATGCATTTATCAGTGGATTTTAAAATGAACCTACTTAACGCGGCAACCTTCCCGTTGAGACTCTGGACTTGTTTTATGGTCCTCGAAGTTTGCAAATTCCTTATTGCCCAGATCTTTTCGGGATTCGCCTCTATTGCACGAGCGTTGACGATGAAACCAAGGAACTTTCCGGATGCAACGCCGAAGTGGCACTTCAATGGATTGAGCTTCATTCCGTATTCTCGTAAGATGCGGAACATTGAATCTAAATCTTCGACCTGATCTGTGGAAAATCGAGACTTCACCAACATATCATCCACATAAACTTCCATGGTCTTCCCGATCTGGTCGGCGAACATCCGATTGACCAAACGTTGGTATGTTGCTCCGGCATTATTTAAACCAAAAGGCATGACTTTGTAACAGTAGAGTCCCAGATCGGTCACGAAACTAGTATGTTCTTGATCGGGTAAATGCATAGGTATCTGATTATAACCAGAATAAGCATCCATAAAAGATAACAATTCATGGCCAGCCATTGAGTCTACGAGCTGGTCAATTCGAGGAAGTGGAAAACTATCTTTTGGGCAAGCTTTGTTTAAGTCGGAGTAGTCGACACACGTTCTCCATTTCCCATTCGGTTTTCTAACCAAAACCGGATTTGACACCCACTCCGGGTATAGAGCATCTCGGATGAACCCATTTGATTGCAACTTGTCAATCTCTTCTCTAAGGGCGGCAGATCTCTCCGGATCCATACCACGCCTTTTTTGCTTGACCGAAATATGTCGCGGATCAATATTCAAGGAGTGACTTGCAATGTTTGGTGATATTCCGCACATATCAGAGTGCGTCCAAGCGAAGACATCGAGATTTGCTTGGAGAAATTCAACCAATTCCTGTTGTATCTGTTTTCCCAGTTGAGATCCAACTTTTAGTACTTTTGAGTCGTCATCCTCACTAACCGGGACGTCCACCGTCAGTTCGATTGGAGACGCTTGAGTCTCTTCAACTTCGTCTTTACCCTCGTTATCTCTAGGGTCAAGATCTTTAAGGAATTGGTAGTGGTGCCCGGGCCGGGGCCCAGGCACTAGTTGTCAATTATCAGCGAAACGGACGCAGAGAGATTCCTCTACGCCCTTTCCTTTCTCCTTTCTCTGTGCTTCACGCAATTCAGCAAAATAACAGGCTCTTCCTGCTGCCTGATCTCCTTGAATGATTCCAATCCCATGATCAGTCGGGAATTTCAAAGTCAAACACCACGGGGCAATGGCTGCCCTGAATTCAGCGAGGGCCAGTCGGCCCAAGAATGCATTATACGGTGAAGCGATGTCAAGAACAACAAATTGCAGCAGTCGGACTCTCCTGCGCTCTCCAATCCCCAGTTCGACTGGTAGTTCTACTATTCCAATGGGTATTGTTGCACTTCCATTGAAGCCGTGAACTCTAGATTGGCAGGGTTTCAAGTCTTTTGCTTCCATCTTCATTAAATCATAAGCTCGTTTGAATAGAATGTTTACAGAACTCCCACTGTCAACCAGGATCCTCTTCATCCAAGCAGGACCAACCTGGGCAGATATGACCAGTGGGTCAATTGTTGGAGCTTCGATTTTGTCAGCATCTCTGCTTCTAAATATGATGTCATCAGACATTTTCTTTTGTTGTTTAGTCGGAGTTCCATCCTCGCAATTACTGCAGCATTCGAAGCTCGCATGCCTGATAGAGCTAGCATACGACTCCATTTCCCTCCAGCTTCTGTCCGCTGGATGAGGACCACCACTAATGGTATTGATAACTAGCCTCCCGCCTGTACGAGCGGGTTCCTCTTGCCTTTCTTGGTCTTGCGCACGGTTTGGGTTCTATGGGCCCGCACCACCAGACTGCGGTGCCCGCACGAATTGATCTAACTTCCTCTCCCTGATCAACTTTTCTATGAGATCCTGCAAATGACGACAGTCATTAGTATTGTGGCCATAGCTTTCGTGAAATATACAAAACTTCCCCATCTGAATCTGTCTCTCTGATGACCGTTTTGGAGCGGGTATTTTATATTGTTCAGCGTTGCAAGTTTGTAGGTATACATTCTCCAGCGATGTGTTTAATGGTGTATAATTTTCGAACATCGGAGCCCTACGCCGTGGGCCTGGATTTTGATCTCTTTTCTTATTCTGTCCATTGTTACCTCTTGGCTGAGTTTGCTTGTTCTGTATGTTCAACTGAACTTTTCCGGAATTGTCACCGGACTGTTTAACTGCTACATTTCTTTGTATTCCCTCACTCCCAAGCTTCGCATCGTCCTGCTTCCTAGACTGTTTCGCATCCTCTTGCCGTAAGAATTGAGTGGCTTTGGAGTAGAAACGGTCCAACGATGCGGGTGGTTTTCCAACTAACCAGTTTCCAAACTCAGAATCGGGATCGATTCCCTTTGTCAACGCCATTAAAATTGAGTTATCGTTGGGATTACTAATCTCCACACATGCCGCATGGAATCTCTCCAAGTAACGCCTCAGTGTTTCCCCACAAGCTTGGGTAACACTGGACAGGGTGTTAACATCTTTGGGTCTAGCGACATGCATGCGAAATTGTTCAACAAATTTCTTAGCCAATTGGTCAAATGAAGAGATAGATCTTGGAGGTAATCTTGTAAACCACATTGTTGCAATTCCTCCCAGTGAGATGGGGAAACTTCGACATTTCACTGCATCGTCGGCCCTTGCGGCGCTCATTGACCATTCGTATTTCAAAATGTGCTGATTGGGATCAGAATTTCCTTCGTACATAGGGAGAGTTGGCATTCTAAATCGCCGAGGAGGTTTAGCGTACAGTATCTCGTCCGTGAAAGGAGTATGACTTCGAGAAATCCCCCAATCGTCGTTGGTAAGACCTTGGCTTTCACGGATCATCTGACGTATCATATTCGAAATGTTGGGCATTGCTACATTTTGAGTATGTTGAGCTAAGGTGTGGTCGGGTTCCACAGCGCGAGTTTGGACCGGGCGCTGTCGACGGTCCAAATGTCGCCTCCTTGGCTCAGCATTTCCTGGGACGTATGGTTCAGTAGTACGTCCATGCTGTTGATTATTTGAATATGGAAGATTTCGGGTATCAACCCTTGTTTCTATTGTGGCAGCTGCGGCATGATTGTCCGTGGTATGCTGTGTAGTAGGGACTCCTTGTGTTGAGGGCCCGGCCTGAAAGCTGGTCGACGGTCCTGCCCTCAACTGCCCAACAGTCAAGGCGGGTTGATATCCGGTCGTTTGTGTATGACTCCCGTCTAATCGAGGACGGGTAAATCTGTGATAATGGTCCGATGAGGCGGAACTTTCAGTAGATGATCGGGAGATATCATCTCGTCTAGACCTTCTGCGGCCTTGGCGGTTCAGTTGGTTTGTTAATTCAATATTAGCACGCAACTGTTCGGCCAATTGTTGCCGACTTTGAGTCAATTCCTGAAGCAACACATGGAATTCCAGTCTGGTGACTGGTCCAGACGGATCTGAATGAGCAACGTTGTCTTGGTTGGATGGCTGCTGTTGAGCAGGATTCTGTCCATCCCTACCTTCTTGTCCAGCAGCTGTAGAAGTGGTTCTTGTGCTAACCATTTTGAGTGATGAATCCTTTTCCTAGAGATTATGAATGGTATCGATGGTTGATCCAAGGAGCAGGAGAAAAAATAAGGTTTTTTCTCAGTGAAAGCACCAAAGTGTTTGTACCAAAAATGGGCACAACACTCTTCGGAAGTGTTTGAAGAGATAAAAGTTAAGAATGAAAATTAAAACTGAGGATTATCTAACAAAAACTCCAAAATAACAGAAAGTAAATTGCAAAGACAAGCGATTTAGAGTGGTTCGGCATTTTGCCTACGTCCACTATGAAGTTTGATGATTTTATTGCTTGATACTTGAAGGTTACAATTCTTTATACTGTAGTACAACTGAATTTATATGCTAAGTGTCAATCTAAAGCAGCGGTGGTGTTCTGGAGTAAATCTGGCAGAATCTGGGCGCTCTTTAGTACTTAGAATTGTCCGACCCCTTTTCTGAATGACCAGGGGCTCTATTTATAGGTGTAGGAGGCTGATATTTTGCCTAAAATTCGGGGAGACCGCTTCTGGCACGTGAGGGGGCCCACATGGCCGAAATCTGGAGATCCGGGCCCACTTTAGGATCGATTCGACCCTTGGTTCGAATCGATCCATCCAATCGAGCTGAAATTTGGTGTGAACATTCTTCATCATGTGCCTAAGCTTCTGTGAAAATTTCATGGCATTTGGACTTGTAGAACTTGAGTTATGATCGATTCAAGGTTGCATTTCTGGTGGCAGTGCTCTGTTCGAATCGATTATGTTCAAATCGATTGCTTCGAATCGATCCAAGCATGTGCTTCTGTGATGACGTGGAGCGCCTCCTTCGTATTGATCCGTCTTCTTTGCCGAGTTGACTGGGTCGAATCCTTGTTCTTAGCCGCGTTTATCTGGTGGACTCGAGAGGCTGGATTCGAAGGTTTACTTCCTTCGAATCGATGGAAACTGTGCTTGTTCGAATCGATCTAGATGCGCTATCATGGATCGATTCGAAGTTGCCTTTTTATGGGTTTCGAAGGTACTGGAGTCGAAGGTTAGCTTCCTTCGAATCGATGATGTTGGTGCTCTGGAATGGAGTCGGAGCTCCTCTGCCTGCATGGATTCGAAGGATCCTTCCTTCGATGGATTCGAACTGGAGCTTGGTGCTGATGGATTCGAAGCGAGGCCTCGAGGATGGATTCGAACCAGTGTGTGGTTGATGGTTTCGAAGCATGGCTTTCTTCTGATCGATTCGAGCCTGTGCTATTTTTGAAGGATTCGAACCCAAGGCTGGGCTTATGGATTCGAACCTAGGGCTATTTCCTCCAACTTGTATCGATGATATCTTGAGCGTACGAACTCGGATTGACTCGATATTTGGAATGCTGGCTCTTATGGCTTTGCTTGACGTGTCTCATCGATTGTAGCCCGATCCGGACTCGGACAAAATTAATCGATATCCATGGTTAAGCAGTGCATAACGAACTTTTACGACGAACTGTCTTTAGTTTTACAATCAACTTTTTGGTGTCACGGCCTTGCCAAAAGGTGGGATAACAGTACCGCTCCGTTTCAAATTCATGCATCCATTTCTAAAAGTCGTACGGTACTTTTTCGGCATTTTGGACGGATGTTGCACCTTGCACCGTAGATGTTGCACCCTGTGGATATTGATTCTTCGGAAGGCCATAACTTTTGGCTCGTTTAGAATTACGGGAGCCATAACCAGTAAAAACGAAGACCTCTGTGAGTTCTACGGCTATGACAGCTTTAAGCCGTCACTAGTTAGTTTCATACCCAAAAAATCTTATCCGAAACTCAATCGGGCCTTGGACGTTTTTTACCGTTCGTTCATTCGTGACGTGGATTTTTTCTGCAAAACGGGATCCCCGTGGCTGGTCTATGATTTACCATCGCCGGAGAGGGGTGCCCCATGGTACCGCTCCGTTTCAAGTCCATGCAACCATTTCTAAAAGTCGTACGACACTTTATCGGCATTTTGGACGGATGTTGCACCTTGCACCGTCGATGTAGCACCCTATGGATATTGATTCTTCGGAAGGCCATAACTGTTGGCTCGTTTAGAGTTACGGGAGCCATAACCAGTCAAAACGAAGATCTCTGTGAGTTCTATGGCTATGACAGCTTTAAGCCGTCACTGGTTAGTTTCATACCCAAAAAATCTTATCCGGAACTCAATCGGGCCTTGGATGTTTTTTAACGTTCGTTCATTCGTCACGTGGATTTTTTCTGCAAAATGGGATCCCCGTGGCTGGTCTATGATTTACCATGGCCGAAGAGTGGTGCCCCATGGTACCGCTCCGTTTCAAATCCATGCATCCATTTCTAAAAGTCGTACAACACTTTTTCGGCATTTTGGATGGATGTTGCACCTTGCACCGTCGATGTTGCACCCTGTGGATTTTGATTCTTCGGAAGGCCATAACCGTTGGCACGTTTAGAGTTACGGGAGCCATAACCAGTCAAAACGAAGATCTCTATAAGTTATACGGCTATGACAGCTTTAAGCCGTCACTGGTTAGTTTCATATCCAAAAAATCTTATCCGAAACTCAATCGGGCCTTAGATGTTTTTTACCGTTCGTTCATTCGTCACGTGGATTTTTTCTGCAAAACGGGATCCCCATGGCTGGTCTATGATTTACCATCTCCGGAGAGTGGATCCCCATGGTACCGCTCCGTTTCAAATCCATGCATCCATTTCTAAAAGTCGTACGGCACTTTTTTGGCATTTTGGACGGATGTTGCACCTTGCACCGTCGATGTTGCACCCTGTGGATATTGATTCTTCGGAAGGCCATAACTGTTGGCTCGTTTAGAGTTACGGCAGGCATAACCAGTCAAAACGAAGATCTCCGTGAGTTCTACGGCTATGACAGCTTTAAGCTATCACTAGTTAGTTTCATACCCAAAAAATCTTATCCAAAACTCAATCGGGCCTTGGACGTTTTTTACCGTTCGTTCATTCGTGACGTGGATTTTTTCTGCAAAACGGGATCCCCGTGGCTGGTCTATGATTTACCATCGCCGGAGAGGGGTGCCCCATGGTACCGCTCCGTTTCAAATCCATGCAACCATTTCTAAAAGTCGTACGGCACTTTATCGGCATTTTGGACGGATGTTGCACCTTGCACCGTCGATGTAGCACCCTATGGATATTGATTCTTCGGAAGGCCATAACTGTTGGCTCGTTTAGAGTTACGGGAGCCATAACCAGTCAAAACGAAGATCTCTGTGAGTTCTTTGGCTATGACAGCTTTAAGCCGTCACTGGTTAGTTTCATACCCAAAAAATCTTATCTGAAACTCAATCGGGCCTTGGATGTTTTTTACCGTTCGTTCATTCGTCACGTGGATTTTTTCTGCAAAACGGGATCCCTGTGGCTGGTCTACGATTTACCATGGCCGGAGAGTGGTGCCCCATGGTACCGCTCCGTTTCAAATCCATGCATCCATTTCTAAAAGTCGTACAACACTTTTTCGGCATTTTGGATGGATGTTGCATCTTGCACCGTCGATGTTGCACCCTGTGTATATTGATTCTTCGGAAGGCCATAACCGTTGGCACGTTTAGAGTTACGGGAGCCATAACCAGTCAAAACAATGATCTCTATGAGTTATACGGCTATGACAGCTTTAAGCCGTCACTGGTTAGTTTCATATCCAAAAAATCTTATCCGAAACTCAATCGGGCCTTAGATGTTTTTTACCGTTCGTTCATTCGTCACGTGGATTTTTTCTGCAAAACGGGATCCCTATGGCTGGTCTATGATTTACCATCGCCGGAGAGTGGTTCCCCATGGTACCGCTCCGTTTCAAATCCATGCATCCATTTCTAAAAGTCGTACGGCACTTTTTCAGCATTTTGGACGGAAGTTGCACCTTGCACCGTCGATGTTGCACCCTGTGGATATTGATTCTTCGGAAGGCCATAACTGTTGGCTCGTTTAGAGTTACGGCAGCCATAACCAGTCAAAACGAAGATCTCTGTGAGTTCTATGGCTAAGACCGCTTTAAGACGTCACTGGTTAGTTTCATACCCAAAAAATCTTATTCGAAACTCAATCGGGCCTTGGACGTTTTTTACCATTCGTTCATTCGTCACGTGGATTTTTTCTGCAAAACGGGATCCCCGTGGCTGGACTATGATTTACCATGGTCGGAGAGTGGTGCCCCATGGTACCGCTCCGTTTCAAATCCATGCATCCATTTCTAAAAGTCGTATGGCACTTTTTCGGCATTTTGGATGGATGTTGCACCTTGCACCGTAGATGTTGCACCCTATGGATATTGATTCTTCGGAAGGCCATAACTGTTGGCTCGTTTCGAGTTACTGGAGCCATAACCAGTCAAAACGAAGATCTCTGTGATTTCTACGCCTATGAATGCTTTAAGCCGTCACTGGTTAGTTTCATACTCAAAAAATCTTATCCGAAACTCAATCGGGCCTTGGACGTTTTTTACCGTTCGTTCATTCGTCACGTGGATTTTTTCTGCAAAACGGGATCCCCGTGGCTGGTCTATTATTTACCATCGCCGGAGAGTGGTGACCTATATTACCGCTCCGTTTCAAATCCATGCATCCATTTCTAAACGTCGTACGGCACTTTTTCGGCATTTTGGACGGATGTTGCACCTTGCACCGTAGATGTTGCACCCTGTGGATATTGATTCTTCGGAACGCCATAACTGTTGGCTCGTTTAGAGTTACGGGGGCCATTACCAGTCAAAACGAAGAACTCTGTGAGTTCTACGGCTATGACGGCTTTAAGCCGTCACTGGTTAGTTTCATACCCAAAAAGTCTTATCCGAAACTCAATCGGGCCTTGGACGTTTTTTACCATTCGTTCATTCGTCACGTGGATTTTTCTGCAAAACGGGATCCCCGTGGCTGGTCTATGATTTACCATCGCCGGAGAGTGGTGCCCCATGGTACCGCTCCACTTCAAATCCATACATCCATTTCTAAAAGTCGTACGGCAGTTTTTCGGCATTTTGGACGGATGTTGCACCTTGCACCGTAGATGTTGCACCCTGTGGATATTGATTCTTCGGAAGGCCATAACTGTTGGCTCGTTTATAGTTACGGGATCCATAACTGGTCAAAACGAAGATCTCTGTGAGTTCTACGGCTATGACAGCTTTTAGCCATCATTGGTTAGTTTCATACCCAAAAAATCTTATCTGAAACTCAATCGGGCCTTGGACGTTTTTTACCGTTCGTTCATTCGTCTCGTGGATTTTTTCTGCAAAACGGGATCCCCGTGGCTGGTCAATGATTTACCATCGCCGGTGAGTGGTGCCCCATTGTACCGCCCCGTTTCAAATCCATGCATCCATTTCTAAAAGTCGTTCGGCACTTTATCGACAATTTGGACGGATGTTGCACCTTGCACTGTCGATGTTGCACCCTATGGATATTGATTCTTCGGAAGGCCATAATTGTTGGCTCGTTTAGAGTTACGGGAGCCATAACCAGTCAAAACGAAGATATCTGTGAGTTCTACGGCTATGACCGCTTTAAGCCGTTACTGGTTAGTTTCATACCCAAAAAATCTTATCCGAAACTCAATCGGGCTTTGGATGTTTTTTACCGTTCGTTCATTCGTCACGTGGATTTTTTCTGCAAAACGGGATCCCCGTGGCTGGTCTATGATTTACCATGGCCGGAGAGTGGTGCCCCATGGTACAGCTCCGTTTCACATCCATGCATCCATTTCTAAAAGTCGTACAACACTTTTTCGGCATTTTGGATGGATGTTGCACCTTGCACCGTAGATGTTGCACCCTGTGGATATTGATTCTTCGGATGGCCATAACCGTTGGCTCGTTTAGAGTTACGGGAGCCATAACCAGTCAAAACAAAGAAATTTGTGAGTTCTATGGCTATGACAGCTTTAAGCCGTCACTGGTTAGTTTCATACCCAAAAAATCTTATCCAAAACTCAATCGGGCCTTGGACGTTTTTTACCGTTCGTTCATTCGTCACGTGGATTTTTTCTGCAAAACGGGATCCCGTGGCTGGTCTATGATTTACCATGGCCGGAGAGTGGTGCCCCATGGTACCGCTCGGTTTCAAATCCATGCATCCATTTCTAAAAGTCGTACGGTACTTTTTCGGCATTTTGGACGGATGTTGCACCCTATGGATATTGATTCTTCGGAAGGCCAAAACTGTTGGATCGTTTAGAGTTACGGGAGCCATAACTAGTCAAAACGAAGATCTTTGTGAGTTCTACGGCTATGATGGCTTTAATCCGTCAATGGTTAGTTTCATACCCAAAAAATCTTATCCGAAACTCAATCGGGCCTTGGACGTTTTTTACCGTTCGTTCATTCGTCACGTGGATTTTTTCTGCAAAACGGGATCCCCGTGGCTGGTCTATTATTTACCATCGCCGGAGAGTGGTACCACTCCGTTTCAAATCCATGCATCCATTTCTAAAAGTCGTACGGAAGTTTATCGGCATTTTGGACGGATGTTGCACCTTGCACCGTAGATGTTGCACACTGTGGATATTGATTCTTCGGAAGGCCATAACTATTGGCTCGTTTAGAATTACGGGAGCCATAACCAGTCAAAACGAAGATCTCTGTGAGTTCTATGGCTATGACGGCTTTAAGCCGTCACTGGTTAGTTTCATACCCAAAAAATCTTATCCGAAACTCAATCGGGCCTTGGACGTTTTTTACCGTTCGTTCATTCGTCACATGGATTTTTTCTGCAAAACGGGATCCCCGTGGCTGGTCTATGATTTACCATCGCCGGAGAGTGGTGCCCTATGGTACCGCTCCGTTTCAAATCCATGCATCCATTTCTAAAAGTCGTACGACACTTTTTCGGCATTTTTGACGGATGATGCACCTTGCACCGTCGATGTAGCACCCTGTGGATATTGATTCTTTGGAAGGACATAAATGTTGGCTCGTTTAGAGTTATGGGAGCCATAACCAGTCAAAACGAAGATCTTTGTTAGTTCTATGGCTATGACCGCTTTAAGCCGTCACTGGTTAGTTTCATATCCAAAAAATCTTATACGAAACTCAATCGGACCTTGGACGTTTTTTACCGTTCGTTCATTCGTCACGTGGATTTTTTCTGCAAAACGGGATCCTTATGGCCGGTCTATGATTTACTATCGCCGGAGAGTGGTGCCTCATGGTACCACTCCGTTTCAAATCCATGCATCCATTTCTAAAAGTCGTACGGCACTTGTTCGGCATTTTGGACGGATGTTGCACCTTGCACCGTCGATGTTGCACCCTATGGATATTGATTCTTCTGAAGGCCATAACTGTTGGCTCGTTTAGAGTTACGACCGCCTTAACCAGTCAAAACGAAGATCTCTGTGAGTTCTACGGCTAAGACCGCTTTAAGCCGTCACTGGTTAGTTTCATACCCAAAAAATCTTATTGGAAACTCATTCGGGCCTTGGACGTTTTTTACCATTCGTTCATTCGTCACGTGGATTTTTTCTGCAAAACGGGATCCCCGTGGCTGGTCTCTGATTTACCATGGCCGGAGAGTGGTGCCCCATGGTACCGCTCCGTTTCAAATCCATGCATCCATTTCTAAAAGACGTACGGCACTTTTTCGGCATTTTGGACGGATGTTGCACCTTGCACCGTAGATGTTGCACCCTGTGGATATTGATTCTTCGGAAGGCCATAATTGTTGCCTCGTTTAGAATTACGGGAGCCATAACCAGTCAAAACGAAGATCTCTGGGATTTCTACGGCTATGAATGCTTTAAGCCATTACTGGTTAGTTTCATACTCAAAAAATCTTATCCGAAACTCAATCGGGCCTTGGACGTTTTTTATCGTTCGTTCATTCGTCATGTTGATTTTTTCTGCAAAACGGGATCCCCTTGGCTGGTCTATTATTTACCATCGCCGGAGAGTGGTGCCCCATGGTACCGCTCCGTTTCAAATCCATGCATCCATTTCTAAACGTCGTACGACACTTTTTCGGCATTTTGGACGGATGTTGCACCTTGCACCGTAGATGTTGCACCCTGTGGATATTGATTCTTCGGAACGCCATAACTGTTGGCTCGTTTAGAGTTACGGGAGCCATAACCAGTCAAAACGAAAAACTCTGTGAGTTCTACGGCTATGACGGCTTTAAGCCGTCACTGGTTAGTTTCATACCGAAAAAATCCTATCCGAAACTCAATCGGGCCTTGGACGTTTTTTACCATTCGTTCATTCGTCACGTGGATTTTTCTGCAAAACGGGATCCCCGTGGCTGGTCTATGATTTACCATCGCCGGAGAGTGGTGCCCATGGTACCGCTCTGTTTCAAATCCATGTATCCATTTCTAAAAGTCGTACGGCACTTTTTCGGCATTTTGGACGGATGTTTCACCTTGCACCGTAGATGTTGCACCCTGTGGATATTCATTCTTCGGAAGGCCATAACTGTTGGCTCATTTATAGTTACGAGATCCATAACAAGTCAAAACAAAGATTTCTGTGAGTTCTACGGCTATGACAGCTTTAAGCCGTCATTGGTTAGTTTCATACCCAAAAAATCTTATCCGAAACACAATCGGGCCTTGGACGTTTTTTACCGTTCGTTCATTCGTTACGTGGATTTTTTCTGCAAAACGGGATCCCCGTGGCTGGTCAATGATTTACCATCACTGGTGAGTGGTGCCCCATGGTACCGCCCCGTTTCAAATCCATGCATCCATTTCTAAAAGTCGTACGGCACTTTATCGGCATTTTGGATGGATGTTGCACCTTGCACCGTAGATGTTGCACCCTGTGGATATTGATTCTTCGGAAGGCCATAACTGTTGGCTCGTTTAGATTTAAGGGAGCCATAACCAGTCAAAACGAAGATCTCTGTGAGTTCTACGGCTATGACGGCTTTAAGCCGTCACTGGTTAGTTTCATACCCAAAAAATCTTATCCGAAACTCAATCAGGCCTTGGACGTTTTTTACCGTTCGTTCATTCGTCACTTGGATTTTTCTGCAAAACGGGATCCCCGTGGCTGGTCTATGATTTACCATCGCCGGAGAGTGGTGCCCCATGGTACAGCTCCATTTCAAATCCATGCATCCATTTCTAAAAGTCGTAAGGCACTTTTTCGGCATTTTGGATGGATGTTGCACCTTGCACCGTCGATGTTGCACCCTATGGATAATGATTCTTCGGAAGGCCATAACTGTTGGCTCGTTTAGAGTTACGGGAGCCATAACCAGTCAAAACGAAGATCTCTGTGAGTTCTACGGCTATGACCGCTTTAAGCCGTCACTGGTTAGTTTCATACCCAAAAAATCTTATCCGAATCTCAATCGGGCCTTGGACTTTTTTACCGTTCGTTCAATCGTCACGTGGATTTTTTCTGAAAAACGGGATCCCCGTGGCTGGTCTATGATTTACCAACGCTGAAGAGTGGTGCCCCATGGTACCGCTCCGTTTCAAATCCATGCATCCATTTCTAAAAGTCGTATGACACTTTTTCGGCATTTTGGACGGATGTTGCACCTTGCACCGTAGATGTTGCACCCCGTGGATATTGATTCTTTGGAAGGACATAACTGTTGGCTCGTTTAGAGATACGGGAGCCATAACCAGTAAAAACGAAGATGTCTGTGAGTTCTACGGCTATGACAGCTTTAAACCGTCACTGGTTAATTTCATACCCAAAAAATATTATCAGAAACTCAATCGGGCCTTGGACGTTTTTTACCGATCGTTCATTCGTCATGTGGATTTTTTCTGCAAAACGGGATCCCCGTGGCTGGTCTATGATTTACCATCGCCGGAGAGTGGTGCCCCATGGTACTGCTCCGTTTCAAATCCATGCATCCATTTCTAAAAGTCGTACGGCACTTTTTCGGCATTTTGGACGGATGTTGCACCTTGCACCGTCGATGTTGCACCCTGTGGATATTGATTCTTCGGAAGGCCATAACTGTTGGCTCGTTTAGAGTTATGGGAGCCATAACCAGTCAAAACGAAGATCTCTGTGAGTTCTACAACTATGACTGCTTTAAGCCATCACTGGTTAGTTTCATATCCAAAAAATCTTATCCGAAACTCAATCGGGCCTTGGATGTTTTTTACCGTTCGTTCATTCGTCACGTGGATTTTTTCTGCAAAACGGGATCCTTGTGGCTGGTCTATGATTTACTATCGCCGGAGAGTGGTGCCTCATGGTACCGCTCCATTTCAAATCCATGTATCCATTTCTAAAAGTCGTGGGGCACTTTTTCGGCATTTTGGACGGATGTTGCACCTTGCACCGTCGATGTTGCACCCTATGGATAATGATTCTTCGGAAGGCAATAACTGTTGGCTCGTTTAGAGTTACGGCAGCCATAACCAGTCAAAACGAAGATCTCTGTGAGTTCTACGGCTAAGACCGCTTTAAGCCGTCACTGGTTAGTTTCATACCCAAAAAATCTTATTCGAAACTCAATCGGGCCTTGGACGTTTTTTATACCATTCGTTCATTCGTCACGTGGATTTTTTCTGCAAAACGGGATCCCCGCCGCTGGTCTATGATTTACCGTGGCCGGAGAGTGGTGCCCCATGGTACCGCTCCATTTCAAATCCATGCATCCATTTATAAAAGTCGTACGGCACTTTTTTGGCATTTTGGACGGATGTTGCACCTTGCACCGTAGATGTTGCACCCTATGGATATTGATTCTTCGGAAGGCCATAACTGTTGGCTCGTTTAGAGTTACGGGAGCCATAACCAGTCAAAACGAAGATCTTTGTGATTTCTACGGCTATGAATGCTTTAAGCCGTCACTTTTTAGTTTCATACTCAGAAAATCTTATCCGAAACTCAATCGGGCCTTTGACGTTTTTTACCGTTCGTTCATTCGTCACGTGGATTTTTTCTGCAAAACGGGATCCCCGTGGCTGGTCTATTATTTACCATCGCCGGAGAGTGTTTCCCCATGGTATCGCTCCGTTTCAAATCCATGCATCCATTTCTAAACGTCGTACGGCACTTTTTTGGCATTTTGGACGGATGTTGCACCTTGCACCGTAGATGTTGCACACTGTGGATATTGATTCTTCGGAACGCCATAACTGTTGGCTCGTTTAGAGTTACGGGAGCCATAACCAGTCAAAACGAAGAACTCTGTGAGTTCTACGGCTATGATGGCTTTAAGCCGTCACTGGTTAGTTTCATACCCAAAAAATCTTATCTGAAACTCAATCGGGCCTTGGACGTTTTTTACCATTCGTTCATTCGTCACGTGGATTTTTTTGCAAAACGGGATCCCCGTGGCTGGTCTATGATTTACCATCGCCGGAGAGTGGTGCCCCATGGTACCGCTCCATTTCAAATCCATGTATCCATTTCTAAAAGTCGTACGACACTTTTTAGGCATTTTGGATGGATGTTGCACCTTGCTTCGTAGATGTTGCACCCTGTGGATATTGATTCTTCGAAAGGCCATAACTGTTGGCTCGTTTATAGTTACGGGAGCCATAACTAGTCAAAACGAAGATCTTTGTGAGTTCTACGGCTATGACATCTTTATGCCGTCATTGGTTAGTTTCATACCCAAAAAATCTTATCCGAAACTCAATCGGGCCTTTGACGTTTTTTACCGTTCGTTCATTCGTTACGTGGATTTTTTCTGCAAAACGGGATCCCCGTGGCTGGTCAATTATTTACCATCGGCGGTGAGTGGTGCCCAATGGTACCGCCCCATTTCAAATCCATGCATCAATTTCTAAAAGTCGTACGACACTTTATCGGCATTTTGGACGGATGTTGCACCTTGCACCGTAGATGTTGCACCCTGTGGATATTGATTCTTCGGAAGGCCATAACAGTTGGCTCGTTTAGAGTTACGGGAGCCATAACCAGTCAAAATGAAGATCTCTGTGAGTTCTACGGCTATGATGGCTATAAGCCGTCACTGGTTAGTTTCATACCCAAAAAATCTTATCTGAAATTCAATCAGGCCTTGGACATTTTTTACCGTTCGTTTATTCGTCACGTGGATTTTTCTGCAAAACGGGATCCCCGTGGCTGGTCTATGATTTACCATCGCCGGAGAGTGGTGCCCCATGGTACCACTCCGTTTCAAATCCATGCATCCATTTCTAAAAGTCGTAAGGCACTTTTTCGGCATTTTGGACGGATGTTGCACCTTGCACCGTCGATGTTGCACCCTATGGATAATGATTCTTCGAAAGGCCATAACTGTTGGCTCGTTTAGGGTTACGGGAGCCATAACCGGTCAAAACGAAGATCTCTGTGAGTTCTACGGCTATGACCGCTTTAAGCCGTCACTGGTTAGTTTCATACCCAAAAAATCTTATCCGAATCTCAATCGAGCCTTGGACGTTTTTTACCGTTCGTTCATTCGTCACGTGGATTTTTTCTGCAAAACGGGATCCCCGTGGCTGGTCTATGATTTACCATCGCCGGAGAGTGGTGCCCCATGGTACCGCTCCGTTTCAAATCCATGCATTCATTTCTAAAAGTCATACGACACTTTTTCGGCATTTTGGACGGATGTTGCACCTTGCACCGTCGATGTTGCACCCTATGGATATTGATTCTTCGGAAGGCCATAACTATTGGCTCGTTTAGAGTTACGGGAGCCATAACTAGTCAAAATGAATATCTCTGTGAGTTCTACGGCTAAGACCGCTTTAAGCCGTCACTGGTTAGTTTCATACCTAAAAAATCTTATTCGAAACTCAATCGGGCCTTGGACGTTTTTTATACCATTCGTTCATTCGTCACGTGGATTTTTTCTGCAAAACGGGATCCCCGCCGCTGGTCTATGATTTACCATGGCCGAAGAGTGGTGCCCCATGGTACCGCTCCATTTCAAATCCATGCATCCATTTATAAAAGTCGTATGGCACTTTTTTGGCATTTTGGACGGATTTTGCACCTTGCACCGTAGATGTTGCACCCTATGTATATTGATTCTTCGGAAGGCCATAACTGTTGGCTCGTTTAGAGTTACGGGAGCCATAACCAGTCAAAACGAAGATCTTTGTGATTTCTACGGTTATGAATGCTTTAAGTCGTCACTGGTTAGTTTCATACTCAGAAAATCTTATCCGAAACTCAATCGGGCCTTGGACGTTTTTTACCGTTCGTTCATTCGTCACGTGGATTTTTTCGGCAAAACGGGATCCCCGTGGCTGGTCTATTATTTACCATCGCCGGAGAGTGGTTCCCTATGGTATCGCTCCGTTTCAAATCCATGCATCCATTTCTAAACGTCGTACGGCACTTTTTCGGCATTTTGGACGGATGTTGCACCTTGCACCGTAGATGTTGCACACTATGGATATTGATTCTTCGGAACGCCATAACTGTTGGCTCGTTTAGAGTTACGGGAGCCATAACCAGTCAAAACGAAGAACTCTGTGAGTTCTACGGCTATGACGGCTTTAAGCCGTCACTGGTTAGTTTCATACGCAAAAAATCTTATCCGAAACTCAATCGGCCCTTGGACGTTTTTTACCATTCGTTCATTCGTCACGTGGATTTTTCTGCAAAACGGGATCCCCGTGGCTGGTCTATGATTTACCATCGCCGGAGAGTGGTGCCCCATGGTACCGCTCCATTTCAAATCCATGTATCCATTTCTAAAAGTCGTACGACACTTTTTAGGCATTTTGGACGGATGTTGCACCTTGCAGCGTAGATGTTGCACACTATGGATATTGATTCTTCGAAAGGCCATAACTGTTGGCTCGTTTATAGTTACGGGAGCCATAACTAGTCAAAACGAAGATCTCTGTGAGTTCTACGGCTATGACAGCTTTATGCCGTCATTGGTTACTTTCATACCCAAAAAATCTTATCCGAAACTCAATCGGGCCTTGGACGTTTTTTACCGTTCGTTCATTCGTTACGTGGATTTTTTCTGCAAAACGGGATCCCCGTGGCTGGTCAATTATTTACCATCGGCGGTGAGTGGTGCCCAATGGTACCGCCCCATTTCAAATCCATGCATCCATTTCTAAAAGTCGTACGACACTTTATCGGCATTTTGGACGGATGTTGCACCTTGCACCGTAGATGTTGCACCCTGTGGATATTGATTCTTCGGAAGGCCATAACTGTTGGCTCGTTTAGAGTTACGGGAGCCATAACCAGTCAAAATGAAGATCTCTGTGAGTTCTACGGCTATGATGGCTATAAGCCGTCACTGGTTAGTTTCATACCCAAAAAATCTTATCTGAAACTCAATCAGGCCTTGGACGTTTTTTACCGTTCGTTCATTCGTCACGTGGATTTTTCTGCAAAACGGGATCCCCGTGGCTGGTCTATGATTTACCATCGCCGGAGAGTGGTGCCCCATGGTACCGCTCCGTTTCAAATCCATGCATCCATTTCTAAAAGTCGTAAGGCACTTTTTCGGCATTTTGGACGGATGTTGCACCTTGCACCGTCGATGTTGCACCCTATGGATAATGATTCTTCGAACGGCCATAACTGTTGGCTCGTTTAGGGTTACGGGAGCCATAACCAGTCAAAATGAAGATCTCTGTGAGTTCTACGGCTATGACCGCTTTAAGCCGTCACTGGTTAGTTTCATACCCAAAAAATCTTATCCGAATCTCAATCGAGCCTTGGACGTTTTTTACCGTTCGTTCATTCGTCACGTGGATTTTTTCTGCAAAACGGGATCCCCGTGGCTGGTCTATGATTTACCATCGCCGGAGAGTGGTGCCCCATGGTACCGCTTCGTTTCAAATCCATGCATCCATTTCTAAAAGTCATACGACACTTTTTCGGCATTTTGGACGGATGTTGCACCTTGCACCGTCGATGTTGCACCCTGTGGATATTGATTCTTCGGAAGGCCATAACTATTGGCTCGTTTAGAGTTACGGGAGCCATAACCAGTCAAAATGAAGATCTCTGTGAGTTCTACGGCTAAGACCGCTTTAAGCCGTCACTGGTTAGTTTCATACCCAAAAAATCTTATTCGAAACTCAATCGGGCCTTGGACGTTTTTTATACCATTCGTTCATTCGTCACGTAGATTTTTTCTGCAAAACGGGATCCCCGCCGCTGGTCTATGATTTACCATGGCCGGAGAGTGGTGCCCCATGGTACCGCTCCATTTCAAATCCATGCATCCATTTATAAAAGTCGTATGGCACTTTTTTGGCATTTTGGACGGATGTTGCACCTTGCACCGTAGATGTTGCACCCTATGTATATTGATTCTTCGAAAGGCCATAACTGTTGGCTCGTTTAGAGTTACGGGAGCCATAACCAGTCAAAACGAAGATCTTTGTGATTTCTACGGCTATGAATGCTTTAAGCCGTCACTGGTTAGTTTCATACTCAGAAAATCTTATCCGAAACTCAATCGGGCCTTGGACGTTTTTTACCGTTCGTTCATTCGTCACGTGGATTTTTTCGGCAAAACGGGATCCCCGTGGCTGGTCTATTATTTACCATCGCCGGAGAGTGGTTCCCCATGGTATCGCTCCGTTTCAAATCCATGCATCCATTTCTAAACGTCGTACGGTACTTTTTCGGCATTTTGGACGGATGTTGCACCTTGCACCGTAGATGTTGCACACTATGGATATTGATTCTTCGGAACGCCATAACTGTTGGCTCGTTTAGAGTTACGGGAGCCATAACCAGTCAAAACGAAGAACTCTGTGAGTTCTACGGCTATGACGGCTTTAAGCCGTCACTGGTTAGTTTCATACGCAAAAAATCTTATCCGAAACTCAATCGGGCCTTGGACGTTTTTTACCATTCGTTCATTCGTCACGTGGATTTTTCTGCAAAACGGGATCCCCGTGGCTGGTCTATGATTTACCATCGCCGGAGAGTGGTGCCCCATGGTACCGCTCCATTTCAAATCCATGTATCCATTTCTAAAAGTCGTACGACACTTTTTAGGCATTTTGGACGGATGTTGCACCTTGCAGCGTAGATGTTGCACCCTGTGGATATTGATTCTTCGAAAGGCCATAACTGTTGGCTCGTTTATAGTTACGGGAGCCATAACTAGTCAAAACGAAGATCTCTGTGAGTTCTACGGCTATGACAGCTTTATGCCGTCATTGGTTAGTTTCATACCCAAAAAATCTTATCCGAAACTCAATCGGGGCTTGGACGTTTTTTACCGTTCGTTCATTCGTTACGTGGATTTTTTCTGCAAAACGGGATCCCCGTGGCTGGTCAATTATTTACCATCGGCGGTGAGTGGTGCCCAATGGTACCGCCCCATTTCAAATCCATGCATCCATTTCTAAAAGTCGTACGGCACTTTATCGGCATTTTGGACGGATGTTGCACCTTGCACCGTAGATGTTGCACCCTGTGGATATTGATTCTTCGGAAGGCCATAACTGTTGGCTCGTTTAGAGTTACGGGAGCCATAACCAGTCAAAATGAAGATCTCTATGAGTTCTACGGCTATGATGGCTATAAGCCGTCACTGGTTAGTCTCATACCCAAAAAAATCTTATCTGAAACTCAATCAGGCCTTGGACGTTTTTTACCATTCGTTCATTCGTCACGTGGATTTTTCTGCAAAACGGGATCTCCGTGGCTGGTCTATGATTTACCATCGCCGGAGAGTGGTGCCCCATGGTACCGCTCCGTTTCAAATCCATGCATCCATTTCTAAAAGTCGTAAGGCACTTTTTCAGCATTTTGGACGGATGTTGCACCTTGCACCGTCGATGTTGCACCCTATGGATAATGATTCTTCGGAAGGCCATAACTGTTGGCTCGTTTAGGGTTACGGGAGCCATAACCAGTCAAAACGAAGATCTCTGTGAGTTCTACGGCTATGACCGCTTTAAGCCGTCACTGGTTAGTTTCATACCCAAAAAATCTTATCCGAATCTCAATCGAGCCTTGGACGTTTTTTACCGTTCGTTCATTCGTCACGTGGATTTTTTCTGCAAAACGGGATCCCCGTGGCTGGTCTATGATTTATCATCGCCGGAAAGTGGTGCCCCATGGTACCTCTCCGTTTCAAATCCATGCATCCATTTCTAAAAGTCATACGACACTTTTTCGGCATTTTGGACGGATGTTGCACCTTGCACCGTCGATGTTGCACCCTGTGGATATTGATTCTTCGGAAGCCATAACTATTGGCTCGTTTAGAGTTACGGGAGCCATAACTAGTCAAAACGAAGATCTCTGTGAGTTCTACGGCTATGACAGCTTTAAGCCATCACTTGTTAGTTTCATACCCAAAAAATCTTATCAGAAACTCAACCGGGCCTTGGACGTTTTTTACCGTTCGTTCATTCGTCACGTGGATTTTTTCTACAAAACGGGATCCCCGTGGCTGGTCTATGATTTAGCATGGTCGGAGAGTGGTGCCCCATGGTACCGCTCCGTTTCAAATCCATGCATCCATTTCTAAAAGTCGTACGACACTTTTTCGGCATTTTGGACGGATGTTGCACCTTGCACCGTAGATGTTGCACCCTGTGGATATTGATTCTTTGGAAGGACATAATTGTTGGCTCGTTTTGAGATACGTGAGCCATAACCAGTCAAAACGAAGACCTTTGTGAGTTCTACGGCTATGACAGCTTTAAGCCGTCACCGGTTAGTTTCATACCCAAAAAATCTTATCAGAAACTCAATTGGGCTTTGGACGTTTTTTACCGTTCGTTCATTCGTCACGTGGATTTTTTCTGCAAAACGGGATCCCCATGGCTGGTCTATGATTTACCATGGACAGAGAGTGGTGCCCCATGGTACCGCTCCGTTTCAAATCCATGCATCCATTTCTAAAAGTCGTACAACACTTTTTCGGCATTTTGGATGGATGTTGCACCTTGCATCGTAGATGTTGCACCCTGTGGATATTGATTCTTCGGAATGCCATAACTGTTGGCTCGTTTAGAGTTACGGGAGCCATAACCAGTCAAAACGAAGATCTTTGTGAGTTCTACGGCTATGATGGCTTTAAGCCGTCACTAGTTAGTTTCATACCCAAAAAATCTTATCCGAAACTCAATCGGACCTTGGACGTTTTTTATCGTTCGTTCATTCGTCACGTGGATTTTTTCTGCAAAACGGGATCTCCGTGGCTGATCTATTATTTACCATCGCCGGAGGGTGGTGCCCCATGGTACCGCTCCGTTTCAAATCCATGCATCCATTTCTAAAAGTCGTACGACACTTTTTCGGAATTTTGGACGGATGTTGCACCTTGCACCGTAGATGTTGCACCCTGTGGATATTGATTTTTCGGAAGGCCATAACTGTTGGCTCGTTTAGAGTTACAGGAGCCATTACCAGTCAAAACGAAGATCTCTGTGAGTTCTATGGCCATGACAGCTTTAAGCCGTCACTGGTTAGTTTCATACCTAAAAAATCTTATCCGAAACTCAATCGGGCCTTGGACGTTTTTTACCGTTCGTTCATTCGTCACGTGGATTTTTTCTGCAAAACGGGATCCCCGTGGCTGGTCTATGATTTACCATCGCCGGAGAGTGGTGCTCCACGGTACCGCTCTGTTTCAAATCCATGCATCGATTTCTAAAAATCGTACGGCACTTTTTCGGCATTTTGGACGGATGTTGCACCTTGCACGTCGATGTTGTACCCTATGGATATTGATTCTTCGGAAGGCCATAATTTTTGGCTCATTTAGAATTACGACCGTCATAACCAGTCAAAACGAAGATCTCTGTGAGTTCTACGGCTATGACCGCTTTAAGCCGTCACTGGTTAGTTTCATACCCAAAAAATCTTATCCGAAACTCAATCGGGCCTTGGACGTTTTTTACCGTTCGTTCATTTGTGACGTGGATTTTTTCTGCAAAACGGGATCCCCGTTGCTGGTCTATGATTTACCATTGTCGGAGAGTTGTGCCCCATGGTACCGCTCCGTTTCAAATCCATGCATCCATTTCTAAAAGTCGTACGACACTTTTTCGGCATTTTGGATGGATGTTGCACCTTGCACCGTAGATGTTGCACCCTGTGGATATTGATTCTTCGGAAGGCCATAACTGTTGGCTTGTTTAGAGTTACTGGAGCCATAACCAGCCAAAACAAAGATCTCAGTGATTTCTACGGCTATGACTGCTTTAAGCCGTCACTGTTTGCGCCAAAATTGGTCACAAACCCCAAGTATTGTGAAAGCATCAGTGTATGAATACAAATCAACAAATATTCAAACACAAATCTCAGATCTAAGCAAACAAAATATCTCAATTCAGAAATAATGAACAGAGACACGTGATTTATAGTGGTTCGGCTATCTCCGACCTACGTCCACTCTAAAGTTTTATCCTTTATTGATTATCCTTGCTGATTACAGATGATTACAGAGATTACAATGAAGAAATTCAAGTCTAACAATGATGATGAAGTTTAGAATTGAATCCGGTAGAGTTTGGGCGCTTCTGAATCCCGATCCCCTTTTCTGAATGACCTGGGGCTCTATTTATAGGTGTAGGAGGCTGATATTTCGCCTAAATTTAGGGAGACTACTTCTAGCACGTGTGGGGGCCCACATGCCCGGCCTCAGGAAATTGGGGCCCGTTCCGATATCGATTCGAACTCCATCCGAATCGATCAAGGACTCATCCGATGGAGCTGAAATTTGGTGAGAACATTTATCAACATGTATGTAAGCTCCTGTGAAAATTTCATTGCATTTGGACTTGTATACCTCAAGTTATGATCGATTCAAAATTGCATTCTTCGTTTGTTCATCCTGTTCGAATCGATCAATTTGAATCGATCCCTTCGAATCGATGGTGGCATGTGCTGGCAGGTTGACGTGGCGTGCGTTCTTCATGTCGATCCGCTTTTCACTCCGGTTTGATCGAGTCGCCCCGAGTATTTCACCACGTTCGTATCCAAGACTAACACGTCATCTTGATGGATACGAACAAGTCTTTATCTATGGATTCGAACAATCGCCTCTATGATGGATACGAAGTAGGCATTGGTCGATTGATACGAAGCGCACTATTTGTTGATGGATGCGAAGTGAGGTAATCTGATGAATGCAAAGTAGATGGAGTCGAACTGAGGCATGAGGATGGGAATGATTGATTCGAACTATGCCAAACTCGATGGATACGAACATATTGAGGGGATGCCATTCCGATGGATACGAACCTGATGGATTCGAAATGGACATCACCCCAACTCTTTGATGGATTCGAACAATATATTATTCCTATCTTGCATCGATCATATCTCCTTCATACAAACTCCGATTAACCTGAAACTTGAAACGTAGCATCTCCTAGTCCCCATCATCATCTTCAATCGATTCCGTCCTGATCGGAGTTTGGCCAAATTTTGATGATATCCAATGCAGCCTTGTTTCCAATTGAACTCCAATCCTGATATCCATCCTTCCTTGCCAATTTTGTTGATATCCCAGCTTTGACCAAAAGATGGGATAACAATCACTGGTTAGTTTCATACCCAAAAAATCTTATCCGAAACTCAATCGGGCCTTGGACGTTTTTTACCGTTCGTTCATTCGTCACATGGATTTTCTCTACAAAACGGGATCCCCGTGGCTGGTCAATGATTTACCATCGCCGGTGAGTGGTGCCCCATGGTACTGCCCCGTTTCAAATCCATGCATCCATTTCTAAAAGTCGTACGGCACTTTTTTGGCATTTTGGATGGATGTTGCACCTTGCACCGTAGATGGTGCACCCTGTGGATATTGATTCTTCGGAAGGCCGTAACTGTTAGCTTGTTTAGAGTTACGGGAGCCATAACCAGTCAAAACGAAGACCTCTGTGAGTTCTACGGCTATGACGGCTTTAAGCCATCACTGGTTAGTTTCATACAGAAAAAATCTTATCCGAAACTCAATCGGGCCTTGGACGTTTTTTACCGTTCGTTCATTCTTCACGTGGATTTTTTCTGCAAAACGGGATCCCCGTGGCTGGTCTACGATTTACCATGGCCGGAGAGTGGTGCCCCATGGTACCGCTTCGTTTCAAATCCATGCATCCATTTCTAAAAGTCATACGACACTTTTTCGGCATTTTGGACGGATGTTGCACCTTGCACCGTAGATGTTGCACCCTGTGGATATTGATTCTTCGGAAGGCCATAACTGTTGGCTTGTTTAGAGTTACGGGAGCTATAACCAGTTAAAACGAAGACCTCTGTGAGTTCTATGGCTATGACAGCTTTAAGCCGTCACTGGTTAGTTTCATACACCAAAAATCTTATCCGAAACTCAATCGGGCCTTGGACGTTTTTTACCGTTCGTTCATTCGTCACGTGGATTTTTTCTGCAAAACGGGATCCCCGTGGCTGGTCTATGATTTACCATCGCCGGAGAGTGGTGCCCCATGGTACCGCTTCGTTTCAAATCCATGCATCCATTTCTAAAAGTCGTACGGCACTTTTTTGGCATTTTGGATGGATGTTGCACCTTGCACCGTCGATATTGCACCCTATGGATATTGATTCTTCGGAAGGCCATAACTGTTGGCTCGTTTTGATTTACTGGAGCCAAAACTAGTCAAAACGAAGATCTCTGTGAGTTCTACAGCTATGACCGCTTTAAGCCGTCACTGGTTAGTTTCATACCCAAAAAATCTTATCCGAAACTCAGTCGGGCCTTGGACGTTTTTTACCGTTCGTTTATTCGTCACGTGGATTTTTTCTGCAAAACGGGATCCCCGTGGCTGGTCTATGATTTACCATGGCTAGAGAGTGGTGCCCCATGGTACCGCTCCATTTAAAATCCATGCATCCATTTCTAAAATTCGTACGGCACTTTTTCGGCATTTTGGAAGGATGTTGCACCTTGCACCGTAGATGTTGCACCCTGTGGATATTGATTCTTCGGAACGCCATAACTGTTGGCTCGTTTAGAGTTACGGGAGCCATAACCAGTCAAAACGAAGATCTCTGTGAGTTCTACGGCTATGATGGCTTTAGGCCGTCACTGGTTAGTTTCATACCCAAAAAATCTTATCTGAAACTCAATCGGGCCTTGGACGTTTTTTACCGTTCGTTCATTCATCACGTGGATTTTTTCTGCAAAACGGGATCCCCTTGGCCGGTCTATCATTTACCATCACCGGAGAGTGGTGACCCATGGTACCGCTCCGTTTCAAATCCATGCATCCATTTCTAAATGTGGTACGGCACTTTTTCGGCATTTTGGACGGATGTTGCACCTTGCACCGTAGATGTTGCACCATGTGGATATTGATTCTTCGGAAGGCCATAACTGTTGGCTCGTTTAGAGTTATGGGAGCCATAACCAGTCAAAATGAAGATCTCTATGAGTTCTATGGCTATGACCGCTTTAAGCCATCACTGGTTAGTTTCATACCCAAAAAATCTTATCCGAATCTCAATCGGTCCTTGGACGTTTTTTACCATTCGTTCATTCGTCATGTGGATTTTTTCCGCAAAACGGGAACCCCGTGGCTGGTCTATGATTTACCATCGCCGGAGAGTGGTGCCCCATGGTACCGCTCCATTTCAAATCCATGCATGCATTTCTAAAAGTCGTACGACACATTTTCGGCATTTTGGACGGATGTTGCACCTTGCACCGTCGATGTTGCACCCTGTGGATATTGATTCTTCGTAAGGCCATAACTGTTGGCTCGTTTAGGGTTATAGGAGCCATAACCAGTCAAAACGAAGATCTCTGTGAGTTCTACGGCTATGACCGCTTTAAGCCGTCACTGGTTAGTTTCATATCCAAAAAATCTTATCCGAAACTCAATCGGGCCTTGGACGTTTTTTACCGTTCGTTCAATCGTCACGTGGATTTTTTCTTCAAAACGGGATACCCGTGGCTGGTCTATGATTCACTATCGCCGAATAGTGGTGCCCTATGGTACCGCTTCGTTTAAAATCCATGCATCCATTTCTAAAAGTCGTACGACACTTTTTCAGCATTTTGGACGGATGTTGCACCTTGCACCGTCGATGTTGCACCCTGTGGATATTGATTCTTCGAAAGGCCATAACTATTGGCTCGTTTAGAGTTACAGGAGCCATAACCAGTCAAAACAAAGATCCCTGTGAGTTCTACGGCTATAACCGCTTTAAGCCGTCACTGGTTAGTTTCATACCCAAAAATTTTATCCGAAACTCAATCGGGCCTTGGACGTTTTTTAGCGTTCGTTCATTCGTCATGTGGATTTTCTCTACAAAACGGGATCCCCGTGGCTGGTCAATGATTTACCATCGCCGGTGAGTGGTGCCCCATGGTACCGCCCCGTTACAAATCCATGCATCCATTTCTAAAAGTCGTACGGCACTTTTTCGGCATTTTGGGCGGATGTTTCACCTTGCACCGTAGATGTTGCACCCTGTGGATATTGATTCTTCGGAAGGCCGTAACTGTTGGCTCGTTTAGAGTTACGGGAGCCATAACCAGTCAAAACGAAGATCTCTGTGAGTTCTACGGCTATGACAGCTTTAAGCCGTCACTGGTTAGTTTCATACCCAAAAAACATTATCTGAAACTCAATCGGGCCTTGGATGTTTTTTACCGTTCGTTCATTCGTCACGTGGATTTTTCTGCAAAACGGGATCCCCGTGGCTGGTCTATGATTTACCATCGCCGGAGAGTGGTGCCCCATGGTACCGCTTCGTTTCAAATCCATGCATCCATTTCTAAAAGTCGTACGACACTTTTTCGGCATTTTGGACGGATGTTGCACCTTGCACCGTCGATGTTGCACCCTATGGATATTGATTCTTCGGAAGGCCATAACTGTTGGCTCGTTTAGAGTTATGGGAGCCATAACCAGTCAAAATGAAGATCTCTGTGAGTTCTACGGCTATGATCGCTTTAATGCGTCACTGGTTAGTTTCATACCCAAAAAATCTTATTTGAAACTCAATCGGGCCTTGGACGTTTTTTACCGTTCGTTCATTCGTCACGTGGATTTTTTCTGCAAAACGGGATCCCCATGGATGGTCTATGATTTACCATGGCCGGAGAGTGGTGCCCCATGGTACCGCTCCATTTCAAATCCATGCATCCATTTCTAAAAGTCGTACGGCACTTTTTTGGCATTTTGGACGGATGTTGCACCTTGCATCGTAGATGTTGCACCCTGTGGATATTGATTCTTCGGAAGGCCATAACTGTTGGCTTGTTTAGAGTTACGGGAGCCATAACCAGTCAAAACGAAGACCTCTGTGAGTTCCACGGCTATGACAGCTTTAAGCCGTCACTAGTTAGTTTCATACACAAAAAATCTTATCCGAAACTCAATCGGGCCTTGGACGTTTTTTACCGTTCGTTCATTCGTCACGTGGATTTTTTCTGCAAAACGGGATCCCCGTGGCTGGTCTATGATTTACCATGGCCGGAGAGTGGTGCCCCATGGTACCGCTCCGTTTCAAATCCATGCATCCATTTCTAAAAGTCATACGACACTTTTTCGGCATTTTGGATGGATGTTGCACCTTGCACCGTAGATGTTGCACCCTATGGATATTGATTCTTCGGAAGGCCATAACTGTTGGCTTGTTTAGAGTTACGGGAGCTATAACCAGTCAAAACGAAGACCTCTGTGAGTTCTATGGCTATGACAGCTTTAAGCCGTCACTGGTTAGTTTCATACACAAAAAATCTTATCCGAAACTCAATCGGGCCTTGGACGTTTTTTACCGTTCGTTCATTCGTCACGTGGATTTATTCTGCAAAACGGGATCCCCGTGGCTGGTCTATGATTTACCATCGCCGGAAAGTGGTTCCCCATGGTACCGCTTCGTTTCAAATCCATGCATCCATTTCTAAAAGTCGTACGGCACTTTTTTGGCATTTTGGACGGATGTTGCACCTTGCACCGTCGATGTTGCACCCTATGGATATTGATTCTTCGAAAGGCCATAACTGTTGGCTCGTTTTGAGTTACTGGAGCCAAAACTAGTCAAAACGAAGGTCTCTGTGAGTTCTACAGCTATGACCGCTTTAAGCCGTCACTGGTTAGTTTCATACCCAAAAAATCTTATCCTAAACTCAATCGGGCCTTGGACGTTTTTTACCGTTCGTTCATTCGTTACGTGGATTTTTTCTGCAAAACGGGATCCCCGTGGCTAGTCTATGATTTACAATCACCGGAGAGTGGTGCCCCATGGTACCATTCCGTTTCAAATCCATGTATCCATTTCTAAAAGTCGTACGGCACTTTTTCAACATTTTAGACGGATGTTGCACCTTGCACCGTCGATGTTGCACCCTATGGATATTGATACTTCGGAAGGCCATAATTGTTGGCTCGTTTAGAGTTACGGGAGCCATAACCCGTCAAAACGAAGATCTCTGTGAGTTTATGACAGCTTTAAGCCGTCACTGGTTAGTTTCATACCCAAAAAATCTTATCCTAAACTCAATCGGGCCTTGGACGTTTTTTACCGTTCTTTCATTCGTCACGTGGATTTTTTCTGCAAAACGGGATCCCCGTGGCTGGTCTATGATTTACCATGGTCAGAGAGTGGTTCCCCATGGTAGCGCTCCATTTTAAATCCATGCATCCATTTCTAAAAGTCGTACGACACTTTTTTGGTATTTTAGACGGATGTTGCACCTTGCACCGTAGATGTTGCACCCTATGGATATTGATACTTCGGAAGGCCATAACTGTTGGCTCGTTTAGAGTTACGAGAGCCATAACCCATCCAAACGAAGATCTCTGTGAGTTCTACGGCTATGACAGCTTTAAGCCGTCACTGGTTAGTTTCATACCCAAAAAATCTTATCCGAAACTCAATCGGGCCTTGGATGTTTTTTACCGTTCGTTCATTCGTCACGTGTATTTTTTCACCAAAACGGGATCCCCGTGGCTGGTCTATGATTTACCATTGCCGGAGAGTGATGCCACATGGTACCGCTTCGTTTCAAATCCATGCATCCATTTCTAAAAGTCGTACGGCACTTTTTCGGCATTTTGGACGGATGTTGCACCTTGCACCGTCGATGTTGCACCCTGTGGATATTGATTCTTCGGAAGGCCATAACTGTTGGATCGTTTAGAGTTATGGGAGCCATAACCAGTCAAAACGAAGATCTCTGTGAGTTCTACAGCTATAACCGCTTTAAGCCGTCACTGGTTAGTTTCATGCCCAAAAAATCTTATCCGAAACTCAATCGGGCCTTGGACGTTTTCTTACCGTTCGTTCATTCGTCACGTGGATTTTTTCTTCAAAATGGGATCCCCATGGCTGGTCTATGATTTACCATCGCCGGAGAGTGGTGCCCCATGGTACCGCTCTGTTTCAAATCCATGCATCGATTTCTAAAAGTCGTACGGCACTTTTTCGGCATTTTGGACGGGTGTTGCACCTTGCACCGTCGATGTTGCACCCTGTGGATATTGATTCTTCGGAAGGCCATAACTGTTGGCTCGTTTAGAGTTATGGGAGCCATAACCAGTCAAAACAAAGATCTCTCTGAGTTCTACGGCTATGACAGCTTTAAGCCGTCACTGGTTAGTTTCATACCCAAAAAACCTTATCCGAAACTCAATCGGGCCTTGGACGTTTTTTTACCGTTCGTTCATTCGTCACGTGGATTTTTTCTGCAAAACGGGATCCTCATTGCTGGTCTATGATTTACCTTGGACGGAGAGTGGTTACCTATGGTAGCGCTCCGTTTCAAATCCATGCATCTATTTCTAAAAGTCGTACGGCACTTTTTCGGCATTTTGGACGGATGTTGCACATTGCACCGTAGATGTTGCACCCTTTGGATATTGATTCTTCGGAAGGCCATAACTGTTGGCTCGTTTAGAGTTACGGAAGCCATAACCAGTCAAAACGAAGATATTTGTGATTTCTACGGCGATGACCGCTTTAAGACGTCACTGGTAAGTTTCATACCCAAAAAATCTTATCCAAAACTCAATCGGGCCTTGGACGTTTTTTACCGTTCGTTCATTCGTCACGTGGATTTTTTCTGCAAAACGGGATCCCCGTGGCTGGTCTATGATTTACCATCGCCGGAGAGTGGTGCCCCATGTTACTGCTCCGTTTCAAATCCATGCATCCATTTCTAAAAGTCGTACGACACTTTTTCGGCATTTTGGACGGAAGTTGCACCTTGCACCGTAGATGTTGCCCCCTGTGGATATTGATTCTTCGGAAGGCCATAACTGTTGGCTCGTTTAGAGTTACGGGAGCCATAACCCGTCAAAACGAAGATCTCTATGAGTTCCACAACTATGACTGCTTTAAGTCGTCACTGGTTTGTTTCATACCCAAAAAATCTTATCCGAAACTCAATCGGGCCTTGGACGTTTTATACCGTTCGTTCATTCGTCACGTGGATTTTTTCTCCAAAACGGGATCCCCGTGGCTGGTCTATGATTTACCATGGCCAGAGAGTGGTTCCCTATGGTAGCGCTCCGTTTTAAATCCATGCATCCATTTCTAAAAGTCGTACGGCACTTTTTCGTTTTTTTAGACGGATGTTGCACCTTGCACCGTAGATGTTGCACCCTATGGATATTGATACTTCGGAAGGCCATAACTGTTGGCTCGTTTAGAGTTACGGGAGCCATAACCCGTCCAAACGAAGATCTCTGTGAGTTCTACGGCTATGACAGCTTTAAGCCGTCACTGGTTAGTTTCATACCCAAAAAATCTTATCCGAAACTCAATCGGGCCTTGCATGTTTTTTACCGTTCGTTCATTCGTCACGTGGATTTTTTCACCAAAACGGGATCCCCGTGGCTGGTCTATGATTTACCATCGCCGGAGAGTGGTGCCCCATGGTACCGCTTCGTTTCAAATCCATGCATCCATTTCTAAAAGTCGTACGGCACTTTTTCGGCATTTTGGACGGATGTTGCACCTTGCACCGTCGATGTTGCACCCTGTGGATATTGATTCTTCGGTAGGCCATAACTGTTGGATCATTTAGAGTTATGGGAGCCATAACCAGTCAAAATGAAGATCTCTGTGAGTTCTATGGCTATAACCGCTTTAAGCCGTCACTGGTTAGTTTCATACCCAAAAAATCTTATCCGAAACTCAATCGGGCCTTGGACGTTTTTTTACCGTTCGTTCATTCGTCACGTGGATTTTTTCTTCAAAACGGGATCACCATGGCTGATCTATGATTTACCATCGCCGGAGAGTGGTGCCCCATGGTACCGCTCTGTTTCAAATCCATGCATCCATTTCTAAAAGTCGTACGGCATTTTTCGGCATTTTGGACGGATGTTGCACCTAGCACCGTCGATGTTGCACCCTGTGGATATTGATTCTTCGGAAGGCCATAACTGTTGGCTCGTTTAGAGTTATCGGAGCCATAACCAGTCAAAACAAAGATCTCTATGAGTTCTACGGCTATGACCGCTTTAAGCCGTCACTGGTTAGTTTTATACCCAAAAAATCTTATCCGAAACTCAATCGGGCCTTGGACGTTTTTTTACCGTTCGTTCATTCGTCACGTGGATTTTTTCTGCAAAACGGGATCCTCGTGGCTGGTCTATGATTTACCATTGCCGGAGAGTGGTTACCTATGGTAGCGCTCCATTTCAAATCCATGCATCTATTTCTAAAAGTCGTACGGCACTTTTTCGGCATTTTGGACGGATGTTGCACATTGCACCGTAGATGTAGCACCCTATGGATATTGATTCTTTGGAAGGCCATAACTGTTCGCTCGTTTAGAGTTACGGAAGCCATAACCAGTCAAAACGAAGATATCTGTGATTTCTACGGCGATGACCGCTTTAAGACGTCACAGGTTAGTTTCATACCCAAAAATTCTTATCCAAAACTCAATCGGGCCTTGGACGTTTTTTACCGTTCGTTCATTCGTCACGTGGATTTTTTCTGCAAAACGGGATCCCCGTGGCTGGTCTATGATTTACCATCGCTGGAGAGTGGTGCCCCATGTTACTGCTCCGTTTCAAATCCATGTATCCATTTCTAAAAGTCGTACGGCACTTTATCGACAATTTGGACGGATGTTGCACCTTGCACCGTAGATGTTGCACCCTATGGATATTGATACTTTGGAAGACCATAACTGTTGGCTCGTTTAGAGTTACGGGAGCCATAAACCGTCAAAATGAAGATCTCTGTGAGTTCCACAGCTATGACTGCTTTAAGCCGTCACTGGTTTGTTTCATACCCAAAAAAACTTATCCGAAACTCAATCGGGCCTTGGACGTTTTATACCGTTCGTTCATTCGTCACGTGGATTTTTTCTCCAAAACGGGATCCCCGTGGCTGGTCTATGATTTACCATCGCCGGAGAGTGGTGCCTCATGGTACCGCTTTGTTTCAAATCCATGCATCCATTTCCAAAAGTCGTACGGCACTTTTTTGGCATTTTGGACGGATGTTGCACCTTGCACCGTTGATGTTGCCCCCTATGGATATTGATACTTTGGAACGCCATAACTGTTGGCTCGTTTAGAGTTACGGGAGCCATAACCCGTCAAAACGAAGATCTCTGTGAGTTCCACAGTTATGACTGCTTTAAGCCGTCACTGGTTAGTTTCATACCCAAAAAATCTTTTCCGAAACTCAATCGGGCCTTGGTCGTTTTTTACCGTTCGTTCATTCATCACGTGGATTTTTTCTCCAAAACGGGATCCCCGTGGCTGGTCCATGATTTACCATCACCGGAGAGTGGTGCCCCATGGTACCGCATTGTTTCAAATCCATGCATCCATTTCTAAAAGTCGTACGGCACTTTTTCGGCATTTTGGACGGATGTTGCACCTTGCACCGTAGATGTTGCCCCCTGTGGATATTGATTCTTCGGAAGGCCATAACTGTTGGCTCGTTTAGAGTTACGGGAGCCTTAACCAGTCAAAACGAAGATCTTTGTGAGTTCTACAGCTATGAGGGCTTTAAGCCGTCACTAGTTAGTTTCATACCCAAAAAATCTTATCCGAAACTCAATCGGGCCTTGGACGTTTTTTACCGTTCGTTCATTCGTCACGTGGATTTTTTCTGCAAAACGGGATCCCCGTGGCTGGTCTATGATTTACCATGGCCAGAGAGTGGTTCCCTATGGTAGCGCTCCGTTTTAAATCCATGCATCCATTTCTAAAAGTCGTACGGCACTTTTTCGGTATTTTAGACGGATGTTGCACCTTGCACCGTAGATGTTGCACCCTATGGATATTGATACTTCGGAAGGCCATAACTGTTGGCTCGTTTAGAGTTACGGGAGCCATAACCCGTCCAAACGAAGATCTCTGTGAGTTCTACGGCTATGACAGCTTTAAGCCGTCACTGGTTAGTTTCATACCCAAAAAATCTTATCCGAAACTCAATCGGGCCTTGGATGTTTTTTACCGTTCGTCCATTTGTCACATGGATTTTTTCACCAAAACGGGATCCCCGTAGCTGGTCTATGATTTACCATCGCCGGAGAGTGGTGCCCCATGGTACCGCTTCATTTCAAATCCATGCATCCATTTCTAAAAGTCGTACGGCACTTTTTCGGCATTTTGGACAGATGTTGCACCTTGCACCGTCGATGTTGCACACTGTGGATATTGATTCTTCGGAAGGCCATAACTGTTGGATCGTTTAAAGTTATGGGAGCCATAACCAGTCAAAACGAAGATCTCTGTGATTTCTACGGCTATAACCGCTTTATGCCGTCACTGGTTAGTTTCATACCCAAAAAATCTTATCCGAAACTCAATCGGGCCTTGGACGTTTTTTTACCGTTCGTTCATTCGTCACGTGGATTTTTTCTTCAAAACGGGATCACCATGGCTGGTCCATGATTTACCATCGCCGGAGAGTGGTGCCCCATGGTACCGCTCTGTTTCAAATCCATGCATCCATTTCTAAAAGTCGTACGACATTTTTCGGCATTTTGGACGGATGTTGCACCTTGCACCGTCGATGTTGCACCCTGTGGATATTGATTCTTCGGAAGGCCATAACTGTTGGCTCGTTTAGAGTTATCGGAGCCATAACCAGTCAAAACGAAGATCTCTATGAGTTCTACGGCTATGACCGCTTTAAGCCGTCACTGGTTAGTTTCATCACCAAAAAATCTTATTCGAAACTCAATCGGGCCTTGGACGTTTTTTACCGTTCGTTCATTCGTCACGTGGATTTTTTCTGCAAAACGGGATCCCCGTGGCTGGTCTATGATTTACCATCACCGGAGAGTGGTTCACCATGGTAACGCTCCGTTTCACATCCAAGCATCCATTTCTAAAAGTCGCACGGCACTTTTTCGGCATTTTGGACGGATGTTGCACCTTGCACCGTAGATGTTGCACCCTGTGGATATTGATTCTTCGGAAGGCCGTAACTGTTGGCTCGTTTAGAGTTACGGGAGCCATAACCAGTCAAAACGAAGATCTCTGTGAGTTCTACGGCTATGACTGCTTTAAGCCGTCACTGGTTAGCTTCATACCCAAAAAACCTTATCCGAAACTCAATCGGGCCTTGGACGTTTTTTACCGTTCGTTCATTCGTCACTTGGATTTTTTCTGCAAAACGGGATCCCCGTGGCTGGTCTATGATTTACCATCGCCGGAGAGTAGTGCACCATGTTACTGCTCTGTTTCAAATCCATGTATCCATTTCTAAAAGTCGTACGGCACTTTTTCGGCATTTTGGACGGATGTTGCACCTTGCACCGTAGATGTTGCACCCTATGGATATTGATACTTTGGAAGGCTATAACTATTGGCTCGTTTAGAGTTACGGGAGCCATAACCCGTCAAAACGAAGATCTCTGTGAGTTCCACTGCTATGACTGCTTTAAGCCGTCACTAGTTAGTTTCATACCCAAAAAATCTTATCCGAAACTCAATCGGGCCTTAGACGATTTTTAACGTTCGTCATTCGTCACGTGGATTTTTTCTCCAAAACGGGATCCCCATGGCTGGTCTATTATTTACCATCGCCGGAGAGTGGTGCCCCATGGTACCGCTTTGTTTCAAATCCATGCATCCATTTCTAAAAGTCGTACGACACTTTTTCGGCATTTTGGACGGATGTTGCACCTTGCACCGTAGATGTTGCCCCCTATGGATATTGATTCTTTGGAAGGCCGTAACTGTTGGCTCGTTTAGAGTTACGGGAGCCATGACCAGTCAAAACGAAGATCTCTGTGAGTTCTACGGCTATGATGGCTTTAAGCCATCACTGGTTAGTTTCATGCCCAAAAAATCTTATCCGAAACTCAATCGGGCCTTGGACGTTTTTTACCGTTCGTTCATTCGTCACGTGGATTTTTTCTGCAAAACGGGATCCTCATGGCTGGACTATGATTTACCATGGCCGGAGAGTGGTGCCCCATGGTACCGCTCCATTTCAAATCCATGCATCCATTTCTAAAAGTCGTATGGTACTTTTTCTGCATTTTGGATGGATGTTGCACCTTGCACCGTAGATGTTGCACCCTGTGGATATTGATTCTTCGAAAGGCCATAACTGTTGGCTCGTTTAGAGTTACGGGAGACATAACCTGTCAAAACGAAGATCTCTGTGAGATCTACGGCTATGACAGCTTTAAGACGTCACTGGTTAGTTTCATACCCAAAAAATCTTATCCGAAACTCAATCGGGACTTGGACGTTTTTTACTGTTCGTTCATTCGTCACGTGGATTTTTTCTGCAAAACGGGATCCCCGTGGCTGGTCTATGATTTACCATGGCCGGAGAGTGGTGACCCATGGTACCACTCCGTTTCAAATCCATGCATCCATGTCTAAAAGTCGTACGGCACTTTTTCGGCATTTTGGACGGATGTTGCACCTTGCACCGTAGATGTTGCACCCTATGGATATTGATTCTTCGGAAGGCCATAACTGTTGGCTCGTTTAGAGTTACGAGAGCCATAACCAGTCAAAATGAATATCTCTGTGAGTTCTACGGCTATGACAGCTTTAAGCCATCACTGGTTAGTTTCATACGCAAAAAATCTTATCCGAAACTCAATCGGGCCTTGCACGTTTTTTACCGTTCGTTCATTCGTCACGTGGATTTTTTCTGCAAAATGGGATCCCCGTGGCCGGTCTATGATTTACCATCGCCGGAGAGTGTTGCCCCATGGTACCGCTCCGTTTCAAATCCATGCATCCATTTCTAAATGTCGTACGGCACTTTTTCGGCATTTTGGACGGATGTTGCACCTTGCACCGTCGATGTTGCCCCCTGTGGATATTGATTCTTCGGAAGGCCATAACTGTTGGCTCGTTTAGAGTTACGGGAGCCATAACCAGTCAAAACGAAGATCTTTATGATTTCTACGGCTATGACCGCTTTAAGCCTGTTAGCACCAAAATTGGTCACTATCCTCATCGAGAAAGATTGTGTAGAGATGTAAGTGATGAAGTTAAATTAAACAAGGAAGAATATGCTAATTTGAATACAGAAAGTAAGAACACCGGATTTATAGTAGTTCAGCGTAATTGCCTACTTCCACTTTGAGGTTATACTTTATTGCTTTTTTTGATGATTGATTACAGATACAATCCGCAAACCAAACACTTGATTACAATTGCTAAGTAAAGAAGATGAGTCTTGAAAGTGGTAGAGTCTCCCCAGTGTTCCAAAAAAGATCCCTTTTCACTGTGCCCATGCCCCTCTATTTATAGACAAAGATGGGTTGGACTTCCCAGGCGGGCCTGGCAGCCGAACACCTTGGCCCAAATGGAGTGGTCGCTGTATGCCGAACAAAATAGGCCGAACTGTCAGATGTCGAACTACTCCCTTCATGCCGAACAAGGCGCTTGTTGTGTGGGAAGAGTAGATCGAATAGCAATCGAAGTCGGACGTGCCTCTGCCGAACGCTACCATTGACCGAACGAAGCCCTTAACCGATCGATGTTTCTAGCCGAGCGTTGGCTCTGGCCGAACGTTGCCTTTAGACGATCGATGCCTCTGGCCGAACGAAGTATTTGGCCGAACAATAGTTTATGCCGAACGATTCAGCCATGCCGAACCTTTGTACACGCCGAACGATATACCACGCCGAACGTCTCCTGATGCCGAGCGCTCCTTGGATGCCGAGTACTTCTGGATGTCGAGTACTTCTGGATGCCGAGTACTCGTGGATGCCAAGTACTCCTGGATGCCGAGTTCTTCTGAATGCCGAGTACTCCTGGATGCCGAGTACTTAGTTTCCTGGTCAAATCTCCAGGAAACACTTGCCCCCCAAAGTGTATTACGTGACTGAACGTGATGCGCTTTGAATTACGTATCCTCCATGTTTTGTTTCAAATCCTTGACTAAATCCTAATGGAGATGCCTTCTTGAGGATATCAGTGGTTGAGGTGTGCGCCTAACGTGGTATAAATGCCGAACGATACGTTTGAAGCCGAACGTTCCTCATGTGCCGAGCGACTTTATGTTTCGAAGCCGAACGCTACGGCTTTGTCCGGTTCTACCGGATATAGCCTTTTCGGCTTCTTCTTCCTCCCTATAAAACCAGGCATTCTCCCTCTTCTCTTCTTTTACACTTTTATTGCTGTCATTCTCTAAAGATCTACGATTCTCGCCTGCCAATCGGACTTAAAGCCTACTCAATCCTTTCCAAGTTTCGATCTACTAACTAGGTATTATCCCTTCTATCTAAATCCCTTCCCCGATGAAATAGTTTCAACACGAGACTTAGGTTTGTGCGCAGCCGAGAGGGTCATGTGGAAAACTCTGATTAGGTCGTCTTTATGGCTGAACGATGCAAGGTGAGGAGGAATGACCAGGGGTGATCGCACATAGGATCGTTGGGTGACCAGCTTCTTCGTGTCGAACCGAAACTAGAGGAGAAGAAAGAATAGTGGAAGTGTTGGAGGTGGTAAGGGTGTCGAACGACATAACTTTGGTTCGGCGTATCTTATCATATGCCAGACAGGGAATTGAAAGGCTAAGGTGAAGGCATGAATTAGTGGGGATGCAGAACGATCACGTATGCCGAACAATATTTCAGCCGAACAATACTCGGGCCGAACAAACTTAAATGCCGAACCATATTTTAGCCGAACAATATCAAGGCCGAACACTACATAAATGCCGAACCATATTTTAGCCGAACAATATCAAGGCCGAACACTGCTTAAATGCCGAACCATATTTTAGCCGAACAATATCAAGGCCGAACACTGCTTAAATGCCGAACCATATCAAGGCCGAACATAACTCAAATGCCGAACCATACGAATGTCGAACAATATTTTAGCCGAACAATATCAAGGCCGAACACACTTAAATGCCGAACCATCAATTGCCTTGCCTAATCACATGGAAAAACAAGGACGAGGACCCTGGCATACTAGCATACGAAACTGACCCGGATCATTAACTCCCTAGCTTTAGTAGACATAAATCTGGACTTAGATTAACATACGTTTTCTGAATCTGAAACTGTAATCACCACAAGGCAGGCTTTTTGAGACGGTCAGCGATGACGGTCTTCGAAGGCGATGATTCGAAGCTCAGTTTTATATCTTTATAACCTTCAAATTCTCAATGTTTATACATGTTTGCTTGCACTAGTTTACACACCATGTGGGGGGAATATTCATGTTGTTAATTCTAACGTTGAACATTTTTCAAGTATAGTTTTCACAAGCGCTTAGACAGGTTCACTATTTATTGGGGATGTCTAAAAAATCTAGCTCCGCCACTATATTTGATAGGCCTGGGCCGTCATCAAGGCAAGAAGTCGCGGACACTTCAAATCCATCGACTTCCCTTGCTCATAACTTAGCTCTTGATGCCCTGGAGGCAACGATTCTCTTGGACAATCCGATCGACTCACAGGCTTTGAAGATCAACGAAGTCGCGCTTCGGCGAATATGCTCCATCCACGGAATCCTTTTTGCTGATGTGTTGGTCCCGTCGAGACATGATCATCCTCACCTGCCCCCAGTCGGATATACTGCTTGTAACAAGTTCATGTGCTGGATGGGCAGCGAGCCTCCATTTAATTTATTTCTTCGGGACGTGTTGCAGTACATAGACATCGCCTTGTCCCTTCTGCATCCAAACAGTCACGTGTTCATATATGGGACCTACCTACTTTTCATGGCCGTCTTCTCTAGGCCTCCAACTTCTGGCGACATCAGATATATTTATATGATCAAGAAGCGGAAAGATAGCCCCTCCTTTATGTTCCTCGAGCCGTACCACAAATGCCAGATTCTGACCGGAGCATGTAGCAAATTCGCCATGTACAAACAGGAATGGTCCTATGTGCGCTGCCCTCCTGGTTTCGCGAGGAGATGGGTCGAAGGCAGTAAGTTTCTTCCCTGAGTCGACATTTGCACTCAATCAGATCTATGCTTTTTCTAACTTCTGGTTTCATCTTTTCAAGTATCAACCCGCGTCTTGAGGGCCGAGGATATTCCGAGGCCGTCGAAGCCATTAGAGCTCTTCCTGCCGAGGAACGGGACATCCGAACCCTCCTTTCAAATGAATCACTATCGAGTTTCGGACTGTTAGCAAGAGGTCGCCGGATTAGTCTCCCTGAGGGTGTTTCCATTCCCAAGCCTGCATCCGGTAAAGGGAAAAAACTAGCTGAATCATCATCACGCCAAACCCCTGATGTACAGGAAGAGGAGACAAACAAAGAGGATGAAGCTCCTGAGACACAAGGCGAGAATGTGGGTCCAGCTTGGGACCCGGCGGTCGAAGTGCATGATATCGAAACGTCATCTTCCCCTTCGAAGGGGAAAAAGAAAATGACGTATAAGTTATGGAAGGAGAAAGTTGGTGGAACTTCCAAAGTTACGCTCATCCCGACAGAGAAAGAGGCTTCTTCACAACAGATGGAAAGTTCTTTAAAGGGTCTGTCGAACCTCACTATTCCTGATGATCTACTTAATTACGGTTTCGACGATCCAGAAGCCCTTAAAAATCAATCTCCTGCTAAAGGCGATACGGGAGTTTAGGTCCCAGTCCAGGGAGATAACACTCCAATCAGTAAAGACAAAGGAACCGGTCCGTTGGGGGGAACACTAGGACACACTCGCACACACGCACTTCACCATACACTTCAAGTTTTTTCATTAACCTGATTTTTCTTAACTCGGTTATTCTTATTCTTTGCAGGTGACATAGGGCGCTCCCACGGACTTGATCGCCTCCACGGTTCTTCTATATTTCACCATCCCGGACGGGATTCAGGCTCGGGCAGATGCAGGGACAGAGACGATTATGAGGGTCGAGACAATTGTCCTCGCGATTCGTCTTATCGAAAGAAAACATACTCCCAGTCTTCATATTCCCGTGATCCCCCTCCTCAAACTGAGCCAGAAAGAGAAAAACTCTCGCAGAAGGGGCCTCAACCCGATGTCTCCCGAGAACAACATTCCGGTTCGTCAAGCACAAGGCAAACTCGGGAGCATCGAAAAAGAATAGAACTTTCAAAGCCTCCTCTCCCTGCTCCTGCGGCTGACCCAACGATAGTAGAGAAGATGGTTGATCTTAAGGCAAAATTCCCGAAAATCTGCTTTGACGGCCTGAAATTTCTCCCAGCTATTCATCACATCCCAGGGCACGTCAAGTAGAGTGCCATCGCCTACAACAACGACGTCTATGTTCAACATGACGCATTTGTACACTTGGTCGAAAAAATCTCGGAGGTATCTGTTGAGCGACAACATGAAATCGACCGTTTGAAGTTAGAAGCTGGCTTTGACAAGGACATCATCAAGAATCAAGATGAAGAACTTGCACTATATAAGTCAAAACTTGAAGCCGCAGAGCAAAGTGCAAAAGATACTGCCGAGGCCGTCACGCGTCTAGAGGCGACCCATAAAAAGGAACTTGATGAAGCAGTTCAACGCAGCGAAGCCCTTGCCTTAGAAAAAGATTCTATCCAGAAAGAGAGGGACGCGCTCGCCCTGCAAGTCAGAGAGTTGAAAGAATTACTCTCTAAGGAGAAAGAGGAGAAAACAGCCGCTCAAGAAGAGTCCCAGCGATACTGCGACGAAATCGTTGCTACAGGGCTCTTAAAAACAAAGCTCGATGATGAACTCGCTAGGGTTGAGATAATGAAAGACGAAGCCCGTGAGGAGGGCAAGAGGAAAGCTTCTAAAGAGAATGACTCTTGCCTCGAAGCAGCAGTAGAGGCCGATAGAGAAGAGGTCAAGTGCATGTTTGACCCGCTAATTGCCGAATTCAACTCCCGCGTTCTCATGCACCGCGACTTGACATTCCTAGACGAGAGCTATCTTGAATCTCTTGCTGAGGCCTGGGAAACTTTAGTAAAGATCAAAAAGATCGAGTCGGGCTCTGAGGAAGTTGATGAGGATGCTCTGGTGAAAGAATTTCTCAGGGGGAACGAGCCAACGGACTTATCTACAGCTTTGGCTCTTTATAGCAAAGTCTCTCCCCTACGAAAAGAGAAAAATGACGAAGCTGGCACATCTGGGGCTAAGGCTGTAGCTCCTCATCCTACTGCTCCTCCTTCTGCTCAATCGGCCGGTCGGCCAACACTTGACCCATTCGAGCAGCATGCCGACTATGATCCATAAGATCCCGGGCTTAGCGTTCACGTGCTATCCCTTATCTTAGAGGGTGAAACTCCACGTGCAACTGATAGCCAACCAGAACCCGGTACAAAATTCTTCTTCTAGAAGTTAAAAGATATGCCACTTTCTGGTAGCGGTCATCTATCCTAATGTTCATTCTTTATGTTTTCATGTAGGCTGCTTTGATCCTGAACCGACTCCGAAGAGCGACGACGCCAAGGAGGAGGCAAAGAAAACAAGCGATGTTGCTCATGTAGGAGTAACCCCTGGCCCTGACGCTCAAGTGATCGGGGCGCTAGATGATGATAAGTCTGACACTTCATCTCCCGTCGAAGGGAGTGATGAAATCGAGATCACTGGCGCCTCCGAACATACTTCGAAGATGAGCATGAAGGAGCGACTCGACGAAGAGGAGAAAAAGAAAGTCGAGATCAAAGTTGAGCCTCAGGTATTGGAAATTACCGACCCGCGGAACAGACCTTTGATAATCATTCTCCTCGGCAAATCCAAACCGCTAGATGTTCCTTCTCCCACTCTTGACTCTGCCTCGTTGGCAAGCAAAAAATCCCAGAGGAAGCGTGGGGGAGAGGGATCATCTGAGAAAACAAAGTAAGACAAGAAGAAGAAACCAAAGAAGTAGTCACTATGCTCGTTCAACGAGATTCTGCTTAAGTCTTGTAACTACTTTTATTTTTCGTTTCCGTAGTATGTGTAGATAGGTTTTTGATTCCAAGTTTTGGAGGAATAACTATGTAACCCCATTTTGGACTTATTAAATAAAGTTTAGTTCCTTAGTCATTTGAACGATTCTTTTGCTTCTTTAGCTTTCTGAATAATTGTGGTCAAAACTCAAGTCCTTATGAGTTGCATAATTTCCCAATCCATCCTCTTGTTGTTCAAACATTCTTTAGAGTGGCATACTTCTTGTTCTACATTCTTAAGTACTTAGAATTTTTTCTAAATCCGCGCTCCAGGGATTTATGGTAAGTTGATCTGCACTCAGGGGATTCAGAGATTCGAATTGCCTATATTCTAGTCCGCATTCTGGGGACTTAGAGTACTCCGGTCCGCACTCAGGGGACTTGGAAATTGAAGTCGTTTATACTCTAGTGTGCGCTCTAGGGAGTTAGAGTGCTCCGGTCCGCGTTCAGGGGACTCATAGATTTGAATCATTTATACTCTAGTCCGCACTCCGGGGACTTAGAGTACTCCGGTCCGCACTCAGGGGACTTGGAAATTGAAGTCGTTTATACTCTAGTCCGCGCTTTGGGGACTTAGAGTGCTCCGGTCCGCGCTCAGGGGACTCAGAGATTTGATCATTTATACTCTAGTCCACGCTCCGGGGACTTAGAGTACTCCGGTCCGCGCTCAGGGGACTCGGAGATTGAATCGTTTATACTCTAGTTCGCACTCAAGGGACTTAGTGTACTCCGGTCCACGCTCACGGGACTCGGAGATTGAATCGTTTATACTCTAGTCCGCGCTCCGGGGATTTAGAGTACTCCGGTCCGCGCTCAGGGGACTCGGAGATTGAATCGTTTCTACTCTAGTCCACGCTTCAGGGACTTAAAGTAATTTGGTCCGTGCTCAGGGGACTCGAAGATTGAATCATTTATACTCTAGTCCGTGCTCAGGGGACTTAGAGTACTCCGGTCCGCGCTCTGGGGACTTGGAGATTGAATTGTTTATACTCTAGTCCGCACTCCGGGGACTTAGAGTACTCCGGTCCACGCTCAATGGACTCGGAGATTGAATCGTTTATACTCTAGTCCGCACTCCGGGGACTTAGAGTACTCCGGTCTGCACTCAGGGGACTCGGAGATTGAATCGTTTCTACTCTAGTCCGCGCTACGGGAACTTAGAGTACTCCGGTCCGCGCTCAGAGGACTCGGAGATTGAATTGTTTATACTAGTTCGCGCTCCGGGGACTTAGAGTACTTTGGTCCACGCTCAGGGGACTCGGAGATTGAATCGTTTCTACTCTAGTCCGCGCTCCGGGAACTTAGAGTACTCCGGTCCGCGCTCAGGGGACTCGGAGATTGAATCGTTTATACTCTAGTCCGCACTCCGGGGACTTAGAGTACTCCGGTCTGCGCTCAGGGGACTCGGAGATTGAAGTTGTTTATACGAGTTCATACATCATACAGAATAATGCAACTTCAATAGTTCATTACACGACTATGAGATACAGAAACATTAGTAATTCATGGAAAAGATGGCTTCAAGCCTTTATTAATGATAACCAACTAAATTTCCTGATTACATGCTGAAAAGAAAACAGGAGACAACATAACGAAAACGTACAGGAAAATAACTGCACCTAAAACATGAAAGAAACAAGCTAAGTGTAATAATGTCGCAAATGTTCACTGTTCCATGCTCGGGGAAGTGCCATGCCATCAACGATTGCTAGCTTGAAAGTTCCCTCTCCAAGCTTTCGTTCAATGACATATGGACCCCCCTAGTTGGGATTCATACGTGATGGTATTGGAAAAACTCGTTTCAAAACGAGATCACCCACGTCAAGGATTCTTGGGCAGATTTTCTTGTCGTAATATCGCTTGATTCGATGCCTATGTGTCGCCGCCCTTAGTTCGGCCTCCTCACGTCTTTCGTCGATGCAGTCCAGTGATTCCAAAAAGAGATCTTGATTCGTCCTACGATCATAATATGTCACCCGATGCGATGGAACTTCAAGCTCCACAGGTATAACGGCTTCCGAGCCGTAGGCCAATGCGAATGGAGTGTGGCCAGTCGCGGACTTGTGGGTAGTCCTATAAGCCCATAATGCTGTTGGGAGTTCATCTACACACTTGCCTCCGGCTTCTTCCAAACGCTTCTTCAGTATGGACTTGATTATTTTGTTCATGGCTTCGACTTGTTTGTTAGCCTTCGGATGCGCAGCGGCGGCGAACTTCTTCTTAATACCGTACTTTAAACAGAAATCTTTGAATTCTCTGCTTTCAAACTGTGTTCCGTTGTCCGTAATGATGGTTCGAGGGAGACCAAAACGGCATATAATGTTTCGTACAACGAAATTAATGACCTTCTTAGAGGTGATTATGGCTAAAGGTTCTGCCTCGGCCCATTTCGTGAAATAGTCGACTGCAACTATCGCGTATTTTGCACCACCTTTGGATATAGGTAAGGAGCCGACTATGTCGATTTCCCAGATTGCAAATGGCCAGGGACTAACCATTTGTGTGAGTTCCGTTGGTGGAGCTCTCGGGATCTTCGCTTATCTTCGACACTTGTCACATTTTCTTGCATAGTCTGTAGCATCCCGATTTACAGTCGGCCAATAGTATCTGTAGCGGAGGATCTTCTTTGCTAGCGTTTTCCCCCCAGCGTGGTCGCCACACTCTCCTTCATGAACTTCCTCCAGGACCCGCTTTGTCTCATCATGGGCAATGCATCGTAATAAGGGGACTGAGAACCCCTTCTGATACATCATTCCATCATGAATCACATATCGTGCGGCTTTTCGGATGACTTGTCGTCTTTCGCCTCTTTTTTCTGGTAAAGTCCCAGTCATTAGATATAGTTTGACTGGGGTCATCCATGACTCTCTTTCGATTCCTGTTTCCAACACAAAATCAACTTTCATTGCGTCTATGCTTGGAGCGTGTAAAGTTTCAACAGGTACCAATCCCATTTGTTATGCATCGCCAGTGTTCGCAAATTTAGCCAACGAGTCGGCTTCTTTGTTCTGTTCACGTGGGACATGTGAAATGTCATAGTGCTCCAAGTTCGCCAATAGTTCATGAACCAGAGCAAGGTACGAAGCAAGCTTCTATCCCCTCGCTTGGTAATCTCCCCGCACTTGGTAGACCACCAATTGTGAGTCACAAAAGATTTCGACTGATTTAACTCCAAGTTCTCCAACGAGTTTTAAGCCAGCAACCAGCGCTTCATATTCTACTTCGTTATTCGTAGCCGGGAAATCGAGCTTTAACGCAACAGATCGATCAATTTTCTGGAGTTACCAGAACTATGCCAGCTCCGGAGCAACGGTCATTTGATGCCCCATCGGTGTACAATTTCCATCGAACGGGGGGAATGACACCGTGATTATCCGGTTCGTCAGATACAGTAAACTCAGCAATGAAATCTGCTAATGCTTTTACTTGTATGGTTCTTCGTGGCAAGTAGGTAATATCGAACTGGCTCAACTCGATATTCCACTTTAGCAATCTCTCGGAAGTTTCCGGTCGCTGGAGTACCTGCCGTAGGGGCTGATCGCTATAGACACTAACTGAGTGTGCTTGAAAGTATGGGTGCAGCTTACTTGATGCAATCACTAAGCAATAGGCCAATTTCTCGATTTTGGAGTAATTTGTTTCTGCCCCCGTTAAACGTTTACTAACGTAATACACCGGCTTTTGGACTCGGTCCTCCTCGCGGACCAAAGCCGCACTTATAGCATGTAGGGATACGACCAAGTATACGTACAACATCTCGTGGTCAACCGGCTTCGACAGCACTGGAGGACTTTCCAGATGTCTCACCAGATTTCGGAATGCTTCCTTACAATTAGATGTCCATTCGAATTTTCTCCTTCCTTTCTTTATTATGTCGAAGAAAGGAATGCACTTGTCCGTGGCTCTGGATATGAATCGACTCAGCGCAGCCACTTTCCCATTCAAGCTTTGCACCTGTTTTATAGTCCTGGGCACTTGCACATCTCGAATGGCTTATATCTTTTCTGTGTTTGCTTCGATTCCTCTGGCGTTAACAATGAATCCCAAAAACTTCCCCGACGTAACGCCGAAGGAACACTTCAGAGGGTTGATCTTCATCCCATAATATCTGAGTATATCGAACATCTCTGCTAAGTCTCGAATGTGGTTGTTTGACTGTCGTGAATTCACAAGCATGTCATCCACATAGACTTCCATCGTTCTACCAAGCTGGTCTTTGAACATTCGATTCACCAAACGCTGATAAGTTGCTCCTCCGTTTTTCAATCCAAAAGGCATTACTACATAGCAATATAGTCCGACATTTGTGACGAAACTGGTGTGTTCTTGGTCCGGAATATGCATCGGGATTTGATTGTAGCCTGAGTATGCATCCATGAATGATAATAACTCGTGCCCTGCAGTGGAGTCGACCAACTGATCAATCCTAGGCAACGGGAAACTATCCTTGGGGCATGCCTTGTTCAAATCGGAATAGTCTACTCAAGTTCTCCATTTCCCATTTGCCTTTTTCACCAGCACGGGGTTTGATACCCATTCAGGGTAGAGGGCATCGCGGACGAACCCATTGGTTTAGAGTTTGTCCACCTCCTCTTTGAGAGCAGCGGACCTCTCCGGGTCCATCCCTCTCCTTTTTTGTTTAACCGGGACGTATTTCGGGTCTATGTTCAACATATGACTCGTAATGGCAGGAGAAATCCCGCACATATCAGAATGCGTCCAGGCGAAAACATCAAGATTTTCCCGGAGGAAATCACTAAGGTCTTCAGTCATTGTGGGACCGAGTTGTGATCCGATCTTCAATACTCGCGATGGGTCGTTTCGGCTGACTCAAATATCAACTGTTAATTCAGCCGGCGCTACCTTTTCTTCCCTGGGTTTCTCATCTTCGTATCTCGGATCTATGTCTCTGAAGATTCGAGAATTATGCCCGAGCCAGGGCTCGGGCACTACTTGTCAATTATCAGTATTATGGATGCGGACGGGATTGTCCGCAACCTTTCCTTTCTCCCTCCGATGGGCCTCTCGGAGCTCAGCCACATAGCAAGCACGACCAGTCGCCTGGTCGCCATGAACAACACCTACTCCTTTGTCAGTTGGGAACTTCAAAGTTAAGCACCATGGGGCTAATGCTGCCCTAAACTCAGCCAGGGCCGGTCGGCCCAAGAACACATTATATGGAGAATCCACATCCAAAACTACGAAGGGTAGGATTCGCACCCTCCGACGTTCGCCTTGTCCTAGTTCAACTGGTAACTCGACATACCCCACTGCATCGGTCGCTACGCCATTAAACCCATGTATACGAGCTTTGGATGGTTTCAAGTCCTTCGTTTCCATCTTTATATGGTCATAAGCCTTCTTGAAGATGATGTTGACAGAACTTCCACAATCAATCAAAATTCTTTTCACATAAGTTGGTCTGATTGTCGCAGATATGACCATCGGGTCGATGGTAGGAGCCTCGACTTGGTCAGCATCTCTGTTTCTGAATACTATATCGTCTGTCATCACGCGCATCTGTTTAGCAGGGGGTCCCATCCTCTACGTTGGAACAACACTCGAAATCTGCGTGCTTCATGGAACTAGCATACCACTCCATCTCTTGCCAATTCTTATCCGCGGGGTGAGGCCCGCCGATGATCGTGTTTATGACTAGTCTACCTACAGTCCGGGCAGGCTCCTCAGGATGACGCGGAGCTGGTGCACGACCTGGGTTGGATGTTCCCTGTCCTCCTTCCTGTGGATCATTCAAAAATTCTTTGTAACTTTTTCTGCCTGATCAACTTCTCTATAGCATCATGTAGGTGTCTGCACTCTTCCGTATTGTGCCCATAAGTCTCATGGAAGCGGTAGTATTTCCCAGTCCGCTTCTGTTCCTCGGTTGACTCCTTTGGACGTGGTTTTCTGTACTGAAAGGTATTACAGGTTGATAGATAAATGTTCTCCATAGACGCATTCAGCGGGGTATACTCGTTGTAGCTTGGAATTCTCGGCTTCCACTTCCCCGCTTCTCTCTTCTCTCCTTGACTTCTTCCTCCGGATTCTTTAAGCTGCCCAGGCTTGTTCTAGACATTGACTTGGACTTTTCCCGAGTTGTCTCCGGACTGCTTCACAGCAATGTTGCTTTTTACGGGCTCCTGGACAGGTCTTGCTGCCTTGTCTCGCCTTACCCACCTGGCTTCCTCTCTTCTTATGAACTGGTGTGCCTTTGAGTAAAAACGCTCTAACGTAGTCGGAGGTTTTCCTGCCAGCCAGTCTCCAAACTCATAATCTGGATCCACTCCTCGCATCACAGCCATTAGAATTGCATGATCATTGGGATTACTGACTTCGATCGCCGCAACATTGAATCTTTGTAAATACTCCTTCAATGACTCCCCAGGAGTCTGGATTACACTTGATAGAGACATCACGTCCTTTGGATGAGTATTGTGTATCCTGAACTGTTCTATAAACTTCTTCGCTAACTCCTCAAAACTGGATACGGACCGAGGAGGAAGTCGAGTGATCCACATAGTAGCGATCCCAGATAGAGTAATTGGAAAGCATCTACATGTGGTTGCATCATTCGCTCTAGCTGAATCCATCATCCACTCGTACCTCATGACATACTGTCTGGGATCAGCCTTTCCCTTATAAGCTGGGATAGTTGGCATACTAAACTTTTTGGGGTATGTTGCCTGCAAAACAATGTCTGTGAACGGAGTATGACTTCTCGACACTCCCCAATCGTCATTCGATAAGCCTTGATTCTCTTTCATCAATTGCCTGATCATTGCTGTTAGGTCTGGTGTTTGTATAGAAGGTGGAAGGTTGGAGTCTGTTCTACGTGCTTGATCATGTTGATGCCACCTCTGCTGGCGATCTGCCAAATGTGTATCTTGAGGTTCGACATCGTTAGCGTTTTGACGGTCCGGGCCTCCAGCCTCCACCTGCACTCCAGCCCCTAAGTTACCAGCTCCGACTTGGTTACGGTCTCCAGTTGTTCGGACAGCAGCACCTGCTCGCGCAGATTCATTCTTACGGCGTCTACGCCTAGGAGGTTCATCGGAGGAAGTCGAACTGTCGGATGAGGAATAAGGAGCGGGATTGCCCCCGGCATTCTGGTGCTGTTGTTGAGTGAGTTGTGCCATGAGGTTGGCGTTAGCTGGCATCTGCTCTCCGAGTTGTCTCCTGCTTTCCCTGAGTTCTCTCATCAAGTCGTTGAACTCTATTCTGGTGACAACCGACATTTGGTCCTGGGCGGTAGTCCCAGCACCTGGAATTGCTTGCTGATTGCTAGGTCCTGCTTGTTGCATGCTAGCAGTCTCGTGGGCGTCCGCATTATGAGAAGCTGATCTGGTACGTGGTCTTGCTATTGTAGAGTTATTGGTATGAACTCTGAGTAGAATCAATGGACGTCCTATCAATGAGTCAGATCTTCTTTGGGGATTTATTCAATCCAGTAGCTTCAAAGCAGATCCTTGAGGTCTGAGAATTCAGTTCTCAGTGAAAGCACCAAAGTGTTAGCACCAAAATTGGTCACTAACCTCATTGAGAAAGATTGTGTAGAGATGTAAGTGATGAAGTTAAATTAAACAACGAAGAATATGCTAATTTAAATACAGAAAGTAAGAACACCGGATTTATAGTGGTTCAGCGTAATTGCCGACGTCCACTTTGAGGTTAAACTTTATTGCTTTTCTTGTTGATTGATTACAGATACAATCCGTAGACCAAACACTTGATTACAATTGCTACGTAAAGAAGATGAGTCTTGAAAGTGGCAGATTCTCCTCAGTGTTCCAAAAAAGATCCCTTTTCACTGTGCCCCTGCCCCTCTATTTATAGACAAAGATGGGTTGGACTTCCCAGGCGGCCTGGCAGCCGAACATCTTGGCCCAAATGGAGTGGTCGCTGTATGCCGAACAAAACAGGCTGAACGGTCGGATGCCGAATCACTCCCTTCATACCGAACAAGGCGCTTGTTGTGTGGGAAGAGTAGATCGAATAGCAATCGAAGCCGGACGTGCCTCTGGCCGAACGCTACCATTGACCGAACGAAGCCCTTAACCGATCGATGTTTCTGGCCGAGCGTTGGCTCTGGTCGAACATTGCCTTTAGTCGATCGATGCCTATAGCGGAACGAAGTATTTGGCCGAACAATAGTTTATGTCGAACGATTCATCCATGCCGAACCTTTGTACACGCCGAACGTTATACCACGTCGAACGTCTCCTAATGCCGAGCACTCCTTGGATGCCGAGTACTTCTGGATGCCGAGTACATCTGGACGCCGAGCACTCCTGGATGCCGAGCACTCCTGGATGCCGAGTACTTAGTTGCCTGGTCAAATATCCAGGAAACAAAGCCGTGCGTCCTTGGATGCCGAGTACTTCTGGATGCCGGGTACTTCTGGATGCCGGGTACTTCTGGATGCCGGGTACTTCTGGATGCCGGGTACTCCTGGATGCCGAGCACTCCTGGATGCCGAGCACTCCTGGATGCCGAGCACTTCTCGATGCCGAGCACTCCTGGATGCCGAGCACTCCTAGATGCCGAGTACTCCTGGATGCCGAGTACTTCAGGATGCCGAGTACTCCTGGATGTCGAGTACTTAGTTGCCTGGTCAAATCTCCAGGAAAAAAAGCTATCACTGGTTAGTTTCATACCCAAAAAATCTTATCCGAAACTCAATCGGGCCTTGGACGTTTTTTACCATTCGTTCATTCGTCACGTGGATTTTTTCTGCAAAACGGGATCCCCGTGGCTGGTCTATGATTTACCATCGCCAAAGATTGGTGCCCCATGGTACCGCTCCGTTTCAAATCCATGCATCCATTTCTAAAAGTCGTACGACACTTTTTCGGCATTTTGGACGGATGTTGCACCTTGCACCGTCGATGTTGCACCCTGTGGATATTGATTCTTCGGAAGGCCATAGCTGTTGGCTCGTTTAGAGTTACGGGTGCCATAACCAGTCAAAACGAAGATCTCTGTGAGTTCTATGGCTATGACCGCTTTAAGCCGTCATTGGTTAGTTTCATACCCAAAAAATCTTATCCGAAACTCAATCGGGCCTTGGATGTTTTTTACCGTTCGTTCATTCGTCATGTGTATTTTTTCTGCAAAACGGGATCCCCGTGGCTGGTCTATGATTTACCATGGCCGGAAAGTGGTGCCCCATGGTACCGCTCCGTTTCAAATCCATGCATCCATTTCTAAAAGTTGTACGGCACTTTTTCGACATTTTGGACGGATGTTGCACCTTGCACCGTAGATGTTGCACTCAATGGATATTGATTCTTCTGAAGGCCATAACTGTTGGCTCGTTTAGAGTTAAGGGAGCCATAACTAGTCAAAACGAAGATCTCTGTGAGTTCTACGGCTATTACGGCTTTAAGCCGTCACTGATTAGTTTTATACCCAAAAAATCTTATTCGAAACTCAATCGGGCCTTGGACATTTTTTACCGTTCGTTCATTCGTCATGTGGATTTTTTCTGCAAAACGGGATTCCTATGGCTGGTCTATGATTTACCATGGCCGTAGAGTGGTGCCCCATGGTACCACTCCATTTCAAATCCATGCATCCATTTCTAAAAGTCGTACGGCAGTTTTTCGGCATTTTGGACGGATGTTGCACCTTGCACCGTAGATGTTGCACCCTGTTAATGTTGATTCTTCGAAAGGCCATAACTGCTGGCTCGTTTAGAGTTACGGGAGCCATAACCAGTCAAAAGGAAGATCTTTGTGAGTTCTACGGCTATGACAGCTTTAAGCCGTCACTGGTTAGCTTTATACCCAAAAAATATTATCTGAAACTAAATCGGGCCTTGGATGTTTTTTACCGTTCGTTCATTCGTCACGTGGATTTTTTCTGCAAAATGGGATCCTCGTGGCTAGTATATGATTTACCATCGCCGGAGAGTGGTGCCCCATGGTACCGCTCCGTTTAAAATCCATGCATCCATTTTTAAAAGTCGTACGGCACTTTTTCGGCATTTTGGACGGATGTTGCACCTTGCACCGTCGATGTTGCACCCTGTGGATATTGATTCTTCGGAAGGCCATAACTGTTTGCTCGTTTAGAGTTACGGGAGCCATAACCAGTCAAAACGAAGATCTCTGTGAGTTCTACAGCTATGACTGCTTTAAGCCATCATTAGTTATCTTCATACCCAAAAAATCTTATCCGAAACTCAATCGGGCGCTGGACGTTTTTTACCGTTCGTTAATTCGTCACGTTTATTTTTTCTGCAAAACGGGATCCCCGTGGCTGGTGTTTGTACCAAAAATGGGCACAACACTCTTCGGAAGTTTTTGATGAGATAAAACTGAAGAATGAGAATTGAAAATGAGAATTATCTAACAAAAACTCCAAATAACAGAAAGTAAATTGCACAGAAGACAACGATTTAGAGTGGTTCGGCGCTTCGCCTATGTCCACTATGAAGTTTGATGATTTTATTGCTTGATGCTTGAAGATTACAATTTATTATAATGTAGTACAACTGATTTTATGATCTAAGTCTGAATCTAAGGTAGTAGTGGTGATTTGGAGTAAATCTGGCAGAGTCTGGGCGCTCTTTAGCTCTTAGAATTCTCCGACCCCTTCTCTGAATGACAAGGGGCTCTATTTATAGGTGTAGGAGGCTGATATTTCGCCTAAAATTCGGGGAGACCGCTTCTGGCACATGAGGGGGCCCACATGGCCGAAATCTGGAGATCCGGGCCCACTTTGGGATCGATCCGACCCTTGTTTCGAATCGATCAAGAAATCATCCAATCGAGCCGAAATTTGGTGTGAACATTCTTCATCATGTGCTTAAGCTTCTGTGAAAATTTCATGGCATTTGGACTTGTAGAACTCAAGTTATGATCGATTCAAGTTGGTCCATATCGATTCGACCCTTGGTTCGAATCGATCAAGAATTGCTCCGATCGAGCTGAAATTTGGCATGGACATTCCTTAGGTTGCCAGTAAGCTACTGTCCAAATTTGGTGGCATTTGGACTTGTAGATCTCGAGATATGATCGATGCAAGTTGGTCCATATCGATTCGACCCTTGGTTTGAATCGATCAAGAATTGCTCCGATCGAGCTGAAATTTGGCATGGACATTCCTTAGGTTGCCAGTAAGCTACTGTCCAAATTTGGTGGCATTTGGACTTGTAGATCTCGAGATATGATCGATGAAAGTTGGTCCATATCGATTCGACCCTTGGTTCGAATCGATCAAGAATTGCTCCGATCGAGCTGAAATTTGGCATGGATATTCCTTAGGTTGCCAGTAAGCTACTGTCCAAATTTGGTGGCATTTGGACTTGTAGATCTCGAGATATGATCGATGCAAGTTGGTACATATCGATTCGACCCTTGGTTCGAATCGATCAAGAATTGCTCCGATCGAGCTGAAATTTGGCATGGACATTCCTTAGGTTGCCATTAAGCTACTGTCCAAATTTGGTGGCATTTGGACTTGTAGATCTCGAGATATGATCGATGCAAGTTTGTCCATATCGATTCGACCCTTGGTTCAAATCGATCAAGAATTACTCCAATCGAGCTAAAATTTGGCATGGATATTCCTTAGGTTGCCAGTAAGCTTCTGTCCAAATTTGGTAGCATTTGGACTTGTAGATCTCGAGATATGATCGATGCAAGTTGGTCCATATCGATTCGACCCTTGGTTCGAATCGATCAAGAATTGCTCCGATCGAGCTGAAATTTGGCATGGACATTCCTTAGGTTGCCAGTTAGTTCCTGTCCAAATTTGGTGGCATTTGGACTTGTAGATCTCGAGATATGATCGATGCAAGTTTGGATTTCTCAGGCGTGATCCATCATTATCTGGAGCATATGAACTCCGATTGACTTGAAATTCGGAATGTTGGCTCTCATAGCTTTGCTTGTCATGTCATATCAATTTTAGCTTGATCCAGACTCGGAAAAAATTTGTCGATATCCGTAGCGAGCCTGCGTATAACCGATCTTCCAAGACGAACTGTCATTGGTTTCTAGTCAAGTTCTTGGTGTCACAGCCTTGCCAAAAGGCGGGATAACATTTGCCCCCCAAAGTATGTCTTGTGTGAACATGATGTGCTTTGAAATGCTGCATCCTTCGTTCTGAAAAAGTTCTATCTGATTCGTTGAGTAGTTGCTATCTTTTCGTCAAAAGATGTAACCTTCGATTGATTTCCAGTAATATAAATGTTTATTGAACCGCTGTCAGTGATTATGTAGTGCAATGTTGTAACTGAGTGTCGAGTGCTAGCAATTTGTTATTCGCTGTTGTAATTGTCATCAGGTGAGCATTCAATTCCTGTAAATTTTGAAAATTGAATGTTAGTCTGTCATACATGTACGTATGTTAACCTGGCTCCTATTAACGTTTGCACGTTCACGAGTCGTTGTCAAGTTCTTTAGTTTTTGTTTGGATTGAATTTCGTATCGATCCTCTCCTGGATCGAATTGAAATTCAAGTTGTAACAACGTTCGATGGTTGTTTTGAGTCCTTCCTTTGTATCGATCCTCTCCTGGATCGATCTGAGAAGTTGGAATGTATGCTTCATATCGACGGATACGTCATAATGGGTCTCGGATTGGCGGATACAGGAGTAATGCTTTGTGTCGACGGAGTAGAACAATCTAGATGTAATTATGCAGTGAGGCTTCACAGAGGATATGCCATTTCTTATTCCTTTATTCAATAAGAATCCCCAATCATGGATAATCTTTGATAGGAGTCATCCATGACTCTTTTTCTAGATCCGTCTCCAAGATCTAGTTGATCTTCATATGTCAATGCCTAGAATAATAAGTATTTCAACTGGGACAAAGTCTTTTTGCCGCGCATCCCTAGAACTGGCTAGCTTGGCCAGTGACTTAGCTTTTTCATCTTATTCTCCGAGGATGTGTGTAATGGTGTAATAGTCGAAGTCGACTAGTAGCTTTTGGACCCGGTTAAGATAAGGAGCAAGACGTTGGCCCCTAGTCGGATAATCTTCCTTGACTTGGCGTACTACTAACCGGTAATCACATAAGACATGTAAAGTTTCCATTCGTAGTTTTCTTACAAGTTTGAGCGCCAAGGTTTCATACTTGGCTTCGTTATTTGTTGCAGGGAAGTTGAGTTTCAGGGCGTAGTAGATTGTTCGTTCCTCAGGAATCACTAACGCAACTTCGATGTTAGAAAGCCGATTATTGGAAGTTCCATCGGTGTACGTTCTTCATCGGTTGGACGGTTCTCCACAGTTCTTCTGATAGTCATCTGATGTGGCAGATTCAGATATGAAGTATGCTAATGTTTGACCATGGAGAGCTCTCCGAGGGAGATAAATATACATCTAAGGTTTCTATTGGACCTATCTTAACGGTTGGTCGATATGGATGTTAATGGGGTGAGCTTGCCAGTAGCCAGCCTTCATCATATACGGGTCTTTGGATTCGTTTCTTTTCACATAGCATTGCGACGTTTATGGCGTGTGTTGACATGGCCCAATTGATGTATAAATCTCCGCGATCCAAAAGCTTAGGTAAAATGGGAGGTTTCTTTAAGCGATCTATTAGAGCTGCTTGGTTGTCCTCGGTACATGGGTGTCTCTAATTGTCGGAATTTTTTAGAAATTAGTCTTGATTCCATGAGAATTGATGATGAAAACAAAGAATCTTTCTGATGTAATGATGAAAGAGCATTTCAAAGGGTTGAGTTTGATCCTGCATTTTCTGGAGAGCACTAAATATTTCTGCCAAGTCATCGATGTGGTTGTTTGATAGTCATGATCTCACGAGCATATTAACCACATCTACCTTTATCGATCGGTCGATCTAATTTTTGAATGATCTGTTAATCGTCCTTTTGTAAGTAGCACAAGTGTCCTTAAGTTTGAATCTATAGATTGCAGCATAGCACTATAGGCCCAGGTTAGTAGCGAAACAGTTGTATTCCTGGTTTGGGACATGCTTCGGTATCTGATTGTATCCGGAGTCTGCATCCATGGATGTGAGTAATTCATGTCTGATGGTCGGGTCCATCAGTTGGTTGATCATTGGAAGTGGAAAGTTGTGCTTTGTCATACCCCATGCAAATCTTAGTAGTTGACGTATGTCCTCCACTCCCTGTTTGTTTTTCTTATAAGTAAAGGATTGGATACTCATTTTGGTTGGAGGGCATCATAGATAAACCAACTGGTTTTGAGCAGATTCGCCTCCTCTTTAAGTGCAACGGATCTCTCCGGATCCATGTCGCATCGCTTTTGTTTACCGAGACATGCCTCGGGTCGACATTTAATGTAGGGTTCTTCATGGCTGGAGAGAGTCCATATATATATATATATATATATATATATATATATATGAGATCGAGTCCAAGTGAACACATCAAGATTCACCTGAAGTAAAACAGTTGACCCTTTCTTCATCATTGTGCAGAGTTATGATCTGATCTACAGTACTCGTGATAGGTTGTAGGCGCCTCATGTGTTTATTTGCAATGGTAAATGATCAGGCTTACAAGGACGTCGAATCAAAGGATTAGTAGAACTTAGCCTTGTATTGCACGCTGCTACATAGCTGGCTCCAGCTTTGAGATTGAATTGACTTATTTTTCTGAATGATGCGCTTTTCATTCAATGTACCTGCGATCCATTGCTCATTGGAAAGGTCAGAATGATGATCAGTCGCCCATAAGTCCTGGTTTTGATCCGATGACTCTATCTCTAGGCATCCTTCCGGTCGCAACCTTATCTTCTTGTTCGTGCCCCTAAGTCTGGGGAATATCTCGATAAGTGGTAGGGTAGATAATGTCCGCTTCAATTTTGTATTCTATCCCATTGAACCATGGGATCGAGTTAATCAATGGAAGGCTGAGTCGTGCCTGTCTTGTATTATGTTCTAGTTCTTTTTTCTTAGCGGAATACATTGTTACTTTGCCAACATTCGGACATAAGCTAGATTCTGGACGGTCAATGACATTCACTTCGCCGCTTATGTCGCCGTACTTTGGGCAAAAACTAAAGAGTGAATCGTCCAATCAGATCTAATGCAGGATTGATGCTTCCCTTGTTGAATCCAGGGTAAGAATCAGTGTGCAGATGTTTAGGTTGCACTTGTTTTGAATTGCTCTTTTAGTTGAATCATGGTAAGAGTCAATGAATGAATGGTCGCGTTGCATTCATTTGGAGTTGGGTGATCAACCATGTCCATTTCGATTTACATTCTCCCGTCAGATCTAGGGATAAAGTCAGCTCAAATGCAGTCATGTCATGCTCATTTGGTCTCATGCTCTTCCTGACGGATCGAAGGAAGGCGACGGAGGACGAATGGTCAAGTCACACTCATTCGTGGTTTATTCTTCTATCCGTGCTCTATTGGTCAAAGGTATTCGATGGACGTTCGGGTCCCGATATTGACCGTCGATTCAACGGCACGATGTAGAATGCTCGGACCTCATTTCCTATCGATCCAATGGTATGATATGAAAGGTGCAGATCGTTATTGCCCGTCGATCCGACGGTACGATATAATTGGTTGCCCAGAACTTCGGGCATCATTCTGATTGGTTAGCATAAAGGTCTCCTTGTAGTCATTTCCTTAAGTTGTAAAGGACGCTAAGCTGGAGATGTAGCGAGTCACCTTTCTCTTCTTTCGGTGATTTGCACTCCTGCCCTCAGTCTTGGGTTAGCAGAGTTAGTTCGTGGATGGTCTAATTGCACCTGTAGTGAGTTTACACTCCTCACGTCGAGTTCAGGTCAGAGTTGGTGAATGAATGGTCGAATCTCATTCGTTCGTTTATCTATTCTTGTAGCCACACTTTGGGGATCAGAGTCAGTTGAATGGCCATTCATCGCACCTATTTGATGTTTATACCCCTGTCCATACTCTGGGGACTTGTATCTTTATGATAGCTGTTGATCACTCATTTTCATGTGTTGAGTCTATGCCTATGCTCGGGGAATGAGTGATGTAACTTGGTTGAGATGCAGTCGAAGTCGTTAGGTGGACGGGTCCACCCTCCTCGAAGCTGCATTGAATGGAGATACGGTCGAAGTCGTTAGGTAGATGGATCTACCCTCCTCGAAGCCGTATTTGATGGGGATGCAGTCGAAGTCGTTAGGTGGACAGGTCCACCATCCCCGAAGCTGCATTGAATGGAGATACAGTCGAAGTCGTTAGGTAGATGGATCAACCCTCCTCGAGGCCGTACTTGATGGAGATGCAGTCGAAGTCTTTTTGTGGACGGGTCCACCCTCCTCGAAGCTGCATTGAATGGAGATACGGTCGAAGTCGTTAGGTAGATGGATCTACCCTCCTCGAGGCCGTACTTTATGGAGATGCAGTCGAAGTCGTTAGGTTGACGGGTCCACCCTCCTCGAAGCTGCATTGAATGGAGATATGGTCGAAGTCGTTAGGTAGATGGATCTACCCTCCTCGAGGCCGTACTTGATGGAGATGCAGTCGAAGTCGTTAGGTGGATGGGTCCACCCTCCTCGAAGCTGCGTTGAATGGAGATACGGTCGAAGTCGTTAGGTAGATGGATCCACCCTCCTCGAAGCCGTAGTTGGTTGTAGTTTATACTCTGGCTCGAGCTCTCGGAGTCCGGAGTTAGTTTAATGTTTAGACTCCAGTTCACGCTCTCGAAAGCTGGAGTTTGTTGATGTTTATACTCCGGTTCGCGCTCTCGGAATCCGGAGTTAGTTAATGTTTATACTCTAGTTCGCGCTCTCAGAAGCTGGAGTTTGTTTATGTTTGTACCCAACTCGCGCTCTCGGAGTACTCTGGGGTTTGGTTAATGTTTATACTCCAGTTCGCGCTCTCGGAAGCTGGAGTTTGTTGATGTTTGTACCCAGCTCGCGCTCTCGGAGTACTCTGGGGTTTGGTTAATGTTTATACTCCAGTTCGAGCTCTCGGAAGCTGGAGTTTGTTGATGGATCGCCATGTATCAGTTTTTGTCCGGCTTTTTGTGTAGCGATATGCCCCCGAGCTTGGGGTTTCACTTAGCGAGAGATCGGTAGGATCCGAATTACTTTTCACTTATCCGCCCACAACGAAGGATGAGATATAATTTATAGACGGTTGAATCGCATCCATGTTCATTTGGATTTTGCTTCTGCCAAGCCTAAGGAGTAAGATTATTGTTTCGGAAAAATTTAAGCTCGAGCAGAGGAGAGGATGGTAGAACTACATCCACTTTGAGTTGTGCATATTCCCTTAAGTCAGGGGCAAGAATTGAAGAGCTGATGGACAAGTCATGTCCACTTTATACTACGTTCTTCTGATTGATCTAAGGAAGAGAGTTGAAATGATTGCTCATGATGGTTAGTGAGTAGGCAGTAAGTCGTTGATGACTTTAAATTGAGGGTTGGCCCATGATGAAGTCAGTTTAAGGCATTATCATTTTGTCGAATCACAGACGCAAATGGAGAGTGAATGGTCAAATCACATCCACTTTAAATTTCTGTTCACAAATAACCCCAAGTGTCTAATGTAGATTTGATGTATAGATGGTCGCGTCATGTCCATCCATAGTGTGGTTTCGCTCTTATTGGGCATCAGAAGAAGCATAAGTATTTTGGCAAGCTTGAGAGTGCATTATAGGACATATAACTCCAAGTCTTTTTCAAATTTCCTAATTAAATTGCATAGGCGGATGAGTGGATGGTCGGTTGTATCCACTTTGTACCGGAGTTCTGACCTTGTCGGTCTCTTCCGCTTTGATGCTCTTGATGACTAGATCATAGTCCGTAGAGGTTGTTTGGCATTGAACCTTAAGTACTCGGTTACCTACATCATTTGCAAGTAGTTTAATTCAAGTAGGTCATATTTCGCAACGTAAATGAAATTGAATTAGAAATAATTTAAAAGAGATCAGATCAAATCCCATTGATAAGTGAGGCAGCGTCGTATGCTCGCTATTGCACATCACTCCAGCCCTTCTCAGTTAAAAGTCTAATGCAAATGGTTCAATTTGATCAAGTTCCTTGATTGATAGGAGTCGGATGTTCTCGGTCCTTCGTTTTATAGGGCTTGCACATATTGTTGGAGCTATCCTTTTCGGAGCAGCCTTATGGCGTTGGCGTTCACGGTAGCCATCTAGAGAAGAGGAGTTTTCTGATCTAGAGTATGGAGTAGGTTCCCTCCTTATCGTGCTATGTTGATCCTTCGTCTGATTCATCAACTCAAAAATGGCCAAGACATGTTGGCGTAGTAATTGGCGGCTATCCACCAGTTCTCTTATCAAAGTCTGGAAATAAACTCTTGTAATGAATCAATTTATGGGTATTGGCAGCAAGTGGATGCGGACTTTGATCAATTCACTGACTGCCAGCTTCTTCATTCACTTCAACAATATAAGTAGTAGAACTGGTATGTCTAACCACGATTGACAATGTTCTTTGAGGACTGGGGGAAGATAGCTACATTTGATGGCAGTCATCACTCTTGGTGTAAACCATGCGCAATTCTCACTTCATGAGGTAGTGCGGGGGGTTATATATTTCCAACGTGCACTGACGTAGTCACCATGTTGAACTTTCATTGGAAGTTCTTCATGTAGGATGGTTTCAATGAATAGGTCTCGATTGGGAAAGATTCTCCAATCGACATTATGATCAAGTCCATTTTATTGCCAAGGGGTCTTGTAACACTGGTGAATGATGTATGCACGATTGTCCAACGTTTGAGTGGTTGGTAACGCCGATTGGACGACGAGTTGGTTAAAATGGGCTAATAGATTGGTGTTTATCCCAAACTTTCATCTAGATAGAAGACCTATATAGGGTATTAAGGAAGTCCTCCTGAGGTTGTATGTAATGCTTTTAGTTATGTAGACGTGGAATGATTAAGATGCGGGAGTTTGAAGATGGTTCAGCGGTGACCAACTATGTTTTGGGTTAGCAGGGTAGACAATGTCGAAGAGTTTGTCATATTAACCATCGTACCATAGCTGTCAATTCAGGAGTTTAAAAGCTGGTTCGTTGGAGGGAGTTGCATTCCACCTTAAAAGCTTGATATATTAATCAACTCCAGTTCTTGGCATATTAGCTAGGTTCTCCAGCCTCTGGGAGTACGATTGAGTAGTATTTCTTTACCCATTCCTTTATTGCAACTCAACATTTGTTGTTGTGATCTCCTATGTCTTGTTCAGTCATGGAACAATTAGAAGCACGGATGGAATGTTCCTTCACTAAATTGGTGATTGAATTCACTATGCGGGTGCCCTGCGCTGCGGCAAGGGTTCGGGGGGTTTCCCCTGAAAAAAAAATTTTTTAGCCTTTTTTTAGGAAATTTGGGTTGTACCCGAAATTTTTTTTTTTTAAAAAATTTCGTATCCATCAAGCAACCTGAAAAAGTCCCTCTTCGTATCATTCTTATTCGAATCCATCATATGCGCTCGTCTTCGTATCGATATGAAGTGCGCATGGCTAGATCGATACGAAAGTGGTATCTGTCGATTGATACGAAGTAGATGCAGATGGATGGATACGAAGTACCTGTGAGTATTGATACGAATTGGAGGCAGATGGATGGATATGAAGTACCTGTGAGTATCGATACGAATTGGAGGCAGATGGATGGATACGAAGTACCTGTGAGTATCGATACGAATTGGAGGCAGATGGATGGATACGAAGTACTTGTGAGTATCGATACGAATTGGAGGCAGATGGATGGATACGAAGTACCTGTGAGTATCGATACGAATTGGAGGCAGATGGATACGAAGTACCTATGAGTATCGATACGAATTGGAGGCAGATGGATGGATACAAAGTACCTGTGAGTATCGATACGAATTGGAGGCAGATGGATGGATACGAAGTATTGCTTCCTGATGGATACGAAGTACAGCTTCCATCTCATGGATATGAAGTAGAGCATCCATCTCATGGATACGAAGTACAACATCCATCTCATGGATACGAAGTACAGCATCCATCTCATGGATACGAAGATTATGGATACGAAAAATAGCATATTTTCTGGATTCGAAAAGATGGATACGAAAATCACCATATTTTCATGGATTCGAAAACATGGATACAAAAGTCACCATATTTTCATGGATTCGAAGACATGGATACGAAAATCACCATATTTTCATGGATTCGAAGACATGGATACGAAAATCACCATATTTTCATGGATTCGAAGACATGGATACGAATATCACCATATATTCATGGATTCGAAGACATGGATACGAAAATCACCATATTTTCATGGATTCAAAGACATGGGTATGGAATTCATGATGAATGTAGTTCCTTTTAGATCTGGAGCAATCTGAATAGAATAGAAGGAACCACTTATGAACAGATCTGGGTCTTTTCCTTAGATTTTTGCAATCCAACGACGGTAGTAGATCCAACAAGCAGGAGAAAAAACTTGGGTTTTTCTCAGTGAAAGCACCAAAATGTTTGTACCAAAAATGGGCACAACACTCTTCGAAAGTTTTTGAAGAGATAAAACTGAAGAATGAGAATTGAAAATGAAAATTATCTAACAAAAACTCCAAATAACAGAAAGTAAATTGCACAGAAGACAACAATTTAGAGTGGTTCGGCGCTTCGCCTACGTCCACTATGAAGTTTGATGATTTTATTACTTGATGCTTGAAGATTACAATTTCTTATAATGTAGTACAACTGATTTTATGATCTAAGTTTGAATCTAAGGTAGCAGTGGTGATTTGGAGTAAATCTAGCAGAGTCTGGGCGCTCTTTAGCTCTTAGAATTCTCCGACCCCTTCTCTGAATGACCAGGGGCTCTATTTATAGGTGTAGGAGGCTGATATTTCGCCTAAAATTCGGGGAGACCGCTTTTGGCACGTGAGAGGGCCCACATGGCCGAAATCTGGAGATCCGGGCCCACTTTGGGATCGATTCGACCCTTGGTTCGAATCGATCAAGAAATCATCCAATCGAGCCGAAATTTGGTGTGAACATTCTTCATCATGTGCTTAAGCTTCTGTGAAAATTTCATGGCATTTGGACTTGTAGAACTCGAGTTATGATCGATTTAAGTTGGTCCATATCGATTCGACCCTTGGTTCGAATCGATCAAGAATTGCTCCGATCGAGCTGAAATTTGGCCTGGACATTCCTTAGGTTGCCAGTAAGCTACTGTCCAAATTTGGTGGCATTTGGACTTGTAGATCTCGAGATATGATCGATACAAGTTGGTCCATATCGATTCGACCCTTGGTTCGAATCGATCAAGAATTGCTCCGATCGAGCTGAAATTTGGCATGGACATTCCTTAGTTTGCCAGTAAGCTACTGTCCAAATTTGGTGGCATTTGGACTTGTAGATCTCGAGATATGATCGATGCAAGTTGGTCCATATCGATTCGACCCTTGGTTCGAATCGATCAAGAATTGCTCCGATCGAGCTGAAATTTGGCATGGACATTCCTTATGTTGCCAGTAAGCTATTGTCCAAATTTGGTGGCATTTGGACTTGTAGATCTCGAGATATGATCGATGCAAGTTGGTCCATATCGATTCGACCCTTGGTTCGAATCGATCAAGAATTGCTCCGATCGAGCTGAAATTTGGCATGGACATTCCTTAGGTTGCCAGTTAGCTACTATCCAAATTTGGGGGCATTTGGACTTGTAGATCTCGAGATATGATCGATGCAAATTTAGATTTCTCAGGCGTGATCCATCAATATCTGGAGCATATGAACTCCGATTGACTTGAAATTTGGAATGTTGGCTCGCATAGCTTTGCTTGTCATGTCATATCAATTTTAGCTCAATCAAGACTCGGAAAAAATTTGTCGATATCCGTAGCGAGCCTGCGTACAACCGATCTTCCAAGATGAACTGTCATTGGTTTCTATTCAAGTTCTTGGTGTCACGGTCTTGCCAAAAGGCGGGATAACAGCTGGTCTATGATTTTCCATGACTGGAGAGTGGTGCCCCATGGTACCGCTCCGTTTCAAATCCATGCATCCATTTCTAAAAGTCGTACGGCACTTTTTCGGCATTTTGGACGGATGTGGCACCTTGCACCGTAGATGTTGCACCCTTTGGATATTGATTCTTCTGAAGGCCAAACTGTTGGCTCGTTTAGAGTTAAGGGAGCCATAACCAGTCAAAACGAAGATCTCTGTAGAACCCGTCACTAGTTAGTTTTATACCCAAAAAATCTTATCCGAAACTCAATCGGGCCTTGGACATTTTTTACTGTTCGTTCATTCATCATGTGGATTTTTTCTGCAAAACGGGATCCCCGTGGCTGGTCTATGATTTACCATGGCCGGAGAGTGGTGCCCCATGGTACCGCTCCGTTTCAAATCCATGCATCCATTTCTAAAAGTCGTACGGCACTTTTTCGGCATTTTGGACGGATGTTGCACCTTGCACCGTAGATGTTGCACCCTGTGGATATTGATTCTTCGAAAGGCTATAACTGTTGGCTCGTTTAGAGTTACGGGAGCCATAACCAGTCAAAAAGAAGATCTCTGTGACTTCTACGGCTATGACAGCTTTAACCCATCACTAGTTAGTTTTATACGCAAAAAATCTTATCTGAAACTCAATCAGGCCTTGGACGTTTTTTACTGTTCGTTCATTCGAAACGTGGATTTTTTCTGCAAAACGGGATCCCCGTGGCTGGTCTATGATTTACCAAGGCCGGAGAGTGTTGCCCCATGGTACCGCTCCGTTTCAAATCCATGCATCCATTTGTAAAAGGCGTACGACACTTTTTCGGAATTTTGGACGGATGTTGCACCTTGCACCGTAGATGTTGCACCCTGTGGATATTGATTCTTCGGAAGGCCATAACTGTTGGCTCGTTTAGAGTTACCGGAGCCATAACCAGTCAAAACGAAGATCTATAAGAGTTCTATGGCTATGACCGCTTTAAGAAGTCATTGGTTAGTTTCATACCCAAAAAATCTTATCGGAACCTCAATCGGGCCTTGGTCGTTTTTTTACCGTTCGTTCATTCGTCACGTGGATTTTTTCTGCAAAACGGGATCCCTATGGCTGGTGTATGATTTACCATAGCCAGAGAGTGGTGCCCCATGGTACCACTCCGTTTCAAATCCATGCATCAATTTCTAAAAGGCGTAAGACACTTTTTCAGCATTTTGGACGGATGTTGCACCTTGCACAGTAGATGTGGCACTCTGTGGATATTGATTCTTCGGAAGGCCATAATTGTTGGCTCGTTTAGAGTTACGGGAGCCTTAACCAGTCAAACGAAGATCTCTTAGAGTTCTACGGCTATGACTGCTTTAAGCCGTCACTGGTTAGTTTCATACCCAAAAAATCTTATCCGAAACCCAATCGGGCCTTGGACGTTTTTTACCGTTCGTTCATTCGTTACGTGGATTTTTCTGCAAAACGGGATCCCCGTGGCTGTTCTATGATTTACCATGGTCGGAGAGTGATGCCCCATGGTACCGCTCCATTTCAAATCCATGCATCCATTTCTAAAAGTCGTACGGCACTTTTTCGGCATTTTGGACGGATGTTGCACCTTGCACCGTAGATGTTGCACCCTGTGGATATTGATTCTTCGGAAGGCCATAACTGTTGGCTCGTTTAGAGTTACGGGAGCCATAACCAGTCAAAATGAAGATCTATATAATTTCTACGGCTATGACCGCTTTAAGCCGTCACCGGTTAGTTTCATACCCAAAAAATCTTATCCGAAACTCAATCGGGCCTTGGATGTTTTTTACCGTTCGTTCATTCGTCACGTGGATTTTTTCTGCAAAACGGGATCCCCGTGGCTGGTCTATGATTTACCATCGTCGGAGAGTGGTGCCCCTTGGTACCGCTCCGTTTCAAATCCATGCATCCATTTCTAAAAGTCGTACGACACTTTTTCGGCATTTTGGACGGATGTTGCACCTTGCACCGTCGATGTTGCACCCTCTGGATATTGATTCTTCATAAGGCCATAACCGTTGGCTCGTTTAGAGTTACGGGAGCCATAACCAGTCAAGATGAAGATGTCTGTGAGTTCTACGGCTATGACCGCTTTAAGCCGTCATTTGTTAGTTTCATACCCAAAAAATCTTATCCGAAACTCAATCGGGCCTTGGACGTTTTTTACCGTTCGTTCATTCGTCACGTGTATTTTTTCTGCAAAACGGGATCCCCGTGGCTGGTCTATGATTTACCATGGCCGGAGAGTGGTGCCCCATGGTACCGCTCCGTTTCAAATCCATGCATCCATTTCTAAAAGTCGTATGGCACTTTTTCAGCATTTTTGACGGATGTTGCACCTTGCACCGTAGATGTTGCACCCTGTGGATATTGATTCTTCTGAAGGCCAAACTGTTGGCTCGTTTAGATTTAAGGGAGCCATAACCAGTCAAAACGAAGATCTCTGTGAGTTTTACGGCTATTGTGGCTTTAAACCGTCACTAGTTAGTTTTATACCCAAAAAATCTTATCCGAAACTCAATCGGGCCTTGGACATTTTTTACCGTTCGTTCATTCGTCATGTAAATTTTTTCTGCAAAACGGGATCCCCGTGGCTGGTCTATGATTTACCATGGCCGGAGAGTGGTGCCCCATGGTACCGCTACGTTTCAAATCCATGCATCCATTTCTAAAAGTCGTACGGCACTTTTTCGGCATTTTGGACGGATGTTGCACCTTGCACCGTAGATGTTGCACCCAATGGATATTGATTCTTCGAAAGGCTATAACTGTTGGCTCGTTTAGAGTTACGGGAGCCATAACCAGTCAAAACGAAGATCTCTGTGACTTCTACGGCTATGACAGCTTTAAGCCATCACTGGTTAGTTTTATACCCAAAAAATCTTATCTGAAACTCAATCAGGCCTTGGACGTTTTTTACTGTTCGTTCATTCGAAACGTGGATTTTTTCTGCAAAACGGGATCCCCGTGGCTGGTCTATGATTTACCATGGCCGGAGAGTGTTGTCCCATGGTACCGCTCCGTTTCAAATCCATGCATCCATTTCTAAAAGGCGTACGGCACTTTTTCGGAATTTTGGACGGATGTTGCACCTTGCACCGTAGAAGTTGCACCCTGTGGATATTGATTCTTCGGAAGGCCATAACTGTTGGCTCGTTTAGAGGTACGGGAGCCATAACCAGTCAAAACGAATATCTCTAAGAGTTCTACGACTATGACCGCTTTAAGCCGTCATTGGTTAGTTTCATACCCAAAAAATCTTATCCGAACCTCAATCGGGCCTTGGACGTATTTTACCGTTCGTTCATTCGTCACGTGGATTTTTTCTGCAAAACGGGATCCCCGTGGATGGTGTATGATTTACCATAGCCGGAGAGTGGTGCCCCATGGTACCACTCCGTTTCAAATCCATGCATCCATTTCTAAAAGGCGTAGGGCACTTTTTCGGCATTTTGGATGGATGTTGCACCTTGCACCGTAGATGTTGCACCCTGTGGATATTGATTCTTCGGAAGGCCATAACTGTTGGCTCGTTTAGAGTTACGGGAGCCACAACCAGTCAAAACGAAGATCTCTAAGAGTTCTACGGCTATGACCGCTTTAAGCCGTCACTGGTTAGTTTCATACCCAAAAACTCTTATCCGAAACCCAATCGGGCCTTGGACATTTTTACCGTTCGTTCATTCGTCACGTGGATTTTTCTGCAAAACGGTATCCTCGTGGTTGTTCTATGATTTACCATGGCCGGAGAGTGGTGCCCCATGGTAGCGCTCCGTTTCAAATCCATGCATCCATTTCTAAAAGTGGTACGGCACTTTTTCGGCATTTTGGACGGATGTTGCACCTTGCACCGTAGATGTTGCACCCTGTGGATATTGATTCTTCGGAAGGTCATAACTGTTGGCTCGTATAGAGTTACGGGAGCCATAACCAGTCAAAAAGAAGGTCTCTGTGAGTTCTACGGCTATGACCGCTTTAAGCCGTCACTGGTTAGTTTCATACCCAAAAAATCTTATCCGAAACTCAATCGGGACTTGGAAGTTTTTTACCATTCGTTCATTCGTCATGTGGATTTTTTCTGCAAAACAGGATCACCGTGGCTGGTCTATGATTTACCATCGCCGGAGAGTGGTGCCCCATCGTACCGCTCCGTTTCAAATCCATGCATCCATTTCTAAAAGTCGTACGACACTTTTTCGGCATTTTGTACGGATGTTGCACCTTGCACCGTCGATGTTGCACCCTGTGGATATTGATTTTTCGGAAGGCCATAACTGTTGGCTTGTTTAGAGTTACGGGAGCCATAACCAGTCAAGACGAAGATCTCTGTGAGTTCTACGGCTATGACCGATTTAAGCCGTCATTGGTTAGTTTCATACCCAAAAAATCTTATCCGAAACTCAATCGGGCCTTGGACGTTTTTTACCGTTCGTTCATTCGTCACCTGTATTTTTTCTGCAAAACGGGATCCCCGTGGCTGGTCTATGATTTACCATGGCCAGAGAGTGGTGCTCCATGGTACCGCTCCGTTTCAAATCCATGCATCCATTTCTAAAAGTGGTACGGCACTTTTTCGGCATTTTGGACGGATGTTGCACCTTGCACCGTAGATGTTGCACCTTGTGGATATTGATTCTTCGGAAGGTCATAACTGTTGGCTCGTATAGAGTTACGGGAGCCATAACCAGTCAAAATGAAGATCTCTGTGAGTTCTACGACTATGACCGCTTTAAGCCGTCACAGGTTAGTTTCATACCCAAAAAATCTTATCCGAAACTCAATCGGGACTTGGACGTTTTTTACCGTTCGTTCATTCGTCATATGGATTTTTTCTGCAAAACGGGATCCCCGTGGCTGGTCTATGATTTACCATGGCCGGAGAGTGGTGCCCGATGGTACCGCTCCGTTTCAAATCCATGCATCCATTTCTAAAAGTCGTACGGCACTTTTTCGGCATTTTGGATGGATGTTGCACCTTGCACCGTAGATGTTGCACCCTGTAGATATTGATTCTTCGGAAGGCCATAACTGCTGGCTCGTTTAGAGTTACGGGAGCCATAACCAGTCAAAACGAAGATCTCTAAGAGTTCTACGGCTATGACCGCTTTAAGCCGTCATTGGTTAGTTTCATACCCAAAAAATCTTATCCGAACCTCAATCGGGCCTTGGACGTTTTTTACCGTTCGTTCATTCGTCACGTGGATTTTTTCTACAAAACGGGATCCCCGTGGCTGGTCTATGATTTACCATCGCCGGAGAGTGGTGCCCCATGGTACCCCTCCGTTTCAAATCCATGCATCCATTTCTAAAAGTCGTACGGCACTTTTTCGGCATTTTGGACGGATGTTGCACCTTGCACAGTAGATGTTGCACCCTGTGGATATTGATTCTTCGGAAGGCCATAACTGTTGGCTCGTTTAGAGTTACGGGAGCCATAACCAGTCAAAACGAAGATCTCTGTGAGTTCTATGGCTATGACCGCTTTAAGCCGTCATTAGTTAGTTTCATACCCAAAAAATATTATCCGAAACTCAATCGGGCCTTGGACGTTTTTTACCGTTAGTTCATTCGTCACGTGTATTTTTTCGGCAAAACGGGATCCCCGTGGCTGGTCTATGATTTACCATGGCCGGAGAGTGGTGCCCATGGTACCGCTCCGTTTCAAATCCATGCATCCATTTCTAAAAGTCGTACGACACTTTTTTGTCATTTTGGACGGATTTTGCACCTTGCACCGTCGATGTTGCACCCTATGGATATTGATTCTTCGAAAGGCCATAACTGTTGGCTCGTTTAGATTTACGGGAGCCATAACTAGTCAAAACGAAGATCTCTGTGAGTTCTACGGCTATGACCGCTTTAAGCCGTCACTGGTTAGTTTCATACCCAAAAAATCTTATCCGAAACTCAATCGGGCCTTGGACGTTACTTATCGTTCGTTCATTCGTCACGTGTATTTTTTCTACAAAACGGGATCCCCGTGACTGGTCTATGATTTACCATCTCCGGAGAGTGGTGCCCCATGGTACCGCTCCGTTTCAAATCCATGCATCCATTTCAAAAAGTCGTACGACACTTTTCGGCATTTTGGATGGATGTTGCACCTTGCACCGTCGATGTTGCACCCTATGGATATTGATTCTTCGGAAGGCCATAAATGTTGGCTTGTTGAGAGTTACTGGAGCCATAACCAGTCAAAACGAAGATCTCTGTGAGTTCTACGACTATGATCGCTTTAAGCTGTCATTAGTTAGTTTTATACCCAAAAAATCTTATCCAAAACTCAATCGGGCCTTGGACGTTTTTTACCATTCGTTCATTCGTCACGTGTATTTTTTCTGCAAAACGAGATCCCTGTGGCTGGTCTATGATTTACCATCGCCGGAGAGTGGTGCCCCATGGTACCGCTCCGTTTCAAATCCATGCATCCATTTCTAAAAGTCGTACGACACTTGTCGGCATTTTGGACGGATGTTGCACCTTGCACCGTCGATGTTGCACCCTATGGATATTGATTCTTCGGAAGGCCATAACTGTTGGCTCGTTTAGAGTTACTGGAGCCATAACCAGTCAAAACGAAGATCTCTGTGAGTTCTACGGCTATGATCGCTTTAAGCCGTCATTAGCTAGTTTCATACCCAATAAATCTTATCCGAAACTCAATCGGGCCTTGGACGTTTTTTACCGTTCGTTCATTCGTCACGTGTATTTTTTCTGCAAAACGGGATCCCCATGGCTGGTCTATGATTTACCATCGCCGGAGAGTGGTGCCCCTTGGTACCTCTCCGTTTTAAATCCATGCATCCATTTCTAAAAGTGGTACGACACTTTTTCGGCATTTTGGACGGATGTTGCACCTTGCACCGTCGATGTTGCACCCTGTGGATATTGATTCTTCGAAAGGCCATAACTGTTGGCTCGTTTAGATTTACGGGAGCCATAACTAGTCAAAACGAAGATCTCTGTGAGTTCTACGGCTATGACCGCTTTAAGCCGTCATTAGTTAGTTTCATACCCAAAAAATATTATCCGAAACTCAATCGGGCCTTGGACGTAATTTATCGTTCGTTCATTCGTCACGTGTATTTTTTCTGCAAAACGGGATCCCTGTGGGTGGTCTATGATTTACCTTGGCCGGAGAGTGGTGCCCCTTGGTACCGCTCCGTTTCAAATCCATGCATCCATTTCTAAAAGTCGTACGGCACTTTTTCAGCATTTTGGACGGATGTTGCACCTTGCACCGTAGATGTTGGACCCTGTGGATATTGATTCTTCTGAAGGCCAAACTGTTGGCTCGTTTAGAGTTAAGGGAGCCATAACCAGTCAAAACGAAGACCTCTGTGAGTTCTACGGCTATTATGGCTTTAAGCCGTCACTAGTTAGTTTTATACCCCAAAAAATCTTATCCGAAACTCAATCGGGCCTTGGACATTTTTTACCGTTCGTTCATTCGCCATGTGGATTTTTTCTTCAAAACGACATCCCCGTGGCTGGTCTATGATTTACCAAGGCCGGAGAGTGGTGGCCCATGGTACCGCTCTGTTTCAAATCCATGCATCCATTTCTAAAAGTCGTACGGTACTTTTTCGGAATTTTGGACGGATGTTGCTCCTTGCACCATAGATGTTGCACCCTATGGATATTGATTCTTCGAAATGCCATAACTGTTGGCTCGTTTGGAGTTACGGGAGCCATAACCAGTCAAAAAGAAGATCTCTGTGACTTCTACGGCTATGACAGCTTTAAGCCGTCATTAGTTAGTTTTATACCAAAAAAATCATGTTTTTTACCGTTCGTTCATTCGTCACGTGTATTTTTTCTGCAAAACGGGATCCCCGTGGCTGGTCTATGATTTACCATGGCCGGAGAGTGGTGCCCCATGGTACCGCTCCGTTTCAAATCCATGCATCCATTTCTAAAAGTCGTACGGCACTTTTTCGTCATTTTGGATGGATGTTGCACCTTGCATCGTAGATGTTGCACCCTGTGGATATTGATTCTTCTGAAGGCCATAACTGCTGGCTCGTTTAGAGTTAAGGGAGCCATAACCAGTAAAAATGAAGATCTCTGTGAGTTCTACGGCTATGACCGCTTTAAGCCGTCACTGGTTAGTTTCATACCCAAAAAATCTTATCCGAAACTCAATCGGGCGTTGGACGTTTTTTACCGTTCGTTCATTCGTCACGTGGATTTTTTCTGCAAAACGGGATCCCCGTGGCTGGTCTACAATTTACCATGGCCGGAGAGTGGTGCCCCATGGTACCGCTCCGTTTCAAATCCATGCATCCATTTCTAAAAGTCGTACGGCACTTTTTCGGCATTTTGGACGGATGTTGCACCTTGCACCGTAGATGTTGCACCCTGTGGATATTGATTCTTCGAAAGGCCATAACTGTTGGCTCGTTTAGAGTTACGGGAGCCATAACCAGTCAAAATGAAGATCTCTGTGACTTCTACGGCAATGACAGCTTTAAGCAGTCACTGGTTAATTTTATACCAAAAAATTCTTATCTGAAACTCAATCGGGCCTTGGACGTTTTTTACCATTCGTTCATTCGTCACGTGGATTTTTTCTGCAAATCGGGATCCCCGTGTCTAGTCTATGATTTACCATTGCCGAAGAGTGGTGCACCATGGTACCGCTCCATTTCAAATCCATGCATCCATTTCTAAAAGTCGTACGGCACTTTTTCGGCATTTTGGACGGATGTTGCACCTTGCACCGTCGATGTTGCACCCTGTGAATATTGATTCTTCGGAAGGCCATAACTGTTGGATCTTTTAGAGTTACGGGAGCCATAACCAGTCAAAACGAAGATCTCTGTGATTTCTACGGCTATGACCGCTTTAAGCCGTCACTGGTTAGTTTCATACCCAAAAAATCTTATCCGAAACTCAATCGGGCATTGGACGTTTTTTACCGTTCGTTCATTCGTCACGTGGATTTTTTCTGCAAAACGAGATCCCCGTGGCTGGTCTTTGATTTACCAAGTCCGGAGAGTGGTGGCCCATGGTACCGCTCTGTTTCAAATCCATGCATCCATTTCTAAAAGTCGTACGGTACTTTTTCGGAATTTTGGACGGATGTTGCTCCTTGCACCATAGATGTTGCACCCTATGGATATTGATTCTTCGAAATGCCATAACTGTTGGCTCGTTTAGAGTTATGGGAGCCATAACCAGTCAAAAAGAAGATCTCTGTTACTTCTACGGCTATGACAGCTTTAAGCCGTCATTAGTTAGTTTTATACCCAAAAAATCTTATCCGAAACTCAATCGAGCCTTGGACGTTTTTTACCGTTCGTTCATTCGTCACGTGTATTTTTTCTGCAAAACGGGATCCCCGTGGCTGGTCTATGATTTACCATGGCCGGAGAGTGGTGCCCCATGGTACCGCTCCGTTTCAAATCCATGCATCCATTTCTAAAAGTCGTACGGCACTTTTTCGTCATTTTGGACGGATGTTGCACCTTGCACCGTAGATGTTGCACCCTGTGGATATTGATTCTTCTGAAGGCCATAACTGCTGGCTCGTTTAGAGTTAAGGGAGCCATAACCAGTCAAAATGAAGATCTCTGTGAGTTCTACGGCTATGACCGCTTTAAGCCGTCACTGGTTAGTTTCATACCCAAAAAATCTTATCCGAAACTCAATCGGGCGTTGGACGTTTTTTACCGTTCGTTCATTCGTCACGTGGATTTTTTCTGCAAAACGGGATCCCCGTGGCTGGTCTACAATTTACCATGGCCGGAGAGTGGTGCCCCATGGTACCGCTCCGTTTCAAATCCATGCATCCATTTCTAAAAGTCGTACGGCACTTTTTCCGCATTTTGGACGGATGTTTCACCTTGCACCGTAGATGTTGCACCCTGTGGATATTGATTCTTCGAAAGGCCATAACTGTTGGCTCGTTTAGAGTTACGGGAGCCATAACCAGTCAAAATGAAGATCTCTGTGACTTCTACGGCTATGACAGCTTTAAGCCGTCACTGCTTAGTTTTATATCAAAAAATTCTTATCTGAAACTCAATCGGGCCTTGGACGTTTTTTACCATTCGTTCATTCGTCGCGTGGATTTTTTCTGCAAAACGGGATCCCCGTGTCTGGTCTATGATTTACCATTGCCGGAGAGTGGTGCACCATGGTACCGCTCCATTTCAAATCCATGCATCCATTTCTAAAAGTCGTACGGCACTTTTTCGGCATTTTGGACGGATGTTGCACCTTGCACCGTCGATGTTGCACCCTGTGAATATTGATTCTTCGGAAGGCCATAACTGTTGGCTCTTTTAAAGTTACGGGAGCCATAACCAGTCAAAACAAAGATCTCTGTAATTTCTACGGCTATGACCGCTTTAAGTCGTCACTGGTTAGTTTCATACCCAAAAAATCTTATCCGAAACTCAATCGGGCGTTGGACGTTTTTTACCGTTCGTTCATTCGTCACGTGGATTTTTTCTGCAAAACGGGATCCCCGTGGCTGGTCTACAATTTACCATGCCGGAGAGTGGTGCCCCATGGTACCGCTCCATTTCAAATCCATGCATCCATTTCTAAAAGTCGTACGGCACTTTTTCGGCATTTTGGACGGATGTTGCACCTTGCACCGTAGATGTTGCACCCTGTGGATATTGATTCTTCGAAAGGCCATAACTGTTGGCTCGTTTAGAGTTACGGGAGCCATAACCAGTCAAAATGAAGATCTCTGTGACTTCTACGGCTATGACAGCTTTAAGCCGTCACTGGTTAGTTTTATACCAAAAAATTCTTATTTGAAACTCAATCAGGCCTTGGACGTTTTTTACCATTCGTTCATTCGTCACGTGGATTTTTACTGCAAAACGGGATCCCCGTGGCTGGTCTATGATTTACCATCGCCGGAGAGTGGTGCTCCATGATACCGCTCCATTTCAAATCCATGCATCCATTTCTAAAAGTCGTACGACACTTTTTCGGCATTTTGGACGGATGTTGCACCTTGCACCGTCGATGTTGCACCCTGTGAATATTGATTCTTCGTAAGGCCATAACTGTTGGCTCGTTTAGAGTTACGGAAGCCATAACCAGTAAAAACGAAGATCTCTGTGATTTCTACGGCTATGATCGCTTTAAGCCGTCACTGGTTAGTTTCATGCCCAAAAAATCTTATCCGAAACTCAATCGGGCCTTGGACGCTTTTTACCATTCGTTCATTCGTCACGTGGATTTTTTCTGCAAAACGGGATCCCCGTGGCTGGTCTACAATTTACCATTGCCGGAGAGTGGTGCCCCAAGGTACCTCTCCGTTTCAAATCCATGCATCCATTACTAAAAGTCGTACGGCACTTTTTCGGCATTTTGGACGGATGTTGCACCTTGCACCGTAGATGTTGCACCCTATGGATATTGATTCTTCGAAAGGCTATAACTTTTGGCTCGTTTAGAGTTACGGGAGCCATAACCAGTCAAAACGAAGATCTCAGTGACTTCTACGGCTATGACAGCTTTAAGCCGTCACTGGTTAGTTTTATACCAAAAAAATCTTATCTGAAACTCAATCAGGCCTTGGACGTTTTTTATCATTCGTTCATTCGTCACGTGGATTTTTTCTGCAAAACGGGATCCCCGTGGCTGGTCTATGATTTACCATGGCCGGAGAGTGATACCCTATGGTACCCTCCGTTTCAAATCCATGCATCCATTTCTAAAAGGCGTACGGCACTTTTTCGGCATTTTGGACGGATGTTGCACCTTGCACCGTAGTTGTTGCACCCTATGGGTATTGATTCTTCGGAAGGCCATAACTGTTGGCTCGTTTAGAGTTACGGGAGCCATAACCAGTCAAAATGAAGATATCTAAGAGTTCTACGGCTATGACCGCTTCAAGCCGTCATTGGTTAGTTTCATACCCAAAAAATCTTATCCGAACCTCAATCGGGCCTTGGACGTTTTTTACCGTTCGTTCATTCGTCACTTGGATTTTTTCTGCAAAACGAGATCCCCGTGGCTGGTCTATGATTTACCATAGCCGGAGAGTGGTGCCCCATGGTACCGCTCAATTTCAAATCCATGCATCCATTTCTAAAAGGCATATGACACTTTTTCGGCATTTTGGATGGATGTTGCACCTTGCACCGTAGATGTAGCATCCTGTGGATATTGATTCTTCGGAAGGCCATAACTGTTGGCTCGTTTAGAGTTACGGGAGCCATAACCAGTCAAAACGAAGATCACTAAGAGTTTTACGGCTTTAAGCTGTCACTGGTTAGTTTCATACCCAAAAATCTTATCCGAAACCCAATCGGGCCTTGGACGTTTTTTACCGTTCGTTCATTCGTCACGTGGATTTTTCTACAAAACGTGATCCCCGTGGCTAGTCTATGATTTACCATCGCCGGAGAGTGGTGCCCCGTGGTACCGCTCCGTTTCAAATCCATGCATCCATTTCTAAAAGTCGTACGGCACTTTTTCGGCATTTTGGACGGATGTTGCACCTTGCACCGTAGATGTTGCACCCTGTGGATATTGATTCTTCGGAAGGCCATAACTGTTGGCTAGTTTAGAGTTACGGGAGCCATAACCAGTCAAAACAAAGATCTCTGCGAGTTCTACGACTATGACCGCTTTAAGCCATCACTGGTTAGTTTCATACCCAAAAAATCTTATTCGAAACTCAATCGGGCCTTGGACGTTTTTTACCGTTCATTCATTCGTCAGGTGGATTTTTTCTGCAAAACGGGATCCCCGTGGACCATCGCCAGAGAGTGGTGCCCCATGGTACCGCTCCATTTCAAATCCATGCATCTATTTCTAAAAGTCGTACGGCACTTTTTCGGCATTTTGGACGGATGTTGCACCTTGCACCGTAGATGTTGCACCTTGTGGATATCGATTCTTCGGAAGGCCATAACTGTTGGCTCGTTTAGATTTACAGGAGCCATAACCAGTAAAAACAAAGATCTATGTGAGTTCTACGGCTATGACCGCTTTAAGCCGTCACTGGTTAGTTTCATACCCAAAAAATCTTATCCGAACTTCAATCGGACCTTGGACGTTTTTTACCGTTCGTTTATTCGTCACGTGGATTTTTTCTGCAAAACGGGATCCTCGTGGCTGGTCTATGAGTTACCTTCGCCGGAGAGTGGTGCCCCATGGTACCGCTCCGTTTCAAATCCATGCATCCATTTCTAAAAGTCATACGGCACTTTTTCGGCATTTTGGACGGATGTTGCACCTTGCACCGTAGATGTTGCACCCTGTGGATATTGATTCTTCGGAAGGCCATAACTGTTGGCTCGTTTAGAGTTACGGGAGCCATAACCAGTCAAAACGAAGATCTCTGTGAGTTCTACGGCTATGACCACTATTAGCCGTCACTGGTTAGTTTCTTACCTAAAAAATCTTTTTCGAACCTCAATCGGGCCTTGGACGTTTTTTACCGTTCGTTCATTCGTCGCGTGGATTTTTTCTGCAGAACGGGATACCCGTGGCTGGTCTATGATTTACCATCGCCGGAGAGTGGTGCCCCATGGTACCGCTCCGTTTCAAATCCATGCATCCATTTCTATAAGTCGTAAGGCACTTTTTCGGCATTTTGGACGGATGTTGCACCTTGCACCGTAGATGTTGCACCCTGTGGATATTTATTCTTTGGAAGGCCATAACTGTTGGCTCGTTTAGATTTACGGGAGCCATAACCAGTCAAAACGAAGATCTCTGTGAGTTCTACGGCTATGACCTCTTTAAGCCATCATTGGTTAGTTTCATACCCAAAAAATCTTATCCGAACCTCAACCGGGCCTTTGACGTTTTTTACCGTTCGTTCATTCATCACGTGGATTTTTTCTACAAAACGGGATCCCCGTGGCTGGTCTATGATTTACCATCGCCGGAGAGTGGTGCCCCATGGTACCGCTCCGTTTCAAATCCATGCATCCATTTCTAAAAGTCGTACGGCACTTTTTCAGCATTTTGGACGGATGTTGCACCTTGCACCCTAGATGTTGCACCCTGTGGATATCGGTTCTTCGAAAGGCCATAACTGTTGGCTCGTTTAGAGTTACGGGACCCATAACCAGTCAAAACGAAAATCTCATTGAGTTCTACGGCTATGACCGCTTTAGTCCGTCATTGGTTAGTTTCATACCCCAAAAGTCTTATCCGAACCTCAATCGGGCCTTGGACGTTTTTTACCGTTCGTTCATTCGTCACGTGGATTTTTTCTGGAAAACGGGATCCCCGCGGCTGGTCTATGATTTACCATCGCCGGAGAGTGGTGCCCCATGGTACAGCTCCATTTCAAATTCATGCATCCATTTCTAAAAGTCGAACGGCACTTTTTTGGCATTTTGGACGGATGTTACACCTTGCACCGTAGATGTTGCACCTTATGGATATCGATTCTTCGGAAGGCCATAACTGTTGGCTCGTTTAGAGTTACGGGAGCCATAATCAGTCAAAACGAGGATCTCTGTGTGTTCTGTGGCTATGACCGCTTTAAGCCGTCACTGGTTAGTTTCATACCCAGAAAATCTTATCCGAACCTCAATCGGGCCTTGGACTTTTTTACCGTTTGTTCATTCGGCATGTGGATTTTTTCTGCAAAATGGGATCCCCGTGGCTGGTCTATGATTTACAATCTCCGGAGAGTGGTGCCTCATGGTACCGCTCCGTTTCAAATCCATGCATCCATTTCTAAAAGTCGTACGACACTTTTTCGGCATTTTGGACGGATATTGCACCTTGCACCGTAGATGTTGCACCCTGTGGATATTGATTCTTCGGAAGGCCATAACTGTTAGCTCGTTTAGAGTTACAGGAGCCATAACTAGTCAAAACGAAGATCTTTGTGAGTTCTACGGCTATGACGGCTTTAAGCCGTCACTGGTTAGTTTCATACCCAAAAAATCTTATCCGAAACTCAATCGGGCCTTGGACGATTTTTACCGTTCGTTCATTCGTCACGTGGATTTTTTCTGCAAAACGGGATCCCCGTGGTTGGACTTTTATTTACCATGGCCGGAGAGTGGTGCCCCATGGTACCGCTCCGTTTCAAATCCATGCATCCATTTCTAAAAGTCGTAAGGCACTTTTTCGGCATTTTGGACGGATGTTGCACCTTGCACCGTAGATGTTGCACCCTGTGGATATTTATTCTTCGGAAGGCCATAACTGTTGGCTCGTTTAGATTTACGGGAGCCATAACCAGTCAAAACGAAGATCTCTGTGAGTACTACGGCTATGACCGCTTTAAGCCATCATTGGTTAGTTTCATACCCAAAAAATCTTATCCGAACCTCAACCGGGCCGTTGACGTTTTTTACCGTTCGTTCATTCGTCACGTGGATTTTTTCTACAAAACGGGATCCCCGTGGCTGGTCTATGATTTACCATCGCCGGAGAGTGGTGCCGCATGGTACCGCTCCGTTTCAAATCCATGCATCCATTTCTAAAAGTCGTACGGCACTTTTTCAGCATTTTGGACGGATGTTGCACCTTGCACCCTAGATGTTGCACCCTGTGGATATCGGTTCTTCGAAAGGCCATAACTGTTGGCTCGTTTAGAGTTACGGGACCCATAACCAGTCAAAATGAAAATCTCAGTGAGTTCTACGGCTATGACCGCTTTAGTCCGTCACTGGTTAGTTTCATACCCCAAAAATCTTATCCGAACCTCAATCGGGCCTTGGACGTTTTTTACCGTTCATTCATTCGTCACGTGGATTTTTTCTGGAAAACGGGATCCCCGCGGCTGGTCTATGATTTACCATCGTCGGAGAGTGGTGCCCCATGGTACAGCTCCGTTTCAAATCCATGCATCCATTTCTAAAAGTCGAACGGCACTTTTTTGGCATTTTGGACGGATGTTACACCTTGCACCGTAGATGTTGCACCTTATGGATATCGATTCTTCGGAAGGCCATAACTGTTGGCTCGTTTAGTGTTACGGGAGCCATAATCAGTCAAAACGAAGATCTCTGTGAGTTCTATGGCTATGACCGCTTTAAGCCGTCACTGGTTAGTTTCATACCCAGAAAATCTTATCCGAACCTCAATCGGGCCTTGGACTTTTTTACCGTTCGTTCATTCGGCACGTGGATTTTTTCTGCAAAATGGGATCCCCGTGGCTAGTCTATGATTTACAATCGCCGGAGAGTGGTGCCTCATGGTACCGCTCCGTTTCAAATCCATGCATCCATTTCTAAAAGTCGTACGACACTTTTTCGGCATTTTGGACGGATATTGCACCTTGCACCGTAGATGTTGCACCCTGTGGATATTGATTCTTCGGAAGGCCATAACTGTTAGCTCGTTTAGAGTTACAGGAGCCATAACTAGTCAAAACGAAGATCTTTGTGAGTTCTACGGCAATGACGGCTTTAAGCCGTCACTGGTTAGTTTCATACCCAAAAAATCTTATCCGAAACTCAATCGGGCCTTGGACGATTTTTACCGTTCGTTCATTCGTCACGTGGATTTTTTCTGCAAAACGGGATCCCCGTGGTTGGACTTTTATTTACCATGGCCGGAGAGTGGTTCCCCATGGTACCGCTCCGTTTCAAATCAATGCATCCATTTCTAAAAGTCGTACGGCACTTTTTTGGCATTTTTGACGGATGTTGCACCTTGCACCGTAGATGTTGCACCCTATGGATATTGATTCGTCGAAAGGCCAAAACTGTTGGCTCGTTTAGAGTTACGGGAGGCATAACTAGTCAAAACGAAGATCTCTATGAGTTCTACGACTATGACAGCTTTAACCAGTCACTGGTTAGTTTTATACCCAAAAAGTCTTATCCGAAACTCAATCAGGCCTTGGACGTTTTTTACCGTTCGTTCATTCGTCACGTGGATTTTTTTTGCAAAACGGGATCCACGTGGCTGGTCTATGATTTACCATGGCCGGAGAGTGGTGCCCCATGGTACCGCTCCGTTTCAAATCCATGCATCCATTTCTAAAAGGCGTACGACACTTTTTCGGCATATTGGACGGATGTTGCACCTTGCACCGTAGATGTTGCACCCTGTGGATATTGATTCTTCGGAAGGCCATAATTGTTGGCTCGTTTAGAGTTACGGGAGCCATAACTAGTCGAAACGAAGATCTCTAAGAGTTCTACGGCTATGACCGCTTTAAACCGTCACTGGTTAGTTTGATACCCAAAAAATCTTATCCGAACCTCAATCGGGCCTTGGATATTTTTTACCGTTCGTTCATTCGTCACGTAGATTTTTTCTGCAAAAACGGGATCCCCGTGGCTGGTCTATGATTTACCATGGCCGTAGAGTGGTGCCCCATGGTATCGTTCCGTTTCAAATCCATGCATCCATTTCTAAAAGGCGTACGGCACTTTTCCGGAATTTTGGACGGATGTTGCACCTTGCCTCGTAGATGTTGCACCCTCTGGATATTGATTCTTCGGAAGTCCATAACTGTTGGCTCGTTTAGAGTTACGGTAGTCATAACCAGTCAAAATGAAGATCTCTGTTGACTGCTTTAAGATTTCACTGGTTAGTTTTATACCCAAAAAATCTTATCCGAAACTCAATCAGGCCTTGGACGTTTTTTACCGTTCGTTCATTCGTCACGTGGATTTTTTCTGCAAAGCGGGATCACCGTGGCTAGTCTATGATTTGCCAATGCCGGAGAGTGTTGCCCCATGGTACTGCTCCGTTTCAAATCCATGCATCCATTTCTAAAAGGCGTACGACCCTTTTTCGGCATTTTGGACGGATGTTGCACCTTGCACCGTAGATGTTGCACCCTGTGGATATTGATTCTTCGGAAGGCCATAACCGTTGGCTCGTTTAGAGTTATGGAAGCCATAACCAGTCAAAATGAAGATCTCTAAGAGTTCTATGGCTATGACTGCTTTAAGCCGTCACTGGTTAGTTTCATACCCAAAAAATCTTATCCGAAACTCAATCGGGCCTTGGACTTTTTTACCGTTCGTTCATTCGTCACGTGGATTTTTTCTGCAAAACGGGATCCCCGTGGCTTGTCTATGATTTACCATGGCCGGAGAGTGGTGCCCCAAGGTACCTCTCCGTTTCAAATCCATGCATCCATTTCTAAAAGTCGTACGGCACTTTTTCGGCATTTTGGACGGATGTTGTACCTTGCACCGTAGATGTTGCACCCTACGAATATTGATTCTTCGGAAGGCCATAACTGTTGGCTCGTTTAGAGTTACGGGAGCCATTACTAGTCAAAACGAAGACCTCTGCGAGTTCTACGGCTATGATAGCTTTAAGCCATCATTGGTTAGTTTCATACCCAAAAAATCTTATCCGAAACTCAATCGTGCCTTGGACATTTTTTACCGTTCGTTCATTCGTCATGTGGATTTTTTCTGTAAAACGGGATCCCCGTGGCTGGTCTATGAATTACCATCGCCGGAGAGTGGTGCCCCATGGTACCGCTCTGTTTCAAATCCATGCATCCATTTCTAAAAGTCGTACGACACTTTTTCGGCATTTTGGATGGATGTTGCACCTTGCACCGTAGATGTTGCACCCTGTGGATATTGATTCTTCGGAAGGCCATAACTGTTGGCTCGTTTAGAGTTACGGGAGCCATAACCAGTCAAAACGAAGATCTTTGTGAGATCTATGGCTATGATGGCTTTAAGCCGTCACTGGTTAGTTTCATACCCAAAAAATCTTATCCGAATCTCAATCGGGCCTTGGACGTTTTTTACCGTTCGTTCATTCGTCACGTGGATTTTTTCAGCAAAACGGGATCCCCGTGGCTGGACTATGATTTACCTTGGCCGGAGAGTGGTGTCACATGGTACCGCTCCGTTTCAAATCCAAGCATCCATTTCTAAAAGTCGTACGGCACTTTTTCGGCATTTAGGACGGATTTTGCACCTTGCACCGTAAATGTTGCACCCTATGGACATTGATTCTTCGAAAGGAAATAACTGTTGGCTCGTTTAGAGTTACGGGAGCCATAACTAGTCAAAACGAAGATCTCTGTGAGTTCTACGGCTATGACAGCTTTAAGCTTTCGCTGGTTAGTTTTATACCCAGAAAATCTTATCTGAAACTCAATGGGGCCTTAGACGTTTTTTACCGTTCGTTCATTCGTCACGTGGATTTTTCTGCAAAGCGGGATCCCCGTGGCTGGTCTATGATTTACCATGGCCGGAGAGTGGTGCCCCATGGTACCGCTCCGTTTCAAGTCCATGCATTAATTTCTAAAAGGCGTACGACACTTTTTCGGCATTTTAGACGGATGTTGCACCTTGCACCGTAGATGTTGCACCCTGTGGATATTCTTCGGAAGGCCATAACTGTTGGCTCGTTTAGATTTACGGGAGCCATAACCAGTCAAAACGAAGATCTCTAAGAGTTCTACGGCTATGACTGCTTTAACCCGTCACTGGTTAGTTTCATACCCAAAAAATCTTATCCGAAACTCAATCGGTCCTTGGACTTTTTTACCGTTCGTTCATTCGTCACGTGGATTTTTTCTGCAAAACGGCATCCCCGTGGCTGGTCTATGATTTACCATGGCCGGAGAGTGGTGCGCCATGGTACCGCTCCATTTCAAATCCATGCATCCATTTCTAAAAGTCGTAAGGCACTTTTTCGGCATTTTGGACGGATGTTACACCTTGCATCGTAGATGTTGCACCTTGTGGATATTGATTCTTCGGAAGGCCATAACTATTGGCTTGTTTAGTTTACGGGAGCCATAACCAGTCAAAACGAAGATCTCTGTGAGTTCTACGGATATGACCGCTATAAGCCGTCACTGGTTAGTTTCATACCTAAAAAATCTTATCCGAACCTCAATCGGGCCTTGGACGTTTTTTACCGTTCGTTCATTCGTCGCGTGGATTTTTTCTGCAAAACGGGATACCCGTGGCTGGTCTATGATTTACCATAGCCGGAGAGTGGTGCCCCATGGTACCGCTCCGTTTCAAATCCATGCATCCATTTCTAAAAGTCGTAAGGCACTTTTTCGGCATTTTGGACGGATGTTGCACCTTGCACCGTAGATGTTGCACCCTATGGATATTTATTCTTCGGAAGGCCATAACTGTTGGCTCGTTTAGATTTACGGGAGCCATAACCAGTCAAAACGAAGATCTCTGTGAGTTCTACGGCTATGACCGCTTTAAGCCATCACTGGTTAGTCTCATACCCAAAAAATCTTATCCGAACCTCAACCGGCCTTGGACGTTTTTTACCGTTCGTTCATTCGTCACGTGGATTTTTTCTACAAAACGGGATCCCCGTGGCTGGTCTATGATTTACCATCGTCGGAGAGTGGTGCCCCTTGGTACCGCTCCGTTTCAAATCCATGCATCCATTTCTAAAAGTCGTACGGCACTTTTTCGGCATTTTGGACGGATGTTGCACCTTGCACCGTAGATGTTGCACCCTATGGATATCGGTTCTTCGGAAGGCCATAACTGTTGGCTCGTTTAGAGTTACGGGACCAAAACCAGTCAAAATGAAGATCTCAGTGAGTTCTACGGCTATGACCACTTTAATCCGTCACTGGTTAGTTTCAAACCCCAAAAATCTTATCCGAACCTCAATCACGCCTTGGACGTTTTTTACCGTTCGTTCATTCGTCACGTGGATTTTTTCTGGAAAATGGGATCCCCGTGGCTGGTCTATGATTTACCATCGCCGGAGAGTGGTGCCCCATGGTGCAACTCCGTTTCAAATCCATGCATCCATTTCTAAAAGTCGAACGACACTTTTTCGGCATTTTGGACGGATGTTGCACCTTGCACCGTAGATGTTGCACCCTATGGATATCGATTCTTCGGAAGGCCATAACTGTTGGCTCATTTAGAGTTACGGGATCCATAATCAGTCAAAACGAAGATCTCTGTGAGTTCTATGGCTATAACCGCTTTAAGCCGTCACTGGTTAGTTTCATACCCAAAAAATCTTATCCGAACCTCAATCGAGCCTTGGACTTTTTTACCGTTCGTTCATTCGTCACGTGGATTTTTTCTGCAAAACGGGATCCCCGTGGCTGGTCTATGATTTACCATCGCCGGAGAGTGGTGCCCTATGGTACCGCTCCGTTTAAAATCCATGCATCCATTTCTAAAAGTCGTACGGCACTTTTTCGGCATTTTGGACGGATATTGCACCTTGCACCGTAGATGTTGCTCCCTATGGATATTGATTCTTCGGAAGGCCATAACTGTTGGCTCGTTTAGAGTTACAAGAGCCATAACCAGTCAAAATGAAGATTTTTGTTAGTTCTACGGCTATGACGGCTTTAAGTCGTCAAAGGTTAGTTTCATACCAAAAAATCTTATCCGAAACTCAATCGGGCCTTGGACGATTTTTACCATTCGTTCATTCGTCATGTAAATTTTTTCTGCAAAACGGGATCCCCGTGGCTGGTCTATGATTTACCATGGCCGGAGAGTGGTGCCCCATGGTACCGCTCCGTTTCAAATCCATGCATCCATTTCTAAAAGTCGTACAGCACTTTTTTGGCATTTTGGACGGATGTTGCACCTTGCACCGTAGATGTTGCACCCTATGGATATTGATTCTTCGAAAGGCCAAAACTGTTGGCTCGTTTAGAGTTACGGGAGCCATAACTAGTCAAAACGAAGATCTCTGTGAGTTCTACGGCTATGACAGCTTTAACCCGTCACTGGTTAGTTTTATACCCAAAAAATCTTATCCGAAACTCAATCGGGCCTTGGACGTTTTTTACCGTTCGTTCATTCGTCACGTGGATTTTTTCTGCAAAACCTGATCCCTGTGGCTGGTCTATGATTTACCATGGCCGGGGAGTGGTGCCCCATGGTACCGCTCTATTTCAAATCCATGCATCCATTTCTAAAAGTCGTACGATACTTTTTCGGCATTTTGGACGGATGTTGCACCTTGCACCGTAGATGTTGCACCCTGTGGATATTGATTCTTCGGAAGGCCATAACTGTTGGCTCGTTTAGAGTTACGGGAGCCATAACCAGTAAAAACGTAGATCTCTAAGAGTTCTATGGCTATGACCGCTTTAAGCCATCACTGGTTAGTTTCATACCCAAAAAATCTTATCCGAAACTCAATCGGGCCTTGGACTTTTTTACCGTTCGTTCATTCGTCACGTGGATTTTTTCTGCAAAACGGGATCCCCGTGGCTGGTCTATGATTTACCATGGCCGGAGAGTGGTGCCCCATGGTACCGCTCCGTTTCAAATCCATGCATCCATTTCTAAAAGTCGTACGGCACTTTTTCGGCATTTTGGACGGATGTTGCACCTTGCACCGTAGATGTTGCACACTGTGGATATTGATTCTTCGGAAGGCCATAACTGTTGGCTCGTTTAGAGTTACCGGAGCCATAACCAGTAAAAACGAAGATCTCCGTGAGTTCTAGGGCTATGACAGCTTTAAGCCGTCATAGGTGAGTTTCATACCCAAAAAATCTTATCCGAAACTCAATCGGGCCTGGATGTTTTTTACCGTTCGTTCATTCGTCATGTGGATTTTTTCTACAAAACGGGATCCCCGTGGCTGGTCTATGATTTACCATGGCCGGAGGGTGGTGCCCCATGGTACCGCTCTGTTTCAAATCTATGCATCCATTTCTAAAAGTCGTACGGAACTTTTTCGGCATTTTGGACGGATGTTGCACCTTGCACCGTAGATGTTGCACCCTGTGGATATTGATTCTTCGGAAGGCCATAAATGTTGGCTCGTTTAAAGTTACGGGAGCCATAACCATTCAAAACGAAGACCTCTGTGAGTTCTACGGCTATGACAGCTTTAAGCCGTCACTGGTTAGTTTCATACCCAAAAAATCTTATCTGAAACTCAATCGGGCCTTGGACGTTTTTTACCGTTCGTTCATTCGTCACGTGGATTTTTTCTACAAAATGGGATCCTCGTGGTTGGTCTATGATTTAGCATCGCCGGAGAGTGGTGCCCCATGGTACCGCTCCGTTTCAAATCCATGCATCCATTTCTAAAAGTCATACGGCACTTTTTCGGTATTTTGGACGGATGTTGCACCTTGCACCATAGATATTGCACCCTGTGGATATTGATTCTTCGGAAGGCCATAACTGTTGCTCGTTTAGAGTTACGGGAGCCATAACCAGTCAAAACGAAGATCTTTGGGAGTTCTATGGCTATGATGGCTTTAAGCCGTCATTGGTTAGTTTGATACCCAAAAAATCTTATCTGAAACTCAATCGGGCCTTGGACGTTTTTTACCGTTCGTTCATTCGTCACGTGGATTTTTTCTGCAAAACGGGATCCCCGTGGCTGGACTATGATTTACCTTGGCCGGAGAGTGGTGTCACATGGTACCGCTCCGTTTCAAATCCAAGCATCCATTTCTAAAAGTCGTACGGCACTTTTTCGGCATTTTGGATGGATGTTGCACCTTGAACCGTAGATGTTGCACACTATGGATATTGATTCTTCGAAAGGAAATAACTGTTGGCTCGTTTAGAGTTACGGGAGCCATAACTAGTCAAAACGAAGATCTCTGTGAGTTCTACAGCTATGACAGCTTTAAGATTTCATGGGTTAGTTTTATACCCAAAAAATCTTATCCGAAACTCAATCGGGCCTTGGACGTTTTTTACTGTTCGGTCATTCGTCGCGTGGATTTTTTCGGCAAAACGGGATCCCCGGGGCTGGTCTATGATTTACCATGGCCGGAGAGTGGTGCCCCATGGTACCGCTCCGTTTCAAATCCATGCATCCATTTCTAAAAGGCGTACGATACTTTTTCGGCATTTTGGACGGATGTTGCACCTTGCACCGTAGATGTTGCAACCTGTGGATATTGATTCTTCGGAAGGCCATAACTGTTGGCTCGTTTAGAGTTACGGGAGCCATAACCAGTCAAAACGAATATCTCTAAGAGTTCTACGGCTATGATCGCTTTAAGCCATCACTGGTTAGTTTCATACCCAAAAAATCTTATCCGAAACTCAATCGGGCCTTGGACTTTTTTACCGTTCATTCGTCACGTGGATTTTTTCTGCAAAACGGGATCCCCGTGGCGGGTCTATGACTTACCATGGTCGGGGAGTGGTGCTTCATGGTACCGCTCCGTTTCAAATCCATGGATCCATTTCTAAAAGTCGTACGGCACTTTTTCGGCATTTGGGATGGATGTTCACCTTGCACCGTAGATGTTGCACCCTATGGATATTGATTCTTCTGAAGGCCATAACTGTTGGCTCGTTTAGAGTTACGGGAGCCATAACCAGTCAAAACAAAGATCTCTGTGAGTTCTACGGCTATGATGGATTTAAGCCGTCACTGGTTAGTTTTATACCCAAAAAATCTTATCCGAAACTCAATCTGGCCTTGGACATTTTTTACCGTTCGTTCATTCGTCACGTGGATTTTTTCTGCAAAACGGGATCCCCATGGCTGGTCTATGATTTACCATGGCCGGAGAGTGGTGCCCTATGGTACCGCTCTGTTTCAAATCCATGCATCCATTTCTAAAAGTCGTACGTCACTTTTTCGGCATTTTGGACGGATGTTGCACCTTGCACCGTAGATGTTACACCCTGTAGATATTGATTCTTTAACTGTTGGCTCGTTTAGAGTTACAGGAGCCATAACCAGTCAAAACGAAGATCTCTGTGATTTCTACGGCTATGACCGCTTTAAGCCGTCACTGGTTAGTTTCATACCCAAAAAATCTTATCTGAAACTCAATCGGGCCTTGGACGTTTCTTACCGTTTGTTCATTCGTCACGTGTATATTTTCTACAAAACGGGATCCCCGTGGCTAGTCTATGATTTACAATCGTCGGAGAGTGGTGCACCTTGGTACCGCTCCTTTTCAAATCCATGCACCCATTTCTAAAAGTCGTACGACACTTTTTTGGCATTTTGGACGGATGTTGCACCTTGCACCGTAGATGTTGCACCCTGTGGATATTGATTCTTCGGTAGGCCATAACTGTTGGCTCGTTTAGAGTTAAAGGAGCAATAACCAGTCAAAACGAAGATCTCTGTGATTTCTACGGCTATGACCGCTTTAAGCCGTCACCGGTTAGTTTCATACCCAAAAAATCTTATCAGAAACTCAATCGGGCCTTGGACGTTTTTTACCGTTCGTTCATTCATCACGTGGATTTTTCGGAAGGCCATAACTGTTGGCTCGTTTAGAGTTACGGGAGCCATAACCAGTCAAAATGAAGATCTCTGTGAGTTCTACGGCTATGACCTTTTTAAGCCGTCATTGGATAGTTTCATACCCAAAAAATCATATCTGAAACTCAATCGGGCCTTGGAAATTTTTTACCGTTCGTTCATTCGTCACGTGGATTTTTCCTGCAAAATGGGATCCCCGTGGCAGGTCTACGATTTAACATGGCCGGAGAGTGGTGCCCCATGGTACCGCTCCGTTTGAAATCCTTGCATCCATTTCTAAAAGTCGTAAGGCACTTTTTCGGCATTTTTGACGGATGTTGCACCTTGCACCGTAGATGTTGCACCCTGTGGATATTGATTCTTCGGAAGGCCATAACTGTTGGCTCGTTTAGAGTTACGGGAGCCATAACCAGTCAAAACGAATATCTTTGTGAGTTCTATGGCTATGACTGCTTTATGCCGTCACTGGTTAATTTCATACCCAAAAAATCTTATCCGAAACTCAATCGGGCCTTGGACGTTTTTTACCGTTCGTTCATTCGTCGCGTGGATTTTTTCTGCAAAACGGGATCCCCGTGGCTGGTCTATGATTTACCATGGCCGGAGAGTGGTGCCCCATGATACCGCTCCGTTTTAAATCCATGCATCCATTTCTAAAAGGCGTACGACACTTTTTCGGCATTTTGGACGGATGTTGTACCTTGCACCGTAGATGTTGCACCCTGTGGATATTGATTCTTCGGAAGGCCATAACTGTTGGCTCTTTTAGAGTTACGGGAGCCATAACCAATCAAAACGAAGATCTTTGTGAGTTCTACGGCTATGACCGCTTTAAGCAGTCACTGGTTAATTTCATACCCAAAAAATCTTATCCGAAACTCAATCGGGCCTTGGATTTTTTTACCGTTCGTTCATTCGTCACGTGGATTTTTTCTACAAAACGGGATCCCCGTGGCTGGTCTATGATTTACCATGGCCGGAGAGTGGTGCCCCATGGTACCGCTCCGTTTCAAATCTATGCATCCATTTCTAGAATTCGTACGACACTTTTTCGGCATTTTGGATGGATGTTGCACCTTGCACCGTAGATGTTGCACCCTGTGGATATTGATTCTTCGGAAGGCCATAACTGTTGGCTCGTTTAGAGTTGTGGGAGCCATAACTAGTCAAAACGAAGATCTCTAAGAGTTCTGCGGCTATGACCGCTTTAAGCCGTCACTGGTTAGTTTCATACCCAAAAAATCTTATCCGAACCTTAATCGGGCCTTGGATTTTTTTTACCGTTCGTTTATTCGTCACGTGGATTTTTTCTGCAAAACGGGATCGCCGTGGCTGGTCAATGATTTACCATAGCCGGAGAGTGGTACCCCATGGTACCGCTCCAATTCAAATCCATGCATCCATTTCTAAAAGTAGTAAGGCAATTTTTCGGCATTTTGGACGGATGTTGCACCTTGCACCGTAGATGTTGCACCCTGTGGATATTGATTCTTCGGAAGGCCATAACTATTGGCTCGTTTAGAGTTACGGGAGCCATAACCAGTCAAAACGAAGATCTCTAAGAGTTCTACGGCTATGACCGCTTTAAGCCGTCACTGGTTAGTTTCATACCCAAAAAATCTTATCCGAAACTCAATCGGGCCTTGGACGTTTTTTACCGTTCGTTCATACGTCATGTGGATTTTTTCTACAAAACAGGATCCCCGTGGCTGGTCTATGATTTACCATGGCCGGAGAGTGGTGCCCCATGGTACCGCTTCGTTTCAAATCCATGCATCCATTTCTAAAAGTCGTAAGGCACTTTTTCGGCATTTTTGACGGATGCTGCACCTTGCACCGTAGATGTTGAACCCTGTGGATATTGATTCTTCGGAAGGCCATAACTGTTGGCTCGTTTAGAGTTACAGGAGCTATAACCAGTCAAAACGAAGCTCTCTGTGAGTTCTACGGCTATGACCGCTTTAAGCCATCACTGGTTAGTTTCATACCTAAAAAATCTTATCCGAACCTCGATCGAGCCTTGGACGTTTTTTACCGTTCGTTCATTCGTCACGTGGATTTTTTCTGCAAAACGGGATCCCCATGGCTGGTCTATGATTTACCATCGCTGGAGAGTGGTGCCCCATGGTACCGCTCCGTTTCAAATCCATGCTTCCATTTCTAAAAGTCGTTGGCACTTTTTCGGCATTTTGGACGGATGTTGCACCTTGCACCGTAGATGTTGCACCCTGTGGATATTGATTCTTCGGAAGGCCATAACTTTTGGCTCGTTTATAGTTACGGGAGCCATTACCAGTCAAAACGAAGATCTCTAAGAGTTCTACGGCTATGACGGCTTTTAGCCGTCACTGGTTAGTTTCATACCCAAAAAATCTTATCCGAACCTCAATCGGGCCTTGGTCGTTTTTTACCGTTCGTTCATTCGTCACGTGGATTTTTTCTGAAAAATGGTATCCCCGTGGCTGTTCTATGATTTACCATGGCCGAAGAGTGGTGCCCCATTGTACCGCTCTGTTTCAAATCCATACATCCATTTCTAAAAGTCGTACGGCACTTTTTCGGCATTTTGGACGGATGTTGCACCTTGCACCGTAGATGTTGCACCCTATGGATATTGATTCTTCGGAAGGCCATAACTGTTGGCTCGTTTAGAGTTACGGGAGCCATTACCAGTCGAAACGAAGATCTCTGTGATTTCTACGGCTATAATGGCTTTAAGGCATCACTGGTTAGGTTCATACACAAAAAATCTTATCAGAACCTCACTCGGCCCTTGGACGTTTTTTACCGTTCGTTCATTCGTCGCATGGATTTTTTCTGCAAAACAGGATCCCCGTGGCTGGTCTATGATTTACCATTGCCGGAGAGTGGTGCCCCATGGTACCTCTCCGTTTCAAATCCATGCATCCATTACTATAAGTCGTACGACACTTTTCGGAATTTTGGACGGATGTTGCACCTTGCACCGTAGATGTTGCACCCTGTGGATATTGATTCTTCGGAAGGCCATAACTATTGGCTCGTTTAGAGTTACGGGGGACATAACCAGTCAAAACAAAGATCTCTGTGAGTTATACGGCTATGACAGCTTTAAGCCATCACTGGTTAGTTTCATACCCAAAGAATCTTATCCAAAACACAATCGGGCCTTGGACGTTTTTTACCGTTCGTTCACTCGTCAGGTGGATTTTTTCTGCAAAACGGGATCCCCGTGGCTGGTCTATGATTTACCATAGTCGGAGAGTGGTGCCCCATGGTACCGCTCCGTGTCAAATCCATGCATCCATTTTTAAAAGTCGTACGGCACTTTTTCGGCATTTTGGACGGATGTTGCACCTTGCACCGTAGATGTTGCACCATGTGGATATTGATTCTTCGGAAGGCCATAACTGTTGGCTCGTTTAGAGTTACGGGAGCCATAACCAGTCAAAACGAAGATCTTTGTGAGTTCTACGGCTATGACCGCTTTAAGCAGTCACTGGTTAGTTTCATACCCAAAAAATCTTATCCGAACCTTAATCGGGCCTTGGACGTTTTTTACCGTTCGTTTATTCGTCACGTGGATTTTTTCTGCAAAACGGGATCCCCATGGCTGGTCAATGATTTACCATAGCCGGAGAGTGGTACCTCATGGTACCGCTCCAATTCAAATCCATGCATCCATTTCTAAAAGTAGTAAGGCACTTTTTCGGCATTTTGGACGGATGTTGCACCTTGCACCGTAGATGTTGCACCCTGTAGATATTGATTCTTCGGAAGGCCATAACTATTGGCTCATTTAGAGTTACGGGAGCCATAACCAGTCAAAACGAAGATTTCTAAGAGTTCTACGGCTATGACCGCTTTAAGCCGTCACTGGTTAGTTTCATACCCAAAAAATCTAATCCGAAACTCAGTCGGGCCTTGGACGTTTTTTACCGTTCGTTCATTCGTCATGTGGATTTTTTCTACAAAACGGGATCCCCGTGGCTGGTCTATGATTTACCATGGCCGGAGAGTGGTGCCCTATGGTACCGCTTCGTTTCAAATCCATGCATCCATTCCTAAAAGTCGTAAGGCACTTTATCGGCATTTTTGACGGATGTTGCACCTTGCACCGTAGATGTTGAACCCTGTGGATATTGATTCTTCGGAAGGCCATAACTGTTAGCTCGTTTAGAGTTACAGGAGCCATAACCAGTCAAAACGAAGCTCTCTGTGAGTTCTACGGCTATGACCGCTTTAAGCCGTCACTGGTTAGTTTCATACCCAAAAAATCTTATCCGAACCTCAATCGAGCCTTGGACGTTTTTTACCGTTCGTTCATTCGTCACGTGGATTTTTTCTGCAAAACGGGATCCCCATGGCTGGTCTATGATTTACCATCGCCGGAGAGTGGTGCACCATGGTACCGCTCCATTTCAAATCCATGCATCCATTTCTAAAATTGTACGGCACTTTTTCGGCATTTTGGACGGATGTTGCACTTTGCACCGTATTTGTTGCAACCTGTGGATATTGATTCTTCGGAAGGCCATAACTTTTGGCTCGTTTAGAGTTACGGGAGCCATTACCAGTCAAAACGAAGATCTCTAAGAGTTCTACGGCTATGACCGCTTTAAGCCGTCACTGGTTAGTTTCATACCCAAAAAATCTTATCCGAACCTCAATCGGGCCTTGGACGTTTTTTACCGTTCGTTCATTCGTCACGTGGATTTTTTCTGAAAAACGGTATCCCCGTGGCTGGTCTATTATTTACCATGGCTGAAGAGTGGTGCCCCATGGTACCACTCCGTTTCAAATCCATGCATCCATTTCTAAAAATCGTACGGCACTTTTTCGGCATTTTGGATGGATGTTGCACCTTGCACCGTAGATATTGCACCCTATGGATATTGATTCTTCGGAAGGCCATAACTGTTGGCTTGTTTAGAGTTACGGGAGCCATAACCAGTAGAAACGAAGATCTCTGTGATTTCTACGGCTATGATGGCTTTAAGCCATCACTGGTTAGGTTCATACACAAAAAATCTTATCAGAACCTCACTCGGCCCTTGGACCATTTCTACCGTTCGTTCATTCGTCACGTGGATTTTTTCGGCAAAACGGGATCCCCGTGGCTGGTCTATGATTTACCATTGCCGGAGAGTGGTGCCCCATGGTACCTCTCCGTTTCAAATCCATGCATCCATTACTAAAAGTCGTACGACACTTTTTCGGAATTTTGGACGGATGTTGCACCTTGCACCGTAGATGTTGCACCCTGTGGATATTGATTCTTCGGAAGGCCATAACTATTGGCTTGTTTAGAGCTACGGGGGACATAACCAGTCAAAACGAAGATCTCTGTGAGTTCTACGGCAATGACAGCTTTAAGCCATCACTGGTTAGTTTCATACCCAAAGAATCTTATCTGAAACACAATCGGGCCTTGGATGTTTTTTACCGTTCGTTCATTCGTCAGGTGGATTTTTTCTACAAAACGGGATCCCCGTGGCTGGTCTATGATTTACCATAGTCGGAGAGTGGTGCCCCATGGTACTGCTCCATTTCAAATCCATGCATCCATTTCTAAAAGGCGTACGGCACTTTTTCGGCATTTTGGACAGATGTTGCACCTTGCACCGTAGATGTTGCACCCTGTGGATATTGATTCTTCGGAAGGCCATAACTTTTGGCTCGTTTAGAGTTACGGGAGCCATAACCAGTCAAAACGAAGATCTCTAAGATTTCTACGGCTATGACCACTTTAAGCCGTCACTGGTTGGTTTCTTACCCAAAAAATCTTATCCGAACCTCAATCGGGCCTTGGACGTTTTTTTACCGTTCGTTCATTCGTCACGTGGATTTTTTCTGCAAAACAGGATCCCCGTGGCTGGTCTATGATTTACCATGGCCGGAGAGTGGTGCCGCATGGTACCGCTCCGTTTCAAATCCATGCATCCATTTCTAAAATTCGTAAGGCACTTTTTCGGCATTTTGGATGGATGTTGCACCTTGCACCGTAGATGTTGCACCCTGTGGATATTGTTTCTTCGGAAGGCCATAACTGTTGGCTCGTTTAGAGTTACGGGAGTCATAACCAGTCAAAACGAAGATCTCTAAGAGTTCTACGGCTATGACCGCTTTAATCCGTCACTGGTTAGTTTCATACCCAAAAAATCTTATCCGAAACTCAATCGGGCCTTGGACTTTTTTAACGTTCGTTCATTCATCACGTGGATTTTTTCTGCAAAACGGGATCCCCGTGGCTGGTCTATGATTTACCATGGCCGGAGAGTGGTGCCCCATGGTACCGCTCCATTTCAAATCCATGCATCCATTTCTAAAAGTCGTAAGGCACTTTTTCGGCATTTTTGACAGATGTTGCACGTTGCACCGTAGATGTTGCACCCTGTGGATATTGATTCTTCGGAAGGCCATAACTGTTGGCTCGTTTAGAGTTACGGGAGCCATAACCAGTCAAAATGAAGATCTCTATTAGTTCTACGGCTATGACCGCTTTAAGCCGTCACTGGATAGTTTCATACCCAAGAAATCTTATCTGAAACTCAATCGGGTCTTAGACATTTTTTACCGTTCGTTCATTCGTCACGTGGATTTTTTCTGCAAAACGGGATCCTCGTGGCTAGTCTATGATTTACCATGGCCGGAGAGTGGTGCCCCATGGTACCGCTCCGTTTGAAATCCATGCATCCATTTCTAAAAGTCGTAAGGCACTTTTTCGGCATTTTTGACGGATGTTGCACCCTGTGGATATTGATTCTTTGGAAGGCCATAACTGTTGGCTCGTTTAGATTTACGGGAGCCATAACCAGTCAAAACGAAGATCTTTGTGAGTTCTACGGCTATGACCGCTTTAAGCCGTCACTGGTTAATTGCATACCCAAAAAATCTTATCCGAAACTCAATCGGGCCTTGGACGTTTTTTATCGTTCGTTCATTCGTCGCGTGGATTTTTTCTGCAAAACGGGATCCCCGTGGCTGGTCTATGATTTACCATGGCCGGAGAGTGATGCCCCATGGTACCACTCTGTTTCAAATCCATGCATCCATTTATAAAAGGCGTAAGGCACTTTTTCGGCATTTTGGACGGATGTTGCACGTTGCACCGTAGATGTTGCACCCTGTGGATATTGATTCTTCGGAAGGCCATAACTGTTGGCTCGTTTAGAGTTATGGGAGGCATAACCAGTCAAAACGAAGATCTCTAAGAGTTCTACGGCTATGACCTCTTTAAGCCGTCACTGGTTAGTTTCATACCCAAAAAATCTTATCCGAAACTCAATCGGGCCTTGGACGTTTTTTATCGTTCGTTCATTCGTCGCGTGGATTTTTTCTGCAAAACGGGATCCCCGTGGCTGGTCTATGATTTACCATGGCCGGAGAGTGATGCCCCATGGTACCACTCCGTTTCAAATCCATGCATCCATTTATAAAAGGCGTAAGGCACTTTTTCGGCATTTTGGACAGATGTTGCACGTTGCACCGTAGATGTTGCACCCTGTGGATATTGATTCTTCGGAAGGCCATAACTGTTGGCTCGTTTAGAGTTACGGGAGCCATAACCAGTCAAAACGAAGATCTCTAAGAGTTATATGGCTATGACCTCTTTAAGCCATCACTGGTTAGTTTCATACCCAAAAAATCTTATCCGAACCTCAATCGGGCCTTGGACGTTTTTTAACATTGTTCATTCGTCACGTGGATTTTTTTATTGCAAAACGGCATCCCCGTGGCTGGTCTATGATTTACCATGGCCGGAGAGTGGTGCCTCATAGTACCGCTCCGTTTCAAATGCATGCATCCATTTCTAAAAGTCGTAAGGCACTTTTTCGGCATTTTGGACGGATGTTGCACCTTGCACCGTAGATGTTGCACCCTGTGGATATTGATTTTCGGAAGGCCATAACTGTTGGCTCGTTTAGAGTTACGGGAGCCATAACCAGTCGAAACGAAGATCTCTGTGAGTTCTACGGCTATGATGGCTTTAAGCCGTCACTGGTTAGTTTCATACCCAAAAAGTCTTATCCGAACCTCAATCGGGCCTTGGACGTTTTTTTCCGTTCGTTCATTCGTCACGTGGATTTTTTCTGCAAAACGGGATCCCCGTGGCTGGTCTATGATTTACCATAGCCGGGGAGTGGTGCCCCATGGTACCGCTCCGTTTCAAATCCATGCATCCATTTCTAAAAGTCGTAAGCCAACGGCATTTTTGACGGATGTTGCACCTTGCACCGTAGATGTTGCACCCTGTGGATATTGATTCTTCGGAAGGCCATAACTGTTGGCTCGTTTAGAGTTATGGGATCCATAACCAGTCAAAACGAAGCCCTCTGTGAGTTCTACGGCTATGACCGCTTTAAGCCATCACTGGTTAACTTCATACCCAAAAAATCTTATCCGAAACTCAATCGGGCCTTGGACGTTTTTTACCGTTCATTCATTCGTCGCATGGATTTTTTCTGCAAAACGGGATACCCGTGGCTGGTCTATGATTTACCATGGCCGGAGAGTGGTGCCCCATGGTACCCCTCCGTTTCAAATCCATGCATCCATTTCTAAAAGGCGTACGGCACTTTTTCGGCATTTTGGACGGATGTTGCACCTTGCACCTTGCACCGTAGATGTTGCACCCTGTGGATATTGATTCTTCGGATGGCCATAACTGTTGGCTCGTTTAGAGTTACAGGAGCCATAAACTGTCAAAACGAATATCTCTATGAGTTCTACGGCTATGACCACTTTAAGCCGTCACTGGTTAGTTTCATACCCAAAAAATCTTATCCGAACCTCAATCGGGCCTTGGACGTTTTTTACCGTTCGTTCATTCGTCACGTGGATTTTTTATTTCAAAACGGGATCCCCGGGGCTGGTCTATGATTTACCATGGCCGGAGAGTGGTGCCCCATGGTACCGCTTCGTTTCAAATCCATGCATCCATTTCTAAAAGTCGTAAGGCACTTTTTCGGCATTTGGACGGATGTTGCACATTTCACCGTAGATGTTGCACCCTGTGGATATTGATTTTTCGGAAGGCCATAACCGTCGGCTCGTTTAGAGTTACGGGAGCCATAACCAGTCAAAACGAAGATCTCTGTGAGTTCTACGGCTTTGACCACTTTAAGCTGTCACTAGTTAGTTTTATACCCAAAAAATCTTATCCGAAACTCAATCGGGCCTTTGACGTTTTTTACCGTTCTTTCATTCGTCACGTGGATTTTTTCTACAAAACGGGATCCCCATGGCTGGTCTATGATTTACCATGGCCGGAGAGTGGTTCCCCATGGTACCGCTCCGTTTCAAATTCATGCATCCACTTCTAAAAGGCGTACGGCACTTTTTCGGCATTTTGGACGGATGTTGCACCTTGCACCGTATATGTTACACCCTGTGGATATTGATTCTTCGGAAGGCCATAACTGTTGGCTCGTTTAGAGTTACAGGAATCATAACCAGTCAAAAAGAAGATCTCTAAGAGTTCTATGGCTATGACCGCTTTATGCCGTCACTGGTAAGTTTCATACCCAAAAAATCTTATCCGAACCTTAATCGGGCATTGGACTTTTTTACCGTTTGTTCATTCGTCACGTGGATTTTTTCTGCAAAACGGTATCCCCGTGGCTGGTCAATGATTTACCATCGCCGGAGAGTGGTGCCCCATGGTACCGCTCCGTTTCAAATCCATGCATCTATTTCTAAAAGGCGTACGGCACTTTTTCAGCATTTTGGACGGATGTTGCACCTTGCACCGTAGATGTTACACCCTGTGGATATTGATTCTTCGGAAGGCCATAACTGTTGGCTCGTTTAGAGTTACGGGAGCCATAACCAGTCAAAACGAAGCCCTCTGTGAGTTCTACGGCTATGACCGCTTTAAGCCGTCACTGGTTAACTTCATACCCAAAAAATCTTATCCGAAACTCAATCGGGCCTTGGACGTTTTTTACCGTTCATTCATTCGTCGCATGGATTTTTTCTGCAAAACGGGATCCCCGTGGCTGGTCTATGATTTACCATGGCCGGAGAGTGGTGCCCATGGTACCGCTCCGTTTCAAATCCATGCATCCATTTCTAAAAGGCATATGGCACTTTTTCGGCATTTTGGACGGATGTTGCACCTTGCACGGTAGATGTTGCACCCTGTGGATATTGATTATTCGGAAGGCCATAACTGTTGGCTCGTTTAGAGTTAAGGGAGCCATAACCAGTCAAAAAGAAGATCTCTAAGAGTTCTACGGCTATGACCGCTTTATGCCGTCACTGGTTAGTTTCATACCCAAAAAATCTTATCCGAACCTCAATCGGGCATTGGACTTTTTTACCGTTCGTTCATTCGTCACGTGGATTTTTTCTGCAAAACGGGATCTCCATGGCTGGTCAATGATTTACCATGGCCGGAGAGTGGTGCCCCATGGTAACACTCCATTTCAAATCCATGCATCCATTTCTAAAAGTCGTAAGGCACTTTTTCGGCATTTTGGACGGATGTTGCACCTTGCATCGTAGATGTTGCACCCTGTGGATATTGATTCTTCGGAAGGCCATAACTGTTGGCTCGTTCAGAGTTACGGGAGCCATAACCAGTCAAAACGAAGATCTCTAAGAGTTCTACGGCTATGACCGCTTTAAGCCGTCACTGATTAGTTCCATATCCAAAAAACCTTATCCGAACCTCAATCGGGCCTTGGACGTTTTTTCCCGTTCGTTCATTCGTCACGTGGATTTTTTTTGCAAAACGGGATCACCGTGGCTGGTCTATGATTTACCATGGTCGGAGAGTGTTGCCCCATGGTACCGCTCTGTTTCAAATCCATTTATCCATTTCTAAAAGTAGTAAGGCACTTTTTCGGCATTTTGGACGGATGTTGCACCTTACACCGTAGATGTTGCACCCTGTGGATATTGATTCTTCAGAAGGCCATAACTATTGGCTCGTTTAGAGTTACGGGAGCAATAACCAGTCAAAATGAAGATCTCTGTGAGTTCTACTGCTATGATGGCTTTAAGCCGTCACTGGTTAGATTCATACCCAAAAAATCTTATCCGAACCTCAATCGGGCCTAGGACGTTTTTTCCCGTTCGTTCATTCGTCACGTGGAATTTTTTCTGCAAAATGGGATCCCCGTGGCTGGTCAACGATTTACTATCGCCGGAGAGTGGTGCCCCATGGTACCGCTCCGTTTCAAATCCATGCATCCATTTCTTAAAGTCTTACGGCACTTTTTCGGCATTTTGGACGGATGTTGCACCTTGCACCATAGATGTTGCACCCTTTGGATATTGATTCTTCGGAAGGCCATAACTGTTGGCTCGTTTAGAGTTACGGGAGCCATAACCAGTCAAAACGAAGAAATCTAAGAGTTCTACGGCTATGACCGCTTTATACCATCACTGGTTAGTTTCATACCCAAAAAATCTTATCCGAACCTCAATCGGGCAGTGGACTTTTTTACCGTTCCTTCATTCGTCACGTGGATTTTTTCTGCAAAACGGGATCTCCGTTGCTGGTCAATGATTTACCATGGCCGGAGAGTGGTGCCCCATGGTACCGCTCCGTTTCAAATCCATGCATCCATTTCTAAAAGTCGTAAGGCACTTTTTCGGCATTTTGGACGGATGTTGCACCTTGCACCGTAGATGTTGCACCATGTGGATATTGATTCTTCGGAAGGCCATAACTGTTGGCTCGTTTAGAGTTACGGGAGCCATAACCAGTCAAAACGAAGATCTCTAAGAGTTCTACGACTAAGACCGCTTTAAGCCGTCACTGGTTAGTTCCATACCCAAAAAATCTTATCCGAACCTCAATCGGGCCTTGGACGTTTTTTACCGTTCGTTCATTCGTCACGTGGATTTTTTATTGCAAAACGGGATCCCCGTGGCTGGTCTATGATTTACCATGGCCGGAGAGTGGTGCCCCATGGTACCGCTTCGTTTCAAATCCATGCATCCATTTCTAAAAGTCGTAAGGCACTTTTTCGGCATTTTGGACGGATGTTGCACATTTCACCGTAGATGTTGCACCCTGTGGATACTTATTTTTCAGAAGGCGATAACTGTCGGCTCGTTTAGAGTTACGGGAGCCATAACCAGTCAAAACGAAGATCTCTGTGAGTTCTACGGCTTTGACCGCTTTAAGCCGTCACTGGTTAGTTTTATACCCAAAAAAGCTTATCCGAAACTCAATCGGTCCTTGGACGTTTTTTACCGTTCGTTCATTCGTCACGTGGATTTTTTCTACAAAACGGGATCCCCATGGCTGGTCTATGATTTACCATGGCCGGAGAGTGGTGCCCCATGGTATCGATCCGTTTCAAATCCATGCATCCATTTCTTAAAGGCGTATGGCACTTTTTCGGCATTTTGGACGGATGTTGCACCTTGCACCAGATGTTACACCCTGTGGATATTGATTCTTCGGAAGGCCATAACTGTTGGCTCGTTTAGAGTTACGGGAGTCATAACCAGTCAAAAAGAAGATCTCTAAGAGTTCTACGGCTATGACCGCTTTATGCCGTCACTGGTTAGTTTCATACCCAAAAAATCTTATCCGAACCTCAATCGGGCATTGGACTTTTTTACCGTTCGTTCATTCGTCACGTGGATTTTTTCTGCAAAACGGGATCTCCGTGGCTGGTCAATGATTTACCATGGCCGGAGAGTGGTGCCCCATGGTACCGCTCCGTTTCAAATCCATGCATCCATTTCTAAAAGTCGTAAGGCACTTTTTCGGCATTTTGGACGGATGTTGCACCTTGCACCGTAGATGTTGCACCCTGTGGATATTGATTCTTTGGAAGGCCATAACTGTTGGCTCGTTTAGAGTTACGGAAGCCATAACCAGTCAAAACAAAGATCTCTAAGAGTTCTACGGCTATGACCATTTTAAGCCGTCACTGGTTAGTTCCATACCCAAAAAATCTTATCCGAACCTCAATCGGGCCTTGGACGTTTTTTACCGTTCGTTCATTCATCACGTGGATTTTTTCTGCAAAACGGGATCTTCGTGGCTGGTCTATGATTTACCATGGCCGGAGAGTGGTGCCCCATGGTACCGCTCTGTTTCAAATCCATTCATCCATTTCTAAAAGTAGTAAGGCACTTTTTCGTCATTTTGGACGGATGTTGCACCTTGCACCGTAGATGATGCGCCCTGTGGATATTGATTCTTCAGAAGGCCATAACTATTGGCTCGTTTAGAGTTACGGGAGCCATAACCAGTCAAAATGAAGATCTCTGTGAGTTCTACTGCTATGATGGCTTTAAGTCGTCACTGGTTAGATTCATACACAAAAAATCTTATCCGAACCTCAATCGGGTCTAGGACGTTTTTTACCGTTCGTTCATTCGTCACGTGGATTTTTTCTGCAAAATGGGATCCCCGTGGCTGGTCAATGATTTACCATCGCCAGAGAGTGGTGCCCTATGGTACCGCTCCATTTCAAATCCATGCATCCATTTCTTAAAGTCGTACGGCACTTTTTCGGCATTTTGGACGGATGTTGCACCTTGCACCGTAGATGTTGCACCCTTTGGATATTGATTCTTCGGAAGGCCATAACTGTTGCCTCGTTTAGAGTTACGGGAGCCATAACCAGTCAAAACGAAGATCTCTAAGAGTTCTACGGCTATGACTGCTTTAAACCATCACTGGTTAGTTTCATACCCAAAAAATCTTATCCGAACCTCAATCGGGCATTGGACTTTTTTACCGTTCGTTCATTCGTCACGTGGATTTTTTCTGCAAAACAGGATCTCCGTTGCTGGTCAATGATTTACCATGGCCGGAGAGTGGTGCCCCATGGTACCGCTCCGTTTCGAATCCATGAATCCATTTCTAAAAGTCGTAAGGCACTTTTTCGGCATTTTGGACGGATGTTGCACCTTGCACCGTAGATGTTGCACCCTGTGGATATTGATTCTTCGGAAGGCCATAACTGTTGGCTCGTTTAGAGTTACGGGAGCCATACCCAGTCAAAACGAAGATCTCTAAGAGTTCTACGGCTATGACCACTTTAAGCCGTCATTGGTTAGTTCCATACCCAAAAAATCTTATCCGAACCCCAATCGGGCCTTGGACGTTTTTTACCGTTCGTTCATTCGTCACGTGGATTTTTTCTACAAAACGGGATCCCCATGGCTGGTCTATGATTTACCATGGCCGGAGAGTGGTGCCCCATGGTACCGCTCCGTTTCAAATCCATGCATCCATTTCTAAAAGGCGTACGGCACTTTTTCAGCATTTTGGACGGATGTTGCACCTTGCACCGTAGATGTTACACCCTGTGGATATTGATTCTTCGGAAGGCCATAACTGTTGGCTCGTTTAGAGTTACGGGAGCCATAACTAGTCAAAAAGAAGATCTCTAAGAGTTCTACGGCTATGACCGCTTTATACCGTCACTGTTTAGTTTCATACCAAAAAAATCTTATCCGAACCTCAATCGGGCATTGGACTTTTTTACCGTTCGTTCATTCGTCACGTTGATTTTTTCTGCAAAACGGGATCTCCGTGGCTGGTCAATGAATTACCATGGCCGGAGAGTGGTGCCCCATGGTACCGCTCCGTTTCAAATCCATGCATCCATTTCTATAAGTCGTAAGGCACTTTTTCGGCATTTTGGACGGATGTTGCACCTTGCACCATAGATGTTGCACCTTGTGGATATTGATTCTTCGGAAGGCCATAACTGTTGGCTCGTTTAGAGTTACGGGAGCCATAACCAGTCAAAACGAAGAACTCTATGAGTTCTACGGCTATGACCGCTTTAAGCCGTCACTGGTTAGTTTCATACCCAAAAAATCTTATCCGAACCTCAATCGGGCATTGGACTTTTTTACCGTTCGTTCATTCGTCACGTGGATTTTTTCTGCAAAACGGGATCTCCGTGGCTGGTCAATGATTTACCATGGCCGGAGAGTGGTGCCCCATGGTACCGCTCCGTTTCAAATCCATGCATCCATTTCTAAAAGTCGTAAGGCACTTTTTCGGCATTTTGGACGGATGTTGCACCTTGCACCGTAGATGTTGCACCCTGTGGATATTGATTCTTCGGAAGGCCATAACTGTTGGCTCGTTTAGAGTTACGGGAGCCATAACCAGTCAAAACGAAGATCTCTAAGAGTTCTACGGCTATGACCGCTTTAAGCCGTCAATGGTTAGTTCCATACCCAAAAAATCTTATCCGAACCTCAATCGGGCCTTGGTCGTTTTTTACCGTTCGTTCATTCATCACGTGGATTTTTTCTGCAAAACGGGATCCCCGTGGCTGGTCTATGATTTACCATGGCCGGAGAGTGGTGCCCCATGGTACCGCTCTGTTTCAAATCCATTCATCCATTTCTAAAAGTAGTAAGGCACTTTTTCGGCATTTTGGACGGATGTTGCACCTTGCACCGTAGATGATGCACCCTGTGGATATTGATTCTTCAGAAGGCCATAACTATTGGCTCGTTTAGAGTTACGGGAGCCATAACCAGTCAAAATGAAGATCTCTGTGAGTTCTACTGCTATGATGGCTTTAAGCCGTCACTAGTTAGATTCATACCCAAAAAATCTTATCCGAACCTCAATCGGGTCTAGGACGTTTTTTACCGTTCGTTCATTCGTCACGTGGATTTTTTCTGCAAAATGGGATCCCCGTGGCTGGTCAATGATTTACCATCGCCGGAGAGTGGTGCCCCATGGTACCGCTCCATTTCAAATCCATGCATCCATTTCTTAAAGTCGTACGACACTTTTTCGGCATTTTGGATGGATGTTGCACCTTGCACCGTAGATGTTGCACCCTTTGGATATTGATTCTTCGGAAGGCCATAACTGTTGGCTCGTTTAGAGTTACGGAGCCATAACCAGTCAAAAAGAAGATCTCTAAGAGTTCTACGGCTATGACCGCTTTAAACCATCACTGGTTAGTTTCATACCCAAAAAATATTATCCGAACCTCAATCGGGCATTGGACTTTTTTACCGTTCGTTCATTCGTCACGTGGATTTTTTCTGCAAAACGGGATCTCCGTGGCTGGTCTATGATTTACCATGGCCGGAGAGTGGTTCCCCATAGTACCGCTCCGTTTCAAATCCATGAATCCATTTCTAAAAGTCGTAAGGCACTTTTTCGGCATTTTGGACGGATGTTGCACCTTGCACCGTAGATGTTGCATCCTGTGGATATTGATTCTTCGGAAGGCCATAATTGTTGGCTCGTTTAGAGTTACGGGAGCCATACCCAGTCAAAACGAAGATCTCTAAGAGTTCTACGGCTATGACCGCTTTAAGCCGTCACTGGTTAGTTCCATACCCAAAAAATCTTATCCAAACCTCAATCGGGCCTTGGACGTTTTTTACCGTTCGTTGATTCGTCACGTGGATTTTTTCTAAAAAACGGGATCCCCATGGCTGGTCTATGATTTACCATGGCCGGAGAGTGGTGCCCCATGGTACCGCTCCGTTTCAAATCCATGCATCCATTTCTAAAAGGCGTACGGCACTTTTTCAGCATTTTGGACGGATGTTGCACCTTGCACCGTAGATGTTACACCCTGTGGATATTGATTCTTCGGAAGGTCATAACTGTTGGCTCGTTTAAAGTTACGGGAGCCATAACCAGTCAAAAAGAAGATCTCTAAGAGTTCTACGGCTATGACCGCTTTATACCGTCACTGTTTAGTTTCATACCAAAAAAATCTTATCCGAACCTCAATCGGGCATTGGACTTTTTTACCGTTCGTTCATTCGTCACGTGGATTTTTTCTGCAAAACGGGATCTCCATGGCTGGTCAATGAATTACCATGGCTGGAGAGTGGTGCCCCATGGTACCGCTCCGTTTCAAATCCATGCATCCATTTCTATAAGTCGTAAGGCACTTTTTCGGCATTTTGGACGGATGTTGCACCTTGCACCATAGATGTTGCACCCTATGGATATTGATTCTTCGGAAGGCCATAACTGTTGGCTCGTTTAGAGTTACGGAAGCCATAACCAGTCAAAACGAAGATCTCTATGAGTTCTAAGGCTATGACCGCTTTAAGCCGTCACTGGTTAGTTTCATACCCAAAAAATCTTATCCGAACCTCAATCGGGCATTGGACTTTTTTACCGTTCGTTCATTCGTCACGTGGATTTTTTCTGCTAAACGGGATCTCCGTGGCTGGTCAATGATTTACCATGGCCGGAGAGTGGTGCCCCATGGTACCGCTCCATTTCAAATCCATGCATCCATTTCTAAAAGTCGTAAGGCACTTTTTCGGCATTTTGGTCGGATGTTGCACCTTGCACCGTAGATGTTGCACCCTGTGGATATTGATTCTTCGGAAGGCCATAACTGTTGGCTCGTTTAGAGTTACGGGAGCCATAACTAGTCAAAACGAAGATCTCTAAGAGTTCTACGGCTATGACCACTTTAAGCCGTCGCTGGTTAGTTCCATACCCAAAAAATCTTATCCGAACCTCAATCGGGCCTTGGACGTTTTTTACCGTTCGTTCATTCGTCACGTGGATTTTTTATTACAAAACGGGATCCCCGTGGCTGGTCTATGATTTACATGGCCGGAGAGTGGTGCCCCATGGTACCGCTTTGTTTCAAATCCATGCATCCATTTCTAAAAGTCGTAAGGTAATTTTTCGGCATTTTGGACGGATGTTGCACATTTCACCGTAGATGTTGCACCCTGTGGATATTGATTTTTCGGAAGGCCATAACTGTCGGCTCGTTTAGAGTTACGGGAGCCATAACCAGTCAAAACGAAGATAAGCCGTCACTGGTTAGTTTTATACCCAAAAAATCTTATCTGAAACTCAATCGGTCCTTGGACGTTTTTTACCGTTCGTTCATTCGTCACGTGGATTTTTTCTACAAAACGGGATCCCCATGGCTGGTCTATGATTTACCATGGCCGGAGAGTGGAGCCCCATGGTACCGCTCCGTTTCAAATCCTTGCATCCATTTCTAAAAGGCGTATGGCACTTTTTCGGCATTTTGGACGTATGTTGCACCTTGCACCGTAGATGTTACACCCTGTGGATATTGATTCTTCGGAAGGCCATAACTGTTTGCTCGTTTAGAGTTACGGCAGCCATAACCAGTCAAAAAGAAGATCTCTAAGAGTTCTACGGCTATGACCGCTTTATGCCGTCACTGGTTAGTTTCATACCCAAAAAATCTTATCCGAACCTCAATCGGGCATTGGACTTTTTTACCGTTCGTTCATTCGTCACGTGGATTTTTTCTGCAAAACGGGATCTCCGTGCCTGGTCAATGATTTACCATGGCCGGAGAGTGGTGCCCCATGGTACCGCTCCGTTTCAAATCCATGCATCCATTTCTAACAGTCGTAAGGCACCTTTTCGGCATTTTGGACGGATATTGCACCTTGCACCGTAGATGTTGCACCCTGTGGATATTGATTCTTCGGAAGGCCATAACTGTTGGCTCGTTTAGAGTTACGGGAGCCAAAACCAGTCAAAACGAAGATCTCTAAGAGTTCTACGGCTATGACCGCTTTAAGCCGTCACTGGTTAGTTCCATACCCAAAAAATCTTATCCGAACCTCAATCGGGCCTTGGACGTTTTTTACCGTTCGTTCATTCGTCACGTGGATTTTTTCTGCAAAACGGGATCCCCGTGGCTGGTCTATGATTTACCATGGCCGGAGAGTGGTGCCCCATGGTACCGCTCTGTTTCAAATCCATTCATCCATTTCTAAAAGTAGTAAGGCACTTTTTCGGCATTTTGGACGGATGTTGCACCTTGCACCGTAGATGATGCACCCTGTGGATATTGATTCTTCAGAAGGCCATAACTATTGGCTCGTTTAGAGTTACGGGAGCCATAACCAGTCAAAATGAAGATCTCTGTGAGTTCTACTGCTATGATGGCTTTAAGCCGTCACTGGTTAGATTCATACCCAAAAAATCTTATCCGAACCTCAATCGGGTCTAGGATGTTTTTTACCGTTCGTTCATTCGTCACGTGGATTTTTTCTGCAAAATGGGATCCCCGTGGCTGGTCAATGATTTACCATCGCCGGAGAGTGGTGCCCCATCGTACCGCTCCATTTCAAATCCATGCATCCATTTCTTAAAGTCGTACGGCACTTTTTCGGCATTTTGGACGGATGTTGCACCTTGCACCGTAGATGTTGCACCCTTTGGATATTGATTCTTCGGAAGGCCATAACTGTTGGCTCGTTTAGAGTTACGGGAGCCATAACCAGTCAAAACGAAGATCTTTAAGAGTTCTATGGCTATGACCGCTTTAAACCATCACTGGTTAGTTTCATACCGAAAAAATCTTATCCGAACCTCAATCGGGCATTGGACTTTTTTACCGTTCGTTCATTCGTCACGTGGATTTTTTCTGCAAAACGGGATCTCCGTGGCTGGTCAATGATTTACCATGGCCGGAGAGTGGTGCCCCATGGTACCGCTCCGTTTCAAATCCATGCATCCATTTCTAAAAGTCGTAAGGCACTTTTTCGGCATTTTGGACGGATGTTGCACCTTGCACCGTAGATGTTGCACCCTGTGGATATTGATTCTTCGGAAGGCCATAACTGTTGGCTCGTTTAGAGTTACGGGAGCCATACCCAGTCAAAACGAAGATCTCTAAGAGTTCTACGGCTATGACCGCTTTAAGCCGTCACTGGTTAGTTCCATACCCAAAAAATCTTATCCGAACCTCAATCGGGCCTTGGACGTTTTTTACCGTTCGTTCATTCGTCACGTGGATTTTTTATTGCAAAACGGGATCCCCGTGGCTGGTCTATGATTTACCATGGCCGGAGAGTGGTGCCCCATGGTACCGCTCCGTTTCAAATCCATGCATCCATTTCTAAAAGGCGTACGACACTTTTTCGGCATTTTGGACGGATGTTGCACCTTGCACCGTAGATGTTGCACCCTGTGGATATTGATTCTTCGGAAGGCATAACTGTTGGCTCGTTTAGAGTTACGGGAGCCATAACCAGTCAAAAAGAAGATCTCTAAGAGTTCTACGGCTATGACCGCTTTATACCGTCACTGTTTAGTTTCATACCCAAAAAATCTTATCCGAACCTCAATCGGGCATTGGACTTTTTTACCGTTCGTTCATTCGTCACGTGGATTTTTTCTGCAAAACGGGATCTCCGTGGCTGGTCAATGAATTACCGTGGCCGGAGAGTGGTGCCCCATAGTACCGCTCCGTTTCAAATCCATGCATCCATTTCTATAAGTCGTATGGCACTTTTTCGGCATTTTGGACGGATGTTGCACCTTGCACCGTAGATGTTGCACCCTGTGGATATTGATTCTTCGGAAGGCCATAACTGTTGGCTCGTTTAGAGTTACGGGAGCCATAACCAGTCAAAACGAAGATCTCTATGAGTTCTAAGGCTATGACCGCTTTAAGCCGTCACTGGTTAGTTTCATACCCAAAAAATCTTATTCGAACCTCAATCGGGCATTGGACTTTTTTACCGTTCGTTCATTCGTCACGTGGATTTTTTCTGCTAAACGGGATCTCCGTGGCTGGTCAATGATTTACCATGGCCGGAGAGTGGTGCCCCATGGTACCGCTCCATTTCAAATCCATGCATCCATTTCTAAAAGTCGTAAGGCACTTTTTCGGCATTTTGGTCGGATGTTGCACCTTGCACCGTAGATGTTGCACCCTGTGGATATTGATTCTTCGGAAGGCCATAACTGTTGGCTCGTTTAGAGTTACGGGAGCCATAACTAGTCAAAACGAAGATCTCTAAGAGTTCTATGGCTATGACCGCTTTAAGCCGTCGCTGGTTAGTTCCATACCCAAAAAATCTTATCCGAACCTCAATCGGGCCTTGGACGTTTTTTACCGTTCGTTCATTCGTCACGTGGATTTTTTATTGCAAAACGGGATCCCCGTGGCTGGTCTATGATTTACATGGCCGGAGAGTGGTGCCCCATGGTACCGCTTTGTTTCAAATCCATGCATCCATTTCTAAAAGTCGTAAGGCAATTTTTCGGCATTTTGGACGGATGTTGCACATTTCACCGTAGATGTTGCACCCTGTGGATATTGATTTTTCGGAAGGCCATAACTGTTGGCTCGTTTAGAGTTACGGGAGCCATAACCAGTCAAAACGAAGATCTCTGTGAGTTATACGGCTTTGACCGCTTTAAGCCGTCACTGGTTAGTTTTATACCCAAAAAATCTTATCTGAAACTCAATCGGTCCTTGGACGTTTTTTACCGTTCGTTCATTCGTCACGTGGATTTCTTCGGCAAAACGGGATCCCCATGGCTGGTCTATGATTTACCATGGCCGGAGAGTGGAGCCCCATGGTACCGCTCCGTTTCAAATCCTTGCATCCATTTCTAAAAGGCGTATGGCACTTTTTCGGCATTTTGGACGTATGTTGCACCTTGCACCGTAGATGTTACACCCTGTGGATATTGATTCTTCGGAAGGCCATAACTGTTGGCTCGTTTAGAGTTACGGCAGCCATAACCAGTCAAAAAGAAGATCTCTAAGAGTTCTACGGCTATGACCGCTTTATGCCGTCACTGGTTAGTTTCATACCCAAAAAATCTTATCCGAACCTCAATCGGGCATTGGACTTTTTTACCGTTCGTTCATTCGTCACGTGGATTTTTTCTGCAAAACGGGATCTCCGTGCCTGGTCAATGATTTACCATGGCCGGAGAGTGGTGCCCCATGGTACCGCTCCGTTTCAAATCCATGCATCTATTTCTAAAAGTCGTAAGGCACCTTTTCGGCATTTTGGACGGATGTTGCACCTTGCACCGTAGATGTTGCACCCTGTGGATATTGATTCTTCGGAAGGCCATAACTGTTGGCTCGTTTAGAGTTACGGGAGCCATAACCAGTCAAAACAAAGATCTCTAAGAGTTCTACGGCTATGACCGCTTTAAGCCGTCACTGGTTAGTTCCATATCCAAAAAATATTATCCGAACCTCAATCGGGCCTTGGACGTTTTTTACCGTTCGTTCATTCGTCACGTGGATTTTTTCTGCAAAACGGGATCCCCGTGGCTGGTCTATGATTTACCATGGCCGGAGAGTGGTGCCCCATGGTACCGCTCTGTTTCAAATCCATTCATCCATTTCTAAAAGTAGTAAGGCACTTTTTCGGCATTTTGGACGGATGTTGCACCTTGCACCGTAGATGATGCACCCTGTGGATATTGATTCTTCAAAAGGCCATAACTATTGGCTCGTTTAGAGTTACGGGAGCCATAACCAGTCAAAATGAAGATCTCTGTGAGTTCTACTGCTATGATGGCTTTAAGCCGTCACTGGTTAGATTCATACCCAAAAAATCTTATCCGAACCTCAATTGGGTCTAGGATGTTTTTTACCGTTCGTTCATTCGTCACGTGGATTTTTTCTGCAAAATGGGATCCCCGTGGCTGGTCAATGATTTACCATCGCCGGAGAGTGGTGCCCCATCGTACCGCTCCATTTCAAATCCATGCATCCATTTCTTAAAGTCGTACGGCACTTTTTCGGCATTTTGGACGGATGTTGCACCTTGCACCGTAGATGTTGCACCCTTTGGATATTGATTCTTCGGAAGGCCATAACTGTTGGCTCGTTTAGAGTTACGGGAGCCATAACCAGTCAAAACGAAGATCTTTAAGAGTTCTACGGCTATGACCGCTTTAAACCATCACTGGTTAGTTTCATACCGAAAAAATCTTATCCGAACCTCAATCGGGCATTGGACTTTTTTACCGTTCGTTCATTCGTCACGTGGATTTTTTCTGCAAAACGGGATCTCCGTGGCTGGTCAATGATTTACCATGGCCGGAGAGTGGTGCCCCATGGTACCGCTCCGTTTCAAATCCATGAATCCATTTCTAAAAGTCGTAAGGCACTTTTTCGGCATTTTGGATGGATGTTGCACCCTGCACCGTAGATGTTGCACCCTGTGGATATTGATTCTTCGGAAGGCCATAACTGTTGGCTCGTTTAGAGTTACGGGAGCCATACCCAGTCAAAACGAAGATCTCTAAGAGTTCTACGGCTATGACCGCTTTAAGCCGTCACTGGTTAGTTCCATACCCAAAAAATCTTATCCGAACCTCAATCGGGCCTTGGACGTTTTTTACCGTTCGTTCATTCGTCACGTGGATTTTTTATTGCAAAACGGGATCCCCGTGGCTGTTCTATGATTTACCATGGCCGGAGAGTGTTGCCCCATGGTACCGCTCCGTTTCAAATCCATGCATCCATTTCTAAAAGGCGTACGGCACTTTTTCGACATTTTGGACGGATGTTGCACCTTGCACCGTAGATGTTGCACCCTATGGATATTGATTATTCGGAAGGCATAACTGTTGGCTCGTTTAGAGTTACGGGAGCCATAACCAGTCAAAAAGAAGATCTCTAAGAGTTCTACGGCTATGACCGCTTTATACCGTCACTGTTTAGTTTCATACCCAAGAAATCTTATCCGAACCTCAATCGGGCATTGGACTTTTTTACCGTTCGTTCATTCGTCACGTGGATTTTTTCTGCAAAACGGGATCTCCGTGGCTGGTCAATGAATTACCATGGCCGGAGAGTGGTGCCCCATGGTACCGCTCCGTTTCAAATCCATGCATCCATTTCTAAAAGTCGTAAGGCACTTTTTCGGCATTTTGGACGAATGTTGCACCTTGCACCGTAGATGTTGCACCCTGTGGATATTGATTCTTCGGAAGGCCATAACTGTTGGCTCGTTTAGAGTTACGGGAGCCATAACCAGTCAAAACGAAGATCTCTATGAGTTCTACGGCTATGACCGCTTTAAGCTGTCACTGGTTAGTTTCATACCCAAAAAATCTTATTCGAACCTCAATCGGGCATTGGACTTTTTTACCGTTCGTTCATTCGTCACGTGGATTTTTTCTGCTAAACGGGATCTCCGTGGCTGGTCAATGATTTACCATGGCCGGAGAGTGGTGCCCCATGGTACCGCTCCATTTCAAATCCATGCATCCATTTCTAAAAGTCGTAAGGCACTTTTTCGGCATTTTGGACGAATGTTCCACCTTGCACCGTAGATGTTGCACCCTGTGGATATTGATTCTTCGGAAGGCCATAACTGTTGGCTCGTTTAGAGTTACGGGAGCCATAACTAGTCAAAACGAAGATCTCTAAGAGTTCTATGGCTATGACCGCTTTAAGCCGTCGCTGGTTAGTTCCATACCCAAAAAATCTTATCCGAACCTCAATCGGGCCTTGGACGTTTTTTACCGTTCGTTCATTCGTCACGTGGATTTTTTATTGCAAAACGGGATCCCCGTGGCTGGTCTATGATTTACATGGCCGGAGAGTGGTGCCCCATGGTACCACTTTGTTTCAAATCCATGCATCCATTTCTAAAAGTCGTAAGGCACTTTTTCGGCATTTTGGACGGATGTTGCACATTTCACCGTAGATGTTGCACCCTGTGGATATTGATTTTTCGGAAGGCCATAACTGTCGGCTCGTTTAGAGTTACGGGAGCCATAACCAGTCAAAACGAAGATCTCTGTGAGTTCTACGGCTTTGACCGCTTTAAGCCGTCACTGGTTAGTTTTATACCTAAAAAATCTTATCCGAAACTCAATCGGTCCTTGGACGTTTTTTACCGTTCGTTCATTCGTCACGTGGATTTTTTCAACAAAACGGGATCCCCATGGCTGGTCTATGATTTACCATGGCCGGAGAGTGGTGCCCCATGGTACCGCTCCGTTTCAAATCCATGCATCCATTTCTAAAAGGCGTATGGCACTTTTTCGGCATTTTGGACGGATGTTGCATCTTGCACCGTAGATGTTACACCCTGTGGATATTGATTCTTCGGAAGGCCATAACTGTTGGCTCGTTTAGAGTTACGGCAGCCATAACCAGTCAAAAAGAAGATCTCTAAGAGTTCTACGGCTATGACCGCTTTATGCCGTCACTGGTTAGTTTCATACCCAAAAAATCTTATCCGAACCTCAATCGGGCATTGGACTTTTTTAGCGTTCTTTCATTCGTCACGTGGATTTTTTCTGCAAAACGGGATCTCCGTGGCTGGTCAATGATTTACCATGGCCGGAGAGTGGTGCCCCATGGTACCGCTCCGTTTCAAATCCATGCATCCATTTCTAAAAGTCGTAAGGCACCTATTCGGCATTTTGGACGGATGTTGCACCTTGCACCGTAGATGTTGCACCCTGTGGATATTGATTCTTCGGAAGGCCATAACTGTTGGCTCGTTTAGAGTTACGGGAGCCATAACTAGTCAAAACGAAGATCTCTAAGAGTTCTACGGCTATGACCGCTTTAAGCCGTCACTGGTTAGTTCCATACCCAAAAAATCTTATCCGAACCTCAATCGGGCCTTGGACGTTTTTTACCGTTCGTTCATTCGTCACGTGGATTTTTTCTGCAAAACGGGATCCCCGTGGCTGGTCTATGATTTACCATGGCCGGAGAGTGGTGCCCCATGGTACCGCTCCATTTCAAATCCATGCATCCATTTCCAAAAGTCGTTCTGCACTTTTTCGGCATTTTGGACGGATGTTGCACCTTGCACCGTAGATGTTGCACCCTGTGGATATTGATTCTTCAGAAGGCCATAACTATTGGCTCGTTTAGAGTTACGGGAGCCATAACCAGTCAAAATGAAGATCTCTGTGAGTTCTACTGCTATGATGGCTTTAAGCCGTCACTGGTTAGATTCATACCCAAAAAATCTTATCCGAACCTCAATCGGGCCTAGGACGTTTTTTACCGTTCGTTCATTCGTCACGTGGATTTTTTCTTCAAAATGGGATCCCCGTGGCTGGTCAATGATTTACCATCGCCGGAGAGTGGTGCCCTATGGTACCGCTCCATTTCAAATCCATGCATCCATTTCTTAAAGTCGTACGGCACTTTTTCGGCATTTTGGACGGATGTTGCACCTTGCACCGTAGATGTTGCACCCTGTGGATATTGATTCTTCGGAAGGCCATAAATGTTGGCTCGTTAAGAGTTACGGGAGCCATAACTAGTCAAAACGAAGATCTCTAAGAGTTCTACGGCTACGACCGCTTTAAACCATCACTAGTTAGTTTCATACCTAAAAAATCTTATCCGAACCTCAATCGGGCATTGGACTTTTTTACCGTTCGTTCATTCGTCACGTGGATTTTTTCTGCAAAACGGGATCTCCGTGGCTGGTCAATGATTTACCATGGCCGGAGAGTGGTGCCCCATGGTACCGCTCCGTTTCAAATCCATGCATCCATTTCTAAAAGTCGTAAGGCACTTTTTCGGCATTTTGGACGGATGTTGCACCTTGCACCGTAGATGTTGCACCCTGTGGATATTGATTCTTCGGAAGGCCATAACTGTTGGCTCGTTTAGAGTTACGGGATCCATAATCAGTCAAAACGAACATCTCTAAGAGTTCTACGGCTATGACTGCTTTAAGCCGTCACCGGTTAGTTTCATACCCAAAAAATCTTATCTGAACCTCAATCGGGCATTGGACGTTTTTTACCGTTCGTTCATTCGTCACGTGGATTTTTTCTGCAAAACGGTATCCCCGTGGCTGGTCAATGATTTACCATCGCCGGAGAGTGGTGCCCCATGGTACCGCTCCGTTTCAAATCCATGCATCTATTTCTAAAAGGCGTAAGGCACTTTTTCAGCATTTTGGACGGATGTTGCACCTTGCACCGTAGATGTTACACCCTGTGGATATTGATTCTTCGGAAGGCCATAACTGTTGGCTCGTTTAGAGTTACGGGAGCCATAACCAGTCAAAAAGAAGATCTCTAAGAGTTCTACGGCTATGACTGCTTTATACCGTCACTGTTTAGTTTCATACCCAAAAAATCTTATCCGAACCTCAATCGGGCATTGGACTTTTTTACCGTTCGTTCATTCGTCACGTGGATTTTTTCTGCAAAACGGGATCTCCGTGGCTGGTTAATGATTTACCATGGCCGGAGAGTGGTGCCCCATGGTACCGCTCCGTTTCAAATCCATGCATCCATTTCTAAAAGTCGTAAGGCAATTTTTCGGCATTTTGGACGGATGTTGCACCTTGCACCGTAGATGTTGCACCCTGTGGATATTGATTCTTTGGAAGGCCATAACTGTTGGCTCGTTTAGAGTTACGGGAGCCATAACCAGTCAAAACGAAGATCTCTAAGTGTTCTACAGCTATGACTGCTTTAAGCCGTCACTGGTTAGTTCCATACCCAAAAAATCTTATCCGAACCTCAATCGGGCCTTGGACGTTTTTTACCGTTCGTTCATTCGTCACGTGGATTTTTTTCTGCAAAACGGGATCCCCGTGGCTGGTCTATGATTTACCATGGCCGGATAGTTGTGCCCCATGGTACCACTCTGTTTCAAATCCATTCATCCATTTCTAAAAGTAGTAAGGCACTTTTTCGGCATTTTGGACGGATGTTGCACCTTGCACCGTAGATGTTGCACCCTATGGATATTGATTCTTCAGAATGCCATAACTATTGGCTCGTTTAGAGTTACGGGAGCCATAACCAGTTAAAATGAAGATCTCCGTGATTTCTACTGCTATGATGGCTTTAAGCCGTCACTGGTTAGATTCATACCCAAAAAATCTTATCCGAACCTCAATCGGGCCTAGGACATTTTTTACCGTTCGTTCATTCGTCACGTGGATTTTTTCTGCAAAATGGGATCCCCGTGGCTGGTCAATGATTTACCATCGCCAGAGAGTGGTGCCCCATGGTACCGCTCCGTTTCAAATCCATGCATCCATTTCTTAAAGTCGTACGGCACTTTTTCGGCATTTTGGACGGATGTTGCACCTTGCACCGTAGATGTTGCACCCTTTGGATATTGATTCTTCGGAAGGCCATAACTGTTGGCTCGTTTAGAGTTACGGCAGCCATAACTAGTCAAAACGAAGATCTCTAAGAGTTCTACGGCTATGACCGATTTAAACCATCACTGGTTAGTTTCATACCCAAAAAATCTTATCCGAACCTCACTCGGGCCTTGGACATTTTTTACCGTTCGTTCATTCGTCACGTGGATTTTTTCTGCAAAACGGGATCCCCTTAGCTGGTTTATGATTTACCATGGCCGAAGAGTGATGCCCCATGGTACCGCTCCGTTTCAAATCCATGCATCCATTTCTAAAAGACGTAAGGCACTTTTTTGGCATTTTGGACGGTTGTTGCACCTTGCACCGTAGATGTTGCACACTATGGATATTGATTCTTCGGAAGGTCATAACTGTTGGCTCGTTTAGAGTTACGGGAGCCATAACCAGTCAAAACGAAGATCTCTGTGAGTTCTACAGCTATGATGGGTTTAAGCCGTCACTAGTTAGTTTCATACCCAAAAAATCTTATCCGAACCTCAATCGGGCCTTGGATGTTTTTTACCGTTCGTTCATTCGTCACGTGGATATTTTCTACAAAACGGGATCCCCGTGGCTGGTCTATGATTTACCATGGCCGGAGAGTGGTGCCCCATGGTACCGCACCATTTCAAATCCATGCATCCATTTCCAAAAGTCGTTCTTCACTTTTTCGGCATTTTGGACGGATGTTGAACCTTGCACCGTAGATGTTGCACCCTGTGGATATTGATTCTTCGAAAGGCCATAATTGTTGGCTCGTTTAGAGTTACGGACCCATAACCAGTCAAAACGAAGATCTCTGTGAGTTCTACGGCTATGACGGCTTTAAGCCATCATTGGTTAGTTTCATACCTAAAAAATCTTATCCGAACCTCAATTGGGCCTTGGACGTTTTTTAGCGTTCGTTCATTCGTCACGTGTATTTTTTCTGCAAAACGGGATCCCCGTGGCTGGACTATGATTTACCATCGCCGGAGAGTGGTGCCCCATGGTACCGCTCCGTGTCAAATCCATGCATCCATTTCTAAAAGTCGTACGGCACTTTTTCGGCATTTTGGACGGATGTTGCACCTTGCATCGTAGATGTTGCACCCTGTGGATATTGATTCTTCGGAAGGCCATTACTGTTGGCTCATTTAGAGTTACGGGAGCCATAACCAGTCGAAACGAAGATCTCCGTGAGTTCTACGGCTTTGACCGCTTTAAGCCGTCACTGGTTAGTTTCGTACCCAAAAAATCTTATCCGAACCCCAATCGGGCCTTGGACGTTTTTTACCGTTCGTTCATTCGTCACGTGGATTTTTTATTGCAAAACGGGATCCCCGTGGCTGGTCTATGATTTACCATTGCCGGGGAGTGGTGCCCCATGGTACCGCTCCGTTTCAAATCCATGCATCCATTTCTAAAAGTCGTAAGGCACTTTTTCGGCATTTTTGACGGATGTTGCACATTGCACCATAGATGTTGCACCCTGTGGATATTGATTCTTCGGAAGGCCATAACTGTTGGCTCGTTTAGAGTTACGGGAGCCATAACCAGTCAAAACGAAGCCCTCTGTGAGTTCTACGGCTATGACCGTTTAAGCGGTCACTGGTTAATTTCATACCCAAAAAATCTTATCCGAAACTCAATCGGGCCTTGGACGTTTTTTACCGTTCGTTCATTCGTCGCGTGGATTTTTTCTGCAAAACGGGATCCCCGTGGCTGGTCTATGATTTACCATGGCCGGAGAGTGGTGCACCATGGTACCGCTCCGTTTCAAATCCATGCATCCATTTCTAAAAGGCGTACGGCACTTTTTCGGCATTTTGGACGGATGTTGCACCTTGCACCGTAGATGTTGCACCCTGTGGATATTGATTCTTCGGAAGGCCATAACTATTGGCACATTTAGAGTTCCGGGAGCCATAACTAGTCAAAACGAAGATCTCTAAGGGTTCTACGGCTATGACCACTTTAACCCGTCACTGGTTAGTTTCGTACCCAAATAATCTTATCCGAACCTCAATCGGGCCTTGGACGTTTTTTACCGTTCGTTCATTCGTCACGTAGATTTTTTATTGCAAAACGGGATCCCCGTGGCTGGTCTATGATTTACCATGGCCGGAGAGTGGTGCCCCATGGTACCGCTCCATTTCAAATCCATGCATCCATTTCTAAAAGTCGTAAGGCACTTTTTTGGTATTTTGGACGGATGTTGCACCTTGCACCGTAGATGTTGCACCCTGTGGATTTTGATATTTCGAAAGGCCATAACTATCGGCTCGTTTAGAGTTACGGGAGCCATAACCAGTCAAAACGAAGATCTCTGTGAGTTCTATGGCTTTGACCGCTGTAAGCCGTCACTGGTTAGTTTTATACCCAAAAAATCTTATCCGAAACTCAATCGGGCCTTGGACATTTTTTACCGTTCGTTCATTCGTCACGTGGATTTTTTCTACAAAACGCGATCTCCATGGCTGGTCTATGATTTACCATGGCCGGAGAGTGGTGCCCCATGGTACCGCTCCGTTTCAAATCCATGCATCCATTTCTAAAAGGCGTACGGCACATTTTCGGCATTTTGGACGGATGTTGCACCTTGCACCGTAGATGTTGCACCCTGTGGATTTTGATTCTTCGGAAGGCCATAACTGTTGGCTCGTTTAGAGTTACGGGAGCCATAACAAGTCAAAAAGAAGATCTCTAAGAGTTCTACGGCTATGACTGCTTTATGCCGTCACTGGTTAGTTTCATACCCAAAAAATCTTATCCGAACCTCAATCGGGCATTGGACGTTTTTTACCGTTCGTTCATTCGTCACGTGGATTTTTTCTACAAAATGGGATCTCCGTGGATGGTCAATGATTTATCATGGCCGGAGTGTGGTGACCCATGGTACCGCTCCGTTTCAAATCCATGCATCCATTTCTAAAAGTCGTAAGGCACTTTTTCGGCATTTTGGACGGATGTTGCACCTTGCACCGTAGATGTTGCACCCTGTGGATATTGATTCTTCGGAAGGCCATAACAGTTGGCTCGTTTAGAGTTACGGGATCCATAATCAGTCAAAACGAACATCTCTAAGAGTTCTACGGCTATGACTACTTTAAGCCGTCACCGGTTAGTTTCATACCCAAAAAATCTTATCTGAACCTCAATCGGGCATTGGACGTTTTTTACCGTTCGTTCATTCGTCACGTGGATTTTTTCTGCAAAACGGTATCCCCGTGGCTGGTCAATGATTTACCATCGCCGGAGAGTGGTGTCCTATGGTACCGCTCAGTTTCAAATCCATGCATCCATTTCTAAAAGTCGTACGACACTTTTTCGGCATTTTGGACGGATGTTGCACCTTGCACCGTAGATGTTGCACCCTTTGGATATTGATTCTTCGGAAGGCCATAACTGTTGGCTCGTTTAGAGTTACGGGAGCCATAACCAGTCAAAACGAAGATCTCTAAGAGTTCTACGGCTATGACCGCTTTAAACCATCATTGGTTAGTTTCATACCCAAAAAATCATATTCGAACCTCAATCGGGCCATGGACATTTTTTACCGTTCGTTCATTCGTCACGTGGATTTTTTCTGTAAAACGGGATCCCCTTAGCTGGTGTATGATTTACCATGGCCGAAGAGTGGTGCCCCATGGTACCGCTCCGTTTCAAATCCATGCATCCATTTCTAAAAGTCGTAAGGCACTTTTTTGGCATTTTGGACGGATGTTGCACCTTGCACCGTAGATGTTGCACACTATGGATATTGATTCTTCGGAAGGTCATAACTGTTGGCTCGTTTAGAGTTACGGGAGCCATAACCAGTCAAAACGAAGATCTCTGTGAGGTCTACAGCTATGACGGGTTTAAGCCGTCACTGGTTAGTTTCATACCCAAAAAATCTTATCCGAACCTCAATCGGGCCTTGGACGTTTTTTACCGTTCGTTCATGCGTCACGTGGATTTTTTCTGCAAAACGGGATCCCCGTGGCTGGTCTATGATTTACCATGGCCGGAGAGTGGTGCCCCATGGTACCGCTCCATTTCAAATCCATGCATCCATTTCCAAAAGTCATTCTGCACTTTTTCGGCATTTTGGACGGATGTTGAACCTTGCACCGTAGATGTTGCACCCTGTGGATATTGATTCTTCGGAAGGCCATACCTGTTGGCTCGTTTAGAGTTACGGAAGCCATAACCAGTCAAAACGAAGCCCTCTGTGAGTTCTACGGCTATGACCGCTTTAAGCCGTCACTGGTTAATTTCATACCCAAAAAATCTTATCCGAAACTCAATCGGGCCTTGGACATTTTTTACCGTTCGTTCATTCGTCGCGTGGATTTTTTCTGCAAAACGGGATCCCCGTGGCTGGTCTATGATTTACCATGGCCGGAGAGTGGTGCACCATGGTACCGCTCCATTTCAAATCCATGCATCCATTTCTAAAAGGCGTACGACACTTTTTCGGCATTTTGGACGGATGTTGCACCTTGCACCGTAGATGTTGAACCCTATGGATATTGATTCTTCGGAAGGCCATAACTATTGGCTCATTTAGAGTTCCGGGAGCCATAACTAGTCAAAACGAAGATCTCTAAGAGTTCTACGGCTATGACCACTTTAAGCCGTCACTGGTTAGTTTCATACCCAAAAAATCTTATCCGAACCTCAATCGGGCCTTGGACCTTTTTTACCGTTCGTTCATTCGTCACGTGGATTTTTTTATTGCGAAACGGGATCCCTGTGGCTGGTCTATGATTTACCATGGCCGGAGAGTGGTGCCCCATGGTACCGCTCCATTTCAAATCCATGCATCCATTTTTAAAAGTCGTAAGGCACTTTTTTGGCATTTTGGACGGATGTTGCACCTTGCACCGTAGATGTTGCACCCTGTGGATATTGAGATTTCGGAAGGCCATAACTATCGGCTCGTTTAGAGTTATGGGAGCCATAACCAGTCAAAACGAAGATCTCTGTTAGTTCTACGGCTTTGACCTCTTTAAGCCGTCACTGGTTAGTTTTATACCCAAAAAATCTTTTCCGAAAGTCAATCGGGCCTTGGACATTTTTTACCAGTCGTCCATTCGTCACGTGGATTTTTCTACAAAACGGGATCCCCGTGGCTGGTCTATGATTTACCATGGCCGGAGAGTGGTGCCCCATGGTACCGCTCCGTTTCAAATCCATGCATCCATTTCTAAAAGGCGTACGACACTTTTTCGGCATTTTGGACGGATGTTGCACCTTGCACCGTAGATGTTGCACCCTGTGGACATTGATTCTTCGGAAGGCCATAACTGTTGGCTCGTTTAGAGTTACGGGAGCCATAACCAGTCAAAAAGAAGATCTCTAAGAGTTCTACGGCTATGACTGCTTTATGCCATCACTGGTTAGTTTCATACCCAAAAAATCTTATCCGAACCTCAATCGGGCATTGGACGTTTTTTACCGTTCGTTCATTCGTCACGTGGATTTTTTCTACAAAATGGGATCTCTGTGGATGGTCAATGATTTATCATGGCCGGAGAGTGGTGACCCATGGTACCGCTCCGTTTCAAATCCATGCATCCATTTCTAAAAGTCGTAAGGCACTTTTTCGGCATTTTGGACGGATGTTGCACCTTGCACCGTAGATGTTGCACCCTGTGGATATTGATTCTTCGGAAGGCCATAACAGTTGGCTCGTTTAGAGTTATGGGATCCATAATCAGTAAAAACGAAGATCTCTAAGAGTTCTACGGCTATGACTGCTTTAAGCCGTCACCAGTTAGTTTCATACCCAAAAAATCTTATTTGAACCTCAATCGGGCCTTGGACGTTTTTTACCGTTCGTTCATTCGTCACGTGGATTTTTTCTGCAAAACGGTATCCTCGTGGCTGGTCAATGATTTACCATCGCCGGAGAGTGGTGCCCTATGGTACCGCTCAGTTTCAAATCCATGCATCCATTTCTAAAAGTCGTACGGCACTTTTTCGGCATTTTGGACGGATGTTGCACCTTGCACCGTAGATGTTGCACCCTTTGGATATTGATTCTTCGGAAGGCCATAACTGTTGGATCGTTTAGAGTTACGGGAGCCATAACCAGTCAAAACGAAGATCTCTAAGAGTTCTACGGCTATGATCGCTTTGAACCATCACTGGTTAGTTTCATACCCAAAAAATCTTATCCGAACCTCAATCGGGCCATGGACATTTTTTACCGTTCGTTCATTCGTCACGTGGATTTTTTCTGCAAAACGGGATCCCCTTAGCTGGTTTATGATTTACCATGGCCGAAGAGTGGTGCCCCATGGTACCACTCCGTTTCAAATCCATGCATCCATTTCTAAAAGTCGTAAGGCACTTTTTTGGCATTTTGGACGGATGTTGCACCTTGCACCGTAGATGTTGCACACTATGGATATTGATTCTTCGGAAGGCCATAACTGTTGGCTCGTTTAGGGTTACGGGAGCCATAATCAGTCAAAACGAAGATCTCTGTGAGTTCTACAGCTATGACGGGTTAAACCGTCACTGGTTAGTTTCATACCCAAAAAATCTTATCCGAACCTCAATCGGGCCTTGGACGTTTTTTACCGTTCGTTCATTCGTCACGTGGATTTTTTCTGCAAAACGGGATCCCGGTGGCTGGTCTATGATTTACCATGGCCGGAGAGTGGTGCCCCATGGTACCGCTCCATTTCAAATCCATGCATCCATTTCCAAAAGTCGTTCTGCACTTTTTGGCATTTTGGACGGATGTTGAACCTTCCACCGTAGATGTTGCACCCTGTGGATATTGATTCTTCGAAAGGCCATAAATGTTGGCTCATTTAGAGTTACGGACCCATAACCAGTCAAAACGAAGATCTCTGTGAGTTCTACGGCTATGACCGCTTTAAGCCGTCAATGGTTAGTTTCATACCCAAAAAATCTTATCCGAACCTCAATTGGGCCTTGGACGTTTTTTACCGTTCGTTCATTCGTCACGTGTATTTTTTCTGCAAAACAGGATCCCCGTGGCTGGTCTATCATTTACCATCGCCGCAGAGTGGTGCCCCATGGTACCGCTCCGTGTCAAATCCATGCATCCATTTCTAAAAGTCGTACGGCACTTTTTCGGCATTTTGGACAGATGTTGCACCTTGCACCGTAGATGTTGCACCCTGTGGATATTGATTCTTCGGAAGGCCATAACTGTTGGCTCGTTTAGAGTTACGGGAGCCATAACCAGTCAAAACGAAGATCTCTGTGAGTTCTACGGCTATGACTGCTTTAAGCCGTCACTGGTTAGTTTTATACCCAAAAAATCTTATCCGAAACTCAATCGGGCCTTGGACGTTTTTTACCGTTCGTTCATACGTCACGTGGATTTTTTCTACAAAACGGGATCCCCGTGGCTGGTCTATGATTTACCATGGCCGGAGAGTGGTGCCCCATGGTACCGCTCCGTTTTAAATCCATGCATCCATTTCTAAAAGGCGTACGACACTTTTTCGGCATTTTGGACGGATGTTGCCCCTTGCACCATAGATGTTGCACCCTATGGATATTGATTCTTCGGAAGGCCATAACTGTTGGCTCGTTTAGAGTTACGGGAGCCATAACTAGTCAAAACGAAGATCTCTAAGAGTTCTACGGCTATGACTGCTTTATGCCGTCACTGGTTAGTTTCATACCCAAAAAATCTTATCCGAACCTCAATCGGGCCTCTGACGTTTCTTACCGTACGTTCATTCGTCACGTGGATTTTTTCTACAAAACGGGATCCCGGTGGCTGGTCTATGATTTACCATCGCCGGAGAGTGATGCACCATGGTACCGCTCTGTTTCAAATCCATGCATCCATTTCTAAAAGTCGTACGGCACTTTTTCGGCATTTTGGACGGATGTTGCACCTTGCACCGTAGATGTTGCACCCTATGGATATTGATTCTTCGGAAGGCCATAACTGTTGGCTAGTTTAGAGTTACGGGAGCCATAACCAGTCAAAAAGAAGATCTCTAAGAGTTCTACGGCTATGACCACTTTAAGTCGTCACTAGTTAGTTTCATGCCCAAAAAATCTGAACCTCAATCGGGCCTTGGACGTTTTTTACCGTTCGTTCATTCGTCACGTGGATTTTTTTTGCAAAACGGGATCCCCGTGGCTGGTCTATGATTTACCATGGCCGGAGAGTGGTTCCCCATGGTACCGCTCCGTTTCAAATCCATGCATCCATTTCTAAAAGTCGTAAGGCACTTTTTTGGCATTTTGGACGGATGTTGCACCTTGCACCGTAGATGTTGCACCCCGTGGATATTGATTCTTCAGAAGGCCATAACTAATGGCTCGTTTAGAGTTACGAGAGCCAAAACTAGTCAAAACGAAGATCTCTGTGAGTTCTACGGCTATGACGGCTTTAAGCCGTCAATAGTTAGTTTCATACCCAAAAAATCTTATCCGAACCTCGATCGGGCCTTGGACGTTTTTTACCGTTCGTTCATTCGTCACGTGGATTTTTTCTGCAAAACGGGATCCCCGTGGTTGGTCTATGATTTACCATCGCCGGAGAGTGGTGCCTCATGGTACCGCTCCGTTTCAAATCCATGCATCCATTTCTAAAAGTCGTACGACACCTTTTCGGCATTTTGTACGGATGTTGCACCTTGCACCGTAGATGTTGCACCCTGTGGATATTGATTCTTCGGAAGGCCATAACAGTTGGCTCGTTTAGAGTTACGGGAGCCATAACTAGTCAAAACGAAGATCTCTAAGAGTTCTACGGCTATGACCGCTTTAAACCGTCACTGGTTAGTTTCATACCCAAAAAATCTTATCCGAACCTCAATCGGGCCTTGGACATTTTTTATCGTTCGTTCATTCGTCGCGTGAATTTTTTCAGCAAAACGGGATACCCGTAGCTGGTTTATGATTTACCATGATCGGAGAGTGGTGCCCCATGGTACCACTCCATTTCAAATCCATGCATCCATTTCTAAAAGTCGTAAGGCTCTTTTTCGGCATTTGGACGGATGTTGCACCTTGCACCGTAGATGTTGCACCCTATGGATATTGGTTCTTCGGAAAGCCACAACTGTTGGCTCGTTTAGAGTTACGGGAGCCATAACCAGTCAAAACGAAGATCTCTGTGAGTTCTATGGCTATGAATGCTTTAAGCCATCAATGGTTAGTTTTATACCCGAAAAATCTTATCCGAAACTCAATCGGGCCTTGGACGTTTTTTACCGTTCGTTCATTCGTCACGTGGATTTTTTCTACAAAACGGGATCCCAGAGGCTGGTCTATGATTAACCAAGGCCGGAGAGTGGTTCCCCATGGTAACGCTCTGTTTCAAATCCAAGCATCCATTTCTAAAAGTTGTACGGCACTTTTTCGGCATTTTGGACGGATGTTGCACCTTTCACCGTAGATGTTGCACCCTATGGATATTGATTCTTCGGAAAGCCATAACTGTTGGCTCCTTTAGAGTTACGGGAGCCATAACAAGTCAAAATGAATATCTCTGTGAGTTCTACGGCTATGAACGCTTTAAGCCGTCACTGGTTAGTTTTATACCCAAAAAATCTTATCCGAAACTCAATCGGGCCTTGGACGTTTTTTACCGTTCGTTCATTCGTCACGTGGATTTTTTCTGCAAAACGGGATCCCCGTGGCTGGTCTATGATTTACCATCGCCGGAGAATGGTTCCCCATGGTAACGCTCCGTTTCAAATCCAAGCATCCATTTCTAAAAGTTGTACGACACTTTTTCAGCATTTTGGACGGATGTTGCACCTTGCACCGTAGATGTTGCACCCTGTGGATATTGATTCTTCGGAAGGCCATAACTGTTGGCTCGTTTAGAGTAACGGGAGCCATAACCAACCAAAACGAAGATCTCTAAGAGTTCTACGGCTATGACCACTTTAAACCATCACTGGCTAGTTTCATACCCAAAAAATCTTATCCGAACCTCAATCGGGCCTTTGATATTTTTTACCGTTCGTTCATTCGTCATGTGGATTTTTTCTGCAAAACGGGATCCCCGTAGCTGGTTTATGATTTACCATGGCCGAAGAGTGGTGCCCCATGGTACCGCTCTGTTTCAAATCCATGCATCCATTTGTAAAAGTCGTAAGGCACTTTTTTGGCATTTTGGACGGATGTTGCACCTTGCACCGTAGATGTTGCACCCTATGGATTTTGATTCTTCGGAAGGCCATAACTGTTGGCTCGTTTAGAGTTACGGGAGCCATAACCAGTCAAAACGAAGATCTCCGTGAGTTCTACAGCTATGACGGCTTTAAGCCGTCACTGGTTAGTTTCATACCCAAAAAATATTATCCGAACCTCAATCGGGCCTTGGACGTTTTTTACCGTTCGTTCATTCGTCACGTTGATTTTTTCTGCAAAACGAGATCCCCATGGCTGGTCTATGATTTACCATGGCCGGAGAGTGGTGCCCCATGGTACCGCTCCGTTTCAAATCCATGCATCCATTTCCAAAAGTCATACGGCACTTTTTCGGTATTTTGGACGGATGTTGACCTTGCACCATAGATGTTGCACCATGTGGATATTGATTCTTCGGAAGGCCATAACTATTGGCTCGTTTAGAGTTACGGGAGCCATAACCAGTCAAAACAAAGATCTTTGTGAGTTCTACGGCTATGACCGCTTTAAGCCGTCACTGGTTAGTTTCATACCCAAAAAATCTTATCCGAACCTCAATTCGGCCTTGGCCGTTTTTTACCGTTCTTTCATTCGTCACGTGTATTTTTTCTGCAAAATGGGATCCCCGTGGCCGGTCTATGATTTACCATTGCCGGAGAGTGGTTCCCCATGGTACCGCTCCGTTTCAAATCCATGCATCCATTTCTAAAAGTCGTAAGGCACTTTTTTAGCATTTTGGACGGATGTTGCACCTTGCACCGTAGATGTTGCACCCCGTGGATATTGATTCTTCAGAAGGCCATAACTATTGGCTCGTTTAGAGTTACGAGAGCCATAACCAGTCAAAACGAAGATCTCTGTGAGTTCTACGGCTATGGCGGCTTTAAGCCGTCACTAGTTAGTTTCATACCCAAAAAATCTTATCCGAACCTCGATCGGGCCTTGGACGTTTTTTATCGTTCGTTCATTCGTCACGTGGATTTTTTCTGCAAAACGGGATCCCCGTGGCTGGTCTATGATTTACCATCGTCGGAGAGTGGTGCCTCATGGTACCGCTCCGTTTCAAATCCATGCATCCATTTCTCAAAGTCGTACGGCACCTTTTCGGCATTTTGGACAGATGTTGCACCTTGCACCGTAGATGTTGCACCCTGTGGATATTGATTCTTCGGAAGGCCATAACAGTTGGCTCGTTTAGAGTTACGGGAGCCATAACCAGTCAAAACGAAGATCTCTAAGAGTTCTACGGCTATGACCGCTTTAAACCGTCACTGGTTAGTTTCATACCCAAAAAATCTTATCCGAACCTCAATCGGGCCTTGGACGTTTTTTACCGTTCGTTCATTCGTCGCGTGGATTTTTTCTGCAAAACGGGATCCCCGTAGCTGGTTTATGATTTACCATGATCGGAGAGTGGTGCCCCATGGTACCACTCCATTTCAAATCCATGCATCCATTTCTATAAGTCGTAAGGCACTTTTTCGGCATTTGGACGGATGTTGCACCTTGCACCGTAGATGTTGCACCCTATGGATATTGATTCTTCGGAAAGCCACAACTGTTGGCTCGTTTAGAGTTACGGGAGCCATAACCAGTCAAAACGAAGATCTCTGTGAGTTCTACGGCTATGAATGCTTTAAGCCGTCAATGGTTAGTTTTATACCCGAAAAATCTTATCCGAAACTCAATCGGGCCTTGGACGTTTTTTACCGTTCGTTCATTCGTCACGTGGATTTTTTCTACAAAACGGGATCCCCGTGGCTGGTCTATGATTTACCATGGCCGGAGAGTGGTTCCCCATGGTAACGCTCTGTTTCAAATCCAAGCATCCATTTCTAAAAGTCGTATGGCACTTTTTCGGCATTTTGGACGGATGTTGCACCTTTCACCGTAGATGTTGCACCCTATGGGTATTGATTCTTCGGAAAGCCATAACTGTTGGCTCGTTTAGAGTTACGGGAGCCATAACCAGTCAAAACGAATATCTCTGTGAGTTCTACGGCTATGAACGCTTTAAGCCGTCACTGGTTAGTTTTATACCCAAAAAATCTTATCCGAAACTCAATCGGGCCTTGGACGTTTTTTACCGTTCGTTCATTCGTCACGTGGATTTTTTCTGCAAAACGGGATCCCCGTGGCTGATCTATGATTTACCATCGCCGGAGAGTGGTTCCCCATGGTAACGCTCCGTTTCAAATCCAAGCATCCATTTCTAAAAGTCGTACGACACTTTTTCGGCATTTTGGACGGATGTTGCACCTTGCACCGTAGATGTTGCACCCTGTGGATATTGATTCTTCGGAAGGCCATAACTGTTGGCTCGTTTAGAGTAACGGGAGCCATAACCAACCAAAACGAAGATCTCTAAGAGTTCTACGGCTATGACCACTTTAAACCATCACTGGTTAGTTTCATACCCAAAAAATATTATCCGAACCTCAATCGGGCCTTTGATATTTTTTACCTTTCGTTCATTCGTCACGTGGATTTTTTCTGCAAAACGGGATCCCCGTAGCTGGTTTATGATTTACCATGGCCGAAGAGTGGTGCCCCCTGGTACCGCTCTGTTTCAAATCCATGCATCCATTTCTAAAAGTCGTAAGGCACTTTTTTGGCATTTTGGACGGATGTTGCACCTTGCACCGTAGATGTTGCACCTTATGGATTTTGATTCTTCGGAAGGCCATAACTGTTGGCTCGTTTAGAGTTACGGGAGCCATAACTAGTCAAAACAAAGATCTCCTTGAGTTCTACAGCTATGACGGCTTTAAGCCGTCACTGGTTAGTTTCATACCCAAAAAATATTATCCGAACCTCAATCGGGCCTTGGACGTTTTTTACCGTTCGTTCATTCGTCACGTTGATTTTTTTCTACAAAACGGGATCCCCGTGGCTGGTTTATGATTTACCATGGCCGGAGAGTGGTGCTCCATGGTACCGCTCCGTTTCAAATCCATGCATCCATTTCCAAAAGTCATACGGCACATTTTCGGTATTTTGGACGGATGTTGAACCTTGCACCGTAGATGTTGCACCCTGTGGATATTGATTCTTCGGAAGGCCATAACTGTTGGCTCGTTTAGAGTTACAGGAGCCATAACCAGTCAAAACAAAGATCTTTGTGAGTTCTACGGCTATGACCGCTTTAAGCCGTGACTGGTTAGTTTCATACCCAAAAAATCTTATCCGAACCTCAATTCGGCCTTGGCCGTTTTTTACCGTTCGTTCATTCGTCACGTGTATTTTTTTCTGCAAAATGGGATCCCCGTGGCCGGTCTATGATTTACCATCACCGGAGAGTGGTGCCCCATGGTACCGCTCTGTGTCAAATCCATGCATCCATTTCTAAATATCGTACGGCACTTTTTCGGCATTTTGGACGGATGTTGCACCTTGCACCTTAGATGTTGCACCCTATGGATATTGATTCTTCGGAATGCCATAACTGTTGGCTCGTTTAGAGTTACGGGAGCCATTACCAGTCAAAATGAAGATCTCTGTGAGTTCTACGGCTATGACCGCTTTAAGCCGTCACTGGTTAGTTTTATACCCAAAAAATCTTATCCGAAACTCAATCGGGCCTTGGACGTTTTTTTACCGTTCGTTCATTCGTCACGTGGATTTTTTCTACCAAACGGGATCCCCGTGGCTGGTCTATGATTTACCATGGCCGGAGAGTGGTTCCCTAAGGTACCGCTCCGTTTCAAATCCTTGCATCCATTTCTAAAAGGCGTACGACACTTTTTCGGCATTTTGGACGGATGTTGCACCTAGCACCGTAGATGTTGCACCCAATGGATATTAGATTCTTCGGAAGGCCATAACTGTTGGCTCGTTTAGAGTTACGGGAGCCATAACTAGTCAAAACGAAGATCTTTAAGAGTTCTACGGCTATGACCGCTTTATGCTGTCACTGGTTAGTTTCATACCCAAAAAATCTTATCTGAACCTCAATCGGGCCTTGGACGTTTTTTACCGTTCGTTCATTCGTCATGTGGATATTTTCTGCAAAACGGGATCCCCGTGGCTGGTCAATGATTTACCATGGCCGGAGAGTGGTGTCCCATGGTACCGCTCTGTTTCAAATCCATGCATCCATTTCTAAAATTCGTAAGGCATATTTTCGGCATTTTGGACGGATGTTGCACCTTGCACCGTAGATGTTGCACCCTTTGGATATTGATTCTTCGGAAGGCCATAAACGTTGGCTCGTTTAGAGTTACGGGAGCCATAACCAGTAAAAACGAAGATCTCTAAGAGTTCTACGGCTATGACAGCTTTAAGTCGTCACTGGTTAGTTTCATACCCAAAAAATCTTATCCGAACCTCAATCGGACCTTGGACGTTTTTTACCGTTCATTCATTCGTCACGTGGATTTTTTCTGCAAAACGGGATCCCCGTGGCTGGTCTATGATTTACCATTGCCGGAGAGTGGTGCCCTATGATACCGCTCCATTTCAAATCCATGCATCCATTTCTAAAAGTCGTAAGGCACTTTTTCGGCATTTTGGACGGATGTTGCACCTTGCACCGTAGATGTTGCACCCTATGGATATTGATTCTTCAGAAGGCCATAACTATTGGCTCGTTTAGAGTTACGAGAGCCATAACCAGTCAAAACGAAGATCTCTGTGAGTTCTACGGCTATGACGGCTTTAAGCCGTCACTAGTTAGTTTCATACCCAAAAAATCTTATCCGAACCTCAATCGGGCTTTGGACGTTTTTTACCGTTCGTTCATTCGTCACGTTGATTTTTTCTGCAAAACGGGATCCCCGTGGCTGGTCTATGATTTACCATCGCCGGAGAGTGGTGCCCCAAGGTACCGCTCCGTTTCAAATCCATGCATCCATTTCTAAAAGTCGTACGACACTTTTTCGGCATTTTGGACGGATGTTGCAACTGGCACCGTAGATGTTGCACCCTGTGGATATTGATTCTTCGGAAGGCCATAACTGTTGGCTCGTTAGAGTTACGGGAGCCATAACCAGTCAAAATTAAGATCTCTAAGAGTTCTACGGCTTGGACCGCTTTAAACCGTCACTGGTTAGTTTCATACCCAAAAAATCTTATCCGAACCTCAATCGGACCTTGGACGTTTTTTATCGTTCGTTCATTCATCACGTGGATTTTTTCTGCAAAACGGGATCCCCGTAGCTTGTTTATGATTTACCATGGCCTGAGAGTGGTGCCCCATGGTTCCACTCCGTTTCAAATCCATGCATCCATTTCTAAAAGTCGTAAGGCACTTTTTCGGCATTTTGGACGGATGTTGCACCTTGCACCGTAAATGTTGCACCCTATGGATATTGATTCTTCGGAAGGCCATAACTGTTGGCTCGTTTAGAGTAACGGGAGACATAACCAGTCAAATTGAAGATCTCTATGAGTTCTACAGCTATGACGGCTTTAAGCCGTCACTGGTTAGTTTCATACCCAAAAAATCTTATCCGAACCTCAATCGGGCCTTGGACGTTTTTTACCGTTCGTTCATTCGTCACGTGGATTTTTTCTGCAAAACTGGATCCCCGTGGCTGCTCTATGATTTACCATCGCCGGAGAGTGGTGCCCCATGGTACCGCTCTGTTTCAAATCCATGCATCCATTTCCAAAAGTCGTACGGCAATTTTTCGGCATTTTGGACGGATGTTGAACCTTGCACCGTAGATGTTGCACCCTGTGGATATTGATTCTTCGGAAGGCCATAACTGTTGGCTCGTTTAGAGTTACGGGTGCCATAACCAGTCAAAACGAAAATCTCTGTGAGTTCTACGGCTATGACAGCTTTAAGCCGTCACTGGTTAGATTCATACCCAAAAAATCTTATTCGAAACTCAATCGGGCCTTGGACGTTTTTTATCGTTCGTTCATTCGTCACGTGGATTTTTTCTGCAAAACGGGATCCCCGTGGCTGGTCTATGATTTACCATCCCCAGAGAGTGGTTCCCCATGGTAACGCTCCGTTTCAAATCCAAGCATCCATTTCTAAAAGTCGTACGGCACTTTTTCGGCATTTTGGATGGATGTTGCACCTTGCTCCGTAGATGTTGCACCCTTTGGTTATTTATTCTTCGAAAGGCAATAACTATTGGCTCGTTTAGAGTTACCGGAGCCATAACCAGTCAAAACAAATATCTCTGTGAGTTCTATGGCTATGACTGCTTTAAGCCGTCACTGGTTAGTTTCATACCCAAAAAATCTTATCCGAAACTCAATCGGGCCTTGGACGTTTTTTACCGTTCGTTCATTCGTCACGTGGATATTTTTTGCAAAACGGGATCCTCGTGGCTAGTCTATGATTTACCATTGCTGGAGAGTGGTGCCCCATGGTATCGCTCTATTTCAAATCCATGCATCCATTTCTAAAAGTCGTACAGCACTTTTTTGGCATTTTGGAAGGATGTTGCACCTTGCACCGTAGATGTTGCATCCTGTGGATATTGATTCTTCGGAAGGCCATAACAGTTTGCTCATTTAGAGTTACGGGAGCCATAACCAGTCAAAACGAAGCTCTTTATGAGTTCTACGGCTATGACCGCTTTAAGCTGTCACTGGTTAGTTTCATACCCAAAAAATCTTATCCGAACCTCAATCGGGCCTTGGACGTTTTTTACCGTTCGTTCATTCGTCACGTGGATTTTTTCTACAAAACGGGATCCCCGTGGCTGGTCTATGATTTATCATGGCCGGAGAGTGGTGCCCCATGGTACTGCTCCGTTTCAAATCCATGCATCCATTTCTAAAAGGCGTACGACACTTTTTCGGCATTTTGGATGGATGTTGCACCTTGCACCGTAGATGTTGCACCCTGTGGATATTGATTCTTTGGAAGGCCATAACTGTTGGCTCGTTTAGAGTTACAGGAGCCATAACTAGTCAAAACGAAGATCTCTAAGAGTTCTACGGCTATGACCACTTTATGCCGTCACTGGTTAGTCTCCTACCCAAAAAATCTTATCCGAACCTCAATCGGGCCTTGGATGTTTTTTACCGTTCGTTCATTCGTCACGTGGATTTTTTCTGCAAAACGGGATCCCCATGGCTGGTCAATGATTTACCATGGCCGGAGAGTGGTGTCCCCTGGTACCGCTCTGTTTCAAATCCATGCATCCATTTCTAAAAGTCGTAAGGCACTTTTTCGGCATTTTGGACGGATGTTGCACCTTGCACCGTAGATGTTGCACCCTTTGGATATTGATTCTTCGGAAGGCCATAACTGTTGGCTCGTTTAGAGTTATGGGAGCCATAACCAGTCAAAACGAAGATCTCTAAGAGTTCTACGGCTATGACCGCTTTAAGTCGTCACTGATTAGTTTCATACCCAAAAAATCTTATCCGAACCTCAATCGGGCCTTGGACGTTTTTTACCGTTCGTTCATTCGTCGCGTGGATTTTTTCTGCAAAACGGGATCCCCGTGGCTGGTCTATGATTTACCATGGCTGGAGAGTGGTGCCCCATGATACCGCTCCATTTCAAATCCATGCATCCATTTCTAAAAGTCGTAAGGCACTTTTTCGGCATTTTGGACGGATGTTGCACCTTGCACCGTAGATGTTGCACCCTATGGATATTGATTCTTCAGAAGGCCATAACTATTGGCTCGTTTAGAGTTACGAGAGCCATAACCAGTCAAAACGAAGATCTTTGTGAGTTCTACGGCTATGACGGCTTTAAGCCGTCACTAGTTAGTTTCATACCCAAAAAATCTTATCTGAACCTCAATCAGGCCTTGGACGTTTTTTAAAGTTCGTTCATTCGTCACATGGATTTTTTCTGCAAAACGGGATCCCCGTGGCTGGTCTATGATTTACCATCGCCGGAGAGTGGTGCCCCATGGTACCGCTCCGTTTCAAATACATGCATCCATTTCTAAACGTCTTATGGCACTTTTTCGGCATTTTGGACAGATGTTGCACCTTGCACCGTAGATGTTGCACCCTGTGGATATTGATTCTTCGGAAGGCCATAACTGTTGGCTCGTTTAGAGTTACGGGAGTCATAACCAGTCAAAACGAAGATCTCTAAGAGCTCTACGGCTATGACCGCTTTAAACCGTCACTGGTTAGTTTCATACCCAAAAAATCTTATCCGAACCTCAATCGGGCCTTGGATGTTTTTTATCGTTCGTTCATTCGTCACGTGGATTTTTTCTGCAAAACGGGATCCCCGTAGCTGGTTTATGATTTACCATGGCCGGAGAGTGGTGCCCCATGGTACCGCTCCGTTTCAAATCCATGCATCCATTTCTAAAAGTCGTAAGGCACTTTTTCGGCATTTTGGACGGATGTTGCACCTTGCACCGTAGATGTTGCACCCTATGGATATTGATTCTTCGGAAGACCATAACTGTTGGCTCGTTTAGAGTTACGGGAGCCAAAACCAGTCAAAACGAAGATCTCTAAGAGTTCTACAGCTATGATGGCTTTAAGCCGTCACTGGTTAGTTTCATACCCAAAAAATCTTATCCGAACCTCAATCGGGCCTTGGACGTTTTTTACCGTTCGTTCATTCGTAACGTGGATTTTTTCTGAAAAACGGGATCCCCGTGGCTGGTCTATGATTTACCATCGCTGGAGAGTGGTGCCCCATGGTACCACTCTGTTTCAAATCCATGCATTCATTTCCAAAAGTCGTACGGCACTTTTTCGGCATTTTGGACGGATGTTGAACCTTGCACCGTAGATGTTGCACCCTGTGGATATTGATTCTTCGAAAGGCCATAACTGTTGGCTCGTTTAGAGTTACGGGAGCCATAAACAGTCAAAACAAAGATCTCTATGAGTTCTACGGCTATGACTGCTTTAAGCCGTCACTGGTTAGATTCATACCCAAAAAATCTTATTCGAAACTCAATTGGGCCTTGGACGTTTTTTACCGTTCGTTCATTCGTCACGTGGATTTTTTCCACAAAACGGGATCCCCGTGGCTGGTCTATGATTTACCATCACCGGAGAGTGGTTCCCCATGGTAACGCTCCGTTTCACATCCAAGCATCCATTTCTAAAAGTCGTACGGCACTTTTTCGGCATTTTGGATGGATGTTGCACCTTGCACCGTAGATGTTGCACCCTGTGGTTATTTATTCTTCGAAACGCCATAACTATTGGCTCGTTTAGAGTTATGGGAGCCATAACCAGTCAGAACGAATATCTCTGTGAGTTCTATGGCTATGACTGCTTTAAGCCGTCACTGGTTAGTTTCATACCCAAAAAATCTTATCCGAAACTCAATCGGGCCTTGGACGTTTTTACCGTTCGTTCATTCGTCACGTGGATATTTTCTGCAAAATAGGATCCCCGTGGCTGGTCTATGATTTACCATGGCCGGAGAGTGGTGCCCCATGGTATCGCTCCGTTTCAAATCCATGCATCCATTTCTAAAAGTCGTAAAGCACATTTTCGGCATTTTGGACGGATGTTGCACCTTGCACCGTAGATGTTGCACCCTGTGGATATTGATTCTTCGGAAGGCCATAACTATTTTCTCGTTTAGAGTTACGGGAGCCATAACCAGTCAAAACGAAGCTCTCTATGAGTTCTACGGCTATGACCGCTTTAAGCTGTCACTGGTTAGTTTCATACCCAAAAAATCTTATCTGAACCTCAATCGGGCCTTGGACGTTTTTTACCGTTCGTTCATTCGTCACGTGGATTTTTTCTACAAAACGGGATCACCATGGCTGGTCTATGATTTACCATCGCCGGAGAGTGGTGCCTCATGGTACCGCTCCGTTTCAAATCCATACATCCATTTCTAAAAGTCGTACGACACTTTTTCGGCATTTTGGACGGATGTTGCACCTTGCACCGTAGATGTTGCACCGTGTGGATATTAATTCTTCGGAAGGCCATAATTGTTGGCTCGTACGGGAGCCATAACCAGTCAAAACGAAGATCTCTGTGAGTTCTACGGCTATGACCGCTGTTATCCCACCTTTTGGTCAAGGCTGGAATATCAACAAATTGGAAAGGAACGATGGATATCAGGATCGGGGATCGATTAGAAACAAGGCTGCAATGGATGTCGTCAAAATTTGACCGGGCTTCGATCGGGACGGAATCAATTGGAGATGATGATCAATGCTAGAAAAGGCTACATTTCAAATTTCAGGTTAATCGGAGTTCGTATGGAGGAGATTTGATTGATACAAGTTAACAGGATATGTTGTTCGTATCCATCGGTGAGCTGAGGTGATGGTTTGTTCGAATCCATCATATTTGAATCCATCAGGAAATCATCACATTAGCTTGTTCGAATCAATCGGCTTCGTATCCATCAGAATGACATCACCTCAACCTATTTGAATCTATCCTAGAACTTTGTTCGAATCGGAGTTGTTCGAATCCATCTGGTATTGGACTCCTCGCATCGATCCAGAAGCGGTAGCGTTGTATCGGTTTAGCTCGTATCCATCGTGGGCAAAACACTTCGTATCGACCAGGGGTAGACCCAGTTCGAATCGATTACAGAGGCTTGGTTCGTATCCATGTGGTTAGTGGTTATTCGAATCAATAGCGCATAAGTCCTTGTTCATATCCATCATACTCAAAGTGGTCACTTCGTGTCGTTAGCAGTTGCTGCGATCGATATGCAGTGCGCTAATAATAACCGATGCAAACAAGGGCTACGTCGAATCGATAATTGATTCGAATAAAGACAAAAACACATAGATGCAAATAAATGGTTGATACGAGCGAAGCTTCGGCACTAGATGCGAATGACTCGTTCGACTCGGCAAAAAAGGTGGAGCGATCCAAGAATTCCGCACCACATCACCTCATGCGCACGTGCCTTGATCGAGTCGAACAGATGGGTACGAAACAAGGATTCGAACGCGGCAATGTTCACGAAAGTGCAATCTTGCATCGATCATATCTCACGATCTACATATCCAAATGCTACGAAATTTTCACAAGAGCTTACGCACAAGGTAAAGAATGTCACTGCCAGGTTTCAGCTCGATTGGATGATTTCTTGATTGATACGAGATGGATTCGTATCGATTACAGATCGAGTCGAAACTTGGCGGGGTCGGTCGCGTGGGCCCACTCACATGCCAGAAGAAGTCTCCCGAAGTTTGAGCGCGATATCAGCCTTCTACGCCTATAAATAGCCCTCTGAAGCCTATAGAAAGAGGGATCTTTTTGCCATCCGACAACCAGACTCTGCCAGATTCGACTTTGCACTTCATCATTACTGTTCTATTTGAATTTCATCACTGAATTCTGTTGTAATCAATTGTAATCAGCGAAGGACATCAATAAAAGATAAATCTTTGAACTAGACGTAGGCCGGAGATAGCCGAACCACTATAAATCTCGTGTTTCTACTTGTTATTCCTGGATTGTTGTTTGTTGTTTGCTTGGATCTGTGATTTGTATTTGGAATATTGCTGATTTATATTCATAATTTGGTGCTTTCACGATATTTGGGGTTTGTGACTATTTTTGGCGTAAACACTTTGGTGCTTTCATTGAGAGGGACTAGCACCCGCTACACCGGATTGAAGTTCGGATTTGGAAAGCGTGAAGAGTTTAGATTTGAAAGACAATGACTCGACAAACAAGACAAAGAGATGAGAGAAGTCAATAAGGAGGAAGTCAAGAGGCATCCTCCGAAGCTGGAGAAGGACAAGCTTCGATTTACATTACCAGAGACGAAATGGAAGCTATGGCAAATTCATTGCATGAGAGGTTGTTGAAGAGTCAACAGGATATGATGCAGACTTTCTTCGAGCAGATGAGAGCTGCAGGGACACAAAACCTTGGACCAACTACAGCGACTGCAAATGTGGAACAAGGAACTAGGGTTGCGGAACCCAATAGAGGACGGAATACAGAACCAGAGGACAATCAGCAAAGGCTTGGGGGCAGGCCCGCAGGATCTGACACTGGAAGACCTTTTGATAGAGCCCAATAGGCTAGGATGAACGCTGATGTTAATGAACCGCATAAAGAATATGTACCAGATTTCCCTCAAGGACATGGGGGGCAACCTTTGACAGACAATGCTAGATTAGTCGAGATTATTAGGAGAACTATGCGTGGAGGTTTGACCAGTAGAGATCTGGAAGGAGTAAACAGGAGTCCGTTTACTCAGGAAATTAGGTCAGCTCAGAATCCACCCAAGTTCAAGCTGCCTAGCGTGGAAGTGTATGATGGCAAGGCTGACCCAACCGATCACTTGATGAGATACACTAGACACATGGAAGTGCGAGGGGCATCAGAGGAAGTAATGGCCCGATGTTTCCCTTTATACTTGATGGACCTAGCTGCAATGTGGTTCAGGAAGCTGGGAGAAGGATCTATTAGGACCTGGAGGGAGTTGGTGGACAGGTTTTTGGGACAGTTTCGGCTTCATATCAAGAGACCAAAGAACGTAATGACTCTAACATCGTTAAAGCAAAGGATGGATGAATCACTTAGAGCTTTTCTAACTCGATTCAATGCGGCGGTTGTTTCAGTGGATCGGCCGGATCCATCGATGGTTTTGATGGCGGCGGTGTCGGGAGTCAGAGAGGATTCAGATTTTAAGGTATCTTTAGTACGAGACCCGCCACTGGATCTTGGGGAATTCTTTCATGAAGCTGAAAGGTTCCTTCGGCAAGAAGACGCATGTATGGATTTAAAGTTGAAGGAGGTGAATGCGACTGAGGGTGGAGGACCATCCAACGGAAACCCGGATAAAGACAAAGGAAAGAGGAAGCTGGACGACGATTCAGAAAAAGCCAGGAAGCGATGGAAGGATCCAAAGTTTTCCACATACACGGGATTAAACGAGACGCTGGAGCGGATATACATGGAAACCCGAAATCGCCTTTCTTACCGGAGGCCGGCTAGGAGAGAACCATCCGAGCGGGAGAGGGCATCAGGAAGGCATTGTCTCTTCTACGATTTGGACGGGCATTATACCAACAACTGCAGTTACTTAAAGGACATAGTTGAGGAGCATGTGAGGAATGGACAATTGAGGCAGTATGTTGGGGCACGGAATGCAACGGTGGAACAGGAGCAACCACCGCCTTCCTCAAACCATGATGATGTGAGGCCCAGGAATGATGGTCGATTGGTTATCAATTGACCGGGATAGTATGAAATAATTAACAAACCATTGGCAAGCAACCGAGTCGTTTACACATGTATGTGGATGGAAATAGCCCCTAGGCATGCTCTGAATGATGATAGGCCGCGAAGCTATGGTTTGTGAAATCTGTCTCTTATTTTTGGATTAGACGCTCGTTATTCTAGTTTGGTTTTGGAGTTTGGTTTGAACTCCTGGTTTTATTTGCTTTTTAACTTGGATTCTCGTTTTGGATGATTGCTTTCTGTTTTGGATGTTGATTCGGATTTCTGATTTGATTTGGATTTTGGATTGGATTTTGATTGGATTTTTGTTTGGGTTTTGGTAAATGGTCATCGGGTATGGATAATACCTGGCAAGGGGTGAGTCACTTTGCCCGAACGAGATGAATTGACTTACTCAGGTCGTCGAGTGTGGACAACGCTCGACAAGGGTCCGGAGTGACCAGGATTCGGCCTAGGACTTAGGCCCTATATTATCGGTTATTATTTCAGGTCGTTGGGTATGGACTATGCTCAACAAGGGTCCGGAGTGACCAGAACTCAGCTTAGGACTTAAGCCCTGGCATTATCTACGTCCAGGGACACTGGACCACGGTCGTTGAATGTGGATTGCGCTCGGCAAGAACCCGAAGAGGTTAACTCAACGTCCAGGGACACTGGACCATGGTCATCAAGTGTGGATTGCGCTTGGCAAGAACCCGGAGAGGTTACGGATTCAGATATTAACCCGGAGAGGTCATGGATTCGGTTATTGGTTATTGGATAAGGATGGATTAAAAACTCAGTCATCGAGTTCGGATGGACATGGAATTGGCTATGGACTTTGGATATCGGATTCAGAGTTATACAAAACACACCTACTTACCACAAGGCATATTTTGGGGGGCAAATGTTATCCCACCTTTTGGTCAAGGATGGAATATCAACAAATTGGCAAGGAACGATGGATATCAGGATCGTGGATTGATTAGAAACAAGGCTGCAATGGATGTCGTCAAAATTTGACCGGGCTTCGATCGGGACGGAATCGATTGGAGATGATGATCAATGCTAGAAAAGGCTACATTTCAAATTTTAGGTTAATCGGAGTTCGTATGGAGGAGATATGATTGATACAAGTTAAAAGGATATGCTGTTCGTATCCATCAGTGAGCTGAGGTGATGGTTTGTTCGAATCCATCATATTCGCATCCATCAGGAAATCATCACATTGGCTTGTTTGAATGGATCGGTTTCGTATCCATCAGAATGACATCACCTCAACCTATTCGAATCTATCCTAGAACTTTGTTCGAATCGGAGTTGTTCGAATCCATCCGGTATTGGACTCCTCGCATCGATCCAGAAGCGGTAGCGTTGTATCAGTTTAACTCGTATCCATCATGGGCAAAACACTTCGTATCGACCAGGGGTAGACCCAGTTCGAATCGATTAAAGAGGCTTGGTTCGTATCCATGTGGTTCGTGGTTATTCGAATCAATAACACATAAGTCCTTGTTCATATCCATCATACTCAAAGTGGTCACTTCGTGTCGATAGCAGTTGCTGCGATCGATATGTAGTGCGCAAATGATAATCGATGCGAACAAGGGCAACGTCGAATCGATAACTGATTCGAATAAAGACAGAAACACATAGATGCGAATAAATGGTTGATACGAGCGAAGCTTCGGCGCTAGATGCGAATGACTCGTTCGACTCGGCAAAAAAGGTGGAGCGATCCAAGAATTCCGCACCACGTCACCTCACGCGCACGTGCCTTGATCGAGTCGAACAGATGGGTACGAAACAAGGATTCGAACGCGGCAATGTTCACGAAAGTGCAATCTTGCATCGATCATATCTCACGATCTACATATCCAAATGCTACGAAATTTTCACAGGAGCTTACGCACAAGGTAAAGAATGTCACTGCCAGGTTTCAGCTCGATTGGATGATTTCTTGATCGATACGAAATGGATTCGTATCGATCACAGATCGAGTCGAAACTTGGCGGGGTCGATCGCCTGGGCCCACTCACGTGCCAGAAGAAGTCTCCCGAAGTTTGAGCGCGATATCAGCCTTCTACGCCTATAAATAGCCCTCTGAAGCCTACAGAAAGAGGGATCTTTTTGCCATCCGACGACCAGACTCTGCCAGATTCGACTTTGCACTTCATCATTACTGTTCTATTTGAATTTCCTTACCAAAATCTGTTGTAATCAATTGTAATCAGCGAAGGACATCAATAAGAGATAAATCATTGAAGTGGACGTAGGCCGGAGATAGCCGAACCACTATAAATCTCGTGTTTCTGCTTGTTATTCCTGGATTGTTGTTTGTTGTTTGCTTGGATCTGTGATTTGTATTTGGAATATTGTTGATTTATATTCATAATTTGGTGCTTTCACGATATTTGGGGTTTGTGACTATTTTTGGCGCAAACAACCGCTTTAAGCCGTCACTGGTTAGTTTCATACCCAAAAAATCTTATCCGAAACTCAATCGGGCCTTGAACATTTTTTACCATTCGTTCATTCGTCACGTGGATTTTTTCTGCAAAACGGGATCCCCGTGACTGGTCTATAATTTACCATGGCCGGAGAGTGGTGCCCCATGGTACCGCTCCGTTTCAAATCCATGCATCCATTTCTAAAAGTCGTAAGACACTTTTTCGGCATTTTGGGCGGATGTTGCACCTTGCACCGTAGATGTTGCACCCTATGGATATTGATTCTTTGGAAGACCATAACTGTTGGCTCGTTTAGAGTTATGGGAGCCATAACCAGTCAAAACGAAGATCTCTGTGAGTTCTACGGCTATGACCGCTTTAAACCATCACTGGTTAGTTACATACCCAAAAAATCTTATCCGAAACTCAATCGGGCCATGGACGTTTTTTACCGTTCGTTCATTCGTCTCGTGGATTTTTTCTGCAAACAGGATCCCTGTGGCAAGTCTATGATTTACCATCGCCAGAGAGTGGTGCCCCATGGTAATACTCCGTTTCAAATCCATGCATCCATTTCTAAAAGTCGTACGGCACTTTTTTTGGCATTTTGGACGGATGTTGCACCTTGCACCGTAGATGTTGCACCCTGTGGTTATTAATTCTTCGGAAGGCCATAACTGTTGGCTCGTTTAGAGTTACGGGAGCCATAACCAGTCAAAACGAAGATCTCTATGAGTTCCACGGCTATGACCGCTTTAAGCCGTCACTGGTTAGTTTCATACCCAAAAAATCTTATCCGAAACTCAATCGGGCCTTGGACGTTTTTTACCGTTCGTTCATTCGTCACGTGGATTTTTTCTGCAAAACGGGATCCCCGTAGCTGGTCTATGATTTACCATGGCCGCAGAGTAGTGCCCTATGGTACCGCTCCGTTTCAAATCCATGCATCTATTTCTAAAAGTCGTACGGCACTTTTTAGGCATTTTGGACGGATGTTGCACCATGCACCGTAGATGTTGCACCCTATGGATATTGATTCTTCGGAAGGCCATAACAGTTGGCTCGTTTAGAGTTACGGGAGCCATAACCAGTCAAAACGAAGCTCTCTGTGATTTCTATGGCTATGATCGCTTTAAGCCGTCACTAGTTAGTTTCATACCCAAAAAATCTTATCCGAACCTCAATCGGGCCTTAGACGTTTTTTACCGTTCGTTCATTCGTCACGTGGATTTTTTCTGCAAAACGGGATCCCCGTGACTGGTCTATGATTTACCATCACCGGAGAGTGGTGCCCCATGGTACTGCTCCATTTCAAATCCATGCATCCATTTCTAAAAGTCGTACGGCACTTTTTTGGCATTTTGGACGGATGTTGCACCTTGCACCGTAGATGTTGCACACGGTGGATATTGATTTTTCGGAAGGCCATAACTGTTGGCTCGTTTAGAGTTACGGGAGCCATAACCAGTCAAAACGAAGATCTCTGTGAGTTCTACGGCTATGACTGCTTTAAGCCGTCACTGGTTAGTTTCATACCCAAAAAATCTTATCCGAAACTCAATCGGGCCTTGGACTTTTTTACCGTTCGTTCATTCGTCACGTGGATTTTTTCTGCAAAACGTGATCCCCGTGGCTGGTCTATGATTTACCATGGCCGGAGAGTGGTGCCCCATGGTACCGCTCCGTTTCAAATCCATGCATCCATTTCTAAAAGTCATACGGCACTTTTTCGGCATTTTGGACGGATGTTGCACCTTGCACCGTAGATGTTGCACCCTGTGGATATTGATTCTTCGAAAGGCCATAACTGTTGGCTCGTTTAGAGTTACAGGAGCCATAACCAGTCAAAACGAAGATCTCTGTGAGTTCTACTGCTATGACCGCTTTAAGCCGTCACTGGTTAGTTTCATACCCAAAAAATCTTATCCGAAACTCAATCGGGCCTTGGACGTTTTTTACCGTTCGTTCATTCGTCACGTTGATTTTTTCTGCAAAATGGGATCCCCGTGGCTGGTCTATGATTTACCATCGCCGGAGAGTGTTGCCCCATGGTAACGCTCCGTTTCAAATCCATGCATCCATTTCTAAAAGTCGTACGGCACTTTTTCGGCATTTTGGACGGATGTTGCACCTTGCACCGTAGATGTTGCACCCTGTGGTTATTAATTCTTCGAAAGGCCATAACTGTTGGCTCGTTTAGAGTTACGGGAGCCATAACCAGTCAAAACGAAGATCTCTGTGAGTTCTACGGCTTTGACCGCTTTAAGCCGTCACTAGTTAGTTTCATACCCAAAAAATCTTATCCGAAACTCAATCGGGCCTTGGACGTTTTTTACCGTTCGTTCATTCGTCGCGTAGATTTTTTCTGCAAAACGGGATCCCCATAGCTGGTCTATGATTTACCATGGCCGGAGAGTAGTGCCCCATGATACCGCTCCATTTCAAATCCATGCATCCATTTCTAAAAGTCGTACGGCACTTTTTCGGCATTTTGGACGGATGTTGCACCTTGCACCGTAGATGTTGCACCCTATGGATATTGATTCTTCAGAAGGCCATAACTGTTGGCTCATTTGGAGTTACGGGAGCCATAACCAGTCAAAACGAAGCTCTCTGTGAGTTCTATGGCTATGACCGCTTTAACCTGTCACTAGTTAGTTTCATACCCAAATTTTTTTATCCGAACCTCAATCGGGCCTTAGACGTTTTTTACCGTTCGTTCATTCGTCACGTGGATTTTTTCTACAAAACGGGATCCCTGTGATTGGTCTATGATTTACCATCACCGAAGAGTGGTGCCCCATGGTACTGCTCCATTTCAAATCCATGCATCCATTTCTAAAAGTTGTACGGCACTTTTTCGGCATTTTGGACGGATGTTGCACCTTGCACCGTAGATGTTGCACCCTGTGGATATTAATTCTTCGGAAGGCCATAACTGTTGGCTCGTTTAGAGTTACGGGAGCCATAACCAGTCAAAACGAAGATCTCTGTGAGTTCTACGGCTATGACCGCTTTAAGCCATCACTGGTTAGTTTCATACCCAAAAAACCTTATCTGAAACTCAATCGGGCCTTGAACATTTTTTACCGTTCGTTCATTTGTCACGTGGATTTTTTCTGCAAAACGGGATCCCCGTGGCTGGTCTATGATTTACCATGGCCGGAGAGTGGTGCCCCATGGTACCGCTCCGTTTCAAATCCATGCATCCATTTCTAAAAGTCATACGGCACTTTTTCGGCATTTTGGACGGATGTTGCACCTTGCACCATAGATGTTGCACCCTGTGGATATTGATTCTTCGAAAGGCCATAACCGTTGGCTCGTTTAGAGTTACAGGAGCCATAACCAGTCAAAACGAAGATCTCTGTGAGTTCTACGGCTATGACCGCTTTAAGCCGTCACTAGTTAGTTTCATACCCAAAAAATCTTATCCGTAACTCAATCGGTCCTTGGACTATTTTTACCGTTTGTTCATTCTCACGTGGATTTTTTCTGCAAAACGGGATCCCCATGGCTGGTCTATGATTTACCATCGCCGGAGAGGGGAGCCCCATTGTAACGCTCCGTTTCAAATCCATGCATCCATTTCTAAAAGTCGTACGGCACTTTTTCGGCATTTTGGACGGAAGTTGCACCTTGCACCGTAGATGTTGCACCCTGTGGTTATTAATTCTTCGGAAGGCCATAACTGTTGGCTCGTTTAGAGTTACGGGAGCCATAACCAGTTAAAACGAAGATCTCTGTGAGTTCTTCGGCAATGACCGCTTTAAGCCGTCACTGGTTAGTTTCATACCTAAAAAATCTAATCCGAAACTTAATCGGGCCTTGGACGTTTTTTACCGTTCGTTCATTCGTCACGTGGATTTTTTTTGCAAAACGGGATCACCGTAGCTGGTCTATGATTGACCTTGGCCGGAGAGTAGTGTCCCATGGTACCGCTCCATTTCAAATCTATGTGTCCATTTCTAAAAGTCGTACGGCACTTTTTCGGCATTTTGGACGGATGTTGCACCTTGCACCGTAGATGTTGCACCCTGTGGATATTGATTCTTCGGAAGGCTATAACTGTTGGATCGTTTAGAATTACGGGAGCCATAACCAGTCAAAACGAAGCTCTCTGTGAGTTCTTCGGCTACGACCGCTTTAAGCCGTCACTAGTTAGTTTCATACCAAAAAAATCTTATCCGAACCTCAATCGGGCCTTCGACGTTTTTTACCGTTCGTTCATTCGTCACGTGGATTTTTGATGCAAAATGGGATCCCCGTGACTGGTCTATGATTTACCATGGCCGGAGAGTGGTGCTCCATGGTACCGCTCCATTTCAAATCCATGCATCCATTTCTAAAAGTCGTACGGCACTTTATCGGCATTTTGGACGGATGTTGCACCTTGCACCGTAGATGTTGCACCCTGTGGATATTGATTCTTCGGAAGGCCATAACTGTTGGCTCGTTTAGAGTTACGGGAGCCATAACCAGTCAAAACGAAGATCTCTGTGAGTTCTAAGGCTATGACCGCTTTAAGCTGTCACTGGTTAGTTTCATACCCAAAAAATCTTATCCGAAACTCAATCAGGCTTTGGACATTTTATACCGTTCGTTCATTCGTCATGTGGATTTTTTCTGCAAAACGAGATCCCCGTGGCTAGTCTAAGATTTACCATGGCCGGAGAGAGGTGCCCCATGGTACCGCTCCATTTCAAATCCATGCATCCATTTCTAAAAGTCGTACGGCACTTTTTCGGCATTTTGGACGGATGTTGCACCTTGCACCGTAGATGTTGCACCCTGTGGATATTGATTCTTCGGAAGGCCATAACTGTTCGCTCGTTTAGAGTTACGGGAGCCATAACCAGTCAAAACGAAGATCTCTGTGAGTTCTATGGCTATGACCGCTTTAAGCCGTCACTGGTTAGTTTCATACCCAAAAAGTCTTATCCGAAACTCAATAGGCCTTGGACGTTTTTTACCGTTCGTTCATTCGTCACGTGGATTTTTTCTGCAAAACGGGATCCCCGTGGCTGGTCTATGATTTACCATCGCCGGAGAGTGGTGCCCCATGGTACCGCTCCGTTTCAAATCCATGCATCCATTTCTAAAAGTCGTACGACACTTTTTCGGCATTTTGGATGGATGTTGCACCTTACACCGTAGATGTTGCACCGTGTGGATATTGATTCTTCGGAAGGCCATAACTATTGGCTCGTTTAGATTTACGGGAGCCATAACCAATCAAAATGAAGATCTCTGTGAGTTCTACGGCTATGACCGCTTGAAGCCATCACTGGTTAGTTTCATACCCAAAAACTCTTATCTGAAACTCAATCGGACCTTGGACGTTTTTTACCGTTCGTTCATTCGTCACGTGGATTTTTTCTGCAAAACGGGATCCCCGTGGTTGGTCTATGATTTTCCATCGCCGGAGAGTGGTGCCCCATGGTACCGCTCCGTTTCAAATCCATGCATCCAATTCTAAAAGTCGTACGGCACTTTTTCAGCATTTTGGACGGATGTTGCACCTTGCACCGTAGATGTTGCACCCTGTGGATATTGATTCTTCGGAAGGCCATAACTATTGGCTCGTTTAGAGTTACGAGAGCCATAACCAGTCAAAATGAAGCTCTCTGTGAGTTCTATGGCTATGACCGCTTTAAGCCATCACTGGTTAGTTTCATACCCAAAAAATCTTATCCGAACCTCAATCGGGCCTTGGACGTTATTTACCGTTCGTTCATTCGTCACGTGGATTTTTTCTGCAAAACGGGATCCCCGTAGCTGGTCTATGATTTACCATGGTCGAAGATTGGTGCCCCATGGTACCGCTCCGTTTCAAATCCATGCATCCATTTCTAAAAGTCGTACGGCACTTTTTCGGCATTTTGGATGGATGTTGCACCTTGCACCGTAGATGTTGCACCCTGTGGATATTGATTCTTCAAAAGGCCATAACTATTGGCTCGTTTAGAGTTACGGGAGCCATAACTAGTCAAAATGAAGATCTCTGTGAGTTCTACGGCTAAGATGGCTTTAAGCCGTCACTGGTTAGTTTCATACCCAAAAAATCTTATCCGAACCTCAATCGGGCCTTGGACGTTTTTTACCGTTCGTTCATTCGTCACGTGGATTTTTTCTGCAAAACGGGATCCCCGTGGCTGGTCTATAATTTACCATCGCCGGAGAGTGGTGCCCCATGGTACCGCTCCATTTCAAATCCATGCATCCATTTCTAAAAGTCGTACGGCACTTTTTCGGCATTTTGGACGGATGTTGCACCTTGCACTGTAAATTTTGCACCCTGTGGATATTGATTCTTCGGAAGGCCATAACTATTGGCTCGTTTAGGTTACGGGAGCCATAACTAGTCAAAACGTCTTTTAAAACATCTTATTTATTTAATTAAATCCTTAGAGAAAATAAAAATCTTGCCACTTGTTAGTTTATAGGATACTTTAGTGACAATTGTCTAAACAAGTTTCTTATATGTTAACACATGTCCCTAAACATCTTTATATTAACTTCTTATGTTAAATATTAATATGTTAAGGTATATTTTTATATATATAAATCAATAATTAAATTTATTCTAAAGAAAGTATATTAAACAAAAGAATAAACCTTTAGTTAAATCTTATCTTAAACTAAATAAAAATATGTATATTTAAATAAATAAGAATTTATCTTTGTTGTTAAGAGATATAAAGTTAAAATTTCAAATACCCTTTTTTAAAGTATTATATTAAATTATACTTCCAAATTATAATCTATATATATTAAAATTTGAAAGCACTTTTATTAAACTCAAACCAAAACTTTCCCATTTTCAATATATACAAATATATATATATACACACTTTAAATAGAAAATATTTTTAACATTAGTTTTGAGAATTATTATATTAAATTTTAAAACAATCTTCAAATCATAATATATACATACATGTATATTACAATTTGATACCTATTTTTTTTAAACAAAAGATTTCCCATTCATAATATATATACCAATATATATATACATTATAAATAGAATATATATTTTCTTTTTATTAGCTTTGAAAGATTAAAGTTACAATTTTAAATTAAACTTATAAAGGAAAATTAAGATCCAATAACAACTCATCTTCAACCCATCAACATGAAAATTCGATTCAGCAATTGTAGAATCAAATTCAACAAGTAATGTAACAGCAAGCATGCAAAGATTTTAGATTAAACAGCAAAACAATTCAAATTTACAGTGTTCCAGATCAAAGCCTGGGAAAACCTGGTCTCTGTTTTATAATAAAATGGCGAGCAAACCCCTAAACTAGACCTTTCTTTTTATCTGTTGTTGCTTATGATTCTGGAGATTGATTTGCCATTGAAAAAAACTTGTTGGATGTGAATGAATCTTTGTGTATATGTATGGATATAGCTAAGTATGTCTGAGAACAAACATTGTCTCTGTTTTATTTTTTGAAAAATTACAGGTTTCAAAACTATTTGAAAAAAATAAAATCAAAAGAACTCACTCTCTGATCATTTATAAACTCTGATGTTTAAATGAAACAGGTAGGATTGACAAGATCACTATTCTAAAAATATATATAAGTACTAAAAGAAATAGTTTACTGGAAAACCTTAAAAATACAGTAGAATCGAAATCTTGTTAAGATTTTAATTGATTTAAATATGAGTTTTTAATTACATAATCATATTCACCTCCTTAAATCATGAATTTTAAAGGAAGAATCCAGATTTTTAATTCATTTATAAGCAAGTAATATAAGTTGAACGAGAAATGTTAATTAGTAAATTACTGGTAATCGAAGTAATTATAAATCTTGTGATTAAAGAGGAAGCATGTTTGGAGGTCAAAGATCGTTAGAAAAATGTTCGATTGTTTTATAATTTATCATGGGAAGTAGACGAGATCGACTTAGGGTTTAAAATCTCGTTTTGACCAATGATGATTCTCGAGTTCGTTCGTTGTCGTGGAGAGGCCGAGCATGGCCGGACCTATGGGAATTGAGGCAATGGGGTGTAACGAAGCTCTTATCAAAATGGCATTGGTGATCGTGTACGAGATCATCAGAGCGAGGTGATTTCATCGATGGTCTGTGTTCCTGGAGGTGATAGATTAGCTCGATTTTGATTTCGTGATCGTTTCGATGATCTAGGTGTTTGTGGTGACTGAGGGGAGGAACGACGACTTGGTGGTGGTCGGAGGCTTGATCGAAGGTGATCGGAATTCCTGTGCACGTGCACGCGTGTGTGCTTGTGTCTGGGTTGATGTTGATTTGGGGGAGACGATGTTTTCTCGGGTCTGGTTCGAGTATGTTTGGATGTTGCCTCGAAGTAGGTGAGTTGACGCGTGTGACTCGGGGAAATTATGGGTTGGACTCGGGGAAATTGGTGTGGTCTTGGTTTGCTTGTTGTTAGTTAATCCAGTTTTTAAAAGCTTACCAAAATATGCAAATTTTCAAAGAAAATTGTAAACCAAGTTCTTAAATGAAGTATTAGCAAGTTTTAAACATGTTTCCAAAGTTTAAAAATATTTTCAAATTTGTTTGTTTAAAATAATTATATAATAGGTTAAATCCTATATGTTTGTAAAAGTGAATTAAATGATGTAATTAAATAAAGTATAAATTATTTAATGTATTAAGGATGAGTAATTGATTTTTTTTTAAATCAGGGGATAATTAATTAATTTAATTATTTAGATAATTAATTAAAAGTTAATTAATTTGTGTAATCAATTAAAAAAAAAATTAATTTATTAATGTGATTAATTAATTAAGTTGTTAATTAAAAGATGATTAATTTATTAAAGGTTAATCACTTAATGAAATCAATTAATGATAATTACTTATTGGAAGTAATTAAGTATTAATTACTTAGTGTAATTAATTAATTAAAGGATTAATTAATTAATTAAAGGGATAGTTAATTAATGTAATTAATTAAGTATCATTAATTAATAATGAGAGTAATTAAAGGTTAATTAATGTGAATGGTTAAAGGATAATTAACCTATGTAATTACTTAAAGGCTAAGTACTTAATGTAATTAAAGAATAATTAATCAAGGATGATTAATTAAGATGGGTAATTAAGGGATGATTGATTAATGGTTTGTAATTAATTAATGATTAAGTAAGAAGGATTTAAAAGGTGATTGAAGTAATTAATTTAATTTATTTAAATTAATTAATTAGAAATGGTGTGACAAATTAATCTTGCTTATGAATGATTGAATGATATTGTATGCCTTAGATTAGTTGATATCTCTGATGTGTGATTTGTGATGCTATGTGATATGATATGTTTGGGTTGAGCTGTGATAATATGGTTTGTCTATCTATGATGAATGGCTATGTAAATATGAAATTTTGGATATAAATGGAATTTTTTAAACTTAAACAGTTTTGTTTTTAAGATAATATTGGATTCGAAGAGACCGGGGTGGGGTATCAGAAAATACCCGAAACCACTTCGATTTGTAATCTATAATAATTCTTTATAGATTTGATATGTGAAATCAATAGGCTGGAATGGAATAATTTAAATAAACTGGACCATTGAAAACTAAGAAAGGGTACTTAGGGATTGATTTGTGAAATAAGTGTTGAGCATAACAAGTAATGAACTCGTAGTGAATACGAGTTACCCCGGGTTTTTCTTTTATAGTTTGAACTTAGTATTTCAAATTATATGGGTTTACTCACGCGGGTTTCTAGCCTGACCCGGGTGTTACTTTGATGTAATGCTCGGGTCAGACCGAGTATTACAGATTTCCAGGTTAGGACGTTCTGGAGCTCAGGTGGCGAGCTGGATGGCAGAAACGTATGAAGTATTTCGCTGTGTATTTGAGAGTTGTTGTGATATTAGTCTGAGACAAGTTGATATAACTGTCCAGTTATGTGTATATGATTGTAACTCTGATGTATTGAATGTAAAGTTACAATTACAGCATTTCTTTGTATAAATGCTATTATTTGATATTATATTTGATCCGCTGCGAAATGTGAGAATCTGTGTTTTTGGTGTTTCTGTTTCTTCTTCTTCTTCTATCTCTTTCTTCTTTTCCCTAACTATCTGGAATTATCGGGTTTGAAAATTCCGGGTCGTTACAATTAATGATCTTTTAATTATCCATCTTAATTAATCATCCTTGATTAATTATCTTTAATTACATAAAGTAATTATCCTTTAATTAATTACACAAATTAATTATCCTTAACCATTTACAGTAGTTAATCTTTAATTACTTTCATTAATTACATTAATTAATGATCCTTAATTAATTACTTCCATTAATCAGCCTTAATCAATCATAAACAGTAATTAACCATCCTATAATTACTTACCTTAATTAATTAACTCCTTAATTAATTATATTAATCCTTTAATTAATTACACCAAGTCATTAATTCTTAATTACTTCTCCTAAGTAATTAACCTTTAATTACTTCCCATTAAGTGATTTCCCTTATATTAATTACATCCAGTAATTTATCCATCAATTACTTCACTAAGTAATTACACTTATCAATCTCATTGAGTAATTATAATTAATCAATTACCAAGTGACTATCTTTAATTAATTAACAAATTAATTAATCTCATTAATTACAACTGGGTAATTCATCCCTTAATTACCCTTGATTAATCTTTAATTACTCTTTGATTAATTATAGATTAATCATCCTTTAAGTATTAATTAATAAAACCTAATTATTAATTAATAAAAATTAAGTACCTCTTAATTACTAGTTAAGTAACCTTTAATTACTTAATTAACTACTCTCTAATTACTTAATTAATCAATCTTAATTACTTGATTAATTAATTCTTAATTACAACTTAATTACTGGGTTAATTAATTTGTAATTAAGAATTATTAATTAGATAATTAAGATTGGTTAATTAATGTTTAGAAATTAATTAATTGAGTAATGAGATATTGAATTTTTAAAGAAACAAAACTTGTAAATATCATAACAGAGAGTTTGTCATATCTTCACAAGCATTCATCACTTAAACCCATACATGCATTTATTTAAATCCAAGCATTTCAGGCTAGCAACCATGATTTATATTCATATATCAGAGTGAAATCAGGATGTAAAAACTGTTTTTAAAATTTATGTTTACTCACCTGTAAAACAGAGGACAATTTTCCTAGGCTTTTAAATTTTTGATTCTGGAAAATGTAAATTTGAAAAACAGTTTTTACATCTTGATTTCACTCTGATATATGAATATAAATCATGGTTGCTAGCCTAAAATGCTTGGATTTAAATAAATGCATGTATGGGTTTAAGTGATGAATGGCCGTGAAGATATGACAAACTCTCTGTTATGATATTTACAAGTTTTGTTTCTTTAAAAATTCAATATCTCATATATTTAGTTTTACTGTTTATCTTTTTTTTCCAGATGATATTCAAAACTATCATTCTTAAATATATTTTTAAATCTTAGTTTAGGTTTAAACACAGACAGAAACATATACCCTCCTCTTAATTTTCTTTAACCCCTTTTGAAACAATTTCAAAATTCTTTTGGTGTGATATCCCAGGATTTTAGGCAAATAATTATGTAATAGTCTTCTTTATAAATCATTTATAATAATCTAAAATCTAATTCTTTTTCCTAAACAAATAAAATAAGTATTAATTTGAATATATATAAGTAGTTTTTAAAAGAGAATTTGAATTTGAAATTTCAAATATAAACATCTTGGAAATAAATTAAGTATGTGCATATGATTTTTATTAGTATATGATTAGTTTTATATCATTGTCTTAAAAAAAGGGTTTTATTAAACTAGTATAATTAGTTTAAGTGTATAATTGGAATATTATATCATTTTCTTTTAAAATTAAATAAGGAGAAATTTAAATATTAATACACTTAAGACATTATTAAATATAAAACTAAATTTAAAATATAATATAAAGATATATGAAAATATATAAAACATATTAATACAACATAAAAGACAAATGTAAGCTAAAGACATAATCTAAAAACATGTGTAAGTTAATAAACATTTGCAAATGACAAATGTTAACAAATCTAACAAGTGTCACCAATTTATTTTATTTTCTTTTATATTTTTAAATATCATAATTAAATCTATATATGCATCTATCTCTTCTCTTCATTTCTTTTTTTCCTATCTTCATTCAAAAACAAGAACAAGTTTGTAACCTGTAAAAGAATAAGCAAACCAGAAAATAAATCAAAGCTTCCACTCTTTCAAACTAAATCAAACAAGATTTCATCTTCAATATACAAACCTGTAGAAAATCAAAGTTTCAAATTTATCAAGCTAGATCATCTCAACAACAAGATTTTCAGTTCCAGTTCATCAAGCATTCATCTCAGTTTTAAAATAAGTTTCCAGTTTCAAGCTTTCAAAGATCAAAGCATTTCAGTTTTCAAAATCAATTTCCAGATTTTCAAAAGAATAAAGCCTGTCCTCTGTTTTTCAAATACAGGTGAGTAAATCTACCTCTTGAAAAACTAAATTCTACTTTATAATTGAATGCATGCAAGCTTTGATTATAGAAATGTCTCAAATATTACTTGCATGAGTGAAAGGATGTGATGCCTGGGTATACAAGTGATATTTATGTTAGTAAATTTCTATTTTTAAAAAAACAGTTCTTACTTTTTAAAAATCAAAGCTAAACAAATTTCCAAAACTCAAGCTCTAATTCAAACTGTTTTTTTTCTTTTCTTTTTCAAAATCAAAAACTGCTATGAACAAAACTGCTCTGCCTTCATTTTTAGAGTGAATAACTTCACAATTTAAAAAGGCTTAAATTTATCAGTTGCATGTGGATAAATAAGAATAAGTATGCTTGTATGATTGTATTGTGATGGATATTCTGTGTGTATATATATAAACACACATATATATATATGTGTGTGTTTACAGGTATCTATATACCTGTTTCTGCTTTTAAAACTAAAATTTTAAATAGTATCCATTATCACTTGACTTGATCTCAACTAGGATATGAATGTAAACCAGAAATTGTTTGTTTAGTATGGATTTAAGTTTATAAATTATAATTAAGTTAAATTAGGGAACTGGTTGTCTCTGTAAACCAAATGATCAGTCATTATTTAAAATAAGCAAAAATATCAAACATCTTAAAATATTAAAACAGGTTTATAACTTGAATGCTTGTATGAAATCATGATTTTTAAAACCAAAATCACATTTTTTAGTTAAGTTTGGAGTGAGTGTTTCTGGGTTGAACAGATAAGTAGTTTTGGGGTTTTTCTGATGATTCAGTGGATTTGGGAAGTTGTAGTTCTTCCTGGAGGTGGAGGAGTGATTGGTGAGTGGGGGAAAATTGTCAGATGGATGGTCAGAGGTTGGTGGCGACCGTGGTTGGCTATTCCAGTTTCTAACCCTAGTTTTCTAGAGGTTGGAGTTTTGTAGCTTCTTGATTTCTATGGTGCATCGAGTGATGTAAGGCTTTGGGGATTGGAAGAAGGGATGTAGATGAAGGGTTTGCCGGAGTCGCAGTAATTCTGATGGTCGGAAATGGGTTGTCGAGTTATGACGGGTTTGGGCTATGTGCAGTGTAATGTTCCAGGATGGGTTTGGCTATCTCGATTTTGATTTCGAGCTTCTGTGGAAATTCTGGTGGCCGTGATCAGTTGTGGAGATGGTCAGCGACATGAGGTAGGTGGTGACGATGGCTGGAGGTTGCCAGAGCGCCGGTGCATATGCACCATGCATATTTTGTTCTGATGATCTTTTTGAGTTTGTGCAAAAATGTAACTCGAGTTTTATTCGGGTAATTCGAGAATCTGTCTCGAAGTAGATAAGGTGTTAACTCGAAGCACTTGTGAGTGGTCTCGGGTAAGTGTTTGTTTCAGGTTTATAACCTGACAGTGTGCAGTTTTTTTTAAAATTTTTTTGAATGAAATTTAAAATCTATGTTATCCCGCCTTTTGGTAAGGCCGAGATATCAAGGAACTAACTAGAGGATATGAATGTTGCATCCTCGACATCGAGTAACCACTGGATATCCCCAGATATCGGTGAATTTTACCCGAGTCCGGATCGGGCTGCAATTGATAAGACACGTCAAGCAAGGTCGTTGAAACCAACATTCCAAATTTCGAGGCAATCCAATTTCGTATGCTCAAGATATCACCAATAGAAGCTGGATGAAGTGGTGTAGGTTCGAATCCCTCAGAAAGAGCATAGGTTCGAATCCATCCATGAGGCCATGGTTCAAATCTGTCCCATTAGGCCACAAGTTAGAATCCATCGAGGAATTCCTGTCCTCGAATCCATCAAGAAGAGATCCTTCGAATCCATGAAAAGAACCATAGCTTCGACTCCATCGAGCAAGCCTTTGCCTCGGATCAATCACGGCAGGCCTTGCTTCGAACCCATCAGGACACGCCTTGCTTCGACTCCATCGAGCAAGACTTAGTTCGAATCTAGTAGTCCGAGTCCATTGGAGCATTCCCAGCTTCGAATCCATTCAGCAGTAAAGTCTTCGTATCGATCGACTACGAGATGCCCTAATCGATACGAAGGGGACGTGCGATTCGATCGATTCGAAGGAGCATTCCTTCGAATCCATCACTTCGAATCCACTAAGTCGAAGCGCCTGATACGATGGGTTCGACCCAGTAAAACTCGGAGAAAAAGACGGGTTGACCCAAGAAACACGCGAGCCACGTCACCAAGCACATGCTCAATCGATCGATTCGACCCTATCGAGTCGAAGGGATCGATTCGAAGCAAGGATGTCCATCTGAAGTGCAACCTTGAATCAATCATAACTAGAGTTCTACAAGTCCAAATGCTACGAAATTTTCACAGAAGCTTTAACACATGATGAAGAATGTCCACACCAAATTTCAACTCGATTGGACACTTTCTTGATCGATTCGAACCAAGGGTCGAATCGATCCCAAAGTGGGCCCGGATCTCCAGATTTTGGCCATGTGGCCCCCCTCACGTGCCAGAAGCGGTCTTCCCGAATTTTAAGCGAAATATCAGCCTCCTACACCTATAAATAGAGCCCCTGGTCATTCAGAAAAAGGGTCGGACAATTCTAAGTACTAAAGAGCGCCCAGATTCTGCCAGATTTACTCCAGATCACCACCACTGCTTTAGATCGAGACTTAGCATATAAATTCAGTTGTACTACAGTATAAACAATTGTAATCTTCAAGTATCGAGCAATAAAATCGTAAAACTTCATAGTGTACGTAGGCTAAATGCCGAACCACTCTAAATCGCTTGTCTTTGCAATTTACTTTCTGTTACTTGGAGTTTTTGTTAGATAATCCTCGGTTTTAATTTTCCTTCTTCACTTTTATCTCTTCAAAAACTTCCGAAGAGTGTTGTGCCCATTTTTGGTACAAACACTTTGGTGCTTTCACTGAGAAAAACCAGCTTTTTCTCCTGCTCCTTGGATCTACCATCGATACCGGATTGCATAAATCCAAGAGGAAGATCTAGATCTACAAATCCAAAGTCCTTCCATTCTACTCAGATTTGCATAAAGTCTAGGAAAGGAGTTCGTCATTCAAAATGGTTAGTACTAGAACCAACTCTACAGCTGCTGGACAAGAAGGTAGGGATGGACAGAATCCTACTCAACAGCAGCCATCCAACCAAGACAACACTGCTCATTCAGACCCATCTGGGCCAGTCACCAGGCAGGAGTTCCACGTGTTGCTTCAAGAATTGACTCAAAGTCGGCAACAATTGGCCGAACAGTTGCGTGCAAATATTGAATTAACAAACCAACTGAACCGCCAGGGCCGCAGAAGGTCCAGGAGGGATGATATCTCCCGCTCATCCACTGAAAGTTCTGCCTCATCTGACTATCATCACAGATCTACCCGTCCCCGATTGGACGGAAGCCATGCTCAAACTATCGGATATCAACCCACCTTGACTGTTGGACAGTTGAGGGCAGAACCGTCAACCAGCTTCCAGGCTGGGCCCTCAGCATGAGGAGGTCGTACTCCACAGTATACCACAGACCATCATGCCACAGCTGCCACAATGGAGACAAGGGTTGATACCCAAAATCTTCCTGATCCAATTAATCAACAACAAGGACGTACTCCTGAACCATACGTCCCAGAAGAAGCTGAGCCAAGGAGGCGAAACTTGGACCGTCGACAGCGCCCGGTCCAAACTCGCGCTGTGGAACCCGACCACACCTTAGCTCAGCATGCTCAAAATGTAGCAATGCCCGACATTTCGACTATGATATGTCAGATGATCCGCGAAAGCCAAGGCCTTACCAATGACGACTGGAGAGTTTCCCATAGTCACACTCCTTTCACAGATGAGATACTGTACGCTGAACCTCCTCGGCAATTCAGAATGCCAACTCTTCCTATGTACGAAGGAAACTCTGATCCCAATTAACACATTTTGAAATATGAATGGTCAATGAGCACCGCAAGGGCCGACGATGCAGTAAAGTGTCGAAGTTTCCCCATCTCCCTAGGCGGAATTGCCACGATTTGGTTTACAAGATTGCCACCTAGATCTATCTCTTCATTTGATCAACTGGATAAGAAATTTGTTGAACAATTTCGCATGCATGTCGCTAGGCCGAAAGATGTTAACACCCTGTCTAGTGTTACCCAAGCTCGTGGGGAAACACTAAGGCGTTACTTGGAAAGATTCAATACGGCATGTATAGAGATTAGTAATCCCAACGATAACTCGATTTTGATGGCGTTAACAAAAGGAATTGATCCTGATTCTGAATTTGGAAACCGGTTAGCTGGAAAACCACCCGCATCGTTGGACCGTTTCTACTCCAAAGCCGCACAATTCTTACGGCAAGAGGATGTGAAACAGTCTAGGAAGCATGACGATGCGAGACCCGGAAGTGAAGGAATACAAAGTAATGTAGCAGTTAAACAGTCCGGCGACAATTCTGGAAAAGTTCAGCTAAACATACAGAACAAACAAACTCATCCAAGAGATAATAGTGGTCAAGATAAGAAAAGAGACCCAAATCGAGGCCCACGGCGTAGGGCTCCGATGTTCGAAAATTATACACCATTAAATACTTCGTTGGAGAATGTGTACCTACAAACTTGCAACACTGAGCAGTATAAGAAACCCGCTCCGAAGCGGTCATCGGAAAGGCAGATACAAACAGGAAAGTTTTGCAGATTTCACGAAATCTATGGCCACAATACTAATGACTGTCGACACTTGCAGGATCTCATAGAAAAGTTGATCAGGGAGAGAAAGTTAGATCAATTCGTACGGGCACCGCAGTCCGGTGGTGCGGGCCCTTCAAATCAGAATCATACACAAAATCAAGAAAGACAAGAGGAACCCGCTCGTACAGGCGGGAGGCTAGTTATAAATACCATAAGTGGTGGTCCCCATCCAGCAGACAGAAGCTGGAGGGAAATGGAGTCGTATGCTAGCTCTGTCAGGCATGCGAGCTTTGAATGCTGCAGTAATTGTGAGGATGGAACTCCGACTAAGCAACAAAAGACAATGTCTGATGATATCATATTTAGAAGCAGAGACGCTGACAAAATCGAAGCTCCAACAATCGACCCACTGGTCATATCTGCCCAGGTTGGTCCTGCTTGGGTGAAGAGGATCCTGGTTGACAGTGGGAGTTCTGTAAACATTTTATTCAAACGAGCTTATGATTTAATGAATATGGAAGCAAAAGACTTGAAACCCTGCCAATCTCGAGTTCATGGCTTCAATGGGAGTGCTACAATACCTATTGGAATAATGGAACTGCCGGTGGAACTGGGGGTTGGAGAATGCAGGAGAGTCCGACTGCTGCAATTTGTTGTTCTAGACATCGCTTCACCGTATAATGCATTCTTGGGCCGACCAGCCTTTGCTGAATTCAGGGCAGCCATTGCCCCGTGGTGTTTGACTTTGAAATTCCCAACTGATCATGGGATTGGAGTCATTAAAGGAGATCAGGCAGTAGGAAGAGCCTGTTATGTTGCTGAATTGTGGGAGGCGCAGAGAAAGGAGAAAGGAAAAGGCATAGAGGAATCTCTCTGCATCCGTTTTACTGATAATTGACAACTAGCGCCTGGGCCCCGGCCCGGGCACCACTACCAATTCCTTAAAGATCTTGACCCTAGAGACAACAAGGAAAAAGACGAAGTTAAAGAGAATCAAGCTTCTCCGGCCGAACTGACTGTGGACGTCCCGGTCAGTGAGGATGACGACTCAAAAGTACTAAAAGTTGGATCTCAACTGGGAAAACAGATACAACAGGAATTGGTTGAATTTCTCCAAGCGAATCTCGATGTTTTAGCCTGGACGCACTCTGATATGTGTGGAATCTCACCAAACATCGCAAGTCACTCCTTGAATATTGATCCGCGACATGTTCCAGTCAAGCAAAAAAGGCGTGATATGGATCCAAAGAGATTTGCCGCCCTTAAAGAAGAGATTGACAAGTTGCAATCAAATGGGTTCATCTGAGATGCTCTATACCCAGAGTGGGTGTCAAATCCGGTGTTGGTTCGAAAACCGAATGGGAAATGGAGAACTTGTGTCGACTACTCCGACTTAAACAAAGCTTGTCCAAAAGATAGTTTTCCACTTCCTCGAATTGACCAGCTCGTAGACTCAACGGCTGGCCATGAATTGTTATCTTTCATGGATGCTTATTCCAGTTATAATCAAATACCTATGCATTTACCCGATCAGGAACATACCAGTTTCGTGACTGATTTGGGACTCTACTGTTACAGAGTCATGCCTTTTGGTTTAAAGAATGCCGGAGCGACATACCAACGCTTGGTCAATCGGATGTTCGCCGACCAGATCGGGAAGACCATGGAAGTTTATGTGGATGACATGTTAGTAAAGTCCCGATTTTCCACAGATGACGTCAGAGATTTAGATTCAATGTTCCGCATCCTACGGGAATATGGGATGAAGCTCAACCCATTGAAGTGCCACTTCGGCGTGGCATCCGGAAAGTTCCTTGGTTTCATCGTCAACGCTCGTGGAATAGAGGCGAATCCCGAAAAGATCTGGGCAATAAGGAATTTGCAAACTCCAAGAACCATAAAGCAAGTCCAGAGTCTCAACGGGAAGGTAGCAGCATTAAGCAGGTTCATTTCAAAATCAACTGATAAATGCATTCCTTTCTTTGATCTGATCCGGAAGGGAAAACGAAACTTTGAATGGACCATGGAATGTGAAGGTGCATTCCGATCGCTGGTTCAACATCTTTCTACACCACTGAACCTGTCAAAACTGGTTGATCACGAACAATTATACCTTTATCTGGCAGTATCAGAGCATGCGATCAGTGCAGCTCTGGTCCGAGAAGAAGACCGAGTGCAAAAACCAGTCTATTATGTTAGTAAACGATTGACCGGAGCTAAAAGAAATTACCCAATGTTGGAGAAACTGGCTTATTGCCTGGTCATTGCCTGGTCATTGCCTCAAGAAAGCTTCGTTCTTATTTCCAAGCTCATCCGCTAACTGTGTATACCGATCAGCCGTTACGACAGGTCGTCACGCGGCCTGAGACGTCTGGTAGGTTACTCAAGTGGAATATCGAACTAAGTCAATTTGACATTACTTATGCTCCGCGGAAAGCCATTCAAGGGCAAGTCCTAGCTGACTTCATAGTTGAATTTACTGTTCCGGACGACTTACCCGAAACCAGCGAATCTCCTGAATATGTCTGGAAACTTTATACAGATGGTGCATCAAACGATCGGTGTTCGGGTGCTGGTGTTGTACTAGAAACCCCCGAAGGCCGATCCATATGCTACGCTTTGAAGTTTGATTTTCACGCAACCAACAATGAAGCTGAACATGAAGCTCTATTGACTGGATTAAAACTTGCCAGAGATCTGAGAATTATCGCTATAGAAATTTATTGTGATTCACAGTTGGTTGTGTGCCAGGTACGGGGAGAATATCAAGCAAGAGACCGAAGATTAGCTGCTTACCTAGCCCGAGTTCAGGAAGCACTGGATCAATTTGATTATTATGCGATTTACTATATACCTCGATATCACAATCAAAAGGCCGATTCATTGGCAAAGCTAGCCAACACGGGTGAAGCACAGCAAATGGGACTTGTCCCCGTCGAAACTTTGTCCTCCCCAAGCATCGATCAAATAAAAATGAATGGTGTGTTTGAAACCTCTCCCAGTAGAGAATCATGGATGATTCCGTTCGAAATTACATTGAGAATGGGATATTGCCTGAGCATCGAAATGAGAAAAGACAAATTCTACGAAAAGCTTCACGGTTCGTCATTTAGGACGGAATCATGTATAGAAAAAGTTATTCTGTTCCTCTCCTCCGATGCATCGCTCACGATGAAGTCAAACGAGTGTTACATGACGTGCACGAAGGAGAATGTGGCGATCACATCGGAGGACAAGCCCTCGCTAAGAAAATACTCCGATATGGATATTACTGGCCGACAGTGAACCGAGATGCAGCCAACTATGCCAGAAAGTGCGATAGGTGCCAGAAACACGCCAGAATTCCGAGAGCCCCACCTACCGAGATAACTCAAATGGTCAGTCCCTGGCCATTCGCTATGTGGGGTATCGATATCATCGGCGCTTTACCTCTGGCAAAAGGTGGTGCGAAGTACGCCATCGTCGCCGTTGACTACTTTATGAAATGGGCCGAGGCCGAAGCTCTCGCAACGATTACGACGAAGAAAGTAATAAACTTTGTGGTTCGCAATATCATCTGTCGATTTGGACTCTCACATACCATCATCACTGATAATGGAGCCCAATTCGAGAGTTCAGAGTTCAAGAATTTCTGTCAACGATTCCATATCCATAAAAAGTTCTCGGCAGTCGCACATCCACAGGCAAACGGTCTGGTCGAAGCTGTTAACAAAGTTATAAAATCCATCTTAAAGAAACGACTGGAAAAAGCTAGGGACAAATGGGTTGATGAACTTCCTATGGCGTTATGGGCTTATCGAACAACTCACAAGACCGCAACCGGACACACCCCATTTTCTTTATCTTATGGCTCGGAAGCCGTTATTCCAGTCGAGACGGAAGTATTTTCCCACCGCGTGACTTATTATGATCTGAAAACTAATGCTATATTACTTGCTGAATCTTTGGATCTATTGGACGAAAAACGGGAAGAGGCTGATTTAAGAGCGGTCGCATATCAAAGTCGAGTCGCCCGGTTATACAATGCCAAGGTTCGGCCCCGAACCTTTGAACTTGGCAATCTTGTCCTCAAGAGAATCTATCCGGTTCCTTCACACATGAAACCAAATTGGGAAGGACCACACGTGATTACACAAAGACTCGGAGATGGAACATTCAAACTATCGACCGTGGACGATCTAGTTTTGCCAAGGGCCTGGAACAGCGAGAGTCTCCGTCGCTACTACATATGACAGGCTTTATTTATTTCATTATGTTTTTCATTCAGCAATTTACTTTTGCATTTCGAAATTAGAATTTGTAATAAGGCAACTGACTTTGCCATATTTTCTTATTTCAGCAATAAAATGCCATCTCTTCGAGCCAGAGCTGTGATTCATTAAATACAATGTACAACATCACGATGCACGAAGAGCTAAATTCCATCACACAATGGAATTTATTCAAGTAGGGAGTGGCTATGAAGCAATCAACCACTCGCTAAATGAAACCCGAGCTCGAGGGCAAGCCATCACATCAGGCCAGAAACGGGTTGATACACGACAACCCTTCACTTAACTCCGTACTCCCAGAGTGCGAGGCGGAGTATAAACATTAACAAAATCCCAGAGTACTCCGAGAGTGCGAGCTGGGTACAAACTTTTTACTTAACTCCGTACTCCCAAAGTGCGAGGCGGGGTATAAACATTTATCTAACTCCATACTCCCAGAGTGTGAGGCGGAGTATAAACATCTATCTAACTCCGTACTCCCAGAGTGCGAGGCGGAGTATAAACATCTATCTAACTCCGTACTCCCAGAGTGCGAGGCGGAGTATAAACATTTATCTAACTCCGTACTCCCAAAGCGCGAGGCGGAGTATAAACATTAACAAAATCACAGAGTACTCCGAGAGCGCGAGCTGGGTATAAACATTACTTAACTACGTACTCCCAGAGCGCGAGGCGGAGTATAAACGTTAACAAAATCCTAGAGTACTCCGAGAGTGCGAGCTGGGTACAAACATTCACTTAACTCCGTACTCAAGGAGTGCGAGGCGGAGTATAAACATTTACTTAACTCCGCACTGCCAGAGTGCGAGACGGAGTACAAACATTACTTAACTTCGTACTCCCAGAGCGCGAGACGAAACACAACCATACATCAACTCCACACTTATCCCCAATACTGGGGGCAGAACCAGGACACATATCAAGTAGAAGACAGAAAGGGAATACATTTTAATTTCCATTATAGACAAAAAGAATCTGATTACAAAATGGTTCAAAAAATTCCTACTAGTGGGAGCCGAATCCACATCTATACAACGGCTATAGAATAATCAACAAAAATACTACCCCGCGCAACAGAAAATTAAAGAAAGAGTTCAATCTTTCTTCTTCCTTATTTTCTTCTTCGGGGTAGCTCCACCAGATCCGCTGCCCGTTTTTCCCCTCAACCGTTTACTCTTTTCAGGCTTTTCCTCCGACAGCGACATAATATCAACATCTTCCTCAGAGCTTGAGGCGACGGAAATTCTTTTGGAGGGTCGAGCTGGAGGCATAGGATTAGTAGCGGGAAGTGGGACAGGAGCAGCTTCGATCACTACAGTACCGCCCGGTGAAATCACCATTAATGGGGCACGCCCAGGCGGATTCATACTTGCAGTCCCTGCTGCCATCTCGGCATCAATCTCAGCAAAAACTTCATCCTCACGGGGTGCTTGGGCCGCATCGGATGTGCCAGTAGCTGGCATAGATGAACTAACGGCTGGAGCAGCCCCACACATAGCATCGGACGGGTCGACGAAGGGATCGTTGGGTTTGTTAAGAAGCTCCTCAATCATTTGAGCGCTAAAAGAAAACATGTTTGCATCTCCCTCTTCGCCAACCAAGGAAGAAGTCGTGATGGCTTCAGTAACGATAGCCCCTTGCGTTTGATAAGGAACTAGCAATGCAAGTGGCACAGAAACAACGGCTTCAGTCATTGAAATGCGACAAAGCAAAGATTGTTAGCCAAGTGTGTTGCTTAAGGTTCTTCACACTAAAATGCGGGAAGCGTTCAAATACCTTCCTTAGCCTGGACCGGAGCATGGGCAGGAGCATCGGCGGAAGATAATTGCGGCTGGTCGGGGTTATATGCAGGAACGGACTGTGGATCTACCGCACCAGTGGTTTCAGGCAGTGTTGAATTACAGCTTCAACATTTGCCTCGTGATGCGCGATCCCCGAGCCTTCGCCTGTCTCTAAAGGTTGAACACCAAGCCTCTCTTTTGCCAAAGAAATCACCGCTTCGTGGAGAGTTTTCCTTTCATCTTCAGTGAGCAAGCGCATCTCGAGCTCAAAGTCATCAAGTGTTTCATCTGGATGTGCTGCTCTTTTCTCCTCCACCAGCCTGGTCCAAGCATTATATAGAATCATGGAATCATCTCCCAGCCACGCTAAATTTCTATGCTCCAGCACATTAGCGTTGTATGTGACTAGGAGATCATCAAATTTAGCGTCCATCCTGGACCGCTCCACCAGAATCTTTTCCTGAATTTCTGCTTCCGTAGACTTAGTCTTGGCCGCCGCCGCAGCAAGTTCGGCTCTAAGAGATACAGCTTGGTCGCAAGCCTCTTGAGCGGTGGTATTTGCATCGTCCTTCTCCTTCACCACTTCAGCAAACTTAGCCTTGAGCTCGTTCAGCTCCTTAACGGCTAAGTCCCGCTCAGTTGCGATGGTGGTGTAGCGGTGGCCCATCTCTTCTACCATGGCGCAATGTTCCTGTTGCATCCTAGCCATTTTGGCCACGGCATCCTCATGCTTCTGAAGCGCTTGAAGTTCATAATTCCGAGAAGTCTCCATTTCAGAATGGAGAACTTGAATGATGCGGTCCTTCTTGACAATGTCAGCATCGCGCTCAGCAATAATCTTCTCCCGGTCAAAAGCTACTTTAGAAGGCTTCACGGCTACCTTATACCATTCCTTATATTGGGCATAGAAGTCACGGATGTAGTCATGAGCGACGTTCTCAGCATCCCGAGGAATTCTCTTGAGATGGGGAGGAAAGACATAGCCGTCCATGCAAATTTCAGGAAAATTTTTCATTTGCGCAAGTTTGATGGCTCCTTCACTAGTCAATTCAACCGGAGCCTATTCTATTATAGCGGCTGTTGTCGGTTCCACCCTTAGCCGCTGAATATCGGGCCGTGAAGATTGAGAAGGCTGCTGCTGCTGTGAGGGCCCAGGAAGATCTACGGTAGCCCTAGGAGGTGGGGGAGAACGAGATCGGGATCGGTGCTGATACCCCCGATCTCTATCGGTGCGATCATGGCCAGAGCGGCCACGCCAATAGTCTCTATCCCTATCATAGCGCTCCTGGCTAGTATAGCCATGCCAGTGGTCCCTATCTGAATCCCTCCAACGAGACTCATAGTAAGAAGATGATCGGCGCACGTTCCAAAGCCTGTCTAAAGTAGATCCTTTGCCTGACATCTCACCTGCGATAAGAGAGAATTACGGATTAGGATCCGATAAAGCAATGTTCAGTTTGCAAAAGTCGTGGAGTGCTGTGGAAGTGTGTGTAAATGTGTAAACCCCCAAACAGACCGGAAGTGTTGACCGCACTAAAAGGAACGGGCTCATTCATGTTTAGGACGTCTTGAAATTCCTCCAACCCAGGATTATGAGAAATCGATATATAATCTGGGATGGGAATATCGTCAAGCCCTTTGAAAATGTCTCTCGAATGAGAAGGGGCGGCCTTAGAAATCATGACTCCGGAAGTGGGAGGAGACACATTTACAGATTTCCACCCCTTAGACTTAAGTTTTTTGGAAACGGTGGCCTTGCCTTTCCGTCTTTCTCCCGACTCTTCGAAGTTTCCCGAGAGATCAGCCTTCGGCTCTGAATCAATATGGGTTCTTTCTTCATCACTCGCTTCGGTTATTGTGATTCCGAGCGGTTTCTTCGCCGTTTTCTTCTTGGTTTTCTTCTTGTTTTCCTTCTTGGAGGCGGGTTTTGCCATCCCTTCGATGACTATACTTTGATTAATTTCAATCAAGCCGAGAGTTCTTAAGTTATAGTCATTTAGCACCGAGTCGATATGTCTCAGATCGCTCGGAACTTCTTGAAGACTTCAGACTATGCCCCTGAAATACCCTCCATCAGGTCTGGAGATAATGACTGTAAAAGAAATGAGATATCAATACTAATGCCAAAGAACTATTGGTCAGGAAACGTCATCAACAGGTTAAGGCGCTTACGTCTAGACAACCATCGCCTAGCAAAACCAGGAGGACACCGAACATAAAACCATTCATTCTTAAAATAGCTCAGTTTGGTCCAGGCTCCAATGATAACTTGGCAATTTCTAACTGCCTCCAGAAATGTAAAAGATGGGCTATCGCCTCTACTCTTGAAATTAAATATGTGTCTAATCTCGGTTGGCCTGGGCGGGCGAAAAAAACAGTCCATAAATACGACAAAGGCACTATTCAGCAACGCGTGCCCGTTGGGATGAAGTTGCGAGGGAGCGATTCCGAAATATGATAGCATCCCTTTGATGTATTGATTGAAAGGAGGGAGAGTTCCAGCCGCACAAGCATGGCGGTAGAAAGCTGTATATCCTTCGGGCGGATTGTGCGGTCTGTCATCGGCACTGGGTAATAACACATCGTCTAGAGATATGTTATGTTTCAAGCATATTCGGCCCAATAAGGATTCGGAAATATTAGATTGGACCGAATCAACGGGGTCCTCGATAAATATAGCCTCTGGCAATTCGTCTGGAGCCGGGTCGATCACGTCAGCAGGAATATCGGGAATCTCAAGCACCGGAGGAGTCGAGCTCTGTACCTCTTGTTATTGGGAGCTCGAAGATTCCATAACTAACTAACTCATCATAAAGAAACGTTAAGTACATAAAGAGCCCATGCATTCCCCAGTGCAAAGTGTATGAACGTGTCGTGCAGTGCAAGTGCTGTGCGTTACTAAAGCAAATTTTAAAGACTGAAACGAGATATACGAACAACGGAATTCCGGAAATCAAGACTGGAAATGACCATCATCGCTGACCGTCATATCCACGCCATCCAAATGCTGCTGACCGATTCAAGTATAAATCTGTTATGTTTTTGGTTAAATCATGGTTCCATCGATGAGCTTCAAAAGGAAGTCAAAAATAGTCCTATAGTCAGGGTCAATTATGCAAGGCCGAAGCTCGTCGGAGTCAAGTATGCTAAAGTACATTAAGATCGTCAAAGTCCAACTTGAGATTAGTCGTTGTTCAGAAGTTAGAACAAGTCATAAAAGTTGGGTTCTCTAAACTGAAAGCATTCGAATCCATCAGAGCGAATCGATGTGATTCGAATCCATATGGATCGACTCGATGTGTTTCGGGATGGAGAAGTGCTGAGTGACTTCGAATCGATCGACTTTCGATACCTTCGAATCGATCAAGGTATAGTTACTTCGAATCGGTCGACACGAGGCCCCTTCTTCCTTTGCAAGATTCAATTCGAAGCCATGCATCAGAGATCGATTCGAAACACTCGTCCCTGGATCGATGCGAAGCAAAGAAAGACAGCACTCTCAGTCGATACGACTCAAATAGTTTCATTCTTCAGTCCCATCGAGTTAACCCATTTCGTTCAGATCTTACCACTCCTCAGAATTTTTGAAGGCGAAGATAGTTCTAACATTTTCATCTCGAATCAATCCTTTAGTTACCTGATTCGATTACGAGTGGAAGCGTGGACGAATTCGATCGATTCGTGGAAAGCACGTTAGTTTTAGCTCTGGGAGATCGATTCGAAGAAACAGCTGAAGCAATGGTAAAAAGTAAAAAGTGAGAAATGAACAGGACCCCGGTATATATAGGGGAAATATGACGATTCGCATCCCGGTAAAAGTAAACCGGCCATCCCAGGTCCATAGTCACATCGATTCGAATGACGCTCTTGAATCGATCGCTAAAGGGATTCCATCGAATCGAGGGAAACGATGGCAATCGCCAGTCCGAGACCGTCCTTCGTATCCATCTATCCAATATACACTAGGCTCATCGATACGAAGTACAAAGCAAGAGTGTCCCTAAAAAACGTTCGACTCCATCAACTCGAACAACCACGTCGAATCCATCCATACAGTATCGATACGAAGCGTCATCGATTCGAAGCAATAACCGAACAGGGGCTGGATTGGGAATCTTATCGATTCGAAGCACGAGGTCCCTCAAGCCATTGATTCGAAAGCCATCGATTCGAAAGCCATCAATTCAAAGAAACATAGCTTCGAATCCATCAAAGACCACTGATCAAATGGACGAATCGTTTCAATATGAAAAATTGCTTGTCGACTCTTTATGTCGATTCAGGAGAGGATCGATATGAGGGATGATCACAGACAATCATAAAAGCAATGTTTCAACTCGGATCTCAAACCGGTTCAGGAGAGGATCGACGCAGGTTTCGATAGCAAACCGAACTGACAACGACTTGCGATCACACAACGTTAACTAAAGTCAAGGTGATACACATATGCACATATTTCTGACTAATAATTGATCTTTATCATTACCAGGGATCAAATGTTCGTCTCGTCATAAGCCCCGAAGACAAACGGCTAATCACTACTGAACAACAGTCAGCTACAACAATACAGAATGCCGCTTTCAACGAAATACATGATAGTTGGTCGACATGAAATTATGGCTTTTCAAAGCACGTCATGTGTTCACAAGACGTACTTTGGGGGGCAAATGTTATCTCGCCTTTTGGTAAGGCCGACATATCAAGGAACTAACTAGAGGATATGAATGTTGCATCCTCGACATCGAGTAACCACTGGATATCCCCAGATATCGGTGAATTTTACCCGAGTCCGGATCGGGCTGCAATTGATAAGACACGTCAAGCAAGGTCGTAGAAACCAACATTCCAAATTTTGAGGCAATCCAATTTCGTATGCTTAAGATATCGCCAATAGAAGCTGGATGAAGTGGTGTAGGTTCGAATCCCTCAGAAAGAGCATAGGTTCGAATCCATCCACGAGGCCATGGTTCAAATCTGTCCCATTAGGCCACAAGTTCGAATCCATCGAGGAATTCCTGTCCTCGAATCCATCAAGAAGAGATCCTTCGAATCCATGAAAAGAACCATAGCTTCGACTCCATCGAGCAAGCCTCTGCCTCGGATCAATCACGGCAGGCCTTGCTTCGAACCCATCAGGACACACCTTGCTTCGACTCCATCGAGCAAGCCTTAGTTTGAATCCAGTAGTTCGAGTCCATTGGAGCATTCCCAGCTTCGAATCCATTTAGCAGTAAAGTCTTCGTATCAATCGACTACGAGATGCCCTGATCGATACGAAGGGGACGTGCGATTCGATCGATTCGAAGGAGCATTCCTTCGAATCCATCACTTCGAATCCACTAAGTCGAAGCGCCTGATACGATGGGTTCGACCTAGTAAAACTCGGAGAAAAAGACGGGTTGACCCAAGAAACACGCGAGCCACGTCACCAAGCACATGCTCAGACGATCGATTCGACCCTATCGAGTCGAAGGGATCGATTCGAAGCAAGGATGTCCATCTGAAGTGCAACCTTGAATCGATCATAACTAGAGTTCTACAAGTCCTAATGCTACGAAATTTTCACAGAAGCTTTAACACATGATGAAGAATGTCCACACCAAATTTCAGCTCGATTGGACACTTTCTTGATCGATTCGAACCAAGGGTCGAATCGATCCCAAAGTGGGCCCGGATCTCCAGATTTCGGCCATGTGGCCCCCCTCACGTGCCAGAAGCGGTCTTCCCGAATTTTAGGCAAAATATCAACCTCCTACACCTATAAATAGAGCCCCTGGTCATTCAGAAAAGGGGTCGGACAATTCTAAGTACTAAAGAGCGCCCAGATTCTGCCAGATTTACTCCAGATCACCACCGCTGCTTTAGATCGAGACTTAGCATATAAATTCAGTTGTACTACAGTATAAACAATTGTAATCTTCAAGTATCGAGCAATAAAATCGTAAAACTTCATAGTGGACGTAGGCGAAACGCCGAACCACTCTAAATCGCTTGTCTTTGCAATTTACTTTCTGTTATTTGGAGTTTTGTTAGATAATCCTCGGTTTTAATTTTCCTTCTTCACTTTTATCTCTTCAAAAACTTCCGAAGAGTGTTGTGCCCATTTTTGGTACAAACAATCTAAGGCAGGAATTTAAAACAAGGGTTTTAAAATTTTAAGTTTGAATTCAAAAGAACTTTTGAATCCTAAGTTTTAAAATGAAAATTTTAAATTTAAGCAAGATTTAAATCAAGTTTAAAATCGAGTTTAAATATGAGTTCAAGTCTAATATGAACCCAGATTTTGAATTTAAACGGTTTTGTAAATTTTAAATGTTGTACAAGTTTAAATGTTTTAAATTAGATTTTAAAGGTGAATTTGTTTTCAAATAAATGTTTGACTTAATAAAATTCTTTATAATTCTTTCCTTAAATATTTGAATAAAAGTTATGATGTGTTTAACTTTAATTTGAAAAGTTAAATAGTCAATTTATTTTAAAGCTTGATTTCTTTTAATAAAATTAAGTAATTTAGTTTTAAACTTTTCTTATATAAGTATCTTATATAAGTAATGAATGTTCTTTACTTATATTTTAAGGTTTATAAATTTATTTAAATTTGAATAAATGTTTAAATAATTAAACATTTTGAAGCCTGTAAGCCAATAGATCTATTAATTAGTTTTAAAGTACTCTTGAAGGTTAATGAAGTCATTAATAAAGTAAATGAATTATCTTAGAAATAATTAAGATAATAAAAGAATTTAATTTATAAGAGAATTAAGAAATGACTTGATTAATTGATTTTAAATTAATGATTTGGATTAATTTATAATTATAGATGATTAATAATGATTAATCTAAGATAAATTTCTTAAGAAAGTAAATAAAAAAATGTTATTAGTTAATAAAGATAAATTATCTATAGATTATTAAGTAATTAATTAATGTGATTAATTTTGATAACTAATTAGATTAATTAATTGAAGATAATCAATTGTAAATTGTTAAGCATAATTACTTAATAAAAGTAATTAAGGAATTAATTACTTATTGTAATTAATTATAATAATGTGATTAGTTTAAGTTAATTAATTTAGTTTAATTAATTTAAGAAAATCATTTGATGATTTAAAAAGAGTAATTACTTAATGTAATTAATGGAGCATGATTACTCAGGGAAGTAGATTAAATTAATTTTGGAAGTGTTCAACCTTGCTTATGGATGGTTGAATGATGATTAAATGCCTTGAATTAGCTGATATCTCTGATATGAAATGTTTTATGACATGATATGTTTGGGTACGCAGTGATAATGCAGTTATTTTACGAGGGTGAATTGCTGTGTAAAGTGACACTTTGTATTTAAAGGTTAAATTGTGTTTCACTTGAATAACTTGGGTTAAGATGACATTGGATTCGAAGAGACATGAGTCGGGTATTAATTAGTACCCGAAACCATTTCGATTCTTTATAGATTGATATGTGAAATCAATAAACTGGTATGGAATGATTTAAGTAAATTAGACCATTTAATCTAAGTTTGGCACTTAGAAAGTGATGTGTGAAACAAGTAATGTCTATAACAGCTTGTGAAGTTGTAAATTGATATAAGTTACCCCAGGTTTATATAAGTTGCATGCTTTAGTATTCCTTGTTAGATGGGTTTACTCACGCTGGTTTCCAGCCTGACCCGGGTGTTACTTTGATGTAATGCTCGGGTCAGACCGAGTATTACAGATTTTCAGGTAAGGACGTTCTGGAGCTCAGGAGACAAACTGGATGGCAGGAACGTATGGAGTGATATCCGTTGTGTATATTATTGTTGATTTTCTGAGACATGTTTTCAAATTGTCCTGTGTTGTGTAATAGTGTAACTCTAATGTATAAATGTATAAGTGTATTGATACAGTTCTTTTTTGTTAAACTGTTATTTATGTGATATTATATTTTGATCCGCTGCGAATGTGAGGTTTCTGTGTTATGGTGTTTCTGTTTTCTTCATTTTCTTCTATCTCCTTCTTCTTTTCATAACAATTTGGAATTATCGGGATCGAAAATTTCCGGGTCGTTACAGTTGGTATCAGAGTAGAAGGTTAAGTGAGAACCTTGGCTCTGGTGGGATTACTCATTAAGGATAGGGTCAATGGTACCCTAGAAGAGTTGAGTGTGTGTATATATATATATGAGAGCGTACTTGTTATTTTCTTATATAAAGATTTCAAAATGGTTATAAAAGTAAATGAATCTTATATAAGTTTATTAAGCAATAGTTTTTCTAATATATTAAGGTAATTGGTTGTTGTATTAATTGAATAAAATAAAATAATGAGAATTAAGTGATAATGGTAATACAACCAAATTGAAATTAAATGAAGATTAGTTTGAAATGGATCCAAACTAAAATTAAAATCTTGAATTTGTAGAAGTGTTATCAAAATAAAGATAATAATGAATTGGTTTCCAGATATGATAATCTTGGTTATTATCATAAATGGTTGTTGTGTTTAATAATGAAATGTTGTTAATGATTAAGTAAAATGAAATGTTTTAGGGAAGTAAACTTTTAGGTGAGTATGACTTATCAATTGGAATTGAAGATAATTTAAATTTGTGAAGTTTTAAATCTAAATCCAGAAAACTTGAAATTGTTTTAAAGAAATTTGTTTTGAATTAAAACCAAAGGTGGTTTAAAAATTTAAGGTATAACTTGGTGTGTAAAGGAAATAAAAATGTATAAATGAGGATATACATAATATCAAAGATGATTTGAAATAAACTCTAAGTGTTGAGTTTTAAATTTTTCCTTAGAATGTGATATGAAAACCCAAAGCGATAAGTTTTTGAACTTATAAGTGGAAAGATTATTAATATGAAGTTTAAAATTTGAAATGAGAATTAAAATTGGGCAAAGTTGTTTGGATTAAATTGAAGTGAATTTAATTTTGGGAAAATTAAATAAGTTTAGAACAAACAACCTGAATTGGAAATTTCAAGATGAAATTGAGATTTAACTTGGGAAGTTAAAATGGTGAATTTGATTTGTTTGAATGAATGAAGAAATGGATTGTGATAATATATCCATTATAGAGATAAATGAAAATTAAACCTTAATTTGAAATTAAGGATATGGAATCCCTTTTAACTTAAGATTTGAATGTTAAGAATTGAATTTGTAACTTAAAATTGTTTAAGAATCAGTTTCAAAGTTGGAAGATAAAATTAGGCAATAAATTGAATTTTGAAGATAAAATTTCTTTGAACTTTTAATTTGAACTTTAAAATAAGTTAAGTAATGATAATTTAAAATGGAATTTTGGAATTTGGATTCAGAATTAAATGGTTTAAAGATTTAAGTTGTTGAATAAAAAAATAAAGGTTGATTTGATTTAAAGGATTAAATCAACATTTAAAATTTTAACTCAAATTTATGAAATTCGAGATGGTTTTAAGTTGAGATTTGAATAAAATTTGTTCAAATTGGATTGGATTTGAATTAATTGGAATTATGATTGAAGATGTATAAGTTTAAAAATTCAAATGGTAAATTAGAATTGAAATGATTTGAAATTGAAGCTGGTTCAATTTGAAATTAATCCAAATTGATTTGAAATAATTTGGAATTGTGATTAAAGTTGAATAAGTTTAAAAATCAAATGGAATTTGATTTGAATTTGGAAAGGAATTAAGGTTAATTCAACTTGAATTGGGATTAAATCAATTTCAATGGAAATTGAAGTATTGAGTCAATTTAAATGGAAGTGGAAATTTAAATTGAATTGATGGGAAATTAATTGGAAATGGAGATTGGGAAATTAAACAGTTTGGCTCTGGATTATTTTCAAAATTGTTTTAATACAAATATATTTTTCCAAACTATTTACTATACAATCTTTCTTCTTAAACCCCAAACTATCTTACACTTATTTTACAATTATTTTGGAACTATTTAACTATTTTGAAACTGTGTTATAAACTAATTACTATTTTTCAGTTACTTATATCTAATCACTATTTTAAAAACTATTTTGCAATTATCTAACTATTTTATACCTACTTAACTATTTTACAGCTATTTTACAAACTAATAACTATTTTTCAACTACTTATCTAGTTTAAACTTTTTCAAGCTGTTTTTAAATTTAAATAGGTTAGAGTTCAAACTGTTTGTAATTGAAGTAATAACTCAATTTGAAATGGAAGCAATTGAGAATAACTGAATGGAATTAAAGGAAATGTGAATAGAAAAGAGAATTGATTTGGCTAATAACCAATAAAGATAAATACGTAGGATATACGTATATTATTCTATTCGCATAATGATTTGATCCAGATTCGAACATAGAATTTCGTGATAGTATTATCGATCCGAGTTGGGATTTTTCACTCGATTTTCGACGGCGAACCTGGATATGGGTTTTTAATTGTTCTGGATATTCTCTATCATAGCTACGACTATGCAAGGAGAATGACGGTTTCTATCAAGAAACCAGATTTGAGTCCGCACTAGGAAGTCGGGTGGACGATACTAGTTCAGAAGAGAAATTGTGTGATCGAGTGAGCAATCAGATTGATATTGCGTACGGATGATATGTGAACATCGTACGGATTTGAATAAAATTGATATTAAAATTTGTGGATAAAAACTATAAAATGATTTTGAAATGGAAGGGTATATTTTGAAAAATAAATGATGAAATAAAATGGGAGTTGAATATTTCTGTGATTAGAACTCATTTTATAGAAAAGTGATATGGTTAATAACTTTATAAAAGAATAATCAAATTTGAATATTTGATTTGGAATAAACAAAGTTGTGTATATATAAGATAAATCTTCCCTTGTTGAATCTATTGCCAGAAGAAAAGGGTTTTGAAATATTAGAAGTATAAAAGAGGTTTTATACAAATTTGAAATGATCCAAAGATTTTCAAAGTTATATATCTATATATATATATATATAAAGGATCTTATGAGAATGATTTTGGAAAAGGTTTTGGGAACCTATGGATTTTGGAAAGGCTTTTGGTTTTTGGGAAAATCAATTTTGGAATTTGGAAAGCCAAGTTTGGAACTATCAATTCTGGATATCAATTTTGTATAAAGATGATTTTGATATAAATCATAAAGGGTATGATTTGAAGATACTATAAGTGTATAGTATAAAGTATTTTGAGATTGGCTCTGGGGAAAAAGGCGCTCCCTTGAAATGAACTTCTCAGGAGTGCCACAGGGTGGTACTGCCTTGAACCCCAAGGGGGGATTCTAAAGTTGATCCTGTGAGGAGTCCGGACAAACTAGTTCCTGAGGATTATTGGGTAGCGAAAGTCGAGGGCTTTGATGCCTACAGAGGCATTTGGGTTATGCTGTGATGACAGTGTAGCTCGATGTCACTGCGATCTACTGTGTGGACCATAGCGTAAATCGTGTGGAGGATGAGTGTCAACAATCTACACTTGATTTTGTCGGGATGGCAACGTAACATCGGTAGACTGCAATCTATGGTCAAGTGGAGAAGTTTCATTCTTTGGTAGAGAAATTCGAGAGCGCTGTTGCCTACGAATATATGGGTTTTTGATGTGATAGCAACGTAAAGCCCGGGTATAACTGCGATCTGTAGCGGGTTCCATGGTGTAATCGAGGGGCGCGGAGTGCCTACAGTTATATATGGATTTTGCCGGGATGGCTACGTAACCATCGGGTTAACTACGACTATGGATGGGGGTGATGATTTCCAGAGCATTCTTACCAAAGATATTTCCTCGATTTCAAAAATGTTTTCTATATTTTCAATAGAATTATTTTCCAAGTATTTTCACTGTGTGTTGAAAACGGGTTTACCAAGTACTTATAGATTTTCAGTCTTACGCTTGATCAACGTATGACCGAATTTCTGTGAGAACGAGGATAGATTTGTTGAGACATCGAGTTATAAAAAGTATTTTTAAAGCTATTTTGATAATATTATGTAGATTTCTAAAAGTGTTTTAAAAATTTAAATAAAAAGAGTTAAGAGTTAAAAATGTTCAAAGAGTAATTTAAATGATAATGAACATTTTAATAAAATTCTGGTTACTTTCCTTTTCGGGGACGAAAAGATTTAAAGGTGGGAGGAATGTGATATCCCGGGATTTTAGGCAAATAATTATGTAATAGTCTTCTTTATAAATCATTTATAATAATCTAAAATTTAATTCTTTTTCCTAAGCAAATAAAATAAGTATTAATTTGAATATATATAAGTAGTTTTTAAAAGAGAATTTGAATTTGAAATTTCAAATATAAACATCTTAGAAATAAATTGAGTATGTGCATATGATTTTTATTAGTATATGATTAGTTTTATATCATTGTCCTAAAAAAAGGGTTTTATTAAACTAGTATAATTAGTTTAAGTGTATAATTTGAATACTATATCATTTTCTTTTAAAATTAAATAAGGAGAAATTTAAATATTAATACACTTAAGACATTATTAAATATAAAACTAAATTTAAAATATAATATAAAGATATATGAAAATATATAAAACATATTAATACAACATAAAAGACAAATGTAAGCTAAAGACATAATCTAAAAACATGTGTAAGTTAATAAACATTTGCAAATGACAAATGTTAACAAATCTAACAAGTGTCACCAATTTATTTTATTTTCTTTTATATTTTTAAAAATCATAATTAAATCTATATATGCATCTATCTCTTCTCTTCATTTCCTATTTTCCTATCTTCATTCAAAAACAAGAACAAGTTTGTAACCTGTAAAAGAATAAGCAAACCAGAAAATAAATCAAAGCTTCCACTCTTTCAAACTAAATCAAACAAGATTTCATCTTCAATATACAAACCTGTAGAAAGTCAAAGTTTCAAATTTATCAAGCTAGATCATCTCAACAACAAGATTTTCAGTTCCAGTTCATCAAGCATTCATCTCAGTTTTAAAATAAGTTTCCAGTTTCAAGCTTTCAAAGATCAAAGCATTTCAGTTTTCAAAATTAATTTCCAGATTTTCAAAAGAATAAAGCCTGTCCTCTGTTTTTCAAATACATGTGAGTAAATCTACCTCTTGAAAAACTAAATTCTACTTTATAATTGAATGCATGCAAGTTTTGATTATAGAAATGTCTCAAATATTACTTGCATGAGTGAAAGGATGTGATGCCTGGGTATACAAGTGATATTTATGTGAGTAAATTTCTATTTTTAAAAAAAAACAGTTCTTACTTTTTAAAATCAAAGCTAAACAAATTTCCAGAACTCAAGTTCTAATTCAAACTGTTTTTTTTCTTTTCTTTTTCAAAATCAAAAACTGCTATGAATAAAACTGCTCTACCTTCATTTTTAGAGTGAATAACTTCACAATTTAAAAAGGCTTAAATTTATCTGTTGCATGTGGATAAAGGAATAAGTATGCTTGTATGATTGTATTGTGATGGATATTTTTTGTTTTATATATATAAACATATATATATATATGTGTGTGTGTGTGTTTACAGGTATCTGTATACCTGTTTCTGCTTTTAAAACTAAAATTTTAAATAGTACCCATTATCACTTGACTTGATCTCAACTAGGATATGAATGTAAACCATAAATTGTTTGTTTAGTATGGATTTAAGTTTATAAATTATAATTAAGTTAAATTAGGGAACTGGTTGTCTTTGTAAACAATATGATCAGTCATTATTTAAAATAAGCAAAAATATCAAACATCTTAAAATATTAAAACAGGTTTATAACTTGAATGCTTGTATGAAATCATGATTTTTAAAACCAAAATCACATTTTTTAGTTAAGTTTGGAGTGAGTGTTTCTGGGTTGAACAGATAAGGAGTTTTGGGGTTTTTCTGATGATTCAGTGGATTTAAAAGTTGTAGTTCTTCCTGGAGGTGGAGGAGTGATTGGTGAGTGGGGGAAAATTTTCAGATGGATGGTCAGAGGTTGGTGGCGACCGTGGTTGGCTATTCCAGTTTCTAACCCTAGTTTTCTAGAGGTTGGAGTTTTGTAGCTTCTTGATTTCTATGGTGCATCGAGTGATGTAAGGCTTTGGGGATTGGAAGAAGGGATGTAGATGAAGGGTTTGCTAGAGTCGCAGTAATTCTGATGGTCGGAAATGGGTTGTCGAGGTGATGACAGGTTTGGGCTATGTGCAGCGTAATGTTCCAGGATGGGTTTGGCTATCTCGATTTTGATTTCGAGCTTCTGTGGAAATTCTGGTGGTCGTGATCAGGTGTGAAGATGGTCAGCGACATGAGGTAGGTGGTGACGATGGCTGGAGGTTGCCAGAGCGCCGGTGCAAATGCACCGTGCATATTTTGTTCTGATGATCTTTTTGAGTTTGTGCAAAAATGTAACTTGAGTTTTATTCGGGTAATTTGAGAATCTGTCTCGAAGTAGATAAGGTGTTAACTCGAAGCACTTGTGAGTGGTCTCGGGTAAGTGTTTGTTTCAGGTTTATAACCTGACAGTGTGCAGTTTTTTTTTTAAATTTTTTTTGAATGAAATTTAAAATCTAAGGCAGGAATTTAAAACAAGGGTTTTAAAATTTTAAGTTTGAATTCAAAAGAACTTTTGAATCCTAAGTTTTAAAATGAAAATTTTAAATTTAAGCAAGATTTAAATCAAGTTTAAAATCGAGTTTAAATATGAGTTCAAGTCTAATATGAACCCAGATTTTGAATTTAAACAGTTTTGTAAATTGTAAATGTTGTACAAGTTTAAATGTTTTAAAGTAGATTTTAAAAGTGAATTTGTTTTCAAATAAATGTCTGACTTGATAAAATTCTTTATAATTCTTTCCTTAAATATTTGAATAAAAGTTATGATGTGTTTAACTTTAATTTGAAAAGTTAAATAATCAATTTATTTTAAAGCTTGATTCCTTTTAATAAAATTAAGTAATTTAGTTTTATACTTTTCTTATATAAGTATCTTATATAAGTAATGAATGTTCTTTACTTTTATTTTAAGGTTTATAAATTTATTTAAATTTGAATAAATGTTTAAATAATTAAACATTGTGAAGCCTGTAAGCCAATAGATCTATTAATTAGTTTTAAAATACTCTTGAAGGTTAATGAAGTCATTAATAAAGTAAATGAATTATCTTAGAAATAATTAAGATAATAAAAGAATTTAATTTATAAGAGAATTAAGAACTGACTTGATTATTTGATTTTAAATTAATGATTTTGATTAATTTATAATTAGAGATGATTAATAATGATTAATCTAAGATAAATTTCTTAAGAAAGTAAATAAAAAAATGTTATTAGTTAATAAAGATAATTATATATGGATTATTAAGTAATTAATTAATGTGATTAATTTTGATAACTAATTAGATTAATTAATTGAAGATAATCAATTGTAAATTGTTAAGCATAATTACTTAATAAAAGTAATTAAGGAATTAATTACTTATTGTAATTAATTATAATAATGTGATTAGTTTAAGTTAATTAATTTAGTTTAATTAATTTACGAAAATCATTTGATGATTTAAAAAGAGTAATTACTTAATGTAATAAATGGAGCATGATTACTTAGGGAAGTAGATTAAATTAATTTTGGAAGTGTTCAACCTTGCTTATGGATGGTTGAATGATGATTAAATGCCTTGAATTAGCTGATATCTCTGATATGAAATGTTTTATGACATGATATGTTTGGGTACGCAGTGATAATGCAGTTATTTTACGAGGGTGAATTGCTGTGTAAAGTGACACTTTGTATTTAAAGGTTAAATTGTGTTTCACTTGAATAACTTGGGTTAAGATGACATTGGATTCGAAGAGACATGAGTCGGGTATTAATTAGTACCCGAAACCATTTCGATTCTTTATAGATTGATATGTGAAATCAATAAACTGGTATGGAATGATTTAAGTAAATTAGACCATTTAATCTAAGTTTGGCACTTAGAAAGTGATGTGTGAAACAAGTAATGTCTATAACAGCTTGTGAAGTTGTAAATTGATATAAGTTACCCCAGGTTTATATAAGTTGCATGCTTTAGTATTCCTTGTTAGATGGGTTTACTCACGCTGGTTTCCAGCCTGACCCGGGTGTTACTTTGATGTAATGCTCGGGTCAGACCGAGTATTACAGATTTTCAGGTAAGGACGTTCTGGAGCTCAGGAGACAAACTGGATGGCAGGAACGTATGGAGTGATATCCGTTGTGTATATTATTGTTGATTTTCTGAGACATGTTTTCAAATTGTCCTGTGTTGTGTAATTGGTGCAGCAGCGGAAATAACAAAATGATGATTCTGTGAAAGTAGCAGTCGATGGAATGAAGAATACTGAAATGCCCAAATTCGTTGATCCGAAGATACCGAATTCTAGCTATCTCTGACACGTTGATCGCGCACGATACCGTGACGATAGATCTACAATTCTTCGAGCGTTGATCAAGCGCACTTGATTCCACGAATTGGCTTCAACGATCGAAGATTCGAGCGCACTCGAATGTCGAAGGTGGAGATAGGAGATTACACTCAACTACTAATTTGGTGAAAGCACAAAGCTAACAAAACAAGTGTTTTTATTCAAATCAACTAAACTCTTACAAATGACTCAACCCCACTATTTATAGAGTTTACAACGCACGCCTCACAAATCTGAACAACACCTAAGTCATTTCCGACCTAACAACCACGACCTAAAAGTAGTCGACTTAAAAACCAGACGACTTACGACTTACTATAGGTAGTCCACGACTTAACAGATTACAACACATAGTCTTATGATATACGACTTATTTACAAGCGACTTAAGAAAATACAATACAACACCATACAACGACTTAACAACCATCTCAGCAGTATCTTCATGCGACCTAACTCTTCAACGACTTAAGACAGCATCGACTTATCGAGTTATCTCTTGAACGACTTAAGAAAAGCGGCCAGTGTAAGTTAGGTCGTGGCCACCCTGAAGTTCTGGACGACTTAAGACCTTGCGACCTAGGTAGTTATGCCGTAACTCGTTAACTATGAGTCGTGGCCGACTTAAAATTCTGGGACGACTTAAGACATTGGAGGCGCTAGGTTGTTTGGATGCTTTAGACTCCCCCACGTTAGGTCGTGAACGACCTAAAGCTTCTTTGTTAAGTCGTATAACTTCTTCCTTAAGTCGGTGGCGACTTATGCCTTGTAACTTTGTAGCTCGTGCTGCATCATCCTCCCCAGGTTGAGAAAAATTCATCCTCGAATTTGTACTCTCTTCCACATCGGATTGTTTATCCCTATGATAAGGTACAAGATGCTTAACATTGAATACGTTAGACGTGTACACATCCTCCGGCAGCTTCAATTTATAAGCATTTTCATTGATCCGTTTCACAATCGTTACAGGACCAATCTTTCGTGCTTTCAGTTTATTGTATGCTCCTATTGGAAAACGATCTTTCGTTAGTACAGCATATACTAAATCTCCTTCATTAAATTCAACGCTTCTTCGCTTCAAATCTGCAGATCGTTTATACTTGTCATTTGCCTTCTCCAATCGTTCCTGAACGATTTGATGACATTCCGTCAATCCATCAACAAAATCTACAGCTCGTTTTACTGTCCCCTTCGGTTGTGGTACTACCGTTAGGTCCAACGGTCCCCTTGGCAAACTTGAATATACAATTTTGAATGGACTGAAACCTGTGCTACGGTTTACCGCATGATTATGAGCAAACTCTGCCTGGCATAACTTCATGTCCCAACTCTTCAGATTATCTTTCACCAGACATCGCAATAAATTCCCCAACGATCTGTTAACCACCTCCGTTTGCCCATCAGTTTGAGGATGGTAAGCACTACTAAAATTCAACTTCGTTCCGACCATCTTCCACAAACTTAGCCAAAAATGACTCAGAAAACGAGTATCCCTATCCGACACAATGGATTCTGGCAATCCATGAAGTCGATAGATTTCTTTGAAAAATAGCTGAGCAACATGAACAGCATCCGCCGTCTTCTTACACGCAATAAAATGTGCCATTTTCGAAAATCTGTCCACTACAACATATATTGAATCATTCCCTCGTTGAGTTCTTGGCAATCCCAAAATAAAATCAGCATGGTACAGGTAACGACATATATAATCCAGCATTGGTTGCAGTTCCTTTCGAAACCTGACAGATATGACATCGCTCCACAAACCTTTCAACCTCTTTTCTCATCGATGGCCAAAAAAAAGATTGTGAAATCAACTGTAATGTACGGTCTCTCCCCACGTGGCCTTCTTCATGTAGCTCTTTCACAATCTTCATTCTCAAACTACAATCAGGTATGCACAATCGATTTCCCTTGAACAGAATACCATCTACAATCACAAACTCATCCGTCTCTCCTTTCTTCACTTTATCTACAAACTTCATAAAGTAAGGATCTTCAACAAATAATTCTAGTAGCACATCAAACCCTGTCACTTCGACCTTCATTGTAGTTAACAAATGATTCCTTCTGCTTAGCGCATCTGCAACACGATTCATCACTCCCGATTTGTGTTTCACAACAAACGTAAACTGTTGCAGATATGTAATCCATGGTGCATGTCTCGCGGAAATCTTGTCTTGCCCTTGTAAATGCTTCAACGCTTCATGATCAGTGTAATGAACAAACTCTTTCTGAAATAGGTAGTGTCTCCAGTGTTTAATAGCTTGCACAACAGCATAAAATTCCACATCATATGTACTATATCTCATCTTCGCTCCTGATAACTTCTCACTGAAATATGCAATAGGACGTCCCCTCTGACTCAACACTCCTCCAATCCCAACCTTGGATGCATCAATATGTAGTTCAAACACTAACTGAAAATCTGGTAACACTAGAATTGGTGCTGACGTCAAGAGTTCTTTGATTCGCTCAAAAGCAACCCCTGCTTCTTCTGTCCATGCAAACTGTTTACCCTTCATACAATCTGTAACAAGCGCCATCACACTACTAAAGTGTGGAATAAATCTTCTATAAAATGAAGCTAACCCATGAAAACTCTGAACCTCTGTTATTGTCTTGGGTTGCGGCCAATCTCTGATAGCTTCAACTTTACTTTGGTCTACCTGTATTCCTTCTTTCGATACAACATACCCTAGAAATAAAACACTCCTCGCCATAAAAACACACTTCTTTGTAGCAGCGTAGAATTGTTCTTCACGAAGGATAATTAACACTTTCCTCAAATGTTGAACATGCTCCTCCGTACTAGCACTGTAGATCAGAATATCATCAAAGTAAACTACCACAAACTTCCCAATGTATGGCCTAAAAATTTGGTTCATCACCCTTATGAATGTACTTGGTGCATTAGATAGACCAAACGGCATTACCAGCCATTCATACAGTCCTTCCCTCGTCTTGAATGTTGTCTTCCATTCGTCCCCTGGTCTAATTCGTATCTGATGATAACCGCTCTTCAAGTCAATCTTAGAAAAGATTACGGACCCACTGATTTGATCCAATAAATCATCAAGCCTCGGCATCGGAAATCTGTATCGGACTGTGATTTTATTCAATGCTCTACTATCTGTGCACATCCTCCACGTTCCATCCTTTTTGGGTACCAATAAAGCTGGTACAGAACAAGGACTTAAACTCTCCTTCACACGCCCCTGTTCAAGCAATTCTTCCACCTGTCTCCTTAACTCTTCGTGTTCCCTGGGACTTATCCGATAGTGTGGTCTATGAGGCAATGCAGCACCTGGCACCAAGTCAATCTGATGCTGTATGTCTCTAAGCGGTGGTAACTCCTTCGGTAACTCCTCTGGAAACACATCATTGAATACCTCCAAAACTGGCTTCACTTCCTCTGGAACTTCAGTAACTTTACTGCTTTCATGCCCAATCAACATAAAAACTTCAGGACTCTCCTCTATCTCTTCCACGAATTCCTTCAAGGACAACAAAGTTTTCAATTCCTCAATCTCCTCCAGCTTGTTCTCATTCTGCTGTCGCTTTTTCGGAACTCATGTGATCTTCGTGCCCTCGAACAAGAAACTGTAACTATTCGTTCGACCATTATGCTGTACTTCACGGTCGTACTGCCACGGTCTTCCCAGCAGCAAATGGCAAACATCCATGTCAACCACGTCACACCAAATCTCATCCTTGTATTTCTTTCCAATAGAAAATTGAACATGAGCTCGCCTCTCTACCTTTACTTCTCCTCCTTTCCTCAACCAAGCAAGTTTATAAGGACTAGGATGTTTCTCCGTGTTCAACTTCAATTTCTTTACAGCTTCCGTTGAAATGATATTATCATAACTCCCAGCATCAATGACAAATTTACAGACCTTTCCCAAAATAGTGCAAGTTGACTGGAAAATGTTACTTCTCAACCAACTCAACTCTTCCTCCTGATTCGGTGTTAAACAAGATCTTCGTAGCATCAGATTACATCCTTCATCTCCCGACACTTCTTCCTCCTCATCACGTTGTGAATTAAGATCTTCTCCTACATCCTCATCCTCTGCTTCAACAATCATAGTTCTCTTCTTTGGTTTTGGACATTCATTACTTTTGTGGCCCATTTCTTGGCAATTATAACACTTGAAACCATTGTTGACTTTCGTCTTCCCAACTGGTTTTGCAACAACTTTTGAAACATTAGAACTTCCACTAACACCCTTCACTGGATTGTTGGAATTTGTAAACACACCACCACCTCGTCTTCCCTGTTTCTCCCAAGCCAACGCTTTCTGGTGTGCTTCCGCTACAGATCTGGGATCAAACATATTTACCATGTCTTGAATCTGCATACGCAACCCTCCAACAAATCTAGCTGTTAATTGTTCCTCTGTCTCCATGATATTGTTCCTTGCAATCAGTTGATAGAATTCGTCAGCATAGTCATTAACAGAATTCGTTCCTTGCCTCAAGTTTTGCAGACATTGATACATCAGAGATTGATAATTGTAAGGTAAGAACGTTATTTCATCAATTTCTTCATCTTCTCCCATGATTCAACCTTTGACTTCCCCATCCGTTCACGTGTAAGTTTGGTTTGCTGCCACCATGCCAAAGCTCTACCCCTCAACCTTGTAGCAACCAACTTCACTCTACGATGTTCTGGAACTTCCTTGAAGTCAAAAATTTCTTCAACATTAGCCATCCAATCCAGAAACTCCTCAGCTTGCATACCACCCTTGAATTCAGGAATTTCAGTTTTCATCCCCGATTCCCACTTGTGATCTTACTCAGAGTAATTTCTTCCTTGACCTCGTCCTTGTCCTTGAACACTACCCCCGTCATACTCCTCTTCAAAATCAGATGTATATCGATGTCGATCCTGACCACCAACACCTCTACTACCATCACGTCTTCCACCAACATCCCTTCGTTCTCCATTCCTCCGATCTCGAACAGTCACATTCCGATCACCAACATTTCTATAAGAATCTCGATCCATACTTCTATGATTAGTATCGATACTTCTCTCTCGATTTGAATGTGGCGAAACTCTACTTCCCCCATGGTTAGATTTAGGTGAAACCCTTCTCTGATTTTGATTCATCTCTAACATCATCTTCTCAATTCGACCAATCCCTTCATTAAGCTTTTCATTAAAGTTTTCATTAATTCTTTGCTCCATCTCGTCAGCTTCTTCTCTTCGATACAAAGATTCAATATTTTGATGTTGATTGGCCCTTCTCGGCGTCATGATTTTAACTTCACAAACACTTCAATTCTCGGCTTTGACCTTTAAAACGATACCAAATGATGTACACGGCCTTCACTTGATCTCGGTTCTACTTCACTCTTCAAGTTTGGCGCGCAAACTCCACGACCAAATTCAAACACTTTTCGAAATTTGATCCAAAATGAAATGGATCGAAAACTCCAACTTTGTTGCAATTTGCGATGAACACGATGAACAACAACTTCTCGGCCTTGATCAAAATGGCACGATCCACTTGCGACTTCAACTCGGCCTTGAATGGTATAGCTCGGCTTGACTTGATCTCTTCAAATTTCTTCAAAAGAATTGGCTCCAAGACTCGATTTAGCTATGATTGGCTAAAACAAGCTCTGATACCAAATGGTGCAGCAGCGGAAATAACAAAATGATGATTCTGTGAAAGTAGCAGTCGATGGAATGAAGAATACTGAAATGCCCAAATTCGTTGATCCGAAGATACCGAATTCTAGCTATCTCTGACACATTGATCGCGCATGATAACGTGACGAGAGATCTACAATTCTTCGAGCGTTGATCAAGCGCACTTGATTCCGCGAATTGGCTTCAACGATCGAAGATTCGAGCGCACTCGAATGTCGAAGGTGGAGATAGGAGATTACACTCAACTACCAATTTGGTGAAAGCACAAAGCTAACAAAACAAGAGTTTTTATTCAAATCAACTAAACTCTTACAAATGACTCAACCCCACTATTTATAGAGTTTACAACGCACGCCTCACAAATCTGAACAACACCTAAGTCGTTTCCGACCTAACAACCACGACCTAAAAGTAGTCGACTTAAAAACCAGACGACTTACGACTTACTATAGGTTGTACACGACTTAACAGATTACAACACATAGTCTTATGATATACGACTTATTTACAAGCGACTTAAGAAAATACAATACAACACCATACAACGACTTAACAACCATCTCAACAGTATCTTCATGCGACCTAACTCTTCAACGACTTAAGACAGCAGCGACTTATCGAGTTATCTCTTGAACGACTTAAGAAAAGCGGCCAGTGTAATTTAGGTCGTGGCCACCCTGAAGTTCTGGACGACTTAAGACCTTGCGACCTAGGCAGTTAGGTCGTAACTCGTTAACTATGAGTCGTGGCCGACTTAAAGTTCTGGGACGACTTAAGACATTGGAGGCGCTAGGTTGTTTGGATGCTTTAGACTCCCCCACGTTAGGTCATGAACGACCTAAAGATTCTTTGTTAAGTCGTATAACTTCTTCCTTAAGTCGGTGGCGACTTATGCCTTGTAACTTTGTAGCTCGTGCTGCATCAGTAATAGTGTAACTCTGATGTATAAATGTATAAGTGTATTGATACAGTTCTTTTTTGTAAAACTGTTATTTATGTGATATTATATTTTGATCCGCTGCGAATGTGAGGTTTCTGTGTTATGGTGTTTCTGTTTTCTTCATTTTCTTCTATCTCCTTCTTCTTTTCATAACTATTTGGAATTTTCGGGATCGAAAATTTCCGGGTCGTTACAGTTTTGTTGTAATGCTCGGGTCAGACCGAGTATTACAGATATCAGGTAAGGACGTTCTGGAGCTCAGGAGGCGAGCTGGATGGCAGGAACGTATGGAGTATATTCCACTGTGATATATTATAGTTGTCTGAGACATGTTAATTCTAACTGTCTAGTATATTTATGAATGTTGTAACTCTGATGTATTAAAATGTAATTAACAAATATAGTTTTCTTTGTATAACTGATATTATTATTTGATATTGTATTTTGATCCGCTGCGAATGTGAGAATCTGTGTCTTGTTCTATTTCTTCTTCTATCTCTTTTCTTTTTCTCCTAACTATTTGGAATTTTCGAGTTCGAAAATTTCGGGTCGTTACAATGGCAGATGTAACGACCCGGAATTTTCGAACCCGAAAATTCCAGATAGTTAGGAGAAAAAGAAAAGAGATAGAAGAAGAAATAGAACAAGACACAGATTCTCACATTCGAAGTGGATCAAAATACAATATCAAATAATAATATAAGTTATACAAAGAAAACTGTATTTGTTAATTACATTTTAATACATCAGAGTTACAACATTCACAAATATACTAGACAGTTAGAATTAACATGTCTCAGACAACTATAATATATCACAGCGGAATATACTCCATACGTTCCTGCCATCTAGCCCGCCTCCTGAGCTCCAGAACGTCCTTACCTGAAATCTGTAATACTCGGTCTGACTCGAGCTTTAAATCTTTGGCTTGAATTCGAATTTGCTTCATTGCTCAGGCTATTGAGGTTTGAGATGATCTTTGAACTGTCGTTTTGTTTTTGATTTGGTTTTCTTTTGATCTGTTTTAATTTTTACAAGGTTTAAACAAAAGTCAAAATTCAAAATCCCCTCCTTGAATCTCTGGTAGGCTGTGAGATTCAAACAAGTTATGTTTGTTTAAACATGAATTAAGTTTTAGAAATATATTTAACTAAATTTAGTTTGAATATTACTAGAAAATCAAGAAGACAGGGAAAATCTTAAAACATGTAAATTTCAAAAATCTTGATTCTCTGATTCATATATATATTCTGAATCGACTTTGAAAACTAGGATTTTTAAAGGGAAATTCATGATTTTTAAGTAAGTAAATTGTGAGAATTCGAGGATTGATCAGATTATGGGTTTTGGAGCTTTTCTGGTGATCGGGGAACTCAGGAGGGTCGTGATCGCCACTGGAGATTGCTGGGGAGTTGTCGAGTCTAGGAAAAATGGATGGTGATTTTCTTAGCCACCGTGGCGGCGAGAATTGGTTGGAGTAGGGTTTAAGCCCTAAGTTTGGTCGAGTTAGAAGTTTTCATGCGTTGGTCTCGAAGGAAGGTGATGTTCGTGTAAATCGGGGTATGGCTCGAGTGTTTTGTGAGTATGGCCCGGGTTTTTTTGTTTTGTGTTTAAGTAACCAGGTTATTAAAATAAAAGTATGATCAGGTTTCAAGTATTAATAAGTTTTAAAACAATGTAAATGTTTTAATCAAGTTTTAATAAGCATAAGAAGATGAACAAGGTTTAAAAACAATAGTAAATTTTGTTAATCAAGTTTAAAAATGTTTTAATATACTTTCATTAGTTTATTCTTAAGCTTATTTTAAACAAATCAAATAGCTTAATTAAGAAGTTAATTAAGAGATAAAGATTTTATAGTTGTTAATTAACTTAAAGGTCTAAGTTAATTTATGGGTTAATAATAATTTATTTCAAAAGTTAAATTTTTTTTAAGATGAATTGATTTGGTTTTTAAATAATTTTATATTGGGATAATTATTTAATTTAAATCCCTAAGTGTTTTCAAGGATTTAAATGTTGTAATTAAGAAGTGATTAAGATAAATGGTTTATCTTTTAATTAATTAAGTCTTGGGTAATTAAAGAATAATTAATTTATAAATGTAATTAAAGGATTTAATTACTTAATGTAATTAATTAAAGAATTAATTAATTAATGATTAAAGGTTAATTAATTAATAATTAAAGGTGAATCTATTAATGATTAAGGTTAATTAATCAATGTAATTAATTAAGAAGTGGTTATAATTAATTAAAGTTAATTAAGCAGGATTAAAGGTAGTTAATATAATCTATATTAGGTGATTAAATTAAATTAATTGTTGAGTATTAATCTTCCCTATAGATGATAACTTGAATCGAATACCTTGGTTTGTTTGAATATCTCTATGTTGAGTTGTGATGTATTGTGATATGATATGATGGGTTAAACTGTGATATTATGAGTTATCTATCGATAATTGATTTGCTGTGAGAATATGAGAACCTATGTTTAAAGCTGATTTGTATCCACTTAAACAACTGGGATTAAGATGACATTGAATTCGAAGAGACCGGGGTCGGGTATCAGTAAATACCCGAAACCACTTCGATTTGAAATCTTCTATAATTCTTTATAAATTTATATGTGAAATCAATAGGCCGGTTTGGGATAATATGGACCATTTAAACTAAGTTGGATACTTAGATATTGTTTTGTGAAAATAAGTGTTTGTTAACTCCCATTGAGAAGCGACCTAAAATATTGAGCGAGTCAATGAAGCTTGCGACCTAACTGCTGAAGAGATTCTACGACCTAACTGAAGTCTGCGACCTAAGAACATAGCGACCTAAAGAATGTCGCGACCTAAGGTAGTTAACCACCTATGAAGCCTGCGACCTAACTATCTCAAGAACCTCGCGACCTAAAGACTTAGCGACCTAACTGCTAAAGGAAGCTCGCAACCTACGACTTGGTGAAGCTGCGACCTAACGACTTAGGGGATATTGCGACCTAGCAGTATTGCTACCTAAGCGACCTAACAGGCTACGACTTAAGGAAGTCTCCGGCTTAACTACAGAGCCAACTCAAGGGATCTGCGACTTAAGACTTGGAGAAAGTACCTGATCAGGAACAACTAATACAACTGCTTCTATCTCATCGCCGACTTAAGAGTCTACGACTTAAGAGTCTACGACTTAAGAGTCTGCGACTTAAGAGTCTACGACTTAAGAGTCTGCGACTTAAGAGTCTGCGACTTACGAGTCTACGACTTAAGAGTCTGGGACTTAAGAGTCTACGACTTAAAACCTACCTTAAGTCGAGACCGACCGACCACTTGTTCGAATGAAGCCAAGTGCAACTTCACCAGCTGATTTCTTAAGTCCCAAGGAGACTGCGACCCAGCTTAGGTCGCTCGCGACCTACGACCTAACTAAGGTCGTTCGCGACCTAAGACTTAGCACTTTTTCTGCCCAGAATTCAGAGCCGCTCCTATAAATACCCTACCACTTCCAACATGAAGAGGACTTTTTGGCCATTCATTTCTTCAAGCGCTGTTACTCTGTCGAAGTCTCCACTCATTCAACAATCAAAGATCTTCAAGCATTCGAGACGCTACAACAATCTTCGAGAAGAACTCCTTACATCCAACACGGATTCGTCGAGTTTCATCATCAAAGATTGAGCTAGTAGTCAAGAGTGCTTTCGTGATCAAGTTGTATTGCATTTTGAAGGATATTGTATCAAATTGTAACCGAATCAGCAATAAAAGATCATAAAGTGGACGTAGGCTCAATTACGGGCCGAACCACTATAAACCTGTTGTTCATTTACTGCTTTTCTGCTATTTTCAGCTTATATTTTGTTCCCGTACCAACGGGTGGTGCTTTCACGATTCTATTACACACACCGGGTGTTAGCGTTCACTTTTTAGCGTTAACATTTTGGTGCTTTCACTGAGAACCCAATTCAGGCGATCGTCCACCATTGCTTCGCAAAGATTCATAAAAAGAACCTCTCTTGAAAACCAGATCCGAAATAATGGCTCCTGGAAGAAGAGGTAGACCTATCAGATCCGGAAATGCTCATGAAGGGACTTCCGCCTCCCCAACCGCAGACCAAGCAACTCCTACCATTGGAGTCACCAGGGCTGAATTAGATGACGCAGTTTCTGGGTTATACCAACAAATTGAAACTCAAAACGCTTTGATAATGGATAGAATAACTGCCCTGCTCGGGGCAAATCGTCAACCAGAAAACCATCAAACCACCCTTCCTGAAATGCCACCTTTCCAAGCTGATGGTTTTATGCCGCAACCAACTTGTCATGAACATATGCCCGGGCAAACTTCCGAGGGAAGAACTGATGCTTGCCCGAAGGTGTCTTTGAACAATAAAGAGTACCTGTCTGAAATGGTTGGCCGCATCATGAAAGAGAGCATGCAAAGGGAAGAGGATGAGGCTGATTGGGGATTCGCGCCAAGCAGAACTCCGTTTACTGAAAGGATCCTGAGAGCGGAATTTCCAAGGAAATTTGCACCTCCTACTATCCAAGCCTATAGGGGAACCAGTGACCCTAATCATTTCCTATACAAATACGATTGGCATATGACCGGGGCAAGAGCATCAGACGAGATCAAGTGTCGATACTTTCCAGTATACCTGGAAGGTGTGGCTTTACTTTGGTTCACAAAGCTTCCAGTTCGGTCTGTAGATAAGTTCTCCGACTTAACGCAAAAGTTTAAAGAACAGTTCAGATTGTATGCTTCAAAAGCTAAGGATATAATGTCACTGTCTAACCTTGAACAAGCGCCCGGAGAATCAATCAAATCTTTTTTGAGCCGTTTCAATATAGCTTTAGCCGAAGTAGAAAATGCGGAACCACGCATGATCCTGACTTACTTGATGCGAGCCATTGATAAATCGAGTAAATTTGGAATATGGCTAAAGATGAAGGAACCGAACTCACTTGATAAATTTTATAAAAAGGCCGACGAGTTCATTCGCCTTGAAAGCCTTTCTACGACATCGAAAGTGGTTGCTGCCCAAACTAATAATAACAATGTCCCATCTAATAAAAGAGAATCTGAAAGTCAGAAAAGGGAGAATGAAGGAGGAAAGAGCCGGGGAAATGAAAAGAAACCTCGCCGCTTTAATCCTTCGGATTATACTCCTTTAACTGATACACCAAGAAACATCTTTTTTGCAACAAAGGACGTTGTCAGGTATCCTAAGCCACCTGAGATGACGAGAGGTGCAAAGCGTAATGGAAAATTCTGCCAATTTCACAATCAACCTGGCCATGACACTGACCAATGTCGCCAATTAAAGAATGTGATTGAAGAATTGCTGGAGCAGGGTAAACTCCAACAATACGTTAAGAGAAGCGGAGTCGCTCCAACCTCATCCACTCAGGATCAACAACGTCCTACCCATCAATCCGATTCTCTCGACAACACTGCAGTGCAAGATTCAGAAAAGCTTGTCATTAATGTTGTCATAGGAGGTCCACACCCAGCAGGCAGAAGTTGGGACGACTGCTAATTGTCCACAAAACTGCAACTGGGGCGTCTTTCACTTTCTCTGGCATATAAATCTGAAGCTGCAAATCTAGTGCAAATGGAAAATCAGTCTGGAGATTCTGAAACAACAATCACTAGCATCCATTTTTTGCTTAACAGCGTTGCTTAAATTTGTAAAAAATGATGATGGATGTATAACTTCTGCATTGTAAACCGTTGAGAAATCAGCGTGACTGAATAATGAAAAACTATGCATTCTGTATTCTATTATAAAATGCCTGTTATATTTCAATATGTAAATACTCTAAATGTATTGCTAAAATGTCGATCTAATATTGCAGGTCATTAAAGCAAAGCTCACCCATCGCAAAGCTAAGCGAGCCTTACAAATCATTTATTAAAACAAATACCAAGCAACAAAAAATTCCGTATTCAAATCCTATACAAGAAGAACCTCACATAAAAAGTTGGCAACTTCACTGGGGGAAGCCTTCGTTAACCAGTTGTGATTGTCAATATGAACAGACATCCAGCTAAATAACTCGCGTTTGTCCCATGAAGTTGTTCAACAGTGAAGTCCACTTCTTCGGATAAGGCAATTTACTTACAAAAGGAACGAAGATACGCTTGGAAATGATAATAAAAGATCGCTAATGGGCAGATGATGGGAGAACATGGCCAAGCAAGCACGGAAGCAACCAAAAGGAATTTTGCTCCTCAATAAAAGGGCCGGTAGAACCACCGAAGGGACACCTTCCCAAGCAGAAGGAACAGGGCCCTTGCTAACTGATCGTGATGCATCCGATCAGGCAGCTTGCGTCCGTCCCGTGGTTCTACTCGCCCCTGAGAAGCAACCTTCCTGGCACATCAACCAACCAATGCTCCTTCCCAAAGGTCAACAAAGCCCTCTAACGAGGAACGCCAATAAATGAAAGTGCTTCTCTCAATAACAAGATTGGTGGAACCACCGGAGGGACACCTTCCCAAGCTGAAGGAACAGGGCCCTTGTTAATTGATTGCGATCGTTTGTGCAAACGAACATACAATCAAGCAACTTGCGTCCGCCCCGTGGATCCACTCAACCATGAGAAAGTAACTTCCAGGCAATTTTAAGACCTCTTCGGAGGCAAAAGCCCTCTTCGGAGGCACATTTCACCCGTGTAGAAGTGCAAAATGCTTCTCTTCGGAGACCCACTTCACCAGTGATGAAATGCTAAAAAGCCCTTTTCGGAGGCACATTTCACCCGTGTAGAAGTGCAAAATGCTTCTCTTCGGAGACCCACTTCACCAGAGCTGAAATGCCAAAATTTCTTCTCTTCGGAGACCAAAATTGCTTCTCTTCGGAGACCAAAATTGCTTCTCTTCGGAGACCAAAATTGCTTCTCTTCGGAGACCAAAATTGCTTCTCTTTAGAGACCAAAAGACCTCTTCAGAGGCGTACTTCACCTTGCTTGAAGTACCAAAAATAAACCCTTTACTGGGTCACAAAATCAAAACCTTCTTCAGAAGCTCATTTCACTGTGCAGGAAAATTCACTTTTAAACAAATAAAAGTGATCATTCCCAAAAGTTGAAGTGTTCTTCAGGAAGAAAGAGAAAGTAAAAACTTCTCTGAAGACGGGATATACTCTATTAAAAGCAGAATGATTCTTCCCTTAAAAGTGAAGTAGTTATTCTCTGAAGTAAGAATATCAGTCTTGAAGAAGCTAGAAATGTTGCAATGCACTTGCGGTATGGGGGCAACACTATATAATTTAATTGTATTAATAAAAGCGACATGCCACAAGTTCATTGCGATATCACAAAAAATAGATGTGGAATAAATGTATTCCCAAACACAGACAAAAAGTTTGTACAAGTAAAAGGAATCGTTTATTCTACACCAAAAAAGAGAAACAGATGCATTCTCACATACACAAGAATTTGTACAAGTAAAATAGCTATTTTATTCAATACTATGGAAACTTTTTACATTGTGCATATTACAAAAAGGAGCGGAGACCGGTATCCGCACAATCTCCGGTCAATACATGCAAAAAGCAGAAAAGTCAAAATCAAACTCATTTCTCCTTCTTCCCACCCTTGGAGCCTTTACCCGGCCTGATAATTAGTTTCGGAGGACGTATTGGAGAGGAAGGAGAAAGAGACTCAGCCGGATCGACTTCTGCTTCATCTCCAACAGCAGAAGAATTTTTCTTTCCTTTCTTCGAAACCACACGTTTCCCCTTCTTCTTGGAAGAAGACTCACTCCCCGGAGTAAGAAATGTAGAAAGTTTTGTGTCGTAGTCAAAAGACTGCTCCGGGGTCTTCTCACTATCTTCCAGATCTTCTGCTTTCTGCTCCGCGGAAGCAGGTGGTTCGTCCAAGCCTTGAAGGGCTGCTATCTGTTCTTCCTGTGAACCTAGTTGAGAAGCTGGAAGAGGAGTAACTTGAGAAGGAGGAGGAACGGCAGCTGAAGAAGGAGAAATTGGTGCAGTTTCCGGCACGTCCGCTGCATAATAAAAGAAATCAAAATCAGTATTCTCCGACAAAAAAAAAAGACAGTGGATCGTCAAAGCTTAAGTAATAAGTAAGAAGTTCGTTGAACTCGGTTAAGTCGAATAAGAAATTCACTGAATTCATCTCGTCAGAGTTACCTGGAGAAGTCGGTTTGGCGAGATCAATCTCAAATTCCCAAGCCTGAAAGTCCTTCATTGCCTCTTCTTCTGTAGGAGTGGTCACAGTTTCTTGGGCAACTTTAGCTGGATGCGAAGAATGAGAGCTGGAATCCGTAATATTAACATCGGCTGAAGTTGAAGTATGAACAGGGGCAGTTAAAGGAGCTTCCTCTTTTGGAAGCCCTTCTTCCGTTGATTCAGCTCGTACATTAGCAAGCTGCTCCTTCCCTTTAACAAGAGCGGCGCGAGCCTCATCATCAAGATGGCGAGCCTCGAGTTCTGCTTCATTATAGCCGGCACCTTTAAACATATCAAGTGAGGCTTCCCACACTTCAGCCAGAGTGATTTCATAATCAGGACCCAGAAAAGCAAGGCTCCCACGACCCAGAACACTGTGTAAATAAAAGTCGAATAAGGTAGAGCTGATGTCTGCTTTCGTCGCCTCATGTGATTGCTCAGCCGCTTCATTTTCGGCAACGGCAGCAACCCGACCAGCAATAGCCGCATCACGCTCTGTCTCAGCTTTAGCGAGTCGAGACTTTAGTAACTCAATCTCTACGTTCTGGGAGGTGACCTTTTCCCGCAGTTCGGTATTTTCTATGCGATATTTCTCAGTAATGTGTTGTTCGGCGGCAAGCTTCATTTCGACATCTCTTTGTGCAGCATGTGCATCCCGCACTTGCTTCTGAAAGACTTCCTCTTTTTGAGTGTGCGATGCAGAAGATGAGGCAAGATCTTCCTTAAGTCGCTTGACTTCAGATGCAAGCTTTGTGTTGTCGTCTGCAATGCTCGTCATCTCCGCATCATGCTGCTTACGCCATTTGTCCCATTCTGATTTATCGTTCTCCATGGTCATCATCGCCTCAAGGTTCAAATGGTTTACCCTTTGAAGTTCATCAACCAACTTCTGCCATCCAGACATTCTTTCAATATCAAGCTTGACAGCATCGACATTTCTCAGCATTGCCTGCTTATCAATGGGAACCAAATCTAAGTCAAAACGGACTCCTCTTAGACACCAATTCGGAAATCGGCTCTGAAGCGTTGGAGGGCCGTCTTTAACTTGATATTGTGGCCTGTTAATGATGGTTTGAATATCAGATTCCTTTAAGGGAGGAGAACCGGCCGGAGTATCAGAAGAAATGGGAGCGTTAGTCTTCTCAAAAATAGCAGACGCGTCACTTGGCTTAGACCGTTTGCTCGATTCATCAGTAATATGAGTCTTCCCTTTGTCATCATAAGATTTTCGCTTATGAGAATCGTAAGTTCTGTAAGAAGAATCATATCGATCAGCATCTCTTCTTCTCTGCCGCTGCTTATAATCCCATTTTTCTTGAGCCTTCCTTTGGGCCCGTTCCTCATCTGTCTCTCTCTGGTCACCAAGATATTTCCTAAAGTCATAGGATCCATGACCTCCATGGCGCTGAAATGAGTCATAGTATGAGCCGGAGCGACCCATCGGAGAATCTGAAAACGAAAAAGAAGTAAAGTTTAGAAATTTCCAGAAAGAAAGAGTAAATGCTTATAGGTGTAGAAAAATCCTAAGTGTGTGCGGCGTGCGAACTACGTGCGTCAAACTACAAACCACGCTTCAGTGCGGGAACGGAAACGACATGTGTAGAAGGCGTCGAGGTATGTTTCAAAGAGGAAGTCGCTCCAACGACAGGAGAGTTCGCCTTTGGAATATTATCCTTGAAAAGCTCTTGAGAGGTTATCATTATGTCACTCAAGTCATCGAAAGTATCATCACCCTGGTATTCAGCAGACTTCTCTTTTTCAACTTCCACATCAATTGATTTTTCAGAAACTCGAGGATTTTCTTCCTCTTCGATAATTGGGGCAAGTGCCGACTTGCTGACTGACCCTACAACATTAGTGGATGCGGAACACTTTATCAAGGCAGCTTCTACGATAGGTGTTTCTGATGCAACTTCTTCTGCAGAAACTGGGGCATTCGATGCCTCTGCTTGAGAGCCCGAAGCAGCTAACATTTCTGCATCAGAACTAGAGATTTCATAAATCCGAGTCGATCTGGAAGAATGTAAAAGCCCAAATTGGTGCAAAAGCTCGTCATCTAATAGAAACTGGATACTCCTCTCCTCTACCGGCACCGCCATAAGCCTCTCAAAAGTCACCTTGTGACTGGTATCTCGAAGTGGAGGAGGAAGTGCTGCAAAAAAGAAAGAATGGAGTTAAGCATTTGACAGTTCGAATGCTGAAAAGTCTTGAAAACAAATCGGAAAGAGGCAATCTTACTTCCGACTCTCCAGATGGCATAAAATTCCGGAGGACAGCGGATGTAAAAGAATTGAGTCAAGAACCCATGGGCACTTTCGGGCAAGTCCAGAATTAGCTTACGGTTCCTAGCACTCCTCACAAGTGTAATAGAGGGATGATCTTTGTTCTTTGCAAATGTGCACAAGAAGCGAATTTCGGCAAAACTGGGAAAACGACCCAACGTTCTCCTGAAAAGCACGCACAGTCCCAGCAGGATGGAGTATCCATTAGGGTGTAGTTGAAAAGGGGAGATGGATAGCCGAAGGAGAAGTTCTCGAAGACAATCATTAAAGGGCGGAATAGCTCCGCTCAAGCACATCTGACGATTCACAGCAACAAAGCCAAGAGGCGGCCTGTCAGCAGTGTCGCTTGACCCAGGAAGTAAAGCATCTGCTTCGGCAATACCGAATTGGATGCACAATTGTCTGAAGACCTTGTGGCTTAAAGTAGTAGAAGTCCGTTCCGGAGGGTCGTTCAGTGGAGTAGCAATTGGAAAAGCTTCTCCAGCTATTTCCAAGTCTTCCTGTTGAGATGCCATTCTACACAAGGAACTGGACGATCAAATATTAAGGTGCACGTTTCCTAAAAAAGAGTGAAGTGTTGTGCAAAACTAACGCAATAACAAGCAAATATAAATGAAACTAACTTAGTTGATACTTGTCGATTATAAAGTTTCGAGGCTTGATATCTTAAGTCCAAGAACAGTGTTGTGTTGATGCAAATAAATCAGCTTTAGTTTATCATTTCAATTTTGCTTTAATACTTCACTTAGATTTGTTAGTTCATAGCATTTCATTCGCAAAGTTCATTTAAGTTTGATATTCTTTGTCGACTAATCTGTCATTTGATGTGGGCAATCAATGGCAGTATATTCGTCCCATTTTTTCTGTGAATGTTGCTTTTAAACAGGTTATCAGCATCAAAGTTAAGGCAATCTGAAAAGAAGTACAACAAAGTCTAAAACAATTCAAATTCAAGAATCAGCCAAATTCTGCCTAAATTTCTAAGTCCCAGGTCGTTCACGACCTAACATAAGTTGGAGCAATTTTAAGTCGTGCAGTGCAAATAAAAGCATTCAGGGCTGTGCAGAATTGTTTCAAATTCTAGGTCGTTCGGCGACCTATTCTTGGTCGAGGCACCTTCAGGTCGCACAGTGCAGCTGAAGGGTTAAAAGCAGTGCAGATTTGATCAAGTCCTAGCTCGGCTGCGATTTAAAGCTTATGTCACGGGAAAGTTAGGTCGTGCAGTTTCTGGTTCAAGCAACTATTAGGTCGTTCAGCGACCTAACACAGGTTATAGTCTTCCTTAGGCCGAACTATTCCTTAGGTCGCGAATGGTCTTAAGTCGCCAGAAACCCTTATGCTGCTAACTTCCTCTCCATGCCACAAACCACCAAACCCTATAACCCGTTATCAATTACACCTATAAACCCATCGCCTTCCTCACCCCTTCAATTCATCGAAAGATACCAAAAGCGATTCAACACATCCCCAATCCATCGCAGATTCAACACATTACTATGCCCTCATGAATCAGCCAAAGCAACTATCGGGAGTCAACCACGACAGCCACTTGAGACGATGCACAACTCATAGAATGGGGCTAAGGTCGAAAAAGCAGGGATTCAAGATTAGACGATGATTATGATAGGATGGATATCAAACTCACTTACGGGATGTAATGGTAAGGAAGAATCGATGACTGGAATAGGTTGAATTCGCCTTTGAAAACTCGAAAAATTCGTCAATGGCAGCAGGGGATCGAAGCAGTAGAGTAGGGAGGAAGAAGCGACCTAACCGATTTATATGAAACCAAGAAAGGAAGATGAATAGACAAGCAAGTTAGTGTGTTTTAGGTCGCTCGCGACCTAGCGAAGTTAAGTCGAAGCACACGACCTATGACTTCGGCCCGTGCTTCGAGGGGCAAATGTTAACTCCCATTGAGAAGCGACCTAAAATATTGAGCGAGTCAATGAAGCTTGCGACCTAACTGCTGAAGAGATTCTACAACCTAACTGAAGTCTGCGACCTAAGAACATAGCGACCTAAAGAATGTCGCGACCTAAGGTAGTTAACGACCTAAGAAGCCTGCGACCTAACTATCTCAAGAACCTCGCGACCTAAAGACTTAGCGACCTAACTGCTAAAGGAAGCTCGCAACCTACGACTTGGTGAAGCTGCGACCTAACGACTTAGGGGATATTGCGACCTAGCAGTATTGCTACCTAAGCGACCTAACGGGCTACGACTTAAGGAAGTCTCCAGCTTAACTACAGAGCCAACTCAAGGGATCTGCGACTTAAGACTTGGAGAAAGTACCTGATCAGGAACAACTAATACAACTGCTTCTATCTCATCGCCGACTTAAGAGTCTGCGACTTAAGAGTCTGCGACTTAAGAGTCTGCGACTTAAGAGTCTGCGACTTAAGAGTCTGCGACTTAAGAGTCTGCGACTTAAAACCTACCTTAAGTCGAGACCGACCGACCACTTGTTCGAATGAAGCCAAGTGCAACTTCACCAGCTGATTTCTTAAGTCACAAGGAGACTGCGACCCAGCTTAGGTCGCTCGCGACCTACGACCTAACTAAGGTCATTCACGACCTACGACTTAGCACTTTTTCTGCCCAGAATTCAGAGCCGCTCCTATAAATACCCTACCACTTCCAACATGAAGAGGACTTTTTGGCCATTCATTTCTTCAAGCGCCGTTACTCTGTCGAAGTCTCCACTCATTCAACAATCAAAGATCTTCAAGCATTCGAGACGCTACAACAATCTTCGAGAAGAACTCCTTACATCCAACACGGATTCGTCGAGTTTCATCATCAAAGATTGAGCTAGTAGTCAAGAGTGCTTTCGTGATCAAGTTGTATTGCATTTTGAAGGATATTATATCAAATTGTAACCGAATCAGCAATAAAAGATCATAAAGTGGACGTAGGCTCAATTACGGGCCGAACCACTATAAACCTGTTGTTCATTTACTACTTTTCTGCTATTTTCAGCTTATATTCTGTTTCCGTACCAACGGGTGGTGCTTTCACGATTCTATTACACACACCGGGTGTTAGCTTTCACTTTTTAGCGTTAACAGTGTTGACTATATAAGTTGTTTACTTATAGTAAAGTATGAGTTACCCCGGTTTTAAATAAGTTCTATGAATTGAAATTTCATGTTAGATGAGTTTACTCATGCTAGTTTCCAGCCTGACTCGGGTGTTACTTTATGGTAATGCTCGGGTCAGACCGAGTATTACAGATTTTCAGGTAAGGACGTTCGGGAGCTCAGGAGGCGAGCTGGATGGCAGGAACGTAAGGAGTATAATCCGCTTAGTATTATTGATTTGTATTTGGAACATGTTGTTTTAATTGTTCGGTGTTTGGGAAAAAGTTGTAACTCTAATGTATTGATGAAAATTAACAAATACAGTTTTCTTTGTATAACTGATATTATTATTTGATATTGTATTTTGATCCGCTGCGAATGTGAGAATCTGTGTCTTGTTCTGTTTCTTCTATCTCTTTTCTTTTTCTCCTAACTATCTGGAATTTTCGGGTTCGAAAATTTCGAGTCGTTACATGTGATTAGTTAAATCACATCCAGTGATTAACCACCCTTTTATCACTTACATTAATTAATTACACTTAAATTAATCACATTAATAAATTCTTTAATTAATTACACTAAGTAATTAATCCTTAATTACTTCCATTAAGTAATTATTTTCCATACTTCATCAAGTGATTTTCCTTTATTACATACAGCAATTATCCAATAATTACTTCACTAAGTAATTATACTTAATCAGTTACATTAAGTGACTATCTTCATTCAAATTCAGTTTCGTTGTATTTCTATTACCAGTTAATTCTCATTATTCTATTTGATTCCAATGATTTAACAACCAATTACCTTAATATTTATTAAAAATAAATATTGCTTTATATATCAAATATAATCTTATATAAAAATCATTTGAAATCTTTATATATGAAAATAACAAGTACGCTCTCATATATATATATATACTCAACTCATTCTAGGGTACCATTGACCCTATCCTTAATGAGTAATTCCACTAGAGCCAAGGTTCTCGCTTAACCTTCAGCTCTGATACCAAATGTAACGACCCAAAATTTTCGACTCCAAAAATCCCGGATTGTTAAGGAAAAGAAAATGAAAGAGGTAGAAGAAGAATAGAAAACAAAACTTAGAATCTCACATTTCGCAGCGGATCAAATATATTATCAAATAATAGCATTTATACAAAGAAAAGCTGTAATTGTTACTTTACATTCAATACATCAGAGTTACAACCATATACACATGACTGGACAGTTATATCAACATGTCTTAGACTAATATCACAACAACTCTCAAATATACAGCAGAATACTTCATACGTTCCTGCTATCCAGCTCGCCACCTGAGCTCCAGAACGTCCTTACCTGAAAATCTGTAATACTCGGTCTGACCCGAGCATTACATTAACGTAACACCCGAGTCAGACTGGAAACCAGCGTGAGTAAACCCATATAACTAGAAAATACTGAGCTATAAAACTTAATTGCAAACCTGGGTAACTCGTATCTCTCTACGATTCTTATCTTGTTTATAATCAAATACTTATTTCAAAATTTTTTATCTAAAAACTATTACTCAGTTTAAATGTCCATGTTACTTAATTTATTCCATTCCAGCCTATTTGATTTTAAACTCAAATCTATAAAGAATTATTGTAGATTACAAATCAAAGTGGTTTCGGGTATTTGCTGATACCCGACCCCGGTCTCTTCGAATCCAATGTCATCTTTAATCCAAGTTGTTTAGTTGAATATAATTCAGTTTTAAAAACAGGATGTCACATTTACACATCAATTTATCATTGATGGATAACCCACATTATCATAGTTCAACCCAAACATATCATATCACAGAACATCACAAATTATCAAACTAGAGACATTAATCCAAATATTCAATACAATTTAATCATTTATAAGCAATATTAATTTGTCACCCAAACTAATTAATTTAATTAACACAAAATAAATTAATTACCTTTAAATCCTGCTTAATTATCATTAATTAAACTCTTTAATTAATTATTGAAATTAATTAATTATTCTTTAATCATTTAATCACTCACATTAATTAATTAACCTTTAATTAATTAATGATCCTTTAATTAATCACACTAATTAATGAACCTTTAATTACATTAATTAATTAATTATTCTTTAATTAATTTAATTAAGTAATTATCCTTTAATTACTTAAGTTAATTATCCTATAATTACTTAAGATAATTAATTAACCCTAAATTATTTAAGTCCTTAATTAACCTAAGTTAAACCATTTATCTTAATTAATTACTTAACTAAATCATTTAAACCTTATTTAAATTAAATGCTTGAAATTAATTTTATACAAAATCACTTGAGATCCTTGACTAATTAAAGTTTGTTATACTTATCTTAATCACTTACTTAATTAAATCATTATTAAATTCCATTTGAAAACACTTAGGAATTAATTTAATTAATTAACCCAATATATCATTATTTCAAATTAAACAATTTAAATTCAAAACATTTGACTTTATACTTTTTATACTTGTTTTGAAAACTTTGATCAACACTTGTTGTTTAATATTTGCTTTGAAATTTTGTTAACAATTTTTTTTATTACCTTAAAACTCAGTTAAAACATTTGTTTATAAAAAATTTCTTTCATAGGAAAAACTTGAGCAAAAGCCTAACATTCCCGAGCCATTACTCGATCTTCTCACAAATCTTCCCTTTCGGAACAATCGAGTTCGACATCGAGCAAAAAAAACAATTCCCGATCCTCTTCTTCTACCACGATCAACAACCATTGGCCATGGCCATTTACACGCGCATATACGTGCACATGCACGAACCATTCACACCACTCCTCGACAAACGGACCTCACCATCAGGTCGCTCGACTCGAACGCGATTCCTATAGCATGAGAGGCGGTCGAATTCGTATGGATTTGGATGGGTGGGCTTGGCCGGTCCAAGGTGGTGGGGAAATCGACGAGCTCGAGTCAAGCGACCTGATGGTGAGTTCCGTTTGTCGAGGAGTGGTGTGAATGGTTCGTGCATGTGCACGTATATGCGCATGTAAATGGCCATGGCCAATGGTTGTTGATCGTGGTAGAAGAAGAGGATCGGGAATTGTTTTTTTTTTACTCGATGTTGAACTCGATTGTTTCGAAAGGCAAGATTTGTGAGAAGATCGAGTAATGGCTCGGGAATGTTAGGCTTTTGCTCAAGTTTTTCCTATGAAAGAAATTTTTTATAAACAAATGTTTTAACTGAGTTTTAAGGTAATAAAAAAAATTGTTAACAAAATTTCAAAGCAAATATTAAACAGCAAGTGTTGATCAAAGTTTTCAAAACAAGTATAAAAAGTATAAAGTCAAATGTTTTGAATTTAAATTATTTAATTTGAAATAATGATATATTGGGTTAATTAATTAAATTAATTCCTAAGTGTTTTCAAATGGAATTTAATAATGATTTAATTAAGTAAGTGATTAAGATAAGTATAACAAACTTTAATTAGTCAAGGATCTCTAGTGATTTTGTATAAAATTAATTTCAAGCATTTAATTTAAATAAGGTTTAAATGATTTAGTTAAGTAATTAATTAAGATAAATGGTTTAACTTAGGTTAATTAAGGACTTAAGTAATTTAGGGTTAATTAATTATCTTAAGTAATTATAGGATAATTAACTTAAGTAATTAAAGGATAATTACTTAATTAAATTAATTAAAGAATAATTAATTAATTAATGTAATTAAAGGTTCATTAATTAGTGTGATTAATTAAAGGATCATTAATTAATTAAAGGTTAATTAATTAATGTGAGTGATTAAATGATTAAAGAATAATTAATTAATTTCAATAATTAATTAAAGAGTTTAATTAATGATAATTAAGCAGGATTTAAAGGTAATTAATTTATTTTGTATTAATTAAATTAATTAGTTTGGGTGACAAATTAATCTTGCTTATAAATGAATAAATTGTATTGAATATTTGGATTAATGTCTCTAGTCTGATAATTTGTGATGTTCTGTGATATGATATGTTTGGGTTGAACTATGATAATGTGGGTTATCCATCAATTATAAATTGTTGTGTAAATGTGACATCCTGTTTTTAAAACTGAATTGTATTCAACTAAACAACTTGGATTAAAGATGACATTGGATTCGAAGAGACCGGGGTCGGGTATCAGTAAATACCCGAAACCACTTTGATTTGTAATCTACAATAATTCTTTATAGATTTGAGTTTAAAATCAAATAGGGTGGAATGGAATAAATTAAGTAACATGGACATTTAAACTGAGTAACAGTTTTTAGATAAAATTTTGTGAAATAAGTATTTGATTATAAACAAGATAAGAATCGTAGAGAGATACGAGTTACCCAGGTTTGCAATTAAGTTTTATAGCTCAGTATTTTCTAGTTATATGGGTTTACTCATGCTGGTTTCCAGCCTGACTCGGGTGTTACTTTAATGTAATGCTCGGGTCAGACCGAGTATTACAGATTTTCAGGTAAGGACGTTCTGGAGCTCAGGTGGCGAGCTGGATAGTAGGAACGTATGAAGTATTCCGTTGTGTATTTGAGAGTTGCTGTGATATTAGTCTAAGACAGGTTGATATAACTGTCCAGTCATGTGTATATGGTTGTAACTATGATGTATTGAATGTAAAGTAACAATTACCGCTTTTCTTTGTATAAATGCTATTATTTGATATTATATTTGATTCGCTGTGAAATGTGAGATTCTGAGTTTTGTTTTCTATTCTTCTTCTACCTCTTTCTTTTTCTTTTCCTTAACAATCCGGGATTTTCGGAGTCGAAAATTTCGGGTCGTTACCTTAACTGTGACGACCCGACTTTTTCTCTATAGAAAGTACATCATCTTGAAGAAAGAAAGGGATAGAAAAGAGAAAAGATAGAGAAGAAAGAACGAAACAACATCAGAATCTAAACAGAAGAACGAATAAATTATATTAATCACATAAGATATTACATGGTATCATATACATAAGAGATACACAGCTTATACATCACATACTAGACAGTTATAAACACCTGTCTAGTTATTACAATTCAAGATACAACTCAAACAAATGACTCAGAGACCAATACAGAGATCAACGCAGCGGAACTACTATATATCTACAAATGCTGAAGCCTCCTACTCCAAATCTCCTCCATAGATTCGTCCAAGCTAACCTGAATCCCTTGGCTACTCGTAAAAATTTGAGTACCCAAGAGTTTATCTTCGCAGACTGTTGTGGGTTCCATGGTGTAATCAGTTACATGGACTTTTGCTGTGATGGCAACGTAACCCGGGATGTAACTGTGACCATGGATGGGGGTGATGATTTCCAAAGCATTCTCACCAAAAATGTTTCCTCTATTTTCAAAAGTGTTTTCTATATTTTCAATAAATTATTTTCCAAGTATTTTCACTGGGTGTTGAAAACGGGTTTGCTAAGTCCTTATAGATTTTCAGTCCTACGTTTGATCAACGTATGACCTAATTTCTGTGAGAACAAGGATGGACTTGTTGAGACATTGAGTTATAAAAGTATTTTTATAAAAAAAACTATTTTTGTAATATTATATAGATTTTAAAGTATTTTAAAAAAAATTAATATAAAGGGAGTTTATAGTTTAAAATGTTCAATAAGAAATTTATCTGATAATATGTAAATAATAAATTTTGGCTTCATTCCTTTTCGAGGACGAAAAGATTCTAAGGGGGAGGAATGTGATAACCCACAGAGCATGTAACGACCCAAAATTTTTGAACCTGAAAATTCTAGATAGTTAGGAGAAAAAGGAAAGAGATAGAAGAAGAAACAGAACAAGACACATATTCTCACATTCGCAGCGAATTAAAATACAATATCAAATAATAATATCAGTTATACAAAGAAAATTGTAATTGTTACTTTACATTCAATACATCAGAGTTACAATCATATACACATAACTGGACAGTTATATCAACTTGTCTCAGACTAATATCATAACAACTCTCAAATACATAGCGGAATACTTCATACGTTTCTGCCACCCAGCTCGCCTCCTGAGCTCCAGAACGTCCTTACCTGGAAATCTGTAATACTCGGTCTGACCCGAGCATTACATCAAAGTAACACCCGGGTACGGCTGGAAACCAGCGTGAGTAAACCCATATAACATGAAATACTAAGTTATAAACTTATTTGCAATCCAGGGTAACTTGTACCTTCCTACGAGTTCCCAAAGTCCATCACTTATTACAAACAATGTCCACGAACCATTTGCTTAGTTTAAGGCCAAGTTACTTAATTTATTCCAATTCCAGCTTGTTGGTTCTAAACTCAATTTATAAAGAATCGAAGTGGTTTCGGGTATTTACTAATACCCGACCCTTGTCTCTTCGAATTCAATGTCATCCCTAATCCAAGTTGTTTAGTTTAAACAATATAATTCATATTCAGGATATCATACAACAATTCAACTCAGATAGGTAACCTACATTATCACAGTTTAACCCATTCATATCACAGCACATCTCAATCGGCCATCATAGATAAAATCAATCCAAGTCATCCAATATCATCCAACCATTCATAACAAGATTTATTAGATATATGATTCCTAATTAATTTAATTAATCTCTAATTAAATTAATTACCAACTTTAATCATTTAGATTACCTTAATCCTGCATACTCAACATTTATTAATTACAACCCAATTAATAAATCATTTTTTAATCATCCATCTTAATTAATCATCCTTGATTAATTATCCTTTAATTATATTAAGTAATTAACCCTTAATTACCCCATAGATTAATTAGCCTTAACCATTCACATTAACTTTTAATTAATCTCGTTAATTAATTAATTACATTCATTAATGATCCTCTAATCCCTTCCAGTAATTAATTATTCTTTTAATTAATTACATTGAACAAGTAATCTTTAAATTAATCACATTCATTAATTAACCTTAAATAATCCCATTCAGTAATTAACTATCCCTTAATTACTTTCGTTAATTAACTATTCCTTAGTTACTTAATAATCAATTAGTTATTCTTACTTAATTACACTAATTAACTAACCCTGATTTATTAATTAATCATTAATCAATCACAAAATTAATTATCCTTTAGTTATTAATTAATTAACCTTAGTTATATTTTTATAATTGATTCTTAATGTTTTTCCTAAAAAAAAGTTAAGGATGGCGTAGTTGTCTTCGACTAGTAGATGGCCATGGCGTCGATCGATGGCGATCAGAATGGTGTGCATAGTGCACGGTGATCGGGCGTGTGTCTGGATATGTTTGGGTAAGAAGAAGCCTTTGGCTCGGGATTTTCTTGAGTGGTTCTCGTGTACAACTCGAAGTAGAGGAGGAGCAGGAATGTTGTGATGTGCTCGGGAAGATTCGTTGTTGGGCTTGGGTTTTCTGGTGTTTGCGTGTTGTTTTCTAATCAAAGAATTACTATAGATTTATAAAGTGCCAAGATTTTAACTAGTTTAAGTTTAATGCTCGGGTCAGACCGAGTATTACAGATTTTCAAGCAAGGACGTTCTGGAGCTCAGGTGACGAGCTGGATGGCAGAGACGTATGGAGTGTATTCCGCTGTGTATTTGAGAGTTGTATCGATAGTAGTATGGGGCAGGTTGATATAACTGTCCAGTCTATATTGTAATGATTGTAACTCTGATGAATTGTATGTAAAGTAACACTTACAGTTTCCTTTTATAAAAAAGGCTATTTATTTGTTATTATATTTAATCCACTGCGAATGTGAGATGTTGTTGTTTTCTGTTCTTCTTTCTTCCTTATTTTCACTAACAATCTGGAATTTCGTGATTGAAATTTCCGGGTCGTTACATTACCAACTGTGACGACCGGACTTTCATTGACCAGAAAGTCGCATCATCTTGAAGAAAGAAAGGGATAGAAAAGAGAAAAGAAGAGAAGAAAGAAAGAACAACAGAATCTCAACAGCGGAACGAATAAATTATATTAATCACATAAGTATTACATAGTATACAACAACTATCAGAGTTACATAGATTATACATCACATACTAGACAGTTATAAACACCTGTCTAGTTATTACAACTCAATACAATACAGAGATCAACACAGCGGAACTACTATATATATCTACAACGTTGAAGCCTCCTGCTCCATTGCTCCTTCACAATTCGTCAAAGCTAACCTGAATCCCATGGCTACTCGTAAAAATTTGAGTACCCAAGAGTTTATAAAACAGAAAATAAACACTTGGGTCAGACATGGGTCTGGTGTGAGTAACAGGTTAAAGTTGCTTAACTTTGTTAAGCCTTTGAAAAAAAAGGTATCACGTAAGACTCCCCACACATAAACATGGGTAAGTTTTTACCTTACGCTAACCAAAACATTTGATAGGAAATCCAGTTATATTATAATAGGTCTAGGGTTTTCAAATAAATATTCACATAGCCGAAATTGTTACATTATTAAATTCCAGCATACTAGCCAACAAGTGGGTAATACAATCAAATCCGAGATCACTTATTGGAGATTGGATTCCATACAATGGCAGGGCTACTGGGGTACCGCCCATCACAGTACGTGGCCTAGATCACCGTACCGAGGATCACTCCTGTGATATCCTGGAATTTTAGACAAATAATTATGTAATAATCTTCTTTATAAATCAATTAATAATCTAAAATTTATTCTTTTTCCTAAGAAAATAGAATAAGTATTAATTTGAATATATATGAGTAAAATTTAAAAAGGATTTGAATTTGAAATTCAAATGTAAATAATCTTAAAAAAAATTGAGTTTAAAATAATAAGTGTATATGATTTTTATTAGCATATGATTGATTGTCTTTAAAATTTTATATAGATAAGTGTAAGAGAAATTTAAATATCAAATACTTAAGACATTTATATATATATATATATATATATATATAACTAAAATTAGAAATATAATAAATACATATTAAAATCATGGAAATTGCAAATGTAAATAATGTGTGAACATAATCACAAATGTAAGCAAAAGAAATGTGTTTAATGACAAGTGTTATCAAAATTGTACAAGTGTCCTTAATCTTTCTATTTTTCAAAATAACTAATAAATGAGAAAATAAGTTATATAAACATCTCCATATTCCTCTTTCATTTTCTTTGATCAGAAAATTTCTAAAACAAATACAAAACAAGCTAAAGTCTGAAAATTTAAACCAGAGAAAAATTTAGAAACCTGTAAATAAAAGGTTAGCAAACCCGAAATATCAAGCAACAACTTTTCAACTAGATCAATCAAACAAGATCAGGGGCAAATTGAAGCAGAACAAAGATCAACTCAGTTTTTAAATTAAAAGCTAGCAGAATTCGAACTCAACCTAAAACAATCATCACAAGACAAGCATCAACCTGTAATCAAAAGCCCAGATCATCTCAGTTTTCAAGCAATTCAAGTTTTCAAATTTCAAAACTGCTTCAAAAGCTCTCTGTACATCAACAGGTGAGTAAACAAACTATCACTTATTTTAAATTAGTTGCATGTGATGAATAATTATATAATGATGTGGAAATTGTTTGCATGAGTGGAAATTTGGCTTGCATGTTGATAAATATGGGAATGTTTAGTGTGCATGTCTGTATACGTATGTATACCTCTGTTTTTTTTGATTTCAAGCTTCTGTTTGATTTAAAAACCATTATCTCTTGATTTAATCATTATTAGGATTTAGTATTTAAACAAAATCTGTTAGAAATAACAAGATAAAGATTTTAAAAATATTATTAAGTATATTGATAAATAGGATTACTGGAAATAAGAGATAACAGTAGAAATCAAATTATAAGTCAAAAATCGAAGTTCATAAATTCGAGTTTGGATTTCATAAATAGAATCATATTGTAAAATGAGGAATTTAGATAACAATTTCAAGATTTTTAAGTTAGAGTTTGGGGAGATTTTGCGAGTTGACCGGAAGTTGTTTTTCATCAATTTCTGGCGATCGGAAAAACATTGGATGGTGTGATCGAGGTGGAAGGAGGCTGGAGGTTAGGTGATCATCAGAAAAATACTCACCTAAATTCTAGATGACCATGGTGGCTGAACGACGATGATCTAGGGTTGAGTGTACAGTTTTGGTTTGCCGTGTTCTCGAGGCATTTACGTCAACGTGGAAGCATCGGAGATGATCGGACAGGGGGGGATCGTCGCTTGGGTTCGTGGCGCGCCTCTGGGTGGAACAGCGACATTTCTGGTGACCGGATTTGGGTGGCGCGAGGCAATTTTCAGTGGATGGTTTGGGTTCCAGTTAAATCGAGTTGCTCGATTTCGTTTCCTCGCGAGTTCGTCGGTGCTGAAGGGTCAGAGCATTCGTATACGTGGTCGTCGACTTGCTGAGGTTCTCGGCGAGGTGTCGAAGTTGATCAGACCAACGCGCATGTGCACGCGTGCACGTTTGTGTTTGGTGAAGGATTAGTTCAGGAAGATGATGGTTTTCTTGGCGTTAGGCTCGAGTTGTTTTGAGGATTTTCTCGAAGTAGAGTGTGATCGAGGGATGTTCGGGTCTGGTTCGTAGTTTTCTCGTGAGTGCTTGGGGTTTTAGACTGTTAACTGGTTTTAAATTTGTGAAGTGAATTTAAGATTTCAAGTTTAAAAGAAGGTACAAAATTTAAAGGCAAAGTAAATAAGTTTCAAAGTTAAAGTGTTTGCTAAAGTTTCCAAAAGTAAAATGTTTAACAAGTTTCTTTTAAAAAAAAAAAGGTTATTATTAGTTTTAAAAAATGTATGTTAGGCCAAGTTTAGAAATATATTTAAAGGATTGGAGTTAATTAAGTTTGATTATACTTTAGAAATGTAATGAAGAATTAATTACTTGGTATAAGTGATTAAAGAAAATAACTGAATGTAATTAATAAAATGGATAATTAATTAATAAAGTAATTAGAGGATCAATTAATTAATATAATTAATGGAATTAATCAAGGTTGTGAATAATTAGGGATGATTAATAAATTTTATTAAAAGATAATTACTTAATGAATTAATAAGGGTAAATAAATTAATGATAATAATAAAAAGGGGTTAATACTTAATGAAGGTAATTTAGGGATAATTATTGATTGTAATTAAGAAAAGAGGAAATTACTTATGGAAGTAATTAAATGGAAGTGATTAAGGGTCAATCACTTGATGATATTAATTAAAGGATAATTAATATAATTGAATTGAAGTTAATTAATTAAAGATTAATTAATTAAAGGATTAAGGTTAATTAATAATGTGATTAATTACTAGTTAAGGTAATTAATTAAAAGAGATATTAATTAAGGAAGATCATTAAGAGATAATTTATTTATTTGTAATTAATTAGGATTAAGGTAATCCAAGTAATTAAAGGATAGTAATTAATTTAATTAAAGGTTAATTAAATTGATTAAGAGTTTATCAAACTTGCTTATGGATGATTGATTGATATTAATACTGGATGATTTGGGTATGATATCTATGATATATGCTGCTTTGTGAGATGAATGTTTGATATGAATTATTTATTGTGATATTGTGATTTATCTATCTGTTTATATCATCCTGAATATAAGTTTAAATGTTTAAACCCTTAAACAACTTGGACATTTAAAATGATGACACTTGAAGTCGAAGAGACCGGGGTCGGGTATTAGTAAATACCCGAAACCACTTCGATTTGAAATCTTCCATAATTCTTTATAGATTGATATGTGAAATCAATAGACCGGTTGGGGATAATATGGACCATTTAAACTAAGTTGGATACTTAGATATTGTTTTGTGAAAATAAGTGTTGACTATATAAGTTGTTTACTTATAGTAAAGTACGAGTTACCCCGGGTTTAAATAAGTTCTATGGATTGGAATTTCTTGTTAGATGAGTTTACTCACGCTGGTTTCCAGCCTGACCCGGGTGTTACTTTGATGTAATGCTCGGGTCAGACCGAGTATTACAGATTTTCAGGTAAGGACGTTCTGGAGCTCAGGAGACGAGCTGGATGGCAGGAACGTATGGAGTATATTCCGCTGTGATATTATAGTTGTCTGAGACATGTTAATTTTAACTGTCTAGTACATTTGTGAATGTTGTAAATCTGATGTATTAAAATGTAATTAACAAATACAGTTTTCTTTGTATAACTGATATTATTATTTGTTATTATATTTAATCCGCTGCGAATGTGAGATGTTGTGTTCTCTGTTCTCCTTTCTTCTTTCTGTTTCTTTCTTCTATCTCTTTCTTTTTCTTCTAACTATCTGGAATTTTCGGGTTCGAAAATTCCGGGTCGTTACAGTTGGTATCAGAGCTGAAGGTTAAGCGAGAACCTTGGCTCTATTGGGATTACTCATTTAGGATAGGGTCAATAGTACCCTAGAATGAGTTGAGTGTATATATATATATGAGAGCGTACTTGTTATTTTCTTATATAAAGGTTTTTAAATTGTTTTAAAAATAAATGGTTTTTATATAAGTTTATCTTTTGATATATATAGAAATAATTTTCTAATTATTAAATATATTAAAGAAATTGGTTGTTAAATTAATTGGAATTAAATAAGATAATGAGAATTAAGTAGTAATGGTAATACAACCAAATTAAAATTGAATGAAGATAAGTTTGAAATGGATCCAAACTGAAATAAAAAAAAAAAATCCAATTAGAATTGAAGATGATTTAAAATTGTGAAATTTTAAATCTAAATCCAGAAAACTTGAAATTATTTTAAAGGAATTTGTTTTAAATTAAACCAAAGGTGGTTTAAAATTTTAAGGTATAACTTGGTGTGTAAAGGAAATGAATATGTATAAATGAGGATATACATTATATTAAAGATGATTTGAAATAAACTCTAAGTATTGAGTTTTAAATTTTTCCTTGGAATGTGATGTGAAAACTCAAAGTGAATAAGTTTTTAAACTTAAGTGGGAAGATTTTTAATAAGAAGTTTAAAATTTGAATGGGAATTCAATTTGGGTAAAGATAAATTGAATTTAACTTAAGGAAAGTTAAATAAGTTTAGAATGAACAACTTGAATTAGAAATTTCAAGATGAAATTAAAATTTAACTTGGGAAGTTAAATGGTTGATTAAAATGGGAGTTATGAGTGATCTCAAAATGGGTTTGAGATTTGGAAATTGAAAATAGATAATAAATTATAATATGAAATTTAATTGTTTTTAAATTCTTATTTGAACTTTATAATAAGTTAAGTAAAGATAATCTTAAAAATGGAATTTTGAAATTTGGATCCAGAATTAAATGGTTTAAAGATTTAAGTTGTTAAATTATTGATTAAGGTTGATTTGATTTAAAAGTAAAGGTTAATTTGATTTAAAGGATTAAATCAACATTTAAAATTTAACTCGAATTTATATAATTCGAGATAGTTTAAAATTGAGATTTAAATTGAATTAGTTCAAACTGAAATTGATTTAAATAAATGGGAATTGTGATTTAAGATGAATAAGTTTAAGATTCAAATGGAAAGTTTGAATTGAATTAATTTGAAATAAAAATTGAAGATTGAATGAGTTCAAATTCAAATGGGAAATTGGGATTAATTCACATAGAAATTGAAATGATTTGAAATTGAAGTGGATTCAATTTGAAATTAGTTTGAATAATTTGAAATTGTAATTAAAGTGAATATGTTTAAAATCAAATGGAATTTGATTTGAATTTGGAAAGGAACTAAGATTAATTCAACTTGAATTAGGATTGAATTAAATTCAATAGAAATTGAAGTATTGAGTCAATTTAAATGGAAGTAGAAATTTAAATTGAATTGATGGGGAATTGAACGGTTTGACTCTGGACTATTTTCAAAGTAAATTGTTTTAATATAAACCTATTTTTTTCCAAACTATTTATTATACAATCTTTCTTCTTAAACCCCAAACTATCTTATACTTATTTTACAATTATTTTGGAACCATTTAACTATTTTGAAACTGTCTTATAAACTAATTATTATTTTTCAGTTACTTATATCTAATCACTATTTTAAAAACTATTTTGTAATTATCTAACTATTTTATTCATACTTAACTATTTTACAGCTATTTTACAAACTAATAAATATCTTTTCAACTACTTATCTATTTTAAATATTTTTCAAGCTATTTTTAAATTTAAATTGGTCAGAATTCAAACTGTTTGTAATTGAAGTAATAACTCAATTGGAAATGGAAGCAATTGAGAATAAGTGAATGGAATTAAAGGAAATGTGAATAGAAAAGAGAATTAATTTGGCTAATAATCAATGAAGTTAAATACGTAGGATGAACGTATATTATTCTATTCGCATAGTGGTTTGATCCAGATTCGAGCACAGAATTTCGAGATAATATTATCAATCCGAGTTGGGATTTTTGCTCGATTTTCGACGGCGAACCTGGATATGGATTGTTGATTAGTTCTGGATATTCTCTATCATAGTTGTGACTTTGCAAGGAGAATGACGGTTTCTGATCAAGAAACCAGATCTGAGTCCGCACTAGGAAGTCGGGTGGACGATACTAGTTCGGAAGAGAAATTGTGTGATCGAGTGAGCGATCAGATTGATATTGCGTACGGATGATATGTGTACATCGTACGGGTTTGAATGAAATTGATATTGAAGTTTGTGGATAAAGATTGTAAAATGATCTTTGAAATAAAAAGTATGTTTGTGAAATATAATGGAATTGGATATTTCTTTGGTTGAAATTTACTTTATGGAGATAAGTAAATGGTAAATAACTTTATAAAGAAATCAAACTTGAATATTTGATTTGGCAATAAATAAAGTTATATTTTATAATATGATAAACTTCCCTTATTGAATCTAGCCAGAATAAAAGGGTTTTTGAAAATATTTGAAGTATAAAAAGAGGTTTTATACAAGTTTGAAGTGATCCAAAGATTTATTTTAGTATATATATCTATATATATAAAGAGGATCTTATGAGAATGATTTTGAAAAAGGTTTTGAGAACCTATGAATTTGGAAATGGCTTTTGATTTTTGGGAAAATCAATTTTGGGAATTTGGAAAGCCTAGTTTGAGAATTATCGATTTTGGTAATCGATTTTGAGTAAATGAGATTTTGATATAAATCATAAAGGATATGATTTGAAGATACTATAAGAGTATAGTATAAAATGTTTTATGAATAGCTCTGGGGAAAAAGGCGCTTCCTTGAAATGAACTTCTCAGGAGTGCTATTGGGTGGTACTGCCTTGAGCCCCAAGGGGGGTTTCTAAAGTTGATCCTGTGAGGAGTCCGGACAAACTAGTTCCTGAGGATTATTTGTGTAGCGAAAGTCGAGGGGCTGGTGCCCACAGAGGCATTTGGGTTATGCTGTGACGACAGTTTAACTCGATGTCACTGCGATCTACTGCAGACCATAGCGAAAGTCATGTGTGCCGCTGAGAGCCAACTGTCTACGTTTGATTTTATATCGGTAGACTGTGACACTATGGTAACATAGCGAAAGTCGTGTGTGCCGCTGAGAGCCAACTGTCTACGTTTGATTTTATATCGGTAGACTGCGACCTATGTGGGAGAAGTTTCATTATTTGGCAGCGAAATTCGGTGGCGCTGATGCCTACAGTTATATGGGTTTGTGCTGTGATAGCAACGTAAGGCCCGGGTATAACTGCGATCTGTAGCGGGTTCCATGGCGTAATCGAGGAGCGCGGAGACCTACAGTTATCTGTGGATTTTGCCGGGACGGCAACGTAACCATCGGGTTAACTGCGACCATGGATGGGAGTGATGATTTCCAGAGCATTCTCACCAAAGATATTTCCTCTATTTTCAAAACTGTTCTCTATATTTTCAATAAAATTATTTTCCAAAATATTTTCACTGGGTGTTGAAAATGGGTCTGCTAAGTACTTATAGATTTTCAGTCTTACGCCTGATCAACGTATGACCGAATTTCTGTGAGAACGAGAATGGACTTGTTGAAACATCGAGTTATAAAAGTATTTTTATAAAAACTAATTTAGTAATATTATAAAGATTTTTAAAGTGTTTTAAAATATGTTCAAAAGAAAATTTTATCTGATAATAAGTAAATAAGTAAATTCTAGTTTCGTTCCTTTTCAAGGACGAAAAGATTCTAAGGGGGGAGGAATGTGATATCCTGGAATTTTAGACAAATAATTATGTAATAATCTTCTTTATAAATCAATTAATAATCTAAAATTTATTCTTTTTCCTAAGAAAATAGAATAAGTATTAATTTGAATATATATGAGTAAAATTTAAAAAGGATTTGAATTTGAAATTCAAATGTAAATAATCTTAAAAAAAATAAATTGAGTTTAAAATAATAAGTGTATATGATTTTTATTAGCATATGATTGATTGTCTTTAAAATTTTATATAGATAAGTGTAAGAGAAATTTAAATATCAAATACTTAAGACATTTATATATATATATATATATAACTAAAATTAGAAATATAATAAATACATATTAAAATCATGGAAATTACAAATGTAAATAATGTGTGAACATAATCACAAATGTAAGCAAAAGAAATGTGTTTAATGACAAGTGTTATCAAAATTGTACAAGTGTCCTTAATCTTTCTATTTTTCAAAATAACTAATAAATGAGAAAATAAGTTATATAAACATCTCCATATTCCTCTTTCATTTTCTTTGATCAGAAAATTTCTAAAACAAATACAAAACAAGCTAAAGCCTGAAAATTTAAACCAGAGAAAAATTTAGAAACCTGTAAATAAAAGGTTAGCAAACCCGAAATATCAAGCAACAACTTTTCAACTAGATCAATCAAACAAGATCAGGGGCAAATTGAAGCAGAACAAAGATCAACTCAGTTTTTAAATTAAAAGCTAGCAGAATTCGAACTCAACCTAAAACAATCATCACAAGACAAGCATCAACCTGTAATCAAAAGCCCAGATCATCTCAGTTTTCAAGCAATTCAAGTTTTCAAATTTCAAAACTGCTTCAAAAGCTCTCTGTACATCAACAGGTGAGTAAACAAACTATCACTTATTTTAAATTAGTTGCATGTGATGAATAATTATATAATGATGTGGAAATTGTTTGCATGAGTGGAAATTTGGCTTGCATGTTGATAAATATGGGAATGTTTAGTGTGCATGTCTGTATACGTATGTATACCTCTGTTTTTTTTGATTTCAAGCTTCTGTTTGATTTAAAAACCATTATCTCTTGATTTAATCATTATTAGGATTTAGTATTTAAACAAAATCTGTTAGAAATAACAAGATAAAGATTTTAAAAATATTATTAAGTATATTGATAAATAGGATTACTGGAAATAAGAGATAACAGTAGAAATCAAATTATAAGTCAAAAATCGAAGTTCATAAATTCGAGTTTGGATTTCATAAATAGAATCATATTGTAAAATGAGGAATTTAGATAACAATTTCAAGATTTAAGTTAGAGTTTGGGGAGATTTTGCAAGTTGACCGGAAGTTGTTTTTCATCAATTTCTGGCGATCGGAAAAACATTGGATGGTGTGATCGAGGTGGAAGGAGGCTGGAGGTTAGGTGATCATCAGAAAAATACTCACCTAAATTCTAGATGACCATGGTGGCTGAACGACGATGATCTAGGGTTGAGTGTACAGTTTTGGTTTGCCGTGTTCTCGAGGCATTTACGTCAACGTGGAAGCATCGGAGATGATCGGACAGGGGGGGATCGTCGCTTGGGTTCGTGGCGCGCCTCTGGGTGGAACAGCGATATTTCTGGTGACCGGATTTGGGTGGCGCGAGGCAATTTTCAGTGGATGGTTTGGGTTCCAGTTAAATCGAGTTTCTCGATTTCGTTTCCTCGCGAGTTCGTCGGTGCTGAAGGGTCAGAGCATTCGTATACGTGGTCGTCGACTTGCTGAGGTTCTCGGCGAGGTGTCGAAGTTGATCAGACCAACGCGCATGTGCACGCGTGCACGTTTGTGTCTGGTGAAGGATTAGTTCAGGAAGATGATGGTTTTCTTGGCGTTAGGCTCGAGTTGTTTTGAGGATTTTCTCGAAGTAGAGTGTGATTGAGGGATGTTCGGGTCTGGTTCGTAGTTTTCTCGTGAGTGCTTGGGGTTTTAGACTGTTAACTGGTTTTAAATTTGTGAAGTGAATTTAAGATTTCAAGTTTAAAAGAAGGTACAAAATTTAAAGGCAAAGTAAATAAGTTTCAAAGTTAAAGTGTTTGCTAAAGTTTCCAAAAGTAAAATGTTTAACAAGTTTCTTTTAAAAAAAAGGTCATTATTAGTTTTAAAAAATGTATGTTAGGCCAAGTTTAGAAATATATTTAAAGGATTGGAGTTAATTAAGTTTGATTATACTTTAGAAATGTAATGAAGAATTAATTACTTGGTATAAGTGATTAAAGAAAACAACTGAATGTAATTAATAAAATGGATAATTAATTAATAAAGTAATTAGAGGATCAATTAATTAATATAATTAATGGAATTAATCAAGGTTGTGAATAATTAGGGATGATTAATAAATTTTATTAAAAGATAATTACTTAATGAATTAATAAGGGTAAATAAATTAATGATAATAATAAAAAGGGGTTAATACTTAATGAAGGTAATTTAGGGATAATTATTGATTGTAATTAAGAAAAGAGGAAATTACTTATGGAAGTAATTAAATGGAAGTGATTAAGGGTCAATCACTTGATGATATTAATTAAAGGATAATTAATATAATTGAATTGAAGTTAATTAATTAAAGATTAATTAATTAAAGGATTAAGGTTAATTAATAATGTGATTAATTACTAGTTAAGGTAATTAATTAAAAGAGAGATTAATTAAGGAAGATCATTAAGAGATAATTTATTTATTTGTAATTAATTAGGATTAAGGTAATCCAAGTAATTAAAGGATAGTAATTAATTTAATTAAAGGTTAATTAAATTGATTAAGAGTTTATCAAACTTGCTTATGGATGATTGATTGATATTAATACTGGATGATTTGGGTATGATATCTATGATATATGCTGCTTTGTGAGATGAATGTTTGATATGAATTATTTATTGTGATATTGTGATTTATCTATCTGTTTATATCATCCTGAATATAAGTTTAAATGTTTAAACCCTTAAACAACTTGGACATTTAAAATGATGACACTTGAAGTCGAAGAGACCGGGGTCGGGTATTAGTAAATACCCGAAACCACTTCGATTTGAAATCTTCCATAATTCTTTATAGATTGATATGTGAAATCAATAGACCGGTTGGGGATAATATGGACCATTTAAACTAAGTTGGATACTTAGATATTGTTTTGTGAAAATAAGTGTTGACTATATAAGTTGTTTACTTATAGTAAAGTACGAGTTACCCCGGGTTTAAATAAGTTCTATGGATTGGAATTTCTTGTTAGATGAGTTTACTCACGCTGGTTTCCAGCCTGACCCGGGTGTTACTTTGATGTAATGCTCGGGTCAGACCGAGTATTACAGATTTTCAGGTAAGGACGTTCTGGAGCTCAGGAGACGAGCTGGATGGCAGGAACGTATGGAGTATATTCCGCTGTGATATTATAGTTGTCTGAGACATGTTAATTTTAACTGTCTAGTACATTTGTGAATGTTGTAAATCTGATGTATTAAAATGTAATTAACAAATACAGTTTTCTTTGTATAACTGATATTATTATTTGTTATTATATTTAATCCGCTGCGAATGTGAGATGTTGTGTTCTCTGTTCTCCTTTCTTCTTTCTGTTTCTTTCTTCTATCTCTTTCTTTTTCTTCTAACTATCTGGAATTTTCGGGTTCGAAAATTCCGGGTCGTTACAACTCCCGACCCCCTGCAACACAAATCTGGAACCATCCCTTACTGGATAATTCCAAACAAGACAACCCCGCAGTTGTTTGCAACCAACTGCCCACACAACCGAATAATAAGAAGGGACTTCTAGACATGGATATATCTTGCTCTCAAGTAGGTGCTACCCACGAAGCCTTACTGCACCTCCCCTGTTTTAGCCATTCCCGGTTGATGAGGCTTGAGGTCACGATTACCTTTAGAGAACACATCTCTTAGAATGCTCATCGTCCACCTGACGATGTGTTGAAAGCATTCAATCCATACAAGTTCGTTCCGGGTTCGAACGAAACCGAAGGCATTATCTCGTTACACTCATTTTGGAATCACCCTCAGAGTTAACGACAATAACCCTTGCACTCTGAATCTTCATCTTCACTTGAGATTCATGACCTATCGTTAATTTGGATCGATGTGGTTTTCGAATATCCAAATCTGGAAACCCGATCCCGGTCTCATCGAAATACAAAACGTATCTTTACTGACAAGTTGTTTTAAGGTTAAAACAATTCAATTTAATTTATCTATATACACATAGATAGATAATTCACAATATCACAATAGATAATTCATATTATCATCATACTATAGATAATTCACATTATCATCATACTTCATCCAAAGCATCTATATCTGTAATGACCCAAGATTTCAGGAATTCATTCTGGAAAATATAAATAAATTTAAAATAATTTTTAAATTAATTTTGAAGGAGGAATTGATATAGCTTGATAGTGTATCAGTGTGTGTACATGTGTGCACAGGAAATGCACATGAATATAAGCTAAAACCCTGAACTCCAAGAATACATACATATTGATGTGTATGGAAATATATATATATATATATGTAGATGAAATTCCTAAAAGCTGAATGCATAAGTAAATATAAATATATGTATGCTACTGAATATTTTTCTTAAGTATACATGTGCATGTGTGTGTCAGTATAGAATGATATATGTGGGTATATTAATTATTTCAGAAAGACTTATATACAAATATATATATGTGTTAATAAAATACTAGAGTTTAAACTAGTGAAATAAAATATACAGACACATTTTAATATAAGCAGAAATGAAAAGAATGGAGATATAAAAAGGAATAATTCTCTTATAAATAAATGAAGGAAGTACATACCATTTACATGAAAGCTAAAAATAGGAAAATAAGATAAAACAGAGAAGTTCTTGGTATAGGCAGAATTAGAAAAGAGTATTTAATAAATAACAAAACCAAGTCACATTTTTAGCATGATTGTAGATAAAGGAAAAAGTATTTTTCTGAAAAGCAAAATTTCTGAAAGAAAAATGTAACCACTTTTCTCTTCACCCAAATTAAGCCGGGAAGGGGTAGAACCTTGGGTTTAAAAATGCAGATAACATGATTTTCTGGTGGGCAAAAATGGCTTTAGCCAATACCCAAAACCCTAAGAAAGACCCTGTATATATACATGTATATGCAGCAGCCTCCTCTCCTCCTCAGAAAAGAATTTTGAAAAAAAAAGAGAAAAACAATACCACAGAAATTATAAGACAAGGGAAGAAAGAGAGCTTGAGGATAAGAGCAGGAGTTCATCAGTAAATTAAGGAAACAAAGGAGAGAGCTAGGTGAGAAAACTCACTCAAAAACCTAAGGCAATAAGTCCTAATGTAGGCAGCCAGATAAAAGTATTTTATTAAAAGAGTATTTTCATATGTGAATGTTTATCTGTGAATTTAAACCTGAATATGTTTTGATTTTCTTTGATTGATCACTTGTTTTATTATAACAAGGTTTTATGTGTTGATAGTATACATATCTGTTTATACACTCAGATCTCTGATATGTTAATATTTGGGGATATAAACAAATACCCAGAAAATAAAATGTTGAGAATAGGCAAGTAGTATTGGTTTTGGCTTAACCCAGAAAAATGCAAATAATGTTGAGCTGCAATATACTCATGTATAAGTGCTGAGGCTTGAAATAGAAAGGAATTAGGGGTGCAATAGGGTTACCTATGTGCTGATGCTCCTGATTCAATAAAATGCATTGCAAACAAAATTTTGTGATTCAGTGAAACCAGGTCATCCTGAGTTTAACTCAAGCACAAATGTTTGCAAAAGAAAAACTCTCTCAGAAGCTATAAGCCAATGTTAGTTGCCTAAACTCCTTTTAAAATACCAAGATGAATATATGTATATACAGAACCTTATTTTGAATCACCATTGGTTGTTTGCTTGTTTACTTCTGGATGGTTATGAATAATATGAGATGCCATGTTATGGATGTTTTTAGCTAATGAAATGAATCACTGAATGGTTTTGCCATGAAAAATCAAAAGAGTTATTATTATTAACTAAAACCTGATTAGGATATTGGGGTCAAGAACACTGCAGGAATGGCTTGTGTGCTTGAGTAACATAAGTTGACACATGGCTTGTTTAAGTCCTGAGATCTTTGTGTAATGGAGTGAATTAGTTCATTACAGTGTGTCCATTGATTCATAAATATTGCAGATGAGACCAAGGATAGATAAATATACCAAGGAAAGAATACTTGAGCAGATGAGAAAACTAGAGTTTTTCCCAGATTTGAAATATGAGAATTGAATAAATGATTTAACTCATATTAGTCATTTTCCTGTTTGGTATGAATGATTGTTTGTCTATGATTGAGTTGTATGCTTGAATTTATGTGCCATATTCATATGTGTAGACTCTGGAAAGAAAAATTAAAGTGTGCACATGCACAATGACACAGAGCATGCACACAAGTATTTACCTGATTCCAAAGGACAGAACCTTATGTATTTGTACTTAACTTGATTTTAACCTAATTAACAAATTGCTTTTGTGAATTTTCTCATACCAGACATGTGTCTGACCCTAGTGTGCTAATGGCATCTGGGGTGTCTCATTTAAAATGAGGCAGTTTCCAATGCTTTTTCAGGGATTGCAGCAACTAAATAGGAGTAGGAGCAAGGCCTTGAGAAGAAGATATAGCATGCTAAAACTTAGTTAGATAAGAGCCTAAATGTTGAAATCTGCATGTACTGACAAATTAAATTGCTACTTGTATTAAGTGTTGAATATTGGATGGATATTTTGTTAGGCATTTTGTTAAGAGATTGATTTGTATCTGGAAACTATGAATTAAGTTAAATATCTGTTATGTTTAAAAAGAATTTTAATCAAATCTTGTAAGTAAATTTAGCAAGAACACCATGTTAAAACTGAATGATTACATTTTATAAATGCATTAGTCAAATCATGAATCTTTGAAAAGGATTTAAGTTTTGGAAAATCAGGATAGTTGATTTTCAGAAAAATTAAATGGTTTTATTTTCTACTATGGCATATGTATGCAAAAGATATAGGCATAGGTTAAATGTTTTATATAGCTGCAAGGTTTTCATAGTTAAACTTGTTCCATACAAAAGTTGCATGTCCTACCTTTAAATAAAGAAAGGATCTGTAGTAAGATAGATGGAAGCCAGATTCAAATAGTTGCAGATATATATGCACATAAACATGTTTAAGTGCAGATTTTACCACACCTTTTCCTTTGTATTTGAAATAAGAATCTGAATTTTACTCAGATTCTAACCAAATGCATTTTAAATGCCAGACAAATCTTATAAGAAGAAATACAAACCTGGAAAATGATAAACACTCTTATCATTCAATCATGAAGCCTTCCAGGTTATAGGAATGGATTTCAAAAATGATTAAGTAAGAATTATTGTTTTGTATGATGGAATTTAGGCAAAAAGAAAGTATATATGTATATGTGCAGATATAGGTAGATAATAGGTTGCAAACTGCACGGAAGAAAAATGAAAAGGAAAAAAAAAGAATGAAAAACAAAAATTGTGTTTGAACCGACCAGCATAGCACTCGAACTCGTGACCTTTCATGTATAAGTTAGGCGCGTTTCCATTACGCCTAGATGTTGCTTGTGTTTCCTTAGGATCCACTTTCTTTTATACTGAATTTGTCACTATTCAGAACTTAACACAAACATCTATATTAAAAGCTTGTTTACAACTGATTATTTCTTGATCACTTCTTAGTTAGTATAAACAGGCTAATGTGTATGTTTCCAGTGGATTGTTTGGTTACAAAAAAAAAATTAATAATGATGAAATAAATTAGCAATCCAACCTCCTCTTGTTTTCTAGAACTCTGATTCAAACAAGAGAGGCATATACATCCTCACATGTATGTGCTTATATTTGTGAATGTACTGATATATTTATATTGGTTGATTATTGTGATCCTGGATATATTTTGTTTATTGGAAAAAAAGATATTGACCCTGAGAATTATATTTGAAATGGATGATATATCTATATGTATATATCCTCTTTATCTTAAAAAAAAATTTCCTTATGAAATTACGGTAGAAATAGGAGGGTCATTTCAGTTGGTATCAGAGCTATGTTATTCAACATAGTAGAAGTAAGGATCAAGTCCTTAGATAGAAAAAAAAATTAAAAGGAACTAAATATCAAACTAACCAGCTATGTAAATTATTATTAGCAAACTATGGTAGGGAGACCACCCAATCAGGGAGTAGGATCTTCCCATGCACCACCAGTGGTCAATCTGCAAGACTTGGTGAGAGCATTTAGGGATGGGGCAGGACAAAGGCAAGAAAATCCCTATGAAGAACTCTCAAAATTGCTTAAGACATATACTCATTTAGGAGGCAAAAGCTTTGAAGGGACAGAGAGTATCATGGAAATTCAAACATGGTTGAGAACATTGGAAAGAATTTTCAATGACATGCAACTTGATGATCAAAGAAAGAGGCAAGTGGCTTCAAGACAACTAAAAGGAGTAGCTTTAGGCTGGTGGGAAGTAATCATTGCAGGAAGGAATGAGAATGAAATCACTTGGAATCAATTCAAAGAGATGTTGGAGGCAAGGTTTGTACCAGCATCAGCAAAGACTACCTTGCTAGAAGAATTCATTAGACTTAGACAAGGAACCATGACTGTCACAGAATACACTCAAAAGTTTGAGGGGCTTTCCACATATGGAGCAATGCTTGTGGCAGATGAAGCATCTAAAAATGATAGGTACATAAAAGGTCTAAACCCAGGACTTAGCAGAGCTATGTTACCTTATGCAGACAAGACTTTTGATCATGTGATAGACTTAGCTTTGAGGTTGGAGCAGCATGACAAGGAAAGGGAGAAGTTCAGAAATTTTAAGAGCAATAATAACAAGAAAGGTAAGGGGAGGTATCACCCTTATGATAAGAAGAAAGAAGAGGCTAGTAACAAAAGCACTGGAGATGTCAAAGCTAAGGAAGACAAGAAGAAAATTGTGTGCCATCAGTGTGGAAAGGAAGGGCATATCAAACCAAAATGTCCAGAGTTGAAAGGAGGAGCTTTCAAATGCTATCTATGTGGGAAAGAGGGACATATGAAGAGGAATTGTCCTGAGTTTAAACAGCAAGGCAAATTGGCAAATTTGGAAGGAAAAGGCAAAGCCACAGTGGAGAGTAACACTGTAAACCATAGCCAAGTGGAAGGTACATTACTTATTTGTACCATACCCATAACAGTAGTGTATGATACTGGGGCAACTCACTCCTTAATTTCTTATGAATTGGTTAAAATGCTAAAACTGAATTGCATATTAGTTGAAACCCCATTGCATATACACAGTCCATTGGGGAGTTCTAGTGTTTTAAATATGATTTGTGTGGATGTGGAGTTAAACATAGGAGGAAATATTTTTATTTCCAATTTATATGTTTTGAATTACCCAAATATAGGTGTTATATTGGGGGTAGACTGGTTAAGGCAATTTAAAGCCATGATTAATTTAGACTCATCCACCATATCATTACAAAATTCTAGAGGCCAGAGAATCACAGTTTTATGTGAGGTAGCTAAGGAAGGAAAACTATATCATTTAGTTGACTCAGAAAAAGATTTCAGTGAACTAACCATTGAAGAAATTCCCATAGTCAATGAATATGTGGATGTATTTGGTGAGGTCAAGGGTATTCCACACCATAGACCAGTAGAATTCCAGATCAATTTAGTTCCAGGAGCAAGCCCAGTGATTAAAAAGCCAACTAGAATGGGGCCAAATGAACTAAAAGAATTAAAGAAACAGTTAGAAGAATTGGAAGAAAAGGGTTTTATAAGACCAAGTAATTCTTGCTGGGGAGCACCAGTGGTATTTGTTAAGAAGCAAGATGGATCTTTAAGACTCTGCATAGATTATAGAGAATTAAACAAAGTAACTATTAAAAATAAATACCCATTGCCAAGAATAGATGATCTTTTTGATCAATTAGCAGGGGCAAAAGTATTTTCTAGACTAGACTTAGCATCTGGTTTTCATCAAATGAAGGTGGAAGAATCAAGCATCAAGTACACTGCCTTTAACACTAGGTATGGGTTGTATGAATTTTTGGTTATGCCATTTGGCTTGACCAATGCACCATCTTACTTTGTAGATTTAATGAACAGAACCTTTAGAGATTGTTTAGACAAGTTTGTGCTTATTTTCATAGATGACATTTTGATTTATTCCAAGACAGAGGAAGAACATAAGCATCATTTGCACCTAGTTTTGTCTAGACTAAGGGAAAAAGATTTAAAGGCAAAATTTTCAAAATGTGTGTTTTGGAAGGAGGAAGTACATTTTCTTGGCCATGTTATATCTGCCAAAGGAATTTCAGTGAACCCCAATAAAGTAGTGGCTATTCAAGCATGGAAGAGGCCAAGCACTGTGAGTGAAGTGAGGTCATTCATGGGGATGGCAGGGTACTATAGGAGGTTTATAAAAGATTTTTCAAAAATTTCTACACCACTCACTAACCTAACCAGGAAGAACCAAGCTTTTGTTTGGTCAGAAAGATGTGAAAAGTCTTTTGAACAGTTGAAGGAGGCATTGGTGAATGCTCCAATCCTAAAGGTACCACATGGAAATGAAGAATTAGTGGTATACACTGATGCTAGTGGGTTTGGCTTGGGTGCAGTGTTGATGCAACAAGGCCAAGTCATTGCATATGCATCCAGACAACTTAAACCCCATGAAGTAAGGTATGCCACACATGATCTCGAATTAGCAGCTGTGATATATGCTTTAAAACTTTGGAGACATTATTTGTTAGGCACTAAGTTTGAACTCTACACTGACCACAAGTCTCTAAAATATTTGTTTTCACAAAAAGATCTGAACATGAGGCAACATAGATGGGTGGAGTTCTTAGCTGCCTATGATTTTGACATACTCTATACACCAGGCAAAGCAAACAAAGTTGCAGATGCTCTAAGTAGACAGCATGCTAAATTGGCTATGATGATGATAGCAGAATTTAAAGATTTGTCTTTGCTAACTGAGTTAGAGATTGGGGAGAATGGTTGTGTGCACACTAATGAGAAGATGCATGATACACAAGAAGATAAAGGGAAGTTAAGCTTAATGACACTTCAACCAGATTTAATTCTGAAGGTAGGAAAAATGCAAGAACAAGATGCTCACTTAGTAGAGAAGAGAATGCTCCTCTCAAGAGGGGAGGAAGTGATGAAACACCACATTGATAAAGATGGTTATGTGAGATACCAGAATAGGATGTGTGTACCAGAGGACATGGAATTGAAGAAGGAGATATTGAATGAATATCACAGAAGTAAGTACTCCATACACCCAGGTAACACAAAAATGTATCAAAATTTGAAAAGAGACTTCTGGTGGAAGGGGATGAAATCTGATATAGCTAAGTACATTGCCAAATGTATGACTTGCCAACAAGTCAAGGCTGAAACTCAAAGACCATCAGGGTTGATGCAACCCCTTAGTGTACCACAGTGGAAGTGGGAAGACATATCTATGGACTTCATAGATGGACTGCCTAGATCTAAGAGAGGTAATACAAGCATATGGGTGATAGTGGATAGGCTAACCAAAGTAGCACACTTCATCCCAGTCAAGTCAGAAAGAACAGCACCAAAACTAGCTCAAATTTTTATAAAAGAAGTGGTAAGGTTACATGGCATTCCCAAAACCATTGTGAGTGATAGGGATACCATCTTCACTTCAAAATTCTGGAGAAGCTTTCAAGAAGCAATGGGAAGTGAACTATGTTTAAGTACTGCCTACCATCCTCAATCAGATGGGCAGACTGAGGTGGTAAACAAAGTTTTGGAGGACATGTTGAGGGCATGTATACTGGATTTTGGGGGCAACTGGGAAGATTATCTTCATCTAGTTGAATTTACATACAACAACAGCTACCAAAGCACCATAGGAATGGCTCCATTTGAAGCCTTATATGGTAAACCCTGTTTGTCACCTGTTTGCTGGGTAGAAGCAGGAGAAAGGTCTATTTTAGGACCTGAGTACATACAAGAAACCAAGGAGAAAATTGAGTTGATAAGAAGAAGAATGACAGCAGCTCAAGATACGCATAAGAAATTTGCAGACATGAGAAGGAGGCAGGTAGAATATGAGGTGGGAAATTTTGTTTTCATCAAAATCTCACCCATGAAAAATGTGCTGAGGTTTGGAAAACAAGGCAAATTAACCCCAAGATATATTGGACCATACAAAATTCTGGAGAGAATTGGTCCCTTGGCATATAAGTTGGAATTGCCAGAAAACATGCAAGGCATACATGATGTTTTTCATGTATCACAATTGAGAAGGTGGGTCCATGACAAGGCAGAAATTCTTGAAACCCCAACCCAAGTGCAGATAAATCCTAATTTGATTTATAAAAAGGATCCAGTGGGAATTTTAGCAAAAGATGTGAAGAAGTTGAGGAATAAATCTCTGAAACTTGTGAAGGTACAGTGGAGTCTAGATCCTAGTGATTGCACATGGGAATTAGAAGACAAAGTTAGGATGAATTATCCTAAGCTATTTTCAGATTAAGGTAATTCTGATTTTTGATTGCTTTCTTTATTTTGGATGAATATATTTTTAGTTAGTATAGAACTAAGAATCTATTTAGTAGAGAATATACTTGTTCTCTGAATTAAGTTTAAAATTTATTTTAAGCTTAGGAAAATTGTGGGACACAATTTCTAAAAGGAGGGGTGTATGTAATGACCCAAGATTTCAGGAATTCATTCTGGAAAATATAAATAAATTTAAAATAATTTTTAAATTAATTTTGAAGGAGGAATTGATATAGCTTGATAGTGTATCAGTGTGTGTACATGTGTGCACAGGAAATGCACATGAATATAAGCTAAAACCCTGAACTCCAAGAATACATACATATTGATGTGTATGGAAATATATATATATATATATATGTAGATTAAATTCCTAAAAGCTGAATGCATAAGTAAATATAAATATATGTATGCTACTGAATATTTTTCTTAAGTATACATGTGCATGTGTGTGTCAATATAGAATGATATATGTGGGTATATTAATTATTTCAGAAAGACTTATATACAAATATATATATGTGTTAATAAAATACTAGAGTTTAAACTAGTGAAATAAAATATACAGACACATTTTAATATAAGCAGAAATGAAAAGAATGGAGATATAAAAAGGAATAATTCTCTTATAAATAAATGAAGGAAGTACATACCATTTACATGAAAGCTAAAAATAGGAAAATAAGATAAAACAGAGAAGTTCTTGGTATAGGCAGAATTAGAAAAGAGTATTTAATAAATAACAAAACCAAGTCACATTTTTAGCATGATTGTAGATAAAGGAAAAAGTATTTTTCTGAAAAGCAAAATTTCTGAAAGAAAAATGTAACCACTTTTCTCTTCACCCAAATTAAGCCGGGAAGGGGTAGAACCTTGGGTTTAAAAATGCAGATAACATGATTTTCTGGTGGGCAAAAATGGCTTTAGCCAATACCCAAAACCCTAAGAAAGACCCTGTATATATACATGTATATGCAGCAGCCTCCTCTCCTCCTCAGAAAAGAATTTTGAAAAAAAAAGAGAAAAACAATACCACAGAAATTATAAGACAAGGGAAGAAAGAGAGCTTGAGGATAAGAGCAGGAGTTCATCAGTAAATTAAGGAAACAAAGGAGAGAGCTAGGTGAGAAAACTCACTCAAAAACCTAAGGCAATAAGTCCTAATGTAGGCAGCCAGATAAAAGTATTTTATTAAAAGAGTATTTTCATATGTGAATGTTTATCTGTGAATTTAAACCTGAATATGTTTTGATTTTCTTTGATTGATCACTTGTTTTATTATAACAAGGTTTTATGTGTTGATAGTATACATATCTGTTTATACACTCAGATCTCTGATATGTTAATATTTGGGGATATAAACAAATACCCAGAAAATAAAATGTTGAGAATAGGCAAGTAGTATTGGTTTTGGCTTAACCCAGAAAAATGCAAATAATGTTGAGCTGCAATATACTCATGTATAAGTGCTGAGGCTTGAAATAGAAAGGAATTAGGGGTGCAATAGGGTTACCTATGTGCTGATGCTTCTGATTTAATAAAATGCATAGCAAACAAAATTTTGTGATTCAGTGAAACCAGGTCATCCTGAGTTTAACTCAAGCACAAATGTTTGCAAAAGAAAAACTCTCTCAGAAGCTATAAGCCAATGTTAGTTGCCTAAACTCCTTTTAAAATACCAAGATGAATATATGTATATACAGAACCTTATTTTGAATCACCATTGGTTGTTTGCTTGTTTACTTCTGGATGGTTATGAATAATATGAGATGCCATGTTATGGATGTTTTTAGCTAATGAAATGAATCACTGAATGGTTTTGCCATGAAAAATCAAAAGAGTTATTATTATTAACTAAAACCTGATTAGGATATTGGGGTCAAGAACACTGCAGGAATGGCTTGTGTGCTTGAGTAACATAAGTTGACACATGGCTTGTTTAAGTCCTGAGATCTTTGTGTAATGGAGTGAATTAGTTCATTACAGTGTGTCCATTGATTCATAAATATTGCAGATGAGACCAAGGATAGATAAATATACCAATGAAAGAATACTTGAGCAGATGAGAAAACTAGAGTTTTTCCCAGATTTGAAATATGAGAATTGAATAAATGATTTAACTCATATTAGTCATTTTCCTGTTTGGTATGAATGATTGTTTGTCTATGATTGAGTTGTATGCTTGAATTTATGTGCCATATTCATATGTGTAGACTCTGGAAAGAAAAATTAAAGTGTGCACATGCACAATGACACAGAGCATGCACACAAGTATTTACCTGATTCCAAAGGACAGAACCTTATGTATTTGTACTTAACTTGATTTTAACCTAATTAACAAATTGCTTTTGTGAATTTTCTCATACCAGACATGTGTCTGACCCTAGTGTGCTAATGGCATCTGGGGTGTCTCATTTAAAATGAGGCAGTTTCCAATGCTTTTTCAGGGATTGCAGCAACTAAATAGGAGTAGGAGCAAGGCCTTGAGAAGAAGATATAGCATGCTAAAACTTAGTTAGATAAGAGCCTAAATGTTGAAATCTGCGTGTACTGACAATTTAAATTGCTACTTGTATTAAGTGTTGAATATTGGATGGATATTTTGTTAGGCATTTTGTTAAGAGATTGATTTGTATCTGGAAACTATGAATTAAGTTAAATATCTGTTATGTTTAAAAAGAATTTTAATCAAATCTTGTAAGTAAATTTAGCAAGAACACCATGTTAAAACTGAATGATTACATTTTATAAATGCATTAGTCAAATCATGAATCTTTGAAAAGGATTTAAGTTTTGGAAAATCAGGATAGTTGATTTTCAGAAAAATTAAATGGTTTTATTTTCTACTATGGCATATGTATGCAAAAGATATAGGCATAGGTTAAATATTTTATATAGCTGCAAGGTTTTCATAGTTAAACTTGTTCCATACAAAAGTTGCATGTCCTACCTTTAAATAAAGAAAGGATCTGTAGTAAGATAGATGGAAGCCAGATTCAAATAGTTGCAGATATATATGCACATAAACATGTTTAAGTGCAGATTTTACCACACCTTTTCCTTTGTATTTGAAATAAGAATCTGAATTTTACTCAGATTCTAACCAAATGCATTTTAAATGCCAGACAAATCTTATAAGAAGAAATACAAACCTGGAAAATGATAAACACTCTTATCATTCAATCATGAAGCCTTCCAGGTTATAGGAATGGATTTCAAAAATGATTAAGTAAGAATTATTGTTTTGTATGATGGAATTTAGGCAAAAAGAAAGTATATATGTATATGTGCAGATATAGGTAGATAATAGGTTGCAAACTGCACGGAAGAAAAATGAAAAAAAAAAAAGAATGAAAAACAAAAATTGTGTTTGAACCGACCAGCATAGCACTCGAACTCGTGACCTTTCATGTATAAGTTAGGCGCGTTTCCATTACGCCTAGATGTTGCTTGTGTTTCCTTAGGATCCACTTTCTTTTATACTGAATTTGTCACTATTCAGAACTTAACACAAACATCTATATTAAAAGCTTGTTTACAACTGATTATTTCTTGATCACTTCTTAGTTAGTATAAACAGGCTAATGTGTATGTTTCCAGTGGATTGTTTGGTTACAAAAAAAAAATTAATAATGATGAAATAAATTAGCAATCCAACCTCCTCTTGTTTTCTAGAACTCTGATTCAAACAAGAGAGGCATATACATCCTCACATGTATGTGCTTATATTTGTGAATGTACTGATATATTTATATTGGTTGATTATTGTGATCCTGGATATATTTTGTTTATTGGAAAAAAAGATATTGACCCTGAGAATTATATTTGAAATGGATGATATATCTATATGTATATATCCTCTTTATCTTAAAAAAAAATTTCCTTATGAAATTAGGGTAGAAATAGGAGGGTCATTTCAATATCACACAGCATAACTTATCTCATATCTGAGATCTCAAACCATTCAAGGAAAATCAATATCATTCAACATCCATAAGCAATGATTCATTAATCACCATCTATAATTAATTTAAAATGAATTAAAATAATTACTTCGTCTTTAATTAATTTAAATTAAATTAAATTAATTACTTCCATCATTATCAATCTTGCTTAAATCACTATTAATTAATTATCAATCAATTAATCAAGCATCATCCAATTATTCATTTTAATTAATCATCCTTGATTAATTTACATTTAATTACATTCAAGTAATTAGCATTAAATTAATTTCACAAATTAATTATTCTTAACCACTTATAGTAATTAACCTTTAATTACTTCATTAATTAATTAACTATAATTAATTACATTAATCTTTAATTAATTACATTAATTAATTACACTTAATCACTTCATTATTTTACATTAAGTAATTATACTTCACAAATCATTAAGTGATTATCTTAAATTAATTAAACTTAATTAATTAACTTAACTAATCAAATTAAACTCAATTAATTACAATGAGTAATTAATTTCTTAATTACTTCCATTAAGTAATTACATTTAAACAATTTTCACAAATGATTATCTTTAAATTAATTAATCTAATTAATTATTAAAATTAATCACATTAATTAATTATTTAATAATCCTTAGTTAATGATCTTTATTAACTATTTAAAATTCATTAATTAATTTTCTAAAGTAATTAAAACTTACATTAATCATTATTAATTATAAATTAATTAACCATTAATAACCCATTAATTAACCCTAATTATTTAATTAATTAAGTGTTAACTGTAACTTAATTAGTCCTTAATTACTTGATTAATTAATTTCTAATCATTAATTTAAAAATCAACTCTATGATTCTTAATTACAAATTAATTATTGCTTAATTAATTAACTTAAACCTTAATTAATAAATTTAAACCCTTAATTACTTAATTAATTAATCCAAATCATAAATTAATTAAATTATTTAAACCATTTTAATTACCTTAAAGATTTAATGATTTTAACTTTAAGATAAAAACATTTTCTTATCCATGGTTAAATTATCATTCACAAATACATTTGAAAACATCCATTTTCAAATTTACTTTTAAATTTCATTTTAAATTCGGGATTTAAAATGAATACCAATTTATCTTTAACAAAGTTTAAAACCAATTTAAAAACCTTTTTAAATTCACATGTTAAAGAATACTTATATCTTATAAAAGAATTTTAAAAGAGTTTAAATCAAATTCCTTTTTAAATTCAAAATCTTTAAAATATAACTTAACATTTAAATTTATAAAACTTTATTTAAATCCTTTCTTTACATTTTCAAACTCTATTTTAAATTCAAATTCTTTTAAATACACTTAATTTCTTAAACACTTTTAAGTTATTAAAACAATTTGAATTTAAAAACTTTATTTATTCCAAACTAAGATTCAAATTGAATCTATTTTTAAACTTAGATTTAAACTTAATTTAAATCTTCTTTACATTTTAAAAAATCCAGTTTTAGATTTTTAAAACAAAGGAGGTTTAAACCTTTAACCCAAAAATTTTGACCCGAGCCTTACTTAAATTTGCTTCGAGTCAATTACAAACAAACTCGAGCAAAACACTCCATCTACTCGAGAATTACTCGAGACAAAACCCACTCAAACCAACAACCAACAGAAAACAAAAGGGGTGCACCGTGCACATGTACGGTGCCGCCGACCACCTCTGGTCATCACTAGAACATCGGACACGTCGACGATCGTCCAAGCACCAGTCTACGACCATCTAACCTTTATCATCACCCCGAAATCAAATTCGAGCATAAGAACCCAAAACTGGAACCCACTTCCAAACCTGGAACATCTTCGATTTCCAATCTCCGATCATCGGAGTGGCAACGCCTTCGGCCACAACTTCATCCATACTGCAGCTACCATTTCCCGAAGTATAGTGGCACTCGATCAATCCTAGGCCTCGAGATGATCAAACTTCCATCCATCGTCAAAACTAGGTCTACAAACAAAAACGAACAACCCCCGCTACCACCGGTCTCTGACCATCTTCCTGGAAATTTTCCTGGCCTCACCATTCGCTCCTCTTCCTCCAGAAGAAACTTCAACCCTCTAGAACCCCGAGATCACCAGAACTTCCCAAAAGTCCAAAAACAGTGCAACTCAGAAATGCACTTACATCTTATTTATAAAATCATGATTTTTAGTGCTCGGGTCAGACCGAGTATTATAGATTTTTAGGTTAGGACGTTCTGGAGCTCAGGTGGCGAGCTGGATGGTAGGAACGTATGGAGTATTCCGCTCTGTATATGAGACTGTGTAGTTTGTATAGATTGTAGTCTGGAACAAGTTGTATAACTGTCCAGTTCATGTATAAATGGTTGTAACTCTGATATATTGTATGTAAATTGACAAGTACAACTTTTCTTGTATAAATGCTATTATTTGATATTATATTTTGATCCGCTGCGAATGTGAGATTCTCTGTTTCTATTTCTTCTTCTACCCCTTTTTTTCCTAACTATCTGGAATTTTCGGGGTCGAAAATTCCGAGTCGTTACAGTACTGTAACGACCCGGAATTTTCGAACCCGAAAATTCCAGATAGTTAGGAGAAAAAGAAAAGAGATAGAAGAAGAAGAAGAAGAAACAGAAACACCAAAACACAGATTCTCACATTCGCAGCGGATAAAATATAATATCAAATAATATTCTTTACACAAAGAAAGTTGTATCAGTAAATTACATTTTAATACATCAGAGTTACAACCATTTATACATGAACTGGACAGTTATACAACTTGTTCCAGACTACAATCTATACAGACTACACAGTCTCATATACACAGCGGAATACTTCATACGTTTCTGCCATCCAGCTCGCCACCTGAGCTCGAGAACGTCCTAACCTGAAACCTGTAATACTCGGTCAGACCCGAGCATTACCATAAAGTAACACCCAAGTCAGGCTGGAAACCAGCGTGAGTAAACCCATAATATGAAATACCAAGCTATATAGCTTAAGTGAATTACCAGGGTAACTCGTACTTTTCCACGAGTTCTAATCTTATTTAAGTAAATCATTTATCTCAAAACAATATCCAAGAATCGTTATCCAGTTTTAAATATCCATGATACTTAACTTATTTCATTCCAGCCTGTTTGCTTCCAAACTCACATTTATAAAGAATCGAAGTGGTTTCGGGTATTTACTGATATCCGACTCCGGTCTCTTCGAATCCAATGTCATCTTAACCAAAGTTAGTCAAGTGAATACAATTCAATTTTAAATGTAGGATGTCACTTTTACACAGCAATTTATCATCGATAGATAACCATATTATCACTGTTCAACCCAAACATATCATATCACAAAACATTTCATCTCATATATCAGAGATACCAAATAATCTGAGGCATTCAATATCATCCAATCATTCATAAGCAAGATAAATTAGTCACACCATTTCTAATTAATTTAAATAAATTAAATTAATTACTTTAATCACTTTTAATCATGCTTACTTACATTAATTAATTACAAAACATTAATTAATCATCCCTTAATTATCCTCTTTAATTATATTAAGTAATTAGTCTTAAATTAATATCACAAATTAATTAACCTTCCATTTACAGTAATTATCCTTAATTAATTACTTAAATTAATTATCTTATAATTTACTTATATTGATTAATTATCCTTTAATTAATCACACTCATTAATTAACTAACCCTTAATAAGTTTCCTTAATTAATCAAACCTTTAATTACTTACTTTAAGTAATTATCCTTTAATAAATCACATTTAGTAATTGTCTATTAATTACCCACCTTAACTAATGACATTAAGTAATTATTCCTATAATTACTTCATTAGGTATTTGTCATTAATTAATTTCATTAAATGATTTACTCTAAATAATTTATCATCTTTTAATTATCTTCATTAATTAATCAATCCTTGATTAATTAACTTCAATTATTTTCCTTAATAAATTAATTAATCTTTAATTAATAATTCACATAAAATTTAATCCTTTTGAGTAATTAATCATATCTCTTTTATTAAGTAATAATTTCTTAAATAATTAATCTTTCATTACTTATACTAATTTCTTACAATTAATCAATCACTTTGATTAATTACAAATTAATCAACTTTCATAAATTTAAGATAAACTATTATCTTGATTAATTACTTAATTACAAAATTAAGTTTATATAAAATAAGCTTTAAAATAAAGGTTATGTATATATTGAAACACTTTTAAAACTTAATTACTTCGAAACATTTTATCTCAAACCTTTTGATTGATTCCATCTTAAATCAATATTTATTTTCTCAAAAGAATTTGAGTTAAGAATTTATTTTAGACTAGACTAAGTTAAAATTTTAAGACTTGTATTTTCTTTTCTTTGAAACTTATTCCTATATCAAAAACCCGAGCATAAGCATATTTTTTCCCAATCTAAATTTAAATTTCCCCGAGCAATTTCATTCACGTATTCTCTTCGAGTCAAACCTGTTCGATCTCGAGTACGTCCCCGAGTAAAAGCCTTTCTTCCCAAAAACACAGGTACACAAACCATGCCGTGCACATGCACCAGCGACCGAGGCGACTCCGACTATCCACGACACCTCTAACTAATCGACGATCACCTCTACACCTGATCCCAACCACCCAGTCTCCATTACCAGTCCAAAATCGAATTCAAGGAAACTCGAACAACCTGGAACCAGAAACCATCACCTAAAACTTCCTCGAACCCACGGTGCCGACCATCAGCGACCATGAACTTCTGCCCAAAGGTTCACCGACCAACCCGTCAACTTTCCCCCTAATCCGATGAACTCCGATTCACCCAAGACGTCGCAGTAAACCAGATTCCAGAATCGACCAAACTTAGGGATTAAACCCTACTCCAACCAATTCCCGCTGCCACGGTGGCTAATAAAATCACCATCCATTTTTCCTAGACTCGACAACTCCCCAGCAATCTCCAGTGGCGATCACGACCCTCCCGAGTTCCCCGATCACCAAAAAAGCCCCAAAACCCATAATCTGATCAATCCTCGAATTCTCACAATTTACTTACTTAAAAATCGTGAATTTCCCTTTAAAAATCCTAGTTTTCAAAGTCGATTCAGAATATATATATGAATCAGAGAATCAAGATTTTTGAAATTTACATGTTTTAAGATTTTCCCTGTCTTCTTGATTTTCCAGATAATATTCAAACTAAATTTAGTTAAATATATTTTTAAAACTTAATTCATGTTTAAACAAACATAACTTGTTTGAATCTCACAGCCTACCTGAGATTCAATGAGGCGATTTTGAATTTTGACTTTTGTTTAAACCCTGTAAAATAAAAACAAAGAGGATATATATATATATATCCAGACATGCACACTTAACACTTAATATTTTATAAACATGAAAACATAATTTCATTTATGCAAAACAACTAACACATGAATCCTTTCAAATATCATTCACATGCATCAGATTTAAACAGTTTTTAAGCTTGGTTTACTCACCTTTTTATTTGAACAGAGAACCTGGAAGTTTCTTTAATCTGGAATTACTTGAGTTTGATCTGGTATAGAACTTTGTTGTTGAGTTGATTTTCTGGTATCAGATTTGAATATGGACTTGTTTGAATTTATTTGCAACTTTTAAATCTTTGGCTTGAATTCGAATTTGCTTGATTGCTCAGGCTATTGAGGTTTGAGATGATCTTTGAACTGTTGTTTTGCTTTTGATTTGGTTTTCTTTTCATCTGTTTTAATCTTTCCTTCTGGTTTATGTACAGGTTTGGTTTTCTTTGAAAATGAAATAAAGAGATGAGAAAAAGAGAGTAGAGATATTATATAGTTTAATTTTCTTTTATCTATTATATTTAGAAACAATTTGAATAAATGACACTTGTTCATTTCTTATCTTAAAATCCTAACACTTGTTAATATCCTTACTTATTAATTTAACACTTGTCTTTGTATACATATTACTTATTTTTAAATGTTAATAAAAAGCTTTTTATACCTAATTCTTTATTTAATAAATACATTTCTTAGTATATATATAAATCCTTTAAAAGAAAATTATAAAACAACTATATTTATAATAAAATCATATATAATATATTTTAAATCCAAATTAAGATATATATATATATATCCTTTTTAATTCCAATTCAAATCCATGAATTTAAATTCAAATTTTAATTTAAAATCAACTCAAATATAAACAAACACAAAATTCAATTTGTAAAAGAATAATTTTACTTTAAAATCTATTTATATCTATGTATAAACAGCATATTATTATCATTATTTGAAATATTAATTTTGCCCATTTAAATAATTATACTAGGAGGATTATCAAACCAATACTTATTCAGATATATGTTTCCATTACCAGAAATTTTATTTAACTTATAAATTTGTATTTCTACTAATTAAATCTAGTTAATTTATCAGTTACAGATATTCCAAAACCCCGGGTTATCACATTCCTCCCCCCTTTGAATCTTTTCGTCCTCGAAAAGAAACGAAGCTAGAATTTATTAAAAATTCTTAATATCAGTTAAATTTTCTCTTTGAACATTTTTAAAACACTTTAAAATCTATATAATATTGCCAAAATAATTTATAAAAATATCATTTTATAACTCGATGTTTCAACAAATCCATCCTCGTTCTCATAGAAATTAGGTCATACGTTGATCGGGCGTAAGATTGAAAATCTATAAGTACTTGGTAAACCCGTTTTCAACACCCAGTGAAAATACTTGGAAAATAATTTATGAAAATATAGAAAACGGTTTTGAAATTAGAGTTTAAAATTTGAAAACCCAAAGTAATAAGTTTTTGAACTAATAAGTGGAAAGATTATTAATATAAAGTTTAAAATTTGAAAATAGAGGAAATATCTTTGGTAAGAATGCTCTGGAAATCATCACCCCCATCCATGGTCGCAGTTAACCCGATGGTTACGTTGCCGTCCCGGCAAAATCCATAGATAACTGTAGGTCTCTACGCCCCTCGATTACGCCATGGAACCCGCTACAGATCGCAGTTATACCCGGGCTTTACATTGCCATCACAGCAAAAACCCATATAACTGTAGGCATCAGCGCCACCGAATTTCGCTGCCAAAAGAATGAAACTTCTCCACTTGACCATAGATCGCAGTCTACCGATGTTACATTGCCGTCCCGGCAAAATAAAGTGTAGACTATTGACACTCATCCTCCACATGATTTTCGCTATGGTCCACACAGTAGATCGCAGCGACATCGAGCTACACTGTCGTCACAGCATAACCCAAATGCCCCTGTAGGCATCAACGCCCTCGACTTTCACTACCCAATAATCCTCAGGAACTAGTTTGTCCGGACTCCTCACAGGATCAACTTTAGAAACCCCCATTGGGGCTTAAGGCAGTACCACCCTGTGGTACTCCTGAGAAGTTCATTTCAAGGGAGCGCCTTTTTTCCCCAGAGCCAATTTCAAAACACTTTATACTATACACTTATTGTGTCTTTAAATCATACCCTTTATGATTTTTATCAAAATCTCCTTTACACAAAATCGATATCCCAAATCGATAGTTCCAAACTTGGCTTTCTAAATTTCCAAAACTGATTTTTCTCAAAAATCAAAAGCCTTTCCAAAATCCATAGGTTCCCAAAACCTTTTCCAAAAACATTCTCATAAGATCCTTTATATATATATATATATATATATAACTTTGAAAATCTTTGGATCATTTCAAACTTGTATAAAACCTCTTTTATACTTCAAATATTTTCAAAACCCTTTTCTTCTGGCAATAGATTCAATAAGGGGAGTTTATCATATTATAAATATATATAACTTTATTTATTCCAAATCAAATATTCAAATTTGATTACTCTTTTATAAAGTTATTAACCATATCACTTTTTTATAAAATGAGTTCTAATCACAGAAATATTCAACTCCCATTTTATTATTATTTATTTTTCAAAATATACCCTTCCATTTCAAAATCATTTTACAGTTTTTATCCACAAATTTTCAATATCAATTTCATTCAAACCCGTATGATGTACACATATCATTCGTACGCAATATCAATCTGATCGCTCACTCGATCACACAATTTCTCTTCTGAACTAGTATCGTCCACCCGACTTCCTAGTGCGGACTCAGATCTGGTTTCTTGATCAGAAACCGTTATTCTCCTTGCATAGTCACAACTATGATAGAGAATATCCAAAACCAATCAAAAATCCATATCCAGGTTCGCCATCGAAAATCGAGCGAAAAATCCCAACTCGGATCGATAATATTATCTCGAAATTCTGTGCTCGAATATGGATCAAATCATTATACGAATAGAATAATATACGTACATCCTACGTATTTATCCTTATTGATTATTAGCAAAATCAATCTCCTTTCTATTCACATTTCCTTTAATTCCATTCACTTATTCTCAATTGCTTCCATTTCCAATTGAGTTATTACTTCAATTACAAACAGTTTGAACTCTGACCTATTTAAATTAAAAAATAGCTTGAAAAAGTTTAAAATAGATAAGTAGTAAAAAAATAGTTATTAGTTTGTAAAATAGCTGTAAAATAGATAAGTAATTGTAAAATAGTTGGAAAATAGTTAAATAGTTATAGAATATTTAAGTAATTGTAAAATAGGTGTAAAATAGGAATTAATTATAAAATAGTTGAAAAAAATAGTAATTTGTTCCAAAGATAATTGTAAAATAAGTATAAAATAGCTTGGCTTTTAAAAAGAAAGATTGTATAGTAAGTAGCTTGGAAAAATAGGTTTATTTTAAAACAAATTATTTTGAAAATAGTCTAGAGTCAAACTGTTCAATTCCCATTAATTCAATTTAAATTTCCACCTCCATTTAAATTGACTCAATTCCAATTTAAATAACTACAATTTCCATTGAAATTGATTTAACCCCAATTCAAGTTGAATTAATCCTCAATTTCTTTCCAAATTCAAATCAAATTCCATTTGAATTTTAAACCTATTCAACTTTAATCACAATTTCAATTAATTCACATAAATTTCAAATTGAACCAATTTTAATTCATTTCAATTCTAGTTTGAATTAATCCCAATTCCCATTTGAATTTGAACTCATTCAACTTCAATTTTTATTTCAAATTATTTTAATTCAAATTTTCCATTTAAACTTATGCTTATCCATCTTCAATCACAATTCTAATTAATTCAAATCATATTCAATTTGAACTAATTCCATTCAAATCTCAATTTTAAAACTATCTCGAATTATATAAATTTGAGTTAAATATTTTAAATGTTGATTTAATCCCTTAAGTCAAATTAACCCTTATTTTTAAATCAAATCAACCTTTATTTTTAATTTAACAACTTAAATCTTTAAACCATTTAATTTTGAATCCAAATTCCAAAATTCCATTTTAAAATTATTTTTACTTAACTTATTACAAAGTTCAAATAAGAATTCAAAAACAATTAATCTTCAGATTCTAATTTATTATCCATTTCTAATTTCAAAACCAATTATCAGTTTCATAGATTATTTATAACAATAGAATGATATCAGGATAAATAAATATCCAAATTTATCCAAACACCAATTAACAGCATCCATTTTCAATTTCCAGATCCAGATCTCAAACCCATTTTGAGATCACTCATATCTCCCATTTAAAATCAACCATTTAACTACCCAAGTTAAATTTCAATTTCATCTTAAAATTTCCAATTCAAGTTGTTCATTCTAAGCTTATTTAACTTTCCTTAAGTCAAATTCAATTTAATCCAGTCAACTTGACTCAATTTGAATTCCCATTTCAATTTTAAACTTTTATATTAATAAACTTTCCTACTTAAGTTTTAAAAACTTATCACATTTCCCGAAAATTCAAAACTCATCACTTAGTGTTTACTTCCAATCAACTTTGACCTTATGTATATCCAACATATATACATATTTATTTCATTTGCACTTCAAGTCATACATTACATTTTAAACCATTCTTGGTTTTTAATATCAAAACAAATTCCTTTTAAAAAAATTCAAGTTTTTCTGGACTTAGATTAAAACTTCACAATTTTAAATTATCTTCAATTCCAATTTATAGGTCATACTCACAAAAAAGTTTACTTCCCTAAAACATTTCATTTTGCTTAATCATTAACAACATTTCATTATTAAACACAACAACCATTTATGATAATAACCAAGATTATCATATCTGGAAATCAATTCATTATTATCTTTATTCTGATAACACTTCTACAAATTCAAGATTTTAATTTCAGTTTGGATCCATTTCAAACTTATCTTCATTCAATTTCAATTTGGTTGTATTACCATTACCACTTAATTCTCATTATTTTATTTTATTCCAATGATTTAACAACCGATTACCTTAATATTTATTAGAAAGAAATATTGCTTAAATATAATCTTATATAAAAGTCATTTATTTTTTAAAACCATTTAAAATCTTTATATAAGAAAATAACAAGTACGCTCTCATATATATATATATATATATATACACACACACACACACACTCAACTCATCTTAGGGTACCATTGACCCTATCCTTAATGAGTAATCCCACCAGAGCCAAGGTTCTCGCTTAACCTTCGCTCTGATACCAACTGTAACGACCCAGAATTTTCGAACCTGAAAATTCCAGATAGTTAGGTGAAAAAGAAAAGAGATAGAAGAAGAAGAAGAAACAGAAACACCAAAACACAGATTCTCACATTCATAGCGGATAAAATATAATATCAAATAAATTTCTTTACACAAAGAAAGTTGTATCAGTCAATTACAGTTTAATACATCAGAGTTACAACCATTTATACATGAACTGGACAGTTATACAACTTGTTCCAGACTACAATCTATATAGACTACACAGTCTCATATACACAGCGGAATACTTCATACGTTTCTGCCATCCAGCTCGCCACCTGAGCTCCAGAACGTCCTAACCTGAAATCTGTAATACTCGGTCTGACCCGAGCATTACCATAAAGTAACACCCGAGTCAGGCTGGAAACCAGCGTGAGTAAACCCATAATATGAAATACCAAGCTATATAACTTAAGTGAATTACCAGGGTAACTCGTACTTTTCCACGAGTTCTAATCTTATTTAAGTAAATCATTTATCTCAAAACAATATCCAAGAATTGTTATCCAGTTTTAAATATCCATGATACTTAACTTATTTCATTCCAGCCTGTTTGCTTTCAAACTCACATTTATAAAGAATCGAAGTGGTTTCGGGTATTTACTGATATCCGACTCCGGTCTCTTCGAATCCAATGTCATCTTAACCAAAGTTATTCAAGTGAATACAATTAAATTTTAAATGTAGGATGTCACTTTTACACAGCAGTTTATCATCGATAGATAATCATATTATCACCGATCAACCCAAACATATCATATCACAAAACATTTCATCTCATATATCAGAGATACCAAATAATCTGAGGCATTCAATATCATCCAATCATTCATAAGCAAGATAAATTAGTCACACCATTTCTAATTAATTTAAATAAATTAAATTAATTACTTTAATCACTTTTAATCATGCTTACTTACATTAATTAATTACAAAATATTAATTAATCATCCCTTAATTATCCTCTTTAATTATATTAAGTAATTAGTCTTAAATTAATATCACAAATTAATTAACCTTCCATTTACAGTAATTATCCTTAATTAATTACTTAAATTAATTATCTTATAATTTATTTATATTGATTAATTATCCTTTAATTAATCACACTTATTAATTAACTAACCCTTAATAAGTTTCCTTAATTAATCAAACCTTTAATTACTTACTTTAAGTAATTATCCTTTAATAAATCACATTTAGTAATTGTCTATTAATTACCCACCTTAACTAATGACATTAAGTAATTATTCCTATAATTACTTCATTAGGTATTTGTCATTAATTAATTTCATTAAATGATTTACTCTAAATAATTAATCATCTTTTAATTATCTTCATTAATTAATCAATCCTTGATTGATTAACTTCAATTATTTCCTTAATAAATTAATTAATCTTTAATTAATAATTCACATAAAATTTAATCCTTTTGAGTAATTAATCATTTAATCTCTTATATTAAGTAATAATTTCTTAAATAATTAATATTTCATTACTTATACTAATTTCTTACAATTAATCAATCACTTTGATTAATTACAAATTAATCAACTTTCATAAATTTAAGATAAACTATTATCTTGATTAATTACTTAATTACAAAATTAAGCTTATATAAAATATGCTTTAAAATAAAGGTTATGTATATATTAAAACACTTTTAAAACTTAATTACTTCGAAACATTTTATCTCAAACCTTTTGATTGATTCCATCTTAAACCAATATTTATTTTCTCAATAGAATTTGAGTTAAGAATTTATTTTAGACTAGACTAAGTTAAAATTTTAAGACTTGTATTTTCTTTTCTTTGAAACTTATTCCCATATCAAAAACCCGAGCATAAGCATATTTTTTCCCGATCTAAATTTAAATTTCCCCGAGCAATTTCATTCACGTATTCTCTTCGAGTAAAACCTGTTCAATCTCGAGTACGTCCCCGAGTAAAAGCCTTTCTTCCCAAAAACACAGGTACACAAACCACGCCGTGCACATGCACCAGCGACCGAGGCGACTCCGACCATCCACCACACCTCTAACTAATCGACGATCACCTCTACACCTGATCCCGACCAACCAATCTCCATTACCAGTCCAAAATTGAATTCAAGGAAACTCGAACAACCTGGAACCAGAAACCATCACCTAAAACTTCCTCGAACCCACGGTGCCGACCATCAGCGACCGTGAACTTCTGCCCAAAGGTTCACCGACCAACCCGTCAACTTTCCCCTTAATCCGATGAACTTTGATTCACCCAAGATGTCGCAGCAAACCAGATTCCAGAATCGACCAAACTTAGGGCTTAAACCTTACTCCAACCAATTCCCGCCGCCATGGTGGCTAAGAAAATCACCATCCATTTTTCCTAGACTCGACAACTCCCCAGCAATCTCCAGTGGCGATCACGACCCTCCCGAGTTCCCTGATCACCAGAAAAGCCCCAAATCCCATAATCTGATCAATCCTAGAATTCTCACAATTTACTTACTTAAAAATCGTGAATTTCCCTTTAAAAATCCTAGTTTTCAAAGTCGATTCAGAATATATATATGAATCAGAGAATCAAGATTTTTGAAATTTACATGTTTTAAGATTTTCCCTGTCTTCTTGATTTTCCAGATAATATTCAAACTAAATTTAGTTAAATATATTTTTCAAACTTAATTCATGTTTAAACAAACATAACTTGTTTGAATCTCACAACCTACCAGAGATTCAATGAGGGGATTTTGAATTTTGACTTTTGTTTAAACCCTGTAAAATAAAAAAACAGAGGATATATATATATATATATATATCCAGACATGCACACTTAACACTTCATATTTTATAAACATGCAAACATAATTTCATTCATGCAAAACAACTAACACATCAATCCTTTCAAATATCATTCACATGCATCAGATTTAAACAGTTTTTAAGCTTTGTTTACTCACCTTTTTATTTGAACAGAGAACCTGGAAGTTTCTTTAATCTGGAATTACTTGAGTTTGATCTGGTATTGAATTTTGTTGTTGAGTTGATTTTCTGGTATTAGAGTTGAATATGGACTTGTTTGAATTTATTTGCAACTTTTAAATCTTTGGCTTGAATTCGAATTTGCTTGATTGCTCAGGCTATTGAGGTTTGAGATGATCTTTGAACTGTTGTTTTGCTTTTGATTTGGTTTTCTTTTGATTTGTTTTAATCTTTCCTTCTGGTTTATGTACAGGTTTGGTTTTCTTTGAAAATGAAATAAAGAGATGAGAAAAAGAGAGTAGAGATATTATATAGTTTAATTTTCTTTTATCTATTATATTTAGAAACAATTTGAATAAATGACACTTGTTCATTTCTTATCTTAAAATCCTAACACTTGTTAATATCCTTACTTATTAATTTAACACTTATCTTTGTATACATATTACTTATTTTTAAATGTTAATAAAAAGCTTTTTATACCTAATTCCTTATTTAATAAATACATTTCTTAGTATATATATATAAATCCTTTAAAAGAAAATTATAAAACAACTATATTCATAATAAAATCATATATAATATATTTTAAATCCAAATTAAGATATATATATATATATATATCTTTTTTAATTCCAATTCAAATCCAAGAATTTAAATTCAAATTTTAATTTAAAATCAACTCAAATATAAACAAACACAAAATTCAATTTGTAAAAGAATAATTTTATTTTAAAATCTATTTATATCTATATATAAACAACATATTATTATCATTGTTTGAAATATTAATTTTTGCCCATTTAAATAATTATACTAGGAGGATTATCAAACCAATACTTATTCAGATATATATTTCCATTACAAGAAATTTTATTTAACTTATAAATTTGTATTTCTACTAATTAAATCTAGTTAATTTATTAGTTACAGATATTCCAAAACCCCGGGTTATCACATATATAGATTTTAAATAGAATTATTATATACAAATTAAATTTGTGTTTGTTTAGATATATGTATATATCAAATTGATTTATCAAATTGGATTTGAAATTGAATTTGAATTTGGATATTTAAATTTGAAATTTAAAAGATATATATAAATATATATCTTAAATTATACTTTGGTTTTAAAATGAATTTTATTTAATTTTATTTAGAACATAAATTGTTTTATATTATTTTCTGTTTACAGAAATTATTTATATAAATTAAACTATGTATTTATCAATTAGGAAATTTATTATACAAGCTTTTTAAACCATTTTTAAATTTATAAATTCATGCAAATTACAAGTGTTAATATATAAGTCTTTCTAATAACATGTGTAAGAGGATCAACTAATGTAAAAGACAAGTGTCACCATTCTATTTTTATTTTCTTTTATTTTTAATAAAACCTAATTTAAACTTAAATAAACATATACCCTCCTCTTCATTCCCTTTTTTCTATCTTCTTTTCAAAAATTCTAAGATCAAAGAGCTGCAAACATTTTACAAATCAGAAGGAAAAATAAATACCAAAACTGAAAACCCTTTTTCTCAAGCCTGTAAATTAAATCAAAAGCTGAAATCAAACATCACAAACAAGCAAACTTCAGGACTCAAAAATCAAGGATCAAACAATAGTTTTTCAAAACATTGCAAGCCTGGAAAATTAGAGTTTTAAACCTAGAAGCAAGTAACAGTTCAAACCAAAGCAAGCTGCAAAATTCAATAATTTCAGATTCAAGCAACAAGATTATTTCAAGTGCGATTTCCAGATTTTCAAAAGAGCTTCTCTGTTCTTCTTTAAACAGTGAGTAAACAAACTACCTCTTATTTAAATCAGTCGCATATGCTGAATAATTATAATGATGTGATAATTGTTTGCATGAATGGAAATTTGGCTTGCATGTTGATAAATATGGGGATGTTAAGTGTGCATGTCTGTATACGTATGCATATCTCTGTTTTTTTCTGACAGGTTAAAAATCTTGATCAAAAATCAAGTTCTCTTCATACATTCTATTATAGTCTGTGAAATTCAAACAAAATATGTTTGTTTAAACATAAATTAGGATTTAAAAATATATTTAAGTATGATAGTTTTGAATATTATCTGGGAAATGAAAAGGACAGTGAAACTTTGGAAAACATGTTAAATTCAATCATCACAATTCTTTGGTTCATTTATAAAATTTTAATCTTCATCAAAAATCATGAATTTTAAAAGTAAGATCTCCATTTTTAGTTTGGAATCATGTGAGAAATCCGAGGTTGATCGGGATTGGGATTTTTAGTGATTTCTGGTGATCGGGGTGGATGGGGTCTCTGTTGGAGGTAGAGGTAAGTTTGGTAGTCTTGGCAAAAATGGTAGGTGGGTTATTAGTCAACCGAGGCGGCGGCACGGCGTTGGTTTAGGGTTTAAAACCCAAATTGGTCGAGGTTGGGAAACTTGATCGCTGCATCGTTTCTAGGGCATTGGGGTTCATCGGAGGTTGGGGATAGAAGTGTGGATGGTCGAAAAAGTTGTGGTCAGAGATTCATGATCTATGGTGGTCGGCATCGTGGGGTCGAGGAGATTTCAGGTAAGGGTTGTTGTGCTAGTTTGATCGAGATAACTCAATTCCGTTTTCGAGTTATATTCAATGTTTTGGGTGGTCAGTCGTTGAGTGGAGATGATCACCGACATGTGGGGCGTATCGGCGATGATCGGAATGGCTCCGGTGATCTGTGCATGTACACCTATGCTTGGTTGTGTCAGTGTTGTTGTGCTCGTGGAAGAAAGAGAAGTATACTCGGGTAGGAACTCGGGGAAAGAAGAGGTTAGCTCGGGTTCGTCTTCGAGTATGTACGATAGGGTTATTAACATGTTAACAGGTTTTAAACTTTAAACTAAAACCAAGTTTTAGAAAATACTCGGTTCTGGACTCGAGTGCATATCGGGTTGAACCCGAAGCAAATATTTTAGTAGTTTTAAAATTGAAATAAAAGCAAGTTTTAAATTTAAAATGAATCTAGTTTGAATTATTTCTTAAATCTATTTCTTTATATGATAAATGTTTTTAAATAATTGATTTAAGAAGTTATATGATTCGTTTAACTTAAATGTATTAAGTTAAATTCTTAAGTTATTTTAAACTTAATTTTTTTTTAAATATAATTAGGTAGTTAATTAAAAGATAAATGGTTTACCTTAAAAGTTAATTAAAGGTTAATTACTTAACAAATAAAGGTTAATTAATTAAATTAATTAATTAAAGGAGAAATAACCAATGTGATTAATTAAAGGAGAATTAATTAATTTATTAAAGGTTAAGTTAATTACATGATTAAGGTTAATTGATAAATTAAAGTAATTAATTTAAGGAAAATTAATTAAGAATTAATTAATTTATGTGATTTATTTAAAGGTTAATTAATTAATTAAGATTAATTAATGTAAGTAATTAAAGGTAATTAATTACTTAAAGATAATTACTTAATTAAAGGTAATTAATTAATGATTAAAGGTTGATTGAATTATTAATTGAGATAAATAAATTAAGGAGATTAATTAAAAGTTAATGTGAATGGTTAAGGCTAATTAATCTATGGGGTAATTAAAGGTTAATTACTTAATGTAATTAAAGGATAATTAATTAAGGATGATTAATTAAGATAGATGATTAAAGAATGATTTATTAATTGGGTTGAAATTAATAATTGATTGAGTATGCAAGATTAAGGTAATCTAAATGATTAAAGTCGGTAATTAGTTTAATTGGAGATTAATTAAATTAATTAGGAATTATATATCTAATAAATCTTGTTATGGATGGGTGATGATTTCCAGAGCATTCTTACCAAAGATATTTCCTCATTTTCAAAAATGTTTTCTGTTTGCGCCAAAATTGGTCACAAACACCCAATTGTCGTTGAAAGCACCAGTTCGTAATCACAGATCACAAATATCAAATATGTAGAGAAATAAGTATGCAAATCACTCATGAAACTCAATAAAAACAGTAAATGACACAGGATTTATAGTGGTTCGGCGATCTTGCCTACGTCCACTCTGAAGTTGATGGCTTTATTGCTCGGTCGTTGAAGATTACAATTTCTTATAATGTAGTACAACTGATTTTATAATCTAAGCCTGAATCTAAGGTAGCATTGGTGATTTGGAGTAAATCTGGCAGAACTTGGGCGCTCTTTAGCTCTTAGAATTCTTCGACCCCTTTTCTGAATGACCAGGGGCTCTATTTATAGGTGTAGGAGGTAGATATTTTGCCTAAAATCAGGGGAGACCGCTTCTGGCACGTGAGGGGGCCCACATGCCCGCTTTCAGGAAATCTGGGCCCACTTTGGGATCGATTCGAAGTCAACTTCGAATCGATCAAGATTTGCTCCGATTGAGATGAAATTTGGCATGAACATTCCTTAGGTTGCCAGTAAGCTACTGTGAAAATTTCATAGCATTTGGACTTGTAGATCTCGAGATATGATCGATTCAACATCATGTTCTCGGTTGTGAATCCTCTTCGAATCGATCCTCTTCGAATCGATTCACTCGAGTTGATTGCTTCGAATCGATTCTGATCGAATCGATAGGGTCGAATCGATGTTTCAACATGCCTTCGTGATGACGTGGTGCGCTTCCTTCGTATCGATCCGACTTTTACTCCGAGTTGATTGGGTCGGCTCCATGATTCTAGCCGCTTTGACGTAGTGGATTCGTGGGATTTCTCCATACATCGATTCGACTGGAAGTCTATTCGAATCGATCATAGTGAGCTCTGGTCGATCGATACAAAGTCGTTATCATAGGATGGATTCGAAGTGAAGCAACTTTATGGATTCGAAGCACTTTATCTTGAGGGATACGAACCACCGAGCCCAGGTGGATACGAAGTGGGATGAAGGCGAGGCTATCTCATTCCCGATCGATTTGAATGCTATGGATTCGAACAGAGGCAACACTTATGGATTCGAACAGGAGTAAGTTGGTGAATTCGAAGTGAGCTCCTTCAATTTGTATCGATCCTATCTTCAGTGTACGAACTCGGATTGGTTTGAAATTTGGAATGCTGGCACTCATGACTCTACTTGTCGTGTCCTATCAATTGTAGCCTGATCCGGGCTCGGACAAAATTCATTGGTATCCATGGTGAAACAGTGTATAATGAACTTTTACGACGAACTGTCTTTAGTTTTCCAGTCAACTTTTTGGTGTCACAGCCTTGCCAAAAGGCGGGATAACATTTTCTATATTTTCAGTAAAATTATTTTCCAAGTATTTCCACTAGGTGTTGAAAATGGGTTTACTAAGTACTTATAGATTTTCAGTCCTACACCGGATTAACGTATGACCGAATTTCTGTAAGGACAAGGATGGACTTGTTGAAACATCGAGTTATAAAGAGTATTTTTATAAAAACTATTTTATAATTTTAAAGTGTTTTAAAAATGATTAAAGAAAATTTATCTGATTTTAAGTATTGAATAAATTCTGCTTTCGTTCCTTTTCGAGGACGAAAAGATTCTAAGGGGGGAGGAATGTGATAACCCGGATTTCTTGACATCTGTAATTGATATAATAATTGGGTTAATTAATAGAAATACTGAATTATAGATTGAACAAATGAATCTGATCAAATAAATATTTATATTTGTAATTATATATATACCAACTGTAACGACCCGACTTTCATCGACCAGAAAGTCGCATCATCTTGAAGAAAGAAAGGGATAGAAAAGAGAAAAGAAGAGAAGAAAGAAAGAACAACAATAGATTCTCAACAGCGGAACGAATAAATTATATTAATAACATAAGTATTACATAATATACAACGACTATCAGAGTTACATAGATTATACATCACATACTAGATAGTTATAAACACATGTTAGTTATTACAACTCAATACAATACAGATATCAATATAGAGATCAACACAGCGGAACTACTATATATATCTACAACGTTGAAGCCTCCTGCTCCATTGCTCCTTCACAATTCGTCAAAGCTAACCTGAATCCCTTGGCTACTCATAAAAATTTGAGTACCCAAGAGTTTATAAAACAGAAAATAAACACTTGGGTTAGACATGGGTCTGGTGTGAGTAACAGGTTAATGTTGCTTAACTTCGAAAACCATTTGGAAAGAAAAGGTATCTCGTAAGACTTCCCTTACATAAACACGGAAAAGTTTTTACCTTACGATAACCAAAACATTTGATAGGAAATCCAGTTATATTATAATAGGTCTAGGGTTTTCAAATAAATATTCACATAGCCACATCCACAGATTTCCACCCCTTAGACTTAAGTTTTTTGGAAACGGCGGCCTTGCCTTTCCGTCTTTCTCCCGACTCCTCCAAGTTTCCCGAGAGGTCAGCCATCGGCTCTGAATCCGTGTGGGTTCTTTCTTCGTCACTCGCCTCGATTATTCTGATTCCGAGTGACTTCTTTACCTTTCTCTTCTTGGTTTTCTTCTTATCTTCCTTCTTGGAGGCGGGCTTTACCAATCCCTCGACGACTATACTTTGGTTGATGTCGATCAAACCAAGAATTCTTAAGTTATAATCGTTCAGCACCGAGTCAATATGTCTCAACTCGCTTGGAACTTCTTGAAGACTTCGGACGATACCCTTGAAACGCCCTCCATCGGGTCTGGAGATAATGGCTATAAAGGGAATGAAATGTCAATTTTAACACCAAAGAGCTATTGGTCAAGAAAACAGGTTAAGGCGCTTACGTCTAGACAACCATCGTCTAGCGAAACCCGGAGGGCACCGAACATAGAACCACTCGTTCTTGAAATAACTCAGTCGGGTCCAAGCTCCAACTACAACTTGGCAATTCCTAACTGCCTCCAGAAATGTAAAAGACGGGCTATCACCCCTACTCTTGAAGTTAAATATGTGTCTGATCTCGGTGGGCCTTGGCGGGCGAAAGAGACAGTCCATAAATATGACAAAGGCACTGTTCAGCAATGCGTGCCCGTTGGGATGAAGTTGCGAAGGAGCAATTCCTAGGTAGGATAGCATCCCTCTGATATATTGATTGAAAGGAGGGAGAGTTCCGGCCGCGCAAGCATGGCGATAGAATGCTGTATATCCTTCAGGCGGATTATGCGGTCTATCAGCGGCACTGGGCAATAATACATCGTCCAGAGATATGTTATGTTTCAAGCAAATTCGGCCCAATAAGGATTCAGAAATGTTAGATTGGACAGAGTCAACGGGGTCCTCAATAAATATAGCCTCCGGCAATTCATCTGGAGCTGGATCGATTGCATCGGCAGGAATATCAGGAATCTCAAGCACCGGAGGAGTCGAGCTCTGTACCTCTTGTTGCTGAGAGCTCGAAGATTCCATAATTAACTAACTCATCAAAAAGCAACGTTAAGTTCATAAACAGCCCGTGCATGCCCCAGTGTAGTGTGTATGAACGTGTCGTGCAGTGCAAGTGCTGTGCGTTACTTAAGCAGATTCTACAGATCAAAGCAAAATGTCCATACGACAAGAACTTAGGGGTTTGAGAACGAAGATGACCGTCATCGCTGACCGTCACTTCCACACCATCCAGACGCTACTGACCACTTCAAGTAAAAATCAGTTGTATTATTGTTAAGTCATAGTTCCATCGACGAGCCTCAAGGGAAATTCAAGTATAATCTTTCAGTCAAGTTCGATTATGCAAGGCCGAAGCTCGTCGGAGTCAAGTATGCTAAAGTTCATTATGTTCGTCAGAGTACAAACTTGAAGATTGGTCGTAGTTCAGATAATGAAACAGCTCAAAACAGCAATGGTATCAGGGGACGAAGACGTTCGAATCCATCGACTTCGAATCGGTAAGGGTCGAATCGATGGAGTTCGATTCCGGGTACTTCGAATCCATATGATTCGACTCGATGTAACTTTATGATAGAGGAGCGCTTCGAATCCATGGGCTCCACATTACTTCGAATCGATCAGTATTTAATTCCTTCGAATCGATCTAGATAACATCACTTCGAATCGATCAAATCGATACCCTTTCCCTCCAAGTCATCGATTCGAAACCTTGCTCTCGAGATCGATTCGAACCGGTCATTCCTAGATCGATGTGAAGCAACGGGAGATGACACTCTAATCGCTGTAACACGAATGGCATCACTCCTCAACTCCATCGAGTCGACCCACACCATTCAGATCTCATCACTCCTCGACTCCGTCGAGTCAACCCATTTCATTCAGATCTCGTCACTTCTCAGAATTTTCTAAAGGCGAAGATAGTTCTATTTTCCTCATCTCGAATCGATTCCTTGAGTACCTGATTTGATTGCGAGTGGAAGCGTGGACGTGTTCGATCGATTCGTGGTAAGCACGTCAGTTATAGCTCTGGGAAGTCGATTCGAAGAAACAGCTGAAGCAATGGTAAAAAGTAAAAAGTGAGAAGTGAATAGGACCCCGGTATATAGGGGAAATGTGGCAATTCGCCTCCCGGTATACCTGACCGGCTTCTACAGGTGAGGAAATCGAATCGAATCGATTCGTTGCGACAAGTACGAATCCATTGTGAGCCACTGCTTCGAATCCATCACAACACAGAGTCGTTCCACCAGTTCGAATCCATCCCTTAGTTCGAATCCATCCGGTTTCGAACCATTTACAACGTCGAATCCATTCATGCAAGTATCGATGCAAAGCATCATCGATTCGAAGGAGTAGCCGAACAAAGGCTGGGATGATAGTCTTATCAACTCGAAGCACGAAGTCCCTAGGGCCATCGATTCGGAAGCCATCGATTCGAACATACATAGCTTCGAATCCATCACAGACCACTGACGAAAATGGACGAACCGTTTCAATGTGAATTTTTTTTTGCTTATCTACTCTCTATACTGATTCAGGAGAGGATCGATACAAGAGGATGACCACAGACAACCATAAAAGCAATATTTTAACTCGAATCTCAAATCGATTTAGGAGAGGATCGATGCAGAATTCGATAACAAACCGAACTGGCAGCGACTTGTTGTCACGCAACGTTAACCAAAGTCAAGATAATACACGTATGCACGTATTTCTGACTAATGTTTTGGTCTTTATCATTTACAGGGATCAAATGTTCATCTCGTCATAACTCAAAAACCTAACAGCCAGTCACAATTATACGACGGTCGATTACTGCGATACAGAATGCAACTTTCGGTAAAGCATGTCATAGCCGTCCAGTAAGAGACTGCAGCTTGTCAAAGCACGTCATGTTTACACAAGACGTACTTTGGGGGGCAAATGTTATCCCGCCTTTTGGCAAGGCCTTGACACCAAGGGCTTAGCTAGAAACCGGTGACAGATCGTCTTGAAGACCAGCCACGCGCAAGGATCGCTATGGATATCGATGAAATTTGTCCGAGTCCAGATCGGGCTATAATTGATAAGGCACATCAAGCAAAGCCGTGGGAACCAACGATCCAAGTTTCAAGTCAATCCGAGGTCGTATGCTCAAGATATCATCGACAAAAGATGGAGTATACCGGTCTTAGTTCGAATCCATCAGACGTATACTACTTCGAATCTAGGAAATCCAACCTTGGTTCGAATCCATAGAGAGAAAGTGCCTCGAGTCCAGGGAACATAACCTTGCTTCGAATCCAGGAGAAGTAGCTTAGCTTCGACCTCATCAAGAGTGCCTTCTGTTCGAATCCGTAAAGGTAGAAGACCTTCGAATCCATACATTTAAGGGTTGCTCCGACTCTATTGCCTTCGAATCCCCATGATAAAACAACTTCGAATCAATCTACAGTAGCGCGTCTAGATCGATTCGAACAAGTACCGTCTCCATCGATTCGAAGAGAGTGAGTCTTCGAGTCCAACATCTCGAGTCCACCAGATAAACGCGGCTAAAACCAAGGGATTCGAACCAGTCAACCTGGAGTGAAAAACGGATCGATGCGAGGAGCACGCGCGCCACGTCATAGCAAGCATCGATTCGACCCAATCGAGTCGAAGGATCGATTCGAAATGTCCAAATTCACTAGAAATGCAATCTTGGATCGATCATAACTCGAGTTCTACAAGTCCAAATGCCATGAAATTTTCACAGAAGCTTAAGCACATGATGAAGAATGTTCATACCAAATTTCAGCTCGATTGGATGATTTCTTGATCGATTCGAACCAAGGGTCGAATCGATCCCAAAGTGGGCCCGGATCTCCAGATTTCGGCCATGTGGGCCCCCTGACGTACCAGAATTGGTCTCCCCTCATTTTAGGCAAAATATCAGCCTCCTACACCTATAAATAAAGCCCTAGTCATTCAGAAAAGGGGTCGGATAATTCTAAGTACTGAAGAGCGCCCAGATTCTGCCAGATTTACTCCAGAACACCGCCGCTGCTTTAGATTAAGACTTAGCATATAAATTCAGTTGTATTACAGTATAAAGAATTGTAATCTTCAAGTATCGAGCAATAAAATCATCAAACTTCATAGTGGACGTAGGCAAAACGCCAAACCACTCTAAATCGCTTGTCTTTGCAATTTACTTTCTGTTATTTGGAGTTTTTGTTAGATAATCCACAGTTTTAATTTTAATTCTTCACTTTTATCTCTTCAAAAACTTCCGAAGAGTGTTGTGCCCATTTTTGGTACAAACACTTAACTAATTATTTTAAATAATAAATGTTTTATTTCAGTTTGGGTTAGTTAAAGGTTTAAAATAAATTGTTTGAATTGATTAAGTTTAAAGTATTTTATTATATGTCCTTATTTTATTTAATTCTTAAGTTTATTAAAATAAAATTTATTAGTATAATTAAATGGTTAATTAAAGAAGGTAGAATGCTTTCAACTATTAATTAAGTTATTAAAGTTGATTAATTAAGGATTAATTTATCAATAGTTTAGAATTATAAATTAATTAATAGAAATTCATTAATTGGTAATTAGAAATTAATGAATTGGTGATTAAAGGTTAGCTAATGTAAGTAATTAGAGATTAATTACTTAAATGGTAATTACTTAATGTGAGTAATTAAAAGATAAATTTGTTAAGGGCTAATTAATTTAATTTGTAATTAAAGGTTAATTAATTGAAGATAACTAACCAATGGGATAATTACTTAATGGAAGTAATTAAGGATTGATTATTTGGTGTAATTTACTATAGGATTGATTAATTAAGGGATTAATTAATTAAGGGTTAATTAAGTAAAGGATTGATTAATTAAGGAAATTAATTAAGAGTTAGTTAATTAATGAGTGTGATTAATTAAAGGATAGTTAATCAATGTAGGTGGTTATAAGATAATTAATTTGAGTAATTAATTAAGGATAATTATTGTGAATGGTTAAGGATAATTAATTTGTGAAATTAATTAAAGGCTATTTACTTAATGTAATTAAAGTATAATTAATCAAGGATGATTAATTAAGATGGATAATTTAAAAGATGATTAATTAATTGGTTGGTAATTAATTAAGGTTAAGTAAAGGTAATCTAAGTAATTAAAGATTTGTAATTAATTTAATTAGAGATAAATTAAATTAATTTTAGAAGTGATCAATCTTGCTTATGAATGATTAAATGATGTTCAATGCCTTGAATTGGTTGATATCTCTGATATTAAATGTTTGGATGGACAGTGATAATGTGGTTATCTATCAATGATGAATTGCTATGTAAAAAGTGACATCATGTATTTAAAAGTTTGAATTGTATTTCATTTGAATAACTTGGGTTAAGATGACATTGGATTCGAAGAGACAAGAGTCGGGTATTAGTTAATACCCCGAACCACTTCGATTCTTTATAGATCGATATGTGAAGTAAGTATTGAGCATAACAAGTAATGAACTCGTAGTGAAGTATGAGTTACCCCGGGTTTTTCTTTTATGGTTTGCACTTAGTATTTCAAATTGTATGGATTTACTCACGCTGGTTTCCAGCCTGACCCGGGTGTTACTTTGTTGTAATGCTCGGGTAAGACCGAGTATTACAGATTTCAGGTAAGGACGTTCTGGAGCTCAGGAGGTGAGCTGGATGGCAGGAACGTATGGAGTATATTCCGCTGTGATATATTATAGTTGTTTGAGACATGTTAATTCTAACTGTCTAGTATATTTGTGAATGTTGTAACTCTGATGTATTAAAATGTAATTAACAAATACAGTTTTCTTTGTATAACTGATATTATTATTTGATGATGGTCTATGATTTACCATGGCCGGAGAGTGGTGCCCCATGGTACCGCTCCGTTTCAAATCCATGCATCCATTTCTAAACGTCGTACGACACTTTTTCGGCATTTTGGACGGATGTTGCACCTTGCACTGTAGATGTTGCACCTTGTGGATATTGATTCTTTGGAAGGCCATAACTGTTGGCTCGTTCAGAGATACGGGAGCCATAACCAGTAAAAATGAAGATCTCTAAGATTTCTATGGCTATGACTGCTTTAAGCCGTCACTGGTTAGTTTCATACCCAAAAAATCTTATTCGAACCTCAATCGGGCCTTGGACGTTTTTTACCGTTCGTTCATTCGTCACGTGGATTTTTTCTGCAAAACGGGATCCCCATGACTGGTCTATGATTTACCATGAAAGGAGAGTGGTGCCCCATGGTACCGCTTCATTTCAAATCCATGCATCCATTTCTAAAAGTCGTAAGGCACTTTTTCGGCATTTTGGACGGATGTTGCACCTTGCACCGTAAATGTTGCACCCTATGGATATTGATTCTTCGGAAGGCCATAACTATTGGCTCGTTTAGAGTTACGGGAGCCATAACCTGTCAAAACGAAGATCTTTTTGAGTTCTATGGCTATGATGGCTTTAAGCCGTCACTGGTTAGTTTCATACCCAAAATATCTTATCCGAAACTCAATCGGGCCTTGGACGTTTTTTACCGTTCGTTCATTAGTCACGTGGATTTTTTCTGCAAAACGGGATCCCTATGGCTGGTCTATGATTTACCATCGCCGGAGAGTGGTGCCCCATGGTACCGCTCCGTTTCAAATCCATGCATCCATTTCTAAAAGTCATACGGCACTTTTTCGGCATTTTGGACGGATGTTGCACCTTGCACCGTAGATGTTGCACCCTGTGGATATTGATTCTTCGGAAGGCCATAACTGTTGGCTCGTTTAGAGTTACGGAAGCCATAACCAATCAAAACGAAGATCTCTGTGAGTTCTACTGCCATGACGGCTTTAAGCCATCACTAGTTAGTTTCATATCCAAAATATCTTATCCGAAACTCAATCGGGCCTTGGACGTTTTTTACCGTTCGTTCATTCGTCACGTGGATTTTTTCTGCAAAACGGGATCCCCGTGGCTGGTCTATGATTTACCATTACCGGAGAGTAGTGCCCCATGGTACCGCTATGTTTCAAATCCATGCATCCATTTCTAAAAGTCGTACGACACTTTTCCAGCATTTTGGACGGATGTTGCACCTTGCACCATAAATTATGCACCCTGTGGATATTGATTCTTCGGAAGGCCATAACTGTTGGCTCGTTTAGAGTTACGGGAGCCATAATAAGTCAAAGCAAAGATCTCTATGAGTTCTACGGCTATGATGGCTTTAAGTCATCACTGGTTAGTTTCAGACCCAAAAAATCTTATCCGAACCTCAATCGGGCCTTGGACGTTTTTTACCGTTCGTTCATTCGTCACGTGGATTTTTTCTGCAAAACGGGAACCCCGTGGCTAGTCTATGATTTACCATTGCCGGAGAGTGGTGCCCCATGGTACCGCTCCGTTTCAAATCCATAAATCCATTTCTAAAAGTCGTACGGCACTTTTTCGGCATTTTGGACGGATGTTGCATCTTGCACCGTAGATGTTGCACCCTGTGGATATTGATTCTTCGGAAGGCCATAACTGTTGGCTCGTTTAGAGTTACGGGAGCCATAACCAGTCAAAATGAAGATCTCTGTGAGTTCTACGGCTATGGGTGCTTTAAGCTGTCACTGGTTAGTTTCATACCCAAAAAATCTTATCCGAAACTCAATCGGGCCTTGGACCTTTTTTACCGTTCGTTCATTCATCACGTGGATTTTTTCTGCAAAATGGGAACCCCATGGCTGGTCTATGATTTACCATGCCGGAGAGTGGTTCCCCATGGTACCGCTCCGTTTCAAATCCATGCATCCATTTCTAAAAGTCGTACGGCACTTTTTCGGCATTTTGGACGGATGTTGCACCTTGCACCGTAGATGTTGCACCCTGTGGATATTGATTCTTCGGAAGACCATAACTGTTAGCTCGTTTAGAGATACAAGAGCCATAACCAGTCAAAACGAAGATCTCTAAGGGTTCTACGTCTTTGACCGCTTTAAGCCGTCACTGGTTAGTTTCATACCCAAAAAATCTTATCCGAACCTCAATCGGGCCTTGGATGTTTTTTTACCGTTCGTTCATTCATCACGTGGATTTTTTCTGCAAAACGGGATCCTCGTGGCTGGTTTATGATTTACCATGGCCGGAGAGTGGTGCCCCATGGTACTGCTCCGTTTCAAATCCATGCATCCATTTCTAAAAGTCGTAAGGCACTTTTTCGGCATTTTGGACGGATGTTGCACCTTGCACCGTAGATGTTGCACCCTATGGATATTGATTCTTCGGAAGGCCATAACTGTTGGCTCGTTTAGAGATACGGGAGCCATAACTAGTCAAAACGAAGATCTCTAAGAGTTCTACGGCTATGACCGCTTTAAGCCGTCACTGGTTAGTTTCATACCCAAAAAATCTTATCTGAATCTCAATCGGGCATGGGACCTTTTTTACCGTTCGTTCATTCGTCACGTGGATTTTTTCTGCAAATCGGGATCCCCGAGGCTGGTCTATGATTTACCATGGCTGGAGAGTGGTGCCCCATGGTACTGCTCTATTTCAAATCCATGCTTCCATTTCTAAAAGTCGTAAGGCACTTTTTTGGCATTTTGGACGGATGTTGCACCTTGCACCGTAGATGTTGCTCCCTGTGGATATTGATTCTTCGGAAGGCCATAACTGTTGGCTCGTTTAGAGTTACGGGATTCATAACCAGTCAAAACGAAGATCTTTGTGAGTTCTATGGCCATGACGGCTTTAAGGCGTCACTAGTTAGTTTCATACCCAAAAAATCTTATCCGAACCTCAATCGGGCCTTGGACGTTTTTTACCGTTCGTTCATTCGTTACGTGGATTTTTTCTGCAAAACGGGATCCCCGTGGCTGGTCTATGACTTACCATCGCCGGAGAGTGGTGCCCCACGGTACCGCTCCGTTACAAATCCATGCATCCGTTTCTAAAAGTCGTACGGCACTTTTTCCGCATTTTGGACGGATGTTGCACCTTGCACCGTAGATGTTGCACCCTACGTATATTGATTCTTCGGAAGGCCATAACTGTTGGCTCGTTTAGAGTTACGGGAGCCATAACCAGTCAAAATGAAGATCTCTGTGAGTTCTATGGCTATGACAGCTTTAAGTCGTCACGGGTTAGTTTCATACCCAAAAATTCTTATCCGAAACTCAATCGGGCCTTGGACGTTTTTTACCGTTCGTTCATTCGTCACGTGGATTTTTTTGCAAAACGGGATCACCATGGCTGGTCTATGATTTACCATCGCCGGAGAGTGGTGCCCTATGGTAACACTCCGTTTCAAATCCATGCATCCATTTCTAAAAGTCGTACGACACTTTTTTGGCATTTTGGACGGATGTTGCACCTTGCACCGTAGATGTTGCACCCTATGGATATTGATTCTTCGGAAGGCCATTACTGTAGGCTCGTTTAGAGTTACGGGAGCCATAACCAGTCAAAATGAAGATCTCTGTGAGTTCTACGGCTATGACCGCTTTAAGCCGTCACTGGTTAGTTTCATACCCAAAAAATCTTATCCGAAACTCAATCGGGCCTTGGACGTTTTTTACCGTTCGTTCATTCGTCATGTGAATTTTTTCTGCAAAACGGGATCCCCGTGGCTAGTCTATGATTTACCATAGCCGGAGAGTGGTGCCCCATGGTACTGCTCCATTTCAAATCCATGCATTCATTTCTATAAGTCGTACGACACTTTTTCGGCATTTTGTATGGATGTTGCACCTTGCACCGTAGATATTGCACCCTGTGGATATTGATTCTTCGGAAGTCCATAACTGTTGGCTCGTTTAGAGTTATGGAAGCCATAACTAGTCAAAACGAAGCTCTCTATGAGTTTTATGGCTATGACCGCTTTAAGCCGTCATTGGTTAGTTTCATACCCAAAAAATCTTATCCGAACCTCAATCGGGCCTTTGACGTTTTTTACCGTTTGTTCATTCGTCACGTGGATTTTTTCTGCAAAACGGGATCCCCGTGGATGGTCTATGATTTACCATCGCCGGAGAGTGGTGCCCCATGGAACCGCTCTGTTTCAAATCCATGCATCCATTTCTAAAATTCATACTGCACTTTTTCGGCATTTTGAACGGATGTTGCACCTTGTACCGTAGATGTTGCACCCTGTGGATATTGATTCTTCGGAAGGCCATAACTGTTGGCTCGTTTAGAGTTACGGGAGCCATAACCAGTCAAAACGAATATCTCTATGAGTTCTACGGCTATGACTGGTTTAAGTCGTCACTGGTTAGTTTCATACCCAAAAAATCTTATCCGAACCTCAATCGGGCCTTGGACGTTTTTTACCGTTCGTTCATTCGTCACGTGGATTTTTTCTGCAAAACGGCATCCCCGTGGCTGGTCTATGATTTACCATGGCCGGAGAGTGGTGCCCCATGGTATCGCTCCATTTCAAATCCATGCATCCATTTCTAACAGTCATACTGCCCTTTTTCGGCATTTTGGACGGATGTTGCACCTTGCACCATAGATGTTGCACCCTGTGGATATTGATTCTTCGGAAGGCCATAACTGTTGGCTCGTTTAGATTTACGGGAGCCATAACCAGTCAAAACGAAGCTCTCTGTGAGTTCTACAGCTATGACCGCTTTATGCCATCATTGGTTAGTTTCATACCCAAAAAATCTTATCCGAACCTCAATCGGGCCTTGGACGTTTTTTACCGTTCGTTCAATCGTCACGTGGATTTTTTCTGCAAAACGGGATCCCCATGGCAGGTCTATGATTTACCATCGCCGGAGAGTGGTGCCCCATGGTAATGCTCCGTTTCAAATCCATGCATCCATTTCTAAAGTCGTACGACACTTTTTCGGCATTATGGACGGATGTTGCACCTTGCACCGTAGATGTTGCACCCTGTGGATATTGATTCTTCGGAAGTCCATAACTGTTGGCTCGTTTAGAGTTACGGGAGCCATAACCAGTCAAAACGAAGAACTCTGTGAGCTCTACGGCTATGACCGCTTTAAGCCGTCACTGGTTAGTTTCATACCCAAAAAATCTTATCCGAAACTCAATCGGGCCTTGTATGTTTTTTACCGTTCGTTCATTCGTCACGTGGATTTTTTCTGCCAAACGGGATCCCCGCGGCTGGTTTATGATTTTCCATGGCCGTAGAGTGGTGCCCCATGGTACCGCTCCGTTTCAAATCCATTCATCCATTTCTAAAAGTTGTACGGCACTTTTTTGGCATTTTGGACGGATGTTGCACCTTGCACCGTAGATGTTGCACCCTGTGGATATTGATTCTTCGGAAGGCCATAACTGTTGGCTCGTTTAGAGATACGGGAGCCATAACCAGTCAAAACGAAGATCTCTAAGAGTTCTACGGCTATGACCGCTTTAAGCCGTCACTGGTTAGTTTCATACCCAAAAAATCTTATCTGAATCTCTATCGGGCATGGGACCTTTTTTACCGTTCGTTCATTCGTCACGTGGATTTTTTCTTCAAATCGGGATCCCCGAGGCTGGTCTATGATTTACCATGGCTGGAGAGTGGTGCCCCATGGTACTGCTCTATTTCAAATCCATTCTTCCATTTCTAAAAGTCGTAAGGCACTTTTTTGGAATTTTGGACGGATGTTGCACCTTGCACCGTAGATGTTGCACCCTGTGGATATTGATTCTTCGGAAGGCCATAACTGTTGGCTCGTTTAGAGTTACGGGATTCATAACCAGTCAAAACGAAGATCTTTGTGAGTTCTATGGCTATGACGGCTTTAAGCCGTCACTAGTTAGTTTCATACCCAAAAAATCTTATCCGAACCTCAATCGGGCCTTTGACGTTTTTTACCGTTTGTTCATTCGTCACGTGGATTTTTTCTGCAAAACGGGATCCCCGTGGATGGTCTATGATTTACCATCGCCGGAGAGTGGTGCCCCATGGAACCGCTCTGTTTCAAATCCATGCATCCATTTCTAAAATTCATACTGCACTTTTTCGGCATTTTGAACGGATGTTGCACCTTGTACCGTAGATGTTGCACCCTGTGGATATTGATTCTTCGGAAGGCCATAACTGTTGGCTCGTTTAGAGTTACGGGAGCCATAACCAGTCAAAACGAATATCTCTATGAGTTCTACGGCTATGACTGGTTTAAGTCGTCACTGGTTAGTTTCATACCCAAAAAATCTTATCCGAACCTCAATCGGGCCTTGGACGTTTTTTACCGTTCGTTCATTCGTCACGTGGATTTTTTCTGCAAAACGGCATCCCCGTGGCTGGTCTATGATTTACCATGGCCGGAGAGTGGTGCCCCATGGTATCGCTCCATTTCAAATCCATGCATCCATTTCTAACAGTCATACTGCCCTTTTTCGGCATTTTGGACGGATGTTGCACCTTGCACCATAGATGTTGCACCCTGTGGATATTGATTCTTCGGAAGGCCATAACTGTTGGCTCGTTTAGATTTACGGGAGCCATAACCAGTCAAAACGAAGCTCTCTGTGAGTTCTACAGCTATGACCGCTTTATGCCATCATTGGTTAGTTTCATACCCAAAAAATCTTATCCGAACCTCAATCGGGCCTTGGACGTTTTTTACCGTTCGTTCAATCGTCACGTGGATTTTTTCTGCAAAACGGGATCCCCATGGCAGGTCTATGATTTACCATCGCCGGAGAGTGGTGCCCCATGGTAATGCTCCGTTTCAAATCCATGCATCCATTTCTAAAGTCGTACGACACTTTTTCGGCATTATGGACGGATGTTGCACCTTGCACCGTAGATGTTGCACCCTGTGGATATTGATTCTTCGGAAGTCCATAACTGTTGGCTCGTTTAGAGTTACGGGAGCCATAACCAGTCAAAACGAAGAACTCTGTGAGCTCTACGGCTATGACCGCTTTAAGCCGTCACTGGTTAGTTTCATACCCAAAAAATCTTATCCGAAACTCAATCGGGCCTTGTATGTTTTTTACCGTTCGTTCATTCGTCACGTGGATTTTTTCTGCCAAACGGGATCCCCGCGGCTGGTTTATGATTTTCCATGGCCGTAGAGTGGTGCCCCATGGTACCGCTCCGTTTCAAATCCATTCATCCATTTCTAAAAGTTGTACGGCACTTTTTTGGCATTTTGGACGGATGTTGCACCTTGCACCGTAGATGTTGCACCCTGTGGATATTGATTCTTCGGAAGGCCATAACTGTTGGCTCGTTTAGAGATACGGGAGCCATAACCAGTCAAAACGAAGATCTCTAAGAGTTCTACGGCTATGACCGCTTTAAGCCGTCACTGGTTAGTTTCATACCCAAAAAATCTTATCTGAATCTCAATCGGGCATGGGACCTTTTTTACCGTTCGTTCATTCGTCACGTGGATTTTTTCTTCAAATCGGGATCCCCGAGGCTGGTCTATGATTTACCATGGCTGGAGAGTGGTGCCCCATGGTACTGCTCTATTTCAAATCCATTCTTCCATTTCTAAAAGTCGTAAGGCACTTTTTTGGAATTTTGGACGGATGTTGCACCTTGCACCGTAGATGTTGCACCCTGTGGATATTGATTCTTCGGAAGGCCATAACTGTTGGCTCGTTTAGAGTTACGGGATTCATAACCAGTCAAAACGAAGATCTTTGTGAGTTCTATGGCTATGACGGCTTTAAGCCGTCACTAGTTAGTTTCATACCCAAAAAATCTTATCCGAACCTCAATCGGGCCTTGGACGTTTTTTATCGTTCGTTCATTCGTCACGTGGATTTTTTCTGCAAAACGGGATCCCCGTGGCTGGTCTATGACTTACCATCGCCGGAGAGTGGTGCCCCACGGTACCGCTCTGTTACAAATCCATGCATCCGTTTCTAAAAGTCGTACGGCACTTTTTTCGCATTTTGGACGGATGTTGCACCTTGCACCGTAGATGTTGCACCCTACGTATATTGATTCTTCGGAAGGCCATAACTGTTGGCTCGTTTAGAGTTACGGGAGCCATAACCAGTCAAAATGAAGATCTCTGTGAGTTTTATGGCTATGACAGCTTTAAGTCATCACGGGTTAGTTTCATACCCAAAAATTCTTATCCGAAACTCAATCGGGCCTTGGACGTTTTTTACCGTTCGTTCATTCGTCACGTGGATTTTTTTTGCAAAACGGGATCACCATGGCTGGTCTATGATTTACCATCGCCGGAGAGTGGTGCCCTATGGTAACACTCCGTTTCAAATCCATGCATCCATTTCTAAAAGTCGTACGACACTTTTTTGGCATTTTGGACGGATGTTGCACCTTGCACCGTAGATGTTGCACCCTATGGATATTGATTCTTCGGAAGGCCATTACTGTTGGCTCGTTTAGAGTTACGGGAGCCATAACTAGTCAAAATGAAGATCTCTGTGAGTTCTACGGCTATGACCGCTTTAAGCCGTCACTGGTTAATTTCATACCCAAAAAATCTTATCCGAAACTCAATCGGGCCTTGGACTTTTTTACCGTTCGTTCATTCGTCATGTGAATTTTTTCTGCAAAACGGGATCCCCGTGGCTGGTCTATGATTTACCATAGCCGGAGAGTGGTGCCCCATGGTACTGCTCCATTTCAAATCCATGCATTCATTTCTAAAAGTCGTACGACACTTTTTCGGCATTTTGTATGGATGTTGCACCTTGCACCGTAGATAGTGCACCCTGTGGATATTGATTCTTCGGAAGTCCATAACTGTTGGCTCGTTTAGAGTTATGGAAGCCATAACTAGTCAAAACGAAGCTCTCTGTGAGTTTTATGGCTATGACTGCTTTAAGCCGTCATTGGTTAGTTTCATACCCAAAAAATCTTATCCGAACCTCAATCGGGCCTTTGACGTTTTTTACCGTTTGTTCATTCGTCACGTGGATTTTTTCTGCAAAAACGGGATCCCCATGGATGGTCTATGATTTACCATCGCCGGAGAGTGGTGCCCCATGGAACCGCTCCGTTTCAAATCCATGCATCCATTTCTAAAATTCATACTGCACTTTTTCGGCATTTTGAACGGATGTTGCACCTTGTACCGTAGATGTTGCACCCTGTGGATATTGATTTTTCGGAAGGCCATAACTGTTGGCTCGTTTAGAGTTACGGGAGCCATAACCAGTCAAAACGAATATCTCTGTGAGTTCTACGGCTATGACCGGTTTAAGTCGTCACTGGTTAGTTTCATACCCAAAAAATCTTATCCGAACCTCAATCGGGCCTTGGACGTTTTTTACCGTTCGTTCATTCGTCACGTGGATTTTTTCTGCAAAACGGCATCCCCGTGGCTGGTCTATGATTTACCATGGCCGGAGAGTGGTGCCCCATGGTATCGCTCCGTTTCAAATCCATGCATCCATTTCTAACAGTCGTACTGCCCTTTTTCGGCATTTTGGACGGATGTTGCACCTTGCACCATAGATGTTGCACCCTGTGGATATTGATTCTTCGGAAGGCCATAACTGTTGGCTCGTTTAGAGTTACGGGAGCCATAACCAGTCAAAACGAAGCTCTCTGTGAGTTCTACAGCTATGACCGCTTTATGCCGTCATTGGTTAGTTTCATACCCAAAAAATCTTATCCGAACCTCAATCGGGCCTTGGACGTTTTTTACCGTTCGTTCAATCGTCACGTGGATTTTTTCTGCAAAACGGGATCCCCATGGCTGGTCTATGATTTACCATCGCCGGAGAGTGGTGCCCCATGGTAACGCTCCGTTTCAAATCCATGTATCCATTTCTAAAGTCGTACGACACTTTTTCGGCATTATGGACGGATGTTGCACCTTGCACCGTAGATGTTGCACCCTGTTGATATTGATTCTTTGGAAGTCCATAACTGTTGGCTCGTTTAGAGTTACGAGAGCCATAACCAGTCAAAACGAAGAACTCTGTGAGTTCTACGGCTATGACCGCTTTAAGCCGTCACTGGTTAGTTTCATACCCAAAAAATCTTATCCGAAACTCAATCGGGCCTTGTATGTTTTTTACCGTTCGTTCATTCGTCACGTGGATTTTTTCTGCAAAACGGTATCCCCGCGGCTGGTTTATGATTTTCCATGGCCGTAGAGTGGTGCCCCATGGTACCGCTCCGTTTCAAATCCATCCATCCATTTCTAAAAGTTGTACGGCAGTTTTTCGGCATTTTGGACGGATGTTGCACCTTGCACCGTAGATGTTGCACCCTGTGGATATTTATTCTTCGGAAGGCCATAGTTGTTGGCTCGTTTAGAGTTACGGGAGCCATAACCAGTCAAAACGAAGATCTTTGTGAGTTATATGGCTATGACCGCTTTAAGCCGTCACTGGTTAGTTTCATACCCAAAAAATCTTATCCGAAACTCAATCGGGCCTTGGACGTTTTTTACCGTTCGTTCATTCGTCACGTGCATTTTTTTTACAAAACGGGATCACCGTGGCTGGTCTATAATTTACCATCGCCGGAGAATGGTGCCCCACGGTACCGCTCCGTTACAAATCCATGCATCCGTTTCTAAATTTCGTATGGCACTTTTTCCGCATTTTGGACGGATGTTGCACCTTGCACCGTAGATGTTGCACCCTATGGATATTGATTCTTCGGAAGGCCATAACTGTTGGCTCGTTTAGAGATACGGGAGCCATAACTAGTCAAAACGAAGATCTCTAAGAGTTCTACGGCTATGACCGCTTTAAGCCGTCACTGGTTAGTTTCATACCCAAAAAATCTTATCTGAATCTCAATCGGGCATGGGACCTTTTTTACCGTTCGTTCATTCGTCACGTGGATTTTTTCTGCAAATCGGGATCCCCGAGGCTGGTCTATGATTTACCATGGCTGGAGAGTGGTGCCCCATGGTACTGCTCTATTTCAAATCCATGCTTCCATTTCTAAAAGTCGTAAGGCACTTTTTTGGCATTTTGGACGGATGTTGCACCTTGCACCGTAGATGTTGCACCCTGTGGATATTGATTCTTCGGAAGGCCATAACTGTTGGCTCGTTTAGAGTTACGGGATTCATAACCAGTCAAAATGAAGATCTTTGTGAGTTCTATAGCTATGACGGCTTTAAGCCGTCACCAGTTAGTTTCATACCCAAAAAATCTTATCCGAACCTCAATCGGGCCTTGGACGTTTTTTACCGTTCGTTCATTCGTCACGTGGATTTTTTCTGCAAAACGGGATCCCCGTGGTTGGTCTATGACTTACCATCGCCGGTGAGTGGTGCCCCACGGTACCGCTCCGTTACAAATCCATGCATCCGTTTCTAAAAGTCGTACGGCACTTTTTCCGCATTTTGGACGGATGTTGCACCTTGCACCGTAGATGTTGCACCCTACGTATATTGATTCTTCGGAAGGCCATAACTGTTGGCTCGTTTAGAGTTACGGGAGCCATAACCAGTCAAAATGAAGATCTCTGTGAGTTCTATGGCTATGACAGCTTTAAGTCAACACTGGTTAGTTTCATACGCAAAAATTCTTATCCGAAACTCAATCGGGCCTTGGACGTTTTTTACCGTTCGTTCGTCACGTGGATTTTTTTTGCAAAACGGGATCACCATGGCAGGTCTATGATTTACCATCACCGGAGAGTGGTGCCCTATGGTAACACTCCGTTTCAAATCCATGCATCCATTTCTAAAAGTCGTACGACACTTTTTTGGCATTTTGGACGGATGTTGCACCTTGCACCGTAGATGTTGCACCCTATGGATATTGATTCTTCGGAAGGCCATTACTGTTGGCTCGTTTAGAGTTACGGGAGCCATAACCAGTCAAAATGAAGATCTTTGTGAGTTCTACGGCTATGACCGCTTTAAGCCGTCACTGGTTAGTTTCGTACCCAAAAAATCTTATCCGAAACTCAATCGGGCCTTGGACGTTTTTTACCGTTCGTTCATTCGTCATGTGAATTTTTTCTGCAAAACGGGATCCCCGTGGCTGGTCTATGATTTACCATAGCCGGAGAGTGGTGCCCCATGGTACTACTCCATTTCAAATCCATGCATTCATTTCTAAAAGTCGTACGACACTTTTTCGGCATTTTGTATGGATGTTGCACCTTGCACCGTAGATATTGCACCCTGTGGATATTGATTCTTCGGAAGTCCATAACTGTTGGCTCGTTTAGAGTTATGGAAGCCATAACTAGTCAAAACGAAGCTCTCTATGAGTTTTATGGCTATGACCGCTTTAAGCCGTCATTGGTTAGTTTCATACCCAAAAAATCTTATCCGAACCTCAATCGGGCCTTTGACGTTTTTTACCGTTTGTTCATTCGTCACGTGGATTTTTTCTGCAAAACGGGATCCCCGTGGATGGTCTATGATTTACCATCGCCGGAGAGTGGTGCCCCATGGAACCGCTCCGTTTCAAATCCATGCATCCATTTCTAAAATTCGTACTGCACTTTTTCGGCATTTTGAACGGATGTTGCACCTTGCACCGTAGATGTTGCACCCTGTGGATATTGATTCTTCGGAAGGCCATAACTGTTGGCTCGTTTAGAGTTACGGGAGCCATAACCAGTCAAAACGAATATCTCTGTGAGTTCTACGGCTATGACCGGTTTAAGTCGTCACTGGTTAGTTTCATACCCAAAAAATCTTATCCGAACCTCAATCGGGCCTTGGACGTTTTTTACCGTTCGTTCATTCGTCACGTGGATTTTTTCTGCAAAACGGCATCCCCGTGGCTGGTCTATGATTTACCATGGCCGGATAGTGGTGCCCCATGGTATCGCTCCGTTTCAAATCCATGCATCCATTTCTAACAGTCGTACTGCCCTTTTTCGGCATTTTGGACGGATGTTGCACCTTGCACCATAGATGTTGCACCCTGTGGATATTGATTCTTCGGAAGGCCATAACTGTTGGCTCGTTTAGATTTACGGGAGCCATAACCAGTCAAAACGAAGCTCTCTGTGAGTTCTATAGCTATGACCGCTTTATGCCGTCATTGGTTAGTTTCATACCCAAAAAATCTTATCCGAACCTCAATCGGGCCTTGGACGTTTTTTACCGTTCGTTCAATCGTCACGTGGATTTTTTCTGCAAAAACGGGATCCCCATGGCTGGTCTATGATTTACCATCGCCGGAGAGTGGTGCCCCATGGTAACGCTCCATTTCAAATCCATGCATCCATTTCTAAAGTCGTACGACACTTTTTCGGCATTATGGACGGATGTTGCACCTTGCACCGTAGATGTTGCACCCTGTGGATATTGATTCTTCGGAAGTCCATAACTGTTTGCTCGTTTAGAGTTACGTGAGCCATAACCAGTCAAAACGAAGAACTCTGTGAGTTCTACGGCTATGACCGCTTTAAGCCGTCACTGGTTAGTTTCATACCCAAAAAATCTTATCCGAAACTCAATCGGGCCTTGTATGTTTTTTACCGTTCGTTCATTCGTCACGTGGATTTTTTCTGCAAAACGGGATCCCCACGGCTGGTTTATGATTTTCCATGGCTGTAGAGTGGTGCTCCATGGTACCGCTCCGTTTCAAATCCATTCATCCATTTCTAAAAGTTGTAAGGCACTTTTTCGGCATTTTGGACGGATGTTGCACCTTGCACCGTAGATGTTGCACCCTGTGGATATTTATTCTTCGGAAGGCCATAGTTGTTGGCTCGTTTAGAGTTATGGGAGCCATAACCAGTCAAAACGAAGATCTTTGTGAGTTATACGGCTATGACCGCTTTAAGCCGTCACTGGTTAGTTTCATACCCAAAAAATCTTATCCGAAACTCAATCGGGCCTTGGACGTTTTTTACCGTTCGTTCATTCGTCACGTGGATTTTTTTTACAAAACGGGATCACCGTGGCTGGTCTATAATTTACCATCGCCGGAGAGTGGTGCCCCATGGTACCGCTCTGTTTCAAATCCATGCATCCATTTCTAATAGTCGTACAGCACTTTTTCGGCATTTTGGACGGATGTTGCACCTTGCACCGTAGATGTTGCACCCTGTGGATATTGATTCTTCGGAAGGCCATAACAGTTTTCTCGTTTAGAGTTACGGGATCCATAATCAATCAAAACGAAGATCTCTGTGAGTTCTATGGCTATGACCGCTTTAAGCCGTCACTGGTTAGTTTCATACCCAAAAAATCTTATTCGAACCTCAATCGGGCCTTGGACGTTTTTTACCGTTCGTTCATTCGTCACGTGGATTTTTTCTGCAAAACGGCATCCCCATGGTTGGTCTATGATTTACCATCGCTGGAGAGTGCTGCCCCATGGTAACGCTCCGTTTCAAATCCATGCATCCATTTCTAAAAGTCGTACGACAATTTTTCGGCATTATGGACGGATGTTGCACCTTGCACTGTGGATATTGATTCTTCGGAAGGCAATAAATGTTGGCTCGTTTAGAGTTACGGGAGCCATAACCAGTCAAAACGAAGCTCTCTATGAGTTCTACGGCTATGACAGCTTTAAGCCGTCACTGGTTAGTTTCATACCCAAAAAATCTTATCCGAACCTCAATCGGGCCTTGGACGTTTTTTACCGTTCGTTCATTCGTCACGTGGATTTTTTCTGCAAAACGGAATCCCCGTGGCTGGTCTATGATTTACCATGGCCAGAGAGTGGTGCCCCATGGTACCGCTCCGTTTCAAATCGATGCATCTATTTCTAAAAGTCGTACGACACTTTTTCGGCATTTTGGACGGATGTTGCACCTTGCACCGTAGATGTTGCACCCTCTAGATATTGATTCTTCGGAAGGCAATAACTATTGGCTCATTTAGAGTTACGGGAGCCATAACCAGTCAAAACGAAGCTCTCTGTGAGTTCTACGGCTATGATCGCTTTAAGCCATCACTGGTAAGTTTTATACCCAAAAAATCTTATCCAAAACTCAATCGGGCCTTGGACGTTTTTTACCGTTCGTTCATTCGTCACGTGGATTTTATCTGCAAATGGGATCCCCGTGGCTGGTCTATGATTTACCATGGCCGGAGAGTGGTGCCCCATGGTACCGCTCCGTTTCAAATCCTTGCATCAAATTCTAAAAGTCGTACGGCACTTTTTCGGCATTTTGGACGGATGTTGCAACTTGCACCGTAGATGTTGCACCCTCTGGATATTGATTCTTCGAAAGGCAATAACTGTTGGCTCGTTTAGAGTTACGGGAGCCATAACCAGTCAAAACGAAGCTCTCTGTGAGTTCTACGGCTATGACCACTTTAAGCCGTCACTGGCTTGTTTCATACCCAAAAAATCTTATCCGAAACTCAATCGGGCCTTGGACGTTTTTTACCGTTCGTTCATTCGTCACGTGGATTTTTTCTGCAAAACGGGATCCCCATGGCTGGTCTATGATTTAACATGGCCGGAGAGTAATGCCCCATGGTACCGCTCCGTTTCAAATCCTTGCATCCATTTCTAAAAGTCGTACGGCACTTTTTCGGCATTTTGGACAGATGTTGCACCTTGCACCGTAGATGTTGCACCCTGTGGATATTGATTCTTCGGAAGGCCATAACTGTTGGCTCGTTTAGAGTTACGGTAGCCATAACCAGTCAAAACAAAGATCTCTATGAGTTCTACGGCTATGACCGCTTTAAGCCGTCACTGGTTAGTTTCATACCCAAAAAATCTTATCCGAAACTCAATCTGGCCTTGGACGTTTTTTACCATTCGTTCATTCGCACTTGGATTTTTTCTGCAAAACGGGATCCCCGTGGCTGGTCAATGATTTACCATGGCCGGAGAGTGGTGCCCTATGGTACCGCTCCGTTTCAAATCCATGCATCCATTCTAAAAGTCGTACGAGACTTTTTCGGCATTTTGGACGGATGTTGCACCTTGCACCGTAGATGTTGCACCCTCTGGATATTGATTCTTCGGAAGGCAATAACTGTTGGCTCGTTTAGAGTTACGGGTGCCATAACCAATCAAAACGAAGCTCTCTGTGAGTTCTACAGCTATGACCGCTTTAAGCCGTCACTGGTTAGTTTCATACCCAAAAAATCTTATCCGAACCTCAATCGGGCCTTGGACGTTTTTTACCGTTCGTTCATTCGTCACGTGGATTTTTTCTGCAAAACGTGATCCCCGTGGCTGGTCTATGATTTACCATCGCCGGAGAGTGGTGCCCCATGGTACCACTCCGTTTCAAATCCATGCATCCATTTCTAAAAGTCGTACGGCACTTTTTCGGCATTTTGGACGGATGTTGCACATTGCACCGTAGATGTTGCACCCTTTGGATATTGATTCTTCGGAAGGCCATAACTGTTGGCTCGTTTAAAGTTACGGGAGCCATAACAAGTCAAAACGAAGATTTCAGTGAGTTCTACGGCTATGACCGCTTTAAGCCGTCACTGGTTAGTTTCATACCCAAAAAATCTTATCCGAAACTCAATCGGGCCTTGGACGTTTTTTACCGTTCGTTCATTCGTCACGTGGATTTTTTCTGCAAAACGGGATCCCCGTGGCTGGTCTATGATTTTCCATGGCCGGAGAGTGGTGCCCCGTGGTACCGCTCCGTTTCAAATCCATGCATCCATTTCTAAAAGTCGTACGGCACTTTTTCGGCATTTTGGACGGATGTTGCACCTTGCACCGTAGATGTTGCACCCTTTGGATATTGATTCTTCGGAAGGCCATAACTGTTGGCTCGTTTAGAGTTACGGGAGCCATAACCAGTCAAAACGAAGAACTCTGTGAGTTCTACGGCTATGACCGCTTTAAGCCGTCACTGGTTAGTTTCATACCCAAAAAATCTTATCCGAAACTCAATCGGGCCACAGATGTTTTTTACCGTTTGTTCATTTGTCACGTGGATTTTTTCTACAAAACGGGATCGCCGTGGCTGATCTATGATTTACCATGGCCGGAGAGTGGTGCCCAATGGTACCGCTCCATTTCAAATCCATGCATCCATTTCTAAAATTCGTACGACACTTTTTCGGCATTTTGGATGGATGTTGCACCTTACACCGTAGATGTTGCACCCTCTGGATATTGATTCTTCGGAAGGCAATAACTGTTGGCTCGTTTAGATTTACGGGAGCCATAAGCAGTCAAAACAAAGCTCTCTGTGATTTCTACGGCTACGACTGCTTTAAGCCGTCATGGGTTAGATTCATACCCAAAAAATCTTATCCGAAACTCAATCGGGCCTTGGACGTTTTTTACCGTTCGTTCATTCGTCACGTGGATTTTTTTTGCAAAACGGGATCCCCGTGGCTGGTCTTTGATTTACCATTGCCGGAGATTGGTGCCCTACGGTACCGCTCCGTTCCAAATCAATGCATCCATTTCTAAAAGTCGTACGGCACTTTTTCGGCATTTTGGACGGATGTTGCACCTTGCACCGTAGATGTTGCACCCTTTGGATATTGATTCTTCGGAAGGCAATAACTGTTGGCTCGTTTAGAGTTACGGGAGCCATAACCAGTCAAAACGAATCTCTCTGTGAGTTCTACGGCTATGACCGATTTAAGCCGTCACTGGTTAGTTTCATACCCAAAAAATCTTATCCGAAACTCAAACGGGCCTTGGACGTTTTTTACCATTCGTTCATGCGTCATGTGGATTTTTTTTGCAAAACGGGATCCCCGTGGCTGGTCTATGATTTACCATGGCCGGAGAGTGGTGCCCCATGGTACCGCTCCGTTTCAAATCCATGCATCCATTTCTAAAAGTCGTACGACACTTTTTCGGCATTTTTGACGGATGTTGCACCTTGCAAAGTAGATGTTGCACCCTTTGGATATTGATTCTTCGGAAGGCCATAATTGTTGGCTCGTTTAGAGTTACGGGAGCCATAACACGTCAAAACGAAGAACTCTATGAGTTCTACGGCTATGACCGCTTTAAGCCGTCATTGGTTAGTTTCATACCCAAAAAATCTTATCCGAAACTCAATCGGGCCATAGATGTTTTTTACCGTTCGTTCATTAGTCACGTGGATTTTTTCTGCAAAACGGGATCCCCGTGGCCAGTCTATGATTTACCATGGCCGGAGAGTGGTGCCCTATGGTACCGCTCCATTTCAAATCCATGCATCCATTTCTAAAAGTCGTACGGAACTTTTTCGGCATTTTGGACGGATGTTGCACCTTGCACCATAGATGTTGCACCCTCTTGATATTGATTCTTCGGAAGGCAATAACTGTTGGCTCGTTTAGAGTTACGGGAGCCATAACCAGTCAAAACGAAGCTCTATGTGATTTCTACGGCTATGATAGCTTTAAGCCGTCACTGGTTAGTTTCATACCCAAAAAGTCTTATCCGAACCTCAATCGGGCCTTGGACGTTTTTTACCGTTCGTTTATTCGTCACGTGGATTTTTTCTACAAAACGGGATCCCCATGGCTGGTCTATGATTTACCATCGCCGGAGAGTGGTGCCCCATGGTACCGCTCTATTTCAAATCCATGCATCCATTTCTAAAAGTCGTACGACACTTTTTCGGCATTTTGGACGGATGTTGCACATTGCACCGTAGATGTTGCACCCTTTGGATATTGATTCTTCGGAAGGCCATAACAGTTGGCTCGTTTAGAGTTACGGGAGCCATAACCAGTCAAAACGAAGATCTCTATGAGTTCTATGGCTTTGACCGCTTTAAGCTGTCACTAGTTAGTTTCATACCCAAAAAATCTTATCCGAACCTCTATCGGGCCTTGGACGTTTTTTACCGTTCGTTTATTCGTCATGTGGATTTTTTCTGCAAAACGGGATCCCCGTGGCTGGTCAATGATTTACCATCGCCGGAGAGTGGTGCCCCATGGTACCGCTCCGTTTCAAATCCATGCATCCATTTCTAAAAGTCGTACGACACTTTTTCGGTATATTGGACGGATGTTGCACATTGCACCGTAGATGTTGCACCCTTTGGATATTGATTCTTCGAAAGGCCATAACTATTGGCTCGTTTAGAGTTACGGGAGCCATAACCAGTCAAAACGAAGATCTCTATGAGTTCTATGGCTATGACTGCTTTAAGCCGTCATGGGTTAGTTTCATACCCAAAAAATCTTATCCGAACCTCAATCGGGCCTTGGACGTTTTTTACCGTTCGTTCATTCGTCACGTGGATTTTTTCTGCAAAACGGGATCCCCGTGGCTGGTCTATGATTTACCATGGCCGGAGAGTGGTGCCCCATGGTACCGCTCCGTTTCAAATCCATGCATCCATTTCTAAAAGTCGTACGACACTTTTTCGGCATTTTGGACGGATGTTGCACCTTGCACCGTAGTTGTTTCACCCTTTGGATTTTGATTCTTCGGATGCCATAACTGTTGGCTCGTTTAGAGTTATGGGAGCCATACCCAGTCAAAACGAAGAACTCTGTGAGTTCTACGGCTATGACCACTTTAAGCCGTCACTGGTTAGTTTCATACCCAAAAAATCTTATCCGAAACTCAATTGGGCCTTGGACGTTTTTTACCGTTCGTTCATTCGTCACGTGGATTTTTTCTGCAAAACGGGATCCCCGTTGCTGGTTTTTGATTTACCATGGCCGGAGATTGGTGCCCTACGGTACCGCTCCGTTTCAAATCCATGCATCCATTTCTAAAAGTCGTACGTCACTTTTTCGGCATTTTGGACGGATGTTGCACCTTGCACTGTAGATGTTGCACCCTCTGGATATTGATTCTTCGGAAAGCAATAACTGTTGGCTCGTTTAGAGTTACATGAGCCATAACTAGTCAAAACGAAGCTCTCTATGAGTTCTACGGCTATGACCGCTTTAAGCCGTCACTAGTTAGTTTCATACCCAAAATATTATCCGAAACTCAATCGGGCCTTAGACGTTTTTTACCGTTCGTTCATTCGTCACGTGGATATTTCTGCAAGACGGGATCCTCGTTGCTGGTCTATGATTTACCATCGTCGGAGAGTGGTGCCCCATGGTACCGCTCCGTTTCAAATCCTTACATCCATTTCTAAAAGTCGTACGGCACTTTTTCGGCATTTTGGACGGATGTTGCACCTTGCACCGTAGATGTTGCACCCTATGGATATTGATTCTCCGGAAGGCCATAACTGTTGGCTCGTTTAGAGTTACGGGAGCCATAACCAGTCAAAACGAAGATCTCTATGAGTTCTACGGCTATGACCGCTTTAAGCCGTCACTGGTTAGTTTCATACCCAAAAAATCTTATCCGAAACTCAATCGGGCCTTGGACGTTTTTTACCGTTCGTTCATTCGTCACGTGGATTTTTTCTACAAAACGGGATCCCCGTGGCTGGTCTATGATTTTCCATGGCTGGAGAGTGGTGCCCCATGGTACCGCTCCATTTCAAATCCATGCATCCATTTCTAAAAGTCGTATGGCACTTTTCGGCATTTTGGACGGATGTTGCACCTTGCACCGTAGATGTTGCACCCTGTGGATATTGATTCTTCGGAAGGCCATAACTATTGGCCTGTGAGTTCTACGGCTATGACCACTTTAAGCCGTCACTGGTTAGTTTCATACCCAAAAAATCTTATCCGAAACTCAATCGGGCCTTGGACGTTTTTTACCGTTCGTTCATTCGTCACGTGGATTTTTTCTGCAAAACGGGATCCCCGTGGCTGGTCTTTGATTTACCATGGCCGGAGATTGGTGCCCTACGGTACCGCATAGTGTCAAATCCATGCATCCATTTCTAAAAGTCGTACGACACTTTTTCGGCATTTTGGACGGATGTTTCACATTGCACCGTAGATGTTGCACCCTTTGGATATTGATTCTTTGGAAGGCCATAACTGTTGGCTCGTTTAGAGTTACGGGAGCCATAACCAGTCAAAACGAAGATCTCTGTGAGTTCTATGGCTATGACCGCTTTAAGCCATCACTGGTTAGTTTCATACCCAAAAAATCTTATCCGAAACTCAATCGGGCCTTGTACGTTTTTTACCGTTCGTTCATTCGTCACGTGGATTTTTTCTGCAAAACGGGACCCCCGTGGCTGGTCTATGATTTACCATGGCCGGAGAGTGGTGCCCCATGGTACCGCTCCGTTTCAAATCCATGCATCCATTTCTAAAAGTCGTACGGCACTTTTTCGGCATTTTGGACGGATGTTGCACCTTGCACCGTGGATGTTGCACCCTTTGGATTTTGATTCTTCGGATGCCATAACTGTTGGGTCGTTTAGAGTTACGGGAGCCATAACCAGTCAAAACGAAGAACTCTGTGAGTTCTACGGCTATGACCACTTTAAGCCCTCACTGGTTAGTTTCATACCCAAAAAATCTTATCCGAAACTCAATCGGGCCTTGGACGTTTTTTACCGTTCGTTCATTCGTCACGTGGATTTTTTCTGCAAAACGGGATCCCCGTGGCTGGTCTTTGATTTACCATGGCCGGAGATTGGTGCCTTACGGTACCGCTCCATTCCAAATCAATGCATCCATTTCTAAAAGTCGTACGGCACTTTTTCGGCATTTTGGACGGATGTTGCACCTTGCACCGTAGATGTTGCACCCTTTGGATATTGATTCTTCGGAAGGCAATATATGTTGGCTCGTTTAGAGTTACGGGAGCCATAACCAGTCAAAACGAAGCTCTCTGTGAGTTCTACGGCTATGACCGATTTAAGCTGTCACTGGTTAGTTTCATACCCAAAAAATCTTATCCGAAACTCAATCGGGCCTTGGACGTTTTTTACCATTCGTTCATTCGTCACGTGGATTTTTTCTGCAAAACGGGACCCCCGTGGCTGGTCTATGATTTACCATGGCCGGAGAGTGGTGCCCCATGGTACCGCTCCGTTTCAAATCCATGCATCCATTTCTAAAAGTCGTACGGCACTTTTTCGGCATTTTGGACGGATGTTGCACCTTGCACCGTAGATGTTGCACCCTTTGGATTTTGATCCTTCGGATGCCATAACTGTTGGCTCGTTTAGAGTTAAGGGAGCCATAACCAGTCAAAACGAAGAACTCTATGAGTTCTACGGCTATGACCACTTTAAGCCCTCACTGGTTAGTTTCATACCCAAAAAATCTTATCCGAAACTCAATCGGGCCTTGGACGTTTTTTACCATTCGTTCATTCGTCACGTGGATTTTTTCTGCAAAACGGGACCCCCGTGGCTGGTCTATGATTTACCATGGCCGGAGAGTGGTGCCCCATGGTACCGCTCCGTTTCAAATCCATGCATCCATTTCTAAAAGTCGTACGACACTTTTTCGGCATTTTGGACGGATGTTTCACATTGCACCGTAGATGTTGCACCCTTTGGATATTGATTCTTTGGAAGGCCATAACTGTTGGCTCGTTTAGAGTTACGGGAGCCATAACCAGTCAAAACGAAGATCTCTGTGAGTTCTATGGCTATGACCGCTTTAAGCCATCACTGGTTAGTTTCATACCCAAAAAATCTTATCCGAAACTCAATCGGGCCTTGTACGTTTTTTACCGTTCGTTCATTCGTCACGTGGATTTTTTCTGCAAAACGGGACCCCCGTGGCTGGTCTATGATTTACCATGGCCGGAGAGTGGTGCCCCATGGTACCGCTCCGTTTCAAATCCATGCATCCATTTCTAAAAGTCGTACGGCACTTTTTCGGCATTTTGGACGGATGTTGCACCTTGCACCGTGGATGTTGCACCCTTTGGATTTTGATTCTTCGGATGCCATAACTGTTGGGTCGTTTAGAGTTACGGGAGCCATAACCAGTCAAAACGAAGAACTCTGTGAGTTCTACGGCTATGACCACTTTAAGCCCTCACTGGTTAGTTTCATACCCAAAAAATCTTATCCGAAACTCAATCGGGCCTTGGACGTTTTTTACCGTTCGTTCATTCGTCACGTGGATTTTTTCTGCAAAACGGGATCCCCGTGGCTGGTCTTTGATTTACCATGGCCGGAGATTGGTGCCCTACGGTACCGCTCCATTCCAAATCAATGCATCCATTTCTAAAAGTCGTACGGCACTTTTTCGGCATTTTGGACGGATGTTGCACCTTGCACCGTAGATGTTGCACCCTTTGGATATTGATTCTTCGGAAGGCAATAACTGTTGGCTCGTTTAGAGTTACGGGAGCCATAACCAGTCAAAACGAAGCTCTCTGTGAGTTCTACGGCTATGACCGATTTAAGCCGTCACTGGTTAGTTTCATACCCAAAAAATCTTATCCGAAACTCAATCGGGCCTTGGACGTTTTTTACCATTCGTTCATTCGTCACGTGGATTTTTTCTGCAAAACGGGACCCCCGTGGCTGGTCTATGATTTACCATGGCCGGAGAGTGGTGCCCCATGGTACCGCTCCGTTTCAAATCCATGCATCCATTTCTAAAAGTCGTACGGCACTTTTTCGGCATTTTGGACGGATGTTGCACCTTGCACCGTAGATGTTGCACCCTTTGGATTTTGATCCTTCGGATGCCATAACTGTTGGCTCGTTTAGAGTTAAGGGAGCCATAACCAGTCAAAACGAAGAACTCTATGAGTTCTACGGCTATGACCACTTTAAGCCCTCACTGGTTAGTTTCATACCCAAAAAATCTTATCCGAAACTCAATCGGGCCTTGGACGTTTTTTACCGTTCGTTCATTCGTCACGTGGATTTTTTCTGCAAAACGGGATCCCCGTGGCTGGTCTTTGATTTACCATGGCCGGGGATTGGTGCCCTACGGTACCGCTCCGTTCCAAATCAATGCATCCATTTCTAAAAGTCGTACGGCACTTTTTCGGCATTTTGGACGGATGTTGCACCTTGCACCATAGATGTTTCACCCTTTGGATATTGATTCTTCGGAAGGAAATAACTGTTGGCTCGTTTAGAGTTACGGGAGCCATAACCAGTCAAAACGAAGCTCTCTGTGAGTTCTACGGCTATGACCGATTTAAGCCGTCACTGGTTAGTTTCATACCCAAAAAATCTTATCCGAAACTCAATCGGGCCTTGGACGTTTTTTACCATTCGTTCATTCGTCACGTGGATTTTTTCTGCAAAACAGGATCCCCGTAGCTGGTCTATGATTTACCATGGCCGGAGAGTGGTGCCCCATGGTACCGCTCCGTTTCAAATCCATGCATCCATTTCTAAAAGTCGTACGACACTTTTTCGGCATTTTTGACGGATGTTGCACCTAGCAAAGTAGATGTTGCACCCTTTGGATATTGATTCTTCGGAAGGCCATAATTGTTGGCTCGTTTAGAGTTACGGGAGCCATAACACGTCAAAACGAAGAACTCTATGAGTTCTACGGCTATGACCGCTTTAAGCCGTCATTGGTTAGTTTCATACCCAAAAAATCTTATCCGAAACTCAATCGGGCCATAGATGTTTTTTACCGTTCGTTCATTAGTCACGTGGATTTTTTCTGCAAAACGGGATCCCCGTGGCCGGTCTATGATTTACCATGGCCGGAGAGTGGTGCCCTATGGTACCGCTCCATTTCAAATCCATGCATCCATTTCTAAAAGTCGTACGGAACTTTTTCGGCATTTTGGACGGATGTTGCACCTTGCACCATAGATGTTGCACCCTCTTGATATTGATTCTTCGGAAGGCAATAACTGTTGGCTCGTTTAGAGTTATGGGAGCCATAACTAGTCAAAACGAAGCTCTATGTGAGTTCTACGTCTATGATAGCTTTAAGCCGTCACTGGTTAGTTTCATACCCAAAAAGTCTTATCCGAACCTCAATCGGGCCTTGGACGTTTTTTACCGTTCGTTTATTCGTCACGTGGATTTTTTCTGCAAAACGGGATCCCCATGGCTGGTCTATGATTTACCATCGCCGGAGAGTGGTGCCCCATGGTACCGCTCTATTTCAAATCCATGCATCCATTTCTAAAAGTCGTACGACACTTTTTCGGCATTTTGGACGGATGTTGCACATTGCACCGTAGATGTTGCACCCTTTGGATATTGATTCTTCGGAAGGCCATAACAGTTGGCTCGTTTAGAGTTACGGGAGCCATAACCAGTCAAAACGAAGATCTCTATGAGTTCTATGGCTTTGACCGCTTTAAGCTGTCACTGGTTAGTTTCATACCCAAAAAATCTTATCCGAAACTCAATCGGGCCTTGGATGTTTTTTACCGTTCGTTCATTCGTCACGTGGATTTTTTCTGCAAAACGGGACCCCCGTGGCTGGTCTATGATTTTCCATGGCCGGAGAGTGGTGCCCTATGGTACCGCTCCGTTTCAAATCCATGCATCCATTTCTAAAAGTCGTACGGCACTTTTTCGGCATTTTGGACGGATGTTGCACCTTGCACCGTAGATGTTGCACCCTTTGGATTTAGATTCTTCGGATGCCATAACTGTTGGCTCGTTTAGAGTTACGGGAGCCATAACTAGTCAAAACGAAGAACTCTGTGAGTTCTACGGCTATAACCACTTTAAGCCGTCACTGGTTAGTTTCATACCCAAAAAATCTTATCCGTAACTCAATCGGGCCTTGGACATTTTTTACCGTTCGTTCATTCGTCAGGTGGATTTTTTCTGCAAAACGGGATCCCTGTGGCTGGTCTTTGATTTACAATGGCCGGAGATTGGTGCCCTACGGTACCGCTCCGTTTCAAATCCATGCATCCATTTCTAAAAGTCGTACGACACTTTTTCGGCATTTTGGACGGATGTTGCACCTTGCACCGTAGATGTTGCAACCTCTGGATATTGATTCTTTGGAAGGCAATAACTGTTGGCTCGTTTAGATTTACTGGAGCCATAACTAGTCAAAACGAAGCTCTCTGTGAGTTCTACGGCTATGACCGCTTTAAGCTGTCACTGGTTAGTTTCATACCCAAAAAATCTTATCCGAAACTCAATCGGGCCTTGGACGTTTTTTACCGTTCATTCATTCGTCACGTGGATTTTTTCTGCAAAACGGGATCCCCGTGGCTGGTCTATGATTTACCATGGCCGGAGAGTGGTGCCCCATGGTACCGCTCCGTTTCAAATCCTTGCATCCATTTATAAAAGTCGTACGACACTTTTTCGGCATTTTGGACGGATGTTGCACCTTGCACCGTAGATGTTGTAGTCTGTGGATATTGATTCTTCGGAAGGCCATAACTATTGGCTCGTTTAGAGTTACGGGAGCCATAACCAGACAAAATGAAGAACTCTGTGAGTTCTACGGCTATGACAGCTTTAAGCCATCACTGGTTAGTTTCTTACCCAAAAAATCTTATCCGAACTTCAATCGGGCCTTGGACGTTGTTTACCGTTCGTTTATTCGTCACGTGGATTTTTTCTGCAAAACGGGATCCCCGTGGCTGGTCTATGATTCACCATGGCCGGAGAGTGGTGCTCTATGGTACCGCTCCGTTTCAAATCCATGCATCCATTTCTAAAAGTCGTACGACACTTTTTTTGGCATTTCCACGGCTATGACGACTTTAAGCCATCACTGGTTAGTTTCAAACCCAAAAAATCTTATCCGAACCTCAATCGGGCCTTGGACATTTTTTACCGTTCGTTCATTCGTCACGTGGATTTTTTCTGCAAAACGGGATCCCCGTGGCTGGTCTATGATTTATCGTCGTCGAAGAGTGGTGCCCCTGGTACCGCTCCGTTTCAAATCCATGCATCCATTTCTAAAAGTCGTACGGCACTTTTTCGGCATTTTGGCCGGATGTTGCACCTTGCACCGTAGATGTTGCACACTGTGGATATTGATTCTTCGGAAGGCCATTACCGTTGGCTCGTTTATAGTTACGAGAGCCATAACCAGTCAAAACGAAGATCTCTGCAAGTTCTACGGCTATGACTGCTTTAAGCCGTCACTGGTTAGTTTCATACCCAAAAAATCTTATCCAAAACTCAATCGGGCCTTGGACGTTTTTTACCGTTCGTTCATTCGTCACGTGGATTTTTTCTGCAAAACGGGATCCCCGTGGCTGGTCTATGATTTACCGTGGCCGGAGAGCAGTGCCCCATGGTACTGCTCCGTTTCAAATCCATGCATCCATTTCTAAAAGGCGTACGACACTTTTCCGGCATTTTGGACGGATGTTGCATCTTGCACCGTAGATGTTGCACCTTGTGGATATTGATTCTTCGGAAGGCCATAACTATTGGCTCGTTTAGAGTTATGGGAGCCATAACCAGTCAAAACGAAGATCTCTAAGAGTTCTACGGCTATGACCGCTTTAAGCCGTCACTGGTTAGTTTCATACGCAAAAAATCTTATCCGAACCTTAATTGGGCCTTGGACCTTTTTTACCGTTCGTTCATTCGTCACGTGTATTTTTTCTGCAAAACGGGACCCCCGTGGCTGGTCTATGATTTACCATGGCCGGAGAGTGGTGCCCCATGGTACCGCTCTGTTTCAAATCCATGCATCCATTTCTAAAAGTCGTAAGGCACTTTTTCGGCATTTTTGACGGATGTAGTACCCTGCACCGTAGATGTTGCACCCTGTGGATATTGATTCTTCAGAAGGCCATAACTGTTGGCTCGTTTAGAGTTACGGGAGCCATAACCAGTCAAAACGAAGATCTATGTGAGTTCTACGGCTATGATGACTTTAACCCATCACTGGTTAGTTTCATACCTAAAAAATCTTATCTGAATCTCAATCGGGCCTTGGACGTTTTTTACCGTTCGTTCATTCGTCACGTGGATTTTTTCTGCAAAACGGGATCCCCGTGGCTGGTCTATGATTTACCATCGTCGAAGAGTGGTGCCCCTGGTACCGCTCCGTTTCAAATCCATGCATCCATTTCTAAAAGTCGTACGACACTTTTTCGGCATTTTGGACGGATGTTGCACCTTGCACCGTAGATGTTGCACCCTGTGGATATTGATTCTTCGGAAGGCCAATACTATTGGCTCGTTTATAGTTACGAGAGCCACAACCAGTCAAAACGAAGATCTCTGTGAGTTCTACGGCTATGACAGCTTTAAGCCGTCACTGGTTAGTTTCATACCCAAAAAATCTTATCCGAAACTCAATCGGGCCTTGGACGTTTTTTACCGTTCGTTCATTCGTCATGTGGATTTTTTCTGCAAATGGGGATCCCGTGGATGGTCAATGATTCACCATCGCCGGAGAGTGGTGCCCCATGATACAGCTCCGTTTCATATCCATGCATCCATTTCTAAAAGTCGTACGGCACTTTTTCGGCATTTTGGACGGATGTTGCACCTTGCACAATAGATGTTGCACCCTGTGGATATTGATTCTTCGGAATGCCATAACTGTTGGCTCGTTTAGAGTTACGGGAGCCATAACCAGTCAAAACGAAGATCTCTGTGAGTTCTACGGCTATGACCGCTTTAAGCCGTCACTGGTTAGTTTCATACCCAAAAAATCTTATTCGAAACTCAATCGGGCCTTGGACGTTTTTTACCGTTCGTTCATTCGTCACGTGGATTTTTTCTACAAAACGGGATCCCCGTTGCTGGTCTATGATTTACCATCGTCGGAGAGTGGTGCCCCATGGTACCGCTCCATTTCAAATCCATGCATCCATTTCTAAAAGTCATACGGCACTTTTTCGGCATTTTGGACGGATGTTGCACCTTGCACCGTAGATGTTGCACCCAGTGGATATTGATTCTTCGGAAGGCCATAACTGTTGGCTGGTTTAGAGATACGGGAGCCATAACCAATCAAAACAAAGATCTTTGTGTTTTCTACGGCTATGACCGCTTTAAGCCGTCACTGGTTAGTTTCATACCCAAAAAATCTCATCCGAAACTCAATCGGGCCTCGGACGTTTTTTACCGCTCGTTCATTCGTCACGTGGATTTTTTCTGCAAAACGGGATCCTCTTGGCTGGTCTATGATTTACCATCGCCGGAGAGTGGTTCCCCATGGTACCGCTCCGTTTCAAATCCATGCATCCATTTCTAAAAGTCGTACAACACTTTTTTGGCATTTTGGACGGATGTTGCACCTTGCACCGTAGATGTTGCACCCTTTGGATATTGATTCTTCGGAAGGCCATAACTGTTGGCTCGTTTAGAGTTACGGGAGCCATAACCAGTCAAAACGAAGCTCTCTGTGAGTTCTACGGCTATGATAGCTTTAAGCCATCACTGGATAGTTTCATACCCAAAAAATCTTATCCGAACCTCAATCGGGCCTTGGACATTTTTTACCGTTCGTTCATTCGTCACGTGGAATTTTTCTGCAAAATGGGATCCCCGTGGCTGGTCTATGATTTACCATCGCCGAAGAGTGGTGCCCCATGGTACCGCTCCGTTTCAAATCCATGCGTCCATTTCTAAAAGTCGTAAGGCACTTTTTCGTCATTTTTGACGGATGTAGCACCTTGCACCGTAGATGTTGCACCCTGTGGATATTGATTCTTCACAAGGCCATAACTGTTGGCTCGTTTAGAGTTACGGGAGCCATAACCAGTCAAAACGAAGATCTCTGTGAGTTCTACGGCTATGACGACTTTAAGCCATCATTGGTTAGTTTCATACCCAAAAAATCTTATCCGAACCTCAATCGGGCCTTGGACGTTTTTTACCGTTCGTTCATTCATCACGTGGATTTTTTCTGAAAAACGGGATCCCCATGGCTGGTCTATGATTTACCATCGTCGAAGAGTGGTGCCCCTGGTACCGCTTCGTTTCAAATCCATGCATCCATTTCTAAAAGTCGTACGGCACTTTTTCAACATTTTGGACGGATGTTGCACCCTGTGGATATTGATTCTTCGGAAGGCCAATACTGTTGGCTCGTTTATAGTTACGAGAGCCATAACCAGTCAAAACGAAGATCTCTGTGAGTTCTACGGCTATGACAGCTTTAAGCCGTCACTGATTAGTTTCATACCCAAAAAATATTATCCGAAACTCAATCGGGCTTTGGATGTTTTTTACCGTTTGTTTATTCGTCACGTGGATTTTTTCTACAAAACGGGATCTCGTGGCCGGTCTATGATTCACCATCGCCGGAGAGTGGTGCCCCATGATACAGCTCCGTTTCAAATCCATGCATCCATTTCTAAAAGTCGTATGGCACTTTTTCAGCATTTTGGACGGATGTTGCACCTTGCACCGTAGATGTTGCACCCTGTGGATATTGATTCTTCGGAATGCCATAACTGTTGGCTCGTTTAGAGTTACGGGAGCCATAACCAGTCAAAACGAAGATCTCTTTGCGTTCTACGGCTATGACCACTTTAAGCCGTCACTGGTTAGTTTCATACCTAAAAAATCTTTTCCGAAACTCAATCGGGCCTTGGACGTTTTTTACCGTTTGTTCATTCGTCACGTGGATTTTTTCTGCAAAACGGGATCCCCGTGGTTGCTATGGCCGGAGAGTGGTTCGCCATGGTACCGCTCCATTTCAAATCCATGCATCCATTTCTAAAAGTCGTACGGCACTTTTTCGGCATTTTGGACGGATGTTGCACCTTGCACCGTAGATGTTGCACCCTGTGGATATTGATTCTTCAGAAGGCCATAACTATTGGCTCGTTTAGAGTTACGGGATCCATAACCAGTCAAAACGAACCTCTCTGTGAGTTCTAAGGCTATGACCCCTTTAAGCCATCACTGGTTAGTTTCATACCCAAAAAATCTTATCCGAACCTCAATCGGGCCTTGGACGTTTTTTACCGTTCGTTCATTCGTCACGTGGATTTTTTCTGCAAAACGCGATCCCCGTGGCTGGTCTATGATTTACCATCGCCGGAGAGTGGTGCCCATGGTACCGCTCCGTTTCAAATCCATGCATCCATTTCTAAAAGTCGTACGACACTTTTTCGGCATTTTGGACGGATGTTGCACCTTGCACCGTAGATGTTGCACCCTGTGGATATTGATTCTTCGGAAGGCCATAACTATTGGCTCGTTTAGAGTTACGGGAGCCTTAACAAATCAAAACGAAGACCTCTGTGAGTTCTGCTGGTATGACCACTTTAAGCCGTCACTGGTTAGTTTCATACCCAAAAAATCTTATCCGAAACTCAATCGAGTCTTGGAGGTTTTTAAACGTTCGTTCATTCGTCACGTGGATTTTTTCTACAAAACGGGATCCCCGTTGCTGGTCTATGATTTACCATCGTCGGAGAGTGGTGCCCCATGGTACCGCTCCTTTTCAAATCCATGCATCCATTTCTAAAAGTCGTACGGCACTTTTTCGGCATTTTGGACGGATGTTGCACCTTGCACCGTAGATGTTGCACCCAGTGGATATCGATTCTTCGGAAGGCCATAACTGTTGGCTGGTTTAGAGTTACGGTAGTCATAACCAATCAAAACGAAGATCTCTGTGAGTTCTACGGCTATGACCACTTTAAGCCGTCACTGCTTAGTTTCATACCCAAAAAATCTTATCCGAAACTCAATCGGGCCTTGGACGTTTTTTACCGTTCGTTCATTCGTCACGTGGATTTTTTCTGCAAAACGAGATCCTCGTGGCTGGTCTATGATTTACCATCGCCGGAGAGTGGTGCACCATGGTACTGCTCCGTTTCAAATCCATGCTCCATTTCTAAAAGTCGTACAGCACTTTTTTGGCATTTTGGACGGATGTTGCACCTTGCACCGTAGATGTTGCACCCTTTGGATATTAATTCTTCGGAAGGCCATAACTGTTGGCTCGTTTAGAGTTACGGGAGCCATAACCAGTCAAAACGAAGCTCTCTGTGAGTTCTACGGCTATGATAGCTTTAAGCCATCACTGGTTAGTTTCATACCCAAAAAATCTTATCCGAACCTCAATCGGGCCTTGGACGTTTTTTACCGTTCGTTCATTCGTCACGTGGATTTTTTCTGCAAAATGGGATCCCCGTTGCTGGTCTATGATTTACCATCGCCGAAGAGTGGTGCCCCATGGTACCGCACCGTTTCAAATCCATGCATCCATTTCTAAAAGTCGTACGGCACTTTTTCGGCATTTTGGACTGATGTTGCACCTTGCACCGTAGATGTTGCACCCTGTGGATATTGATTCTTCGGAAGGCCATAACTGTTGGCTCGTTTAGAGTTACGGGATCCATAACCAGTCAAAACGAACCTCTCTGTGAGTTCTAAGGCTATGACCGCTTTAAGCCGTCACTGGTTAGTTTTATACCCAAAAAATCTTATCCGAACCTCAATCGGGCCTTGGACGTTTTTTACCGTTCGTTCATTCGTCACGTGGATTTTTTCTGCAAAACGCGATCCCCATGGCTTGTCTATGATTTACCATCGCCGGAGAGTGGTGCCCTATGGTACCGCTCCGTTTCAAATCTATGCATCCACTTCTAAAAGTCGTACGACACTTTTTCGGCATTTTGGACGGATGTTGCACCTTGCACCGTAGATGTTGCACCCTGTGGATATTGATTCTTCGGAAGGCCATAACTGTTGGCTCGTTTAGAGTTACGGGAGCCATAATTAGTTAAAACAAAGATCTCTGTGAGTTCTACGGCTATGACCGCTTTAAGCCGTCACTAGTTAGTTTCATACCCAAAAAATCTTATCCGAACCACAATCGGGCCTTGGACGTTTTTTACCGTTCGTTCATTCGTCACGTGGATTTTTTCTGCAAAATGGGATCCCCGTGGCTGGTCTATGATTTACCATGGCCGTAGAGTGGTTACCCATTGTATCGCTCCTTTTCAAATCCATGCATCCATTTCTAAAAGTCGTACGGCACTTTTTCGGCATTTTGGACGGATGTTGCACCTTGCACCGTAGATGTTGCACCCTGTGGATATTGATTCTTCGGAAGGCCATAACTGTTGGCTCGTTTAGATTTACGGGAGCAATAACCAGTTAAAACGAAGCTCTCTATGAGTTTTGCAGCTATGACCGCTTTAAGCCGTCACTGGTTAGTTTCATACCCAAAAAATCTTATCCGAACCTCAATCGGGCCTTGGACATTTTTTACCGTTCGTTCATTCGTCACATGGATTTTTTCTGCAAAACGCGATCCCCGTGGCTGGTCTATGATTTAACATCGTCGGAGAGTGGTGCCCCATGGTACCGCTCTGTTTCAAATCTATGCATCCATTTCTAAAAGTCGTACGGCACTTTTTCGGCAGTTTGGACGGATGTTGCACCTTGCACCGTTGATGTTGCACCCTATGGATATTCATTCTTCGGAAGGTTATAACTGTTGGCTCGTTTAGAGTTACGGGAGCCATAACCAGTCAAAACGGAGATCTCTATGAGTTCTACGGCTATGACCGCTTTAAGCCGTCACTGGTTAGTTTCATACCCAAAAAATCTTATCCGAAACTCAATCGGACCTTGGACGTTTTTTACCGTTCGTTCATTCGTCACGTGGATTTTTTCTGCAAAACAGGATCCCCGTGGCTGGTCTATGATTTAACATTGCCGAAGAGTGGTGACCCATGGTACCGCTCCGTTTCAAATCCATGCATCCATTTCTAAAAGTCGTACGGCATTTTGGACGGATGTTGCACCCTGTGGATATTGATTCTTCGGAAGGCCATAACTGTTGGCTCGTTTAGATTTACGGGAGCCATAACCAGTCGAAACGAAGATCTCTATGAGTTCTACGGCTATGACCGCTTTAAGCCGTCACTGGTTAGTTTCATACCCAAAAAATCTTATCCGAAACTCAATTGGGCCTTGGACGTTTTTTACCGTTCGTTCATTCGTCACGTGGATTTTTTCTGCAAAACGGGATCCCCGTGGCTGGTCTATGATTTACCATCGCCGGAGAGTGGTGCCCCATGGTACCACTCCGTTTCAAATCCATGCATCCATTTCTAAAAGTCGTACGGCACTTTTTCGGCATTTTGGACGGATGTTTCACCTTGCACCGTAGATGTTGCACCCTATGGATATTGATTCTTCAAAAGGCCATAACTGTTGGCTCGTTTAGAGTTACGGGAGCCATAACCAATCATAATAAAGATCTTTGTGATTTCTACGGCTATGACCGCTTTAAACCGTCACTGGTTAGTTTCATACCCAAAAAATCTTATCCCAAACTCAATCGGGCCTTGGACGTTTTTTACCCTTCGTTCATTCGTCATGTGGATTTTTTCTGCAAAACGGGATCCCCGTGGCTGGTCGAAGATTTACCATCGCCGGAGAGTGGTGTCCTGTGGTACCGCTCCATTTCAAATCCATGCATCCATTTCTAAATGTCGTACGGCACTTTTTCGGCATTTTGGACGTATGTTGCACCTTGCACCGCAGATGTTGCACCCTGTGGATATTAATTCTTCGGAAGGCCATAACTGTTGGCTCGTTTAGAGTTACGGGAGCCATAACCAGTCAAAACGGAGATCTCTGTGAGTTGTACGGCTATGACTGCTATAAGCCGACACTGGTTAGTTTCATACCCAAAAAATCATATTCGAAACTCAATCGGGCCTTGGACGTTTTTTACCGTTCGTTCATTCGTCACGTGGATTTTTTCTGCAAAACGGGATCCCCGTGGCTGGTCTATGATTTACCATGGCCGAAGAGTGGTGCCCCATGGTACCGCTCCGTTTCAAATCCATGCATCCATTTCTAAAAGTCGTACGGCACTTTTTCGGCATTTTGGACTGATGTTGCACCTTGCTCCGTTGATGTTGCACCCTGTGGATATTGATTCTTCGGAAGGCCATAACTGTTGGCTCGTTTAGATTTACGGGAGCCATAACCAGTCGAAACGAAGATCTCTATGAGTTCTACGGCTATGACTGCTTTAAGCCGTCACTGGTTAGTTTCATACCCAAAAAATCTTATCCGAAACTCAATTGGGCCTTGGACGTTTTTTACCGTTCGTTCATTCGTCACGTGGATTTTTTCTGCAAAATGGGATCCCCGTGGCTGGTCTATGATTTACCATCGCCGGAGAGTGGTGCCCCATGGTACCACTCCGTTTCAAATCCATGCATCCATTTCTAAAAGTCGTACGGCACTTTTTCGGCATTTTGGACGGATGTTTCACCTTGCACCGTAGATGTTGCACCCTATGGATATTGATTCTTCAAAAGGCCATAACTGTTGGCTCGTTTAGAGTTACGGGAGCCATAACCAATCACAATAAAGATCTTTGTGATTTCTACGGCTATGACCGCTTTAAACCGTCACTAGTTAGTTTCATACCCAAAAAATCTTATCCGAAACTCAATCGGGCCTTGGACGTTTTTTACCCTTCGTTCATTCGTCATGTGGATTTTTTCTGCAAAACGGGATCCCCGTGGCTGGTCGAAGATTTACCATCGCCGGAGAGTGGTGTCCTGTGGTACCGCTCCATTTCAAATCCATGCATCCATTTCTAAATGTCGTACGGCACTTTTTCGGCATTTTGGACGTATGTTGCACCTTGCACCGCAGATGTTGCACCCTGTGGATATTGATTCTTCGGAAGGCCATAACTGTTGGCTCGTTTAGAGTTACGGGAGCCATAACCAGTCAAAACGGAGATCTCTGTGAGTTGTACGGCTATGACTGCTATAAGCCGACACTGGTTAGTTTCATACCCAAAAAATCATATCCGAAACTCAATCGGGCCTTGGACGTTTTTTACCGTTCGTTCATTCGTCACGTGGATTTTTTCTGCAAAACGGGATCCCCGTGGCTGGTCTATGATTTACCATGGCCGAAGAGTGGTGCCCCATGGTACCGCTCCGTTTCAAATCCATGCATCCATTTCTAAAAGTCGTACGACACTTTTTCGGCATTTTGGACTGATGTTGCACCTTGCTCCGTTGATGTTGCACCCTGTGGATATTGATTCTTCGGAAGGCCATAACTGTTGGCTCGTTTAGAGTTACAGGAGCCATAACCAGTCAAAATGAAGATCTCTGTGAGTTCTACGGCTATGACCGCTTTAAGCCGTCACTGGTTAGTTTCATACCCAAAAAATCTTATCCGAAACTCAATCGGGCCTTGGACGTTTTTTATCGTTCGTTCATTCGTCACGTGGATTTTTTCTGCAAAACAGGATCCCCGTGGCTGGTCTATGATTTACCATCACCGAAGAGTGGTGCCCCATGGTACCACTCCGTTTCAAATCCATGCATCCATTTCTAAAAGTCGTACGACACTTTTTCGGCATTTTGGACGGATGTTTCACCTTGCACCGTAGATGTTGCACCCTGTGGATATTGATTCTTCGGAAGGCCATAATTGTTGGCTCGTTGAGAGTTACGAGAGCCATAACCAATAAAAACGAAGATCTTTGTGAGTTCTACGACTATAACTGCTTTAAGCCGTCACTGGTTAGTTTAATACCCAAAAAATCTTATCCGAAACTCAATCGGGCCTTGGATGTTTTTTACCGTTCGTTCATTCATCATGTGGATTTTTTCTGCAAAACGGGATCCCCGTGGCTGGTCGATGATTTACCATCGCCGGAGAGTGGTGCCCCATGGTACCGCTCCGTTTCAAATCCATGCATCCATTTCTAAAAGTCGTACAGCACTTTTTCGGTATTTTGGACGGATGTTGCACCTTGCACCATAGATGTTGCACCCTGTGGATATTGATTCTTTGGAAGGCCATAACTGTTGGCTCGTTTATAGTTACGGGAGCCATAACCAGTCAAAACGAAGATCTCTGTGAGTTCTACGGCTTTGATCGCTTTAAGCCGTCTCTGGTTAGTTTCATACCCAAAAAATCTTATCCGAAACTCAATCGGGCCTTGGACGTTTTTTACCGTTCGTTCATTCGTCACGTGGATTTTTTCTGCAAAACAGGATCCCCGTGGCTGGTCTATGATTTACCATCGCCGGAGAGTGGTGCCCCATGGTACCGCTCCGTTTCAAATCCATGCATCCATTTCTAAAAGTCGTACGGCACTTTTTTGGAATTTTGGATGGATGTTTCACCTTGCACCGTAGATGTTGCACCCTGTGGATATTGATTCTTCGGAAGGCCATAACTGTTGGCTCGTTTAGAGTTACGGGAGCCATAACCAGTCAAAACGATGATCTTTGTGAGTTCTATGGCTTTGACTGCTTTAAGCCGTCACTGGTTAGTTTCATACCCAAAAAATCTTATCCGGATCTCAATCGGGCCTTGGACGTTTTTTACCGTTCGTTCATTCGTCATGTGGATTTTTTCTGCAAAACGGGATCCCCATGGCTGATCATAGATTTACCATCGCCGGAGAGTGGTGCCCCATGGTACCGCTCCGTTTCAAATCCATGCATCTATTTCTAAAAGTCGTATGGCACTTTTTGGCATTTGTACGGATGTTGCACCTTGCACCGTAGATGTTGCACCCTATGGATATTGATTCTTCGGAAGGCCATAACCGTTGGCTCGTTTAGAGTTACGGGAGGCATAACCAGTCAAAACGAAGATCTCTGTGAGTTCTACGATTATGACCGCTATAAGCCGTCACTGGTTAGTTTCATACCCAAAAAATCTTATCCGAAACTCAATCAGGCCTTGGATGTTTTTTACCGTTCGTTCATTCGTCATGTGGATTTTTTTTGCAAAACGGGATCCCCTTGGCTGGTCTATGATTTACCATGGCCGAAGAGTGGTGCCCCATGGTACCGCTTCGTTTCAAATCCATGCATCCATTTCTAAAAGTCGTACGGCACTTTTTCGGCATTTTGGACGGATGTTGCACCTTGCACCGTAGATGTTGCACCCCGTGGATATTGATTCTTCGGAAGGCCATAACTGTTGGCTCGTTTAGAGTTACGGGAGCCATAACCAGTAAAAAAGAAGATCCCTGTGAGTTCTACGGCTATGACCGCTGTTAACCCTTAAGTTTCTTCGACTCATGGCCTTATGAGATAAGACCCGCACGACTCATGGTTTTACGACTCATCAGGTTCAACGAGTCATGGAGATCTACGACTCATGAAGTTTTACGACTCATGGTCTTACGACTCATCAGGTTCAATGACTCATGGATACTTACGACTCATCAGTCTTACGACTCATGGTCTTACGACTCATCAGGTTCAATGACTCATGGAGACTTACGACTCATCAGTCTTACGACTCATGGTCTTACGACTCATCAGGTTCAACGAGTCATGGAGATTTACGACTCATGAAGTTTTACGACTCATGGTCTTACGACTCGTCAGGTTCAACGAGTCATGGAGATCTACGACTCATGAAGTTTTACGACTCATGGTCTTACGACTCATCAGGTTCAACGAGTCATGGAGATCTACGACTCATGAAGTTTTACGACTCATGGTCTTACGACTCATGAGGACCTGCGACTCATGAGAACCGACGACTCAGGAGGTCTTACGACTCACCAAGTTTACGACTTAAGGGCTATCAAGCTGGAGTCCAAGGCCCTTGCCTGTGCTACTGTGATCTGATGAGTCGACTACGACTTAGCACTTCTCTTCCAACTGAGCCACAAGATGGATCATATGGCGCCCACGAGACATCTTAAGTCGAATACGAGTCACGACTTACCATGAGTCGGTCACGACTCATGACTTGGCCAAACCGAGAGCTCAGAAAATCTGCTCCTATAAATAGGTCACCACTTCCAACATGAAGCGGACTTTTGGCAAATCATTTCTACAGCGCTGTTACTCCGTCAAACTCTTCATTCATTCAGTAATCAAGGATCCTTCAAGCATTCGCGACACTACAACAAGCTTCGAGAGAAATTCCTCACATCCGACATGGATTCATCGAGTTTCACCGTCGAAGATTGAGCTAGTAGTCTAGATTGTTTCTTGTGATCGAATTGTACTGTTTCCTGAAGAGATTTGTATCAAATTGTAACCGAATCAGCAATAAGAGTCTATAAAGTGGACGTAGGCTCAATTACGGGTCGAACCACTATAAATCTGTTGTTCATTTACTGCATTTCTGCTATTTTCCTGCTTAATTTCTGTTCCCGTCACACGGGTGGTGCTTTCACGATCTTATTACACACACCGGGTGTTATCGTTCATATTTTAACGTTAACATTCTGGTGCTTTCACTGAGAACCCAACTCAGGCTACCATCCATCATTGCTTCACACAAGTTTGTTGAAAAGATTTCCTACAGAACCAGAAGTCTATCCGACATAATGGCTCCTGGAAGGAAACGAAAGGTTGTCAGATCTGAAAACGTTCATGATGATACCGCCACCTCTGCTTCACCAAGTCAAGCAGCTCCAAGCGTCGGGGTGACGCGAGAGGAGCTAGACGCTGCTATATCCGGACTATACCAACAGATTGAGACTCAAAACAATCTGATGATGGAAAAACTGAATGCTCTGCTTGGTGCCAACCAAAGACCAGTGGGTAATGAAGAAAACACCGATGATGATCTTCGCAACTCCGAAGGGAGGAATATTCCTCAGGGGGGATCAGGTGCCGCTGAAGGGGCACCCCTCCGAGCTGAAGGATCTAGACCATCGCCAATTTTCCACGAAAATCTGCCCGGGCAAACATCTGAGAAAATGGCAGAAGTCTACTCCGCAAAATCTTTGAACAATGAGGAATATCTTTCTGGCATGATCAAGCAAATAATGAAAGAGAGCATGCAGAGAGGTGAAGATGAGAGTGAATGGGGGTTCGCGCCAAGCAAGACTCCGTTTACCGAGAAGATTCTAAAGGCTGAATTTCCTAGAAAATTTGTTCCCCCCACCATTCCTGCTTATTGGGGAACAAGTGATCCAAACCAATTCTTGTATAAGTATGACTGGCACATGACCGGTGCGAGAGCAACTGATGAAATCAAGTGCCGGTATTTCCCAGTATATTTGGAAGGAGTGGCACTTCTCTGGTTCACTAAACTTCCTGTCCGATCAGTAGATCAGTTTTCCGATCTGACTAGAAAGTTCAAAGAGCAATTCAGGCTATACGCTTCAAAGGCAAAGGACATAATGTCATTATCCAGTCTTGAACAGAATCCGGGAGAACCTATTAAATCATTCCTGAACCGTTTCAATATAGCTCTGGCAGAAGTTGATAACGCAGAGCCACGAATGATCTTGACCTATTTGATGCGTGCTATCGACAAATCGAGCGAATTTGGAAAATGGCTGAAGATGAAAGAGCCAAATTCTCTCGAGAAATTCTACAAGAAAGCTGATGAATTCATACGCTTGGAAAATCTTCCAGCGTCAATGAAGGTGGTGGCAGCAAAGGTGGAAAATAATACTGCCGCTTCGGAAAAGAAAGATTCCGGAGGTCAGAAAACGGAAAATCACGAGGGGAAGAAACAAAAGGATACAAAGAAACCTCGTTTCTTCAAACCCTCAGATTTCACTCAATTGACCGACACTCTGGAAAATATCTTCTTCGCCACCAAAGATGCTGTGGATTATCCCAAACCGGCTGAGATAAAACCGGGAAAGGGCGCTATGAGAAATGGAAAGTTCTGTCGTTTTCACAACCAACCTGGTCATGATACCAATGACTGTCGTCACTTAAAGAGCTTAATTGAAGAATTATTGAGAGAAAACAAGCTGCAACAATATGTCAAGAAAAACAGAAGTGATCCATCTTCGTCTACTCAGAGGCAACAACCCTCTAATCAGCCGTCAGACTCCAGTAAAGGTACTGCGGCACAAGAATCTGAGAGGCCCGTTATCAACATCATTTCAGGGGGCCCACACCCAGCAGGCAGAAGCTGGGGTGAGATGGAACGATATGCTCATGCTTTGAAGTATATCCCGGTAGAGGAAGATGTTTTTGCTGTAGAAAGTGCTGCACCCCTGAAACAGCAAAAGATTTCAGATAATGATATTTTGTTCAAGGCTAGGGATTCTATTGGTATTGAAGCTCCCACCATAGATCCCTTAGTCATTTCTGCAGGAATTGGGCAAGCAATAGTAAGACGAGTACTCATTGATTGCAGTGCTTCCTGCAATATACTCTTCAAGAAAACATTTGACCAGATGAAGATCCCAATGACCGACGTTCAGGCTTCATCACAAAAGATTGTTGGTTTCACTGGGGAACCACAGCAACCAATCGGAACCGTCGATCTATTCATGGAACTTGGTGAAGGGCAGAAAAGGGTAGCTCGAAAACAAACCTTTGTGATTGTTGATGGATTTTCTGCCTACAATGCTTTCCTAGGCAGGCCAGCTCTAGCTGCATTCAAAGCCATTTTGGCCCCGTGGTGCCTAACTATGAAGTTTCCTACAGAAAATGGTGTTGGTGTCATCAAGGGAGATCAAAATGCCGGACGCGAATGTTATCTCATAGAGCTTCGAGAAGCCAGAAAGAGAGAAATGGGTAAAGATGCGGCAGCTCCCCTCCGCATCAAAAACCCAACCTTATAGCAAATACAGGGTGGCCCCTGCACTGGTGAGCATAGTGGTGCAAGGCGAGAAATGGACCCCAGAAAATCTAGTGCAGAGGAGAATAGAGTGGTGCCCGCAGAAGTTACGGTACCAATACCTGTCGACTCAAAAGACCCAAATAAAGTACTTAATGTGGGTTCGCAACTAAGTACAACAGTTCAAAATACACTGATATCATTTCTAAAAGCAAATCTGGACGTGTTCGCTTGGTGTCATGCTGATATGTGCGGAATCTCTCCAACAATTGCTGTTCACACTCTGAATGTCGATCCGAAATTCACACCAGTAAAACAGAAAAGAAGAACTCAAGGTCCAGAAAGGTCAGCAGCTTTAAAGGAAGAGGTAGATCGCCTCTTAGAGAATAATTTCATCAAAGAATCCACTTATCCAAATTGGGTTTCAAATCCAGTACTGGTTAAGAAGGCAAATGGAAAGTGGAGAGTATGCATTGATTTCTCAGATCTGAACAAAGCTTGCCCCAAAGACTGCTTCCCATTGCCTAGAATCGATCAACTAGTAGATGGGACGGCTGGATATGAGTTGTTATCTTTTATGGATGCCTATTCCGGATACAATCAGATTATGATGAATAAACCAGATCAGGAGGACACAAGCTTTATTACAGATGTGGGACTCTACTGTTACAAAGTCATGCCATTCGGGTTAAAGAATGCTGGGGCAACATACCAAAGACTTGTCAACGCTATGTTCAAGCCTCAGATTGGCAAAACGATGGAAGTCTATGTTGACGATATGTTAGTAAAGTCAAAGAAAGCAGTAGACCACATGGATCACCTGGCAGAAATGTTCTCAATTCTTCGGAAGTACGGAATGAAGCTCAATCCATTGAAATGTTCATTCGGAGTAGAGTCTGGGAAATTCCTGGGTTTCATCGTAAGCGCTAGGGGCATCGAGGCCAATCCTGCTCAAATCACAGCTCTAAGAGAAGTTAAAGCCCCTAGAACAAAGAAAGAACTGCAAAGTCTCAATGGAAAGGTTGCCGCTCTTAGTCGCTTCATTTCCAAGGCCACAGACAAATGCATTCCCTTCTTTGATGCTCTAAAGAAAGGAAAGAAAAATTTCGAATGGACTCCTGAATGTCAGAATGCTTTCGATCAACTGATTCATCATATGAGAACTCCTCCGGTCCTCTCCAAGCCTAGTGATGGTGAAGACCTCTTCATCTATTTGGCAATTTCATCCCATGCTTTAAGTGCAGCACTCGTACGAGAAGATATGAAAATACAACGTCCGGTTTACTACATCAGCAAACGGTTCGCTGGGGCTGAGATGAATTATTCAAAGATAGAAAAACTTGCTTATTGTCTGCTAATCGCTTCCAAAAAGTTGAGGCCCTATTTTAAATCTCATCCTATCAAGGTCCTGACTGATCAGCCTTTGAAGCAAGTCCTGTATCGTCCTGAAACTTCGGGTCGTCTCTTGAAGTGGAACATAGAACTCAGCCAATATGACATCACTTACCATCCCCGAAGAGCAATTAACGGACAAGCTTTAGCAGATTTCATTGCAGAATCCACTGACAAAGGTGACAGTAAGGAAGAAACCACTGACTGCATTCCGATACAGTGGAAGTTGTATGTTGATGGCTCGAGAAATGATTATTGTTCTGGGGCAGGAGTTGTGCTCGAAACTCCCGAAGGACAATCACTATGTTATGCATTGAGACTGGAATTTCCTTCGACGAACAATGAAGCAGAATATGAAGCCTTTATTGCCGGATTGAAAATCGCCAAGGAATTAAATATCAAAGTGATATAGATTTTCAGTGATTCTCTGCTTATTGTCTGCCAGGTGAAGAAGGAATTTCAAGCCAAAGGAGGGAATTTGCCTGCATATTTGACAAAAACTTCCGAACTCCTCAATGATTTAGATCACTACTCAATAAGCCACATACCCCGAGAGGAAAATATGAAGGCGGATTCTTTAGCAAAGTACTCAAGTTCCGGAGAAGCTCAATTGCTGGGATTAGTTCCTGTAGAAGTTCTGTCAGCTCCAAGCATTGATGAAATGGATGTTGATTGGATTATGACTACGTCTCAAGAGCATGAATCATGGATGACTCCAATCAAAGAATACTTACTCAGTGGTTCCCTGCCAGAAGGTTCTAAGGAACGTCGAAAATTATTGAGAAAAGCGTCAAGGTATATAATTCAAGATGGCCGGTTATACAGGCGGGGATTTTCAATCCCACTACTCCGATGTGTAACTAAAGAAGAAGCCAAGACAATCTTAGCAGAGGTGCACGGAGGAGAATGTGGAGACCATTCAGGTGGTCAAACACTTGCAAAGAAAATTCTCCGATATGGGTATTTCTGGCCGGATATTAATCGAGATGCTGCAGCTTACTCCAGGAAGTGTGACAAATGCCAAAGATTTGCAAAAATCCCAAGAGCACCTTCCACCGAACTCACACAAATGATCAGCCCATGGCCATTTGCCATTTGGGGAATAGACCTAATTGGACCATTACCGATCGCTAAATCAGGAATTAAATATGCTATTGTCGCCGTTGACTATTTCACCAAATGGGCCGAAGCTGAACCTTTGGCCACCATCACTTCTAAAAAGATGATAAATTTTGTAACGAAGAATATCATTTGCAGATATGGTGTGCCACAGAAGATAATCACCGACAATGGCACTCAATTTGAAAGTGAAGAATTCCAGGATTTTTGCAAACGATTCAGAATTCGAAAAAGCTTCTCAGCAGTGGCTCATCCGCAGGCAAATGGGCAAGTGGAAGCAGTTAACAAGATTATCAAGTCAACTATCAAAAAGCAACTTGAAAAAGCAAAAGGTGGTTGGGTTGATAAGCTTCCATTAGCACTATGGGCGTACAGAACTACTCACAAAACTGCGACTGGGCACACTCCATTTTCACTGGCATACGGATCTGAGGCAATGATTCCAGTAGAAGTAGAGGTTCCTTCACATAGAAGAGTTCATTTCAATGAAACCGAAAATGAAAAACTGCAACTTGAAGCGCTTGATTTTCTTGATGAGAAAAGAGAGGAATCTAGGCTCAGAGTTTCAGCTCATCAGCAGAGAATAGCCAGGCATTTCAACTCCAAAGTTCGCCAACGCAGCTTTGAAATCGGAGACTTGGTTTTGAAAAGGATCATGACAGCAACTGGTGTGTTTGGGCCAAACTGGGAAGGGCCATATGTCATAGGCACTAAACTTCTTGATGGCACTTTCAAACTCATAACTGTTGAAGGAGATCCAATTCCAAGGGCCTGGAACAGCAACCATTTGCGCCCTTATTTTACTTGAAAAGAGCTCTGCTCAAAATTGTAAAATGATGATGAATGTATCAGTTGTATTGTGAAATATTGTAAATCAGTGTAAATGAATGAAAGCTATAAAGTGGACGTAGGCCCGATTCTCGGCCGAACCACTATAAATTTTGTGTTCTTTACTATTTCATAATGCCTGTTTTATTTCGATATGTAAATACTTTAAATGTATCGCTAAAATATCGACTCAAAATTGCAGGACATTATAACAAGGCTTGCTCATCACAAAGCTAAGCGACCTCTATAAATCAGCTATTGCACAAAAACCAAACAACAAAAATTCCAAACTCAAATCCTACGCAAGGAAAACTTCACATAAAAAGTTGGCGACTTCACTGGGACAAACCTTTGTTCACTAGTTGAGATTGTCATTATGAACGGGCATCCAACTAGATAACTCGCGTTTGTCTCGTGAAGTCATTCAACAGTGAAGTACACTCCTTCGGATGAAGCAATTTGCTCGCAAAAGGAAAAAAGATGTGCTTGGAAATGATGATAAGAGATCGCTAATGGGCAGATGATGAGAGAAAATTGCCAAGAAGCAGACAAAGGGAGGTATGCCTCTCAACAGGAAGGCCAGGGAATCCACTAAAGAGACGCCTTCCCAATCGGAAGGAACAAGACCCTCGCTAACTGGTCGTGATGCATCCGATCGGATAGCGTATGTCTGTCCCGTGGATCCACTCGCCCCTGAGACGCAACCTACCTGGCACACCAACCAACCAAATCCCTCCAACGAGGCACGCCAATAAATGGGATTGCTTTACTCAATCAAAAAGATCGGTGGGACTACCAAAGGGGCACCTTGTTAGTTAATTGCGATCGTTTGTGCAAGCAAACATCCAATCAAGCAACTTGCGTTCGCCCCGTAGACCTCCGACCATGAGAAAGTAACTTCCAGGCAATCACAAGCCCTCTTCGGAGGCACAAGCCCTCTTCGGAGGCACAAGCCCTCTTCGGAGGCACAAACCATCTTCGGAGGCAAAAGCCCTTTTCGGAGGCACAAGCCCTCTTCGGAGGCACAAGCCCTCTTCGGAGGCACAAGCCATCTTCGGAGGTAAAAGCCCTTTTCGGAGGCACATTTCACCAGGGTAAAAGTGCAAAATGCTTCTCTTCGGAGACCCACTTCACCCGAGTAGAAATACAAAAATTGCTTCTCATCGGAGATCAACATTGCTTCTCTTCGGAGACCAAAATCAAGACTTCTTTGGAAGTACAAGACCTCTCCGGAGGCACAACAATACTCCACAAAGCATAATGCTACTCTTCGGAGTCCACATGCTACTCCTCAAAAATACCAAAATAAAGCCCTCCTTAGAGGCACACTTCGGTTCTTAAGGAAGACCTACTTGTTCATCTTAAAAAAAAATAAAAAAAAAACTCTTCCCCAGAAATCGAAGTGCTAAGTAATATCTTCTTCTGAGATTCGCTTCACCGCGTAGGAGAATTCACTTCTCAAAAGCATGAAGTAAACATTTCCGAAGGTTGAAGCGTGAAAACTTATCCGGAAATGAGACACGCTCCGTTTAAGTAGAATGATCATTCCCTCAAAGACGGAATAGTTATTCTATGAAAAATAAGAGTACAGTTCTCGCTAAAAGCAAAAGATATTGTAATGCACTTGTGGTATAGGGGCAATATCATATGATACGGCTACAACAATAAAAAGCAGTATTCAAGCAACATACCACAAGCACATAACAATATCATGCGAAAAAGCTGTGGGATAAATGCATTCTTAAACACAAACAAAAAGTTTGTACAAGTGAAAAGAATCGTTTGTTCTATACTAAAAATAAAAAGAAAACAAATGCATTCTCACATACACAAGAGTTTGTACAAGTAAAATAATTGTTTTATTTAGTACTATGAAAATTCTTTACATGTGCAGATATCTCGAACAAGCAAAAGCGGGGACCGGTACCCGCACAATCCCCGGTCAATACATGCAAAGAGCAAAAATAATAAGTAGAAAATCCAGCTTGATTATTCTTTCTTCTCACCACCTTTGGAGCCCTTTCCCGGCCTAATGATTAGCTTTTGAAGTCGTTGTGAGCGGGTAGGGGCAGAAGGAGAAAGCGGTACGGCCAAATCAACTACTGCTCCCTCTTCAGTGGAAGTCTTCTTCTTCTTCCTTACAGCACGCTTCCTCTTCCTCTTTGAAGAAGACTCGCTCCCCGGAGTAGCAAGCAATGTTGAAAGCTTCGTGTCGTCATCAAGAGACCGCTCCGGGGTCTTCTCAATGTCTTCAAAATCCTCCGCCTTCTGTTCCTCAGAAGCAGCCGGATCATCCAAGCCTTGAAGAGCTTCGATTTTCTCTGCTTGTGATCCCGGTTGGGAAGCAGAAGGAGGAGTAATTTGGGAAGATGGAGGAACGGCAACCGAAGGAGTGAAAGCTTGTGTAGTGCTTGGTACCTCCGCTGTAGAAGAAAAGAAGTTAAAATCAACATCCCCCGAAAATAAAGAAGGCATCGGTTCACCAAAGTTTAAGTAACAAGTAAGAAGGTCATCGAACTCGGTTAAATCAAGTAACTGGTTCATTAGACCCGGAACTTCGCCAAAGTTACCTGGAGGAGTTGATTTCACAAGCTCAATTTCATATTTATCAGCTTCAGTTTCTTCCTGACTCTTCTCTTCAATTTGGGAAAGAGGAATCTCGGAAGTATCAAGTTTAGCTTCAGCATCTTTTGCAGCAAGTGGAGATCGAGAGCTAGAACCGATGATATCAACATCAGTCAGAGTTGAAGTATGGACAGGGGCAGGTAGTGATGTTGTCTTTTCTGGATATTCTTCTACCGCTGCCCCGGCTCTAGCTTCGGCAAGTTGCTCTTTGCCTCTAATAAGCGCATCACGTGCTTCATCGTCTAGATAAAGCGCTACAAGGTCTGCTTCCGCATAGCTGGAAAATGTGTCAAGTATAGTCTCCCAAACTTCAGCAAGTGTGATCTCATATTTGGGACCCAAGAAGGAAAGGCTGCCGCAACTTGTCCAGCGACCGCGTCATCACGCTCCTTCTCAACTTTAAGAAGCTTAGCTTTCAGCATCTCAATCTTTGCATTTTGGGACACTATTGTTCCTCGCAGCTCAGCATTTTCTATGCGATATTTCTCAGTAATGTGCTGCTCAGCTGCAAGTTTCATTTCGGCGTCTCTTTGTGTAGCATGTGCATCCTGCACTTGCTTCTGAAAGACTTCCTCCTTTTGGGAATGCGATGCAGAAGACGAGGCGAGATCTTCTTTAAGTTGCTTAACTTCAGATGCAAGCTTTGCGTTGTCGTCTGCGATACTCGTCATCTCCGCATCATGCTGCTTGCGCCATTTGTCCCATTCTGATTTATCATTCTCCATGGTCATCATCGCCTCAAGATTCATGTGATTAACCCTTTGGAGTTCGTCGACAAGTTTCTGCCATTGCGACATCCTCTCGATATTAAGCCTGACTGCGTCAAGACCTTTAAGCATGTCTTGCTTATCAATCGGAATCAAATCCAAATCAAAGCGCACTCCTTTTAGGCACCAATTTGGAAATCGGCTCTGAAGCATTGGAGGGCCGTCTTTAACTTGATATTGTGGCCTGTTAATGATTGTTTGAATGTCAGACTTCTTTAGAGGAGGAGAGCTGGCCAGAGTATCAGAAGGGATAGGAGCGTCAGCCTTTTCAGAAATTTCAGACGCGTTCTTCTCATCAAGTTTAACCCGTTTACTTGGGTCATCAATGGCATGCTTCTTCCCTTTGTCATCGTGATATTTTCTTTTATGAGAGTCATCGTCTCTCCTTCTTTGCTGCTCTTCATAAGCACGCCTTTCTTGAGCTTTTCTAGTTGCACGCTTTTCATCAGATTCTTTGCGGGAGGGAAGATAACGTCCATAATCGTAAGAGTCGCGCCCTCCGTAGCGCCGGTAGTTGTCGAAGTATGAGCCGGAGCGTCCCATCGGAGAATCTGAAAAATGGAAAAGAAGTAAAGTTTAGAGATTTCCAGAAAAAGAGGATAAATGCTTATAAGTGCTGAAAAATCCTAAGTGTGTGTGGCGTGCAAGCTACATGCGTCAAACTACAGACCACGCTTTAGTGTGGAAACAGAGACGACTGGCGTAGTAGGCGTCAGGGTTTGTTTTAGGGTGGAAGTCGCTTCAACAGCAGGAGAAGTCACTTTCGGATTATTATCCCCGAAAAGCTCTTGAGAAGTTATCATGATATCGCTCAAGCCATCAAAAGTGTCGTTACCCTGGAACTCAGCAGACTTCTCTTTTCCAACTTCCGTATCGATTGATTTCTCAGAAACTCGGGGATTCTCTTCTTCCTCAATAATTGGGGCAAGTGCCGACTTACTGGCTGACCCTACAACATCAGTAAATGCGGAACATTTTATCAAGGCAACTTCAGCAACGGGTGCTTCCGATGCAACTTCTTCTACAGAAGCTGGGGCATTCGAGGTCTCTGCTCGAGAATCTGAAGCAGCTAACGATTCCGCATCAGAACTCGAGATTTCATGAATTTGAGTCGATCTAGAAGGATGTAAAAGTCCAAACTGGTGGAGAAACTCATCTTTCAACAGAAATTTCACATCCCGTTCTTCAATCGGAACAGCCATGAGCTTCTCCAGAGTTTGCTTATGACTGGGATCCCTAGAGGGAGAGAGGAGCGCTGAAATGAGAAAGCAAAGTTAAACACTTAGTGATTCGGACTGAAAGATACTCAGAGAACAAGGAGAAGAAAGGATAGGCATTCTTACTTCCTTCTCTCCACACGGCATAAAAACCAGGGGGACAGCGAACATAAAAATACTGAGTCAAAAACCCATGAGCAGTATCAGGGAGGCCGACAACCAGTTTGCGATTCCTGGCACTTCTTATAACAATGATCGAAGGATGATCTTTGATTCTGACAAAGGAGCACAAGTAACAGATTTCGTCAACACTAGGGAGACGGTTAAGCGTTCCGCTGAATAATACGCATAGCCCCATTAGAACATCATAACCATTGGGATGTAATTGGAATGGAGCGATTGCCAGTTGGCGGAGAAGATGTTGAAGAAAATTGTTGAAAGGAGGAATGGCTCCGCTCGAGCACATTTGTCGGTTGACCGCCACAAAGCCAGGAGGTGCTACATCGGCAGTGTTGTTCTTTTCAGGAAGGATAGCGTCATCTTCAGCAATGCCAAATTGAGTACACAATTGCCGAAAAGTTTTGTACAATAAAGTGGAAGGGGCTCTCTCTGGGGGGTTGACTAAAGGAGCTGGAATGAAAATGGACTCTCCGGTCCGAACTGTTACATCTCCTTCTTGAGAAGCCATTCTACACAAGCAACTGGATATTCAAATATGAAGGTGCACGTTTCCTAAATAGTGTGAAGTGTTGTGCAAAATTAACAAAGATAACAAATAAACTGGAATTAAGCTAGTCGGTAACTGATCGATTATCAAATTTCAGGACTTGTTAATTTAAAAGTTCAGGTACAGTATTAAATGCAAACCGGACATTTTCAGTTGACTATTTCAATGTTGTTTTAATACTTTGCTTGAACTTGTTGGTTTAAAGCACTTCGTACACACAATCTGTTTATGTTGATTATCTGTTATTAACTAATCTGTCATTTGATATGGGCAGTCGGTGACAGTATATTCGTCTCAATTTCTTTGTGGATATTTTATTAGACAGGTTATTATTCTGCAAGTTAGAGTGATCTGTGGGGAAATACAGCAGTACATAGTTCAGCAGTTCAAAATGCAGCAGTTCAAAGTTCGTTCAAAGCCCAAGTCATGAGTCGCCAACGACTTATGTGTTGACTCGTCCACGACTTAAGGGTTACAAGGCAAGTCGGTCGTACTTCAGGTCTTAAGTCATGTGAAAATAAGATACAGTCCAAAGCGGCATAAAATCCTAAGTCCTGAGTCGTCTACGACTCAAGAATTATGTTATAGGAGGCTTGACTCGTGGGTCATACAAAGCTACTGAACCATGGCCCTGCTAGCATTTCACTCGATTTGAACCCATTGACTTTTCTCCTAACCCGTTATCTTCCAAACCCGGTAACCTCTCAATCAAATTACGATCCCCACCCTAATTCCACGACACCATTGAACCATCCAAAGAGTTAAGTTCATATCACCAAAGCCTCGTCAACCTAATCAATTAAAGCCTGAAGCGCAGTAACCCTACATCTCCATCGCCCCATTCATCTAAAGACGAAATCAAGCAAAATCAGGCTCACGAGCTACCGGCACAGTGGAATTCGCGACAAAACATTGCATGAGGGGATGGATTAGGTATAGGGGGGAGAATTCATGAATCAATGATGATTGAAGGTCGAGGATGGATCAGAAACACTTACGCAATGAAGAATCGAGAATCGAGTTGGTTGATTGATAAAAAAGGAAGAAATCACCTTGAGAAAGCTCGGGGGAATGTTAATGGCGGATACGACTCAGGAGATAGGTGACGGGTAGAAGGAACGACTCAAGCATTTTATACCGTTGGGCAGTGAAACACGATGAGGCGTACACGATTTAAGATGAGTCGAAGCACACGACCTACGACTTAGGCGTGTACTTCGAGGGGAAAATGTTAACCCTTAAGTTTCTTCGACTCATGGCCTTACGAGATAAGACCCGCACGACTCATGGTTTTACGACTCATCAGGTTCAACGAGTCATGGAGATCTACGACTCATGAAGTTTTACGACTCATGGTCTTACGACTCATCAGGTTCAATGACTCATGGAGACTTACGACTCATCAGTCTTACGACTCATGGTCTTACGACTCATCAGGTTCAATGACTCATGGAGACTTACGACTCATCAGTCTTACGACTCATGGTCTTACGACTCATCAGGTTCAACGAGTCATGGAGATTTACGACTCATGAAGTTTTACGACTCATGGTCTTACGACTCATCAGGTTCAACGAGTCATGGAGATCTACGACTCATGAAGTTTTACGACTCATGGTCTTATGACTCATCAGGTTCAACGAGTCATGGAGATCTACGACTCATGAAGTTTTACGACTCATGGTCTTACGACTCATGAGGACCCGCGACTCATGAGAACCGACGACTCAGGAGGTCTTACGACTCACCAAGTTTACGACTTAAGGGCTATCAAGCTGGAGTCCAAGTCCCTTGCCTGTGCTACTGTGATCTGATGAGTCGACTACGACTTAGCACTTCTCTTCCAACTGAGCCACAAGATGGATCATATGGCGCCCACGAGACATCTTAAGTCGAATACGAGTCACGACTTACCATGAGTCGGTCACGACTCATGACTTGGCCAAACCGAGAGCTCAGAAAATCTGCTCCTATAAATAGGTCACCACTTCCAACATGAAGCAGACTTTTGCCAAATCATTTCTACAGCGCTGTTACTCCGTCAAACTCTTCATTCATTCAGTAATCAAGGATCCTTCAAGCATTCGCGACACTACAACAAGCTTCGAGAGAAATTCCTTACATCCGACATGGATTCATCGAGTTTCACCGTCGAAGATTGAGCTAGTAGTCTAGATTGTTTCTTGTGATCGAATTGTACTGTTTCCTGAAGAGATTTGTATCAAATAGTAACCGAATCAGCAATAAGAGTCTATAAAGTGGACGTAGGCTCAATTACGGGCCGAACCACTATAAATCTGTTGTTCATTTACTGCATTTCTGCTATTTTCCTGCTTAATTTCTTTTCCCGTCACACGGGTGGTGCTTTCACGATCTTATTACACACACCGGGTGTTATCGTTCATATTTTAACGTTAACAACCGCTTTAAGCCGTCACTGGTTAGTTTCATTACCAAAAATCTTATCCGAAACTCAATCGGGCCTTGGACGTTTTTTACCGTTCGTTCATTCATCACGTGGATTTTTTCTGCAAAACGAGATCCTCATGGCTGGTCTATGATTTACCATCGCCGGAGAGTGGTGCCCCATGGTACCACTCCGTTTCAAATCCATGTATCCATTTCTAAAAGTCGTACGGCACTTTTTCGGCATTTTGGACGGATGTTTCACCTTGCACCGTAGATGTTGCACCCTGTGGATATTGATTCTTTGGAAGGCCATAACTGTTGGCTCGTTTAGAGTTACGGGAGCCATAACCAATCAAAACGAAGATCTCTGTGAGTTCTACGGCTTTGATCCCTTTAAGCCGTCTCTGGTTAGTTTCATACCCAAAAAATCTTATCCGAAACTCAAACGGGCCTTTGACGTTTTTTACCGTTCGTTCATTCGTCATGTGGATTTTTTCTGCAGAACGGGATCCCCGTGGCTGGTCGAAGATTTACCATCGCCGAAGAGTGGTGCCCTAGGGTACCGCTCCAATTCAAATCCATGCATCCATTTCTAAAAGTCGTACGGCACTTTTTCGGCATTTTGGACGGATGTTGCACCTTGCACCGTAGATGTTGCACCCTGTGGATATTGATTCTTGGAAAGGCCATAACTGTTGGCTCGTTTAGAGTTACGGGAGCCATAACCAGTCAAAACGAAGCTCTCTGTGAGTTCTACGGCTATGACAGCTTTAAGCCATCACTGGTTAGTTTCATACCCAAAAAATCTTATCCGAACTTCAATCAGGCCTTGGACGTTTTTTACCGTTCGTTCATTCGTCACGTGGATTTTTTCTACCAAACGGGATCCCCGTGGCTGGTCTATGATTTACTATCGCCGGAGAGTGGTGCCCCATGGTACCGCTCCGTTTCAAATCCATGCATCCAATTCTAAAAGTCGTACGGCACTTTTTGGGCATTTTGGACGGATGTTGCACCTTGCACCGTAGATGTTGCACACTGTGGATATTGATTCTTCGGAAGGCCATAACTGTTGGCTCGTTTAGAGTTACGGGAGCCATAACCAGTCAAAATGAAGATCTTTGTGAGTTCTACGGCTATGACCGCTTTAAGCCATCACTGGTTAGTTTCATACCCAAAAAATTGTATCCGAAACTCAATCGTGCCTTGGACGTTTTTTACCGTTCGTTCATTCGTCACGTGGATTTTTTCTGCAAAATGGTATCCCCGTGGCTGGTCTATGATTTACCATGGACGGAGAGTGGTGCCCCATGGTACCGCTCCGTTTCAAATCCATGCATCCATTTCTAAAAGTCGTACGGCACTTTTTCGGCATTTTGGATGGATGTTACACCTTGCACCGTAGATGTTGCAACCTGTGGATATTGATTCTTTGGTAGGCCATAACTATTGGCTCGTTTAGAGTTATGGGAGCCATAACCAGTCAAAACGAAGATCTCTGTGAGTTCTACGGCTATGACCGCTTTAAGCCGTCACTGGTTAGTTTCATACCCAAAAAATGTTATCCGAAACTCAATCGGGCCTTGGAGGTTTTTTACCGTTCGTTCATTCGTCACGAGGATTTTTTACTGCAAAACGGGAACCCCGTGGCTGGTCTATGATTTACCATGGCCGGAGAGTGGTGCCCCATGGTACCGCTCCATTTCAAATCTATGCATCCATTTCTAAAAGTCGTACGACACTTTTTCGGCATTTTGGACGGATGTTGCACCATGCACCGTAGATGTTGCACCCTGTGGATATTGATTCTTCGGAAGGCCATAACTGTTGGCTCGTTTAGAGTTACGGGAGCCATAACCAATCAAAACGAAGATCTCTGCGAGTTCTACGACTATGACCGCTTTAAGCCGTCACTAGTTAGTTTCATATCCAAAAAATCTTATCTGAAACTCAATCGGGCCTTGGACGTTTTTTACCGTTCGTTCATTCGTCATGTGGATTTTTTCTGCAAAACGGGATCCCCGTGGCTGGTCGAAGATTTACCATCGCCGGAGAGTGGTGCCCCATGGTACCGCTCTGTTTCAAATCCATGCATCCATTTCTAAAAGTCGTACGGCACTTTTTCGGCATTTTGGACGGATGTTGCACCTTGCACCGTAGATATTGCACCTTGTGAATATTGATTCCTCGAAAGGCCATAACTGTTGGCTCGTTTAGAGTTACGGGAACCATAACCAGTCAAAATGAAGCTCTCTGTGAGTTCTACGGCTATGACAGCTTTAAGCCATCACTGGTTAGTTTCATACCCAAAAAATCTTATCTGAACTTCAATCGGGCCTTGGGTGTTTTTTACCGTTCGTTCATTCGTCACGTGGATTTTTTCTGCAAAACGGGATCCCCGTGCTTGGTCTATGATTTACCATGGCCAGAGAGTGGTGCCCCATTGTACCGCTCCATTTCAAATCCATGCATCCGTTTCTAAAAATCGTACGGCGCTTTTTCGGTATTTTGGATGGATGTTGCACCTTGCACCGTAGATGTTGCACCCTATGGATATTGATTCTTCGAAAGGCCATAACTGTTGGCTCGTTTAGGTTTACGGGAGCCATAACCAGTCAAAACGAAGATCTTTGTGAGTTCTATGGCTATGACCGCTTGAAGCCGTCACTGGTTTGTTTCATACTCAAAAAATCTTATCCGAACCTCAATCGGGCCTTGGACGTTTTATATCGTTCGTTCATTCGTCACGTGGATTTTTTCTACAAAACGGGATCCCCATGGCTGGCCTATGATTTACCATCACCGGAGAGTGGTTCCCCATGGTACCGCTCTGTTTCAAATCCATGCATCCATTTCTAAAAGTCGTACGGCACTTTTTCGGCATTTTGGATGGATGTTGCACCTTGCACCGTAGATGTTGCACCCTATGGATATTGATTCTTCGGAAGGCCATAACTGTTGGCTCGTTTAGAGTTACGGGAGACATAACCAGTCAAAACGAAGATCTCTGTGTGTTCTACGGCTATGACCGCCTTAAGCCGTCAGTGGTTAGATTCATACCCAAAAAATCTTATCCGAACCTCAATCGGGCCTTGGACGTTTTTTACCGTTCATTCATTCGTCACGTGGATTTTTTCTGCAAAACAGGATCCCCGTTGCTGGTCTATGATTTACCATCGCCGGAGAGTGGTGCCCCATGGTACCGCTCCGTTTCAAATCCATGCAACCAATTCTAAAAGTCGTACGGCACTTTTTCGGCATTTTGGACGGATGTTGCACCTTGCACCGTAGATGTTGCACCCTGTGGATATTGATTTTTCGGAAGGCCATAACTGTTGGCTCGTTTAGAGTTACGGGAGCCATAACCAGTCAAAACAAAGATCTCTGTGATTTCTATGGCGATGAACAATTTAAGCCGTCATTGGTTAGTTTCATACCCAAAAACTCTTATCCGAACCTCAATCGGGCCTTGGACGTTTTTTACCGTTCGTTCATTCGTCACGTGGATTTTTTCTGCAAAACGGGATCCCAGTGGTTGGTCTATGATTTACCATGGCCGGAGAGTAGTGCCCCGTTGTACTGCTCCGTTTCAAATCCATGCATACGTTTCTAAAAGTCGTTCGGCGCTTTTTCGGTATTTTGGATGGAAGTTGCACCTTGCACCGTAGATGTTGCACCCTATGTATATTGATTCTTCGGAAGGCCATAACTGTTGGCTCGTTTAGGTTTACGGGAGCCATAACCAGTCAAAACGAAGATCTTTGTGAGTTCTACGGCTATGACCGCTTGAAGCTGTCACTGGTTTGTTTCATACTCAAAAAATCTTATCACCTCAATCGGGCCTTGGACGTTTTATACCGTTCGTTCATTCGTCACGTGGATTTTTTCTACAAAACGGGATCCCCGTGGCTGGTCTATGATTTACCATCGCCGGAGAGTGGTGCCCCATGGTACCGCTCCGTTTCAAATCCATGCATCCATTTCTAAAAGTCGTACGGCACTTTTTCGGCATTTTGGATGGATGTTGCACCTTGCACCGTAGATGTTGCACCCTATGGATATTGATTCTTCGGAAGGCCATAACTGTTGGCTCGTTTAGAGTTACGGGAGACATAACCAGTCAAAACGAAGATCTCTGTGTGTTCTACGGCTATGACCGCCTTAAGCCGTCACTGGTAAGATTCATACCCAAAAAATCTTATCCGAACCTCAATCGGGCCTTGGACGTTTTTTACCGTTCATTCATTCGTCACGTGGATTTTTTCTGCAAAACAGGATCCCCGTTGCTGGTCTATGATTTACCATCGCCAGAGAGTGGTGCCCCATGGTACCGCTGCGTTTCAAATCCATGCATCCATTTCTAAAAGTCGTACGGCACTTTTTCGGCATTTTGGACGGATGTTGCACCTTGCACCGTAGATGTTGCACCCTGTGGATATTGATTCTTCGGAAGGCCATAACTGTTGGCTCGTTTAGAGTTACGGGAGCCATAACCAGTCAAAACGAAGATCTTTGTGTGTTCTACGGATATGACCGCTTTAAGCCATCACTGGTTAGATTCATACCCAAAAAATCTTATCCGAAACTCAATTGGGCCTAGACGTTTTTTACCGTTCGTTCATTCGTCACGTGGATTTTTTCTACAAAACGGGATCCCCGTAGCTGGTCTATGATTTACCATCACCTGGAGAGTGGTGCCCCATGGTACCGCTCCGTTTCAGATCCATGCAACCAATTCTAAAAGTCGTACGACACTTTTTCGAAATTTTGGACGGATGTTGCACCTTGCACCGTAGATGTTGCACCCTGTGGATATTGATTCTTCGGAAGACCATAACTGTTGGCTTGTTTAGAGTTACGGGAGCTATAACCAGTCGAAACGAAGATCTCTATGAGTTCTACGGCTATGACTGCTTTAAGCCGTCACTGGTTAGTTTCATACCCAAAAAATCATATCCGAAACTCAATCGTGCCTTGGACGTTTTTTACCGTTCATTCATTCGTCACATGGATTTTTTCTGCAAAACGGGATCCCCGTGGCTGGTCTATGATTTACCATGGCCGGAGAGTGGTGCCCCATTGTACCGCTTCATTTCAAATCCATGCATCAATTTCTAAAAGTCGTACGACACTTTTTCGGCATTTTGGATGGATGTTGCACCTTGCACTGTAGATGTTGCACCCTATGGATATTGATTCTTCGGAAGGCCATAACTGTTGGCTCGTTTAGAGTTACGGGAGCCATAACCAGTCAAAACGAAGATCTTTGTGAGTTCTACGGCTACGACCGCTTGAAGCCGTCACTGGTTAGTTCCATACCCAAAAAATCTTATCCGAACCTCAATCGGGCCTTAGACGTTTTATACCTATCGTCCATTCGTCACATGGATTTTTTCTGCAAAACGGGATCCCCGTGGCTAGTCTATGATTAACCATCGCCGGAGAGTGGTGCCCCATGGTACCGCTCCATTTCAAATCCATGCATCCATTTCTAAAAGTCGTACGACACTTTTCCGGCATTTTGGACGGATGTTGCACCTTGCACCGTAGATGTTGCACCCTGTGGATATTGATTCTTCGGAAGGCCATAACCGTTGGCCCGTTTAGAGTAACGGGAGCCATAAACAGTCAAAACGAAGATCTCTGTAAGTTCTATGGCGATGACCAATTTAAGCCGTCATTGGTTAGTTTCATACCCAAAATATCTTATCCGAACCTCAATCGGGCCTTGGACGTTTTTTACCGTTCGTTCATTCGTCACGTGGATTTTTTCTGCAAAACAGGATCCCCGTTGCTGGTCTATGATTTACGATCGCCGGAGAGTGGTGCCCCATGGTACCGCTCCGTTTCAAATCCATGCATCCATTTCTAAAAGTCGTACGGTACTTTTTCGGCATTTTGGACGGATGTTGCACCTTGCACCGTAGATGTTGCACCCTATGGATATTGATTCTTCGAAAGGCCATAACTGTTGGCTCGTTTAGAGTTACGAGAGCTATAACCAAATGAAGATATCTGTGAGTTCTATGGCTATGACCGCTTTAACCCGTCACTGGTTAGATTCATACCCAAAAAATCTTATCCGAAACTCAATCGGGCCTTGGACGTTTTTTACCGTTCGTTCATTCGTCACATGGATTTTTTCTGCAAAACGGGATCCCCGTGGCTGGTCTATGATTTACCATGGCTGGAGAGTGATGCCCCATGGTACCGCTCCGTTTCAAATCCATGCATCCATTTCTAAAAGTCGTACGGTACTTTTTCGGCATTTTGGACGGATGTTGCACCTTGCACCGTAGATGTTGCACCCTATGGATATTGATTCTTCGGAAGGCCATAACTATTGGCTCGTTAGAGTTACGGGAGCCATAACCAGTCAAAACGAAGATCTTTGTGAGTTCTACGGCTATGACCGCTTGAAGCCGTCACTGGTTAGTTTCTTACCCAAAAAACTTATCCGAAACTCAATCGGGCCTTGGACGTTTTTTACCGTTCCTTCATTCGTAACGTGGATTTTTTTCTGCAAAACGGGATCCCCTTTGCTGGCCTATGATTTACCATGGCAGGAGAGTGGTGCCCCATGGTACCACTCCGTTTCAAATCCATGCATCCATTTCTAAAAGTCGTACGGCACTTTTTCGGCATTTTGGACGGATGTTGCACCTTGCACCGTAGATGTTTCACCCTGTGGATATTGATTCTTCGGAAGGCCATAACTGTTGGCTCGTTTAGAGTTACGGGAGCTATAACCAGTCGAAACGAAGATCTCTGTGAGTTCTACGGCTGTGACTGCTTTAAGCCATCACTGGTTAGTTTCATACCCAAAAAATCTTATCCGAAACTCAATCGGGCCTTGGACGTTTTTTATTGTTCGTTCATTCGTCACGTGGATTTTTTCTGCAAAATGGGATCCTCGTGGCTGGTCTATGATTTACCATCGTCGGAGAGTGGTGCCCCATGGTACCGCTCCGTTTCAAATCCATGCATCCATTTCTAAAAGTCGTACGACACTTTTTCGGCATTTTGGACGGATGTTGCACCCTGCACCGTAGATGTTGCACCCTATGGATATTGATTCTTTGGAAGGCCTTAACTGTTGGCTTGTTTAGAGTTACGGGAGCTATAACCAGTCGAAACGAAGATCTCTATGGGTTCTACGGCTATGACTGCTTTAAGCCGTCACTGGTTAGTTTCATACCCAAAAAATCTTATCCGAAACTCAATCGGGCCTTGGACGTTTTTTACCGTTCCTTCATTCGTAACGTGGATTTTTTTCTGCAAAACGGGATCCCCTTTGCTGGCCTATGATTTACCATGGCAGGAGAGTGGTGCCCCATGGTACCACTCCGTTTCAAATCCATGCATCCATTTCTAAAAGTCGTACGGCACTTTTTCGGCATTTTGGACGGATGTTGCACCTTGCACCGTAGATGTTTCACCCTGTGGATATTGATTCTTCGGAAGGCCATAACTGTTGGCTCGTTTAGAGTTACGGGAGCTATAACCAGTCGAAACGAAGATCTCTTTGAGTTCTACGGCTGTGACTGCTTTAAGCCATCACTGGTTAGTTTCATACCCAAAAAATCTTATCCGAAACTCAATCGGGCCTTGGACGTTTTTTATTGTTCGTTCATTCGTCACGTGGATTTTTTCTGCAAAATGGGATCCTCGTGGCTGGTCTATGATTTACCATCGTCGGAGAGTGGTGCCCCATGGTACCGCTCCGTTTCAAATCCATGCATCCATTTCTAAAAGTCGTACGACACTTTTTCGGCATTTTGGACGGATGTTGCACCCTGCACCGTAGATGTTGCACCCTATGGATATTGATTCTTTGGAAGGCCTTAACTGTTGGCTTGTTTAGAGTTACGGGAGCTATAACCAGTCGAAACGAAGATCTCTATGGGTTCTACGGCTATGACTGCTTTAAGCCGTCACTGGTTAGTTTCATACCCAAAAAATCTTATCCGAAACTCAATCGGGCCTTGGACGTTTTTTACCGTTCGTTCATTCGTCACGTGGATTTTTTCTGCAAAACGGGATCCCCGTGGCTGGTCTACGATTTACCATGGCCGGAGAGTGGTGCTCCATGGTACCGCTCATTTTCAAATCCATGCATCCATTTCTAAAAGTCGTATGACACTTTTTCGGCATTTTGGATGGATGTTGCACCTTGCACCGTAGATGTTGCACCCTATGGATATTGATTCTTCGGAAGGCCATAACTGTTGGCTCGTTTAGATTTACGGGAGACAAAACCAGTCAAAACGAAGATCTCTGTGAGTTCTACGGCTATGACCGCTTTAAGCCGTCACTGGTTAGTTTCATACCCAAAAAATCTTATCCGAAACTTAATCGGGCCTTGGACGTTTTTTACCGTTCGTTCATTCCTCACGTGGATATTTTCTGCAAAATGGGATCCCAGTGGCTGGTCTATGATTTACCATGGCCGGAGAGTGGTGCCTTATGGTACCGCTCCGTTTCAAATCCATGCATCCATTTCTAAAAGACGTACGGCACTTTTTCGGCATTTTGGACGGATGTTGCACCTTGCACCGTAGATGTTGCACCCTGTGGATATTAATTCTTCGGAAGGCCATAACTGTTGGCTCGTTTAGAGTTACGGGAGCCATAACCAGTCAAAACGAAGATCTCTGTGAATTCTATGGCTATGACCGCTTTAAGCCATCACTGGTTAGTTTCATACCCAAAAACTCTTATCCGAAACTCAATCGGGCGTTGGACGTTTTTTACCGTTCGTTCATTCATCATGTGGATTTTTTTCTGCAAAACGAGATCCCCGTGGCTGGTCTAAGATTTACCATGGCCGGAGAGTGGTGCCCCATGGTACCGCTTCGTTTCAAATCCATGCATCCATTTCTAAAATTCGTACGGCAATTTTTCGGCATTTTGGACGGATGTTGCACCTTGCACCGTAGATGTTGCACCCTGTGGATATTGATTCTTCGGAAGGCCATAACTGTTGGCTCATTTAGAGTTACGGGAGCCATAACCAGTCAAAACGAAGCTCTCTGTGAGTTCTATGGCTATGACAGCTTTAAGACATCACTGGTTAGTTTCATACCCAAAAAATCTTATCCGAACCTCAATCGGGCCTTGGACGTTTTTTACCGTTCGTTCATTCGTCACGTGGATTTTTTCTGCAAAACGGGATCCCCGTGGCTGGTCTATGATTTACCATCACCGGAGAGTGGTGCCCCATGGTACCGCTCCGTTTCAAATCCATGCATCCAATTCTAAAAGTCGTACGGCACTTTTTCGGAATTTTGGACGGATGTTGCACCTTGCACCGTAGATGTTGCACCCTATGGATATTGATTCTTCGGATGGTCATAACTGTTGGCTCGTTTAGAGTTACGGGAGCCATAACCAGTCAAAACGAAGATCTCTGTGAGTTCTACGGCTATGACCTCTTTAAGCCGTCACTGGTTAGTTTCATATCCAAAAAATCTTATCCTAAACTCTATCGGGCCTTGGACGTTTTTTACCGTTCGTTCATTCGTCACGTGGATTTTTTCTGCAAAATGGGATCTTCGTGGCTGGTCTATGATTTACCATGGCCGAAGAGTGGTGCCTCATGGTAACGATTCGTTTCAAATCCATGCATCCATTTCTAAAAGTCGTACGGCACTTTTTCGGCATTTTGGACGGATGTTGCACCTTGCACCGTAGATGTTGCACCCTGTGGATATTGATTCTTCGGAAGGCCATAACTGTTGGCTCGTTTATAGGTACGGGAGCCATAACCAGTCAAAACGAAGATCTCTATGATTTCTACGGCTATGACCGCTTTAAGCCATCACTGGTTAGTTTCATACCCAAAAAATCTTATCCGAAACTCAATCGGGCCTTGGACGTTTTTTACCGTTCGTTCATTCGTCACGTGGATTTTTTTTCTGCAAAACGGGATCCCCGTGGCTGGTCTAAGATTTACCATGGCCGGAGAGTGGTGCCCCATGGTACCGCTTCATTTCAAATCCATGCATCCATTTCTAAAAGTCGTACGGCACATTTTCGGCATTTTGGACGGATGTTGCACCTTGCACCGTAGATGTTGCACCCTGTGGATATTGATTCTTCGGAAGTCCATAACTGTTGGCTCATTTAGAGTTACGGGAGCCATAACCAGTCAAAACGAAGCTCTTTGTGAGTTCTACGGCTACAACGGCTTTAAGCCGTCACTGGTTAGTTTCATACCAAAAAATCTTATCCGAACCTCAATCGGGCCTTGGACGTTTTTACCGTTCGTTCATTCGTCACGTGGATTTTTTCTGCAAAACAGGATCCCCGTGGATGGTCTATGATTTACCATCGTCGGAGAGTGGTGCCCCATGGTACCGCTCCGTTTCAAATCCATGCATCCATTTCTAAAAGTCGTACGACACTTTTTGGCATTTTGGACGGATGTTGCACCTTGCACCGTAGATGTTGCACCCTGTGGATATTGATTCTTCGGAAGGCCATAACTGTTGGCTCGTTTAGAGTTACGGGAGCTATAACCAGTCGAAACGAAGATCTCTGTGAGTTCTACGGCTATGACTGCTTTAATCCGTCACTGGTTAGTTTCATACCCAAAAAATCTTATCCGAAACTCAATCGGGCCTTGGACGTTTTTTACCGTTCGTTCATTCGTCACGTGGATTTTTTTCTACAAAACGGGATCCCCGTGGCTGGTCTATGATTTACCATGGCCGGAGAGTGGTGCCCCATGGTACCGCACCGTTTCAAATCCATGCATCCATTTCTAAAAGTCGTACGACACTTTTTCGGCATTTTGGACGGATGTTGCACCTTGCACCGTAGATGTTGCACCCTGTGGATATTGATTCTTCGGAAGGCCATAACTATTGGCTCGTTTAGAGTTACGGGAGCCATAACCAGTCAAAACGAAGATCTCTGTGAGTTCTATGGCTATGACAGCTTTAAGCCATCACTGGTTAGGTTCATACGCAAAAAATCTTATCCGAACCTCAATCGGGCCTTGGACGTTTTTTACCGGTCGTTCATTCATCACGTGGATTTTTTCTGCAAAACGAAATCCCCATGGCTGGTCTATGATTTACCATGGCCGGAGAGTGGTGCCCCATGGTACCGCTCCGTTTCAAATCCATGCATCCATTTCTAAAAGTCGTACGACACTTTTTCGGCATCTTGGACGGATGTTGCACCTTGCACCGTAAATGTTGCACCCTTTGGATATTGATTCTTCGGAAGGCCATAACTGTTGGCTCGTTTAGAGTTACGGGAGCTATAACCAGTCGAAACGAAGATCTCTGTGAGTTCTACGGCTATGACTGCTTTAAGCCGTCACTGGTTAGTTTCATACCCAAAAAATCTTATCCGAAACTCAATCGGGCCTTGGACGTTTTTTACTGTTCGTTCATTCGTCACGTGGATTTTTTCTGCAAAATGGGATCCCCGTGGCTGGTCTATGATTTACCATCGTCGGAGAGTGGTGCCCCATGGTACCGCTCAGTTTCAAATCCATGCATCCATTTTTAAAAGTCGTACGGCACTTTTTCGGCATTTTGGACGGATGTTGCACCTTGCACCGTAGATGTTGCACCCTATGGATATTGATTCTTCGGAAGGACGGAATTGTTGGCTCGTTTAGAGTTACGGGAGCTATAACCAGTCGAAACAAAGATCTCTGTGAGTTCTATGGCTATGACTACTTTAAGCCGTCACTGGTTAGTTTCATACCCAAAAAATGTTATCCGAAACTCAATCGGGCCTTGGACGTTTTTTACCGTTCGTTCATTCGTCACGTGGATTTTTTCTGCAAAACGGGATCCCCGTGGCTGGTCTATGATTTACCATGGCCGCAGAGTGGTGCCCCATGGTACCGCTTCGTTTCAAATCCATGCATCCATTTCTAAAAGTCGTACGACACTTTTTCGGCATTTTGGACGGATGATGCACCTTGCACCGTAGATGTTGCACCCTGTGGATATTGATTCTTCGGAAGGCCATAACTGTTGGCTCGTTTAGATTTACGGGAGCCATAACCAGTAAAAACGAAGATCTCTGTGAGTTCTACGACTATGACCGCTTTAAACCATCACTGGTTAGTTTCATACCCAAAAAATCTTATCCTAAACTCTATCGGGCCTTGGACGTTTTTTACCATTCGTTCATTCGTCACGTGGATTTTTTCTGCAAAATGGGATCTCCATGGCTGGTCTATGATTTACCATGGCCGGAGAGTGGTGCCCCATGGTACCGCTCTGTTTCAAATCCATGCATCCATTTCTTAAAGTCGTACGACACTTTTTCGGCATTTTGGACGGATGTTGCACCTTGCACCGTAGATGTTGCACCCTGTGGATATTGATTCTTCGGAAGGCCATAACTGTTGGCTCGTTTAGATTTATGGGAGCCATAACCAGTCAAAACGAAGATCTCAATGATTTCTATGGCTATGACCGCTTTAAGCCGTCACTGGTTAGTTTCATACCCAAAAAATCTTATCCGAACCTCAATCGGGCCTTGGACGTTTTTTACCGTTCGTTCATTCGTCACATGGATTTTTTCTGCAAAACAGGATCCCCGTGGCTGGTCTATGATTTACCATCGCCGGAGAGTGGTGCCCCATGGTACCGCTCCGTTTCAAATCCATACATCCAATTCTAAAAGTCGTACGGTACTTTTTCGGCATTTTGGACGGATGTTGCACCTTGCACCGTAGATGTTGCACCATGTGGATATTGATTCTTCGGAAGGTCATAACTGTTGGCTCGTTTAGAGTTACGGGAGCCATAACAAGTCAAAACGAAGATCTCTATGATTTCTATGGCTATGACCGCTTTAAACCGTCACTGGTTAGTTTCATACCCTAAAAATCTTATCCGAAACTCAATCGGGCCTTGGACGTTTTTTACCGTTCGTTCATTCGTCACGTGGATTTTTTTCTGCAAAACAGGATCCCCGTGGCTGGTCTAAGATTTACCATGGCCGGAGAGTGGTGCCCCATGGTACCGCTCCATTTCAAATCCATGCATCCATTTCTAAAAGTCGTATGACACTTTTTCGGCATTTTGGACGGATGTTGCACCTTGCACCGTAGATGTTGCACCCTATGGATATTGATTCTTCGGAAGGCCATAACTGTTGGCTCGTTTAGAGTTACAGGAGCCATAACTAGTCAAAACGAAGCTCTTTGTGAGTTCTACGGCTACGACGGCTTTAAGCCGTCACTGGATAGTTTCATACCCAAAAAATCTTATCCGAACCTCAATCGGGCCTTGGACGTTTTTTACCGTTAGTTCATTCATCATGTGGATTTTTTCTGCAAAACAGGATCCCCGTGGCTGGTCTATGATTTACCATCGTCGGAGAGTGGTGCCCCATGGTACTGCTCTGTTTCAAATCAATGCATCCATTTCTAAAAGTCGTACGACACTTTTTCGGCATTTTGGACGGATGTTGCACCTTGCACCGTAGATGTTGCACCCTGTGGATATTGATTCTTCGGAAGGCCATAACTGTTGGCTCGTTTAGAGTTACGGGAGCTATAACCAGTCGAAACGAAGATCTCTGTGATTTCTATGGATATGACTGCTTTAAGCCGTCACTGGTTAGCTTCATACCCAAAAAATCTTATCTGAAACTCAATCGGGCCTTGGACGTTTTTTACCGTTCGTTCATTCGTCACGTGGATTTTTTCTGCAAAACGGGATCCCCGTGGCTGGTCTATGATTTACCATAGCCGGAGAGTGGTGCCTCATGGTACCGCTCCGTTTCAAATCCATTCATCCATTTCTAAAAGTCGTACGACACTTTTTCGGCATTTTGGACGGATGTTGCACCTTGCATCGTAGATGTTGCACCCTGTGGATATTGATTCTTCGGAAGGCCATAACTGTTGGCTCGTTTAGATTTACGGGAGCCATAACCAGTCAAAACAAAGCTCTCTGTGAGTTCTACGGCTATGACCGCTTTAAGCTGTCACTGGTTAGTTTCGTACCCAAAAAATCTTATCCTAAACTCTATCGGGCCTTGGACGTTTTTTACTGTTCGTTCATTCGTCACGTGGATTTTTTCTGCAAAATGGGATCTCCGTGGCTGGTCTATGATTTACCATGGCCGGAGAGTGGTGCCCCATGGTACCGCTCCGTTTCAAATCCATGCATCCATTTCTTAAAGTCGTACAACACTTTTTCGGCATTTTTGACGGATGTTGCAACTTGCACCGTAGATGTTGCACCCTGTGGATATTGATTCTTCGGAAGGCCATAACTGTTGGCTCGTTTTGAGTTACGGGAGCCATAACCAGTCAAAACAAAGCTCTCTGTGAGTTCTACGGCTATGACAGCTTTAAGCCATCACTGGTTAGTTTCATACCCAAAAAATCTTATCCGAACCTCAATCGGGCCTTGCACGTTTTTTACCGTTCGTTCATTCGTCTTGTGGATTTTTTCTGCAAAACGGGATCCCCGTGGCTGGTCTATGATTTACCATCGCCGGAGAGTGGTGCCCCATGGTACCGCTCCGTTTCAAATCCATGCATCCATTTCTTAAAGTCGTACGACACTTTTTCGGCATTTTGGACGGATGTTGCACCTTGCACCATAGATGTTGCACCCTGTGGATATTGATTCTTCGGAAGGCCATAACTGTTGGCTCGTTTAGATTTACGGGAGCCATAACCAGTCAAAACGAAGATCTCTATGATTTCTATGGCTATGACCGCTTTAAGCCGTCACTGGTTAGTTTCATACCCAAAAAATCTTATCCGAACCTCAATCGGGCCTTGGACGTTTTTTACCGTTCGTTCATTCGTCACATGGATTTTTTCTGCAAAACAGGATCCCCGTGGCTGGTCTATGATTTACCATCGCCGGAGAGTGGTGCCCCATGGTACCGCTCCGTTTCAAATCCATACATCCAATTCTAAAAGTCATACGGCACTTTTTCGGCATTTTGGACGGATGTTGCACCTTGCACCATAGATGTTGCACCATGTGGATATTGATTCTTCGGAAGGTCATAACTGTTGGCTCGTTTAGAGTTACGGGAGCCATAACCAGTCAAAATGAAGATCTCTATGATTTCTACGGCTATGACCGCTTTAAGCCGTCACTGGTTAGTTTCATACCCTAAAAATCTTATCCGAAACTCAATCGGGCCTTGGACGTTTTTTTACCGTTCGTTCATTCGTCACGTGGATTTTTTTCTGCAAAACGGGATCCCCGTGGCTGGTCTAAGATTTACCATGGCCGGAGAGTGGTGCCCCATGGTACCGCTCCATTTCAAATCCATGCATCCATTTCTAAAAGTCGTACGGCACTTTTTCGGCATTTTGGACGGATGTTGCACCTAGCACTGTAGATGTTGCACCCGATGGATATTGATTCTTCGGAAGGCCATAACTGTTGGCTCGTTTAGAGTTACAGGAGCCATAACTAGTCAAAACGAAGCTCTTTGTGAGTTCTACGGCTACGACGGCTTTAAGCCGTCACTGGATAGTTTCATACCCAAAAAATCTTATCCGAACCTCACTCGGGCCTTGGACGTTTTTTACCGTTAGTTCATTCATCATGTGGATTTTTGCTGCAAAACGGGATCCCCGTGGCTGGTCTATGATTTACCATCGTCGGAGAGTGGTGCCCCATGGTACTGCTCTGTTTCAAATCAATGCATCCATTTCTAAAAGTCGTACGACACTTTTTCGGCATTTTGAACGGATGTTGCACCTTGCACCGTAGATGTTGCACCCTGTGGATATTGATTCTTCGGAAGGCCATAACTGTTGGCTCGTTTAGAGTTACGGGAGCTATAACCAGTCGAAACGAAGATCTCTGTGATTTCTATGGATATGACTGCTTTAAGCCGTCACTGGTTAGCTTCATACCCAAAAAATCTTATCCGAAACTCAATCGGGCCTTGGACGTTTTTTACCGTTCGTTCATTCGTCACGTGGATTTTTTCTACAAAACGGGATCCCCGTGGCTGGTCTATGATTTACCATAGCCGGAGAGTGGTGCCCCATGGTACCGCTCCGTTTCAAATCCATGCATCCATTTCTAAAAGTCGTACGACACTTTTTCGGCATTTTGGACGGATGTTGCACCTTGCACCGTAGATGTTGCACCCTGTGGATATTGATTCTTCGGAAGGCCATAACTGTTGGCTCGTTTAGATTTACGGGAGCCATAACCAGTCAAAACGAAGATCTCTGTAAGTTCTACGGCTATGACCGCTTTAAGCCGTCACTGGTTAGTTTCATACCCAAAAAATCTTATCCTAAACTCTATCGGGCCTTGGACGTTTTTTACTGTTCGTTCATTCGTCACGTGGATTTTTTCTGCAAAATGGGATCTCCGTGGCTGGTCTATGATTTACCATGGCCGGAGAGTGGTGCCCCATGGTACTGCTCCGTTTCAAATCCATGCATCCATTTCTTAAAGTCGTACAACACTTTTTCGGCATTTTTGACGGATGTTGCACCTTGCACCGTAGATGTTGCACCCTGTGGATATTGATTCTTCGGAAGGCCATAACTGTTGGCTCGTTTAGAGTTACGGGAGCCATAAACAGTCAAAACAAAGCTCTCTGTGAGTTCTACGGCTATGACAGCTTTAAGCCATCACTGGTTAGTTTCATACCCAAAAAATCTTATCCGAACCTCAATCGGGCCTTGCACGTTTTTTACCATTCGTTCATTCGTCACGTGGATTTTTTCTGCAAAACGGGATCCCCGTGGCTGGTCTATGATTTACCATCGCCGGAGAGTGGTGCCCCATGGTACCGCTCCGTTTCAAATCCATGCATCCAATTCTAAAAGACGTATGGCACTTTTTCGTCATTTTGGACGGATGTTGCACCTTGCACCGTAGATGTTGCACCCTGTGGATATTGATTCTTCGGAAGGTCATAACTGTTGGCTCGTTTAGAGTTACGGGAGCCATAACCAGTCAAAACGAAGATCTCTGTGAGTTCTACGGCTATGACCGCTTTAAGCCGTCACTGGTTAGTTTCATACCCAAAAAATCTTATCCTAAACTTTATCGGGCCTTGGACGTTTTTTACCGTTCGTTCATTCGTCACTTGGATTTTTTCTGCAAAATGGGATCTCCGTGGCTGGTCTATAATTTACCATGGCCCGAGAGTGGTGCCCCATGGTACCGCTCCATTTCAAATCCATGCATCCATTTCTAAAAGTCGTACGACACTTTTTCGGCATTTTGGACGGATGTTGCACCTTGCACCGTAGATGTTGCACCATATGGATATTGATTCTTCGGAAGGCCATAACTATTGGCTCGTTTAGAGTTACGGGAGCCATAACCAGTCAAAACGAAGATCTCTATGATTTCTACGGCTTTGACCGCTTTAAGCCGTCACTGGTTAGTTTCATACCCAAAAAATCATATCCGAATCTCAATCGGGCCTTGGACGTTTTTTACCGTTCGTTCATTCGTCACGTGGATTTTTTTCTGCAAAACGGGATCCCCGTGGCTGGTCTAAGATTTACCATGGCCGGAGAGTGGTGCCCCATGGTACCGCTTCATTTCAAATCCATGCATCCATTTCTAAAAGTCGTATGACACTTTTTCGGCATTTTGGACGGATGTTGCACCTTGCACCGTAGATGTTGCACCCTATGGATATTGATTCTTCGGAAGGCCATAACTGTTGGCTCGTTTAGAGTTACGGGAGCCATAACCAGTCAAAACGAAGCTCTATGTGAGTTCTACGGCTACGACAGCTTTAAGCCGTCTCTGGTTAGTTTCATACCCAAAAAATCTTAACCTCAATCGGGCCTTGGACGTTTTTTACCGTTAGTTCATTCATCACGTGGATTTTTTCTGCAAAACGGGATCCCCGTGGCTGGTCTATGATTTACCATCGTCGGTAAGTGGTGCCCCATGGTACCGCTCTGTTTCAAATCCATGCATCCATTTCTAAAAGTCGTACGACACTTTTTCGGCATTTTGGACGGATGTTGCACCTTGCACCGTAGATCTTGCACCCAGTGGATATTGATTCTTCGGAAGGCCATAACTGTTGGCTCGTTTAGAGTTACGGGAGCTATAACAAGTCGAAACGAAGATCTCTGTGAGTTCTATGTCTATGACTGCTTTAAGCCGTCACTGGTTAGTTTCATACCCAAAAAATCTTATCCGAAACTCAATCGGGCCTTGGACGTTTTTTACCGTTCGTTCATTCGTCACGTGGATTTTTTCTGCAAAATGGGATCTCCGTGGCTGGTCTATGATTTACCATGGCCGGAGAGTGGTGCCCCATGGTACCGCTCAGTTTCAAATCCATGCATCCATTTCTAAAAGTCGTACGACACTTTTTCGGCATTTTGGACGGATGTTGCACCTTGCACCGTAGATGTTGCACCCTGTGGATATTTATTCTTCGGAAGGCCATAACTGTTGGCTCGTTTAGATTTACGGGAGCCATAACCAGTCAAAACGAAGATCTCTGTGAGTTCTACGGCTATGACGGCTTTAAGCCGTCACTGGTTAGTTTCATACCCAAAAAATCTTATCCTAAACTCTATCGGGCCTTGGACGTTTTTTACCGTTCGTTCATTCGTCATGTGGATTTTTTCTGCAAAATGGGATCTCCGTGGCTGGTCTATGATTTACCATGGCCGGAGAGTGGTGCCCCATGGTACCGCTCCGTTTCAAATCCATGCATCCATTTCTTAAAGTCGTACGGCACTTTTTCGGCATTTTGGACGGATGTTGCACCTTGCACCGTAGATGTTGCACCTTGTGGATATTGATTCTTCGGAAGGCCATAACTGTTGGCTCGTTTAGATTTACGGGAGCCATAACTAGTCAAAACGAAGATCTCTATGATTTCTACGGCTATGACCGCTTTAAGCCGTCACAGGTTAGTTTCATACCCAAAAAATCTTATCCGAACCTCAATCGCGCCTTGCACGTTTTTTACCGTTCGTTCATTCGTCACGTGGATTTTTTCTGCAAAACGGGATCCACATGGCTGGTCTATGATTTACCATCGCCGGAGAGTGGTGCCCCATGGTACCGCTCCATTTCAAATCCATGCATCCAATTCTAAAAGTCGTACGACACTTTTTCGGCATTTTGGACGGATGTTGCACCTTGCACCGTAGATGTTGCACCCTGTGGATATTGATTCTTCGGAAGGCCATAACTGTTGGCTCGTTTAGATTTACGGGAGCCATAACCAGTCAAAACGAAGATCTCTATGATTTCTATGGCTATGACCGCTTTAAGCCGTCACTGGTTAGTTTCATACCCAAAAATCTTATCCGAACCTCAATCGGGCCTTGGACGTTTTTTACCGTTCGTTCATTCGTCACATGGATTTTTTCTGCAAAACAGGATCCCCGTGGCTGGTCTATGATTTACCATCGCCGGAGAGTGGTGCCCCATGGTACCGCTCCGTTTCAAATCCATACATCCAATTCTAAAAGTCGTACGGCACTTTTTCGGCATTTTGGACGGATGTTGCACCTTGCACCGTAGATGTTGCACCATGTGGATATTGATTCTTCGGAAGGTCATAACTGTTGGCTCGTTCAGAGTTACGGGAGCCATATCCAGTCAAAACGAAGATCTCTATGATTTCTACGGCTATGACCGCTTTAAGCCGTCACTAGTTAGTTTCATACCCTAAAAATCTTATCCGAAACTCAATCGGGCCTTGGACGTTTTTTACCGTTCGTTCATTCGTCACGTGGATTTTTTTCTGCAAAACGGGATCCCCGTGGCTGGTCTAAGATTTACCATGGCCGGAGAGTGGTGCCCCATGGTACCGCTCCATTTCAAATCCATGCATCCATTTCTAAAAGTCGTATGACACTTTTTCGGCATTTTGGATGGATGTTGCACCTTGCACTGTAGATGTTGCACCCTATGGATATTGATTCTTCGGAAGGCCATAACTGTTGGCTTGTTTAGAGTTACGGGAGCCATAACTAGTCAAAACGAAGCTCTTTGTGAGTTCTACGGCTACGATGGCTTTAAGCCGTCACTGGATAGTTTCATACCCAAAAAATCTTATCCGAACCTCAATCGGGCCTTGGACGTTTTTTACCGTTAGTTCATTCGTCACGAGAATTTTTTCTGCAAAACGGGATCCCCGTGGCTGGTCTATGATTTACCATCGTCGGAGAGTGGTGCCCCATGGTACTGCTCTGTTTCAAATCAATGCATCCATTTCTAAAAGTCGTACGATACTTTTTCGGCATTTTGGACGGATGTTGCACCTTGCACCGTAGATGTTGCACCCTGTGGATATTGATTCTTCGGAAGGCCATAACTATTGGCTCGTTTAGAGTTACGGGAGCTATAACCAGTCGAAACGAAGATCTCTGTGATTTCTACGGCTATGACCGCTTTAAGCCGTCACTGGTTAGTTTCATACCCAAAAAATCATATCCGAATCTCAATCGGGCCTTGGACGTTTTTTACCGTTCGTTCATTCGTCACGTGGATTTTTTTCTACAAAACGGGATCCCCGTGGCTGGTCTAAGATTTACCATGGCCGGAGAGTGGTGCCCCATGGTACCGCTTCATTTCAAATCCATGCATCCATTTCTAAAAGTCGTACGACACTTTTTCGGCATTTTGGACGGATGTTGCACCTTGCACCGTAGATGTTGCACCCTATGGATATTGATTCTTCGGAAGGCCATAACTGTTGGCTCGTTTAGAGTTACGGGAGCCATAACCAGTCAAAACGAAGCTCTATGTGAGTTCTACGGCTACGACGGCTTTAAGCCGTCTCTGGTTAGTTTCATACCCAAAAAATCTTAACCTCAATCGGGCCTTGGACGTTTTTTACCGTTAGTTCATTCATCACGTGGATTTTTTCTACAAAACGGGATCCCCGTGGCTGGTCTATGATTTACCATCGTCGGTAAGTGGTGCCCCATGGTACCGCTTTGTTTCAAATCCATGCATCCATTTCTAAAAGTCGTACGACACTTTTTCGGCATTTTGGACGGATGTTGCACCTTGCACCGTAGATGTTGCACCCAGTGGATATTGATTCTTCGGAAGGCCATAACTGTTGGCTCGTTTAGAGTTACGGGAGCTATAACAAGTCGAAACGAAGATCTCTGTGAGTTCTATGTCTACGACTGCTTTAAGCCGTCACTGGTTAGTTTCATACCCAAAAAATCTTATCCGAAACTCAATCGGGCCTTGGACGTTTTTTACCGTTCGTTCATTCGTCACGTGGATTTTTTCTGCAAAATGGGATCTCCGTGGCTGGTCTATGATTTACCATGGCCGGAGAGTGGTGCCCCATGGTACCGCTCCGTTTCAAATCCATGCATCCATTTCTAAAAGTCGTACGACACTTTTTCGGCATTTTGGACGGATGTTGCACCTTGCACCGTAGATGTTGCACCCTGTGGATATTTATTCTTCGGAAGGCCATAACTGTTGGCTCGTTTAGATTTACGGGAGCCATAACCAGTCAAAACGAAGATCTCTGTGAGTTCTACGGCTATGACGGCTTTAAGCCGTCACTAGTTAGTTTCATACCCAAAAAATCTTATCCTAAACTCTATCGGGCCTTGGACGTTTTTTACCGTTCGTTCATTCGTCACGTGGATTTTTTCTATAAAATGGGATCTCCGTGGCTGGTCTATGATTTACCATAGCCGGAGAGTGGTGCCCCATGGTACCGCTCCGTTTCAAATCCATGCATCCATTTCTTAAAGTCGTACGGCACTTTTTCGGCATTTTGGACGGATGTTGCACCTTGCACCGTAGATGTTGCACCCTGTGGATATTGATTCTTCGGAAGGCCATAACTGTTGGCTCGTTTAGATTTACGGGAGCCATAACTAGTCAAAACGAAGATCTCTATGATTTCTACGGCTATGACCGCTTTAAGCCGTCACAGGTTAGTTTCATACCCAAAAAATCTTATCCGAACCTCAATCGCGCCTGGCACGTTTTTTTACCGTTCGTTCATTCGTCACGTGGATTTTTTCTGCAAAACGGGATCCACGTGGCTGGTCTATGATTTACCATCGCCGGAGAGTGGTGCCCCATGGTACCGCTCCATTTCAAATCCATGCATCCAATTCTAAAAGTCGTACGGCACTTTTTCGGCATTTTGGACGGATGTTGCACCTTGCACCGTAGATGTTGCACCCTGTGGATATTGATTCTTCGGAAGGCCATAACTGTTGGCTCGTTTAGATTTACGGGAGCCATAACCAGTCAAAATGAAGATCTCTATGATTTCTATGGCTATGACCGCTTTAAGCCGTCACTGGTTAGTTTCATACCCAAAAATCTTATCCGAACCTCAATCGGGCCTTGGACGTTTTTTACCGTTCGTTCATTCGTCACATGGATTTTTTCTGCAAAACAGGATCCCCGTGGCTGGTCTATGATTTACCATCGCCGGAGAGTGGTGCCCCATGGTACCGCTCCGTTTCAAATCCATACATCCAATTCTAAAAGTCGTACGGCACTTTTTCGGCATTTTGGACGGATGTTGCACCTTGCACCGTAGATGTTGCACCATGTGGATATTGATTCTTCGGAAGGTCATAACTGTTGGCTCGTTTAGAGTTACGGGAGCCATAACCAGTCAAAACGAAGATCTCTATGATTTCTATGGCTATGACTGCTTTAAGCCGTCACTAGTTAGTTTCATACCCTAAAAATCTTATCCGAAACTCAATCGGGCCTTGGACGTTTTTTACCGTTCGTTCATTCGTCACGTGGATTTTTTTCTGCAAAACGGGATCCCCGTGGCTGGTATAAGATTTACCATGGCCGGAGAGTGGTGCCCCATGGTACCGCTCCATTTCAAATCCATGCATCCATTTCTAAAAGTCGTATGACACTTTTTCGGCATTTTGGATGGATGTTGCACCTTGCACTGTAGATGTTGCACCCTATGGATATTGATTCTTCGGAAGGCCATAACTGTTGGCTCGTTTAGAGTTACGGGAGCCATAACTAGTCAAAACGAAGCTCTTTGTGAGTTCTACGGCTACGATGGCTTTAAGCCGTCACTGGATAGTTTCATACCCAAAAAATCTTATCCGAACCTCAATCGGGCCTTGGACGTTTTTTACCGTTTGTTCATTCGTCACTTGGATTTTTTCTGCAAAATGGGATCTCCGTGGCTGGTCTATAATTTACCATGGCCCGAGAGTGGTGCCCCATGGTACCGCTCCATTTCAAATCCATGCATCCATTTCTAAAAGTCGTACGGCACTTTTTCGGCATTTTGGACGGATGTTGCACCTTGCACCGTAGATGTTGCACCCTGTGGATATTGATTCTTCGGAAGGCCATAACTGTTGGCTCGTTTAGAGTTACGGGAGCTATAACCAGTCGAAACGAAGATCTCTGTGATTTCTACGGCTATGACCGCTTTAAGCCGTCACTGGTTAGATTCATACCCAAAAAATCTTATCCTAAACTCTATCGGGCCTTGGACGTTTTTTACTGTTCGTTCATTCGTCACGTGGATTTTTTCTGCAAAATGGGATCTCCGTGGCTGGTCTATGATTTACCATGGCCGGAGAGTGGTGCCCCATGGTACCGCTCCGTTTCAAATCCATGCATCCATTTCTTAAAGTCGTACAACACTTTTTCGGCATTTTTGACGGATGTTGCACCTTGCACCGTAGATGTTGCACCCTATGGATATTGATTCTTCGGAAGGCCATAACTGTTGGCTCGTTTAGATTTATGGGAGCCATAACCAGTCAAAACGAAGATCTTTGTAAGTTCTACGGCTATGACCGCTTTAAGCCGTCACTGGTAAGTTTCATACCCAAAAAATCTTATCCTAAACTCTATTGGGCCTTGGACGTTTTTTACTGTTCGTTCATTCGTCACGTGAATTTTTTCTGCAAAATGGGATCTCCGTGGCTGGTCTATGATTTACCATGGCCGGAGAGTGGTGCCCCATGGTACCGCTCCGTTTCAAATCCATGCATCCATTTCTTAAAGTCGTACAACACTTTTTCGGCATTTTTGACGGATGTTGCACCTTGCACCGTAGATGTTGCACCCTGTGGATATTGATTCTTCGGAAGGCCATAACTGTTGGCTCGTTTAGAGTTACGGGAGCCATAACCAGTCAAAACAAAGCTCTCTGTGAGTTCTACGGCTATGACAGCTTTAAGCCATCACTGGTTAGTTTCATACCCAAAAAATCTTATCCGAACCTCAATCGGGCCTTGCACGTTTTTTACCATTCGTTCATTCGTCACGTGGATTTTTTCTGCAAAACGGGATCCCCGTGGCTGGTCTATGATTTACCATCGCCGGAGAGTGGTGCCCCATGGTACCGCTCCGTTTCAAATCCATGCATCCAATTCTAAAAGACGTATGGCACTTTTTCGGCATTTTGGACGGATGTTGCACCTTGCACCGTAGATGTTGCACCCTGTGGATATTGATTCTTCGGAAGGTCATAACTGTTGGCTCGTTTAAGTTACGGGAGCCATAACCAGTCAAAACGAAGATCTCTGTGAGTTCTACGGCTATGACCGCTTTAAGCCGTCACTGGTTAGTTTCATACCCAAAAAATCTTATCCTAAACTTTATCGGGCCTTGGACGTTTTTTACCGTTTGTTCATTCGTCACTTGGATTTTTTCTGCAAAATGGGATCTCCGTGGCTGGTCTATAATTTACCATGGCCCGAGAGTGGTGCCCCATGGTACCGCTCCATTTCAAATCCATGCATCCATTTCTAAAAGTCGTACGGCACTTTTTCGGCATTTTGGACGGATGTTGCACCTTGCACCGTAGATGTTGCACCCTGTGGATATTGATTCTTCGGAAGGCCATAACTGTTGGCTCGTTTAGAGTTACGGGAGCCATAACTAGTCAAAACGAAGATCTCTATGATTTCTACGGCTATGACCGCTTTAAGCCGTCACTGGTTAGTTTCATACCCAAAAAATCATATCCGAATCTCAATCGGGCCTTGGACGTTTTTTACCGTTCTTTCATTCGTCACGTGGATTTTTTTCTGCAAAACGGGATCCCCGTGGCTGGTCTAAGATTTACCATGGCCGGAGAGTGGTGCCCCATGGTACCGCTTCATTTCAAATCCATGCATCCATTTCTAAAAGTCGTACGACACTTTTTCGGCATTTTGGACGGATGTTGCACCTTGCACCGTAGATGTTGCACCCTATGGATATTGATTCTTCGGAAGGCCATAACTGTTGGCTCGTTTTGAGTTACGGGAGCCATAACCAGTCAAAATGAAGCTCTCTGTGAGTTCTACGGCTACGACGGCTTTAAGCCGTCACTGGTTAGTTTCATACCCAAAAAATCTTAACCTCAATCAGGCCTTGGACGTTTTTTACCGTTAGTTCATTCATCACGTGGATTTTTTCTGCAAAACGGGATCCCCGTGGCTGGTCTATGATTTACCATCGTCGGTAAGTGGTGCCCTATGGTACCGCTCTGTTTCAAATCCATGCATCCATTTCTAAAAGTCGTACGACACTTTTTCGGCATTTTGGACGGATGTTGCACCTTGCACCGTAGATGTTGCACCCAGTGGATATTGATTCTTCGGAAGATCATAACTGTTGGCTCGTTTAGAGTTACGGGAGCCAAAACCAGTCAAAACGAAGATCTCTGTGAGTTCTACGGCTATGACCGATTTATGCCGTCACTGATTAGTTTCATTCCCAAAAAATCTTATCCTAAACTCTATCGGGCCTTGGACGTTTTTTACCGTTCGTTCATTCGTCACGTGGATTTTTTCTGCAAAATGGGATGTCCGTGGCTGGTCTATGATTTACCATGGCCGGAGAGTGGTGCCCCATGGTACCGCTCCGTTTCAAATCCATGCATCCATTTCTAAAAGTCGTACGGCACTTTTTCGGCATTTTGGACGGATGTTGCACCTGCACTGTAGATGTTGCACCTTGTGGATATTGATTCTTCGGAAGGCCATAACTGTTGGCTCATTTAGATTTACGGGAGCCATAACTAGTCAAAACAAAGATCTCTATGATTTCTATGGCTATGACCGCTTTAAGCCGTCACAGGTTAGTTTCATACCCAAAAAATCTTATCCGAACCTCAATTGGGCCTTGGACGTTTTTTACCGTTCGTTCATTCGTCACGTGGATTTTTTCTGAAAAACGGGATCCCCATGGCTGGTTTATGATTTACCATCGCCGGAGAGTGGTGCCCCATGGTACCGCTCCGTTTCAAATCCATGCATCCAATTCTAAAAGTCGTACGGCACTTTTTCGACATTTTGGATGGATGTTGCACCTTGCACCTAGATGTTGCACCCTGTGGATATTGATTCTTCGGAAGGTCGTAACTGTTGGCTCGTTTAGAGTTACGGGAGCCATAACTAGTCAAAACGAAGATCTCTGTGAGTTCTACGGCTATGACCGCTTTAAGCCATCACTGGTTAGTTTCATACCCAAAAAATCTTATCCTAAACTCTATCGGGCCTTGGACGTTTTTTACCGTTCGTTCATTCGTCACGTGGATTTTTTCTGCAAAATGGGATCTCCGTGGCTGGTCTATGATTTACCATAGCCGGAGAGTGGTTCCCCATGGTAGAACTCTGTTTCAAATCCATGAATCCATTTCTAAAAGTCGTACGACACTTTTTCGGCATTTTTGACGGATGTTGCACCTTGCACCGTAGATGTTGCACCCTGTGGATATTGATTCTTCGGAAGGCCATAACTGTTGGCTCGTTTAGAGTTACGGGAGCCATAACCAGTCAAAACGAAGCTCTCTGTGAGTTCTACAGCTATGATAGCTTTAAGCCATCACTGGTTAGTTTCGTACCCAAAAAATCTTATCCGAAACTCAATCGGGCCTTGGACGTTTTTTACCGTTCGTTCATTCGTCACGTGGATTTTTTCTGCAAAACGGGATCCCCGTGGCTCATCTATGATTTACCATCGCCGGAGAGTGGTGCCCCATAGTACCGCTCCGTTTCAAATCCATACATCCAATTCTAAAAGTCGTATGGCACTTTTTTGGCATTTTGGATGGATTTTGCACCTTGCACCGTAGATGTTGCACCCTATGGATATTGATTCTTTGGAAGGTCATAACTATTGGCTCGTTTAGAGTTACGGGAGCCATAACCAGTCGAAACGAAGATCTCTGTGAGTTCTACGGCTATGACCGCTTTATGCCGTCACTGGTTAGTTTCATACCCAAAAAATCTTATCCTAAAGTCTATCGGGCCTTGGACATTTTTTACCGTTCGTTCATTCGTCACGTGGATTTTTTCTGCAAAATGGGATGTCCGTGGCTGGTCTATGATTTACCATCGCCGGAGAGTGGTGCCCCATGGTACCACTCCGTTTCAAATCCATGAATCCATTTCTAAAAGTCGTATGACACTTTTTCGGCATTTTTGACGGATGTTGCACCTTGCACCGTAGATGTTGCATTCTGTGGATATTGATTCTTCGGAAGGCCATAACTGTTGGCTCGTTTAGAGTTACGGGAGCCATAACCAGTCAAAACGAAGCTCTCTTTGAGTTTTACAGCTATGACAGCTTTAAGCCATCACTGGTTAGTTTCATACCCAAAAAATCTTATCCGAAACTCAATCGGGCCTTGGACGTTTTTTACCGTTCGTTCATTCGTCACATTGATTTTTTCTGCAAAACGGGATCCCCGTGGCTGGTCTATGATTTACCATCGCCGGAGAGTGGTGCCCCATGGTACCGCTCCGTTTCAAATCCATACATCCAATTCTAAAAGTCGTATGGCACTTTTTCTGCATTTTGGACGGATTTTGCACCTTGCACCGTAGATGTTGCACCCTGTGGATATTGATTCTTCGGAAGGTCATAACTGTTGGCTCGTTTAGACTTACGGGAGCCATAACCAGTCGAAACGAAGATCTCTGTGGGTTCTACGGCTATGACTGCTTTATGCCGTCACTGGTTAGTTTCATACCCAAAAAACTTATCCTAAACCCTATCGGGCCTTGGACGTTTTTTACCGTTCGTTCATTCGCCACGTGGATTTTTTTCTGCAAAACGGGATCCCCGTGGCTGGTCTATGATTTACCATCGCCGGAGAGTGGTGCCCCATGGTTCCGCTCCGTTTCAAATCCATGCATCCAATTCTAAAAGTCGTATGGCACTTTTTCGGCATTTTGGACGGATGTTGCACCTTGCACCGTAGATGTTGCACCCTGTGGATATTGATTCTTCGGAATGGCTCGTTTAGATTTACAGGAGCCATAACCAGTCAAAACGAAGATATCTGTGAGTTCTACGGCTATCACCGCTTTAAGCCGTCACTGGTTAGTTTCATACCCAAAAAATCTTATCCTAAACTCTATCGGGCCTTGGACGTTTTTTACCGTTCGTTCATTCGTCACGTGGATTTTTTCTGCAAAATGGGATCTCCGTGGCTGGTCTATGATTTACCATGGCCAGAGAGTGGTGCCCCATGGTACCGCTCCTTTTCAAATCCATGCATCCATTTCTTAAAGTCGTACGACACTTTTTCGGCATTTTTGACGGATGTTGCACCTTGCACCGTAGATGTTGCACCCTGTGGATATTGATTCTTTGGAAGGCCATAACTGTTGGCTCGTTTAGAGTTACAGGAGCCATAACCTGTCAAAACGAAGCTCTCTGTGAGTTCTACGGCTATGACAGCTTTAAGCCATCACTGGTTAGTTTCATACCCAAAAAATCTTATCCGAACCTCAATCGGGCCTTGGACGTTTTTTACCGTTCGTTCATTTGTCACGTGGATTTTTTCTGCAAAACGGGATCCCCGTGGCTGGTCTATGATTTACCATCGCCGGAGAGTGGTGCCCCATGGTACCGCTCCGTTTCAAATCCATGCATCCAATTCTAAAAGTCGTATGGCACTTTTTCGGTATTTTGGACGGATGTTGCACCTTGCACCGTAGATGTTGCACCCTGTGGATATTGATTCTTCGGAAGGTCATAACTGTTGGCTCGTTTAGAGTTACGGGAGCCATAACCAGTCAAAACGAAGATCTCTGTGAGTTCTACGGCTATGACCGGTTTAAGCCGTCACTGGTTAGTTTCATACCCAAAAAATCTTATCCTAAACTCAATCGGGCCTTGGACGTTTTTTACCGTTCGTTCATTCGTCACGTGGATTTTTTCTGCAAAATGGGATCTCCGTGGCTGGTCTTAAATTTACCATGGCCCGAGAGTGGTGCCCCATGGTACCGCTCCATTTCAAATCCATGCATCCATTTCTAAAAGTCGTACGGCACTTTTTCGGCATTTTGGACGGATGTTGCACCTTGCACCGTAGATGTTGCACCCTGTGGATATTGATTCTTCGGAAGGCCATAACTGTTGGCTCGTTTAGAGTTACGGGAGCCATAACCAGTCAAAACGAAGCTCTCTGTGAGTTCTACAGCTATGACAGCTTTAAGCCATCACTGGTTAGTTTCATACCCAAAAAATCTTATCCGAAACTCAATCGGGCCTTGGACGTTTTTTACCGTTCGTTCATTCGTCATGTGGATTTTTTCTACAAAACGGGATACCCGTGGCTGGTCTATGATTTACCATCGCCGGAGAGTGGTGCCCCATGGTACCGCTCCGTTTCAAATCCATGAATCCATTTCTAAAAGTCGTATGGCACTTTTTTGGCATTTTTGACGGATGTTGCACCTTGCACCGTAGATGTTGCACCCTGTGGATATTGATTCTTCGGAAGGCCATAACTGTTGGCTCGTTTAGAGTTACGGGAGCTATAACCAGTCGAAACGAAGATCTCAGTGAGTTCTACGGCTATGACCGCTTTAAGCCGTCACTGGTTAGTTTCATACCCAAAAAATCTTATCCTAAACTCTATCGGGCCTTGGACGTTTTTTACCGTTCGTTCATTCGTCACTTGGATTTTTTCTGCAAAATGGGATCTCCGTGGCTGGTCTATGATTTACCATGGCCGGAGAGTGGTGCCCCATGGTACCGCTCCATTTCAAATCCATGCATCCATTTCTAAAAGTCGTATGGTACTTTTTCGGTATTTTGGACGGATGTTGCACCTTGCACCGTAGATGTTGCACCTTGTGGATATTGATTCTTCGGAAGGCCATAACTGTTGGCTCGTTTAGAGTTACGGGAACCATAATCAGTCAAAACGAAGCTCTCTGTGAGTTCTATGGCTACGACGGCTTTAAGCCGTCATTGGTTAGTTTCATACCCAAAAAATCTTATCCGAACCTCAATCGGGCCTTGGACGTTTTTTACCGTTAGTTCATTCATCACGTGGATTTTTTTCTGCAAAACGGGATCCTAGTGGCTGGTCTATGATTTACTATTGTCGGTAAGTGGTGCCCCATTGTACCGCTCTGTTTCAAATCCATGCATCCATTTCTAAAAGTCGTATGACACTTTTTCGGCATTTTGGACGGATGTTGCACCTTGCACCGTAGATGTTGCACCCTGTGGATATTGATTCTTCGGAAGGCCATAACTGTTGGCTCGTTTAGAGTTACGGTAGCTATAACAAGTCGAAACGAAGATCTCTGTGAGTTCTATGTCTATGACTGCTTTAAGCCGTCACTGGTTAGTTTCATACCCAAAAAATCTTATCCGAAACTCAATCGGGCCTTGGACGTTTTTTACCGTTCGTTCATTCGTCACGTGGATTTTTTCTGCAAAACGGGATCCCCGTGGCTGGTCTATGATTTACCATGGCCGGAGAGTGGTGCCCCATGGTACCGCTCCATTTCAAATCCATGCATCCATTTCTAAAAGTCGTACGACACTTTTTCGGCATTTTGGACGGATGTTGCACCTTGCACCGTAGATGTTGCACCCTGTGGATATTGATTCTTCGGAAGGCCATAACTATTGGCTCGTTTAGATTTACGGGAGCCATAACCAGTCAAAATGAAGATCTCTGTGAGTTCTACGGCTATGACTGCTTTAAGCCGTCACTGGTTAGTTTCATACCCAAAAAATCTTATCCTAAACTCTATCGGGCCTTGGACGTTTTTTACCGTTCGTTCATTCGTCACGTGGATTTTTTCTGCAAAATGGGATCTCCGTGGCTGGTCTATGATTTACCATGGCCGGAGAGTGGTGCCCCATTGTACCGCTCCGTTTCAAATCCATGCATCCATTTTGTAAAGTCGTACAGCACTTTTTCGGCATTTTGGACGGATGTTGCACCTTGCACCGTAGATGTTGCACCCTGTGGATATTGATTCTTCGGAAGGCCATAACTGTTGGCTCGTTTAGATTTACGGGAGCCATAACTAGTCAAAACGAAGATCTCTATGATTTCTACGGGTATGACCGCTTTAAGCCGTCACAGGTTAGTTTCATACCCAAAAAATCTTATCCGAACCTCAATCGCGCCTTGCACGTTTTTTACCGTTCGTTCATTCGTCACGTGGATTTTTTCTGCAAAACGGGATCCCCGTGGCTGGTTTATGATTAACCATCGTCGGAGAGTGGTGCCCCATGGTACCGCTCCATTTCAAATCCATGCATCCAATTCTAAAAGTCGTACGTCACTTTTTCGGCATTTTGGACGGATGTTGCACCTTGCACCGTAGACGTTGCACCCTGTGGATATTGATTCTTCGGAAGGTCATAACTGTTGGCTCGTTTAGAGTTACGGGAGCCATAACCAGTCAAAACGAAGATCTCCGTGAGTTCTACGGCTATGACCGCTTTAAGCCGTCACTGGTTAGTTTCATACCCAAAAAATCTTATCCTGAACTCTATCGGGCCTTGGACGTTTTTTACCGTTCGTTCATTCGTCACGTGGATTTTTTCTGCAAAATGTGATCTCCGTGGCTGGTCTATGATTTACCATGGCCGGAGAGTGGTGCCCCATGGTACCACTCCATTTCAAATCCATGAATCCATTTCTAAAAGTCGTACGACACTTTTTCGGCATTTTTGACGGATGTTGCACCTTGCACCGTAGATGTTGCACCCTGTGGATATTGATTCTTCGGAAGGCCATAACTGATGGCTCGTTTAGAGTTACGGGAGCCATAACCAGTCAAAACGAAGCTCTCTGTGAGTTCTACGGCTATGACAGCTTTAAGCCATCACTGGTTAGTTTCATACCCAAAAAATCTTATCCGAAACTCAATCGGGCCTTGGACGTTTTTTACCGTTCGTTCATTCGTCACGTGGATTTTTTCTGCAAAACGGGATCCCCGTGGCTGGTCTATGATTTACCATCGCCAGAGAGTGGTGCCCCATGGTACCGCTCCGTTTCAAATCCATGCATCCAATTCTAAAACTCGTATGGCACTTTTTCGGCATTTTGGATGGATTTTGCACCTTGCACCGTAGATGTTGCACCCTGGGGATATTGATTCTTCGGAAGGACATAACTGTTGGCTCGTTTAGAGTTACGGGAGCCATAACCAGTCGAAACGAAGATCTCTGTGAGTTCTACGGCTATGACCGATTTAAGCCGTCACTGGTTAGTTTCATACCCAAAAAATCTTATCCGAACCTCAATCGGGCCTTGGACGTTTTTTACCATTCGTTCATTCGTCACGTGGATTTTTTCTGAAAAACGGGATCCCCGTGGCTGGTCTATGATTTACCATCGCCGGAGAGTGGTGCCCCATGGTACCGCTCCGTTTCAAATCCATGCATCCAATTCTAAAAGTCGTACGACACTTTTTATGCATTTTGGATGGATGTTGCACCTTGCACCGTAGATGTTGCACCCTGTGGATATTGATTCTTCGGAAGGTCATAACTGTTGGCTCGTTTAGAGTTACGGGAGCCATAACCAGTCAAAACGAAGATCTCTGTGAGTTCTACGGCTATGACCGCTTTAAGCCGTCACTGGTTAGTTTCATACCCAAAAAATCTTATCCTAAACTCTATCGGGCCTTGGATGTTTTTTACCGTTCGTTCATTCGTCACGTGGATTTTTTCTGCAAAATGGGATCTCCGTGGCTGGTCTATGATTTACCATGGTCGGAGAGTGGTGCCCCATGGTAGCACTCCGTTTCAAATCCATGAATCCATTTCTAAAAGTCGTACGACACTTTTTCGGCATTTTTGACGGATGTTGCACCTTGCACCGTAGATGTTGCACCCTGTGGATATTGATTCTTCGGAAGGACATAACTGTTGGCTCGTTTAGAGTTACGGGAGCCATAACTAGTCAAAACGAAGCTCTCTGTGAGTTCTACAGCTATGACAGCTTTAAGCCATCACTGGTTAGTTTCGTACCCAAAAAATCTTATCCGAAACTCAATCGGGCCTTGGACGTTTTTTACCGTTCGTTCATTCGTCACGTGGATTTTTTCTGCAAAACGGGATCCCCGTGGCTGGTCTATGATTTACCATCGCCGGAGAGTGGTGCCCCATGGTACCGCTCCGTTTCAAATCCATGCATCCAATTCTAAAAGTCGTATGGCACTTTTTCGGCATTTTGGATGGATTTTGCACCTTGCACCGTAGATGTTGCACCCTGTGGATATTGATTCTTCGGAAGGTCATAACTGTTGGCTCGTTTAGAGTTACGGGAGCCATAACCAGTCGAAACGAAGATCTCTGTGAGTTCTACGGCTATGACCGCTTTATGTCGTCACTGGTTAGTTTCATACCCAAAAAATCTTATCCTAAACTCTATCGGGCCTTGGACGTTTTTTACCGTTCGTTCATTCGTCACGTGGATTTTTTCTGCAAAACGGGATCCCCGTGGCTGGTCTATGATTTACCATCGCCGGAGAGTGGTGCCCCTTGGTACCGCTCCGTTTCAAATCCATGCATCCAATTCTAAAAGTCGTATGGCACTTTTTCGGCATTTTGGACGGATTTTGCACCTTGCACCGTAGATGTTGCACCCTGTGGATATTGATTCTTCGGAAGGTCATAACTGTTGGCTCGTTTAGAGTTACGGGAGCCATAACTAGTCGAAACGAAGATCTCTATGAGTTCTACGGCTATGACCGCTTTATGCCGTCACTGGTTAGTTTCATAACCAAAAAATCTTATCCCAAACTCTATCGGGCCTTGGACGTTTTTTACCGTTCGTTCATTCATCACGTGGATTTTTTCTGCAAAACGGGATCCCCGTGGCTGGTCTATGATTTACCATCGCCGGAGAGTGGTGCCCCATGGTACCGCTCCGTTTCAAATCCATGCATCAAATTCTAAAAGTCGTATGGCACTTTTTCGGCATTTTGGACGGATGTTGCACCTTGCACCGTAGATGTTGTACCCTGTGGATATTGATTCTTCGGAAGGCCATAACTGTTGGCTCGTTTAGATTTACGGGAGCCATAACCAGTCAAAACGAAGATCTCTGTGAGTTCTACGGCTATGACCGCTTTAAGCCGTCACTGGATAGTTTCATACCCAAAAAATCTTATCCTAAACTCTATCGGGCCTCGGACGTTTTTTACCGTTCGTTCATTCGTCACGTGGATTTTTTCTGCAAAACGGGATCCCCGTGGCTGGTCTATGATTTACCATCGCCGGAGAGTGGTGCCCCATGATACCGCTCCGTTTCAAATCCATGCATCCAATTCTAAAAGTCGTATGGCACTTTTTCGGCATTTTGGACGGATTTTGCACCTTGCACCGTAGATGTTGCACCCTGTGGATATTGATTCTTCGGAAGGTCATAACTGTTGGCTCGTTTAGAGTTACGGGAGCCATAACCAGTCGAAACGAAGATCTCTGTGAGTTCTACGGCTATGACCACTTTATGCCGTCACTGGTTAGTTTCATAACCAAAAAATCTTATCCTAAACTCTATCGGGCCTTGGACGTTTTTTACCGTTCGTTCATTCGTCACGTGGTTTTTTTCTGCAAAACGGGATCCCCGCGGCTGGTCTATGATTTACCATCGCCGGAGAGTGGTGCCCCATGGTACCGCTCCATTTCAAATCCATGCATCCAATTCTAAAAGTCGTATGGCACTTTTTCGGCATTTTGGACGGATGTTGCACCTTGCACCGTAGATGTTGTACCCTGTGGATATTGATTCTTCGGAAGGCCATAACTGTTGGCTCGTTTAGATTTACGGGAGCCATAACCAGTCAAAACGAAGATCTCTGTGAGTTCTACGGCTATGACCGATTTAAGCCGTCACTGGTTAGTTTCATACCCAAAAAATCTTATCCTAAACTCTATCGGGCCTTGGACGTTTTTTACCGTTCGTTCATTCGTCACGTGGATTTTTTCTGCAAAATGGGATCTCCGTGGCTGGTCTATGATTTACCATGGCCGGAGAGTGGTGCCCCATGGTACCGCTCCTTTTCAAATCCATGCATCCATTTCTTAAAGTCGTACGACACTTTTTCGGCATTTTTGACGGATGTTGCACCTTGCACCGTAGATGTTGCACCCTGTGGATATTGATTCTTTGAAAGGCCATAACTGTTGGCTCGTTTAGACTTACAGGAGCCATAACCAGTCAAAACGAAGCTCTCTGTGAGTTCTACGGCTATGACAGCTTTAAGCCATCACTGGTTAGTTTCATACCCAAAAAATCTTATCCGAACCTCAATCGGGCCTTGGACGTTTTTTACCGTTCGTTCATTCGTCACGTGGATTTTTTCTGCAAAACGGGATCCCCGTAGCTGGTCTATGATTTACCATTGCCGGAGAGTGGATCCCCATGGTACCGCTCCGTTTCAAATCCATGCATCCAATTCTAAAAGTCGTATGGCACTTTTTCGGCATTTTGGACGGATGTTGCACCTTGCACCGTAGATGTTGCACCCTGTGGATATTGATTCTTCGGAAGGTCATAACTGTTGGCTCGTTTAGAGTTACGGGAGCCATAACTAGTCAAAACGAAGATCTCTATGACTTCTACGGCTATGACTGGTTTAAGCCGTCACTGGTTAGTTTCATACCCAAAAAATCTTATCCTAAACTCTATCGGGCCTTGGACGTTTTTTACCGTTCGTTCATTCGTCACGTGGATTTTTTCTGCAAAATGGGATCTCCGTGGCTGGTCTTAAATTTACCATGGCCCGAGAGTGGTGCCCCATGGTACCGCTCCATTTCAAATCCATGCATCCATTTCTAAAAGTCGTATGGCACTTTTTCGGCATTTTGGACGGATGTTGCACCTTGCACCGTAGATGTTGCACCCTGTGGATATTGATTCTTCGGAAGGCCATAACTGTTGGCTCGTTTAGAGTTACGGGAGCCATAACCAGTCAAAACGAAGCTCTCTGTGAGTTCTACAGCTATGAAAGCTTTAAGCCATCACTGGTTAGTTTCATACCCAAAAAATCTTATCCGAAACTCAATCGGGCCTTGGACGTTTTTTACCGTTCGTTCATTCGTCACGAGGATTTTTTCTGCAAAACGGGATCCCCGTGGCTGGTCTATGATTTACCATCGCCGGAGAGTGGTGCCCCATGGTACCGCTACGTTTCAAATCCATGCATCCAATTCTAAAAGTCGTATGGCACTTTTTCGGCATTTTGGACGGATTCTGCACCTTGCACCGTAGATGTTGCACCCTGTGGATATTGATTCTTCGGAAGGTCATAAATGTTGGCTCGTTTATAGTTACGGGAGCCATAACCAATCCAAACGAAGATCTCTGTGAGTTCTATGGCTATGACCGCTTTATGCCGTCACTGGTTAGTTTCATACCCAAAAAATCTTATCCTAAACTCTATCGGGCCTTGGACGTTTTTTACCGTTCGTTCATTCGTCACGTGGATTTTTTCTGCAAAACGGGATCTCCGTGGCTGGTCTTAAATTTACCATGGCCCGAGAGTGGTGCCCCATGGTACCGCTCCATTTCAAATCCATGCATCCATTTCTAAAAGTCGTATGGCACTTTTTCGGCATTTTGGACGGATGTTGCACCTTGCACCGTAGATGTTGCACCCTATGGATATTGATTCTTCGGAAGGCCATAACTGTTGGCTCGTTTAGAGTTACGGGAGCCATAACCAGTCAAAACGAAGCTCTCTGTGAGTTCTACGGCTATGACCGCTTTAAGCCATCACTGGTTAGTTTCATACCCAAAAAATCTTATCCGAAACTCAATCGGGCCTTGGACGTTTTTTACCGTTCGTTCATTCGTCACGTGGATATTTTCTGCAAAACGGGATACCCGTGGCTGGTCTATGATTTACCATCGCCGGAGAGTGGTGCCCCATGGTACCGCTCCGTTTCAAATCCATGCATCCAATTCTAAAAGTCGTATGGCACTTTTTCGGCATTTTGGACGGATTTTGCACCTTGCACCGTAGATGTTGCACCCTGTGGATATTGATTCTTCGGAAGGTCATAAATGTTGGCTCGTTTATAGTTACGGGAGCCATAACCAATCGAAACGAAGATCTCTGTGAGTTCTATGGCTATGACCGCTTTATGCCGTCACTGGTTAGTTTCATACCTAAAAAATCTTATCCTAAACTCTATCGGGCCTTGAACATTTTTTACCGTTCGTTCATTCGTCACGTGGTTTTTTTCTGCAAAACGGGATCCCCGTGGCTGGTCTATGATTTACCATCGCCTGAGAGTGGTGCCCCATGGTACCGCTCCGTTTCAAATCCATGCATCCAATTCTAAAAGTCGTATGGCACTTTTTCGGCATTTTGGACGGATGTTGCACCTTGCACCGTTGATGTTGCACCCTGTGGATATTGATTCTTCGGAATGCCATAACTGTTGGCTCGTTTAGATTTACGGGAGCCATAACCAGTCAAAACGAAGATCTCTGTGAGTTCTATGGCTATGACCGCTTTAAACCGTCACTGGTTAGTTTCATACCCAAAAAATCTTATCCTAAACTCTATCGGGCCTAAGACGTTTTTTACCGTTCGTTCATTCGTCACGTGGATTTTTTTTGCAAAATGGGATGTCCATCGCTGGTCTATGATTTACCATCGCCGGAGAGTGGTGCCCCATGGTACCACTCCGTTTCAAATCCATGAATCCATTTCTAAAAGTCGTATGGCACTTTTTTGGCATTTTTGACTCGTTTCTAAAAATCTTATCCTAAACTCTATCGGGCCTTGGACGTTTTTTACCGTTCGTTCATTCGTCACGTGGATTTTTTCTGCAAAACGGGATCTCCGTGGCTGGTCTTAAATTTACCATGGCCCGAGAGTGGTGCCCCATGGTACCGCTCCATTTCAAATCCATGCATCCATTTCTAAAAGTCGTATGGCACTTTTTCGGCATTTTGGACGGATGTTGCACCTTGCACCGTAGATGTTGCACCCTATGGATATTGATTCTTCGGAAGGCCATAACTGTTGGCTCGTTTAGAGTTACGGGAGCCATAACCAGTCAAAACGAAGCTCTCTGTGAGTTCTACGGCTATGACCGCTTTAAGCCATCACTGGTTAGTTTCATACCCAAAAAATCTTATCCGAAACTCAATCGGGCCTTGGACGTTTTTTACCGTTCGTTCATTCGTCACGTGGATATTTTCTGCAAAACGGGATACCCGTGGCTGCTCTATGATTTACCATCGCCGGAGAGTGGTGCCCCATGGTACCGCTCCGTTTCAAATCCATGCATCCAATTCTAAAAGTCGTATGGCACTTTTTCGGCATTTTGGACGGATTTTGCACCTTGCACCGTAGATGTTGCACCCTGTGGATATTGATTCTTCGGAAGGTCATAAATGTTGGCTCGTTTATAGTTACGGGAGCCATAACCAATCGAAACGAAGATCTCTGTGAGTTCTATGGCTATGACCGCTTTATGCCGTCACTGGTTAGTTTCATACCCAAAAAATCTTATCCTAAACTCTATCGGGCCTTGAACATTTTTTACCGTTCGTTCATTCGTCACGTGGTTTTTTTCTGCAAAACGGGATCCCCGTGGCTGGTCTATGATTTACCATCGCCTGAGAGTGGTGCCCCATGGTACCGCTCCGTTTCAAATCCATGCATCCAATTCTAAAAGTCGTATGGCACTTTTTCGGCATTTTGGACGGATGTTGCACCTTGCACCGTTGATGTTGCACCCTGTGGATATTGATTCTTCGGAATGCCATAACTGTTGGCTCGTTTAGATTTACGGGAGCCATAACCAGTCAAAACGAAGATCTCTGTGAGTTCTATGGCTATGCCCGCTTTAAACCGTCACTGGTTAGTTTCATACCCAAAAAATCTTATCCTAAACTCTATCGGGCCTAAGACGTTTTTTACCGTTCGTTCATTCGTCACGTGGATTTTTTTTGCAAAATGGGATGTCCGTCGCTGGTCTATGATTTACCATCGCCGGAGAGTGGTGCCCCATGGTACCACTCCGTTTCAAATCCATGAATCCATAACTGTTGGCTCGTTTAGAGTTACGGGAGCCATAACCACTCGAAACAAATATCTCTGTGAGTTCTACGGCTATGACTGCTTTATGCCGTCACTGGTTAGTTTCATACCCAAAAAATCTTATCCTAAACTCTATCGGGCCTTGGACGTTTTTTACCGTTCGTTCATTCGTCGCGTGGATTTTTTTTGCAAAATGGGATGTCCGTCGCTGGTCTATGATTTACCATCGCCGGAGAGTGGTGCCCCATGGTACCACTCCGTTTCAAATCCATGAATCCATTTCTAAAAGTCGTATGGCACTTTTTTGGCATTTTTGACGGATCTTGCACCTTGCACCGTAGATGTTGCACCCTGTGGATATTGATTCTTCGGAAGGCCATAACTGTTGGCTCGTTTAGAGTTACGGGAGCCATAACCAGTCAAAACGAAGCTCTCTGTGAGTTCTACAGCTATGACAGCTTTAAGCCATCACTGGTTAGTTTCATACCCAAAAAATCTTATCCGAAACTCAATCGGGCCTTGGACGTTTTTTACCGTTCGTTCATTCGTCACGAGAATTTTTTCTGCAAAACGGGATCCCCGTGGCTGGTCTATGATTTACCATCGCCGGAGAGTGGTGCCCCATGGTACCGCTCCGTTTCAAATCCATGCATCCAATTCTAAAAGTCGTATGGCACTTTTTCGGCATTTTGGATAGATTTTGCACCTTGCACCGTAGATGTTGCACCCTGTGGATATTGATTCTTCGGAAGGTCATAAATGTTGGCTCGTTTATAGTTACGGGAGCCATAACCAATCGAAACGAAGATCTCTGTGAGTTCTATGGCTATGACCGCTTTATGCCGTCACTGGTTAGTTTCATACCCAAAAAATCTTATCCTAAACTCTATCGGGCCTTGAACATTTTTTACCGTTCGTTCATTCGTCACGTGGTTTTTTTCTGCAAAACGGGATCCCCGTGGCTGGTCTATGATTTACCATCGCCTGAGAGTGGTGCCCCATGGTACCGCTCCGTTTCAAATCCATGCATCCAATTCTAAAAGTCGTATGGCACTTTTTCGGCATTTTGGACGGATGTTGCACCTTGCACCGTTGATGTTGCACCCTGTGGATATTGATTCTTCGGAATGCCATAACTGTTGGCTCGTTTAGATTTACGGGAGCCATAACCAGTCAAAACGAAGATCTCTGTGAGTTCTATGGCTATGACCGCTTTAAACCGTCACTGGTTAGTTTCATACCCAAAAAATCTTATCCTAAACTCTATCGGGCCTTGGACGTTTTTTACCGTTCGTTCATTCGTCACGTGGATTTTTTCTGCAAAATGGGATCTCCGTTTCTGGTCTATGATTTACCACGGCCGGAGAGTAGTGCCCCATGGTACCGCTCCGTTTCAAATCCATGCATCCATTTCATAAAGTCGTACGACACTTTTTCGGCATTTTTGACGGATGTTGCACCTTGCACCGTAGATGTTGCACCCTGTGGATATTGATTCTTCGGATGGCCATAATTGTTGGCTCGTTTAGAGTTACGAGAGCCATAACCAGTCAAAACGAAGCTCTCTGTGAGTTCTACGGCTATGACAGCTTTAAGCCATCACTGGTTAGTTTCATACCCAAAAAATCTTATCCGAACCTCAATCGGGCCTTGGACGTTTTTTACCGTTCGTTCATTCGTCACGTGGATTTTTTCTGCAAAACGGGATCCCTGTGGCTGGTCTATGATTTACCATCGCCGGAGAGTGGTGCCCCATGGTACCGCTCCGTTTCAAATCCATGCATCCAATTCTAAAAGTCGTATGGCACTTTTTCGGCATTTTGGACGGATGTTGCACCTTGCACCGTAGATGTTGCACCTTGTGGTTATTGATTCTTCGTAAGGTCATAACTGTTGGCTCGTTTAGAGTTACGGGAGCCATAACTAGTCAAAACAAAGATCTCTGTGAGTTCTACGGCTATGACGGCTTTAAGCCGTCACTAGTAAGTTTCATACCCAAAAAATCTTATCCTAAACTCTATCGGGCCTTGGACGTTTTTTACCGTTCGTTCATTCGTCACGTGGATTTTTTCTGCAAAATGGGATCTCCGTGGCTGGTCTATAATTTACCATGGCCCGAGAGTGGTGCCCCATGGTACCGCTCCGTTTCAAATCCATGCATCCATTTCTAAAAGTCGTAAGGCACTTTTTCGGCATTTTGGATGGATGTTGCACCTTGCACCGTAGATGTTGCACCCTGTGGATATTGATTCTTCGGAAGGCCATAACTGTTGGCTCGTTTAGAGTTACGGGAGCCATAACCAGTCAAAACGAAGATCTCTATGATTTCTACGGCTATGACCGCTTTAAGCCGTCACTGGTTAGTTTCATACCCAAAAAATCTTATCCGAATCTCAATCGGGCCTTGGACGTTTTTTACCGTTCGTTCATTCGTCACGTGGATTTTTTTCTGCAAAACGGGATCCCCGTGGCTGGTCTAAGATTTACCATGGCCGGAGAGTGGTGCCCCATGGTACCGCTTCATTTCAAATCCATGCATCCATTTCTAAAAGTCGTACGACACTTTTTCGGCATTTTGGACGGATGTTGCACCTTGCACCGTAGATGTTGCACCCTATGGATATTGATTCTTCGGAAGGCCATAACTGTTGGCTCGTTTAGAGTTATAGGAGCCATAACCAGTCAAAACGAAGCTCTCTGTGAGTTCTACGGCTACGACGGCTTTAAGCCGTCACTGGTTAGTTTCATACCCAAAAAATCTTATCCGAACCTCAATCGGGCCTTGGACGTTTTTTACCGTTAGTTCATTCGTCACGAGAATTTTTTCTGCAAAACGGGATCCCCGTGGCTGGTCTATGATTTACCATCGCCGGAGAGTGGTGCCCCATGGTACCGCTCCGTTTCAAATCCATGCATCCAATTCTAAAAGTCGTATGGCACTTTTTCGGCATTTTGGACGGATTTTGCACCTTGCACCGTAGATGTTGCACCCTGTGGATATTGATTCTTCGGAAGGTCATAAATGTTGGCTTGTTTATAGTTACGGGAGCCATAACCAATCGAAACGAAGATCTCTGTGAGTTCTATGGCTATGACCACTTTATGCCATCACTGGTTAGTTTCATACCCAAAAAATCTTATCCTAAACTCTATCGGGCCTTGAACGTTTTTTACCGTTCGTTCATTCGTCACGTGGATTTTTTCTGCAAAACGGGATCCCCGTGGCTGGTCTATGATTTACCATCGCCGGAGAGTGGTGTCCCATGGTACCGCTCCGTTTCAAATCCATGCATCCAATTCTAAAAGTCGTACGGCACTTTTTCGGCATTTTGGACGGATGTTGCACCTTGCACCGTAGATGTTGCACCCTGTGGATATTGATTCTTCGGAAGGCCATAACTGTTGGCTCGTTTAGATTTACGGGATCCATAACCAGTCAAAACGAAGATCTCTGTGAGTTCTATGGCTATGACCGCTTTAAACCGTCACTGGTTAGTTTCATACCCAAAAAATCTTATCCTAAACTCTATCAGGCCTTGGACGTTTTTTACCGTTCGTTCATTCGTCACGTGGATTTTTTCTGCAAAATGGGATCTCCGTTTCTGGTCTATGATTTACCATGGCCGGAGAGTAGTGCCCCATGGTACCGCTCCGTTTCAAATCCATGCATCCATTTCATAAAGTCGTACGACACTTTTTCGGCATTTTTGACGGATGTTGCACCTTGCACCGTAGATGTTGCACCCTGTGGATATTGATTCTTCGGAAGGCCATAATTGTTGGCTCGTTTAGAGTTACGAGAGGCATAACCCGTCAAAACGAAGCTCTCTGTGAGTTCTACGGCTATGACAGCTTTAAGCCATCACTGGTTAGTTTCATACCCAAAAAATCTTATCCGAACCTCAATCGGGCCTTGGACGTTTTTTACCGTTCGTTCATTCGTCACGTGGATTTTTTCTGCAAAACGGGATCCCCGTGGCTGGTCTATGATTTACCATCGCCGGAGAGTGGTGCCCCATGGTAACGCTCCGTTTAAAATCCATGCATCCAATTCTAAAAGTCGTATGGCACTTTTTCGGCATTTTGGACGGATGTTGCACCTTGCACCGTAGATGTTGCACCCTGTGGTTATTGATTCTTCGTAAGGTCATAACTGTTGGCTCGTTTAGAGTTACGGGAGCCATAACTAGTCAAAACAAAGATCTCTGTAAGTTCTACGACTATGACTGCTTTAAGCCGTCACTAGTTAGTTTCATACCCAAAAAATCTTATCCTAAACTCTATCGGGCCTTGGACGTTTTTTACCGTTCGTTCATTCGTCACGTGGATTTTTTCTGCAAAATGGGATCTCCATGGCTGGTCTATAATTTACCATGGCCCGAGAGTGGTGCCCCATGGTACCGCTCCGTTTCAAATCCATGCATCCATTTCTAAAAGTCGTACGACACTTTTTCGGCATTTTGGACAGATGTTGCACCTTGCACCGTAGATGTTGCACCCTGTGGATATTGATTCTTCGGAAGGCCATAACTGTTGGCTCGTTTAGAGTTACGGGAGCCATAACCAGTCAAAACGAAGATCTCTATGATTTCTACGGCTATGACCGCTTTAAGCCGTCACTGGTTAGTTTCATACCCAAAAAATCTTATCCGAATCTCAATCGGGCCTTGGACGTTTTTTACCGTTCGTTCATTCGTCACGTGGATTTTTTTCTGCAAAACGGGATCCCCGTGGCTGGTCTAAGATTTACCATGGCCAGAGAGTGGTGCCCCATGGTACCGCTTCATTTCAAATCCATGCATCCATTTCTAAAAGTCGTACGACACTTTTTCGGCATTTTGGACGGATGTTGCACCTTGCACCGTAGATGTTGCACCCTATGGATATTGATTCTTCGGAAGGCCATAACTGTTGGCTCGTTTAGAGTTACAGGAGCCATAACTAGTCAAAACGAAGCTCTCTGTGAGTTCTACGGCTACGACGGCTTTAAGCCGTCACTGGTTAGTTTCATACCCAAAAAATCTTATCCGAACCTCAATCGGGCCTTGGACGTTTTTTACCGTTAGTTCATTCATCATGTGGATTTTTTCTGCAAAACGGGATCCCCGTGGCTGGTCTATGATTTACCATCGTCGGAGAGTGGTGCCCCATGGTACCGCTCTGTTTCAAATCCATGCATTCATTTCTAAAAGTCGTACGACACTTTTTCGGCATTTTGGACGGATGTTGCACCTTGCACCGTAGATGTTGCACCCTATGGATATTGATTCTTCGGAATGCCATAACTATTGGCTCGTTTAGAGTTACGGGAGCTATAACCAGTCGAAACGATGATCTTTGTGAGTTCTATGGCTATGACTGCTTTAAGCCGTCACTGGTTAGTTTCATACCCAAAAAATCTTATCCGAAACTCAATCGGGCCTTGGACGTTTTTTACCGTTCGTTCATTCGTCACGTGGATTTTTTCTGCAAAACGGGATCCCCGTGGCTGGTCTATGATTTACCATGGCCGGAGAGTGGTGCCCCATGGTACCGCTCCGTTTCAAATCCATGCATCCATTTCTAAAAGTCGTACGACACTTTTTCGGCATTTTGGACGGATGTTGCACCTTGCACCGTAGATGTTGCACCCTGTGGATATTGATTCTTCGGAAGGCCATAACTGTTGGCTCGTTTAGATTTACGGGATCCATAACCAGTCAAAACGAAGATCTCTGTGAGTTCTACGGCTATGACCGCTTTAAGCCGTCACTGGTTAGTTTCATACCCAAAAAATCATATCCTAAACTCTATCGGGCCTTGGACGTTTTTTACCGTTCGTTCATTCGTCACGTGGATTTTTTTCTGCAAAACGGGATCCCCGTGGCTGGTCTAAGATTTACCATGGCCGGAGAGTGGTGCCCCATGGTACCGCTTCATTTCAAATCCATGCATCCATTTCTAAAAGTCGTACGACACTTTTTCGGCATTTTGGACGGATGTTGCACCTTGCACCGTAGATGTTGCACCCTATGGATATTGATTCTTCGGAAGGCCATAACTGTTGGCTCGTTTAGAGTTACAGGAGCCATAACTAGTCAAAACGAAGCTCTCTGTGAGTTCTACAGCTACGACGGCTTTAAGCCGTCACTGGTTAGTTTCATACCCAAAAAATCTTATCCGAACCTCAATCGGGCCTTGGACGTTTTTTACCGTTAGTTCATTCATCACGTGGATTTTTTCTGCAAAACGGGATCCCTGTGGCTGGTCTATGATTTACCATCGTCGGAGAGTGGTGCCCCATGGTACCGCTCTGTTTCAAATCCATGCATCCATTTCTAAAAGTCGTACGACACTTTTTCGGCATTTTGGACGGATGTTGCACCTTGCACCGTAGATGTTGCACCCTGTGGATATTGATTCTTCGGAAGGCCATAACTATTGGCTCGTTTAGAGTTACGGGAGCTATAACCAGTCGAAACGATGATCTTTGTGAGTTCTATGGCTATGACTGCTTTAAGCCGTCACTGGTTAGTTTCATACCAAAAAAATCTTATCCGAAACTCAATCGGGCCTTGGACGTTTTTTACCGTTCGTTCATTCGTCACGTGGATTTTTTCTGCAAAATGGGATCCCCGTGGCTGGTCTATGATTTACCATGGCCGGAGAGTGGTGCCCCATGGTACCGCTCCGTTTCAAATCCATGCATCCATTTCTAAAAGTCGTACGACACTTTTTCGGCATTTTGGACGGATGTTGCACCTTGCACCGTAGATGTTGCACCCTGTGGATATTGATTCTTCGGAAGGCTATAACTGTTGGCTCGTTTAGATTTACGGGATCCATAACCAGTCAAAACGAAGATCTCTGTGAGTTCTACGGCTATGACCGCTTTAAGCCGTCACTGGTTAGTTTCATACCCAAAAAATCATATCCTAAACTCTATCGGGCCTTGGACGTTTTTTACCGTTCGTTCATTCGTCACGTGGATTTTTTCTGCAAAATGGGATCTTCGTGGCTGGTCTATGATTTACCATGGCCGGAGAGTGGTGCCCCACGGTACCACTCCGTTTCAAATCCATGCATCCATTTCTTAAAATCGTACGGCACTTTTTCGGCATTTTGGACGGATGTTGCACCTTGCACCGTAGATGTTGCACCCTATGGATATTGATTCTTCGGAAGGCCATAATTGTTGGCTCGTTTAGATTTACGGGAGCCATAACTAGTCAAAACAAAGATCTCTATGATTTCTACGGCTATGACCGCTTTAAGCCGTTATAGGTTGGTTTCATACCCAAAAAATCTTATCCGAACCTCAATCGGGCCTTGGACGTTTTTTACCGTTCGTTCATTCGTCACGTGGATTTTTTCTGCAAAATGGGATCCCCGTGGCTGGTCTATGATTTACCATCGCCGGAGAGTGGTGCCCCATGGTACCGCTCCGTTTCAAATCCATGAATCCAATTCTAAAAGTCGTACGGCACTTTTTCGGCATTTTGGACAGATGTTGCACTTGCACCGTAAATGTTGCACCCTGTGGATATTGATTCTTCGGAAGGTCATAACTGTTGGCTCGTTTAGAGTTACGGGAGCCATAACCAGTCAAAACGAAGATCTCTGTGAGTTCTACGGCTATGACCGCTTTAAGCCGTCACTGGTTAGTTTCATACCCAAAAAATCTTATCCTAAACTCTATCGGGCCTTGGACGTTTTTTACCGTTCGTTCATTCGTCACGTGGATTTTTTCTGCAAAATGGGATCTCCGTGGCTGGTCTATGATTTACCATGGCCGGAGAGTGGTGCCCCATGGCACCACTCCGTTTCAAATCCATGAATCCATTTCTAAAAGTCGTACGACACTTTTTCGGCATTTTTGACGGATGTTGCACCTTGCACCGTAGATGTTGCACCCTGTGGATATTGATTCTTCGGAAGGCCATAACTATTGGCTCGTTTAGAGTTACGGGAGCCATAACCAGTCAAAACGAAGCTCTCTGTGAGTTCTACGGCGATGACAGCTTTAAGCGATCACTGGTTAGTTTCATACCCAAAAAATCTTATCCGAAACTCAATCGGGCTTTGGACGTTTTTTACCGTTCGTTTATTCGTCACGTGGATTTTTTCTACAAAAAGGGATCCCCGTGGCTGGTCTATGATTTACCATTGCCGGAGAGTGGTGCCCCATGGTACCGCTCCATTAAAAATCCATGCATCCAATTCTAAAAGTCGTACGGCACTTTTTCGGCATTTTGGACGGATGTTGCACTTGCACCGTAGATGTTGCACCCTGTGGATATTGATTCTTCGGAAGGCCATAACTGTTGGCTCGTTTAGAGTTACGGGAGCCATAACCAGTCAAAACGAAGATCTCTATGATTTCTACGGCTATGACCGCTTTAAGCCGTCACTGGTTAGTTTCATACCCAAAAAATCTTATCCGAATCTCAATCGGGCCTTGGACGTTTTTTACCGTTCGTTCATTCGTCACGTGGATTTTTTCCTGCAAAACGGGATCCCCGTGGCTGGTCTAAGATTTACCATGGCCGGAGAGTGGTGCCCCATGGTACTGCTTCATTTCAAATCCATGCATCCATTTCTAAAAGTTGTACGACACTTTTTCGGCATTTTGGACGTATGTTGCACCTTGCACCGTAGATGTTGCACCCTATGGATATTGATTCTTCGGAAGGCCATAACTGTTGGCTCGTTTAGAGTTATGGGAGCCATAACCAGTCAAAACGAAGCTCTCTGTGAGTTCTACGGCTACGACGGCTTTAAGCCGTCACTGGTTAGTTTCATACCCAAAAAATCTTATCCGAACCTCAATCGGGCCTTGGACGTTTTTTACCGTTAGTTCATTCATCACATGGATTTTTTCTGCAAAACGGGATCCCCGTGGCTGGTCTATGATTTACCATCGTCGAAGAGTGGTGCCCCATGGTACCGCTCTGTTTCAAATCCATGCATCCATTTCTAAAAGTCGTACGACACTTTTTCGGCATTTTGGACGGATGTTGCACCTTGCACCGTAGATGTTGCACCATGTGGATATTGATTCTTCGGAAGGCCATAACTGTTGGCTCTTTTAGAGTTACAGGAGCTATAACCAGTCGAAACGAAGATCTCTATGAGTTCTATGGCTATGACTGCTTTAAGCCGTCACTGGTTAGTTTCATACCCAAAAAATCTTATCCGAAACTCAATCGGGCCTTGGATGTTTTTTACCGTTCGTTCATTCGTCAGGTGGATTTTTTCTGCAAAACGGGATCCCCGTGGCTGGTCTATGATTTACCATGGCCGGAGAGTGGTGCCCTATGGTACCGCTCCGTTTCAAATCCATGCATCCATTTCTAAAAGTCGTACGACACTTTTTCGGCATTTTGGACGGATGTTGCACCTTGCACCGTAGATGTTGCACCCTGTGGATATTGATTCTTCGGAAGGCCATAACTATTGGCTCGTTTAGATTTACGGGAGCCATAACCAGTCAAAATGAAGATCTCTGTGAGTTCTACGGCTATGACCGCTTTAAGCCATCACTGGTTAGTTTCATACCCAAAAAATCATATCCTAAACTCTATCGGGCCTTGGACGTTTTTTACCGTTCGTTCATTCGTCACGTGGATTTTTTCTGCAAAATGGGATCTCCGTGGCTGGTCTGTGATTTACCATGGTCGGAGAGTGGTGCCCCATGGTACCGCTCCGTTTCAAATCCATGCATCCATTTCTTAAAGTCGTACGGCACTTTTTCGGCATTTTGGACGGATGTTGCACCTTGCACCGTAGATGTTGCACCCTGTGGATATTGATTCTTCGGAAGGCCATAACTGTTGGCTCGTTTAGATTTACGGGAGCCATAACTAGTCAAAACGAAGATCTCTATGATTTCTACGGCTATGACCGCTTTAAACCATCACAAGTTAGTTTCATACCCAAAAAATCTTATCCGAACCTTAATCGGGCCTTGGACGTTTTTTACCGTTCGTTCATTCGTCACGTGGAATTTTTCTGCAAAACGGGATCCCCATGGCTGGTCTAAGATTTACTATCGCCGGAGAGTGGTGCCCCATGGTACCGCTCTGTTTCAAATCCATGCATCCAATTCTAAAAGTCGTACGACACTTTTTCGGCATTTTGGACGGATGTTGCACTTGCACCGTAGATGTTGCACCCTATGGATATTGATTCTTCGGAAGGTCATAACTGTTGGCTCGTTTAGAGTTACGGGAGCCATAACCAGTCAAAACGAAGATCTCTGTGAGTTCTATGGCTGTGACCGCTTTAAGCCGTCACTGGTTAGTTTCATACCCAAAAAATCTTATCCTAAACTCTATCGGGCCTTGGACGTTTTTTATCGTTCGTTCATTCCTCACGTGGATTTTTTCTGCAAAATGGGATCTCCGTGGCTGGTCTATGATTTACCATGGCCGGAGAGTGGTGCCCCATGGTACCACTGCGTTTCAAATCCATGAATCCATTTCTAAAAGTCGTACGACACTTTTTCGGCATTTTTGACGGATGTTGCACCTTGCACCGTAGATGTTGCACCCTGTGGATATTGATTCTTCGGAAGGCCATAACTGTTGGCTCGTTTAGAGTTACGGGAGCCATAACCAGTCAAAACGAAGCTCTCTGTGAGTTCTACGGCTATGACAGCTTTAACCCATCATTGGTTAGTTTCATACCCAAAAAATCTTATCCGAAACTCAATCGGGCCTTGGACGTTTTTTACCGTTCGTTCATTCGTCACGTGGATTTTTTCTGCAAAACGGGATCCCTGTGGCTGGTCTATGATTTACCATCGCCGGAGAGTGGTGCCCTATGGTACCGCTCCGTTTCAAATCCATGCATCCAATTCTAAAAGTCGTATGGCACTTTTTCGGCATTTTGGATGGATTTTGCACCTTGCACCGTAGATGTTGCACCCTGTGGATATTGATTCTTCGGAAGGTCATAACTGTTGGCTCGTTTAGAGTTACGGGAGCCATAACCAGTCGAAACGAAGATCTCTTTGAGTTCTACGGCTATGACCGCTTTATGCCGTCACTGGTTAGTTTCATACCCAAAAAATCTTATCCTAAACTCTATCGGGCCTTGGACGTTTTTTACCGTTCGTTCATTCGTCACGTGGATTTTTTCTGTAAAATGGGATGTCCGTGGCTGGTCTATAATTACCATGGCCGGAGAGTGGTGCCCCATGGTACCGCTCCGTTTCAAATCCATGCATCCATTTCTAAAAGTCGTACGGCAGTTTTTCGTCATTTTGGACGGATGTTGCACCTTGCACCGTAGATGTTGCACCCTGTGGATATTGATTCTTCGGAAGGCCATAACTGTTGGCTCGTTTAGATTTATGGGAGCCATAACTAGTCAAAACGAAGATATCTATGATTTCTACGGCTATGACCGCTTTAAGCCGTCACAGGTTAGTGTCATATCCAAAAAATCTTATCCGAACCTCAATCGGGCCTTGGTCGTTTTTTACCGTTCGTTCATTCGTCATGAGGATTTTTTCTGCAAAACGGGATCCCCGTGGCTGGTCTATGATTTACAATCACCGGAGAGTGGTGCCCCATGGTACCGCTCCGTTTCAAATCCATGCATCCAATTCTAAAAGTCGTACGGCACTTTTTCGGCATTTTGGACGGATGTTGCACCTTGCACCGTAGATGTTGCACCCTGTGGATATTGATTCTTTGGAAGGTCATAACTGTTGGCTCGTTTAGAGTTACGGGAGCCATAACCAGTCAAAACGAAGATCTCTGTGAGTTCTACGGCTATGACCGCTTTAAGCCGTCACTGGTTTGTTTCATACCCAAAAAATCTTATCCTAAACTCTATCGGGCCTTGGACGTTTTTTACCGTTCGTTCATTCATCACGTGGATTTTTTCTGCAAAATAGGATCTCCGTGGCTGGTCTATGATTTACCATGGCCGAATAGTGGTGCCCCATGGTACCACTCCGTTTCAAATCTATGAATCCATTTCTAAAAGTCGTACGACACTTTTTCGGCATTTTTGACAGATGTTGCACCTTGCATCATAGATGTTGCACCTTGCATCATAGATGTTGCACCCTGTGGATATTGATTCTTCGGAAGGCCATAACTGTTGGCTCGTTTAGAGTTATGGGAGCCATAACCAGTCAAAACAAAGCTCTCTGTGAGTTCTACGGCTACGACGGCTTTAAGCCGTCACTGGTTAGATTCATACCCAAAAAATCTTATCCGAACCTCAATCGGGCCTTGGACGTTTTTTACCGTTAGTTCATTCATCACGTGGATTTTTTCTGCAAAATGGGATCTCCGTGGCTGGTCTATGATTTACCATGGCCGGATAGTGGTGCCCTATGGTACCGCTCCGTTTCAAATCTATGCATCCAATTCTAAAAGTCGTACGGCACTTTTTCGGCATTTTGGACGGATGTTGCACTTGCACCGTAGATGTTGCACCCTGTGGATATTGATTCTTCGGAAGACCATAACTGTTGGCTCGTTTAGAGTTACGGGAGCCATAACTAGTCAAAACGAAGATCTTTGTGAGTTCTACGGCTATGACCGCTTTAAGCCGTCACTGGTTAGTTTTATACCCAAAAAATCTTATCCTAAACTCTATCGGGCCTTGGACGTTTTTTACCGTTCGTTCATTCGTCACGTGGATTTTTTCTGCAAAATGGGATCTCCGTGGCTGGTCTATAATTTACCATGGTCCGAGAGTGGTGCCCCAAGGTACCGCTCCGTTTCAAATCCATGCATCCATTTCTAAAAGTCGTACGACACTTTTTCGGCATGTTGGACGGATGTTGCACCTTGCACCGTAGAAGTTGCACCCTATGGATATTGATTCTTCGGAAGGCCATAATTGTTGGCTCGTTTAGAGTTACGGGAGCCATAACCAGTCAAAACGAAGATCTCTATGATTTCTATGGCTATGACCGCTTTAAGCCGTCACTGGTTAGTTTCATACCCAAAAAATCTTATCCTAAACTCTATCGGGCCTTGGACGTTTTTTACCGTCCGTTCATTCGTCACGTGGATTTTTTCTGCAAAATGGGATCTCCGTGGCTGGTCTAAGATTTACTATGGCCGGTGAGTGGTGCCCCATGGTACCGCTTCATTTCAAATCCATGCATCCATTTCTAAAAGTCGTACGACACTTTTTCGGCATTTTGGTCGGATGTTGCACCTTGCACCGTAGATGTTGCACCCTATGGATATTGATTCTTCGGAAGGCCATAACTGTTGGCTCGTTTAGAGTTACGGGAGCCATAACCAGTCAAAACGAAGCTCTCTGTGAGTTCTACGGCTATGACGGCTTTAAGCCGTCACTGGTTAGTTTAATACCCAAAAAATCTTATCCGAATCTCAATCGGGCCTTGGACGTTTTTTACCGTTCGTTCATTCGTCACGTGGATTTTTTTTTGCAAAACGGGATCCTCGTGGTTGGTCTAAGATTTACCATAGCCGGAGAGTGGTGCCCCATGGTACCGCTTCATTTCAAATCCATGCATCCATTTCTAAAAGTCGTACGACACTTTTTCAGCATTTTGGACGGATGTTGCACCTTGCACCGTAGATGTTGCACCCTATGGATATTGATTCTTCGGAAGGCCATAACTGTTGGCTCGTTTAGAGTTACGGGAGCCATAACAAGTCAAAACGAAGCTCTCTGTGAGTTCTACGGCTACGACGGCTTTAAGCCGTCACTAGTTAGTTTCATACCCAAAAAATCTTATCCGAACCTCAATCGGGCCTTGGACGTTTTTTACCGTTAGTTCATTCATCACGTGGGATTTTTCTGGAAAACGGGATCCCCGTGGCTGTTTAATGATTTACCATCGTCGGAGAGTGGTGCCCCATAGTACCGCTCTGTTTCAAATCCATGCATTCATTTCTAAAAGTCGTACGACACTTTTTCGGCATTTTGGACAGATGTTGCACCTTGCACCGTAGATGTTGCACCCTGTGGATATTGATTCTTCGGAAGGCCATAACTGTTGGCTCGTTTAGATTTACGGGAGCCATAACTAGTCGAAACGAAGATCTTTGTGAGTTCTACGGCTATGACCGCTTTAAGCCATCACTGGTTAGTTTCATACCCAAAAAATCTTATCCGAAACTCAATCGGGCCTTGGACGTTTTTTACCGTTCGTTCATTCGTCACGTGGATTTTTTCTGCAAAACGGGATCCCCGTGGCTGGTCTATGATTTACCATGGCCGGAGAGTGGTGCCCCAGGGTACCGCTCCGTTTCAAATCCGTGCATCCAATTCTAAAAGTCCTACGGCACTTTTTCGACATTTTGGATGGATGTTGCACCTTGCACCGTAGATGTTGCACCCTGTGGATATTGATTCTTCGGAAGGTCATAACAATAGGCTCGTTTAGAGTTACGGGAGCCATAACCTGTCAAAATGAAGATCTCTGTGAGTTCTACGACTATGACCGCTTTAAGCCGTCACTGGTTAGTTTCATACCCAAAAAATCTTATCCGAACCTCAATCGGGCCTTGGACGTTTTTTACCGTTCGTTCATTCGTCACGTGGATTTTTTCTGCAAAACGGGATCCCCGTGGCTGGTCTATGATTTACCATCACCGGAGAGTGGTGCCCCATGGTACCGCTCCGTTTCAAATCCATGCATCCAATTCTAAAAGTCGTACGGCACTTTTTCGGCATTTTGGACTGATGTTGCACCTTGCACCGTAGATGTTGCACCCTGTGGATATTGATTCTTCGGAAGGTCATAACTGTTGGCTCGTTTAGAGTTACGGGAGCCATAACCAGTCAAAACGAAGATCTCTGTGAGTTCTACGGCTATGACCGCTTTAAGCCGTCACTGGTTTGTTTCATACCCAAAAAATCTAATCCTAAACTCTATCGGGCCTTGGACGTTTTTTACCGTTCGTTCATTCGTCACGTGGATTTTTTCTGCAAAATGGGATCTCCGTGGCTGGTCTATGATTTACCATGGCCGGTGAGTGGTGCCCCATGGTACCGCTTCATTTCAAATCCATGCATCCATTTCTAAAAGTCGTACGACACTTTTTCGGCATTTTGGTCGGATGTTGCACCTTGCACCGTAGATGTTGCACCCTATGGATATTGATTCTTCGGAAGGCCATAACTGTTGGCTCGTTTAGAGTTACGGGAGCCATAACCAGTCAAAACGAAGCTCTCTGTGAGTTCTACGGCTACGACGGCTTTAAGCCGTCACTGGTTAGTTTCATACGCAAAAAATCTTATCCGAATCTCAATCGGGCCTTGGACGTTTTTTACCGTTCGTTCATTCGTCACGTGGATTTTTTTTTGCAAAACGGGATCCCCGTGGCTGGTCTAAGATTTACCATGGCCGGAGAGTGGTGCCCCATGGTACCGCTTCATTTCAAATCCATGCATCCATTTCTAAAAGTCGTACGACACTTTTTCGGCATTTTGGATGGATGTTGCACCTTGCACCGTAGATGTTGCACCCTATGGATATTGATTCTTCGGAAGGCCATAACTGTTGGCTCGTTTAGAGTTACGGGAGCCATAACAAGTCAAAACGAAGCTGTCTGTGAGTTCTACGGCTACGACGGCTTTAAGCCGTCACTAGTTAGTTTCATACCCAAAAAATCTTATCCGAACCTCAATCGGGCCTTGGACGTTTTTTACCGTTAGTTCATTCATCACGTGGATTTTTTCTGGAAAACGGGATCCCCGTGGCTGTTTAATGATTTACTATCGTCGGAGAGTGGTGCCCCATAGTACCGCTCTGTTTCAAATCCATGCATTCATTTCTAAAAGTCGTACGACACTTTTTCGGCATTTTGGACGGATGTTGCACCTTGCACCGTAGATGTTGCACCCTGTGGATATTGATTCTTCGGAAGGCCATAACTGTTGGCTCATTTAGATTTACGGGAGCTATAACTAGTCGAAACGAAGATCTTTGTGAGTTCTATGGCTATGACTGCTTTAAGCCATCACTGGTTAGTTTCATACCCAAAAAATCTTATCCGAAACTCAATCGGGCCTTGGACGTTTTTTACCGTTCGTTCATTCGTCACGTGGATTTTTTCTGCAAAACGGGATCCCCGTGGCTGGTCTATGATTTACCATGGCCGGAGAGTGGTGCCCCATGGTACCGCTCCGTTTCAAATCCATGCATCCATTTCTAAAAGTCGTACGACACTTTTTCGGCATTTTGGACGGATGTTGCACCTTGCACCGTAGATGTTGCACCCTGTGGATATTGATTCTTCGGAAGGCCATAACTGTTGGCTCGTTTAGATTTACGGGAGCCATAACCAGTCAAAGTGAAGATCTCTATGAGTTCTACGGCTATGACCGCTTTAAGCCGTCACTGGTTAGTTTCATACCCAAAAAATCTTATCCTAAACTCTATCGGGCCTTGGACGTTTTTTACCGTTCGTTCATTCGTCACATGGATTTTTTCTGCAAAATGGGATCTCCGTAGCTGGTTTATGATTTACCATGGCCGGAGAGTGGTGCCCCATGGTACCGCTCCGTTTCAAATCCATGCATCCATTTCTTAAAGGCGTACGGCACTTTTTCGGCATTTTGGACGGATGTTGCACCTTGCACCGTAGATGTTGCACCCTGTGGATATTGATTCTTCGGAAGGCCATAACTGTTGGCTCGTTTAGATTTACGGGAGCCATAACTAGTCAAAACGAAGATCTCTATGATTTCTACGGCTATGACCGCTTTAAGCCGTCATAGGTTAGTTTCATACCCAAAAAATCTTATCCGAACCTCAATCGGGCCTTGGACGTTTTTTACCGTTCGTTCATTCGTCACGTGGATTTTTTCTGCAAAACGGGATTCCCGTGGCTGGTCTATGATTTACCATCGCCGGAGAGTGGTGCCCCACGGTACCGCTCCGTTTCAAATCCATGCATCCAATTCTAAAAGTCCTACGGCACTTTTTCGACATTTTGGATGGATGTTGCACCTCGCACCGTAGATGTTGCACCCTGTGGATATTGATTCTTCGGAAGGTCATAACAATAGGCTCGTTTAGAGTTACGGGAGCCATAACCTGTCAAAACGAAGATCTCTGTGAGTTCTACGGCTATGACCGCTTTAAGCCGTCACTGGTTAGTTTCATACCCAAAAAATCTTATCCTAAACTCTATCGGGCCTTGGTCGTTTTTTACTGTTCGTTCATTCGTCACGTGGATTTTTTCTACAAAATGGGATCTCCGTGGCTGGTCTATGATTTACCATGGCCGGAGAGTGGTGCCCCATGGAACCACTCCGTTTCAAATCCATGAATCCATTTCTAAAAGTCATACGACACTTTTTCGGCATTTTTGACGGATGTTGCACCTTGCACCGTAGATGTTGCACCCTATGGATATTGATTCTTCGAAACGCCATAACTGTTGGCTCGTTTAGAGTTACGGGAGCCATAACCAGTCAAAACGAAGCTCTCTGTGAGTTCTACGGCTATGACAGCTTTAAGCCATCACTGGTTAGTTTCATACCCAAAAAATCTTATCCGAAACTCAATCGGGCCTTGGACGTTTTTTACCGTTCGTTCATTCATCACGTGGATTTTTTCTGAAAAACGGGATCCCCGTGGCTGGTTTATGATTTACCATCGCCGGAGAGTGGTGCCCCATGGTACCACTCCGTTTCAAATCCATGCATCCAATTCTAAAAGTCGTATGGCACTTTTTCGTCATTTTGGACGGATTTTGCACCTTGCACCGTAGATGTTGCACCTGTGGATATTGATTTTTCGGAAGGTCATAACTGTTGGCTCGTTTAGAGTTACGAGAGCCATAACCAGTCGAAACGAAGATCTCTGTGAGTTCTACGGCTATGACCGCTTTAAGCTGTCACTAGTTAGTTTCATACCCAAATAATCTTATCCTAAACTCTATCGGGCCTTGGACGTTTTTTACCGTTCGTTCATTCGTCACGTGGATTTTTTCTACAAAATGGGATGTCCGTGGCTGGTCTATAATTTACCATGGCCGGAGTGTGGTGCCCCATGGTACCGCTCCGTTTCAAATCCATGCATCCATTTCTAAAAGTCGTACGGCACTTTTTCGGCATTTTGGACGGATGTTGCACCTTGCACCGTAGATGTTGCACCTGTGGATATTGATTCTTCGGAAGGCCATAACTGTTGGCTCGTTTAGAGTTACGGGAGCCATAACCAGTCAAAACGAAGATCTCTATGATTTCTACGGCTATGACCGCTTTAAGCCGTCACTGGTTTGTTTCATACCCAAAAAATCTTATCTGAAACTCAATCTGGCCTTGGACATTTTTTACCGTTCGTTTATTCGTCACGTGGATTTTTTTCTGCAAAACGGGATCCCCGTGGCTGGTCTAAGATTTACCATGGCCGGAGAGTGGTGCCCCATGGTACCGCTTCATTTCAAATCCATGCATCCAATTCTAAAAGTCGTACGACACTTTTTCGGTATTTTGGACGGATGTTGCACCTTGCACCGTAGATGCTGCACCCTATGGATATTGATTCTTCGGAAGGCCATAACTGTTGGCTCGTTTAGAGTTACGGGAGCCATAACCAGTCAAAATGAAGCTCTCAGTGAGTTCTACGGCTACAAAGGCTTTAAGCCGTCACTGGTTAGTTTCATACCCAAAAAATCTTATCCGAACCTCAATCGGGCCTTGGAATTTTTTTACCGTTCGTTCATTCATCACGTGGATTTTTTCTACAAAACGGGATCCCCGTGGCTAGTCTATGATTTACCATCGTCGGAGAGTGGTGCCCCATGGTACCGCTCCATTTCAAATCCATGCATCCATTTCTAAAAGTCGTACGACACTTTTTCGGCATTTTGGATGGATGTTGCACCTTGCACAGTAGATGTTGCACCCTGTGGATATTGATTCTTCGGAAGGCCATAACTGTTGGCTCGTTTAGAGTTACGGGAGCCATAACCAGTCGAAACGAAGATCTTTGTGAGTTCTATGGCTATGACTGCTTTAAGCCGTCACTGGTTAGTTTCATACCCAAAAAATCTTATCCGAAACTCAATCGAGCCTTGGACGTTTTTTACCGTTCGTTCATTCGTCACGTGGATTTTTTCTGCAAAACGGGATCCCCGTGGCTGGTCTATGATTTAACATGGCCGGAGAGTGGTGCCCCATGGTACCGCTCCGTTTCAAATCCATGCATCCATTTCTAAAGGTCGTACGACACTTTTTCGGCATTTTGGCCGGATGTTGCACCTTGCACCGTAGATGTTGCCCCCTATGGATATTGATTCTTCAGAAGGCCATAATTGTTGGCTCGTTTAGAGTTACGGGAGCCATAACCAGTCAAAACGAAGATCTCTATGAGTTCTACGGGTATGACCGCTTTAAGCCGTCACTGGTTAGTTTCATACCCAAAAAATCTTATCCGAAACTCAATCGGGCCTTGGACGTTTTTTACCGTTCGTTCATTCGTCACGTGGATTTTTTCTGAAAAAACGGGATCCCCGTGGCTGGTCTATGATTTACCATGGCCGGAGAGTGGTGCCCCATGGTACCGCTCTGTTTCAAATCCATGCATCCAATTCTAAAAGTCGTACGACACTTTTTCGGGATTTTGGACGGATGTTGCACCTTGCACCGTAGATGTTGCACCTTGTGGATATTGATTCTTCGCAAGGCCATAACTGTTGGCTCGTTTAGAGTTACGGGAGCTATAACCAGTCGAAACGAAGATCTCAGTGAGTTCTACGTCTATGACCACTTTAAGCCGTCACTGGTTAGTTTCATACCCAAAAAATCTTATCTGAAACTCAATCGGGCCTTGGACGTTTTTTACCGTTCGTTCATTCGTCACGTGGCTTTTTTCTACAAAACGGGATTCCCGTGGCCGGTCTATGATTTACCATGGCCGGAGAGTGGTTCCCCATGGTACCGCTCCGTTTCAAATCCATGCATCCATTTCTAAAAGTCGTACGGCACTTTTTCGGCATTTTGGACGGATGTTGCACCTTGCACCGTAGATGTTGCACCCTGTGGATATTGATTCTTCGGAAGGCGATAACTGTAGGTTCGTTTAGAGTTACGGGAGCCATAACCAGTCAAAACGAAGATCTCTCTGATTTCTACGGCTATGACAGCTTTAAGCCATCATTGGTTAGTTTTATACCCAAAAAATCTTATCCGAAACTCAGTCGGACCTTGGACGTTTTTTACCGCTCGTTCATTCGTCACGTGGATTTTTTCTTCAAAACGGGATCCCCATGGCTGGTCTATGATTTTCCATGGCCGGAGAGTGGTGCCCCATGGTACCGCTCCGTTTCAAATCCATGCATCCATTTCTAAAAGTCGTACGGCTCTTTTTCGGCATTATGGACGGATGCTGCACCTTGCACCGTAGATGTTGCACCCTGTGGATATTGATTCTTCGGAAGGCCATAACTGTTGGCTAGTTTAGAGTTACGGGAGCCATAACCAGTCAAAACGAAGATCTCTATGAGTTCTACGGCTATGACCGCTTTAAGCCGTCACTGGTGAGTTTCATTCCCAAAAAATCTTATCCGAACCTCAATCGGGCCTTGGACGTTTTTTTACCGTTCGTTCATTCGTCACATGGATTTTTTCTGCAAAACGGGATCCCCGTGGCTGGTCTATGATTTACCATGGTCGGAGAGTGGTGCCCCATGGTACCGCTCCATTTCAAATCCATGCATCCATTTCTAAAGGTCGTACGACACTTTTTCGGCATTTTGGCCGGATGTTGCACCTTGCACCGTAGATGTTGCACCCTGTGGATATTGATTCTTCGGAAGGCCATAACTGTTGGCACGTTTAGAGTTACGGGAGCCATAACCAGTCAAAACGAAGATCTCTGTGAGTTCTACGGCTATGACCGCTTTAAGCCGTCACTGGTTAGTTTCATACCCAAAAAATCTTATCCTAAACTCTATCGGGCCTTGGACGTTTTTTACCGTTCGTTCATTCGTCACGTGGATTTTTTCTGCAAAATGGGATCTCCGTGGCTGGTCTATGATTTACCATGGCCGGAGAGTGGTGCCCCATGGTACCGCTCCGTTTCAAATCCATGCATCCATTTCTAAAAGTCGTATGACACTTTTTCGGCATTTTGGACGGATGTTGCACCTTGCACCGCAGATGTTGCACCCTGTGGATATTGATTCTTCGGAAGGCCATAACTGTTGGCTCGTTTAGATTTACGAGAGCCATAACCAGTCAAAATGAACATCTTTGTGAGTTCTACGGCTATGACCGCTTTAGGCCGTCACTGGTTAGTTTCATACCCAAAAAATCTTATCCTAAACTCTATCGGGCCTTGGACGTTTTTTACCGTTCGTTCATTCGTCACGTGGATTTTTTCTGCAAAATGGGATCTTCGTGGCTGGTCTATGATTTACCATGGCCGGAGAGTAGTGCCCCATGGTACCGCTCCGTTTCAAATCCATGCATCCATTTCTAAAAGTCGTACGGCACTTTTTTGGCATTTTGGACGGATGTTGCACCTTGCACCGTAGATGTTGCACCCTGTGGATATTGATTCTTCGGAAGGCCATAACTGTTGGCTCGTTTAGAGTTACGGGAGCCATAACCAGTCAAAACGAAGATCTCTATGATTCTACGGCTATGACCGCTTTAAGCCGTCACTGGTTAGTTTCATACCCAAAAAATCTTATCCGAACCTCAATCGGGCCTTGGACGTTTTTTACCGTTCGTTCATTCGTCACGTGGATTTTTTTTCTGCAAAACGGGATCCCCGTGGCTGGTCTAAGATTTACCATGGCCGGAGAGTGGTGCCCCATGGCACCGCTTCATTTCAAATCCATGCATCCATTCCTAAAAGTCGTACGGCACTTTTTCGGCATTTTGGACGGATGTTGCACCTTGCACCATAGATGTTGCTCCCTGTGGATATTGATTCTTCGGAAGGCCATAACTGTTGGCTCGTTTAGAGTTACGGGAGCCATAACCAGTCAAAACGAAGCTCTCTGTGAGTTCTATGGCTACGACGGCTTTAAATCGTCATTGGTTAGTTTCATACCCAAAAAATCTTATCCGAACCTCTATCGGGCCTTGGACGTTTTTAACTACTCGTTCATTCATCACGTGGATTTATTCTGCAAAACGAGATCCCCGTGGCTGGTCTATGATTTACCATCGTCGGAGAGTGGTGCCCCATGGTACCGCTCCGTTTCAAATCCATGCATCCATTTCTAAAAGTCGTACGACATTTTTTCGGCATTTTGGACGGATGTTGCACCTTGCACCGTAGATGTTGCACCCTGTGGATATTGATTCTTCGGAAGGCCATAACTGTTGGCTCGTTTAGAGTTACAGGAGCTATAACCAGTCGAAACGAAGATCTCTGTGAGTTCTACGGCTATGACTGCTTTAAGCCGTCACTGGTTAGTTTCATACCCAAAAAATCTTATCTGAAACTCAATCGGGCCTTGGACGTTTTTTACCGTTCGTTCATTCGTCACGTGGATTTTTTCTGCAAAACGGGATCCCCGTTGCTGATCTATGATTTACCATGGCCGGAGAGTGGTGGCCCATGGTACTGCTCCGTTTCAAATCCATGGATCCATTTCTAAAAGTCGTACGACACTTTTTGGCATTTTGGACGGATGTTGCACCTTGCACCGTAGATGTTGCACCCGGTGGATATTGATTCTTCGGAAGGCCATAACTGTTGGCTCGTTTAGAGTTACGGGAGCCATAACCATTCAAATCGAAGATCTCTGTGATTTATTCGGCTATGACGGATTTAAGCCGTCACTGGTTAGTTTCATACCCAAAAAATCTTATCCGAAACTCAATCGGGCCTTTGACGTTTTTTACCGTTCGTTCATTCATCACGTGGATTTTTTTCTGCAAAACGGGATCCCCGTGTCTGGTCTAAGATTTACCATGGCCGGAGAGTGGTGCCCCATGGCACCGCTTCATTTCAAATCCATGCATCCATTTCTAAAAGTCGTACGGCACTTTTTCGGCATTTTGGACGGATGTTGCACCTTGCACCGTAGATGTTGCTCCCTGTGGATATTGATTCTTCGGAAGGCCATAACCGTTGGCTCGTTTAGAGTTACGGGAGCCATAACCAGTCAAAACGAAGCTCTCTGTGAGTTCTATGCCTACGACGGCTTTAAGCCGTCACTGGTTAGTTTCATACCCAAAAAATCTTATCCGAACCTCTATCGGGCCTTGGACGTTTTTTACTGCTCGTTCATTCATCACGTGGATTTATTCTGCAAAACGAGATCCCCGTGGCTGGTCTATGATTTACCATCGTCGGAGAGTGGTGCCCCATGGTACCGCTCCGTTTCAAATCCATGCATCCATTTCTAAAAGTCGTACGACATTTTTTCGACATTTTGGACGGATGTTGCACCTTGCACCATAGATGTTGCACCCTGTGGATATTGATTCTTCGGAAGGCCATAACTGTTGGCTCGTTTAGAGTTACGGGAGCTATAACCAGTCGAAACGAAGATCTCTGTGAGTTCTACGGCTATGAATGCTTTAAGCCGTCACTGGTTAGTTTCATACCCAAAAAATCTTATCCGAAACTCAATCGGGCCTTGGACGTTTTTTACCATTCGTTCATTCGTCATGTGAATTTTTTCTGCAAAACGGGATCCCCGTTGCTGGTCTATGATTTACCATGGCCGGAGAGTGGTGGCCCATGGTACTGCTCCGTTTCAAATCCATGCATCAATTTCTAAAAGTCGTACGACACTTTTTGGCATTTTGGACGGATGTTGCACCTTGCACCGTAGATGTTGCACCCGGTGGATATTGATTCTTAGGAAGGCCATAACTGTTGGCTCGTTTAGAGTTACGGGAGCCATAACCATTCAAATCGAAGATCTCTGTGATTTATTTGGCTATGACGGCTTTAATCCGTCACTGGTTAGTTTCATACCCAAAAAATCTTATCCGAAACTCAATCGGGCCTTGGACGTTTTTTACCGTTCGTTCATTTGTCACGTGGATTTTTTTTCTGCAAAACGGGATCCCCGTGGCTGGTCTAAGATTTACCATGGCCGGAGAGTGGTGCCCCATGGCACCGCTTCATTTCAAATCCATGCATCCATTTCTAAAAGTCGTACGGCACTTTTTCGGCATTTTGGACGGATGTTGCACCTTGCACCGTAGATGTTGCTCCCTGTGGATATTGATTCTTCGGAAGGCCATAACTGTTGGCTCGTTTAGAGTTACGGGAGCCATAACCAGTCAAAACGAAGCTCTCTGCGAGTTCTATGGCTACGACGGCTTTAAGCCGTCACTGGTTAGTTTCATACCCAAAAAATCTTATCCGAAACTCAATCGGGCCTTGGACGTTTTTTACCGTTCGTTCATTCGTCACGTGGATTTTTTTTCTACAAAACAGGATCCCCGTGGTTGGTCTAAGATTTACCATGGCCGGAGAGTGGTGCCCCATGGCACCGCTTCATTTCAAATCCATGCATCAATTTCTAAAAGTCGTACGGCACTTTTTCGGCATTTTGGAAGGATGTTGCACCTTGCACCGTAGATGTTGCACCCTGTGGATATTGATTCTTCGGAAGGCCATAACTGTTGGCTCGTTTAGAGTTACGGGAGCTATAACCAGTCGAAACGAAGATCTTTGTGAGTTCTATGGCTATGACTACTTTAAGCCGTCACTGGTTAGTTTCATACCCAAAAAATCTTATCCGAAACTCAATCGAGCCTTGGACGTTTTTTACCGTTCGTTCATTCGTCACGTGGATTTTTTCTGCAAAACGGGATCCCCGTGGCTGGTCTATGATTTACCATGGCCGAAGAGTGGTGCCCCATGGTATCGCTCTGTTTCAAATCCATGCATCCATTTCTAAAGGTCGTACGACACTTTTTTGGCATTTTGGCCGGATGTTGCACCTTGCACCTTGCACCGTAGATGTTGCACCCTGTGGATATTGATTCTTCGGAAGGCCATAACTGTTGGCTCGTTTAGAGTTACGGGAGCCATAACCAGTCAAAACGAAGATCTCTGTGAGTTCTACGGCTATGACTGCTTTAAGCCGTCACTGGTTAGTTTCATACCCAAAAAATCTTATCCTATACACTATCGGGCCTTGGACGTTTTTTACCGTTCGTTCATTCGTCACGTGGATTTTTTCTGCAAAATGGGATCCCCGTGGCTGGTCAACGATTTACTATCGCCGGAGAGTGGTGCCCCATGGTACCGCTCCGTTTCAAATCCATGCATCCATTTCTTAAAGTCTTACGGCACTTTTTCGGCATTTTGGACGGATGTTGCACCTTGCACCGCAGATGTTGCACCCTATGGATATTGATTCTTCGGAAGGCCATAACTGTTGGCTCGTTTAGATTTACGAGAGCCATAACCAGTCAAAACGAACATCTTTGTGAGTTCTACGGCTATGACCGCTTTAGGCCGTCACTGGTTAGTTTCATACCCAAAAAATCTTATCCTAAACTCTATCGGGCCTTGGACGTTTTTTACCGTTCGTTCATTCGTCACGTGGATTTTTTCTACAAAATGGGATCTTCGTGGCTGGTCTATGATTTACCATGGCCGGAGAGTAGTGCCCCATGGTACCGCTCCGTTTCAAATCCATGCATCCATTTCTAAAAGTCGTACGGCACTTTTTCGGCATTTTGGACGGATGTTGCACCTTGCACCGTAGATGTTGCACCCTGTGGATATTGATTCTTCGGAAGGCCATAACTGTTGGCTCGTTTAGAGTTACGGGAGCCATAACCAGTCAAAACGAAGATCTCTATGATTCTACGGCTATGACCGCTTTAAGCCGTCACTGGTTAGTTTCATACCCAAAAAATCTTATCCTATACTCTATCGGGCCTTGGACGTTTTTTACCGTTCGTTCATTCGTCACGTGGATTTTTTCTGCAAAATGGGATCTCCGTGGCTGGTCTATGATTTACCATGGCCGGAGAGTGGTGCCCCATGGTACCGCTCCGTTTCAAATCCATGCATCCATTTCTAAAAGTCGTATGGCACTTTTTCGGCATTTTGGACGGATGTTGCACCTTGCACCGCAGATGTTGCACCCTGTGGATATTGATTCTTCGGAAGGCCATAACTGTTGGCTCGTTTAGATTTCCGAGAGCCATAGCAGTCAAAACGAACATCTTTGTGAGTTCTACGGCTATGACCGCTTTAGGCCGTCACTGGTTAGTTTCATACCCAAAAAATCTTATCCTAAACTCTATCGGGCCTTGGACGTTTTTTACCGTTCGTTCATTCGTCACGTGGATTTTTTCTGCAAAATGGGATCTTCGTGGCTGGTCTATGATTTACCATGGCCGGAGAGTAGTGCCCCATGGTACCGCTCCGTTTCAAATCCATGCATCCATTTCTAAAAGTCGTACGGCACTTTTTCGGCATTTTGGACGGATGTTGCACCTTGCACCGTAGATGTTGCACCCTGTGGATATTGATTCTTCGGAAGGCCATAACTGTTGGCTCGTTTAGAGTTACGGGAGCCATAACCAGTCAAAACGAAGATCTCTATGATTCTACGGCTATGACCGCTTTAAGCCGTCACTGGTTAGTTTCATACCCAAAAAATCTTATCCGAAACTCAATCGGGCCTTGGACGTTTTTTACCGTTCGTTCATTCGTCACGTGGATTTTTTTTCTGCAAAACGGGATCCCCGTGGCTGGTCTAAGATTTACCATGGCCGGAGAGTGGTGCCCCATGGCACCGCTTCATTACAAATCCATGCATCCATTTCTAAAAGTCGTACGGCACATTTCGGCATTTTGGACGGATGTTGCACCTTGCACCGTAGATGTTGCTCCCTGTGGATATTGATTCTTCGGAAGGCCATAACTGTTGGCTCGTTTAGAGTTACGGGAGCCATAACCAGTCAAGACGAAGCTCTTTGTGAGTTCTATGGCTACGACGGCTTTAAGCCGTCACTGGTTAGTTTCATACCCAAAAAATCTTATCCGAACCTCTATCGGGCCTTGGACGTTTTTTACTGCTCGATCATTCATCACGTGGATTTATTCTGCAAAACGAGATCCCCGTGGCTGGTCTATGATTTACCATCGTCGGAGAGTGGTGCCCCATGGTACCGCTCCGTTTCAAATCCATGCATCCATTTCTAAAAGTCGTACGACATTTTTTCGGCATTTTGGACGGATGTTGCACCTTGCACCGTAGATGTTGCACCCTGTGGATATTGATTCTTCGGAAGGCCATAACTATTGGCTCGTTTAGAGTTACGGGAGTTATAACCAGTCGAAATGAAGATCTCTGTGAGTTCTACGGCTATGAATGCTTTAAGCCGTCACTGGTTAGTTTCATACACAAAAAATCTTATCCGAAACTCAATCGGGCCTTGGACGTTTTTTACCGTTCGTTCATTCGTCACGTGGATTTTTTCTGCAAAACGGGATCCCCGTTGCTGGTCTATGATTTACCATGGCCGGAGAGTGGTGGCCCATGGTACTGCTCCGTTTCAAATCCATGCATCCATTTCTAAAAGTCGTATGACACTTTTTGGCATTTTGGACGGATGTTGCACCTTGCACCGCAGATGTTGCACCCGGTGGATATTGATTCTTAGGAAGGCCATAACTGTTGGCTCGTTTAGAGTTACGGGAGCCATAACCATTCAAATCGAAGATCTCTGTGATTTATTCGGCTATGACGGCTTTAATCCGTCACTGGTTAGTTTCATACCCAAAAAATCTTATCCGAAACTCAATCGGGCCTTGGACGTTTTTTACCGTTCGTTCATTCGTCACGTGGATTTTTTTTCAGCAAAACGGGATCCCCGTGGCTGGTCTAAGATTTACCATGGCCGGAGAGTTGTGCCCCATGGCACCGCTTCATTTCAAATCCATGCATCCATTTCTAAAAGTCGTACGACACTTTTTCGGCATTTTGGACGGATGTTGCACCTTGCACCGTAGATGTTGCTCCCTGTGGATATTGATTCTTCGGAAGGCCATAACTGTTGGCTCGTTTAGAGTTACGGGAGCCATAACCAGTCAAAACGAAGCTCTCTGTGAGTTCTATGGCTACGACGGCTTTAAGCCGTCACTGGTTAGTTTCATACCCAAAAAATATTATCCGAAACTCAATCGGGCCTTGGACGTTTTTTACCGTTCGTTCATTCGTCACGTGGATTTTTTCTGCAAAACGGGATCCCCGTTGCTGGTCTATGATTTACCATGGCCGGAGAGTGGTGGCCCATGGTACTTCTCCGTTTCAAATCCATGCATCCATTTCTAAAAGTCGTACGACACTTTTTGGCATTTTGGACGGATGTTGCACCTTGCACCGTAGATGTTGCACCCGGTGGATATTGATTCTTCGAAAGGCCATAACTGTTGGCTCGTTTAGAGTTACGGGAGCCATAACCATTCAAATCGAAGATCTCTGTGATTTATTCGGCTATGACGGCTTTAAGCCGTCACTGGTTAGTTTCATACCCAAAAAATCTTATCCGAAACTCAATCGGGCCTTGGACGTTTTTTACCGTTCGTTCATTCGTTACGTGGATTTTTTCTGCAAAACGGGATCCCCGTTGCTGGTCTGTGATTTACCATGGCCGGAGAGTGGTGGTCCATGGTACTGCTCCGTTTCAAATCCATGCATCCATTTCTAAAAGTCGTACGACACTTTTTGTCATTTTGGACGGATGTTGCACCTTGCACCGTAGATGTTGCACCCGGTGGATATAGATTCTTAGGAAGGCCATAACTGTTGGCTCGTTTAGAGTTACGGGAGCCATAACCATTCAAATCGAAGATCTCTGTGATTTATTCGGCTATGACGGCTTTAATCCGTCACTGGTTAGTTTCATACCCAAAAAATCTTATCCAAAACTCAATTAGGCCTTGGACGTTTTTTACCGTTCGTTCATTCGTCACGTGGATTTTTTTTCTGCAAAACGGGATCCCCGTGGCTGGTCTAAGATTTACCATGGCCGGAGAGTGGTGCCCCATGGAACCGCTTCATTTCAAATCCATGCATCCATTTCTAAAAGCCGTACGGCACTTTTTCGGCATTTTGGACGGATGTTGCACCTTGCACCGTAGATGTTGCTCCCTATGGATATTGATTCTTCGGAAGGCCATAACTGTTGGCTCGTTTAGAGTTACGGGAGCCATAACCAGTCAAAACGAAGCTCTTTGTGATTTCTATGGCTACGACGGCTTTAAGCCGTCACTGGTTAGTTTCATACCCAAAAAATCTTATCCGAAACTCAATCGGGCCTTGGACGTTTTTTACCGTTCGTTCATTCGTCACGTGGATTTTTTTTCTGCAAAACGGGATCCCCGTGGCTGGTCTAAGATTTACCATGGCCGGAGAGTGGTGCCCCATGGCACCGCTTCATTTCAAATCCATGCATCCATTTCTAAAAGTCGTACGGCACTTTTTCGGCATTTTGGATGGATGTTGCACCTTGCACCGTAGATGTTGCACCCTGTGGATATTGATTCTTCGGAAGGCCATAACTGTTGGCTCGTTTAGATTTACGGGAGCTATAACCAGTCGAAACGAAGATCTTTGTGAGTTCTATGGCTATGACTGCTTTAAGCCGTCACTGGTTAGTTTCATACCTAAAAAATCTTATCCGAAACTCAATCGAGCCTTGGACGTTTTTTACCGTTCGTTCATTCGTCACGTGGATTTTTTCTGCAAAACGGGATCCCCGTGGCTGGTCTATGATTTACCATGGCCGGAGAGTGGTGCCCCATGGTACCGCTCCGTTTCAAATCCATGCATCCATTTCTAAAGGTCGTACGACACTTTTTCGGCATTTTGGCCGGATGTTGCACCTTGCACCGTAGATGTTGCACCCTGTGGATATTGATTCTTCGGAAGGCCATAACTGTTGGCTCGTTTAGAGTTACGGGAGCCATAACCAGTCAAAACAAAGATCTCTGTGAGTTCTACGGCTATGACCGCTTTAAGCCGTCACTAGTTAGTTTCATATCCAAAAAATCTTATCCTAAACTCTATCGGGCCTTGGACGTTTTTACCGTTCGTTCATTCGTCACGTGGATTTTTTTTGCAAAATGGGATCTCCGTGGCTGGTCTATGATTTACCATGGCCGGAGAGTGGTGCCCCATGGTACCGCTCCGTTTCAAATCCATGCATCCATTTCTAAAAGTCGTATGGCACTTTTTCGGCATTTTGGACGGATGTTGCACCTTGCACCGCAGATGTTGCACCCTGTGGATATTGATTCTTCGAAAGGCCATAACTGTTGGCTCGTTTAGATTTACGAGAGCCATAACCAGTCAAAACGAACATCTTTGTGAGTTCTACGGCTATGACCGCTTTAGGCCGTCATTGGTTAGTTTCATACCCAAAAAATCTTATCCTAAACTCTATCGGGCCATGGACGTTTTTTACCGTTCGTTCATTCGTCACGTGGATTTTTTCTGCAAAATGGGATCTTCGTGGCTGGTCTATGATTTACCATGGCCGGAGAGTAGTGCCCCATGGTACCGCTCCGTTTCAAATCCATGCATCCATTTCTAAAAGTCGTACGGCACTTTTTAGGCATTTTGGACGGATGTTGCATCTTGCACCGTAGATGTTGCACCCTGTGGATATTGATTCTTTGGAAGGCCATAACTGTTGGCTCGTTTAGAGTTACGGGAGCCATAACCAGTCAAAACGAAGATCTCTATGATTCTACGGCTATGACCGCTTTAAGCCGTCACTGGTTAGTTTCATACCCAAAAAATCTTATCCGAAACTCAATCGGGCCTTGGACGTTTTTTACCGTTCGTTCATTCGTCACGTGGATTTTTTTTCTGCAAAACGGGATCCCCGTGGCTGGTCTAAGATTTACCATGGCCGGAGAGTGGTGCCCCATGGCACCGCTTCATTTCAAATCCATGCATCCATTTCTAAAAGTCGTACGGCACTTTTTCGGCATTTTGGACGGATGTTGCACCTTGCACCGTAGATGTTGCTCCCTGTGGATATTGATTCTTCGGAAGGCCATAACTGTTGGCTCGTTTAGAGTTACGGGAGCCATAACCAGTCAAAACGAAGCTCTCTGTGAGTTCTACGGCTACGACAGCTTTAAGTCGTCATTGGTTAGTTTCATACCCAAAAAACCTTATCCGAACCTCTATCGGGCCTTGGACGTTTTTAACTACTCATTCATTCATCACGTGGATTTATTCTGCAAAACGAGATCCCCATGGCTGGTCTATGATTTACCATCGTCGGAGAGTGGTGCCCCATGGTACCGCTCCGTTTCAAATCCATGCATCCATTTCTAAAAGTCGTACGACATTTTTTCGGCATTTTGGACGGATGTTGCACCTTGCACCGTAGATGTTGCACCCTGTGGATATTGATTCTTCGGAAGGCCATAACTGTTGGCTCGTTTAGAGTTACGGGAGCTATAACCAGTCGAAACGAAGATCTCTGTGAGTTCTACGGCTATGACTGCTTTAAGCCGTCACTGGTTAGTTTCATACCCAAAAAATCTTATCCGAAACTCAATCGGGCCTTGGACGTTTTTTACCGTTCGTTCATTCGTCACGTGGATTTTTTCTGCAAAACGGGATCCCCGTTGCTGGTCTATGATTTACCATGGCCGGAGAGTGGTGGCCCATGGTACTGCTCCGTTTCAAATCCATTCATCCATTTCTAAAAGTCGTACGACACTTTTTGGCATTTTGGACGGATGTTGCACCTTGCACCGTAGATGTTGCACCCGGTGGATATTGATTCTTCGGAAGGCCATAACTGTTGGCTCGTTTAGAGTTACGGGAGCCATAACCATTCAAATCGAAGATCTCTGTGATTTATTCGGCTATGACGGATTTAAGCCGTCACTGGTTAGTTTCATACCCAAAAAATCTTATCCGAAACTCAATCGGGCCTTGGACGTTTTTTACCGTTCGTTCATTCGTCACGTGGATTTTTTTTCTGCAAAACAGGATCCCCGTGGCTGGTCTAAGATTTACCATGGCCGGAGAGTGGTGCCCCATGGCACCGCTTCATTTCAAATCCATGCATCCATTTCTAAAAGTCTTACGGCACTTTTTCTGCATTTTGGACGGATGTTGCACCTTGCACCGTAGATGTTGCTCCCTGTGGATATTGATTCTTCGGAAGGCCTTAACTGTTGGCTCGTTTAGAGTTACGGGAGCCATAACCAGTCAACACGAAGCTCTCTGTGAGTTCTATGGCTACAACGGCTTTAAGCCGTCACTGGTTAGTTTCATACCCAAAAAATCTTATCCGAACCTCTATCGGGCCTTGGACGTTTTTTACTGCTCGTTCATTCATCACGTGGATTTATTCTGCAAAACGAGATCCCCGTGGCTGGTCTATGATTTACCATCGTCGGAGAGTGGTGCCCCATGGTACCGCTCCGTTTCAAATCCATGCATCCATTTCTAAAAGTCGTACGACATTTTTTCGGCATTTTGGACGGATGTTGCACCTTGCACCGTAGATGTTGCACCCTGTGGATATTGATTCTTCGGAAGGCCATAACTGTTGGCTCGTTTAGAGTTTCGGGAGCTATAACCAGTCGAAACGAAGATCTCTGTGAGTTCTACGGCTATGACTACTTTAAGCCATCACTGGTTAGTTTCATACCCAAAAAATCTTATCCGAAACTCAATCGGGCCTTGGACGTTTTTTACCGTTCGTTCATTCGTCACGTGGATTTTTTCTGCAAAACGGGATCCCCGTTGCTGGTCTATGATTTACCATGGCCGGAGAGTGGTGGCCCATGGTACTGCTCCGTTTCAAATCCATGCATCCATTTCTAAAAGTCGTACGACACTTTTTGGCATTTTGGACGGATGTTGCACCTTGCACCGTAGATGTTGCACCCGGTGGATATTGATTCTTCGGAAGGCCATAACTGTTGGCTCGTTTAGAGTTACGGGAGCCATAACCATTCAAATCGAAGATCTCTGTGATTTATTCGGCTATGACGGATTTAAGCCGTCACTGGTTAGTTTCATACCCAAAAAATCTTATCCGAAACTCAATCGGGCCTTGGACGTTTTTTACCGTTCGTTCATTCGTCACGTGGATTTTTTTTCTGCAAAACAGGATCCCCGTGGCTGGTCTAAGATTTACCATGGCCGGAGAGTGGTGCCCCATGGCACCGCTTCATTTCAAATCCATGCATCCATTTCTAAAAGTCTTACGGCACTTTTTCTGCATTTTGGACGGATGTTGCACCTTGCACCGTAGATGTTGCTCCCTGTGGATATTGATTCTTCGGAAGGCCATAACTGTTGGCTCGTTTAGAGTTACGGGAGCCATAACCAGTCAACACGAAGCTCTCTGTGAGTTCTATGGCTACAACGGCTTTAAGCCGTCACTGGTTAGTTTCATACCCAAAAAATCTTATCCGAACCTCTATCGGGCCTTGGACGTTTTTTACTGCTCGTTCATTCATCACGTGGATTTATTCTGCAAAACGAGATCCCCGTGGCTGGTCTATGATTTACCATCGTCGGAGAGTGGTGCCCCATGGTACCGCTCCGTTTCAAATCCATGCATCCATTTCTAAAAGTCGTACGACATTTTTTCGGCATTTTGGACGGATGTTGCACCTTGCACCGTAGATGTTGCACCCTGTGGATATTGATTCTTCGGAAGGCCATAACTGTTGGCTCGTTTAGAGTTTCGGGAGCTATAACCAGTCGAAACGAAGATCTCTGTGAGTTCTACGGCTATGACTACTTTAAGCCATCACTGGTTAGTTTCATACCCAAAAAATCTTATCCGAAACTCAATCGGGCCTTGGACGTTTTTTACCGTTCGTTCATTCGTCACGTGGATTTTTTCTGCAAAACGGGATCCCCGTTGCTGGTCTATGATTTACCATGGCCGGAGAGTGGTGGCCCATGGTACTGCTCCGTTTCAAATCCATGCATCCATTTCTAAAAGTCGTATGACACTTTTTGGCATTTTGGATGGATGTTGCACCTTGCACCGTAGATGTTGCACCCGGTGGATATTGATTCTTAGGAAGGCCATAACTGTTGGCTCGTTTAGAGTTACGGGAGCCATAACCATTCAAATCGAAGATCTCTGTTATTTATTCGGCTATGACGGCTTTAATCCGTCACTGGTTAGTTTCATACCCAAAAAATCTTATCCGAAACTCAATCGGGCCTTGGACGTTTTTTACCGTTCGTTCATTCGTCACGTGGATTTTTTTTCTGCAAAACGGGATCCCCGTGGCTGGTCTAAGATTTACCATGGCCGGCGAGTGGTGCCCCATGGCACCGCTTCATTTCAAATCCATGCATCCATTTCTAAAAGTCGTACGGCACTTTTTCGGCATTTTGGACGGATGTTGCACCTTGCACCGTAGATGTTGCTCCCTGTGGATATTGATTCTTCGGAAGGCCATAACTGTTGGCTTGTTTAGAGTTACGGGAGCCATAACCAGTCAAAACGAAGCTCTCTGTGAGTTCTATTGCTACGACGGCTTTAAGCCGTCAATGGTTAGTTTCATACCCAAAAAATCTTATCCGAAACTCAATCGGGCCTTGGACATTTTTTACCGTTCGTTCATTCGTCACGTGGATTTTTTCTGCAAAACGGGATCCCTGTTACTGGTCTTTGATTTACCATGGCCGGAGAGTGGTGGCCCATGGTACTGCTCCGTTTCAAATCCATGCATCCATTTCTAAAAGTCGTACGACACTTTTTGGCATTTTGGACGGATGTTGCACCTTGCACCGTAGATGTTGCACCCGGTGGATATTGATTCTTCGGAAGGCCATAACTGTTGGCTCGTTTAGAGTTACTGGAGCCATAACCATTCAAATCGAAGATCTCTGTGATTTATTCGGCTATGACGGCTTTAAGCCGTCACTGGTTAGTTTCATACCCAAAAAATCTTATCTGAAACTCAATCGGGCCTTGGACGTTTTTTACCGTTCGTTCATTCGTCACGTGGATTTTTTCTACAAAACGGGATCCCCGTTGCTGGTCTATGATTTACCATGGCCGGAGAGTGGTGACCCATGGTACTGCTCCGTTTCAAATCCATGCATCCATTTCTAAAAGTCGTACGACACTTTTTGGCATTTTGGACGGATGTTGCACCTTGCACCGTAGATGTTGCACCCGGTGGATATTGATTCTTCGGAAGGCCATAACTGTTGGCTCGTTTAGAGTTACGGGAGCCATAACCATTCAAATCGAAGATCTCTGTGATTTATTCGGCTATGACGGCTTTAAGCCGTCACTGGTTAGTTTCACACCCAAAAAATCTTATCCGAAACTCAATCGGGCCTTGGACGTTTTTTACCGTTCGTTCATTCGTCACGTGGATTTTTTTTGCAAAACGGGATCCCCGAGGCTGGTCTAAGATTTACCATGGCCGGAGAGTGGTGCCCCATGGCACCGCTTCATTTCAAATCCATGCATCAATTTCTAAAAGTCGTACGGCACTTTTTCGGCATTTTGGACGGATGTTGCACCTTGCACCGTAGATGTTGCACCCTGTGGATATTGATTCTTCGGAAGGCCATAACTGTTGGCTCGTTTAGAGTTACGGGAGCTATAACCAGTCGAAACGAAGATCTTTGTGAGTTCTATGGCTATGACTGCTTTAAGCCATCACTGGTTAGTTTCATACCCAAAAAATCTTATCTGAAACTCAATCGAGCCTTGGACGTTTTTTACCGTTCGTTCATTCGTCACGTGAATTTTTTCTGCAAAACGGGATCCCCGTGGCTGGTCTATGATTTACCATGGCCGGAGAGTGGTGCCCCATAGTACCGCTCCTTTTCAAATCCATGCATCCATTTCTAAAGGTCGTACGACACTTTTTCGGCATTTTGGCCGGATGTTGCACCTTGCACCTTGCACCGTAGATGTTGCACCCTGTGGATATTGATTCTTCGGAAGGCCATAACTGTTGGCTCGTTTAGAGTTACGGGAGCCATAACCAGTCAAAACGAAGATCTCTGTGAGTTCTACGGATATGACCGCTTTAAGCCGTCACTGGTTAGTTTCATACCCAAAAAATCTTATCCTAAACTCTATCGGGCCTTGGACGTTTTTTACCGTTCGTTCATTCGTCATGTGGATGTTTTCTGCAAAATGGGATCTCCGTGGCTGGTCTATGATTTACCATGGCAGGAGAGTGGTGCCCCATGGTACCGCTCCGTTTCAAATCCATGCATCCATTTCTAAAAGTCGTATGGCACTTTTTCGGCATTTTGGACGGATGTTGCACCTTGCACCGCAGATGTTGCACCCTGTGGATATTGATTCTTCGGAAGGCCATAACTGTTGGCTCGTTTAGATTTACGAGAGCCATAACCAGTCAAAACGAACATCTTTGTGAGTTCTACGGCTATGACCGCTTTAGGCCGTCACTGGTTAGTTTCATACCCAAAAAATCTTATCCTAAACTCTATCGGGCCTTGGACGTTTTTTACCGTTCGTTCATTCGTCACGTGGATTTTTTCTGCAAAATGGGATCTTCGTGGCTGGTCTATGATTTACCATTGCCGGAGAGTAGTGCCCCATGGTACCGCTCCGTTTCAAATCCATGCATCCATTTCTAAAAGTCGTACGGCACTTTTTCGGCATTTTGGACGGATGTTGCACCTTGCACCGTAGATGTTGCACCCTGTGGATATTGATTCTTCGGAAGGCCATAACTGTTGGCTCGTTTAGAGTTACGGGAGCCATAACCAGTCAAAACGAAGATCTCTATGATTCTACGGCTATGACCGCTTTAAGCCGTCACTGGTTAGTTTCATACCCAAAAAATCTTATCCGAAACTCAATCGGGCCTTGGACGTTTTTTACCGTTCGTTCATTCGTCACGTGGATTTTTTTTCTGCAAAACGGGATCCCCGTGGCTGGTCTAAGATTTACCTTGGCCGGAGAGTGGTGCCCCATGGCACCGCTTCATTTCAAATCCATGCATCCATTTCAAAAAGTCGTACGACACTTTTTCGGCATTTTGGACGGATGTTGCACCTTGCACCGTAGATGTTGCTCCCTGTGGATATTGATTCTTCGGAAGGCCATAACTGTTGGCTCGTTTAGAGTTACGGGAGCCATAACCAGTCAAAACGAAGCTCTCTGCGAGTTCTACGGCTACGACGGCTTTAAGTCGTCACTGGTTAGTTTCATACCCAAAAAATCTTATCCGAACCTCTATCGGGCCTTGGACGTTTTTTACTACCCGTTCATTTATCACGTGGATTTATTCGGCAAAACGAGATCCCCGTGGCTGGTCTATGATTTACCATCGTCGGAGAGTGGTGCCCCATGGTACCGCTCCGTTTCAAATCCATGCATCCATTTCTAAAAGTCGTACGACACTTTTTGGCATTTTGGACGGATGTTGCACCTTGCACCGTAGATGTTGCACCCGGTGGATATTGATTCTTCGGAAGGCCATAACTGTTGGCTCGTTTAGAGTTACGGGAGCCATAACCATTCAAATCGAAGATCTCTGTGATTTATTCGGCTATGACGGCTTTAAGCCGTCACTGGTTAGTTTCATACCCAAAAAATCTTATCTGAAACTCAATCGGGCCTTGGACGTTTTTTACCGTTCGTTCATTCGTCACGTGGATTTTTTCTACAGAATGGGATCCCCGTTGCTGGTCTATGATTTACCATGGCCGGAGAGTGGTGACCCATGGTACTGCTCCGTTTCAAATCCATGCATCCATTTCTAAAAGTCGTACGACACTTTTTGGCATTTTGGACGGATGTTGCACCTTGCACCGTAGATGTTGCACCTGGTGGATACTGATTCTTCGGAAGGCCATAACTGTTGGCTCGTTTAGAGTTACGGGAGCCATAACCATTCAAATCGAAGATCTCTGTGATTTATTCCGCTATGACGGATTTAAGCCGTCACTGGTTAGTTTCATACCAAAAAAATCTCATCCGAAACTCAATCGGGCCTTGGACGTTTTTTACCGTTCGTTCATTCATCACGTGGATTTTTTTGCAAAATGGGATCCCCGAGGCTGGTCTAAGATTTACCATGGCCGGAGAGTGGTGCCCCATGGCACCGCTTCATTTCAAATCCATGCATCCATTTCTAAAAGTCGTACGGCACTTTTTCGGCATTTTGGACGGATGTTGCACCTTGCACCGTAGATGTTGCACCCTATGGATATTGATTCTTCGGAAGGCCATAACTGTTGGCTCGTTTAGAGTTACGGGAGCTATAACCAGTTGAAACGAAGATCTTTGTGAGTTCTATGGCTATGAATGCTTTAAGCCGTCACTGGTTAGTTTCATACCCAAAAAATCTTATCTGAAACTAAATCGAGCCTTGGACGTTTTTTACCGTTCGTTCATTCGTCACGTGGATTTTTTCTGCAAAACGGGATCCCCGTGGCTGGTCTATGATTTACCATGGCCGGAGAGTGGTGCCCCATGGTACCGCTCCGTTTCAAATCCATGCATCCATTTCTAAAGGTCGTACGACACTTTTTCGGCATTTTGGCCGGATGTTGCACCTTGCACCTTGCACCGTAGATGTTGCACCCTGTGGATATTGATTCTTCGGAAGGCCATAACTGTTGGCTCGTTTAGAGTTACGGGAGCCATAACCAGTCAAAACGAAGATCTCTGTGAGTTCTACGGCTATGACCGCTTTAAGCCGTCACTGGTTAGTTTCATACCCAAAAAATCTTATCCTAAACTCTATCGGGCCTTGGACGTTTTTTACCGTTCGTTCATTCGTCACGTGGATTTTTTCTGCAAAATGGGATCTTCGTGGCGGGTCTATGATTTACCATGGCCGGAGAGTAGTGCCCCATGGTACCGCTCCGTTTCAAATCCATGCATCCATTTCTAAAAGTCGTACGGCACTTTTTCGGCATTTTGGACGGATGTTGCACCTTGCACCGTAGATGTTGCACCCTGTGGATATTGATTCTTCGGAAGGCCATAACTGTTGGCTCGTTTAGAGTTACGGGAGCCATAACCAGTCAAAACGAAGATCTCTATGATTCTATGGCTATGACCGCTTTAAGCCGTCACTGGTTAGTTTCATACCCAAAAAATCTTATCCGAAACTCAATCGGGCCTTGGACGTTTTTTATCGTTCGTTCATTCGTCACGTGGATTTTTTTTCCGCAAAACGGGATCCCCGTGGCTGGTCTAAGATTTACCTTGGCCGGAGAGTGGTACCCCATGGCACCGCTTCATTTCAAATCCATGCATCCATTTCAAAAAGTCGTACGGCACTTTTTCGGCATTTTGGACGGATGTTGCACCTTGCACCGTAGATGTTGCTCCCTGTGGATATTGATTCTTCGGAAGGCCATAACTGTTGGCTCATTTAGAGTTACGGGAGCCATAACCAGTCAAAACGAAGCTCTCTGTGAGTTCTACGGCTACGACGGCTTTAAGTCGTCACTGGTTAGTTTCATACCCAAAAAATCTTATCCGAACCTCTATCGGGCCTTGGACGTTTTTTACTACTCGTTCATTTATCACGTGGATTTATTCTGCAAAACAAGATCCCCGTGGCTGGTCTATGATTTACCATCGTCGGAGAGTGGTGCCCCATGGTACCTCTCCGTTTCAAATCCATGCATCCATTTCTAAAAGTCGTACGACATTTTTTCGGCATTTTGGACGGATGTTGCACCTTGCACCGTAGATGTTGCACCCTGTGGATATTGATTCTTCGGAAGGCCATAACTGTTGGCTCGTTTAGAGTTACGGGAGCTATAACCAGTCGAAACGAAGATCTCTGTGAGTTCTACGGCTATGACTGCTTTAAGCCGTCACTGGTTAGTTTCATACCCAAAAAATCTTATCCGAAACTCAATCGGGCCTTGGACGTTTTTTACCGTTCGTTCATTCGTCACGTGGATTTTTTCTGCAAAACGGGATCCCTGTTGCTGGTCTATGATTTACCATGGCCGGAGAGTGGTGGCCCATGGTACTGCTCCGTTTCAAATCCATGCATCCATTTCTAAAAGTCGTACGACACTTTTTGGCATTTTGGACGGATGTTGCACCTTGCACCGTAGATGTTGCACCCGGTGGATATTGATTCTTCGGAAGGCCATAACTGTTGGCTCGTTTAGAGTTACGGGAGCCATAACCATTCAAATCGAAGATCTCTGTGATTTATTCGGCTATGACGGCCTTAAGCCGTCACTGGTTAGTTTCATACCAAAAAATCTTATCCGAAACTCAATCGGGCCTTGGACGTTTTTTACCGTTCGTTCATTCGTCACGTGGATTTTTTTTCTGCAAAACGGGATCCCCGTGGCTGGTCTAAGATTTACCACGGTCGGAGAGTGGTGCCCCATGGCACCGCTTCATTTCAAATCCATGCATCCATTTCTAAAAGTCGTACGGCACTTTTTCGGCATTTTGGACGGATGTTGCACCTTGCACCGTAGATGTTGCTCCCTGTGGATATTGATTCTTCGGAAGGCCATAATTGTTGGCTCATTTAGAGTTACGGGAGCCATAACCAGTCAAAACGAAGCTCTCTGTGAGTTCTATGGCTACGACGGCTTTAAGCCGTCACTGGTTAGTTTCATACCCAAAAAATCTTATCCGAACCTCTATCGGGCCTTGGACGTTTTTTACTGCTCGTTCATTCATCACGTCGATTTATTCTGCAAAACGAGATCCCCATGGCTGGTCTATGATTTACCATCGTCGGAGAGTGGTGCCCCATGGTACCGCTCCGTTTCAAATCCATGCATCCATTTCTAAAAGTCGTATGACATTTTTTCGGCATTTTGGATGGATGTTGCACCTTGCACCGTAGATGTTGCACCCTGTGGATATTGATTCTTCGGAAGGCCATAACTGTTGGCTCGTTTAGAGTTACGGGAGCTATAACCAGTCGAAACGAAGATCTCTGTGAGTTCTACGGCTATGACTGCTTTAAGCCGTCACTGGTTAGTTTCATACCCAAAAAATCTTATCTGAAACTCAATCGGGCCTTGGACGTTTTTTACCGTTCGTTCATTCGTCACGTGGATTTTTTCTACAAAACGGGATCCCTGTTGCTGGTCTATGATTTACCATGGCCGGAGAGTGGTGGCCCATGGTACTGCTCCGTTTCAAATCCATGCATCCATTTCTAAAAGTCGTACGACACTTTTTGGCATTTTGGACGGATGTTGCACCTTGCACCGTAGATGTTGCACCCGGTGGATATTGATTCTTCGGAAGGCCATAACTGTTGGCTCGTTTAGAGTTACGGGAGCCATAACCATTCAAATCGAATATCTCTGTGATTTATTCGGCTATGACGGCCTTAAGCCGTCACTGGTTAGTTTCATACCAAAAAATCTTATCCGAAACTCAATCGGGCCTTGGACGTTTTTTACCGTTCGTTCATTCGTCACGTGGATTTTTTTTCTGCAAAACGGGATCCCCGTGGCTGGTCTAAGATTTACCATGGTCAGAGAGTGGTGCCCCATGGCACCGCTTCATTTCAAATCCATGCATCCATTTCTAAAAGTCGTACGGCACTTTTTCGGCATTTTGGACGGATGTTGCACCTTGCACCGTAGATGTTGCTCCTTGTGGATATTGATTCTTCGGAAGGCCATAACTTTTGGCTCGTTTAGAGTTACGGGAGCCATAACCAGTCAAAACGAAGCTCTCTGTGAGTTCTATGGCTACGACGGCTTTAAGCGGTCACTGGTTAGTTTCATACCCAAAAAATCTTATCCGAACCTCTATCGGGCCTTGGACGTTTTTTACTGCTCGTTCATTCATCACGTGGATTTATTCTGCAAAACGAGATCCCCGTGGCTGGTCTATGATTTACCATCGTCGGAGAGTGGTGCCCCATGGTACCGCTCCGTTTCAAATCCATGCATCCATTTCTAAAAGTCGTATGACATTTTTTCGGCATTTTGGACGGATGTTGCACCTTGCACCGTAGATGTTGCACCCTGTGGATATTGATTCTTCGGAAGGCCATAACTGTTGGCTCGTTTAGAGTTACGGGAGCTATAACCAGTCGAAACGAAGATCTCTGTGAGTTCTACGGCTATGACTGCTTTAAGCCGTCACTGGTTAGTTTCATACCCAAAAAATCTTATCCGAAACTCAATCGGGCCTTGGACGTTTTTTACCGTTCGTTCATTCGTCACGTGGATTTTTTCTGCAAAACGGGATCCCTGTTGCTGGTCTATGATTTACCATGGCCGAAGAGTGGTGGCCCATGGTACTGCTCCGTTTCAAATCCATGCATCCATTTCTAAAAGTCGTACGACACTTTTTGGCATTTTGGACGGATGTTGCACCTTGCACCGTAGATGTTGCACCCGGTGGATATTGATTCTTCGGAAGGCCATAACTGTTGGCTCGTTTAGAGTTACGGGAGCCAGAACCATTCAAATCGAAGATCTCTGTGATTTATTCGGCTATGACGGCCTTAAGCCGTCACTGGTTAGTTTCATACCAAAAAATCTTATCCGAAACTCAATCGGGCCTTGGACGTTTTTTACCGTTCGTTCATTCGTCACGTGGATTTTTTCTGCAAAATGGGATATCCGTGGATGGTCTATGATTTACCATGGCCAGAGAGTGGTGCCCCATGGTACCGCTCCGTTTCAAATCCATGAATCCATTTCTAAAAGTCGTACGGCACTTTTTCGGCATTTTGGACAGATGTTGCACCTTACACCGTAGATGTTGCACCCTGTGGATATTCATTCTTCGGAAGGCCATAACTGTTGGCTCATTTAGAGTTACGGGAGCCATAACCAGTCAAAACGAAGATCTCTACGATTTCTACGGCTATGACCACTTTAAGCCGTCATTGGTTAGTTTCATACCCAAAAAATCTTATCCGAAACTCAATCGGGCCTTGGACGTTTTTTACCGTTCGTTCATTCGTCACGTGGATATTTTTCTGCAAAACGGGATCCCCATGGCTGGTCTATGATTTACGATGGCCGAAGAGTAGTACCCCATGGTACCGCTTCTTTTCAAATCCATGCATCCATTTCTAAAAGTCGTATGGCACTTTTTTGGCATTTTGGACGGATGTTGCACCTTGCACCGTAGATGTTGCACTTTGTGGATATTGATTCTTCGGAAGGTCATCACTGTTGGCTCGTTTAGAGTTACGGGAGCCATAACCAGTCAAAACGAAGCTCTCTGTGAGTTCTACGGCTACGACGGCTTTAAGCCATCACTGGTTAGTTTCATACCCAAAAAATCTTATCCGAACCTCAATCGGGCCTTGGACGTTTTTTACCGTTCGTTCATTCGTCACGTGGATTTTTTCTGCAAAACGGGATCCCCGTGGCCGGTCTATTATTTACCCTGGCCGGAGAATGGTGCCCCATGGTACCGCTCCACTTCAAATCCATGCATCCATTTCTAAAATTCGTACGGCACTTTTTCGGCATTTTGTACGGATGTTGCACATTGCACCGTAGATGTTGCACCCTTTGGATATTCATTCTTCGGAGGCCATAACTGTTGGCTCGTTTAGAGTTACGGGAGCCATAACCAGTCAAAATGAAGCTCTCTGTGAGTTCTATGGCTATGACCGCTTTAAGCCGTCACTGGTTAGTTTCATACCCAAAAAATCTTATCCGAAACTCAATTGGGCCTTGGACGTTTTTTACCGCTCGTTCATTCGTCACGTGGATTTTTTCTACAAAACGGGATCCCCGTGGCTGGTCTATGATTTACCATGGCCGGAGAGTGGTGCCCCATGGTACCGCTCCGTTTCAAATCCATGCATCCATTTCTTAAAGTCGTACGGCTCTTTTTCGGCATTATGGACGGATGTTGCACCTTGCACCGTAGATGTTGCACCCTGTGGATATTGATTCTTCGGAAGGCCATAACTGTTGGCTCGTTTAGAGTTACGGGAGCCATAACAAGTCAAAACGAAGATCTCTGTGAGTTCTACAGCTATGACTGCTTTAAGCCGTCACTGGTTAGTTTCATTCCCAAAAAATCTTATCCGAAACTCAATCGGGCGTTGGACGTTTTTTACCGTTCGTTCATTCGTCACGTGGATTTTTTCTGCAAAACGGGATCCCCGTGGCTGGTCTATGATTTACCATGGCTGGAGAGTGGTGCCCCATGGGACCACTTCGTTTCAAACCATGCATCCATTTCTAAAAGTCGTACGACACTTTTTTGGCATTTTGGACGGATGTTGCACCTTGCACCGTAGATGTTGCACCCTATGGATATTGGTTCTTCGGAAGGCCATAACTGTTGGCTCTTTTAGAGTAACGGGAGCCATAACCAGTCAAAACGAAGATCTCTGTGAGTTCTACGGCTACGACCGCTTTAAGCTGTCACTGGTTAGTTTCATACCCAAAAAATCTTATCCGAAACTCAATCGGGCCTTGGACGTTTTTTACCGTTCGTTCATTCGTCACATGGATTTTTTCTGAAAAAACAGGATCCCCGTGGCTGGTCTATGATTTACCATGGCCGGAGAGTGGTGCCCCATGGTACCGCTCCGTTTCAAATCCATGCATCCAATTTTAAAAGTCATACGACACTTTTTTGGTATTTTGGACGGATATTGCACCTTGCACCGTAGATGTTGCACCCTGTGGATATTGATTCTTCGCAAGGCCATAACTGTTGGCTCGTTTAGAGTTACGGGAGCTATAGCCAGTCGAAACGAAGATCTCTGTGAGTTCTACGGCTATGACCGCTTTAAGCCGTCACTGGTTAGTTTCATACCCAAAAAATCTTATCTGAAACTCAATCGGGCCTTGGACGTTTTTTACCGCTCGTTCATTCGTCACGTGGATTTTTTTTTACAAAACGGGATCCCCGTTGCTGGTCTATGATTTACCATGGCCGGAGAGTGGTGCCCCATGGTACCGCTCTGTTTCAAATCCATGCATCCATTTCTAAAAGTCGTACGGCTCTTTTTCAGCATTATGGACGGATGTTGCACCTTGCACCGTAGATGTTGCACCCTGTGGATATTGATTCTTCGGAAGGCCATAACTGTTGGCTCGTTTAGAGTTACGGGAGCCATAACCAGTCAAAACGAAGATCTCTGTGAGTTATACAGCTATGACTGCTTTAAGCCGTCACTGGTTAGTTTCATTCCCAAAAAATCTTATCCGAAACTCAATCGGGCGTTGGACGTTTTTTACCATTCGTTCATTCGTCACGTGGATTTTTTCTGCAAAGCGGGATCCCCGTGGCTGGTCTATGATTTACCATGGCTGGAGAGTGGTGCCCCATGGGACCACTTCGTTTCAAACCATGCATCCATTTCTAAAAGTCGTACGGCACTTTTTTGGCATTTTGGACGGATGTTGCACCTTGCACCGTAGATGTTGCACCCTATGGATATTGGTTCTTCGGAAGGCCATAACTGTTGGCTCGTTTAGAGTTACGGGAGCCATAACCAGTCAAAACGAAGATCTCTGTGAGTTCTACGGCTATGACCGCTTTAAGCCGTCACTGGTTAGTTTCATACCCAAAAAATCTTATCTGAAACTCAATCGGGCCTTGGACATTTTTTACCGCTCGTTCATTCGTCACGTGGATTTTTTTTACAAAACGGGATCCCCGTGGCTGGTCTATGATTTACCATGGCCGGAGAGTGGTGCCCCATGGTACCGCTCCGTATCAAATCCCTGCATCCATTTCTAAAAGTCGTACGGCTCTTTTTCGGCATTATGGACGGATGTTGCACCTTGCACCGTAGATGTTGCACCCTGTGGATATTGATTCTTCGGAAGGCCATAACTGTTGGCTCGTTTAGAGTTACGGGAGCCATAACCAGTCAAAAAGAAGATCTCTGTGAGTTCTACAGCTATGACTGCTTTAAGCCGTCACTGGTTAGTTTCATACCCAAAAAATCTTATCTGAAACTCAATCGGGCCTTGGACATTTTTTACCGCTCGTTCATTCGTCACGTGGATTTTTTTTACAAAACGGGATCCCCGTGGCTGGTCTATGATTTACCATGGCCGGAGAGTGGTGCCCCATGGTACCGCTCCGTATCAAATCCCTGCATCCATTTCTAAAAGTCGTACGGCTCTTTTTCGGCATTATGGACGGATGTTGCACCTTGCACCGTAGATGTTGCAACCTCTGGATATTGATTCTTTGGAAGGCAATAACTGTTGGCTCGTTTAGATTTACTGGAGCCATAACTAGTCAAAACGAAGCTCTCTGTGAGTTCTACGGCTATGACCGCTTTAAGCTGTCACTGGTTAGTTTCATACCCAAAAAATCTTATCCGAAACTCAATCGGGCGTTGGACGTTTTTTACCGTTCGTTCATTCGTCACGTGGATTTTTTCTGCAAAACGGGATCCCCGTGGCTGGTCTATGATTTACCATGGCTGGAGAGCGGTGCCCCATGGGACCACTTCTTTTCAAACCATGCATCCATTTCTAAAAGTCGTACGACAATTTTTTGACATTTTGGACGGATGTTGCACCTTGCACCGTAGATGTTGCACCCTATGGATATTGGTTCTTCGGAAGGCCATAACTGTTGGCTCGTTTAGAGTTACGGGAGCCATAACCAGTCAAAACGAAAATCTCTGTGAGTTCTACGGCTATGACCGCTTTAACCCATCACTGGTTAGTTTCATACCCAAAAAATCTTATCCGAAACTCAATCGGGCCTTGGACGTTTTTTACCGTTCGTTCATTCGTCGCGTGGATTTTTTCTAAAAAAACAGGATCCCCGTGGCTGGTCTATGATTTACCATGGCCGGAGAGTGGTGCCCCATGGTACCGCTCCGTTTCAAATCCATGCATCCAATTCTAAAAGTCGTACGACACTTTTTCGGCATTTTGTACGGATATTGCACCTTGCACCGTAGATGTTGCACCCTGTGGATATTGATTCTTCGCAAGGCCATAATTGTTGGCTTGTTTAGAGTTACGGGAGCTATAGCCAGTCGAAACGACGATCTCTGTGAGTTCTACGGCTATGACCGCTTTAAGCCGTCACTGGTTAGTTTCATACCCAAAAAATCTTATCTGAAACTCAATCGGGCCTTGGACGTTTTTTACCGTTCGTTCATTCGTCACGTGGATTTTTTTTGCAAAACGGGATCCCCGTGGCTGGTCTATGATTTACCATGGCCGGAGAGTGGTGCCCCATGGTACCTCTCCGTTTCAAATCCATGCATCCATTTCTAAAAGTCGTACGGCACTTTTTCGGCATTTTGGACGGATGTTGCACCTTGCACCGTAGATGTTGCACACTGTGGATATTGATTCTTCGGAAGGCGATAACTGTTGGCTCGTTTAGAGTTACGGGAGCCATAACCAGTCAAAACGAAGATCTCTCTGATTTCTACGGCTAAGACAGCTTTAAGCCGTCATTGGTTAGTTTTATACCCAAAAAATCTTATCCGAAACTCAGTCGGGCCTTGGACGTTTTTTACCGCTCGTTCATTCGTCACGTGGATTTTTTCTACAAAACGGGATCCCCGTGGCTGGTCTATGATTTTCCATGGCCGGAGAGTGGTGCCCCATGGTACCGCTCCGTTTCAAATCCATGCATCCATTTCTAAAATTCGTACGGCTCTTTTTCGGCATTATGGACGGATGTTGCACCTTGCACCGTAGATGTTGCACCCTGTGGATATTGATTTTTCGGAAGGCCATAACTGTTGGCTCGTTTAGAGTTACGGGAGACATAACCAGTCAAAACGGAGATCTCTGTGAGTTCTACGGCTATGACCGCTTTAAGCCGTCACTGGATAGTTTCATACCCAAAAAATCTTATCCGAAACTCAATCGGGCCTTGGACGTTTTTTACCGATCGTTCATTCGTTACGTGGATTTTTTTTGAAAAACGGGATCCCCGTGGCTGGTCTTTGATTTACCATGGCCGGAGAGTAATGCCCATGGTACTGCTCCATTTCAAATCCATGCATCCAATTCTAAAAGTCATACGGCACTTTTTCGGCATTTTGGACGGATGTTGCACCTGGCACCGTAGATGTTGCACCCTGTGGATATGTATTCTTCGGAAGGCCATAACTATTGGCTCGTTTAAAGTTACGGGAGACATAACCAGTCAAAACGAAGATATCTGTGAGCTATACGGCTATGACCGCTTTAAGCCGTCACTGGTTAGTTTCATACCCAAAATATCTTATCCGAAACTCAATCGGGCCTTGGACGTTTTTTACCGTTCGTTCATTCGTCACGTGGATTTTTTCTGCAAAACGAGATCCCCATGGCTGGTCTCTGATTTACCATGGTCGAAGAGTGGTGCCTCATGGTACCGCACCGTTTCAAATCCATGCATCCAATTCTAAAAGTCATACGACACTTTTTCGGCATTTTGGACGGATGTTGCACCTTGCACCGTAGATGTTGCACCCTGTGGATGTTGATTCTTCGGAAGGCCAGAAATGTTGGCTCGTTTAGAGTTACGGGAACCATAACCAGTCAAAACGAAGATCTTTGTGATTTCTACGGCTATGACAGCTTTAAGCCGTCGCTGGTTAGTTTTATACCCAAAAAATCTTATCCGAAACTCAATCGGGCATTGGACGTTTTTTACCGTTCGTTCATTCGTCACATGGATTTTTTCTGCAAAACGGGATCCCCGTGGCTGGTCTATGATTTACCATGGCCGGAGAGTGGTGCCCCATGGTACTGCTCTGTTTCAAATCCATGCATCCATTTCTAAAAGTCGTACGAACCTTTTTGGCATTTTGGACGGATGTTGCACCTTGCACCATAGATGTTGCACCCTGTGGATATTGATTCTTCGGAAGGCCATAACTGTTGGCTCGTTTAGAGTTACGGGAGCCATAACCATTCAAATCGAAGATCTCTATGATTTCTACGGCTATGACGGCTTTAAGCCGTCAGTGGTTAGTTTCATACCCAAAAAATATTATCCGAAACTGAATCGGGCCTTGGACGTTTTTTACCGTTCCTTCATTCGTCATGTGGATTTTTTCTGCAAAATGGGATCTCCGTGGCTGGTCTATGATTTACCATGGCAGGAGAGTGGTGCCCCATGGTACCGCTCCGTTTCAAATCCATGCATCAATTTCTAAAATTCGTACGGCACTTTTTCGGCATTTTGGACGGATGTTGCACGTTGCACCGTAGATGTTGCACCCTGTGGATATTGATTCTTCGGAAGGCCATAACTGTTGGCTCGTTTAGAGTTACGGGAGCCATAACCAGTCAAAACGAAGATCTCTACGATTTCTACGGCTATGACTGCTTTAAGCCGTCACTGGTTAGTTTCATACCCAAAAAATCTTATCCGAAACTCAATCAGACCTTGGACGTTTTTTACCATTCGTTCATTCGTCACGTGGATATTTTTCTGCAAAACGGGATCCCCTTGGCTGGTCTATGATTTACCATGGCCGGAGAGTGGTACCCCATGGTACCGCTTCTTTTCAAATCCATGCATCCATTTCTAAAAGTCGTAAGGCACTTTTTCGGCATTTTGGATGGATGTTGCACCTTGCACCGTAGATGTTGCACTTTGTGGATATTGATTCTTCGGAAGGCCATCACTGTTGGCTCGTTTAGAGTTACGGGAGCCATAACCAGTCAAAAAGAAGCTCTCTGTGAGTTCTACGGCTACGACGGCTTTAAGCCGTCACTGGTTAGTTTCATACCCAAAAAATCTTATCCGAACCTCAATCGGGCCTTGGACGTTTTTTACCGTTCGTTCATTCGTCACGTGGATTTTTTCTGCAAAACGGGATCCCCGTGGCCGGTCTATTATTTACCATGGCCGGAGAGTGGTGCCCCATGGTACCGCTCCATTTCAAATCCATGCATCCATTTCTAAAAGTCGTACGACACTTTTTCGGCATTTTGTACGGATGTTGCACATTGCACCGTAGATGTTGCACCTTTGGATATTCATTCTTCGGAAGGCCATAACTGTTGGCTCGTTTAGAGTTACGGGAGCCATAACCAGTCAAAATGAAGCTCTCTGTGAGTTCTATGGCTATGACCGCTTTAAGCCGTCACTGGTTAGTTTCATACTCAAAAAATCTTATCCGAAACTCAATCGGGCCTTGGACGTTTTTTACCGCTCGTTCATTCGTCACGTGGATTTTTTCTACAAAACGGGATCCCCGTGGCTGGTCTACGATTTACCATGGCCGGAGAGTGGTGCCCCATGGTACCGCTCCGTTTCAAATCCATGCATCCATTTCTAAAAGTCGTACGGCTCTTTTACGGCATTATGGACGGATGTTGCACGTTGCACCGTAGATGTTGCACCCTGTGGATATTGATTCTTCGTAAGGCCATAACTGTTGGCTCGTTTAGAGTTACGGGAGCCATAACCAGTCAAAACAAAGATCTCTGTGAGTTCTACGGCTATGACCGCTTTAAGCCGTCACTGGTTAGTTTCATTCCCAAAAAATCTTGTCCGAAACTCAATCGGGCGTTGGACGTTTTTTACCGTTCGTTCATTCGTCACGTGGATTTTTTCTGCAAAACGGGATCCCCGTGGCTGGTCTATGATTTACCATGGCCGGAGAGTGGTGCCCCATGGTACCACTTCGTTTCAAACCATGCATCCATTTCTAAAAGTCGTACGGCACTTTTTTGGCATTTTGGATGGATGTTGCACCTTGCACCGTAGATGTTGCACCCTATGGATATTGATTCTTCGGAAGGCCATAACTGTTGGCTCGTTTAGAGTTACGGGAGCCATAACCAGTCAAAACGAAGATCTTTGTGAGTTCTACGGCTATGACCGCTTTAAGTCGTCACTGGTTAGTTTCATACCCAAAAAATCTTATCCGAAACTCAATCGGGCCTTGGACGGTTTTTACCGTTCGTTCATTCGTCACGTGGATTTTTTCTGAAAAAACGGGATCCCCATGGCTGGTCTATGATTTACCATGGCCGGAGAGTGGTGCCCCATGGTACTGCTCCGTTTCAAATCCATGCATCCAATTCTAAAAGTCGTACGACACTGTTTCGGTATTTTGGACGGATGTTGCACCTTGCACCGTAGATGTTGCACCTTGTGGATATTGATTCTTCGCAAGGCCATAACTGTTGGCTCGTTTAGAGTTACGGGAGCTATAACCAGTCGAAACGAAGATATCAGTGAGTTCTACGGCTATGACCGCTTTAAGCCGTCACTGGTTAGTTTCATACCCAAAAAACCTTATCTGAAACTCAATCGGGCCTTGGACGTTTTTTACCGTTCGTTCATTCGTCACGTGGATTTTTTCTGCAAAACGGGATCCCCGTGGCCGGTCTATGATTTACCATGGCCGGAGAGTGGTTCCCCATGGTACCGCTCTGTTTCAAATCCATGCATCCATTTCTAAAAGTCATATGGCACTTTTTCGGCATTTTGGACGGATGTTGCACCTTGCACCGTAGATGTTGCACCCTGTGGATATTGATTCTTCGGAAGGCAATAACTGTTGTCTCATTTAGAGTTACGGGAGCCATAACCAGTCAAAACGAAGATCTCTCTGATTTCTACGGCTATGACAGCTTTAAGCCGTCATTGGTTAGTTTTATACCCAAAAAACCTTATCCGAAACTCAGTCGGGCCTTGGACGTTTTTACCGCTCATTCATTCGTCACGTGGATTTTTTCTACAAAACGGGATCCCCGTGGCTGGTCTATGATTTACCATGGCCGGAGAGTGGTGCCCCATGGTACCGCTCCGTTTCAAATCCATGCATCCATTTCTAAAAGTCGTACGACTCTTTTACGGCATTATGGACGGATGTTGCACGTTGCACCGTAGATGTTGCACCCTGTGGATATTGATTCTTCGGAAGGCCATAACTGTTGGCTCGTTTAGAGTTACGGGAGCCATAACCAGTCAAAACAAAGATCTCTGTGAGTTCTACGGCTATGACTGCTTTAAGCCGTCACTGGTTAGTTTCATTCCCAAAAAATCTTATCCGAAACTCAATCGGGCGTTGGACGTTTTTTACCGTTCGTTCATTCGTCACGTGGATTTTTTCTGCAAAAAGGATCCCCGTGGCTGGTCTATGATTTACCATGGCCGGAGAGTGGTGCCCCATGGTACCACTTCGTTTCAAACCATGCATCCATTTCTAAAAGTCGTACGACACTTTTTTGGCATTTTGGACGGATTTTGCACCTTGCACCGTAGATGTTGCACCCTATGGATATTGATTCTTCGAAAGGCCATAACTGTTGGCTCGTTTAGAGTTACGGGAGCCATAACCAGTCAAAACGAAGATCTTTGTGAGTTCTACGGCTATGACCGCTTTAAGTCGTCACTGGTTAGTTTCATACCCAAAAAATCTTATCCGAAACTCAATCGGGCCTTGGATGGTTTTTACCGTTCGTTCATTCGTCACGTGGATTTTTTCTGAAAAAACGGGATCCCCATGGCTGGTCTATGATTTACCATGGCCGGAGAGTGGTGCCCCATGGTACCGCTCCGTTTCAAATCCATGCATCCAATTCTAAAAGTCGTACGACACTGTTTCGGCATTTTGGACGGATGTTGCACCTTGCACCGTAGATGTTGCACCTTGTGGATATTGATTCTTCGCAAGGCCATAACTGTTGGCTCGTTTAGAGTTACGGGAGCTATAACCAGTCGAAACGAAGATTTCAGTGAGTTCTACGGCTATGACCGCTTTAAGCCGTCACTGGTTAGTTTCATACCCAAAAAACCTTATCTGAAACTCAATCGGGCCTTGGACGTTTTTTACCGTTCGTTCATTCGTCACGTGGATTTTTTCTGCAAAACGGGATCCCCGTGGCCGGTCTATGATTTACCATGGCCGGAGAGTGGTTCCCCATGGTACCGCTCTGTTTCAAATCCATGCATCCATTTCTAAAAGTCATACGGCACTTTTTCGGCATTTTGGACGGATGTTGCACCTTGCACCGTAGATGTTGCACCCTGTGGATATTGATTCTTCGGAAGGCAATAACTGTTGGCTCATTTAGAGTTACGGGAGCCATAACCAGTCAAAACGAAGATCTCTCTTATTTCTACGGCTATGACAGCTTTAAGCCGTCATTGGTTAGTTTTATACCCAAAAAATCTTATCCGAAACTCAGTCGGGCCTTGGACGTTTTTTACCGCTCATTCATTCGTCACGTGGATTTTTTCTACAAAACGGGATCCCCGTGGCTGGTCTATGATTTTCAATGGCCGGAGAGTGGTGCCCCATGGTACCGCTCCGTTTCAAATCCATGCATCCATTTCTAAAAGTCGTACGGCTATTTTTTGGCATTTTGGACGGATGTTTCACCTTGCACCGTAGATGTTGCACCCTGTGGATATTGATTCTTCGGAAGGCCATAACTGTTGGCTCGTTTACATTTACGGGAGCCACAACCAGTCCAAATGAATATCTCTGCGATTTCTACGGCTATGACCGCTTTAAGCCGTCACTGGTTTGTTTTATACCCAAAAAATCTTATCCGAAACTCAATCGGGCCTTGGACGTTTTTTATCGTTTGTTCATTCGTCACGTGGATTTTTTCTGCAAAACGGGATCCCCGTGGCTGGTCTATGATTTACCATCGCCGAATAGTGGTGCCCCATGGTACCGCTCCGTTTCAAATCCATGCTTTCAATTCTAAAAGTCGTACGGCACTTTTTCGGCATTTTGGACGGATGTTGCACCTTGCACCGTAGATGTTGCACCCTGTGGATATTGATTTTTCGGAAGGCCATAAATGTTGGCTCGTTTAGAGTTACGGGAGCCATAACCAGTCAAAACGAAGATCTCTATGATTTCTACAGCTATGATAGCTTTAAGCCGTCACTGGTTAGTTTTATACCCAAAAAATCTTATCCGAAACTCAATCGGGCCTTGGACGTTTTTTACCGCTCGTTCATTCGTCACGTGGATTTTTTATGCAAAACGGGATCCCCGTGGCTGGTCTATTATTTACCATGGCCGGAGAGTGGTGCCCCATGGTACCGCTCCGTTTCAAATCCATGCATCCATTTCTAAAAGTCGTACAACACTTTTTGGCATTTTGGACGGATGTTGCACCTTGCACCGTAGATGTTGCACTCTGTGGATATTGATTCTTTAGAAGGCCATAACTATTGGCTCGTTTAGAGTTATGGGAGCCATAACCATTCAAATCGAAGATCTCTGTGATTTCTACGGCTATGATGGCTTTAAGCCGTCACTGGTTAGTTTCATACCCAAAAAATCTTATCCGAAACTCAATCGGGCCTTGGACGTTTTTTACCGTTCGTTCATTCGTCACGTGGATTTTTTTTCTGCAAAACGGGATCCCCGTGGCTGGTCTAAGATTTACCATGGCCGGAGAGTGGTGCCCCATGGCACCGCTTCATTTCAAATCCATGCATCCATTTCTAAAAGTCGTACGGCACTTTTTCAGCATTTTGGACGGATGTTGCACCTTGCACCGTAGATGTTGCACCCTGTGGATATTGATTCTTCGGAAGGCCATAACTGTTGGCTCGTTTAGAGTTATGGGAGCTATAACCAGTCAAAACGAAGATCTTTGTGAGTTCTATGGCTATGACTGCTTTAAGCCGTCACTGGTTAGTTTCATACCCAAAAAATCTTATCCGAAACTCAATCGAGCCTTGGACGTTTTTTACCGTTCGTTCATTCGTCATGTGGATTTTTTCTGCAAAACGGGATCCCCGTGGCTGGTCTATGATTTACCATGGCCGGAGAGTGGTGCCCCATGGTACCGCTCCGTTTCAAATCCATGCATCCATTTCTAAAGGTCGTACGACACTTTTTCGGCATTTTGGCCGGATGTTGCACCTTGCACCTTGCACCGTAGATGTTGCACCCTGTGGATATTGATTCTTCGGAAGGCCATAACTGTTGGCTCGTTTAGAGTTACGGGAGCCATAACCAGTCAAAACGAAGATCTCTGTGAGTTCTACGGCTATGACCGCTTTAAGCCGTCACTGGTTAGTTTCATACCCAAAAAATCTTATCCTAAACTCTATCGGGCCTTGGACGTTTTTTAGCGTTCGTTCATTCGTCACGTGGATTTTTTCTGCAAAATGGGATCTTCGTGGCTGGTCTATGATTTACCATGGCCGGAGAGTGGTGCCCCATGGTATCGCTCCGTTTCAAATCCATGCATCCATTTCTAAAAGTCGTATGGCACTTTTTCGGCATTTTGGACGGATGTTGCACCTTGCACCGCAGATGTTGCACCCTATGGATATTGATTCTTCGGAAGGCCATAACTGTTGGCTCGTTTAGATTTACAGGAGCCATAACCAGTCAAAACGAAGATCTCTACGATTTCTATGGCTATAACCGCTTTAAGCCGTCACTGGTTAGTTTCATACCCAAAAAATCTTATCCGAAACTCAATCGGACCTTGGACGTTTTTTACCGTTCGTTCATTCGTCACGTGGATATTTTTCTGCAAAACGGGATCCCCATGGCTAGTCTATGATTTACCATGGCCGGAGAGTGGTACCCCATGGTACCGCTTCTTTTCAAATCCATGCATCCATTTCTAAAAGTCGTAGGGCACTTTTTCGGCATTTTGGATGGATGTTGCACCTTGCACCGTAGATGTTGCACTTTGTGGATATGGATTCTTCGGAAGGCCATCACTGTTGGCTCGTTTAGAGTTACGGGAGTCATAACCAGTCAAACGAAGCTCTCTGTGAGTTCTACGGCTACGACGGCTTTAAGCCGTCACTGGTTAGTTTCATACCCAAAAAATCTTATCCGAACCTCAATCGGGCCTTGGACGTTTTTTACCGTTCGTTCATTCGTCACGTGGATTTTTTCTGCAAAACGGGATCCCCGTGGCCGGTCTATTATTTACCATGGCCGGAGAGTGGTGCCCCATGGTACCGCTCCATTTCAAATCCATGCATCCATTTCTAAAAGTCGTACGGCACTTTTTCGGCATTTTGTACGGATGTTACACATTGCACCGTAGATGTTGCACCCTTTGGATATTCATTCTTTGGAAGGCCATAACTGTTGGCTCGTTTAGATTTACGGGAGCCATAACCAGTCAAAATTAAGCTCTCTGTGAGTTCTATGGCTATGACCGCTTTAAGCCATCACTGGTTAGTTTCTTACTCAAAAAATCTTATCCGAAACTCAATCGAGCCTTGGACGTTTTTTACCGCTCGTTCATTCGTCACGTGGATTTTTTCTACAAAACGGGATCCCCGTGGCTGGTCTTTGATTTACCATGGCCGGAGAGTGGTGCCCCATGGTACCGCTCTGTTTCAAATCCATGCATCCATTTCATAAAGTCGTACTGCTCTTTTTCGGCATTATGGACGGATGTTGCACCTTGCACCGTAGATGTTGCACCCTGTGGATATTGATTCTTCGGAAGGCCATAACTGTTGGCTCGTTTAGAGTTACGGGAGCCATAACCAGTCAAAACGAAGATCTTCATGAGTTCTATGGCTATGACTGCTTTAAGCCGTCACTGGTTAGTTTCATTCCCAAAAAATCTTATCCGAAACTCAATCGGGCGTTGGACGTTTTTTACCGTTCGTTCATTCGTCACGTGGATTTTTTCTGCAAAACGGGATCCCCGTGGCTGGTCTATGATTTACCATGGCCGGAGAGTGGTGCCCCAAGGTACCACTTCGTTTCAAACCATGCATCCATTTCTAAAAGTCGTACGGCACTTTTTTGGCATTTTGGACGGATGTTGCACCTTGCACCGTAGATGTTGCACCCTATGGATATTGATTCTTCAGAAGGCCATAATTTTTGGCTCGTTTAGAGTTACGGGAGCCATAACCAGTCAAAACGAAGATCTCTGTGAGTTCTACGGGTATGACCGCTTTAAGCCGTCACTGGTTAGTTTCATACCCAAAAAATCTTATCCGAAACTCAATCGGGCCTTGGACGTTTTTTACCGTTCGTTCATTCGTCACGTGGATTTTTTCTGAAAAAACGGGATCCCCGTGGCTGGTCTATGATTTACCATGGCCGGAGAGTGGTGCCCCATGGTACCGCTCTGTTTCAAATCCATGCATCCAATTCTAAAAGTCGTACGACAGTTTTTCGGCATTTTGGACGGATGTTGCACCTTGCACCGTAGATGTTGCACCTTGTGGATATTGATTCTTCGCAAGGCCATAACTGTTGGCTCGTTTAGAGTTACGGGAGCTATAACCAGTCGAAACGAAGATCTCAGTGAGTTCTACGGCTATGACCACTTTAAGCCGTCACTGATTAGTTTCATACCCAAAAAATCTTATTTGAAACTCAATCGGGCCTTGGACGTTTTTTACCGTTCGTTCATTCGTCACGTGGATTTTTTCTGCAAAACGGGATTCCCGTGGCCGGTCTATGATTTACCATGGCCGGAGAGTGGTTCCCCATGGTACCGCTCCGTTTCAAATCCATGCATCCATTTCTAAAAGTCGTACGGCACTTTTTCGGCATTTTGGACGGATGTTGCACCTTGCACCGTAGATGTTGCACCCTGTGGATATTGATTCTTCGGAAGGCGATAACTGTTGGCTCGTTTAGAGTTACGGGAGCCATAACTAGTCAAAACGAAGATCTCTCTGATTTCTACGGCTATGACATCTTTAAGCCATCATTGGTTAGTTTTATACCCAAAAAATCTTATCCGAAACTCAGTCGGGCTTTGGACGTTTTTTACCGCTCGTTCATTCGTCACTTGGATTTTTTCTTCAAAACGGCATCCCCGTGGCTGGTCTATGATTTTCCATGGCCGGAGAGTGGTGCCCCATGGTACCGCTCCGTTTCAAATCCATGCATCCATTTCTAAAAGTCGTACGGCTCTTTTTCGGCATTATGGACGGATGCTGCACCTTGCACCGTAGATGTTGCACCCTGTGGATATTGATTCTTCGGAAGGCCATAACTGTTGGCTAGTTTAGAGTTACGGGAGCCATAACCAGTCAAAACGAAGATCTCTATGAGTTCTACGGCTATGACCACTTTAAGCCGTCACTGGTGAGTTTCATTCCCCAAAAATCTTATCCGAACCTCAATCGGGCCTTGGACGTTTTTTTACCGTTCGTTCATTCGTCACGTGGATTTTTTCTACAAAACGGGATCCTCGTGGCTGGCGTACGATTTACCATCGTCGAAGAGTGGTGCCCCTTGGTACCACTCCATTTCAAATCCATATATCCATTTCTAAAAGTCATACGGCTCTTTTTCGGCATTTTGGACGGATGTTGCACCTTGCACCGTAGATGTTGCACCCTATGGATGTTGATTCTTCGGAAGGCCATAACTGTTGGCTCGTTTAGAGTTACGGGAGCCATAACCAGTCAAAACTAAGATCTCTGTGAGTTCTATGGCTATGACCGCATTAAGCCGTCACGGGTTAGTTTCATACTCAAAAAATCTTATCCGAAACTCTATCGGGCCTTGGACGTTTTTTACCGCTCGTTCATTCGTCACGTGGATTTTTTCTACAAAACGGGATCCCCGTGGCTGGTCTATGATTTACCATGGCCGGAGAGTGGTGCCCCATGGTACCGCTCCGTTTCAAATCCATGCATCCATTTCTAAAAGTCGTACGGCTCTTTTTCGGCATTATGGACGGATGTTGCACCTTGCACCGTAGATGTTGCACCCTATGGATATTGATTCTTCGGAAGGCCATAACTGTTGGCTCGTTTAGAGTTACGGGAGCCATAACCAGTCAAAACGAAGATCTCTGTGAGTTCAACGGCTATGACTGCTTTAAGCCGTCACTGGTTAGTTTCATTCCCAAAAAATCTTATCCGAAACTCAATCGGGCATTGGACGTTTTTTACCGTTCGTTCATTCGTCACGTGGATTTTTTCTGCAAAACGGGATCCCCGTGGCTGGTCTATGATTTACCATGGCCGGAGAGTGGTGCCCCAAGGTACCACTTCGTTTCAAACCATGCATCCATTTCTAAAAGTCGTACGGCACTTTTTTGGCATTTTGGACGGATGTTGCACCTTGCACCGTAGATGTTGCACCCTATGGATATTGATTCTTCAGAAGGCCATAACTGTTGGCTCGTTTAGAGTTACGGGAGCCATAACCAGTCAGAACGAAGATCTCTGTGAGTTCTACGGCTATGACTGCTTTAAGCCATCACTGGTTAGTTTCATACCCAAAAAATCTTATCCGAAACTCAATCGGGCCTTGGACGTTTTTTACCGTTCGTTCATTCGTCACGTGGATTTTTTCTGAAAAAATGGAATCCCCGTGGCTGGTCTATGATTTACCATGGCCGGAGAGTGGTGCCCCATGGTACCGCCCTGTTTCAAATCCATTCATCCAATTCTAAAAGTCGTACGACAATTTTTCGGCATTTTGGACGGATGTTGCACCTTGCACCGTAGATGTTGCACCTTGTGGATATTGATTCTTCGCAAGGCCATAACTGTTGGCTCGTTTAGAGTTACGGGAGCTATAACCAGTCGAAATGAAGATCTCAGTGAGTTCTACGGTTATGACCGCTTTAAGCCGTCACTGGTTAGTTTCCTACCCAAAAAATCTTATCTGAAACTCAATCGGGCCTTGGACGTTTTTTACCGTTAGTTCATTCGTCACGTGGATTTTTTCTGCAAAACGGGATTCCCGTGGCCGGTATATGATTTACCATGGCCGGAGAGTGGTTCCCCATGGTACCGCTCCGTTTCAAATCCATGCATCCATTTCTAAAAGTTGTACGGCACTTTTTTGGCATTTTGGACGGATGTTGCACCTTGCACCGTAGAAGTTGCACCCTGTGGATATTGATTCTTCGGAAGGCGATAACTGTTGGCTCGTTTAGAGTTACGGGAGCCATAACTAGTCAAAACAAAGATCTCTCTTATTTCTACGGCTATGACAGCTTTAAGCCGTCATTGGTTAGTTTTATACCCAAAAAATCTTATCTGAAACTCAGTCGGGCCTTGGACGTTTTTTACCGCTCGTTCATTCGTCACGTGGATTTTTTCTACAAAACGGGATCCCCGTGGCTGGTCTATGATTTTCCATGGCCGTAGAGTGGTGCCCCATGGTACCGCTCCGTTTCAAATCCATGCATCCATTTCTAAAAGTCGTACGGCTCTTTTTTGGCATTATGGACGGATGTTGCACCTTGCACCGTAGATGTTGCACCCTGTGGATATTGATTCTTCGGAAGGCCATAACTGTTGGCTAGTTTAGAGTTACGGGAGCCATAACCAGTCAAAACGAAGATCTCTATGAGTTCTATGGCTATGACCGCTTTAAGCCATCACTGGTTAGTTAGATTCCCAAAAAATCTTATCCGAACCTCAATCGGGCCTTGGACGTTTTTTACCGTTCGTTCATTCGTCACGTGGATTTTTTTGTTCAAAACGGGATCCTCGTGGCTGGTCTACGATTTACCATCGTCGAAGAGTGGTGCACCATGGTACCGCTCCATTTCAAATTCATGCGTTCAATTCTAAAAGTCGTACGACACTTTTTCGGCATTTTGGACGGATGTTGCACCTTGCATCGTAGATGTTGCACCCTACGGATATTGATTCTTCGGAAGGCCATAACTGTTGGCTCGTTTAGATTTACGGGAACCATAACCAGTCAAAACGAAGATCTCTGTGATTTCTATGGCTATGACATCTTTAAGCCGTCACTGGTTAGTTTTATACCCAAAAAACTTATTCGAAACTCAATCGGGCCTTGGACGTTTTTTACCGCTCGTTCATTCGTCACGTGGATTTTTTCTGCAAAACGGGATCCCCGTGGCTGGTCTATGATTTACCATGGCCGAAGAGTGGTGCCCCATGGTACCGCTCCGTTTCAAATCCATGCATCCATTTCTAAAAGTCGTACGGCTCTTTTTTGGCATTTTGGACGGATGTTGCACCTTGCACCGTAGATGTTGCACCCTGTGGATATTGATTCTTCGGAAGGCCATAACTGTTGTCTCGTTTAGAGTTACGGGAGCCATAACTAGTCAAAACGAATATCTCTGTGATTTCTACGGCTATGGCAACTTTAAGCCGTCACTGGTTAGTTTTATACCCAAATAATCTTATCCGAAACTAAATCGGGCCTTAGACGTTTTTTACCGTTCGTTCATTCGTCACGTGGATTTTTTCTGCAAAACGGGATCCCCATGGCTGGTCTATGATTTACCATCGCCGGAGAGTGGTGCCCATTGATACCGCTCCGTTTCAAATCCATGCGTTCAATTCTAAAAGTCTTACGGCATTTTTTCGGCATTTTGGACGGATGTTGCACCTTGCACCGTAGATGTTGCACCCTATGGATATTGATTCTTCGGAAGGCCATAACTGTTGGCTCGTTTAGAGTTACGGGAGCCATAACCAGTCAAAACAAAGATCTCTATGAGTTCTACCGCTATGACCGCTTTAAGCCGTCACTGTTTAGTTTCATATCCAAAAAATCTTATTCGAAACTCAATCGGGCCTTTGACGTTTTTTACCGTTCGTTCATTCGTCACGTGGATTTTTTCTGCAAAACGGGATCCCCGTGGCTGGTCTCTGATTTACCATGGCCGGAGAGTGGTGCCCCATGGTACCGCTCCGTTTCAAATCCATGCATCCAATTCTGAAAGTCGTACGGCACTTTTTCGGCATTTTGGACGGATGTTGCACCTTGCACCGTAGATGTTGCACCCTGTGGATATTGATTCTTCGGAAGGCCATAACTGTTGGCTCGTTTAGAGTTATGGGAGCCACAACCAGTCAAAATGAATATATCTGTGATTTCTACGGCTATGACAGCTTTAAGCCGTCACTGGTTAGTTTTATACCCAAAAAATCTTATCCGAAACTCAATCGGGCCTTGGACGGTTTTTACCGTTCGTTCATTCGTCACGTGGATTTTTTCTGCAAAACGGGATCCCCGTGGCTGGTCTATGATTTACCATTGCCGGAGAGTGGTGCCCTATGGTACCGCTCAGTTTCAAATCCATGCGTTCAATTCTAAAAGTCGTACGACACTTTTTCGGCATTTTGGACGGATGTTGCACCTTGCACCGTAGATGTTGCACCTTATGGATATTGATTCTTCGGAAGGCCATAACTGTTGGCTCGTTTAGAGTTACGGGAGCCATAACCAGTCAAAACGAAGATTTCTGTGAGTTCTACGGTTATGACGGCTTTAAGTCGTCACTGGTTAGTTTCATACCCAAAAAATCTTATTCGAACCTCAATCGGGCCTTGGACGTTTTTTACCGTTCGTTCATTCGTCACATGGATTTTTTCTGCAAAACGGGGTCCCCGTGGCTGGTCTATTATTTACCATCGCCGGAGAGTGGTGCCCCGTGGTACCGCTCCGTTTCAAATCAATGCATCCAATTCTAAAAGTCGTACGACACTTTTTCGGCATTTTGGATGGATGTTGCACCTTGCACCGTAGATGTTGCACCCTGTGGATATTGATTCTTCGGAAGGCCATAACTGTTGGCTCGTTTAGAGTTACGGGAGCCATAACCAGTCAAAAACAAGATCTCTGTGAATTCTACGGCTATGACCGCTTTAATCCGTCACTGGTTAGTTTCGTACCCAAAAAATCTTATCCGAAACTCAATCGGGCCTTGAACGTTTTTTACCGTTCGTTCATTCGTCACGTGGATTTTTTCTGCAAAACGGGATCCTCGTGGCTGGTCTATGATTTACCATCAACGGAGAGTGGTGCCCCAGGGTACCACTCCATTTCAAATCCATGCATCCATTTCTAAAAGTCATACGGCACTTTTACGGCATTTTGGATGGATGTTGCACCTTGCACCGTAGATGTTGCACCCTGTGGATATTGATTCTTCGGAAGGCCATAACTGTTGGCTCGTTTAGAGTTACGGGAGCCATAACTAATCAAAACGAAGATCTCTGTGAGTTCTATGGCTATGACCGCTTTAGGCCGTCACTGGTGTTTGTACCAAAAATGGGCACAACACTCTTCGGAAGTTTTTGAAGAGATAAAAGTGAAGAAAGAAAATTAAAACTGAAGATTATCTAACAAAAACTCCAAATAACAGAAAGTAAATTGCACAGAAGACAGCGATTTAGAGTGGTTCGGCGTTTCGCCTACTTCCACTATGAAGTTTGATGATTTTATTGCTCGATACTTGAAGATTACAATTTCTTATAATGTAGTACAACTCATTTTATAAGTTAAGTCTGAATCTAAAGCAGCAGTGGTGATTTGGAGTTAATCTGGCAGAATCTGGGCGCTCTTTAGCTCTTAAAATGGTCCGACCACTTTTCTGAATGACCAGGGGCTCTATTTATAGGTGTAGGAGGCTGATATTTCACCTAAATTTAGGGAGACCACTTCTGGCACGTGAGGGGGCCCACATGCCCGCTTTCAGGAAATCCGGGCCCACTTTGGGATCGATTCGAAGTACATTCGAATCGATCAAGAAATCATCCAATCGAGCTGAAATTTGGTGTGGACATTCTTCAACATGTGCTTAAGCTTCTGTGAAAATTTCATGGCATTTGGACTTGTAGATCTTGAGTTATGATCGATTCAATTTATTTGTTCATGGATTCGAAGGTGTGCTCGTTCGTATCAATAATGTTACGCTATAGCCGATCGATTCGAAGTCATTATAGCAAGATGGGTTCGATGGAAGGCACTTATGCATAGATTCGAACCAAGGATAACTGAAGGATTCGGGAGATGGATACGAAGCTTGACCACCTGATAGATTCGAACAAGGGGTAACGATCGATTCGGAGCGAACATATGTCGATGGATTCGATTATAGGCCTCACCTATGGATTCGAAACGGGGGGAATTTCCTTCATCTTGTATCGATCATAAGTTGAGCATACGAACTCGGATCGACTCGAAACTTGGAACGTTGGCTTCCCTGGTTTTGCTTGTTATGTCTGGTTAATCGTGGCTCGATCCGGTCTTAGACAAAATTCAATGATATCCATGACGAGTGACTCCTGGTCTTTAATTAATCCCTTGGTATCTCGACCTTGCCAAAAGGCGGGATAACATTTTCCCCCCAAAGTACGTCCTGTGTAAACATGACGTGCTTTGAAAAACTGCAGTCTTTCATGCTGAATACTTCTGTTCAATTGGTTGCTTGTCAGTCGTCTTTCAGTCGTTTTGTTGTAATCTTCTTTTAAACAAATGTTCAACCAGCGTGTTTTGCTTTGATAGACACGAAAATCTTTGATGGATACGAAATCTCGATTCGTATCGATGAGTCTTTATTGTTGTGGGTCCAGTGTTGATGGATTCGAAGTGATGGTTTCGAATCGATGGAGTCGAGAGTCTCCAGAGCTACCTCTTATTTATAGCGTTTCGTATCGATGAACTCGAAGCATCCTGGATGGATTCGAATTGATGGTCTCGAACTGGTGGATGCCGACGTTTTCTTTGATTCGATGGAGGCAAGAAGTTGATGGATTCGAGTAGAATACCTCGAATCGATCTGGGTTTTCACTTGTTGAAGCCGGTCACGCATACCGGGAGGCGAATCGCCACTGAGTTGCTATAAATACCGGGGTCCTGTTCATTTTTCACTTTTTTACTTTTTATCTTCGTCTTCCTGCGCCTTCGAAACCATCTCGATCTTTCAAGAACAAGGTTGAATTATTCTTCCTTCCTTCGAGTCGAGGAAAAAATCTGATTTTCCCGAATCGATCCATACATTCAGGTAGACAAAGCTTTATGGATCTGAAGATCTAAGAAAAAACCTTTTCATCGTGTTTCTGTTCGTTTCGATCTTGAACGAATCCAAGTCGGAGTCGAATTGGCTTGTTAGAGAAATAATACGGATGAATCCTTCGAATCGATCCGGAGTTATTGCGATGGGGAAATGATAATCTGCCCTTAATGTTCATATCGATCGACACTCTATCTGTGAGGACCTCGAATCGAATCGATCGTGTATATGGAGTCATCGTATCGATCCTTTGCGATCGATACGATGAAATTATCTACTTGCGATCGATTCGAACGTCCTACCTATTCGATCGATACGACCCTTGAGTCTCTCATCTATCTATGAACCTTTGTTGCTAGAGATCGATTCGATATCTTTATTAACGATGGATGCGAAGCTTGAGTCCCGGTTATCATCGATACGAAGGACTGCGGTTATCATCGATACGAACCGTGTCGATTCGAACAAGGTCGATTCGAAGCTCCGTCCCTCTAATCGATTCGAATCTCTTAAAAACTGGCTTGAATTGATTCGAGGTAACTTTAATAGATACACAACTTTCACATATTTAACGGCATGATTCCGACGAGCTTCATCTCTGCATATTTGGACCGAACTTTTGTTGTGCATACTTGACTGCCCTTCGAAGCTCGTCGATGGAACTGTAACTTAAAACTGCAATAACAAACTTTAACTTGAATCGACTGCCAACATCGGGATCTCTAATGTCTTTGCTGTCCGCAAACTTTCTCTATCTCTGTAGAATCTTTTCAAGTATTGCACAACACTACACCGCAACACACTTTACACTGTGGGATGCACGGGTTTATTGTTTGTTTAACACTGATTTCTGATAAGTAGTTAGTTATGGAATCTTCGAGCTCTCAAAAGCAGGAGATTCAGAGTTCTCCCCCTCCGGTCCTTGTAATTCCAGATATCCCAGCGGATATAATAGATCCAGCCCCTGACGAACTACAAGAGGCTATATTTATTGAGGACCCTGTAGACTCCGTTCTGTCCAATATTTCCGAAAACTTACTGGGCAGGATATGTACGAGACATAATATCTCTCTGGATGATGCGTTGTTGCCGGGACCTAGTGATAGACCTCACTGTCCGCCCAAAGGGTATACCGCTTTTTACCGTCATGCTTGTGCGGGCGGAACACTTCCTCCATTCAATCAATACATTAGGGAGATGCTATCATTTTTTGGAATTGCTCCTTCTTAATTACACCCCAATGGGCACGCGCTACTGAACAGTGCATTTATTGTATTTATGGAACACCTCTTCCGTCCTCCAAGGCCGACGGAAATCAGATATCTATTCAACTTCAAGAGCAGAGGTGATAGTCCGTATTTTACATTTTTGGAGGTAGTGAGAAATTGTCAAGTTATTACTGGAGCCTAGACCAGACTTAGTTACTTTAAAAATGAATGGTTCTATGTCCGGTGTCCTCCAGGTTTTGCCAGGCGATGGTTGTCTAGACGTAAGTGCCGTAACCTGTCGATGATTTCCTTGATTAACAGCTTTTTGGCATTGGTATTTACATCTTGTTTCTCTTACAACCATTATCTCCAGACCCGATGGCTGGTATTACAAGGGCATAGCTCGAAGTCTCCAAGAAATTCCGAGCGAGCTGAGACACATCGACTCGGTGTTGAATGACTATAACTTAAGAGCTCTTGGCTTGATTGAAATGAACCAGAGTATAATCATCGAAGGGATGTTAAAGCCCGCCTCAAAGAAGAAGAAAAGAAAGAAGAAGAAAAATAAAATGGCGAAGAAAATGCTCGGAGTCGTAATAACTGAAGTGAGCGACGAAGAAAGGACCCATACAGACATGGAGCCGATGGCTGATCTTTCGGGCAACTTTGAAGAGTTGGGAGAGAGACGGAAAAGCAAGGCCGTCGTTTCCAAAAAACTCAAATCTAAGGGGTGGAAGTCTTAGATGTGTCTCCTCCCACTTTCGGAGCTATAATCTCTAAGGCCGCCCCTTCTCATTCGAGAGATACTTTTAAAAGGCTTGACGATATTCCCATCCCGGATTATATATCGATTCCTCATAATTCCGGGTTGGAGGAATTTCAAGATGTTTTAAATATGAGCGAGCCCTTTCCTTTAAGTGCTGTCAACACTTCCGGTTGGTTTGGGGGTTTACACATTTACACACACTTCCACAGCATTACACGACTTTCGCATATTAAACATCGTTTTTGCAGGATTTAAACTGTAGTTCCTTCTTATCGCAGGTGAGATGTCAGGTCGCGGATCCACTCTGGATAGGCTTCGCAATGTGCGCTGATCTTCTTCTTATTACGAGTCCCGTTGGAGGGAATCAGATAGGGACCACGGGCGAGGTTACACTAGCCAGGAGCGCTACGACAGGGATAGAGATTACTGGCGTGGCCGTTCTGGTTATGATCGTACTGATAGAGATCGGGGCCACCAGTACCGATCGCGATCTCGTTCTCCTCCGCCTCCTAGAGCTCCCATAGATCTCCCTGAGTCCTTGCAGCAGAATCAGCCTTCTCAATCTTTAAGGCCCGATACTCAGCTAACTAGAGTTGAACCACCGACAGCTGCCATCGTTGAGCAGGCTCCGGCAGAACTAACGGGCGAAGGAGCTATTAAACTTTCTCAAATGAAGAAGGACTTCCCAGAGATTTGCTTGGATGCATATGTCTTCCCTCCTCATCTCAAGAGGATTCCTCCGGATGTTGAGAACAGTGCTCATGACTACATCCGTGACTTTTACGCTCAATATAAGGAGTGGTACAAAGCGGCCGTGAAAGCTTCAAAGGTAGCTTTTGACCGGGCAAAGATTATTGAGGAGCGTGATGCTGACATTGTTAAGAAGAATCACATCATTCAAGTTCTCCAATCTGAGATGGAGTCATCTCGGAACTCAGAACTTCAAGCACTTAAGAAACATGACGATGCTGTGGCAAAGATGGCGAGGATGCAGCAGGCACACTGTGCCTTAGTTGAAGGGATGGGCCACCGTTATACTACTGTCGTAGCTGAGCGAGACACCACCGTTAAAGAGCTGAATGAGCTTAAGGCCAAATTCGCTGAGGTGGTGAAAGTAAAAGATGATGCGAACACCACCGCTCAGGAGGCATGCGACCAAGCCGTATCACTTCGAGCTGAACTTGTAGCGGCGGTGGCCAAGACTAAGTCCGCGGAGGCAGAAATCCAGGAAAAGATTACAGTGGAGCAGTCCAGGATGGAAGCTGATTTCGACTATCTCCTGGTCACATATAACGCCAATGTGCTGGAGCACAGAAATTTATCATGGCTGGGAGATGACTCTATGATCATGTACAATGCCTGGACTAGGTTGGTGGAAGAGAAGAAAGCAGCGCATCCAGATGAAGCACTAGATGATTTCGAGCTTGAGATGCGCTTGCTTGCTGAGGAAAAAGGGAAAGTTCTCCACGAGGCGGTGATTTCTGTGGCGAGAGAGAGACTTGGTACTCAACAGATAGAGACAGGTGAGGGTTCGGGGATCGAGCATCACGAGGCAAGTGTTGAAGCTGTAATTCTGACATTGTCCGAAGCCATTGGTGCGGTCGATCCCCAGCCTGTCCCTGCTTATAATCCTGACCAGCCGCAATTGTCTTCCACCGATGCTCCTGCCTCTGCACCTGCCCATGCTCCGGGTTAGGCTAAGGAAGGTATTTGAACGTTTCCTGCATACACTTAGTGTGATGATCCTGAAGTAATACACTTAGCTAACAATCTTCGCCTTTTCACATTTCAGTGACCGAAGCCGTTATCTCTGCGCCTCCTGCATCTCAAGTTCCATATCAAGCGCAAGGGGCTATGGTCACCGAGGCCATTATGACATCTACCATGGTCGACGAAGAAGGAGAAGCGAGCATGTTGTCTTTTGATGCTCAGATGATTGAGGAACTTCTCAGTCAACCCAACGATCACTTTGTCGACCCATCCTTTGCTATGAGCGGGGCCATTCCAGCTGTTAGCTCCTTTATGCCAGTCACTAGCACATCCAGCGTGGCCTAAGCATCTCGTGAGGATGAAGTTTTTACTGAGATCAATGTTGAGATGGCAGCAATGACCGCTGGTATGAATCCGTCTGGCCCTGCCCTGCTAATGATGATATCGCCGGGCGGTACTGTGGTTATTGCAGACGCTCATGCCCCACTTCCTGTTACGGCTCCTATGCCTCCGGTTCCGTCCTCTAAGAGAATCTTCGTCGCCTCAAGCTCCGAGGAGGATGTTGACATTATGTCGCAGTCGGAGGACAAACCGGAAAAGAGTAAAAGATTGAGGAGGAAGTCGGGCAGCGGATCCAGTGGGCCTACCCCGAAGAAGAAATCGAGGAAGAAGAAAGATTGAACTCTTCCTTTAGTTTGCTGTTGTGTTCGGGGGTAGTGTTTTGTTGATTTTTCTATAGCCGTGTATAGATGTGGACTCGGCCCCCACTAGTAGGAATTTTTTGAACCAGCTTGTAATCAGATTCTTTTTGTTGATAATGGAAATGAAAACATGTTCTCTTTTGTCTTCAATTCAATATTTGTTTTGGTTCTGCCCCCAGTCTTGGGGATAAGTATGGAGTTAATGTATGTTTATTTTCCGTCTCGCACTCTAGGAGTATGGAGTTAAGTAATGTTTATACTCCATCTCGCACTTTGGGATTACGGAGTCACGTATTGTTTATACTCCGTCTCGTACTCTGGGAGTACGGAGTTAAGTTATCTTTATACTCCGTCTTGTACTCTGGGGGTACGGAGTCAAGTAATGTTTATACTCCGTCTCGCACTCTGGGAGTATGGAGTCAAGTAATGTTTATACTTCGTCTTGCACTCTGGGAGTACGGAGTTAAGTAATGTTTATACTCTGTCTCGCACTCTGGGAGTACGGAGTCAAGTAATGTTTATACTCCGTCTCGCACTCTGGGAGTAAGGAGTTAAGTTATGTTTATACTCCGACTCGCACTCTGGGAGTACGGAGTGAAGTAATGTTTATACTCCGTCTCGCACTCTGGGAGTACGGAGTCAAGTAATGTTTATACTCCATCTCGCACTCTGGGAGTACGGAGTTAAGTTATGTTTATACTCAGTCTCGCACTCTGGGAGTACGGAGTTAAGTGAAGGGTTGTCGTGTATCAACCCATTTTTAGCCCGATGTGATGGCTTGCCCCCGAGCTCGGGTTTCATTTAGCGAGTGGTCGATCGTATCATAGCCACTCCCTACTTGAATAAATTCCACTGCGTGATGGAATTTAGCTCTTCGTGCATCATGATGTTGTCAATTGTATTTAATGAATCACAGCTCTAGTTCGAAGAGATGGCATTTTATTGCTGAAATAAGAAAATATGGCAAAGTCAGTTGCCTTATTACAAATTCTAATTTCGAAATGCAAAAGTAAATTGCTAAATGAAAAAAACATAATAAAATAAATAAAGCCTGTCATATGTAGTAGCGACGGAGACTCTTGCTGTTCCAGGCCCTTGGCAGATCAAGACCGTCAACGGTCGATAGTTTGAATGTGCCATCTCCGAGTCTTTGTGTAATCACGTATGGTCCTTCCCAATTTGGTTTCATGTGTGAAGGAACCAGATAGATTCTCTTGAGAATGAGATCGTCGAGTTTGAAAGTTCGGGGTCGAACTTTGGCATTGTACAACCGGGCGACTCGACTTCGATATGTGGCTTCTCTTAAATCGGTTTCTTCCCGCTTCTCATCCAGTAGATCCAAAGATTCAGCAAGCAATATAGCGTTTGTTTTTGGATCATAATAAGTCACGCGATGGGAAAACACTTCCGTCTCGACTGGAATAACGGCTTCCGAGCCATAAGATAAGGAAAACAGGGTGTGTCCGGTTGCAGTCTTATGAGTCGTTCGATAAGCCCATAATGCCATATGAAGTTCATCAACCCATTTGCCCCCGGCCTTTTCCAGTTGTTTGTTTAGGATGGATTTTATAACTTTATTGACATCTTCAACCTAACCGTTTGCCTGTGGGTGTGCAACCGCTGAGAATTTTTTATGGATATGAAACCTTTGACAGAAATTCTTGAACTCTGAACTTTTGAATTGGGCTCCATTATCAGTGATGATGGTATGAGGGAGTCCAAATCGACAGATGATATTGCGAACTACGAAATTTATTACTTTCTTTGTCGTGATTGTTGCAAGAGCTTCGGCTTCAGCCCACTTTGTAAAGTAGTCAACGGCGACGATGGCGTACTTCGCACCACCTTTTGCCAGAGGTAGAGCTCCGATGATATCGATGCCCCACATTGCGAATGGCCAGGGGCTGACCATTTGCGTTATCTCAGTAGGCGGGGCTCTTGGAATCCAGGCGTGTTTCTGGCATCTATTGCACCTTCTTGCATAGTTTGCTGCATCTCGATTCACTGTCGGCCAATAGTATCCATATCGGAGTATTTTCTTAGCGAGAGCTTGTCCACCGGTGTGATCGCCACATTCTCCTTCGTGTACATCATGCAACACTCGTTTGATTTCATCGTGCGCGATACACCGGAGAAGAGGAATAGAATAACCTCTTCTATACATGATTCCGTCCTGAATGACGAACCGTGAAGCTTTTTGTAGAATTTGCCTTTTCTCATTTCTATGCTCAGGCAATGTCCCATTCTCAATGTAATTTCAATACGGAGTCATCCACGATTCTCTACTAGGAGCGGTCTCAAACACAAAATTCGTCTTTGTTTGATCGATGCTTGGGGAGGACAAAGTCTCGATGGGGACAAGTCCCATCTGCTGTGCTTCACCTGTGTTGGCTAACTTCGCCAATGAATCAGCTTTTTGATTGCGTTCTCGAGGTATATAATAAATGGCATAATAATCAAACTGATCCATTACTTCCTGAACTCGAGCTAAGTAAGCAGCCAACCTTCGATCTCTCGCTTGATACTCTCCCCGTACTTGGCACACAACTAATTGTGAATCACAATAAATTTCCACAATGATAATTCTCAAATCTCTAACAAATCTTATTCCAGTTAAGAGGGCTTCATAATCAGCTTCATTATTGGTTGCATGAAAATCGAACTTCAAATCATAACATATAGATCGGCCTTCGGGAGTCTCAAGTACAACACCAGCGCCCGAACATCGGTCGTTTGATGCACCGTCAGTATACAGCTTCCAGATGTATTCGGGGGATTCACTGGTTTCGGGCAAGTCCTCTGGAACGGTAAATTCGGCTATGAAATCTGCTAGGACTTGTCCTCGAATGGCTCTCCGCGGGGCATAAGTGATGTCAAATTGACTCAGTTCAATGTTCCATTTGAGTAGCCTACCAGACGTCTCAGGCCGCGTGAGGACCTGTCGTAACGGCTGATCGGTATACACAGTAAGAGGATGAGCTTGGAAATAAGGGTGAAGCTTTCTTGAGGCAATGACCAAGCAATAAGTCAATTTCTCCAATCTTGGGTAATTTCTTTCAGCTCCCGTTAACCGTTTACTTACATAGTAGACCGGTTTTTGCACTCGGTCTTCTTCTCGAACCAAAGCAGCGCTGATTGCATGCTCCGATACTGCTAGATAAAGGTACAACTGTTCGTGATCAATTGGCTTTGACAGGATCAGCGGTGTGGAGAGATGTTGAACCAGCGATCGAAATGCGCCTTCGCACTCCATGGTCCATTCAAAGTTTCACTTTCCCTTCCGGATCAGATCGAAGAAAGGAATGCATTTATCGGTGGATTTTGAAATGAACCTGCTTAATGCTGCTACCTTCCCGTTGAGACTTTGGACTTGCTTTATGGTTCTTGGAGTTTGCAAGTTCCTTATTGCCCAGATCTTTTCGGGATTTGCTTCTATCCCTCGAGCGTTAACGATAAATCCGAGGAACTTTCCGAAGGCGATGCCAAAATGACACTTTAATGGATTGAGCTTCATTCCATATTCCCGAAGAATGCAGAACATTGAATTTAAAACTCTGACGTGATCTGTGGAAAATCGGGACTTTACTAGCATGTCGTCCACGTAAACCTCCATGGTTTTTCCGATCTGGTCGGCGAACATTCGGTTGACCAAGCATTGGTATGTTGCTCCGACATTCTTTAAACCAAAAGGCATGACTCTGTAGCAGTAGAGTCCCAGATCAGTCATGAAACTGGTATGCTCTTGATCGGACAAATGCATAGGTATTTGATTATAACCAGAATAAGCATCCATAAAAGATAACAATTCATGCCCAGCTGTTGAATCTACGAGCTGGTCAATTCGAGGAAGTGGAAAACTATCTTTTGGACAAGCCTTGTTTAAGTCAGAATAATCGATGCAAGTTCTCCATTTCCCCTTCGGTTTTCGAACTAACACGGGATTGGATACCCATTCTGGATACAAAGCATCTCGGATGAACCCATTTGATTTTAACTTATCAACCTCCTCTTTAAGGGCGGCAGATCTCTCTGGATCCATACCATGCCTTTTCTACTTGATCGGAACATGTCGCGGATCAATATTCAGGGAGTGACTTGCGATCTCCGGTGAGATTCCGCACATATCATAGTGTGTCCAGGCGAAAACGTCGAGATTCTCCTGGAGAAATTCAACCAATTCCTGTTGTGTCTGTTCTCCCAGTTGAGATCCAACTTTTAGCACCTTCGAATCATCAACCTCACTGATTGGGACGTCCACAGTCAGCTCGGCTGGGGAAGATTGATTCTCTTCAGATTCGTCTTTATCTTCGTTGTCTCTAGGGTCAAGTTCTTTAAGGAAATGGTAGTGGTGCTCGGGCCGAGGCCCAGGCACTAGTTGTCAATCATCGGCAAATTGGACGCAGAGAGATTCCTCTACGCCCTTTCCTTTCTCCTTTCTCTACGCCTCACGCAGTTCAGCAACATAACAGGCTCTTCCTGCTGCCTGATCTCCTTGAATGACTCCAATCCCATGATCATTGGGGAACTTCAGAGTCAAACACCATGGGGCGATGGCTGCCCTTAATTCAGCAAGGGCCGGTTGGCCCAAGAATGCGTTATAAGGTGAATCGATGTCTAAAACAACAAACTGCAACAACCGGACTCTCCGGCGCTCTCCAACTCCCAACTCCACTGGCAGTTCCACCACTCCAGTGGGTATTGTAGCACTTCCATTGAAGCCGTGAACTCGAGATTAGCAAGGTTTCAAGTCCTTTGCTTCCATTTTCATTAAATCATAAGCCCGTTTGAGTAAAATGTTTACAGAGCTCCCACTGTCAACCAGGATCCTCTTCATCCAAGCAGGACCAACCTGGGCAGATATGACCAGTGGGTCGATTGTTGGGGCTTCGATTTTATCAGCATCTCTTCTTCTAAATATGATATCATCAGACATTGTCTTTTGTTGCTTAGCCGGAGTTCCATCTTCGCAATTACTGCAGCATTCGAAGTCCGCATGCTTGATAGAGATAGCATATGACTCCATTTCCCTCCAGCTTCTGTCTGCTGGATAGGGACCACCACTTATTGTATTTATAACCAGCCTTCCACCCGTATGAGCGGGTTCCTCCTGTCTTTCTTGATTTTGTGCACGATTTTGATTTGAAGGGCCCGCATCACTAGACTGCGGCGCCCGCACGAATTGATCTAACTTTCTCTCCTTGATCAACTTTTCTATGAGGTCCTGTAAATGTCGACACTCATTGGTATTGTGGCCATAACTCTCGTGAAACCTACAAAATTTCCCTGTTTGAATCTGCCTCTCCAATGATTGCTTCGGAGCAGGCTTCTTATATTGCACAGTGTTGCAAGTTTGTAGATATACGTTTTCTAACGATGTATTCAATGGCGTGTAATTATCAAACATTGGAGCCTTACGCCGTGGGCCTCGATTTGGATCTCTTTTCTTATCTTGACTACTGCTGCCTCTTGGCTGAATTTGTTTGTTCTGTATATTTAGCTGAACTTTTCCGGAATTGTCACCGGACTGCTTAACTGCTACGTTACTTTGTATTCCTTCACTTCCGGGCCTCACATCGTCCTGCTTCCTAGACTGTTTCACATCCTCTTGCCGTAAGAATTGAGCGGCTTTGGAGTAGAAACAGTCCAACGATGCGGGTGGTTTTCCAGCTAACCAATTTCCAAACTCAGAATCGGGATCGATTCGTTTTGTCAATGGCATCGAAATTGAGTTATCGTTGGGATTACTAATCTCCACACATGCCGCATGGAATCTCTCCAAATAACGCCTGAGTGTTTCCCCATGAGCTTGGGTAACACTAGACAGGGTGTTAACATCTTTAGGTCTAGCGACATGCATGCGAAAGTGTTCGACAAATTTCTTGGCCAGTTGATCGAACAAAGAGATAGATCTAGGTGGTAATCTTGTAAACCACATCGTTGCAATTCCTCCCAGAGAGATGGGGAAACTTCGACACTTTACTGCATCGTCAGCCCTTGCGGCGCTCATCGACCACTCATACTTCAAAATATGTTGATTGGGATCAGAATTTCCTTCGTACATAGGGAGAGTTGGCATTCTGAATCGCCGAGGAGGATCGGCGTATAGTATCTCATCCGTGAAAGGAGTATGACTACAAGAAATTCCCCAATCGTCATTGGTAAGGCCTTGGCTTTCGCGGATCATCTGACGTATCATGGTTGAAATATCGGGCATTGCTACATTTTGAGCATGCTGAGCTAAGGTGTGGTCGGGTTCCACAGCGCGAGTTTGGACCGAGCGCTGTCGACGGTCCAAGTTTCGCCTCCTTGGCTCAGCATCTTCCAGGACGTATGGTTCAGGAGTATGCCCACGCTGATGATTATTCGGATCTGAAATATTTCGGGTGTCAACTCTTGTTTCTACCTCGGCAGTTGCGGTGCAGTTGTCCGTGGTATACTTTGGAGTAGGGCCTCCTCGTGTTGAGGGCCCGGTTTGGAAACTGGTTAACGGCCCCGCCCTCAACTGTCCAACGGTTAAGGCAGGTTGATATCCAGTAGTTTTTGCATGACTTCAGTCTAATCGGGGACGGGTAGATCTGTGATGATAGTCAGATGAGGCGGAACTTTCAGTAGATGCGCGGGAGATATCATCCCTCCTGGACCTTCTGCGTCCTTGGCGGTTCAGTTGGTTGGTCAATTCAATATTAGCACGCAACTGTTGCCGACTTTGAGTCCGTTCTTGAAGCAACACATGGAACTCTTGCCTGGTGACTGGCCCAGACGGATCTGAATGAGCAGTGTTGTCTTGATTGGATGGTTGTTGTTGTGTAGGATTCTGTCCATCCATACCTTCTTGACCAGCAGCTGTAGAGGCAGTTCTTGTGCTAACCATTGAATGGTGGATCCTTTTCCTAGACTTTATGCAAATCTGAATAGAATGGAAGAATTCTGGATTAGAGATATGGATCTCCCTCTTGGATTTATGCAATCCGGTATCGATGGTAGATCCAAGGAGTAGGAGAAAAAGCTGGTTTTCTCAGTGAAAGCACCAAAGTGTTTGTACCAAAAATGGGCACAACACTCTTCGGAAGTTTTTGAAGAGATAAAAGTGAAGAAAGATAATTGAAACTGAAGATTATCTAACAAAAACTCCATATAACAGAAAGTAAATTGCACAGAAGACAGCGATTTAGAGTGGTTCGGCGTTTCACCTACGTTCACTATGAAGTTTGATGATTTTATTGCTCGATACTTGAAGATTACAATTTCTTATAATGTAGTACAAGTGATTTTATAAGTTAAGTCTGAATCTAAAGCAGCGGTGGTGATTTGGAGTAAATCTGGCAGAATCTGGGCGCTCTTTAGCTCTTAAAATTGTCCGACCACTTTTCTGAATGACCAGGGGCTTTATTTATAGGTGTAGGAGGCTGATATTTCGCCTAAATTTCGGGAGACCAATTCTGGCACGTGAGGGGGCCCACATGCCCGCTTTCAGGAAATCCGAGCCCAATTTGGGATCGATTTGAAGTCCATTCGAATCGATCAAGAAATCATCCGATCGAGCTAAAATTTGGTGTGGACATTCTTCAACATGTGCATAAGCTTCTGTGAAAATTTCATGGCATTTGGACTTGTAGATCTTGAGTTATGATCGATTCAAGGTTGCATTTCCGGTTGATATGCCCCATTCGAATCGATTCTCTTCGAATCGATAGGGTCGAATCGATGGCTTTGCGCAGGAGGGTATTGAAGTAGCGCGCGTCTCTCGTATCGATCCGCCTTTCACTCCGATTTGACTGGGTCGACTCTGTGATACTTGCCGTTTTGATCTAATGGATTCGAAGACTTTTATTTGTTCATGGATTCGAAGGTGTGCTCGTTCGTATCGATCATGTTACGCTATAGCCGATCGATTCAAAGTCATTATAGCAGGATGGGTTTGATGGAAGGCACTTATGCATGGATTCAAACCATGGATAACTGAAGGATTCGAACAAGGATTCGGGAGATGGATACGAAGCTTGACCACCTGATGGATTCGAACAAGGGGGTAGCGATCGATTCAGAGTGAACAGATGTCGATGGATTCGATTATAGGCCTCACCTATGGATTCGAATCAGGGGGAATTTCCTTCATCTTGTATCGATCCTAAGTTGAGCATACGAATTCGGATCAACTCGAAACTTGGAACGTTGGCTTCCCTGGTTTTGCTTGTTATGTCTTGTTAATCGTGGCTCGATCCGGTATCAGACAAAATTCAATGATATCCATGACGAGTGACTCCAGGTCTTTAATTAATCCCTTGGTACCTCGACCTTGCCAAAAGGCGGGATAATAACTGGTTAGTTTCATACCTAAAAAATCTTATCCGAAACTCAATCGAGCGTTGGACGTTTTTTACCGTTCGTTCATTCGTCAGGTGGATTTTTTCCACAAAATGGGATCCTCGTGGCAGGTCTATGATTTACCATCGCCGGAGAGTGGTGCCCCATGGTACCGCTCCGTTTCAAATCCATACATCCATTTCTAAAAGTCGTACGGCACTTTTTCGGCATTTTGGACGGATGTTGCACCTTGCACCGTAGATGTTGCACCCTGTGGATATTGATTCTTCGGAAGGCTATAACTATTGGCTCGTTTAGAGCTACGAGAGCCATAACTAGTCAAAACGAAAATATCTGTGAGTTCTACGGCTATGACCGCTTTAAGCCGTCACTGGTTAGTTTCATACCTAAAAAATCTTATCCGAAACTCAATCGGGCCTTGGACGTTTTTTACCGTTCGTTCATTCGTCACGTGGATTTTTTCTGCAAAACGGGATCCTCGTGGCTGGTCTATGATTTACCATGACCGGAGAGTGGTTCCCCATGGTACTGCTCCGCTTCAAATACATGCATCCATTTCTAAAAGTCGTACGGCACTTTTTCGGCATTTTGGATGGATGTTGCACCTTGCACCGTAGATGTTGCACCCTGTGGATATTGATTCTTCGGAAGGCCATAACTGTTGGCTCGTTTAGAGTAACGGGAGCCATAACCAGTCAAAACGAAGATGTTTGTGAGTTCTACGGCTATGACCGCTTTAAGCCGTCACTAGTTAGTTTCATACCTAAAAAATCTTATCCGAAACTCAATCGGGCCTTGGACGTTTTTTACCGTTCGTTCATTCGTCACGTGGATTTTTTTCTGGAAAACAGGATCCTCGTAGCTGGTCTATGATTTACCATGGCCGGAGAGTGGTGCCCCATGATACCGCTCCGTTTCAAATCCATGCATCCATTTCTAAAAGTCGTATGGCACTTTTTCGGCATTTTGGACGGATGTTGCACCTTGCACCGTAGATGTTGCACCCTGTGGATATTGATTCTTCGGAAGGCCTTAACTGTTGGCTCGTTTAGAGTTACGGGAGCCATAACCAGTCAATACGAAGCTCTCTCTGAGTTCTACGGCTATGATGGCTTTAAGCCGTCACTGGTTAGTTTCATACCCAAAAAATCTTATCCGAAACTCAATCGGGCCTTGGACGTTTTTTTATCGTTCGTTCATTCGTCACGTGGATTTTTTCTGCAAAACAGGATCCCCGTGGCTGGTCTATGGTTTACCATCGCCGGAGAGTGGTGCCCCATGGTACCGCTCCGTTTCAAATCCATGCATCCATTTCTAAAAGTCGTACGACACTTTTTCGGCATTTTGGACGGATGTTGCACCTTGCACCGTAGATGTTGCACCCTGTGGATATTGATTCTTCGGAAGGCCATAACTGTTGGCTCGTTTAGAGTTACGGGAGCCATAACTAGTCAAAAAGAATATCTTTGTGAGTTCTACGGCTATGACCGCTTTAAGCCGTCACTGGTTAGGTTCATACCCAAAAAATCTTATCCGAAACTCAATCGGGCCTTGGACGCTTATTTACTGTTTGTTCATTCGTCACGCGGATTTTTTCTGCAAAACGGGATCCCCGTGGCTGGTCTATGATTTACCATCGCCAGAGAGTGGTGCCCCATGGCAACGCTCTGTTTCAAATCCATGTATCCATTTCTAATGTCGTACGACACTTTTTCGGCATTATGGACGGATGTTGCACCTTGCACCGTAGATGTTGCACCCTGTGGATATTGATTCTTCGGAAGGCCATAACTGTTGGCTCGTTTAGAGTTACGGGAGCCATAACTAGTCAAAACGAAGATCTCTGTGAGTTCTACGGCTATGACCACTTTAAGCCATCACTGGTTAGTTTCATACCCAAAAAATCTTATCCGAAACTCAATCGGGCCTTGGAAGTTTTTTACCGTTCGTTCAATCGTCACGTGGATTTTTTCTGCAAAACGGGATCCCCGTGGCTGGATTATGATTTACCATGGCCGGAGAGTGGTGCCCCATGGTACCGCTCCATTTCAAATCCATGCATCCATTTCTAAAATTCGTACGGCACTTTTTTGGCATTTTGGACGGATGTTGCACCTTGCACCGTAGATGTTGCACCCTATGAACATTGATTTTTCGGAAGGCCATAACTATTGGCTCGTTTAGAGTTACGGGAGCCATAACCAGTCAAAACGAAGATCTCTGTGAGTTCTACGGCTATGACCACTTTAAGCCGTCAGTGGTTAGTTTCATACCCAAAAAATCTTATCCGAAACTCAATCCGGCCGTGGACGTTTTTTACCATTCGTTCATTCGTCACGTGGATTTTTTTTCTGCAAAACGGGATCCCCATGGCTGGTCTATGATTTACCATGACCGGAGAGTGGTGCCCCATGGTACCGCTCCATTTCAAATTCATGCATCCATTTCTAAAAGTCGTATGGCACATTTTCGGCATTTTGGACTGATGATGCACCTTGCACCGTAGATGTTGCACCCTGTGGATATTGATTCTTCGGAAGGTCATAATTGTTGGCTCGTTTAGAGTTACGGGAGCCATAACCAGTCAAAACGAAGATCTCTGTGATTTCTACGTATATGAGCGCTTTAAGCCGTCACTGGTTAGTTTCATACCCAAAAAATCTTATCCGAACCTCAATCGGGCCTTGGACGTTTTTTATCGTTCGTTCATTCGTCACGTGGATTTTTTCTACAAAATGGGATCCCCGTGGCTGGTCTATGATTTACCATCGTCGGAGAGTGGTGCCCCATGGTACCACTCCGTTTCAAATCCATGCATCCATTTCTAAAAGTCATACGGCACTTTTTCGGCATTTTGGACGGATGTTGCACCTTGCACCGTAGATGTTGCACCATGTGGATATTGATTCGGAAGGCCATAATTGTTGGCTCGTTTAGAGTTACGGGAGCCATAACCAATCAAAACGAAGATCTCTGTGAATTCTACGGCTATGACCGCTTTAAGCCGTCACTGGTTAGTTTCATACCCATAAAATCTTATCCGAAACTCAATCGGGCGTTGGATGTTTTTTACCGTTCGTTCATTCGTCACGTGGATTTTTTTCTGCAAAACGGGATCCCCGTGGCTGGTCTATGATTTACCATGGCCGGAGAGTGGTGCCCCATGGTACCGCTCTGTTTCAAATCCATGCATCCATTTCTAAAAGTCGTACGACACTTTTACGACATTTAGGACGGATGTTGCATCTTGCACCGTAGATGTTGCACCCTGTGGATATTGATTCTTCGGAAGGCCATAACTGTTGGCTCGTTAAGAGTTACAGGAGCCATAACTAGTCAAAACGGAGATCTTTGTGAGTTCTACGGCTATGACCGCTTTAAGCCATCACTGGTTAGTTTCATACCCAAAAAATCTTATCTGAAACACTATCGGGCGTTGGACGTTTTTTACCGTTCGTTCATTCTTCACGTGGAATTTTTCTGCAAAGCGGGATCCTCGTGGCTGGTCTATGATTTATCATCGCCGGAGAGTGGTTCCCCATGGTACCGCTCCATTTCAAATCCATGCATCCATTTCTAAAAGTCGTACGGCACTTTTTCGGCATTTTGGACGGATGTTGCACCTTGCAACGTAGATGTTGCACCCTGTGGATATTGATTCTTCGGAAGGCCATAACTATTTGCTTGTTTAGAGTTATTGGAGCCATAACTAGTCAAAACGAAGATCTCTGTGTGTTCTACGGCTATTACCGCTTTAAGCCGTCACTTGTTAGTTTCATACCCAAAAAATCTTATCCGAAACTCAATCGGGCCTTGGACGTTTTTTACTGTCTGTTCATTCATCACGTGGATTTTTTCTACGAAACGGGATCCCCGTGGCTGGTCTATGATTTACCATGGCCGGAGAGTTGAGCCCCATGGTACCGCTCCATTTCAAATCCATGCATCCGTTTCTAAAAGTCGTACGGCACTTTTTCGGCATTTTGGACGGATGTTGCACCTTGCACCGTAGATGTTGCACCCTATGGATATTGATTCTTCGGAAGGCCATAATTGTTGGCTCGTTTAGAGTTACGGGAGCCATAACCAGTCAAAACGGAGATCTCTGTGATTTCTACGGCTATGACCGCTTTAAGCCGTCACTGGATAGTTTCATACCCAAAAAATCATATTCGAAACTCAATCGGGCCTTGGACGTTTTTTACCGTTCGTTCATTCGTCACGTGGATTTTTTTTCTGCAAAACGGGATCCCCGTGGCTGGTTTATGATTTACCATGGCCGGAGAGTGGTGCCCCATGGTACCGCTCCGTTTCAAATCCATGCATCCATTTCTAAAAGTCGTACGACACTTTTTCGGCATTTTGGACGGATGTTGCACCCTGTGGATATTGATTCTTCGGAAGGCCATAACTGTTGGCTCGTTTAGATTTACGGGAGCCATAACCAGTCAAAACAGAGATCTCTGTGAGTTCTACGGCTATGACCGCTTTAAGCCGTCACTGGATAGTTTCATACCCAAAAAATCATATCCGAAACTCAATCGGGCCTTGGACGTTTTTTACCGTTCGTTCATTCGTCACGTGGATTTTTTTCTGCAAAACAGGATCCCCGTGGCTGGTCTATGATTTACCATGGCCGGAGAGTGGTGCCCCATGGTACCGCTCCGTTTCAAATCCATGCATCCATTTCTAAAAGTCGTACGACACTTTTTCGGCATTTTGGACGGATGTTGCACATTGCACCGTAAATGTTGCACCCTATGGATATTGATTCTTCGGAATGCCATAACTGTTGGCTCGTTTAGAGTTACGGGAGCCATAACCAGTCAATACGAATCTCTCTCTGAGTTCTACGGCTATGATGGCTTTAAGCCGTCACGGGTTAGATTCATACCCAAAAAATCTTATCTGAACCTCAATCGGGCCTTGGACGTTTTTTACCGTTCGTTCATTCGTCACGTGGATTTATTCTGCAAAACGGGACCCCATGGATGGTCTATGATTTACCATGGCCGGAGAGTGGTGCCCCATGGTACCAATCCATTTCAAATCCATGCATCCATTTCTAAAAGTCATACGACACTTTTTCGGCATTTTGGACGGATGTTGCACCTTGCACCGTAGATGTTGCACCCTGTGGATATTGATTCTTCGGAAGGCCATAACTGTTGGCTCGTTTAGAGTTACGGGAGCCATAACCAGTCAATACGAAGCTCTCTCTGAGTTCTACGGCTATGATGGCTTTAAGCCGTCACTGGTTAGTTTCATACCCAAAAAATCTTATCTGAACCTCAATCGGCCCTTGGACATTTTTTACCGTTCATTCATTCGTCACGTGGATTTTTTCTGCTAAACGGGATCCCCGTGGCTGGTCTATGATTTACCATCGCCGGAGAGTGGTGCCGCATTGTACCGCTCCGTTTCAAATCCATGCATCCAATTCTAAAAGTCGTACGACACTTTTTCGGCATTTTGGATGGATGTTGCACCTTGCACCGTAGATGTTGCACCCTGTGGATATTGTTTCTTCGGAAGGCCATAACTGTTGGCTCGTTTAGAGTTACGGGAGCCATAACTAGTCAAAAAGAATATCTTTGTGAGTTCTACGGCTATGACCGCTTTAAGCCGTCACTGGTTAGTTTCATACCCAAAAAATCTTATCCGAAACTCAATCGGTCCTTGGACGTTTATTTACCGTTCGTTCATTCGTCACGTGGATTTTTTCTGCAAAAAGGGATCCCCATGGCTGGTCTATGATTTACCATCGCCAGAGAGTGGTGCCCCATGGTAACGCTCTGTTTCAAATCCATGCATCCATTTCTAAAGTCGTACGACACTTTTTTGGCATTATGGACGGATGTTGCACCTTGCACCGTAGATGTTGCACCCTGTGGATATTGATTCTTCGGAAGGCCATAACTTTTGGCTCGTTTAGAGTTACGGGAGCCATAACTAGTCAAAACGAAGATCTCTGTGAGTTCTACGGCTATGACCACTTTAAGCCATCACTGGTTATTTTGATACCCAAAAAATCTTATCCGAAACTCAATCGGGCCTTGGAAGTTTTTTACCGTTCGTTCAATCGTCACGCGGATTTTTTGTTCAAAACGGGATCCCCGTGGCTGGTCTATGATTTACCATGGCCGGAGAGTGGTGCCCCATGGTACCGCTTCATTTCAAATCCATGCATCCATTTCTAAAATTCGTACGGCACTTTTTCGGCATTTTGGACGGATGTTGCACCTTGCACCGTAGATGTTGCGCCCTATGAACATTGATTTTTCGGAACGCCATTACTATTGGCTCGTTTAGAGTTACGGCAGCCATAACCAGTCAAAACGAAAATCTCTATGATTTCTACGGCTATGACCGCTTTAAGCCGTCATTGGTTAGTTTCATACCCAAAAAATCTTATCCGAAACTCAATCGGGCCGTGGACGTTTTTTACCATTCGTTCATTCGTCACGTGGATTTTTTTCTGCAAAACGGGATCCCCGTGGCTGGTCTATGATTTACCATGACCCGAGAGTGGTGCCCCATGGTACCGCTCCATTTCAAATTCATGCATCCATTTCTAAAAGTCGTACGGCACATTTTCGGCATTTTGGACTGATGATGCACCTTGCACCGTAGATGTTGCACCTTGTGGATATTGATTCTTCGGAAGGTCATAATTGTTGGCTCGTTTAGAGTTACGGGAGCCATAACCAGTCAAAACGAAGATCTTTGTGATTTCTACGTATATGAGCGCTTTAAGCCATCACTGGTTAGTTTCATACCCAAAAAATCTTATCCGAACCTCAATCGGGCCTTGGACGTTTTTTATCGTTCGTTCATTCGTCACGTGGATTTTTTCTACAAAACGGGATCCCCGTGGCTGGTCTATGATTTACCATCGTCGGAGAGTGGTGCCCCATGGTACCACTCCGTTTCAAATCCATGCATCCATTTCTAAAAGTCATACGGCACTTTTTTGGCATTTTGGACGGATGTTGCACCTTGCACCGTAGATGTTGCACCATGTGGATATTGATTCGGAAGGCCATAACTGTTGGCTCGTTTAGAGTTACGGGAGCCATAACCAATCAAAAAGAAGATCTCTGTGAATTCTACGGCTATGACCGCTTTAAGCCGTCACTGGTTAGTTTCATACCCAAAAATTCTTATCCGAAACTCAATCGGGCATTGGATGTTTTTTACCGTTCGTTCATTCGTCACGTGGATTTTTTTCTGCAAAACGGGATCCCCGTGACTGGTCTATGATTTACCATGGCCGGAGAGTGGTGCCCCATGGTACCGCTCTGTTTCAAATCCTTGCATCCATTTCTAAAGTCGTACGACACTTTTTCGGCATTATGGACGGATGTTGCACCTTGCACCGTAGATGTTGCACCCTGTGGATATTGATTCTTCGGAAGGCCATAACTGTTTGCTCGTTTAGAGTTACGGGAGCCATAACTAGTCAAAACGAAGATCTCTGTGAGTTCTACGGCTATGACCACTTTAAGCCATCACTGGTTAGTTTCATACCCAAAAAATCTTATCCGAAACTCAATCGGGCCTTGGAAGTTTTTTACCGTTCGTTCAATCGTCACGTGGATTTTTTGTGCAAAACGGGATCCCCGTGGCTGGTCTATGATTTACCATGGCCGGAGAGTGGTGCCCCATGGTACCGCTTCATTTCAAATCCATGCATCCATTTCTAAAATTCGTACGGCACTTTTTCGGTATTTTGGACGGATGTTGCACCTTGCACCGTAGATGTTGCACCCTATGAACATTGATTTTTCGGAAGGCCATTACTATTGGCTCGTTTAGAGTTACGGCAGCCATAACCAGTCAAAACGAAGATCTCTGTGATTTCTACGGCTATGACTGCTTTAAGCCGTCAGTGGTTAGTTTCATACCCAAAAAATCTTATCCGAAACTCAATCGGGCCGTGGACGTTTTTTACCATTCATTCATTCGTCACGTGGATTTTTTTCTGCAAAACGGGATCTCCGTGGCTGGTCTATGATTTACCATGACCGGAGAGTGGTGCCCCATGGTACCGCTCCATTTCGAATTCATGCATCCATTTCTAAAAGTCGTATGGCACATTTTCGGCATTTTGGACTGATGATGCACCTTGCACCGTAGATGTTGCACCCTGTGGATATTGATTCTTCGGAAGGTCATAATTGTTGGCTCGTTTAGAGTTACGGGAGCCATAACCAGTCAAAACGAAGATCTTTGTGATTTCTACGTATATGAGTGCTTTAAGCCATCACTGGTTAGTTTCATACCCAAAAAATCTTATCCGAACCTTAATCGGGCCTTGGACGTTTTTTATCGTTCGTTCATTCGTCACGTGGATTTTTTCTACAAAACGGGATCCCCGTGGCTGGTCTATGATTTACCATCGTCGGAGAGTGGTGCCCCATGGTACCACTCCGTTTCAAATCCATGCATCCATTTCTAAAAGTCATACGGCACTTTTTTGGCATTTTGGACGGATGTTGCACCTTGCACCGTAGATGTTGCACCATGTGGATATTGATTCGGAAGGCCATAACTGTTGGCTCTTTTAGAGTTACGGGAGCCATAACCAATCAAAACGAAGATCTCTGTGAATTCTACGGCTATGACCGCTTTAAGCCGTCACTGGTTAGTTTCATACCCAAAAAATCTTATCCGAAACTCAATCGGGCGTTGGATGTTTTTTACCGTTCGTTCATTCGTCACGTGGATTTTTTTCTGCAAAACGGGATCCCCGTGGCTGGTCTATGATTTACCATCGCCAGAGAGTGGTGCCCCATGGTAACGCTCTGTTTCAAATCCATGCATCCATTTCTAAAGTCGTACGACACTTTTTTGGCATTATGGACGGATGTTGCACCTTGCACCGTAGATGTTGCACCCTGTGGATATTGATTCTTCGGAAGGCCATAACTTTTGGCTCGTTTAGAGTTACGGGAGCCATAACTAGTCAAAACGAAGATCTCTGTGAGTTCTACGGCTATGACCACTTTAAGCCATCACTGGTTAGTTTCATACCCAAAAAATCTTATCCGAAACTCAATCGGGCCTTGGAAGTTTTTTACCGTTCGTTCAATCGTCACGCGGATTTTTTGTTCAAAACGGGATCCCCGTGGCTGGTCTATGATTTACCATGGCCGGAGAGTGGTGCCCCATGGTACCGCTTCATTTCAAATCCATGCATCCATTTCTAAAATTCGTACGGCACTTTTTCGGCATTTTGGACGGATGTTGCACCTTGCACCGTAGATGTTGCACCCTATGAACATTGATTTTTCGGAACGCCATTACTATTGGCTCGTTTAGAGTTACGGCAGCCATAACCAGTCAAAACGAAAATCTCTATGATTTCTACGGCTATGACCGCTTTAAGCCGTCATTGGTTAGTTTCATACCCAAAAAATCTTATCCGAAACTCAATCGGGCCGTGGACGTTTTTTACCATTCGTTCATTCGTCACGTGGATTTTTTTTTGCAAAACGGGATCCCCGTGGCTGGTCTATGATTTACCATGACCCGAGAGTGGTGCCCCATGGTACCGCTCCATTTCAAATTCATGCATCCATTTCTAAAAGTCGTACGGCACATTTTCGGCATTTTGGACTGATGATGCACCTTGCACCGTAGATGTTGCACCTTGTGGATATTGATTCTTCGGAAGGTCATAATTGTTGGCTCGTTTAGAGTTACGGGAGCCATAACCAGTCAAAACGAAGATCTTTGTGATTTCTACGTATATGAGCGCTTTAAGCCGTCACTGGTTAGTTTCATACCCAAAAAATCTTATCCGAACCTCAATCGGGCCTTGGACGTTTTTTATCGTTCGTTCATTCGTCACGTGGATTTTTTCTACAAAACGGGATCCCCGTGGCTGGTCTATGATTTACCATCGTCGGAGAGTGGTGCCCCATGGTACCACTCCGTTTCAAATCCATGCATCCATTTCTAAAAGTCATACGGCACTTTTTTGGCATTTTGGACGGATGTTGCACCTTGCACCGTAGATGTTGCACCATGTGGATATTGATTCGGAAGGCCATAACTGTTGGCTCGTTTAGAGTTACGGGAGCCATAACCAATCAAAAAGAAGATCTCTGTGAATTCTACGGCTATGACCGCTTTAAGCCGTCACTGGTTAGTTTCATACCCAAAAATTCTTATCCGAAACTCAATCGGGCATTGGATGTTTTTTACCGTTCGTTCATTCGTCACGTGGATTTTTTTCTGCAAAACGGGATCCCCGTGACTGGTCTATGATTTACCATGGCCGGAGAGTGGTGCCCCATGGTACCGCTCTGTTTCAAATCCTTGCATCCATTTCTAAAGTCGTACGACACTTTTTCGGCATTATGGACGGATGTTGCACCTTGCACCGTAGATGTTGCACCCTGTGGATATTGATTCTTCGGAAGGCCATAACTGTTGGCTCGTTTAGAGTTACGGGAGCCATAACTAGTCAAAACGAAGATCTCTGTGAGTTCTACGGCTATGACCACTTTAATCCATCACTGGTTAGTTTCATACCCAAAAAATCTTATCCGAAACTCAATCGGGCCTTGGAAGTTTTTTACCGTTCGTTCAATCGTCACGTGGATTTTTTGTGCAAAACGGGATCCCCGTGGCTGGTCTATGATTTACCATGGCCGGAGAGTGGTGCCCCATGGTACCGCTTCATTTCAAATCCATGCATCCATTTCTAAAATTCGTACGGCACTTTTTCGGTATTTTGGACGGATGTTGCACCTTGCACCGTAGATGTTGCACCCTATGAACATTGATTTTTCGGAAGGCCATTACTATTGGCTCGTTTAGAGTTACGGCATCCATAACCAGTCAAAACGAAGATCTCTGTGATTTCTACGGCTATGACTGCTTTAAGCCGTCAGTGGTTAGTTTCATACCCAAAAAATCTTATCCGAAACTCAATCGGGCCGTGGACGTTTTTTACCATTCATTCATTCGTCACGTGGATTTTTTTCTGCAAAACGGGATCTCCGTGCTTGGTCTATGATTTACCATGACCGGAGAGTGGTGCCCCATGGTACCGCTCCATTTCGAATTCATGCATCCATTTCTAAAAGTCGTATGGCACATTTTCGGCATTTTGGACTGATGATGCACCTTGCACCGTAGATGTTGCACCCTGTGGATATTGATTCTTCGGAAGGTCATAATTGTTGGCTCGTTTAGAGTTACGGGAGCCATAACCAGTCAAAACGAAGATCTTTGTGATTTCTACGTATATGAGCGCTTTAAGCCATCACTGGTTAGTTTCATACCCAAAAAATCTTATCCGAACCTTAATCGGGCCTTGGACGTTTTTTATCGTTCGTTCATTCGTCACGTGGATTTTTTCTACAAAACGGGATCCCCGTGGCTGGTCTATGATTTACCATCGTCGGAGAGTGGTGCCCCATGGTACCACTCCGTTTCAAATCCATGCATCCATTTCTAAAAGTCATACGGCACTTTTTTGGCATTTTGGACGGATGTTGCACCTTGCACCGTAGATGTTGCACCATGTGGATATTGATTCGGAAGGCCATAACTGTTGGCTCTTTTAGAGTTACGGGAGCCATAACCAATCAAAACGAAGATCTCTGTGAATTCTACGGCTATGACCGCTTTAAGCCGTCACTGGTTAGTTTCATACCCAAAAAATCTTATCCGAAACTCAATCGGGCGTTGGATGTTTTTTACCGTTCGTTCATTCGTCACGTGGATTTTTTTCTGCAAAACGGGATCCCCGTGGCTGGTCTATGATTTACCATGGCCGGAGAGTAGTGCCCCATGGTACCGCTCTGTTTCAAATCCTTGCATCCATTTCTAAAAGTCGTACGGCACTTTTTCGGCATTTTGGACGGATGTTGCACCTTGCACCGTAGATGTTGCACCCTGTGGATATTGATTCTTCGGAAGGCCATAACAGTTGGCTCGTTAAGAGTTACGGGAGCCATAACTAGTCAAAACGGAGATCTTTGTGAGTTCTACGGCTATGACCGCTTTAAGCCGTCACTGGTTAGTTTCATACCCAAAAAATCTTATCCGAAACACTATCGGGCGTTGGACGTTTTTTACCGTTCGTTCATTCATCACGTGGATTTTTTCTGCAAAGCGGGATCCTCGTGGCTGGTCTATGATTTACCATCGGCATTTTGGACGGATGTTGCACCTTGCACCGTAGATGTTGCACCATGTGGATATTGATTCGGAAGGCCATAACTGTTGGCTCTTTTAGAGTTACGGGAGCCATAACCAATCAAAACGAAGATCTCTGTGAATTCTACGGCTATGACCGCTTTAAGCCGTCACTGGTTAGTTTCATACCCAAAAAATCTTATCCGAAACTCAATCGGGCATTGGATGTTTTTTACCGTTCGTTCATTCGTCACGTGGATTTTTTTCTGCAAAACGGGATCCCCGTGGCTGGTCTATGATTTACCATGGCCGGAGAGTAGTGCCCCATGGTACCGCTCTGTTTCAAATCCTTGCATCCATTTCTAAAAGTCGTACGGCACTTTTTCGGCATTTTGGACGGATGTTGCACCTTGCACCGTAGATGTTGCACCCTGTGGATATTGATTCTTCGGAAGGCCATAACAGTTGGCTCGTTAAGAGTTACGGGAGCCATAACTAGTCAAAACGGAGATCTTTGTGAGTTCTACGGCTATGACCGCTTTAAGCCGTCACTGGTTAGTTTCATACCCAAAAAATCTTATCCGAAACACTATCGGGCGTTGGACGTTTTTTACCGTTCGTTCATTCATCACGTGGATTTTTTCTGCAAAGCGGGATCCTCGTGGCTGGTCTATGATTTATCATCGCCGGAGAGTGGTGCCCCATGGTACTGCTCCATTTCAAATCCATGCATCCATTTCTAAAAGTCGTACGACACTTTTTCGTCATTTTGGACGGATGTTGCACCTTGCACCGTAGATGTTGCACCCTGTGGATATTGATTCTTCGGAAGGCCATAACTATTTGCTCGTTTAGAGTTACGGGAGCCATAACTAGTCAAAACGAAGAATATCTGTGTGTTCTACGGCTATGACCGCTTTAAGAAGTCACTGGTTAGTTTCATACCCAAAAAATCTTATCCGAAACTCAATCGGGCCTTGGACGTTTTTTACTGTCTGTTCATTCATCAAGTGGATTTTTTCTACAAAACGGGATCCCCCTGGCTGGTCTATGATTTACCATGGCCGGAGAGTTGAGCCCCATGGTACCGCTCCATTTCAAATCCATGCATCCATTTCTAAAAGTCGTACGGCACTTTTTCGGCATTTTGGACGGATGTTGCACCTTGCACCGTAGATGTTGCACCCTGTGGATATTGATTCTTCGGAAGGCCATAATTGTTGGCTCGTTTAGAGTTACGGGAGCCATAACCGGTCAAAACGGAGATCTCTGTGAGTTCTACGGCTATGACCGCTTTAAGCCGTCACTGGATAGTTTCATACCCAAAAAATCATATCCGAAACTCAATCGGGCCTTGGACGTTTTTTACCGTTCGTTCATTCGTCACATGGATTTTTTTCTGCAAAACGGGATCCCCATGGCTGGTCTATGATTTACTATGGCCGGAGAGTGGTGCCCCATGGTACCGCTCCGTTTCAAATCCATGCATCCATTTCTAAAAGTCGTACGACACTTTTTCGGCATTTTGGACGGATGTTGCACCCTGTGGATATTGATTCTTCGGAAGGCCATAACTGTTGGCTCGTTTAGATTTACGGGAGCCATAACCAGTCAAAACAGAGATCTCTGTGAGTTCTATCGCTATGACCGCTTTAAGCCATCACTGGATAGTTTCATACCCAAAAAATCATATCCGAAACTCAATCGGGCCTTGGACGTTTTTTACCGTTCGTTCATTCGTCACGTGGATTTTTTTCTGCAAAACGGGATCCCCGTGGCTGGTCTATGATTTACCATGGCCGGAGAGTGGTGCCCCATGGTACCGCTTCGTTTAAAATCCATGCATCCATTTCTAAAAGTCGTACGACACTTTTTTGGCATTTTGGACGGATGTTGCACATTGCACCGTAAATGTTGCACCCTTTGGATATTGATTCTTCGGAATGCAATAACTGTTGGCTCGTTTAGAGTTACGGGAGCCATAACCAGTCAATACGAATCTCTCTCTGAGTTCTACGGCTATGATGGCTTTAAGCCATCACTGGTTAGATTCATACCCAAAAAATCTTATCTGAACCTCAATCGGGCCTTGGACGTTTTTTACCGTTCGTTCATTCGTCACGTGGATTTATTCTGCAAAACGGGATCCCCATGGCTGGTCTATGATTTACCATGCCAAGAGAGTGGTGCCCCATGGTACCACTCCATTTCAAATCCATGCATCCATTTCTAAAAGTCATACGGCACTTTTTCGGCATTTTGGACGGATGTTGCACCTTGCACCATAGATGTTGCACCCTGTGGATATTGATTCTTCGGAAGGCCATAACTGTTGGCTCGTTTAGAGTTATGGGAGCAATAACCAGTCAATACGAAGCTCTCTCTGAGTTCTACGGCTATGATGGCTTTAAGCCGTCACTGGTTAGTTTCATACCTAAAAAATCTTATCTGAACCTCAATCGGCCCTTGGACATTTTTTACCGTTCATTCATTCGTCACGAGGATTTTTTCTGCAAAACGGGATCCCCGTGGCTGGTCTATGATTTACCATCGCCGGAGAGTGGTGCCGCATGGTACCGCTCCGTTTCAAATCCATGCATCCAATTCTAAAAGTTGTACGGCACTTTTTCGGCATTTTGGACGGATGTTGCACCTTGCACCGTAGATGTTGCACCCTGTGGATATTGATTCTTCGGAAGGCCATAATTGTTGGCTCGTTTAGAGTTACGGGAGCCATAACCAGTCAAAACGAAGATCTCTATGAGTTCTACGGCTATGACCGCTTTAAGCCGTCACTGGTTAGTTTCATACCCAAAAAATCTTATCCGAAACTCAATCGGGCCTTGGACGTTTTTTACTGTTCATTCATTCGTCACGTGGATTTTTCTGCAAAACGGGATCCCCGTGGCTGGTCTATTATTTACCATGGCCGGAGAGTGGTGCCCCATGGTACCGCTCCATTTCAAGTCCATGCATCCAATTCTAAATGTCGTACGACACTTTTTCGGCATTTTGGACTGATGATGCACCTTGCACCGTAGATGTTGCACCCTGTGGATATTGATTCTTCGGAAGGCCATAACTGTTGGCTCGTTTAGAGTTACGGGAGCCATAACCAGTCAAAACGAAGATCTCTGTGATTTCTACGACTATGACCGCTTTAAGCCGTCACTGGTTAGTTTCATACCCAAAAAATCTTATCGAAACCGCAATCGGGCCTTGGACGTTTTTTACCGTTCGTTCATTCGTCACGTGGATTTTTTCTGCAAAACGGGATCCCCGTGGCTGGTCTATGATTTATCATCGCCGGAGAGTGGTGCCCCATTGTACCTCTCCGTTTCAAATCCATGCATCCATTTCTAAAAGTCAAACGACACTTTTTCGGCATTTTGGACGGATGTTGCACCTTGCACCGTAGATGTTGCACCCTGTGGATATTGATTCTTTGGAAGGCCATAACTGTTGGCTCGTTTAGAGTTACGGGAGCCATAACCAATCAAAACGAAGATCTCTGTGAATTCTACGGCTATGACTTCTTTAAGCCGTCACTGGTTAGTTTCATACCCAAAAAATCTTATCCGAAACTCAATCGGGCGTTGGACGTTTTTTACCGTTCGTTCATTCGTCACGTGGATTTTTTCTACAAAACGGGATCCCCGTGGCTGGTCTATGATTTACCATGGCCGGAGAGTGGTGCCCCATGGTACCGCTCCATTTCAAATCCATGCATCCATTTCTAAAAGTCGTACGACACTTTTTCGGCATGTTGGACGGATGTTGCACCTTGCAACGTAGATGTTGCACCCTATGGATATTGATTCTTCGGAAGGCCATAACTGATGGCTCGTTTAGAGTTATGGGAGCCATAACTAGTCAATACGAAGCTCTCTCTGAGTTCTACGGCTATGATGGCTTTAAGTCGTCACTGGTTAGTTTCATACCCAAAAAATCTTATCCGAAACTCAATCGGGCGTTGGACGTTTTTTACCGTTCGTTCATTCGTCACGTGGATTTTTTTCTGCAAAACGGGATCTCCGTGGCTGGTCTATGATTTACCATGGCCGGAGAGTGGTGCCCCATGGTACCGCTCCATTTCAAATCCATGCATCCATTTCTAAAAGTCGTACGGTACTTTTTCGGCATTTTGGACGGATGTTGCACCTTGCACCGTAGATGTTGCACCCTGTGGATATTGATTCTTCGGAAGGCCATAATTGTTGGCTCGTTTAGAGTTACGGGAGCCATAACTAGTCAAAACGGAGATCTCGGTAAGTTTTACGGCTATGACCGCTTTAAGCCGTCACTGGATAGTTTCATACCCAAAAAATCATATCCGAATCTCAATCGGGCCTTGGACATTATTTACCATTGGTTCATTCGTCACGTGGATTTTTTCTGCAAAACGAGATCCCCGTGGCTGGTATATGATTTACCATGGTCGGAGAGTGGTGCCCCATGGTACCGCTCCGTTTCAAATCCATGCATCCTTTTCTAAAAGTCGTACGGCACTTTTTCGGCATTTTGGACGGATGTTGCATCTTGCACCGTAGATGTTGCACCCTGTGGATATTGATTCTTCGGAAGGCCATAACTGTTGGCTCGTTCAAATTTACGAGAGCCATAACCAGTCAAAATGGAGATCTCTGTGAGTTCTACGGCTATGACAGCTTTAAGCCGTCACTGGATAGTTTCATACCCAAAAAATCATATCCGAAACTCAATCGGGCCTTGGACGTTTTTTACCGTTCGTTCATTCGTCACGTGGATTTTTTTCTGCAAAACGGGATCCCCGTGGCTGGTCTATGATTTACCATGGCCGGAGAGTGGTGCCCCATGGTACCGCTCCGTTTCAAATCCATGCATCCATTTCTAAAAGTCGTACGACACTTTTTCGGCATTTTGGACGGATGTTGCAACTTGCAACGTAGATGTTGCACCCTATGGATATTGATTCTTCGAAAGGCCATAACTGTTGGCTCGTTTGGAGTTACGGGAGCCATAACTAGTCAATACGAAGCTCTCTCTGAGTTCTACGGCTATGATGGCTTTAAGCCGTCACTGGTTAGTTTCATACCCAAAAAATCTTATCTGAACCTCAATCAGGCCTTGGACGTTTTTTACCGTTCGTTCATTCGTCACGTGGATTTATTCTGCAAAACGGGATCCCCGTGGCTGGTCTATGATTTACCATGGCCGTAGAGTGGTGCCCTATGGTACCACTCCATTTCAAATCCATGCATCCATTTCTAAAAGTAATACGGCACTATTTCGGCATTTTGGACGGATGTTGCACCTTGCACCGTAGATGTTGCATCTTGTGGATATTGATTCTTCGGAAGGCCATAACTGTTGGCTCGTTTAGAGTTACGGGAGCCATAACCAGTCAATATGAAGCTCTCTCTGAGTTCTACGGCTATGATGGCTTTAAGCCGTCACTGGTTAGTTTCATACCCAAAAAATCTTATCTGAAACTCAATCGGCCCTTGGACGTTTTTTACCGTTCGTTCATTCGTCACGTGGATTTTTTCTGCAAAACGGGATCCCCGTGGCTGGTCTATGATTTACCATCGCCGGAGAGTGGTGCCGCATGGTACCGCTCCGTTTCAAATCCATGGATCCAATTCTAAAAGTCGTACGGCACTTTTTCGGCATTTTGGACGGATGTTGCACCTTGCACCGTAGATGTTGCACCCTGTGGATATTGATTCTTCGGAAGGCCATAACTGTTGGCTCGTTTAGAGTTACGGGAGCCATAACCAGTCAAAACAAAGATCTCTGTGAGTTCTACGGCTATGACCACTTTAAGCCGTCACTGGTTAGTTTCATACCCAAAAAATCTTATCCGAAACTCAATCGGGCCTTGGACGTTTTTTACTGTTCGTTAATTCGCCACACGGATTTTTCTGCAAAACGGGATCCCCGAGGCTGGTCTATGATTTACCATGGCCAGAGAGTGGTGCCCCATGGTACCGCTCCGTTTCAAATCCATGCATCCAATTCTAAAAGTCGTATGGCACTTTTTTGGCATTTTGGACTGATGATGCACCTTGCACCGTAGATGTTGCACCCTATGGATATTGATTCTTCGGAAGGCCATAACTGTTGGCTCGTTTAGAGTTACGGGAGCCATAACCAGTCAAAACGAAGATCTCTGTGATTTCTACGACTATGACCGCTTTAAGCCGCCACTGGTTAGTTTCATACCCAAAAATTTTTAGCGGAGCCGCAATCGGGCCTTGGACGTTTTTTACCGTTCGTTCATTCGTCACGTGGATTTATTCTGCAAAACGGGATCCCCGTGGCTGGTCTATGATTTACCATCGCCGGAGAGTGGTGCCCCATGGTACCACTCCGTTTCAAATCCATGCATCCATTTCTAAAAGTCAAACGGCACTTTTTTGGCATTTTGGACGGATGTTGCACCTTGCACCGTTGATGTTGCACCCTGTGGATATTGATTCTTCGGAAGGCCATAACTGTTGGCTCGTTTAGAGTTACGAGAGCCATAACCAATCAAAACGAAGATCTCTGTGAATTCTACGGCTATGACCGCTTTAAGCCGTCACTGGTTAGTTTCATACCCAAAAAATCTTATTCGAAACTCAATCGGGCGTTGGACGTTTTTTACCGTTCGTTCATTCGTCACGTGGATTTTTTTCTGCAAAACGGGATCCCCGTGGCTGGTCTATGATTTACCATGGCCGGAGAGTGGTGCCCCATGGAACCGCTCCGTTTCAAATCCATGCATCCATTTTTAAAAGTCGTAAGGCACTTTTTTGGCATTTTGGATGGATGTTGCACCATGCACCGTAGATGTTGCACCCCGTGGATATTGATTCTTCGGAAGGCCATAACTGTTGGCTCGTTTAGAGTTACGGGAGCCATAACCACTCAAAACGAAGATGCCAGTATGTTCTACGGCTATGACCGCTTTAAGTCGTCATTGGTTAGTTTCATACCCAAAATATCTTATCTGAAAAACGGGATCCCCGTTTAAGTCGTCAACGTTTTTTACCGTTCGTTCATTCGTCACGTGAATTTTTTTCTGCAAAACGGGATCCCCGTGGCTGGTCTATGATTTACCATGGCCGGAGAGTGGTGCCCCATGGTACCGCTCCGTTTCAAATCCATGCATCCATTTCTAAAAGTCGTACGGCACTTTTTCGGCATTTTGGACGGATGTTGCACCTTGCAACGTAGATGTTGCACCCTGTGGATATTAATTCTTCGGAAGGCCATAACTGTTGCTCGTTTAGAGTTACGGGAGCCATAACCACTCAAAACGAAGATGTCTATGTGTTTTACGGCTATGACCGCTTTAAGTCGTCACTGGTTAGTTTCATACCCAAAAAATCTTATCTGAAACTCAATCGGGCGTTGGACGTTTTTTACCGTTCGTTCATTCGTCACATGGATTTTTTCTGCAAAACGGGATCCCCGTGGCTGGTCTATGATTTACCATGGCCGGAGAGTGGTGCCCCATGGTTCCGCTCCATTTCATATCCATGCATCCATTTCTAAAAGTCGTACGGCACTTTTTCGGCATTTTGGACAGATGTTGCACCTTGCACCGTAGATGTTGCACCCTGTGGATATTGATTCTTCGGAAGGCCATAACTGTTGGCTCGTTTAGAGTTACGGGAGCCATAACCATTCAAAACGGAGATCTCTGTGAGTATTACGGCTATGACCGCTTTAAGCCGTCACTGGATAGTTTCATACCGAACAAATCATATCTGAAACTCAATCAGGCCTTGGACGTTTTTTACCGTTCGTTCATTCGTCACGTGGATTTTTTGGCAAAACGGGATTTCCGTGACTGGTCTATGATTTACCATCGTTGGAGAGTGGTGCCCCATGGTACCACTCCGTTTCAAATCCATGCATCCATTTCTAAAAGTCATACGGCACTTTTTCGGCACTTTGGATGGATGTTGCACCTTGCACCGTAGATGTTGCACCCTGTGGATATTGATTCTTCGAAAGGCCATAACTATTGGCTCGTTTAGAGTTACGGGAGCCATAACTAATCAAAACGAAGATCTCTGTGAATTCTACGGCTATGACTGCTTTAATCTGTCACTGGTTAGATTCATACCCAAAAAATCTTATCCGAAACTCAATCGGGTTTTGGACGTTTTTTACCGTTCGTTCATTCGTCACGTGAATTTTTTTCTGCAAAACGGGATCCCCATTGCTGGTCTATGATTTACCATGGCCGGAGAGTGGTGCCCCATGGTACCGCTCCGTTTCAAATCCATGCATCCATTTCTAAAAGTCGTACGACACTTTTTCGGCATTTTGGACGGATGTTGCACCTTGCACCGTAGATGTTGCACCCTATGGATATTGATTCTTCGGAAGGCCATAATTGTTTGCTCGTTTAGAGTTACGGGAGCCATAACCAGTCAATATGAAGCTCTCTCTGAGTTCTACGGCTATGATGGCTTTAAGCCGTCACTGGTTAGTTTCATACCCAAAAAATCTTATCTGAACCTCAATCGGGCCTTTGACGTTTTTTACCGTTCGTTCATTCGTCACGTGGATTTATTCTGCCAAACGGGATCCCCGTGGCTGGTCTATGATTTACCATGGCCGGAGAGTGGTGCCGCATGGTACCGCTCCGTTTCAAATCCATGCATCCAATTCTAAAATTCGTACGGCACTTTTTCGGTATTTTGGACGGATGTTGCACCTTGCACCGTAGATGTTGCACCCTGTGGATATTGATTATTCGGAAGGCCATAACTGTTGGCTCGTTTAGAGTTAAGGGAGCCATAACCAGTCAAAACGGAGATCTCTGTGAGTTCTACGGCTATGACCGCTTTAAGCCGTCACTGGATAGTTTCATACCCAAAAAATCATATCCGAAACTCAATAGGGCCTTGGACGTTTTTTACCGTTCGTTCATTCGTTACGTGGATTTTTTTCTGCAAAACGGGATCCCCATGGCTAATCTATGATTTACCATGGCCGGAGAGTGGTGCCCCATGGTACCGCTCCGTTTCAAATCCATGCATCCATTTCTAAAAGTCGTACGACACTTTTTCGGCATTTTGGACGGATGTTGCACCTTGCACCGTAGATGTTGCACCCTATGGATATTGATTCTTCGGAAGGCCATAACTATTGGCTCGTTTAGATTTACGGGAGCCATAACCAGTCAAAATGGAGATCTCTGTGAGTTCTACGGCTATGACTGCTTTAAGCCGTCACTGGATAGTTTCATACCCAAAAAATGATATCCGAAACTCAATCGGGCCTTGGACGTTTTTTACCGTTCGTTCATTCGTCACGTGGATTTTTTTCTGCAAAACAGGATCCCCGTGGCTGGTCTATGATTTACCATGGCCGGAGAGTGGTGCCCCATGGTACCGCTCCATTTCAAATCCATGCATCCATTTGTAAAAGTCGTACGACACTTTTTCGGCATTTTGGACGGATGTTGCACCTTGCACCGTAGATGTTGCACCCTATGGATATTGATTCTTCGGAAGGCCATAATTGTTAGCTCGTTTAGAGTTACGGGAGCCATAACCAGTCAATATGAAGCTCTCTCTGAGTTCTACGACTATGATGGCTTTAAGCCGTCACTGGTTAGTTTCATACCCAAAAAATCTTATCTGAACCTCAATCGGGCCTTGGACGTTTTTTACCGTTCGTTCATTCGTCACGTGGATTTATTCTGCCAAACGGGATCCCCGTGGCTGGTCTATGATTTACCATGGCTGGAGAGTGGTGCCGCATGGTACCGCTCCGTTTCAAATCCATGCATCCAATTCTAAAAGTCGTACGACACTTTTTCGGCATTTTGGACGGATGTTGCACCTTGCACCGTAGATGTTGCACCCTGTGGATATTGATTATTCGGAAGGCCATAACTGTTGGCTCGTTTAGAGTTACGGGAGCCATAACCAGTCAATACGAAGCTCTCTCTGATTTCTACGGCTATGATGGCTTTAAGCCGTCACTGGTTAGTTTCATACCCAAAAAATCTTATCCGAACCTCAATCGGCCCTTGGACGTTTTTTACCGTTCATTCATTCGTCACGTGAATTTTTTCTGCAAAACGGGATCCCCGTGGCTAGTCTATGATTTACCATCGCCGGAGAGTGGTGCCGCATGGTACCGCTCCGTTTCAAATCCATGCATCCAATTCTAAAAGTCATACGACACTTTTTCGGCATTTTGGACGGATGTTGCACCTTGCACCGTAGATGTTGCACCCTGTGGATATTGATTCTTCGGAAGGCCATAACTGTTGGCTCGTTTAGAGTTACGGGAGCCATAACCAATCAATATGAAGCTCTCTCTGAGTTCTACGGCTATGATGGCTTTAAGCCGTCACTGGTTAGTTTCATACCCAAAAAATCTTATCTGAACCTCAATCGGGCCTTGGACGTTTTTTACCGTTCGTTCATTCGTCACGTGGATTTATTCTGCCAAACGGGATCCCCGTGGCTGGTCTATGATTTACCATGGCCGGAGAGTGGTGCCGCATGGTACTGCTCCGTTTCAAATCCATGCATCCAATTCTAAAAGTCGTACGGCACTTTTTCGGTATTTTGGATGGATGTTGCACCTTGCACCGTAGATGTTGCACCCTGTGGATATTGATTATTCGGAAGGCCATAACTGTTGGCTCGTTTAGAGTTACGGGAGCCATAATCAGTCAAAACGGAGATCTCTGTGAGTTCTACGGCTATGACCGCTTTATGCCGTCACTGGATAGTTTCATACCAAAAATCATATCCGAAACTCAATCGGGCCTTGGACGTTTTTTACCGTTCGTTCATTCGTTACGTGGATTTTTTCTGCAAAACGGGATCCCCGTGGCTAATCTATGATTTACCGTGGCCGGAGAGGGGTGCCCCATGGTACCGCTCCGTTTCAAATCCATGCATCCATTTCTAAAAGTCGTACGACACTTATTCGGCATTTTGGACGGATGTTGCACCGTGCACCGTAGATGTTGCACCCTATGGATATTGATTCTTCGGAAGGCCATAACTGTTGGCTCGTTTAGATTTACGGGAGCCATTACCAGTCAAAATGGAGATCTCTGTGAGTTCTACGGCTATGACCGCTTTAAGCCGTCACTGGATAGTTTCATACCCAAAAAATGATATCCGAAACTCAATCGGGCCTTGGACGTTTTTTACCGTTCGTTCATTCGTCACGTGGATTTTTTTCTGCAAAACGGGATCCCCGTGGCTGGTCTATGATTTACCATGGCCGGAGAGTGGTGCCCCATGGTACCGCTCCGTTTCAAATCAATGCATCCATTTCTAAAAGTCGTACGACACTTTTTCGGCATTTTGGACCGATGTTGCACCTTGCACCGTAGATGTTGCACCCTATGGATATTGATGAATCGGAAGGCCATAATTATTGGCTCGTTTAGAGTTACGGGAGCCATAACCAGTCAATATGAAGCTCTCTCTGAGTTCTACGGCTATGATGGCTTTAAGCCGTCACTGGTTAGTTTCATACCCAAAAAATCTTATCTGAACCTCAATCGGGCCTTGGACGTTTTTTACCGTTCGTTCATTTGTCACGTGGATTTATTCTGCCAAACGGGATCCCCGTGGCTGGTCTATGATTTACCATGGCCGGAGAGTGGTGCCGCATGATACCGCTCCGTTTCAAATCCATGCATCCAATTCTAAAAGTCGTACGGCACTTTTTCAGCATTTTGGACGGATGTTGCACCTTGCACCGTAGATGTTGCACCTTGTGGATATTGATTATTCGGAAGGCCATAACTGTTGGCTCGTTTAGAGTTACGGGAGCCATAACCAGTCAATACGAAGCTCTCTCTGATTTCTACGGCTATGATGGCTTTAAGCCATCACTGGTTAGTTTCATACCCAAAAATTCTTATCCGAACCTCAATCGGCCCTTGGACGTTTTTTACCGTTAATTCATTCGTCACGTGGATTTTTCTGCAAAACGGGATCCCCGTGGCTAGTCTATGATTTACCATCGCCGGAGAGTGGTGCCGCATGGTACCGCTCCGTTTCAAATCCATGCATCCAATTCTAAAAGTCATACGACACTTTTTCGGCATTTCGGACGGATGTTGCACCTTGCACCGTAGATATTGCACCCTATGGATATTGATTCTTCGGAAGGCCATAACTGTTGGCTCGTTTAGAGTTACGGGAGCCATAACCAGTAAAAACGAAGATCTCTGTGAGTTCTACGGCTATGACCGCTTTAAGCCGTCACTGGTTAGTTTCATACCCAAAAAATCTTATCCGAAACTCAATCGGGCCTTGGACGTTTTTTACTATTCGTTCATTCGTCACATGGATTTTTCTGCAAAACGGGATCCCCGTGGCTGGTCTATGATTTACCATGGCCGGAGAGTGGTGCCCCATGGTACCGCTCCGTTTCAAATCCATGCATCCAATTCTAAAAGTCGTACGGCACTTTTTCGGCATTTTGGACTGATGATGCACCTTGCACCGTAGATGTTGCACACTGTGGATATTGATTCTTCGGAAGGCCATAACTGTTGGCTCGTTTAGAGTTACGGGAGCCATAACCAGTCAAAACGAAGATCTCTGTGATTTAGATGACTATGACTGCTTTAAGCCGTCACTGGTTAGTTTGATACCCAAAAAATCTTATCGGAACCGCTATCGGGCCTTGGACGTTTTTTACCGTTCGTTCATTCGTCACGTGGATTTTTTCTGCAAAACGGGATCCCCTTGGCTGGTCTATGATTTACCATCGCCGGAGAGTGGTGCCCCAAGGTACCACTCCGTTTCAAATCCATGCATCCATTTCTAAAAGTCAAACGGCACTTTTTCGGCATTTTGGACGGATGTTGCACCTTGCACCGTAGATATTGCACCCTGTGGATATTGATTCTTCGGAAGGCCATAACTGTTGGCTCGTTTAGAGTTACGGGAGCCATAACCAATCAAAACGAAGATCTCTGTGAATTCTACGGCTATGACTGCTTTAAGCCGTCACTGGTTAGTTTCATACCCAAAAAATCTTATCCGAAACTCAATCGGGCGTTGGACGTTTTTTACCGTTTGTTCATTCGTCACGTGGATTTTTTTCTGCAAAACGGGATCTCCGTGGCTGGTCTATGATTTACCATGGCCGAAGAGTGGTGCCCCATGGTACCGCTCCGTTTCAAATCCATGCATCCATTTCTAAAAGTCGTACGGCACTTTTTCGGCATTTTGGACGGATGTTGCACCTTGCACCGTAGATGTTGCACCCAGTGGATATTGATTCTTCGGAAGGCCATAACTGTTGGCTCGTTTAGAGTTACGGGAGCCATAACCACTCAAAACGAAGATGTCGGTTTGTTCTACGGCTATGACCGCTTTAAGCCGTCACTGGTTAGTTTCATACCTAAAAAATCTTATCCGAAACTCAATCGGGCGTTGGATGTTTTTACCGTTCGTTCATTCGTCACGTGGATTTTTTCTGCAAAACGGGATCCCCGTGGCTGGTCTATGATTTACCATGGCCGGAGAGTGGTGCCCCATGGTACCGCTCCATTTCAAATCCATGCATCCATTTCTAAAAGTCGTACGGCACTTTTTCGGCATTTTGGACGGATGTTGCACCTTGCACCGTAGATGTTGCACCCAGTGGATATTGATTCTTCGGAAGGCCATAACTGTTGGCTCGTTTAGAGTTACGGGAGCCATAACCACTCAAAACGAAGATGTCGGTTTGTTCTACGGCTATGACCGCTTTAAGCCGTCACTGGTTAGTTTCATACCTAAAAAATCTTATCCGAAACTCAATCGGGCGTTGGATGTTTTTACCGTTCGTTCATTCGTCACGTGGATTTTTTCTGCAAAACGGGATCCCCGTGGCTGATCTATGATTTACCATGGCCGGAGAGTGGTGCCCCATGGTACCGCTCCATTTCAAATCCATGCATCCATTTCTAAAAGTCGTACGGCACTTTTTCGGCATTTTGGACGGATGTTGCACCTTGCACCGTAGATGTTGCACCCAGTGGATATTGATTCTTCGGAAGGCCATAATTGTTGGCTCGTTTAGAGTTACGGGAGCCATAACCACTCAAAACGAAGATGTCGGTTTGTTCTATGGCTATGACCGCTTTAAGATGTCACTGGTTAGTTTCATACCTAAAAAATCTTATCCGAAACTCAATCGGGCGTTGGATGTTTTTACCGTTCGTTCATTCGTCACGTGGATTTTTTCTGCAAAACGGGATCCCCGTGGCTGGTCTATGATTTACCATGGCCGGAGAGTGGTGCCCCATGGTACCGCTCCATTTCAAATCCATGCATCCATTTCTAAAAGTCGTACGGCACTTTTTCGGCATTTTGGACGGATGTTGCACCTTGCACCGTAGATGTTGCACCCTATGGATATTGATTCTTCGGAAGGCCATAATTGTTGGCTCGTTTAGAGTTACGGGAGCCATAACCAGTCAATATGAAGCTCTCTCTGAGTTCTACGGCTATGATGGCTTTAAGCCGTCACTGGTTAGTTTCATACCCAAAAAATCTTATCTGAACCTCAATCGGGCCTTGGACATTTTTTACCGTTCGTTCATTCGTCACGTGGATTTATTCTGCCAAACGGGATCCCCGTGGCTGGTCTATGATTTACCATGGCTGGAGAGTGGTGCCGCATGGTACCGCTCCGTTTCAAATCCATGCATCCAATTCTAAAAGTCGTATGGCACTTTTTCGGCATTTTGGACGGATGTTGCACCTTGCACCGTAGATGTTGCACCCTGTGGATATTGATTATTCGGAAGGCCATAACTGTTGGCTCGTTTAGAGTTACGGGAGCCATAACCAGTCAATACGAAGCTCTCTCTGATTTCTACGGCTATGATGGCTTTAAGCCGTCACTGGTTAGTTTCATACCCAAAAAATCTTATCCGAACCTCAATCGGCCCTTGGACGTTTTTTACCGTTCATTCATTCGTCACGTGAATTTTTTCTGCAAAACGGGATCCCCGTGGCTAGTCTATGATTTACCATCGCCGGAGAGTGGTGCCGCATGGTACCGCTCCGTTTCAAATCCATGCATCCAATTCTAAAAGTCATACAACACTTTTTCGGCATTTTGGACGGATGTTGCACCTTGCACCGTAGATGTTGCACCCTGTGGATATTGATTCTTCGGAAGGCCATAACTGTTGGCTCGTTTAGAGTTACGGGAGCCATAACCAATCAATATGAAGCTCTCTCTGAGTTCTACGGCTATGATGGCTTCAAGCTGTCACTGGTTAGTTTCATACCCAAAAAATCTTATCTGAACCTCAATCGGGCCTTGGACGTTTTTTACCGTTCGTTCATTCGTCACGTGGATTTATTCTGCCAAACGGGATCCCCGTGGCTGGTCTATGATTTACCATGGCCGGAGAGTGGTGCCGCATGGTACCGCTCCGTTTCAAATCCATGCATCCAATTCTAAAAGTCGTACGGCACTTTTTTGGCATTTTGGACGGATGTTGCACATTGCACCGTAGATGTTGCACCCTGTGGATATTGATTATTCGGAAGGCCATAACTGTTGGCTCGTTTAGAGTTACGGGAGCCATAACCAGTCAATACGAAGCTCTCTCTGATTTCTACGGCTATGATGGCTTTAAGCCGTCACTGGTTAGTTTCGTACCCAAAAAATTTTATCCAAACCTCAATCGGCCCTTGGACGTTTTTTACCGTTCATTCATTCGTCACGTGGATTTTTCTGCAAAACGGGATCCCCGTGGCTAGTCTATGATTTACCATCGCCAGAGAGTGGTGCCGCATGGTACCGCTCCGTTTCAAATCCATGCATCCAATTCTAAAAGTCATACGACACTTTTTCGGCATTTCGGACGGATGTTGCACCTTGCACCGTAGATATTGCACCTTGTGGATATTGATTCTTCGGAAGGCCATAACTGTTGGCTCGTTTAGAGTTACGGGAGCCATAACCAGTAAAAACGAAGATCTTTGTGAGTTCTACGGCTATGACCGCTTTAAGCCGTCACTGGTTAGTTTCATACCCAAAAAATCTTATCCGAAACTCAATCGGGCCTTGGACGTTTTTTACTATTCGTTCATTCGTCACGTGGATTTTTCTGCAAAACGGGATCCCCGTGGCTGGTCTATGATTTACCATGGCCGGAGAGTGGTGCCCCATGGTACCGCTCCGTTTCAAATCCATGCATCCAATTCTAAAAGTCGTACGGCACTTTTTCGGCATTTTGGACTGATGATGCGCCTTGCACCGTAGATGTTGCACCCTGTGGATATTGATTCTTCGGAAGGCCATAACTGTTGGCTCGTTTAGAGTTACGGGAGCCATAACCATTAAAAACGAAGATCTCTGTGATTTTTATGACTATGACCGCTTTAAGCCGTCACTGGTTAGTTTGATACCCAAAAAATCTTATCGGAACCGCAATCGGGCCTTGGACTTTTTTTACCGTTCGTTCATTCGTCACGTGGATTTTTTCTGCAAAACGGGATCCCCTTGGCTGGTCTATGATTTACCATCGCCGGAGAGTGGTGCCCCAAGGTACCACTCCGTTTCAAATCCATGCATCCATTTCTAAAAGTCAAACGGCACTTTTTCGGCATTTTGGACGGATGTTGCACCTTGCACCGTAGATATTGCACCCTGTGGATATTGATTCTTCGGAAGGCCATAACTGTTGGCTCGTTTAGAGTTACGGGAGCCATAACCAATCAAAACGAAGATCTCTGTGAATTCTACGGCTATGACTGCTTTAAGCCGTCACTGGTTAGTTTCATACCCAAAAAATATTATCCGAAACTCAATCGGGCGTTGGACGTTTTTTACCGTTTGTTCATTCGTCACGTGGATTTTTTTCTGCAAAACGGGATCTCCGTGGCTGGTCTATGATTTACCATGGCCGAAGAGTGGTGCCCCATGGTACCGCTCCGTTTCAAATCCATGCATCCATTTCTAAAAGTCGTACGGCACTTTTTCGGCATTTTGGACGGATGTTGCACCTTGCACCGTAGATGTTGCACCCAGTGGATATTGATTCTTCGGAAGGCCATAACTGTTGGCTCGTTTAGAGTTACGGGAGCCATAACCACTCAAAACGAAGATGTCGGTTTGTTCTACGGCTATGACCGCTTTAAGCCGTCACTGGTTAGTTTCATACCTAAAAAATCTTATCCGAAACTCAATCGGGCGTTGGATGTTTTTACCGTTCGTTCATTCATCACGTGGATTTTTTCTGCAAAACGGGATCCCCGTGGCTGGTCTATGATTTACCATGGCCGGAGAGTGGTGCCCCATGGTACCGCTCCATTTCAAATCCATGCATCCATTTCTAAAAGTCGTACGGCACTTTTTCGGCATTTTGGACGGATGTTGCACCTTGCACCGTAGATGTTGCACCCTGTGGATATTGATTCTTCGGAAGGCCATAACTGTTGGCTCGTTTAGAGTTACGGGAGCCATAATCAGTCAAAACGGAGATCTCTGTGAGTTCTATGGCTATGACTGCTTTAAGCCGTCACTGGATAGTTTCGTACCCAAAAAATCATATCCGAAACTCAATCAGGCCTTGGATGTTTTTTACCGTTCGTTCATTCTTCACGTGGATTTTTTTCTGCAAAACGGGATCCCCGTGGCTGGTCTATGATTTAACATGGCCGGAGAGTGGTGCCCCATGGTACCACTCCGTTTCAAATCCATGCATCCATTTCTAAAAGTCGTACGACACTTTTTCGGCATTTTGGACGGATGTTGCACCCTGTGGATATTGATTCTTCGGAAGGCCATAACTGTTGGCTCGTTTAGATTTACGGGAACCATAACCAGTCAAAACGGAGATCTCTGTGAGTTCTATGGCTATGACCGCATTAAGCCGTCACTGGATAGTTTCATACCCAAAAAATCATATCCGAAACTCAATCGGGCCTTGGACGTTTTTTACCGTTCGTTCATTCGTCACGTGGATTTTTTTCTGCAAAACGGGATCCCTGTGGCTGGTCTATGATTTACCATGGCCGGAGAGTGGTGCCCCATGGTACCGCTCCATTTCAAATCCATGCATCCATTTCTAAAAGTCGTACGGCACTTTTTCGGCATTTTGGACGGATGTTGCACCTTGCACCGTAGATGTTGCACCCTGTGGATATTGATTCTTCGGAAGGCCATAACTGTTGGCTCGTTTAAAGTTACGGGAGCCATAACCAGTCAATACGAAGCTCTCTCTGAGTTCTACAGCTATGATGGCTTTAAGCCGTCACTGGTTAGTTTCATACCCAAAAAATTTTATCTGAACCTCAATCGGGCCTTGGACGTTTTTTACCGTTCGATCATTTGTCACGTGGATTTATTCTGCAAAACGGGATCCCCGTGGCTGGTCTATGATTTACCATGGCCGGAGCATGGTGCCCCATGGAACCACTCCATTTCAAATCCATGCATCCATTTCTAAAAGTCATACGGCACTTTTTCGGCATTTTGGACGGATGTTGCACCTTGCACCGTAGATGTTGCACCATGTGGATATTGATTCTTCGGAAGGCCATAATTGTTGGCTCGTTTAGAGTTACGGGAGCCATAACCAGTCAAAACGAAGATATTTGTGATTTCTACGACTAAGACTGCTTTAAGCCGTCACTGGTTAGTTTCATACCCAAAAAATCTTATCCGAACCGCAATCGGGCCTTGGACGTTTTTTACCGTTCGTTCATTTGTCACGTGGATTTTTTCTGCAAAACGGTATCCCCGTGGCTGGTCTATGATTTACCATAGCTGGAGAGTAGTGCCCCATGGTACCACTCCGTTTCAAATCCATGCATCCATTTCTAAAAGTCATACGGCACTTTTTCGGCATTTTGGACGGATGTTGCACCCTGTGGATATTGATTCTTCGGAAGGTCATAACTGTTGGCTCGTTTAGAGTTACGGGAGCCATAACCAATCAAAACGAAGATCTCTGTAAATTCTAAGGCTATGACTGCTTTAAGCCGTCACTGGTTAGTTTCATACCCAAAAAATCTTATCTGAAACTCAATCGGGCATTGGACGTTTTTTACCGTTCGTTCATTCATCACGTGGAATTTTTTCTGGAAAACGGGATCCCTGTGGCTGGTCTATGATTTACCATGGCCAGAGAGTGGTGCCCCATGGTACCGCTCCGTTTCAAATCCTTGCATCCAATTCTGAAAGTCGTACGGCACTTTTTCGGCATTTTGGACTGATGATGCACCTTGCACCGTAGATGTAGCCTCCTGTGGATATTGATTCTTCGGAAGGCCATAATTGTTGGCTCGTTTAGAGTTACGGGAGCCATTACCAGTCAAAACGAAGATCTCTATGATTTCTACGACTACGACCGCTTTAAGCCGTCACTGGTTAGTTTCATACCCAAAAAATCTTATCCGAACCTCAATCGGGCCTTGGACGGTTTTTACCGTTCGTTCATTCGTCACGTGGATTTTTTTTGCAAAATGGGATCCCCGTGGCTGGTCTATGATTTACCATCGCCGGAGAGTGGTCCCGCATGGTACCGCTCCGTTTCAAATCCATGCATCCAATTCTAAAAGTCGTACGGCACTTTTTCGTGATTTTGGACGGATGTTGCACCCTGTGGATATTGATTCTTCGAAAGGCCATAACTGTTGGCTCGTTTAGAGTTACGGGAGCCATAACTAGTCAAAACGAAGATCTCTGTGAGTTCTATGGCTATGACCGCTTTAAGCCGTCACTGGTTAGTTTCATACCCAAAAAATCTTATCCGAAACTCAATCGGGCGTTGGACGTTTTTTACCGTTCGTTCATTCGTCACGTGGATTTTTTTCTGCAAAACGGGATCCCCGTGGCTGGTCTATTATTTATCATGGCCGGAGAGTGGTGCCCCATGGTACCGCTCCGTTTCAAATCCATGCATCCATTTCTAACAGTCATACGGCACTTTTTCGGCATTTTGGACGGATGTTGCACCTTGCACCGTAGATGTTGCACCCTGTGGATATTGATTCGGAAGGCCATAACTGTTGGCTCGTTTAGAGTTACGGGAGCCATAACCAATGAAAACGAAGATCTCTGTGAATTCTACGGCTATGACTGCTTTAAGCTGTCACTGGTTAGTTTCATACCCAAAAAATCTTATCCGAAACTCAATCGGGCGTTGGATGTTTTTTATCGTTCGTTCATTCGTCACGTGGATTTTTTTTTGCAAAACGGGAACCCCATGGCTAGTCTATGATTTACCATGGCCGGAGAGTGGTGCCCCATGGTATCGCTCCATTTCAAATCCATGCATCCATTTCTAAAAGTCGTACAGCACTTTTTCGGCATTTTGGATGGATGTTGCACCTTGCACCGTAGATGTTGCACCCTGTGGATATTGATTCTTCGGAAGGCCATAACTGTTGGCTCGTTTAGAGTTACGGGAGCCATAACTAGTCAAAACAGATATCTCTGTGAGTTCTACGGCTATGTCCGCTTTAAGCCGTCACTGGTTAGTTTCATACCCAAAAAATCTTATCCGAAATACGATCGGGCGTTGGACGTTTTTTACCGTTCGTTCATTCATCACGTGGATTTTTTCTGCAAAACGGGATCCTCGTGGCTGGTCTATCATTTATCATCGCCGAAGAGTGGTGCCCAATGGTACCGCTCCGTTTCAAATCCATGCATCCATTTCTAAAATTCGTACGGCACTTTTTCGGCATTTTGGACGGATGTTGCACCTTGCACCGTAGATGTTGCACCCTGTGGATATTGATTCTTCGGAAGGCCATAACTATTTGCTCGTTTAGAGTTACGGGAGCCATAACTAGTCAAAACGTAGATCTCTGTGTGTTCTACGGCTATGACGGCTTTAAGCCGTCACTGGTTAGTTTTATACCCAAAATATCTTATCCGAAACTCAATCGGACCTTGGACGTTTTTTACTGTTTGTTCATTCGTCACGTGGATTTTTTCTGCAAAATGGGATCCCCATGGCTGGTCTATGATTTACCATGGCCGAAGAGTTGAGCCCCATGGTACCGCTCCATTTCAAATCCATGCATCCATTTCTAAAAGTCGTACGGTACTTTTTCGGCATTTTGGACGGATGTTGCACCTTGCACCGTAGATGTTGCACCCTGTGGATATTGATTCTTCGGAAGGCCATAATTGTTGGCTCGTTTAGATTTACGGGAGCCATAACCAGTCAAAACGGAGATCTCTGTGAGTTCTACGGCTATGACCGCTTTAAGCCGTCACTGGATAGTTTCATACCCAAAAAATCATATCCAAAACTCAATCGGGCCTTGGACGTTTTTTACCGTTCGTTCATTCGTCACGTGGATTTTTTTCTGCAAAACGGGATCCCCGTGGCTGGTTTATGATTTACCATGGCCGGAGAGTGGTGCCCCATGGTACCACTCCGTTTCAAATCCATGCATCCATTTCTAAAAGTCGTACGACACTTTTTCGGCATTTTGGACGGATGTTGCACCCTGTGGATATTGATTCTTCGGAAGGCCATAACTATTGGCTCGTTTAAATTTACGGGAGCCATAACCAGTCAAAACGGAGATCTCTGTGAGTTCTATGGCTATGACCGCTTTAAGCCGTCACTGGATAGTTTCATACCCAAAAAATCATATCCGAAACTCAATCGGGCCTTGGACGTTTTTTACCGTTCGTTCATTCGTCACGTGGATTTTTTTCTGCAAAACGGGATCCCTGTGGCTGGTCTATGATTTACCATGGTCGGAGAGTGGTGCCCCATGGTACCGCTCCATTTCAAATCCATGCATCCATTTCTAAAAGTCGTACGACACTTTTTCGGCATTTTGGACGGATGTTGCACCTTGCACCGTAGATGTTGCACCCTGTGGATATTGATTCTTCGGAAGGCCATAACTGTTGGCTCGTTTAGATTTACGGGAGCCATAACCAGTCAATACGAAGCTCTCTCTGAGTTTTACGGCTATGATGGCTTTAAGCTGTCACTGGTTAGTTTCATACCCAAAAAATCTTATCTGAACCTCAATCGGCCCTTGGACATTTTTTACCGTTCATTCATTCGTCACGTGGATTCTTTCTTCAAAACGGGATCCCCGTAGCTGGTCTATGATTTAGCATCGCCGGAGAGTGGTGCCACATGGTACCGCTCCATTTCAAATCCATGCATCCAATTCTAAAAGTCGTACGGCACTTTTTCGGCATTTTGGACGGATGTTGCACCTTGCACCGTAGATGTTGCACCCTGTGGATATTGATTCTTCGGAAGGCCATAACTGTTGGCTCGTTTAGAGTTAGGGGAGCCATAACCAGTCAAAACAAAGATCTCTGTGAGTTCTATGGATATGACCGCTTTAAGCCGTCACTGGTTAGTTTCATACCCAAAAAATCTTATCCGAAACTCAATCGGGCCTTGGACGTTTTTTACTGTTCGTTAATTCGTCACGTGGATTTTTCTGCAAAACGGGATCCCCGTGGCTGGTCTATGATTTACCATGGCCGGAGAGTGGTGCCCCATGGTACCGCTCCATTTCAAATCCATGCACCCAATTCTAAAAGCCGTACGACACATTTTTGGCATTTTGGACAGATGATGCACCTTGCACCGTAGATGTTGCACCCTGTGGATATTGATTCTTCGGAAGGCCATAACTGTTGGCTCGTTTAGAGTTACGGGAGCCATAACTAGTCAAAACGAAGATCTCTGTGATTTCTACGACTATGACCGCTTTAAGCCGTCACTGGTTAGTTTCATACCCAAAAAATCTTATCCGAACCTCAATCGGGCCTTGGACGGTTTTTACCGTTCGTTCATTCGTCACGTGGATTTTTTTTGCAAAATGGGATCCCCGTGGCTGGTCTATGATTTACCATCGCCGGAGAGTGGTCCCGCATGGTACCGCTCCGTTTCAAATCCATGCATCCAATTCTAAAAGTCGTACGGCACTTTTTCGTGATTTTGGACGGATGTTGCACCCTGTGGATATTGATTCTTCGAAAGGCCATAACTGTTGGCTCGTTTAGAGTTACGGGAGCCATAACTAGTCAAAACGAAGATCTCTGTGAGTTCTATGGCTATGACCGCTTTAAGCCGTCACTGGTTAGTTTCATACCCAAAAAATCTTATCCGAAACTCAATCGGGCGTTGGACGTTTTTTACCGTTCGTTCATTCGTCACGTGGATTTTTTTCTGCAAAACGGGATCCCCGTGGCTGGTCTATTATTTATCATGGCCGGAGAGTGGTGCCCCATGGTACCGCTCCGTTTCAAATCCATGCATCCATTTCTAACAGTCATACGGCACTTTTTCGGCATTTTGGACGGATGTTGCACCTTGCACCGTAGATGTTGCACCCTGTGGATATTGATTCGGAAGGCCATAACTGTTGGCTCGTTTAGAGTTACGGGAGCCATAACCAATGAAAACGAAGATCTCTGTGAATTCTACGGCTATGACTGCTTTAAGCTGTCACTGGTTAGTTTCATACCCAAAAAATCTTATCCGAAACTCAATCGGGCGTTGGATGTTTTTTATCGTTCGTTCATTCGTCACGTGGATTTTTTTTTGCAAAACGGGAACCCCATGGCTAGTCTATGATTTACCATGGCCGGAGAGTGGTGCCCCATGGTATCGCTCCATTTCAAATCCATGCATCCATTTCTAAAAGTCGTACAGCACTTTTTCGGCATTTTGGATGGATGTTGCACCTTGCACCGTAGATGTTGCACCCTGTGGATATTGATTCTTCGGAAGGCCATAACTGTTGGCTCGTTTAGAGTTACGGGAGCCATAACTAGTCAAAACAGATATCTCTGTGAGTTCTACGGCTATGTCCGCTTTAAGCCGTCACTGGTTAGTTTCATACCCAAAAAATCTTATCCGAAATACGATCGGGCGTTGGACGTTTTTTACCGTTCGTTCATTCATCACGTGGATTTTTTCTGCAAAACGGGATCCTCGTGGCTGGTCTATCATTTATCATCGCCGAAGAGTGGTGCCCAATGGTACCGCTCCGTTTCAAATCCATGCATCCATTTCTAAAATTCGTACGGCACTTTTTCGGCATTTTGGACGGATGTTGCACCTTGCACCGTAGATGTTGCACCCTGTGGATATTGATTCTTCGGAAGGCCATAACTATTTGCTCGTTTAGAGTTACGGGAGCCATAACTAGTCAAAACGTAGATCTCTGTGTGTTCTACGGCTATGACGGCTTTAAGCCGTCACTGGTTAGTTTTATACCCAAAATATCTTATCCGAAACTCAATCGGACCTTGGACGTTTTTTACTGTTTGTTCATTCGTCACGTGGATTTTTTCTGCAAAATGGGATCCCCATGGCTGGTCTATGATTTACCATGGCCGAAGAGTTGAGCCCCATGGTACCGCTCCATTTCAAATCCATGCATCCATTTCTAAAAGTCGTACGGTACTTTTTCGGCATTTTGGACGGATGTTGCACCTTGCACCGTAGATGTTGCACCCTGTGGATATTGATTCTTCGGAAGGCCATAATTGTTGGCTCGTTTAGATTTACGGGAGCCATAACCAGTCAAAACGGAGATCTCTGTGAGTTCTACGGCTATGACCGCTTTAAGCCGTCACTGGATAGTTTCATACCCAAAAAATCATATCCAAAACTCAATCGGGCCTTGGACGTTTTTTACCGTTCGTTCATTCGTCACGTGGATTTTTTTCTGCAAAACGGGATCCCCGTGGCTGGTTTATGATTTACCATGGCCGGAGAGTGGTGCCCCATGGTACCACTCCGTTTCAAATCCATGCATCCATTTCTAAAAGTCGTACGACACTTTTTCGGCATTTTGGACGGATGTTGCACCCTGTGGATATTGATTCTTCGGAAGGCCATAACTATTGGCTCGTTTAAATTTACGGGAGCCATAACCAGTCAAAACGGAGATCTCTGTGAGTTCTATGGCTATGACCGCTTTAAGCCGTCACTGGATAGTTTCATACCCAAAAAATCATATCCGAAACTCAATCGGGCCTTGGACGTTTTTTACCGTTCGTTCATTCGTCACGTGGATTTTTTTCTGCAAAACGGGATCCCTGTGGCTGGTCTATGATTTACCATGGTCGGAGAGTGGTGCCCCATGGTACCGCTCCATTTCAAATCCATGCATCCATTTCTAAAAGTCGTACGACACTTTTTCGGCATTTTGGACGGATGTTGCACCTTGCACCGTAGATGTTGCACCCTGTGGATATTGATTCTTCGGAAGGCCATAACTGTTGGCTCGTTTAGATTTACGGGAGCCATAACCAGTCAATACGAAGCTCTCTCTGAGTTTTACGGCTATGATGGCTTTAAGCTGTCACTGGTTAGTTTCATACCCAAAAAATCTTATCTGAACCTCAATCGGCCCTTGGACATTTTTTACCGTTCATTCATTCGTCACGTGGATTCTTTCTTCAAAACGGGATCCCCGTAGCTGGTCTATGATTTAGCATCGCCGGAGAGTGGTGCCACATGGTACCGCTCCATTTCAAATCCATGCATCCAATTCTAAAAGTCGTACGGCACTTTTTCGGCATTTTGGACGGATGTTGCACCTTGCACCGTAGATGTTGCACCCTGTGGATATTGATTCTTCGGAAGGCCATAACTGTTGGCTCGTTTAGAGTTAGGGGAGCCATAACCAGTCAAAACAAAGATCTCTGTGAGTTCTATGGATATGACCGCTTTAAGCCGTCACTGGTTAGTTTCATACCCAAAAAATCTTATCCGAAACTCAATCGGGCCTTGGACGTTTTTTACTGTTCGTTAATTCGTCACGTGGATTTTTCTGCAAAACGGGATCCCCGTGGCTGGTCTATGATTTACCATGGCCGGAGAGTGGTGCCCCATGGTACCGCTCCATTTCAAATCCATGCACCCAATTCTAAAAGCCGTACGACACATTTTTGGCATTTTGGACAGATGATGCACCTTGCACCGTAGATGTTGCACCCTGTGGATATTGATTCTTCGGAAGGCCATAACTGTTGGCTCGTTTAGAGTTACGGGAGCCATAACTAGTCAAAACGAAGATCTCTGTGATTTCTACGACTATGACCGCTTTAAGCCGTCACTGGTTAGTTTCATACCCAAAAAATCTTATCCGAACCGCAATCGGGCCTTGGACGTTTTTTACCGTTCGTTCATTCATCACGTGGATTTTTTCTACAAAATGGGATCCCCGTGGCTGTCTATTATTTACCATCGCCGGAGAGTGGTGCCCCATTGTACCACTCCGTTTCAAATCCATGCATCCATTTCTAAAAGTCAAACGGCACTTTTTTGGCATTTTAGACGGATGTTGCACCATGCACAGTAGATGTTGCACCCTGTGGATATTGATTCTTCGAAAGGCCATAATTGTTGGCTCGTTTAGAATTACGGGAGCCATAACCAATCAAAACGAAGATCTCTGTGAATTCTACGGCTATGACTTCTTTAAGCCGTCACTGGTTAGTTTCACACCCAAAAAATCTTATCCAAAACTCAATCGGGCGTTGGACGTTTTTTACCGTTCGTTCATTCGTCGCATTGATTTTTTTCTGCAAAACGGGATCCCCGTGGCTGGTCTATGATTTACCATGGCCGGAGAGTGGTGCCCCATGGTACCGCTGCGTTTTAAATCCATGCATCCATTTCTAAAAGTCGTACGACACTTTTTCGACATTTTGGACGGATGTTGCACCTTGCACCGTAGATGTTGCACCCTGTGGATATTGATTCTTCGGAATGCCATAACATATTGGCTCGTTTAGAATTACGAGAGCCATAACCTGTCAAAACGAAGATCTCTGTGTGTTCTATGGCAATGACCGCTTTAAGCCATCACTGGTTAGTTTCATACCAAAAAAATCTAATCCGAAACTCAATCAGGCGTTGGACGTTTTTTACCGTTCGTTCATTGGTCACGTGGATTTTTTCTGCAAAACCGGATCCCTGTGGCTGGTCTATGATTTACCATGGCCGGAGAGTGGTGCCCCATGGTACCGCTCCATTTCAAATCCATGCATCCATTTCTAAAAGTCGTACGGCACTTTTTTGGCATTTTGGACGGATGTTGCACCTAGCACCGTAGATGGTTCACCCTGTGGAAATTGACTCTTCGGAAGGCCATAACTGTTGGCTCGTTTAGAGTTACGGGAGCCATAACCAGTCAAGATCTCTGTGAGTTCTACGGCTATGACCGCTTTAAGCCGTCACTGGATAGTTTCATACCCAAAATATCATATCCGAAACTCAATCGGGCCTTGGACGTTTTTTTTACTGTTCGTTCATTCGTCACGTGGATTTTTCTGCAAAACGGGATCCCCGTGGCTGGTCTATGATTTACCATGGCCGGAGAGTGGTGCCCCATGGTACCGCTCCGTTTCAAATCCACGCATCCAATTCTAAAAGTCGTACGACACTTTTTCGGCATTTTGGACGGATGTTGCACCTTGCACCGTAGATGTTGCACCCTGTGGATATTGATTCTTCGGAAGGCCATAACTGTTTGCTCGTTTAGAGTTACGGGAGCCATAACCAGTAAAAACGAAGATCTCTGTGAGTTCTGCGGCTATGACCGCTTTAAGCCGTCACTGGTTAGTTTCATACCCAAAAAATCTTATCCGAAACTCAATCGGGCCTTGGACGTTTTTTACTATTCGTTCATTCGTCACGTTGATTTTTCTGCAAAACGGGATCCCCGTGGCTGGTCTATGATTTACCATGGCCGGAGAGTGGTGCCCCATGGTACCGCTCCGTTTCAAATCCATGCATCCAATTCTAAAAGTCGTACGGCACTTTTTCGGCATTTTGGACTGATGATGCACCTTGCACCGTAGATGTTGCACCCTGTGGATATTGATTCTTCGGAAGGCCATAATTGTTGGCTCGTTTAGAGTTACGGGAGCCATAAGCAGTAAAAACGAAGATCTCTGTGAGTTCTATGGCTATGACCGCTTTAAGTCGTCACTGGTTAGTTTCATACCCAAAAAATCTTATCGGAACCGCAATTGGGCCTTGGACGTTTTTTACTATTCGTTCATTCGTCACGTGGATTTATTCTGCAAAACGGGATTCCCGTGGCTGGTCTATGATTTACCATGGCCGGAGAGTGGTGCCCCATGGTACCACTCCATTTCAAATCCATGTATCCATTTCTAAAAGTCATACGGCACTTTTTCGGCATTTTGGACGGATGTTGCACCTTGCACCGTAGATGTTGCACCCTATGAATATTGATTCTTCGGAAGGCCATAACTGTTGGCTCGTATAGATTTACGGGAGCCATAACCAGTCAATTCGAAGCTCTCTCTGAGTTCTACGGCTATGATGGCTTTAAGCCGTCACTGGTTAGTTTCATACCCAAAAAATCTTATCCAAAACTCAATCGGGCGTTGGACGTTTTTTACCGTTCGTTCATTCGTCACATTGATTTTTTTTCTGCAAAACGGGATCCCCGTGGCTGGTCTATGATTTACCATGGCCGGAGAGTGGTGCCTCATGGTACCGCTGCGTTTTAAATCCATGCATCCATTTCTAAAAGTCGTACGACACTTTTTCGACATTTTGGACGGATGTTGCACCTTGCACCGTAGATGTTGCACCCAGTGGATATTGATTCTTCGGAATGCCATAACTGTTGGCTCATTTAGAATTACGGGAGCCATAACCTGTCAAAACGAAGATCTCTGTGTGTTCTATGGCAATGACCGCTTTAAGCCATCACTGGTTAGTTTCATACCAAAAAAATCTTATCCGAAACTCAATCGGGCGTTGGACGTTTTTTACCGTTCGTTCATTCGTCACGTGGATTTTTTCTGCAAAACGGGATCCCCGTGGCTGGTCTATGATTTACCATGGCCGGAGAGTGGTGCCCCATGGTACCGCTCCATTTCAAATCCATGCATTCATTTCTAAAAGTCGTACGGCACTTTTTCGGCATTTTGGACGGATGTTGCACCTTGCACCGTAGATGTTGCACCCTGTGGAAATTGATTCTTCGGAAGGCCATAACTGTTGGCTCGTTTAGAGTTAGGGAGCCATAACCAGTCAAGATCTCTGTGAGTTCTACGGCTATGACCGCTTTAAGCCGTCACTGGATAGTTTCATACCCAAAATATCATATCCGAAACTCAATCGGGCCTTGGACGTTTTTTACTGTTCGTTCATTCGTCACGTGGATTTTTCTGCAAAACGGGATCCCCGTGGCTGGTCTATGATTTACCATGGCCGGAGAGTGGTGCCCCATGGTACCGCTCTGTTTCAAATCCATGCATCCAATTCTAAAAGTCGTACGACACTTTTTCGGCATTTTGGACGGATGTTGCACCTTGCACCGTAGATGTTGCACCCTGTGGATATTGATTCTTCGGAAGGCCATAACTGTTGGCTCGTTTAGAGTTACGGGAGCCATAACCAGTAAAAACGAAGATCTTTGTGATTCTACGGCTATGACCGCTTTAAGCCGTCACTGGTTAGTTTCATACCCAAAAAATCTTATCCGAAACTCAATCGGGCCTTGGACGTTTTTTACTATTCGTTCATTCGTCACGTGGATTTTTCTGCAAAACGGGATCCCCGTGGCTGGTCTATGATTTACCATGGCCGGAGAGTGGTGCCCCATGGTACCGCTCCGTTTCAAATCCATGCATCCAATTCTAAAAGTCGTACGACACTTTTTCGGCATTTTGGACTGATGATGCACCTTGCACCGTAGATGTTGCACCCTGTGGATATTGATTCTTCGGAAGGCCATAACTGTTGGCTCGTTTAGAGTTACGGGAGCCATAACCAGTAAAAACGAAGATCTCCGTGAGTTCTACGGCTATGACCGCTTTAAGCCGTCACTGGTTAGTTTCATACCCAAAAAATCTTATCGGAACCGCAATCGGACCTTGGACGTTTTTTACTATTCGTTCATTCGTCACGTGGATTTATTCTGCAAAACGGGATTCCCGTGGCTGGTCTATGATTTACCATGGCCGGAGAGTGGTGCCCCATGGTACAACTCCATTTCAAATCCATGTATCCATTTCTAAAAGTCATACGGCACTTTTTCGGCATTTTGGACGGATGTTGCACCTTGCACCGTAGATGTTGCACCCTATGAATACTGATTCTTCGGAAGGCCATAACTGTTGGCTCGTTTAGATTTACGGGAGCCATAACCAGTCAATACGAAGCTCTCTCTGAGTTCTACGGCTATGATGGCTTTAAGCCGTCACTGGTTAGTTTCATACCCAAAAAGTCTTATCTGAACCTCAATCGGGCCTTGGACGTTTTTTACCGTTCGTTCATTCGTCACGTGGATTTTTTCTGCAAAACGGGATCCCCGTGGCTGGTCTATGATTTACCATCGCCGGAGAGTGGTGCCGCATGGTACCGCTCCGTTTAAAATTCATGCATCCAATTCTAAAAGTCGTACGGAACTTTTTCGGCATTTTGGACGGATGTTGCACCTTGCACCGTAGATGTTGCACCCTGTGGATATTGATTCTTCGGATGGCCATAACTATTGGCTCGTTTAGATTTACGGGAGCCATAACCAGTCAAAACGAAGATCTCTGTGAGTTCTACGGCTATGACCGCTTTAAGCCGTCACTGGTTAGTTTCATACCCAAAAAATCTTATCCGAAACTCAATCGGACCTTGGACGTTTTTTACTGTTCGTTCATTCGTCACGTGGATTTTTCTGCAAAACGGGATCCCCGTGGCTGGTCTATGATTTACCATGGCCGGAGTGTGGTGCCCATGGTACCGCTCCATTTCAAATCCATGCATCTAATTCTAAAAGTCGTACGGCACTTTTTCGGCATTTTGGACTGATGATGCACCTTGCACCGTAGATATTGCACCATGTGGATATTGATTCTTCGGAAGGCCATAACTGTTGGCTCGTTTAGAGTTACGGGAGCCATAACCAGTCAATACGAAGCTCTCTCTGAGTTCTACAGCTATGATGGCTTTAAGCCGTCACTGGTTAGTTTCATACCCAAAAAATCTTATTTGAACCTCAATCGGCCCTTGGACGTTTTTTACCGTTCATTCATTCGTCACGTGGATTTTTTCTGCAAAACGGGATCCCCATGGCTGGTCTATGATTTACCATCGCCGGAGAGTGGTGCCGCATGGTACCGCTCCGTTTCAAATACATGCATCCAATTCTAAAAGTCGTACGGCACTTTTTCGGCATTTTGGACGGATGTTGCACCTTGCACCATAGATGTTGCACCCTGTGGACATTGATTCTTCAGAAGGCCATAACTGTTAGCTCGTTTAGAGTTACGGGAGCCATAACCTGTCAAAACGAAGATCTCTGTGAGTTCTACGGCTATGACCACTTTAAGCCGTCACTTGTTAGTTTCATACCCAAAAAATCTTATCCGAAACTAAATCGGGCCTTGGACGTTTTTTACTGTTCGTTCATTCATCATGTGGATTTTCTGCAAAACGGGATCCCCGTGGCTGGTCTATGATTTACCATGGCCGGAGAGTGGTGCCCCATGGTACCACTCCTTTTCAAATCCATCCATCCAATTCTAAAAGTCGTACGGCACTTTTTCAGCATTTTGGACTGATGATGCACCTTGCACCGTAGATGTTGCACCATGTGGATATTGATTCTTCGGAAGGCCATAATTGTTGGCTCGTTTAGAGTTACGGGAGCCATAACCAGTCAAAATGAAGATCTCTGTGATTTCTACGACTATGACTGCTTTAAGCCGTCACTGGTTAGTTTCATTCCCAAAAAATCTTATCCGAACCGCAATCGGGCCTTGGACGTTTTTTACCGTTCGTTCATTCGTCAAGTGGATTTTTTCGGCAAAACGGGATCCCCGTGACTGGTCTATGATTTACCATCGCCGGAGAGTGGTGCCCCATGGTACCACTCCGTTTCAAATTCATGCATCCATTTCTAAAAGTCATACGGCACTTTTTCGGCATTTTGGACGGATGTTGCACCTTGCACCGTAGATGTTGCACCATGTGGATATTGATTCTTCGGAAGGCCATAACTGTTGGCTCATTTAGAGATTCGGGAGCCATAACCAATCAGAACGAAGATCTCTGTGAATTCTACGGCTATGACTGCTTTAAGCCGTCACTGGTTAGTTTCATACCCAAAAAATCTTATCCGAAACTCAATCGGGCGTTGGACGTTTTTTACCGTTCGTTCATTCGTCACGTGGATTTTTTTTCTGCAAAACGGGATCCCCGTGGCTGGTCTATGATTTACCATGGCCGGAGAGTGGTGCCCCATGGTACCGCTCCGTTTCAAATCCATGCATCCATTTCTAAAAGTCGTACGGCACTTTTTCGGCATTTTGGACGGATGTTGCACCTTGCACCGTAGATGTTGCACCCTATGGATATTGATTCTTCGGAAGGCCATAACTATTGCCTCGTTTAGAGTTACGTGAGCCATAACCAGTCAACACGGAGATCTCTGTGAGTTCTACGACTATGACCGCTTTAAGCCGTCACTGGATAGTTTCATACCCAAAAAATTATATCCGAAACTCAATCGGGCCTTGGACGTTTTTTACCGTTCGTTCATTCGTCACGTGGATTTTTTCTGCAAAACGGGATCCCCGTGGCTGGTCTATGATTTACGATGGCCGGAGAGTGGTGCCCCATGGTACCGCTCCGTTTCAAATCCATGCATCCATTTCTAAAAGTCGTACGGCACTTTTTCGGCATTTTGGATGGATGTTGCACCTTGCACCGTAGATGTTGCACCCTGTGGATATTGATTCTTCGGAAGGCCATAACTGTTGGCTCGTTTAGATTTACGGGAGCCATAACCAGTCAAAACTGAGATCTCTGTGAGTTCTACGGCTATGACCGCTTTAAGCCGTCACTGGATAGTTTCATACCCAAAAAATCATATCTGAAACTCAATCGGGCCTTGGACGTTTTTTACCGTTCGTTCATTCGTCACGTGGATTTTTTTCTACAAAACGGGATCCCCGTGGCTGGTCTATGATTTACCATGGCCGGAGAGTGGTGCCCCATGGTACCGCTCCGTTTCAAATCCATGCATCCAATTCTAAAAGTCGTACGGCACTTTTTTGGCATTTTGGTCTGATGATGCACCTTGCACCGTAGATGTTGCACCCTGTGGATATTGATTCTTCGGAAGGCCATAACTGTTGGCTCTTTTAGAGTTACGGGAGCCATAACCAGTCAAAACGAAGATCTCTATGATTTCTACGACTATGACCGCTTTAAGCCGTCACTGGTTAGTTTCATACCCAAAAATTTTTATCGGAACCGCAATCGGGCCTTGGACGTTTTTTACCGTTCGTTCATTCGTCACGTGGATTTTTTCTGCAAAACGGGATCCCCGTGGCTGGTCTATGATTTACGATCGCCGGAGAGTGGTGCCCCATGGTACCACTCTGTTTCAAATCCATGCATCCATTTCTAAAAGTCAAACGGCACTTTTTCGGCATTTTGGACGGATGTTGCACCTTTCACCGTAGATGTTGCACCCTGTGGATATTGATTCTTCGGAAGGCCATAACTGTTGGCACGTTTAGAGTTACGGGAGCCATAACCAATCAAAACGAAGATCTCTGTGAATTCTACGGCTATGACTGCTTTAAGCCGTCACTGGTTAGTTTCATACCCAAAAAATCTTATCCGAAACTCAATCGGGCATTGGACGTTTTTTACCATTCGTTCATTCGTCACATGGATTTTTTTCTGCAAAACGGGATCCCCGTGGCTGGTCTATGATTTACCATGGCCGGAGAGTGGTGCCCCATGGTACCGCTCCGTTTCAAATCCATGCATCAATTTCTAAAAGTCGTACGACACTTTTTCGGCATTTTGGACGGATGTTGCACCTTGCACCGTAGATGTTGCACCCTGTGGATATTGATTCTTTGGAAGGCCATAACTGTTGGCTCGTTTAGAGTTACGGGAGCCATAACCACTCAAAACGAAGATGTCTATGTGTTCTACGGCTATGACCGCTTTAAGCCGTCACTGGTTAGTTTCATACCCAAAAAATCTTATCTGAAACTCAATCGGGCGTTGGACGTTTTTTACCGTTCGTTCATTCGTCACGTGGATTTTTTCTGCAAAACGGGATCCCCATGGCTGGTCTATCATTTACCATGGCCGGAGAGTGGTGCCCCATGGTACCGCTCCATTTCAAATCCATGCATCCATTTCTAAAAGTCATATGACACTTTTTCGGCATTTTGGACGGATGTTGCACCTTGCACCGTAGATGTTGCACCCTGTGGATATTGATTCTTCGAAAGGCCATAACTGTTGGCTCATTCAGAGTTACAGGAGCCATAACCAGTCAATACGAAGCTCTCTCTGAGTTCTACGGCTATGATGGCTTTAAGCTGTCACTGGTTAGTTTCATACCCAAAAAATCTTATTTGAACCTCAATCGGCCCTTGGACGTTTTTTACCGTTCATTCATTCGTCACGTGGATTTTTTCTGCAAAACGGGATCACCGTGGCTGGTGTATTATTTACCATCACCGGAGAGTGGTGCCGCATGGTACCGCTCCGTTTCAAATCCATGCATCCAATTCTAAAATTCGTACGACACTTTTTCGGCATTTTGGACGGATGTTGCACCTTGCACCGTAGATGTTGCACCCTGTGGATATTGATTCTTCAGAAGGCCATAACTGTTGGCTCGTTTAGAGTTACGGGAGCCATAACCAGTAAAAACAAAGATCTCTGTGAGTTCTACGGCTATGACCGCTTTAAACCGTAACTGGTTAGTTTCATACCCAAAAAATCTTATCCGAAACTCAATCGGGCCTTGGACGTTTTTTACTGTTCGTTAATTCGTTACGTGGATTTTTCTGCAAAACGGGATCCCCGTGGCTGGTCTATGATTTACCATGGCCGGAGAGTGGTGCCCCATGGTACCGCTCCGTTTCAAAACCATGCATCCAATTCTAAAAGTCGTACGACACTTTTTTGGCATTTTGGACTGATGATGCACCTTGCACCGTAGATGTTGCACCCTGTGGATATTGATTCTTCGGAAGGCCATAACTGTTGGCTCTTTTAGAGTTACGGGAGCCATAACCAGTCAAAACGAAGATCTTTGTGATTTCTACGACTTTGACCGCTTTAAGCCGTCACTGGTTAGTTTCATACCCAAAATTTTTTATCGGAACCGCAATCGGGCCTTGGACGTTTTTTACCGTTCGTTCATTCGTCACGTGGATTTTTTCTACAAAACGGGATCCCTGTGGCTGGTCTATGATTTACCATGGCCGGAGAGTGGTGCCCCATGGTACCACTCTATTTCAAATCCATGCATCCATTTCTAAAAGTCAAACGACACTTTTTCGGCATTTTGGACGGATGTTGCACCTTGCACCGTAAATGTTGCACACTGTGGATATTGATTCTTTGGAAGGCCATAATTGTTGGCTCGTTTAGAGTTACGGGAGCCATAACCAATCAAAACGAAGATCTCTGTGAATTCTACGGCTATGACTGCTTTAAGCCGTCACTGGTTAGTTTCATACCCAAAAAATCTTATCCGAAACTCAATCGGGCATTGGACGTTTTTTACCGTTCGTTCATTCGTCACGTGGATTTTTTTCTGCAAAACGGGATCCTCGTGGCTGGTCTATGATTTACCATGGTCGGAGAGTGGTGCCCCATGGTACCGCTCCATTTCAAATCCATGCATCCATTTCTAAAAGTCGTACGGCACTTTTTCGGCATTTTGGATGGATGTTGCACCTTGCACCGTAGATGTTGCACCCTGTGGATATTGATTCTTTGGAAGGCCATAACTGTTGGCACGTTTAGAGTTACGGGAGCCATAACCACTCAAAACGAAGATGTCTGTGTGTTCTACGGCTATGACCGCTTTAAGACGTCACTCGTTAGTTTCATACCCAAAAAATCTTATCCGAAACTCAATTGGGCGTTGAATGTTTTTTACCGTACGTTCATTCGTCACGTGGGATTTTTCTGCAAAACGGGATCCCCATGGCTGGTCTATGATTTACCATGGCCGGAGAGTGGTGCCCCATGGTACCGCTCCATTTCAAATCCATGCATCCATTTCTAAAAGTCGTACGGCACTTTTTCGGCATTTTGGACGGATGTTGCACCTTGCACCGTAGATGTTGCACCCTGTGGATATTGATTCTTCGGAAGGCCATAACTGTTGGCTCGTTTAGAGTTACGGGAGCCATAACCAGTCAAAACAGAGATCTCTGTGAGTATTACGGCTATGACCGCTTTAAGCCATCACTGGATAGTTTCATACGCAAAATATCTTATCCGAAACTCAATCGGTCCTTGGACGTTTTTTACAGTTCGTTCATTCGTCACGTGGATTTTTTGGCAAAACGGGATCCCCGTGACTGGTATATGATTTACCATCGCCGGAGAGTGGTGCCCCATGGTACCACTCCGTTTCAAATCCATGCATCCATTTCAAAAAGTCATACGGCACTTTTTCGGCATTATGGACGAATGTTACACCTTGCACCGTAGATGTTGCACCCTGTGGATATTGATTCTTCGGAAGGCCATAACTGTTGGCTCGTTTAGAGTTACGGAAGCCATAACCAATAAAAACGAAGATCACTATGAATTCTACGGCTATGACTGCTTTAAGCCGTCACTGGTTAGTTTCATACCCAAAAAATCTTATCCGAAACTCAATCGGGCATTGGACGTTTTTTACCGTTCGTTCATTCATCACGTGGATTTTTTTCTGCAAAACGGGATCTCCGTGGCTGGTCTATGATTTACCATGGCCGGAGAGTGGTGCCCCATGGTACCTCTCCGTTTCAAATCCATGCATCCATTTCTAAAAGTCGTACGGCACTTTTTCGGCATTTTGGACGGATGTTGCACCTTGCACCGTAGATGTTGCACCCTGTGGATATTGATTCTTCGGAAGGCCATAACTGTTGGCTCGTTTAGAGTTACGGGAGCCATAACCAGACAAAACGGAGATCTCTGTGAGTTCTACGGCCATGACCGCTTTAAGCCGTCACTGGTTAGTTTCATACCAAAAAAATCTTATCCGAAACTCAATCGGGCGTTGGACGTTTTTTACCGTTCGTTCATTCGTCACGTGGATTTTTTTCTGCAAACCTGGATCCTCGTGGCTGGTCTATGATTTACCATGGCCAGAGAGTGGTGCCCCATGGTACCGCTCCGTTTCAAATCCATGCATCCATTTCTAAAAGTCGTACGACACTTTTTCGGCATTTTGGACGGATGTTGCACCTTGCACTGTAGATGTTGCACCCTATGGATATTGATTCTTCGGAAGGACATAACTGTTGGCTCGTTTAGAGTTACGGGAGCCATTACCAGTCAATACGAAGCTCTCTCTGAGTTCTACGTCTATGATGGCTTTAAGCCGTCACTGGTTAGTTTCATACCCAAATAAACTTATCTGAACCTCAATCGGGCCTTGGACATTTTTTACCGTTCGTTCATTCGTCACGTGGATTTATTCTGCAAAACGGGATCCCCGTGGCTGGTCTATGATTTACCATGGCCGGAGAGTGGTGCCCCATGGTACCACTCCATTTCAAATCCATGCATCCATTTCTAAAAGTCATACGGCACTTTTTCGACATTTTGGACGGATGTTGCACCTTGCACCGTAGATGTTGCACCCTGTGGATATTGATTCTTCAGAAGGCCATAACTGTTGGCTCGTTTAGAGTTACGGGAGCCATAACCAGTCAATACGAAGCTCTCTCTGAGTTCTACGGCTATGATGGCTTTAAACCGTCACTGGTTAGTTTCATACCCAAAAAATCTTATCTAAACCTCAATCGGCCCTTGGATGTTTTTTACCGTTCATTCATTCGTCACGTGGATTTTTTCTGCAAAACGGGATCCCCGTGGCTGGTCTATGATTTACCATCGCCGAAGAGTGGTGCCGCATGGTACCGCTCTGTTTCAAATCCATGCATCCAATTATAAAAGTGGTACGACACTTTTTCGGCATTTTGGACGGATGTTGCACCTTGCACCGTAGATGTTGCACCCTGTGGATATGGATTCTTCGGAAGGCCATAACTGTTGGCTCGTTTAGAGTTACGGGAGCCATAACCAGTAAAAACGAAGATCTCTGTGAGTTCTACGGCTATGACCGCTTGAAGCCGTCACTGGTTAGTTTCATACCCAAAAATCTTTCCGAAACTCAATCGGGCCTTGGACGTTTTTTACTGTTCGTTCATTCGTCACGTGGATTTTTCTGCAAAACGGCATCCCCGTGGCTGGTCTATGATTTACCATGGCCGTAGAGTGGTGCCCCATGGTACCACTCCGTTTCAAATCCATGCATCCAGTTCTAAAAGTTGTACGACACCTTTTCGGCATTTTGGACTGATGATGCACCTTGCACCGTAGATGTTGCACCCTGTGGATATTGATTCTTCGGAAGGCCATAACTGTTGGCTCGTTTAGAGTTACGGGAGCCATAACCAATCAAAACGAAGATCTCTATGATTTCTACGACTATGACCGCTTTAAGCCGTCACCGGTTAGTTTCATACCCAAAAAATCTTATCGGAACCGCAATCGGGCCTTGGACGTTTTTTACCATTCGTTCATTCGTCACGTGGATTTTTTCTGCAAAACAGGATCCCCATGGCTGGTCTATGATTTACCATCGCCGGAGAGTGGTGCCCCATGGTACCACTCCGTTTCAAATCCATGCATCCATTTCTAAAAGTCAAACGGCACTTTTTCGGCATTTTGGACGGATGTTGCACCTTGCACCGTAGATGTTGCACCCTGTGGATATTGATTTTTCGGAAGGCCATAACTGTTGGCTCGTTTAGAGTTACGAGAGCCATAACCAATCAAAACGAAGATCTCTGTGAATTCTACGGCTATGACTGCTTTAAGCCGTCACTGGTTAGTTTCATACCCAAAAAATCTTATCCGAAACTCAATCGGGCGTTGGACGTTTTTTACCGTTTGTTCATTCGTCACGTGGATTTTTTTCTGCAAAACGGGATCCCCGTGGCTGGTCTACGTTTACCATGGCCGGAGAGTGGTGCCCCATGGTACCGCTCCGTTTCAAATCCATGCATCCATTTTTAAAAGTCGTACGGCACTTTTTTGGCATTTTGGATGGATGTTGCACCATGCACCGTAGATGTTGCACCCCGTGGATATTGATTCTTCGGAAGGCCATAACTGTTGGCTCGTTTAGAGTTACGGGAGCCATAACCACTCAAAACGAAGATGCCTGTATGTTCTACGGCTATGACCGCTTTAAGCCGTCACTGGTTAGTTTCATACCCAAAAAATCTTATCTGAAACTCAATCGGGCGTTGGACGTATTTTACCGTTCGTTCATTCGTCACGTGGATTTTTTCTGCAAAATGGGATCCCCGTGGCTGGTCTATGATTTACCATGGCCGGAGATTGGTGCCCCATGGTACCGCTCCATTTCAAATCCATGCATTCATTTCTAAAAGTCGTACGGCACTTTTTCGGCATTTTGGACGGATGTTGCACCTTGCACCGTAGATGTTGCACCCTGTGGATATTGATTCTTCGGAAGGCCATAACTGTTGGCTCGTTTAGAGTTACGGGAGCCATAACCAGTCAAAACGGAGATCTTTGTGAGTTCTACGGCTATGACCGCTTTAAGCCATCACTGGATAGTTTCATACCCAAAAAATCATATCCGAAACTCAATCGGGCCTTGGACGTTTTTTACCGTTCGTTCATTCGTCACGTGGATTTTTTTCTGCAAAACGGGATCCCCGTCGCTGGTCTATGATTTAACATGGCCGGAGAGTGGTGCCCCATGGTACCACTCCGTTTCAAATCCATGCATCCATTTCTAAAAGTCGTACGACACTTTTTCGGCATTTTGGACGGATGTTGCACCCTGTGGATATTGATTCTTCGGAAGGCCATAACTGTTGGCTCGTTTAGATTTACGGGAACCATAACCAGTCAAAACGGAGATCTCTGTGAGTTCTACGGCTATGACCGCTTTAAGCCGTCACTGGATAGTTTCATACCAAAAAAATCATATCCGAAACTCAATCGGGCCTTGGACGTTTTTTACCGTTCGTTCATTCGTCACGTGGATTTTTTTCTGCAAAACGGGATCCTCGTGGCTGGTCTATGATTTACCATGGCCAGAGAGTGGTGCCCCATGGTACCGCTCCATTTCAAATCCATGCATCCATTTCTAAAAGTCGTACGACACTTTTTCGGCATTTTGGATGGATGTTGCACCTTGCACCGTAGATGTTGCACCCTATGGATATTGATTCTTCGGAAGGCCATAACTGTTGGCTCGTTTAGAGTTACGGGAGCCATTACCAGTCAATACGAAGCTCTCTCTGAGTTCTACGGCTATGATGGCTTTAAACCGTCACTGGTTTGTTTCATACCCAAATTTTTTTATCTGAACCTCAATCGGGCCTTGGACGTTTTTTACCGTTAGTTCATTCGTCACATGGATTTATTCTGCAAAACGTATCCCCGTGGCTGGTCTATGATTTACCATGGCCGGAGAGTGGTGCCCCATGGTACCACTCCATTTCAAATCCATGCATCCATTTCTAAAAGTCATACGGCAATTTTTCGGCATTTTGGACGGATGTTGCACCTTGCACCGTAGATGTTGCACCCTATGGATATTGATTCTTCGGAAGGCCATAACTGTTGGCTCGTTTAGAGTTATGGGAGCCATAACCAGTCAATACGAAGCTCTCTCTGAGTTCTACTGCTATGATGGATTTAAGCCGTCACTGGTTAGTTTCATACCCAAAAAATCTTATCCGAAACTCAATCGGGGCCCTTGGACATTTTTTACCGTTCATTCATTCGTCACGTGGATTTTTTCTGCAAAACGGGATCCCCGTGGCTGGTCTATGATTTACCATCGCCAGAGAGTGGTGCCGCATGGTACCGCTCCTTTTCAAATCCATGCATCCAATTCTAAAAGTCGTACGGAACTTTTTCGGCATTTTGGACGGATGTTGCACCTTGCACCGTAGATGTTGCACCCTGTGGATACTAATTCTTCGGAAAGATATAACTGTTGGCTCGTTTAGAGTTACGGGAGCTATAACCAGTCAAAACGAAGATCTCTATGAGTTCTACGGCTATGACCGCTTTAAGTCGTCACTGGTTAGTTCCATACCCAAAAAATCTTATCCGAAACTCAATCGGGCCTTGGACGTTTTTTACTGTTCGTTCATTCGTCACGTGGATTTTTCTGCAAAACGGGATACCCGTGGCTGGTCTATGATTTACCATGGCCGGAGAGTGGTGCCCCATGGTACCGCTCCGTTTCAAATCCATGCATCCAATTCTAAAAGTCGTACGGCACTTTTTCGGCATTTTGGACTGATGATGCACCTTGCACCGTAGATGTTGCACCCTGTGGATATTGATTCTTCGGAAGGCCATAACTGTTGGCTCGGTTAGAGTTACGGGAGCCATAACCAGTCAAAACGAAGATAACTGTGATTTCTACGACTAAGACTGCTTTAAGCCGTCACTGGTTAGTTTCATACCCAAGAAATCTTATCCGAACCACAATCGGGCCTTTGACGTTTTTTACCGTTCGTTCATTCGTCACGTGGATTTTTTCTGCAAAACGGGATCCCCGTGGCTGGTCTATGATTTACCATCGCCGGAGAGTGGTGCCCCATGGTACCACTCCGTTTCAAATCCATGCATCCATTTCTAAAAGTCATACGGCACTTTTTCGGCATTTTGGACGGATGTTGCACCTTGCACCGTAGATGTTGCACCCTGTGGATATTGATTCTTCGGAAGGTCATAACTGTTGGATCGTTTAGAGTTACGGGAGCCATAACCAATCAAAACGAAGATCTTTGTGAATTCTACGGCTATGACTTCTTTAAGCCGTCACTGGTTAGTTTCATACCCAAAAAATCTTATCCGAAACTCAATCGGGCGTTTTTTACTGTTCGTTCATACGTCACGTGGATTTTTTTCTGCAAAACGGGATCCCCATGGCTGGTCTACGATTTACCATGGCCGGAAAGTGGTGCCCCATGGTACCGCTCCATTTCAAATCCATGCATCCAATTCTAAAAGTCGTACGGCACTTTTTCGGCATTTTGGACTGATGATGCACCTTGCACCGTAGATGTTGCACCCTGTGGATATTGATTCTTCGGAAGGCCATAACTGTTGGCTCGTTTAGAGTTACGGGAGCCATAACCAGTCAAAATGAAGATCTCTGTGATTTCTACGACTTTGACCGCTTTAAGTCATCACTGGTTAGTTTCATACCCAAAAATTTTTATCCGAACCTCAATCGGGCCTTGGACGTTTTTTACCGTTCGTTCATTCGTCACGTGGATTTTTTCTGCAAAACAGGATCCCCGTGGCTGGTCTATGATTTACCATCGCCGGAGAGTGGTCCCGCATGGTACCGCTCCGTTTCAAATCCATGCATCCAATTCTAAAAGTCGTATGGCACTTTTTCGGGATTTTGGACGGATGTTGCACCCTGTGGATATTGTTTCTTCGGAAGGCCATAACTGTTGGCTTGTTTAGAGTTACGGGAGCCATAACCAGTCAAAACGAAGATCTTTGTGAGTTCTATGGCTATGACCGTTTAAGCCATCACTGGTTGTTATCCCGCCTTTTGGCAAGGCCGTGACACCAAGGACTTGGCTAGATACCGGTGACAGATCGTCTCGGAAGTCGGTTACACGTAAGGATCGCCACGGATATCGATGAAATTTATTCAAGTCCGGATCGGGCTACAATTGATAAGGCATGTCAAGCAAAGTCTTAGGAACCTACGTTCCAGGTTTCAAGTCAATCCGAGTTCGTACACTCAAGATATCATCGATGCAATTTGGAGTAAATAGTCATAAGTTCGAATCCATAGAAGGAGCTTGCATTCGAATCCGTCTGGTGACCAGACTTCGTGTCCACGTGACCGTCTTTGTCCGACTCCATCGAACTTCTCTGCTTCGAATCGATGATAAAGGAGCCTGCGTTCGAATCCATTAACCATAAATTGGTTCGAATCCATCCTTAAGGCTTCGCTTCGAATCCATGCAGGCAGAGGAGCTCCGACTCCATTCCAAAGCACCAACATCATCGATTCGAAGGAGGCCAATATTCGACTCCAGTACCTTCGAATCCATTCAGTTGTAGAGACTTTAACTCCCCTTCATAACTGTCTTCGAATCCATCCTGATCGATTCGAACTTACACCTCTTCGAATCCATTCCCTCAAAACCATCGTATCGAAGTAGCTGAGGTCATGGATTCGACCCAGTCAAACCAGAGTACAAAGCGAATCGATGCGAGAAGCACGCGCCACGTCACAGCAAGCATCGAGTCGACCAAATCGATTCGAACTAAGATCGATTCGAAGTATCCATGTTCTCCAGAAATGCAACATTGAATCGATCATATCTCGAGTTCTACAAGTCCAAATGCCATAAAATTTTCACAGAAGCTTAAACACATGATGAAGAATGTTCACACCAAATTTCAGCTCGATTGGACGATTTCTTGATCGATTCGAACCAAGGGTCGAATCGATCCCAAAGTGGGCCCGGATCTCCAGATTTCGGCCATGTGGGCCCCCTGACGTACCAGAACTGGTCTCCCCTCATTTTAGGCGAAATATCAGCCTCCTACACCTATAAATAGAGCCCCTGGTCATTCAGAAAAGGGGTCGGAGAATTCTAAGTACTGAAGAGCACCCAGATTCTACCAGATCTACTCCAGAACACCGCCGCTGCTTTAGATTGATACTTAGCAATTAAATTCAGTTGTATTGCCATATAAACTACTGTAATCTTCAAGTATCGAGCAATAAAATCATCAAACTTCATAGTGGACGTAGGCTACAAAGCCGAACCACTCTAAATCGCTTGTCTTTGCATTTTACTTTCTGTTATTTGGAGTTTTTGTTAGATAATCCACAGCGTTAACTTTCATTCTTCGCGTTTATCTCTTCAAAGACTTCCGAAGAGTGTTGTGCCCATTTTTGGTACAAACACTTTGGTGCTTGCACTGAGAAAAAACCAGCTTTTTTCTCCTGCTCCTTGGATCTACCATCGATACCGGATTGCACAAGTCCAAGAGGAAGATCCAGATCTTTAATTCTCAATCCTTCCATTCTACTCAGGTTTGCATAAAATCTAGGAAAAGGATTCATCATTCAAGATGGTTAGCACGAGAACCACTTCTACAGCTGCTGGACAAGAAGGTAGGGATGGACAGAATCCTGCTCAACAGCAGCCATCCAACCAAGACAACACTGCCCACTCAGATCCGTCTGGGGCAGTCACTAGACAAGAATTCCAAGTATTGCTTCAAGAGCTGACTCAGAGTCGGCAGAAATTAGCCGAACAGTTGCGTGCCAATATCGAATTGACAAACCAACTGAACCGCCAGGGCCGTAGGAGGTCCAGAAGGGATGATGTTTCCCGCTCATCCACTGAAAGTTCTGCTTCATCAGACTACTATCACAGATCTACCCGTCCTCGATTAGACGGGAGTCATGCACAAACGACCGGATATCAACCCGCTTTGACTGTTGGACAGTTGAGGGCAGGACCGTCAACCAGCTTTCAGGCCGGGCCCTCCACAAAAGGAGGCCCTACTACATAGCATACCGCGAACAATCATGCCTCAGCTGCCACAATAGAAACAAGGGTTGATACCCGAAGTCTTTCAGAGCCAAATAATCGGCAACATGGGCGTACTCCTGAACCGTACGTCCTAGAGGACGCTGAGCCAAGGAGGAAAAATTTGGACCGTCGACAGCGCCCGGTCCGAACTCGCGATGTGGAACCCGACCACACCTTAGCTCGGCAAGCTCAAAATGTAGCGATGCCAGACATCTCGACTATGATACGTCAGATGATCCGCGAAAGCCAAGGCCTTACCAACGATGACTGGGGACTTTCCCGTAGTCATACTCCCTTCACAAACGAGATACTGAATGCTGAACCTCCCCGGCGATTCAGAATGCCAACCCTTCCTATGTACGAAGGAAATTCTGATCCCAATCAACACATCTTGAAATATGAATGGTCGATGAGCGCCGCGAGGGCCGATGACGTAGTAAAATGTCGAAGTTTCCCCATCTCTCTAGGTGGGATCGCAACGATGTGGTTCATAAGATTGCCACCTAGGTCTATCTCTTCATTTGATCAACTGGCTAAGAAATTTGTTGAACAATTTCGCATGCATGTCGCTAGACCCAAAGATGTCAACACCTTATCCAGTGTTACCCAAGCTCGTGGGGAAACGCTAAGGCGTTACTTAGAGAGATTCCATGCGGCATGCGTGGAGATTATTAACCCCAACGATAACTCAATCTTAATGGCATTGACAAAGGGGATTGACCCTGATTCTGAATTTGGAAACTGGTTAGCTGGAAAACCGCCCGCATCGTTGGACCGTTTCTACTCCAAAGCCGCACAATTCTTACGACAAGAGGACGCGAAACAATCTAGGAAGCAGGACGATGCGGGACCCAAGAGTGAAGGGATACAGAGCAATGTAGCAGTAAAACAGTTCGGTGACAATTCCGGAAAAGTTCAGTTGAACATACAGAACAAGCAAACGCAGCCAAGAGGTAACAATGGTCAAAATAAGAAAAGAGATCCAAATCGGGGTCCACGACGTGAGGCTCCAATGTTCGATAATTACACACCATTGAATACATCGTTGGAAAATGTGTACCTACAGACTTGCAATACTATGCAATACAAGAAGCCGGCTCCGAAGCAATCGTCGGAGAGGCAGATTCAAACAGGGAAGTTCTGTAGATTCAACGAAAGTTATGGCCACAACACCAATGAATGTCGACACTTGCAGGACCTCATTGAGAAGTTGATCAGGGAGAGGAAGTTAGACCAATTTATGCGGGCACCGCAGTCTGAAGGGGCGGGCCCCTCAAATCAAAATCATGTACAGAATCCAGAAAGACAGGAAGAACCAGATCGTGTCGGAGGAAGACTGGTAATTAATGTTGTAAGTGATAGTCCTCGTACAGCGAAGCGAAGCTGGGGAGAAATGAAATCATATAACAACTTGACTAGACGAACAGACTTTGAGTACGATGATAACTTGGACAATAAACCTTCGACCAAACGAAAGAGGGCGACAATTAACGACATCACTTTCCGAGACAACGATACTGATTATGACGGAAGCCCGACTACTGACCCACTCGTGATATCGGCACAAGTAGGTCCAGTTTGGATGAAGAGGATACTAATTGACTGCGGGAGCTCTGTGAATATCCTTTTTATACATGCTTATAATCAAATGAGAATGAATCCCAGGGATTTGGAACCTTGCCAAACTCACCTCCATGGATTCAACGGTAGCTCTACCGTACCTATTGGGGTGGTGAAGTTACTAGTTAGGTTGGGATCTAAGGAGCATAGGAGAGTTCGAACATTACAGTTCACTGTGTTGAACATAGTCTCGCCATACAACGCTTTCTTAGGACGACCTGCCCTTACTGAATTCAGAGCCGTAATTGCCCCGTGGTGCTTGACCTTAAAGTTCCCTACCGTCAACGGAGTTGGGGTCGTCTAGGGCGATCAGGTTGACTTTAGAACAATCATACGCCGAAAACGAGTCACCCGATTACGCAATGCCGAGGACCGACTTAAAACTTTTGAACGCAATGAGATTGTCATTAAAAAAGAATATCCAGCACTACTACACATGAAACCAACGTGGAAGGGATCACATGAGATTAAGCAAGAGCTCGGGGATGATGTATATGAGATGACGACCGCTGATGGTCTAGCTTCACCAAAGGCCTTGGATAGCGAAAGACTTCGTCGCTATCGCACATAACAGGCTGTGTTTATCTATTTAGTTTAAATTCTGTTTTAGAATTTGTTTCTGCATTTCGAAATTAGAATTTGTAATAAGGCAACTGACTTTGCCATGTTTTCTTATTTCAGCAATAAAATGCCATCTCTTTGAGCCAGAGCTGTGATTCATTAAATACAATGTACAACATCACGAAGCACGAAGAGCTAAATTCCATCACACAATGGGATTTATTCAAGTAGGGAGTGGCTATGAAGCAATCAACCACTCACCAAATGAAACCCGAGCTCGGGGGCAAGCCATCACATCAGGCCAGAAATGGGTTGATACACGACAACCTTTTCCTTAACTCCGTACTCCTAGAGTGCGAGGCGGAGTATAAACATTTTCCTAAATCCCAGAGTACTCCGAGAGCGCGAGCCGGGTACAAACTTTTTAACTAACTCCGTACTCCCAGAGTGCGAGGCGGAGTATAAACATTTTCCTAAAACCCCAGAGTACTCCGAGAGCGCGAGCTGGGTATAAATACCAACAAACTCCAGCTTCCGAGAACGCGAACTGGAGTATAAACATTAACTAACTCCGGATTCCGAGAGCACGAACCGGAGTATAAACATCAACAAACTCCAGCTTCCGAGAGCGCAAACTGGAGTATAAACATTAACTAACTCCGTACTCCCAGTACGCAAGGCAGAGTATAAACATACATCAACTCCACACTAATCCCCAATACTGGGGGCAGAACCATAACACATAACAAGTTGGAGACAAAAGGGAATACATTCTCATTTCCACTATCAACAAAAAGAATCTGATTACAAAATGGTTCAAGAAATTGCTACTAGTGGGAGCCGAATCCACATCTATACACGGCAATAGAAAAATCAACAAAATGCTACCCTACGCAACAGAGATTTAAAGAAAGAGTTCAATCTTTCTTCTTCCTTATCTTCTTCTTCGGGGTAGCTCCACCCGATCCGCTGCCCGATTTTCTCCTCAACCGCTTACTCTTTTCAGGCTTGCCCTCCGGCAGCGATATGATGTCAACGTCTTCCTCAGAACTGGAGGCGACGGAAGTTCTTCTAGGAGGTCGAGCTGGAGGCATGGGAGTAGTAGCAGGAGGAGGGACAGGAGCAGTTTCAATCACTACGGTACCGCCCGGTGAAATCACCATTAACGGGGCAGGCCCGGGCGGATTCATACCAGCATTCCCTACTGCCATCTCGGCATCAATCTCAGCCATAACGTCGTCCTCACGGGATACTTGGGTTGCATCGGATATGCCAATAGGTGGCATAGAAGAACTAACGGCCGGAGCAGCCCCACTCACAGCATCAGACGGGTTGACAGAGGGATCAATGGGTTCATTGAGAAGCTCCTCAATCATTTGAGCGCTGAAAGAAAACATATTTGCATCTCCCTCTTCGCCGATCAAGGTAGAAGTCGTGATGGCTTCAGTGAAAACAACCCCTTGTGTTTGATGTGGAACTGATAGAGCAAGAGGCGCAGAAACAACGACTTCAGTCACTGAAATGCGACAAAACGAAGATTGTTAGCCAAGTGTGTTGCTTAAAATTCTCCACAACTAAACTACGAGAAGCGTTCAAATACCTTCCTTAGTCTGGACCGAAACGTGGGAGGAATCATCGACGGAAGATAATAACGGTTGGTCAGGGTTATATGCAGGAACAGATTGGGGATCTACCGCACCAGTGGTTTCGGGCAATGTTGGGATTACAGCTCCAACACTTGCCTCGTGATGCGCGGTCCCCGAACCTTCACCTGTCTCTAGAGATTGAATGCCAAGCTTTTCTTTCGCTATAGAAATCGCCGCCTCGTGAAGGACCTTCCTCTCATCTTCGGTGAGCAAACGCATCTCCAGCTCAAAGTCATCAAGCGATTCATCTGGATGCGCTGCCCTCTTCTCATTTACCAGCCGGGTCCAGGCATTGTACAAAATCATGGAGTCATCTCCCAGCCACGCTAAATTTCTGTGTTACAGCACATTAGCGTTGTACGTGACAAGGAGATCGTCAAACTCAGCGTCCAGCCTGGACCTCTCCTCCAAAATCTTTTCCTGGATTTCTGCTTCCGCAGACTTGGACTTGACCGCCACCGCAGCAAGTTCGGCCCTGAGAGATACTGCTTGGTCGCAAGCCTCTTGAGCAGTGGCGTTCGCATCATCCTTCTCCTTCACCATTTCCGCGAATTTGGCCTTGAGCTCATTCAGCTCTTTAACGACTAAGTCTCGCTCAGCTGCAATGGTAGTGTTGCGGTGGCCCATCTCCTCTACCGTGGCGCAATGTTCTTGTTGCATCCTAGCCATTTTGGCCACGGCGTCCTCGTGCTTCTGGAGAGCTTGAAGTTCAGAATTCCGGGACGTCTCCATTTCAGATTGAAGAACTTCAACGATGCGTTTCTGTTTAGCAATTTCAGCATCGCGTTCAGCAATAATCTTCGCCCTGTCAAAAGCTACTCTAGAAGCCTTCACGGCTGCCTTGTACCACTCCTTATACTGAGCATAGAAGTCGTGGATATAACTATGAGCAGTGATCTCAGCTTCCGGAGGGATTCTTTTAAAGTTAGGAGGGAAGATATAGCCATCCATGCAAATTTCCGGGTAGTCATTCTTCATTTGGGCGAGTTTAGCAGCTCCCTCGCTTGTCAACTCAGCCGGAGCTTGTTCAATTATGGCGGCCGCTGTCGGTTCCATTCTTGGCCGCTGAGTGTCAGGCCGAGAAGATTGAGAAGGCAACTGTTGCTGATGAGATGGTCCTGGGAGGTCTACTGGAGCCCTGGGAGGCGGAGGAGAGCGAGATCGGGGTCGGTACTGGTATCCCCGGTCTCTGTCAGAATAATCATAGCCAGAACGGCCACGCGAGTAATCTCTGTCTCTGTCATAACGTTCCTGACTTGAATAGCTTCGCCCATGATCCCTGTCTGTTTCTCTCCTGCGGGAATCATAAAATGGAGAGGATTGGCGCACATTCCGAAGCCTATCCAGAGTAGAGCCATGCCCTGACATCTCGCCTGCGATAAGAAAGAATTACGAATTAGGGTCTCTTAAAGCAATGTTTACTATGCAAGAGTCATGAAGTGCCGTGGGAGTGTGTGTAAATGTGTAAACCCCCAAAACCGACCGGAAGTGTTGACCGCACTTAAGGGAAAGGGCTCGTTCATGTTTAGAACATCTTGAAATTCCTCCAACCCAGGTTTATGAGAAATCGATATATAATCTGGGATAGGAATATCGTCCAGCCCTTTGAAAGAATCTCTCGAATGAGAAGGGGCGGCCTCAGAAATCATGACCCCGGAAGCGGGAAGAAACACATCTACGGATTTTCCCCCCTGGGACTTAAGTTTTTTGGAAACGGCGGCCTTGCCTTTCCGTTTTTCTCCCGATTCCTCCAGGTTTCCCGAAAGGTCATCCATCGGCTCTGAATCTGTGTGGGTTCTTTCTTCATCACCCGCCTCGATTATTTTGATTCCGAGTGACCTCTTCACTTTTTTCTTCTTGATTTTCTTCTTGGTCTTCTTCTTATCTTCCTTCTTAGAGGTAGACTTCGCAAATCCTTCAACGACTATGCTTTGATTGATGTCGATCAAACCAAGGACTCTTAAGTTGTAATCATTCAGCACCGAGTCAATATGCCTCAGCTCGCTTGGAACTTCTTGAAGACTCCGGATGGTACCCTTGAAACGCCCTCCATCGGGCCTAGAGATAATAGCTGTAAAAGGAATGAAATGTCAATTTTAACACCGAAGAACTATTGGTCAAGGAAACAGGTTAAGGCGCTTACGTCTAGACAACCATCGCCTAGCGAAACCCGGAGGGCACCGAACATAGAACCACTCGTTCTTGAAATAGCTTAGTCGAGTCCAAGCTCCAACTACAACTTGGCAATTCCTGACGGCCTCCAAAAATGTAAAGGACGGGCTATCACCCCTACTCTTGAAGTTAAATATGTGTCTGATCTCGGAGGGCCTCGGCGGGCGAAAGAGACAGTCCATAAATATTATGAAGGCACTGTTCAACAACGCGTGCCCGTTGGGATGAAGTTGTGAAGGAGCTATTCCTAAATATGACAGCATCCCTCTGATATATTGATTGAAAGGAGGAAGAGTTCCAGCCGCACAAGCATGATGGTAGAATGCTGTATATCCTTCAGGCGGATTGTGCGGTCTATCAGTGGCACTGGGCAATAATACGTCACCTAGAGATATGTTGTGCTTTAGGCATATTCGTCCCAATAAGGATTCAGAGATGTTAGACTGAACCGAATCAACAGGGTCCTCAATAAATATAGCCTCTGGCAATTCGTCTGGAGCCGGATCGATTACATCGGCAGGGATGTCAGGAATCTCAAGCACCGGAGGAGTCGAGCTCTGTACCTCTTGTTGTTGGGAGCTCGAAGATTCCATAATTAGCTAACTCATCAGAAAGCAACGTTAAGTTCATAAACGGCCCGTGCGTGCCCCGGTGTACTGTGTATGAACGTGTCGTGCAGTGCAAGTGCTATGCGTTACTTAAGCAGATTCTACAGAATAAAGCAAGATGTTCGTACAACATATCTTGGGAATTTGAGAATGAAAATGACCGTCATCGCTGACCGTCACTTCCACAACATCCAAACGCTACGAACCAACCTCGTGTATAAATCAGTTGTATTATTGGTTCAGTCATAGTTCCATCGACGAGCTTCAAAGGAAATTCAAGTTCAAGTTTTACAGTCGTGTTCGACTATGCAAGGCCGAAGCTCGTCGGAGTCAAATGTGCTAAAGCTCGTTAAATTTGTCAAATTTCAACTTGAGATTGGTCGTAGTTCGGATGTTGGAGCAAATCAGGAAGATTTAGGTTTCGAAAATCAGAACGTTCAAACCCAGAAGTTCGAATCCATGCGGTTCGAATCGATACGAATCGATTCGAAGGAAACAAGGTCCAGACCTTCGAATCCATGCGGTTCGAATCGATAGAGCCTAAGGGAGGACGGATACTTCGAATCCATGAATTTAGTGCAGATTCGAATCGATCGGAATATCACGTCTTCGACTCAATTATAGCAGCATTGCTTCGAATCGATCACTTCGATACAATCTTCTTTCATGATCATCGATTCGAAATCTGACACTTAGAATCGATTCGAACAAATTACTCCCAGATCGATGCGAAGCAGTGAACAAAAACGATGTCCACCATGACAAGTTTCTTTCCCCAAGTCTATCGATTCGACCCATTCCAGATCTGACGATCCTTCAAAACTTTTCAGAAGATAAGATGGGGTCACTACCAAGAATCCCAAATTTTTACGTTCTACACTCGAATCGGTTCCATATTTACCTGATTGGATTCGATTATAAACAAAAGCTTGGGAGGATGTTGTCGATTCGAACGAAGGCGTGGAACTTCCTAATCTGAAGGATTGATTCGAAGAAACAGCTGAAACAATGAGGAAAAGTAAAAAGTGAGAAGTGAATAGGACCCCGGTATATATAAGGGAATGGTGGCGATTCGCCTCCCGGTATACCTGACCGGCTTCTACAGGTGAGAGAATCAACTCGAATCGATTCGTTGCGGCTAGTTCGAATCCGTCACGACACGGAGTCGTTCCACCAGTTCGAATCCATCCCTTAGTTTGAATCCATCCGGTTTCGAATCCTTTATGACATCGAATCCATTTCAGCAACGTCGAAACGAAGCAACATTGATTCGAGCACTCGCGACTTCGACTCCACCAACTCAGAGAACTTTAAATCCACGTAGTATCGATTCGGAGAACCGTCGATTCAAAGAACCCACTTCGAAACCCTCAACTCGAAGCGGATCAAGAAACATAGCTTCGAATCCATCAAATACCACCGGCCAAATGGACGAATCGTTTCCATATGAAAAATTGCTTGTTCACTCTTGTACCGATTCAGGAGAGGATCAATACAAGAGGACGATCATAGGCAATCATAAAAGCGATGTTTTAACTCGAGTCTCAAACCGGTTCAGGAGAGGACCGATGCAGATTTCGATAACAAACCGAACTGATAACGACTTACGATCGCGCAACATTAACCAAAATCAAGATAATACACGTATGCACGTATTTCTGACTAATGTTTGGTTTTTATCATTCACAGAAATCAAATGTTCATTCCGTCATGACTCAAAAGCCTAACAGTCAATCATGATCATACAACGATTGATTACAACAGCAAAGAAGACAATTTTCGACAAAGCATGTGATAACTGTTCAATAAGGGACTGCAGCTTTTCAAAGCACGTCATGTTTACACAAGACGTACTTTGGGGGGCAAATGTTATCCCACCTTTTGGCAAGGCCGTGACACCAAGGACTTGGCTAGATACCGGTGCCAGATCGTCTCGGAAGTCGGTTACACGTAAGGATCGCCACGGATATCGATGAAATTTGTTCAAGTCCGGATCGGGCTACAATTGATAAGGCACGTCAAGCAAAGTCTTAGGAACCTACGTTCCAGATTTCAAGTCAATCCGAGTTCGTACACTCAAGATATCATCGATGCAATTTGGAGTAAATAGTCATAAGTTCGAATCCATAGAAGGAGCTTGCATTCGAATCCGTCTGGTGACCAGACTTTGTGTCCACGTGACCGTCTTTGTCCGACTCCATCGAACTTCTCTGCTTCGAATCGATGATAAAGGAGCCTGCGTTCGAATCCATCAACCATATATTGGTTCGAATCCATCCTTAAGGCTTCGCTTCGAATCCATGCAGGCAGAGGAGCTCCGACTCCATTCCAAAGCACCAACATCATCGATTCGAAGGAGGCCAATATTCAACTCCAGTACCTTCGAATCCATTCAGTTGTAGAGACTTTGACTCCCCTTCATAACTGTCTTCGAATCCATCCTGATCGATTCGAACTTACACCTCTTCGAATCCATTCCCTCAAAACCATCGTATCGAAGTAGCAGAGGTCATGGATTCGACCCAGTCAAACCAGAGTACAAAGCGAATCGATGCGAGAAGCACGCGCCACGTCACAGCAAGCATCGAGTCGACCAAATCGATTCGAACTAAGATCGATTCGAAGTATCCATGTTCTCCAGAAATGCAACATTGAATCGATCATATCTCGAGTTCTACAAGTCCAAATGCCATAAAATTTTCACAGAAGCTTAAACACATGATGAAGAATGTTCACACCAAATTTCAGCTCGATTGGACGATTTCTTGATCGATTCGAACCAAGGGTCGAATCGATCCCAAAGTGGGCCCGGATCTCCAGATTTCGGCCATGTGGGCCCCCTGACGTACCAGAACTGGTCTCCCCTCATTTTAGGCGAAATATCAGCCTCCTACACCTATAAATAGAGCCCCTGGTCATTCAGAAAAGGGGTCGGAGAATTCTAAGTACTGAAGAGCGCCGAGATTCTGCCAGATCTACTCCAGAACACCGCCGCTGCTTTAGATTGATACTTAGCAATTAAATTCAGTTGTATTGCCATATAAACTACTGTAATCTTCAAGTATCGAGCAATAAAATCATCAAACTTCATAGTGGACGTAGGCTACAAAGCCGAACCACTCTAAATCGCTTGTCTTTGCATTTTACTTTCTGTTATTTGGAGTTTTTGTTAGATAATCCACAGCGTTAACTTTCATTCTTCGCGTTTATCTCTTCAAAGACTTCCGAAGAGTGTTGTGCCCATTTTTGGTACAAACACTGGTTAGTTTAATACCCAAAAAATCTTATCCGAAACTCAATCGGGCGTTGGACGTTTTTTACCGTTCGTTCATTCGTCACGTGGATTTTTTTCTGCAAAACGGGATCCCCGTGGCTGGTCTATGATTTACCATGGCCCGAGAGTGGTGCCCCATGGTACCGCTCCGTTTCAAATCTATGCATCCATTTCTAACAGTCGTACGGCACTTTTTGGGATTTTGGATGGATGTTGCACATTGCACCGTAGATGTTGCACCCTATGGATATTGATTCTTCGGAAAGCCATAACGGTTGGCTCGTTTAGAGTTATGGGAGCCATAACCAGTCAAAACGAAGATCTCTGTGATTTCTACGGCAATGACTGCTTTAAGCCGTCACTGGTTAGTTTCATACCCAAAAAATCTTATCCGAAACTCAATCGGGCCTTGGACGTTTTTTACCGTTCGTTCATTCATCACGTGGATTTTTTCTGCAAAACGGGACTCCCGTGGCTGGTCTATGATTTACCATCGCCGAAGAGTGGTGCCCCATGGTACCGCTCCATTTCACATCCATGCATCCATTTCTAAAAGTCGTACGGCACTTTTTCGGCATTTTGGACGGATGTTGCACCTTGCACCGTAGATGTTGCACCCTGTGGATATTGATTCTTCGGAAGGCCATAACTGTTTGCCCGTTTAGAGTTACGGGAGCCATAACCAGTCAAAATGGAGTTCTCTGTGAGTTCTACGGCTATTACCGCTTTAAGCCGTCACTGGTTAGTTTCATACCCAAAAAATCTTATCCGAAACTCAATCGGGCGATGGACGTTTTTTACCGTTCGTTCATTCCTCACGTGGATTTTTTCTGCAAAATGGGATCCCCGTGGCTGGTCTATGATTTACCATGGCCGGAGAGTGGTGCCCCATGGTACCGCTCCGTTTCAAATCCATGCATCCATTTCTAAAAGTCGTACGACACTTTTTCGACATTTTGGACGGATGTTGCACCTTGCACCGTAGATGTTGCACCCTATGGATATTGATTCTTCGGATGGCCATAACTGTTGGCTCGTTTAGAATTACGGGAGCCATAACCAGTCAAAATGGAGATCTCTGTGAGTTCTACGGCTATGACCGCTTTAAGCCGTCACTGGTTAGTTTCATACCCAAAAAATCTTATCCGAAACTCAATCGGGCGTTGGACGTTTTTTACCGTTCGTCCATTCGTCACATGGATTTTTTTCTGCAAAACGGGATCCCCGTGGCTGGTCCATGATTTACCATGGCCGGAGAGTGGTGCCCCATGGTACCGCTCCGTTTCAAATCCATGCATCCATTTCTAAAAGTCGTACGGCACTTTTTCGGCATTTTGAACGGATGTTGCACCTTGCACCGTAGATGTTGCACCCTATGGATATTGATTCTTCGGAAGGCCATAACTGTTGGCTCGTTTAGAGTTACGGGAGCCATAACCAGTCAATTCGAAGCTCTCTCTGAGTTCTACGGCTATGATGGATTTAAGCCGTCACAAGTTAGTTTCATACCCAAAAAATCTTATCTGAACCTCAATCGGGCCTTGGACGTTTTTTACCGTTCGTTCATTCGTCACATGGATTTATTCTGCAAAACGGGATCCCCGTGGCTGGTCTTTGATTTACCATGGCCGGAGAGTGGTGCCCCATGGTACCGCTCCATTTAAAATCCATGCATCCATTTCTAAAAGTCCTACGACACTTTTTCGGCATTTTGGACGGATGTTACACCTTGCACCGTAGATGTTGCACCCTGTGGATATTGATTCTTCGGAAGGCCATAACTGTTGGCTCGTTTAGAGTTACGGGAGCCATAACCAGTCAATACGAAGCTCTCTCTGAGTTCTACGGCTATGATGGCTTTAAGCCGTCACTGTTTAGTTTCATATCCAAAAAATCTTATCTGAACCTCAATCGGCCCTTGGACGTTTTTTACCGTTCGTTCATTCGTCACCTGGATTTTTTCTGCAAAACGGGATCCCCGTGGCTGGTCTATGATTTACCATCGCCGCAGAGTGGTGTCGCATGGTACCGCTCCGTTTCAAATCCATGCATCCAATTCTAAAAGTCGTACGGCACTTTTTCGGCATTTTGGACGGATGTCGCACCTTGCACCGTAGATGTTGCACCCTATGGATATTGATTCTTTGGAAGGCCATAATTGTTGGCTCGTTTAGAGTTACGGGAGCCATAACCAGTCAAAACGAAGATCTCTGTGAGTGCTACGACTATGACCGCTTTAAGCCATCACTGGTTAGTTTCATACCCAAAAAATCTTATCCGAACCGCAATTGGGCCTTGGACGTTTTTTATCGTTCGTTCATTCGTCACGTGGATTTTTTCTGCAAAACGGGATCCTCGTGGCTGGTCCATGATTTACCATCGCCGGAGAGTGGTACACCATGGTACCACTCCGTTTCAAATCCATGCATCCATTTCTAAAAGTCATACGGCACTTTTTCGGCAATTTGGACGGATGTTGCACCCTTCACCGTAGATGTTGCACCCTATGGATATTGATTCTTCGGAAGGCCATAACTGTTGGCTCGTTTAGAGTTACGGGAGCCATAACCAGTCAAAACGGAGATCTCTGTGAGTTCTATGGCTATGACTGCTTTAAGCCGTCAATGGTTAGTTTCATACCCAAAAAATCTTATTCGAAACTCAATCGGGCGTTGGACGTTTTTTACCGTTCGTTCATTCGTCACGTGGATTTTTTTCTGCAAAACGGGATCCCCGTCGCTGGTCTATGATTTACCATGGCTGGAGAGTGGTGCCCCATGATACCGCTCCGTTTCAAATCTATGCATCCATTTCTAACAGTCGTACGGCACTTTTTGGGATTTTGGATGGATGTTGCACATTGCACCGTAGATGTTGCACCCTATGGATATTGATTCTTCGGAAAGCCATAACGGTTGGCTCGTTTAGAGTTATGGGAGCCATAACCAGTCAAAACGAAGATCTCTGTGATTTCTACGGCAATGACTGCTTTAAGCCGTCACTGGTTAGTTTCATACCCAAAAAATCTTATCTGAAACTCAATCGGGCCTTGGACGTTTTTTACCGTTCGTTCATTCGTCACGTGGATTTTTTTCTGCAAAACGGGATCCCCGTGGCTGGTCTATGATTTACCATGGCCGGAGAGTGGTGCCCCATGGTACCGCTCCGTTTCAAATCTATGCATCCATTTCTAACAGTCGTACGGCACTTTTTGGGATTTTGGATGGATGTTGCACATTGCACCGTAGATGTTGCACCCTATGGATATTGATTCTTCGGAAAGCCATAACGGTTGGCTCGTTTAGAGTTATGGGAGCCATAACCAGTCAAAACGAAGATCTCTGTGATTTCTACGGCAATGACTGCTTTAAGCCGTCACTGGTTAGTTTCATACCCAAAAAATCTTATCCGAAACTCAATCGGGCCTTGGACGTTTTTTACCGTTCGTTCATTCGTCACGTGGATTTTTTCTGCAAAACGGGACTCCCGTGGCTGGTCTATGATTTACCATCGCCGAAGAGTGGTGCCCCATGGTACCGCTCCATTTCACATCCATGCATCCATTTCTAAAAGTCGTACGGCACTTTTTCGGCATTTTGGACGGATGTTGCACCTTGCACCGTAGATGTTGCACCCTGTGGATATTGATTCTTCGGAAGGCCATAACTGTTTGCCCGTTTAGAGTTACGGGAGCCATAACCAGTCAAAATGGAGTTCTCTGTGAGTTCTACGGCTATGACCGCTTTAAGCCGTCACTGGTTAGTTTCATACCCAAAAAATCTTATCCGAAACTCAATCGGGCGATGGACGTTTTTTTCCGTTCGTTCATTCCTCACGTGGATTTTTTCTGCAAAATGGGATCCCCGTGGCTGGTCTATGATTTACCATGGCCGGAGAGTGGTGCCCCATGGTACCGCTCCGTTTCAAATCCATGCATCCATTTCTAAAAGTCGTACGACACTTTTTCGGCATTTTGGACGGATGTTGCACCTTGCACCGTAGATGTTGCACCCTATGGATATTGATTCTTCGGATGGCCATAACTGTTGGCTCGTTTAGAATTACGGGAGCCATAACCAGTCAAAATGGAGATCTCTGTGAGTTCTACGGCTATGACCGCTTTCAGCCGTCACTGGTTAGTTTCATACCCAAAAAATCTTATCCGAAACTCAATCGGGCGTTGGACGTTTTTTACCGTTCGTCCATTCGTCACATGGATTTTTTTCTGCAAAACGGGATCCCCGTGGCTGGTCCATGATTTACCATGGCCGGAGAGTGGTGCCCCATGGTACCGCTCCGTTTCAAATCCATGCATCCATTTCTAAAAGTCGTACGGCACTTTTTCGGCATTTTGAACGGATGTTGCACCTTGCACCGTAGATGTTGCACCCTATGGATATTGATTCTTCGGAAGGCCATAACTGTTGGCTCGTTTAGAGTTACGGGAGCCATAACCAGTCAATTCGAAGCTCTCTCTGAGTTCTACGGCTATGATGGATTTAAGCCGTCACAAGTTAGTTTCATACCCAAAAAATCTTATCTGAACCTCAATCGGGCCTTGGACGTTTTTTACCGTTCGTTCATTCGTCACGTGGATTTATTCTGCAAAATGGGATCCCCGTGGCTGGTCTTTGATTTACCATGGCCGGAGAGTGGTGCCCCATGGTACCGCTCCATTTAAAATCCATGCATCCATTTCTAAAAGTCCTACGACACTTTTTCGGCATTTTGGACGGATGTTACACCTTGCACCGTAGATGTTGCACCCTGTGGATATTGATTCTTCGGAAGGCCATAACTGTTGGCTCGTTTAGAGTTACGGGAGCCATAACCAGTCAATACGAAGCTCTCTCTGAGTTCTACGGCTATGATGGCTTTAAGCCGTCACTGTTTAGTTTCATATCCAAAAAATCTTATCTGAACCTCAATCGGCCCTTGGACGTTTTTTACCGTTCGTTCATTCGTCACCTGGATTTTTTCTGCAAAACGGGATCCCCGTGGCTGGTCTATGATTTACCATCGCCGCAGAGTGGTGTCGCATGGTACCGCTCCGTTTCAAATCCATGCATCCAATTCTAAAAGTCGTACGGCACTTTTTCGGCATTTTGGACGGATGTCGCACCTTGCACCGTAGATGTTGCACCCTGTGGATATTGATTCTTTGGAAGGCCATAATTGTTGGCTCGTTTAGAGTTACGGGAGCCATAACCAGTCAAAACGAAGATCTCTGTGAGTGCTACGGCTATGACCGCTTTAAGCCATCACTGGTTAGTTTCATACCCAAAAAATCTTATCCGAACCGCAATTGGGCCTTGGACGTTTTTTATCGTTCGTTCATTCGTCACGTGGATTTTTTCTGCAAAACGGGATCCTCGTGGCTGGTCCATGATTTACCATCGCCGGAGAGTGGTACACCATGGTACCACTCCGTTTCAAATCCATGCATCCATTTCTAAAAGTCATACGGCACTTTTTCGGCAATTTGGACGGATGTTGCACCCTTCACCGTAGATGTTGCACCCTATGGATATTGATTCTTCGGAAGGCCATAACTGTTGGCTCGTTTAGAGTTACGGGAGCCATAACCAGTCAAAACGGAGATCTCTGTGAGTTCTATGGCTATGACTGCTTTAAGCCGTCAATGGTTAGTTTCATACCCAAAAAATCTTATTCGAAACTCAATCGGGCGTTGGACGTTTTTTACCGTTCGTTCATTCGTCACGTGGATTTTTTTCTGCAAAACGGGATCCCCGTCGCTGGTCTATGATTTACCATGGCTGGAGAGTGGTGCCCCATGATACCGCTCCGTTTCAAATCCATGCATCCATTTCTAAAAGTCGTAAGGCACTTTTTCGGCATTTTGGACGGATGTTGCACCTTGCACCGTAGATGTTGCACCCTTTGGATATTGATTCTTCGGAAGGCCATAACTGTTGGCTCGTTTAGAGTTACGGGAGCCATAACCAGTCAAAACGGAGATCTCTGTGAGTTCTACGGCTATGACCGCTTTAAGCCGTCACTGGTTAGTTTCATACCCAAAAAATCTTATCCGAAACTCAATCGGGCGTTGGACGTTTTTTTCCGTTCGTTCATTCGTCACGTTGATTTTTTTCTGCAAAACGGGATCCCCGTGGCAGGTCTATGATTTACCATGGTCGGAGAGTGGTGCTCCATGGTACCGCTCCGTTTCAAATCCATGCATCCATTTCTAAAAGTCGTACGACACTTTTTCGGCATTTTGGACGGATGTTGCACCTTGCACCGTAGATGTTGCACCCTATGGATATGGATTCTTCGGAAGGCCATAACTGTTGGCTCGATTAGAGTTACGGGAGCCATAACCAGTCAAAATGGAGATCATTGTGAGTTCTACGGCTATGACCACTTTAAGCCGTCACTGGTTAGTTTCATACCCAAAAAATCCTATCCGAAACTCAATCGGGCGTTGGACGATTTTTACCGTTCGTTCATTCGTCACGTGGATTTTTTTCTGCAAAACGGGATCCCCGTGGCTGGTCTATGATTTACCATGGCCGGAGAGTGGTGCCCATGGTACCGCTCCGTTTCAAATCCATGCATCCAATTCTAAAAGTCGTACGACACTTTTTCGGCATTTTGGACTGATGATGCACCTTGCACCGTAGATGTTGCACCCTGTGGATATTGATTCTTCGGAAAGCCATAACTGTTGGCTCATTTAGAGTTACGGGAGCCATAACTAGTCAAAACGAAGATCTCTGTGATTTCTACGACTATGACCGCTTTAAGCCGTCACTGGTTAGTTTCATACCCAAAAAATCTTATCCGAACCTCAATCGGGCCTTGGACGTTTTTTACCGTTCGTTCATTCGTCCGTGGATTTTTTCTGCAAAACGGGATCCCCGTGGCTGGTCTATGATTTATTATCGCCGGAGAGTAGTCCCGCATGGTACCGCTCCATTTCAAATCCATGCATCCAATTCTAAAAGTCGTATGGCACTTTTTCAAGATTTTGGACGGATGTTGCACCTTGCACCGTAGATGTTGCACCCGGTGGATATTGATTCTTCGGAAGGCCATAACTGTTGGCTTGTTTAGAGTTACGGGAGCCATAACCAGTCAAAATGGAGATCTCTGTGATTTCTACGGCAATGACCATTTTATGCCTTCACTGGTTAGTTTCATACCCAAAAAATCTTATCCGAAACTCAATCGGGCGTTGGACGTTTTTTACCGTTCGTTCATTCGTCACGTGGATTTTTTCTGCAAAACGGGATCCCCGTGGCTGGTCTATGATTTACCATGGCCGGAGAGTGGTGCCCCACGGTACTGCTCCATTTCAAATCCATGCATCCAATTCTAAAAGTCGTACAGCACTTTTTCGGCATTTTGGACGGATGTTGCACCTTGCACCGTAGATGTTGCACCCTATGGATATTGATTCTTCGGAAGGCCATAACTGTTGGCTCGTTTAGAGTGACGGGAGCCATAACCAGTCAAAACGAAGATATCTGTGATTTCTACGACTATGACCGCTTTAAGCCATCACTGGTTAGTTTCATACCCAAAAAATCTTATCCGAACCGCAATTGGGCCATGGACGTTTTTTATCGTTCGTTCATTCGTCATGTGGATTTTTTTTGCAAAACGGGATCCCCGTGGCTGGTCTATGATTTACCATCGCCGGAGAGTGGTGCCCCCATGGTACCACTCCGTTTCAAATCCATGCATCCATTTCTAAAAGTCATACGGCACTTTTTCGGCAATTTGGACGGATGTTGCACCTTGCACCGTAGATGTTGCACCCTATGGATATTGATTTTCGGAAGGCCATAACTGTTGGCTCGTTTAGAGTTACGGGAGCCATAACCAGTCAAAACGGAGATCTCTGTGAGTTCTACGGCTATGACTGCTTTAAGCCGTCACTGGTTAGTTTCATACCCAAAAAATCTTATTCGAAACTTAATCGGGCGTTGGACGTTTTTTACCGTTCGTTCATTCGTCACGTGGATTTTTTCTGCAAAACGGGATCCCCGTGGCTGGTCTATGATTTACCATGGCTGGAGAGTGGTGCCCCATGGTACCGCTCCGTTTCAAATCCATGCACCCATTTCTAAAAGTCGTAAGGCACTTTTTCGGCATTTTGGACGGATGTTGCACCTTGCACCGTAGATGTTGCACCCTTTGGATATTGATTCTTCGGAAGGCCATAACTGTTGGCTCGTTCAGAGTTACCGGAGCCATAACCAGTCAAAACGGAGATCTCTGTGAGTTCTACGGCTATGACCGCTTTAAGCCGTCACTGGTTAGTTTCATACCCAAAAAATCTTATCCGAAACTCAATCGGGCGTTGGACGTTTTTTACCGTTCGTTCATTCGTCACATTGATTTTTTTCTGCAAAACGGGATCCCCGTGGCAGGTCTATGATTTACCATGGTCGGAGAGTGGTGCTCCATGGTACCGCTCCGTTTCAAATCCATGCATCCATTTCTAAAAGTCGTACGACACTTTTTCGGCATTTTGGACGGATGTTGCACCTTGCACCGTAGATGTTGCACCCTGTGGATATTGATTCTTCGGAAGGCCATAACTGTTGTCTCGATTAGAGTTACGGGAGCCATAACCAGTCAAAACGGAGATCATTGTGAGTTCTATGGCTATGACCACTTTAAGCCGTCACTGGTTAGTTTCATACCCAAAAAATCTTATTCGAAACTCAATCGGGCGTTGGACGATTTTTACCGTTCGTTCATTCGTCACGTGGATTTTTTTCTGCAAAATGGGATCCCCGTGGCTGGTCTATGATTTACCATGGCCGGATAGTGGTGCCCCATGGTACCGCTCCGTTTCAAATCCATGCATCCAATTCTAAAAGTCGTACGACACTTTTTCGGCATTTTGGACTGATGATGCACCTTGCACCGTAGATGTTGCACCCTATGGATATTGATTCTTCGGAAGGCCATAACTGTTGGCTCGTTTAGAGTTACGGGAGCCATAACTAGTCAAAACGAAGATCTCTGTGATTTCTACGACTATGACCGCTTTAAGCCGTCACTGGTTAGTTTCATACCCAAAAAATCTTATCCGAACCTCAATCGGGCCTTGGACGTTTTTTACCGTTCGTTCATTCGTCCGTGGATTTTTTCTGCAAAACGGGATCCCCGTGGCTGGTCTATGATTTATTATCGCTGGAGAGTAGTCCCGCATGGTGCTGCTCCATTTCAAATCCATGCATCCAATTCTAAAAGTCGTATGGCACTTTTTCAAGATTTTGGGCGGATGTTGTACCTTGCACCGTAGATGTTGCACCCGGTGGATATTGATTCTTCGGAAGGCCATAACTGTTGGCTCGTTTAGAGTTACGGGATCCATAACCAGTCAAAATGGAGATCTTTGTGATTTCTACGGCAATGACCGTTTTAAGCCTTCACTGGTTAGTTTCATACCCAAAAAATCTTATCCGAAACTCAATCGGGCGTTGGACGTTTTTTACCGTTCGTTCATTCGTCACGTGGATTTTTTCTGCAAAACGGGATCCCCGTGGCTGGTCTATGATTTACCATGGCCGGAGAGTGGTGCCCCACGGTACTGCTCCATTTCAAATCCATGCATCCAATTCTAAAAGTCGTACAGCACTTTTTCGGCATTTTGGACGGATGTTGCACCTTGCACCGTAGATGTTGCACCCTATGGATATTGATTCTTCGGAAGGCCATAACTGTTGGCTCGTTTAGAGTTACGGGAGCCATAACCAGTCAAAACGAAGATCTCTGTGATTTCTACGACTATGACCGCTTTAAGCCATCACTGGTTAGTTTCATACCCAAAAAATCTTATCCGAACCGCAATTGGGCCTTGGACGTTTTTTATCGTTCGTTCATTCGTCATGTGGATTTTTTTTGCAAAACGGGATCCCCGTGGCTGGTCTATGATTTACCATCGCCGGAGAGTGGTGCCCCCATGGTGCCACTCCGTTTCAAATCCATGCATCCATTTCTAAAAGTCATACGGCACTTTTTCTTCAATTTGGACGGATGTTGCACCTTGCACCGTAGATGTTGCACCCTATGGATATTGATTTTCGGAAGGCCATAACTGTTGGCTCGTTTAGAGTTACGGGAGCCATAACCAGTCAAAACGCAGATCTCTGTGAGTTCTACGGCTATGACCGCTTTAAGCCGTCACTGGTTAGTTTCATACCCAAAAAATCTTATTCGAAACTCAATCGAGCGTTGGACGTTTTTTACCGTTCGTTCATTCGTCACGTGGATTTTTTTCTGCAAAACGGGATCCCCGTTGCTGGTCTATGATTTACCATGGCCGGAGAGTGGTGCCCCATGGTACCGCTCCGTTTCAAATCCATGCATCCATTTCTAAAAGTCGTAAGGCACTTTTTGGCATTTTGGACGGATGTTGCACCTTGCACCGTAGATGTTGCACCCTTTGGATATTGATTCTTCGGAAGGCCATAACTGTTGGCTCGTTTAGAGTTACGGGAGCCATAACCAGTCAAAACGGAGATCTCTGTGAGTTCTACGGCTATGACCGCTTTAAGCCGTCACTGGTTAGTTTCATACCCAAAAAATCTTATCCGAAACTCAATCGGGCGTTGGACGTTTTTTACCGTTCGTTCATTCGTCACGTTGATTTTTTTCTGCAAAACGGGATCCCCGTGGTAGGTCTATGATTTTCCATGGTCAGACAGTGGTGCTCTATGGTACCGCTCCATTTCAAATCCATGCATCCATTTCTAAAAGTCATACGGCACTTCTTCGGCATTTTGGACGGATGTTGCACCTTGCACCGTAGATGTTGCACCCTGTGGATATTGATTCTTCGGAAGGCCATAACTGTTGGCTCGTTTAGAGTTACGGGAGCCATAACCAGTCAATACGAAGCTCTCTCTGAGTTCTACGGCTATGATGGCTTTAAGCCGTCACAGGTTAGTTTCATACCCAAAAAATCTTATCCGAACCTCAATCGGGCCTTGGATGTTTTTTACCGTTCGTTCATTCGTCACGTGGATTTTTTCTGCAAAACGGGATCCCCGTGGCTGGTCTATGATTTACCATGGCCGGAGAGTGGTGCCCCATGGTACCGCTCCGTTTCAAATCCATTCATCCAATTCTAAAAGTCGTACGGCACTTTTTCGGCATTTTGGATGGATGTTGCACCTTGCATCGTAGATGTTGCACCCTGTGGATATTGATTTTTCGGAAGGCCATAACTGTTGGCTCGTTTAGAGTTACGGGAGCCATAATTAGTCAAAACGAAGATCTCGGTGAGTTCTACGGCTATGACCGCTTTAAGCCATCATTGGTTAGTTTCATACCCAAAGAATCTTATCTGAAACTCAATCGGGCCTTGGACGTTTTTTACCGTTCGTTCATTCGTCACGTGGATTTTTTCTGCAAAACAGGATCCCCGTGGCTGGTCTATGATTTACCATTGCCGGAGAGTGGTGCCCCATGGTACCACTCCGTTTCAAATCCATGCACTCATTTCTAAAAGTCATATGGTACTTTTTCGGCATTTGGACGGATGTGGCACCTTGCACCGTAGATGTTGCACCCTGTGGATATTGATTCTTTGGAAGGCCTTAATTGTTGGCTCGTTTAGAGTTACGGGAGCCATAACCAATCAAAACGAAGATCTCTGTGAGTTCTACGGCTATGACCGCTTTATGCCATCACTAGTTAGTTTCATACCCAAAAAATCGTATCCGAAACTCAATCGGGCGTTGGACATTATTTACCGTTCGTTCATTCGTCACGTGTTTTTTTTCTGCAAAACGGGATCCCCGTGGCTGGTCTATGATTTACCATGGCCGGAGAGTGGTGCCCCATGGTACCGCTCCGTTTCAAATCCATGCATCCATTTCTAAAAGTCGCACGACATTTTTTCGGCATTTTGGACGGATGTTGCACCTTGCACCGTAGATGTTGCACCCTATGGATATTGATTCTTCGGAAGGCCATAACTGTTGGCTCGTTTAGAGTTACGGGAGCCATAACCAGTCAATACGAAGCTCTCTCTGAGTTCTACGGCTATGATGGCTTTAAGCCGTCACTGGTTAGTTTCATACCCAAAAAATCTTATCTGAACCTTAATCGGGCCTTGGACGTTTTTTACCGTTCGTTCATTCGTCACGTGGATTTATTCTGCAAAGCGGGATCCCCGTGGCTAGTCTATGATTTATCATCGCCGGAGAGTGTTGCCCCATGGTACCACTCCATTTAAAATCCATGCATCCATTTCTAAAAGTCATACGGCACTTTTTCGGCATTTTGGACAGATGTTGTACCTTGCACCGTAGATGTTGAACCCTGTGGATATTGATTCTTCGGAAGGCCATAACTGTTGGCTCATTTAGAGTTACGGGAGCCATAACCAGTCATAACAAAGATCTCTGTGAGTTCTACGGCAATGACCGCTTTAAGCCGTCACTGGTTATTTTCATACCCAAAAAATCTTATGCGAACCTCATTCGGGCCTTGGACGTTTTTTATCGTTCGTTCAATCGTCACGTGGATTTTTTCTGCAAAACTGGATCCCCGTGGCTGGTCTATGATTTACCATCGCCGAAGAGTGGTGCCGCATGGTACCACTCCATTTCAAATCCATGCATCCAATTCTAAAAGTCGAAACGAAGATCTCTATGAGTTCTACGGCTATGACCGCTCTAAGCCATCACTGGTTAGTTTCATACCCAAAGAATCTTATCTGAAACTCAATCGGGCCTTGGACGTTTTTTACCGTTCGTTCATTCGTCACGTGGATATTTTCTGCAAAAAAGGATCCCCGTGGCTGGTCTATGATTTACCATCGCCGGGGAGTGGTGCCCCATGGTACCACTCCGTTTCAAATCCATGCACTCATTTCTAAAAGTCATACGGTACTTTTTCGGCATTTGGACGGATGTTGCACCTTGCACCGTAGATGTTGCACCTTGTGGATATTGATTCTTCGGAAGGCCATAACTGTTGGCTCGTTTAGAGTTACGGGAGCCATAACCAATCAAAACGAAGATATCTGTGAGTTCTACGGCTAGGACTGCTTTATGCTGTCACTAGTTAGTTTCATACCCAAAAAATCGTATCCGAAACTCAATCGGGCGTTGGACGTTTTTTACCGTTCGTTCATTCGTCACGTGGATTTTTTCTGCAAAACGGGATCCCCGTGGCTGGTCTATGATTTACCATCACCGGAGAGTGGTGCCCCATGGTACTGCTCCGTTTCAAATCCATGCATCCATTTCTAAAAGTCGTACGGCACTTTTTTGGCATTTTGGACGGATGTTGCACCTTGCACCGTAGATGTTGCACCCTGTGGATATTGATTCTTTGGAAGGCCATTTCTGTTGGCTCGTTTGGAGTTACGGGAGCAATAACCAGTTAAAACGAAGATCTCTGTGAGTTCTACGGATATGACCGCTTTAAGACGTCACTTGTTAGTTTCATACCCAAAAAATCTTATCCGAAACTCAATCGGGCCTTGGACATTTTTTACCGTTCGTTCATTCGTCACGTGGATTTTTTCTGCAAAACGGTATCCCCGTGGCTGGTCTATTATTTACCATGGCCGGAGAGTGGTGCCCATGGTACCGCTCTGTTTCAAATCCATGCATCCATTTCTAAAAGTCGTACGGCACTTTTTCGGCATTTTGGACGGATGTTGCACCTTGCACCGTAGATGTTGCACCCTGTGGATATTGATTCTTCGGAAGTCCATAAATGTTGGCTCGTTTAGAGTTGCGGGAGCCATAACCAGTCAAAACAAAGATCTCTGTGAGTTCTACGGCTATGACCGCTTTAAGTCATCACTGGTTAGTTTCATATCCAAAAAATCTTATCCGAAACTCAATCGGGCCTTGGACGTTTTTTACCGTTCGTTCATTCGTCTCGTGGATTTTTCTGCAAAATGGCATCCCCATGGCTGGTCTATGATTTACCATCGCCGAAGAGTGGTGCCCCATGGTACCGCTCCATTTCAAATCCATGCATCCATTTCTAAAAGTCGTACGGCACTTTTTCGGCATTTTGGACGGATGTTGCACCTTGCACCGTAGATGTTGCACCCTGTAGATATTGATTCTTCGGAAGGCCATAACTGTTGGCTCGTTTAGAGTTACGGGAGCCATAACCAGTCAAAACGAAGATCTCTGTGAGTTCTACGGCTATGACTGCTTTAAGCCGTCACTGGTTAGTTTCTTACCCAAAAAATCTTATCCGAAACTCAATCGGGCCTTGGACGTTTTTTACCGTTCGTTCATTCGTCACGTGGATTTTTTCTGCAGAACGGGATCCCCGTGGCTGGTCTGTGATTTACCATCGCCGGAGAGTGGTGCCCCATGGTACCGCTCCGTTTCAAATCCATGTATCCATTTCTAAAAGTCGTACGGCACTTTTTCGGCATTTTGGACGGATGTTCCACATTGCACCGTAGATGTTGCACCCTATGGATATTGATTCTTCGGAAGGCCATAACTATTGGCTCGTTTAGAGTTACGGGAGCCATAACCAGTCAAAACGAAGATCTCTGTGAGTTCTACGGCTATGACCACTTTTAGCAGTCACTGGTTAGTTTCATACCCAAAAAATCTTATCCGAAACTCAATCGGGCCTTGGATGTTTTTTTACCGTTCGTTCATTCGTAAGGTGGATTTTTTCTGCAAAACGGGATCCCCATGGCTGGTCTATGATTTACGTTGGCCGGAGAGTGGTGCCCCATTGCACCGCTCCATTTCAAATCCATGCATAAATTTCTAAAAGTCTTACGGCACTTTTTCGGCATTTTGGACGGATGTTGCACCTTGCACCGTAGATGTTGCACCCTGTGGATATTGATTCTTCGGAAGGCCATAACTGTTGGCTCGTTTAGAGTTACGGGAGCCATAACCAGTCAAAACAAAGACCTCTGTGAGTTCTACGGCTATGACCGCTTTAAGCCGTCACTGGTTATTTTCATACCCAAAAAATCTTATCCGAAACTCAATCGGGCATTGGACGTTTTTTACCGTTCGTTCAATCGTCACGTGGATTTTTTCTGCAAAACGGGATCCCCGTGGCTGGTCTATGATTTACCATCGCCGGAGAGTGGTCCCCATGGTACCGCTCCATTTCAAATCCATGCATCCAATTCTAAAAGTCGTACGTCACTTTTTCGGCATTTTGGACGGATGTTGCACCTTGCAGCGTAGATGTTGCACCCTGTGGATATTGATTCTTCGGAAGGCCATAACTGTTGGCTCGTTTAGAGTTACGGGAGCCATAACCAGTCAAAACGAAGATCTCTGTGAGTTCTACGGCTATGACCACTTTAAGCCGTCACTGGTTAGTTTCTTACCCAAAAAATCTTATCCGAAACTCAATCGGGCCTTGGACGTTTTTTACCGTTCGTTCATTCGTCACGTGGATTTTTTCCGCAAAACGGGATCCCCGTGACTGGTCTATGATTTACCATCGTCGGAGAGTGGTGACCCATGGTACCGCTCCGTATCAAATCCATGCATCTAATTCTAAAAGTCATACGACACTTTTTTGGCATTTTGGATGGATGTTGCACCTTGCACCGTAGATGTTGCACCCTGTGGATATTGATTCTACAGAAGGCCATAACTGTTGGCTCGTTTAGATTTACGGGAGCCATAACTAGTCAAAACGAAGATCTCTGTGAGTTCTACGACTATGACCACTTTAAGTTGTCACTGGTTAGTTTCATACCCAGAAAATCTTATCCGAAACTCAATCGGGCCTTGGACGTTTTTTACCGTTCGTTCATTCGTCACGTGGATTTTTTTTGCAAAAGGGGATCCCCGTGGCTAGTCTATGATTTACCATGGCCGGAGAGTGGTGCCCCATGGTACCGCTCCATTTCAAATCCATGCATCCATTTCTAAAAGTCGTACGGTACTTTTCGGCATTTTGGACGGAGGTTGCACCTTGCACCGTAGATGTTGCACCCGATGGATATTGATTCTTCGGAAGGTCATAACTATTGCCTCGTTTAGAGTTACGGGAGACATAACCTGTCAAAACGAAGATCTCTGTGAGTTCTACGGCTATGACCACTTTAAGCCGTCACTGATTAGTTTCATACCCAAAAAATCTTATCCGAAACTAAATCGGGACTTGGACGTTTTTACCGTTCGTTCATTCGTCACGTGGATTTTTTTTGGCAAAATGGGATCCCCGTAGCTGGTCTATGATTTACTATGGCCGGAGAGTGGTGCCCCATGGTACCGCTCCATTTCAAATCCATGCATCCATTTCTAAAAGCCGTACGACACTTTTTCGGCATTTTAGACTGATGTTGCACCTAGCACCGTAGATGTTGCACCATGTGGATATTGATTCTTCGGAAGGTCATAACTGTTGGCTCATTTAGAGTTACGGGAGCCATATCCAGTCAATACGAAGCTCTCTATGAGTTTTATGGCTACGACGGCTTTAAGCCATCACTGGTTAGTTTCATACCCAAAAAATCTTATACGAACCTCAATCGGGCCTTGGACGTTTTTTACCGTTCGTTCATTCGTCACGTGGATTTTTTCTGCAAAACGGGATCCCCGTGGCTGGTCTATGATTTACTATCGTCGGAGAGTGGTGCCCCATGGTACCGCTCCGTTTCAAATCCATGCATCCATTTCTAAAAGTCGTACGGCACCTTTTTGGCATTTTGGACGGATGTTGCACCTTGCACCGTAGATGTTGCACCCTGTGGATATTGATTCTTCGGAAGGCCATAACTGTTGGCTCGTTTAGAGTTACGGGAGTCATAACCAGTCAAAACGAAGATCTCTGTGAGTTCTACGGCTATGACCGCTTTAAGCCGTCACTGGTTAGTTTCTTACCCAAAAAATCTTATCCGAAACTCAATCGGGCCTTGGACGTTTTTTACCGTTTGTTCATTCGTCACGTGGATTTTTTCTGCAAAACGGGATCCCCGTGGCTGGTCTATGATTTAACATCGTCGGAGAGTGGTGACCCAGGGTACCACTCCGTATCAAATCCATGCATCCAATTCTAAAAGTGATACGACACTTTTTCGGCATTTTGGATGGATGTTGCACCTTGCACCGTAGATGTTGCACCCTGTGGATATTGATTCTTCGGAAGGCCATAACTGTTGGCTCGTTTAGAGTTACGAGAGCCATAACTAGTCAAAACGAAGATCTCTGTGAGTTCTACGACTATGACCACTTTAAGTTGTCACTGGTTAGTTTCATACCCAAAAAACCTTATCCGAAACTCAATCGGGCCTTGGACATTTTTTACCGTTCGTTCATTCGTCACGTGGATTTTTTTTGCAAAACGGGATCCCCGTGGCTGGTCTATGATTTACCATGGCCGGAGAGTGGTGCCCCATGGTACTGCTCCATTTCAAATCCATGCATCCATTTCTAAAAGTCGTACGGTACTTTTTCGGCATTTTGGACGGATGTTGCACCTTGCACCGTAGATGTTGCACCCTGTGTATATTGATTCTTCGGAAGGTCATAACTATTGCCTCGTTTAGAGTTACGGGAGACATAACCTGTCAAAACAAAGATCTCTGTGAGTTCTACGGCTATGACCACTTTAAGCCGTCACTGATTAGTTTCATACCCAAAAAATCTTATCCGAAACTCAATCGGGCATTGGACGTTTTTTACCGTTCGTTCAATCGTCACGTGGATTTTTTCTGCAAAACGGGATCCCCGTGGCTGGTCTATGATTTACCATCGCCGAAGAGTGGTCCCCATGGTACCGCTCCATTTCAAATCCATGCATCCAATTCTAAAAGTCGTACGTCACTTTTTCGGCATTTTGGACGGATGTTGCACCTTGCAGCGTAGATGTTGCACCCTGTGGATATAGATTCTTCGGAAGGTCATAACTGTGCTCGTTTAGAGTTACGGGAGCCATAACCAGTCAATACGAAGCTCTATGTGAGTTCTACGGCTATGACGGCTTTAAGCCGTCACTGGTTAGTTTCATACCCAAAAAATCTTATACGAACCTCAATCGGGCCTTGGACGTTTTTTACCGTTCGTTCATTCGTCACGTGGATTTTTTCTGCAAAACGGGATCCCCGTGGCTGGTCTATGATTTACTATCGCCGGAGAGTGGTGCCCCATGGTACCGCTCCGTTTCAAATCCATGCATCCATTTCTAAAAGTCGTACGGCACCTTTTTGGCATTTTGGACGGATGTTGCACCTTGCACCGTAGATGTTGCACCCTGTGGATATTGATTCTTCGGAAGGCTATAATTGTTGGCTCGTTTAGAGTTACGGGATCCATAACCAGTCAATACGAAGCTGTTTGTGAGTTCTACGGCTATGACGGCTTTAATCCGTCACTGGTTAGTTTCATACCCAAAAAATCTTATACGAACCTCAATCGGGCCTTGGACGTTTTTTACCGTTCGTTCATTCATCACGTGGATTTTTTCTGCAAAACGGGATCCCCATGGCTGGTCTATGATTTACTGTCCCCGGAGAGTGGTGCCTCACGGTACCGCTCCATTTCAAATCCATGCATCCATTTCTAAAAGTCGTACGACACTTTTTTGGCATTTTGAACGGATGTTGCACTTTGTGGATATTGATTCCTCGGAAGGCCATAACTGTTGGCTCGTTTAGAGTTACGGGAGCCATATCCAGTCAAAACAAAGATCTCTGTGAGTTCTACGGCTATGACCGCATTAAGCCGTCACTGGTTAGTTTCATACCCAAAAAATCTTATCCGAAACTTAATCGGGCCTTGGACGTTTTTTACCGTTCGTTCATTCGTCACGTGGATTTTTTCTACAAAACGGTATCCCCGTGGCTGGTCTATGATTTACCATGGCCGGAGAGTGGTGCCCCATGGTACCGTCCGTTTCAAATCCATGCATCCATTTCTAAAAGTAGTACGGCACTTTTTCGGCATTTTGGACGGATGTTGCACCTTGCACCGTAAATGTTGCACCCTGTGGATATTGATTCTTCGAAAGGCTATAACTATTGGCTCGTTTAGTGTTACGGGAGCCATAACTAGTCAAAACGAAGATCTCTGTGAGTTCTATGGCTATGACCACTTTAAGCCATCACTGATTAGTTTCATACCCAAAAAATCTTATCCGAAACTCTATCGGGCCTTGGACGTTTTTTATCGTTCGTTCATTCGTCACATGGATTTTTTCTGCAAAACGGGATCCCCGTGGCTGGTCTACGATTTACCATCGCCGGAGAGTGGTGCCCCTTGTACCGCTTTGTTTCAAATCCATGCATCCATTTCTAAAAGTCGTAAGGTACTTTTTCGGCATTTTGGACGGATGTTGCACCTTGCACCGTAGATGTTGCACCCTATGGATATTGATTCTTCGGAAGGCCATAACTATTGGCTCGTTTAGAGTTATAGGAGCCAAAACCAGTCAAAACGAAGATCTCTGTGAGTTCTATGGCTATGACCGCTTTAAGCCGTCACTGGTTAGTTTCATACCCAAAAAATCTTATCCGTACCTCAATCGGGCCTTGGACGTTTTTTACCGTTCGTTCATTCGTCACATGGATTTTTTCTGCAAAACGGGATCCCCGTGGCTGGTCTATGATTTACCATCGCCGGAGAGTGGTGCCCCATGGTACCGCTCCATTTCAAATCCATGCATCCATTTTTAAAAGTCGTACGGCACTTTTTCGGCATTCTGGACGGATGTTGCACCTTGCACCGTAGATGTTGCACCCTGTGGATATTGATTCTTCGGAAGGCCATAACTGTTGGCTTGTTTAGAGTTACGGGAGCCATAACCAGTCAAAACGAAGATCTCTGTGAGTTCTACGACTATGACCGCTTTAAGCCTTCATTGGTTAGTTTCATACCCAAAAAATCTTATCCGAAACTCAATCGGGCATTGGACGTTTTTACCGTTCGTTCATTCGTCACGTGGATTTTTCTGCAAAACGGGATCCCCGTGGCTGGTCTATGAATTACCATCGCCGGAGAGTGGTGCCCCATGGTACCGCTCCGTTTCAAATCCATGCATCCATTTCTAAAAGTCGTACGGCACTTTTTCGGCATTTTGGACGGATGTTGCACCTAGCACCGTAGATGTTGCACCCTATGGATATTGATTCTTAGGAAGGCCATAACTATTGGCTCGTTTAGAGTTACGGGAGCCATAACCAGTCAAAACGAAGATCTCTATGAGTTCTACGGCTATGACCGCTTTAAGCCGTCACTGGTTATTTTCATACCCAAAAAATCTTATTCGAACCTCAATCGGGCCTTGGACGTTTTTTACCGTTCGTTCATTCGTCACGTGGATTTTTTCTGCAAAACGGGATCCCCGTGGCTGGTCTATGATTTACCATCGCCGGAGAGTGGTGCCCCATGGTACCGCTCCATTTCAAATCCATGCATCCAATTCTAAAAGTCGTACGGCACTTTTTCGGCATTTTGGACGGATGTTGCACCTTGCACCGTAGATGTCGCACCCTGTGGATATTGATTCTTCGGAAGGCCATAACTGCTGGCTTGTTTAGAGTTACGGGAGCCATAACCAGTCAAAACGAAGATCTCTATGAGTTCTATGGCTATGACCGCTTTAAGCCGTCACTGGTTAGTTTCTTACCCAAAAAATCTTATCCGAAACTCAGTCGGGCCTTGGATGTTTTTTACCGTTCGTTCATTCGTCACGTGGATTTTTTCTGCAAAACGGGATCCCCGTGGCTGGTCTATGATTTACCATCGTCGGAGAGTAGTGACCCATGGTACCGCTCCGTATCAAATCCATGCATCCAATTCTAAAAGTCGTACGACACTTTTTCGGCATTTTGGATGGATGTTGCATCTTGCACCGTAGATGTTGCACCCTGTGGATATTGATTCTTCGGAAGGCCATAACTGTTGGCTCGTTTAGAGTTACGGGAGCCATAACCAGTCAAAACGAAGATCTCTGGGAGTTCTACGACTATGACCGCTTTAAGTTGTCACTGGTTAGTTTCATACCCAAAAAATCTTATCCGAAACTCAATCGGGCCTTGGACGTTTTTTACCGTTCGTTCATTCGTCACGTGGATTTTTCTGCAAAACGGGATCCCCGTGGCTGGTCTATGATTTACCATGGCCGGAGAGTGGTGCCCCATGGTACCGCTCCATTTCAAATCCATGCATCCATTTCTAAAAGTCGTACGATACTTTTTCGGCATTTTGGACGGATGTTGCACCTTGCACCGTAGATGTTGCACCCTGTGGATATTGATTCTTCGGAAGGCCATAACTGTTGCCTTGTTTAGAGTTACGGGAGACATAACCTATCAAAACGAATATCTCTGTGAGTTCTACGGCTATGACCGCTTTAAGCCATCACTGGTTAGTTTCATACCCAAAAAATCTTATCCGAAACTCAATCGGGCCTTGGACGTTTTTACCGTTCGTTCATTCGTCACGTGGATTTTTTTTGGCAAAATGGGATCCCCGTGGCTGGTCTATGATTTACCATGGCCGGAGAGTGGTGCCCCATGGTACCGCTCCGTTTCAAATCCATGCATCCATTTCTAAAAGCCATACGACACTTTTTCGGCATTTTAGACTGATGTTGCACCTTGCACCGTAGATGTTGCACCCTGTGGATATTGATTCTTCGGAAGGTCATAACTGTTGGCTCGTTTAGAGTTACGGGAGCTATAACCAGTCAATATAAAGCTCTCTGTGAGTTCTACGGCTATGACGGCTTTAAGCCGTCACTGGTTAGTTTCATACCCAAAAAATCTTATACGAACCTCAATCGGGCCTTGGACGTTTTTTACCGTTCGTTCATTCGTCACGTGGATTTTTTCTGCAAAACGGGATCCCCGTGGCTGGTCTATGATTTACCATCGCCGGAGAGTGGTGCCGCATGGTACCGCTCCATTTCAAATCCATGCATCCAATTCTAAAAGTCGTACGGCACTTTTTCGGCATTTTGGACGGATGTTGCACCTTGCACCGTAGATGTTGCACCCTGTGGATATTGATTCTTCGGAAGGCCATAACTGTTGGCTCGTTTAGAGTTACGGGAGCCATAACCAGTCAATATGAAGCTGTTTGTGAGTTCTACGGCTATGACGGCTTTAATCCGTCACTGGTTAGTTTCATACCCAAAAAATCTTATACGAACCTCAATCGGGCATTGGACGTTTTTTACCGTTCGTTCATTCGTCACGTAGATTTTTTCTGCAAAACGGGATCCCCGTGGCTGGTCTATGATTTACCATCGCCGGAGAGTGGTGCCCCATAGTACCTCTCCATTTCAAATCCATGCATCCATTTCTAAAAGACGTACGGCACTTTTTCGGCATTTTGGACGGATGTTGCACGTTGCACCATAGATGTTGCACCTTGTGGATATTGATTCTTCGGAAGGCGATAACTGTTGGCTCGTTTAGAGTTACGGGAGCCATAACCAGTCAAAACGAAGATCTCTGTGAGTTCTACGGCTATGATGGCTTTAAGCCATGACTGGTTAGTTTCATACCCAAAAAATCTTATCCGAACCTCAATCAGGCCTTGGACGTTTTTTACCGTTCGTTCATTCGTCTCATGGATTTTTTCTACAAAACGTGATCCCCGTGGCTGGTCTATGATTTACCATCGCCATAGAGTGGTGCACCATGGTACCGCTTCATTTCAAATCCATGCATTCAAATCTACAAGTCGTACGGCACTTTTTCGTCATTTTGGACGGATGTTGCACCATGCACCGTAGATGTTGCACCCTGTGGATATTGATTCTTCGGAAGGCCATAACTGTTGGCTCGTTTAGAGTTACGGGAGCCATAAATAGTCAAAACAAAGATCTCTGTGAGTTCTACGGCTATGACTGCTTTAAGCCGTCACTGGTTAGTTTCATACACAAAATCATATCCGAAACTCAATAGGGCCTTGGATGTTTTTTACCGTTCGTTCATTCGTCACGTGGATTTTTTCTGCAAAACGTGATCCCCGTGGCTGCTCTATGATTTACCATGGCCGAACAGTGGTGCCTCATGGTACCGCTCCATTTCAAATTCATGCATCCATTTCTAAAATTCGTACGGCACTTTTTTGGCATTTTGGACGGATGTTGCACCTTGCACCGTAGATGTTGCACCCTGTGGATATTGATTCTTCGGAAGGCCATAACTGTTGGCTCGTTTAGAGTTACGGGAGCCATAACTAGTCAAAACGAAGATCACTGTAAGTTCTACGGCTATGACCGCTTTAAGCCGTCACTGGTTAGTTTCATACCCAAAAAATCTTATCCGAAATTCAATCGGGCCTTGGACGTTTTTTACCGTTCGTTCATTCGTCACGTGGATTTTTTCTGCAAAACGGGATCTTCATGGCTGGTCTATGATTTACCATGGACGGACAGTGGTGCCCCATTGTACCGCTCTATTTCAAATACATGCATACATTTCTAAATGTCTTACGGCACTTTTTTGGCATTTTGGACGGATGTTGCACCTTGAACCGTAGATGTTGCACCCTGTGGATATTGATTCTTCGAAAGGCCATAACTGTTGGCTCGTTTAGAGTTACGGGAGCCATAACCAGTCAAAACGAAGATCTCAGTGAGTTCTATGGCTATGAGCGCTTTAAGCTGTCACTGGTTAGTTTCATACCCAAAAAATCTTATCCGAAACTCAATCGGGCCTTGGACATTTTTTACCGTTCGTTCATTCGTCACGTGGATTTTTTTTGCAAAACGGGATCCCCGTGGCTGGTCTATGATTTACCATCGCCGGAGAGTGGTGCCCCATGGTACCGCTCCGTTCCAAATCCATGCATCAATTTGTAAAAGTCGTACGGCAATTTTTTGGCATTTTGGACGGATGTTCCACCTTGCACCGTAGATGTTGCACCCTATGGATATTGATTCTTCGGAAGGCCATAACTGTTGGCTCATTTAGAGTTACGAGAGGCATAACCAGTCAAAACGAAGATCTCTGTGAGTTCTACGGCTATGACCGCTTTTAGCCGTCACTGGTTTGTTTCATACCCAAAAAATCTTATCCGAAACTCAATCGGGCCTTGGACGTTTTTTACCGTTCGTTCATTCGTCACGTGGATTTTTTCTGCAAAACGGGATCCCCATGGCTGGTCTATGATTTACCATGGCCGGAGAGTGATGCCCCATCGTACCACTCTGTTTCAAATCCATGCATACATTTCTAAAAGTCTTACGGTACTTTTTCGGCATTTTGGACGGATGTCGCACCTTGCAAAGTAGATGTTGCACCCTGTGGATATTGATTCTTCGGAAGGCCATAACTGTTGGCTCGTTTAGAGTTACGGGAGCCATAACCAGTCAAAATGAAGATCTCTGTGAGTTCTACGGCTATGACCGCTTTAAGCCGTCACTGGTTAGTTTCATCCCCAAAAAATCTTATCCGAAACTCAATCGGGCCTTGGACGTTTTTTACCGTTCGTTCATTCGTCACGTGGATTTTTTCTGCAAAACGGGATCACCATGGCTGGTCTACGATTTACCATCGCCGGAGAGTGGTGCCCATGGTACCGCTCTGTTTCAAATCCATGCATCCATTTCTAAAAGACGTACGGCACTTTTTCAACATTTTGGACGGATGTTGCACCTTGCACCATAGATGTTGCACCGTGTGGATATTGATTCTTCGGAAGGCCATAACTGTTGGCTCGTTTAGAGTTACGGGAGCCATAACCAGTCAAAACGAAGATCTCTGTGAGTTCTACGGCTATGACCGCTTTAAGCCGTCACTGGTTAGTTTCATACCCAAAAAATCTTATCTGAAACTCAATCGGGCCATGGACGTTTTTTTACCGTTCGTTCATTCGTCGTGTGGATTTTTTCTGCAAAACGGGATCCCCGTGGCTTGTCAATGATTTACCATCGCCGGAGAGTGGTGCCCCATGGTATCGCTCCATTTCAAATCCATGCATCCATTTCTAAAAGTCGTACGGCACTTTTTCGGCATTTTGGACGGATGTTGCACCTTGCACCGTAGATGTTGCACCCTGTGGATATTGATTATTCGGAAGGCCATTATTGTTGGCTCGTTTAGAGTTACGGGAGTCATAACCAGTCAAAACGAAGATCTCTGTGAGTTCTACGGCTATGACCGCTTTAAGCCGTCACTGGTTAGTTTCATACCCAAAAAATCTTATCCGAAACTCAATCAGGCATTGGACGTTTTTTACCGTTCGTTCATTCGTCACATGGATTTTTTCTGCAAAACGGGATTCCCGTGGCTGGTCTATGATTTACCATCGCCGGAGAGTGTGCCCCATGGTACCGCTCCATTTCCAATCCATCCATCCATTTCTAAAAGTCGTACGGCACTTTTTCGGCATTTTGGACGGATGTTGCACCTTGCACCGTAGATGTTGCACCCTGTGGATATTGATTCTTCGGAAGGCCATAACTGTTGGCTCGTTAAGAGTTACGGGAGCCATAACCAGTCAAAACGAAGATCTCTGTGAGTTCTACGGCTATGACCACTTTAAGCCATCACTGATTAGTTTCATACCCAAAAAATCTTATCCGAAACTCTATCGGTCCTTGAATGTTTTTTACCGTTCGTTCATTCATCACGTGGATTTTTTCTGCAAAACGGGATCCCCGTGGCTGGTCTATGATTTACCATCGCCGGAGAGTGGTGCCCCATGGTGCCACTTCATTTCAAATCCATGCATCCATTTCTAAAAGTCGTAAGGCACTTTTTCGGCATTTTGGACGGATGTTGCACCTTGCACCGTAGATGTTGCATCCTGTGGATATTGATTCTTCGGAAGGCCATAACTGTTGGCTCGTTTAGAGTTACAGGAGCCAAAACCAGTCAAAACGAAGATCTCTGTGAGTTCTATGGCTATGACCGCTTTAAGCCGTCACTGGTTAGTTTCATACCCAAAAAATCTTATCTGAACCTCAATCGGGCCTTGGACGTTTTTTACCGTTCGTTCATTCGTCACGTGGATTTTTTCTGCAAAACGGGATCCCCGTGGCTGGTCTATGATTTACCATCGCCGGAGAGTGGTGCCGCATGGTACCGCTCCGTTTCAAATCCATGCATCCAATTCTAAAAGTCGTACGGCACTTTTTCGGCATTTTGGACGGATGTTGCACCTTGCACCGTAGATGTTGCACCCTGTGGATATTGATTCTTCGGAAGGCCATAACTGTTGGCTCGTTTAGAGTTACGGGAGCCATAACCAGTCAATACAAAGCTGTTTGTGAGTTCTACGGCTATGACGGCTTTAATCCGTCACTGGTTAGTTTCATACCCAAAAAATCTTATACAAACCTCAATCGGGCATTGGATGTTTTTTACCGTTCGTTCATTCGTCACGGTGATTTTTTCTGCAAAACGGGATCCCCGTGGCTGGTCTATGATTTACTTTCGCCCGAGAGTGGTGCCCCACGGTACCGCTCCATTTCAAATCCATGCATCCATTTCTAAAAGTCGTACGGCACTTTTTCGGCATTTTGGACGGATGTTGCACCTTGCACCGTAGATGTTGCACCCTGTGGATATTGATTCTTCGGAAGGCCATAACTGTTGGCTCGTTTAGTGTTATGGGAGCCATAACCAGTCAAAATGAAGATCTCTGTGAGTTCTACGGCTATGACCGCTTTAAGCCGTCATTGGTTAGTTTCATACCCAAAAAATCTTATCCGAAACTCAATCGGGCCTTGGACGTTTTTTACCGTTCGTTCATTCGTCACGTAGATTTTTTCTGCAAAACGGGATCCCCGTGACTGGTCTATGATTTACCATCGCCGGAGAGTGGTGCCCCATTGTACCGCTCCATTTCAAATCCATGCATCCATTTCTAAAAGACGTACGGCACTTTTTCGGCATTTTGGACGGATGTTGCACGTTGCACCATAGATGTTGCACCTTGTGGATATTGATTCTTCGGAAGGCGATAACTGTTGGCTCGTTTAGAGTTACGGGAGCCATAACCAGTCAAAACGAAGATCTCTGTGAGTTCTACGGCTATGATGGCTTTAAGCCGTGACTGGTTAGTTTCATACCCAAAAAATCTTATCCGAACCTCAATCGGGCCTTGGACGTTTTTTACCGTTCGTTCATTCGTCTCATGGATTTTTTCTACAAAACGTGATCCCCGTGGCTGGTCTATGATTTACCATCGCCATAGAGTGGTATCCCATGGTACCGCTTCATTTCAAATCCATGCATTCAAATCTACAAGTCGTACGGCACTTTTTCATCATTTTGGACGGATGTTGCACCATGCACCGTAGATGTTGCACCCTGTGGATATTGATTCTTCGGAAGGCCATAACTGTTGGCTCGTTTAGAGTTACGGGAGCCATAAATAGTCAAAACAAAGATCTCTGTGAGTTCTACGGCTATGACCGCTTTAAGCCATCACTGGTTAGTTTCATACACAAAATCATATCCGAAACTCAATAGGGCCTTGGATGTTTTTTACCGTTCGTTCATTCGTCACGTGGATTTTTTCTGCAAAACGTGATCCCCGTGGCTGCTCTATGATTTACCATGGCCGAAGAGTGGTGCCTCATGGTACCGCTCCATTTCAAATTCATGCATCCATTTCTAAAATTCGTACGGCACTTTTTTGGCATTTTGGACGGATGTTGCACCTTGCACCGTAGATGTTGCACCCTGTGGATATTGATTCTTCGCAAGGCCATAACTGTTGGCTCGTTTAGAGTTACGGGAGCCATAACCAGTCAAAACGAAGATCACTGTAAGTTCTACGGCTATGACCGCTTTAAGCCATCACTGGTTAGTTTCATACCCAAAAAATCTTATCCGAAACTCAATCGGGCCTTGGACGTTTTTTACCGTTCGTTCATTCGTCACGTGGATTTTTTCTGCAAAACGGGATCCCCATGGCTGGTCTATGATTTACCATGGCCGGAGAGTGATGCCCCATCGTACCACTCTGTTTCAAATCCATGCATACATTTCTAAAAGTCTTACGGTACTTTTTCGGCATTTTGGACGGATGTCGCACCTTGCAAAGTAGATGTTGCACCCTGTGGATATTGATTCTTCGGAAGGCCATAACTGTTGGCTCGTTTAGAGTTACGGGAGCCATAACCAGTCAAAATGAAGATCTCTGTGAGTTCTACGGCTATGACCGCTTTAAGCCGTCACTGGTTAGTTTCATCCCCAAAAAATCTTATCCGAAACTCAATCGGGCCTTGGACGTTTTTTACCGTTCGTTCATTCGTCACGTGGATTTTTTCTGCAAAACGGGATCCCCATGGCTGGTCTACGATTTACCATCGCCGGAGAGTGGTGCCCATGGTACCGCTCTGTTTCAAATCCATGCATCCATTTCTAAAAGTCGTACGGCACTTTTTCGGCATTTTGGACGGATGTTGCACCTTGCACCATAGATGTTGCACCGTGTGGATATTGATTCTTCGGAAGGCCATAACTGTTGGCTCGTTTAGAGTTACGGGAGCCATAACCAGTCAAAACGAAGATCTCTGTGAGTTCTACGGCTATGACCGCTTTAAGCCGTCACTGGTTAGTTTCATACCCAAAAAATCTTATCTGAAACTCAATCGGGCCATGGACGTTTTTTACCGTTCGTTCATTCGTCGTGTGGATTTTTTCTGCAAAACGGGATCCCCGTGGCTTGTCAATGATTTACCATCGCCGGAGAGTGGTGCCCCATGGTATCGCTCCGTTTCAAATCCATACATCCATTTCTAAAAGTCGTACGGCACTTTTTCGGCATTTTGGACGGATGTTGCACCTTGCACCGTAGATGTTGCACCCTGTGGATATTGATTCTTCGGAAGGCCATAATTGTTGGCTCGTTTAGAGTTACGGGAGTCATAACCAGTCAAAACGAAGATCTCTGTGAGTTCTACGGCTATGACCGCTTTAAGCCGTCACTGGTTAGTTTCATACCCAAAAAATCTTATCCGAAGCTCAATCAGGCATTGGACGTTTTTTACCGTTCGTTCATTCGTCACATGGATTTTTTCTGCAAAACGGAATTTCCGTGGCTGGTCTATGATTTACCATCGCCGGAGAGTGTGCCCCATGGTACCGCTCTATTTCCAATCCATCCATCCATTTCTAAAAGTCGTACGGCACTTTTTCGGCATTTTGGACGGATGTTGCACCTTGCACCGTAGATGTTGCACCCTGTGGATATTGATTCTTCGGAAGGCCATAACTGTTGGCTCGTTAAGAGTTACGGGAGCCATAACCAGTCAAAACGAAGATCTCTGTGAGTTCTACGGCTATGACCACTTTAAGCCATCACTGATTAGTTTCATACCCAAAAAATCTTATCCGAAACTCTATCGGTCCTTGGACGTTTTTTACCGTTCGTTCATTCGTCACGTGGATTTTTTCTGCCAAACGGGATCCCCGTGGCTGGTCTATGATTTACCATCGCCGGAGAGTGGTGCCCCATGGTGCCGCTTCATTTCAAATCCATGCATCCATTTCTAAAAGTCGTAAGGCACTTTTTCGGCATTTTGGACGGATGTTGCACCTTGCACCGTAGATGTTGCATCCTGTGGATATTGATTCTTCGGAAGGCCATAACTGTTGGCTCGTTTAGAGTTACAGGAGCCAAAACCAGTCAAAACGAAGATCTCTGTGAGTTCTATGGCTATGACCGCTTTAAGCCGTCACTGGTTAGTTTCATACCCAAAAAATCTTATCTGAACCTCAATCGGGACTTGGACGTTTTTTACCGTTCGTTCATTCGTCACGTGGATTTTTTCTGCAAAACGGGATCCCCGTGGCTGGTCTATGATTTACCATCGCCGGAGAGTGGTGCCGCATGGTACCGCTCCATTTCAAATCCATGCATCCAATTCTAAAAGTCGTACGACACTTTTTCGGCATTTTGGACGGATGTTGCACCTTGCACCGTAGATGTTGCACCCTGTGGATATTGATTCTTCGGAAGGCCATAACTGTTGGCTCGTTTAGAGTTACGGGAGCCATAACCAGTCAATACGAAGCTGTTTGTGAGTTCTACGGCTATGACGGCTTTAATCCGTCACTGGTTAGTTTCATACCCAAAAAATCTTATACAAACCTCAATCGGGCATTGGACGTTTTTTACCGTTCGTTCATTCGTCACGGTGATTTTTTCTGCAAAACGGGATCCCCGTGGCTGGTCTATGATTTACTTTCGCCCGAGAGTGGTGCCCTACGGTACCGCTCCATTTCAAATCCATGCATCCATTTCTAAAAGTCGTACGGCACTTTTTCGGCATTTTGGACGGATGTTGCACCTTGCACCGTAGATGTTGCACCCTGTGGATATTGATTCTTCGGAAGGCCATAACTGTTGGCTCGTTTAGTGTTATGGGAGCCATAACCAGTCAAAACGAAGATCTCTGTGAGTTCTACGGCTATGACCGCTTTAAGCCGTCATTGGTTAGTTTCATACCCAAAAAATCTTATCCGAAACTCAATCGGGCCTTGGACGTTTTTTACCGTTCGTTCATTCGTCATGTAGATTTTTTCTGCAAAACGGGATCCCCGTGGCTGGTCTATGATTTACCATCGCCGGAGAGTGGTGCCCCATTGTACCGCTCCATTTCAAATCCATGCATCCATTTCTAAAAGACGTACGGCACTTTTTCGGCATTTTGGACGGATGTTGCACGTTGCACCATAGATGTTGCACCTTCGGGATATTGATTCTTCGGAAGGCGATAACTGTTGGCTCGTTTAGAGTTACGGGAGCCATAACCAGTCAAAACGAAGATCTCTGTGAGTTCTACGGCTATGATGGCTTTAAGCCGTGACTGGTTAGTTTCATACCCAAAAAATCTTATCCGAACCTCAATCGGGCCTTGGACGTTTTTTACCGTTCGTTCATTCGTCTCATGGATTTTTTCTACAAAACGTGATCCCCGTGGCTGGTCTATGATTTACCATCGCCATAGAGTGGTATCCCATGGTACCGCTTCATTTCAAATCCATGCATTCAAATCTACAAGTCGTACGGCACTTTTTCGTCATTTTGGACGGATGTTGCACCATGCACCGTAGATGTTGCACCCTGTGGATATTGATTCTTCGGAAGGCCATAACTGTTGGCTCGTTTAGAGTTACGGGAGCCATAAATAGTCAAAACAAAGATCTCTGTGAGTTCTACGGCTATGACCGCTTTAAGCCGTCACGGGTTAGTTTCATACACAAAATCATATCCGAAACTCAATAGGGCCTTGGATGTTTTTTACCGTTCGTTCATTCGTCACGTGGATTTTTTCTGCAAAACGTGATCCCCGTGGCTGCTCTATGATTTACCATGGCCGAAGAGTGGTGCCTCATGGTACCGCTCCATTTCAAATTCATGCATCCATTTCTAAAATTCGTACGGCACTTTTTTGGCATTTTGGATGGATGTTGCACCTTGCACCGTAGATGTTGCACCCTGTGGATATTGATTCTTCGGAAGGCCATAACTGTTGGCTCGTTTAGAGTTACGGGAGCCATAACCAGTCAAAACGAAGATCACTGTAAGTTCTACGGCTATGACCGCTTTAAGCCGTCACTGGTTAGTTTCATACCCAAAAAATCTTATCCGAAATTCAATCGGGCCTTGGACGTTTTTTACCGTTCGTTCATTCGTCACGTGGATTTTTTCTGCAAAACGGGATCTTCATGGCTGGTCTATGATTTACCAAGGACGGACAGTGGTGCCCCATTGTACCGCTCTGTTTCAAATACATGCATACATTTCTAAAAGTCGTACGGCAATTTTTTGGCATTTTGGACGGATGTTGCACCTTGCACCGTAGATGTTGCACCCTATGGATATTGATTCTTCGAAAGGCCATAACTGTTGGCTCGTTTAGAGTTACGGGAGGCATAACCAGTCAAAACGAAGATCTCTGTGAGTTCTACGGCTATGACCGCTTTTAGCAGTCACTGGTTAGTTTCATACCCAAAAAATCTTATCCGAAACTCAATCGGGCCTTGGACGTTTTTTACCGTTCGTTCATTCGTCACGTGTATTTTTTCTGCAAAACGGGATCCCCATGGCTGGTCTATGATTTACCATGGCCGGAGAGTGATGCCCCATCGTACCACTCTGTTTCAAATCCATGCATACATTTCTAAAAGTCTTACGGTACTTTTTCGGCATTTTGGACGGATGTCGCACCTTGCAAAGTAGATGTTGCACCCTGTGGATATTGATTCTTCGGAAGGCCATAACTGTTGGCTCGTTTAGAGTTACGGGAGCCATAACCAGTCAAAATGAAGATCTCTGTGAGTTCTACGGCTATGACCGCTTTAAGCCGTCACTGGTTAGTTTCATCCCCAAAAAATCTTATCCGAAACTCAATCGGGCCTTGGACGTTTTTTACCGTTCGTTCATTCGTCACGTGGATTTTTTCTGCAAAACGGGATCCCCGTGGCTTGTCTACGATTTACCATCGCCGGAGAGTGGTGCCCATGGTACTGCTCCATTTCAAATCCATGCATCCATTTCTAAAAGTCGTACGGCACTTTTTCGGCATTTTGGACGGATGTTGCACCTTGCACCATAGATGTTGCACCGTGTGGATATTGATTCTTCAGAAGGCCATAACTGTTGGCTCGTTTAGAGTTACGGGAGCCATAACCAGTCAAAACGAAGATCTCTGTGAGTTCTACGGCTATGACCGCTTTAAGCCGTCACTGGTTAGTTTCATCCCCAAAAAATCTTATCCGAAACTCAATCGGGCCTTGGACGTTTTTTACCGTTCGTTCATTCGTCACGTGGATTTTTTCTGCAAAACGGGATCCCCGTGGCTGGTCTATGATTTACCATCGCCGGAGAGTGGTGCCGCATGGTACCGCTCCGTTTCAAATCCATGCATCCAATTCTAAAAGTCGTACGGCACTTTTTCGGCATTTTGGACGGATGTTGCACCTTGCACCGTAGATGTTGCACCCTGTGGATATTGATTCTTCGGAAGGCCATAACTGTTGGCTCGTTTAGAGTTACGGGAGCCATAACCAGTCAATACAAAGCTGTTTGTGAGTTCTACGGCTATGACGGCTTTAATCCGTCACTGGTTAGTTTCATACCCAAAAAATCTTATACAAACCTCAATCGGGCATTGGACGTTTTTTACCGTTCGTTCATTCGTCACGGTGATTTTTTCTGCAAAACGGGATCCCCGTGGCTGGTCTATGATTTACCATCGCCCGAGAGTGGTGCCCCACGGTACCGCTCCATTTCAAATCCATGCATCCATTTCTAAAAGTCGTACGGCACTTTTTCGGCATTTTGGACGGATGTTGCACGTTGCACCATAGATGTTGCACCTTGTGGATATTGATTCTTCGGAAGGCGATAACTGTTGGCTCGTTTAGAGTTACGGGAGCCATAACCAGTCAAAACGAAGATCTCTGTGAGTTCTACGGCTATGATGGCTTTAAGCCGTGACTGGTTAGTTTCATACCCAAAAAATCTTATCCGAACCTCAATCGGGCCTTGGACGTTTTTTACCGTTCGTTCATTCGTCTCATGGATTTTTTCTACAAAACGTGATCCCCGTGGCTGGTCTATGATTTACCATCGCCATAGAGTGGTATCCCATGGTACCGCTTCATTTCAAATCCATGCATTCAAATCTACAAGTCGTACGGCACTTTTTCGTCATTTTGGACGGATGTTGCACCATGCACCGTAGATGTTGCACCCTGTGGATATTGATTCTTCGGAAGGCCATAACTGTTGGCTCGTTTAGAGTTACGGGAGCCATAAATAGTCAAAACAAAGATCTCTGTGAGTTCTACGGCTATGACCGCTTTAAGCCGTCACGGGTTAGTTTCATACACAAAATCATATCCGAAACTCAATAGGGCCTTGGATGTTTTTTACCGTTCGTTCATTCGTCACGTGGATTTTTTCTGCAAAACGTGATCCCCGTGGCTGCTCTATGATTTACCATGGCCGAAGAGTGGTGCCTCATGGTACCGCTCCATTTCAAATTCATGCATCCATTTCTAAAATTCGTACGGCACTTTTTTGGCATTTTGGATGGATGTTGCACCTTGCACCGTAGATGTTGCACCCTGTGGATATTGATTCTTCGGAAGGCCATAACTGTTGGCTCGTTTAGAGTTACGGGAGCCATAACCAGTCAAAACGAAGATCACTGTAAGTTCTACGGCTATGACCGCTTTAAGCCGTCACTGGTTAGTTTCATACCCAAAAAATCTTATCCGAAATTCAATCGGGCCTTGGACGTTTTTTACCGTTCGTTCATTCGTCACGTGGATTTTTTCTGCAAAACGGGATCTTCATGGCTGGTCTATGATTTACCAAGGACGGACAGTGGTGCCCCATTGTACCGCTCTGTTTCAAATACATGCATACATTTCTAAAAGTCGTACGGCAATTTTTTGGCATTTTGGACGGATGTTGCACCTTGCACCGTAGATGTTGCACCCTATGGATATTGATTCTTCGAAAGGCCATAACTGTTGGCTCGTTTAGAGTTACGGGAGGCATAACCAGTCAAAACGAAGATCTCTGTGAGTTCTACGGCTATGACCTCTTTTAGCAGTCACTGGTTAGTTTCATACCCAAAAAATCTTATCCGAAACTCAATCGGGCCTTGGACGTTTTTTACCGTTCGTTCATTCGTCACGTGTATTTTTTCTGCAAAACGGGATCCCCATGGCTGGTCTATGATTTACCATGGCCGGAGAGTGATGCCCCATCGTACCACTCTGTTTCAAATCCATGCATACATTTCTAAAAGTCTTACGGTACTTTTTCGGCATTTTGGACGGATGTCGCACCTTGCAAAGTAGATGTTGCACCCTGTGGATATTGATTCTTCGGAAGGCCATAACTGTTGGCTCGTTTAGAGTTACGGGAGCCATAACCAGTCAAAATGAAGATCTCTGTGAGTTCTACGGCTATGACCGCTTTAAGCCGTCACTGGTTAGTTTCATCCCCAAAAAATCTTATCCGAAACTCAATCGGGCCTTGGACGTTTTTTACCGTTCGTTCATTCGTCACGTGGATTTTTTCTGCAAAACGGGATCCCCGTGGCTTGTCTACGATTTACCATCGCCGGAGAGTGGTGCCCATGGTACTGCTCCATTTCAAATCCATGCATCCATTTCTAAAAGTCGTACGGCACTTTTTCGGCATTTTGGACGGATGTTGCACCTTGCACCATAGATGTTGCACCGTGTGGATATTGATTCTTCAGAAGGCCATAACTGTTGGCTCGTTTAGAGTTACGGGAGCCATAACCAGTCAAAACGAAGATCTCTGTGAGTTCTACGGCTATGACCGCTTTAAGCCGTCACTGGTTAGTTTCATCCCCAAAAAATCTTATCCGAAACTCAATCGGGCCTTGGACGTTTTTTACCGTTCGTTCATTCGTCACGTGGATTTTTTCTGCAAAACGGGATCCCCGTGGCTGGTCTACGATTTACCATCCCCGGAGAGTGGTGCCCATGGTACTGCTCCATTTCAAATCCATGCATCCATTTCTAAAAGTCGTACGGCACTTTTTCGGCATTTTGGACGGATGTTGCACCTTGCACCATAGATGTTGCACCGTGTGGATATTAATTCTTCAGAAGGCCATAACTGTTGGCTCGTTTAGAGTTACGGGAGCCATAACCAGTCAAAACGAAGATATCTGTGAGTTCTACGGCTATGACCGCTTTAAGCCGTCACTGGTTAGTTTCATACCCAAAAAATCTTATCCGAAACTCAATTGGGCCATGGACGTTTTTTACCGTTCGTTCATTCGTCGTGTGGATTTTTTCTGCAAAACGGGATCCCCGTGGCTTGTCAATGATTTACCATCGCCGGAGAGTGGTGCCCCATGGTACCGCTCTGTTTCAAATCCATGCATCCATTTCTAAAAGTTGTACGGCACTTTTTCGGCATTTTGGACGGATGTTGCACCTTGCACCGTAGATGTTGCACCCTGTGGATATTGATTCTTCGGAAGGCCATAATTGTTGGCTCGTTTAGAGTTACAGGAGCCATAACCAGTCAAAATGAAGATCTCTGTGTGTTCTACGGCTATGTCCGCATTAAGCCGTCACTGGTTAGTTTCATACCCAAAAAATCTTATCCGAAGCTCAATCAGGCATTGGACGTTTTTTACCGTTCGTTCATTCGTCACATGGATTTTTTCTGCAAAACGGGATACCCGTGGCTGGTCTATGATTTACCATCGCCGGAGAGTGTGCCCCATGGTACCGCTCCATTTCCAATCCATCCATCCATTTCTAAAAGTCGTACGGCACTTTTTCGGCATTTTGGACGGATGTTGCACCTTGCACCGTAGATGTTGCACCCTGTGGATATTGATTCTTCGGAAGGCCATAACTGTTGGCTCGTTAAGAGTTACGGGAGCCATAACCAGTCAAAACGAAGATCTCTGTGAGTTCTACAGCTATGACCACTTTAAGCCATCACTGATTAGTTTCATACCCAAAAAATCTTATCCGAAACTCTATCGGGCCTTGGATGTTTTTTACCGTTCGTTCATTCGTCACGTGGATTTTTTCTGCAAAACGGGATCCCCGTGGCTGGTCTATGATTTACCATCGCCGGAGAGTGGTGCCCCATGGTACCACTTCATTTCAAATCCATGCATCCATTTCTAAAAGTCGTAAGGCACTTTTTCGGCATTTTGGACGGATGTTGCACCTTGCACCGTAGATGTTGCATCCTGTGGATATTGATTCTTCGGAAGGCCAAAACTGTTGGCTCGTTTAGAGTTACAGGAGCCAAAACCAGTCAAAACGAAGATCTCTGTGAGTTCTATGGCTATGACCGCTTTAAGCCGTCACTGGTTAGTTTCATACCCAAAAAATCTTATCCGAAGCTCAATCAGGCATTGGACGTTTTTTACCGTTCGTTCATTCGTCACATGGATTTTTTCTGCAAAACGGGATTCCCGTGGCTGGTCTATGATTTACCATCGCCGGAGAGTGTGCCCCATGGTACCGCTCCATTTCCAATCCATCCATCCATTTCTAAAAGTCGTACGGCACTTTTTCGGCATTTTGGACGGATGTTGCACCTTGCACCGTAGATGTTGCACCCTGTGGATATTGATTCTTCGGAAGGCCATAACTGTTGGCTCGTTAAGAGTTACGGGAGCCATAACCAGTCAAAACGAAGATCTCTGTGTGTTCTACAGCTATGACCACTTTAAGCCATCACTGATTAGTTTCATACCCAAAAAATCTTATCCGAAACTCTATCGGGCCTTGGATGTTTTTTACCGTTCGTTCATTCGTCACGTGGATTTTTTCTGCAAAACGGGATCCCCGTGTCTGGTCTATGATTTACCATCGCCGGAGAGTGGTGCCCCATGGTACCACTTCATTTCAAATCCATGCATCCATTTCTAAAAGTCGTAAGGCACTTTTTCGGCATTTTGGACGGATGTTGCACCTTGCACCGTAGATGTTGCATCCTGTGGATATTGATTCTTCGGAAGGCCATAACTGTTGGCTCGTTTAGAGTTACAGGAGCCAAAACCAGTCAAAACGAAGATCTTTGTGAGTTCTATGGCTATGACCGCTTTAAGCCGTCACTGGTTAGTTTCATACCCAAAAAATCTTATCCGAACCTCAATCGGGCCTTGGACGTTTGTTACCGTTCGTTCATTCGTCACGTGGATTTTTTTTGCAAAACGGGATCCCCGTGGCTGGTCTATGATTTACCATCGCCGGAGAGTGGTGCCCCATGGTACCGCTCCGTTTCCAATCCATGCATCCATTTCTAAAAGTCGTACGGCACTTTTTCGGCATTTTGGACGGATGTTGCACCTTGCACCGTAGATGTTGCACCTTGTGGATATTGATTCGTCGGAAGGCCGTAACTGTTGGCTCGTTTAGAGTTACGGGAGCCATAACCAGTCAAAACGAAGATCTCTTTGAGTTCTACGGCTATGACCGCTTTAAGCCGTCACTGGTTAGTTTCATACCCAAAAAATCTTATTCGAACCTCAATCGGGCCTTGGATGTTTTTACCGTTCGTTCATTCGTCGCGTGGATTTTTTCTGCAAAACGGGATCCCCGTGGCTGGTCTATGATTTACCATCGTCGGAGAGTGGTGCCCTATGGTACCGCTCTGTTTCAAATCCATGCATCCATTTCTAAAAGTCGTACGGCACTTTTTCGGCATTTTGGATGGATGTTGCACCTTGCACCCTGTGGATATTGATTCTTCGGAAGGCCATAACTGTTGGCTCGTTTAGAGTTACGGGAGCCATAACCAGTCAAAACGAAGATCTCTGTGAGTTCTACGGCTATGACCGCTTTAAGCCGTCACTGGTTAGTTTCATACCCAAAAAATCTTATCCGAACCTCGATCGGGCCTTGGACGTTTTTTACCATTCATTCATTCGTCGCGTGGATTTTTTCTGCAAAACGGGATACCCATGGCTGGTCTATGATTTACCATTGCCGGAGAGTGGTGCCCCATGGTACCGCTCCATTTCAAATCCATGCATCCATTTCTAAAAGACGTACGGCACTTTTTCGGCATTTTGGACGGATGTTGCACGTTGCACCATAGATGTTGCACCTTGTGGATATTGATTCTTCGGAAGGCGATAACTGTTGGCTCGTTTAGAGTTACGGGAGCCATAACCAGTCAATACGAAGCTCTATGTGAGTTCTACGGCTATGACGGCTTTAAGCCGTCACTGGTTAGTTTCATACCCAAAAAATCTTATACGAACCTCAATCGGGCCTTGGACGTTTTTTACCGTTCGTTCATTCATCACGTGGATTTTTTCTGCAAAACGGGATCCCCGTGGCTGGTCTATGATTTACCATCGCCGGAGAGTGGTGCCGCATGGTACCGCTCCGTTTCAAATCCATGCATCCAATTCTAAAAGTCGTACAGCACTTTTTCGGCATTTTGGACGGATGTTGCACCTTGCACCGTAGATGTTGCACCCTGTGGATATTGATTCTTCGGAAGGCCATAACTGTTGGCTCGTTTAGAGTTACGGGAGCCATAACCAGTCAGTACGAAGCTGTTTGTGAGTTCTACTTCTATGACGGCTTTAATCCGTCACTGGTTAGTTTCATACCCAAAAAATCTTATACGAACCTCAATCGGGCATTGGACGTTTTTTACCGTTCGTTCATTCGTCATGGTGATTTTTTCTGCAAAACGGGATCCCCGTGGCTGGTCTATGATTTACTTTCGCCCGAGAGTGGTGCCCTACGGTACCGCTCCATTTCAAATCCATGCATCCATTTCTAAAAGTCGTACGGCACTTTTTCGGCATTTTGGACGGATGTTGCACCTTGCACTGTAGATGTTGCACCCAGTGGATATTGATTCTTCGGAAGGCCATAACTGTTGGCTCGTTTAGTGTTATGGGAGCCATAACCAGTCAAAACGAAGATCTCTGTGAGTTCTACGGTGATGACCGCTTTAAGCCGTCATTGGTTAGTTTCATACCCAAAAAATCTTATCCGAAACTCAATCGGGCCTTGGACGTTTTTTACCGTTCGTTCATTCGTCACGTAGATTTTTTCTGCAAAACGGGATCCCCGTGGCTGGTCTATGATTTACCATCGCCGGAGAGTGGTGCCCCATGGTACCGCTCCATTTCAAATCCATGCATCCATTTCTAAAAGACGTACGGCACTTTTTCGGCATTTTCGACGGATGTTGCACGTTGCACCATAGATGTTGCACCTTGTGCATATTGATTCTTCGGAAGGCGATAACTGTTGGCTTGTTTAGAGTTACGGGAGCCATAACCAGTCAAAACGAAGATCTCTGTGAGTTCTACGGCTATGATGGCTTTAAGCCGTGATTGGTTAGTTTCATACCCAAAAAATCTTATCCGAACCTCAATCGGGCCTTGGACGTTTTTTACCGTTCGTTCATTCGTCTCATGGATTTTTTCTACAAAATGTGATCCCCGTGGCTGGTCTATGATTTACCATCGTCATAGAGTGGTGCCCCATGGTACCGCTTCATTTCAAATCCATGCATTCAAATCCATGCATTCATTTCTAAAAGTCGTACGACACTTTTTAGGCATTTTGGACGAATGTTGCACCATGCACCGTAGATGTTGCACCCTGTGGATATTGATTCTTCGGAAGGCCATAACTGTTGGCTCGTTTAGAGTTACGGGAGCCATAAATAGTCAAAACAAAGATCTCTGTGAGTTCTACGGCTATGACCGCTTTAAGCCGTCACTGGTTAGTTTCATACACAAAATCATATCCGAAACTCAATCGGGCCTTGGATGTTTTTTACCATTCGTTCATTCGTCACGTGGATTTTTTCTGCAAAACGTGATCCCCGTGGCTGCTCTATGATTTACCATGGCCGAAGAGTGGTGCCTCATGGTACCGCTCCATTTCAAATTCATGCATCCATTTCTAAAATTCGTACGGCACTTTTTTGGCATTTTAGATGGATGTTGCACCTTGCACCGTAGATGTTGCACCCTGTGGATATTGATTCTTTGGAAGGCCATAACTGTTGGCTCGTTTAGAGTTACGGGAGCCATAACCAGTCAAAACGAAGATCACTGTATGTTCTACGGCTATGACCACTTTAAGCCGTCACTGGTTAGTTTCATACCCAAAAAATCTTATCCGAAATTCAATCGGGCCTTGGACGTTTTTTACCGTTCGTTCATTCGTCACATGGATTTTTTCTGCAAAACGGGATCTTCATGGCTGGTCTATGATTTACCATGGACGGACAGTGGTGCCCCATTGTACCGCTCTGTTTCAAATACATGCATACATTTCTAAAAGTCTTACGGCACTTTTTTGGCATTTTGGACGGATGTTGCACCTTGAACCGTAGATGTTGCACCCTGTGGATATTGATTCTTCGAAAGGCCATAACTGTTGGCTCGTTTAGAGTTACGGGAGCCATAACCAGTCAAAACGAAGATCTCAGTGAGTTCTATGGCTATGAGCGCTTTAAGCTGTCACTGGTTAGTTTCATACCCAAAAAATCTTATCCGAAACTCAATCGGGCCTTGGACATTTTTTACCGTTCGTTCATTCATCACGTGGATTTTTTTTGCAAAACGGGATCCCCGTGGCTGGTCTTTGATTTACCATCGCCGGAGAGTGGTGCCCCGTGGTACCGCTCTGTTTCAAATCCATGCATCAATTTGTAAAAGTCGTACGGCAATTTTTTGGCATTTTGGACGGATGTTGCACCTTGCACCGTAGATGTTGCAGCCTATGGATATTGATTCTTTGGAAGGCCAAACTGTTGGCTCATTTAGAGTTACGAGAGGCATAACCAGTCAAAACGAAGATCTCTGTGAGTTCTACGGCTATGACCGCTTTTAGCCGTCACTGGTTAGTTTCATACCCAAAAAATCTTATCCGAAACTCAATCGGGCCTTGGACGTTTTTTACCGTTCGTTCATTCGTCACGTGGATTTTTTCTGCAAAACGGGATCCCCCTGGCTGGTCTATGATTTACCATGGCCGGAGAGTGATGCCCCATCGTACCACTCTGTTTCAAATCCACGCATACATTTCTAAAAGTCTTACGGTACTTTTTCAGCATTTTGGACGGATGTCGCACCTTGCAAAGTAGATGTTGCACCCTGTGAATATTGATTCTTCGGAAGGCCATAACTGTTGGCTCGTTTAGAGTTACGGAAGCCATAACCAGTCAAAATGAAGATCTCTGTGAGTTCTACGGCTATTACCGCTTTAAGCCGTCACTGGTTAGTTTCATCCCCAAAAAATCTTATCCGAAACTCAATCGGGCCTTGGACGTTTTTTACCGTTCGTTCATTCGTCACGTGGATTTTTTCTGCAAAACGGAATCCCCGTGGTTGGTCTACGATTTACCATCGCCGGAGAGTGGTGCCCATGGTACCGCTCCGTTTCAAATCCATGCATCCATTTCTAAAAGTCGTACGGCACTTTTTCGGCATTTTGGACGGATGTTGCACCTTGCACCATAGATGTTGCACCGTGTGGATATTGATTCTTCGGAAGGCCATAACTGTTGGCTCGTTTAGAGTTACGGGAGCCATAAACAGTCAAAACGAAGATCTCTGTGAGTTCTACGGCTATGACCGCTTTAAGCCGTCACTGGTTAGTTTCATACCCAAAAAATCTTATCCGAAACTCAATCGGGCCATGGACGTTTTTTACCGTTCGTTCATTCGTCGTGTGGATTTTTTCTGCAAAACGGGATCCCGTGGCTTGTCAATGATTTACCATCGCCAGAGAGTGGTGCCCCATGGTACCGCTCCGTTTCAAATCCATGCATCCATTTCTAAAAGTCGTACGGCACTTTTTCGGCATTTTGGACGGATGTTGCACCTTGCACCGTAGATGTTGCACCCTGTGGATATTGATTCTTCGGAAGGCCATAATTGTTGGCTCGTTTAGAGTTACGGGAGCCATAACCAGTCAAAACGAAGATCTCTGTGAGTTCTACGGCTATGACCGCTTTAAGCCGTCACTGGTTAGTTTCATACCCAAAAAATCTTATCCGAAGCTCAATCGGGCATTGGACGTTTTTTACCGTTCGTTCATTCGTCACATGGATTTTTTCTGCAAAACGGGATTCACGTGGCTGGTCTATGATTTACCATCGCCGGAGAGTGTGCCCCATGGTACCGCTCCATTTCCAATCCATCCATCCATTTCTAAAAGTCGTACGGCACTTTTTCGGCATTTTGGACGGATGTTGCACCTTGCACCGTAGATGTTGCACCCTGTGTATATTGATTCTTCGGAAGGCCATAACTGTTGGCTCGTTAAGAGTTACGGGAGCCATAACCAGTCAAAACGAAGATCTCTGTGAGTTCTACGGCTATGACCACTTTAAGCCATCACTGATTAGTTTCATAACCAAAAAATCTTATCTGAAACTCTATCGGGCCTTGGATGTTTTTTACCGTTCGTTCATTCGTCACGTGGATTTTTTCTACAAAATGGGATCCCCGTGGCTGGTCTATGATTTACCATCGCCGGAGAGTGGTGCCCCATGGTACCGCTTCATTTCAAATCCATGCATCCATTTCTAAAAGTCGTAAGGCACTTTTTCGGCATTTTGGACGGATGTTGCACCTTGCACCGTAGATGTTGCATCCTGTGGATATTGATTCTTCGGAAGGCCATAGCTGTTGGCTCGTTTAGAGTTACAGGAGCCAAAACCAGTCAAAACGAAGATCTCTGTGAGTTCTATGGCTATGACCGCTTTAAGCCGTCAATGGTTAGTTTCATACCCAAAAATTCTTATCCGAACCTCAATCGGGCCTTGGACGTTTTTTACCGTTCGTTCATTCGTCATGTGGATTTTTTCTGCAAAACGGGATCCCCGTGGCTGGTCTATGATTTACCATCGCCGGAGAGTGGTGCCCCATGGTACCGCTCCATTTCAAATCCATGCATCCATTTCTAAAAGTCGTATGGCACTTTTTCGGCATTCTGGACGGATGTTGCACCTTGCACCGTAGATGTTGCACCCTGCGGATATTGATTATTCAGAAGGCCATAACTGTTGGCTCGTTTAGAGTTATGGGAGCCATAACCAGTCAAAACGAAGATCTCTATGAGTTCTATTGCGATGACCGCTTTAAGCCTTCATTGGTTAGTTTCATAACCAAAAAATCTTATTCGAACCTCAATCGGGCCTTGGATGTTTTTTACCGTTCGTTCATTCGTCACGTGGATTTTTTCTGCAAAACGGGACCCCCATGGCAGGTCTATGATTTACCATCGCCAGAGAGTGGTGCCCCATGGTACCGCTCCGTTTCAAATCCATGCATCCATTTCTAAAAGTCGTACGACACTTTTTCGGCATTTTGGACGGATGTTGCACATTGCACCGTAGATGTTGCACCCTATGGATATTGATTCTTCGGAAGGCCATAACTGTTGGCTCGTTTAGATTTACGGGAGCCATAACTAGTCAAAACGAAGATCTTTGTGAGTTCTACGGCTATGACCGCTTTAAGCCGTCATTGGTTAGTTTTATACCTAAAAAATCTTATCCGAAACTCAATCGGGCCTTGGACGTTTTTTAACATTCGTCACGTGGATTTTTTCTGCAAAACGGGACCCCCGTGGCTGGTCTATGATTTACCATCGCCGAAGAGTGGTGCCCCATGGTACCGCTCCGTTTCAAATCCATGCATTCATTTCTAAAAGTCGTACGGCACTTTTTCGGCATTTTGGATGGATGTTGCACCTTGGACCGTAGATGTTGCACCCTGTGGATATTGATTCTTCGGAAGGCCATAACTGTTGGCTCGTTTATAGTTACGGGAGCCATAAGCAGTCAAAACGAAGATCTCTGTGATTTCTACGGCTATGACCACTTTAAGCCGTCACTGGTTAGTTCATACCCAAAAAATCTTATCCGTAACTTAATCGGGCCTTGGACGTTTTTTACCGTTCGTTCATTCGTCACGTGGATTTTTTCTGCAAAATGGGATCCCCGTGGCTGGTTTATGATTTACCATCGCTGGAGAGTGGTGCCCCATGGTACCACTCCATTTTAAATCCATGCATCCATTTCTAAAAGTTGTACTGCACTTTTTCGGCATTTTGAACGGATGTGGCACCTAGCAACGTAGATGTTGCACCCTATGGATATTGATTCTTCGGAAGGCCATAACCGTTGGCTCGTTTAGAGTTACGAGAGCTATAACCAGTCAAAACGAACATCTCCGTGATTTCTATGGCTATGACCACTTTAAGCTTTCATTGGTTAGTTTCATACCCAAAAAATCTTATCCGAACCTCAATCGGGCCTTGGATGTTTGTTACCGTTCGTTCATTCGTCACGTGGATATTTTTTGCAGAACGGGATCCCCGTGGCTGGTCTATGATTTACCATCGCCGGAGAGTGGTGCCCCATGGTACCGCTCCGTTTCCAATCCATGCATCCATTTCTAAAAGTCGTACGGCACTTTTTCGGCATTTTGGACGGATGTTGCACCTTGCACCGTTGATGTTGCACCTTGTGGATATTGATTCGTCGGAAGGCCGTAACTGTTGGCTCGTTTAGAATAACAGGAGCCATAACCAGTCAAAACAAAAATCTCTTTGAGTTCTACGGCTATGACCGCTTTAAGCCATCACTTGTTAGTTTCATACCCAAAAAATCTTATCCAAACCTCAATCGGGCCTTGGATGTTTTTACCGTTCGTTCATTCGTCACGTGGATTTTTTCTGCAAAACGGGATCCCCGTGGCTGGTCTATGATTTACCATCGCCGGAGAGTGGTGCCCCATGGTACCGCTCTGTTTCAAATCCATGCATCCATTTCTAAAAGTCGTACGGCACTTTTTCGGCATTTTGGACGGATGTTGCACCTTGCACCCTGTGGATATTGATTCTTCGGAAGGCCATAACTGTTGGCTCGTTTAGAGTTATGGGAGGCATAACCAGTCAAAACGAAGATCTCTGTGAGTTCTACGGCTATGACCGCTTTAAGCCGTCACTGGTTAGTTTCATACCCAAAAAATCTTATTCGAACCTCGATCGGGCCTTGGACGTTTTTTACCATTCGTTCATTCGTCGCGTGGATTTTTTCTGCAAAACGGGATCCCCGTGGCTGGTCTATGATTAACCATTGCCGGAGAGTGGTGCTCCATGGTACCGCCCCGTTTCAAATCCATGCATCCATTTCTAAAAGTCGTACGACACTTTTTCGGCATTTTGGATGGATGTTGCACCTTGCACCGTAGATGTTGCACCCTGTGGATATTGATTCTTCGGAAGGCCATAACTGTTGGCTCGTTTAGAGTTATGGGAGCAATAACCAGTCAAAATGAAGATCTTTGTGAGTTCTACCGCTATGACCGCTTTAAGCCTTCACTGGTTTGTTTCATACCCAAAAATTCTTATCCTAACCTCAATCGGGCCTTGGACGTTTTTTACCGTTCGTTCATTCGTCACATGGATTTTTTCTGCAAAACGGCATCCCCGTTGCTGGTCTACGATTTACCATCGTCAGAGAGTGGTGACCTATGGTACCGCTCCGTTTCAAATCCATGCATCCATTTCTAAAAGTCGTACGGCACTTTTTCGGAATTTTGGACGGATGTTGCACCTTGCACCGTAGATGTTGCACCCTGTGGATATTGATTCTTCGGAAGGCCATAACTGTTGGCTCGTTTAGAGTTACGGGAGCCATAACCAGTCAAAACGAAGATCTCTGTGAGTTCTACGGCTATGACCGCTTTAAGCCGTCACTGATTAGTTTCATACCCAAAAAATCTTATCCGAAACTCTATCGGGCCTTGGACGTTTTTTACCGTTCGTTCATTCGTCATGTGGAATTTTTCTGCAAAATGGGATCCCCGTGGCTAGTCTACGATTTACCATCGCCGGAGAGTGGTGCCCATGGTACCCCTCCGTTTCAAATCCATGCATCCATTTCTGAAAGTTGTACGGAACTTTTTCGGCATTTTGGACGGATGTTGCACCTTGCACTGTAGATGTTGCACCCTGTGGATATTGATTCTTCGGAAGGCCATAACTGTTGGCTCGTTTAGAGTTACTAGAGCCATAACCAGTCAAAACGAAGATCTCTGTGAGTTCTACGACTATGACCGCTTTAAGCCGTCACTGATTAGTTTCATACCCAAAAAATCTTATCCGAAACTCTATCGGGCCTTGGACGTTTTTTACCGTTCGTTCATTCGTCATGTGGACTTTTTCTGCAAAACGGGATCCACGTGGCTGGTCTACGATTTACCATCGCCGGAGAGTGGTGCCCATGGTACCGCTCCGTTTCAAATCCATGCATCCATTTCTTAAAGTCGTACGGCACTTTTTCGTCATTTTGGACGGATGTTGCACCTTGCACCATAGATGTTGCACCGTGTGGATATTGATTCTTCGGAAGCCCATAAATGTTGGCTCGTTTAGAGTTACGGGAGCCATAACCAGTAAAAATGAAGATCACTGTGAGTTCTACTGCTATGACCGCTTTAAGCCGTCACTGTTTAGTTTCATACCCAAAAAATCTTATCCGAACCCCAATCGGGCCTTGGTCGTTTTTTACCGTTCGTTCATTCGTACCATGGATTTTTTCTGCAAAACGGGATCCCCATGGCAGGTCTATGATTTACCATCGCCGGAGAGTGGTGCCCCATGGTACCGCTCCATTTCCAATCCATCCATCCATTTCTAAAAGTCGTACGGCACTTTTTCGGCATTTTGGACGGATGTTGCACCTTGCACCGTAGATGTTGCACCCTGTGGATATTGATTCTTCGGAAGGCCATAACTGTTGGCTTGTTTAGAGTTACGGGAGCCATAACCAGTCAAAACGAAGATCTCTCTGAGTTCTACGGCTATGACCGCTTTAAGACGTCACTGATTAGTTTCATACCCAAAAAATCTTATCCAAAACTCTATCGGGCCATGGACGTTTTTTACCGTTCGTTCATTCGTCACGTGGATTTTTTCTGCAAAATGGGATCCCCGTGGCTGGTCTACGATTTACCATCGCCGGAGAGTGGTGCCCCATGGTACCGCTCCATTTAAAATCCATGCATCCATTTCTAAAAGTCGTACGGCACTTTTTCGGCAGTTTGGACGGATGTTGCACCTTGCACACTGTGGATATTGATTCTTCGGAAGGCCATAACTGTTGGCTCGTTTAGAGTTACAGGAGCCATAACCAGTCAAAACGAAGATCTCTGTGAGTTCTACGGCTATGACCGCTGTAAGCCATCACTGGTTAGTTTCATACCCAAAAAATCTTATCCGAACCCCAATCGGGCCTTGGACGTTTTTTACCGTTCGTTCATTCGTCACGTGGACTTTTTCTGCAAAACGGGATCCCCGTGGCTGGTCTACGATTTACCATCGCCGGAGAGTGGTGCCCATGGTACCGCTCCGTTTCAAATCCATGCATCTATTTCTAAAAGTGGTACGGCACTTTTTCGACATTCTGGACGGATGTTACACCTTGCACCATAGATGTTGCACCCTATGGATATTGATTCTTCGGAAGGCCATAACTGTTGGCTCGTTTAGAGTTACGGGAGCCATAATCAGTCAAAACGAAGATCTCTGTGAGTTCTACGGCTATGACCGCTTTAAGACGTCATTGGTTAGTTTCATACCCAAAAAATCTTATTCGAACCTCAATCGGGCCTTGGACGTTTTTTACCGTTCGTTCATTCGTCACGTGTATTTTTTCTGCAAAACGGTATCCCCGTGGCTGGTCTACGATTTACCATCGCCGGAGAGTGGTGCCCCATGGTGCTGCTCCGTTTCAAATCCATGCATCCATTTCTAAAAGTCGTACGACACTTTTTCGGCATTTTGGACGGATGTTGCACCTTGCACCGTAGATGTTGCACCCTGTGGATATTGATTCTTCGGAAGGCCATAACTGTTGGCTCATTTAGAGTTACAGGAGCCATAACCAGTCAAAACGAAGGTCTCTGTGAGTTCTACGGCTATGACCGCTTTAAGCCGTCACTGATTAGTTTCATACCCAAAAAATTTTATTCGAAACTCTATCGGGCCTTGGACGTTTTTTACCGTTCGTTCATTCGTCACGTGGACTTTTTCTGCAAAACAGGATCCCTATGGCTGGTCTACGATTTACCATCGCCGGAGAGTGGTGCCCATGGTACCGCTCCACTTCAAATCCATGCATCCATTTCTAAATGTCGTACGACACTTTTTTGGCATTTTGGACGGATGTTGCACCTTGCACCGTAGATGTTGCACCCTGTGGATATTGATTCTTCGGAAGGCCATAACTGTTGGCTCATTTAGAGTTACAGGAGCCATAACCAGTCAAAATGAAGATCTCTGTGAGTTCTACGGCTATGACCGCTTTAAGCCGTCACTGATTAGTTTCATACCCAAAAAATCTTATCCGAAACTCTATCGGGCCTTGGACGTTTTTTACCGTTCGTTCATTCGTCACGTGGACTTTTTCTGCAAAACAGGATCCCCGTGGCTAGTCTACGATTTACCATCGCCGGAGAGTGGTACCCATGGTACCGCTCCGTTTCAAATCCATGCATCCATTTCTAAAAGTCGTACGACACTTTTTCGGCATTTTGGACGGATGTTGCACCTTGCACCGTAGATGTTGCACCCTGTGGATATTGATTCTTCGGAAGGCCATAACTGTTGGCTCATTTAGAGTTACAGGAGCCATAACCAGTCAAAACGAAGATCTCTGTGAGTTCTACGGCTATGACCGCTTTAAGCCTTCACTGATTAGTTTCATACCCAAAAAATCTTATTCGAACCTCAATGGGGCCTTGGACGTTTTTTACCGTTCGTTCATTCGTCACGTGGATTTTTTCTGCAAAACGGGATCCCCGTGGCTGGTCTACGATTTACCATCGCCGGAGAGTGGTGCCCCATTGTACCACTTCGTTTCAAATCCATGCATCCATTTCTAAAAGTCGTACGGCACTTTTTCGGCATTTTGGACGGATGTTGCACCTTGCACCGTAGATGTTGCACCCTATGGATATTGATTCTTCGGAAGGACATAACTGTTGGCTCGTTTAGAGTTATAGGAGCCATAACCAGTCAAAACGAAGATCTCTATGAGTTCTACGGCTATGACCGCTTTAAGCCGTCACTGGTTAGTTTCATACCCAAAAAATCTTATCCGAAACTCAATCGGGCCTTGGAGGTTTTTTACCGTTCGTTCATTCGTCACGTGGACTTTTTCTGCAAAACAGGATCCCCGTGGTTGGTCTACGATTTAACATGGCCGGAGAGTGGTGCCCCATGGTACCGCTCCGTTTCAAATCCATGCATCCATTTCTAAAAGTCGTACGACACTTTTTCGGCATTTTAGACGGATGTTGCACCTTGCACCGTAGATGTTGCACCCTGTGGATATTGATTCTTCGGCAGGCCATTACTGTTGGCTCGTTTAGAGTTACATGAGCCATAACCAGTCAAAACGAAGATCTCTATGAGTTCTATGGCTATGACCGCTTTAAGCCGTCACTGGTTAGTTTCATACCCAAAAAATCTTATCCGAAACTCAATCGGGCCTTGGACGTTTTTTACCGTTCGTTCATTCGTCACGTGAATTTTTTCTGCAAAACGGGATCCCCGTGGCTGGTCTACGATTTACCATCGCCGGAGAGTGGTGCCCCATGGTACCGCACCGTTTCAAATCCATGCATCCATTTCTAAAAGTTGTACGACACTTTTTCGGCATTTTGGACGGATGTTGCACCTTGCACCGTAGATGTTGCACCCTGTGGATATTGATTCTTCGGTAGGCTATAACTATTGGCTCGTTTAGAGTTACAGGAGCCATAACAAGTCAAGACGAAGATCTTTATGAGTTCTACGGCTATGACCGCTTTAAGCCGTCACTGATTAGTTTCATACCCAAAAAATCTTATCCGAAACTATATCAGGCCTTGGACGTTTTTTACCGTTTGTTCATTCGTCACGTGTACTTTTTCTGCAAAACGGGATCCCCGTGGCTGGTCTACGATTTACCATCGCCGGAGAGTGGTGCCCCATTGTACCACTCCATTTCAAATCCAAGCATCCATTTCTAAAAGTCGTACTGCACTTTTTCGGCATTTTGGACGGATGTTGCACCTTGCACCGTAGATGTTGCACCCTGTGGATATTGATTCTTCGGAAGGCCATAACTTCTGGCTCGTTTAGAGTTACGGGAGCCATAACCAGTCAAAACGAAGATCTTTGTGAGTTCTACGGCAATGACCACTTTAAGCCGTCACTGGTTAGTTTCATACCCAAAAAATCTTATCCGAACCTCAATCGGGCCTTGGACGTTTTTTACCGTTCGTTCATTCGTCACGTGGATTTTTTCTGCAAAACGGGATCCCCGTGGCTGGTCTACGATTTACCATCGCCGGAGAGTGGTGCCCCATTGTAGCACTCTGTTTCAAATCTAAGCATCCATTTCTAAAAGTCGTACGGCACTTTTTCGGCATTTTGGACGGATGTTGCACCTTGCACCGTAGATGTTGCACCCTGTGGATATTGATTCTTCGGAAGGCCATAACTGTTGGCTCATTTAGAGTTACAGGAGCCATAACTAGTCAAAACGAAGATCTCTGTGAGTTCTACGGCTATGACCGCTTTAAGCCGTCACTGATTAGTTTCATACCCAAAAAATTTTATTCGAAACTCTATCGGGCCTTGGACGTTTTTTACCGTTCGTTCATTCGACACGTGGACTTTTTCTGCAAAACAGGATCCCTGTGGCTGGTCTACGATTTACCATCGCCGAAGAGTGGTGCCCATGGTACCGCTCCATTTCAAATCCATGCATCCATTTCTAAATGTCGTACGACACTTTTTCGGCATTTTGGACGGATGTTGCACCTTGCACCGTAGATGTTGCACCCTGTGGATATTGATTTTTTGGAAGGCCATAACTGTTGGCTCATTTAGAGTTACAGGAGCCATAACCAGTAAAAACGAAGATCTCTGTGAGTTCTACGGCTATGACCGCTTTAAGCCGTCACTGATTAGTTTCATACCCAAAAAATCTTATCCGAAACTCTATCGGGCCTTGGACGTTTTTTACCGTTCGTTCATTCGTCACGTGGACTTTTTCTACAAAACAGGATCCCCGTGGCTGGTCTACGATTTACCATCGCCGGAGAGTGGTGCCCATGGTACCGCTCCGTTTCAAATCCATGCATCCATTTCTAAAAGACGTACGACACTTTTTCGGCATTTTGGACGGATGTTGCACCTTGCACCGTAGATGTTGCACCCTGTGGATATTGATTCTTCGGAAGGCCATAACTGTTGGCTCATTTAGAGTTACAGGAGCCATAACCAGTCAAAACGAAGATCTCTGTGAGTTCTACGGCTATGACCGCTTTAAGCCGTCACTGATTAGTTTCATACCCAAAAAATCTTATCCGAACCTAAATGGGGCCTTGGACGTTTTTTACCGTTCGTTCATTCGTCACGTGGATTTTTTCTGCAAAACGGGATCCCCGTGGCTGGTCTACGATTTACCATCGCCGGAGAGTGGTGCCCCATTGTACCACTTCGTTTCAAATCCATGCATCCATTTCTAAAAGTCGTACGGCACTTTTTCGGCATTTTGGACGGATGTTGCACCTTGCACCGTAGATGTTGCACCCTATGGATATTGATTCTTCGGAAGGTCATAACTGTTGGCTCGTTTAGAGTTACAGGAGCCATAACCAGTCAAAACGAAGATCTCTATGAGTTCTACGGCTATGACCGCTTTAAGCCGTCACTGGTTAGTTTCATACCCAAAAAATCTTATCCGAAATTCAATCGGGCCTTGGATGTTTTTTACCGTTCGTTCATTCGTCACGTGGATTTTTTCTGCAAAACGGGATCCCCGTGGCTGGTCTACGATTTAACATGGCCGGAGAGTGGTGCCCCATGGTACCGCTCCATTTCAAATCCATGCATCCATTTCTAAAAGTCGTACGGCACTTTTTCGGCATTTTGGACGGATGTTGCACCTTGCACCGTAGATGTTGCACCTTGTGGATATTGATTCTTCGGAAGGCCATAACTGTTGGCTCGTTTAGAGTTACAGGAGCCATAACCAGTCAAAACGAAGATCTATGTGAGTTCTACGGCTATGACCGCTTTAAGCCGTCACTGGTTAGTTTCATACCCAAAAAATCTTATCCGAACCTCAATCGGGCCTTGGACTTTTTTTACCGTTCGTTCATTCGTCACGTGGATTTTTTATGCAAAACGGGATCTCCGTGGCTGTTCTATGATTTTCCATGGCCGGAGAGTGGTGCCCCATGGTACCGCTCCGTTTCAAATCCATGCATCCATTTCTAAAAGTCGTACGGCACTTTTTCGGCATTTTGGACGGATGTTGCACCTTGCACCGTAGATGTTGCACCCTGTGGATATTGATTCTTCGGAAGGCCATAACTGTTGGCTCGTTTAGAGTTACGGGAGCCATCACCAGTCAAAACGAAGATCTCTGTGAGTTCTACGGTTATGACCGCTTTAAGACGTCACTAATTAGTTTCATACCCAAAAAATCTTATCCGAAACTCTATCGGGCCATGGACGTTTTTTACCGTTCGTTCATTCGTCACGTGGATTTTTTCTGCAAAACGGGATCCCCATGGCTGGTCTATGATTTACCATCGCCGGAGAGTGGTGCCCCATGGTACCGCTCCGTTTCAAATCCATGCATCCATTTCTAAAAGTCGTACGGCACTTTTTCGGCATTTTGGACGGATGTTGCACCTTGCACCGTAGATGTTGCACCCTGAGGATATTGATTCTTTGGAAGGCCATAACTGTTGGCTCGTTTAGAGTTACAGGAGCCATAACCAGTCAAAACGAAGTTCTCTGTGAGTTCTATGGCTATGACCGTTGTAAGCCATCACTGGTTAGTTTCATACCCAAAAAATCTTATCCGAACCCCAATCGGGCATTGGACGTTTTTTACCGTTCATTCATTCGTCACGTGGAATTTTTCTGCAAAACGGGATCCCCGTGGCTGGTCTACGATTTACCATCGCCGGAGAGTGGTGCCCATGGTACCGCTCCGTTTCAAATCCATGCATCCATTTCTAAAAGTCGTACGGCACTTTTTCGACATTCTGGACGGATGTTGCACCTTGCACCATAGATGTTGCACCCTTTGGATATTGATTCTTCGGAAGACCATAACTGTTGGCTCGTTTAGAGTTACGGGAACCATAACCAGTCAAAACGAAGATCTTTGTGAGTTCTACGGCTATGACTGCTTTAAGACATCATTGGTTAGTTTCATACTCAAAAAATCTTATTCGAACCTCAATCGGGCCTTGGACGTTTTTTACCGTTCGTTCATTCATCACGTGGATTATTTCTACAAAACGGGATCCCCGTGGCTGGTCTATGATTTACCATCGCCGGAGAGTGGTGCCCCATGGTACCGCTCCATTTCAAATCCATGCATCCATTTCTAAAAGTCGTACGGCACTTTTTCGGCATTTTGGACGGATGTTGCACCTTGCACCGTAGATGTTGCTCCCTTAGGATATTGATTCTTCGGAAGGCCATAACTGTTGGCTCGTTTAGAGTTACAGGAGCCATAACTAGTCAAAACGAAGATCTCTATGAGTTCTACAGCTATGACCGCTTTAAGCCGTCACTGGTTAGTTTCATACCCAAAAAATCTTATCCGAAACTCAATCGGGCCTTGGACGTTTTTTACCGTTCGTTCATTCGTCACGTGGATTTTTTCTGCAAAACGGGATCCCCATGGCTGGTCTACGATTTACCATCGCCGGAGAGTGGTGCCCCATGGTACCGCTCCGTTTCAAATCCACGCATCCATTTCTAAAAGTCGTACGACACTTTTTCGGCATTTTGGACGGATGTTGCACCTTGCACCGTAGATGTTGCACACTGTGGATATTGATTCTTCGGAAGGCCATAACTGTTGGCTCATTTAGAGTTACAGGAGCCATAACTACTCAAAACAAAGATCTATGTGAGTTCTACGGCTATGACCGCTTTAAGCCGTCACTGATTAGTTTCATACCCAAAAAATCTTATCCGAAACTCTATCGGGCCTTGGACGTTTTTTACCGTTCGTTCATTCGTCACGTGGACTTTTTCTGCAAAACAAGATCCCTGTGGCTAGTCTACGATTTACCATCGCCGGAGAGTGGTGCCCATGGTACCGCTCCGTTTCAAATCCATGCATTCATTTCTAAAAGTCGTACGACACTTTTTCGGCATTTTGGACGGATGTTGCACCTTGCACCGTAGATGTTGCACCCTGTGGATATTGATTCTTCGGAAGGCCATAACTGTTGGCTTGTTTAGAGTTACATGAGCCATAACCAGTCAAAACGAAGATCTCTATGAGTTCTACGTCTATGACCGCTTTAAGCCGTCACTAGTTAGTTTCATACCCAAAAAATCTTATCCGTAACTCAATCGGGCCTTGGACGTTTGTTACCATTCGTTCATTCGTCACGTGGATTTTTTCTGCAAAACGGGATCCCCGTGGCTGGTCTACAATTTACCATCACCGGAGAGTGGTGCCCCATGGTACCGCTCCGTTTCAAATCCATGCATCCATTTCTCAAAGTCGTACAACACTTTTTCGGCATTTTGGACGGATGTTGTACCTTGCACCGTAGATGTTGCACCCTGTGGATATTGATTCTTCGGAAGGCTATAACTGTTGGCTCGTTTAGAGTTACAGGAGCCATAACAAGTCAAAACGAAGATCTTTGTGATTTCTACGACTATGACCGCTTTAAGCCGTCACTGATTAGTTTCATACCCAAAAAATCTTATCCGAAACTATATCAGGCCTTGGACGTTTTTTACCGTTCGTTCATTCGTCACGTGGACTTTTTCTGCAAAACAGGATCCCTGTGGCTAGTCTACGATTTACCATCGCCGGAGAGTGGTGCCCCATGGTACCGCTCCGTTTCAAATCCATGCATCCATTTCTAAAAGTCGTACGGCACTTTTTCGGCATTTTGGACGGATGTTGCACCTTGCACCGTAGATGTTCCACCCTGTGGATATTGATTCTTCGGAAGGCCATAACTATTGGCTCGTTTAGAGTTACGGGAGCCATAACCAGTCAAAACGAAGATCTCTGTGAGTTCTACGGTTATGACCGCTTTAAGACGTCACTAATTAGTTTCATACCCAAAAAATCTTATCCGAATCTCTATCGGGCCATGGACGTTTTTTACCGTTCGTTCATTCGTCACGTGGATTTTTTCTGCAAAACGGGATCCCCGTGGTTGGTCTACGATTTACCATCGCCGGAGAGTGGTGCCCATGGTACCGCTCCGTTTCAAATCCATGCATCCATTTCTAAAAGTCGTACGGCACTTTTTCGACATTCTGGACGGATGTTGCACCTTGCACCATAGATGTTGCACCCTGTGGATATTGATTCTTCGGAAGACCATAACTGTTGGCTCGTTTAGAGTTACGGGAACCATAACCAGTCAAAACGAAGATCTTTGTTAGTTCTATGGCTATGACTGCTTTAAGACGTCATTGGTTAGTTTCATACTCAAAAAATCTTATTCGAACCTCAATCGGGCCTTGGACGTTTTTTACCGTTCGTTCATTCATCACGTGGATTATTTCTACAAAACGGGATCCCCGTGGCTGGTCTATGATTTACCATCGCCGGAGAGTGGTGCCCCATGGTACCGCTCCATTTCAAATCCATGCATCCATTTCTAAAAGTCGTACGGCACTTTTTCAGCATTTTGGACGGATGTTGCACCTTGCACCGTAGATGTTGCACCCTGTGGATATTGATTCTTCGGAAGGCTATAACTGTTGGCTCGTTTAGAGTTACAGGAGCCATAACAAGTCAAAACGAAGATCTTTGTGAGTTCTACGACTATGACCGCTTTAAGCCGTCACTGATTAGTTTCATACCCAAAAATCTTATCTGAACCTCAATCGGGCCTTGGACGTTTTTTACCGTTCGTTCATTCGTCACGTGGATTTTTTCTGCAAAACGGGATCCCCGTGGCTGGTCTACGATTTACCATCGCCGGAGAGTGGTGCCCCATTGTACCGCTCCATTTCAAATCCATGCATCCATTTCTAAAAGTCGTACGGCACTTTTTCGGCATTTTGGACGGATGTTGCACCATGCACCGTAGATGTTGCACCCTATGGATATTGATTCTTCGGAAGGCCATAACTGTTGGCTCGTTTAGAGTTGCAGGAGCCATAAATAGTCAAAACGAAGATCTCTATGAGTTCTACGGCTATGACCGCTTTAAGCCGTCACTGGTTAGTTTCATACCCAAAAAATCTTATTCGAAACTCAATCGGGCCTTGGACGTTTTTTACCGTTCGTTCATTCGTCACGTGGATTTTTTCTACAAAACGGGATCCCCGTGGCTGGTCTATGATTTACCATGGCCGGAGAGTGGTGCCTCATGGTACCGCTCCGTTTCAAATCCATGCATCCATTTCTAAAAGTCGTACAGTACTTTTTCGGCATTTTGGACGGATGTTGCACCTTGCACTGTAGATGTTGCACCCTGTGGATATTGATTCTTCGGAAGGCCATAACTGTTGGCTCGTTTAGAGTTACAGGAGCCATAACCAGTCAAAACGAAGATCTCTATGAGTTCTACGACTATGACCGCTTTAAGCCGTCACTGATTAGTTTCATACCAAAAAAATCTTATCCTAACTCTATCGGGCCTTGGACGTTTTTTACCGTTCGTTCATTCGTCACGTGGACTTTTTCTGCAAAACGGAATCCCCGTGGCTGGTCTACGATTTACCATCGCCGGAGAGTGGTGCCCATGGTACCACTCCGTTTCAAATCCATGCATCCATTCCTAAAAGTCGTACGGCACTTTTTCAGCATTTTGGACGGATGTTGCACCTTGCACCATAGATGTTGCACCGTGTGGATATTGATTCTTCGGAAGCCCATAACTGTTTGCTCGTTTAGAGTTATGGGAGCCATAACCAGTCAAAACGAAGATCACTGTGAGTTCTACGGCTATGACCGCTTTAGGCTGTCACTGGTTAGTTTCATACCCAAAATATCTTATCCAAAACTCAATCGGGCCTTGGACGTTTTTTACCGTTCGTTCATTCGTCGTGTGGATTTTTTCTACAAAATGGGATCCCCGTGGCTAGTCAATGATTTACCATCGCCGGAGAGTGGTGCCCCATGGTACCGCTCCGTTTCAAATCCATGCATCCATTTCTAAAATTCGTACGGCACTTTTTCGGCATTTTGGACGGATGTTGCACCTTGCACCGTAGATGTTGCACCCTGTGGATATTGATTCTTCGGAAGGCCATAACTGTTGGCTCGTTTAGAGTTACGGGAGCCATACACAGTCAAAACGAAGATCTCTGTGAGTTCTACGGCTATGACCGCTTTAAGCCGTCACTGGTTAGTTTCATACCCAAAAAATCTTATCCGAACCTCAATCGGGCCTTGGACGTTTTTTACCGTTCGTTCATTCGTCACATGGATTTTTTCTGCAAAACGGGATCCCCGTGGCTGGTCTATGATTTACCATTGCCGGAGAGTGGTGCCCCATGGTACCGCTCCATTTCCAATCCATCCATCCATTTCTAAAAGTCGTACGGCACTTTTTCGGCATTTTGGACGGATGTTGCACCTTGCACCGTAGATGTTGCACCCTGTGGATATTGATTCTTCGGAAGGCCATATCTGCTGGCTCGTTTAGAGTTATGGGAGCCATAACCAGTCAAAACGAAGATCTCTGTTAGTTCTATGGCTATGACCGCTTTAAGCCATCACTGATTAGTTTCATACCCAAAAAATCTTATCCGAAACTCTATCGGGCCATGGACGTTTTTTACCGTTCGTTTAATTCGTCACGTGGATTTTTTATGCAAAACGGCATCCCCATGGTTGGTCTACGATTTACCATCGCCGGAGAGTGGTGCCCAATGGTACCGCTCCGTTTCAAATCCATGCATCCATTTCTAAAAGTCGTACGTCACTTTTTCGACATTTTGGACGGATGTTGCACCTTGCACCGTAGATGTTGCACCCTGTGGATATTGATTCTTCGGAAGGCCATAACTGTTGGCTCGTTTAGAGTTACAGGAGCCATAACCAGTCAAAACGAAGATCTCTATGAGTTCTACGGCTATGACCGCTTTAAGCCGTCACTGGTTAGTTTCATACCCAAAAAATCTTATCCGAAACTCAATCGGGCCTGGGACGTTTTTTACCGTTCGTTCATTCGTCACGTGGATTTTTTCTGCAAAACGGGATCCCCATGGCTGGTCTACGATTTACCATCGCCGGAGAGTGGTGCCCTATGGTACCGCTCCGTTTCAAATCCATGCATCCATTTCTAAAAGTCGTACGACACTTTTTCGGAATTTTGGACGGATGTTGCACCTTGCACCGTAGATGTTGCACCCTATGGATATTGATTCTTCGGAAGGCCATAACTGTTGGCTCGTTTAGAGTTACAGGAGCCATAACCAGTCAAAATGAAGATCTCTATGAGTTCTACGGCTATGACCGCTTTAAGCCGTCACTGGTTAGTTTCATACCAAAAAAATCTTATCCGAAACTCAATCGGGCCTTGGACGTTTTTTACCGTTCGTTCATTCGTCACGTGGATTTTTTCTGCAAAACGGGATCGCCATGGCTGGTCTACGATTTACCATCGCCGGAGAGTGGTGCCCCATGGTACCGCTCCGTTTCAAATCCATGCATCCATTTCTAAAAGTTGTAAGACACTTTTTCGGTATTTTGGACGGATGTTGCACCTTGCACCGTAGATGTTGCACCCTGTGGATATTGATTCTTCGGAAGGCCATAACTGTTGGCTCATTTAGAGTTATAGGAGCCATAACCAGTCAAAACAAAGATCTCTGTGAGTTCTACGGCTATGACCGCTTTAAGCCGTCACTGATTAGTTTCATACCCAAAAAATCTTATCCGAAACTCTATCGGGCCTTGGACGTTTTTTACCGTTCGTTCATTCGTCACGTGGACTTTTTCTGCAAAACAGGATCCCTGTGGCTAGTCTACGATTTACCATCGCCGGAGAGTGGTGCCCATGGTACCGCTCCGTTTCAAATCCATGCATTCATTTCTAAAAGTCGTACGACACTTTTTCGGCATTTTGGACGGATGTTGCACCTTGCACCGTAGATGTTGCACCCTGTGGATATTGATTCTTCGGAAGGCCATAACTGTTGGCTTGTTTAGAGTTACATGAGCCATAACCAGTCAAAACGAAGATCTCTATGAGTTCTACGGCTATGACCGCTTTAAGCCGTCACTAGTTAGTTTCACACCCAAAAAATCTTATCCGAAACTCAATCGGGCCTTGGATGTTTTTTACCATTCGTTCATTCGTCACGTGGATTTTTTCTGCAAAACGGGATCCCCATGGCTGGTCTACGATTTACCATCACCGGAGAGTGGTGCCCCATGGTACTGCTCCGTTTCAAATCCATGCATCCATTTCTCAAAGTCGTACGACACTTTTTCGGCATTTTGGACGGATGTTGCACCTTGCACCGTAGATGTTGCACCCTGTGGATATTGATTCTTCGGAAGGCTATAACTGTTGGCTCGTTTAGAGTTACAGGAGCCATAACAAGTCAAAACAAATATCTTTGTGAGTTCTACGGCTATGACCGCTTTAAGCCATCACTGATTAGTTTCATACCCAAAAAATCTTATCCGAAACTATATCAGGCCTTGGACGTTTTTTACCGTTCGTTCATTCGTCACGTGGACTTTTTCTGCAAAACGGGATCCCCATGGCTGGTCTACGATTTACCATCGCTGGAGAGTGGTGCCTATGGTACTGCTCCGTTTCAAATCCATGCATCCATTTCTAAAAGTCGTACGGCACTATTTCGGCATTTTGGACGGATGTTGCACCTTGCACCATAGATGTTGCACCGTGTGGATATTGATTCTTCGGAAGGCCATAACTGTTGGCTCGTTTAGAGTTACGGGAGCCATAACCAGTCAAAATGAAGATCTTTGTGAGTTCTATGGCAATGACCACTTTAAGCCGTCACTGGTTAGTTTCATACCCAAAAATCTTATCCGAACCTCAATCGGGCCGTGGACGTTTTTTACCGTTCGTTCATTCGTCACGTGGATTTTTTCTGCAAAACGGTATCCCCGTGGCTGGTCTACGATTTACCATCGCCGGAGAGTGGTGGCCCATTGTACCGCTCCATTTCAAATCCATGCATCCATTTCTAAAAGTCGTACGGCACTTTTTCGGTATTTTGGACGGATGTTGCACCTTGCACCGTAGATGTTGCACCCTATGGATATTGATTCTTCGGAAGGCCATAACTATTGGCTAGTTTAGAGTTACAGGAGCCATAACTAGTCAAAACGAAGATCTCTATGAGTTCTACGGCTATGACCGCTTTAAGCCGTCACTGGTTAGTTTCAAACCCAAAAAATCTTATCCGAAACTCAATCGGGCCTTGAACGTTTTTTACCGTTCGTTCATTCGTCACGTGTATTTTTTCTACAAAACGGGATCCCCGTGGCTGGTCTATGATTTACCATCGCCGGAGAGTGGTGCCCCATGGTACCGCTCCGTTTCAAATCCATGCATCCATTTCTAAAAGTCGTACAGTACTTTTTCGGCATTTTGGACGGATGTTGCACCTTGCACTGTAGATGTTGCACCCTGTGTATATTGATTCTTCGGAAGGCCATAACTGTTGGCTCGTTTAGAGTTACAGGAGCCATAACCAGTCAAAACGAAGATCTCTGTGAGTTCTACGACTATGACCGCTTTAAGCCGTCACTGATTAGTTTCATACCCAAAAAATCTTATCCGAAACTCTATCGGGCCTTGGACGTTTTTTACCGTTCGTTCATTCGTCACGTGGACTTTTTCTGCAAAACGGGATCCCCGTGGCTGGTCTACGATTTACCATCGCCGGAGAGTGGTGCCCATGGTACCACTCCGTTTCAAATCCATGCATCCATTTCTAAAAGTCGTACGGCACTTTTTCAGCATTTTGGACGTATGTTGCACCTTGCACCATAGATGTTGCACCGTGTGGATATTGATTCTTCGGAAGCCCATAACTGTTTGCTCGTTTAGAGTTACGGGAGCCATAACCAGTCAAAACGAAGATCTCTGTGAGATCTACGACTATGACCGCTTTAAGCTGTCACTGGTTAGTTTCATACCCAAAAAATCTTATCCAAAACTCAATCGGGCCTTGGACGTTTTTTACCGTTCGTTCATTCGTCGCGTGGATTTTTTCTGCAAAACGGGATCCCCGTGGCTAGTCAATGATTTACCATCGCCGGAGAGTGGTGCCCCATGGTACCGCTCCGTTTCAAATCCATGCATCCATTTCTAAAATTCGTGCGGCACTTTTTCGGCATTTTGGAAGGATGTTGCACCTTGCACCGTAGATGTTGCACCTTGTGGATATTGATTCTTCGGAAGGCCATAACTGTTGGCTCGTTTAGAGTTACGGGAGCCATACCCAGTCAAAACGAAGATCTCGGTGAGTTCTACGGCTATGACCGCTTTAAGCCGTCACTGGTTAGTTTCATACCCAAAAAATCTTATCCGAACCTCAATCGGGCCTTGGACGTTTTTTACCGTTCGTTCATTCGTCACATGGATTTTTTCTGCAAAACGGGATCCCCGTGGCTGGTCTATGATTTACCATCGCTGGAGAGAGGTGCCCCATGGTACCGCTCTATTTCCAATCCATCCATCCATTTCTAAAAGTCGTACGGAACTTTTTTGGCATTTTGGACGGATGTTGCACCTTGCACCGTAGATGTTGCACCCTATGGATATTGATTCTTCGGAAGGCCATATCTGTTGGCTCGTTTAGAGTTATGGGAGCCATAACCAATCAAAACGAAGATCTCTGTTAGTTCTACGGCTATGACCGCTTTAAGCCATCACTGATTAGTTTCATACCCAAAAAATCTTATCCGAAACTCTATCGGGCCATGGACATTTATTACCGTTCGTTCAATTCGTCACGTGGATTTTTTCTGCAAAACGGCATCCCCTTGGCTGGTCTACGATTTACCATCGCCGGAGAGTGGTGCCCCATGGTACCGCTCCATTTCAAATCCTTGCATCCATTTCTTAAAGTCGTACGACACTTTTTCGGCATTTTGGACGGATGTTGCACCTTGCACCGTAGATGTTGCACCCTGTGGATATTGATTCTTCGGAAGGCCATAATTGTTGGCTCGTTTAGAGTTACAGGAGCCATAACCAGTCTAAACGAAGATCTTTGTAAGTTCTACAACTATGACCGCTTTAAGCCGTCACTGGTTAGTTTCATACCCAAAAAATCTTATCCGAGCCTCAATCGGGCCTTGGACGTTTTTTACTGTTCGTTCATTCGTCACGTGGATTTTTTCTGCAAAACGGGATCCCCGTGGCTGGTCTATGATTTACCACGGCCGGAGAGTGGTGCCCCATGGTACCGCTTCGTTTCAAATCCATGCATCCATTTGTAAAAGTCGTACGGCACTTTTTTGGCATTTTGGACGGATGTTGCACCTTGCACCGTAGATGTTGCACCTTGTGGATATTGATTCTTCGGAAGGCCATAACTTTTGGCTCGTTTAGAGTTACAGGAGCCATAACCAGTCAAAACGAAGAACTCTGTGAGTTCTACGGCTATGACCGCTTTAAGCCGTCACTGATTAGTTTCATACCCAAAAAATCTTATCCGAAACTCTATCGGGCCTTGGACGTTTTTTACCGTTCGTTCATTCGTCACGTGGACTTTTTCTGCAAAACGGGATCCCCGTGGCTGGTCTACGATTTACCATCGCCGGAGAGTTATGCCCATGGTACCGCTCCGTTTCAAATTCATGCATCCATTTCTAAAAGTTGTACGGCACTTTTTCGGCATTTTGGATGGATGTTGCACCTTGCACCATAGATGTTGTACCGTGTGGATATTGATTCTTCAGAAGGCCATAACCGTTGGCTCGTTTAGAGTTACGGGAGCCATAACCAGTCAAAACGAAGATCTCTGTGAGTTCTACGGCTATGACTGCTTTAAGCTGTCATTGGTTAGTTTCATACCCAAAAAATCTTATCCGAAACTCAATCGGACCTTGGACGTTTTTTACCGTTCGTTCATTCGTCGCGTGGATTTTTTCTGCAAAACGGGATCCCCGTGGCAGGTCAATGATTTGCCATCGCCGGAGAGTGGTGCCCCATGGTACCGCTCCGTTTCAAATCTATGCATCCATTTCTAAAAGTCGTACGACACTTTTTCGGCATTTTGGACGGATGTTGCACCTTGCACCATAGATGTTGCACCCTGTGGATATTGATTCTTCGGAAGGCCATAACTGTTGGCTCGTTTAGAGTTACGGGAGCCATAACCAGTCAAAACGAAGATCTCTGTGAGTTCTACGGCTATGACCGCTTTAAGTCATCACTGGTTAGTTTCATACCCAAAAAATCTTATCCGAACCTCAATCGGGCATTGGACGTTTTTAACCGTTCGTTCATTCGTCACATGGATTTTTTCTGCAAAACGGGATCCCCGTGGCTGGTCTATGATTTACCATCGCCGAAGAGTGGTGCCCCATGGTACCGCTCCATTTTCAATCCATCCATCCATTTCTAAAAGTCGTACGACACTTTTTCGGCATTTTGGACGGATGTTGCACCTTGCACCGTAGATGTTGCACCCTGTGGATATTGATTCTTCGGAAGGCCATAACTGTTGGCTCGTTTAGAGTTACGGGAGCCATAACCAGTCAAAACAAAGATCTCTGTGAGTTCTACGGCTTTGACCGCTTTAAGCCGTTACTGATTAGTTTCATACCGAAAAAGTCTTATCCGAAACTCTATCGGGCCATGGACGTTTTTTACCGTTCGTTCATTCGTCACGTGGATTTTTTCTGCAAAACGGGATCCCCGTGGCTGGTCTACGATTTACCATCGCCGGAGAGTGGTGCCCCATGGTACCGCTCCGTTTCAAATCCATGCATCCATTTCTAAAAGTCATACGGCACTTTTTCGGCATTTTGGACGGATGTTGCACCTTGCACCGTAGATGTTGCACCCTGTGGATATTGATTCTTCGGAAGGCCATAACTGTTGGCTCGTTTAGAGTTACAGGAGCCATAACCAGTCAAAACGAAGATCTCTGTGAGTTCTATGGCTATGACCGCTTTAAGCCGTCACTGGTTAGTTTCATACCCAAAAAATCTTATCCGAACCTCAATTGGGCCTTGGACGTTTTTTACCGTTCGTTCATTCATCACGTGGATTTTTTCTGCAAAACGGGATCCCTGTGGCTGGTCTATGATTTACCATCGCTGGAGAGTGGTGCCCCATGGTACCGCTCCGTTTCAAATCCATGCATCCATTTCTAAAAGTCGTACGACACTTTTTCGACATTTTTGACGGATGTTGCACCTTGCACCATAGATGTTGCACCTTGCACCATAGATGTTGCACCTTGTGGATATTGATTCTTCGGAAGGCCGTAACTGTTGGCTCGTTTAGAGTTACGGGAGCCATAACCAGTCAAAACGAAGATCTCTATGAGTACTACGGCTATGACTGCTTTAAGCCGTCATTGGTTAGTTTCATACCCAAAAAATCTTATCCGAAACTCAATCGGGCCTTGGACGTTTTTTACCGTTCGTTCATTCATCACGTGGATTTTTTCTGCAAACCGGGACCCCCGTGGCTGGTCTATGATTTACCATCGTCGAAGAGTGGTGCCCCATGGTACTGCTCCATTTCAAATCAATGCATCCATTTCTAAAAGTCATACGACACTTTTTCGGCATTTTGGACGGATGTTGCACCTTGCACCGTAGATGTTGCACCTAGTGGATATTGATTTTTCGGAAGGCCATAACTGTTGGCTCGTTTAGAGTTACGGGAGCCATAAGCAGTCAAAACGAAGATCTCTGTGATTTCTACGGCTATGACCGCTTTAAGCCATCACTGGTTAGTTTCATACCCAAAAATCTTATCCGAAACTCAATCGGGCCTTGGACGTGTTTTACCGTTCGTTCATTCGTCACGTGGATTTTTTCTGCAAAACGGGATCCTCGTGGTTGGTCTATGATTTACCATCGCTGGAGAGTGGTGCCCCATGGTACCACTCCATTTCAAATCGATGCATCCATTTCTAAAAGTCGTACTGCACTTTTTCGGCATTTTGGACGAATGTGGCACCTTGCAACGTAGATGTTGCACCCTATGGATATTGATTCTTCGGAAGGCCATAACTGTTGGCTCGTTTAGAGTTACGGGAGCTATAACCAGTCAAACCGAAGATGTCTGTGATTTCTACGGCTATGATCGCTTTAAGCTTTCTCTGGTTAGTTTCATACCCAAAAAATCTTATCCGAACCTAAATCGGGCCTTGGACGTTTGTTACCGTTCGTTCATTCGTCACGTGGATTTTTTCTGCAAAACGGGATCCCCGTGGCTAGTCTATGATTTACCATCGCCGGAGAGTGGTGCCCCATGGTACCGCTCCATTTCCAATCCATGCATCCATTTCTAAAAGTCGTACGACACTTTTTCGGCATTTTGGACGAATGTTGCACCTTGCACTTTAGATGTTGCACCTTGTGGATATTGATTCTTCGGAAGGCCGTAACTGTTGGCTCGTTTAGAATTACGGGAGCCATAACCAGTCAAAACAAAAATCTCTTTGAGTTCTACGGCTATGACCGCTTTAAGCCGTCACAGGTTAGTTTCATACCCAAAAAATCTTATCCAAACCTCAATCGGGCCTGGGACGTTTTTTACCGTTCGTTCATTCGTCACGTGGATTTTTTCTGCAAAACGGGATCCCCGTGGCTGGTCTATGATTTACCATCGCCGGAGAGTGGTGCCCCATGGTACCGCTCTGTTTCAAATCCATGCATCCATTTCTAAAAGTCGTACGGCACTTTTTCGGCATTTTGGACGGATTTTGCACCTTGCACCATAGATGTTGCACCCTGTGGATATTGATTCTTCGGAAGGCCATAACTGTTGGCTCGTTTAGAGTTACGGAAGCCATAACCAGTAAAAACGAAGATCTCTGTGAGTTCTACGGCTATGACTGCTTTAAGCCGTCACTGGTTAGTTTCATACTCAAAAAATCTTATCTAAACCTCGATCGGGCCTTGGACGTTTTTTACCGTTCGTTCATTCGTCGCGTGGATTTTTTCTGCAAAACGGAATCCCCGTGGCTGGTCTATGATTTACCATTGCCAGAGAGTGGTGCCCCATGGTACCGCCCCGTTTCAAATCCATGCATCCATTTCTAAAAGTCGTACGGCACTTTTTCGGCATTTTGGACGTATGTTGCACCTTGCACCGTAGATGTTACACCCTGTGGATATTGATTCTTCGGAAGGCCATAACTGTTGGCTCGTTTAGAGTTACGGGAGCCATACCCAGTCAAAACGAAGATCTCTGTGAGTTCTACGGCTATGACCGCTTTAAGCCGTCACTGGTTAGTTTCATACCCAAAAAATCTTATCCGAACCTCAATCGGGCCTTGGACGTTTTTTACCGTTCGTTCATTCGTCACATGGATTTTTTCTGCAAAACGGGATCCCCGTGGCTGGTCTATGATTTACCATCGCCGGAGAGTGGTGCCCCATGGTACCGCTCCATTTCCAATCCATCCATCCATTTCTAAAAGTCGTACGACACTTTTTCGGCATTTTGGACGGATGTTGCACCTTGCACCGTAGATGTTGCACCCTGTGGATATTGATTCTTCGGAAGGCCATATCTGTTGGCTCGTTTAGAGTTATGGGAGCCATAACCAGTCAAAACGAAGATCTCTGTGAGTTATACGGCTATGACTGCTTTAAGCCTTCATTGGTTAGTTTCATACCCAAAAAATCTTATTCGAACCTCAATCGGGCCTTGGACGTTTTTTATCGTTCGTTCATTCGTCACATGGATTTTTTCTACAAAACGGGACCCCCGTGTCTGGTCTATGATTTACCATCGCCGTAGAGTGGTGCCCCATGGTACAGCTCCGTTTCAAATCCATGCATCCATTTCTAAAAGTCGTACGGCACTTTTTCGGCATTTTGGACGGATGTTGCACATTGCACCGTAGATGTTGCACCCTGTGGATATTGATTCTTCGGAAGGTCGTAACTGTTGGCTCGTTTAGAGTTATAGGAGCCATAACCAGTCAAAACGAAGATCTCTGTGAGTTCTACGGCTATGACCGCTTTAAGCCGTCACTGGTTAGTTTCATACCCAAAAAATCTTATCTGAACCTCAATCGGGCCATGGACGTTTTTTACCGTTCGTTCATTCGTCACGTGGATTATTTCTGCAAAACGGGATCCCCGTGGCTGGTCTACGATTTACCATCGCCGGAGAGTGGTGCCCCATGGTACCGCTCCGTTTCAAATCCATGCATCCATTTCTAAAAGTCGTACATCACTTTTTCGGCATTTTGGACGGATGTTGCACCTTGCACCGTAGAAGTTGCACCCTATGGATATTGATTCTACGGAAGGCCATAACTGTTGGCTCGTTTAGAGTTAAAGGAGCCATAACCAGTTAAAACGAAGATCTCTTTGAGTTCTACGGCTATGACTGCTTTAAGCCGTCACTGTTTAGTTTCATACCCAAAAAACCTTATCCGAACCTCAATCGGGCCTTGGACGTTTTTTACCGTTCTTTCATTCGTCACATGGATTTTTTCTGCAAAACGGGATCCCCGTGGCTGGTCTATGATTTACCATCGCCGGAAAGTGGTGCCCCATGGTACCGCTCCGTTTCAAATCCATGCATCCATTTCTAAAAGTCGTACGGCACTTTTTCGACATTCTGGATGGATGTTGCACCTTGCACCGTAGATGTTGCACCTTGTGGATATTGATTCTTCGGAAGGCCATAACTGTTGGCTCGTTTAGAGTTACGGGAGCCATAACCAGTTAAAACGAAGATCTCAATGAGTTTTACGGCTACGACAGCTTTAAGCTGTCATTTGTTAGTTTCATACCCAAAAAACTTATTCGAACCTCAATCGGGCCTTGGACGTTTTTTATCGTTCGTTCATTCGTCACATGGATTTTTTCTACAAAACGGGACCCCCATGGCTGGTCTATGATTTACCATCGCCGGAGAGTGGTGCCCCATGGTACCGCTCCGTTTCAAATCCATGCATCCATTTCTAAAAGTCGTACGGCACTTTTTCGGCATTTTGGACGGATGTTGCACATTGCACCGTAGATGTTGCACCCTGTGGATATTGATTCTTCGGAAGGCCGTAACTGTTGGCTCGTTTAGAGTTACAGCAGCCATAACCAGTCAAAATGAAGATCTCTGTGAGTTCTACGGCTATGACCGCTTTAAGCCGTCATTGGTTAGTTTCGTACCCAAAAAATCTTATCCGAAACTCAATCGGGCCTTGGATGTTTTTTACCGTTCGTTTATTCATCACGTGGATTTTTTCTGCAAAACGGGACCCCGTGGCTGGTCTATGATTTACCATCGCCGAAGAGTGGTGCCCCATGGTACCGCTCCGTTTCAAATCCATGCATCCATTTCTAAAAGTCGTACGGTACTTTTTCGGCATTTTGGACGGATGTTGCACCTTGCACCGTAGATGTTGCACCCTGTGGATATTGATTCTTCGGAAAGCCATAACTGTTGGCTCGTTTAGAGTTACGGGAGCCATAAGCAGTCAAAACGAAGATCTCTGTGATTTCTAAGGCTATGACCACTTTAAGCCGTCGTTGGTTAGTTTCATACCCAAAAAATCTTATCCGAAACTCAATCGGGCCTTGGACGTTTTTTTACCGTTCGTTCATTCGTCACGTGGATTTTTTCTGCAAAATGGGATACCCGTGGCTGGTCTATGATTTACCATCGCTGGAGAATGGTGCCCCATGGTGCCACTCCATTTCAAATCCATGCATCCATTTCTAAAAGTCGTACTGCACTTTTTCGGCATTTTGGACGAATGTGGCACCTTGCAACGTAGATGTTGCACCCTATGGATATTGATTCTTCGGAAGGCCATAACTGTTGGCTCGTTTAGAGTTACGGGAGCTATAACCAGTCAAAACGAAGATATCTGTGATTTCTACGGCTATGACCGCTTTAAGCTTTCACTGGTGAGTTTCATACCCAAAAAATCTTATCTGAACCTCAATCGGGCCTTGGACGTTTGTTACCGTTCGTTCATTCGTCAAGTGGATTTTTTCTGCAAAACGGGATCCCCGTGGTTGGTCTATGATTTACCATCGCTGGAGAGTGGTGCCCCATGGTACCCCTCCATTTCAAATCCATGCATCCATTTCTAAAAGTCGTACTGCACTTTTTTGGCATTTTGGACGAATGTGGCACCTTGCAACGTAGATGTTGCACCCTATGGATATTGATTCTTCGGAAGGCCATAACTGTTGGCTCGTTTAGAGTTACGGGAGCTATAACCAGTCAAAACAAAGATGTATGTGATTTCTACGGCTATGATCGCTTTAAGCTTTCACTGGTTAATTTAATACCCAAAAAATCTTATCCGAACCTCAATCAGGCCTTGGACGTTTGTTACCGTTCGTTCATTCGTCCCGTGGATTTTTTCTGCAAAACGGGATCCCCGTGACTGGTCTATGATTTACCATCGCCGGAGAGTGGTGCCCCATGGTACCGCTCCGTTTCCAATCCATGCATCCATTTCTAAAAGTCGTACGACACTTTTTCGGCATTTTGGACGGATGTTGCACCTTGCACCGTAAATGTTGCACCTTGTGGATATTGATTCTTCGTAAGGTCGTAACTGTTGGCTCGTTTAGAATTACGGGAGCCATAACCAGTCAAAACAAAAATCTCTTTGAGTTCTACGGCTATGACCGCTTTAAGCCGTCATAGGTTAGTTTCATACCCAAAAAATCTTATCCAAACCTCAATCGGGCCTTGGACGTTTTTTACCGTTCGTTCATTCGTCACGTGGATTTTTTCTGCAAAACGGGATCTCCGTGGCTGGTCTATGATTTACCATCGCCGGAGAGTGGTTCCCCATGGTACCGCTCTGTTTCAAATCCATGCATCCATTTCTAAAAGTCGTACGGCACTTTTTCGGCATTTTGGACGGATGTTGCACCTTGCACCGTAGATGTTGCACCCTGTGGATATCGATTCTTCGGAAGGCCATAACTGTTGGCTCGTTTAGGGTTACGGGAGCCATAACCAGTCAAAACGAAGATCTCTGTGAGCTCTACGGCTATGACTGCTTTAAGCCGTCACTGGTTAGTTTCATACCCAAAAAATCTTATCCGAACCTCGATCGGGCCTTGGACGTTTTTTACAGTTCGTTCATTCGTCGCATGAATTTTTTCTGCAAAACGGGATCCCCGTGGCTGGTCTATGATTTACCATTGCCGGAGAGTGGTGCCCCATGGTACCGCCCTGTTTCAAATCCATGCATCCATTTCTAAAAGTCGTACGGCACTTTTTCGGCATTTTGGACGGATGTTGCACCATGCACCGTAGATGTTGCACCCTGTGGATATTGATTCTACAGAAGGCCATGACTGTTGGCTCGTTTAGAGTTACGGGAACCATAACAAGTCAAAACGAAGATCTCTATGATTTCTACGGCTATGATCGCTTTAAGCCATCACTGGTTTGTTTCGTACCCAAAAAATCTTATCCGAACCTCAATCGGGCCTTGGACGTTTTTTACCGTTCGTTCATTCGTCACGTGGATTTTTTCTGCAAAACGGTATCCCCGTGGCTGGTATATGATTTTCCATCGCCGGAGAGTGGTGCCCCATGGTACCGCTCCGTTTCAAATCCATGCATCCATTTCTAAAAGTCGTACGGCACTTTTTCGACATTTTGGACGGATGTTGCACCTTGCACCATAGATGTTGCACCTTGTGGATATTGATTCTTCGGAAGGCCATAACTGTTGGCTCGTTTAGAGTTACGAGAGCCATAACCAGTCAAAACGAAGATCTCAGTGAGTTCTACGGCTATGACTGCTTTAAGCCGTCATTGGTTAGTTTCATACCGAAAAAATCTTATTCGAACCTCAATCGGGCCTTGGACGTTTTTTATCGTTCGTTCATTCGTCACGTGGATTTTTTCTACAAAACGGGACCCCCGTGGCTGGTCTATGATTTACCATCGCCGAAGAGTGGTTCCCTATGGTACCGCTCTGTTTCAAATCCATGCATCCATTTCTAAAAGTCGTACGGCACTTTTTCGGCATTTTGGACGGATGTTGCCCATTGCACCGTAGATGTTGCACCCTGTGGATATTGATTCTTCGGAAGGCCGTAACTGTTGGCTCGTTTAGAGTTACAGGAGCCATAACCAGTAAAAACGAAGATCTCTGTGAGTTCTACGGCTATGACCGCTTTAAGCCGTCACTGGTTAGTTTCATACCCAAAAAATCTTATCCGAACCTCAATCGGGCCATGGACGTTTTTTACCGTTCGTTCATTCGTCACGTGGATTTTTTCTGCAAAACGGGATCCCCGTGGCTGGTCTATGATTTACCATCGCCGGAGAGTGGTACCCTATGGTACCGCTCCATTTCAAATCCATGCATCCATTTCTAAAAGTCGTACGGCTCTTTTTCGGCAGATTGGACGGATGTTGCACCTTGCACCGTAGATGTTGCACCCTGTGGATATTGATTCTTCGGAAGGCCATAACTGTTGGCTCGTTTAGAGTTACAGGAGCCATAACCAGTCAAAACGAAGATCTTTTTGAGTTCTACGGCTATGTCCGCTTTAAGCCGTCACTGGTTAGTTTCATACCCAAAAAATCTTTTCCGAACCTCAATCGGGCCTTGGACGTTTTTTACCGTTCGTTCATTCGTCACGTGCATTTTTTCTGCAAAACGGGATCCCCGTGGTTGGTCTATGATTTACCATCGCTGGAGAATGGTGCCCCATGGTACCACTCCGTTTCAAATCCATGCATCCATTTCTAAAAGTCGTACGACACTTTTTCGACATTCTGGACGGATGTTGCACCTTGCACCATAGATGTTGCACCTTGTGGATATTGATTCTTCGGAAGGCCATAACTGTTGGCTCATTTAGAGTTACGGGAGCCATGACCAGTCAAAACGAAGATCTTTGTGAGTTCTACGGCTATGACTGCTTTAAGCCGTCATTGGTTAGTTTCATACCCAAAAAATCTTATTCGAACTTCAATCGGGCCTTGGACATTTTTTATCGTTCGTTCATTCGTCACGTGGATTTTTTTTGCAAAACGGGACCCCCGTGGCTGGTCTATGATTTACCATCGCCGGAGAGTGGTGCCCCATTGTACCGCTCCGTTTCAAATCCATGCATCCATTTCTAAAAGTCGTACGGCACTTTTTCGGCATTTTGGACGGATGTTGCACATTGCACCGTAGTTGTTGCACCCTATGGATATTGATTCTTCGGAAGGCCGTAACTGTTGGCTCGTTTAGAGTTACAAGAGCCATAACCAGTCAAAACGAAGATCTCTGTGAGTTCTACGGCTATGACCGCTTTAAGCCGTCACTGGTTAGTTTCATACCCAAAAAATCTTATCCGAACCTCAATCGGGCCTTGGACGTTTTTTATTGTACGTTCATTCGTCACGTGGATTTTTTCTGCAAAACGGGATCCCCGTGGCTGGTCTATGATTTTCCATCGCCAGAGAGTGTTGCCCCATGGTACCGCTCCGTTTCAAATCCATGCATCCATTTCTAAAAGTCGTACGACACTTTTTCGACATTCTGGACGGATGTTGCACCTTGCACCATAGATGTTGCACCTTGTGGATATTGATTCTTCGGAAGGCCATAACGGTTGGCTCGTTTAGAGTTACGGGAGACATAACCAGTCAAAACGAAGATCTATGTGAGTTCTACGGCTATGACTGCTTTAAGCCGTCATTGGTTAGTTTCATACCCAAAAAATATTATTCGAACCTCAATCGGGCCTTGGACGTTTTTTATCGTTCGTTCATTCGTCACGTGGATTTTTTCTGCAAAACGGTATCCCCGTGGCTGGTATATGATTTTCCATCGCCGGAGAGTGGTGCCCCATGGTACCGCTCCGTTTCAAATCCATGCATCCATTTCTAAAAGTCGTACGGCACTTTTTCGACATTTTGGACGGATGTTGCACCTTGCACCATAGATGTTGCACCTTGTGGATATTGATTCTTCGGAAGGCCATAACTGTTGGCTCGTTTAGAGTTACGAGAGCCATAACCAGTCAAAACGAAGATCTCAGTGAGTTCTACGGCTATGACTGCTTTAAGCCGTCATTGGTTAGTTTCATACCGAAAAAATCTTATTCGAACCTCAATCGGGCCTTGGACGTTTTTTATCGTTCGTTCATTCGTCACGTGGATTTTTTCTACAAAACGGGACCCCCGTGGCTGGTCTATGATTTACCATCGCCGAAGAGTGGTTCCCTATGGTACCGCTCTGTTTCAAATCCATGCATCCATTTCTAAAAGTCGTACGGCACTTTTTCGGCATTTTGGACGGATGTTGCCCATTGCACCGTAGATGTTGCACCCTGTGGATATTGATTCTTCGGAAGGCCGTAACTGTTGGCTCGTTTAGAGTTACAGGAGCCATAACCAGTAAAAACGAAGATCTCTGTGAGTTCTACGGCTATGACCGCTTTAAGCCGTCACTGGTTAGTTTCATACCCAAAAAATCTTATCCGAACCTCAATCGGGCCATGGACGTTTTTTACCGTTCGTTCATTCGTCACGTGGATTTTTTCTGCAAAACGGGATCCCCGTGGCTGGTCTATGATTTACCATCGCCGGAGAGTGGTACCCTATGGTACCGCTCCATTTCAAATCCATGCATCCATTTCTAAAAGTCGTACGGCTCTTTTTCGGCAGATTGGACGGATGTTGCACCTTGCACCGTAGATGTTGCACCCTGTGGATATTGATTCTTCGGAAGGCCATAACTGTTGGCTCGTTTAGAGTTACAGGAGCCATAACCAGTCAAAACGAAGATCTTTTTGAGTTCTACGGCTATGTCCGCTTTAAGCCGTCACTGGTTAGTTTCATACCCAAAAAATCTTTTCCGAACCTCAATCGGGCCTTGGACGTTTTTTACCGTTCGTTCATTCGTCACGTGCATTTTTTCTGCAAAACGGGATCCCCGTGGTTGGTCTATGATTTACCATCGCTGGAGAATGGTGCCCCATGGTACCACTCCGTTTCAAATCCATGCATCCATTTCTAAAAGTCGTACGACACTTTTTCGACATTCTGGACGGATGTTGCACCTTGCACCATAGATGTTGCACCTTGTGGATATTGATTCTTCGGAAGGCCATAACTGTTGGCTCATTTAGAGTTACGGGAGCCATGACCAGTCAAAACGAAGATCTTTGTGAGTTCTACGGCTATGACTGCTTTAAGCCGTCATTGGTTAGTTTCATACCCAAAAAATCTTATTCGAACTTCAATCGGGCCTTGGACATTTTTTATCGTTCGTTCATTCGTCACGTGGATTTTTTTTGCAAAACGGGACCCCCGTGGCTGGTCTATGATTTACCATCGCCGGAGAGTGGTGCCCCATTGTACCGCTCCGTTTCAAATCCATGCATCCATTTCTAAAAGTCGTACGGCACTTTTTCGGCATTTTGGACGGATGTTGCACATTGCACCGTAGTTGTTGCACCCTGTGGATATTGATTCTTCGGAAGGCCGTAACTGTTGGCTCGTTTAGAGTTACAAGAGCCATAACCAGTCAAAACGAAGATCTCTGTGAGTTCTACGGCTATGACCGCTTTAAGCCGTCACTGGTTAGTTTCATACCCAAAAAATCTTATCCGAACCTCAATCGGGCCTTGGACGTTTTTTATTGTACGTTCATTCGTCACGTGGATTTTTTCTGCAAAACGGGATCCCCGTGGCTGGTCTATGATTTTCCATCGCCAGAGAGTGTTGCCCCATGGTACCGCTCCGTTTCAAATCCATGCATCCATTTCTAAAAGTCGTACGACACTTTTTCGACATTCTGGACGGATGTTGCACCTTGCACCATAGATGTTGCACCTTGTGGATATTGATTCTTCGGAAGGCCATAACGGTTGGCTCGTTTAGAGTTACGGGAGACATAACCAGTCAAAACGAAGATCTATGTGAGTTCTACGGCTATGACTGCTTTAAGCCGTCATTGGTTAGTTTCATACCCAAAAAATATTATTCGAACCTCAATCGGGCCTTGGACGTTTTTTATCGTTCGTTCATTCGTCACGTGGATTTTTTCTGCAAAACGGGACCCCCGTGTCTGGTCTATGATTTACCATCGCTGGAGAGTGTTGCCCCATGGTACCGCTCCGTTTCAAATCCACGCATCCATTTATAAAAGTCGTACGGCACTTTTTCGGCATTTTGGACGGAAGTTGCACCTTGCACCGTAGATGTTGCACCCTGTGGATATTGATTCTTCGGAAGGCCGTAACTGTTGGCTCGTTTAGAGTTACAGGAGCCATAACCAGTCAAAACGAAGATCTCTATGAGTTCTACGGCTATGACCGCTTTAAGCCGTCACTGGTTAGTTTCATACCCAAAAAATCTTATCTGAACCTCAATCGGGCCATGGACATTTTTAACCGTTCGTTCATTCGTCACGTGGATTTTTTCTGCAAAACGGGATCCACGTGGCTGGTTTACGATTTACCATCGCCGGAGAGTGGTGCCCCATGGTACCGCTCCGTTTCAAATCCATGCATCCATTTCTAAAAGTCGTACGGCACTTTTTCGGCATATTGGACGGATGTTGCACCTTGCACCGTAGATGTTACACCCTGTGGATATTGATTCTTCGGAAGGCCATAACTGTTGGCTCGTTTAGAGTTACAGGAGCCATAACCAGTCAAAACGAAGATCTCTTTGAGTTCTACGGCTATGACCGCTTTAAGCCGTCACTGGTTAGTTTCATACCCAAAAAATCTTGTCCAAACCTCAATCGGGCCTTGGCTGTTTTTTACCGTTCGTTCATTCGTCACGTGGATTTTTTCTGCAAAACGGGATCCCCGTGGCTGGTCTATGATTTACCATCGCCGGAGAGTGGTGCCCCATGGTATCGCTCTGTTTCAAATCCATGCATCCATTTCTAAAAGTCGTACGATACTTTTTCGGCATTTTGGACGGATGTTGCACCTTGCACCGTTGATGTTGCACCCTTTGGATATAGATTCTTCGGAAGGCCATAACTGTTGGCTCGTTTAGAGTTACAGGAGCCATAACCAGTCAAAACAAAGATCTCTGTGAGTTCTACGGCTATGACTGCTTTAAGCCGTCACTGGTTAGTTTCATACCCAAAAAATCTTATCCGAACCTCGATCGGGCCATGGACGTTTTTTACCGTTCGTTCATTCGTCGCGTGGATATTTTCTACAAAACGGGATCCCCGTGGCTGGTCTATGATTTACCATTGCCGGAGAGTGGTGCCCCATGGTACCGCCCCGTTTCAAATCCATGCATCCATTTCTAAAAGTCGTACGGCACTTTTTCGGCATTTTGGACGGATGTTGCACCTTGCACCGTAGATGTTGCACCATGTGGATATTGATTCTTCGGAAGGCCATAACTGTTGGCTCGTTTAGAGTTACGGGAGCCATAACCAGTCAAAACGAAGATCTCTGTGAGTTCTACGGCTATGACCGCTTTAAGCCGTCACTGGTTTGTTTCATACCCAAAAAATCTTATCCGAACCTCAATCAGGCCTTGGATGTTTTTTACCGTTTGTTCATTCGTCACATGGATTTTTTCTGCAAAACGGGATCCCCGTGGCTGGTCTATGATTTACCATCGCCGGAGAGTGGTGCCCCATGGTACCGCTCCGTTTCAAATCCATGCATCCATTTCTAAAAGTCGTACGGCACTTTTTCTGCATTTTGGACGGATGTTGCACCTTGCACCGTAGATGTTGCACCCTGTGGATATTGATTCTTCGGAAGGCCATAACTGTTGGCTTGTTTAGAGTTACGGGAGCCATAACCAGTCAAAACGAAGATCTCTGTGAGTTCGACGGCTATGACCGTTTTAAGCCGTCACTGATTAGTTTCATACCCAAAAAATCTTATCCGAAACTCAATCGGGCCTTGGACGTTTTTTACCGTTTGTTCATTCGTCACATGGACTTTTTCTGCAAAACGGGATCCCAGTGGCTGGTCTACGATTTACCACCGCCGGAGAGTGGTGCCCCATGGTACCGCTCCGTTTCAAATCCATGCATCCATTTCTAAAAGTCGTACGGCAGTTTGGACGGATGTTGCACCTTGCACCGTAGATGTTGCACCCTATGGATATTGATTCTTCGGAATTCCATAACTGTTGGCTCGTTTAGAGTTACAGGAGCCATAACCAGTCAAAACGAAGATCTCTATGAGTTCTACGGCTATGACCGCATTAAGCCGTCACTGGTTAGTTTCATACCCAAAAAATCTTATTCGAAACTCAATCGGGCCTTGGACGTTTTTTACCGTTCGTTCATTCGTCACGTGGATTTTTTCAGCAAAACGGGATCCCCGTGGCTGGTCTATGATTTACCATGGCCGGAGAGTGGTGCCCCATGGTACCGCTCCATTTCAAATCCATGCATCCATTTCTAAAAGTCATACGGCACTTTTTCGGCATTCTGGACGGATGTTGCACCTTGCACCGTAAATGTTGCACCCTATGGATATTGATTCTTCGGAAGGCCATAACTGTTGGCTCGTTTAGAGTTACGGGAGCCATAACCAGTCAAAACGAAGATCTCTGTGAGTTCTACGGCTATGACCACTTTAAGCCGTCACTGGTTAGTTTCATACCCAAAAAATCTTATCCGAACCTCTATCGGGCCTTGGACGTTTTTTACCGTTCGTTCATTCGTCACGTGGATTTTTTCTGCAAAGCGGGATCCCCGTGGCTGGTCTACGATTTACCATCGCCGGAGAGTGGTGCTCCATGGTACCGCTCCATTTCAAATCCATGCATCCATTTCTAAAAGTCATACGGCACTTTTTCGGCATTTTGGACGTATGTTGATTCTTGCACCGTAGATGTTGCACCCCGTGGATATTGATTCATCAGAAGGTCGTAACTGTTGGCTCGTTTAGAATTACGGGAGCCATAACTAGTCAAAACGAAGATCTCTATGGGTTCTACGGCTATGACCACTTTAAGCCATCACTGGTTAGTTTCATACCCAAAAAATCTTATCCGAAACTCAATCGGGCCTTGGACGTTTTTTACCGTTCGTTCATTCGTCACGTGGATTTTTTCTGCAAAACGGGATCCCCGTGGCTGGTCTATGATTTACCATGGCCGGAGAGTGGTGCCCCATGGTACCGCTCCATTTCAAATCCATGCATCCATTTCTAAAAGTCGTACGGCACTTTTTCGGCATTCTGGACGGATGTTGCACCTTGCACCGTAGATGTTGCACCCTGTGGATAATGATTCTTCGGAAGGCCATAACTGTTGGCTCGTTTAGAGTTACGGGAGCCATAAGCAGTCAAAACGAAGATCTCTGTGATTTCTATGGCTATGACCGCTTTAAGCCGTCACTGGTTAGTTTCATACCCAAAAAACCTTATCCAAACCTCGATCAGGCCTTGGACGTTTTTTACAGTTCGTTCATTCGTCACGTGGATTTTTTCTGCAAAACGGGATCCCCGTGGCTGGTCTATGATTTACCATCCCCGGAGAGTGGTGCCCCATGGTACCGCTCCGTTTCAAATCCATGCATCCATTTCTAAAAGTCATACTGCACTTTTTCGGCATTTTGGACGGATGTGGCACCTTGCAACGTAGATGTTGCACCCTATGGATATTGATTCTTCGGAAGGCCATAACTATTGGCTCGTTTAGAGTTACGGGAGCTATAACCAGTCAAAACAAAGATCTCTGTGATTTCTACGGCTATGACCGTTTTAAGCTTTCACTGGTTAGTTTCATACCCAAAAAATCTTATCCGAACCCCAATCGGGCCTTGGACGTTTGTTACCGTTCGTTCATTCGTCACGTGGATTTTTTCTGCAAAACGGGATCCCCGTGGCTGGTCTATGATTTACCATCGCCGGAGAGTGGTGCCCCATGGTACCGCTCCGTTTCAAATCCATGCATCCATTTCTAAAAGTCGTACGGCACTTTTTCGACATTTTGGACGGATGTTGCACCTTGCACCGTAAATGTTGCACCCTGTGGATATTAATTCTTCGGAAGGCCATAACTGTTGGCTCGTTTAGAGTTAAAGGAGCCATAACCAGTCAAAACGAAGATCTCTGTGAGTTCTACGGCTATGACCGCTTTAAGCCGTTACTGGTTAGTTTCATATCCAAAAAATCTTATCCGAACCTCAATCTGGCCTTGGACGTTTTTTACCGTTCGTTCATTCGTCACGTGGATTTTTTCTGCAAAACGGGATCCCCATGGCTGGTCTATGATTTACCATCGCCGGAGAGTGGTGCCCCATGGTACCGCTCTGTTTCAAATCCATGCATCCATTTCTAAAAGTCGTACGGCACTTTTTCGGCATTTTGGATGGATGTTGCACCTTGCACCGCAGATGTTGCACCCTGTGGATATTGATTCTTCGGAAGGCCATAACTGTTGGCTCGTTTAGAGTTACGGGAGCCATAACCAGTCAAAACGAAGATCTCTGTGAGTTCTACGGCTATGACCGCTTTAAGCCGTCATTGGTTAGTTTCATACCCAAAAAATCTTATCCGAACCTCGATCGGGCCTTGGACGTTTTTTACCGTTCGTTCATTCGTCACGTGGATTTTTTTTGCAAAACGGGATCTCCGTGGATGGTTTATGATTTACCATCGCCGGAGAGTGGTGCCCCATGGTACTGCTCCGTTTCAAATCCATGCATCCATTTCTAAAAGTCATACGGCACTTTTTTGGCATTTTGGACGGATGTTGCACCTTGCACCGTAGATGTTGCACCCTGTGGATAATGATTCTTCGGAAGGCCATAACTGTTGGCTCGTTTAGAGTTACAGGAGCCATAACCAGTCAAAATGAAGATCTCTATGAGTTCTACGGCTATGACCGCTTTAAGCCGTCACTGGTTAGTTTCATACCCAAAAAATCTTATCTGAAACTCAATCGGGCCTTGGACGTTTTTTACCGTTCGTTCATTCGTCACGTGGATTTTTTCTGCAAAACAGAATCCCCAAGGCTGGTCTAGATTTACCATCACCGGAGAGTGGTGCCCCATGGTACCGCCCCGTTTCAAATCCATGCATCCATTTTTAAAAGTCGTACGACACTTTTTCGGCATTTTCGACGGATGTTGCACCTTGCACCGTAGATGTTGCACCCTGTGGATATTGATTCTTCGGAAGGCCATAACTGTTGGCTCGTTTAGAGTTACGGGAGCCATAACCAGTCAAAACAAAGATCTCTGTGAGTTCTACGGCTATGACCGCTTTAAGCCGTCACTGATTAGTTTCATACCCAAAAAATCTTATCCGAAACTCTTTTGGGCCTTGGACGTTTTTTACCGTTCGTTCATTCGTCACATGGACTTTTTCTGCAAAACGGGATCCCCGTGGCTGGTCTACGATTTACCATCGTCGGAGAGTGGTGCCCCATGGTACCGCTCCATTTCAAATCCATGCATCCATTTCTAAAAGTCGTACGGCACTTTTTCGGCAGTTTGGACGGATGTTGCACCTTGCACCGTAGATTTGCACCCTATGGATATTGATTCTTCGAAAGGCCACAACTGTTGGCTCGTTTAGAGTTACAGGAGCCATAACCAGTCAAAATGAAGATCTCTGTGAGTTCTACGGCTATGACCGCTTTAAGTCGTCACTGATTAGTTTCATACCCAAAAAATCTTATCTGAACCTCAATCGGGCCTTGGACGTTTTTTACCGTTCGTTCATTCGTCACGTGGATTTTTTCAGAAAAAACGGGATCCCCGTGGCTGGTCTATGATTTACCATCGCCGGAGAGTGGTGCCACATGGTACCGCTCCGTTTCAAATCCATGCATCCATTACTAAAAGTCGTACGACACTTTTTCGGCATTTTGGACGGATGTTGCACCTTGCACCGTAGATGTTGCACCTTGTGGATATTGATTCTTTGGAAGGCCGTAACTGTTGGCTCGTTTAGAATTACGGAAGCCATAACCAGTCAAAACAAAAATATCTTTGAGTTCTACGGCTATGACCGCTTTAAGGCATCACTGGTTAGTTTCATACCCAAAAAATCTTATGCGAACCTCGATCGGGCCTTGGACGTTTTTTACCGTTCGTTCATTCGTCACGTGGATTTTTTCTGCAAAACGGGATCCCCGTGGCTGGTCTACGATTTACCATCGCCGGAGAGTGGTGCCCCATGGTACCGCTCTGTTTCAAATCCATTCATCCATTTCTAAAAGTCGTACGGCACTTTTTCGGCATTTTGGACGGATGTTGCACCTTGCACCGTAGATGTTGCACCCTATGGATATTGATTCTTCGGAAGGCCATAACTGTTGGCTCGTTTAGAGTTACGGGAGCAATAACCTGTCAAAACGAAGATCTCTGTGAGTTCTACGGCTATGACCGCTTTAAGCCGTCACTGGTTAGTTTCATACCCAAAAAATCTTATTCGAACCTCAATCGGGGCTTGGACGTTTTTTACCGTTCGCTCATTCGTCACGTGGATTTTTTCTGCAAAACGGGATCCCCGTGGCTGGTCTACGATTTACCATCGCCGGAGAGTGGTGCCCCATGGTACCGCTCCGTTTCAAATCCATGCATCCATTTCTAAAAGTCGTACGGCACTTTTTCGGCAGTTTGGACGGATGTTGCACCCTGTGGATATTGATTCTTCGGAATGCCATAACTGTTGGCTCGTTTAGAGTTACAGGAGCCATAACCAGTCAAAACGAAGATCTCTGTGAGTTCTACGGCTATGACCGCTTTAAGCCGTCACTGTATAGTTTTATACCCAAAAAATCTTATCCGAAACTCTTTCGGGCCTTGGACGTTTTTTACCGTTCGTTCATTCGTCACGTGGACTTTTTCAGCAAAACGGGATCCCCGTGGCTGGTCTACGATTTACCATCGCCGGAGAGTGGTGCCCCATGGTACCGCTCCATTTCAAATCCATGCATCCATTTCTAAAAGTCGTACGACACTTTTTCGGCAGTTTGGACGGATGTTGCACCTTGCACCGTAGATGTTGCACCCTATGGATATTGATTCTTTGGAAGGCCGAAAACTGTTGGCTCGTTTAGAGTTACGGGAGCCATAACCAGTCAAAATGAAGATCTCTGTGAGTTCTACGGCTATGACCGCTTTAAGCCGTCACTGGTTAGTTTCATACCCAAAAAATCTTATCCGAACCTCAATCGGGCCTTGGATGTTTTTTACCGTTCGTTCATTCGTCACGCGGAGTTTTTCTGCAAAACGGGATCCCCGTGGCTGGTCTATGATTTACCATCGCTAGAGAGTAGTGCCCCATGGTACCGCTCCGTTTCAAATCCATGCATCCATTTCTAAAAGTTGTACGGCACTTTTTTGGCATTTTGGACGGATGTTGCACCTTGCACCATAGATGTTGCACCCTATGGATATTGATTCTTCGGAAGGCCATAACTGTTGGCTCGTTTAGAGTTACGGGAGCCATAACCAGTCAAAATGAAGATCTCTGTGAGTTCTATGGCTATGACCGCTTTAAGCCGCCATTGGTTAGTTTCATACCCAAAAAATCTTATCCGAAACTCTTTTGGGCCTTGGACGTTTTTTACCGTTCGTTCATTCGTCACGTGGACTTTTTCTGCAAAATGGGATCCCCGTGGCTGGTCTACGATTTACTATCGCCGGAGAGTGGTGCCCCATGGTACCGCTCCGTTTCAAATCCATGCATCCATTTCTAAAAGTCGTACGGCACTTTTTCGGCATTTTGGAAGGATGTTGCACCTTGCACCGTAGATGTTGCACCCTGTGGATATTAATTCTTCGGAAGGCCATAACTGTTGGCTCGTTTAGAGTTACAGGAGCCATAACCAGTCAAAACGAAGATCTCTGTGAGTTCTACGGCTATGACCGCTTTAAGCCGTCACTAGTTAGTTTCATACCCAACAAATCTTATCCGAAACTCTTTCGGGCCTTGGACGTTTTTTACCGTTCGTTCATTCGTCACGTGGACTTTTTCTGCAAAACGGAATCCCCATGGATGGTCTACGATTTACCATCGCCGGAGAGTGGTGCCCTATGGTACCGCTCCGTTTCAAATCCATGCATCCATTTCTAAAAGTCGTACGGCACTTTTTCGGCAGTTTGGACGGATGTTGCACCTTGCACCGTAGATGTTGCACCCTATGGATATTGATTCTTCGGAAGGCCATAACTGTTGGCTCGTTTAGAGTTACGGGAGACATAACCAGTCATAACGAAGATCTCTGTGAGTTCTACGGCTATGACCGCTTTAAGCCGTCACTGGTTAGTTTCATACCCAATAAATCTTATCCGAAACTCTTTCGGGCCTTGGACGTTTTTTACCGTTCGTTCATTCGTCACGTGGACTTTTTCTGCAAAACGGAATCCCCATGGCTGGTCTACGATTTACCATCGCCGGAGAGTGGTGCCCCATGGTACCGCTCCGTTTCAAATCCATGCATCCATTTCTAAAAGTCGTACGACACTTTTTCGGCAGTTTGGACGGATGTTGCACCTTGCACCGTAGATGTTGCACCTTGTGGATATTGATTCTTCGGAAGGCCATAACTGTTGGCTCGTTTAGAGTTACGGGAGCCATAACCAGTCATAATGAAGATATCTGTGAGTTCTACGGCTATGACCTCTTTAAGCCATCACTGGTTAGTTTCATACCCAAAAAATCTTATCCGAACCTCAATCGGGCCTTCGACGTTTTTTACCGTTCGTTCATTCGTCACGTGGATTTTTTCTGCAAAACGGGATCCCCGTGGCTGGTCTATGATTTACCATCGCCGCAGAGTGGTGCCCTATGGTACCGCTCCGTTTCAAATCCATGCATCCATTTCTAAAAGTCGTATGGCACTTTTTCGGCATTCTGGACGGATGTTGCACCTTGCACCGTAGATGTTGCACCTTGTGGATATTGATTCTTCGGAAGGCCATAACGGTTGGCTCGTTTAGAGTTACGGGAGCCATAACCAGTCATAACAAAGATCTCTGTGAGTTCTACGGCTATGACCGCTTTAAGCCGTCATTGGTTAGTTTCATACCCAAAAAATCTTATTCGAACCTCAATCGGGCCTTGGACGTTTTTTACCGTTCGTTCATTCGTCACGTGGATTTTTTCTGCAAAACGGGACCCCCGTGGCTGGTCTATGATTTACCATCGCCGAAGAGTGGTGCCCCATGGTACCGCTCCGTTTAAAATCCATGCATCCATTTCTAAAAGTCGTACGGCACTTTTTCGGCATTCTGGACGGATGTTGCACCTTGCACCGTAGATGTTGCAACCTGTGGATATTGATTCTTCGGAAGGCCATAACTGTTGGCTCGTTTAGAGTTACGGGAGCCATAACTAGTCAAAACGAAGATCTCTGTGAGTTCTACGGCTATGACCACTTTAAGCCGTCATTGGTTAGTTTCATATGCAAAAAATCTTATTCGAACCTCAATCGGGCCTTGGACGTTTTTTATCGTTCGTTCATTCGTCATGGAGATTTTTTCTGCAAAACGGGACCCCCTTGGCTGGTCTATGATTTACAATGGCCGGAGAGTGGTTCCCCATGGTACCGCTCCGTTTCAAATCCATGCATCCATTTCTAAAAGTCGTACGGCACTTTTTCGGCATTTTGGACGGATGTTGCACAATGCACCGTAGATGTTGCACCCTATGGATATTGATTCTTCGGAAGGCCATAAGTGTTGGCTCGTTTAGAGTTACGGGAGCCATAACCAGTCAAAACGAAGATCTCTGTGATTTCTACGACAATGACCGCTTTAAGCCGTCACTGGTTAGTTTCATACCCAAAAAATCTTATCCGAAACTCAATCGGGCCTTGGACGTTTTTTACCGTTCGTTCATTCGTCACGTGGATTTTTTCTGCAAAACGGACCCCCGTGGCTGGTCTATGATTTACCATCGCCGAAGAGTGGTGCCCCATGGTACCGCTCCATTTTAAATCCATGCATCCATTTCTAAAAGTCGTACTTCACTTTTTCGGCATTTTGGACGGAATTGGCACCTTGCACCATAGATGTTGTACCCTATGGATATTGATTCTTCGGAAGGCCATAACTGTTGGCTCGTTTAGAGTTACGGGAGCTATAACCAGTCAAAACGAAGATCTTTGTGATTTATACGGCTATGACCACTTTAAGCTGTCACTGGTTAGTTTCATACCCAAAAAATCTTATCCGAACCTCAATCGGGCCTTGGACGTTTGTTACCGTTTGTTCATTCGTCACGTGGATTTTTTTTGCAAAATGGGATCCCCGTGGCTGATCTATGATTTACCATCGCCGGAGAGTGGTGCCCCATGGTACCGCTCTGTTTCAAATCCATGCATCCATTTCTAAAAGTCGTACGACCCTTTTTCGGCATTTTGGACAGATGTTGCACCTTGCACCGTAGATGTTGCACCCTGTGGATATTGATTCTTCGAAAGGCCATAACTGTTGGCTCGTTTAGAGTTACCGGAGCCATAACCAGTCAAAATGAAGATCTCTGTGAGTTCTACGGTTATGACTGCTTTAAGCCGTCACTGGTTAGTTTCATACCCAAAAAATCTTATCCGAACCTCGATCCGGCCTTGGACGTTTTTTACTGTTCGTTCATTCGTCGCGTGGATTTTTTCTGCAAAAGGGGATCCCCGTGGCTGGTCTATGATTTACCATTGCCGGAGAATGATGCCCCATGGTATCGCCCGGTTTCAAATCCATGTATCCATTTCTAAAAGTCGTACGGCACTTTTTCGGCATTTTGGATGGATGTTGCACCTTGCACCGTAGATGTTGCACGCTGTGGATATTGATTCTTCGGAAGGCCATAACTGTTGGCTCGTTTAGACTTACGGGAGCCATAATCTGTCAAAATGAAGATCTCTGTGAGTTCTACGGCTATGACCGCTTTAAGCCGTCATTGGTTAGTTTCATACCCAAAAAATCCTATTCGAACCTCAATCGGGCCTTGGACGTTTTATACCGTTCGTTCATTCATCACGTGGATTTTTTCTGCAAAACGGGATCCCCGTGGCTGGTCTACGATTTACCATCGCCTAAGAGTGGTGCCCCATGATACCGCTCCTTTTCAAATCCATGCATCCATTTCTAAAAGTCGTACGGCACTTTTTCAGCATTTTGGACGGATGTTGCACCTTGCACCGTAGATGTTGCACCTTGTGGATATTGATTCTTCGAAAGGCCATAACTGTTGGTTCGTTTAGAGTTACAGGAGCCATAACCAGTCAAAACGAAGATCTATATGAGTTCTACGGCTATGACCGCTTTAAGCCGTCACTGGTTAGTTTCATACCCAAAAAATCTTATCCGAACCTCAATCGGTCCTTGGACGTTTTTTACCGTTCGTTCATTCGTCACGTGGATTTTTTCTGCAAAACGGGATCCCCGTGGCTGGTCTATGATTTACCATCGCCGGAGAGTGGTGCCCCATGGTACCGCTCCGTTTCAAATCTATGCATCCATTTCTAAAAGTCGTATGGCACTTTTTCGGCATTTTGGACGGATGTTGCACCTTGCACCGCAGATGTTGCACCCTGTGGATATTGATTCTTCGGAAGGCCATAACTGTTGGCTCGTTTAGAGTTACGGGAGCCATAACCAGTCAAAACGAAGATCTCTGTCAGTTCTACGGCTATGACTGCTTTAAGCCATCACTGATTAGTTTCATACCCAAAAAATCTTATCCGAAAATCTTTCGGGCCTTGGACGTTTTTTACCGTTCGTTCATTCGTCACGTGGACTTTTTCTGCAAAACGGGATCCCCATGGCTGGTCTACGATTTACCATCGCCGGAGAGTGGTGCCCTATGGTACCGCTCCGTTTCAAATCCATGCATCCATTTCTAAAAGTCGTACGGCACTTTTTCGGCAGTTTGGACGGATGTTGCACCTTGCACCGTAGATGTTGCACCCTATGGATATTGATTCTTCGGAAGGCCATAACTGTTGGATCGTCTAGAGTTATTGGAGCCATAACCAGTCAAAATGAAGATCTCTGTGAGTTCTACGGCTATGACCACTTTAAGCCGTCACTGGTTAGTTTCATACCCAAAAAATCTTATCCGAACCTCAATCGGGCCTTGGACGTTTTTTACCGTTCGTTCATTCGTCACGTGGATTTTTTCTGCAAAACGGGATCCCCGTGGTTGGTCTATGATTTACCATCGCCGGAGAGTGGTGCCCCATGGTACCGCTCCGTTTCAAATCCATGCATCCATTTCTAAAAGTCGTACGACACTTTTTGGCATTTTGGACGGATGTTGCACCTTGCACCGTAGATGTTGCACCCTATGGATATTGATTCTTCGGAAGGCCATAACTGTTGGCTCGTTTAGAGTTACGGGAGCCATAACCAGTCAAAATGAAGATCTCTGTGAGTTCTATGGTTATGACCGCTTTAAGCCGTCACTGGTTAGTTTCATACCCAAAAAAATTTATCCGAACCTCAATCGGGCCTTGGACGTTTTTTACCGTTCGTTCATTCGTCACGTGGATTTTTTCTGCTAAACGGGATCCCCGTGGCTGGTCTACGATTTACCATCGCCGAAGAGTGGTGCCCCATGGTACCGCTCCGTTTCAAATCCATGCATCCATTTCTAAAAGTCGTACGGCACTTTTTCAGCATTTTGGACGGATGTTGCACCTTGCACCGTAGATGTTGCACCTTGTGGATATTGATTCTTCGAAAGGCCATAACTGTTGGTTCGTTTAGAGTTACAGGAGCCATAACCAGTCAAAACGAAGATCTCTATGAGTTCTACAGCTATGACCGCTTTAAGCCGTCACTGGTTAGTTTCATACCCAAAAAATCTTATCCGAACCTCAATCGGGACTTGGACGTTTTTTACCGTTCGTTCATTCGTCACGTGGATTTTTCTGCAAAACGGGATCCCCGTGGCTAGTCTATGATTTACCATCGTCGGAGAGTGGTGCCCTATGGTACCGCTCCGTTTCAAATCCATGCATCCATTTCTAAAAGTCGTACGACAATTTTTAGGCATTTTGGACGGATGTTGCACCTTGCACCGTAGATGTTGCACCCTGTGGATATTGATTCTTCGGAAGGCCATAACTGTTGTCTCGTTTAGAGTTACAGGAGTCATAACCAGTCAAAACGAAGATCTCTGTGAGTTCTACGGCTATGACCGCTTTAAGCCGTCATAGATTAGTTTCATACCCAAAAAATCTTATCCGAAACTCTTTTGGGCCTTGGACGTTTTTTACCGTTCGTTCATTCGTCACGTGGACTTTTTCTGCAAAACGGAATCCCCATGGCTGGTCTACGATTTACATTCGCCGGAGAGTGGTGCCCCATGGTACCGCTCCGTTTCAAATCCATGCATCCATTTCTAAAAGTCGTACGGCACTTTTTCGGCAGTTTGGACGGATGTTGCACCTTGCACCGTAGATGTTGCACCCTGTGGATATTGATTCTTCGGAAGGCCATAACTGTTGGCTCGTTTAGAGTTACGGGAGCCATAACCAGTCAAAATGAAGATCTCTGTGAGTTCTACGACTATGACCGCTTTAAGCCGTCAGTGGTTAGTTTCATACCCAAAAAATCTTATCCGAACCTCAATCGGGCCTTGGACGTTTTTTACCGTTCGTTCATTCGTCACGTGGATTTTTCTGCAAAACGGGATCCCCGTTGTTGGTCTATGATTTACCATCGCCGAAGAGTGGTGCCCCATGGTACCGCTCCGTTTCAAATCCATGCATCCATTTCTAAAAGTCATACGGCACTTTTTTGGCATTTTGGACGGATGTTGCACCTTGCACCGTAGATGTTGCACCCTATGGATATTGATTCTTCGGAAGGCCATAACTGTTGGCTCGTTTAGAGTTACGGGAGCCATAACTAGTCAAAACGAAGATCTCTGTGAGTTCTATGGCTATGACCGCTTTAAGCCGTCACTGGTTAGTTTCATACCCAAAAAATCTTATCCGAACCTCAATCGGGCCTTGGACGTTTTTTACCGTTCGTTCATTCGTCACGTGGATTTTTTCTGCAAAACGGTATCCCCGTGGCTGGTCTACGATTTACCATCGCTGGAGAGTGGTGCCCCATGGTACCGCTCCGTTTCAAATCCATGCATCCATTTCTAAAAGTCGTACGGCACTTTTTCGGCATTTTGGACGGATGTTGCACCTTGCATCGTAGATGTTGCACCTTGTGGATATTGATTCTTCGAAAGTCCATAACTGTTGGCTCGTTTAGAGTTACAGGAGCCATAACCAGTCAAAACGAAGATCTCTATGAGTTCTACGGCTATGACCGCTTTAAGCCGTCACTGGTTAGTTTCATACCCAAAAAATCTTATCCGAACCTCAATCGGGCCTTGGACGTTTTTTACCGTTCGTTCATTCGTCACGTGGATTTTTTCTGCAAAACGGGATCCCCGTGGCTGGTCTACGATTTACCATCGCCGGAGAGTGGTGCCCCATGGTACCGCTCCGTTTCAAATCCATGCATCCATTTCTAAAAGTCGTACGGCACTTTTTCGGCATTCTGGACGGATGTTGCACCTAGCACCGTAGATGTTGCACCCTGTGGATATTGATTCTTCGGAAGGCCATAACTGTTGGCTCGTTTAGAGTTACGGCAGCCATAACCAGTCAAAACGAAGATCTCTATGAGTTCTACAGCAATGACCGCTTTAAGCCGTCACTGGTTAGTTTCATACCCAAAAATCTTATCCGAACCTCAATCGGGCCTTGGACGTTTTTTACCGTTCGTTCATTCGTCACGTGGATTTTTTCTGCAAAACGGGATCCCCGTGGCTAGTCTATGATTTACCATCGCCGGAGAGTGGTGCCCTATGGTACCGCTCCGTTTCAAATCCATGCATCCATTTCTAAAAGTCGTACGGCACTTTTTAGGCATTTTGGACGGATGTTGCACCTTGCACCGTAGATGTTGCACCCTGTGGATATTGATTCTTCGGAAGGCCATAACTGTTGTCTCGTTTAGAGTTACAGGAGCCATAACCAGTCAAAACGAAGATCTCTGTGAGTTCTACGGCTATGACCGCTTTAAGCCGTCACTGATTAGTTTCATACCCAAAAAATCTTATCCGAAACTCTTTTGGGCCTTGGACGTTTTTTACCGTTCGTTCATTCGTCACGTGGACTTTTTCTGCAAAACGGAATCCCCATGGCTGGTCTACGATTTACCATCGCCGGAGAGTGGTGCCCCATGGTACCGCTCCGTTTCAAATCCATGCATCCATTTCTAAAAGTCGTACGGCACTTTTTCGGCAGTTTGGACGGATGTTGCACCTTGCACCGTAGATGTTGCACCCTGTGGATATTGATTCTTCGGAAGGCCATAACTGTTGGCTCGTTTAGAGTTACGGGAGCCATAACCAGTCAAAATGAAGATCTCTGTGAGTTCTACGGCTATGACCGCTTGAAGCCGTCAGTGGTTAGTTTCATACCCAAAAAATCTTATCCGAACCTCAATCGGGCATGGGACGTTTTTTATCGTTCGTTCATTCGTCACGTGGATTTTTTCTGCAAAACGGGATCCCCGTGGTTGGTCTATGATTTACCATCGCCGAAGAGTGGTGCCCCATGGTACCGCTCCGTTTCAAATCCATGCATCCATTTCTAAAAGTCATACGGCACTTTTTTGGCATTTTGGACGGATGTTGCACCTTGCACCGTAGATGTTGCACCCTATGGATATTGATTCTTCGGAAGGCCATAACTGTTGGCTCGTTTAGAGTTATGGGAGCCAAACTAGTCAAAACGAAGATCTCTGTGAGTTCTATGGCTATGACCGCCTTAAGCCGTCACTGGTTAGTTTCATACCCAAAAAATCTTATCCGAACCTCAAACGGGCCTTGGACGTTTTTTACCGTTCGTTCATTCGTCACGTGGATTTTTTCTGCAAAACGCGATCCCCGTGGCTGGTCTACGATTTACCATCGCCGAAGAGTGGTGCCCCATGGTACCGCTCCGTTTCAAATCCATGCATCCATTTCTAAAAGTCGTACGGCACTTTTTCGGCATTTTGGACGGATGTTGCACCTTGCATCGTAGATGTTGCACCTTGTGGATATTGATTCTTCGAAAGGCCATAACTGTTGGCTCGTTTAGAGTTACAGGAGCCATAACCAGTCAAAACGAAGATCTCTATGAGTTCTACGGCTATGACCGCTTTAAGCCGTCACTGGTTAGTTTCATACCCAAAAAATCTTATCCGAACCTCAATCGGGCCTTGGACTTTTTTACCGTTCGTTCATTCGTCACGTGGATTTTTTCTGCAAAACGGGGTCCCCGTGGCTAGTCTACGATTTACCATCGCCGGAGAGTGGTGCCCCATGGTACCGCTCCGTTTCAAATCCATGCATCCATTTCTAAAAGTCGTACGGCACTTTTTCGGCATTCTGGACGGATGTTGCACCTTGCACCGTAGATGTTGCACCCTGTGGATATTGATTCTTCGGAAGGCCATAACTGTTGGCTCGTTCAGAGTTACGGGAGCCATAACCAGTCATAATGAAGATCTCTGTGAGTTCTACGGCTATGACCGCTTTAAGCCGTCACTGGTTAGTTTCATACCCAAAAAATCTTATCCGAACCTCAATCAGGCCTTGGACGTTTTTTACCGTTCGTTCATTCGTCACGTGGATTTTTTCTGCAAAACGGGACCCCCGTGGCTGGTCTATGATTTACCATAGCTGGAGAGTGGTGCCCCATGGTACTGCTCCGTTTCAAATCCATGCATCCATTTCTAAAAGTCGTACGGCACTTTTCCGGCATTTTGGACGGATGTTGCACAATGCACCGTAGAGGTTGCACCCTATGGATATTGATTCTTCGGAAGGCCATAACTGTTGGCTCGTTTAGAGTTACGGGAGCCATAACCAGTCAAAACGAAGATCTCTGTGATTTCTACGGCAATGACCGCTTTAAGCCGTCACTGGTTAGTTTCATACCCAAAAAATCTTATTCGAACCTCAATCGGGCGTGGGACGTTTTTTACCGTTCGATCATTCGTCACGTGGAATTTTTCTGCAAAACGGGATCCCCGTGGCCGGTCTATGATTTACCATGGCCGGAGAGTGGTGCCCCATGGTACCGCTCCGTTTCAAATCCATGCATCCATTTCTAAAAGTCGTACGGCACTTTTTCGGCATTTTGGACGGATGTTGCACATTGCACCGTAGATGTTGCACCCTGTGGATATTGATTCTTCGGAAGGCCATAACTGTTGGCTAGTTTAGAGTTACGGGAGCTATAACCAGTCAAAACGAAGATCACTGTGATTTCTACGGCAATGACCGCTTTAATCCGTCACTAGTTAGTTTCATACCCAAAAAATCTTATCCGAAACTCAATCGTGCCTTGGACATTTTTTACCGTTCGTTCATTCGTCACGTGGATTTTTTCTGCAAAACGGGACCCCCTTGGCTGGTCTATGATTTACCATCGCCGAAGAGTGGTGCCCCATGGTACCGCTCCGTTTCAAATCCATGCATCCATTTCTAAAAGTCGTACGGCACTTTTTCGGCATTTTGGACGGATGTTGCACCTTGCACCGCAGATGTTGCACCCTGTGGATATTGATTCTTCGGAAGGCCATAACTGTTGGCTCGTTTAGAGTTACGGGAGCCATAACCAGTCAAAATGAAGATCTCTGTCAGTTCTACGGCTATGACCGCTTTAAGCCGTCACTGATTAGTTTCATACCCAAAAAATCTTATCCGAAAATCTTTCGGGCCTTGGACGTTTTTTACCGTTCGTTCATTCGTCACGTGGACTTTTTCTGCAAAACGGGATCCCCATGGCTGGTCTACGATTTACCATCGCCAGAGAGTGGTGCCCTATGGTACCGCTCCGTTTCAAATCCATGCATCCATTTCTAAAAGTCGTACGGCACTTTTTCGGCAGTTTGGACGGATGTTGCACCTTGCACCGTAGATGTTGCACCCTATGGATATTGATTCTTCGGAAGGCCATAACTGTTGGTTCGTTTAGAGTTACTGGAGCCATAACCAGTCAAAATGAAGATCTCTGTGAGTTCTACGGCTATGACCACTTTAAGCCGTCACTGGTTAGTTTCATACCCAAAAAATCTTATCCGAACCTCAATCGGGCCTTGGACGTTTTTTACCGTTCGTTCATTCGTCACGTGGATTTTTTCTGCAAAACGGGATCCCCGTGGTTGGTCTATGATTTACCATCGCCGGAGAGTGGTGCCCCATGGTACCGCTCCGTTTCAAATCGATGCATCCATTTCTAAAAGTCGTACGACACTTTTTGGCATTTTGGACGGATGTTGCACCTTGCACCGTAGATGTTGCACCCTATGGATATTGATTCTTCGGAAGGCCATAACTGTTGGCTCGTTTAGAGTTACGGGAGCCATAACCAGTCAAAATGAAGATCTCTGTGAGTTATATGGTTATGACCGCTTTAAGCCGTCACTGGTTAGTTTCATACCCAAAAAAATTTATCCGAACCTCAATCGGGCCTTGGACGTTTTTTACCGTTCGTTCATTCGTCACGTGGATTTTTTCTGCTAAAAGGGATCCCCGTGGCTGGTCTACGATTTACCATCGTAGGAGAGTGGTGCCCCATGGTACCGCTCCGTTTCAAATCCATGCATCCATTTCTAAAAGTCGTACGGCACTTTTTCAGCATTTTGGACGGATGTTGCACCTTGCACCGTAGATGTTGCACCTTGTGGATATTGATTCTTCGGAAGGCCATAACTGTTGGTTCGTTTAGAGTTACATGAGCCATAACCAGTCAAAACGAAGATCTCTATGAGTTCTACAGCTATGACCGCTTTAAGCCGTCACTGGTTAGTTTCATACCCAAAAAATCTTATCCGAACCTCAATCGGGACTTGGACGTTTTTTACCGTTCGTTCATTCGTCACGTGGATTTTTTCTGCAAAACGGGATCCCCGTGGCTAGTCTATGATTTACCATCGCCGGAGAGTGGTGCCCTATGGTACCGCTCCGTTTCAAATCCATGCATCCATTTCTAAAAGTCGTACGACAATTTTTAGGCATTTTGGACGGATGTTGCACCTTGCACCGTAGATGTTGCACCCTGTGGATATTGATTCTTCGGAAGGCCATAACTGTTGTCTCGTTTAGAGTTACAGGAGTCATAACCAGTCAAAACGAAGATCTCTGTGAGTTCTACGGCTATGACCGCTTTAAGCCGTCACAGATTAGTTTCATACCCAAAAAATCTTATCCGAAACTCTTTTGGGCCTTGGACGTTTTTTACCGTTCGTTCATTCGTCACGTGGACTTTTTCTGCAAAACGGAATCCCCATGGCTGGTCTACGATTTAACATCGCCGGAGAGTGGTGCCCCATGGTACCGCTCCGTTTCAAATCCATGCATCCATTTCTAAAAGTCATACGGCACTTTTTCGGCAGTTTGGACGGATGTTGCACCTTGCACCGTAGATGTTGCACCCTGTGGATATTGATTCTTCGGAAGGCCATAACTGTTGGCTCGTTTAGAGTTACGGGAGCCATAACCAGTCAAAATGAAGATCTCTGTGAGTTCTACGACTATGACCGCTTTAAGCCGTCAGTGGTTAGTTTCATACCCAAAAAATCTTATCCGAACCTCAATCGGGCCTTGGACGTTTTTTACCGTTCGTTCATTCGTCACGTGGATTTTTCTGCAAAACGGGATCCCCGTGGTTGGTCTATGATTTACCATCGCCGAAGAGTGGTGCCCCATGGTACCGCTCCGTTTCAAATCCATGCATCCATTTCTAAAAGTCATACGGCACTTTTTTGGCATTTTGGACGGATGTTGCACCTTGCACCGTAGATGTTGCACCCTATGGATATTGATTCTTCGGAAGGCCATAACTGTTGGCTCGTTTAGAGTTACGGGAGCCATAACTAGTCAAAACGAAGATCTCTGTGAGTTCTATGGCTATGACCGCTTTAAGCCGTCACTGGTTAGTTTCATACCCAAAAAATCTTATCCGAACCTCAATCGGGCCTTGGACGTTTTTTACCGTTCGTTCATTCGTCACGTGGATTTTTTCTGCAAAACGGGATCCCCGTGGCTGGTCTACGATTTACCATCGCTGGAGAGTGGTGCCCCATGGTACCGCTCCGTTTCAAATCCATGCATCCATTTCTAAAAGTCGTACGGCACTTTTTCGGCATTTTGGACGGATGTTGCACCTTGCATCGTAGATGTTGCACCTTGTGGATATTGATTCTTCGAAAGTCCATAACTGTTGGCTCGTTTAGAGTTACAGGAGCCATAACCAGTCAAAACGAAGATCTCTATGAGTTCTACGGCTATGACCGCTTTAAGCCGTCACTGGTTAGTTTCATACCCAAAAAATCTTATCCGAACCTCAATCGGGCCTTGGACGTTTTTTACCGTTCGTTCATTCGTCACGTGGATTTTTTCTGCCAAACGGGATCCCCGTGGCTGGTCTACGATTTACCATCGCCGGAGAGTGGTGCCCCATGGTACCGCTCCGTTTCAAATCCATGCATCCATTTCTAAAAGTCGTACGGCACTTTTTCGGCATTCTGGACGGATGTTGCACCTAGCACCGTAGATGTTGCACCCTGTGGATATTGATTCTTCGGAAGGCCATAACTGTTGGCTCGTTTAGAGTTACGGGAGCCATAACCAGTCAAAACGAAGATCTCTATGAGTTCTACAGCAATGACCACTTTAAGCCGTCACTGGTTAGTTTCATACCCAAAAATCTTATCCGAACCTCAATCGGGCCTTGGACGTTTTTTACCGTTCGTTCATTCGTCAGGTGGATTTTTTCTGCAAAACGGGATCCCCGTGGCTAGTCTATGATTTACCATCGCCGGAGAGTGGTGCCCTATGGTACCGCTCCGTTTCAAATCCATGCATCCATTTCTAAAAGTCGTACGGCACTTTTTAGGCATTTTGGACGGATGTTGCACCTTGCACCGTAGATGTTGCACCCTGTGGATATTGATTCTTCGGAAGGCCATAACTGTTGTCTCGTTTAGAGTTACAGGAGCCATAACCAGTCAAAACGAAGATCTCTGTGAGTTCTACGGCTATGACCGCTTTAAGCCATCACTGATTAGTTTCATACCCAAAAAATCTTATCCGAAACTCTTTTGGGCCTTGGACGTTTTTTACCGTTCGTTCATTCGTCACGTGGACTTTTTCTGCAAAACGGAATCCCCATGGCTGGTCTACGATTTACCATCGCCGGAGAGTGGTGCCCCATGGTACCGCTCCGTTTCAAATCCATGCATCCATTTCTAAATGTCGTACGGCACTTTTTCGGCAGTTTGGACGGATGTTGCACCTTGCACCGTAGATGTTGCACCCTGTGGATATTGATTCTTCGGAAGGCCATAACTGTTGGCTCGTTTAGAGTTACGGGAGCCATAACCAGTCAAAATGAAGATCTCTGTGAGTTCTACGGCTATGACCGCTTGAAGCCGTCAGTGGTTAGTTTCATACCCAAAAAATCTTATCCGAACCTCAATCGGGCCTGGGTTGTTTTTTACCGTTCGTTCATTCGTCACGTGGATTTTTTCTGCAAAACGGGATCCCCGTGGTTGGTCTATGATTTACCATCGCCGAAGAGTGGTGCCCCATGGTACCGCTCCGTTTCAAATCCATGCATCCATTTCTAAAAGTCATACGGCACTTTTTTGGCATTTTGGACGGATGTTGCACCTTGCACCGTAGATGTTGCACCCTATGGATATTGATTCTTCGGAAGGCCATAACTGTTGGCTCGTTTAGAGTTACGGGAGCCAAACTAGTCAAAATGAAGATCTCTGTGAGTTCTATGGCTATGACCGCTTTAAGCCGTCACTGGTTAGTTTCATACCCAAAAAATCTTATCCGAACCTCAAACGGGCCTTGGACGTTTTTTACCGTTCGTTCATTCGTCACGTGGATTTTTTCTGCAAAACGGGATCCCCGTGGCTGGTCTACGATTTACCATCGCCGAAGAGTGGTGCCCCATGGTACCGCTCCGTTTTAAATCCATGCATCCATTTCTAAAAGTCGTACGGCACTTTTTCGGCATTTTGGACGGATGTTGCACCTTGCATCGTAGATGTTGCACCTTGTGGATATTGATTCTTCGAAAGGCCATAACTGTTGGCTCGTTTAGAGTTACAGGAGCCATAACCAGTCAAAACGAAGATCTCTATGAGTTCTACGGCTATGACCGCTTTAAGCCGTCACTGGTTAGTTTCATACCCAAAAAATCTTATCCGAACCTCAATCGGGCCTTGGACGTTTTTTACCGTTCGTTCATTCGTCACGTGGATTTTTTCTGCAAAACGGGGTCCCCGTGGCTAGTCTACGATTTACCATCGCCGGAGAGTGGTGCCCCATGGTACCGCTCCGTTTCAAATCCATGCATCCATTTCTAAAAGTCGTACGGCACTTTTTCGGCATTCTGGACGGATGTTGCACCTTGCACCGTAGATGTTGCACCCTGTGGATATTGATTCTTCGGAAGGCCATAACTGTTGGCTCGTTTAGAGTTACGGGAGCCATAACCAGTCATAATGAAGATCTCTGTGAGTTCTACGGCTATGACCGCTTTAAGCCGTCACTGGTTAGTTTCATACCCAAAAAATCTTATCCGAACCTCAATCAGGCCTTGGACGTTTTTTACCGTTCGTTCATTCGTCACGTGGATTTTTTCTGCAAAACGGGACCCCCGTGGCTGGTCTATGATTTACCATGGCTGGAGAGTGGTTCCCCATGGTACTGCTCCGTTTCAAATCCATGCATCCATTTCTAAAAGTCGTACGGCACTTTTCCGGCATTTTGGACGGATGTTGCACACTGCACCGTAGATGTTGCACCCTATGGATATTGATTCTTCGGAAGGCCATAACTGTTGGCTCATTTAGAGTTACGGGAGCCATAACCAGTCAAAACGAAGATCTCTGTGATTTCTACGGCAATGACCGCTTTAAGCCGTCACTGGTTAGTTTCATACCCAAAAAATCTTATTCGAACCTCAATCGGGCGTGGGACGTTTTTTACCGTTCGATCATTCGTCACATGGAATTTTTCTGCAAAACGGGATCCCTGTGGCCGGTCTATGATTTACCATGGCCGGAGAGTGGTGCCCCATGGTACCGCTCCGTTTCAAATCCATGCATCCATTTCTAAAAGTCGTACGGCACTTTTTCGGCATTTTGGACGGATGTTGCACATTGCACCGTAGATGTTGCACCCTATGGATATTGATTCTTCGGAAGGCCATAACTGTTGGCTAGTTTAGAGTTACGGGAGCTATAACCAGTCAAAACGAAGATCTCTGTGATTTCTACGGCAATGACCGCTTTAATCCGTCACAAGTTAGTTTCATACCCAAAAAATCTTATCCGAAACTCAATCGTGCCTTGGACATTTTTTACCGTTCATTCGTCACGTGGATTTTTTCTGCAAAACGGGACCCCCTTGGCTGGTCTATGATTTACCATCGCCGAAGAGTGGTGCCCCATGGTACCGCTCCGTTTCAAATCCATGCATCCATTTCTAAAAGTCGTACGGCACTTTTTCGGCATTTTGGACGGATGTTGCACCTTGCACCGTAGATGTTGCACCCTATGGATATTGATTCTTCGGAAGGCCATAACTGTTGGCTCGTTTAGAGTTACGGGAGCCATAACCAGTCAAAACGAAGATCTCTTTGAGTTGTATGGCTATGACCGCTTTAAGCCGTCACTGGTTTGTTTCATACCCAAAAAATCTTATCCGAACCTCAATCGGGCCTTGGACGTTTTTTACCGTTCGTTCATTCGTCACGTGGATTTTTTCTGCAAAACGGGATCCCCGTGGCTGGTCTACGATTTACCATCGCCGGAGAGTGGTGCCCCATGGTACCGCTCCGTTTCAAATCCATGCATCCATTTCTAAAAGTCGTACGACACTTTTTCGGCATTTTGGACGGATGTTGCACAATGCACCGTAGATGTTGCACCCTATGGATATTGATTCTTCGGAAGGCCATAACTGTTGGCTCGTTTAGAGATACGGGAGCCATAACCAGTCAAAACGAAGATCTCTGTGATTTCTACGGCACTGACCGCTTTAGGCCATCACTGGTTAGTTTCATACCCAAAAAATCTTATTCGAACCTCAATCGGGCCTTGGACGTTTTTTACCGTTCGATCATTCGTCACGTGGATTTTTTCTGCAAAACGGGATCCCCAAGGCCGGTCTATGATTTACCATGGCCGGAGAGTGGTGCCCCATGGTACCGCTCCGTTTCAAATCCATGCATCTATTTCTAAAAGTCGTACGACACTTTTTCGGCATTTTGGACGGATGTTGCACATTGCACCGTAGATGTTGCACCCTGTGGATATTGATTCTTCGGAAGGCCATAACTGTTGGCTAATTTAGAATTACGGGAGCCATAACCAGTCAAAACGAAGATCTTTGTGATTTCTACGGCAATGACCGCTTTAATCCGTCACTGGTTAGTTTCATACCCAAAAAATCTTATCCGAAACTCAATCGGGCCTTGGACATTTTTTACCGTTCGTTCATTCATCACGTGGATTTTTTCTGCAAAACGGGACCCTCTTGGCTGGTCTATGATTTACCATCACCGAAGAGTGGTGCCCCATGGTACCGCTCCGTTTCAAATCCATGCATCCATTTCTAAAAGTCGTACGGCACTTTTTCGGCATTTTGGACGGATGTTGCACCTTGCACCGTAGATGTTGCACCCTATGGATATTGATTCTTCGGAAGGCCATAACTGTTGGCTCGTTTAGAGTTACGAGAGCCATAACCAGTCAAAACGAAGATCTATGTGATTTCTACGGCAATGACCGCTTTAAGCCGTCACTGGTTAGTTTCATACCCAAAAAATCTTATTCGAAACTCAATCGGGCCTTGGACGTTTTTTACCGTTCGTTCATTCATCACGTGGATTTTTTCTGCAAAACGGGATCCCCTTGGCTGGTCTACGATTTACCATCGCCGGAGAGTGGAGCCCCATGGTACCGCTCCGTTTCAAATCCATGCATCCATTTCTAAAAGTCGTACGACACTTTTTCGGCATTTTGGACGGATGTTGCACAATGCACCGTAGATGTTGCACCCTATGGATATTGATTCTTCGGAAGGCCATAACTGTTGGCTCGTTTAGAGATACGGGAGCCATAACCAGTCAAAACGAAGATCTCTGTGATTTCTACGGCACTGACCGCTTTAAGCCATCACTGGTTAGTTTCATACCCAAAAAATCTTATTCGAACCTCAATCGGGCCTTGGACGTTTTTTACCGTTCGATCATTCGTCACGTGGATTTTTTCTGCAAAACGGGATCCCCATGGCTGGTCTATGATTTACCATGGCCGGAGAGTGGTGCCCCATGGTACCGCTCCGTTTCAAATCCATGCATCCATTTCTAAAAGTCGTACGGCACTTTTTCGGCATTTTGGACGGATGTTGCACATTGCACCGTAGATGTTGCACCCTGTGGATATTGATTCTTCGGAAGGCCATAACTGTTGGCTAATTTAGAATTACGGGAGCCATAACCAGTCAAAACGAAGATCTCTGTGATTTCTACGGCAATGACCGCTTTAATCCGTCACTGGTTAGTTTCATACCCAAAAAATCTTATCCGAAACTCAATCGGGCCTTGGACATTTTTTACCGTTCGTTCATTCATCACGTGGATTTTTTCTGCAAAACGGGACCCTCTTGGCTGGTCTATGATTTACCATCGCCGAAGAGTGGTGCCCCATGGTACCGCTCCGTTTCAAATCCATGCATCCATTTCTAAAAGTCGTACGGCACTTTTTTGGCAGTTTGGACGGATGTTGCACCTTGCACCGTAGATGTTGCACCCTATGGATATTGATTCTTCGGAAGGCCATAACTGTTGGCTCGTTTAGAGTTACGAGAGCCATAACCAGTCAAAACGAAGATTTCTGTGATTTCTACGGCAATGACCGCTTTAAGCCGTCACTGGTTAGTTTCATACCCAAAAAATCTTATTCGAAACTCAATCGGGCCTTGGACGTTTTTTACCGTTCGTTCATTCATCACGTGGATTTTTTCTGCAAAACGGGATCCCCTTGGCTGGTCTATGATTTACCATCGTCGAAGAGTGGTGCCCCATGGTACCGCTCCGTTTCAAATCCATGCATCCATTTGAAAAAGTCGTACGGCACTTTTTCGGCATTTTGGACGGATGTTGCACCTTGCACCGTAGATGTTGCACCCTATGGATATTGATTCTTCGGAAGGCCATAACTGTTGGCTCGTTTAGAGTTACGGGAGCCATAACTAGTCAAAACGAAGATCTCTTTGAGTTCTATGGCTATGACCGCTTTAAGCCGTCACTGGTTTGTTTCATACCCAAAAAATCTTATCCGAACCTCAATCGGGCCTTGGACGTTTTTTACCATTCGTTCATTCGTCACGTGGAGTTTTTCTGCAAAACGGGATCCCGTGGCTGGTCTACGATTTACCATTGCCGGAGAGTGGTGCCCCATGGTACCGCTCCGTTTCAAATCCATGCATCCATTTCTAAAAGTTGTACGACACTTTTTCTTCATTTTGGATGGATGTTGCACCTTGCACCGTAGATGTTGCACCATGTGGATATTAATTCTTCAGAAGGCCATAACTGTTGGCTCGTTTAGAGTTACAGGAGCCATAACCAGTCAAAATGAATATCTCTATGAGTTCTACGGCTATGACCGCTTTAAGCCTTCATTGGTTAGTTTCATACCCAAAAAATATTATCCGAACCTCAATCGGGCCTTGGACGTTTTTTTACTGTTCATTCATTCGTCACGTGGATTTTTTCTGCAAAACGGGATCACCGTGGCTGGTCTATGATTTACCATCGCCGGAGAGTGGTGCCCTACGGTACCGCTCCGTTTCAAATCCATGCATTCATTTCTAAAAGTCGTACGGCACTTTTTCGGCATTCTGGACGGATGTTGCACCTTGCACCGTAGATGTTGCACCCTGTGGATATTGATTCTTCGGAAGGCCATAACTGTTGGCTCGTTTAGGGTTACGGGAGCCATAACCAGTCAAAATGAAGATCTCTGTGAGTTCTACGGATATGACCACTTTAAGCCGTCATTGGTTAGATTCAAACCTAAAAAATCTTATTTGAACCTCAATCGGGCCTTGGACGTTTTTTACCGTTCGTTCATTCATCATGTGGATTTTTTCTGCAAAACGGGACCCCCGTGGCTGGTCTATGATTTACCATGGCCGGAGAGTGGTGCCCCATGGTACCGCTCCGTTTAAAATCCATGCATCCATTTCTAAAAGTCATACGGCACTTTTTCGGCATTTTGGACGGATGTTGCACAATGCACCGTAGAAGGTGCACCCTATGGATATTGATTCTTCGGAAGGCCATAACTGTTGGCTCGTTTAGAGTTACGGGAGCCATAACCAGTCAAAACGAAGATTTCTGTGATTTCTATGGCAATGACCGCTTTAAGCCGTCACTGGTTAGTTTCATACCCAAAAAATCTTATCCGTAACTCAATCGGGCCTTGGACGTTTTTTACCGTTCATTCATTCATCACGTGGATTTTTTCTACAAAACGGGACCCCCGTGGCTGGTCTATGATTTACCATCGCCGAAGAGTGGTGCCCCATGGTACCGCTCCATTTCAAATCCATGCATCCATTTCTAAAAGTCGTACGGCACTTTTTCGGCATTTTGGACGGATGTTGCACCTTGCACCGTAGATGTTGCACCCTGTGGATATTGATTCTTTGGAAGGCCATAACTATTGGCTCGTTTAGAGTTACGGGAGCCATAACCAGTCAAAACGAAGATCTCTGTGATTTCTACGGCAATGACCGCTTTAAGCCGTCACTGGTTAGTTTCATACCCAAAAAATCTTATCCGAAACTCAATCGGGCCTTGGACGTTTTTTACCGTTCGTTCATTCGTCACGTGGATTTTTTCTGCAAAACGGGACCCCCTTGGCTAGTCTATGATTTACCATCGCCGAAGAGTGGTTCCCCATGGTACCGCTCCGTTTCAAATCCATGCATCCATTTCTAGAAGTCGTACGCCACTTTTTCGACATTTTGGACGGATGTTGCACCTTGCACCGTAGATGTTGCACCCTATGGATATTGATTCTTCGGAAGGCCATAACTGTTGGCTCGTTTAGAGTTACGGGAGCCATAACCAGTCAAAACTAAGATCTCTGTGATTTCTATGGCTATGACCGCTTTAAGCCGTCATTGGTTAGTTTCATACCCAAAAAATCTTATCCGAAACTCAATCGGGCCTTGGACGTTTTTTACCGTTCATTCATTCGTCACATGGATTTTTTCTGCAAAACGGGATCCCCGTGGCTAGTCTATTATTTACCATCGTAGGAGAGTGGTGCCCCATGGTACCACTCCATTTCAAATACATGCATCCATTTCTAGAAGTCGTACGGCACTTTTTCGGCATTTTGGACGGATGTTGCACCTTGCACCGTAGATGTTGCACCCTATGGATATTGATTCTACGGAAGGCCATAACTGTTGGCTCGTTTAGAGTTACGGGAGCCATAACCAGTCAAAACGAAGATCTCTGTGAGTTCTATGGCTATGACCGCTTTAAGCCGTCACTGGTTAGTTTCATACCCAAAAAATCTTATCTGAACCTCAATCGGGCCTTGGACGTTTTTTACCGTTCGTTCATTCGTCACGTGGATTTTTTCTGCAAAACGGGATCCCCGTGGCTGGTCTACGATATACCATCGCCGGAGAGTGGTGCCCCATGGTACCGCTCCGTTTCAAATCCATGCATCCATTTCTAAAAGTTGTACGGCACTTTTTCGGCATTTTGGACGGATGTTGCACCTTGCACCGTAGATGTTGCACCCTATGGATATTAATTCTTCGGAAGGCCATAACTGTTGGCTCGTTTAGAGTTACAGGAGCCATAACCAGTCAAAACGAAGATCTCTGTGAGTTCTACGGCTATGACTATTTTAAGCCATCATTGGTTAGTTTCATACCCAAAAACTCTTATTCGAACCTCAATCGGGCCTTGGACGTTTTTTACCGTTCGTTCAATCGTCACGTGGATTTTTTCTACAAAACGGGACCCCCGTGGCTGGTCTATGATTTACCATGGCCGGAGAGTGGTGCCCCATGGTACCGCTCCGTTTCAAATCCATGCATCCATTTCTAAAAGTCGTACGGCACTTTTTCGGCATTTTGGACGGATGTTGCACAATGCACCGTAGATGTTGCACCCTATGGATATTGATTCTTCGGAAGGCCATAACTGTTGGCTCGTTTAGAGTTACGGGAGCCATAACCAGTCAAAACGAAGATCTCTTTGAGTTCTATGGCTATGACCGCTTTAAGCCGTCACTGGTTTGTTTCATACCCAAAAAATCTTATCCGAACCTCAATCGGGCCTTGGACGTTTTTTACCGTTCGTTCATTCGTCACGTGGATTTTTTCTGCAAAACGGGACCCCCGTGGCTGGTCTATGATTTACCATCGCCGAAGAGTGGTGCCTGATGCTACCGCTACATTTCAAATCCATGCATCCATTTCTAAAAGTCGTACAGCACTTTTTCGGCATTTTGGATGGATGTTGCACCTTGCACCGTAGATGTTGCACCCTGTGGATATTGATTCTTCGGAAGGCCATAATTATTGGCTCGTTTAGAGTTACGGGAGCCATAACCCGTCAAAACTAAGATCTCTGTGATTTCTATGGCTATGACCGCTTTAAGCCGTCACTGGTTAGTTTCATACCCAAAAAATCTTATCCGAACCTCAATCCGGCCTTGGACGTTTTTTACCGTTCGTTCATTCGTCACGTGGATTTTTTCTGCAAAACGGGACCCCCGTGGCTGGTCTATGATTTACCATGGCTGGAGAGTGGTGCCCCATGGTACCGCTCCGTTTCAAATCCATGCATCCATTTCTAAAAGTCGTACGGCACTTTTCCGGCATTTTGGACGGATGTTGCACAATGCACCGTAGATGTTGCACCCTATGGATATTGATTCTTCGGAAGGCCATAACTGTTGGCTCGTTTAGAGTTACGGGAGCCATAACCAGTCAAAATGAAGATCTCTGTGATTTCTACGGCAATGACCGCTTTAAGCCGTCACTGGTTAGTCTCATACCCAAAAAATCTTATTCGAACCTCAATCGGGCGTGGGACGTTTTTTACCGTTCGATCATTCGTCACGTGGAATTTTTCTGCAAAACGGGATCCCCGTGGCCGGTCTATGATTTACCATGGCCGGAGAGTGGTGCCCCATGGTACCGCTCCGTTTCAAATCCATGCATCCATTTCTAAAAGTCGTACGGCACTTTTTCGGCATTTTGGACGGATGTTGCACATTGCACCGTAGATGTTGCACCCTGTGGATATTGATTCTTCGGAAGGCCATAACTGTTGGCTAGTTTAGAGTTACGGGAGCTATAACCAGTCAAAACGAAGATCTCTGTGATTTCTACGGCAGTGACCGCTTTAATCCATCACTAGTTAGTTTCATACCCAAAAAATCTTATCCGAAACTCAATTGTGCCTTGGACATTTTTTACCGTTCGTTCATTCGTCACTTGGATTTTTTCTGCAAAACGGGACCCCCTTGGCTGGTCTATGATTTACCCTCGCCGAAAAGTGGTGCCCCATGGTACCGCTCCGTTTCAAATCCATGCATCCATTTCTAAAAGTCGTACGGCACTTTTTCGGCATTTTGGACGGATGTTGCACCTTGCACCGTAGATGTTGCACCCTATGGATATTGATTCTTCGGAAGGCCATAACTGTTGGCTCGTTTAGAGTTACGGGAGCCATAACCAGTCAAAACGAAGATCTCTTTGAGTTCTATGGCTATGACCGCTTTAAGCCGTCACTGGTTTGTTTCATACCCAAAAAATCTTATCCGAACCTCAATCGGGCCTTGGACGTTTTTTACCATTCGTTCATTCGTCACGTGGATTTTTTCTGCAAAACGGGATCCCCGTGGCTGGTCTACGATTTACCATTGCCGGAGAGTGGTGCCCCATGGTACCGCTCCGTTTCAAATCCATGCATCCATTTCTAAAAGTTTTACGACACTTTTTCTTCATTTTGGACGGATGTTGCACCTTGCACCGTAGATGTTGCACCATGTGGATATTAATTCTTCAGAAGGCCATAACTGTTGGCTCGTTTAGAGTTACAGGAGCCATAACCAGTCAAAATGAATATCTCTATGAGTTCTACGGCTATGACCGCTTTAAGCCTTCACTGGTTAGTTTCATACCCAAAAAATCTTATCCGAACCTCAATCGGGCCTTGGACGTTTTTTACTGTTCATTCATTCGTCACGTGGATTTTTTCTTCAAAACGGGATCACCGTGGCTGGTCTATGATTTACCATCGCCGGAGAGTGGTGCCCTATGGTACCGCTCCGTTTCAAATCCATGCATTCATTTCTAAAAGTCGTACGGCACTTTTTCGGCATTCTGGACGGATGTTGCACCTTGCACCGTAGATGTTGCACCCTGTGGATATTGATTCTTCGGAAGGCCATAACTGTTGGCTCGTTTAGGGTTACGGGAGCCATAACCAGTCAAAACGAAGATCTCTGTGAGTTCTACGGATATGACCACTTTAAGCCGTCATTGGTTAGATTCAAACCTAAAAAATCTTATTCGAACCTCAATCGGGCCTTGGACGTTTTTTACCGTTCGTTCATTCATCATGTGGATTTTTTCTGCAAAACGGGACCCCCGTGGCTGGTCTATGATTTACCATGGCCGGAGAGTGGTGCCCCATGGTACCGCTCCGTTTAAAATCCATGCATCCATTTCTAAAAGTCATACGGCACTTTTTCGGCATTTTGGACGGATGTTGCACAATGCACCGTAGATGGTGCACCCTATGGATATTGATTCTTCTGAAGCCCATAACTGTTGGCTCGTTTAGAGTTACGGGAGCCATAACCAGTCAAAACGAAGATCTCTGTGATTTCTATGGCAATGACCGCTTTAAGCCGTCACTGGTTAGTTTCATACCCAAAAAATCTTATCCGAAACTCAATCGGGCCTTGGACGTTTTTTACCGTTCATTCATTCATCACGTGGATTTTTTCTGCAAAACGGGACCCCCGTGGCTGGTCTATGATTTACCATCGCCGAAGAGTGGTGCCCCATGGTACCGCTCCATTTCAAATCCATGCATCCATTTCTAAAAGTCGTACGGCACTTTTTCGGCATTTTGGACGGATGTTGCACCTTGCACCGTAGATGTTGCACCCTGTGGATATTGATTCTTCGGAAGGCCATAACTATTGACTCGTTTAGAGTTACGGGAGCCATAACCAGTCAAAACGAAGATCTCTGTGATTTCTACGGCAATGACCGCTTTAAGCCGTTACTGGTTAGTTTCATACCCAAAAAATCTTATCCGAAACTCAATCGGGCCTTGGACGTTTTTACCGTTCGTTCATTCGTCACGTGGATTTTTTCTGCAAAACGGGACCCCCTTGGCTGGTCTATGATTTACCATCGCCGAAGAGTGGTTCCCCATGGTACCGCTCCGTTTCAAATCCATGCATCCATTTCTAGAAGTCGTACGCCACTTTTTCGGCATTTTGGATGGATGTTGCACCTTGCACCGTAGATGTTGCACCCTATGGATATTGATTCTTCGGAAGGCCATAACCGTTGGCTCGTTTAGAGTTACGGGAGCCATAACCAGTCAAAACTAAGATCTTTGTGATTTCTATGGCTATGACCGCTTTAAGCCGTCATTGGTTAGTTTCATACCCAAAAAATCTTATCCGAAACTCAATCGGGCCTTGGACGTTTTTTACCGTTTATTCATTCGTCACATGGATTTTTTCTGCAAAACGGGATCCCCGTGGCTAGTCTATTATTTACCATCGTAGGAGAGTGGTGCCCCATGGTACCACTCCATTTCAAATACATGCATCCATTTCTAGAAGTCGTACGGCACTTTTTCGGCATTTTGGACGGATGTTGCACCTTGCACCGTAGATGTTGCACCCTATGGATATTGATTCTACGGAAGGCCATAACTGTTGGCTCGTTTAGAGTTACAGGAGTCATAACCAGTCAAAACGAAGATCTCTGTGAGTTCTATGGCTATGACCGCTTTAAGCCGTCACTGGTTAGTTTCATACCCAAAAAATCTTATCTGAACCTCAATCGGGCCTTGGACGTTTTTTACCGTTCGTTCATTCGTCACGTGGATTTTTTCTGCAAAACGGGATCCCCGTGGCTGGTCTACGATTTACCATCGCTGGAGAGTGGTGCCCCATGGTACCGCTCCGTTTCAAATCCATGCATCCATTTCTAAAAGTTGTACGGCACTTTTTCGGCATTTTGGACGGATGTTGCACCTTGCACCGTAGATGTTGCACCCTGTGGATATTAATTCTTCGGAAGGCCATAACTGTTGGCTCGTTTAGAGTTACAGGAGCCATAACCAGTCAAAACGAAGATCTCTGTGAGTTCTACGGCTATGACTATTTTAAGCCATCATTGGTTAGTTTCATACCCAAAAAATCTTATTCGAACCTCAATCGGGCCTTGGACGTTTTTTACCGTTCGTTCATTCGTCACGTGGATTTTTTCTGCAAAACGGGACCCCCGTGGCTGGTCTATGATTTACCATGGCCGGAGAGTGGTGCCCCATGGTACCGCTCCGTTTCAAATCCATGCATCCATTTCTAAAAGTCGTACGGCACTTTTTCGGCATTTTGGACGGATGTTGCACAATGCACCGTAGATGTTGCACCCTATGGATATTGATTCTTCGGAAGGCCATAACTGTTGGCTCGTTTAGAGTTACGGGAGCCATAACCAGTCAAAATGAAGATCTCTGTGATTTCTACGGCAATGACCATTTTAAGCCGTCACTGGTTAGTTTCATACCCAAAAAATCTTATCCGAAACTCAATCGGGCCTTGGACGTTTTTTACCGTTCGTTCATTCGTCACGGGGATTTTTTCTGCAAAACGGGACCCCCGTGGATGGTCTATGATTTACCATCGCCGAAGAGTGGTGCCCGATGGTACCGCTCCATTTCAAATCCATGCATCCATTTCTAAAAGTCGTACAGCACTTTTTCGGCATTTTGGATGGATGTTGCACCTTGCACCGTTGATGTTGCACCCTGTGGATATTGATTCTTCGGAAGGCCATAATTATTGGCTCGTTTAGAGTTACGGGAGCCATAACCCGTCAAAACTAAGATCTCTGTGATTTCTATGGCTATGACCGCTTTAAGCCGTCACTGGTTAGTTTCATACCCAAAAAATCTTATCCGAAACCCAATCGGGCCTTGGACGTTTTTTACCGTTCGTTCATTCGTCACGTGGATTTTTTCTGCAAAACGGGATTCCCGTGGCTAGTCTATGATTTACCATCGCTGGAGAGTGGTGCCCCATGGTACCACTCCATTTCAAATCCATGCATACATTTCTAAAAGTCGTACTGCACTTTTTCGGCATTTTGGACGGATGCGGCACCTTGCACCGTAGATGTTGCACCCTATTGATATTGATTTTTCGGAAGGCCATAACTGTAGGCTCGTTTGGAGTTACGGGAGCTATAACCAGTCAAAACCAAGATCTCTGTGATTTCTACGGCTATGACCGCTTTAAGCTGTCACTGGTTAGTTTCATACCCAAAAAATCTTATCCGAACCTCAATCGGGCCTTCGACGTTTGTTACCGTTCGTTCATTCCTCACGTGGATTTTTTCTGCAAAATGGGATCCCCGTGGCTGGTCTATGATTTACCATCATCGGAGAGTGGTGCCCCATGGTACCGCTCTGTTTCAAATCCATCATTTCTAAAAGTCGTACGACACTTTTTCGGCATTTTGGACAGATGTTGCACCTTGCACCGTAGATGTTGCACCCTGTGGATATTGATTCTTCGGAAGGCCATAACTGTTGGCTCGTTTAGAGTTACGGGAGCCATAACCAGTCAAAACGAAGATCTCTGTGAGTTCTACGGCTATGACTGCTTTAAGCCATCACTGGTTAGTTTCATACCCAAAAAATCTTATCCGAACCTCGATCCGGCCTTGGACGTTTTTTACCGTTCGTTCATTCGTCGCGTGGATTTTTTCTGCAAAACGGAATCCCCGTGGCTGGTCTATGATTTACCATTGCCGGAGAATGGTGCCCCATGGTACCGCCCCATTTCAAATCCATGCATCCATTTCTAAAAGTCGTACGGCACTTTTTCGGCATTTTGGACGGATGTTGCACCTTGCACCGCAGATGTTGCACCCTGTGGATATTGATTCTTCGGAAGGCCATAACTGTTGGCTCGTTTAGAGTTACGGGAGCCATAACCAGTCAAAACGAAGATTTCTGTGAGTTCTACGGCTATGACCGCTTTAAGCCGTCATTGGTTAGTTTCATACCCAAAAAATCTTATTCGAACCTCAATCGGGCCTTGGACGTTTTTTACCGTTCGTTCATTCGTCACGTGGATTTTTTCTGCAAAACAGGATCACCGTGGTTGGTCTATGATTTACCATCGCCGGAGAGTGGTGCCCCATGGTACCGCTCCGTTTCAAATCGATGCATCCATTTCTAAAAGTCGTACGGCACTTTTTCGGCATTTTGGATGGATGTTGCACCTTGCACCATAGATGTTGCACCTTGTGGATATTGATTCTTCGGAAGGCCGTAACTGTTGGCTTGTTTAGAATTACGGGAGCCATAACTAGTCAAAACAAAAATCTCTTTGATTTCTACGGCTACGACTGCTTTAAGCCGTCACTGGTTAGTTTCATACCCAAAAAATTTTATCCGAACCTCAATTGGGCCTTGGACGTTTTTTACCGTTCGTTCATTCGTCACATGGATTTTTTCTGCAAAACGGGATCCCCGTGGCTGGTCTATGATTTACCATCACTGGAGAGTTGTGCCCCATGGTACCGCTCCGTTTCAAATCCATGCATTCATTTCTAAAAGTCGTACGGCACTTTTTCGGCATTTTGGACGGATGTTGCCCCTTGCACCGTGGATGTTGCACCCTGTGGATATTGATTCTTCAGAAGGCCATAACTGTTGGCTCGTTTAGAGTTATGGGAGCCATAACCAGTCAAAACGAAGATCTCTGTGAGTTCTACGGCTATGACCGCTTTAAGCCGTCACTGATTAGTTTAATACCCAAAAAATCTTATCCGAACCTCGATCCGGCCTTGGACGTTTTTTACCGTTCGTTCATTCGTCGCGTGGATTTTTTCTGCAAAACGGGATCCCCGTGGCTGGTCTATGATTTACCATTGCCGAAGAATGGTGCCCCATGGTACCATCCCGTTTCAAATCCATGCATCCATTTCTAAAAGTCGTACGGCACTTTTTCGGCATTTTGGACGGATGTTGCACCTTGCACCGTAGATGTTGCACCCTGTGGATATTGATTCTTCGGAAGGCCATAACTGTTGGCTCGTTTAGAGTTACGGGAGCCATAACCAGTCAAAACGAAGATCTTTGTGAGTTCTACGGCTATGACTGCTTTAAGCCGTCACTGGTTAGTTTCATACCCAAAAAATCTTATCCGAACCTCGATCCGGCCTTGGACGTTTTTTACCGTTCGTTCATTCGTCGCGTGGATTTTTTCTGCAAAACGGGATCCCCGTGGCTGGTCTATGATTTACCATTGCCGGAGAATGGTGCCCCATGGTACCGCCCCATTTCAAATCCATGCATCCATTTCTAAAAGTCGTACGACACTTTTTCGGCATTTTGGACGGATGTTGCACCTTGCACCGTAGATGTTGCACCCTGTGGATATTGATTCTTCGGAAGGCCATAACTGTTGGCTCGTTTAGAGTTACGAGAGCCATAACCAGTCAAAACGAAGATTTCTGCGAGTTCTACGGCTATGACCGCTTTAAGCCGTCATTGGTTAGTTTCATACCCAAAAAATCTTATTCGAACCTCAATCGGGCCTTGGACGTTTTTTACCGTTCGTTCATTCGTCACGTGGATTTTTTCTGCAAAACAGGATCACCGTGGCTGGTCTATGATTTACCATCGCCGGAGAGTGGTGCGCCATGGTACCGCTCCGTTTCAAATCGATGCATCCATTTCTAAAAGTCGTACGGCACTTTTTCGGCATTTTGGACGGATGTTGCACCTTGCACCGTAGATGTTGCACCTTGTGGATATTGATTCTTCGGAAGGCCGTAACTGTTGGCTTGTTTAGAATTACGGGAGCCATAACTAGTCAAAACAAAAATCTCTTTGAGTTCTACGGCTACGACTGCTTTAAGCCGTCACCGGTTAGTTTCATACCCAAAAAATCTTATCCGAACCTCAATTGGGCCTTGGACGTTTTTTACCGTTCGTTCATTCGTCACATGGATTTTTTCTGCAAAACGGGATCCCCGTGGCTGGTCTATGATTTACCATCGCCGGAGAGTGGTGCCCCATGGTACCGCTCCGTTTCAAATCCATGCATTCATTTCTAAAAGTCGTACGGCACTTTTTCGGCATTTTGGACGGATGTTGCCCCTTGCACCGTAGATGTTGCACCCTGTGGATATTGATTCTTCGGAAGGCCATAACTGTTGGCTCGTTTAGAGTTACGGGAGCCATAACCAGTCAAAACGAAGATCTTTGTGAGTTCTACGGCTATGACCGCTTTAAGCCGCCACTGATTAGTTTAATACCCAAAAAATCTTATCCGAACCTCGATCCGGCCTTGGACGTTTTTTACCGTTCGTTCATTCGTCGCGTGGATTTTTTCTGCAAAACGGGATCCCCGTGGCTGGTCTATGATTTACCATTGCCGGAGAATGGTGCCCCATGGTACCGCCCCGTTTCAAATCCATGCATCCATTTCTAAAAGTCGTACGGCACTTTTTCGGCATTTTGGACGGATGTTGCACCTTGCACCGTAGATGTTGCACCCTGTGGATATTGATTCTTCGGAAGGCCATAACTGTTGGCTCGTTTAGAGTTACGGGAGCCATAACCAGTCAAAACGAAGATTTTTGTGAGTTCTACGGCTATGACCGCTTTAAGCCGTCATTGGTTAGTTTCATACCCAAAAAATCTTATTCGAACCTCAATCGGGCCTTGGACGTTTTTTACCGTTCGTTCATTCGTCACGTGGATTTTTTCTGCAAAACGGGATCACCGTGGCTGGTCTATGATTTACCATCGCCGGAGAGTGTTGCCCCATGGTACCGCTCCGTTTCAAATCGATGCATCCATTTCTGAAAGTCGTACGGCACTTTTTCGGCATTTTGGACGGATGTTGCACCTTGCACCGTATATGTTGCACCTTGTGGATATTGATTCTTCGGAAGGCCGTAACTGTTGGCTTATTTAGAATTACGGGAGCCATAACTAGTCAAAACAAAAATCTCTTTGAGTTCTACGGCTACGACTGCTTTAAGCCGTCACTGGTTAGTTTCATACCCAAAAAATCTTATCCGAACCTCAATTGGGCCTTGGACGTTTTTTACCGTTCGTTCATTCGTCACATGGATTTTTTCTGCAAAACGGGATCCCCGTGGCTGGTCTATGATTTACCATCGCCGGAGAGTGGTGCCCCATGGTACCGCTCCGTTTCAAATCCATGCATTCATTTCTAAAAGTCGTACGGCACTTTTTCGGCATTTTGGACGGATGTTGCCCCTTGCACCGTAGATGTTGCACCCTGTGGATATTGATTCTTCGGAAGGCCATAACTGTTGGCTCGTTTAGAGTTACGGGAGCCATAACCAGTCAAAACGAAGATCTCTGTGAGTTATACGGCTATGACCGCTTTAAGCCGTCACTGATTAGTTTAATACCCAAAAAATCTTATCCGAACCTCGATCCGGCCTTGGACGTTTTTTACCGTTCGTTCATTCGTCGCGTGGATTTTTTCGGCAAAACTGGATCCCCGTGGCTGGTCTACGATTTACCATCGCCGGAGAGTGGTGCCCCATGGTACCGCTCTGTTTCAAATCCATGCATCCATTTCTAAAAGTCGTACGGCACTTTTTCGGCATTTAGGACGGATGTTGCACCTTGCACCGTAGATGTTGCACCCTGTGGATATTGATTCTTCGGAAGGCCATAACTGTTGGCTCGTTTAGAGTTACGGGAGCCATAACCAGTCAAAACGAAGATCTTTATGAGTTCTACGGCTATGACCGCTTTAAGCCGTCACTGGTTAGTTTCATACCCAAAAAATCTTATCCGAACCTCGATCCGGCCTTGGACGTTTTTTACCGTTCGTTCATTCGTCGCGTGGATTTTTTCTACAAAACGGGATCCCCGTGGCTGGTCTATGATTTACCATTGCCGGAGAATGGTGCCCCATGGTACCGCCCCATTTCAAATCCATGCATCCATTTCTAAAAGTCGTACGGCACTTTTTCGGCATTTTGGATGGATGTTGCACCTTGCACCGTAGATGTTGCACCCTGTGGATATTGATTCTTCGGAAGGCCATAACTGTTGGCTCGTTTAGAGTTACGAGAGCCATAACCAGTCAAAACGAAGATTTCTGCGAGTTCTACGGCTATGACCGCTTTAAGCCGTCATTGGTTAGTTTCATACCCAAAAAATCTTATTCGAACCTCAATCGGGCCTTGGACGTTTTTTACCGTTCGTTCATTCGTCACGTGGATTTTTTCTGCAAAACAGGATCACCGTGGCTGGTATATGATTTACCATCGCCGGAGAGTGGTGCCCCATGGTACCGCTCCGTTTCAAATCGATGCATCCATTTCTAAAAGTCGTACGGCACTTTTTTGGCATTTTGGACGGATGTTGCACCTTGCACCGTAGATGTTGCACCTTGTGGATATTGATTCTTCGGAAGGCCGTAACTGTTGGCTTGTTTAGAATTACGGGAGCCATAACTAGTCAAAACAAAAATCTCTTTAAGTTCTACGGCTACGAATGCTTTAAGCCGTCACTGGTTAGTTTCATACCCAAAAAATCTTATCCGAACCTCAATTGGGCCTTGGACGTTTTTTACCGTTCGTTCATTCGTCACATGGATTTTTTCTGCAAAACGGGATCCCCGTGGCTGGTCTATGATTTACCATCGCTGGAGAGTGGTGCCCCATGGTACCGCTCCGTTTCAAATCCATGCATTCATTTCTAAAAGTCGTACGGCACTTTTTCGGCATTTTGGACGGATGTTGCCCCTTGCACCGTAGATGTTGCACCCTGTGGATATTGATTCTTCGGAAGGCCATAACTGTTGGCTCGTTTAGAGTTACGGGAGCCATAACCAGTCAAAACGAAGATCTCTGTGAGTTCTACGGCTATGACCGCTTTAAGCCGTCACTGATTAGTTTAATACCCAAAAAATCTTATCCGAACCTCGATCCGGCCTTGGACGTTTTTTACCGTTCGTTCATTCGTCGCGTGGATTTTTTCTGCAAAACGGGATCCCCGTGGCTGGTCTATGATTTACCATTGCTGGAGAATGGTGCCCCATGGTACCGCCCCGTTTCAAATCCATGCATCCATTTCTAAAAGTCGTACGGCACTTTTTCGGCATTTTGGACGGATGTTGCACCTTGCACCGTAGATGTTGCACCCTGTGGATATTGATTCTTCGGAAGGCCATAACTGTTGGCTCGTTTAGAGTTACGGGAGCCATAACCAGTCAAAACGAAGATTTCTGTGAGTTCTACGGCTATGACCGCTTTAAACCGTCATTGGTTAGTTTCATACCCAAAAATTCTTATTCAAACCTCAATCGGGCCTTGGACGTTTTTTACCGTTCGTTCATTCGTCACATGGATTTTTTCTGCAAAACGGGATCACCGTGGCTGGTCTATGATTTACCATCGCCGGAGAGTGTTGCCCCATGGTACCGCTCCGTTTCAAATCGATGCATCCATTTCTAAAAGTCGTACGGCACTTTTTCGGCATTTTGGACGGATGTTGCACCTTGCACCGTAGATGTTGCACCTTGTGGATATTGATTCTTCGGAAGGCCGTAACTGTTGGCTTGTTTAGAATTACGGGAGCCATAACTAGTGAAAACAAAAATCTCTTTGAGTTCTACGGCTATGACTGCTTTAAGCCGTCACTGGTTAGTTTCATACCCAAAAAATCTTATCCGAACCTCAATTGGGCCTTGGACGTTTTTTACCGTTCGTTCATTCGTCACATGGATTTTTTCTGCAAAACGGGATCTCCGTGGCTGGTCTATGATTTACCATCGCCGGAGAGTGGTGCCCCATGGTACCGCTCCGTTTCAAATCCTTGCATCCATTTCTCAAAGTCGTACGGCACTTTTTCGGCATTTTGGACGGATGTTGCCCCTTGCACCGTAGATGTTGCACCCTGTGGATATTGATTCTTCGGAAGGCCATAACTGTTGGCTCGTTTAGAGTTACGGGAGCCATAACCAGTCAAAACGAAGATCTCTGTGAGTTCTACGGCTATGACCGCTTTAAGCCGTCATTGATTAGTTTCATACCCAAAAAATCTAATCCGAAACTCTTTCGGGCCTTGGACGTTTTTTACCGTTCGTTCATTCGTCACATGGACTTTTTCTGCAAAACGGGATCCCCATGGCTGGTCTACGATTTACAATCGCCGGAGAGTGGTGCCCCATGGTACCGCTCCATTTCAAATCCATGCATCCATTTCTAAAAGTCGTACGGCACTTTTTCGGCAGTTTGGACAGATGTTGCACCTTGCACCGTATATGTTGCACCCTATGGATATTGATTCTTCGGAAGGCCATAACTGTTGGCTCGTTTAGAGTTACGGGAGCCATAACCAGTCAAAATGAAGATCTCTGTGAGTTCTACGGCTCTGACCGCTTTAAGCCGTCACTGGTTAGTTTCATACCCAAAAAATCTTATCCGAACCTCAATCGGGCCTTGGACGTTTTTTACCGTTCGTTCATTCGTCACGTGGATTTTTTCTGCAAAACGGGATCCCCGTGGTTGGTCTATGATTTACCATCGCCGGAGAGTGGTGCCCCATGGTACCGCTCCGTTTCAAATCGATGCATCCATTTCTAAAAGATGTACGGCACTTTTTTGGCATTTTGGACGGATGTTGCACCTTGCACCGTAGATGTTGCACCCTATGGATATTGATTCTTCGGAAGGCCATAACTGTTGGCTCGTTTAGAGTTACGGGAGCCATAACCAGTCAAAACGAAGATATCTGTGAGTTCTATGGCTATGACCGCTTTAAGCCGTCACTGGTTAATTTCATACCCAAAAAATCTTATCCGAACCTCAATCGGGCCTTGAACGTTTTTTACCGTTCGTTCATTCGTCACGTGGATTTTTTCGGCAAAACTGGATCCCCGTGGCTGGTCTACGATTTACCATCGCCGGAGAGTGGTGCCCCATGGTACCGCTCCGTTTCAAATCCATGCATCCATTTCTAAAAGTCGTACGGCACTTTTTCGGCATTTTGGACGGATGTTGCACCTTGCACCGTAGATGTTGCACCTTGTGGATATTGATTTTTCGAAAGGCCATAACTGTTGGCTCGTTTAGAGTTACAAGAGCCATAACCAGTCAAAACGAAGATCTTTATGAGTTCTACGGCTATGACCGCTTTAAGCCGTCACTGGTTAGTTTCATACCCAAAAAATCTTATCCGAACCTCAATCGGGCCTTGGACGTTTTTTAACGTTCGTTCATTCGTCACGTGGATTTTTTCTGCAAAACGGGATCCCCGTGGCTGGTCTATGATTTACCATCACCGGAGAGTGGTGCCCTATGGTACCGCTCCGTTTCAAATCCATGCATCCATTTCTAAAAGTCGTACGACACTTTTTCGGCATTCTGGACGGATGTTGCACCTTGCACCGTAGATGTTGCACCCTGTGGATATTGATTCTTCGGAAGGCCATAACTGTTGGCTCGTTTAGAGTTACGGGAGCCATAACCAGTCATAACGAAGATCTCTGTGAGTTCTACGGCTTTGACCGCTTTTAGCCGTCAATGGTTAGTTTCATACCCAAAAAATCTTATTCGAACCTCAATCGGGCCTTGGACGTTTTTTACCGTTCGTTCATTCGTCACGTGGATTTTTTCTGCAAAACGGGACCCCCGTGGCTGGTCTATGATTTACCATCGCCGAAGAGTGGTGCCCTATGGTACCGCTCCATTTCAAATCCATGCATCCATTTCTAAAAGTCGTATGGCACTTTTTCGGCATTTTGGACGGATGTTGAACCTTGCACCGTAGATGTTGCACCCTGTGGATATTGATTCTTCGGAAGGCCATAACTGTTGGCTCGTTTAGAGTTACGGGAGCCATAACCAGTCAAAACTAAGATCTCTATGATTTCTATGGCTCTGACCGCTTTAAGCCGTCACTGGTTAGTTTCATACCCAAAAAATCTTATCCGAAACTCAATCGGGCCTTGGACGTTTTTTACCGTTCGTTCATTCGTCACGTGGATTTTTTCTGCAAAACGGGATCCCCGTGGCTAGTCTATGATTTACCATCGCTGGAGAGTGGTGCCCCATGGTACCACTCCATTTCAAATCCATGCATCCATTTCTAAAAGTCGTACTGCACTTTTTCGGATTTTGGACGGATGTGTCACCTTGCACCGTAGATGTTGCACCCTATGGATATTGATTTTTCGGAAGGCCATAACTGTTGGCTCGTTTGGAGTTACGGGAGCTATAACCAGTCAAAACAAAGATCTCTGTGATTTCTATGACTATGACCGCTTTAAGCTGTCACTGGTTAGTTTCATACCCAAAAAATCTTATCCGAACCTCAATCGAGCCTAGGACGTTTGTTACCGTTCGTTCATTCCTCACGTGGATTTTTTCTGCAAAATGGGATCCCCGTGGCTGGTCTATGATTTACCATCGCCGGAGAGTGGTGCCCCATGGTACCGCTCCGTTTCAAATCGATGCATCCATTTCTAAAAGTCGTACGAAACTTTTTCGGCATTTTGGACAGATGTTGCACCTTGCACCGTAGATGTTGCACCCTGTGGATATTGATTCTTCGGAAGGCCATAACTGTTGGCTCGTTTAGAGTTACGGGAGCCATAACCAGTCAAAACGAAGATCTCTGTGAGTTCTACGGCTATGACTGCTTTAAGCCGTCACTGGTTAGTTTCATACCCAAAAAATCTTATCCGAACCTCGATCCGGCCTTGGACGTTTTTTACCGTTCGTTCATTCGTCACATGGACTTTTTCTGCAAAACGGGATCCCCATGGCTGGTCTACGATTTACCATCGCCAGAGAGTGGTGCCCCATGGTACCGCTCCATTTCAAATCCATGCACCCATTTCTAAAAGTCGTACGACACTTTTTCGGCAGTTTGGACAGATGTTGCACCTTGCACTGTAGATGTTGCACCCTATGGATATTGATTCTTCGGAAGGCCATAACTGTTGGCTCGTTTAGAGTTACGGGAGCCATAACCAGTCAAAATGAAGATCTCTGTGAGTTCTACGGCTCTGACCGCTTTAAGCCGTCACTGGTTAGTTTCATACCCAAAAAATCTTATCCGAACCTCAATCGGGCCTTGGACGTTTTTTACCGTTCGTTCATTCGTCACGTGGATTTTTTCTGCAAAACGGGATCCCCGTGGTTGGTCTATGATTTACCATCGCCGGAGAGTGGTGCCCCATGGTACCGCTCCGTTTCAAATCCATGCATCCATTTCTAAAAGATGTACGGCACTTTTTTGGCATTTTGGACGGATGTTGCACCTTGCACCGTAGATGTTGCACCCTATGGATATTGATTCTTCGGAAGACCATAACTGTTGGCTCGTTTAGAGTTACGGGAGCCATAACCAGTCAAAACAAAGATCTCTGTGAGTTCTATGGCTATGACCGCTTTAAGCCGTCACTGGTTAGTTTCATACCCAAAAAATCTTATCCGAACCTCAATCGGGCCTTGAACGTTTTTTACCGTTCGTTCATTCGTCACGTGGATTTTTTCGGCAAAACGGGATCCCCGTGGCTGGTCTACGATTTACCATCACCGGAGAGTGGTGCCCCATGGTACCGCTCCGTTTCAAATCCATGCATCCATTTCTAAAAGTCGTACGGCACTTTTTCGGCATTTTGGACGGATGTTGCACCTTGCACCGTAGATGTTGCACCTTGTGGATATTGATTTTTCGAAAGGCCATAACTGTTGGCTCGTTTAGAGTTACAAGAGCCATAACCAGTCAAAACGAAGATCTTTATGAGTTCTACGGCTATGACCGCTTTAAGCCGTCACTGGTTAGTTTCATACCCAAAAAATCTTATCTGAACCTCAATCGGGCCTTGGACGTTTTTTACCGTTCGTTCATTCGTCACGTGGATTTTTTCTGCAAAACGGGATCCCCGTGGCTGGTCTATGATTTACCATCGCCGGAGAGTGGTGCCCTATGGTACCGCTCCGTTTCAAATCCATGCATCCATTTCTAAAAGTCGTACGGCACTTTTTCGGCATTCTGGACGGATGTTGCACCTTGCACCGTAGATGTTGCACCCTGTGGATATTGATTCTTCGGAAGGCCATAACTGTTGGCTCGTTTAGAGTTACGGGAGCCATAACCAGTCATAACGAAGATCTCTGTGAGTTCTACGGCTTTGACCGCTTTAAGCCGTCAATGGTTAGTTTCATACCCAAAAAATCTTATTCGAACCTCAATCGGGCCTTGGATGTTTTTTACCGTTCGTTCATTCGTCACGTGGATTTTTTCTTCAAAACGGGACCCCCGTGGCTGGTCTATGATTTACCATCGCTGAAGAGTGGTGCCCCATGGTACCGCTCCATTTCAAATCCATGCATCCATTTCTAAAAGTCGTACGGCACTTTTTCGGCATTTTGGACGGATGTTGCACCTTGCACCGTAGATGTTGCACCCTGTGGATATTGATTCTTCGGAAGGCCATAACTGTTGGCTCGTTTAGAGTTACGGGAGCTATAACCAGTCAAAACTAAGATCTTTGTGATTCTATGGCTATGACCGCTTTAAGCCGTCACTGGTTAGTTTCATACCCAAAAAATCTTATCCGAAACTCAATCGGGCCTTGGACGTTTTTTACCGTTCGTTCATTCGTCACGTGGATTTTTTCTGCAAAACGGGATCCCCGTGTCTAGTCTATGATTTACCATCGCTGGATAGTGGTGCCCCATGGTACCACTACATTTCAAATCCATGCATCCATTTCTAAAAGTCGTACTGCACTTTTTTGGATTTTGGACGGATGTGGCACCTTGCACCGTAGATGTTGCACCCTATGGATATTGATTTTTCGGAAGGCCATAACTGTTGGCTCGTTTGGAGTTACGGGAGCTATAACTAGTCAAAACGAAGATCTCTGTGATTTCTATGGCTATGACCGCTTTAAGCTGTCACAGGTTAGTTTCATACCCAAAAAAATCTTATCCGAACCTCAATCGGGCCTAGGACGTTTGTTACCATTCGTTCATTCCTCACGTGGATTTTTTCTGCAAAATGGGATCCCCGTTGCTGGTCTATGGTTTACCATCGCCGGAGAGTGGTGCCCCATGGTACCGCTCCATTTCAAATCGATGCATCCATTTCTAAAAGTCGTACGGCACTTTTTCGGCATTTTGGACAGATGTTGCACCTTGCACCGTAGATGTTGCACCCTGTGGATATTGATTCTTCGGAAGGCCATAACTGTTGGCTCGTTTAGAGTTACGGGAGCCATAACCAGTCAAAACGAAGATCTCTTTGAGTTCTACGGCTATGACTGCTTTAAGCCGTCACTGGTTAGTTTCATACCCAAAAAATCTTATCCGAACCTCGATCCGGCCTTGGACGTTTTTTACCGTTCGTTCATTCGTCACGTGGATTTTTTCTGCAAAACGGGACCACCTTGGCTGGTCTATGATTTACCATCGCCGAAGAGTGGTGCCCCATATTACCGCTCTGTTTCAAATCCATTCATCCATTTCTAAAAGTCGTACGGCACTTTTTCGGCATTTTGGACGGATGTTGCACCTTGCACCGTAGAAGTTGCACCCTATGGATATTGATTGTTCGGAAGGCCATAACTGTTGGCTCGTTTAGAGTTACGGGAGCCATAACCAGTCAAAACGAAGATCTCTGTGAGTTCTACGGCTATGACCGCTTTAAGCCGTCACTGATTAGTTTCATACCCAAAAAATCTTATCCGAAACTCTATCGGGCCTTGGACGTTTTTTACAGTTCGTTCATTCGTCACGTGGATTTTTTCTGCAAAACGGGATCCCCGTGGCTGGTCTACGATTTACCATCGCCGGAGAGTGGTGCCCCATGGTACCGCTCTGTTTCAAATCCATGCATCCATATCTAAAAGTCGTACGGCACTTTTTCGGCATTTTGGACGGATGTTGCACCTTGCACCGTAGATGTTGCACCCTGTGGATATTGATTCTTCGGAAGGCCATAACTGTTGGCTCGTTTAGAGTTACGGGAGCCATAACCAGTCAAAATAAAGATCTCTGTGAGTTCTACGGCTACGATAGATTTAAGCCGTCACTGGTTAGTTTCATACCCAAAAAATTTTATCCGAACCTCAATCGGGCCTTGGACGTTTTTTACCGTTCGTTCATTCGTCACGTGGATTTTTTCTGCAAAACGGGATCCACGTGGCTGGTCTATGATTTACCATCGCCGGAGAGTGGTGCCCCATGGTACCGCTCCGTTTCAAATCCATGCATCCATTTCTAAAAGTCGTACGGCACCTTTTCGGCATTTTGGACGGATGTTGCACCTTACACCGTAGAAGTTGCACCCTGTGGATATTGATTGTTCGGAAGGCCATAATTGTTGGCTCGTTTAGAGTTACGGGAGCCATAACTAATCCAAACGAAGATCTCTGTGAGTTCTACGGCTATGACCGCTTTAAGCCGTCACTGGTTTGTTTCATACCCAAAAAATCTTATCCGAACCTCAATCGGGCCTTGGACGTTTTTTACCGTTCGTTCATTCGTCACATGGATTTTTTCTGCAAAACGGGATCCCCGTGACTGGTCTATGATTTACCATCGCCGGAGAGTGGTGCCCCAGGGTACCGCTCCGTTTCAAATCCATGCATCCATTTCTAAAAGTCGTACGGCACTTTTTTGGCATTTTGGACCGATGTTGCACCTTGCACCGTAGAAGTTGCACCCTGCGGATATTGATTGTTCGGAAGGCCATAACTGTTGGCTCGTTTAGAGTTACGGGAGCCATAACTAGTCAAAACGAAGATCTCTGTGAGTTCTACGGTTATGACCGCTTTAAGCCGTCACTGATTAGTTTCATACCCAAAAAATCTTATCCGAAACTCTATCGGGCCTTGGACGATTTTTACCGTTCATTCATTCGTCACGTGGATTTTTTCTTCAAAACGGGATCCTCGTGGCTGGTCTACGATTTACCATCGCCGGAGAGTGGTGCCCCATGGTACCGCTCCGTTTCAAATCCATGCATCCATTTCTAAAAGTCGTACGGCACTTTTTCGGCATTTTGGACGGATGTTGCACCTTGCACCGTAGATGTTGCACCCTGTGGATATTGATTCTTCGGAAGGCCATAACTGTTGGCTCGTTTAGAGTTACGGGAGCCATAACCAGTCAAAATAAATATCTCTGTGAGTTCTACGGCTACGATAGCTTTAAGCCGTCACTGGTTAGTTTCATACCCAAAAAATCTTATCCGAACCTCAATCAGGCCTTGGACGTTTTTTACCGTTCGTTCATTCGTCACGTGGATTTTTTCTGCAAAACGGGATCCCCGTGGCTGGTCTATGATTTACCATCGCCGGAGAGTGGTGCCCCATGATACCGCTCCGTTTCAAATCCATGCATCCATTTCTAAAAGTCATACGGCACTTTTTCGGCATTTTGGACGGATGTTGCACCTTGCACCGTAGAAGTTGCACCCTGTGGATATTGATTGTTCGGAAGGCCATAACTGTTGGCTCGTTTAGAGGTACGGGAACCATAAATAGTCAAAACGAAGATCTCTGTGAGTTCTATGGCTATGACCGCTTTAAGCCGTCACTGATTAGTTTCATACCCAAAAAATCTTATCCGAAACTCTATCGGGCCTTGAACGTTTTTTACCGTTCGTTCATTCGTCATGTGGATTTAATCTGCAAAAAGGGATCCCCGTGGCTGGTCTATGATTTACCATCGCCGGAGAGTGGTGCCCCATGGTACCACTCCGTTTCAAATCCACGCATCCATTTCTAAAAGTCGTACGGCACTTTTTCGGCATTTTGGACGGATGTTGCACCTCGCACCGTAGAAGTTGCACCCTGTGGATATTGATTGTTCGGAAGGCCATAACTGTTAGCTCGTTTAGAGTTACGGGAGCCATAACTAGTCAAAACGAAGATCTCTGTGAGTTCTACGGCTATGACCGCTTTAAGCCGTCACTGGTTAGTTTCATACCCAAAAAATCTTATCCGAACCTCAATCGGGCCTTGGACGTTTTTTACCGTTCGTTCATTCGTCAAGTGAATTTTTTCTGCAAAAACGGGATCCCCATGGCTGGTCTATGATTTACCATCGCCGGAGAGTGGTGCCCCATGGTACCGCTCCATTTCAAATCCATGCATCCATTTCTAATAGTCGTACGGCACTTTTTCGGCATTTTGGACGGATGTTGCACCTTGCACCGTAGAAGTTGCACCCTGTGGATATTGATTGTTCGGAAGGCCATAACTGTTGGCTCGTTTAGAGTTACGGGAGCCATAACTAGTCAAAACGAAGAACTCTGTGAGTTTTACGGCTATGATCGCTTTAAGCCGTCACTGATTAGTTTCATACCCAAAAAATCTTATCCGAAACTCTATCGGGCCTTGGACGTTTTTTACCGTTCGTTCATTCGTCACGTGGATTTTTTCTGCAAAACGGGATCCCCGTGGCTGGTCTACGATTTACCATCGCCGGAGAGTGGTGCTTCATGGTACCGCTCCGTTTCAAATCCATGCATCCATTTCTAAAAGTCGTACGGCACTTTTTTGGCATTTTGGACGGATGTTGCACCTTGCACCGTAGATGTTGCACCCTGTGGATATTGATTCTTCGGAAGGACATAACTGTTGGCTCGTTTAGAGTTACGGGAGTCATAACCAGTCAAAATGAAGATCTCTGTGAGTTCTACGGCTATGACGGCTTTAAGGCGTCACTGGTTAGTTTCATACCCCAAAAATCTTATCCGAACCTCAATCGGGCCTTGGACGTTTTTTACCGTTCATTCATTCGTCACGTGAATTTTTTCTGCAAAAACGGGATCCCCATGGCTGGTCTATGATTTACCATCGCCGGAGAGTGGTGCCCCATGGTACCGCTCTGTTTCAAGTCCATGCATCCATTTCTAAAAGTCGTACGGCACTTTTTCGGCATTTTGGACGGATGTTGCACCTTGCACCGTAGAATTTGCACCCTGTGGATATTGATTGTTCGGAAGGCCATAACTGTTGGCTCGTTTAGAGTTACAGGAGGCATAACTAGTCAAAACGAAGATCTCTGTGAGTTCTACGGCTATGACCGCTTTAAGCCGTCACTGATTAGTTTCATACCCAAAAAATCTTATCCGAAACTCTATCGGGCCTTGGACGTTTTTTACCGTTCGTTCATTCGTCACGTGGATTTTTTCTGCAAAACGGGATCCCCGTGGCTGGTCTACGATTTACCATCGCCGGAGAGTGGTGCCCCATGGTACCGCTCCGTTTCAAATCCATGCATCCATTTCTAAAAGTCGTACGACACTTTTTTGGCATTTTGGACGGATGTTGCACCTTGCACCGTAGATGTTGCACCCTGTGGATATTGATTCTTCGGAAGGCCATAACTGTTGGCTCGTTTAGAGTTACGGGAGTCATAACCAGTCAAAATGAAGATCTCTCTGAGTTCTACGGCTACGACGGCTTTAAGCCGTCATTGGTTAGTTTCATACCACAAAAATCTTATCCGAACCTCAATCGGGCCTTAGACGTGTTTTACCGTTCATTCATTCGTCACGTGGATTTTTTCTGCAAAACGGGATCCCCGTGGCTGGTCTATGATTTACCATCGCATGAGAGTGGTGCCCCATGGTACTGCTCCGTTTCAAATCCATGCATCCATTTCTAAAAGTCGTACGGCACTTTTTCTGCATTTTGGACGGATGTTGCACCTTGCACCATAGATTTTGCACCCTGTGGATATTGATTCTTCGGAAGGCCATAACTGTTGGCTCGTTTAGAGTTACGGGAGCCATAACCAGTCAAAAAGAAAATCTTTGTGAGTTCTACGGCTATGACCGCTTTAAGCCGTCATTGGTTAGTTTCATACCCAAAAAATCTTATCCGAACCTCAATCGGGCCTTGGATGTTTTTTACCGTTCGTTCATTCGTCACGTGGATTTTTTCTGCAAAACGGGACCCCCGTGGCTGGTCTATGAATTACCATCGCCGGAGAGTGGTGCCCCATGGTACCGCTCCATTTCAAATCCATGCATCCATTTCTAAAAGTCGTACGGCACTTTTTCGGCATTTTGGACGGATGTTGCACCTTGCACCGTAGATGTTGCACCCTGTGGATATTGATTCTTCGAAAGGCCATAACTGTTGGCTCGTTTAGATTTACGGGAGCCATAACCAGTCAAAACAAAGATCTCTATGAGTTCTACGGCTATGACCGCTTTAAGCCGTCACTGGTTAGTTTCATACCCAAAAAATCTTATCCGAAACTCAATCGGGCCTTGGACGTTTTTTACCATTCGTTCATTCGTCACGTAGATTTTTTCTGCAAAACGGGACCCCCATGGCTGGTCTATGATTTACCATCGCCGAAGAGTGGTGCCCTATGGTACCGCTCCATTTCAAATCCATGCATCCATTTCTAAAAGTCGTACGGCACTTTTTTGGCATTCTGGACGGATGTTGCACCTTGCACCATAGATGTTGCACCCTGTGGATATTGTCTTCGGAAGGCCATAACTGTTGGCTCGTTTAGAGTTACGGGAGCCATAACCGGTCAAAACGAAGATCTCTGTGATTTCTACGGCTATGACCGCTTTTAGCCGTCATTGGTTAGTTTCATACCCAAAAAATCTTATCCGAAACTCAATTGGGCCTTGGACGTTTTTTACCGTTCGTTCATTCGTCACGTGGATTTTTTCTGCAAAACGGGATCCCCGTGGCTAGTCTATGATTTACTATCGTAGGAGAGTGGTGCCCCATGGTACCACTCCATTTCAAATACATGCATCCATTTCTAAAAGTCGTACGGCACTTTTTCGGCATTTTGGGCGGATGTTGCACCTTGCACCGTAGATGTTGCACACTGTGGATATTGATTCTTCGGAAGGCCATAACTGTTGGCTCGATTAGAGTTACGGGAGCCATAACCAGTCAAAACGAAGATCTTTGTGAGTTCTACGGCTATGATCGCTTTAAGCCGTCATTGGTTAGTTTCATACCCAAAAAATCTTATCCGAACCTCAATCGGGCTTTGGACGTTTTTTACCGTTCGTTCATTCGTCACGTGGATTTTTTCTGCAAAATAGGACCCCCGTGGCTGGTCTATGAATTACCATCGCCGGAGAGTGGTGCCCCATGGTACCGCTCCGTTTCAAATCCATGCATCCATTTCTAAAAGTCGTACGGCACTTTTTCGGGATTTTGGACGGATGTTGCACCTTTCACCGTAGATGTTGCACCTTGTGGATATTGATTCTTCGGAAGGCCATAACTGTTGGCTCGATTAGAGTTACGGGAGGCATAACCAGTCAAAACGAAGAACTTTGTGAGTTCTACGGCTATGACCGCTTTAAGCCGTCATTGGTTAGTTCCATACCCAAAAAATCTTATCCGAAACTCAATCGGGCCTTGGACGTTTTTTACCGTTCGTTCATTCGTCACGTAGATTTTTTCTGCAAAACGGGACCCCCATGGCTGGTCTATGATTTACCATCGCCGAAGAGTGGTGCCCTATGGTACCGCTCCATTTCAAATCCATGCATCCATTTCTAAATGTCGTACGGCACTTTTTTGGCATTTTGGACGGATGTTGCACCTTGCACCATAGATGTTGCACCATGTGGATATTGTCTTTGGAAGGCCATAACTGTTGGCTCGTTTAAAGTTACGGGAGCCATAACCAGTCAAAATGAAGATCTCTGTGATTTCTACGGCTACGACCGCTTTAAGCCGTCACTGGTTAGTTTCATACCCAAAAAATCTTATCCGAACCTCAATCGGGCCTTGGACGTTTTTTACCGTTCGTTCATTCGTCACGTGGATTTTTTCTGCAAAACGGGACCCCCGTGGCTGGTCTATGAATTACCATCGCCGGAGAGTGGTGCCCCATGGTACCGCTCTGTTTCAAATCCATGCATCCATTTCTAAAAGTCGTACAACACTTTTTCGGCATTTTGGACGGATGTTGCACCTTGCACCGTAGATGTTGCACCCTGTGGATATTGATTCTTCAGAAGGCCATAACTGTTGGCTCGATTAGAGTTACGGGAGCCATAACCAGTCAAAACGAAGATCTTTGTGAGTTCTACGGCTATGACCGCTTTAAGCCGTCATTGGTTAGTTTTATTCCCTAAACATCTTATCCGAACCTCAATCGGGCCTTGGACGTTTTTTACCGTTCGTTCATTCGTCACGTGGATTTTTTCTGCAAAACGGGACCCCCGTGGCTGGTCTATGAATTACCATCGCCGGAGAGTGGTGCCCCATGGTACCGCTCCATTTCAAATCCATGCATCCATTTCTAAAAGTCGTACGGCACTTTTTCGGCATTTTGGACGGATGTTGCACCTTGCACCGTAGATGTTGCACCCTGTGGATATTGATTCTTCGGAAGGCCATAACTGTTGGCTCGATTAGATTTACGGGAGCCATAATCAGTCAAAACGAAGATCTTTGTGAGTTCTACGGCTATGATCACTTTAAGCCGTCATTGGTTAGTTTCATACCCAAAAAATCTTATCCGAACCTCAATCGGGCCTTGGACGTTTTTTTATCGTTCGTTCATTCGTCACGTGGATTTTTTCTGCAAAACGGGACCCCCGTGGCTGGTCTATGAATTACCATCGCCGGAGAGTGGTGCCCCATGGTACCGCTCCGTTTCAAATCCATGCATCCATTTCTAAAAGTCATACGACACTTTTTTGGCATTTTGGACGGATGTTGCACCTTGCACCATAGATGTTGCACCAGGTGGATATTGATTCTTCGAAAGGCCATAACTGTTGGCTCGTTTAGAGTTACGGTAGCCATAACCGGTCAAAACGAAGATCTCTGTGATTTCTACGGCTATGACCGCTTTAAGCCGTCGCTGGTTAGTTTCATACCCAAAAAATCTTATCCGAACCTCAATCGGGCCTTGGACGTTTTTTACCGTTCGTTCATTCGTCGCGTGAATTTTTTCTGCAAAAACGGGATCCCCATGGCTGGTCTACGATTTACCATCGCCGGAGAGTGGTGCCCCATGGTACCGCTCCGTTTTAAATCCATGCATCCATTTCTAAAAGTCGTACGGCACTTTTTCGGCATTTTGGACGGATGTTGCACCTTGCACCGTAGAAGTTGCACCCTGTGGATATTGATTGTTCGAAAGGCCATAACTGTTGGCTCGTTTAGAGTTACGGGAGCCATAACTAGTCAAAATGAAGATCTCTGTGAGTTCTACGGCTATGACCGCTTTAAGCCGTCACTGATTAGTTTCATACCCAAAAAATCTTATCCGAAACTCTATTGGGCCTTGGGACGTTTTTACCGTTCGTTCATTCGTTACGTGGATTTTTTCTGCAAAACGGGATCCCCGTGGCAGGTCTACGATTTACCATCGCCGGAGAGTGGTGCCCTATGGTACCGCTCCGTTTCAAATCCATGCATCCATTTCTAAAAGTCGTACGGCACTTTTTTGGCATTTTGGATGGATGTTGCACCTTGCACCGTAGATGTTGCACCCTGTGGATATTGATTCTTCGGAAGGACATAACTGTTGGCTCGTTTAGAGTTACGGGAGTCATAACCAGTCAAAATGAAGATCTCTGTGAGTTGTACGGCTACGACGGCTTTAAGCCATCACTGGTTAGTTTCATACCCCAAAAATCTTATCCGAACCTCAATCGGGCCTTGGACGTTTTTTACCGTTCGTTCATTCGTCATGTGGATTTTTTCTACAAAACGGGATCCCCGTGGCTGGTCTATGATTTACCATCGCCGGAGAGTGGTGCCCCATGGTACTGCTCCATTTCAAATCCATGCATCCATTTCTAAAAGTCGTACGGCACTTTTTCGGCATTTTGGATGGATGTTGCACCTTGCACCGTAGATGTTGCACCCTGTGGATATTGATTCTGCGGAAGGCCATAACTGTTGGCTCGTTTAGAGTTATGGGAGCCATAACCAGTCAAAACAAAAATCTTTGTGAGTTCTACGGATATGACCGCTTTAAGCCGTCATTGGTTAGTTTCATACCCAAAAATCTTATCCGAAGCTCAATCGGGCCTTGGATGTTTTTTACCGTTCGTTCATTCGTCACGTTGATTTTTTCTACAAAATGGGACCCCCGTGGCTGGTCTATGAACTACCATCGCCGGAGAGTGGTGCCCCATGGTACCGCTCCATTTCAAATCCATGCATCCATTTCTAAAAGTCGTACGACACTTTTTCGGCATTTTGGACGGATAATGCACCTTGCACCGTAGATGTTGCACCCTGTGGATATTGATTCTTCGAAAGGCCATAACTATTGGCTCGTTCAGAGTTACGGGAGCCATAACCAGTCAAAACGAAGATCTCTGTGAGTTCTACGGCTATGTCCGCTTTAAGCCGTCACTGGTTAGTTTCATACCCAAAAAATATTATCCGAAACTCAATCGGGCCTTGGACGTTTTTTACCGTTCGTTCATTCGTCACGTAGATTTTTTCTGCAAAACGGGACCCCCGTGGCTGGTCTATGATTTACCATCGCCGAAGAGTGGTGCCCTATGGTACCGCTCCATTTCAAATCCATGCATCCATTTCTAAAAGTCGTACGGCACTTTTTTGGCATTATGGACGGATGTTGCACCTTGCACCATATATGTTGCACCCTGTGGATATTGTCTTCGGAAGGCCATAACTGTTGGCTCGTTTAGAGTTACGGGAGCTATAACTGGTCAAAACGAAGATCTCTGTGATTTCTACGGCTATGACCGCTTTAAGCCGTCACTGGTTAGTTTCATACCCAAAAAATCTTATCCGAACCTCAATCGGGCCTTGGACGTTTTTTACCGTTCGTTCATTCGTCACGTGAATTTTTTCTGCAAAAACGGGATCCCCATGGCTGGTCTATGATTTACCATCGCCGGAGAGTGGTGCCCCATGGTACCGCTCCGTTTAAAATCCATGCATCCATTTCAAAAAGTCTTATGGCAGTTTTTCGGCATTTTGGACGGATGTTGCACCTTGCACCGTAGATGTTGCACCCTGTGGATATTGATTCTTCGGAAGGCCATAACTGTTGGCTCGTTTAGAGTTACGGGAGCTATAACCAGTCAAAACGAAGATCTCTGTGAGTTCTACGGCTATGATCGCTTTAATCCGTCACTGATTAGTTTCATACCCAAAAAATCTTATCCGAAACTCTATCGGGCCTTGGACGTTTTTTGCCGTTCGTTCATTCGTCACGTGAATTTTTTTTGCAAAACGGGATCCCCGTGGCTGGTCTACGATTTACCATCGCCGGAGAGTGGTGCCCCATGGTACCGCTCCGTTTCAAATCCATGCATCCATTTCTAAAAGTCGTACGGCACTTTTTCGGCATTTTAGATGGATGTTGCACCTTGCAACGTAGATGTTGCACACTGTGGATATTGATTATTCGGAAGGCCATAACTGTTGGCTCGTTTGGAGTTACGGGAGCCATAACCAGTCAAAACGAAGATCATTGTGAGTTCTACGGCTACGACGGCTTTAAGTCGTCACTGGTTAGTTTCATACCCAAAAAATCTTATCCGAACCTCAATCTGGCCTTGGACGTTTTTTACCGTTCGTTCATTCGTCACGTGGATTTTTTCTGCAAAACGGGATCCCCGTGGCTGGTCTACGATTTACCATCGCCGGAGAGTGGTGCCCCATGGTACCGCTCCGTTTCAAATCCATGCATCCATTTCTAAAAGTCGTACGGCACTTTTTTGGCATTTTGGACGGATGTTGCACCTTGCATCGTAGATGTTGCACCCTGTGGATATTGATTTTTCGGAAGGCCATAACTGTTGGCTCGTTTGGAGTTACGGGAGTCATAACCAGTCAAAATGAAGATCTCTGTGAGTTCTATGGCTACGACGGCTTTAAGCCATCACTGGTTAGTTTCATACCCAAAAAATCTTATCCGAACCTCAATCGGGCCTTGGACGTTTTTTACCGTTCGTTCATTCGTCACGTGGATTTTTTCTGTAAAACGGGATCCCCGTGGCTGGTCTATGATTTACCATCGTCGGAGAGTGGTGCCCCATTGTACCGCTCAGTTTCAAATCCATGCATCCATTTCTAAAAGTCGTACGACACTTTTTCGGCATTTTGGACGGATGTTGCACCTTGCACCGTAGATGTTGCACCCTGTGGATATTAATTCTTCGGAAGGCCATAACTTTTGGCTCGTTTAGAGTTACGGGATTAATAACCAGTCAAAATGAAGATCTCTGTGAGTTCTACGGCTATGACCACTTTAAGCCGTCACTGGTTAGTTTCATACCCAAAAATCTTATCTGAAACTCAATCGGGCCTTGGACGTTTTTTACCGTTCGTTCATTCGTCACGTGGATTTTTTCTGCAAAACGGGACCCCCATGGCTGGTCTATGATTTACCATCACCGAAGAGTGGTGCCCCATGGTACCGCTCCATTTCAAATCCATGCATCCATTTCTAAAAGTCGTACGGCTCTTTTTCGGCATTTTGGACGGATGTTGCACCTTGCACCATAGATGTTGCACCCTGTGGATATTGATTCTTCGGAAGGCCATAACTGTTGGCTCGTTTAGAGTTACGGGAGCCATAACCAGACAAAACGAAGATCTCTGTGAGTTCTACGGCTATGACTGCTTTAAGCCGTCACTGGTTAGTTTCATACACAAAAAATCTTATCCGAAACTCAATCGGGCCTTGGACGTTTTTTACCGTTCGTTCATTCATCACTTGGATTTTTTCTGCAAAACGGGATCTCCGTGGCTGGTCTATGATTTACCATCGATGGAGAGTGGTGCCCCATGGTACCACTCCGTTTCAAATCCATGCATCCATTTCTAAAAGTCGTACGGCACTTTTTCGGCATTTTGGATGGATGTTGCACCTTGCACCGTAGATGTTGCACCCTGTGGATATTGATTCTGCGGAAGGCCATAACTGTTGGCTCGTTTAGAGTTATGGGAGCCATAACCAGTCAAAACAAAAATCTTTGTGAGTTCTACGGATATGACCGCTTTAAGCCGTCATTGGTTAGTTTCATACCCAAAAATCTTATCCGAAGCTCAATCGGGCCTTGGATGTTTTTTACCGTTCGTTCATTCGTCACGTTGATTTTTTCTACAAAATGGGACCCCCGTGGCTGGTCTATGAACTACCATCGCCGGAGAGTGGTGCCCCATGGTACCGCTCCATTTCAAATCCATGCATCCATTTCTAAAAGTCGTACGACACTTTTTCGGCATTTTGGACGGATAATGCACCTTGCACCGTAGATGTTGCACCCTGTGGATATTGATTCTTCGAAAGGCCATAACTATTGGCTCGTTCAGAGTTACGGGAGCCATAACCAGTCAAAACGAAGATCTCTGTGAGTTCTACGGCTATGTCCACTTTAAGCCGTCACTGGTTAGTTTCATACCCAAAAAATATTATCCGAAACTCAATCGGGCCTTGGACGTTTTTTACCGTTCGTTCATTCGTCACGTAGATTTTTTCTGCAAAACGGGACCCCCGTGGCTGGTCTATGATTTACCATCGCCGAAGAGTGGTGCCCTATGGTACCGCTCCATTTCAAATCCATGCATCCATTTCTAAAAGTCGTACGGCACTTTTTTGGCATTATGGACGGATGTTGCACCTTGCACCATATATGTTGCACCCTGTGGATATTGTCTTCGGAAGGCCATAACTGTTGGCTCGTTTAGAGTTACGGGAGCTATAACTGGTCAAAACGAAGATCTCTGTGATTTCTACGGCTATGACCGCTTTAAGCCGTCACTGGTTAGTTTCATACCCAAAAAATCTTATCCGAACCTCAATCGGGCCTTGGACGTTTTTTACCGTTCGTTCATTCGTCACGTGAATTTTTTCTGCAAAAACGGGATCCCCATGGCTGGTCTATGATTTACCATCGCCGGAGAGTGGTGCCCCATGGTACCGCTCCGTTTAAAATCCATGCATCCATTTCAAAAAGTCTTATGGCACTTTTTCGGCATTTTGGACGGATGTTGCACCTTGCACCGTAGATGTTGCACCCTGTGGATATTGATTCTTCGGAAGGCCATAACTGTTGGCTCGTTTAGAGTTACGGGAGCTATAACCAGTCAAAACGAAGATCTCTGTGAGTTCTACGGCTATGATCGCTTTAATCCGTCACTGATTAGTTTCATACCCAAAAAATCTTATCCGAAACTCTATCGGGCCTTGGACGTTTTTTGCCGTTCGTTCATTCGTCACGTGAATTTTTTTTGCAAAACGGGATCCCCGTGGCTGGTCTACGATTTACCATCGCCGGAGAGTGGTGCCCCATGGTACCGCTCCGTTTCAAATCCATGCATCCATTTCTAAAAGTCGTACGGCACTTTTTCGGCATTTTAGATGGATGTTGCACCTTGCAACGTAGATGTTGCACACTGTGGATATTGATTATTCGGAAGGCCATAACTGTTGGCTCGTTTGGAGTTACGGGAGCCATAACCAGTCAAAACGAAGATCATTGTGAGTTCTACGGCTACGACGGCTTTAAGTCGTCACTGGTTAGTTTCATACCCAAAAAATCTTATCCGAACCTCAATCTGGCCTTGGACGTTTTTTACCGTTCGTTCATTCGTCACGTGGATTTTTTCTGCAAAACGGGATCCCCGTGGCTGGTCTACGATTTACCATCGCCGGAGAGTGGTGCCCCATGGTACCGCTCCGTTTCAAATCCATGCATCCATTTCTAAAAGTCGTACGGCACTTTTTTGGCATTTTGGACGGATGTTGCACCTTGCATCGTAGATGTTGCACCCTGTGGATATTGATTTTTCGGAAGGCCATAACTGTTGGCTCGTTTGGAGTTACGGGAGTCATAACCAGTCAAAATGAAGATCTCTGTGAGTTCTATGGCTACGACGGCTTTAAGCCATCACTGGTTAGTTTCATACCCAAAAAATCTTATCCGAACCTCAATCGGGCCTTGGACGTTTTTTACCGTTCGTTCATTCGTCACGTGGATTTTTTCTGTAAAACGGGATCCCCGTGGCTGGTCTATGATTTACCATCGTCGGAGAGTGGTGCCCCATTGTACCGCTCAGTTTCAAATCCATGCATCCATTTCTAAAAGTCGTACGACACTTTTTCGGCATTTTGGACGGATGTTGCACCTTGCACCGTAGATGTTGCACCCTGTGGATATTAATTCTTCGGAAGGCCATAACTTTTGGCTCGTTTAGAGTTACGGGATTAATAACCAGTCAAAATGAAGATCTCTGTGAGTTCTACGGCTATGACCACTTTAAGCCGTCACTGGTTAGTTTCATACCCAAAAATCTTATCTGAAACTCAATCGGGCCTTGGACGTTTTTTACCGTTCGTTCATTCGTCACGTGGATTTTTTCTGCAAAACGGGACCCCCATGGCTGGTCTATGATTTACCATCACCGAAGAGTGGTGCCCCATGGTACCGCTCCATTTCAAATCCATGCATCCATTTCTAAAAGTCGTACGGCTCTTTTTCGGCATTTTGGACGGATGTTGCACCTTGCACCATAGATGTTGCACCCTGTGGATATTGATTCTTCGGAAGGCCATAACTGTTGGCTCGTTTAGAGTTACGGGAGCCATAACCAGACAAAACGAAGATCTCTGTGAGTTCTACGGCTATGACTGCTTTAAGCCGTCACTGGTTAGTTTCATACACAAAAAATCTTATCCGAAACTCAATCGGGCCTTGGACGTTTTTTACCGTTCGTTCATTCATCACTTGGATTTTTTCTGCAAAACGGGATCTCCGTGGCTGGTCTATGATTTACCATCGATGGAGAGTGGTGCCCCATGGTACCACTCCGTTTCAAATCCATGCATCCATTTCTAAAATTCGTACTGCACTTTTTCGGCATTTTGGACGGATGTTGCACCTTGCACCGTAGATGTTGCACCCTGTGGATATTGATTCTTCGGAAGGCCATAACTGTTGGCTCGTTTAGAGTTACGGGATCTATAACCAGTCAAAACGAAGATCTCTGTGAGTTCTACGGCTATGACCTGCTTTAAGCCATCACTGGTTAGTTTCATACCCAAAAAATCTTATCCGAACCTCAATCGGGCCTTGGACGTTTTTTACCGTTCGTTCATTCGTCACGTGAATTTTTTCTGCAAAACGGGACCCCCGTGGCTGGTCTATGAATTACCATCGCCGGAGAGTGGTGCCCCATGGTACCGCTCCGTTTCAAATCCATGCATCTATTTCTAAAAGTCTTACGGCACTTTTTCGGCATTTTGGACGGATGTTGCACCTTGCACCGTAGATGTTGCACCCTGTGGATATTGATTCTTCGGAAGGGCATAACTGTTGGCTCGATTAGAGTTATGGGAGCCATAACCCGTCAAAACGAAGATCTTTGTGAGTTCTACGGCTATGACCATTTAAGCCGTCATTGGTTAGTTTCATACCCAAAAAATCTTATCCGAACCTCAATCGGGCCTTGGACGTTTTTTACCGTTCGTTCATTCGTCACGTGGATTTTTTCTGCAAAACGGAATCCCCGTGGCTGGTCTACAATTTACCATCGCCGGAGAGTGGTGCCCAATGGTACCGCTCCGTTTCAAATCCATGCATCCATTTCTAAAAGTCGTACGACACTTTTTCGGCATTTTGGACGGATGTTGCACCTTGCAACGTAGATGTTGCACCCTGTGGATATTGATTATTCGGAAGGCCATAACGGTTGGCTCGTTTAGAGTTACGGGAACCATAACCAGTCAAAACGAAGATCATTGTGAGTTATACGGCTACGACGGCTTTAAGCCGTCACTGGTTAGTTTCATACCCAAAAAATCTTATCCGAACCTCAGTCTGGCCTTAGACGTTTTTTACCGTTCGTTCATTCGTAACGTGGATTTTTTCTGCAAAACGGGATCCCCGTGGCTGGTCTATGATTTACCATCGCCGGAGAGTGGTGCCCCATGGTACCGCTCCGTTTCTAATCCATGCATCCATTTCTAAAAGTCGTACGACACTTTTTCGGCATTTTGGACGGATGTTGCACCTTGCACCGTAGATGTTGCACCCTATGGATATTGATTTTTCGAAAGGCCATAACTGTTGGCTCGTTTGGAGTTACGGGAGCTATAACCAGTCAAAACAAAGATCTTTGTGATTTCTACGGCTATGACCACTTTAAGCCGTCACTGGTTAGTTTCATACCCAAAAAATCTTATCCGAAACTCAATCGGGCCTTGGATGTTTTTTACCGTTCGTTCATTCGTCACGTGGATTTTTTCTGCAAAACGGGACCCCCGTGGCTGGTCTATGATTTACCATCGCCGGAGAGTGGTGCCCCATTGTACCGCTCAGTTTCAAATCCATGCATCCATTTCTAAAAGTCGTACGGCACTTTTTCGGCATTTTGGACGGATGTTGCACCTTGCACCGTAGATGTTGCACCCTGTGGATATTAATTCTTCGGAAGGCCATAACTTTTGGCTCGTTTAGAGTTTCGGGAGCCATAACCAGTCAAAATGAAGATATCTGTGAGTTCTACGGCTATGACCACTTTAAGCCGTCACTGGTTAGTTTCATACCCAAAAAATCTTATCCGAAACTCAATCGGGCCTTGGACGTTTTTTACCGTTCGTTCATTCCTCACGTGGATTTTTTCTGCAAAACGGGACCCCCATGGCTGGTCTATGATTTACCATCACCGAAGAGTGGTGCCCCATGGTACCGCTCCATTTCAAATCCATGCATCCATTTCTAAAAGTCGTACGGCACTTTTTCGGCATTTTGGACGGATGTTGCACTTTGCACCATAGATGTTGCACCCTATGGATATTGATTCTTCGGAAGGCCATAACTGTTGGCTCGTTTAGAGTTACGGGAGCCATAACTAGACAAAACGAAGATCTCTGTGAGTTCTACGGCTATGACCGCTTTAAGCCGTCACTGATTAGTTTCATACCCAAAAAATATTATCCGAAACTCTATCAGGCCTTGGACTTTTTTACCGTTCGTTCATTCGCCACGTTAATTTTTTCTGCAAAACGGGATTCCCATGGCTGGTCTACGATTTACCATCGCCGGAGAGTGGTGCCCCATGGTACCGTTCCGTTTCAAATCCATGCATCCATTTCTAAAAGTCGTACGACACTTTTTCGGCATTTTGGACGGATGTTGCACCTTGCACCGTAGATGTTGCACCCTGTGGATATTGATTATTCGGAAGGCCATAACTATTGGCTCGTTTAGAGTTACAGGAGCCATAACCAGTCAAAATGAAGATCTCTGTGATTTCTACGGCTACGACGGCTTTAAGCCGTCACTGGTTAGTTTCATACCCAAAAATCTTATCCGAACCTCAATCGGGCCTTGGACGTTTTTTACCGTTCGTTCATTCGTCACGTGGATTTTTTCTGCAAAACGGGATCCCCGTGGCTGGTCTACGATTTACCATCGCCGGAGAGTGGTGCCCCATGGTACCGCTCCGTTTCAAATCCATGCATCCATTTCTAAAAGTCGTACGGCACATTTTCGGCATTTTGGACGGATGTTGCACCTTCCACCGTAGATGTTGCACCCTGTGGATATTGATTATTCGGAAGGCCATAACTGTTGGCTCGTTTAGAGTTATGGGAGCCATAACCAGTCAAAACGAATATCTCTGTGAGTTCTACGGCTACGACGGCTTTAAGCCATCACTGGTTAGTTTCATACCCAAAAAATCTTATCCGAACCTCAATCGGGCCTTGGACGTTTTTTACCGTTCGTTCATTCGTCACGTGGATTTTTTCTGCAAAACGGGATCCCCGTGGCTGGTCTATGATATACCATCTCCGGAGAGTGGTGCCCCATGGTACCGCTCCGTTTCAAATCCATGCATCCATTTCTAAAAGTCGTACGGCACTTTTTCGGCATTTTGGACAGATGTTGCACCTTGCACCGTAGATGTTACACCCTGTGGATATGGATTCTTCGGAAGGCCATAACTGTTGGCTCGTTTAGAGTTACGGGAGCCATAACTAGTCAAAACGAAGATCTTTGTGAGTTCTACGGCTATGACCGCTTAAAATCATCACTGGTTAGTTTCATACCCAAAAAATCTTATCCGAACCTCGATCGGGCCTTGGACATTTTTTACCGTTCGTTCATTCATCACGTGGATTTTTTCTACAAAACGGGATCCCCGTGGCTGGTCTATGATTTACCATCGCCGGAGAGTGGTGCCCCAAGGTACCGTTCTGTTTCAAATCCGTGCATCCATTTCTAAAAGTCGTACGGCTCTTTTTCGGCATTTGGACGGATGTTGCACCTTGCACCGTAGAAGTTGAACCCTGTGGATATTGATTTTTCGGAAGGCCATAACTGTTGGCTCGTTTAGAGTTACGGGAGCCACAACCAGTCAAAACGAAGATCTCTGTGAGTTCTATGGCTATGACCGCTTTAATCCGTCAGTGGTGTTATCCCGCCTTTTGGCAAGGCCGTGATACCAAGAACGTTACTAGAAACCAATGGTAGTTCGTCTTGGAGATCAACTGTACACAGGCTCACTATGGATATCGATGAATTTTGTCCGAGTCCGAATCAAGCTATAATTGATATGAAAAGACACATAAAGCTATGAAAGCCAACATTCCAAATTTTAGGTCAAACAGAGTTTTTATGCTCAAGATATTGATCGATCACGGTTGAGAAAACCTAATTCGCATCGATCATAACTCGCAATCCATAAGTCCAAATTCCACCAAATTTTCACAGAAGCCTACATATGACCTGAGGAATGTTCATGCCAAATTTCAACTCCATCGGATCAAATCTTGATCGATTCGAAATTGCTTCGTATCGATCATAACCCTACTTGCATCGATCATATCTCGAGATCTATAAGTCCAAATGCTATGAAATTTTCAGAGGAGCTTACATGTAACCTGAGGAATGTTCATGCCAAATTTCAGCTCCATCGGATGAATTCTTGATCGATTCGAATGGAGTTCGAATCGATCCCGGAATGGTCCCCAATTTCTTGAAAGCGTGCATGTGGGCCCCCTCACGTGCCAGAAGTAGTCTCCCAAAATTTAGGCGAAATATCAGCCTCCTACACCTATAAATAGAGCCCCTGGTCATTCAGAAAAGGGGTCGAACAATTTTAAGAGCTAAAGAGCGCCCAAACTCTACCATATTTACTACAAATCACCACTGCTACCTTAGATTCAGACTTAACTCATAAAATCAGTTGTTCTACATTATAAGAAATTGTAATTTTCAAGTATCGAGCAATAAAATCATCAAACTTCATAGTGGACGTAGGCGAAACGTTGAACCACTCTAAATTGTTGTCTTCTTTGCAATTTACTTTCTGTTATTTGGAGTTTTTGTTAGATAATCCTCAGTTTTAATTTTCTTTCTTCACTTTTATCTCTTCATAAACTTCTGAAGAGTGTTGTGCCCATTTTTGGTACAAACACTTTGGTGCTTTCACTAAGAAGAACCTTGCCTTCTCTCGCTCTATGGATCTACTACCGTCGTTGGATTGCAAAAATCTAAGGAGAAGATCCATGTCTGTCGATTAGTAGTTCCTTCTATTCTATTCAGATTGCTCCAGATCTAAGAGGAACTGCAAATATGATGAATTTCGTATCCATCTTTTCGAGTCCAGAAAATATGGTGAATTTCGTATCCATATTTTCGAATCCATGAAAATATGATGAATTTAGTATCCATATTTTCGAATCCTTGAAAATATGATGAATTTCGTATCCATATTTTCGAGTCCGGAAAATATGGTGAATTTCGTATCCATGTTTTCGAGTCCAGAAAATATGGTGAATTTCGTATCCATATTTTCAAATCCATGAAAATATGATGAATTTCGTATCTATGTTTTCGAGTCTAGAAAATATGGTGAATTTCGTATCCATATTTTCGAATCCATGAAAATATGATGAATTTCTTGTCCATGTTTTCGAGTCCAGAAAATATGGTGAATTTCGTATCCATATTTTCGAATCCATGAAAATATGATGAATTTCGTATCCATATTTTCGAGTCTAGAAAATATGGTGAATTTCGTACCCATATTTTCGTATCCATGAAAATATGATGAATTTCGTATCCATGTTTTCGAGTCCATAAAATATGGTGAATTTCGTACCCATATTTTCGTATCCATGAAAATATGATGAATTTCGTATCCATGTTTTCGAGTCCAGAAAATATGGTGAATTTCGTATCCATATTTTCGTATCCATGAAAATATGATCATTTTCGTATCCATCATTTCGTATCCAGAAAATATAATCATTTTCGAATCCATCATTTCGTATCCAGAAAATATGATGAATTTCGTATCCATGTTTTCGAGTCCAGAAAATATGGTGAATTTCATATCCATCATTTCGTATCCATGAAAATATGATCATTTTCGTATCCATCATTTCGTATCCATGAAAATATGGTCATTTTCGTATCCATCATTTCGTATCCAGAAAATGTGATGATTTTCGTATCCATGTTCTCGTTTCCAAAAAATATGGTGGTTTTCGTATCGATCAACTTTCGTATCGATCCTATAATGTCCAATTCGTATCGATACTCACATGAAGTTCGTATCCATCCATCTGCCTCCAATTCGTATCGATACTCACGTGCAGTTCGTATCCATCCATCTACCTCTAGTTTGTATCGATCAACAGATACCACTTTCATAGCGATCTAGCCATGCGTATTTCGTATCGATGCTAGTAGAGCTAATTCTCTAGATGGATACGAACAGGATGGATACGAACAGGTCCTTTCAGCTGATGGATACGAAAGGTGCAATACCTCAGCTCGATACGAAGACGAGCGCATCTGATGGATTCGAACAAGAACGATACGAAGGACTTTTTCAAGTTGCTTGATGGATACAAACAAGGGTGGAACGATAAGAAATTTAAAAAAAAAATTTCGAGGGAAACCAAAGCCGCAGCGTAGGGCACCCGCATAGTGAATTCAATCACCAATTTAGTGAAGGAACATTCCATCCGTGCTTCTAATTGTTCCATGACTGAACAAGACATAGAGATCACAACAACAAATGTTGAGTTGCAATCAAGGAATGGGTGGAATGCAACTTACTCCAATTGACCAGCTTTTAAACTCCTGAATTGACAAATATGGTACGATGGCTAATATGACGACTGCCCTACAATGTCTACTCTGCCAACTCAAAACATAGCTGGTCACTTCTGAACCATCTTCAAATGCCCTCATCTTAATCATTCCACGTCCACATGACTAAAAGCATGACATATAACCTCAAGAGGACTTCCTTAATACCCTATATAGGTCTCCTATCTGGATGAAAGTTTGGGATAAACACCAACCTATTAGCCCATTTTAACCAACTCGCCGTCCAATCGGCGTTACCAACCACTCAAACGTTGGACAATCGTGCATACATCATTCTCTAGTGTTACAAGACCGCTTGGCAATAAAATGGACTTGGTCATAATGTCGATTGGAGAATTTTTCCCAGTCAAGACCTATCTGTTGAAACCATCCTACGTGCAGAACTTCCAATGAAAATTCAACATGTTAACTATGTCGGTTTACTGTGGAATTACGACCCCCGACACTACCAAGGGTGACGAGTGCCATCAAACGCAGATGTCTTCCCTCATTCCTCAGAGAGGACCGTCAATCACGGTTAGATATACCAGTTATACTTCTCATATTGTTGGAGTGAATGAAAAAGCTGGCAGCCAACGAATTTATCCAAAGCCCGCAGCCAGTTGCTGCCGATACCCATAAATGAAGTCATCACTAGCGCTTATTTCCAGACTTTGACAAGAGAACTGGTGGACCGCCGTCGAAAACTACACCAACACGTCTAAGCCAATTTTGAGTTGATGAATTAGATGAAGGATCAACATAGCAAGATAAGGAAGGGACCTGCTCCATACTCTAGATCGGAAAACTCCTCTTCTCCAAATGGCTACCGTGAACGCCAACGCCATAAGGCTTCTCCGGGAAGGATAGCTCCGACAATATGTGCAAGCCTCATAAAACGAAGGACCGGGAACATCCGACCCCTATCGATCAAGGATTTTGATCAAATTGAACCATTTGCGTTAGACTTCCAACTGAGAAGGGCTGGAATGATGTGCAATAGCGAGCATACGACGCTGCCTCACTTATCAACGAGATTTGATCTGATCTCTTTTGAATTATTTCTAATTCAATTTCATTTACGTTGCGAAATATGACCTACTTGAATTAAACTACTTGCAAATGATGTAGGTACACAAGTACTTAAGATTGGCTGCAAAACAACCTCCGCGGACCATGATCAAATCATTGAGGTATCATCGTGATGAGCAAGATTCGACCACTCATCGGCTACTATATGCCCCTGACTAGGGGCAAGGCATCAAAGCGGAAGAGACCGACAAGGTCAGAACTCTAGTACAAAGTGGATGCAACCGACCATCCACTCATCCGCCTATGCAATTTAATTAGGAGATGTAAGAAAGACTTGGAGTTATATGTCCGAACAATGCACCTCCCATCTCGTACTTGAAGCTCGCCAAAATACTTATGCTTCTTCTGATGCCTGATGAAATCGGAATAACACCAAGGGTGGACGTGACATCACCATCCATGCATCCAATCCTACATTAGACATTTGGGGTTATTTGAGAACACATGTTTAAAGTGGATATGATTTGACCGTTCACTTCCCAGTTTTCGTCTGTGATTCGGCAAAACAATCATGCCTTAAACCGAATTCTTCAGGGGCCAACCCTCAATTTAAAGTCATCAACGACTGACTGCCTACTCGCTAACCATCACGAGCTGTCATTTCAACTCTTTTCCTTAGCTCAATCGAAAGAATGCAAAGTATAAATTGGACGTGACTCGACTGTCTGCTCTCCAATTCTTGCACCCGACTTAAGGGAAAATACACAACTCAGAGTGGATGTAGTTCGACCATCCCTTCCTATGCTCGAGCACAAAGCTTGCCAGATCACTAATCTTACTCCTTAGGCTTAGCAAAAGTGGAATCTAAACGAACATGGACGTGATCCAACCATCCATAAACTAAATCTCATCCTTCGTTGAGGGGCATTTAAGTGGAAGTTAATCGAAATCCCACCGATCAGTCGCTAAGTAAAACCCCGAGCTCAGGGACAAGCCATCACATCAATGTCGGAAAAGGATTGATGCACGACAATCCTTCTTTCTACTCTAGATTCCCAAAGTGCAAACCGGAGTATAAACATCAACTTCGAACTCCCAGAGCGCGAGTCGGAGTATAAACATCAACTCCGAGTTCCCAGAGTGCGAACCGGAGTATAAACATCAACTCCAGATTCCTAGAGCACGAACTGGAGTATAAACATTAAATAACTCTAAGTCCCCAGAGCGCGGACTGGAGTATAAACATCAACTAACTCTAAGTCCCCAGAGCGCGGACTGGAGTATAAACATCAACTAACTCCATATTCCCAGAGCGTGAACTGGAGTATAAACATCAACTAACTCCAAATTCCCAGAGTGCGAACTGGAGTATAAACACCAACTAAATCCAGATTCCCAGAGTGCGAACTGGAGTATAAACCTCAACTAACTCCAGATTCCCAAAGTGCGAACTGGAGTATAAACATAAACTAACTCTAAGTCCCCAAAGTGTGGACTGGAGTATAAACACCAAATGGGTGTGACTAACAACCCATCAACCAACTTCAGTCCTCAAAGCATGGTTTGGAATATGAATACCAAAAGGGATGTGATTCGACTATCCATCTATCGGCTATGGTTCCTCATCAAGTTCTGTAATAAAAAAAGTGGACGTGGTTCGACCGTCTGCTTTCCAATCTTCCCCTAACACGGGGTCACACTTAACACACAAAATTGGATGTGATTCGACCATCCAGCACTAAGCGGATGTGACACAACTGTCCATGCATCAACTCTTGTCCCCGGCACGGGATCCATAACGTAAATTTATAGGGATGCGCTCCTACCCTACAAGACAAAGTTTCTTCCTTGATTCGACAGGGAGGCGTAGATTCAAAAAACGGACCTAGCTGGATGTCCTATTCCGAATTGATATTACTACCATCCAACCGCAAATGAACGTGGCATGACCGTTCATCTGCTAACTCTCGCCTGTGATCCGATGGGTTTTGCGTGCAACAAGGACGGATGTGACCTAACCATCTGCCAATCAACTCCTTCCTACAATTCAGTGGAAGAAGCATCAAACTAAAATTGCTGTAATTTGACCGACCACACTTCAACTTTCGCCCTTGACTGGGGGCAGAGGAATTAATTGAGGAAAATGCGGTCTGACCATTTTCTACTAAAACTCTTAGTCCCCAGAGTGTGGACAGGGGTATAAACATCAAATAGGTGTCATGAATGGCCCTTCAACCGACTTTGATTCCCAAAGTGTGGCTACAAGAATAGACAAACGAATGAATGAGATTCCACCATTCATTCACCAACTATGACCTGAACTCGACGTGAGGAATGTAAACTCACTACAGGTGCAATTAGACCATCCACGAGCTAACTCTGCTAAACCAAGACTGGGGGCAGAAGTGCAAATCACAGAAAGAAGAGAAAGGTGACTCGCTACATATCCAGCTTAGCGTCCCTTACAACTTAAGGAAATGACTACAAGGAGACCTTAATGCTAACCAATCAGAGTGATGCACGAAGTTCTGGACAACCAATTATATCGTACCGCTGGATCGACGGGCAATATCGATCTGCACCTTTCATATCATACCATTGGATTGATAGGAAATGAGGTCCGAGCATTCTACATTGTGTCATTGAATCAACGGTCAATATCGATCCTCTTCGACTACAAATCGATGTGACCCGAACGTCCATCGAATACCTTTGACCAATAGGGCATGGATAGAAGAATAAACCACGAGTGAGTGTGACTTGACCATTCGTCCTCCATCGCCTTCCTACGATCTATTTGGAAAAGCGTGAAACCGGATGGGCATGACTTGACTACGTTTGAGCTGACATTACCCCGAGTTCCGATGGGAGAATGTAAACCGAAATGGATGTAGTTAATTTCTTAACTCCTAGAGAATGCAATGTGACCATTTCATTCTCTGACTTTTACCATGATTCGGTTAAAAGAGAAATTCAGAATAAGTGCAACCTAAACATTTGCACATTGACTCTTACTCTGGATTCGACAAGGGAAACGTCAATCCTGCATTGGATCTGACTGGACGATTCACTCCTCAGTTTTTTCCGAAAGTATGGTGACATAAGCAGCAAAGTGAATGTCATTGACCATCTAGAATCTAGCTTATGTCCAAATGTCGGCAAAGTAACAATATATTCCGCCTAGAGGAAAGAACTAGAACATAGTGCAGGATAGGCATGACTTAGCCCTCCATCGGTTAACTCGATCCCATGGTTCAATGGGATAGAATACAAAATTGAAGTGGGCATTATCTACCCTGCCACTTATCGAGATATTCCCCAGACTTGGGGGCACGAGCAAGAAGATAAGATTAATATGATTCAACCATTCATCAATCAACTCTGATTCTTAAAGCTTGAACTACAGTATAAACTCAGCTAGGATGAGACTGGACCGTCCGCGTAATTCATCCGCCAACCTGAGACTGGGGGCAAAAGAGTAATTATCCAAGAGTTGACTATGACAACTTGAACCTATGACCCATGCCTGATATTCATAACAACTCTAGGTCGCGACCGAAAGGATGCCTAGAGATAGAGTCATCAGATCAATACCCGGACTTATGGCAGTTAATCATTATTCCAACCCTTACGATGAGCAATGGACCGTGAGTACATTGAATGAAAAGTGCATCATTCAGAAACACAAGTAAATTAATCTCAAAGCTGGAGCCAGCTATGTAGCAGCATGCAGTACAAGGCTAAGTTTTACTAATCCTTTGATTCAACGTCCTTATAAGCCTGATCATTTACCATTGCAAATAAACACATGAGGCGCCTACAACCCTTCACGAGTATTGTAGATCAGATCAAAACTCTATGCAATAATGAAGAAAGAGTCAACTATTTTACTTCAGGTGAATCTTGATGTGTTCGCTTGGACTCAATCTCATATATATATATATATATATGGACTCTCGCCAGCCATGAAGAACCCTGCATTAAATGTCGACCCGAGGCATGTCTCGGTGAACAAAAACAATGCAACATGGATCCGGAGAGATCTGTTGCACTTAAAGAGGAGGCGAATCTGCTCAAAACCAGTGGGTTTACCCATGATGCTCTCCAACCAAATTGAGTATCCAATCCTTTACTTATAATAAAAACGAACGGAGAGTGAAGGACATACGACAACTACTCAGATTTGCAAGGGGTATGACAAAGCACAGCTTTCCACTTCCAATGAACAACCAACTGATTGACCTCACCATCAAACATGAATTACTCACATCCATGGATGTAAACTCTAGATACAATTGGGTACTGAAGCATGTCCTAGACTAGGATTTAAATTGTTTCATTATTGACCTAGGCCTATAGTGCTATGCTGAAGTCCCTGGATTCAAACTTGAGAACTCTTATGCTACTTATCAAAAGACGATTAATAGATCATTCAAAAATCATATTGGTCGGTCGATGAAAGTAGATGTGGCTAATATGCTCATGAGATCACGACTATCAAGCGACCATATCAATAACTTGACAGAGGTATTCAACGCTCTCCAAAAAATGCAGGATGAAACTCGATCCTTTGGAATGCTCTTTCACCATTACATCGGAAAGATTCTCTGTTATCATCATTAATTCTCATGGAATCAAGACTAATTTCTAGAAAATTCCGATAGTTAGAGACACCCGTGTACCGAGGACAACTAAGCAGCTCTGATAGATCGGTTAAAGGGACCTCCCATTTCACCCAAACCTTGGGATCACGAAGATTTATACATCAATTGGGCTGTGTTAACACACGCCATAAGCGTCGCAATGCTATGTGAAGTGAAATGAATCCAAAGACTAGTATATGATGAAGGCTGGCTATTGGCCAGCTCACCCCGTTAACGTCCATATCGACCAACTGTTACGATAGGTCCAATAGAAACCTTAGATGTCTGAAAAGTTACTCAAATGGAGTATCAAGCTAATCCAATTTGATATCACTTATCTCCCTCGGAGAACTCTCTATAGTCAAACATTAGCATACTTCATATCTGAATCTGCCACATAAGGCGACTATCCAAAGAACAGTGGAGAACCGTCCAACCGATGGAGAACGTACACCGATGGAATTTCCAATAATCGGCTTTCTAACATCGAAATTGCGTTAATGACTCTTGAGGAACGAACGATCTGCTACGCCCTAAAACTCAACTTCCCCGCAATAAATAACGAAGCAAAGTATGAAGCCTTGATGCTCAAACTTGCAAGAAAACTACGAGTAGAAACTTTACATGTCTTATGTGGTTATTGGTTAGTAGTATACCGAGTCAGGGAAGATTATTCGACTAAGGGGCAACATCTTGCTCCTTATCCTAGCCGGGTCCAAAAGCTACTAGTCGACTTCGACTATTACACCACTACACAAATCTTAGAGAACAAAACAAAAAGGCCTAATCACTCGCCAAGCTAGCCAGTTCTGGGGATGCGTGACAAATATACTTTGTCTTAGTTGAAATGCTCATTGTTCCAGGCATTGACATATGAAGATCAACTAGATCTTGGAGACAGATCTAGAAAAAGAGTCGTGGATGAATTCTATCAAAGATTATCCATAATCGGGGATTCTTATTGAATAAAGGAATGAGAAATGGCATATCCTCCGTAAAGCATCACTGCATAATTATGTCTCGATCGTTCGACTCCATCGATACAAAGCGTTACTTTTGCAGCCATCGATCTGAGACCCAATATTATGTATCCATCGATACGAAGCATACATTTCAACATCTCAGATCGGTCCAGGAGAGGATTGATACAAAGGAAGGACTTCAAACAACCATCGAACATTGTTACAACTCGAATTTCACATCGATCCAGGAGAGGATCGTTAAGAAACTCGATAAAAATAAAACTTGACAACGACCCATGAACGTGCAAACGTTGACGGGAGTCAGGTTAACATACGTATGCGTATGACGAACTAACATTCAATTTTCAAAATTTACAGGAATTGAATGCTCACCTGATGACAATTACAATAATGAACAACAAATCGCTAGCACTCGACACTCGGTTACAACAATGCACTACATAATCATTGGCAGTCAACAAATCAACATTTATATTAATGGAAATTAATCGAAGGTTACATCTTTTGACGAAAAGATAGCAACTACTCAACGAATCAGATAGAACTTTTTCAGGATGAAGGATGCAGCATTTCAAAGAACGCCATGTTCACACAAGATGTACTTTGGGGGGTAAATGTTATCCCGCCTTTTGGCAAGGCCGTGATACCAAGAACGTTACTAGAAACCAATGGCAGTTCATCTTGGAGATCAACTGTACACAGGCTCACTATGGATATCGATGAATTTTGTTCGAGTCCGAATCGAGCTATAATTGATATGACAAAACAAGCAAAGCTACAAAAGCCAACATTCCAAATTTTATGTCAATCGGAGTTCGTATGCTCAAGATATTGATCGATCATGGTAGAGAAAACCTAATTCTCATCGATCATAACTCGCAATCCATAAGTCCAAACTCCACCAAATTTTCACAGGAGCCTACATATGACCTGAGGAATGTTCATTCCAAATTTCAAATCCATCGGATCAAATCTTGATCGATTCGAAATTGCTTCGTATCGATCACAACCCAACTTGTATCGATCATATCTCAAGATCTATAAGTCCAAATGCTATGAAATTTTCAGAGGAGCTTACATGTGACCCGAGGAATGTTCATGCCTAATTTCAGCTCCATCGGATGAATTCTTGATCGATTCGAATGGAGTTCGAATCGATCCCGGAATGGGCCCCAATTTCCTAAAAGCGGGCATGTGGGCCCCCTCACGTGCCAGAAGTAGTCTCCCGAAATTTAGGCAAAATATCAGCCTCCTACACCTATAAATAGAGCCCTTGGTCATTCAGAAAAGGGGTCGGACAATTTTAAGAGCTAAAGAGCGCCCAGACTCTGCCAAATTTACTCCAAATCACCACTGCTACCTTAGATTCAGACTTAACTCATAAAATCAGTTGTACTACATTATAAGAAATTGTAATCTTCAAGTATCGAGCAATAAAATCATCAAACTTCATAGTGGACGTAGGCGAAACGCCGAACCACTCTAAATTGTTTTCTTTTGTGCAATTTACTTTTTGTTATTTGGAGTTTTTGATAGATAATCCTTAGTTTTAATTTTCTTTCTTCACTTTTATCTCTTCAAAAACTTCCGAAGAGTGTTGTGCCCATTTTTGGTACAAACAACTGGTTAGTTTCATACCCAAAAGATCTTATCCGAAACTCAATCGGGCCTTGGATGTTTTTTACCGTTCGTTCATTCGTCCAGTGGATTTTTTCTGCAAAACGGGATCCCCATGGATGGTCTACGATTTACCATCGCCGGAGAGTGGTGCCCCATGGTACCGCTCCATTTCAAATCCATGCATCCATTTCTAAAAGTCGTACAGCACTTTTTCGGCATTTTGGACGGATGTTGCACCTTGCATCGTAGATGTTGCACCCTGTGGATATTGATTCTTCGGAAGGCCATAACTGTTGGCTCGTTTAGAGTTACGGGAGCCATAACCAGTCAAAACGAAGATCTCTGTGAGTTCTACGGCTATGACTTCTTTAACCCGTCACTGGTTAGTTTCATACCCAAATCTTATCCGAACCTCAATCGGACCTTGGACGTTTTTTACCGTTCGTTCATTCGTCACGTGGATTTTTTCTGCAAAACGGGATCGCCGTGGCTGGTCTATGACTTACCATCGCCGGAGAGTGGGGCCCCATGATACCGGTCCGTTTCAAATCCATGCATCCATTTCTAAAAGTCGTACGGCACTTTTTCGGTATTTTGGACGGATGTTGCACCCTGCACCGTAGATGTTGCACCCTATGGATATTGATTCTTCGAAAGACCATAACTGTTGGCTCGTTTAGAGTTACGGGAGCCATAACCAGTCAAAACGAAGATCTCTGTGAGTTCTACGGATATGACGGCTTTTAGTCGTCACCGGTTAGTTTCATACCCAAAAAATCTTATCGAAACTCTATCTGGCCTTGGACGTTTTTTATCGTTCGTTCATTCGTCACGTGGATTTTTTTTGCAAAACGGGATCCCCGTGGCTGGTCTATGATTTACCATCGTCGGAGAGTGGTGCCCCATGGTACCACTCCGTTTCAAATCCATGCATCCATTTCTAAAAGTCGTACTTCACTTTTTCGGCATTTTGGACGGATGTTGCACCTTGCACCGTAGACGTTGCACCCTGTGGATATTGATTCTTCGGAAGGCCATAACTGTTGGCTCATTTAGAGTTACGGGAGCCATAACCAGTCAAAATGAAGATCTCTGTGAGTTCCACGGATATGACCGCTTTAAGCCATCACCGGTTAGTTTCATACCCAAAAAATCTTATCCGAAACTCTATCGGGCCTTGGACGTTTTTTACCGTTCGTTCATTCGTCACGTGGATTTTTTCTGCAAAACGGGATCCCCGTGGCTGGTCTATGATTTACCATCGTCTGAGAGTGGTGCCCCATGGTACCACTCCATTTCAAATCCATGCATCCATTTCTAAAAGTCGTACTGCACTTTTTCGGCATTTTTGATGGAAGTTGCACCTTGCACCGTAGATGTTGCACCCTGTGGATATTGATTCTTCGGAATGCCATAACTATTGGCTCGTTTAGAGTTACGGGAGCCATAACCAGTCAAAACGAAGATCTCTGTGAGTTCTACGGCTATGACCGCTTTAAGCCGTCATTGGTTAGTTTCATACCCAAAAAATCTTATCCGAACCTCAATCGGGCCTTGGACGTTTTTTACCGTTCGTTCATTCGTTACGTGGACTTTTTCTGCAAAACGGGACCCCCGTGGCTGGTCTATGATTTACCATCACCGGAGATTGGTGTCCCATGGTACCGCTCCGTTTCAAATACATGCATCCATTTCTAAAAGTCGTACGGCACTTTTTCGGCATTTTGGACGGATGTTGCACCTTGCACCGTAGATGTTGCATCCTGTGGATATTGATTCTTCGGAATGCCATAACTGTTGGTTCGTTTAGGGTTACGGAAGCCATAACCATTCAAAACAAAGATCACTGTGAGTTCTATGGCTATGACCGCTTTAAGCCGTCACTGGTTAGTTTCATACCCAAAAAATCTTATCTGAAACTCAATCGGGCCTTGGACGTTTTTTACCGTTCGTTCATTCGTAACGTGGATTTTTTCTGCAAAACGGGATCCCCGTGGCTGGTCTATGATTTACCATCGTCGGAGAGTGGTGCCCCATGGTACCACTTCGTTTCAAATCCATGCATCCATTTCTAAAAGTCGTACTGCACTTTTTTGGCATTTTGGACGGATGTTGCACCTTGCACCGTAGATTTTGCACCCTGTGAATATTGATTCTTCGGAAGGCCATAACTGTTGGCTACTTTAGAGTTACGGAAGCTATAACCAATCAAAACGAAGGTGTCTGTGAGTTCAACGGCTATGACTGCTTTAAGCCGTCACTGGTTAGTTTCATACCCAAAAAATCTTATCCGAACCTCAATCAGGCCTTGGAAGTTTGTTACCGTTTGTTCATTCGTCACGTGGATTTTTTCTGCAAAACGGGATCCCCGTGGCTGGTCTATGATTTACCATCGCCGGAGAGTGGTGCCCCATGGTACCGCTCCATTTCAAATCCATGCATCCATTTCTAAAAGTCGTACGACACTTTTTCGGCATTTTGGACGGATGTTGCACCTTGCACCGTAGATGTTGCACCTTGTGGATATTGATTCTTCGGAAGGCCATAACTGTTGGCTCGTTTAAAATTACGGGAGCCATAACCAGTCAAAACAAAAATCTCTTTGAGTTCTACGGCTATGACCGCTTTAAGCCGTCACTGGTTAGTTTCATACCCAAAAAATCTTATCCAAACCTCAATCGGGCCTTGGACGTTTTTTACCGTTCGTTCATTCGTCACGTGGATTTTTTCTGCAAAACGGGATCCCCGTGGCTGGTCTATGATTTACCAACGCCGGAGAGTGGTGCCCCATGGTACCGCTCCGTTTCAAATCCATGCATCCATTTCTAAATGTCGTACGACACTTTTTCGGCATTTTGGACGGATGTTGCACCTAGCACCGTAGATGTTGCACCCTGTGGATATTGATTCTTCGGAAGGCCATAACTGTTGTCTCGTTTAGAGTTACGGGAGCCATAACCAGTCAAAATGAAGATCTTCGTGAGTTCTACGGCTATGACCGCTTTAAGCCGTCAATGGTTAGTTTCATACCCAAAAAATCTTATCCGAACTCGTTCGAGCCTTGGATGTTTTTTACCGTTCGTTCATTCGTCACGTGGATTTTTTCTGCAAAACGGGATCCCCGTGGCTGGTCTATGATTTACCATCGCCGGAGAGTGGTGCACAATGGTACCGCTCCGTTTCAAATCCATGCATCCATTTCTAAAAGTCGTACGGCTCTTTTACGTCATTTTGGACGGATGTTGCACCTTGCACCGTAGATGTTGCACCCTATGGATATTGATTCTTCGGAAGGCCATAATTGTTGGCTCGTTTAGAGTTACGGGAGCCATAACCAGTCAAAACGAAGATCTCTGTGAGTTCTGCGGCTATGACCGCTTTAAGCCGTCACTGGTTAGTTTCATACCCAAAAAATCTTATCCGAACCTCGATCGGGCCTTGGATGTTTTTTTACCGTTCGTTCATTCGTCACGTGGATTTCTGCAAAACGGGATCCCCATGGCTGGTCTATGATTTACCATCGCCGGAGAGTGGTGCACCATGGTACCGCTCCGTTTCAAATCCATGCATCCCTTTCTAAAAGTCGTATGGCTCTTTTACGTCATTTTGGACGGATGTTGCACCTTGCACCGTAGATGTTGCACCCTATGGATACTGATTCTTCGGAAGGCAATAACTATTGGCTCGTTTAGAGTTACGGGAGCCATAACCAGTCAAAACGAAGATATCTGTGAGTTCTACGGCTATGACCACTTTAACCCGTCACTGGTTAGTTAAGTACCCAAAAAATCTTATCCGAAACTCAATCGGGCCTTGGACATTTTTTACCGTTCGTTCATTTGTCACGTGGATTTTTTCTACAAAACGGGATCCCCATGGCTGGTCTACGATTTACCATCGCCGAAGAGTGGTGCCCCATTATACCGCTCCATTTCAAATCCATGCATCCATTTCTAAAAGTTGTACGGCACTTTTTCGGCATTTTGGACGGATGTTGCACCTTGCACCGTAGATGTTGCACCCTATGGATATTCATTCTTCGGAAGGCCATAACTGTTGGCTCGTTTAGAGTTACGGGAGCCATAACGTGTAAAAACGAAGATCTCTGTGAGTTCTACGGCTATGCCCACTTTAAGCCGTCACTGGTTAGTTTCATACCCAAAAAATCTTATCCGAACCTCAATCGGGCCTTGGACGGTTTTTACCGTTCGTTCATTCGTCACGTGGAATTTTTTCTACAAAACGGGATCCCCGTGGCTGGTCTATGATTTACCATCGCCGAAGAGTGGGGCCCCATGGTACCGCTCCGTTTCAAATCATGCATCCATTTCTAAAAGTCGTACGGCACTTTTTCGGCATTTTGGACGGATGTTGCACCTTGCACCGTAGATGTTGCACCCTGTGGATATTGATTCTTCGGAAGGCCATAACTGTTGGCTCGTTTAGAGTTACGGGAGCCATAACCAGTCAAAACGAAGATCTCTGTGAGTTCTACGGCTATAACCGCTTTAAGCCGTCATTGGTTAGTTTCATACCCAAAAAATCCTATCCGAACCTCAATCGGGCCTTGGACGTTTTTAACCGTTCGTTCATTCGTCACGTGGATTTTTCTGCAAAACGGGACCCCCGTAGATGGTCTATGATTTACCATCGCTGGAGAGTGGTGCCCCATGGTACCGCTCCGTTTCAAATCCATGCATCCATTTCTAAAAGTCGTACGGCACTTTTTCGGCATTTTGGATGGATGTTGCACCTTGCACCGTAGATGTTGCTACATATGGATATTGATTCTTCGGAAGGCCATAACTGTTGGCTCGTTTAGAGTTACAGGAGCCATAACCAGTCAAAACGAAGATCTCTGTGAGTTCTACGGCTATGACTGCTTTAAGCCGTCACTGGTTTGTTTCATACCCAAAAAATCTTATCCGAAACTCAATCGGGCCTTGGACATTTTTTACCGTTCGCTCGTTCGTCACGTGGATTTTTTCTGCAAAATGGGATCCCCATGGTTGGTCTATGATTTACCATCGTCGGAGAGTGGTTCCCCATGGTACCGCTCCGTTTCAAATCCATGCATCCATTTCTAAAAGTCGTACGGCACTTTTTCGGCATATTGGACGGATGTTGCACCTTGCACCGTTGATGGTGCACCCTGTGAATATTGATTCTTCGGAAGGCCATAACTGTTGGCTCGTTTAGAGTTACGAGAGCCATAACCAGTCAAAACGAAGATCTCTGTGAGTTCTACGGCTATGACAGCTTTAAGCCATCACTGGTTAGTTTCATACCCAAAAAATCTTATCCGAACCTCAATCGGGCCTTGGACGTTTGTTACCATTCGTTCATTCGTCACGTGGATTTTTACTTCAAAATGGGATCCCCGTGGCTGGTCTATGATTTACCATCGCCGGAGAGTGGTGCTCCATGTTATCCCGCCTTTTGGCAAGGTCAGGACACCAAGGAATTGATTGATTTCCGAATATCACTTGTCATGGATATCGATGAATTTTGTCCGAGTTCGAATCGAGCCACAATTGATGAGACATGACTGTCAGAACAAAGGAAGCCAACGTTCCAAGTTTCAAGTCAATCAGAGTTCATATGCTCAAGTTACGATGGATACAAGTTGGAGGGAAAAGCATGTTTTCGTATCCATCAATGATGTTCATTTCGTATCCATCAGGGAACATCATTTCGTATCAATAGAGGTGGCCATATTTCGAATCAATTGGGTTCGTATCGATCGAATTCGTGTCCATCGATAGTTAGTGCAACTCGTATCGATTGACCCAGTGTTTCATTCATATCCATCCTGTTCGTATCCATCATCCGCTTCACATCAGCAAGTCTTCATGACTTCGTAATGATTAGGTTGGCAACATTTGAACCCATCAGGTTCGCATCGATCAGATTTGTATCCATCAACAGATGACATGTCTCGTAACCATCAGATAGTGTCCACTTCGTATCCATCGGGCCACTGTTCTTCGCATCCATCAGAAGGCTTCGCTTCGAATCCATGCCCAGTGACTTGTTCGTATCTAATGAGTCAACCAGCTAGGGTGACGTGTCATCCATCGAAGCAAACAAGGCGAGATATATGGAGTCGAAACGGTCAATGCGGAGTGAAAGCTGGATCGATGCGGAGAGCGCGCGCCACATCATCCCAGGAACATGTGCGGTCATCGACATGAAGGGATCGATTCGAAACCATGGAGACGAGCTAGACAGCCTTCGAGAAATCTCACTTCGTATCGACCATATCTCGTGATCTACTGATCCAAATCCAATGAAATTTTCAGGAAAGCTTGCATACACACTGAAGAATGTTTTCGCCAAATTTCAGTGTAATTGGACGTCATCTTGATCGATACGAAATGGATTCATATCGATCACAAATCGAGGTGAAACTTTCTGGAAATGGTCGCGTGGGCCCCCTCACGTGCCAGACCAAGTCTCTCGGAGTTTGAGCGAAATCCCAGCCTCCTACGCCTATAAATAGAGCCTCGGAGCATACAGAAAAGGGATCTTCTGATTCTCAAGCACCCAGACTCTGCCGAATTGAGATTTACATCCCACATTTACTGTTGAATTCGAATTCCAACTGTAATTCGCCGTTTTTCGCCGTAATTGCTTGTAATCATTGAAAGAGAATCAATAAAATCATCAAAACTTCATGGTGGACGTAGGCAACACGCCGAACCACTCTAAATTGCTTGTCCTTGCATTTTATGTTTCTGTTTGTTGAAGTTTTTGTTAGATAATTTTCTGTTTTACATTCACGTTCTTCATTTTATCTCTTCAAATAACTTTCGAAGAGTGTTGTGCCCATTTTTGGTACAAACACTTTGGTGCTTTCACTGAGAAAACCATTTTTTTCTCCTGCTCTTTGGATCTGCCATCGATACCGGATTGCATAAATCCAAGAGGAAGATCCAGATATCCAGTCTGGAATCCTTACATTCTATTCAGATTTGCTCAAAGTCTAGGAAAGGACTCCACCGCTGAAAATGGTTAGCACAAGAACCGCCGCTACCGCTGCTGATCAAGAAGGCCGAGAGAGGCAGAATCTTACGCAACAGCCTTCTTCCAATCAGGACAACACTGCTCACTCAGATCAGTCAGGACCAGTCACGCGGCAAGAGTTCCAAGTGCTGTTCTAGGAACTGACCCAAAGCCGGCAACAGTTGGCTGAACAGTTGCGCGTCAATGTTGAATTGACTAACCAACTAAACCGCTAGAGCCGCAGGAGGTCCAGGAGAGACGATGTCTCTCGCTCGTCTACTGAAAGTTCCGCCTCATCTGACTATCATCACAGGTCTACCCATCCCCGGTTAGAAGGAAGTCACGCACAGACCACCGGATATCAACCTGCCTTGACCGTTGGACAATTGAGGGCAGGACCGTCAACCAGCTTTCAGACAGGGCCCTCAACACGAGGAGGCACTGCTCCACAGTATACCACAGACAATCATTACACAGCTGCCACAATGGAAACAAGAGTTGATACCCGAAATCTTCCAGATCCAATTAATCAGCAACGAGGACGTACTCCTGAACCATACGTCCCAGAAGATGCTGAGCCAAGGAGGTGAAACTTGGACCATCGATAGCGTCCGCTCCAAACTTGCGCTGTAGAACCCGACCACACCTTAGCTCAGCATGCTCAAAATGTGGCAATGCCCGATATTTCAACTATAATACGTCAGATGATACGCGAAAGCCAAGGTCTTACCAATAACGATTGGGGAATTTCCCATAGTCATACCCCCTTCACGGATGAGATACTGTACGTTGAACCTCCTCGGTAATTCAGAATGCCAACTCTCCCTATGTACGAAGGAAATTCTGATCCCAATCAACACATTTTGAAATATGAATGGTCAATGAGCGCCGCAAGGGCCGATGATGCAGTAAAGTGTCGAAGTTTCCCCATCTCTCTGGGAGGAATTGCAACGATGTGGTTTACAAGATTACCACCTAGATCTATCTCTTCATTCGATCAACTGGCTAAGAAATTTTTCGAACAATTTCGCATGCATGTCGCTAGACCTAAAGATGTTAACACCCTGTCTAGTGTTACCCAAGCTCGTGGGGAAACACTCAGGCGTTATTTGGAAAGATTCCATACGGCATGTGTGGAGATCAGTAATCCCAATGATAACTCAATTTTGATGGCGTTGACAAAAGGAATCGATCTCGATTCTGAGTTCGGAAATTGGTTAGCCGGAAAACCACCCGCATCGTTGGACCGTTTCTATTCCAAAGCCGCTCAATTCTTACGGTAAGAGGACGTGAAATAGTCTAGGAAGCAGGACGATGCGAGACCCAGAAGTGAAGGAATACAAAGTAATGTAGTAGTTAAACAGTCCGGCGACAATTCCGAAAAAGTTCAGTTAAATATACAGAACAAACAGACCCAGCCGCGAGGCAACAATGGTCAGGATAAGAAAAGAGATCCAAACCGAGGCCCACAGCCTAGGGCTCCAATGTTCGATAATTACACGCCATTGAATACCTCATTGGAGAATGTATATCTACAAACTTGCAACACTATGCAATACAAGAAGCCGACTCCGAAGCAATCGTCGGAGAGGCAGATTCAAACAGGGAAGTTCTGTAGATTCCACGAAAGTTATGGCCACAATACCAATGAGTGCCAACACTTACAGGACCTCATAGAGAAGTTGATCAGGGAGAGAAAGTTAGATCAGTTTGTGCGGGCACCGCAGTCTGGTGGTGCGGGTCCATCGAATCAGAATCGTGCACAAAATAAGGAAAGACAAGAGGAACCCGCTCATACGGGTGGAAGGCTAGTTATAAATGCTATAAGTAGTGATCCTCATCCAGCGGATCGAAGCTGGGAAGAAATGGAATCATATGACAACTTAATCAAGCATGCGAACCTCGAGTATGATGGTAGCTTAAGAAAGAAACCTTCGACCAAGCGAAAAAGAACGATGACTAACGGCATCATTTTCCGAGACGACGACGTTGATGGCGTCGGAGTCCCGACTGTAGACCCACTCGTGATATCGGCGCAAGTAGGTCCGGCTTGGATGAAGAGGATCCTGATTGACTACGGGAGCTCTGTGAATATCCTGTTTATACATGCTTACAATCAAATGAGGATGAAAGCCAGGAATTTGAAACCATGCCAAACTCACCTCCATGGATTCAACGGTAGCGCTACCATACCTATTGGGATGGTGGAGTTACCAGTTAAGTTGGGATCCGAAGAACATAGGAGAGTTCGGACATTGCAGTTCGTTGTGTTGAATATAGTCTCGCCATACAACGCTTTCTTAGGACGACCTGCCCTTGCTGAATTCAGGGCAGTAATTGCCCCGTGGTGCTTAACTTTAAAGTTCCCTACCATCAACGGGGTTGGGGTCGTCCAGGGTGACCAGGTTGACTTGAGAACAATCATACGCCGGAATCGAGTCGCCCGATTATACAATGCCAAAGTTCGACCTCGAACTTTTTAACTTGGCGATCTCGTTCTCAAAAGAATCTATCCGGTTCCTTCACACATAAAACCGAATTGGGAAGGACCATACGTAATTACACAAAGACTTGGAGATGGCACATTCAAACTATCGACCGTTGACGGTCTTAGTTTGCCAAGGGCCTGGAACAGCGAGAGTCTCCGTCCTACTACATATGACAGGCTTTACTTATTTTATTATATTTTTCATCTAGCAATTTACTTTTGCATTTCGAAATTAGAATTTGTAATAAGGAAACTGACTTTGCCATATTTTCTTATTTCAGCAATAAAATGCCATCTCTTCGAGCCAGAGCTGTGATTCGTTAAATACAATGTACAACATCACAATGCACGAAGAGCTAACTTCCATCACGCAGTGGAATTTATTCAAGGAGGGAGTGGTTGTGATACGACCGGCTACTCACTAAATGAAACCCGAGCTCGGGGGGCAAGCCATCACATCGGGCTAAAAATGGGTTGATACACGACAATCCTCCACTTAACTCCGTACTCCCAGAGTGCGAGACGGAGTATAAACATTCAACTCCGTACTCCCAAAGTGCGAGACGGAGTATAAACATTCAACTCCGTATTCCCAGAGTGCGAGACGGAGTATAAACATTCAACTCCGTATTCCTAGAGTGCGAAACGGTGTATAAACATTCAACTCCGTATTCCCAAAGTTTGAAACGGAGTATAAACATTCAACTCCGTATTCCCAGAGTGCGAAACGGAGTATAAACATTAAACCAACTCCGTATTCCCAGAGTGCGAACTGGAGTATAAACATTAAATAACTCTAAGTCCCCAGAGCGCGGACTGGAGTATAAACATCAACTAACTCCGTATTCCCAGAGCGAGAGACAGAGTATAAACATTCAACTCCGTATTCCCAGAGTGCGAAACGGAGTATAAGTATTCAACTCCGTATTCCCAGAGTGCGAAACGGAGTATAAACTTTCGACTCCGTATCCCCAGAGTGTGGATGAAACGATTCGTAAGGAAACAAGTGTGGATCGCTCACTCGATCCTCACTCCTTGCGATCACAAGTTGATCACTGTAACTTCACCTAGAACTGGGGGCAGGTTCAAGTGCTAATCACTACCCGAAACTGCCTGATGTTCAAGTCCGATTCAATCTCCGGTCACTACTTAAGTCCAGGATTTCCAGACTTGGCAGACAAAACAAGCTATGCTTAAACGTTAAATAATGCAAGTACACCGGATCGAAGTTCGAACACTGCAACATTTAAGCGTAAAAGGAATTCAAGTTGAAACAAGAAGACAAAATTTTATTTCAACTAATCAAAAACAAGGGTTCATACAAGAGCTTTTCCAAAAAATTCCTACTAGCAGGGGCCGAACCCGCATCTATACACGACCTACAAAAAGAAAAGGATAACAAAGTTCCTGACTGCAAAATGGGAAAACACATGCCTAAAAAAGATCTATCTAATCTTTCTGCTTCCTCAGCTTCTTCTTCCTCGAGAAGCCACTGGAACCACCAGTGGTCTTTTGTTTAGAGCTTCTCTCCTTAGACGGGCTTCCCTCGGATGAAGGCATGATGTCGACATCATCCTCCGAGCTAGAACCAATGGGGATGCTTCCCGCAGGAGGAGTTAGAGGAACAGGATCTACAGCCGGGGGCGGGGCTGGTGCACTAACATCAACAAGCGTTCCCCCGGGAGACACAATTATAAGGGGAGTAGGGCCCTGCGCTACCTCTCCGCCATCTAAGTTGCCACCGCGCGCCGCCACCGCCATCTCGGCATTAATCCCAGCCAACATCGTTGCCTCTCGTTGTGCCCGGGCCTCACTATGTGCCATAGTGGTCTGAGTTGAGACATCAGAAGTAGATGAGAATCCGCCTAGGCCGAATGGTAAGTCTGCGAAGGGATCACTCTGTCGGCCGAGAAGCTCGTTTATCATTTGCTCATCGAGAGAGAGTGAGCTCCCCTACGACACTTCAACCGGCGCTACTGTCACAACGGAGGTCGCCTCAGAAATAATGGCCTCCGACACTTGGCATGATTCCTGGGCTGCGGGAGGCGCAACTGGCGCAACTTTGGTCACTGATCAAAGAAAAGGAATATTTGTTAGTATACGCTACTATACAAATTCTTAGGCCCGAATGTACAAGGGGTCAGTTCAGAGTACCTTCCTTGGTTTGGCACGGGGTCATTTGAATGACCTCAGAAGGATGCTCCCTAATAGGAGATAGATGTGGTCGATCTGGATCATATGCCGGTATAGGCTGGTGGTCGATCGTCGGAGTTGGCTCAGATTGAGATGACACGACAATCTCAGAACTCGTAATACAGTGCTCAGCACCGGAGTTTTCTCCAACTTCCTGAGACTGGGCGCCGAGCCTCTCCTTCTCGTGAGAAATCATGGAGCTGTGGAGAACTTTCTTTTCATCATCATTAAGAATGCAGTTCTCCAGCTTGAATTCATCAACGGCTTCGTTGGGATGCCCAGTTTTCTCCGCTTCAACCAGTAGGTTCCAAGCATTATAGAGATGTGTGGGTTAATCATTGAGCCATGTCAGGTCTCGGTGCCTTAGCACGTTGGCATTGTAAGTGACGAGTAGCTCTTCTACCTCAGCCTCAATCCTGGCCTCCGCCTGTCGTACCTTCTCATCAACCCCAGCTTCGGTTTCACGGATTTTTTCCATAGCCGTTTCTTTTTCCTTTCGGAGCACCACTGCCTGATCACAGGCCTCCTGAGCAAAGACACTGGCCGCATCCTTCTCCCTCGCCATATCGGAGAATTTGGATTTCAGCTCATTAAGCTCCTTGAGAGCGGCGTCCCTCTCGGCGGTAATGGTGGTGTTCCTATGACCCATGTCTTCGATGGCGGTATAGTGCTCTTGTTTCATTCTGGTCATGGCTGAGTTTACTTCATCAACCTTTTTTAGAGCTTCCATCTCAGACTTGCGGGAAGATTCGGCTTCAGTGTTGAGCACTTTCATGATTCGGTCTTTGTGACCCAACTCTTTCTCCAGCTTCTCAATAACGACGTCCCGGTCGAATGCCACTTTGGACGCTTTCCTCGCGGCTCTTGCCCACTCCTTGTACTGAAAGAAAATGTCCGCAACATAATCATGGATAGTGTTTTCAGCTGATGGCGGAATTCTCTTCAAATGCGGGGGAAAGACATAACCGTCAAAACAGATGTCGGGGAATTCCTTCCTAATCTGTGCCAGTTTAAGTGCTCCTTCCCCGGTCGAATCAATCACGACCGATGTAGTAGTTGAGGAGGTGGCAATTTCAGTTCCGCGCGGGGGATCGGGCCTTGGGGCTTGAGAAGGCGGCTTAGGCCGCGAAGTTTTAGGAGGACAAGCAGCTACTACCGTGGGCGGTACGGAGGTCCTCGGAGGAGGAGAGCGAGATCGGGATCGGCGCACATATCCCCTGTCCCTATCGGACCTCTCTTGACCAGAATGCCCTGAGTCGTAGTCTCTCTCTCCCTCTCTCCTACGTGGCTCGTAATAACGGCGCTTGTTGCGCAGGCTGCCCAGCACGGTACCTCGTCTAGACATCGTACCTGAAAAGTAAAATATGGGGGATCAGTAGCCATTTCGGATATACGGTTTACAGTTAGAAGACTGTGTAGTGCCGTGAAGAGTGTATGGATGTGTAACCCCCCGGACCAACCAGAAGTGTCGATCGCGCTAATAGAAAGAGACTCGCTAACGTCAAGGGTATGCTGCTGATCACCCAGTTCAACGTCGTATTGTGCGGACGCAAGGTCTGGAATTGGGAGGTCAGCAAGCCCTTCGAACTGATTTTCGGCTTGTAGGGAGGACGCCTCCGAGATTTTAACTCCTGAAGGAGGACGATTTAAGACCACGGACTTCCGTCTCCCAGATATAGCCTGTTTGAAGGCCACTTCCTTACCCTTTCTTTTTTCATCGGAATCCGGGGTTGCATCAGCGGGCCCAACCAACGGCTCCTCGTCGGTATGAGTTCTTTCGTAGTCAGGTTCCTCGATTATTACGACTTTAGGCTTCTTCCGCCTGACTTTATCCCTGGAAACATTCTTCAATGCGCCATCAAGCCTTATGCTCTGTCTCCGCCCAATCAATCCGAGAATCCTGAGATTCCGGTCCGTTAACAACAATTCAATATTCCTTTCTTCGCCCGGAATTTCCTGAAGAACCCGGACTATCTCCTTAAAATAACCACCTTCAGGTCGCTGGATTATTGTCGGAAGAAAAGAAATAGAAAACATGAGTTCAATTTCACTAATGAATTGCCTTGTCAACTACTTAGGAAAGAGATGATACTCACATCTGAATAGCCATCTTCTGGCAAACCCTGGAGGGCAGCGAACGTAAAACCACTTCGACTTGAAGTAGCTCAGTCTAGTCCAGGACCCTGTAACCACTTGGCAGTTTCATACAGACTCCAAGAATGTGAAAGATGGACTGTCGGTCCGGCTCTTGAAATTAAACAAGTATCTTATGTCGGTCATATAAGGAGGATGATGGAGATACTCCATAAATGCAATGAACAAGCTGTTGAGCGAAGCGTATCCATTCGGGTGTAGCTGAGATGGGGCGATCCCCAGATAAGCCAACACTTCCCTTATATAATCATTAAATGGGGGAAGCGTTCCGGCTGCACACGCATGACGATTGAATGCGGTATATCCTTCCGGGGGATTGTGTGGTCTATCATCTGGCCCCGGCAACAACACATCATACATCAATAGATGGTGCCGTAAACATATCCTCCCTAACATATCTTCGGAAATATTGGATGGGACAGAATCAGGTGGACTATTGATGAAGGACGCGTCAGGCAACTCGTCCGGAGCTGGACCGACGACCTCGGCCTCGATATCAGGGATTTCAAGTCTGAGAGGAGTTACGTTCTGAGTTTCTTGTTGCTGCGAACTTGACGGTTCCATAACTAGCTAACTCACGAGAAACGATCATTAGACGATAAAAAGCCCGTGCATTCCCCAGTGTAGAGTGTATGAATGAGTCATGCAGTGCAAGTGTTGTGCATGATTTGAGCAAATTCTGCAGAATTAAAGGAAATATGCAAACGACAAGGTTTCGGGGTCCAGTAGGAATGGCCGTCATCGCTGACCGCCACAACCACGGCATCCAGATACTAACGGTTGATTCAAATTGAAGTTCGTTATATTTTTGTTGTTTTTTACTAGGTTATAGTTCCATCGACAAGCTTCGAAAGGCGGCCAAGTGTGTAGTTTAACAGTCAAGTCCAAATATGCGAAAGTGAAGCTCATCGGAATTATGCTAGATAATGTCGCATATTCAAGTCCATCGGGATATAAATTCGAATCGATCCCGAGAGGCCCATTTCGAGTCCATCATGATACCAGTTCGAATCGATCAAGAGGAGGTCATTCAAACCCATCAAAGCATCAGTTCGAATCGACACCGGTGAACATGTTTCGAGTCGATTATCAGGGGCCAACTTCATATCGATCAGGGTGAGATGACTTCGAATCGATCCTAAGCCGCTTGGTTCGTACCGATCGAAAAAGCCTTAGCTTGACATCGATAACGCTCGAATCAACATTTCTCATATCAATAGTAGACGTACGATTCGTATCGATCTGAAGCTAAAGACTTCGTAACAATCATTGACTGATTTTCTCATATCGATCACTTTGTATCGATACGATTAACCACCATGACCATCGGTTCGAACTGCATCGTCACTGGTCAGTCCCAAGAATCGATTCAAAATCCAGGAACATACCATTGCTCTCATCAATTCGAACACGACTCCCATGTCGATTCGAAATCGTCTATTCCACCCTTTCTTCTCCAATCTGCAAAAACGCCATGGCCATCATACTTTCGAGCCAGATCTGGTTTTACCAGTTGCCAGAAGGGAAGATTGGTGGAGAAAGAGTAGATCTATGGCGGCCTTATCATTTAGATTCACAGTTTCTTACCTAATTTGGGATTGGGATTCGAAGATCTGAAGGAATAAGTCTGATCGAGTCGAAAGTGCGGAGTTGCTTTTACTCTTCCTGAATCGATCGCAACAGTAAAAGAAAGTGAAAAAGTGAAAAATGGTGAAGTCCCAGGTATTTATATGGAGCCTAGGGTAGAACCGAGTCGATTCATCTCCCAGTCTACATGATCGGCCACAGCCAGTTGACTCATGGGTCGAGTCGAAAAATGCGTTTTGAACCTACTTGACCCGAAGTCTCCATCGATACGAAATAGACAGCGAACCATCGATATGAAGCGCACAGGGAAGACGCCTGTAGGCGATAAACTCCAACCGATTCGAAGTGTCCATTTCTGCAACCATCGACTCTCAACAATGCAAACTCATCGATGCGAACGATCATTTCATATCCATCAATGAAGACCGGGTCGCTGTAAAAAACTACTTTTCAAACCTTCTATGCCGATTCAGGAGAGGATCGATATGAAGGATCTATTCGAAAACAACCATCAGACGTTGTTTCAACTCGAATTTCAAATCGGTTCGTTAGAGAATCAATGCGAAATTTGATAACGAGCTAAACTGACAACGACCCACGAAATTGCAACTTTTCAAAGCACGTCATGTTTTCACAAAACGTACTTTGGGAGGCAAATGTTATCCCGCCTTTTGGCAAGGTCAGGACACCAAGGAATTGATTGAATTCCGAATATCACTTGTCATGGATATCGATGAATTTTGTCTGAGTCCGGATTGAGCCACAATTGATGAGACATGACTGTCAGAACAAAGGAAGCCAACGTTCCAAGTTTCAAGTCAATCCGAGTTCATATGCTCAAGTTACGATGGATACAAGTTGGAGGGAAAAGCATGTTTTCGTATCCATCAATGATGTTCATTTCGTATCCATCAGGGAACATCATTTCGTATCAATAGAGGTGGCCATATTTCGAATCAATTGGGTTCGTATCGATCGAATTCGTGTCCATCGATAGTTAGTGCAACTCGTATCGATTGGCCCAGTGTTTCATTTGTATCCATCCAGTTCGTATCCATCATCCGCTTCACATCAGCAAGTCCTCATGACTTCGTAACGATTAGGTTGGCAACGTTCGAACCCATCAGGTTCGCATCGATCAGATTCATATCCATCAACAGATGATATGTCTCGTAACCATCAGATAGTGTCCACTTCGTATCCATCGGACCACTGTTCTTCGCATCCATCAGAAGGCTTCGCTTCGAATCCATGCCCAGTGACTTGTTCGTATCTAATGAGTCAACCAGCTAGGGTGACGTGTCATCCATCGAAGCAAACAAGGCAAGATATATGGAGTTGAAACGGTCAATGTGGAGTGAAAGCTGGATCGATGCGGAGAGCGCGCGCCACATCATCCCAGGAACACGTGCGGTCATCGACACGAAGGGATCGATTCGAAACCATGGAGACGAGCTAGGCAGCCTTCGAGAAATCTCACTTCGTATCAACCATATCTCGTGATCTACTGATCCAAATCCAATGAAATTTTCAGGAAAGCTTGCATACACACTGAAGAATGTTTTCACCAAATTTCAGCGTAATTGGACGTCATCTTGATCGACACGAAATGGATTCGTATCGATCACAGAACAAGGCGAAACTTTCTGGAAATGGTTGCGTAGGCCCCCTCACGTGCCAGACCAAGTCTCTCGGAGTTTGAGCGAAATCCCAGCCTCCTACGCCTATAAATAGAGCCTCGGAGCATACAGAAAAGGGATCTTCTGATTCTCAAGCGCCCAGACTCTGGCGGATTGAGATTTGCATCCCACATTTACTGTTGAATTCGAATTCCAACTGTAATTCGCCGTTGTTCGCCGTAATTTCTTGTAATCATTGAAAGAGAATCAATAAAATAATCAAAACTTCATAGTGGACATAGGCAACACGCCGACCCACTCTAAATTGCTTGTCCTTGCGTTTTATGTTTCTGTTTGTTGAAGTTTTTGTTAGATAATTTTCTGTTTTACATTCACGTTCTTCATTTTATCTCTTCAAATAACTTCCGAAGAGTGTTGTGCCCATTTTTGGTACAAACACTCCATGGTACCGCTCCGTTTCAAATCCATGCATCCATTTCTAAAGTCGTACGGCACTTTTTCGGCATTTTGGACGGATGTTGCACCTTGCACCGTAGATGTTGCACCCTATGGATATTGATTCTTCGGAAGGCCAAACTGTTGGCTCGTTTAGAGTTACGGGAGCCATAACCAGTCAAAACGAAGATCTTTGTGAGTTGTACGGCTATGACCGCTTTAAGCCATCACTGGATAGTTTCATACCCAAAAAATCTTATCCGATCCTCAATCGGACCTTGGACGTTTTTTATCGTTCGTCCATTCGTCACTTGGATTTTTTCTGCAAAACGGGATCCCCGTGGCTGGTCTATGATTTACCATCGCCGGAGAGTGGTGCCCCATGGTACCGCTCCGTTTCAAATTCATGCATCCATTTCTAAAAGTCATACGGCACTTTTTCGGCGTTTTGGACGGATGTTGCACCTTGCAACGTAGATGTTGCACCCTGTGGATATTGATTCTTCGGAAGGCCATAACTGTTGGCTCGTTTAGAGTTACGGGAGCCATAAGCAGTCAAAACGAAGATCTCTGTGAGTTCTACGGCTATGATCGCTTTAAGCCGTCACTAGTTAGTTTCATACCCAAAAAATCTTATCCGAACCTCAATCGGGCCTTGGACGTTTTTTACCATTCGTTCATTCGTCACGTGGATTTTTTCTGCAAACGGGATCCCCGTGGCTGGTCTATGATTTACCATCGCCGAAGAATGGTGCCCCATGGTACCGCTCCGTTTCAAATCCATGCATCCATTTCTAAAAGTCGTACGGCACTTTTTCGGCATTTTGGACGGATGTTGCACCTTGCACCGTAGATGTTGCACCCTGCGGATATAGATTCTTCGGAAGGCCATAATTGTTGGCTCGTTTAGAGTTACGGGAGCCATAACCAGTCAAAACGAAGATCTCTATGAGTTCTACGGCTATGACGGCTTTAAGCCGTCACTGGTTAGTTTCATACCCAAAAAAACTTATCCGAACCTCAATCGGGCTTTGGACGTTTTTTACCATTCGTTCATTCGTCACGTGGATTTTTTCTACAAAACGGGATCCCCGTTGGTGGTCTATGATTTACCATCGCTGGAGAGTGGTGCCCCATGGTACCGCTCTATTTCAAATCCATGCATCCATTTCTAAAAGTCGTATGGCACTTTTTCGGCATTTTGGACGGATGTTGCACCTTGCACCGTAGATGTTGCACCCTGTGGATATTGATTCTTCGGAAGGCCATAATTGTTGGCTCGTTTAGAGTTACGGGAGCCATAACCAGTCAAAACGAAGATATCTGTGAGTTCTACGGCTATGACCTATTTAATCCGTCACTGGTTAGTTTCATACCCAAAAAATCTTATCCGAACCTCAATCGGGCCTTGGACGTTTTTTACCGTTCGTTCATTCGTCACGTGGATTTTTTCTGCAAAACGGGATCCCCGTGGCTGGTCTACGATTTACCATCGCCGGAGAGTGGTGCTCCATGGTTCCGCTCCGTTTCAAATCCATGCATCCATTTCAAAAAGTCGTACGGCACTTTTTTGGCATTTTGGACGGATGTTACACCTTGCACCGTAGATGTTGCACCCTGTGGATATTGATTCTTCGAAAGGCCAAACTGTTGGCTCGTTTAGAGTTACGGGAGCCATAACTAGTCAAAACGAAGATCTTTGTGAGTTCTACAGCTATGACCGCTTTAATCCATCACTGGTTAGTTTCATACCCAAAAAATCTTATCCGAACCTCAATCGGACCTTGGAAGTTTTTTACCGTTCGATTATTCGTCACTTGGATTTTTTCTGCAAAACGGGATTCCCGTGGCTGGTCTATGATTTACCATCGCCGGAGAGTGGTGCCCCATGGTACCGCTCCATTTCAAATTCATGCATCCATTTCTAAAAGTCGTACGACACTTTTTCGGCATTTTGGATGGATGTTGCACCTTGCATCGTAGATGTTGCACCCTGTGGATATTGATTCTTCGGAAGGCCATAACTGTTGGCTCGTTTAGAGTTACGGGAGCCATAACCAGTCAAAACGAAGATCTCTGTAAGTTCTACGGCTATGACCGCTTTAAGCCGTTACTGGTTAGTTTCATACCCAAAAAAACTTATCCGAACCTCAATCGGGCCTTGGACGTTTTTTATCGTTCGTTCATTCGTCACGTGGATTTTTTCTGCAAACAGGATGCCCGTGGCTGGTCTATGATTTACCATCGCCGAAGAATGGTGCCCCATCGTACCGCTCCGTTTCAAATCCATGCTTCCATTTCTAAAAGTCGTACGGCACTTTTTCGGCATTTTGGACGGATGTTGCATCTTGCACCGTAGATGTTGCACCCTGTGGATATTGATTCTTCGGAAGGCCATAACTGTTGGCTCGTTTAGAGTTACGGGAGCCATATCCAGTCAAAATGAAGATCTCTGTGAGTTCTACGGCTATGATGGCTTTAAGCCGTCACTAGTTAGTTTCATACCCAAAAAATCTTATCCATACCTCAATCGGGCCTTGGATGTTTTTTACCGTTCGTTCATTCGTCACGTGGATTTTTTCTGCAAAACGGGATCCCCGTGGCTGGTCTATGATTTACCATCGCCGGAGAGTGTTGCCTCATGGTACCGCTCCGTTTCAAATCGATGCATCCATTTCTAAAAGTCGTACGGTACTTTTTCGGCATTTTGGACGGATGTTCCACCTTGCACTATAAATGTTGCACCATGTGGATATTGATTCTTCGGAAGGCCATAACTGTTGGCTCGTTTAGAGTTATGGGAGACATAACTAGTCAAAATGAAGATCTCTGTTAGTTCTACGGCTATGACCGCTTTAAGCCGTCACTGGTTAGTTTTATACCCAAAAAATCTTATCCGAACCTCAATCGGGCCTTGGACGTTTTTTACCGTTCGTTCATTCGTCACGTGGATTTTTTCTGCAAAACGGGATCCCCATGGCTGGTCTATGATTTACCATCGCCGGAGAGTGGTGCCCCATGGTATCGCTCCGTTTCAAATCCATGCATCCATTTCTAAAAGTCGTACGACACTTTTTCGGCATTTTGGACTGATGTTCCACCTTGCACCGTAAATGTTGCACCCTGTGGATATTGATTCTTCGGAAGGCCATAACTGTTGGCTCGTTTAGAGTTACGGGAGCCTTAACCAGTCAAAACGAAGATCTCTGTGAGTTCTACGACTATGACTGCTTTAAGCCGTCACTGGTTAGTTTCATACCCAAAAAATCTTATCCGAACATCATTCGGGCCTTGGACGTTTGTTACCGTTCGTTCATTCGTCACTTGGATTTTTTCTGCAAATCGGGATCCCCGTGGCTGGTCAATGATTTACCATCGCCAGAGAGTGGTGCCCCATGGTACCACTTCGTTTCAAATCCATGCATCCATTTCTAAAAGTCGTACAGAACTTTTTCGGCATTTTGGACGGATGTTGCACCTTGCACCGTAGATGTTGCACCCTGTGGATATTGATTCTTCGGAAGGCCATAACTGTTGGCTCGTTTAGAGTTACGGGAGCCATAACTAGTCAAAACGAAGATCTCTGTGAGTTCTACGGCTATGACCGCTTTAAGCCGTCACTAGTTAGTTTCATACCCAAAAAATCTTATCCGAACCTCAATCGGGCCTTGGACGTTTTTTACCGTTCGTTCATTCGTCACGTGGATTTTTTCTGCAAACGGGATCCCCGTGGCTGGTCTATGATTTACCATCGCCGAAGAACGGTGCCCCATGGTACCGCTCCGTTTCAAATCCATGCATCCATTTCTAAAAGTCGTACGGCACTTTTTCGGCATTTTGGACGGATGTTGCACCTTGCACCGTAGATGTTGCACCCTGCGGATATAGATTGTTCGGAAGGCCATAATTGTTGGCTCGTTTAGAGTTACGGGAGCCATAACTAGTCAAAACGAAGATCTTTGTGAGTTTTACGGCTATGACGGCTTTAAGCCGTCACTGGTTAGTTTCATACCCCAAAAATCTTATCCGAACCTCAATCGGGCCTTGGACGTTTTTTACCGTTCGTTCATTCGTCACGTGGATTTTTTCTACAAAACGGGATCCCTGTGGCTGGTCTATGATTTACCATCGCTGGAGAGTGGTACCCCAAGGTACCGCTCCATTTCAAATCCATGCATCCATTTCTAAATGTCGTACGGCACTTTTTCGGCATTTTGGACGGATGTTGCACCTTGCACCGTAGATGTTGCACCCTGTGGATATTGATTCTTCGGAAGGCCATAATTGTTGGCTCGTTTAGAGTTACGGGAGCCATAACCAGTCAAAACGAAGATCTCTGTGAGTTCTACGGCTATGACCTCTTTAATCCGTCACTGGTTAGTTTCATACCCAAAAAATCTTATCCGAACCTCCATCGGGCCTTGGACGTTTTTTACCGTTCGTTCATTCGTCACGTGGATTTTTTCTGCAAAACGGGATCCCCGTGGCTGGTCTACGATTTACCATCGCCGGAGAGTGGTGCTCCATGGTTCCGCTCTGTTTCAAATCCATGCATCCATTTCAAAAAGTCGTACGGCACTTTTTTGGCATTTTGGACGGATGTTACACCTTGCACCGTAGATGTTGCACCCTATGGATATTGATTCTTCGAAAGGCCAAACTGTTGGCTCGTTTAGAGTTACGGGTGCCATAACCAGTCAAAACGAAGATCTTTGTGAGTTCTACAGCTATGACCGCTTTAAGCCATCACTGGTTAGTTCAATACCCAAAAAATCTTATCCGAACCTCAATCGGACCTTGGAAGTTTTTTACCGTTCGATCATTCGTCACTTGGATTTTTTCTGCAAAACGGTATCCCCGTGGCTGGTCTATGATATACCATCGCCGGAGAGTGGTGCCCCATGGTACCGCTCCATTACAAATTCATGCATCCATTTCTAAAAGTCGTACGGCACTTTTTCGGCATTTTGGACGGATGTTGCACCTTGCATCGTAGATGTTGCACCCTGTGGATATTGATTCTTCGGAAGGCCATAACTGTTGGCTCGTTTAGAGTTACGGGAGCCATAACTAGTCAAAACGAAGATCTCTGTAAGTTCTACGGCTATGACCGCTATAAGCCGTCACTGGTTAGTTTCATACCCAAAAAATCTTATCCGAACCTCAATCGGGCCTTGGACGTTTTTTACCGTTCGTTCATTCGTCACTTGGATTTTTTCTGCAAACAGGATGCTCGTGGCTGGTCTATGATTTACCATCGCCGAAGAATGGTGCCCCATCGTACCGCTCCATTTCAAATCCATGCATCCATTTCTAAAAGTCGTACGGAACTTTTTCGGCATTTTGGACGGATGTTGCACCTTGCACCATAGATGTTGCACCCAATGGATATTGATTCTTCTGAAGGCCATAACTGTTGGCTCGTTTAGAGTTACGGGAGCCATAACCAATCAAAATGAAGATCTCTGTGAGTTCTACGGCTATGATGGCTTTAAGCCCTCACTAGTTAGTTTCATACCCAAAAAATCTTATCCATACCTCAATCGGGCCTTGGACGTTTTTTACCGTTCGTTCATTCGTCACGTGGATTTTTTCTGCAAAATGGGATGCCCGTGGCTGGTCTATGATTTACCATCGCCGGAGAGTGGTGCCTCATGGTACCGCTCCGTTTCAAATCGATGCATCCATTTCTAAAAGTCGTACGGCACTTTTTCGGCATTTTGGACGGATGTTCCACCTTGCACTATAGATGTTGCACCCTGTGGATATTGATTCTTCGGAAGGCCATAACTGTTGGCTCGTTTAGAGTTACGGGAGACATAACTAGTCAAAACGAAGATCTCTGTTAGTTCTACGGCTATGACCGCTTTAAGCCGTCACTGGTTAGTTTTATACCTAAAAAATCGTATCCGAACCTCAATTGGGCCTTGGACGTTTTTTACCGTTCGTTCATTCGTCACGTGGATTTTTTCTGCAAAACGGGATCCCCATGGCTGGTCTATGATTTACCATCGCCGGAGAGTGGTGCCCCATGGTACCGCTCCGTTTCAAATCCATGCATCCATTTCTAAAAGTCGTACGACACTTTTTCGGCATTTTGGACTGATGTTCCACCTTGCACCGTAAATGTTGCACCCTGTGGATATTGATTCTTCGGAAGGCCATAACTGTTGGCTCGTTTAGAGTTACGGGAGCCTTAACCAGTCAAAACGAAGATCTCTGTGAGTTCTACGACTATGACTGCATTAAGCCGTCACTGGTTAGTTTCATATCCAAAAAATCTTATCCAAACATCATTCGGGCCTTGGACGTTTGTTACCGTTCGTTCATTCATCACTTGGATTTTTTCTGCAAAACGGGATCCCCGTGGCTGGTCTATGATTTACCATCGCCGGAGAGTGGTGCCCCATGGTACCGCTTTGTTTCAAATCCATGCATCCAATTCTAAAAGTCGTACGGAACTTTTTCGGCATTTTGGACATATGTTGCACCTTGCACCATAGATGTTGCACCCTGTGGATATTGATTCTTTGGAAGGCCATAACTGTTGGCTCGTTTAGACTTACGGGAGCCATAACCAGTCAAAACGAAGATCTTTGAGAGTTCTACGGCTATGACCGCTTTAAGCCGTCATAGTTAGTTTCATACCCAAAAAATCTTATCCGAACCTCAATCGGGCCTTGGACGTTTTTTACCGTTCGTTCATTCGTCACGTGGATTTTTTCTGCAAAACGGGATCCCCGTGGCTGGTCTATGATTTACCATCGCCGGAGAGTGGTGCCCCATGGTACCGCTCCGTTTCAAATCCATGCATCCATTTCTAAAAGTCGTACGGCACTTTTTCGGCATTTTGGACGGATGTTGCACCTTGCACCGTAGATGTTGCACCCTGTGGATATTGATTCTTCGGAAGGCCATAATTGTTGGCTCGTTTAGAGTTACGGGAGCCATAACCAGTCAAAACAAAGATCTCTGTGAGTTCTATGGCTATGACCTCTTTAATCCGTCACTGGTTAGTTTCATACCCAAAAAATCTTATCTGAACCTCAATCGGGCCTTGGACGTTTTTTACCGTTCGTTCATTCGTCACGTGGATTTTTTCTGCAAAACGGGATCCCCGTGGCTGGTCTATGATTTACCATCGCCGGAGAGTGGTGCTCCATGGTACCGCTCCGTTTCAAATTCATGCATCCATTTCAAAAAGTCCTACGCCACTTTTTCGGCATTTTGGACGGATGTTGCACCTTGCACCGTAGATGCACACTGTGGATATTGATTCTTCGGAAGGCCAAACTGTTGGCTCGTTTAGAGTTACGGGAGCCATAACCAGTCAAAACGAAGATCTTTGTGAGTTCTACGACTATGACCGCTTTAAGCCATCACTGGTTAGTTTCATACCCAAAAAATCTTATCCGAACCTCAATCGGACCTTAGAAGTTTTTTACCGTTCGTTCATTCGTCACTTGGATTTTTTCTGCATAACGGGATCCTCGTGGTTCGTCTATGATTTACCATCGCCGGAGAGTGGTGCCCCATGGTACCGCTCCGTTTCAAATTCATGCATCCATTTCTAAAAGTCGTACGGCACTTTTTCGGCATTTTGGACGGATGTTGCACCTTGCATCGTAGATGTTGCACCCTGTGGATATTGATTCTTCGGAAGGCCATAACTGTTGGCTCGTTTAGAGTTACGGGAGCCATAAACTGTCAAAACAAAGATATCTGTGAGTTCTACAGCTATGACCGCTTTAAGCCGTCACTGGTTAGTTTCATACCCAAAAAATCTTATCCGAACCTCAATCGGGCCTTGGACGTTTTTTACCGTTCGTTCATTCGTCACGTGGATTTTTTCTGCAAAACTGGATCCCCGTGGCTGGTCTATGATTTACCATCGTCGAAGAATGGTGCCCCATGGTACCGCTCCATTTCAAATCCATGCATCCATTTCTAAAAGTCGTACGGCACTTTTTCGGCATTTTGGACGGATTTTGCACCTTGCACCGTAGATGTTGCACCCTGTGGATATTGATTCTTCGGAAGGCCATAACTGTTGGCTCGTTTAGAGTTACGGGAGCCATAACCAGTCAAAACGAAGATCTCTATGAGTTCTACGGCTATGATTACTTTAAGCCGTCACTGGTTAGTTTCATACCCAAAAAATCTTATCCATACCTCAATCGGGCCTTGGACGTTTTTTACCGTTCGTTCATTCGTCACGTGGATTTTTTCTGCAAAAAGGGATTCCCGTGGCTGGTCTATGATTTACCATCGCCGGAGAGTGGTGCGTCATAGTACCGCTCCATTTCAAATCGATGCATCCATTTCTAAAAGTCGTACGACACTTTTTCGGCATTTTGGACGGATGTTCCACCTTGCATCGTAGATGTTGCACCCTCTGGATATTGATTCTTCGGAAGGCCATAACTGTTGGCTCGTTTAGAGTTACGGGAGACATAACCAGTCAAAACGAAGATCTCTGTCAGTCCTACGGCTATGACCGCTTTAAGCAGTCACTGTTTAGTTTCATACCCAAAAAATCTTATCCGAACCTCAATCGGGCCTTGGACGTTTTTTACCATTCGTTCATTCGTCATGTGGATTTTTTCTGCAAAACGGGATCCCCGTGGCTGGTCTATGATTTACCATCGCCGGAGATTGGTGCCCTATGGTACCGCTCCATTTCAAATCCATGCATCCATTTCTAAAAGTCGTACGACACTTTTTTGGCATTTTGGACGGATGTTGCACCTTGCACCGTAAATGTTGCACCCTGTGGAAATTGATTCTTCGGAAGGCCATAACTATTGGCTCGTTTAGAGTTATGGGAGCCATAACCAGTCAAAACGAAGATCTCTGTGAGTTCTACGACTATGACTGCTTTAAGCCGTCATTGGTTAGTTTCATACCCAAAAAATCTTATCCGAACCTCAATCGGGCCTTGGACGTTTTTTACCGTTCGTTCATTCGTCACGTGGAGTTTTTCTGCAAAACGGGATCCCCATGGCTGGTCTATGATTTACCATCGCCGGAGAGTGGTGCCCCATGGTACCGCTCCGTTTCAAATCCATGCATCCATTTCTAAAAGTCATACGGCACTTTTTCGGCATTTTGGACGGATGTTGCACCTTGCACCGTAGATGTTGCACCCTGTGGATATTGATTCTTTGGAAGGCCATAACTATTGGCTCGTTTAGACTTACGGGAGCATTAATCTGTAAAAACGAAGATCTCTTTGAGTTCTACGGCTATGACCGCTTTAAGCCGTCATAGTTAGTTTCATACCCAAAAAATCTTATCCGAACCTCAATCGGGCCTTGGACGTTTTTTACCGTTCGTTCATTCGTCACGTGGATTTTTTCTGCAAAACGGGATCCCCGTGGCTGGTCTATGATTTACCATCGCCGGAGAGTGGTGCCCCATGGTACCGCTCCGTTTCAAATCCATGCATCCATTTCTAAAAGTCGTACAGCATTTTGGACGGATGTTGCAACTTGCACCGTAGATGTTGCACCCTGTGGATATAGATTCTTCGGAAGGCCATAACTGTTGGCTCGTTTAGAGTTACGGGAGCCATAGACAGTCAAAACAAAGATCTCCATGAGTTCTACGGCTATGACCGCTTTAAGCCGTCACTGGTTAGTTTCATACCCAAAAAATCTTATCCGAACCTCAATCGGACCTTGGACGTTTTTTACCGTTCGTCCATTCGTCACTTGGATTTTTTCTACAAAACGGGATCCCCGTGGCTGGTCTATGATTTACCATCGCCGGAGAGTGGTGCCCCATGGTACCGCTCTGTTTCAAATTCATGCATCCATTTCTAAAAGTCGTACGACACTTTTTCGGCGTTTTGGACGGATGTTGCACCTTGCAACGTAGATGTTGCACCCTGTGGATATTGATTCTTCGGAAGGCCATAACTGTTGGCTCGTTTAGAGTTACGGGAGCCATAACCAGTCAAAATGAAGATCTCTGTTAGTCCTACGGCTATGACCGCTTTAAGAAGTCACTGGTTAGTTTCATACCTAAAAAATCTTATCCGAACCTCAATCGGGCCTTGGACGTTTTTTACCATTCGTTCATTCGTCACGTGGATTTTTTCTGCAAAACGAGATCTCCGTGGCTGGTCTATGATTTACCATTGCCGGAGAGTGGTTCCCAATGGTACCGCTCCGTTTCAAATCAATGCATCCGTTTCTAAAAGTCGTACGGCACTTTTTCGGCTTTTTGGACGGATGTTGCACCTTGCACCGTAGATGTTGCACCCTGTGAATATTGATTCTTCGGAAGGCCATAACTGTTGGCTCGTTTAGAGTTACGGGATCCATAACCAGTCAAAACGAAGATCTCTGTGAGTTCTACGGCTATGACCGCTTTAAGCCGTCACTGGTTAGTTTCATACCCAAGAAATCTTATCCGAACCTCAATCGGGCCTTGGACGTTTGTTACCGTTCGTTCATTCGTCACGTGGATTTTTACTGCAAAACGGGATCCCCGTGGCCGGTCTATGATTTACCATCGCCGGAGAGTGGTGCCCTATGGTACCGCTCCGTTTCAAATCCATGCATCCATTTCTAAAAGTCGTACGGCATTTTGGACGGATGTTGCACCTTGCACCGTAGATATTGCACCCTGTGGATATTGATTCTTCGGAAGGCCATAACTGTTCGCTTGTTTAGAGTTATGGGAGCCATAACCAGTCAAAACGAAGATCTCTGTGAGTTCTACGGCTATGACCGCATTAAGCCGTCACTGGTTAGTTTCATTTTTAAAAAAATCTTATCCGAACCTCAATCGGGCCTTGTACGTTTTTTACCGTTCTTTCATTCGTCACGTGGATTTTTTCTGCAAAACGAGACCCCCGTGGCTGGTCTATGATTTACCATCGCCGGAGAGTGGTGCCTCATGGTACCACTCCGTTTCAAATCCATGCATCCATTTCTAAAAGTCGTACGGCACTTTTTCGGCATTTTGGACGGATGTTGCACCTTGCACCGTAGATGTTGCTCCCTGTGGATATTGATTCTTCGGAAGGCCATAATTGTTGGCTCGTTTAAAGTTACGGGAGCCATAACCAGTCAAAACGAAGATCTCTATGATTTCTACGGCTATGACCGCTTTAAGCCGTCACTGGTTAGTATCATACCCAAAAAATCTTATCTGAAACTCAATCGGGCCTTGGACGTTTTTTACCGTTCGTTCAATCGTCACGTGGATTTTTTTGCAAAACGGGATCCCCATGGCTAATCTATGATTTACCATCGCCGGAGAGTGGTTCCCCATGGTACCTCTTCGTTTCAAATCCATGCATCCATTTCTAAAAGTCGTACAACACTTTTTTGGCATTTTGGACGGATGTTGCACCTTGCACCGTAGATGTTGCACCCTGTGAATATTGATTCTTCGGAAGGCCATAACTGTTGGCTCGTTTAGAGTTACGGGGGCCATAACCAGTCAAAACGAAGATCTTTGAGAGTTTTACGGCTATGACCGCTTTAAGCCGTCACTGGTTAGTTTCATACCCAAAAAATCTTATCTGAACCTCAATCGGGCCTTGGACGTTTGTTACCGTTCGTTCATTCGTCACGTGGATTTTTACTGCAAAACGGGATCCCCGTGGCTGGTCTATGATTTACCATCGCCGGAGAGTGGTGCCCTATGGTACTGCTCCGTTTCAAATCCGTGCATCCATTTCTTAAAGTCGTACGGTACTTTTTCGGGCATTTTGGACGAATGTTGCACCTTGCATCGTAGATGTTGCACCCTACGGATATAGATTCTTCGGAAGGCCATAATTGTTGGCTCGTTTAGAGTTACGGGAGCCATAACCAGTCAAAACGAAGATCTCTGTGAGTTCTACGGCTATGACCTCTTTAATCCGTCACTGGTTAGTTTCATACCCAAAAAATCTTATCCGAACCTCCATCGGGCCTTGGACGTTTTTTACCGTTCGTTCATTCGTCACGTGGATTTTTTCTGCAAAACGGGATCCCCGTGGCTGGTCTACGATTTACCATCGCCGGAGAGTGGTGCTCCATGGTTCCGCTCTGTTTCAAATCCATGCATCCATTTCAAAAAGTCGTACGGCACTTTTTTGGCATTTTGGACGGATGTTACACCTTGCACCGTAGATGTTGCACCCTATGGATATTGATTCTTCGAAAGGCCAAACTGTTGGCTCGTTTAGAGTTACGGGTGCCATAACCAGTCAAAACGAAGATCTTTGTGAGTTCTACAGCTATGACCGCTTTAAGCCATCACTGGTTAGTTCAATACCCAAAAAATCTTATCCGAACCTCAATCGGACCTTGGAAGTTTTTTACCGTTCGATCATTCGTCACTTGGATTTTTTCTGCAAAACGGTATCCCCGTGGCTGGTCTATGATATACCATCGCCGGAGAGTGGTGCCCCATGGTACCGCTCCATTACAAATTCATGCATCCATTTCTAAAAGTCGTACGGCACTTTTTCGGCATTTTGGACGGATGTTGCACCTTGCATCGTAGATGTTGCACCCTGTGGATATTGATTCTTCGGAAGGCCATAACTGTTGGCTCGTTTAGAGTTACGGGAGCCATAACTAGTCAAAACGAAGATCTCTGTAAGTTCTACGGCTATGACCGCTATAAGCCGTCACTGGTTAGTTTCATACCCAAAAAATCTTATCCGAACCTCAATCGAGCCTTGGACGTTTTTTACCGTTCGTTCATTCGTCACTTGGATTTTTTCTGCAAACAGGATGCTCGTGGCTGGTCTATGATTTACCATCGCCGAAGAATGGTGCCCCATCGTACCGCTCCATTTCAAATCCATGCATCCATTTCTAAAAGTCGTACGGCACTTTTTCGGCATTTTGGACGGATGTTGCACCTTGCACCATAGATGTTGCACCCAATGGATATTGATTCTTCTGAAGGCCATAACTGTTGGCTCGTTTAGAGTTACGGGAGCCATAACTAGTCAAAACGAAGATCTCTGTAAGTTCTACGGCTATGACCGCTATAAGCCGTCACTGGTTAGTTTCATACCCAAAAAATCTTATCCATACCTCAATCGGGCCTTGGACGTTTTTTACCGTTCGTTCATTCGTCACGTGGATTTTTTCTGCAAAACGGGATCCCGGTGGCTGGTCTATGATTTACCATCGCCGGAGAGTGGTGCCTCCTGGTACCGCTCCGTTTCAAATCGATGCAGCCATTTCTAAAAGTCGTACGGCACTTTTTCGGCATTTTGGACGGATGTTCCACCTTGCACTATAGATGTTGCACCCTGTGGATATTGATTCTTCGGAAGGCCATAACTGTTGGCTCGTTTAGAGTTACGGGAGACATAACTAGTCAAAACGAAGATCTCTGTTAGTTCTACGGCTATGACCGCTTTAAGCCGTCACTGGTTAGTTTTATACCTAAAAAATCGTATCCGAACCTCAATTGGGCCTTGGACGTTTTTTACCGTTCGTTCAATCGTCACGTGGATTTTTTCTGCAAAATGGGATCCGCATGGCTGGTCTATGATTTACCATCGCCGGAGAGTGGTGCCCCATGGTACCGCTCCGTTTCAAATCCATGCATCCATTTCTAAAAGTCGTACGACACTTTTTCGGCATTTTGGACTGATGTTCCACCTTGCACCGTAAATGTTGCACCCTGTGGATATTGATTCTTCGGAAGGCCATAACTGTTGGCTCGTTTAGAGTTACGGGAGCCTTAACCAGTCAAAACGAAGATCTCTGTGAGTTCTACGACTATGACTGCTTTAAGCCGTCACTGGTTAGTTTCATATCCAAAAAATCTTATCCGAACATCATTCGGGCCTTGGACGTTTGTTACCGTTCGTTCATTCATCACTTGGATTTTTTCTGCAAAACGGGATCCCCGTGGCTGGTCTATGATTTACCATCGCCGGAGAGTGGTGCCCCATGGTACCGCTTTGTTTCAAATCCATGCATCCAATTCTAAAAGTCGTACGGAACTTTTTCGGCATTTTGGACATATGTTGCACCTTGCACCATAGATGTTGCACCCTGTGGATATTGATTCTTTGGAAGGCCATAACTGTTGGCTCGTTTAGACTTACGGGAGCCATAACCAGTCAAAACGAAGATCTTTGAGAGTTCTACGGCTTTGACCGCTTTAAGCCGTCATAGTTAGTTTCATACCCAAAAAATCTTATCCGAACCTCAATCGGGCCTTGGACGTTTTTTACCGTTCGTTCATTCGTCACGTGGATTTTTTCTGCAAAACGGGATCCCCGTGGCTGGTCTATGATTTACCATCGCCGGAGAGTGGTGCCCCATGGTACCGCTCCGTTTCAAATCCATGCATCCATTTCTAAAAGTCGTACGGCACTTTTTCGGCATTTTGGACGGATGTTGCACCTTGCACCGTAGATGTTGCACCCTGTGGATATTGATTCTTCGGAAGGCCATAATTGTTGGCTCGTTTAGAGTTACGGGAGCCATAACCAGTCAAAACAAAGATCTTTGTGAGTTCTACGGCTATGACCTCTTTAATCCGTCACTGGTTAGTTTCATACCCAAAAAATCTTATCCGAACCTCAATCGGGCCTTGGACGTTTTTTACCGTTCGTTCATTCGTCACGTGGATTTTTTCTGCAAAACGGGATCCCCGTGGCTGGTCTATGATTTACCATCGCCGGACAGTGGTGCTCCATGGTACCGCTCCGTTTCAAATTCATGCATCCATTTCAAAAAGTCCTACGCCACTTTTTCGGCATTTTGGACGGATGTTGCACCTTGCACCGTAGATGCACACTGTGGATATTGATTCTTCGGAAGGCCAAACTGTTGGCTCGTTTAGAGTTACGGGAGCCATAACCAGTCAAAACGAAGATCTTTGTGAGTTCTACGACTATGACCGCTTTAAGCCATCACTGGTTAGTTTCATACCCAAAAAATCTTATCCGAACCTCAATCGGACCTTAGAAGTTTTTTACCGTTCGTTCATTCGTCACTTGGATTTTTTCTGCAAAACGGGATCCTCGTGGTTCGTCTATGATTTACCATCGCCGGAGAGTGGTGCCCCATGGTACCGCTCCATTTCAAATTCATGCATCCATTTCTAAAAGTCGTACGGCACTTTTTCGGCATTTTGGACGGATGTTGCACCTTGCATCGTAGATGTTGCACCCTGTGGATATTGATTCTTCGGAAGGCCATAACTGTTGGCTCGTTTAGAGTTACGGGAGCCATAAACTGTCAAAACAAAGATATCTGTGAGTTCTACAGCTATGACCGCTTTAAGCCGTCACTGGTTAGTTTCATACCCAAAAAATCTTATCCGAACCTCAATCGGGCCTTGGACGTTTTTTACCGTTCGTTCATTCGTCACGTGGATTTTTTCTGCAAAACTGGATCCCCGTGGCTGGTCTATGATTTACCATCGTCGAAGAATGGTGCCCCATGGTACCGCTCCATTTCAAATCCATGCATCCATTTCTAAAAGTCGTATGGCACTTTTTCGGCATTTTGGACGGATTTTGCACCTTGCACCGTAGATGTTGCACCCTGTGGATATTGATTCTTCGGAAGGCCATAACTGTTGGCTCGTTTAGAGTTACGGGAGCCATAACCAGTCAAAACGAAGATCTCTATGAGTTCTACGGCTATGATTACTTTAAGCCGTCACTGGTTAGTTTCATACCCAAAAAATCTTATCCATACCTCAATCGGGCCTTGGACGTTTTTTACCGTTCGTTCATTCGTCACGTGGATTTTTTCTGCAAAACGGGATTCCCGTGGCTGGTCTATGATTTACCATCGCCGGAGAGTGGTGCGTCATAGTACCGCTCCATTTCAAATCGATGCATCCATTTCTAAAAGTCGTACGACACTTTTTCGGCATTTTGGACGGATGTTCCACCTTGCATCGTAGATGTTGCACCCTCTGGATATTGATTCTTCGGAAGGCCATAACTGTTGGCTCGTTTAGAGTTACGGGAGACATAACCAGTCAAAACGAAGATCTCTGTCAGTCCTACGGCTATGACCGCTTTAAGCAGTCAATGTTTAGTTTCATACCCAAAAAATCTTATCCGAACCTCAATCGGGCCTTGGACGTTTTTTACCATTCGTTCATTCGTCATGTGGATTTTTTCTGCAAAACGGGATCCCCGTGGCTGGTCTATGATTTACCATCGCCGGAGATTGGTGCCCTATGGTACCGCTCCATTTCAAATCCATGCATCCATTTTGTAAAAGTCGTACGACACTTTTTCGGCATTTTGGACGGATGTTGCACCTTGCACCGTAAATGTTGCACCCTGTGGAAATTGATTCTTCGGAAGGCCATAACTATTGGCTCGTTTAGAGTTATGGGAGCCATAACCAGTCAAAACGAAGATCTCTGTGAGTTCTACGACTATGACTGCTTTAAGCCGTCATTGGTTAGTTTCATACCCAAAAAATCTTATCTGAACCTCAATCGGGCCTTGGACGTTTTTTACCGTTCGTTCATTCGTCACGTGGAGTTTTTCTGCAAAACGGGATCCCCATGGCTGGTCTATGATTTACCATCGCCGGAGAGTGGTGCCCCATGGTACCGCTCCATTTCAAATCCATGCATCCATTTCTAAAAGTCATACGGCACTTTTTCGGAATTTTGGACGGATGTTGCACCTTGCACCGTAGATGTTGCACCCTGTGGATATTGATTCTTTGGAAGGCCATAACTATTGGCTCGTTTAGACTTACGGGAGCCATAATCTGTAAAAACGAAGATCTCTTTGAGTTCTACGGCTATGATCGCTTTAAGCCGTCATAGTTAGTTTCATACCCAAAAAATCTTATCCGAACCTCAATCGGGCCTTGGACGTTTTTTACCGTTCGTTCATTCGTCACGTGGATTTTTTCTGCAAAACGGGATCCCCGTGGCTGGTCTATGATTTACCATCGCCGGAGAGTGGTGCCCCATGGTACCGCTCCGTTTCAAATCCATGCATCCATTTCTAAAAGTCGTACAGCATTTTGGACGGATGTTGCAACTTGCACCGTAGATGTTGCACCCTGTGGATATAGATTCTTCGGAAGGCCATAACTGTTGGCTCGTTTAGAGTTACGGGAGCCATAACCAGTCAAAACAAAGATCTCCATGAGTTCTACGGCTATGACCGCTTTAAGCCGTCACTGGTTAGTTTCATACCCAAAAAATCTTATCCGAACCTCAATCGGACCTTGGACGTTTTTTACCGTTCGTCCATTCGTCACTTGGATTTTTTCTACAAAACGGGATCCCCGTGGCTGGTCTATGATTTACCATCGCCAGAGAGTGGTGCCCCATGGTACCGCTCTGTTTCAAATTCATGCATCCATTTCTAAAAGTCGTACGACACTTTTTCGGCGTTTTGGACGGATGTTGCACCTTGCAACGTAGATGTTGCACCCTGTGGATATTGATTCTTCGGAAGGCCATAACTGTTGGCTCGTTTAGAGTTACGGGAGCCATAACCAGTCAAAATGAAGATCTCTGTTAGTCCTACGGCTATGACCGCTTTAAGAAGTCACTGGTTAGTTTCATACCTAAAAAATCTTATCCGAACCTCAATCGGGCCTTGGACGTTTTTTACCATTCGTTCATTCGTCACGGGGATTTTTTCTGCAAAACGAGATCTCCGTGGCTGGTCTATGATTTACCATCGCCGGAGAGTGGTTCCCAATGGTACCGCTCCATTTAAAATCAATGCATCCGTTTCTAAAAGTCGTACGGCACTTTTTCGGCTTTTTGGACGGATGTTGCACCTTGCACCGTAGATGTTGCACCCTGTGAATATTGATTCTTCGGAAGGCCATAACTGTTGGCTCGTTTAGAGTTACGGGAGCCATAACCAGTCAAAACGAAGATCTCTGTGAGTTCTACGGCTATGACCGCTTTAAGCCGTCACTGGTTAGTTTCATACCCAAGAAATCTTATCCGAACCTCAATCGGGCCTTGGACGTTTGTTACCGTTCGTTCATTCGTCACGTGGATTTTTACTGCAAAACGGGATCCCCGTGGCCGGTCTATGATTTACCATCGCCGGAGAGTGGTGCCCTATGGTACCGCTCCGTTTCAAATCCATGCATCCATTTCTAAAAGTCGTACGGCATTTTGGACGGATGTTGCACCTTGCACCGTAGATATTGCACCCTGTGGATATTGATTCTTCGGAAGGCCATAACTGTTCGCTTGTTTAGAGTTATGGGAGCCATAACCAGTCAAAACGAAGATCTCTGTGAGTTCTACGGCTATGACCGCATTAAGCCGTCACTGGTTAGTTTCATTTTTAAAAAAATCTTATCCGAACCTCAATCGGGCCTTGTACGTTTTTTACCGTTCTTTCATTCGTCACGTGGATTTTTTCTGCAAAACGAGACCCCCGTGGCTGGTCTATGATTTACCATCGCCGGAGAGTGGTGCATCATGGTACCACTCCGTTTTAAATCCATGCATCCATTTCTAAAAGTCGTACGGCACTTTTTCGGCATTTTGGACGGATGTTGCACCTTGCACCGTAGATGTTGCTCCCTGTGGATATTGATTCTTCGGAAGGCCATAATTGTTGGCTCGTTTAGAGTTACGGGAGCCATAACCAGTCAAAACGAAGATCTCTATGATTTCTACGGCTATGACCGCTTTAAGCCGTCACTGGTTAGTATCATACCCAAAAAATCTTATCCGAAACTCAATCTGGCCTTGGACGTTTTTTACCGTTCGTTCAATCGTCACGTGGATTTTTTTGCAAAACGGGATCCCCATGGCTAATCTATGATTTACCATCGCCGGAGAGTGGTTCCCCATGGTACCTTTCCGTTTCAAATCCATGCATCCATTTCTAAAAGTCGTACAACACTTTTTCGGCATTTTGGACGGATGTTGCACCTTGCACCGTAGATGTTGCACCCTGTGAATATTGATTCTTCGGAAGGCCATAACTGTTGGCTCGTTTAGAGTTACGGGAGCCATAACCAGTCAAAACGAAGATCTTTGAGAGTTTTACGGCTATGACCGCTTTAAGCCGTCACTGGTTAGTTTCATACCCAAAAAATCTTATCTGAACCTCAATCGGGCCTTGGACGTTTGTTACCGTTCGTTCATTCGTCACGTGGATTTTTACTGCAAAACGGGATCCCCGTGGCTGGTCTATGATTTGCCATCGCTGGAGAGTGGTGCCCTATGGTACTGCTCCGTTTCAAATCCGTGCATCCATTTCTTAAAGTCGTACGGTACTTTTTCGTGCATTTTGGACGAATGTTGCACCTTGCATCGTAGATGTTGCACCCTACGGATATAGATTCTTCGGAAGGCCATAATTGTTGGCTCGTTTAGAGTTACGGGAGCCATAACCAGTCAAAACGAAGATCTCTTTGAGTTCTACGGCTATGACCGCTTTAAGCCGTCACTGGTTAGTTTCATACCCAAAAAATCTTATCCAAACCTCAATCGGGCCTTGGACGTTTTTTACCGTTCGTTCATTCGTCACGTGGATTTTTTCTGCAAAACGGGATCCCCGTGGCTGGTCTATGATTTACCATCGCCGGAGAGTGATGCCCCATGGTACCACTCTGTTTCAAATCCATGCATCCATTTCTAAAAGTCGTACGGCACTTTTTTGGCATTTTGGACGGATGTTGCACCTTGCACCGTAGATGTTGCACCTTGTGGATATTGATTCTTCGGAAGGCCATAACTTTTGGCTCGTTTAGAGTTACGAGAGCCATAACCAGTCAAAACGAAGATCTCTGTGAGTTCTACGGCTATGACCGCTTTAAGCCGTCACTGGTTAGTTTCATACCCAAAAAATCTTGTCCGAACCTCAATCGGGCCTTGGATGTTTTTTACCGTTCGTCCATTCGTCACGTGGATTTTTTCTGCAAAACGGGATCCCCGTGGATGGTTTATGATTTACCATCGCCGGAGAGTGGTGCCCCATGGTACCGCTCTGTTTCAAATCCATGCATCCATTTCTAAAAGTCGTACGGCACTTTTTCGGCATTTTGGACGGATGTTGCACCTTGCACCGTAGATGTTGCACCCTCTGGATATTGATTCTTCGGAAGGCCAAACTGTTGGCTCGTTTAGAGTTACGGGAGCCATAAACAGTCAAAACGAAGATCTTTGTGAATTCTACGGCTATGACCGCTTTAAGCCATCACTGGTTAGTTTCATACCCAAAAAATCTTATCCGAACCTCAATCGGACCTTGGACGTTTTTTACCGTTCGATCATTCGTCACGTGGATTTTTTCTGCAAAACGGGATTCCCATGGCTGGTCTATGATTTACCATCGCCGAGGAGTGGTGCCCCATGGTACCGCTCCATTTCAAATTCATGCATCCATTTCTAAAAGTCGTATGGCACTTTTTCGGCGTTTTGGACGGATGTTGCACCTTGCACCGTAGATGTTGCACCTTATGGATATTGATTCTTCGGAAGGCCATAACTGTTGGCTCATTTAGAGTTACGGGAGCCATAAACAGTCAAAATGAAGATCTCTGTGATTTCTACGGTTATGACCACTTTAAGCCGTCACTGGTTAGTTTCATACCCAAAAAATCTTATCCGAACCTCAATCGGGCTTTGGACGTTTTTTACCGTTCGTTCATTCGTCACGTGGATTTTTTCTGCAAAACGTGATCCCCATGGTTGGTCTATGATTTACCATCGCCGGAGATTGGTGCCCCATGGTACCGCTCCGTTTCAAATCCATGCATCAATTTCTAAAATTCGTACGGCACTTTTTCGGCATTTTGGACGGATGTTGCACCTTGCAACGTAGATGTTGCACCCTGTTGATATTGATTCTTCGGAAGGCCATAACTGTTGGCTCGTTTAGAGTTACGGGAGCCATAACCAGTCAAAACGAAGATCTCTGTGAGTTCTACGGCTATGACTGCTTTAAGCCATCACTGGTTAGTTACATACCCTAAAAATCTTATCCGAACCTCGATCGGGCCTTGGACGTTTTTTACCGTTCGTTCATTCGTCACGTGGATTTTTTCTGCAAAACGGGATCCCCGTGGCTGGTCTATGATTTACCAACGCCGGAGATTGGTGCCCCATGGTACTGCACCGTTTCAAATCCATGCATCAATTTCTATAAGTCGTACGGCACTTTTTCGGCATTTTGGACGGATGTTGCACCTTGCACCGTAGATGTTGCACCCTGTGGATATTGATTCTTCGAAAGGCCATATGTTGGCTCGTTTAGAGTTACGGGAGCCATAACCACTCAAAACGAAGATGTCTATGAGTTCTACGGCTACGACCGCTTTAAGCCGTCACTGGTTAGTTTCATACCCAAAAAATATTATCCGAACCTCAATCGGGCCTTGGACGTTTTTTACCATTCGTTCATTCGTCACGTGGATTTTTTCTGCAAAATGGGATCCCCATGGCTGGTCTATGATTTACCATCGCCGGAGAGTGGTGCCCCATGGTACCGCTCCGTTTCAAATCCATGCATCCATTTTTAAAAGTCGTATGGCACTTTTTCGGCATTTTGGACGGATGTTGCACCTTGCACCGTAGATGTTGCACCATGTGGATATTGATTCTTTGGAAGGCCATAACTGTTGGCTCGTTTAGAGTTACGGGAGCCATAAACAGTCAAAACGAAGATCTCTGCGAGTTCTACGGCTATGATGGCTTTAAACCGTCACTGGTTAGTTTCATACCCAAAAAATCTTATCTGAAACTCAATCGGTCCTTGGACGTTTTTTACCGTTCGTTCATTCGTCACGTGGATTTTTTCTTCAAAACTGGATCCCCATGGTTGGTCTATGATTTACCATCGCCGAAGAGTGGTTCCCCATGGTACCGCTCCATTTCAAATCCATGCATCCATTTCTAAAAGTCATACGGCACTTTTTCGGCATTTTGGACGGATGTTGCACCTTGCACCGTAGATGTTGCACCTTGTGGATATTGATTCTTCGGAAGGCCATAACTGTTGGGTCGTTTAGAGTTACGGGAGCCATAACTAGTCAAAACGAAGATCTCTGTGAGTTCTACGGCTATGACCCTTTAAGCCATCACTGGTTAGTTTCATACCCAAAAAATCTTATCCGAACCTCGATCGGGCCTTGGACGTTTTTTACCGTTCGTTCATTCGTCACGTGGATTTTTTATGCAAAACGTGATCCCCATGGTTGGTCTATGATTTACCATCGCCGGAGATTGCTGCCCCATGGTACCGCTCCGTTTCAAATCCATGCATCAATTTATAAAAGTCATACGGCACTTTTTCGGCATTTTGGACGGATGTTGCACCTTGCACCGTAGATGTTGCACCCTGTGGATATTGATTCTTCGGAAGGCCATAACTATTGGCTCGTTTAGAGTTACGGGAGCCATAACCAGTCAAAACGAAGATCTTTGTGAGTTCTACGGCTATGAATGCTTTAAGCCATCACTGGTTAGTTACATACCCTAAAAATATTATCTAAACCTCGATCGGGCCTTGGACGTTTTTTACCGTTCGTTCATTCGTCACGTGGATTTTTTCTGCAAAACGGGATCCCCGTGGCTGGTCTATGGTTTACCATCGCCGGAGATTGGTGCCCCATGGTACCGCACCGTTTCAAATCCATGCATCAATTTCTATAAGTCGTATAGCACTTTTTCGGCATTTTGGACGGATGTTGCACCTTTCATCGTAGATGTTGCACCCTGTGGATATTGATTCTTCGAAAGGCCATAACTGTTGGCTCGTTTAGAGTTACGGGAGTCATAACCAGTCAAAACGATGATCTCTGTGACTTCTACGGCTTTGACCGCTTTAAGCCGTCACTGGTTAGTTTCATACCCAAAAAATCTTATCCGAACCTCAATCGGGCCTTGGACGTTTTTTACCGTTCGTTCATTCGTCACGTTGATTTTTTCTGCAAAATGAGATCCCCATGGCTGGTCTATGATTTACCATCGCCGGAGAGTGGTACCCCATGGTACCGCTCCGTTTCAAATCCATGCATCCATTTATAAAAGTCGTACGGCACTTTTTCGTCATTTTGGATGGATGTTGCACCTTGCACCGTAGATGTTGCACCCTGTGGATATTGTTTCTTCGAAAGGCCATAACTATTGGCTCGTTTAGAGTTACGGGAGCCATAACCAGTCAAAACGAAGATCTCTGTGAGTTCTACGGCTATGACCGCTTTAAGCCGTCACTGGTTAGTTTCATACCCAAAAGATCTTATCCGAAACTCAATCGGGCCTTGGATGTTTTTTACCGTTCGTTCATTCGTCACGTGGATTTTTTCTGCAAAACGGGATCCCCGTGGCTGGACTACGATTTACCATCACCAGAGAGTGGTGCCCCATGGTACTGCTTCGTTTCAAATCCATGCATCCATTTCTAAAAGTCGTACGACATTTTTTCGACATTTTGGACGGATGTTGCACCTTGCACCGTAGATGTTGCACCCTGTGGATATTGATTCTTCAGAAGGCCATAACTGTTGGCTCGTTTAGAGTTACGGGAGCCATAACCAGTCAAAACGTAGATCTCTGTGAGTTCTATGGCTGTGACCGCTTTAAGCCGCACTGCTAGTTTCATACCCAAAAAATCTTATCTGAACCTCAATCGGGCCTTGGACGTTTTTTACCGTTCGTTCATTTGTCACGTGGATTTTTTCTGCAAAACGGGATCCCCGTGGCTGATCTATGATTTACCATCGTCGGAGAGTGGTGCCCGATGGTACCGCTCCATTTAAAATCCATGCATCCATTTCTAAAAGTCGTACGGCACTTTTTCGGCAATTTGGACGGATGTTGCGCCTTGCACCGTAGATGTTGCACACTCTGGATATTGATTCTTCGGAAGGCCATAACTGTTGGCTCGTTTAGAGTTATGAGAGCCATAACCAGTCAAAACGAAGATCTCTTTGAGTTCTACGGCTATGACCAATTTAAGTCGTCACTGGTTAGTTTCATACCCAAAAAATCTTATCCGAACCTCAATCGGGCCTTGGACGTTTTTTACCGTTCGTTCATTCGTCACGTGGATTTTTTCTGCAAAATGGGATCCCCGTGGCTAGTTTATGATTTACCATCACCGGAGAGTGGTGCCCCATGGTACCGATCCGTTTCAAATCCATGCATCCATTTCTAAAAGTCGTACGGCACTTTTTCGTCATTTTGGACGGATGTTGCACCTTGCACCGTAGATGTTGCACCCTGTGGATATTGATTCTTCGGAAGGCCATAACTATTGGCTCCGTTAGAGTTACGGGAGCCATAACCAGTCAACACGAAGATCTCTGTGAGTTCTACTGCTATGACCGCTTTAAGCCGTCACTGGTTAGTGTCATACCCAAAAGATCTTATCCAAAACTCAATCGGGCCTTGGACGTTTTTTACCGTTCGTTAATTCGTCACGTGGATTTTTTCTGCAAAACGGGATCCCCATGGCTGGTCTATGATTTACCATTGCTGGAGAGTGGTGCCCCATGGTACCGCTCCGTTTCAAATCCATGCATCCATTTCTAAAAGTCATACGGCACTTTTTCGGCATTTTGGACGGATGTTGCACCTTGCACCGTAGATGTTGCACCCTGTGGATATTGATTCTTCGGAAGGCCATAACTGTTGGGTCGTTTAGAGTTACGGGAGCCATAACCAGTCAAAACGAAGATCTCTGTGAGTTCTACGGCTATGACTGCTTTAAGCCATCACTGGTTAGTCATACCCAAAAAATCTTATCCGAACCTCGATCGGGCCTTGGACGTTTTTTACCGTTCGTTCATTCGTCACGTGGATTTTTTCTGCAAAACGTGATCCCCATGGTTGGTCTATGATTTACCATCGCCGGAGATTGGTGCCCCATGGTACCGCTCCGTTTCAAATCCATGCATCAATTTCTAAAAGTCGTACGGCACTTTTTCAGCATTTTGGACGGATGTTGCACCTTGCAACGTAGATGTTGCACCCTGTGGATATTGATTTTTCGGAAGGCCATAACTGTTGGCTTGTTTAGAGTTACGGGAGCCATAACTAGTCAAAACGAAGATCTCTGTGAGTTCTACGGCTATGACCGCTTTAAGCCATCACTGGTTAGTTACATACCCTAAAAATCTTATCCGAACCTCGATCGGGCCTTGGACGTTTTTTACCGTTCGTTCATTCGTCACGTGGATTTTTTCTGCAAAACGGGATCCCCGTGCCTGGTCTACGATTTACCATCGCCGGAGAGTGGTGCCCCATGGTACCGTATCGTTTAAAATCCATGCATCAATTTCTATAAGTCGTACGGCACTTTTTCGGCATTTTGGACGGATGTTGCACCTTGCACCGTAGATGTTGCACCCTGTGGATATTGATTCTTCGAAAGGCCATAACTGTTGGCTCGTTTAGAGTTACGGGAGCCATAACCAGTCAAAACGAAGATCTCTGTGAGTTCTATGGCTATGACCGCTTTAAGCCGTCATTGGTTGTTTGTACCAAAATTGGGAACAACACTCTTCGGATGTGTTTGAAGAGATAAAATGAAGAGAATAAATGTAAAATTAAGCAGATCTAACAAACACACCAGTAAACATATAAGAAAATGCATGGAAACACATAGTTTTAGAGTGGTTCGGCGTATGGCCTACGTCCACTATGAAGTTGATGATTTTATTGATATTCGCTTGCTGATTCCAACTGATTACAATAGATTACAGCGGATTATAATATTGAAATTCATGTACAACAGCAGCTATGGAGTACAAAAATGGATTCGGTAGAGTATGGACGTTGGAGAGCCAAAAGATCTCTTTTTTGTAGGCTCTAGGGTGCTATTTATAGGCGTAAGAGGCTGATATTTTGCTAAAATCTCGGGAGACTTCTTCTGGCATGTGGGGGGGCCACGCGATCGATCCCACAAAGTTTCGGCCCGATCCAAGATCGATACGAACGAATTTCATATCGATGAAGATTTGATCCAATCGAGATGAAATTTGGCATGAACCTTCCTTAGGTCGCACGTAAGCTCCTGTGAAAATTTCATAGCATTTGGATCTGTGGATCTCAAGATATGATCGATGCAAGTTGAAGTTTTTCGTTCCGTGATCGATATGAACGAATTTCGTATCGATCAAGATTTGCTCCGATCGAGACGAAATTTGGCACGAACATTCCTTAGGTTGCCAATCAGCTCCTGTCCAAATTTGGTGGCATTTGGACTTGTAGATCTCGAGTTATGATCGATGCAAGTTTGGATTTCTCAGCCGTGATCCATCAATATCTGAAGCATATGAACTCCGATTGACTTGAAATTCGGAATATTGGCTCTCATAGCTTTGCTTGTCATGTCATATCAATTTTAGCTCGATCCAGACTTGGAAAAAATTCGTCGATATCCACAGTGAGCCTGCGTATAACCGATCTCCAAGACGAACTGTCATTGGTTTCTAGTCAAGTTCTTGGTGTCACGGCCTTGCCAAAAGGCGGGATAACACTGGTTAGTTTCATACCAAAAAATCTTATCCGAACCTCAATCAGGCCTTGGACGTTTTTTACCGTTCGTTCATTCGTCACGTGGATTTTTTCTGCAAAACGGGATCCCCGTGGCTGGTCTATGATTTACCATCGCCGAAGAGTGGTGCCCCATGGTACCGCTCCATTTCAAATCCATGCATCCATTTCAAAAAGTCGTACGACACTTTTTCGGCATTTTGGACGGATGTTGCACCTTGCACCGTAGATGTTGCACCCTATGGATATTGATTCTTCGGAAGGCCATAACTGTTGGCACGTTTAGAGTTACGGGAGCCATAACCAGTCAAAACGAAGATCTCTGTGAGTTCTACGGCTATGACGGCTTTAAGCAGTCACTGGTTAGTTTCATATCCAAAAAATCTTATCCGAACCTCAATCGGGCCTTGGACGTTTTTTACCGTTCGTTCATTCGTCACGTGGAGTTTTTCTGCAAAACGGGATCCCCATGGCTGGTCTATGATTTACCATCGCCGGAGAGTGGTGCCCCATGGTACCGCTCCGTTTCAAATCCATGAATCCATTTCTAAAAGTCGTACGGCACTTTTTCGGCATTTTGGATGGATGTTGCACCTTGCACCGTAGATGTTGCACCCTATGGATATATATTCTTCGGAAGGCCATAACTGTTGGCTCGTTTAGAGTTACGGGAGCCATAACCAGTCAAAACGAAGATCTCTGTGAGTTCTACGGCTATGACCGCTTTAAGCCGTCACTGGTTAGTTTCATACCCAAAAACTCTTATCCGAAACTCAATCGGGCCTTGGATGTTTTTTACCGTTCGTTCATTCGTCACGTGGATTTTTTCTGCAAAATGGGATCCTCGTGGCTAGTCTACGATTTACCATCGCCGGAGATTGGTGCCCCAAGGTACCGCTCCATTTAAAATCCATGCATCCATTTCTAAAAGTCGTACGGAATTTTTTCGGCATTTTGGACGGATGTTGCACCTTGCACCGTAGATGTTGCACCCTGTGGATATTGATTCTTCGGAAGGCCATAACTGTTGGCTCGTTTAGAGTTACGGAAGCCATAACCAGTCAAAACGAAGATCTCTGTGAGTTCTATGGCTATGACCGCATTAAGCCGTCATTGCTAGTTTCATACCCAAAAAATCTTATCCGAACCTCAATCGGGTCTTGGACGTTTTTTACTGTTCGTTCATTCGTCACGTGGATTTTTTCTGCAAAACGGGATCCCCTTGGTTTGTCTATGATTTACCATCGTCGGAGAGTGGTGCCCGATGGTACCGCTCCGTTTCAAATCCATGCATCCATTTCTAAATTTCGTACGGCACTTTTTCGGCATTTTGGACGGATGTTGCACCTTGCACCGTAGATGTTGCACCCTTGGATATTGATTCTTCGGAATGTCATAACTGTTGGCTCATTTAGAGTTACGGGATCCATAACCAGTCAAAATGAAGATCTTTGTGAGTTCTACGGCTTTGACCGCTTTAAGCCGTCACTGGTTAGTTTCATACCCAAAAAATCTTATCCGAACCTCAATCGGGCCTTGGACGTTTTTTACCATTCGTTCATTCGTCATGTGGATTTTTTCTGCAAAACGGGATCCCCGTGGCTACTCTATGATTTACCATCGCCGGAGAGTGGTGCCCCATGGTACCGCTCCATTTCAAATCCATGCATCCATTTCTAAAAGTCGTACGGCATTTTTTCGGCATTTTGGACAGATGTTGCACCTTGCACCATAGATGTTGCACCCTGTGGATATTGATTCTTCGGAAGGCCATAACTGTTGGCTCGTTTAGATTTACGGGAGCCATAACCAGTAAAAACGAAGATCTCTGTGAGTTCTATGGCTATCACCGGTTTAAGCCGTCACTGGTTAGTTTCATACCCAAGAAATCTTATCCGAATCTCAATCGGACCTTGGACGTTTTTTACCGTTCGTTCATTCGTCACGTGGATTTTTTCTGCAAAACGGAATCCCCGTGGCTGGTCTATGATTTACCATTGTCGAAGAGTGGTGCCCGATGGTACCGCTCTATTTCAAATCCATGCATCCATTTATAAAAGTCGTACGACACTTTTTCAGCATTTTGGACGGATGTTGCACCTTGCACCGTAGATGTTGCACCCTGTGGATATTGATTCTTCGGAAGGCCAGAACTGTTGGCTCATTTAGAGTTACGGGAGCCATAAGTAGTCAAAACGAAGATCTCTGTAAGTTCTACGACTATGAACGCTTTAAGCCGTCACTGGTTAGTTTCATACCCAAAAAATCTTATCCGAAACTTCATCGAGCCTTGGACGTTTTTTACCATTCGTTCATTCGTCACGTGGATTTTTTCTGCAAAACGGGATCCTCGTGGCTAGTCTACGATTTACCATCGCCGGAGAGTGTTGCCCCATGGTACCGCTCCATTTCAAATCCATGCATACATTTCTAAAAGTCGTACGGCATTTTTTCGGCATTTTGGACAGAGGTTGCACCTTGCACCGTAGATGTTGCACCCTGTGGATATTGATTCTTCGGAAGGCCATAACTGTTGGCTCGTTTAGATTTACGGGAGCCATAACCAGTCAAAACGAAGATCTCTGTGAGTTCTATGGCTATCACCGGTTTAAGATGTCACTGGTTAGTTTCATACCCAAGAAATCTTATCCGAATCTCAATCGGGCCTTGGACGTTTTTTACCGTTCGTTCATTCGTCACGTGGATTTTTTCTGCAAAACGGAATCCCCGTGGCTGGTCTATGATTTACCATCGTCGAAGAGTGGCGCCCGATGGTACCTCTCTATTTCAAATCCATGCATCCATTTCTAAAAGTCGTACGACACTTTTTCAGCATTTTGGACGGATGTTGCACCTTGCACCGTAGATGTTGCACCCTATGGATATTGATTCTTTGGAAGGTCATAACTGTTGGCTCGTTTAGAGTTACAGGAGCCATAACCAGTCAAAATGAAGATCTCTGTGAGTTCTACGGCTATGACCGCTTTAAGCCGCCACTGGTTAGATTCATACCCAAAAAATCTTATCCGAACCTCAATCGGGCTTGGGACGTTTTTTACCGTTCGTTCATTCGTCACGTGGATTTTTTTTGCAAAACGGGATCCCCGTGGCTAGTCTATAATTTACCATCGCCAGAGAGTGGTGCCACAAGGTACCGCTCCATTTCAAATCCATACATCCATTTCTAAAAGTCGTACGGCTCTTTTTCGGAATTTTGGACGGATGTTGCACCTTGCACCGTAGATGTTGCATCCTGTGGATATTGATTCTTCGGAAGGCCATAACTGTTGGCTCGTTAAGATTTACGGTAGCCATAACCAGTCAAAACGAAGATCTCTGTGAGTTCTACGGCTATGACCACTTTAAGCCGTCACTGGTTAGTTTCATACCCAAAAAATCTTATCCGAACCTCAATCGGGCCTTGGACGTTTTTTACCGTTCGTTCATTCGTCACGTGGATTTTTTCTGCAAAACGGGATCCCCGTGGTTGGTCTATGATTTACTATCGCCGGAGAGTGGTGCCCCATGGTACCGCTGCATTTCAAATCCATGCATCCATTTCTAAAAGTCGTACGACACTTTTTCGGCATTTTGGACGGATGTTGCACCTTGCACCGTAGATGTTGTACCCTATCGATATTGATTCTTCGGAAGGGCATAACTGTTGGCTCATTTAGAGTTACGGGAGCCATAACCAGTTAAAATGAAGATCTCTGTGAGTTCTACGGCTATGATCGCTTTAAGCCGTCACTGGTTAGTTTCATACCCAAAAAATCTTATCCGAACCTCAATCGGGCCTTGGACGTTTTTTACCGTTCATTCATTCGTCACGTGGATTTTTTCTACAAAACGGGATCCCCGTGGCTGGTCTATGATTTACCATTGCCGGAGAGTGGTGCCCCATGGTACCGCTACGTTTCAAATCCATGCATCCATTTATAAAAGTCTTACGACACTTTTTCGGCATTTTGGTCGGATGTTGCACCTAGCACCGTGGATGTTGCACACTATGGATATTGATTCTTCGGAAGGCCATAATTGTTGGCTCATTTAGAGTTACAGGAGCCATAACCAGTCAAAACGAAGATCTCTGTGAGTTCTACGGGTATGACCGCTTTAAGCCGTCACTAGTTAGTTTCATACCCAAAAAATCTTATCCGCACCTCAATCGGGCCTTGGACGTTATTTACCGTTCATTCATTCGTCACGTGGATTTTTTCTACAAAACGGGATCCCCGTGGCTGGTCTATGATTTACCATCGTCGGAGAGTGGTGCCACATGGTACCGCTCCGTTTCAAATCCATGCATCCATTTTTAAAAGTCGTACGGCACTTTTTCGGCATTTTGGACGGATGTTGCACCTTGCACCGTAGATGTTGCACCCTATGGATATTGATTTTTCGGGAGGCCATAACTATGGGCTTGTTTAGAGTTACGGGAGCCATAAACGGTCAAAACGAAGATATCTGTGAGTTCTACGGCTATGACCGCTTTAAGCCGTCACTGGTTAGTTTGATACCGAAAAAATCTTATCCGAACCTCAATTGGGCCTTGGACGTTTTTTACCGTTCGTTCATTCGTCACGTGGATTTTTTCTGCAAAACGGGATACCCATGGCTGGTCTATGATTTTCCATCGCCGGAGAGTGGTGCCCCATCGTACCGCTCCGTTTCAAATCCATGCATCCATTTCTAAAAGTCATACGGCACTTTTTGGCATTTTGGACGGATGTTGCACCTTGCACCGTAGATGTTGCACCGTGTGGATATTGATTCTTTGGAAGGCCATAACTGTTGGCTTGTTTAGAGTTACGGGAGCCATAACCAGTCAAAACGAAGATCTCAATGAGTTCTACGGCTATGAATGCTTTAAGGCGTCACTGGATAGTTTCATACCCAAAAAATCTTATCCGAAACTCAATTGGGCCTTGGACGTTTTTTACCGTTCGTTCATTCATCACGTGAATTTTTTCTGCAAAACGGGATCCCCGTGGTTGGTTTACGATTTACCATCGCCAGAGAGTGGTGCCCCATGGTACCGCTCCGTTTCAAATCCATGCATCCATTTCTAAAAGTCGTACGACACTTTTTCGGCATTTTGGACGGATGTTGCACCTTAACTGCTGTCTCGTTTAGAATTACGGGAGCCATAACCAGTCAAACGAAGATCTCTGTGAGTTCTTCGGCTATGACCTCTTTAAGCTGTCACTGGTTAGTTTCATACCCAAAAAATCTTATCCGAACCTCAATCGGGCCTTGGACGTTTTTTACCGTTTGTTCATTCGTCACATGGATTTTTTCTGCAAAACGGGATCCCCGTGGCTGGTCTACGATTTACCATCGCCGGAGAGTGGTGCCCCATTGTACCGCTCCGTTTCAAGTCCATGCATCCATTTCCAAAAGTTGTACGGCACATTTTCGGCATTTTGGACGGATGTTGCACCTTGCACCGTAGATGTTGCACCCTGTGGATATTGATTCTTCGGAAGGCCACAACTGTTGGCTCGTTTAGATTTACGGGAGCCATAACCAGTCAAAATGAAGATCTCTGTGAGTGCTATGTCTATGACCGCTTTAAGCCGTCACTGGTTAGTTTCATACCCAAGAAATCTTATCTGAACCTCAATCGGGCCTTGGACGTTTTTTACCGTTCGTTCATTCGTCACGTGGATTTTTTCTGCAAAACGGGATCCCCGTGGCTGGTCTATGATTTACCATCGCCGGAGAGTGGTACCCCATGGTACCGCTCCATTTCAAATCCATACATCCATTTATAAAAGTCGTACGGCACTTTTTCGTCATTTTGGACGGATGTTGCACCTTGCACCGTAGATGTTGCACCCTATGGATATTGATTCTTCAGAAGGCCATAACTATTGGCTCCTTTAGAGTTACGGGAGCCATAACCAGTCAAAATGAAGATCTCTGTGAGTTCTACAGCTATGACCGCTTTAAGCCGTCACTGGTTAGTTTCATTCCCAAAAAATCTTATCCGAAACTTAATCGGGCCTTGGACGTTTTTTACCGTTCGTTCATTCGTCACGTGGATTTTCTCTGCAAAACGGGATCCCCGTGGCTGGTCTACGATTTACCATCGCCGGAGAGTGGTGCCCCATGGTACCGCTCCGTTTCAAATCCATGCATCGATTTCTAAAAGTCGTACGGCATTTTTTCGGCATTTTGGATGGATGTTGCACCTTGCACCGTAGATGTTGCACCCTGTGGATATTGATTCTTCGGAAGGCCATAACTGTTGGCTCGTTTAGAGTTACGGGAGCCATAACCAGTCAAAACGAAGATCTCTGTGAGTTCTACGGCTATGACCGCTTTAAGCCGTCACTGGTTAGTTTCATACCCAAGAAATCTTATCCGAACCTCAATTGGGTCTTGGACGTTTTTTACCGTTCGTTCATTCGTCACGTGGATTTTTTCTGCAAAAAGGGATCCCCGTGGCTGGTCTATGATTTACCATCGTCGGAGAGTGGTTCCCCATGGTACCGCTCCGTTTTAAATCCATGCATCCATTTATAAAAGCCGTACGACACCTTTTCGGCATTTTGGACGGATGTTGCACCTTGCACCGTAGATGTTGCACCCTGTGGATATTGATTCTTCGGTAGGCCATAACTGTTGGCTCGTTTAGAGTTACGGGAGCCATAACCAGTCAAAATGAAGATCTCTGTGAGTTCTACGGCAATGACCGCTTTAAGCCGTCACTGGTTAGTTTCATACCCAAAAAATCTTATCTGAAACTCAATTGGGCCTTGGACGTTTTTTACCGTTCGTTCATTCATCACGTGGATTTTTTCTGCAAAATGGGATCCCCGTGGTTGGTCTACGATTTACCATCGCCAGAGAGTGGTGCCCCATGGTACCGCTCCGTTTAAAATCCATGCATCCGTTTCTAAAAGTCGTACGGCACTTTTTCGGCATTTTGGACGGATGTTGCACCTTGCACCGTAGATATTGCACCCTGTGGATATTGATTCTTCGGAAGGCCATAACTGTTGGCTTGTTTAGAGTTACGAGAGACATAAATGGTCAAAACGAAGATATTTGTGAGTTCTACGGCTTTGACCGCTTTAAGCCGTCACTGGTTAGTTTCATACCCAAAAAATCTTATCCGTACCTCAATCGGGCCTTGGACGTTTTTTACCGTTCGTTCATTCGTCATCTGAATTTTTTCTGCAAAACATGATCCCCGTGGCTGGTCTATGATTTACCATCGCCGGAGAGTGGTGCCCCATCGTGCCGCTCTGTTTCAAATCCATGCATCCATTTCTAAAAATCGTACGGCACTTTTTCGGCTTTTTGGACGGATATTGCACCTTGCACCATAGATGTTGCACCTTGTGGATATTGATTCTTCGGAAGGCCATAACTGTTGGCTCGTTTAGATTTACGGGATCCATAACCAGTCAAAAAGAAGATCTCTGTGAGTTCTACGGATATGACCGCTTTAAGCCGTCACTGGTTAGTTTCATACCCGAAAAATCTGATCCGAAACTCAGTTGGGGCTTGGACGTTTTTTACCGTTCGTTCATTCGTCACGTGGATTTTTTCTGCAAAACGGGATCCCCGTGACTGGTCTACGATTTACCATCGCCGGAGAGTGGTGCCCCATGGTACCGCTCCGTTTCAAATCCATGCATCGATTTCTAAAAGTCGTACGGCATTTTTTCGGCATTTCGGATGGATGTTGCACCTTGCACCGTAGATGTTGCACCCTGTGGATATTGATTCTTCGGAAGGCCATAACTGTTGGCTCGTTTAGAGTTACGGGAGCCATAACCAGTCAAAACGAAGATCTCTGTGAGTTCTACGGCTATGACCGCTTTAAGCCGTCACTGGTTAGTTTCATACCCAAGAAATCTTATCCGAACCTCAATTGGGTCTTGGACGTTTTTTACCGTTCGTTCATTCGTCACGTGGATTTTTTCTGCAAAATGGGATCCCCGTGGCTGGTCTACGATTTACCATCGCCAGAGCGTGGTGCCCCATGGTACCGCTCCGTTTCAAATCCATGCATCCGTTTCTAAAAGTCGTACGGCACTTTTTCGGCATTTTGGACGGATGTTGCACCTTGCACCGTAGATATTGCACCCTGTGGATATTGATTCTTCGGAAGGCCATAACTGTTGGCTCGTTTAGAGTTACGGGAGCCATAACTAGTCAAAACGAAGATCTCTGTGAGTTCTACGACTATGACCATTCTAAGCCGTCATTGGATAGTTTCATAACCAAAAAATCTTATTCGAACCTCAATCGGGCCCTGGACGTTTTTTACCGTTCGTTCATTCGACACATGGATTTTTTCTGCAAAACGGCATCCCCATGGCTGGTCTAAGATTTACCATCGCCGGAGAGTGGTGCCCCATGGTACCGCTCCGTTTCAAATCCATGCATCCATTTCTAAAAGTCGTACGGCACTTTTTCGGCATTTTGGACGGATGTTGTACCTTGCACCGTAGATGTTGCACCCTGTGGATATTGATTCTTCGGAAGGCCATAACTGCTGTCTCGTTTAGAGTTACGGGAGCCATAACCAGTCAAAACGAAGATCTCTGTGAGTTCTATGGCTATGACCGCTTTAAGCCGTCACTGGTTAGTTTCATACCCAAAAAATCTTATCCAACCTCAATCGGGCCTTGGACGTTTTTTACCGTTCGTTCATTCGTCACGTGGATTTTTTCTGCAAAACGGGATCCCCGTGGCTGGTCTACGATTTACCATCGCCGGAGAGTGGTTCCCCATTGTACCGCTCCGTTTCAAGTCCATGCATCCATTTCTAAAAGTCGTACGGCACTTTTTCGGCATTTTGGACGGATGTTGCACCTTGCACCGTAGATGTTGCACCCTGTGGATATTGATTCTTCGAAAGGCCATAACTGTTGGCTCGTTTAGAGTTACGGAAGCCATAACCAGTTAAAATGAAGATCTCTGTGAGTTCTACGACTATGACCGCTTTAAGCCGTCATTGGTTAGTTTCATACCCAAGAAATCTTATCCGTACCTCAATCGGGCCTTGGACGTTTTTTACCGTTCGTTCATTCGTCACGTGGATTTTTTCTGCAAAACGGGATCCCCGTGGCTGGTCTATGATTTACCATCGCTGGAGAGTGGTGCCCCATGGTACCGCTCCGTTTCAAATCCATGCATCCATTTCTAAAAGTCGTACGGCACTTTTTCGTCATTTTGGACGGATGTTGCACCTTGCACCGTAGATGTTGCACCCTGTGGATATTGATTCTTCGAAAGGCCATAACTATTGGCTCGTTTAGAGTTACGGGAGCCATAACCAGTCAAAACGAAGATCTCTGTGAGTTCTACGGCTATGACCGCTTTAAGTCGTCACTGGTTAGTTTCATACCTAAAAAAACTTATCCGAAACTCAATCGGGCCTTGGACGTTTTTTACCGTTCGTTCATTTGTCACGTGGATTTTCTCTGCAAAACGGGATCCCCGTGGCTGGTCTACGATTTACCATCGCCGGAGAGTGGTGCCACATGGTACCGCTCCGTTTTAAATCCATGCATCCATTTCTAAAAGTCGAACGACATTTTTTCGGCATTTTGGATGGATGTTGCACCTTGCACCGTAGATGTTGCACCCTGTGGGTATTGATTCTTCGGAAGGCCATAACTGTTGGCTCGTTTAGAGTTACGGGAGCCATAACTAGTCAAAACGAAGATCTCTGTGAGTTCTATGGCTATGACCGCTTTAAGCCGTCATTGGTTGTTTGTACCAAAATTTGGCACAACACTCTTCGGATGTGTTTGAAGAGATAAAATGAAGAGATTAAATGTAAAATTAAGCAGATCTAACAAACACACCAGTAAACATATAAGAAAATGCATGGAAACACAGAGTTTTAGAGTGGTTCGGCGTATGGCCTACGTCCACTATGAAGTTGATGATTTTATTGATATTCACTTGCTGATTCCAACTGATTACAACAGATTACAGCGGATTATAATATTGAATTTCGTGTACAACAGCAGCTATGGAGTACAAAAATGGATTCGGTAGAGTATGGACGTTGGGGAGCCAAAAGATCCCTTTTTTGTAGGCTTTGGGGTGCTATTTATAGGCGTAGGAGGCTGATATTTCGCTCAAATCTCGGGAGACTTCTTCTGGCATGTGGGGGGGGCCCACGCGATCGATCCCACAAAGTTTCGGCCCGATCCGTGATCGATACGAACGAATTTAGTATCGATGAAGATTTGATCCGATCGAGCTGAAATTTGGCAAGAACCTTCCTTAGGTCGCACGTAAGCTCCTGTGAAAATTTCATAGCATTTGGATCTGTGGATCTCAAGATATGATCGATGCATGTTGGAGTTTTTCGTTCCGTGATCAATACGAACGAATTTCATATCGATCAAGATTTGCTCCGATCGAGACGAAATTTGACAGGAACATTCCTTAGGTTGCCAGTCAGCTCCTGTCCAAATTTGGTGGCATTTGGACTTGTAGATCTCGAGTTATGATCGATGCAAGTTTGGATTTCTCAGCCGTGATCCATCAATATCTGAAGCATATGAACTCCGATTGACTTGAAATTCGGAATGTTGGCTCTCATAGCTTTGCTTGTCATATCATATCAATTTTAGCTCGATCCAGACTTGGAAAAAATTCGTCGATATCCACAGTGAGCCTGCGTATAACCGATCTCCAAGACGAACTGTCATTGGTTTCTAGTCAAGTTCTTGGTGTCACGGCCTTGCCAAATGGTGGGATAACACTGGTTAGTTTCATACCCAAAAAATCTTATTCGAACCTCAATCGGGCCTTGGACGTTTTTTACTGTTCGTTCATTTGTCACGTGGATTTTTTCAGCAAAACGGGATCCCCGTGGCTGGTCTATGATTTACCATCGCCGAAGAGTGGTGCCCCATGGTACCGCTCCATTTCAAATCCATGCATCCATTTCTAAAAGTCGTATGACACTTTTTCGGCATTTTGGACGGATGTTGCACCTTGCACCGTAGATGTTGCACCTTGTGGATATTGATTCTTCGGAAGGCCATAATTATTGGCACGTTTAGAGTTACGACAGCCATAAGCAGTCAAAACGAAGATCTCTGTGAGTTCTATGGCTATGATGGCTTTAAGTCGTCACTGGTTAGTTTCATACCCAAAAAATCTTATCCGAACCTCAATCGGGCCTTGGACGTTTTTTACCGTTCGTTCATTCATCACGTGGAGTTTTTCTCTAAAACGGGATCCCCATGGCTGGTCTATGATTTACCATCGCCGGAGAGTGGTGCCCCATGGTACCGCTCCGTTTCAAATCCATGCATCCATTTCTAAAAGTCGTACGGCACTTTTTCGGCATTTTGGACGGATGTTGCACCTTGCACCGTAGATGTTGCACCCTGTGGATATTGATTCTTCGGAAGGCCATAACTGTTGGCTCGTTTAGAGTTACGGGAGCCATAACCAGTCAAAACGAAGATCTATGTGAGTTCTACGGCTATGACCGCTTTAAGCCGTCACTGGTTAGTTTCATACCCAAAAAATCTTATCCGAAACTAAATCGGGCCTTGGATGTTTTTTACCGTTCGTTCATTCGTCACGTGGATTTTTTCTGCAAAACAGGATCCTCGTGGCTAGTCTACTATTTACCATCGCCGGAGAGTGGTGCTCCATGGTACCGCTCCATTTCAAATCCATGCATCCATTTCTAAAAGTCGTACGGCATTTTTTCAGCATTTTGGACGGATGTTGCACCTTGCACCGTAGATGTTGCACCCTGTGGATATTGATTCTTCGGAAGGCCATAACTGTTGGCTCGTTTAGAGTTACGGGAGCCATAACCAGTCAAAACGAAGATCTCTGTGAGTTCTATGGCTATGACCGCTTTAAGCCGCACTGGTAGTTTCATACCCAAAAAATCTTATCCGAACCTCAATCGGGCCTTGGACGTTTTTTACCGTTCGTTAATTCGTCACGTGGATTTTTTCTGCAAAACGGGATCCCCGTGGCTGGTCTTTGATTTACCATCGTCGGAGAGTGATGCCCGATGGTACTGCTCCATTTCAAATCCATGCATCCATTTCTAAAAGTCGTACGACACTTTTTCGGCAATTTGGACGGATGTTGCGCCTTGCAGCGTAGATGTTGCACCCTTTGGATATTGATTCTTCGGAAGGCCATAACTGTTGGCTCTTTTAGAGTTACGAGAGCCATAACCAGTCAAAACGAAGATCTCTGTGAGTTCTACGGCTATGACCACTTTAAGTCGTCACTGGTTAGTTTCATACCCAAAAAATCTTATCCGAACCTCAATCGGGCCTTGGACGTTTTTTACCGTTCGTTCATTCGTCACGTGGATTTTTTCTGCAAAACGGGATCCCCGTGGCTAGTCTATGATTTACCATCGCCGGAGAGTGGTGCCCTATGGTACCGCTCCGTTTCAAATCCATGCATCCATTTCGAAAAGTCGTACGACACTTTTTTGGCATTTTGGACGGATGTTGCACCTTGCACCCTAGATGTTGCACCCTGTGGATATTGATTCTTCGAAAGGCCATAACTGTTGGCTTGTTCAGAGTTACGGGAGCCATAACCAGTCAAAATGAAGATCTCTGTGAGTTCTACAGCTATGACCGCTTTAAGCCGCACTGGTTTGTTTCACACCCAAAAAATCTTATCCGAAACTCCATCGGGCCTTGGACGTTTTTTACCGTTCGTACATTCGTCACATGGATTTTTTCAGCAAAACGGGATCCTCGTGGCTAGTCTACAATTTACCATCGCCGAAGAGTGGTGCCCCATGGTACCGCTCCATTTCAAATCCATGTATCCATTTCTAAAAGTCGTACGGCATTTTTTCGGCATTTTGGACGGATGTTGCACCTTGCACCGTAGATGTTGCACCCTATGGATATTGATTCTTCGGAATGCCATAACTGTTGGCTCGTTTAGAGTTACGGAAGCCATAACCAGTCAAAACGAAGATGTCTGTGAGTTCTATGGCTATGATCGCTTTAAGCCGTCACTGGTTAGTTTCATACCCAAAAAATCTTATCCGAACCTCAATCGGGCCTTGGACGTTTTTTACCGTTCGTTCATTCGTCACGTGGATTTTTTCTGCAAAACGAGATCCCCGTGGCTGTTCTATGATTTTCCATCGCCGGAGAGTGGTGCCCGATGGTACCGCTTCATCTCAAATCCATGCATCCATTTCTAAAAGTCGTACGACACTTTTTCGGCATTTTGGACGGATGTCGCACCTTGCACCGTAGATGTTGCACCCTATGGATATTGATTCTTCGGAAGGCCATAACTGTTGGCTCGTTTAGAGTTACGGGGGCCATAACCATTCAAAACGAAGATCTCTATGAGTTCTACAGCTATGACCGCTTTAAGCCGTCACAGGTTAGTTTCATACCCAAAAAATCTTATCCGAACCTCAATCGGGCCTTGGACGTTTTTTACCGTTCGTTCATTCGTCACGTGGATTTTTACTGCAAAACGGGATCCCCGTGGCTAGTCTATGATTTACCATCGCCGGAGAGTGGTGCCCTATGGTACCGCTCCGTTTCAAATCCATGCATCCATTTCGAAAAGTCGTACGGCACTTTTTTTGGCATTTTGGACGGATGTTGCACCTTGCACCCTAAATGTTGCACCCTGTGGATATTGATTCTTCGAAAGGCCATAACTGTTGGCTTGTTCAGAGTTACGGGAGCCATAACCAGTCAAAATGAAGATCTCTGTGAGTTCTACAGCTATGACCGCTTTAAGCCGCACTGGTTTGTTTCAAACCCAAAAAATCTTATCCGAAACTCCATCGGGCCTTGGACGTTTTTTACCGTTCGTACATTCGTCACGTGGATTTTTTCAGCAAAACGGGATCCTCGTGGCTAGTCTACAATTTACCATCGCCGGAGAGTGGTGCCCCATGGTACCGCTCCATTTCAAATCCATGTATCCATTTCTAAAAGTCGTACGACATTTTTTCGGCATTTTGGACGGATGTTGCACCTTGCACCGTAGATGTTGCACCCTGTGGATATTGATTCTTCGGAATGCCATAACTGTTGGCTCGTTTAGAGTTACGGAAGCCATAACCAGTCAAAACGAAGATGTCTGTGAGTTCTATGGCTATGATCGCTTTAAGCCATCACTGGTTAGTGTCATACCCAAAAAATCTTATCCGAACCTCAATCGGGCCTTGGACGTTTTTTACCGTTCGTTCATTCGTCACGTGGATTTTTTCTGCAAAACGGGATCCCTGTGGCTGTTCTATGATTTTCCATCGCCGGAGAGTGGTGCTCGATGGTACCGCTCCATTTCAAATCCATGCATCCATTTCTAAAAGTCGTACGGCACTTTTTCGGCATTTTGGACGGATGTTGCACCTTGCACCGTAGATGTTGCACCCTATGGATATTGATTCTTCGGAAGGCCATAACTGTTGGCTCGTTTAGAGTTACGGGAGCCATAACCATTCAAAACGAAGATCTCTGTGAGTTCTACAGCTATGACCGCTTTAAGCCGTCACAGGTTAGTTTCTTACGCAAAAAATCTTATCCAAACCTCAATCGGGCCTTGGACGTTTTTTACCGTTCGTTCATTCGTCACGTGGATTTTTTCTGCAAAACGGGATCCCCGTGGCTTGTCTATGATTTACCATCGCCGGAGAGTGGTGCCCTATGGTACCGCTCCGTTTCAAATCCATGCATCCATTTCTAAAAGTCGTACGGCATGTTTTCGGCATTTTGGACGGATGTTGCACCTTGCACCGTAGATGTTGCACCCTGTGGATATTGATTCTTCGGAAGGCCATAACTATTGGCTTGTTTAGAGTTACGGGAGCCATAACCAGTTAAAACGAAGATCTCTGTGAGTTCTACAGCTTTGACCGCTTTAAGCCGTCACTGGTTAGTTTCAAACCCAAAAAATCTTATCTGAAACTCCATCGAGCCATGGACGTTTTTTACCGTTCGTTCATTCGTCACTTGTATTTTTTCTATAAAACGGGATCCTCGTGGCTAGTCTACAATTTACCATCGCCGGAGAGTGGTGCCCCATGGTACCGCTCCATTTCAAATCTATGTATCCATTTCTAAAAGTCGTACGACATTTTTTCGGCATTTTGGACGAATGTTGCACCTTGCACCGTAGATGTTGCACCCTGTGGATATTGATTCTTCGGAATGTCATAACTGTAGGCTCGTTTAGAGTTACGGAAGCCATAACCAGTCAAAACGAAGATGTCTGTGAGTTCTATGGCTATGATCGCTTTAAGCCATCACTGGTTAGTGTCATACCCAAAAAATCTTATCCGAACCTCAATCGGGCCTTGGACGTTTTTTACCGTTCGTTCATTCGTCACGTGGATTTTTTCTGCAAAACGGGATCCCTGTGGCTGGTCTATGATTTACCATCGCCGGAGAGTGGTGCCCGATGGTACCGCTCCATTTCAAATCCATGCATTCATTTCTAAAAGTCGTACGGCACTTTTTCGGCATTTTGGACGGATGTTGCACCTTGCACCGTAGATGTTGCACCCAGTGGATATTGATTCTTCGGAAGGCCATAACTGTTGGCTCGTTTAGAGTTACGGGAGCCATAACCAGTCAAAACGAAGATCTCTGTGAGTTCTACAGCTATGACCGCTTTAAGCCGTCACTGGTTAGTTTCTTACGCAAAAAATCTTATCCAAACCTCAATCGGGCCTTGGACGTTTTTTACCGTTCGTTCATTCGTCATGTGGATTTTTTCTGCAAAACGGGATCCCCGTGGCTTGTCTATGATTTACCATCGCCGGAGAGTGGTGCCCTATGGTACCGCTCCGTTTCAAATCCATGCGTCCATTTCTAAAAGTCGTACAGCATGTTTTCGGCATTTTGGACGGATGTTGCACCTTGCACCGTAGATGTTGCACCCTTTCGATATTGATTCTTCGAAAGGCCATAACTGTTGGCTTGTTTAGAGTTACGGGAGCCATAACCAGTCAAAACGAAGATATTTGTGAGTTCTACGGCTATGACCGCTTTAAGCCGTCACTGGTTAGTTTCATACCCAAAAAATCTTATCCGAACCTCAATCGGGCCTTGGACGTTTTTTACCGTTCGTTCATTCGTCACGTGGATTTTTTCTGCAAAACGGGTTCCCCTTGGCTGGACTATGATTTACCATCGCCGGAGAGTGGTGCCCCATCGTACCGCTCCGTTTCAAATCCATGCATCCATTTCTAAAAGTCTCACGGCATTTTTTCGGCATTTTGGACGGATGTAGCACCTTGCATCGTAGATGTTAGATGTTGCACCCTGTGGATATTGATTCTTCGGAAGGCCATAACTGTTGGCTCGTTTAGATTTACGGGAGCCATAACCAGTCAAAATGAAGATCTCTGTGAGTTCTACGGCTATGACCGCATTAAGCCGTCACTGGTTAGTTTCATGCCCAAAAAATCTTATCTGAAACTCAATCGGGCCTTGGATGTTTTTTACCGTTCGTTCATTCGTCACATGGATTTTTTCTGCAAAACGGGATCCCCGTGGCTGGTCTATGATTTACCATCGCCGGAGAGTGGTGCCCCATGGTACCGCTCCGTTTCTATTCCATGCATCCATTTCTAAAAGTCGTACGACACTTTTTCGGCATTTTGGACGGATGTTGCACCTTGCACCGTAGATGTTGCACCCTGTGGATATTGATTCTTTGGAAGGCCATAACTGTTGGCTTGTTTAGAGTTACGGGAGCCATAACCAGTCAAAATGAAGATCTCTGTGAGTTCTACAGCTATGACCGCTTTAAGCCATCACTGGTTAGTTTCATACCCAAAAAATCTTATCCGAAACTCCATCGGGCCTTGGATGTTTTTTACCGTTCGTTCTTTCGTCACGTGGATTTTTTCTGCAAAACGGGATCCTCGTGGCTATTCTACAATTTACCATCGCCGGAGAGTGGTGATTCATGGTACCGCTCCATTTCAAATCAATGTATCCATTTCTAAAAGTCGTACGACATTTTTTCCGCATTTTGGACGGATGTTGTACCTTGCACCGTAGATGTTGCACCCTGTGGATATTGATTCTTCGGAAGGCCATAACTGTTGGCTCGTTTAGAGTTATGGGAGCCATAACCAGTCAAAACGAAGATGTCTGTGAGTTCTATGGCTATGATCGCTTTAAGCCGTCACTGGTTAGTTTCATACCCAAAAAATCTTATCCGAACCTCAATCGAGCCTTGGACGTTTTTTACCGTTCGTTCATTCGTCACGTTGATTTTTTCTGCAAAATGGGATCCCCGTGGCTGGTCTATGATTTACCATCGTCGGAGAGTGGTGCGCGATGGTACTGCTCCATTTCAAATCCACGCATCCATTTCTAAAAGTCGTACGGCACTTTTTCGGCATTTTCGACGGATGTTGCACCTTGCACCGTAGATGTTGAACCCTCTGGATATTGATTCTTCGGAAGGCCATAACTGTTGGATCGTTTAGAATTACGGGAGCCATAACCTGTCAAAACGAAGATCTCTACGAGTTCTACGGCTATGACCGCTTTAAGCCGTCACTGGTTAGTTTCAAACCCAAAAAATCTTATCTGAACCTCAATCGGGCTTTGGACGTTTTTTACCGTTCGTTCATTCGTTACGTGGATTTTTTCTGCAAAACAGGATCCCCGTGGCTAGTCTATGATTTACCATCGCCGGAGAGTGGTGCCCTATGGTACCGCTCCATTTCAAATCCATGCTTCCATTTCTAAAAGTCGTACGACACTTTTTCGGCATTTTGGACCGATGTTGCACCTTGCACCGTAGATGTTGCACCTTGTGGATATTGATTCTTCGAAAGGCGATAACTGTTGGCTCATTTAGATTTACGGGAGCCATAACCAGTCAAACGAAGATCTCTGTGAGTTCTACGTCTATGACCACTTTAAGCCATCACTGGTTAGTTTCATACCCAAAAAATCTTTTCCGAACATGAATCGGGCCTTGGACGTTTTTTACCATTCGTTCATTCGTCACGTAGATTTTTTCTGCAAAACGGGATCCCCGTGGCTGGTCTATGATTTACCATCGCCGGAGAGTGGTGCCCCATGGTACCGCTCCATTTCAAATCCAAGCATCCATTTCTAAAAGTCGTACGGCACTTTTTCGACATTTTGGACGGATGTTGCACCTTGCACCGTAGATGTTGCACCCTGTGGATATTGATTCTTCGGAAGGCCATAACTGGATGCTCGTTTAGAGTTACGGGAGCCATAACCAGTCAAAACAAAGGTCTCTATGAGTTCTACGGCTATGATCGCTTTAAGCCGTCACCGGTTAGTTTCATACCTAAAAAATCTTATCCGAACCTCAATCGGGCCTTGGACGTTTTTTACCGTTCGTTCATTCGTCACGTGTATTTTTTCTGCAAAATGGGATCCCCGTGGCTGGTCTATGATTTACCATCGCCGGAGAGTGGTGCCCCATGGTACCGCTCCATTTCAAATCCATGCATCCATTTATAAAAGTCGTACGGCACTTTTTCGGCATTTTGGACGAATGTTGCACCTAGCACCGTAGATGTTGCACCCTATGGATATTGATTCTTCGGAAGGCCATAACTGTTGGCTCGTTTAGAGTTACGGGAGCCGTAACCAGTCAAAATGAAGATATCTGTGAGTTCTACGGCTATGACCGCTTTAAGCCGTCACTGGTTAGTTTCATACCCAAAAAGTCTTATTCGAACCTCAATCGGGCCTTGGACGTTTTTTACCGTTCGTTCATTCGTCACGTGGATTTTTTCTGCAAAACGGGATCCCCATGGCTAGTCTACGATTTACCATCGCCGGAGAGTGGTGCCCCATTGTACCGCTCCATTTCAAATCCATGCATCCATTTCTAAAAGTCGTACGGCACTTTTTTGGCATTTTGGACCGATGTTGCACCTTGCACCGTAGATGTTGCACCCTCTGGATATTGATTCTTCGGAAACCCATAACTGTTGGCTCGTTTAGAGTTACGGGATCCATAACCAGTCAAAATGAAGATCTCAGTGAGTTCTACGGCTATGACCGCTCTAAGCCGTCACTGGTTAGTTTCATACCCAAAAATCTTATCCGAACCTCAATTGGACCTTGGACGTTTTTTACCGTTCTTTCATTCGTCACGTGGATTTTTTCTGCAAAATTGGATCCCCGTGGCTGGTCTACGATTTACCATCGCCGGAGAGTGGTGCCCCATGGTACCACTCCGTTTCAAATCCATGCATCCATTTCTAAAAGTCATACGTACTTTTCCGGCATTTTGGACGGATGTTGCACCTTGCACCGTAGATGTTGCACCTTATGGATATTGATTCTTTGGAAGGCCATAACTGTTGGCTCGTTAGAGTTACGGGAGCCATAACCTGTCAAAACGAAGATCTCTGTGAGTTCTACGGCTATGACCGCTTTATGCCGTCACTGGTTAGTTTCATAACCAAAAAATCTTATCCGCACCTCAATCGGGCCTTGGACGTTTTTTACCGTTCGTTCATTCGTCACGTGGATTTTTTCTGCAAAATGGGATCCCCGTGGCTGGTCTATGATTTACCATCACCGAAGAGTGGTGACCCATGGTACCACTCCGTTTCAAATCCATGCATCCATTTCTAAAAGTCGTACGGCACTTTTTTGGCATTTTGGACGGATGTTGCACCTTGCACCGTAGATGTTGCACCCTCTGGATATTGATTCTTCGGAAGGCCATAACTGTTGGCTCGTTTAGAATTACGGGAGCCATAACCAGTCAAAACGAAGATCTCTGTGAGTTCTACGGCTATGACCGCTTTAAGCCGTCACTGGTTAGTTTCATACCCAAAAATCTTATCCGAACCTCAATTGGACCTTGGACGTTTTTTACCGTTCTTTCATTCGTCACGTGGATTTTTTCTGCAAAATTGGATCACCGTGGCTGGTCTACGATTTACCATCGCCGGAGAGTGGTGCCCCATGGTACCGCTCCGTTTCAAATCCATGCAACCATTTCTAAAAGTCATACGTACTTTTCCGGCATTTTGGACGGATGTTGCACCTTGCACCGTAGATGTTGCACCTTATGGATATTGATTCTTTGGAAGGCCATAACTGTTGGCTCGTTAGAGTTACGGGAGCCATAACCTGTCAAAACGAAGATCTCTGTGAGTTCTAAGGCTATGACCGCTTTATGCCGTCACTGGTTAGTTTCATAACCAAAAACTCTTATCCGCACCTCAATCGGGCCTTGGACGTTTTTTACCGTTCGTTCATTCGTCACGTGGATTTTTTCTGCAAAATGGGATCCCCGTGGCTGGTCTATGATTTACCATCACCGAAGAGTGGTGACCCATGGTACCACTCCGTTTCAAATCCATGCATCCATTTCTAAAAGTCGTACGGCACTTTTTTGGCATTTTGGACGGATGTTGCACCTTGCACCGTAGATGTTGCACCCTCTGGATATTGATTCTTCGGAAGGCCATAACTGTTGGCTCGTTTAGAATTACGGGAGCCATAACCAGTCAAAACGAAGATCTCTGTGAGTTCTACGGCTATGACCGCTTTAAGCCGTCACTGGTTAGTTTCATACCCAAAAATCTTATCCGAACCTCAATTGGACCTTGGACGTTTTTTACCGTTCTTTCATTCGTCACGTGGATTTTTTCTGCAAAATTGGATCACCGTGGCTGGTCTACGATTTACCATCGCCGGAGAGTGGTGCCCCATGGTACCGCTCCGTTTCAAATCCATGCATCCATTTCTAAAAGTCATACGTACTTTTCCGGCATTTTGGACGGATGTTGCACCTTGCACCGTAGATGTTGCACCTTATGGATATTGATTCTTCGGAAGGCCATAACTGTTGGCTCGTTAGAGTTACGGGAGCCATAACCTGTCAAAACGAAGATCTATGTGAGTTCTACGGCTATGACCGCTTTAAGCCGTCACTGGTTAGTTTCATAACCAAAAAATCTTATCCGCACCTCAATCGGGCCTTGGACGTTTTTTACCGTTCGTTCATTCGTCACGTGGATTTTTTTCTGCAAAACGGGATCCCCGTGGCTGGTCTATGATTTACCATCGCCGGAGAGTGGTGCCCCATGGTACCACTCCGTTTCAAATCCATGCATCCAATTCTAAAAGTCGTACGGCACTTTTTTGGCATTTTGGACGGATGTTGCACCATGCACCGTAGATGTTGCACCCTCTGGATATTGATTCTTCGGAAGGCCATAACTGTTGGCTCGTTTAGAATTACGGGAGCCATAACCAGTCAAAATGAAGATCTCTGTGAGTTCTACGGCTATGACCGCTTTAAGCCGTCACTGGTTAGTTTCATACCCAAAAAATCTTATCCGAACCTCAATCGGGCTTTGGACGTTTTTTACCGTTCTTTCATTCGCCACGTGGATTTTTTCTACAAAACGGGATCCCCGTGGCTGGGCTACGATTTACCATCGCCGGAGAGTGGTGCCCCATGGTACCGCTCCGTTTCAAATCCATGCATCCATTTCTAAAAGTCGTACGGCACTTTTTCGGCATTTTGGACGGATGTTGCACCTTGCACCGTAGATGTTGCACCCTGTGGATATTGATTCTTCGGAAGGCCGTAAGTGTTGGCTCGTTTAGAGTTACGGGAGCCATAACCCGTCAAAACGAAGATCTCTGTGAGTTCTACGGCTATGACCACTTTAAGCCATCACTGGTTAGTTTCATACCCAAAAAATCTTATCCGAACCTCAATCGGGTCTTGGACGTTTTTTACCGTTCGTTCATTCGTCACGTGGATTTTTTCTGCAAAACGGGATCCCCGTGGCTGGGCTACGATTTACCATCGCTGGAGAGTGGTGCCCCATGGTACCGCTCCGTTTCAAATCCATGCATCCATTTCTAAAAGTCATACGGCCCTTTTTCGGCATTTTGGACAGATGTTGCACCTTGCACCGTAGATGTTGCACCCTGTGGATATTGATTCTTCGGAAGGCCGTAAGTGTTGGCTCGTTTAGAGTTACGGGAGCCATAACCCGTCAAAACGAAGATCTCTGTGAGTTCTACGGCTATGACCACTTTAAGCCATCACTGGTTAGTTTCATACCAAAAAAATCTTATCCGAACCTCAATCTGGCCTTGGACGTTTTTTACCGTTCGTTCATTCGTCACGTGGATTTTTTCTGAAAAACGGGATCCCCGTGGCTGGTCTATGATTTACCATCGCCGGAGAGTGGTGCCCTATTGTACCGCTCCATTTCAAATCCATGCATCCATTTCTAAAAGTCGTACGACACTTTTTCGGCATTTTGGACGGATGTTGCACCTTGCACCATAGATGTTGCACCATATGGATATTGATTCTTCGGAAGGCCATAACTGTTGGCTCGTTTAGAGTTACGGGAGCCATAATCAGCCAAAACAAAGATCTCTATGAGTTCTACGGCTATGATCGCTTTAAGCCATCACAGGTTAGTTTCATACCCAAAAAATCTTATCCGAACCTCAATCGGGCCTTGGGCGTTTTTTACCGTTCGTTCATTCGTCACGTGGATTTTTTCTGCAAAACGGGATCCCCGTGGCTGGTCTATGATTTACCATCGCCGGAGAGTGGTTCCCTATGGTACCGCTCTGTTTCAAATCCATGCATCCATTTATAAAAGTCGTACGGCACTTTTTCGGCATTTTGGACGAATGTTGCACCTAGCACCATAGATGTTGCACCCTATGGATATTAATTCTTCAAAAGGCCATAACTGTTGGCTCGTTTAGAGTTACGGGAGCCATAACCAATCAAAACGAAGATATCTGTGAGTTCTACGGCTATGACCGCTTTAAGCCGTCACTGGTTAGATTCATAACCAAAAAATCTTATCCGAAACTCAATCGGACCTTGGACGTTTTTTACCGTTCGTTCATTCGTCGCGTGGATTTTTTCTGCAAAACGGGATCCCCGTGGCTGGTCTATGATTTACCATCGCCGGAGAGTGGTGCCCCATGGTACCGCTCCATTTCTAATCCATGCATCCATTTCTAAAAGTCGTATGGCACTTTTTCGGCATTTTGGATGGATGTTGCACCTTGCAACGTAGATGTTGCATCCTGTGGATGTTGATTCTTTGGAAGGCCATAACTGTTGGCTTGTTTAGAGTTACGGGAGCCATAACCAGTCAAAACGAAGATCTTTGTGAGTTCTATAGCTTTGACCGCTTTAAGCCGTCACTGGTTAGTTTCATACACAAAAAATCTTATCCGAAACTCCATCGGGCTTTGGATGTTTTTTACCGTTCGTTCATTCGTCACGTGAATTTTTTCTGCAAAACAGGATCCTCGTAGCTAGTCTACAATTTACCATCGCCGGAGAGTGGTGCCTCATTGTACCGCTCCATTTCAAATCCATGTATCAATTTCTAAAAGTCGTACAGCATTTTTTGGCATTTTGGACGGATGTTGTACCTTGCACCGTAGATGTTGCACCCTATGGATATTGATTCTTCGGTAGGCCATAACTGTTGGCTCGTTTAGAGTTACGGGAGCCACAACCAGTCAAAACGAAGACGTTTGTGAGTTCTATGGCTATGATCGCTTTAAGCCGTCACTGGTTAGTTTCATACCCAAAAAATCTTATCCGAACCTCAATCGGGCCTTGGACGTTTTTTACCGTTCGTTCATTCGTCACTTGGATTTTTTCTGCAAAACGGGATTCCCGTGGCTGGTCTATGATTTACCATCGCCGGAGAGTGGTGCCCGATGGTACTGCTCCGTTTCAAATCCATGCATCCATTTCTAAAAGTCGTACGACACTTTTTCGGCATTTTGGACGGATGTTGCACCTTGCACCGTAGATATTGCACCCTCTGGATATTGATTCTACGGAAGGCCATAACTGTTGGCTCGTTTAGAATTACGGGAGCCATAACCAGTCAAAACGAAGATCTCTACGAGTTCTATGGCTATCACCGCTTTAAGCCGTCACTGGTTAGTTTCATACCCAAAAAATCTTATCTGAACCTCAATCGGGCTTTGGACGTTTTTTACCGTTCGTTCATTCGTCACGTGGATTTTTTCTACAAAACGGGATCCCCGTGGCTAGTCTATGATTTACCATCGCCGGAGAGTGGTTCCCTATGTTACCGCTTCGTTTAAAATCGATGCATCCATTTTTAAAAGTCGTACGGCACTTTTTCGGCATTTTGGACGGATGTTACACCTTGCACCGTAGATGTTGCACCCTGTGGATATTGATTCTTTGAAAGGCGATAACTGTTGGCTCATTTAGATTTACGGGAACCATAACCAGTCAAAACGAAGACCTCTATGAGTTCTACGGCTATGACCACTTTAAGCCATCACTGGTTAGTTCCATACCCAAAAAATCTTATCCGAACCTCCATCGGGCCTTGGACGTTTTTTACCGTTCGTTCATTCGTCACGTAGATTTTTTCTGCAAAACGGGATCCCCGTGGCTGGTTTATGATTTACCATCGCCGGAGAGTGGTGCGCTATGGTACCGTTCCATTTCAAATCCAAGCATCCATTTCTAAAAGTCGTACGGCACTTTTTCGACATTTTGGACGGATGTTGCACCTTGCACCGTAGATGTTGCACCCTGTGGATATTGATTCTTCGGAAGGCCATAACTGGATCCTCGTTTAGAGTTACGGGAGCCATAACCAGTCAAAACAAAGATCTCTATGAGTTCTACGGCTATAATCGCTTTAAGCCGTCAATGGTTAGTTTCATACCCAAAAAATCTTATCCGAACCTCAATCGGGCCTTGGACTTTTTTACCGTTCGTTCATTTGTAACGTGGATTTTTTCTGCAAAACGGGATCCCCGTGGCTGGTCTATGATTTACCATCACCGGAGAGTAGTGCCCCATGGTACCACTCCGTTTCAAATCCATGCATCCATTTATAAAAGTCGTACGGTACTTTTTCGGCATTTTGGACGAATGTTGCACCTAGCACCGTAGATGTTGCACCCTGTGGATATTGATTCTTCGGAAGGCCATAACTGTTGGCTCGTTTAGAGTTACGGGAGCCATAACCAGTCAAAATGAAGATATCTGTGAGTTCTACGGCTATGAACGCTTTAAGCCGTCACTGGTTAGCTTCATTCCCAAAAAGTCTTATCCGAACCTCAATCGGGCCTTGGACGTTTTTTACCGTTCGTTCATTCGTCACGTGGATTTTTTCTGCAAAACGGGATCCCCTTGGCTAGTCTACGATTTACCATTGCCGGAGAGTGGTGCCCCATTGTACCGCTCCGTTTCAAATCCATGCATCCATTTCTAAAAGTCGTACGGCACTTTTTCGGCATTTTGGACGGATGTTGCACCTTGCACCGTAGATGTTGCACCCTCTGGAGATTGATTCTTCGGAAGGCCATAACTGTTGGCTCGTTTAGAGTTATGGGAGCCATAACTAGTCAAAACGAAGGTCTCAGTGAGTTCTACGGCTATGACCGCTTTAAGCCGTCACTGGTTAGTTTCATACCCAAAAAACTTATTCGAACCTCAATCAGGCCTTGGTCGTTTTTTACCGTTCGTTCATTCGTCACGTGGATTTTTTCTGCAAAACGGGATCCCTGTGGCTGGTCTACGATTTACCATCACCGGAGAGTGGTGCCCCATGGTACCGCTCCGTTTCAAATCCATGCATCCATTCCTAAAAGTCATACGGTACTTTTTCGGCATTTTGGACGGATGTTGCACCTTGCACCGTAGATGTTGCACCTTATGTATATTGATTCTTCGGAAGGCCATAACTGTTGGGTCGTTAGAGCTACGGGAGCCATAACCTGTCAAAACGAAGATCTCTGTGAGTTCTACGGCTATGACCACTTTAAGCCGTCACTGGTTAGTTTCATAACCAAAAAATCTTTTCCGCACCTCAATCTGGCCTTTGACGTTTTTTATCGTTCGTTCATTTGTCACGTGGATTTTTTCTGCAAAACGGGATCCCCATGGCTGGTCTATAATTTACCATCGCCGGAGAGTGGTGCCCTATGGTACCGCTCCGTTTCAAATCCCTGCATCCATTTCTAAAAGTCGTACGGCACTTTTTTCGGCATTTTGGACGGATGTTGCACCTTGCACCGTAGATGTTGCACCCTCTGGAGATTGATTCTTCGGAAGGCCATAACTGTTGGCTCGTTTAGAGTTATGGGAGCCATAACTAGTCAAAACGAAGGTCTCAGTGAGTTCTACGGCTATGACCGCTTTAAGCCGTCACTGGTTAATTTCATACCCAAAAAACTTATTCGAACCTCAATCAGGCCTTGGTCGTTTTTTACCGTTCGTTCATTCGTCACGTGGATTTTTTCTGCAAAACGGGATCCCTGTGGCTGGTCTACGATTTACCATCACCGGAGAGTGGTGCCCCATGGTACCGCTCCGTTTCAAATCCATGCATCCATTCCTAAAAGTCATACGGTACTTTTTCGGCATTTTGGACGGATGTTGCACCTTGCACCGTAGATGTTGCACCTTATGTATATTGATTCTTCGGAAGGCCATAACTGTTGGGTCGTTAGAGCTACGGGAGCCATAACCTGTCAAAACGAAGATCTCTGTGAGTTCTACGGCTATGACCACTTTAAGCCGTCACTGGTTAGTTTCATAACCAAAAAATCTTTTTCGCACCTCAATCTGGCCTTTGACGTTTTTTATCGTTCGTTCATTTGTCACGTGGATTTTTTCTGCAAAACGGGATCCCCATGGCTGGTCTATAATTTACCATCGCCGGAGAGTGGTGCCCTATGGTACCGCTCCGTTTCAAATCCCTGCATCCATTTCTAAAAGTCGTACGGCACTTTTTCGGCATTTTGGACGGATGTTGCACCTTGCACCGTAGATGTTGCACCCTCTGGATATTGATTCTTCGGAAGGCCATAACTGTTGGCTCGTTTAGAATTACGGGAGCCATAACCAGTCAAAACGAAGATCTCTATGAGTTTTACGGCTATGACCGCTTTAAGCCGTCACAGGTTAGTTTCATACCCAAAAAATCTTTTCCGAACCTCAATCGGGCTTTGGACGTTTTTTACCGTTCTTTCATTCGTCACATGGATTTTTTCTGCAAAACGGGATCCCCGTGGCTGGTCTATGATTTACCATCGCCGGAGAGTGGTTTCCCATGGTACCGCTCCGTTTCAAATCCATGCATCCATTTATAAAAGTCGTACGGCACTTTTTCGGCATTTTGGACGAATGTTGCACCTAGCACCGTAGATGTTGCACCCTATGGATATTGATTCTTCGGAAGGCCATAACTGTTGGCTCGTTTAGAGTTACGGGAGCCATAACCAATAAAAACGAAGATATCTATGAGTTCCACGGCTATGACCGCTTTAAGCCGTCACAGGTTAGTTTCATACCCAAAAAATCTTATCCGAACCTCAATCGGGCTTTTGACGTTTTTTACCGTTCTTTCATTCGTCACGTGGATTTTTTCTGCAAAACGGGATCCCCGTGGCTGGTCTATGATTTACCATCGCCGAAGAGTGGTTCCCCATGGTACCGCTCCGTTTCAAATCCATGCATCCATTTATAAAAGTCGTACGGCACTTTTTCGGCATTTTGGACGGATGTTGCACCTAGCACCATAGATGCTGCACCCTGTGGATATTAATTCTTCGGAAGGCCATAACTATTGGCTCGTTTAGAGTTATGGGAGTCATAACCAGTCAAAACGAAGATCTCTGTGAGTTCTACGGCAATGACCACTTTAAGTCGTCACTGGTTAGTTTCATACCCAAAAAATCTTATCCGCACCTCAATCGGGCCTTGGACGTTTTTTACCGTTCGTTCATTCGTCGCGTGGATTTTTTCTGCAAAACGGGATCCCCGTGGCTGGTCTATGATTTACCATCACCGGAGAGTGGTGCCCCATGGTACCGCTCCGTTTCTAATCCGTGCATCCATTTCTAAAAGTCGTACGGCACTTTTTCGGCATTTTGGACGGATGTTGCACCTTGCACCGTAGATGTTGCACCCTGTGGATATTGATTCTTCGGAAGGCCTGCTATGATCGCTTTAAGCCGTCACTGGTTAGTTTCATACCCTAAAAATCTTATCCGAAACTCCATCGGGCCTTGGACGTTTTTTACCGTTCGTTCATTCGTCACGTGGATTTTTTCTACAAAACGGGATCCCCGTGGCTGGTCTATGATTTACCATCGCCGGAGAGTGGTGCCCGATGGTACTGCTCCATTTCAAATCCATGCATCCATTTCTAAAAGTCGTACGGCACTTTTTCGGCATTTTGGACGGATGTTGCACCTTGCACCGTAGATGTTGCACCCTCTGGATATTGATTCTTCGGAAGGCCATAACTGTTGGCTAGTTTAGAATTACGGGAGCCATAACCAGTCAAAACGAAGATCTCTGCGAGTTCTACGGCTATGACCGCTTTAAGCCGTCACTGGTTAGTTTCATACCCAAAAAATCTTATCTGAACCTCAATCGAGCTTTGGACGTTTTTTACCGTTCGTTCATTCGTCACGTGGATTTTTTCTGCAAAACGGGATCCCCGTGGCTAGTCTATGATTTACCATCGCCGGAGAGTGGTGCCTTATGGTACCGCTCCGTTTCAAATCCATGCATCCATTTCTAAAAGTCGTACGGCACTTTTTCGGCATTTTGGACGGATGTTGCACCTTGCACCGTAGATGTTGCACCCTGTGGATATTGATTCTTCGAAAGGCGATAACTGTTGGCTCATTTAGATTTACGGGAGCCATAACCAGTCAAAACGAAGATCTCTGTGAGTTCTACGGCTATGACCACTTTAAGCCATCACTGGTTAGTTTCATACCCAAAAAATCTTATCCGAACCTCAATCGGGCCTTGCACGTTTTTTACCGTTCGTTCATTCGTCACGTAGATTTTTTCTGCAAAACGGCATCCCCGTGGCTGGTCTATGATTTACCATTGCCGGAGAGTGGTTCCCTAGGTACCGCTCCATTTCAAATCCAAGCATCCATTTCTAAAAGTCGTACGGCACTTTTTCGACATTTTGGACGGATGTTGCACCTTGCACCGTAGATGTTGCACCCTGTGGATATTGATTGTTCAGAAGGCCATAACTGGATGCTCGTTTAGAGTTACGAGAGCCATAACCAGTCAAAACAAAGATCTCTATGAGTTCTACGGCCATGATCGCTTTAAGCCGTCACATTTTAGTTTCATACCCAAAAAATCTTATCCGAACCTCAATCGGGCCTTGGACGTTTTTTACCGTTCGTTCATTCGTCACGTGGATTTTTTCTGCAAAACGAGATCCCCGTGGCTGGTCTATGATTTACCATCGCCGGAGAGTGGTGCCCCATGGTACCGCTCCGTTTCAAATCCATGCATCCATTTATAAAAGTCGTACGACACTTTTTCGGCATTTTGGACGAATGTTGCACCTAGCACCGTAGATGTTGCACACTGTGGATATTGATTCTTCGGAAGGCCATAACTGTTGGCTCGTTTAGAGTTACGGGAGCCATAACCAGTCAAAACGAAGATATCTGTGAGTTCTACGGCTATGACCGCTTTAAACCATCACTGGTTAGTTTCATACCCAAAAAGTCTTATCCGAACCTTAATCGGGCCTTGGACGTTTTTTACCGTTCGTTCATTCGTCACGTGGATTTTTTCTGCAAAACGGGATCCCCGTGGCTAGTCTACGATTTACCATCGCCGGAGAGTGGTGCCCCATTGTACCGCTCCGTTTCAAATCCATGCATCCATTTCTAAAAGTCGTACGGCACTTTTTCGGCATTTTGGACGGATGTTGCACCTTGCACCGTAGATGTTACACCCTTTGGATATTGATTCTTCGGAATGCCATAACTGTTGGCTCGTTTTGAGTTACGGGAGCCATAACCAGTCAAAACGAAGATCTCAGTGAGTTCTACGGCTATGACCGCTTTAAGCCGTCACTGGTTAGTTTCATACCCAAAAAATCTTATCCGAACCTCAATCGGACCTTGGACGTTTTTCACCGTTCGTTCATTAGTCACGTGGATTATTTCTGTAAAACGGGATCCCCGTGGATGGTCTACGATTTACCATCGCCGGAGAGTGGTGCCCCAAGGTACCGCTCCGTTTCAAATCCATGCATCCATTTCTAAAAGTCATACGGTACTTTTTCGGCATTTTGGACGGATGTTGCACCTTGCACCGTAGATGTTGCACCTTATGGATATTGATTCTTCGAAAGGCCATAACTGTTGGCTCGTTAGAGTTACGGGAGCCATAACCTGTCAAAACGAAGATCTTTGTGAGTTCTACGGCGATGACCGCTTTAAGCCGTCACTGGTTAGTTTCATACCCAAAAAATCTTATCCGAACCTCAATCGGGCTTTGGACGTTTTTTACCGTTCTTTCATTCGTCACATGGATTTTTTTCTGCAAAACGGAATCCCCGTGGCTAGTCTATGATTTACCATCGCTGGAGAGTGGTGCCCCATGGTAACGCTCCGTTTCAAATCCTTGCATCCATTTCTAAAAGTAGTACGGCACTTTTTCGGCATTTTGGACGGATGTTGCACCTTGCACCGTAGATGTTGCACCCTGTGGATATTGATTCTTCGGAAGGCCATAATTGTTGGCTCGTTTAGAGTTACGGGAGCCATAACCAGTCAAAACAAAGATCTCTATGAGTTCTACGGCTATGACCACTTTAAGCCATCACTGGTTAGTTTCATACCCAAAAAATCTTATCCGAACCTCAATCGGGCCTTGGACGTTTTTTACCGTTCGTTCATTCGTCACGTGGATTTTTTCTGCAAAACGGGATCCCCGTGGCTGGTCTATGATTTACCATCGCCGGAGAGTGGTGCCCTATTGTACCGCTACATTTCAAATCCATGCATCCATTTCACAAAGTCGTACGACACTTTTTCGGCATTTTGGATGGATGTTGCACCTTGCACCATAGATGTTGCACCCTATGGATATTGATTCTTCGGAAGGCCATAACTGTTGGCTCGTTTAGAGTTACGGGAGCCATAACCAGTCAAAACGAAGATCTCTATGAGTTCTACGGCTATGATCGCTTTAAGCCGTCACTGGTTAGTTTCATACCCAAAAAATCTTATCCCAACCTCAATCGGGCCTTGGACGTTTTTTACCGTTCGTTCATTCGTCACGTGGATTTTTTCTACAAAACGGAATCCCCGTGGCTGGTCTATGATTTACCATCGCCGGAGAGTGGTGCCCCATGGTACCGCTCCGTTTCAAATCCATGCATCCATTTATAAAAGTCGTACGACACTTTTTCGGCATTTTGGACGAATGTTGCACCTAGCACCGTAGATGTTGCACCCTGTGGATATTGATTCTTCGGAAGGCCATAACTGTTGGCTCGTTTAGAGTTACGGGAGCCATAACCAGTCAAAACGAAGATATCTGTGAGTTCTACGGCTATGACCGCTTTAAGCCGTCACTGGTTAGTTTCATACCCAAAAAGTCTTATCCGAACCTTAATCGGGCCTTGGACGTTTTTTTACCGTTCGTTCATTCGTCACGTGGATTTTTTCTGCAAAACGGGATCCCCGTGGCTAGTCTACGATTTACCATCGTCGGAGAGTGGTGCCCCATTGTACCGCTCCGTTTCAAATCCATGCATCCATTTCTAAAAGTCGTACGGCACTTTTTCGGCATTTTGGACGGATGTTGCACCTTGCACCGTAGATGTTACACCCTTTGGATATTGATTCTTCGGAATGCCATAACTGTTGGCTCGTTTAGAGTTACGGGAGCCAAAACCAGTCAAAACGAAGATCTCAGTGAGTTCTACGGCTATGACCGCTTTAAGCCGTCATTGGTTAGTTTCATACCCAAAAAATCTTATCCGAACCTCAATCGGACCTTGGACGTTTTTTACCGTTCGTTCATTCGTCACGTGGATTATTTCTGCAAAACGGGATCCCCGTGGATGGTCTACGATTTACCATCGCCGGAGAGTGGTGCCCCATGGTACCGCTCCGTTTCAAATCCATGCATCCATTTCTAAAAGTCATACGGTACTTTTTCGGCATTTTGGACGGATGTTGCACCTTGCACCGTAGATGTTGCACCTTATGGATATTGATTCTTCGGAAGGCCATAACTGTTGGCTCGTTAGAGTTACGGGAGCCATAACCTGTCAAAACGAAGATCTCTATGAGTTCTACGTCTATGACCGCTTTAAGCCGTCACTGGTTAGTTTCATACCCAAAAAATCTTATCCGAACCTTAATCGGAGCTTTGGACGTTTTTTACCGTTCTTTCATTCGTCACATGGATTTTTTCTGCAAAACGGAATCCCCGTGGCTAGTCTATGATTTACCATCGCTGGAGAGTGGTGCCCCATGGTACCGCTCCGTTTCAAATCCTTGCATCCATTTCTAAAAGTAGTACGGCACTTTTTCGGCATTTTGGATGGATGTTGCACCTTGCACCGTAGATGTTGCACCCTGTGGATATTGATTCTTTGGAAGGCCATAATTGTTGGCTCGTTTAGAGTTATGGGAGCCATAACCAGTCAAAACAAAGATCTCTGTGAGTTCTACGGCTATGACCACTTTAAGCCATCATTGGTTAGTTTCATACCCAAAAAATCTTATCCGAACCTCAATCGGGCCTTGGACGTTTTTTACCGTTCGTTCATTCGTCACGTGGATTTTTTCTGCAAAACGAGATCCCCGTGGCTGGTCTATGATTTACCATCGCCGGAGAGTGGTGCCCTATTGTACCGCTACATTTCAAATCCTTGCATCCATTTCTCAAAGTCGTTCGACAATTTTTCGGCATTTTGGACAGATGTTGCACCTTGCACCATAGATGTTGCACCCTATGGATATTGATTCTTCGGAAGGCCATAACTGTTGGCTCGTTTAGAGTTACGTGAGCCATAACCAGTCAAAACGAAGATCTCTATGAGTTCTACGGCTATGATCGCTTTAAGCCGTCACTGGTTAGTTTCATACCCAAAAAATCTTATCCGAACCTCAATCGGGCCTTGGACGTTTTTTACCGTTCGTTCATTCGTCACGTGGATTTTTTCTGCAAAACGTGATCCCCGTGGCTGGTCTATGATTTACCATCGCCGGAGAGTGGTTCCCCATGGTACCGCTCCGTTTCAAATCCATGCATCCATTTATAAAAGTCGTACGGCACTTTTTCGGCATTTTGGATGAATGTTGCACCTAGCACTGTAGATGTTGCACCCTATGGATATTGATTCTTCAGAAGGCCATAACTGTTGGCTCGTTTAGAGTTACGGGATCCATAACCAATCAAAACGAAGATATCTGTGAGTTCTACGGCTATGACTGCTTTAAGCCGTCACTGGTTAGTTTCATACCCAAAAAATCTTACCCGAACCTCAATAGGGCCTTGGACGTTTTTTACCGTTCGTTCATTCGTCGCGTGGATTTTTTCTGCAAAACGGGATCCCCGTGGCTTGTCTATGATTTACCATTGCCGGAGAGTGGTGCCCCATCTTATCGATCCGTTTCAAATCCATGCATCCATTTCTAAAAGTCGTACGGCACTTTTTCGGCATTTTGGACGGATGTTGCACCTTGCACCGTAGATGTTGCACCCTGTGGATATTGATTCTTCGGAAGGCCATAACTGTTGGCTCGTTTAGATTTATGGGAGCCATAACCAGTCAAAACGAAGATATCTGTGAGTTCTACGGCTATGACCGTATTAAGCTGTCACTGGGTAGTTTCATGCCCAAAAAATCTTATCCGAAACTCAATCAGGCCTTGGACGTTTTTTACCGTTCGTTCATTCGTCACATGGATTTTTTCTACAAAACGGGATCCCCGTGGCTGGTCTACGATTTACCATCGCCGGAGAGTGGTTCCCCATGGTACCGCTCCGTTTCAAATCCATGCATCCATTTCTAAAAGTCGTACGACACTTTTTCGGCATTTTGGACGAATGTTGCACCTTGCACCGTAGATGTTGCACCCTGTGGATATTGATTCTTTGGAAGGCCATAACTGTTGGCTCGTTTAGAGTTACGGGAGCCATAACCAGTCAAAACGAAGATCTCTATGAGTTCTACGGCTATGACTGCTTTAAGCCGCCACTGGATAGTTTCATAACAAAAAAATCTTATCCGAACCTCAATCGGGCCTTGGACGTTTTTTACCGTTCGTTCATTCGTCATGTGGATTTTTCTACAAAACGTGGTCCCCGTGGCTGGTCTACGATTTACCATCGCCGGAGAGTGGTGCCCCATGGTACCGCTCCATTTCAAATCCATGCATTCATTTCTAAAAGCCGTACGTCACTTTTTCGGCATTTTGGACGGATGTTGCACCTTGCACCGTAGGTGTTGCACCTTGTGGATATTGATTCTTCGGAAAGCCATACATGTTGGCTCATTTAGAGTTTTTTTTTTGAAAAAGTGTTCAAACTTTCTATTACTATAAGCAAAAGAATACAAAAGTCTAACAAGACCATTCACAAAACAAAACATCTCTCAAACAACAAAGACTGGCCCGATCCAAACAAGAAGCCAGCCCAAAAGCCCACAAATCAGTAACAAATATCAGAAGCTTCGAGACAGAACTCAAAGCAAATAAGGCAAACCGACTCTTCATTAATTCCTATCTCCTCTCGAAGAAAATATAAAATGAAACAATGGTGGCGAACGAAACAGCTGCTTCACTGCTTCCACTTCGTAACAGAAGCCTCATCTGCTTCCCTTTCATAACTTCCTCCTTAAAGACCAAGGAGATTAGCAACAGCAACACCTTGAAGACCAACAACCAACATAGTCTCCGTTCCAACCAGAAAGAAGACAGGTAATAGATCTGACAAACTATCTATGAAAATGAAAACCTCCAGTCTTCGAATTAATCTTCTTACATGAAACAGGTCAAAAGCCTGCAAAAGCTTGGGAAATCGACTTCAACTTCCAGATCTAATAAGCAAACAACACTCCCTCGAGAAGAACTAAGAAGAAAATATCAAGATAAGTCACTTATAGCCTAAAACATGCTTCCTTTAACTTTGAATTCGAACTAACTTCTATCGTGAACAGGACAGGAAGACAAGAACTCGGTACTCTCCTGCAACTTCTTCTTCCAGATCTAAAGATATAGCGGGCATTCCCTCGTGAAACAGGGAAAGCAATAGGAAAGATAAGTCATTTTAACCCGAAAGTTTCTTCTTTTAATTTCGAGAAATAATGCATTCTGAAATTGCTTATTTCTTGAATGACCAGGACAAGACTGCAACGCTCGGATCAACCTACAAACTGCATCCTTACAAGCTAATTCAATATTTATTGTATCTTGTAAATAATAATGTAATTGAGTAAAAGGTGGGAAGAAAAAATGTAAATAATACAGGTTCACAAATCCTAGAGCCAAGGATCGTTGAACTAGAGAAAGGCAGAGGAATGATACTTATGATAAAGCAGCAGATGACCCAATTCAGCGTTGGGAGGTATATCCCCATTTCGATGCTATTGTTCCATTCAAGTCAGTGATGTTCTTGAAATGTTTAGATTTAACCATTCTAATATTCATAGTCTGGAATATACTATAACAGATCTACATCCTATCCGTAAAACGATTTTGAAAAATCCTGTCATTCCTTTCTTTCCAAATATGCCAAACACAAACAGAAAGGGATAGTTGAAACAAGTCTGAATTGAGGTTTTTTGAGCTAGATAAAGAAACAATTTTTTGTAAATCATCTTTCAAAGAAAAAGATAAAATACTTCTCGGTGATTTGAAAATTTTCTTACAACTCCACAGCCACACCTTTTCTGTAAAATTACATTGAAAAAATAGATGGTCTATGTTTTCAATGTGATTATTACAGAAGACACAGTTTTGATCAACGACTATCTATTTCTGTAGTAATCTTTCTTTAGTTAACAGATAATCATTTATGGCTTTGAAAAGGCATACCGCCATCTTAGGAACGTGAATTTTGTTCCAGACCATAGACGCCCAATTCTTAATTTCAAAATTGGTACGAACCAAATTCCAAACTTTCTTAAACTGATACAAACCATCCTTGGAACACTTCCAGGACCAGAAATCCCTCTCACTGTTCTTGTGTATCTTGACACCTTCAATTTCAGCATGAATTTGGAATAAAAAACTATACGAGTCCCACTTCCACTTACCATTACTTAAGATCTTACTGAGAGACAAGTTTCCCGTTCCAGTTCTGAAAGCTGTGTCTCTCCCAATACGTTCCATAATAGAACTGCCATTTAACCAAGGATCAAACTAGAGAGAAGTAGTTTTACCGTCTGCAATATTAAGAGAAAGGCATTTCAAAGCTTCAAATCTGTTTTTTAAAATAAATTTCCACACCCCCGAATCGTCCGAATGCTGGTTAATTTCCCAAATACTTTTACGGCCAATATATTTACAGTGTATAAGTTCCGCCCAAATACCTTCTAAATTGATTACTTTCCATATCAGTTTGATATATAGAGCTTTGTTCATCTCTTCTAGATTTCTCAATCCCATACCTCCTTCTTCTTTTTGCCTACACAGAACCTCCCTAGGAATCTTACTGCTACGACTTTTCCAAAGAAAATTCAAGATCAAGTGTTTAATTTTTTGAACAGTAGAAACTGGAAGGCAAAAACATTGCATCCAGAATTGAATAATAGGGTAAATGGTAGATTTGATAAGTTCAAGTCTCCCAGCTAAACTCAACATTCTATTTTCCCATCTATCAATCCTAGCCTTAATCTTCTCTATCAAAGGTAAACAATCCTTATCCCTCAGATTAGCACTAGACAAAGGAATTCCAAGATACCTTATTGGGAGATCCGATTGCTGGATATTGAGAATCTTACTAATGTTGTTACAGCAATCCACCCCTTTCCCAAAGAAAACATTAGATTTCTCAAAGCTAAGCTCCAAGCTAGTAACCCTCTTCATAGTCTTAAATACTTCACTTATAGCAATTGCATTATTAGCATTGGCTTTAGTAAAAATAATAATGTCATCAGCGTAGATAAGATGAGTCACTTTATTGTCAAAATCTGTAATTGGAGAAATAAGACCATCTCTGACTTTTCCTTCCATCAGGAGAGTAAAATACTCCATAACCAAGGTAAACAATATAGGGGAAAGCGGATCACCTTGTCTAAGCCCATTAGTACTCTTGAAATAAACATGCGCTTCACCATTAGCAATAATAGAAAACATGGGAGTCTTAATTAAATTTTCTATAATTCTCACCCATTTATTAGGGAAACCCAGGCTAATTAGCATGTGTATGACAAAAGATCGATTTATCGAATCGTATGCTTTTTTTAAGTCAACTTTAATACACATGTAATTATTATCCTTTCTACCAAGACCCCTGATAATTTCGTGAGCAAACAAAATACCATCTCTTATTGATCTACCTTTAATAAAAGCCGTCTGGTTCGGGGACACCAACTTGTTTAAGAAAACTCCTAGTCTATTACACAGGATTTTGGTGAAAACTTTATATAAGGTATTATAATAGGCAATGGGTCTAAATCTTGAATACAAGAGGAATGGTCTTTTTTTGGAATCAAGTGTATAAACGTATGGTTCTACTCATTAATAATAAGACCCTTATGAAAAATATCATTCAGAGTTTTGAAAATCAAGTCTTTAGAAAGATTCCAATGAATTTTAAAAAACATCGAATTAAAACCGTCCGGACCTGGAGAGGTAGTATCTTTAATATCCCACAAAGCAAATCTAATTTCTTCCAAAGATATACCATCATTCAAAAAATTAGCTCCATAATCAGAAATAATCGATTTATAAATCACCTCTGGAAACTGATCACCTGATGGAAGGTTAAAAATTCTTTTGTAGAAATCAATAGCCGATTCTACAAACTTATCTTCCGAAATTACCTTCCCATCAATATCAATGTTGGTTAATCGCTTTCTACTTCTTTTACTAGACATTTTAGCATAGAAAAAAGAAGAAGCTTCATCACCCATCATCAGCCATTTACATTTATCCTTTTGTTTGGCATCCAAGAACTCTTTCTTCAGAGATATTTCCAAGTTAGTCTTGGCAGTATGAAATTACATAGCCAAAATGTGATCATAAGATTTTTCCAGCAATTTCTGAAGTCTTGAACAATTCTCTCTCTGTACAATAACCTCTTATTTGGTGTCTCGAGATTTAGCACTCCATCTCTTAAGCTCTCTCTTGATATTCTTGAGGATACTAATGATTTGATACAAAGGCCTATCAATGTAATTAGAAACCCAAAGCTTCTCAATCAAAGGAAAATAATGATCACATAAAGACCAATGGTTCATATATCTGAACGGTCTATTCTTGACCCGGGGCGATGCATAGAGCGAAACTAGGACTGCATTATGGTCACTCACAGAAGGTGGCAAATATTCAACCGATAAGTCTGTAAATAAATTGATACAATCTAGATTTGCAAAAACCCTGTCAATTTTGGAAAATATGTTACGACTCGGACCAGACCACCATGAAAATTCGTAACCTTTAATATTAATCTCATTAAGACCAGTAAGGTTTGACATATCATCTAATTCAAACAAGTTTCCAAAATTAACTGGGTTACCTCCCTTTCTTTCTAAAGGACTATGAATACAATTAAAGTCCACAAGCACAAGCCAAGGTCTAAAAATATTGATAGCATCCTCCTGTGAATTCTGCCATAGTCTGCTTCTTAATGCAACAAAATTATGAGCGTAAACAAAGGTGAGATTGCATTTGAAATTCGAGGTATTAATCAATTCAATGGAGATGTGCTGATCACTCATACTAATAAAATTAAAATCCCAAGAATCTCCATTAATGAAGACCATGATCCTACACTTAAAGTAACAAGAGACATTACTAAATAATTTCCAATTGCCATCTAACGCTTTTTCCAACTTCAAAATATCTGACATCAACAACTTATTTTCCAAAATACCGAAACAACTGATTTTGTGCTTATCAATAAGTTTTCTCACTTCTCCCATTCTGTTGGGGTTATGAACCCCTCTTACATTCCAACAAGCTATAGACATTATAAAACCTTGTTATTGCGGGTCCTCAATGACCTGCTACTGGAGGATTCCCCTTTGTCTTCCGTTGAAATACCTAGCATTTGAACCCACTTGGGGTTCTTACGAACACGCTTATCCTTCTGAATGTTCATAAACTCTATATCTTGAAGGATAGAAGTAGGGAGCTCCACAGGGACATCCTGATTTGGGTCTGCATTATCATAAGTATTCTGTCCCTCTACCCTCTCTGACGATCTTGAATCCTGGTCCAGATTGTTCTGCACCTGTAAATCAATACAAGCTTCAGTACCTCTTCTACAATTAACATTATTAATTATACAATCATCAATAAATATATTATTAGAAAATAAAGATTTGGGAACAGAAGGAGTCTCCAATGATGACGAATGGCGTTTGAGAATAGATTTGTGGGGCGAAGGTGACTTCAGAGGAGATAGGCTCGGATCTCTGGCTCCCGGGGTAGTTGGAGGAACAGGTAGGAGAGGCTCAAAGGTTCCTTGATCAGGCGGAACTTCCAAACTGGCTAGTAGGGCTGAGTGGCAATCTTCACTGACTCCTACCTCGGTGCAAGTGGCAGGTTCTGACTCTGAAACTTCTGAGGTTGCCCCCTCACCGCGCTGCACTGAGGATGCAGCTCCTTCTACGACCTGAACAGAGGGAGTAACTTCTGTTTGGAATTGTTCAGAAAGAGACTTTCCTCTAATTTCTGTCTCCGATCCTTCTATCTGTGGCCTATCCCAAGTCCCTTCCTTAGGTAGGCATTCAACAATTAAATTTTGATTATCTTTAAAAGCTACTGACTGTAAAGATTCAGTCAGAGCCTCCCCATTAGAGACCACCTCCACAGGATTCCTACTAATTTCATTATAAGAATCATTGGGGCATCCACCATTCAACTGCTTTTCAAGGTCAATAGAGTTCTCAGTTCCGCCCACCTCTCTTACATCTTCCACATTATCACCCAAACTCTGAACCACAGGGTTTTCCTTATCAGAATTAGGATCTAGAGTCAATTTGGGAACCCAAGACTTAGTCATTGGGCATTCATTAGTTACATGACCAAAACACACGCACTTACCACAAATGGGAGGTGGATTCTCGTATTCCACTTCCTAGGTAATGCTCCTCCCATTGTCATCCATACCTTCTATAAAATTGGGCATGCCATAAGTAGCATTTACCTCAACCAGGACTCTGGCATAAGCTAATCTAGATTTATTTTTCGTGGCCTCATCCATCTTAATTGGAATTCCAATGGTACTTGTTAGAGCACTAATAGCCTTATTGCCCCAAAGATTAAAATTTAAACCCGGAAGTCTGACCCACATAGGTAGTGAAGTAAGAAGATCTCTATCTGTTTTCATATCTGGAGACAGTCTCTTCATAATGATCAAATTCCGGTCCATAAACCAAGGGCCAGACTTCAGTATCTTATTGCAATCCTCGTCAGAGCCAAATCTCGCTACAAAAAAACCATTATTTCTAGAATGAACAGAAAACGTTTTCTTTGTAACCCAAACCCTATTGGCATACCCCTCAAAAGTTCTCAGCCATGGTTTGTACCCTACCACATACAGTAAAATGCAAAACTCCCAGCCTCCCTCCGCTTCTTTGATAGCGTCAGAGGAAAGGGAACCAATCCTTTTACCTTTCTCAATTTTAGGCTCAATAAACTCAAGATCTAGATTACCTAGTTCCCCTACCGCTCCTACTTTCACTGCCTCAATGTACGAGAACTTTTTAGCGTTATCAGAAACAGTGAATTTGATTTTCGGGATGTTACCAGGCAGCAAGCCTTTCTGCTTCGTTGGTTTCATAGTCTGCCCGGCAAAGTTTGCCTGCAATTTCTTCCCCTTATTCCGATCTGGATGAGGTCCAGATCTTCTCGGTCTTTGCCCTCCCAAGTTAAGCCTTTGATCAGGACCCAAAGACGCTGGAGCCTTACCCCTTTTCCTTCTCACCTCCTCCCATCCTTCATCATCCCGCAAAGATCCCATGGCTCCAGTTTGAGGAGAAAGCAGTGAAGATGAAAAAATAAGAGAATAATTAGAGAAAAAAAAGAAAACTTGGAAAACGAAAGAAGAAAGGAGAGAAGGGAAGAAACCCAAGTCTCCCGACCTAGATCTGGAAGCCATTAAATTTTATTTTATTTTGCAATTCCATTTCCTTTCCGGCTTGGCTCGTTTAGAGTTATGGAAGCCATAACCAGTCAAAACGAAGATTTCTATGAGTTCTACGGCTATGACCGCTCTAAGCCGTCACTAGATAGTTTCATAACCAAAAAATCTTATCCGAACCTCAATCGGGCCTTGGACGTTTTTTACCGTTCGTTCATTCGTCACGTGGATTTTTTCTGCAAAACGACATCCCCGTGGCTGGTCTAAGATTTACCATCGCCGGAGAGTGGTGCCCCATGGTACCGCTCCGTTTCAAATCCATGCATCCATTTCTAAAAGTCGTACGGCACTTTTTCGGCATTTTGGACGGATGTTGTACCTTGCACCGTAGATGTTGCACCCTGTGGATATTGATTCTTCGGAAGGACATAACTACTGTCTCGTTTAGAGTTACGGGAGCCATAACTAGTCAAAACGAAGATCTCTGTGAGTTCTACGGCTATGACCGCTTTAATCCGTCACTGGTTAGTTTCATACCCAAAAAATCTTATCTGAACCTCAATCGGGCCTTGGACGTTTTTTACCGTTCGTTCATTCGTCACGTGGATTTTTTCTGCAAAACGGGATCCCCGTGGCTGGTCTACGATTTACCATCTCCGGAGAGTGGTGCCCCATTGTACCTCTCCGTTTCAAATCCATGCATCCATTTCTAAAAGTCGTACGACACTTTTTCGGCATTTTGGACGGATGTTGCACCTTGCACCGTAGATGTTGCACCCTGTGGATATTGATTCTTCGGAAGGCCATAACTGTTGGCTCGTTCAGAGTTACGGGAGCCATAACCAGTCAAAACGATGATCTCTGTGAGTTCTACGGCTATGACCGCTTTAAGCCGTCACTGGTTAGTTTCATACCCAAAAAATCTTATCCGAACCTCAATAGGGCCTTGGACGTTTTTTACCGTTCGTTCATTCGTCACGTGGATTTTTTCTACAAAACGGGATCCCCGTGGATGGTCTACGATTTACCATCGCCGGAGAGTGGTGCCCTATGGTACCGCTCCATTTCAAATCCATGCATCCATTTCTAAAAGTCGTACGGCACTTTTTCAGCATTTTGGACGGATGTTGCACCTTGCACCGTAGATATTGCACCCTGTGGATATTGATTCTTCGGAAGGCCATAGCTGTTGGCTCGTTTAGAGTTACGGGAGCCATAACCAGTCAAAACGAAGATCTCAGTGAGTTCTACGGCTATGACCGCTATAAGCCATCACTGGTTAGTTTCATACCCAAAAAATCTTATCCGAACCTCAATCGGGACTTGGACGTTTTTTACCGTTCGTTCATTAGTCACGTGGATTTTTTCTGCAAAACGTGATCCCCGTGGCTGGTCTAAGATTTACCATCGCCAGAGAGTGGTGCCCCATGGTACCGCTCCATTTCAAATCCATGCATCCATTTCTAAAAGTCACACGGTACTTTTTCGGCATTTTGGACGGATGTTGCACCTTGCACCGTAGATGTTGCACCTTGTGGATATTGATTCTTCGGAAGGCCATAACTGTTGGCTCGTTAGAGTTACGGGAGCCATAACCTGTCAAAACGAAGATCTCTGTGTGTTCTACGGCTATGACCGCTTCAAGCCGTCACTGGTTAGTTTCATACCCAAAAAATCTTATCCGCACCTCAATCGGACCTTGGACGTTTTTTATCGTTCGTTCATTCGTCACGTGGATTTTTTCTGCAAAATGGGATCCCCGTGGCTGGTCTATAATTTACCATCACCGGAGAGTGGTGCCCCATGGTACCGCTCCGTTTCAAATCCATGCATCCATTTCTAAAAGTCGTACGGCACTTTTTCGGCATTTTGGACGGATGTTGCACTTTGCACCGTAGAAGTTGCACGCTGTGGATATTGATTCTTCGGAAGGCCATAACTTGTGGCTTGTTTAAAGTTACGGGAGCCACAACCAGTCAAAACGAAGATATTTGTGAGTTCTACGGCTATGACCGCTTCAAGCCGTCACTGGTTAGTTTCATACCCAAAAAATCTTATCCGCACCTCAATCGGACCTTGGACGTTTTTTACCGTTCGTTCATTCGTCACGTGGATTTTTTCTGCAAAATGAGATCCCCGTGGCTGGTCTATGATTTACCATCGCCGGAGAGTGGTGCCCCATCGTACCGCTCCGTTTCAAATCCATGCATCCATTTCTAAAAGTCGTATGGCACTTTTTCGGTATTTTGGACGGATGTTGCACCTTGCACCGTAGATGTTGCACCCTATGGATATTGATTCTTCGGAAGGCCATAACTGTTGGCTCGTTTAGATTTACGGGAGCCATAACCAGTCAAAACAATGATCTCTGTGAGTTCTACGGCTATGACCGCTTTAAGCCGTCACTGGTTAGTTTCATACCCAATAAATCTTATCTGAAACTCAATCGGGCCTTGGATGTTTTTTATCGTTCGTTCATTCGTCACGAGGATTTTTTCTGCAAAACTGGATCCCCGTGGCTGGTCTATGATTTACCATCGCCGAAGAGTGGTGCCCCATGGTACCGCTCCGTTTCAAATCCATGCATCCATTTCTAAAAGTCGTACGGCACTTTTTTGGCATTTTGGACGGATGTTGCACCTTGCACCGTAGATGTTGCACCCTGCAGATATTGGTTCTTTGGAAGGCCGTAACTGTTGGCTCGTTTAGAGTTACGGGAGCCATAACCAGACAAAACGAAGATCTCTATGAGTTCTACGGCTATGATCGCTTTAAGCCGTCACTGGATAGTTTCATAACAAAAAAATCTTATCCAAACCTCAATCGGGCCTTGGACATTTTTTACCGTTCGTTCATTCGTCACGTGGATTTTTCTGCAAAACGGGATCCCCGTAGCTGGTCTACGATTTACCATCGCCGGAGCGTGGTACCCCATGGTACCACTCCATTTCAAATCCATGCATCCATTTCTAAAAGTCGTACGGCACTTTTTCAGCATTTTGGACGGACGTTGCACCTTGCACCATAGATGTTGCACCCTGTGGATATTGATTCTTTGGAAGGCCATAACTGTTGGCTCGTTTAGAGTTAAGGGAGCCATAACCAGCCAAAACGAAGATCTCTGTGAGTTCTACGGGTATGACCGCTTTAAGCCGTCACTGGTGAGATTCATACCCAAAAAATCTTATCCGAACCTCAATCAGGCCTTGGACGTTTTTTACCGTTCGTTCATTCGTCATGTGGATTTTTTTTGCAAAACGGGATCCCCGTGGCTGGTCTACGATTTACGATCGCCGGAGCGTGGTGCCCCATGGTACCGCTCCATTTCAAATCCATGCATCCATTTCTATAAGTCGTACGACACTTTTTCGGCATTATGGACGGATGTTGCACCTTGCACCGTAGATGTTGCACCCTATGGATATTGATTCTTTGGAAGGCCGTAACTGTTGGCTCGTTTAGAGTTACGGGAGCCATAACCAGTCAAAACGAAGATCTCTATGAGTTCTACGGCTATGACCGCTTTAAGCCGTCACTGGATAGTTTCATAACAAAAAAATCTTATCCGAACCTCAATCGGGCCTTGGATGTTTTTTTACCGTTCGTTCATTCGTCACGTGGATTTTTCTACAAAATGGGATCCCCGTGGTTGGTCTATGAATTACCATCGCCGGAGAGTGGTGCCCCATGGTACCGCTCCATTTCAAATCCATGCATCCATTTCTAATTATCGTACGACACTTTTTCGGCATTTTGGACGGATGTTGCACCTTGCACCGTAGATGTTGCACCCTGTGGATATTGATTCTTCGGAAGGCCATAACTGTTGGCTCGTTTAGAGTTATGGGAGCCATAACCGGTCAAAACGAAGATCTCTGTGAGTTCTACGGCTATGACCGCTTTAAGCCGTCACTGGTTAGTTTCATACCCAAAAAATCTTATCCGAAACTCAATCGGGCCTTAAACGTTTTTTACCGTTCGTTCGTTCGTCACGTGGATTTTTTCTGCAAAACGGGATCCCCGTGGCTGGGCTACGATTTACCATCGCCGGAGAGTGGTGCCCCATGGTACCGCTCCGTTTCAAATCCATGCATCCATTTATAAAAGTCGTACGGCACTTTTTCGGCATTTTGGACGGATGTTGCACCTTGCACCGTAGATGTTGCACCCTGTGTATATTGATTCTTCGGAGGCCATAATTGTTGGCTCGTTTAGAGTTACAGGAGCCATAACCAGTCAAAACGAAGATCTCTGTGAGTTCTACGGCTATGACCGCTTTAAGCCGTCACTGGATAATTTCATAACCAAAAAATCTTATTCGAACCTCAATCCGGCCTTGGACGTTTTTCACTGTTCGTTCATTTGTCACGTGGATTTTTTCTGCAAAACGGCATCCCCGTGGCTGGTCTAAGATTTACCATCGCCGGAGAGTGGTGCCCCAAGGTTCCGCTCCGTTTCAAATCCATGCATCCATTTCTAAAAGTCGTACGACACTTTTTAGGCATTTTGGATGGATGTTGTACCATGCACCGTAGATGTTGCACCCTGTGGATATTGATTCTTCGGAAGGCCATAACTGTTGGCTCGTTTAGATTTACGGGAGCCATAACCAGTCAAAACGAAGATCTCTGTGAGTTCTACGGCTATGACCGCTTTAAGCCGTCAGTGGTTAGTTTCATACCCAAAAAATCTTATCTGAACCTCAATCGGGCCTTGGACGTTTTTTACCGTTCGTTCATTCGTCACGTGGATTTTTTCTGCAAAACGGGATCCCCGTGGATGGTCTACGATTTACCATTGACGGAGAGTGGTGCCCCATGGTACCGCTCCATTTCAAATCCATGCATCCATTTCTAAAAGTCGTACGTCACTTTTTCGGCATTTTGAACGGATGTTGCACCTTGCACCGTAGATGTTGCACCCTGTGGATATTGATTCTTCGGAAGGCCATAACTGTTGGCTCCTTTAGATTTACGGGAGCCATAACCAGTCAAAACGAAGATCTCTGTGAGTTCTATGGCTATGACAGCTTTAAGCCGTCACTGGTTAGTTTCATACCCAAAAAATCTTATCCGAACCTCAATCGGGCCTTGGACGTTTTTTACCGTTCGTTCATTCGTCACGTGGGTTTTTTCTGCAAAACGGGATCCCTGTGGCTGGTCTATGATTTACCATCGCCGGAGAGTGGTGCCCCATGGTACCGCTCCGTTTCAAATCCATGCATCCATTTCTAAAAGTCATACGGTACTTTTTCGGCATTTTGGACGGATGTTGCACCTTGCACCGTAGATGTTGCACCCTGTGGATATTGATTCTTCGGAAGGCCATAACTGTTGGCTCATTTAGTTTTATGGGAGCAAAAACAGTCAAAACGAAGATCTCTGTGAGTTCTACGGCTAGGACCGCTTTAAGACATCACTGATTAGTTTCATACCCAAAAAATCTAATCCGAAACTCAATCTGGCCTTGGATGTTTTTTACCATTCGTTCATTCGTCACGTGGATATTTTCTGCAAAACGGGATCCTCGTAGCCGGTCTATGATTTACCATCGCCGGAGAGTGGTGCCCCATGGTACCGCTCCGTTTCAAATCCATGCATCCATTTCTAAAAGTCCTACGGCACTTTTCGGCATTTTGGACGGATGTTTCACCTTGCACCGTAGATGTTGCACCCGATGGATATTGATTCTTCGGAAGGCCATAATAGTTGGCTCGTTTAGAGTTACCTGAGTCGTAACCAGTCAAACGAAGATCTCTATGATTTCTACGGCTATGACCGCTTTAAGCCGTCACTGGATAGTTTCATACCCAAAAAATCTTATCCGAACCTCAATCGGGCCTTGGACGTTTTTTACCGTTCGTTCATTCGTCACGTAGATTTTTTCTGCAAAATGGCATCCCCGTGGATGGTCTAAGATTTACCATCGCCGGAGAGTGGTGCCCCATGGTACCGCTCCGTTTCAAATTCATGCATCCATTTCTAAAAGTCGTACGCCACTTTTTCGGCATTTTGGACGGATGTTGCACCTTGCACCGTAGATGTTGCACCTTCTGGATATTGATTCTTCGGAAGGCCATAACTGTTGGCTCGTTTAGAGTTACGGGAGCCATAACCAGTCAAAACGAAGATCTCTGTGAGTTCTACGGCTATGACCACTTTAAGCCGTCACTAATTAGTTTCATACCCAAAAATTCTTATCCGAACCTCAATCGGGCCTTGGACGTTTTATACCGTTCGTTCATTCGTCACCTGGATTTTTTCTACAAAACGGGATCCCCGTGGCTGGTTTATGAATTACCATCGCCGGAGAGTGGTGCCCCATGGTACCGTTCCGTTTCAAATCCATGCATCCATTTTTAAAAGTCGTACGACACTTTTTCGGCATTTTAGACGGATGTTGCACCTTGCACCATAGATGTTGCACCCTGTGGATATTGATTCTTCGGAAGGCCATAACTGTTGGCTCGTTTAGAGTTACGGGAGCCATAACCGGTCAAAACGAAGATCTCTGTGAGTTCTACGGCTATAAACGCTTTAAGCCGTCACTGGTTAGTTTCATACCCAAAAAATCTTATCCGAAACTCAATCGGGCCTTGAACGTTTTTTACCGTTCGTTCATTCGTCACGTGGATTTTTTCTGCAAAACGGGATCCCCGTGGCTGGTCTACGATTTACCATCGCCGGAGAGTGGTGCCCCATGGTACTGCTCCGTTTCAAATCCATGCATCCATTTCTAAAAGTCGTATGGCACTTTTTCGGCATTTTAGACGGATGTTGCACCTTGCACCGTAGATGTTGCACCCTGTGGATATTGATTTTTCGGAAGGCCATAACTGTTGGCTCGTTTAGAGTTACGGGAGCCATAACCAGTCAAAACGAAGATCTCTGTGAGTTCTACGGATATGACGCTTTAAGCCATCACTGGATAATTTCATAACCAAAAAATCTTATCCGAACCTCAATAGGGCCTTGGACGTTTTTTACCGTTCGTTCATTCGTCACGTGGATTTTTTCTACAAAACGGGATCCCCGTGGATGGTCTACGATTTACCATCGCCGGAGAGTGGTGCCCTATGGTACCGCTCCATTTCAAATCCATGCATCCATTTCTAAAAGTCGTACGGCACTTTTTCAGCATTTTGGACGGATGTTGCACCTTGCACCGTAGATATTGCACCCTGTGGATATTGATTCTTCGGAAGGCCATAGCTGTTGGCTCGTTTAGAGTTACGGGAGCCATAACCAGTCAAAACGAAGATCTCAGTGAGTTCTACGGCTATGACCGCTATAAGCCATCACTGGTTAGTTTCATACCCAAAAAATCTTATCCGAACCTCAATCGGGACTTGGACGTTTTTTACCGTTCGTTCATTAGTCACGTGGATTTTTTCTGCAAAACGTGATCCCCGTGGCTGGTCTAAGATTTACCATCGCCAGAGAGTGGTGCCCCATGGTACCGCTCCATTTCAAATCCATGCATCCATTTCTAAAAGTCACACGGTACTTTTTCGGCATTTTGGACGGATGTTGCACCTTGCACCGTAGATGTTGCACCTTGTGGATATTGATTCTTCGGAAGGCCATAACTGTTGGCTCGTTAGAGTTACGGGAGCCATAACCTGTCAAAACGAAGATCTCTGTGTGTTCTACGGCTATGACCGCTTCAAGCCGTCACTGGTTAGTTTCATACCCAAAAAATCTTATCCGCACCTCAATCGGACCTTGGACGTTTTTTATCGTTCGTTCATTCGTCACGTGGATTTTTTCTGCAAAATGGGATCCCCGTGGCTGGTCTATAATTTACCATCACCGGAGAGTGGTGCCCCATGGTACCGCTCCGTTTCAAATCCATGCATCCATTTCTAAAAGTCGTACGGCACTTTTTCGGCATTTTGGACGGATGTTGCACTTTGCACCGTAGAAGTTGCACGCTGTGGATATTGATTCTTCGGAAGGCCATAACTTGTGGCTTGTTTAAAGTTACGGGAGCCACAACCAGTCAAAACGAAGATATTTGTGAGTTCTACGGCTATGACCGCTTCAAGCCGTCACTGGTTAGTTTCATACCCAAAAAATCTTATCCGCACCTCAATCGGACCTTGGACGTTTTTTACCGTTCGTTCATTCGTCACGTGGATTTTTTCTGCAAAATGAGATCCCCGTGGCTGGTCTATGATTTACCATCGCCGGAGAGTGGTGCCCCATCGTACCGCTCCGTTTCAAATCCATGCATCCATTTCTAAAAGTCGTATGGCACTTTTTCGGTATTTTGGACGGATGTTGCACCTTGCACCGTAGATGTTGCACCCTATGGATATTGATTCTTCGGAAGGCCATAACTGTTGGCTCGTTTAGATTTACGGGAGCCATAACCAGTCAAAACAATGATCTCTGTGAGTTCTACGGCTATGACCGCTTTAAGCCGTCACTGGTTAGTTTCATACCCAATAAATCTTATCTGAAACTCAATCGGGCCTTGGATGTTTTTTATCGTTCGTTCATTCGTCACGAGGATTTTTTCTGCAAAACTGGATCCCCGTGGCTGGTCTATGATTTACCATCGCCGAAGAGTGGTGCCCCATGGTACCGCTCCGTTTCAAATCCATGCATCCATTTCTAAAAGTCGTACGGCACTTTTTTGGCATTTTGGACGGATGTTGCACCTTGCACCGTAGATGTTGCACCCTGCAGATATTGGTTCTTTGGAAGGCCGTAACTGTTGGCTCGTTTAGAGTTACGGGAGCCATAACCAGACAAAACGAAGATCTCTATGAGTTCTACGGCTATGATCGCTTTAAGCCGTCACTGGATAGTTTCATAACAAAAAAATCTTATCCAAACCTCAATCGGGCCTTGGACATTTTTTACCGTTCGTTCATTCGTCACGTGGATTTTTCTGCAAAACGGGATCCCCGTAGCTGGTCTACGATTTACCATCGCCGGAGCGTGGTACCCCATGGTACCACTCCATTTCAAATCCATGCATCCATTTCTAAAAGTCGTACGGCACTTTTTCAGCATTTTGGACGGACGTTGCACCTTGCACCATAGATGTTGCACCCTGTGGATATTGATTCTTTGGAAGGCCATAACTGTTGGCTCGTTTAGAGTTAAGGGAGCCATAACCAGCCAAAACGAAGATCTCTGTGAGTTCTACGGGTATGACCGCTTTAAGCCGTCACTGGTGAGATTCATACCCAAAAAATCTTATCCGAACCTCAATCAGGCCTTGGACGTTTTTTACCGTTCGTTCATTCGTCATGTGGATTTTTTTTGCAAAACGGGATCCCCGTGGCTGGTCTACGATTTACGATCGCCGGAGCGTGGTGCCCCATGGTACCGCTCCATTTCAAATCCATGCATCCATTTCTGTAAGTCGTACGACACTTTTTCGGCATTATGGACGGATGTTGCACCTTGCACCGTAGATGTTGCACCCTATGGATATTGATTCTTTGGAAGGCCGTAACTGTTGGCTCGTTTAGAGTTACGGGAGCCATAACCAGTCAAAACGAAGATCTCTATGAGTTCTACGGCTATGACCGCTTTAAGCCGTCACTGGATAGTTTCATAACAAAAAAATCTTATCCGAACCTCAATCGGGCCTTGGATGTTTTTTTACCGTTCGTTCATTCGTCACGTGGATTTTTCTGCAAAATGGGATCCCCGTGGTTGGTCTATGAATTACCATCGCCGGAGAGTGGTGCCCCATGGTACCGCTCCATTTCAAATCCATGCATCCATTTCTAATTATCGTACGACACTTTTTCGGCATTTTGGACGGATGTTGCACCTTGCACCGTAGATGTTGCACCCTGTGGATATTGATTCTTCGGAAGGCCATAACTGTTGGCTCGTTTAGAGTTATGGGAGCCATAACCGGTCAAAACGAAGATCTCTGTGAGTTCTACGGCTATGACCGCTTTAAGCCGTCACTGGTTAGTTTCATACCCAAAAAATCTTATCCGAAACTCAATCGGGCCTTGAACGTTTTTTACCGTTCGTTCATTCGTCACGTGGATTTTTTCTGCAAAACGGGATCCCCGTGGCTGGGCTACGATTTACCATCGCCGGAGAGTGGTGCCCCATGGTACCGCTCCGTTTCAAATCCATGCATCCATTTATAAAAGTCGTACGGCACTTTTTCGGCATTTTGGACGGATGTTGCACCTTGCACCGTAGATGTTGCACCCTGTGTATATTGATTCTTCGGAGGCCATAATTGTTGGCTCGTTTAGAGTTACAGGAGCCATAACCAGTCAAAACGAAGATCTCTGTGAGTTCTACGGCTATGACCGCTTTAAGCCGTCACTGGATAATTTCATAACCAAAAAATCTTATTCGAACCTCAATCCGGCCTTGGACGTTTTTCACTGTTCGTTCATTTGTCACGTGGATTTTTTCTGCAAAACGGCATCCCCGTGGCTGGTCTAAGATTTACCATCGCCGGAGAGTGGTGCCCCAAGGTTCCGCTCCGTTTCAAATCCATGCATCCATTTCTAAAAGTCGTACGACACTTTTTAGGCATTTTGGATGGATGTTGTACCATGCACCGTAGATGTTGCACCCTGTGGATATTGATTCTTCGGAAGGCCATAACTGTTGGCTCGTTTAGATTTACGGGAGCCATAACCAGTCAAAACGAAGATCTCTGTGGGTTCTACGGCTATGACCGCTTTAAGCCGTCAGTGGTTAGTTTCATACCCAAAAAATCTTATCTGAACCTCAATCGGGCCTTGGACGTTTTTTACCGTTCGTTCATTCGTCACGTGGATTTTTTCTGCAAAACGGGATCCCCGTGGATGGTCTACGATTTACCATTGACGGAGAGTGGTGCCCCATGGTACCGCTCCATTTCAAATCCATGCATCCATTTCTAAAAGTCGTACGTCACTTTTTCGGCATTTTGAACGGATGTTGCACCTTGCACCGTAGATGTTGCACCCTGTGGATATTGATTCTTCGGAAGGCCATAACTGTTGGCTCCTTTAGATTTACGGGAGCCATAACCAGTCAAAACGAAGATCTCTGTGAGTTCTATGGCTATGACAGCTTTAAGCCGTCACTGGTTAGTTTCATACCCAAAAAATCTTATCCGAACCTCAATCGGGCCTTGGACGTTTTTTACCGTTCGTTCATTCGTCACGTGGGTTTTTTCTGCAAAACGGGATCCCTGTGGCTGGTCTATGATTTACCATCGCCGGAGAGTGGTGCCCCATGGTACCGCTCCGTTTCAAATCCATGCATCCATTTCTAAAAGTCATACGGTACTTTTTCGGCATTTTGGACGGATGTTGCACCTTGCACCGTAGATGTTGCACCCTGTGGATATTGATTCTTCGGAAGGCCATAACTGTTGGCTCATTTAGTTTTATGGGAGCAAAAACAGTCAAAACGAAGATCTCTGTGAGTTCTACGGCTAGGACCGCTTTAAGACATCACTGATTAGTTTCATACCCAAAAAATCTAATCCGAAACTCAATCTGGCCTTGGATGTTTTTTACCATTCGTTCATTCGTCACGTGGATATTTTCTGCAAAACGGGATCCTCGTAGCCGGTCTATGATTTACCATCGCCGGAGAGTGGTGCCCCATGGTACCGCTCCGTTTCAAATCCATGCATCCATTTCTAAAAGTCCTACGGCACTTTTCGGCATTTTGGACGGATGTTTCACCTTGCACCGTAGATGTTGCACCCGATGGATATTGATTCTTCGGAAGGCCATAATAGTTGGCTCGTTTAGAGTTACCTGAGTCGTAACCAGTCAAACGAAGATCTCTATGATTTCTACGGCTATGACCGCTTTAAGCCGTCACTGGATAGTTTCATACCCAAAAAATCTTATCCGAACCTCAATCGGGCCTTGGACGTTTTTTACCGTTCGTTCATTCGTCACGTAGATTTTTTCTGCAAAATGGCATCCCCGTGGATGGTCTAAGATTTACCATCGCCGGAGAGTGGTGCCCCATGGTACCGCTCCGTTTCAAATTCATGCATCCATTTCTAAAAGTCGTACGCCACTTTTTCGGCATTTTGGACGGATGTTGCACCTTGCACCGTAGATGTTGCACCTTCTGGATATTGATTCTTCGGAAGGCCATAACTGTTGGCTCGTTTAGAGTTACGGGAGCCATAACCAGTCAAAACGAAGATCTCTGTGAGTTCTACGGCTATGACCACTTTAAGCCGTCACTAATTAGTTTCATACCCAAAAATTCTTATCCGAACCTCAATCGGGCCTTGGACGTTTTATACCGTTCGTTCATTCGTCACCTGGATTTTTTCTACAAAACGGGATCCCCGTGGCTGGTTTATGAATTACCATCGCCGGAGAGTGGTGCCCCATGGTACCGTTCCGTTTCAAATCCATGCATCCATTTTTAAAAGTCGTACGACACTTTTTCGGCATTTTAGACGGATGTTGCACCTTGCACCATAGATGTTGCACCCTGTGGATATTGATTCTTCGGAAGGCCATAACTGTTGGCTCGTTTAGAGTTACGGGAGCCATAACCGGTCAAAACGAAGATCTCTGTGAGTTCTACGGCTATAACCGCTTTAAGCCGTCACTGGTTAGTTTCATACCCAAAAAATCTTATCCGAAACTCAATCGGGCCTTGAACGTTTTTTACCGTTCGTTCATTCGTCACGTGGATTTTTTCTGCAAAACGGGATCCCCGTGGCTGGTCTACGATTTACCATCGCCGGAGAGTGGTGCCCCATGGTACTGCTCCGTTTCAAATCCATGCATCCATTTCTAAAAGTCGTATGGCACTTTTTCGGCATTTTAGACGGATGTTGCACCTTGCACCGTAGATGTTGCACCCTGTGGATATTGATTTTTCGGAAGGCCATAACTGTTGGCTCGTTTAGAGTTACGGGAGCCATAACCAGTCAAAACGAAGATCTCTGTGAGTTCTACGGATATGACGCTTTAAGCCATCACTGGATAATTTCATAACCAAAAAATCTTATCCGAACCTCAATCGGGCCTTGGACGTTTTTTACCGTTCGTTCATTTGTCACGTGGATTTTTTCTGCAAAACGGCATCCCCGTGGCTGGTCTAAGATTTACCATAGCCGGAGAGTGGTGCCCGAAGGTTCCGCTCCGTTTCAAATCCATGCATCCATTTCTAAAAGTCGTACGACACTTTTTCGGCATTTTGGATGGATGTTGTACCTTGCACCGTAGATGTTGCACCATGTGGATATTGATTCTTCGGAAGGCCATAACTGCTGTCTCGTTTAGAGTTACGGGAGCCATAAATAGTCAATACGAAGATCTCTATGATTTCTATGGCTATGACCTCTTTAAGCCGTCACTGGTTAGTTTCATACCCAAAAAATCTTATCTGAACCTCAATCGGGCCTTGGACGTTTTTACCGTTCGTTCATTCGTCACGTGGATTTTTTCTGCAAAACGGGATCCCCGTGGCTGGTCTAAGATTTTCCATCGCTGGAGAGTGGTGCCCCATTGTACCGCTTTATTTCAAATCCAAGCATCCATTTCTAAAAGTCGTACGACACTTTTTCGGCATTTTGGACGGATGTTGCACCTTGCACCGTAGATGTTGCACCCTATGGATATTGGTTCTTCGGAAGGCCATAACTGTTGGCTCGTTTAGAGTTACGGGAGCCATAACCATTCAAAACGAAGATCTCTGTGAGTTCTACGGCTATCCTCTTTAAACCGTCAGTGGTTAGTTTCATACCCAAAAAATCTTATTCGAACCTCAATCGGGCCTTGAACGTTTTTTACCGTTCGTTCATTCGTCACGTGGATTTTTTCTGCAAAACGGGATCCCCGTGGATGGTCTACGATTTACCATTGCCGGAGAGTGGTGCCCCATGGTACCGCTCCATTTCAAATCCATGCACCATTTCTAAAAGTCGTACGGCACTTTTTCGGCTTTTTGGATGGATGTTGCACCTTGCACCGTAGATGTTGCACCCTGTGGATATTGATTCTTCGGAAGGCCATAACTGTTGGCTCCTTTAGAGTTACGGGAGCCATAACCAGTCAAAACGAAGATCTCTGTGAGTTATATGGCTATGACGGCTTTAAGCCATCACTGGTTAGTTTCATACCCAAAAAATCTTATCCGAACCTCAATCGGGCCTTGGACGTTTTTACCGTTCGTTCATTCGTCACGTAGATTTTTTCTGCAAAACGGGATCCTCGTGGCTGGTCTATCACTTACCATCGCCGGAGAGTGGTTCCCCATGGTACCGCTCCGTTTCAAATCCATGCATCCATTTCTAAAAGTCATACGGTACTTTTTCGGCATTTTGGACGGATATTGCACCTTGCACCGTAGATGTTGCACCCTGTGGATATTGATTCTTCGGAAGGCCATAACGGTTGGCTCGTTTAGTTTTATGGGAGCAAAAACCAGTCAAAACGAAGATCTCTATGAGTTCTATGGCTAGGACCGCTTTAAGCCGTTACTGGTTAGTTTCATACCCAAAAAATATAATCTGAAACTCAATCTGGCCTTGGACGTTTTTTACCGTTCGTTCATTCGTCACGTGGATATTTTCTGCAAAACGGGATCCCCGTGCCCGGTCTACGATTTACCATCGCCGGAGAGTGGTGCCCCATGGTACCGCTCCGTTTCAAATCCATGCATCCATTTCTAAAAGTCGTACGACACTTTTTCGGTATTTTGGACGGATGTTGCACCTTGCACCGTAGATGTTGCACCCTGTGGATATTGATTCTTCGGAAGGCCATAACTGTTGGCTCGTTTAGAGTTACGGGAGCCATAACATGTCAAAACGAAGATCTCTGTGAGTTCTACGGCTATAACCGCTTTAAGCCGTCACTGGTTAGTTTCATACCCAAAAAATCTTATCCGAAACTCAATCGGGTCTTGAACGTTTTTTACCGTTCGTTCATTCGTCACGTGTATTTTTTCTGCAAAACGGGATCCCCGTGGCTGGTCTACGATTTACCATCACCGGAGAGTGGTGCCCCATGGTACCGCTCCGTTTCAAATCCATGCATCCATTTCTAAAAGTCGTAAGGTACTTTTTCGGTATTTTAGACGGATGTTGCACCTTGCACCGTAGATGTTGCACCCTGTGGATATTGATTCTTCGGAAGGCCATAACTGTGGGCTCGTTTAGAGTTACGGGAGCCATAACCAATGAAAACGAAGATCTCTGTGTGTTCTACGGCTATGACCGCCTTAAGCCATCACTGGTTAGTTTCATACCTAAAAAATCTAATCCGAAACTCAATCTGGCCTTGGACGTTTTTTACCATTCGTTCATTCGTCACGTGGATATTTTCTGCAAAACGGGATCCCCGTAGCCGGTCTATGATTTACCATCGCCGGAGAGTGGTGCCCCATGGTACCGCTCCGTTTCAAATCCATGCATCCATTTCTAAAAGTCGTACGGCACTTTTTCGGCATTTTGGACGGATGTTGCACCTTGCACCGTAAATGTTGCACCCTGTGGATATTGATTCTTCGGAAGGCCATAACAGTTGGCTCGTTTAGAGTTACCAGAGTCGTAACCAGTCAAAACGAAGATCTCTATGATTTCTACGGCTATGACCGCTTTAAGCCTTCATTGGATAGTTTCATACCCAAAAAATATAATCCGAAACTCAATCTGGCCTTGGACGTTTTTTACCGTTCGTTCATTCGTCACGTGGATATTTTCTGCAAAACGGGATCCCCGTGGCCGGTCTACGATTTACCATCGCCGGAGAGTGGTGCCCCATGGTACCGCTCCGTTTCAAATCCATGCATCCATTTCTAAAAGTCGTACGACACTTTTTCGGTATTATGGACGGATGTTGCACCTTGCACCGTAGATGTTGCACCCTGTGGATATTGATTCTTCGGAAGGCCATAACTGTTGGCTCGTTTAGAGTTACCGGAGCCGTAACCAGTCAAAACGGAGATCTCTATGATTTCTACGGCTATGACCGCTTTAAGCCGTCACTGGATAGATTCATACCAAAAAATCTTATCCGAACCTCAATCGTGCCTTGGACGTTTTTTAACGTTCGTTCATTCGTCACGTAGATTTTTTCTGCAAAACGGCATCCCCGTGGATGGTCTAAGATTTACCATCGCCGGAGAGTGGTGCCCCATGGAACCGCTTCGTTTCAAATCCATGCATCCATTTCTAAAAGTCGTACGCCACTTTTTCGGCATTTTGGACGGATGTTTCACCTTGCACCGTAGATGTTGCACCCTGTAGATATTGATTATTCGGAAGGCCATAACTGTTGGCTCGTTCAGAGTTACGGGAGCCATAACCAGTCAAAACGAAGATCTCAGTGAGTTCTACGGCTATGACGGCCTTAAGCCGTCATTGGTTAGTTTCATACCCAAAAAATCTAATCCGAAACTCAATCTGGCCTTGGACGTTTTTTACCATTCGTTCATTCGTCACGTGGATATTTTCTGCAAAACGGGATCCCCGTAGCCGGTCTATGATTTACCATCGCCGGAGAGTGGTGCCCCATGGTACCGCTCCGTTTCAAATCCATGCATCCATTTCTAAAAGTCGTACGGCACTTTTTCGGCATTTTGGACGGATGTTGCACCTTGCACCGTAAATGTTGCACCCTGTGGATATTGATTCTTCGGAAGGCCATAACAGTTGGCTCGTTTAGAGGTACCAGAGTCGTAACCAGTCAAAACGAAGATCTCTATGATTTCTACGGCTATGACCGCTTTAAGCCGTCACTGGATAGTTTCATACCCAAAAAATCTTATCCGAACCTCAATCGGGCCTTGGATGTTTTTTACCGTTCGTTCATTCGTCACGTAGATTTTTTCTGCAAAACGGCATCCCCGTGGATGGTCTAAGATTTACCATCGCCGGAGAGTGGTGCCCCATGGTACCGCTCCGTTCCAAATTCATGCATCCATTTCTAAAAGTCGTACGCCACTTTTTCGGCATTTTGGACGGATGTTGCCCTTGCACCATAGATGTTGCACCCTATGGATATTGATTCTTCGGAAGGCCATAACTGTTGGCTCGTTTAGAGTTACGGGAGCCATAACCAGTCAAAACGAAGATCTCTGTGAGTTCTACGGCTATGACCACTATAAGCCGTCACTAATTAGTTTCATACCTAAAAAATCTTATCCGAACCTCAATCGGGCCTTGGACGTTTTATACCGTTCGTTCAATCGTCACCTGGATTTTTTCTGCAAAACGGGATCCCCGTGGCTGGTCTATGAATTACCATCGCCGGAGAGTGGTGCCCCATGGTATCGCTCCGTTTCAAATCCATGCATCCATTTCTAAAAGTCGTACGACACTTTTTCGGCATTTTAGACGGATGTTGCACCTTGCACCATAGATGTTGCACCCTGTGGATATTGATTCTTCGGAAGGCCATAACTGTTGGCTCGTTTAGAGTTACGGGAGCCATAACAGGTTAAAACGAAGATCTCTGTGAGTTCTACGGCTATAACCGCTTTAAGCCGTCACTGGTTAGTTTCATACCCAAAAAATCTTATCCGAAACTCAATCGGGCCTTGAACGTTTTTTACCGTTCGTTCATTCGTCACGTGTATTTTTTCTGCAAAACGGGATCCCCGTGGCTGGTCTACGATTTACCATCACCGGAGAGTGGTGCCCCATGGTACCGCTCCGTTTCAAATCCATGCATCCATTTCTAATAGTCGTACGGTACTTTTTCGGTATTTTAGACGGATGTTGCACCTTGCACCGTAGATGTTGCACCCTATGGATATTGATTCTTCGGAAGGCCATAACTGTGGGCTCGTTTAGAGTTACGGGAGCCATAACCAGTCAAAACGAAGATCTCTGTGAGTTCTACGGCTATGACCGCTTTACGCCGTCACTGGATAATTTCATAACCAAAAAATCTTATCCGAACCTCAATCGGGCCTTGGACGTTTTTTACCGTTCGTTCATTTGTCACGTGGATTTTTTCTGCAAAACGGCATCCCCGTGGCTGGTCTAAGATTTACCATCGCCGGATTGTGGTGCCCCAAGGTTCCGCTCCGTTTCAAATCCATGCATCCATTTCTAAAAGTCGTACGACACTTTTTCGACATTTTGGATGGATGTTGTACCTTGCACCGTAGATGTTGCACCCTGTGGATATTGATTCTTCGGAAGGCCATAACTGCTATCTCATTTAGAGTTACGGGAGCCATAAACAGTCAAAACGAAGATCTCTATGATTTCTATGGCTATGACCGCTTTAAGCCGTCACTGGTTAGTTTCGTACCCAAAAAATCTTATCCGAACCTCAATCGGGCCTTGGACGTTTTTTACCGTTCGTTCATTCGTCACGTGGATTTTTTATGCAAAACGGGATCCCCGTGGCTGGTCTAAAATTTTCCATCGCCGGAGAGTGGTGCCCCATTGTACCGCTCCATTTCAAATCCAAGCATCCATTTCTAAAAGTCGTACGACACTTTTTCGGCATTTTGGACGGATGTTGCACCTTGCACCGTAGATGTTACAACCTATGGATATTGGTTCTTCGGAAGGCCATAACTGTTGGCTCGTTTAGAGTTACGGGAGCCATAACCAGTCAAAACGAAGATCTCTGTGAGTTCTACGGCTATGACTGCCTTAAACCGTCAGTGGTTAGTTTCATACCCAAAAAATCTTATCCGAACCTCAATCGGGCCTTGAACGTTTTTTACCGTTCGTTCATTCGTCACGTGGATTTTTTCTGCAAAACGGGATCCCCGTGGATGGTCTACGATTTACCATTGCCGGAGAGTGGTGCCCCATGGTACCGCTCCATTTCAAATCCATGCATCCATTTCTAAAAGTCGTATGGCACTTTTTCGGCATTTTGGACGGATGTTGCACCTTGCACCGTAGATGCTGCACCCTGTGGATATTGATTCTTCGGAAGGCCATAACTGTTGGCTCCTTTAGAGTTACGAGAGCCATAACTAGTCAAAACGAAGATCTCTGTGAGTTATACGGCTATGACAGCTTTAAGCCGTCACTAGTTAGTTTCATACCCAAAAAATCTTATCCGAACCTCAATCGGGCCTTGGACGTTTTTTACCGTTCGTTCATTCGTCACTTGGATTTTTTCTGCAAAACGGGATCCCCGTGGCTGGTCTATGACTTACCATCGCCGGAGAGTGGTTCCCCATGGTACCGCTCCGTTTCAAATCCATGCATCCATTTCTAAAAGTCATACGGTACTTTTTCGGCATTTTGGAAGGATGTTGCACCTTGCACCGTAGATGTTGCACCCTGTGGATATTGATTCTTCGGAAGGCCATAACTGTTGGCTCGTTTAGTTTTATGGGAGAAAAAACCAGTCAAAACGAAGATCTCTATGAGTTCTACGGCTAGGACCGCTTTAAGCCGTCACTGGTTAGTTTCATACCCAAAAAATATAATCCGAAACTCAATCTGGCCTTGGATGTTTTTTACCGTTCGTTCATTCGTCACGTGGATATTTTCTGCAAAACGGGATCCCCGTGGCCGGTCTATGATTTACCATCACCGGAGAGTGGTGCCCCATGGTACCGCTCCGTTTCAAATCCATGCATCCATTTCTAAAAGTCGTACGACACTTTTTCGGTATTTTGGACGGATGTTGCACCTTGCACCGTAGATGTTGCACCCTGTGGATATTGATTCTTCGGAAGGCCATAACTGTTGGCTCGTTTAGAGTTACCGGAGCCGTAACCAGTCAAAACGAAGATCTCTATGATTTCTACGGCTATGACCGCTTTAAGCCGTCACTGGATAGATTCATACCAAAAAATCTTATCCGAACCTCAATCGTGCCTTGGACATTTTTTACCGTTCGTTCATTCGTCACGTAGATTTTTTCTGCAAAACGGGATCCCCGTGGATGGTCTAAGATTTACCATCGCCGGAGAGTGGTGCCCCATGGTACCGCTTCGTTTCAAATCCATGCATCCATTTCTAAAAGTCGTACGCCACTTTTTTGGCATTTTGGACGGATGTTTCACCTTGCACCGTAGATGTTGCACCCTGGAGATATTGATTCTTCGGAAGGCCATAACTGTTGGCTCGTTTAGAGTTAAGGGAGCCATAACCAGTCAAAACGAAGATCTATGTGAGTTCTATGGCTATGACCGCTTTAAGCCGTCACTGATTAGTTTCATATTCAAAAAATCTTATCCGAACCTCAATCGGGCCTTGGACGTTTTATACCGTTCGTTCATTCGTCACTTGGATTTTTTCTGCAAAACGGGATCCCCGTGGCTGGTCTATGAATTACCATCGCTGGAGAGTGGTGCCCCATGGTACCGCTCCGTTTCAAATCCATGCATCCATTTCTAAAAGTCGTACAACACTTTTTCGGCATTTTGGACGGATGTTGCACCTTGCACCGTAGATGTTGCACCCTGTGGATATTGATTCTACGGAAGGATATAATTGTTGGCTCCTTTAGAGTTACGAGAGCCATATCCGGTCAAAATGAAAATCTCTGTGAGTTCTATGGCTATGACCGCTTTAAGCCGTCACTGGTTAGTTTCATACCCAAAAAATCTTATCCGAAACTCAATCGGGCCTAGGACGTTTATTACCGTTCGTTTATTCGTCACGTGGATTTTTTCTGCAAAACGGGATCCCCGTGGCTGGTCTACGATTTACCATCGCCGGAGAGTGGTGCCCCATGGTACCGCTTCATTTCAAATCCATGCATACATTTCTAAAAGTCGTACGGCACTTTTTTGGCATTTTGGATGGATGTTGCACCTTGTACCGTAGATGTTGCACCCTGTGGATATTGATTCTTCGGAAGGCCATAACTATTGGCTCGTTTAGAGTTACGGGAGCCATAACCAATCAAAACGAAGATCTCTGTGAGTTCTTCGGCTATGACCGCTTTAAGCCGTCACTGGTTAGTTTCATACCCAAAAAATCTTATCCGGACCTCAATCGGGCCTTGGATGTTTTTTACCTTTCGTTCATTCGTCATGTGGATTTTTTCTGCAAAACGGGGTCCCCGTGGCTGGTCTATGATTTACCATCGCCGGAGAGTGGTGCCCTATGGTACCGCTCCATTTAAAATCCATGCATCCATTTCTAAAAGTCGTACGGCACTTTTTCGGCATTTTGGATGGATGTTGCACCTTGCACTGTTGATGTTGCACTATGTGGATATTGATTCTTCGGAAGGCCATAACTGTTGGCTCGTTTAGAGTTACTGTAACGACCTGTATTTTTAACACTTTAAAAATACGAATTAAAATAAAAAAATTTGGATAAAAATCCGAAGTAAATAAAATTTTGTGTTGTTAAATGTGAATTACAAGTTAAAATGCAAAACTGAATTCTGAAATAACTTATTTGTAAATTAAATATGGATGTTAACTTGTATTGAATGTAAATAATGAATTGAATTTGATTGTAAACCAAATTGGTTATGATTGTAAACAAAGAATAAATAAAATGGTAGATTTAATAGTGGAAGTTTATGTTATTGAAACTAATATAAATAAATGTAACTTAATATTACAGTTGATTGAAATCAGATAATAACTGAAACTGTAATTTGATAAAGATGTTAACTGGTAATTGAACGTAAGTAAAGATTTAAATTTGAGTGTAACAAGTAATTGAAACGAATTGAATTTGATTTTAAACAACGAAATAAATAAAATGTTACATTTAATATTGAAGTTATAATATTGAAATCAACGTAATTGAATGTAATTTAATATTACTGTGAATTTAAATAAGATGATAGCTGAAGGAAATGAAAGTAAATCAATTATAAACTATTGATAATAATGTATAAGTAAATGGTTGATTCAATAATGAAAGTGTAAATCGAAATAAAAGAATTCAATTGGAATTAAATAACTTGAATTAGAATTACAATATATGTAACAACCCGCATATTTATCGATTTTTATATTTAAATATTTTATTTAAATATTTCATCGTTCGTCGGATTTTAGTCCAAAAAGCTACTTTTTGCAAACAGTCGAATTAGGACTCGAAACCACTTCCATTGAGTTCAAAATGATGTTTGCGATCTTTTTTAGTGTAAACTTCGATATGTTTGGAGTTAGTAGAATTTTGCTACTTTTTCACTTTGGGTTTGGGTTTGTGTTTCAGCCCATCAACCTTCTAATATCCAAACTGAACCCCTCTCCCTTCATTCACTTCCTTTTCCTAATACCTTCAGCTCTAAAGAGAATAATGGGGGAAAAGATTGGAAATTAGAATTCCCAAGCCCTAGTTTCCATTTGCAAATTAAGTTCTAGCTCCAAATTCAAAGAGAAGCTATTGGTAAGCATCCTCTTCTTCTTATTCAACTCTTTCTCCTTTCAATCTCAGAAATTCCTAAACCTTATTTGGGAAGTGTTTCCCTTTTAAGCTTAGATTCAAGCTTCTTGTGTTGAGATTGAAGTGTGGTTGATCTTCCCTTGTCTTCAAGCTTCTCATTCATTGTTTTTGGGTTCAAAGGTGAGATTTTTATCTCACATCTATGTCTATATCTATCTTTGTTGTTAGGTATGAATTCCTAACACTTATCCATGCGTATTTGATATTTGGATTGGATTGATTTGGTGTGTATTCCAATTTTTGGTGTTTTGGTTTAATTTATGTGAAAATCCTTTTATGGATGTTTGAACATGTTTTTGGTGATGCATCAAAGTGCCTATAGGGCTGGGTTGCCGATTGGCGTAAACCCTTAGTGTTCATCGCTCGTTCGATCGCATTTTGGTTCGGATTCGTCGATTTTTGAGCTAGGCTGTTTTTTTTTGCCTAGCAGAAAAATTCAGACGTCTGAAATAAATTTCAGACGTCTGTCACCAAATACAGACGCCTGTGATAAAATTTAGACGTCTGTAACAAAAAATTTAGACGTCTGAATATTGTTCAAAATATTTTTTACTCTCTGTTTCAATTTTTGATCTCTGAGCCGTCTGTCACAAAAATTCAGACGTCATAGATTAAATTTAGACGTCTGTCACAAAAATTCAGACGTTTGAGATTAAATTTAGACATCTGTCACAAAAATTTAGACGTCTGAACTGCTGGTTTTGCCTAATTTGCCTATTTTCGAGCAAATTTCCAAGGTTTATCGATTTTTGTCGATCCGACTCATTGTTATCAATTATTATCGAGTTTGATGACTTCTTTCTTTGGACTTTTGGAAATATCCATTTTGATGTATTTGATATCGATTTCTTTGGAATTTATTCACAGCTTCGAATGTGAATTTTGGCGATTGATTGTTTCTACAATCACTTCTATGATTTGTCACTTTAAAAACATAAAGGTTTCAATACTAGTATTAAATATCAAAACCCTTTCATTAAAACGATTTCAACACTATTTTATTACAAAGCTCATTTCTTAAAACCGTTTTCCAATCTATTAGTATATACAAGCCTTTACTTCATTCGGATGAGAAATCTAATTAAACGACTTAGCAAAACAGGTGGTATGAAACGCTTGCGTTTACTTCGTCGGTTAATTCTTGGACTTGTTCGATTGAACCTTTTGTGACAATTCCCTAGTGAAGATCTACAGTTCATTCGTAAATATTTTAGTTAAGCTAGTGGTTATGGGACATGAAGCTAAACTTTTATATTTACTAGCTTAATGTAATTGACACTTCTTGATGATCATGACGATCATTTTTGCGATTTAGACTAGCGATTGAGCGATGTCTCTTTGTTTGCGAGGGAGACTAGACCCCGCTTGTGTGATGTTTCGCCATCACATATATGGGGTAGCACCCCATGGTCTTCGGGCCGTCCGCGTGTTTGGACTTCCTTTCATGTGTTCGAAAAATTAAATGGATAGCTTACATGAGATAGCTTCTCGTCCGTGTGTTCGGACTTCCCCCTTTTTGTGATTTCTGGATTTCATGTGTTGATTTCTGGAATTTATTGCTTCACCTATTTTCGTGATTTTTATTGATATGCTTTATCAATTTTCACGTTGGTGCTTTAGTGTGTCATTGACTTGATACGAATACAAGTTTTGGGTATGATGCCCTCTTTGGATCTTTGAGAAGATTCTTGTGATATTGATTAATCTTTTGTTGATTATAATTTTCATACTTTTAGTAGTATGCCATTATGGATATTATATGTTTATGCCATATATCTTATTCAATACCATGTCATCTGATATTTATCGTTAGACTGATCCGTTTATTATTTTCTTATGAAATAATACTCGGGTCAGACCGAGATGTTACAAGTGCTTCTGCTTGACTTCTCTTCAGGACTATTCTGACTTTTGGCTAACTACATAGATTAGCAGTTTTAGGATGTACACATTTGAGATATAGACTCTATGTTGTGTACTTATTCTTTTGTATAGCACGTGTTGCTATTCTTTTTGTATTATCATGGATCTTTCTGACCACTACTCTGATGTACACTTTCATGTGTTACATATTTATTTCATATCTTCTTCCGCCTATGTGATATGGATGTCTGTGACTGATTTATGTTATGATTATTTCTATGTTTGTTTCCGAAGATTATATATAGCCACCGTGTGATAGCTTTGTGTTTGTATCGGTGTGTCAGATTTCCTCCTTAAAAGATATGCATTCTATTCTATCTGACATATCGATGCTCGCACAAAGAAGTTACATGGATGGTCGCTCCTCCACAGCCTTATTCTCCGTGCTAATTGACAACACAACATCGTAGTGTTCTTGGTTAGCATGGGTATAGAGGTGGAACGCCACAATATAATTGAACGCTGAATCTAATGTAATCTTTTATACTGGATTTATAATGGAAAACTGCATTGTAAAAGATTGTTAATGTGAAATTAAAAATGAAATTTGTGAACAATTGAAATTTGATTTAAGAATTAATAATTTAAAATTGGGAATTTTATATTGAAATTAAACAGTAGAAATAGCCATTTTTACAACTGTCTCGGATTTCGACGAAACCAGTTTCATCGGATCCGTAACAGTGAATTATTGTAAGGTTTCAATTTTCGTAGCAATCGGACTTGTCGTTTGGCCGTGCAAGCTTGAAACGCGTAGAAATTTAATTTCAAATTTAATTAAAATAATCAACTTCAAAAGTTATCTTCCACATACGATTGAATTAGGCCTTGAGACTAGTTCCCTTCCTTTCGGAATGGGGGTAAAACATTATAAATGCCTGGCGGCACGTCTCGATTGGAGTTCGGAGAATTTTGGACCTACCTATATAAATACACACGCAAACCGGGACAGTTTTATTTTATTTTATCTCATAAACCCTAATTTCAAATCATGGCCGCCGCCTATTCCATGGTCAGAAATTGCCGATCTTCTTTCCTTAATATCTCTCAAATCGTTCAACGAAATCGAAAAATTCCAAAAGCAAAAGTGTAGATCTCGACGAGCTCTTCAAATCCATACGGTTAATCTACGCTATTACGCCACAGATTCACCAGAATCTGGCTTGGAAGCATGAACGTATTTTCTCGGATTGCGTGCAAACGGCGGCGACTGGTGATGCGCAACTTCTGGCGTTGGTGGCTCTCTTGGAGGCGCTCATGTGGGGACGTCCTGATCGACGTCCGCTCGTCGTTTGCCTCGCGCGTGGATGAGGATGAACGGCGTGTAGTGGGTCTCAGGTGTGCTGTGCGTGAATGGAAGAAAGGGTATACGTCCCTTTATTTTTTTTAATTATTATTATTAATTAATCATTTAAAATTTTAAATGTTAAATCGTTCTAACGTATATAACTTTTGCATACGAGCTCGGATTCATGCGCGGTTTTCTCCGTTGCATTCGTATTGAAATTCCGGACAACATGGAGCTTGTTTGGTTGGATTCTGAGACTGTTCAAATTTGGGCCTTTATTTGGGTTTTAAATCGTCTATAAATCAAAGGTGAGTGTTTATACGCTCACAATTGACTGAAATAATTTTTTGTTAGTTAAATTTATATTCTGAAGTGATTTGAAATTTATTGGCTTTTGTTTAGTAGGTTTAATTATCATTCGTATTGATATATGAATTAATTGATAGAATTTAAATTGACCGTTAAAATAAATTTAAATTTAATTTGGCAGTATATTACTAGATTTTGATAATTATAAAATTGTTGTGAATGTTATTGTCTTTATGGTTGATTGGTTGTGATGGATGCTATTGGTCAATATTGGTTGTTTATTTATTTTGATATATCATGCTATCATCATGTATATTGTTTATTGCATATAAAACTATAAACTGAATCATTTCGAATAAATTAAGGAATAGGTTGAAATGATATACCTATGACATCTATTTGGATTGAAATGATATATATTCATCCTTGAAATTAAAATTTAAATAATTATCCACTTGGCCATAGGTTAGAAAATTATATACGGACACCGGGTTGGTTAAATTAAATGATTTTAAAAAGTTGTTTTGAAATTATTTAAATGAATTGATTTTAAGAATAAAATCCAATTTATGGAAATTGAATTATTTCGAATTGAAGCTCGAAATGTTGGAATTTAAACTTGGTAAATGAAATTGTTTAATTATTTGAAGTTTAGATATTTAAGTAAAAAAATTGAAATACGGCGTAAATTTTCGGAAGTTGATTTGTTTTAAAAGATTGGACTTTTAATCGAACTCTGAATATTTCTAAGAAAATTTATATGAAATGATATTTCAAGTTTGAGTTTGGAATTGAAAATTAATTTGAAATTGAGATTTAATTAATTTGGAATTGAATTGAAATTTAAAGAAATGTGAATATTTAAAGCTTTGAGATATATTGAAATTGAAATGACTTATTTTATGGTTCAAATACGTATTTGAAATTGATAATTTGAAATGGTTTATTGAGAAGCTGAATCGAGTTGAAATTGATGATTTGAGATTTGATTAAATTTTAATTTTGGAATTCGAGTTTATGTGAATCGTTTTGTGAAATTTGAGGAAGCTATTTTTATATAAAGTATGTTAAACTATATCTAAAACTATTTATATTTCACTTTATAAATTTTAATATAAATTATTTTAATATAAATCATTTTCAATATAAATTATTTTATTATAAACTATTTTAACTTATAACTATTTTATATAAACTATTTTATTATATAAACTATTTTTCTATATATACAAATTTTAATATCTAAACTGTTTAAGAGGAAAGTGTTAGGATTCCAAAATGTTATGATTTCAAGCTATGATTTCAAAGTGTCATGAATTTCAAGGTTTTGATTTCCAAAGTGTTTTGATTTGAAAAGGCTTATGATTTCGAAAGCGGTATAACTTTGGAATGTGATATGATTTTGGAAATGGATTTATTTGAAGTGAAAGTGATATCGTATTGATATGGTTTTGAAATGGAAATGATATGTCAGTTTTGAAATATAACTATTTTGAAAGTTATTAAATGACCATCGGTGAAAAATATAACATAGTTATTAAAGAGACCGGGATCAGATATGGACATACTCTCTGTCGATACCGAAAACCACTTTAATAACTAATATACGCGAAGTGTTGATCCAGAATGAAGTGGGTGGTTTTGGTGAACGCGTGGACTGAAGAAAGAGAACGATTTTGGATGACCCCTGACATGACTAAAACAGGAGCCACGTCGGGCCATTGAGGTTCGCCACCTCTAGCGGACACACTTCTTCGATACCATATCTATTACTTTTGTGATTTGATTTGGGTGCACCCCTTGATTTGGGAGTGTTGTTTCACGGTGTTGAGGTAGTAGCTGCTATGGTCAACATCAGTTCAGATAACGCAACTACTAGTATCCTAGTTGGTATCGCCTCATGTACCTTGTCATACTGTTTATCCTATCCGCGACCATTACGATTTTGATTTGTGTTATACCTATGGGGTACCCTCTGATAACCACTAGTTTACGGTGGGGCTTACGGTGCTGTATAGACTATGACATTTATAAACTGTGTTAAGGGTGGAATGGGCCATGGCTTAACGCTAGGAATGATATTTTACTTTATGATAGACATTATTGTATATAGCGTATTCTATTACATAGTAGATAGTTTAACGGATCCTTGGGAGATGGAAATCCCAAACATCTCTTAAGTTAATGCACGCACCTTAAACACTGGATAGGAGGTGTCTAAAACCCGTAAACATCTCTGACGCCGTCACACTCATATTTACTTATTCGATTTAACCTACATGAGATATTTTAGTCCTGACTCGAGTGTTTTGTCTTTCCATTACGCTCAGGTCAGGTTGAGCATTTCAGATTAGGTTGAAGATTCATTCTGGAGGACGAAGACGGAATTTGGTATTACATCATTTGTATTCTACTACTGTATTATTTTTCTGCTGCATTGTTGTATTATCTCTGATATGTATGTAACTCTGATTTATGATGTATAATAATAATCAAAAATATTTATTTAACAGCTTCATGAACTGTTATTTTATTATTATATCTTGTTCCTTCCGTTGCGAGATTCTGAGTTTGTTTCTGTTCTTTCTTTTCCTTTCTTACTTAACCCCAATAACTATCTTTATTTTGGATTGTTTGAGTCGGCATGTGTGTATGTTTTGTCGACTTGAACGGTCAAAAATGCGGGTTGTTACAGTTACGGGAGCCATAACCAGTCAAAACGAAGATCTCTGTGAGTTCTACGGCTATGACCACTTTAAGCCGTCACTGGTTAGTTTCATACCCAAAAAATCTTATCCGAACCTCAATCGGGCCTTGGACGTTTTTTACCGTTCGTTCATTCGTCACGTGGATTTTTTCTGCAAAACGAGATCCCCGTGGCTGGTCTATGATTTACCATCGCCGGAGAGTGGTGCCCCATGGTACCGCTCCGTTTCAAATCCATGCATCCATTTCTAAAAGTCGTACGGCACTTTTTTGGCATTTTGGATGGATGTTGCACCTTGCACCGTAGATGTTGCACCCTGTGGATATTGATTCTTCGGAAGGCCATAACTGTTGGCTCATTTAGAGTTACGGGAGCCATAACCAGTAAAAACGAAGATCATTGTGAGTTCTACGGCTATGACCACTTTGAGCCGTCACTGGTTAGTTTCATACCCAAAAAATCTTATCCGAACATCAATCGGGCCTTGGACGTTTTTTACCATTCGTTCATTCGTCACGCGGATTTTTTCTGCAAAACGGAATCCCCGTGGCTGGTCTATGATTTACCATCGCCGGAGAGTGGTGCCCCATGGTACCGCTCAGTTTCAAATCCATGCATCCATTTCTAAAAGTCGTACGTAACTTTTTTGGCATTTTGGACGGATGTTGCACCTTGCACCGTAGAAGTTGCACTCTGTGGATATTGATTCTTCGGAAGGCCATAACTGTTGGCTTGTTTAGAGTTACGGGAGCCATAACCAGTCAAAACGAAGATCTCTGTGAGTTCTACGGCTATGACCGCTTTAAGCCGTCACTGGTTAGTTTCATAACCAAAAAATCTAATCCGAAACTCAATCTGGCCTTGGACGTTTTTTTACCGTTCGTTCATTCGTCACGTGGATTTTTTCTGCAAAACGGGATCCCCGTGGCCGGTCTATGATTTTCCATCGCCGGAGAGTAGTGCCCCATGGTACTGCTCCGTTTCAAATCCATGCATCCATTTCTAAAAGTCGGACGGCACTTTTTCGGCATTTTGGACGGATGTTGCACCTTGCACCGTAAATGTTGCACCCTATGGATATTGATTCTTCGGAAGACCATAACTGTTGGCTCGTTTAGAGTTACCGGAGCCATAACCAGTCAAAATGAAGATCTCTATGAGTTCTACGGCTATGACCACTTTAAGCCATCACTGGATAGTTTCATACCCAAAAAATCTTATCCGAACCTCAATCGGGCCTTGGACGTTTTTTACCGTTCGTTCATTCGTCACGTGGATTTTTTCTGCAAAACGGCATCCCCGTGGCTGGTCAAAGATTTACTATCGCCGGAGAGTGGTGCCCCATGGTACCGCTCCATTTCAAATCCATGCATCCATTTCTAAAAGTCGTACGACACTGTTTCGGCATTTTGGATGGATGTTGCTCCTTGCACCGTAGATGTTGCACCCTACGGATATTGATTCTTCGGAAGGCCATAAATGTTGGCTCATTTAGAGTTACGGGAGCCATAACCAGTCAAAACTAAGATCTCTGTGAGTTCTACGGCTATGACCGCTTTAAGCCATCACTGGTTAGTTTCATACCCAAAAAATCTAATCCGAACCTCAATCGGGCCTTGGACGTTTTATACCGTTCGTTCATTCGTCACTTGGATATTTTTTGCAAAACGGGATCCCCGTGGCTGGTCTATGATTTACCATCGCCGGATAGTGGTGCCCCATGGTACCGCTCCATTTCAAATCCATGCCTCCATTTCTAAAAGTCGTACGGCACTTTTTCGGCATTTTGGACGGATGTTGCACCTTGCACCATAGATGTTGCACCCTATGGATATTGATTCTTCGGAAGGCCATAACTGTTGGCTCGTTTAGAGTTACGGGAGCCATAACCAGTCAAAACGAAGATCTCTGTGAGTTCTATGGCTATGGCCTCTTTAAGCCGTCCCTGGTTAGTTTCATACCCAAAAAATCTTATCCGAACCTCAATCGGGCCTTGGACGTTTTTTACCGTTCGTTCATTCGTCACGTGGATTTTTTCTGCAAAACAGGATCCCCATGGATAGTCTATGATTTACCATCGTCGGAGAGTGGTGCCTATGGTACCGCTCCGTTTAAATCCATGCATCCATTTCTAAATGTCGTACGGCACTTTTTCGGCATTTTGGACGGATGTTGCACCTTGCACCGTAGATGTTGCACCCTATGGATATTGATTCTTCGGAAGGCCATAATTGTTGGCTCGTTTAGATTTACGGGAGCCATAACCAGTCAAAACGAAGATCTCTGTGAGTTCTGCAGCTATGACCGCTTTAAGCCGTCACTGGTTGTTTCATACCTAAAAAATCTTATCCAAACCTCAATCGGGCCTTGGACGTTTTTTACCGTTCGTTCATTCGTCACGTGGATTTTTTTTGCAAAATGGGATCCTCGTGGCTGGTCTATGATTTACCATCGCCGGAGAGTGGTGCCCCATTATACCGCTCCATTTCAAATCCATGCATCCATTTCTAAAAGTCGTACGGCACTTTTTTGGCATTTTGGACGGATGTTGCAACTTGCACCATTGATGTTGCACCATGTGGATATTGATTCTTCGGAAGGCCATAACTATTGGCTCGTTTAGAGTTACGGCAGCCATAACCAGTCAAAACGAAGATCTCTGTGAGTTCTACGGCTATGACCACTTTAAGCCATCACTGGTTAGTTTCATATAAAAAAAATCTTATCCGAATCTCAATCGGGCCTTGGACTTTTTTTACCGTTCGTTCATTCGTCACGTGGATTTTTTCTACAAAACGGGATCCCTGTGGCTAGTCTATGATTTACCATCGCCGGAGAGTGGTGCCCCATGGTACCGCTCTGTTTCAAATCCATGCATCCATTTCTAAAAGTCGTACGGCACTATTTCGGCATTTTGGACGGATGTTGCACCTTGCACCGTAGATGTTGCACCTTGTGGATATTGATTCTTCGGAAGGCCATAACTGTTGGCTCGTTTAGAGTTACGGTAGCCATAACCAGTCAAAACGAAGAAAACTGTGAGTTCTACGGCTATGACTGCTTTAAGCCGTCACTAGTTAGTTTCATACCCAAAAAATCTTATCCGAACATCAATCGGGCCTTGGACGTTTTTTATCGTTCTTTCATTCGTCACGTGAATTTTTTCTGCAAAACGGAATCCCCGTGGCTGGTCTATGATTTACCATCGCCGGAGAGTCGTGCCCCATGGTACCGCTCCGTTTCAAATCCATGCATCCATTTCTAAAAGTCGTACGCAACTTTTTCGGTATTTTGGACGGATGTTGCACCTTGCACAGTAGATGTTGCACCCTGTGGATATTGATTCTTCGGAAGGCCATAGATGTTGGCTCGTTTAGAGTTACGGGAGCCATAACCAGTCAAAACGAATATCTTTGTGATTTCTACGGCTATGACCGCTTTAAGCCGTCACTGTTTAGTTTCATACCCAAAAAATCTTATCCGAACCTCAATCGGGCCTTGGATGTTTTTTACCGTTCGTTCATTCGTCACGTGGATTTTTTCTGCAAAACGGGATCCCCGTGGCTGGTCTATGATTTACCATCGCCGGAGAGCAGTGCCTCATGGTACCGCTCCGTTTCAAATCCATTCAACCATTTGTAAAAGTCGTACGACACTTTTTCGGCATTTTGGACGGATGTTGCACCTTGCACCGTAGATGTTACACCCTGTGGATATTGATTCTTCGGAAGGCCATAACTGTTGGCTCGTTTAGAGTTACAGGAGCCATAACCAGTCAAAACAAAGACCTTTATGAGTTCTTCGGCTATGATCGCTTTAAGTCGTCACTGGTTAGTTTCATACCCAAAAAATCTTATCCGAACCTCAATCGGGCCTTGGACGTTTTTTACCGTTCGTTCATTCGTCACGTGCATTTTTTCTGCAAAACGGGATCCCCGTTGTTGGTCTATGATTTACCATCGCCGGGGAGTGGTGCCCCATGGTACCGCTCCGTTTCAAATCCATGCATCCATTTCTAAAAGTCGTACGGCACTTTTTCGGCATTTTGGACGGATGTTGCACCTTTCCCCGTAGATGTTGCACCCTGTGGATAATAATTCTTCGGAAGGCCATAACTGTTGGCTCGTTTAGAGTTACGGGAGCCATAACCAGTCAAAACGAAGATCTATGTGAGTTCTACGGCTATAACCGCTTTAAGCCGTCACTGGTTAGTTTCATACCCAAAAAAATTATCCGAACATCAATCGGGCCTTGGACATTTTTTACCGTTCGTTCATTCGTCACGTGGATTATTTCTGCTAAACGGAATCCCCGTGGCTAGTCTATGATTTACCATCGCTGGAGAGTGGTGCCCAATGGTACCGCTCCGTTTCAAATCCATGCATCCATTTCTAAAAGTCGTACGCAACTTTTTCGGCATGTTGGACGGATGTTGCACCTTGCACCGTAGATGTTGCACCCTGTGGATATTGATTCTTCGGAAGGCCATAGCTGTTGGCTCGTTTAGAGTAACGGGAGCCATAACCAGTCAAAATGAAGATCTCTGTGAGTTCTTCGGCTATGACCGCTTTAAGCCGTCACTGGTTAGTTTCATACCCAAAAAATCTTATCCGAACCTCAATCGGGCCTTGGACGTTTTTTACCGTTCGTTCATTCGTCACGTGGATTTTTTCTGCAAAACGGGATCCCCGTGGCTGGTCTATGATTTACCATCGCTGGAGAGTGGTGCCCCATGGTACCGCTCCGTTTCAAATCCATGCATCCATTTTTAAAAGTCGTACGGCACTTTTTCGGTATTTTGGACGGATGTTGCACCTTGCACCGTAGATGTTGCACCCTGTGGATATTGATTCTTCGAAAGGCCATAACTGTTGGCTCGTTTAGAGTTACGGGAGCCATAACCAGTCAAAACGAAGACCTCTGTGAGTTCTTTGGCTATGATCGCTTTAAGCCGTCACTGGTTAGTTTCATACCCAAAAAATCTTATCCGAACCTCAATCGGGCCTTGGGCGTTTTTTACCGTTCGTTCATTCGTCACGTGCATTTTTTCTGCAAATCGGGATCCTCGTTGCTGGTCTATGATTTACCATCGCCGGAGAGTGGTGCCCCATGGTACCGCTCCGTTTCAAATCCATGCATCCATTTCTAAAAGTCGTACGGCACTTTTTCGGCATTTTGGACGGATGTTGCACCTTGCACCGTAGATGTTGCACCCTGTGGATATTGATTCTTCGAAAGGCCATAACTGTTGGCTCGTTTAGAGTTACGGGAGCCATTACCAGTCAAAACGAAGATCTCCGTGAGTTCTAGGGCTATGACCGCTGTTATCCCGCCTTTTGGCAAGGTTGTGATACTAAGAACTTGACTAGAAACCAATGACAGTTCGTCTTGGAGATCGGTTATACGCAGGCTCACTATGTATATCGACGAATTTTTTCCGAGTCCGGATCGGGCTACAATTGATATGACATGACAAGCAAAGCTATGAGAGCCAACATTCGGAATTTCAAGACAATCGGAGTTCATATGCTCCAGATATTGATGGATCACGGCTGAGAAATCCAAACTTGCATCGATCATATCTCGAGATATACAAGTCCAAATGCCACCAAATTTGGACAGTAGCTTACTGGAAACCTAAGGAATGTCCATGCCAAATTTCAGCTCGATTGGATCAATTCTTGATCGATTCGAACCAAGGGTCGAATCGATATGGACCAACTTGCATCGATCATATCTCGAGATCTACAAGTCCAAATGCCACCAAATTTGGACAGTAGCTTACTGGCAACCTAAGGAATGTCCACGCCAAATTTTAGCTCGATCAGAGCAATGCTTGATCGATTCGAACCAAGGGTCGAATCGATATGGACCAACTTGCATTGATCATATCTCGAGGTCTACAAGTCCAAATGCCACCAAATTTGGACAGTAGCTTACTGGCAACCTAAGGAATGTCCATGCCAAATTTCAGCTCGACGGAGCAATTCTTGATCGATTCGAACCAAGGGTCGAATCGATATGGACCAACTTGAATCGATCATAACTCGAGTTCTACAAGTCCAAATGCCATGAAATTTTCACAGAAGCTTAAGCACATGATGAAGAATGTTCACACCAAATTTCAGCTCGATTGGATGATTTCTTGATCGATTCGAACCAAGGGTCGAATCGATCCCAAAGTGGGCCCGGATCTCCAGATTTCGGCCATGTGGGCCCCCTCACGTGCCAGAAGCGGTCTCGCCGAATTTTAGGCGAAATATCAGCCTCCTACACCTATAAATAGAGCCCCTGGTCATTCAAAAAAAGGGTCGGATAATTCTAAGAGCTAAAGAGCCCCCAGACTCTGCTAGATTTACTCCAAACCACCACCGCTGCCTTAGATTCAGACTTAGATCATAAAATCAGTTGTACTACATTATAAGAAATTGTAATCTTCAAGTATCGAGCAATAAAATCATCAAACTTCATAGTGGACGTAGGCGAAACGCGAACCACTCTAAATCGCTGTCACATGTGCAATTTACTTTCTGTTATTTGGAGTTTTTGTTAGATAATCCACAGTTTTAATTTTCTTTCTTCACTTTTATCTCTTCAAAAACTTCCGAAGAGTGTTGTGCCCATTTTTGGTACAAACAACCGCTTTAAGCCGTCACTGGTTAGTTTCATACCCAAAAAATCTTATCCGAACCTCAATCGGGCCTTGGACGTTTTTTATCGTTCATTCGTCACGTGGATTTTTTCTGCAAAACGGGATCCCCATGGCTGGTCTATGATTTACCATCGTCGGAGAGTGGTGCCCCATGGTACCGCTCCGTTTCAAATCCATGCATCCATTTCTAAAAGTCGTACGCAACGTTTTTGGCATTTTGGACCGATGTTACACCTTGCACCGTAGATGTTGCACCCTGTGGATATTGATTCTTCGGAAGGCCATAGTTGTTGGTTCGTTTAGAGTTACGGGAGCCATAACCATTCAAAACAAAGATCTCTGTAAGTTCTATGGCTATGACCGCTTTAAGCCGTCACTGGTTAGTTTCATACCCAAAAAATCTTATCCGAACCTCAATCGGGCATTGGACGTTTTTTACCGTTCGTTAATTCGTCAAGTGGAATTTCGTACCCTCTTCGAACCCATCTGGACCGAGTGTTCGTATCCATAAGCATAGCCTCACTTCGAATCCATTTTCTTCGTATCGATCAGAGACACAAGTCCCTCGCATCCATCTACTTCGTATCCATCAGGATGCGCTACTTCGTATCCATCAGGAAGCGCTACTTCGTATCCATCAGGAAGCCCTACTTCGTATCCATTAGGAAGCGCTACTTCGTATCCATCAGGAAGCGCTACTTCGTATCCATCGGGATGCGCTACTTCGTATCCATCCATCCGCTTCCAATTCGTATCGACACTCGCATGAAGTTCGTATCCATCAATCTGCCTCTAATTCGTATCCATCCATTTGCACCCAATTCGCATCGATACTCAACTGCAGTTCGAATCGATCCAACTGCACCCAATTCGTATCGATACTCAACTACAATTCGAATCGATCCAACTGCGCCCTATTTGTGTCGATCAACAGATACCACTTTCGTATCGATCTAGCCATGCGCATTTCGTATCGATGCTAGTAGAGCTAATTCTCTGGATGGATACGAATAGGATGGATTCGAACAAGAACGATGCGAAGGATTGTTTCAGGTTGCTTGATGGATACGAACACCAATTTAGTGAAGGAACATTCCATCTGTGCTTCTAATTGTTCCATGACTGAACAAGACATAGGAGATCACAACAACAAATGTTGAGTTGCAATAAAGAAATGGGTAAAGAAATACTACTCAACCGTACTCCCAAAGGCTGGAGAACATAGCTAATATGCCAAGAACTGGAGTTGATTAATATATCAAGCTTTTAAGGTGGAGTGCAACTCCCTCCAACTAACCAGCTTTTAAACTCCTAAATTGACAGCTATGGTACGATGGTTAATATGACGACTCTCCGACATTGTCTACTCTGCCAACCCAAAACATAGCTGGTCACCACTGAACCATCTTCAAACGCCCGCATCTTAATCATTCCACATCTACATAACTAAAAGCATGACATACAACCTCAGAAGGACTCCCTTAATACCCTATATAGGTCTCCTATCTGGATGAAAGTTTAGGATAAACACCAACCTATTAGCCCATTTTAACCAACTCGTCGTCCAATCGGCGTTGCCAACCACTCAAACGTTGGACAATCATGCATACATCATTCTCCAGTGATACAAGACCCCTTGGCAATAAAATGGACTTGATCATAATGTCGATTGGAGAATTTTTCCCAGTCAAGACCTATCCGTTGAAATCATCCTACGTACAGAACTTCCAATGGAAATTCAACATGTTAACTATGTTGGTTTACTATGGAAATATGACCCCCGACACTACCAAGGGTGACGAGTGCCATCAAATGCAAATGTCTTCCCTCATTCCTCAGAGAAGACCGTCGATCACGGTTAGATATACCAGTTATACTTCTCATATGGATATAGTGAATGAAGAAGCTGGCAGCCAACGAATTTATCCAAAGCCCGCAACCAGTTGCTACCGACACCCATAAATGAATTGATCACCAGCGCTTATTCCCAGACTTTAACAAGAGAACTGGTGGATCGCCGCCGACAATTACACCAACATGTCTGGGCCATTTTTGAGTTGATGAATCAGACGAAGGATCAACATAGCACGATAAGGAGGGAACCTACTCCATACTCTAGATCAGAAAACTCCTCTTCTCTAGATGGCTACCGTGAATGCCAACGCCATAAGGCTGCTCCGAAAAGGATAGCTCCAACAATATGTGCAAGCCCTATAAAACGAAGGACCGGGAACATCCGACTCCTATCAATCAAGGACTTTGATCAAATTGAACCATTTACGTTAGACTTCTAACTGAGAAGGGCTGGAATGATGTGCAATTCGCTGCCTCACTTATCAATGAGATTTGATCTGATCTCTTTTGAATTATTTCTAATTCAATTTCATTTACGTTGCGAAATATGACCTACTTGAATTAAACTACTTGCAAATGATGCAGGTAACCGAGTACTTAAGATTGGGTGCAAAACAACCTCCGCGGACCATGATCAAATCATTGAGGTATCATCGTGATGAGCATGATTCGACCACTCATCGGCTACTATATGTTATCCCGCCTTTTGGCAAGGCCAGGATACCAAGGAACCGACTAGAGAACAAGGATAGCTCACCATGGATATCGCTGAATTTTTTCCAAGTCCAGATTGAGCTACAATTGGTAGGACATGACAAGAAAGATCGTAGAAGTCAACATCTCAAATTTCAAGTCAATCCGAGTTCGTATGCTTGGGTTATGATCGATTCAAGTTGGAACTGGCTATTTTTCGTATCCATCTGATCGGCAGCACTTTCGTACCCATCTGAGGACCTCAGTTCGTATCCATCCAGTCCATGTCCATCATCCACTTCGCATCGGTCAATTCCCATGGGTTCGTATCGATCAAGTCAGGAATATTCGAATCCATCGATTTCGTATCGATGGACTTCGTACCCATCAACAGCTAATGCGACTCGTAACGATTGGCCAAATGTCTACTTCGAATCCATCGAAGTACCTAGGTTCGATTTTGGCCTCATTCGAATCCATCGGCAGATCGCCTACTTCATATCGGCCAACTCCCATGAGTTCGTATCGATCGGGAACGGCTGAGTTCGAATCCATCGAGTTCGTATCGATGGGCTTCATACCCCTCAGCAGATGAAGCACTTCGTGTCCATCAGCTAGTGTCTGCCTTGCATCCATGAGAAAAAGGGTTGTTCGTATCCATCGACCATCGCTTGCTCGAATCCATCAGTAATGCTTCATTCGAATCCATCAAGCCATCAAGCCAAGATGACGTGTCATCCTTCGATGCAAACGTGCCGAGATATATGGAGTCAATGCGGTCGACTCGGAGTGGAGACCGGATCGAGGCGAAGCGTGCGCGCCACCTCATCTTAAGAACACGTGCAGTCATCAACACGAAATGATGGAGTCGAAGTCATGGAGACGAACCAAACAGCCTTCGAGAAATCTCAGTTCGTATCGACTATATCTCGTGATCTACTGATCCAAATCCAATGAAATTTTCAGGGAAGCTTGCATACACACTAAAGAATGTCTCCATCAAATTTTAGCTTAATTGGACGTCATCTTGATCGATACGAAATAGATTCGTATCGATCACAGATCGAGGCGAAACTTTCTGGAAACGGTCGCGTGGGCCCCCTCACGTGCCAGACCAAGTCTCTCGGAGTTTGAGCAGGGATCTCAGCCTCCTACGCCTATAAATAGAGCCCCAGAGCCAATGGAAAAGGGATCTTTTTCGATTCTCAAGCGTCCAGACTCTGCCGGATTGATACTTGCATCTTATTCCCATTGTCTAATTCGAATTTCAAACTACAATTCACTGTTGTTTGCTGCAATTGCTTGTAATCATCGAAAGAGCATCAATAAAATCATCAAAACTTCATAGTGGACGTAGGCGATACGCCGAACCACTCTAAATTGCTTGTCTTTGCATTTTACATTTCTGTTTGTTGGAGTTTTTGTTAGATAATCTCTGTTTTATATTCATATTCTTCATTTTATCTCTTCAAATAACTTCCGAAGAGTGTTGTGCCCATTTTTGGTACAAACACTATATGCCCCTGACTGGGGGCAAGGCATTAAAGTGGAAGAGACCGACAAGGTCAGAACTCTAGTACAAAGTGGATGCAACCGACCATCCACTCATCCGCCTATGCAATTTAATTAGGAGATGTAAGAAAGACTTGGAGTTATATGTCCCAATAAAGCACTCTCCATCTCGTACTTGAAGCTTGCCAAAATACTTATGCTTCTTCTGATGCCTGATAAAATCGGAATCACATCAAGGGTGGACGTGATGTCACCATCCATGCATCCAATCCTACATTAGACATTTGGGATTACTTGAGGGAACACATGTTTAAAGGTCCAACCCTCAATTTAAAGTCATCAACGACTGACTGCCTACTCACTAACCATCACGAGCTGTCATTTCAACTCTCTTCCTTAGCTCGATCGAAAGAATGCAAAGTATAAATTGGATGTGACTTGACTGTCTGCTCTCCAATTCTTGCACCCGACTTAAGGGAAAATATACAACTCAAAGTGGATGTAGTTCGACCATCCTTTCCTATGCACGAGCACAAAGCTTGCCAGAACACTAATCTTACTCCTTAGGCTTGGCAAAAGCAGAATCCAAATGAACATGGACGCGATCCAACCGTCCATAAACTAAATCTCATCCTTCGTTGAGGAGCATATAAGTGGAAGTTAATCGGGATCCCACCGATCACTCGCTAAATAAAACCCGAGCTCGAGGGCAAGCCATCACATCAGGCCAGAAATGGGTTGATACACGACAACCCTTCACTTAATTCCGTACTCCCAGAGCGCGAGGCGCAGTATAAACATCAACAAAATCCCAGAGTACTCCGAGAGCGCGAGCTGGGTACAAACATTAACAAAATCCTAGAGTACTCCGAGAGCGCGAGCTGGGTACAAACATTAACAAAATCCCAAAGTACTCCGAGAGCGCGAGCTGGGTACAAACATTTACTTAACTCCGTACTCCCAGAGCGCGAGGCGGAGTATAAACATTAACAAAACCCCAGAGTACTCTAAGAGCGCGAGCTGGGTACAAACATCAACAAACTCCAGCTTCCGAGAGCACGAACTGGAGTATAAACATTAACTAACTCCGGATTCCGAGAGCACAAACCAGAGTATAAACATCAACAAACTCCAGCTTTCGAGAGCGCGAACTGGAGTATAAACATTAAACTAACTCCGGACTCCGAGAGCTCGAGCCGGAGTATAAACTACAACCAACTACGGCTTTGAGGAGGGTGGATCCGTCCACCTAACGACTCCGACCGTACCTCCATTCAATGCAGCTTCGTGGATGGTGGACCCGTCCACCTAACGACTTCGACTGCATCCCCATCAAATACGGCTTCGAGGAGGGTAGATCCATCTACCTAACGACTTCGACCGTATCTCCATTCAATGCAGCTTCGGGGATGGTGGACCCATCCACCTAACGACTTTAACTGCATCCCCATCAAATACGGCTTCGAGGAGGGTAGATCCATCTACCTAACGACTTCGACCGTATCTCCATTCAATGGAGCATCGAGGAGGGTGGACCCGTCCACCTAATGACTTTGACTGCATCTCCATCAAGTACGGCCTCGAGGAGGGTGGACCCGTCCACCTAACAACTTCGACCGTATCTCCATTCAATGCAGCTTCGAGGAGGGTGGACCCGTCCACCTAACGACTTCGACTGCAGCCCCATCAAATACGGCTTCGAGGAGGGTAGATACATCTACCTAACGACTTCGACCGTATCTCCATTCAATGCAGCTTCGAGGAGGGTGGACCCATCTACCTAACGACTTCGACTGCATCTCCATCAAGTACGTCCTCGAGGAGGGTGGACCTATCCACCTAACAAATTCGACCGTATCTCCATTCAATGCAGCTTCGAGGAGGGTGGACCCATCCACCTAATGACTTCGACTGCATCTCCATCAAGTACGGCCTTGAGGAGGGTGGACCCGTCCACCTAACAACTTCGACTGCATCTCAACCAAGTTACATCACTCATTCCCCGAGCATAGGCGCAGACTCAACACATGAAAATGAGTGATCAACAGCTGTCATAAAGATACAAGTCCCCAGAGTGTGGACAGGGGTATAAACATCAAATAGGTGCGATGAATGGCCCTTCAACTGACTCTGATCCCCAAAGTGTGGCTACAAGAATAGACAAACGAACGAATGAGATTCGACCATTCATTCACCAACTCTGACCTGAACTCGACGTGAGGAGTGTAAACTCACTACAGGTGCAATTAGACCATCCACGAATTAACTCTGCTAACCCAAGACTGGGGGCAGAAGTGCAAATCACCGAAAGAAGAGAAAGGTGACTCGCTACATCTCCAGCTTAGCGTCCTTTACAACTTAAGGAAATGACTACAAGGAGACCTTTATGCTAACCAATCAGAATGATGCCCAAAGTTCTGGGCAACCAATTATATCGTACCGCCGGATCGACAGGCAATATCGATCTGCACCTTTCATATCATACCATTGGATCGATAGGAAATGAGGTCCGAGCATTCTACATCGTGCCGTTGAATCGACGGTCAATATCGGGACCCGAACGTCCATCGAATACCTTTGACCAATAGAGCATGGATAGAAGAATAAACCACGAATGAGTGTGACTTGACCATTCGTCCTCCGTCGCCTTCCTTTGATCCGTCAGGAAGAGTATGAGACCAAATGAGCATGACATGACTGCATTTGAGCTGACTTTATCCCTAGATCTGATGGGAGAACGTAAATCGAAATGGACATGGTTGATCACCCAACTCCAAATGAATGCAACGCGACCATTCATTCATTGACTCTTACCATGATCCAACTAAAAGAGAAATTCAAAACAAGTGCAACCTAAACATCTGCACACTGATTCTTACCCTGGATTCAACAAGGGAAGCATCAATCCTGCATTAGGTCTGATTGGACGATTCACTCTTCAGTTTTTTCCCAAAGTACGGTGACATAAGCAGCGAAGTGAATGTCATTGACCGTCCAAAATCTAGCTTATGTCCGAATGTTGGCAAAGTAACAATATATTCCGCTAAGAAAAAAGAACTAGAACATAATACAGGACAGGCACGACTCAGCCTTCCATTGATTAACTCGATCCCATGGTTCAATGGGATAGAATACAAAATTGAAGCGGACATTATCTACCCTACCACTTATCGAGATATTCCCCAGACTTAGGGGCACGAACAAGAAGATAAGGTTGCGACCGAAAGGATGCCTAGAGATAGAGTCATCGGATCAATACCAGGACTTATGGGCGACTGATCATCATTCTGACCTTTCCAATGAGCAATGGATCGCAGATACATTGAATGAAAAGCGCATCATTCAGAAACATAAGTCAATTCAATCTCAAAGCTGGAGCCAGCTATGTAGCAGCGTGCAATACAAGGCTAAGTTCTACTAATCCTTTGATTCGACGTCCTTATAAGCCTGATCATTTACCATTGCAAATAAACACATGAGGCGCCTACATCCCATCATGAGTACTGTAGATCAGATCACAACTCTGCGCAATGATGAAGAAAGAGTCAACTGTTTTACTTCAGGTTAATCTTGATGTGTTCGCCTGGACTCGATCTCATATATATATGGACTCTCGCCAGCCATGAAGAACCCTACATTAAATGTCGACCCGAGGCATGTCTCGGTAAACAAAAGCGATGCGACATGGATCCGGAGAGATCTGTTGCACTTAAAGATGAGGCGAATCTGCTCAAAACCAGTGGGTTTATCCGTTATGCCCTCCAACCAAAACGAGTATCCAATCCTTTACTTATAAGAAAAAAAACAGGGAGTGGAGGACATACGTCAACTACTCAGATTTGCATGGGGTATGAAAAAGCACAGCTTTCCACTTCCAATGATCAACCAACTGATGGACCCGACCATCAGACATGAATTACTCACATCCATGGATGCAAACTCCGGATACAATCAGATACTGAAGCATGTCCCAAACCAGGAATACAACTGTTTCGCTACTAACCTGGGCCTAAAGTGCTATGCTACAATCTATAGATTCAAACTTAAGGACACTTGTGCTACTTACAAAAAGATGATTAACAGATCATTCAAAAATTAAATCGACCGATCGATAAAGGTAGATGTGGTTAATATGCTCGTGAGTTCATGACTATCAAACAACCATATCGATGACTTGGCAGAGATATTCAGTGCTCTCCAGAAAATGCAGGATCAAACTCAACCCTTTGAAATGCTCTTTCATCAGAAAGATTCTTTGTTTTCATCATCAATTCTCATGGAATCAAGACTAATTTCTAAAAAATTCCGATAATTAGAGACACCCATGTACCGAGGACAACCAAGCAGCTCTAATAGATCGCTTAAAGAGACCTTCCATTTTACCTAAGCTTTTGGATCGCGGAGATTTATACATCAATTGGGCCATGTCAACACACGCCATAAGCATCACAATGCTATGTGAAAAGAAACGAATCCAAAGACCCATATATGATGAAGGCTGGCTACTGGCAAGCTCACCCCATTAACATCCATATCGACCAACCGTTAAGATAGGTCCAATAGAAACCTTAGATGTATATTTATCTCCCTCGGAGAGCTCTCCATGGTCAAACATTAGCATACTTCATATCTGAATCTACCACATCAGATGACTATCAGAAGAACTGTGGAGAACCATCCAACCGATGGAGAACGTACACCGATGGAACTTCCAATAATCAGCTTTCTAACATCGAAGTTGCGTTAGTGATTCTTGAGGAACGAACGATCTACTACGCCCTGAAACTCAACTTCCCTGCAACAAATAACGAAGCCAAGTATGAAACCTTGGCGCTCAAACTTGTAAAAAACTACGAATGGAAACTTTACATGTTTTATGTGATTACCGGTTAGTAGTACGCCAAGTCAAGGAAGATTATCCGACTAGGGGGCAACGTCTTGCTCCTTATCTCAACCGGGTCCAAAAGCTACTAGTCGACTTTGACTATTACACCATTACACACATCCTCGGAGAACAAGATGAAAAAGCTAAGTCACTGGCCAAGCTAGCCAGTTCTGGGGATGCGCGGCAAAAAGACTTTGTCCCAGTTGAAATACTTATTATTCTAGGCATTGACATATGAAGATCAACTAGATCTTAGAGACGGATCTAGAAAAAGAGTCATGGATGACTCCTATCAAAGATTATCCACGATTGGGGATTCTTATTGAAAAAAGGAATAAGAAATGGCATATCCTCTGTGAAGCCTCACTTCATAATTACGTCTAGATTGTTCTACTCCATCGACACAAAGCATTACTCCTGTATCCGCCAATCCGAGACCCATTATGACGTTTCCGTCGATACGAAGCATACATTCCAACATCTCAGATCGATCCAGGAGAGGATCGATACAAAGGAAGGACTCAAAAAAACCATCGAACGTTGTTACAACTTGAATTTCACTTCGATCCAGGAGAGGATCGATACAAAACTCAATCCAAACAAAAACTAAAGAACTTGACAACGACTCGTGAACATGCAAACGTTAACAGGAGCCAGGTTAACATACGTACATGTATGACAGACTAACATTCAATTTTCAAAATTTACAGGAATTGAATGCTCACCTAATGACAATTACAACAGCGAATAACAAATCGCTAGCACTCGACACTCAGTTACAACATTACACTACATAATCACTGACAGTGGTTCAGGAAAAATTTATATTACTGGAAATCAATCGAAGGTTACATCTTTTGACGAAAAGATAGTGACTACTCAACGAATCAGATAGAACTTTTTCAGAATGAAGGATGCATCATTTCAAAGCACGTCATGTTCACACAAGACATACTTTAGGGGGCAAATGTTATCCCACCTTTTGGCAAGGTCGTGACACCAAGAACTTGACTAGAAACCAATGATAGTTCGTCTTGGAGATCGGTTATACGCAGGCTCACTATGGATATCGATGAATTCTTTCCGAGTCCGGATCGGGATACAATTGATATGACATGACAAGCAAAGCTATGAGAGCCAACATTCGGAATTTCAAGTCAATCGGAGTTCATATGCTCCAGATATTGATGGATCACGGCTGAGAAATCCAAACTTGCATCGATCATATCTCGAGATCTACAAGTCCAAATGCCACCAAATTTGGACAGTAGCTTACTGGCAACCTAAGGAATGTAATGCCAAATTTCATTTCGATCGGAACAATTCTTGATCGATTCGAACCAAGGGTCGAATCAATATGGACCAACTTGCATCGATCATATCTCGAGATCTACAAGTCCAAATGCCACCAAATTTGGCAGTAGCTTACTGGCAACCTAAGGAATGTCCACGCCAAATTTCAGCTCGATCAGAGCAATTCTTGATCGATTCGAACCAAGGGTCGAATCGATATGGACCAACTTGCATTGATCATATCTCGAGATCTACAAGTCCAAATGCCACCAAATTTGGACAGTAGCTTACTGGCAACCTAAGGAATGTCATTGCCAAATTTCAGCTCGATCGGAGCAATTCTTGATCGATTCGAACCAAGGGTCGAATCGATATGGACCAACTTGAATCGATCATAACTCGAGTTCTACAAGTCCAAATGCCATAAAATTTTCACAGAAGCTTAAGCACATGATGAAGAATGTTCACACCAAATTTCAGCTCGATTGGATGATTTCTTGATCGATTCGAACCAAGGGTCGAATCGATCCCAAAGTGGGCCCAGATCTCCAGATTTCGGCCATGTGGGCCCCCTCACATGCCAGAAGCGGTCTCCCCGAATTTTAGGCGAAATATCAGCCTCCTACACCTATAAATAGAGCCCCTGGTCATTCAGGAAAGGGGTCGGATAATTCTAAGAGCTAAAGAGCGCCCAGACTCTGCCAGATTTACTCCAAACCACCACCGCTGCCTTAGATTCAGACTTAGATCATAAAATCAGTTGTACTACATTATAAGAAATTGTAATCTTCAAGTATCGAGCAATAAAATCATCAAACTTCATAGTGGACGTAGGCGAAACGCCGAACCACTCTAAATCGCTGTCTCCTGTGCAATTTACTTTCTGTTATTTGGAGTTTTTGTTAGATAATCCACAGTTTTAATTTTCTTTCTTCACTTTTATCTCTTCAAAAACTTCCGGAGAGTGTTGTGCCCATTTTTGGTACAAACAACCGCTTTAAGCCGTCACTGGTTAGTTTCATACCCAAAAAATCTTATCCGAACCTCAATCGGACCTTGGACGTTTTTTATCGTTCATTCGTCACGTGGATTTTTTCTGCAAAACGGGATCCCCGTGGCTGGTCTATGATTTACCATCGCCGGAGAGTGGTGCCCCATGGTACCGCTCCGTTTCAAATCCATGCATCCATTTCTAAAAGTCGTACGCAACGTTTTTGGCATTTTGGACGGATGTTACACCTTGCACCGTAGATGTTGCACCCTGTGGATATTGATTCTTCGGAAGGCCATAGCTGTTGGCTCGTTTAGAGTTACGGGAGCCATAACCATTCAAAACGAAGATCTCTGTAAGTTCTATGGCTATGACCGCATTAAGCCGTCGCTGGTTAGTTTCATACCCAAAAAATCTTATCCGAACCTCAATCGGGCATTGGACGTATTTTACCGTTCGTTAATTCGTCACGTGGATTTTTTCTGCAAAACGGGATCCCCTTGGCTGGTCTATGATTTACCATCGCCGGAGAGTGGTGCCCCATGGTACCACTCCGTTTCAAATCCATGCATCCATTTCTAAAAGTCGTACGACACTTTTTCGGCATTTTGGACGGATGTTTCACCTTGCACCGTAGATGTTGCACCCTGTGGATATTGATTCTTCGGAAGGCCATAGCTGTTGGCTCGTTTAGAGTAACGGGAGCCATAACCAGTCAAAATGAAGATCTCTGTGAGTTCTACGGCTATGACCGCTTTAAGCCATCACTGGTTAGATTCATACCCAAAAAATCTTATCCGAACCTCAATCGGACCTTGGACGTTTTTTACCGTTCGTTCATTCGTGACGTGGATTTTTTCTGCAAAACAGGATCCCCGTGGCTGGCCTATGATTTACCATCGATGGAGAGTGGTTCTCCATGGTACCGCTCCATTTCAAATCCATGCATCCATTTCTAAAAGTCGTACGGCACTTTTTTGGCATTTTGGACGGATGTTGCACCTTGCACCGTAGATGTTGCACCCTGTGGATATTGATTCTTCGAAAGGCCATAACTGTTGGCTCGTTTAGAGTTACGGGAGCCATAACCAGTCAAAACGAAGATCTCTATGAGTTCTTCGGCTATTATCGCTTTAAGCCGTCACTGGTTAGTTTCATAACCAAAAAATCTTATCTGAACCTCAATCGGGCCTTGGGCGTTTTTTACCGTTCGTTCATTCGTCACGTGCATTTTTTCTGCAAATCGGGATCCCCGTTGATGGTCTATGATTTACCATCGCCGGAGAGTGGTGCCCCATGGTACCGCTCCATTTCAAATCCATGCATCCATTTCTAAAAGTCGTACGGCACTTTTTCGGCATTTTGGACGGATGTTGCACCTTGCACCGTAGATGTTGTTTGTACCAAAAATGGGCACAACACTCCTCGGGAGTTATTTGAAGAGATAAAATGAAGATTATAAATGTAAAACAGAGGTTATCTAACAAAAACTCCAACAAACAGAAATGTAAAATGCACAGACAAGCAATTTAGAGTGGTTCGGCGTATAGCCTACGTCCACTATGAAGTTTTGATGATTTTATTGATTCTCTTTCAATGATTACAAGCGGTTACAGCAATGAATAGCGGATTACAGATTAGAATTCAAAATTGACAGCAAAAATAGGATGCAAATCTCAATCCGGCAGAGTCTGGACGCTTCAGAGAAAAAAGATCCTTTTTCTGTTGATTCTGGGGCTCTATTTATAGGCGTAGGAGGCTTAGATTTCGCTCAACCTCCGGGAGACTTGGTCTGACACGTGAGGGGACCCATTCGACCATTTCCAGAGAGTTTCAAGTCGATCTGCGATCGATACGAAGTCATTTCGTATCGATCAAGATTACCTCCAATTGAGCTCAAATTTGGTGGAGACGTTCCTTGGTATGTGTGCAACCTTCAGTTAAAATTTCATGGTATTTGGATCAGTGGATTGAGAGATATCGTCGATACGAGATGGATTTCAACGCTGGCTGTTCTGCTCGTCTCCATTGCTTCGACTCCATCCTTTCGTGTCGATGATTGCACGCGCTCTCAAGGTGATGCGGCGCGCGCACTTCGCTTCGATCCGCCCTTCACTCCGAGTCGACCACGTCGACTCCATATATCTCGGCGCATTCGCATCGAGGGATGACGTGGTGTGTGCGCTTCGCCTCGATCCGGTGTTTTCTCCGTGTTGACTGCTTCGTTTCCTTCGAGAGTTGACACGTTATCTAAGCTGGTTGACCTGATGGATTCGAGTAGGACTTCATCCATGGATTCGAACCACGGTCATTCATGGATACGAACTGATGGACAAATAGAGACGGAGAGTTCCTTCCTTGATGGATACGAAACACGTAGCTCCTCAATGGGTACGAAGTCAAAGAATACAAGTTGGAGCCTTTCGATGGATGCGAAGTATCGAACATCTGATGGATACGAAGTCGACATAAAGTGATCGTTACGAACCAGGTGTCTTATCGATGGATACGAACAAGTCTTTCCGGCTGAAGGTTCTATCGATATGAGGCTTATCACTGTGTGGACTTAATCATTCTAATCGACACAAGATCGATGGATGCGAAACGAGGACCACCGATGGATACGAAACCCATCGATACGAACTCGATGTACTGGCTCCATGGAAACGAACAGATATGTTTCAATGGATACGAAATGGGGTCTGCCGATGGATACGAAAACATGCTTTTTCCTCCAACTTGTATCCATCATAACCTGTGCGTATGAACTCGGATTGACTTGAAACTTGGAACGTTGGTTTGCTTTATTTTCCCGATCATGTCTCATCGATTTGGGCTTGATCCGGACTCCCACAAAATTCAACGATATCCATGACAAACGACATTTTGAACCAACTCCTTGGTGTCCTGGCCTTGCCAAAAGGCGGGATAACATTTGCCCCCCAAAGTACGTCTTGTGAAAACATGATGTGCTTTGAAAAGCTGCAGGTCTTCTTTGAATAATTTGAAAGTCGTACCCTTTAACCATCCTCTTGTATCGGTCCTCTCATGAATCGATGCTAAAAGTCGGAAAGCCTTTCTTCGTATCGATGTGGGTTGACTTGATGGATACGAAAATGGTCATTCGTATCGATGGTCACAAATCATGGTGAATTCTGATTCGAATTGGCGATATCGGATGTATACGAAGTGAATGTTCGTATCGATAGGTTCTGGTGGATACGAAAGCGACGCTCGTATTAATAGGTCTGCTCTGTTGTGAGTCGATGGATCATAAAGTGGACGTTTCGAACCGATGGAGTCTGTTACCTTCAGGTGGCTTCCCTGTGTGTTTCGAAACGATGGAGGCCAGTGGGCTTGAAACGAATGTTCGCATCGATGCACCGCTTGACTGGCTGCGACCGGTCATGTTGACTGGGAGATGAATCGACCTAGTTCGCCTCCAGGCTTCATATAAATACCGGGGACTTGGCTTGATTTCACTTTTTTACCTTTTACTTTTACTGTTGCCTTCTGCATTTTCGTATCGATTCACGAACTTGGGAGGAAAGAATTGTTCCAATCTTCGAATCGATCAAACATCATTTTATTATTTCCCCAAACTCCAATTCAATTCAGGTAAATAAGCAATCACGGCTAAATTTGAGCGACGAAGTTCAGATCTCAGATCCATCGTGTCCTTGCTGATTATTGATTTTGGCGGCGCTAAGGCCAGATCTGGACCAGAGCTTGGTCGAGGATGGCCATGGCGATGCTCGCATCAATCGGAGAAGAAAGAGTTCTGGAGGAATTGCTTCACCTCTAGTTCGTGTCGATCCAGGACAGGAGGGTTCGACTCGACCCAGATTTCATGACCTCGCATCGATTGATGGGTTGAAGGGGATGCAGAGGTTCGCATCGATCTAAGGTGGTTGGGGCTTGTGTCGAACTGAAATGATTGATGCAAGTGTTTGGCCCACGTGATCGATGCGAAAATCTGCCTCCCACGATCGATACGAAGACCAAGAGGTTTATTGGTACAATATCGATAGCGCCAGATCGACGCGAAGTCACTGCATTTGGTTGTCACACAGTCGTTAACCCTTGGCCGATGCGAAGTAAGCCTCTCTGATCGATACAAAATCCACTCCTCCGGTCGATACGAACTACCGTCGATTCGAAACCTATTGATACGAAAGGTATCGAGTCGACCTTGATCGATACGAAAGTATCGATTTGAACTGGATCGACACGAAAGATATCACGCCTCCGACTGAATTTGAATCTGAACTACGATCGATTCCATGCCGAAATTCGACGAACTTAGTGAACTCTTGCATGCTCTTACACTCGACTCCGACGAGCTTCTGCCTTGCATAATTGGACTTGATCACAGGACTGCATATTTGACTGACTTTCGAAGCTCGTCGATAGAACTGTAACCTAACGAACATATAACGAACTTACACTTGAATCAGCCATCTGGCATTTGGATTGCGTGATCGTGACGGTCAGCGATGACGGTCATTGTCGGTCTGACTTCCAGAGTTTCGTCGCTAGCGTGTTTTCTTTAATTCTGCAGAATTTGCTCAAGTCACGCACAACATTTGCACTACACAACACATTCATGCACTTTACACTGGGGAATGCACGGGCTTTTTATCATCTAATGATGGTTTCTCGTGAGTTAGCTAGTGATGGAACCGTCAAGTTCGCAGCAGCAAGAAACTCAGAACCCTATCCCTCCCAGACTTGAGATTTCGGACATCGAGGTCGAAGCTATTGGTCCAGCTCCGGATGAGTTGCCCGATGCGTCCTTCATTAATAGTCCACCTGATTCTGTCCCGTCCAATATCTCTGAAGACATGCTAGGGAGAATATGCTTAAGGCATGGCTTATCTTTGGATGAAGTACTATTGCCTGGACCGGATGACAGGCCACATAATCACCCGGAGCGGTATACTGCTTTTAATCGACATGCGTGCGCAGCCGACACACTTCCTCCGTTCAATGATTACATAAGAGAAGTGTTGGCTTATCTGGACATCGCTCCGTCTCAATTGCATCCAAACGGATATGCCTCACTCAACAGCTTGTTCATTGTATTCATGGAGTACCTCCATCGTCCTCCCCGTATGACCGACATAAGATACTTGTTTAATTTCAAGAGTCGGACTGAGAGCCCATCTTATACGTTCTTGGAGTCTGTAAGGAACTGCCAAGTTGTCGCGGGGTCGTGGACTAGGCTAAGCTACTTTAAGTCGGAGTGGTTCTATGTCCGATGTCCTCCGGGGTTTGCCAGAAGATGGCTGTTCAGACGTGAGTATTGTCTTTTTCCCCAAGTAATTGACAGGGCAATTTTCAGAGTGAAATTAAACTTACGTCTTCTTCTCTTCTTCTTTCAGCAATCATCCAGCGGCCTGAGGGTGGCTACTATAAAGAGATAGTTCGGGTCCTCCAAGAGATTCCTAGCGAAGAAAGGAATATTGAACTGTTACTGACAGATCGGAATCTCAGAGTTCTTGGGTTGATCGGCCGGAGGCAGAGCATAAGGCTCGATGGTGCATTAAAGACCGTCTCCAGAAAAAAGGTCAAGCGGATGAAACCCAGGGTTGTGATAATCGAGGAACCCGATTCCGAGAAAACTTATACCGACGAGGAACCGTTGGTCGGACCTGCTAATGCAACCCCGGAGTCCGACGCAAAGAGGAAAGGCAAAGCAGTGGCCTCAAAACAGCCTAAGTCCGGGAAGCGGAAGTCTGTGGTTTTGCACCGTCCTTTGCCGGGAGTTAAGATTACGGAAGCATCCTCCCTGCAAGCTGAAGATCAATTCGAAGGGCCTGCTGACCCTCCAATCCCGGACATCGAGCCGGAGCGACACGACGTTGAATCGGGTGGACAGCGACATATCGTCGATGTTAGCGAGTCTAATCCTGCCAGTGCGATTGAGACTTCTGGTTGGTCCGGGGGGTTACACATTCACACACTCTTCACGGCACAACACATTTTCCTAACCGTAAACAACACATCGCAAACGGTTACTGATTCTTCGTGGTTTTCTTTTCAGGTACGATGTCTGGGCAAGGTTCTGTGCTTGGTAGTTTGCGCAATAAGCGCCGTTATCATGAGCCACGCAGGAGAGAGGGCGAGAGGGATTACGACTCAGGACATTCTGGTTAGGAGAAGTCTGACAGAGATAGGGGATACGTTCGCCGATCCCGATCTCGCTCTCCTCCCCCTAGGACCCCTGCACCTCCTACAGCCGTAGTTACTCGTCCTCCTGAAACTTCACGGCCTAGGCCTCCTTCTCAAGCTTCGAGGTCCGATCCTCCGCACAGGACTGAAATAGCCACCTCCTTGGCTACTGTATCGGTCCCGACCGAAGCGTCTAGTGAAGGAGCGCTTAAACTGGCATAGATGAGGAAGGAATTTCCCGACATCTGTTTTGATGGTTATGTCTTCCCTCCGCACTTGAAGAGAATTCCGCCAACCGCTGAAACCACTATCCATGATTATGTTGCGGACATCTTTTTCCAGTACAGGGAATGGGGACGGGCCGCGAGGAAAGCGTCCAAAGTGGCATTCGATCGGGGCGTCACTATTGAGAAGCTCGAGAAGGAGTTGGGTCACAACGACCAAATCATAAAAGCGCTCAACTCAGAGGCTGAGTCTTCCCGTAAATCTGAAATGGAGGCTCTAAAGAAGGTTGATGAAGTGAACGCTGTCATGACCAGGATGAAGCAAGAGCATTATACCGCCATCGAGGACATGGGTCACAGGAACACTTCCATTACCACCGAGAGGGATGCCGCTCTTAAGGAGCTTAATGAGCTGAAATCAAAGTTTTCCGAGATGGCGAAGGAGAAAGACGCAGCTAATGTCTCTGCGCAGGAGGCCTGTGACCAGGCAGTGACGCTCCGAAAGGAGAAAGAAGCGGCTATACAACAAGCTCACGAAGCTGAGGCTGGGGTTGACGAGAAGGTACGGCAGGCGGAGGCCAGGATTGAGGCCGAGGTGGAAGAGCTGCTCGTTACGTACAACGCCAATATGCTAAGGCACCGAGATTTGACATGGCTTGACGATTACCCCACGCATCTCTACAATGCCTGGAACTTACTAGTCGATGAGGAGAAGTCCGGGCACCCTGATGAAGCCCTTGATGAATTCGAGCTGGAGAACCGCATCCTCAATGATGACGAAAAGAAGGTTCTCCATGACTCCATGATTTCCCACGACAAGGTGAGGCTTGGTGCCCAGACCCAGGAAGTCGGAGAGAGCTCTGGTGCAGAACACCATGTTATGAGTTCTGAGATAATCGTGTCATCTCAATCTGAGCCAACTCCGATGATCTACCCCCAGCCTATCCCGGCATATGACCCAGATCAACCACATCTATCTCCTATTAAGGAACATCCTTATGAAGTTGTTCAGACGGCCTCGAGCCAAACCGAGGAAGGTACTCTGAACTAACTTCTTGTATATTTGGATTGAAGAGTCTGTGTTGAAATGTTGCTAATGACATGTCCTTTTCCTTTGATCAGTGACAGGAGTTGCTCCAGCCGCGCCTCTTACCATCCAAGAATCAGGCCAAGCACCAGGAGCCATCATCTCTGAGGCGACCTCCGTCACGGCAATGGCACCAGTTGGAGTAACGCAGGGGAGCTCACTCTCTTTCGATGAACAGATGATAAACGAGTTCCTTGGCCGTTAGAGTGATCCTTTTGCGGACTTGCCATTCGGCTTGGGTGGATTCACGACTACTTCTGACGCCTCATCTCAGACTACTACGGCTCCTAGCGAAGCCAGAGCACAGCGGGAAGCGGCGATGTTGGTCGAGATTAATGCCGAGATGGCGGCTGCGGCGCACGGCGGCAATGTAGATGGCGGAGCTACGGCACAGTGCCCTACTCCTCTTATGATTGTGTCTCCTGGGGGCACACTTACTGATACTAATGTGCCAGTCCCTCCTCCGGCTGCGGAGTCTGTTCCTCCAACTCCTCCCACGGGAAGCATCCCTATAGAGTCCAGCTCAGACGAGGACGTTGACATTATGCCTTCACCCGAAGGGAGCCTGCCTAAGGAGAAAGGCTCCAAGCGAAAGGGTACTGGAGGTTCCAGTAGCTCCTCGAGGAAGAAGAAGTTGAGGAAGCAGAAGGATTAGACATTCTTTTCATAGGCAGTTAGGGACTTTTGTTATTTTCTCTGTCTTTCCCTTTTGTAGGCCGTGTTTAGATGCGGGTTCGGCCCCTGCTAGTAGGAATATTTTGGAAAAAACTCATGTATGAACCATTGTTCTTGAGTTAGTTGAAATAAAATTTTGTTTTCTAGTTTCAGCTCATGTTCCTTTCTATGCTTGAATATTGCAGTGTTCGGACTTTGGTCCAATGTACTTGCATTATCTGATTGTTTCAAGAATAGCTCATTTTACTTGTTAAGTATGGAAATCTCGGACTTGAGTTGTTATAGGGGATCGCATCGGAGCTGAGCATCGCATAGTCTCGGGTAATGACTAACATTTGCCTCTGCCCCCAGTTCCAGGGTTAAGTTGTGATGATCAGATCAGCTTGTGATTGCATCAAGCGAGGACCGAGTGGCCGAACTACACTTATTTTCTTATGCATCGTTTCATCCACACTCCGGGGATATATGTCATCTCGTAAACGGTTGTTCGCACTCTGGGAACACGGAGTTGACTGATGTTTGTACTCCGTCTCGCACTCTGGGAGCACGGAGTTGGTCGAGATTATACTCCGCTTCGCACTCTGGGAATACAGAGTTAGTTGTTTATACTCCGCTTCGCACTCTGGGAATGCGGAGTCGAATGTTTAAACTCCACTTCGCACTCTGGGAATATTGAGTTAAATGTTTATACTCCGTCTCGCACTCTGGGAACATGGAGATAAATGTTTATACTCCACTTCGCACTCCGGGAATATGGAGTTGAATGTTTATACTCCACTTCGCACTCTAGGAATATGGAGTTGAATGTTTATACTCCACTTCGCACTCTGGGAATATGGAGTTAAATGTTTATACTCCACTTCGCACTCTGGGAATATGGAGTTGAATGTTTATACTCCGCTTCGCACTCTGGGAATGCAGAGTTGAATGTTTATACTCCACTTCGCACTCTGGGAACACGGAGTTAATGTTTATACTCCGCTTCGCACTCTGGGAATGCGGAGTTAATTGCAGGATTGTCGTGTGTCAACCCTATCAATATCGGTGTCATGGCTTGTCCCCGAGCTCGGGTTTCACCTAGTGAGTGGCCGGTCGTATCACAGCCACTCTCCATTTGAATAAGTCCCATTGCATGATGGGATTTAGCTCTTCGTGCGTCGTGATGTTGTATATCGTACTTAATGAATCACAGCTCTGGCTCGAAGAAGTGGCATTTTATTGCTGAAATAAGAAAATGCGGCAAAGTCAGTTGCCTTATTACAAAATTCAAATTTCGAAATGCAGAAACAAATTGCTAAATAGAATGAAATAAATAAAGCCTGTCATATGTAATAGCGGCGGAGACTTTCGCTGTTCCAAGCCCTTGGTAAATCGAGACCGTCAACAGTCGACAGCTTGAATGTACCATCTCCGAGCTTTCGTGTAATTACATACGGTCCTCCCCAGTTCGGTTTCATGTGTGAAGGAACTGGGTAGATTCTTTTGAGCACGAGGTCGCCGAGTTCAAAGGTTCGTGGTCGAACTTTGGTGTTGTACAGCCGGGCGACCCGACTTCGATGTGCGGCCGCTCTCAAATCAGCCTCTTCCCGTTTTTCATCCAATAGATCCAAAGATTCGGCCAGGAGTATAGCGTTTGTTTTTGGATCATAATAAGTCACGCGATGAGAGAGCACTTCTGTCTCGACCGGAATAACGGCCTCTGAGCCGTAAGATAGGGAAAACGGAGTGTGTCCGGTCGCGGTTTTATGGGTCGTTCGATAGGCCCATAACGCCATAAGAAGTTCATCGACCCACTTGCCCCCAGCCTTCTCCAATCGTTTCTTCAGGATTGATTTTATAACTTTATTGACAGCTTCAACCTGTCCATTCGCTTGGGGGTGTGCGACAGCCGAGAACTTTTTGCGGATATGAAACCGTTGACAGAAATTCTTGAATTCCGCACTCTCGAATTGGGCTCTGTTATCAGTGATGATAGTATGCGGGAGTCCAAATCGACAGATGATGTCGCGAACCATGAAATTTATCACTTTCTTTGTCGTAATGGTTGCAAGGGCTTCGGCCTCAGCCCACTTTGTGAAGTAGTCAACGGCGACGATGGCGTATTTCGCACCGCCTTTTGCTAAAGGTAAAGCGTCGATGATGTCGATGCCCCACATTGCGAATGGCCAGGGATTGACCATTTGGGTTATTTCAGCTGGTGGAGCTCTCGGAATTCGGGCATGTATCTGGCATTTATCGCACTTCCGGGCATAGTTTGCCACATCTCGGTTCACTGTCGGCCAGTAGTACCCATATCTGGGTATCTTCTTAGCGAGAGCTTGTCCTCCGGTATGATCGCCACACTCTCCTTCGTGTACGTCATGTAACACTCGTTTGATTTCCTCGTGGGCGATACACCTGAGGAGAGGAACAGAATAACCTCTCCTGTACATGACTCCGTTTTGGATGACGAATCGCGAAGCTTTTCGCTGAATTTGTCTCCTCTCATTTCTAGGTTCAGGCAGCGCCCCATTCTCAATGTAATTCCGATACGGAGTCATCCAAGATTCTCTACTGGGAGCGGTTTCAAATACAGAGTTCATTTCTATCCGATCGATGCTCGGGGAGGCCAAAGTTTCAACGGGGACGAGTCCCATTTGTTGCGCTTCACCTGTGCTAGCTAACTTTGCCAGTGAATCGGCTTTCTGATTGCGCTCCCGAGGCACATAATAGATGGCATAATAATCAAACTGGTTTAGTATTCCTGAACTCGAGCCAAGTAAGCAGCCAGTCTTCGGTCTCTTGCCTGATATTCTCCCCGTACTTGACATACTATTAATTGTGAGTCGCAATAAATTTCCACAGCGATAATCCTCAAGTCTCTGGCAAGTCTTAAGCCAGTTAGAAGGGCTTCATATTCGGCTTCATTATTAGTTGCACGAAAGTCGAATTTAAGAGCATAACATATGGATCGGCCCTCGGGAGTCTCAAGTACAACCCCAGCGCCCGAACACCGGTCATTCGATGAATCATCAGTATACAGCTTCCAGATGTATTCGGGAGATTTACTAGTCTCGGGCAAGTCTTCTGGAACGGTGAATTCAGCTATGAAATCTGCCAGGACTTGTCCTTGAATGGCTCTCCGCGGAGCGTATGCGATATCAAATTGGCTTAGCTCAATGTTCCACTTGAGTAACCTACCGGACGTCTCAGGCCGCGTGAGGACCTGTCGTAACGGCTGGTCGGTGTACACAGTAAGCGGATGAGCTTGGAAGTAAGGACGGAGCTTTCTTGAGGCAATGACCAAGCAATAGGCCAGTTTCTCCAGTCTCGGATAATTTCTTTCAGCTCCTGTTAGTCGCTTACTAACATAGTAGACCGGGTTTTGCACTTTGTCTTCTTCCCGGACTAGAGCAGCACTGAACGCATGTTCTGATACTGCCAGGTAAAGATATAGTTGCTCGTGGTCAACCGGTTTTGATAAGATCGGAGGTGTGGAGAGATGTTGAACTAATGATCGGAACGCACCTTCACACTCCGTGGTCCATTCAAAGTTCCGTTTGCCCTTCCGGATCAGGTCGAAGAAAGGAATGCATTTATCGGTGGACTTTGAAATGAACCTGCTCAATGCTGCGACCTTCCCGTTAAGACTCTGGACTTGCTTTATAGTTCTAGGGGTTTGCAAATTTCTAATAGCCCAGATCTTCTCAGGATTCGCCTCTATTCCCCGAGCGTTGACGATGAACCCAAGGAATTTTCCGGATGCAACGCCGAAGTGACATTTGAGTGGGTTGAGCTTCATTCCGTACTCCCAGAGGATGCTGAACATTGAATTCAAATCTCCGACGTGATCTATGGAGAATCGGGACTTCACCAGCATGTCATCCACGTAAACCTCCATGGTCTTCCCGATCTGCTCAGCGAACATTCGGTTGACTAAGCGTTGGTATGTTGCTCCAGCGTTCTTTAGACCAAACGGCATGACTTTGTAACAATAGATTCCCAGATCGGTCACGAAGCTGGTATGTTCCTGATCAGGTAAATGCATGGGTATCTGGTTGTAGCCGGAATAAGCGTCCATAAAGGATAGTAGTTCATGTCCGGCCGTTGAATCAACGAGCTGATCGATTCGCGGAACTGGGAAGCTATCTTTTGGACAGGCCTTGTTTAGGTCAGAGTAATCAACGCAGGTTCTCCACTTCCCGTTTGGTTTCCGAACTAGTACAGGGTTGGACACCCATTCAGGATACAAAGCATCTCGAATGAACCCGTTCGATTGTAGTTTATCAACTTCCTCCTTAAGGGCGGCAGATCTCTTTGGATCCATACCGCGCCTTTTCTGCTTTACTGGGACATGTCGCGGATCTATATTCAGGGAGTGACTTGCAATGCTCGGCGAGATCCCGCACATGTCAGAGTGTGTCCAAGCGAAGACGTCGAGATTCGCCCGAAGAAATTCGACCAACTCCTGCTGTGTCTGCTCGTTCAGTTGGGACCTAAATTTCAGCATCTTTGAATCATCATCCTCACTGATTGGGACGTCCACAGTCAGTTCGGCTGGAGAAGCTTGACTCTCCGTTGATTCGTCTTTATCCTCGTTGTCCCTGGGGTCCAGGTTTTTCAGGAATTGGTCGTGGTGCCCGGGTCGAGGCCCAGGCATCAATTGTCAATTATCGATAGAACGGACGCAGAGAGATTCCTCTACGCCCTTTCCCTTCTCTTTACGTTGCGCCCCGCGCAGCTCAGCAACATAACAGGCCCTTCCTGTGGCCTGATCTCCTTGAACAACTCCAATCCCATGATCAGTGGGAAATTTCAAAGTCAGACACCATGGGGCGATCGCCGCCCTGAACTCAGCTAGGGCTGGTCGACCCAGAAACGCATTATATGGCGAATCGATTTCTAGCACAACAAATTGTAACATTCGGACCCTCCGGCGTTCTCCAACGCCTAACTCGACTGGGAGTTCAGTTATTCCGATGGGTATCGTGGCACTTCCGTTGAAACCATGGATTCTGGATAAACAGGGTTTCAAATCCTTTGTCTCCATCTTCATTAGATCGTAAGCCCGTTTAAGCAAGATGTTCACAGAGCTCCCACTGTCAACAAGGATCCTCTTCATCCAAGCAGGACCTACCTGGGCAGATATGACTAGTGGGTCGATTGTAGGGGCTTCGACTTTATCGGCGTCTCGGCTCCTGAACACGATATCATCGGACATTATCTTTTGTTGCTTCGTCGGGGTTCCATCCTCGCAATTACTATAACACTCGAAGTTCGCATGCCTGATAGAACTAGCATACGACTCCATTTCCCCCCAGCTTCTGTCTGCCGGATGGGGACCACCACTTATTGTGTTGATCACTAATCTCCCGCCCGCACGGGCGGGTTCCTCCTCTCTTTCCTGATTTTGTGAACGATTTTGATTCGAGGGGCCCGCTCCGCCAGACTGCGGCGCCCGTACAAACTGATCTAGCTTCCTCTCTCTAATCAGCTTCTCGATGAGGTCCTGTAAGTGCCGACACTCATTGGTATTTTGTCCATAGCTTTCATGGAACCTACAGAATTTCCCTGTCTGAACCTGTCTCTCCGACGAGGGCTTCGGAGCAGGCTTCTTATACTGTACAGTGTTACAAGTCTGTAAGTATACGTTTTCCAATGACGTGTTTAGCGGCGTATAACTGTCAAACATCTGAGCTCTACGTCGTGGACCTCGGTTCTCATCTCTCTTCTTATTCTAGCCATTGTTTCCTCTCTGCTGGGTTTGCTTGTTTTGTATATTCAGTTGAACTTTCCCGGAACTCTCGCCGGACTGTTTAACTGCCACATTGCTCTGTATTCCCTCAATGCTGGGCCTCGCATCGTCCTGCTCCCTAGACTGTTTTGCGTCCTCCTGCCGTAGGAATTGAGCGGCCTTGGAGTAAAAACGGTCCAACGATGCAGGCGGTTTTCCAGCTAGCCAGTTTCCGAATTCAGAATCAGGATCAATCCCCTTGGTCAGAGCCATCAAGATTGAATTATCGTTAGGATTGGTGATCTCAATGCATGCTGCGTGGAACCTCTCCAGGTAACGCCTGAGCGTTTCTCCAGGAGCTTGAGTGACGCTGGACAGGGTGTTGACGTCTTTTGGCCTAGCAACATGCATACGGAATTGCTCCACAAACCTCTTGGCCAATTGATCGAACGAAGAAATTGATCTAGGTGGTAGGCGGGTAAACCACATTGTCGCGATTCCCCCTAGAGAGATGGGGAAACTTCAACACTTCACTGCATCGTCGGCCCTTGCAGCGCTCATCGACCATTCATATTTCAGAATATGCTGGTTGGGGTCACTATTCCCTTCATACATCGGGAGAGTTGGCATTCTGAATCGCCTAGGGGGTTCAGCATGTAACACTTCGTCTGTGAAAGGGGTATGACTAAGGGAAATCCCCCAATCATCATTAGTGAGCCCCTGACTCTCGCGGATCATCTGACGTATCATGGTTGATATATCCGACACGGGCAAGTTCTGAGCTTGATGAGCTAAGGCGTGGTCGGGTTCCACGGTGTGAGTTTGGATCGGGCGCTGTCGATGATCCATATCTCGCCTCCTTGGCTCAGCATCTTCTGGGACATAAGGTTTAGGAGTATGTCCACGCTGTTGATTAATCGGCTATGATTGGTTTCGGGTATCTACCCTTGTTTCTGCTGCGGCGGTTGTGGCGCGGTTATCCGTGGTATACTGTGGGGCAGTAGCTCCTCGCGTTGAGGGACCCGTTTGGAAGCTGGTCGATGGTCCTACCCTTAGTTGCCCAAAAGTTAAGGCGGGTTGATATTCAGCAGCTTGAGCGCGGCTCCCCTCTAGCCAAGGACGAGTAGTTCGGTGGTGATAATCAGATGAAGCTGAGCTTTCGGTAGACGCTCTGGAGACATCATCTCTCTTGGACCTTCTGTGCCCCCGGCGGTTTAGCTGGTTGGTCAGCTCGATATTGGCGCGCAACTGTTCCGCCAACTGCTGACGGCTTTGGGTCAGCTCCTGGAGCAATACTTGAAACTCCTGTCGGGTGACTAGCCCCGTTGAGTCTGAGTGAGTGGTATTGTCTTGATTGGAAGAAGGCGGCTGTGTGGGATTCTGCCTATCTCGGCCTTCTTGCTCTGCAGCGGTAGCGCCAGTTCTTGTGCTGACCATTCTCGGTGGTGGAGTCCTCTCCTAGATTTTGAGCAAATCTGAATAGAATGGAAGGATTCCGGACTGGATATCTGGATCTTCCTCTTGGATTTGTGCAATCCGGTATCGACGGCAGATCCAATGAGCAGGAGAAAAAGCTGGTTCTCTTAGTGAAAGCACCAAAGTGTTTGTACCAAAAATGGGCACAACACTCCTCGGGAGTTATTTGAAGAGGTAAAATGAAGATTATAAATGTAAAACAGAGGTTATCTAACAAAAACTCCAACAAACAGAAATGTAAAATGCACAGACAAGCAATTTAGAGTGGTTCGGCGTATAGCCTACATCCACTATGAAGTTTTGATGATTTTATTGATTCTCTTTCAATGATTACAAGCGATTACAGCAATGAACAGCGGATTACAGATTAGAATTCGAAATTGACAGCAAAAATAGGATGCAAATCTCAATCCGGCAGAGTCTGGACGCTTCAGAGAAAAAAGATCCTTTTTCTGTTGATTCTGGGGCTCTATTTATAGGCGTAGGAGGCTTAGATTTCGCTCAACCTCTGGGAGACTTGGTCTGACACGTGAGGGGACCCATTCGACCATTTCCAGAGAGTTTCAAGTCGATCTGCGATCGATACGAAGTCATTTCGTATCGATCAAGATTACCTCCAATTGAGCTCAAATTTGGTGGAGACGTTCCTTGGTATGTGTACAACCTTCAGTTAAAATTTCATGTTATTTGGATCAGTGGATTGAGAGATATCGTCGATACGAGATGGATTTCAACGCTGGCTGTTCTGCTCGTCTCCATTGCTTCGACTCCATCCTTTCGTGTCGATGATTGCACGCGCTCTCAAGGTGATGTGGCGCGCGCACTTCGCTTCGATCCGCCCTTCACTCCGAGTCGACCGCGTCGACTCCATATATCTCGGCGCATTCGCACCGAGGGATGACGTGGTGTGTGCGCTTCGCCTCGATGCGGTGTTTGCTCCGTGTTGACTGCTTCGTTTCCTTCGAGAGGTGACACGTTATCCAAGCTGGTTGACCTGATGGATTCGAGTAGGACTTCATCCATGGATTCGAACCACGGTCATTCATGGATACGAACTGATGGACAAATGGAGACGGAGAGTTCCTTCCTTGATGGATACGAAACACGTAGCTCCTCAATGGGTACGAAGTCAAAGAATACAAGTTGGAGCCTTTCGATGGATGCGAAGTATCGAACATCTGATGGATACGAAGTCGACATGAAGTGATCGTTACGAACCAGGTGTCTTCTCGATGGATACGAACAAGTCTTTCCGGCTGAAGGTTCTATCGATACGAGGCTTATCATTGTGTGGACTTAATCATTCTAATCGACACGAGATCGATGGATGCGAAACGAGGACCACCGATGGATACGAAACCCATCGATACGAACTCGATGTACTGGCTCCATCGAAAGGAACAGATATGTTTCAATGGATACGAAATGGGGTCTGCCGATGGATACGAAAACATGCTTTTTCCTCCAACTTGTATCCATCATAACTTGTGCGTATGAGCTCGGATTGACTTGAAACTTGGAACGTTGGTTTGCTTTATTTTCCCGATCATGTCTCATCGATTGGGGCTTGATCCGGACTCCGACAAAATTCAACGATATCCATGACAAACGACATTTGGAATCCAACTCCTTGGTGTCCTGGCCTTGCCAAAAGGCGGGATAATAGATGTTGCACCCTGTGGATATTGATTCTTCAGAAGGCCATAATTGTTGGCTCGTTTAGAGTTACAGGAGACATTACCAATCAAAACGAAGATCTCTATGAGTTCTACGGCTATAACCACTTTAAGCCGTCACTGGTTAGTTTGATACCCAAAAAATCTTATCCGAACCTCAATCGGGCCTTGGATGTTTTTTATCGTTCAATCGCCACATGGATTTTTTCTACAAAACGGGATCCCCGTGGCTGGTCTATGATTTACCATCACCGGAGATTGGTGCCCCATGGTACCGCTCCGTTTCAAATCCATGCATCCATTTCTAAAAGTCGTACGCAACGTATTAGGCATTTGGGACGGATGTTACAACTTGCACTGTAGATGTTGCACCCTGTGGATATTGATTCTTCGGAAGGCCATAGCTGTTGGCTCGTTTAGAGTTACGAGAGCCATAACCATTCAAAACGAATATCTCTGTAAGTTCTATGGCTATGACCGCTTTAAGCCGTCACTAGTTAGTTTCATACCCAAAAATGTTATCCGAACCTCAATCGGGCATTGGACGTTTTTTACCGTTCGTTAATTCGCCACGTGGATTTTTTCTGCAAAACGGGATCCCCGTGGCTGGTCTATGATTTACCATCGCCGGAGAGTGGTGCCCCATGGTACCGCTCCATTTCAAATTCATGCATCAATTTCTAAAAGTCGTACGGCACTTTTTCGGCATTTTAGACGGATGTTTCACCTTGCACCGTAGATGTTGCACCATGTGGATATTGATTCTTCGGAAGGCCATAACTGTTGGCTCGTTTAGAGTTACGGGAGCCATAACCAGTAAAAACGAAGACCTCTGTGAGTTCTTCGGCTATCATCGCTTTAAGCCGTCACTGGTTAGTTTCATACCCAAAAAATCTTATCTGAACCTCAATCGGGCCTTGGACGTTTTTTACCGTTCGTTCATTCGTCACGTGCATTTTTTCTGCAAATCGGGATCCCTGTTGCTGGTCTATGATTTACCATCGCCGGAGAGTGGTGCCCCATGGTACCGCTCCATTTCAAATCCATGCATCCATTTCTAAAAGTCGTACGGCACTTTTTCGGAATTTTGGACGGATGTTGCACCTTTCCCCGTAGATGTTGCACCCTGTGGATATTAATTCTTCGGAAGGCCATAAATGTTGGCTCGTTTAGAGTTATGGGAGCCATAACCAGTCAAAACGAAGATCTCTGTGAGTTCTACGGCTATGACCGCTTTAAGTCGTCACTGGTTAGTTTCCTACCCAAAAAATCTTATCCGAACCTCAATCGGGCCTTGGACGTTTTTTACCGTTCGTTCATTCGTCACGTGGATTTTTTCTGCAAAACGGGGTCCACGTGGCTGGTCTATGATTTACCATCGCCGGAGAGTGGTGCCCCATGGTACCGCTCCGTTTCTAATCCATGCATCGATAACTAAAAGTCGTACACACTTTTTCAGCATTATGGACGGATGTTGCACCTTGCAACGTAGATGTTGCACCCTGTGGATATTGATTCTTTGGAAGGACATAAATGTTGGCTCGTTTAGAGTTACGGGAGCCATAACCAGTCAAAACGAAGATCTCTATGAGTTCAAAGGCTATGATAGCTTTAAGCCGTCACTGGTTAGTTTCATACCCAAAAAATCTTATCCGAAACTCAATCGGGCCTTGGACGTTTTTTACCGTTCGTTCATTCGTCACGTGGATTTTTTCTGCAAAACGGGATCTCCGTGGCTGGTCTATGATTTACCATGGCCGGAGTGTGGTGCCCCATGGTACCGCTCCGTTTCAAATCCATGCATCCATTTCTAAAAGTCGTACGGCACTTTTTCGGCATTTTGGACGGATGTTGTACCTTGCACCGTAGATGTTGCACCCTGTGGATGTTGATTCTTCGGAAGGCCATAACTGTTGGCTCGTTTAGAATTACAGGAGCCATAACCAGTCAAAACGAAGATAACTGTGAGTTCTACGGCTATAATCGCTTTAAGCCGTCACTGGTTAGCTTCATACCCAAAAAATCTTAACCGAACCTCAATCGGGCCTTGGGCGTTTTTTACCGTTCGTTCATTCCTCACGTGCATTTTCTCTACAAATCGGGATCCCCGTTGCTGGTTTATGATTTACCATCGCCGGAGAGTGGTGCCCCATGGTACCGCTCCGTTTCAAATCCATGCATCCATTTCTAAAAGTCGTACGGCACTTTTTTGGCATTTTGGACGGATGTTGCACCTTTCCCCGTAGATGTTGCACCCTGTGGATATTAATTCTTCGGAAGGCCATAAATGTTGGCTCGTTTAGAGTTACGGGAGCCATAACCAGTCAAAATGAATATCTCTGTGAGTTCTACGGCTATGACTGCTTTAAGTCGTCACTGGTTAGTTTCATACCCAAAAAATCTTATCCGAACCTCAATCTGGCCTTGGACGTTTTTTACCGTTCGTTCATTCGTCACGTGGATTTTTTTTGCAAAACAGGATCCCCGTGGTTGGTCTATGATTTATCATCGTCGGAGAGTGGTGCCCCATGGTACCGCTCCGTTTCAAATCCATGCATCCATTTCTAAAAGTCGTACGGCACTTTTTCGGCATTCTGGACGGATGTTGCACCTTGCACCGTAGATGCTGCACCCTGTGGATATTGATTCTTCGGAAGGCCATAACTGTTGGCTCGTTCAGAGTTAAGAGAGCCTTAACGAGTCAAAACGAAGATAACTGTGAGTTCTACAGCTACGACCGCTTTAAGCCGTCACTGGTTAGTTTCATAACCAAAAAATCTTATCCGAACATCAATCGGGCCTTGGACGTTTTTTACTGTTCGTTCATTCGTCACGTGGATTTTTTCTACAAAACGGAATCCCCGTGGCTGGTCTATGATTTACCATCGCTGGAGAGTGGTGCCCCATGGTACCGCTCCGTTTCAAATCCATGCATCCATTTCTAAAAGTCGTACGCAACTTTTTCGGCATGTTGGATGGATGTTGCACCTTGCACCGTAGATGTTGCACCCTGTGGATATTGATTCTTCGGAAGGCCATAGCTGTTGGCTCGTTTAGAGTAACGGGATCCATAACCAGTCAAAATGAAGATCTCTGTGAGTTCTACAGCTATGACCGCTTTAAGCCGTCACTGGTTAGTTTCATACCCAAAAAATCTTATCCGAACCTCAATCGGGCCTTGGACGTTTTTTACCGTTCGTTCATTCGTCACGTGGATTTTTTCTACAAAACGGGATCCCCGTGGCTGGTCTATGATTTACCATCGTCGGAGAGTGGTGCCCCATGGTACCGCTCCGTTTCAAATCCATGCATCCATTTCTAAAAGTCGTACGGCACTTTTTCGGCATTTTGGATGGATGTTGCACCTTGCACCGTAGATGTTGCACCCTGTGGATATTGATTCTTCGGAAGGCCATAACTGTTGGCTCGTTTAGAGTTACGGGAGCCATAACCAATCAAAACGAAGATCTCTGTGAGTTCTACGGCTATGACCGCTTTAAGCCGTCACTGGTTAGTTTCATACCCAAAAAATCTTATCCGAACCTCTATCGGGCCTTGGACGTTTTTTACCGTTCGTTCGTTTGTCACGTGCATTTTTTCTGCAAATCGGGATCCCCGTTGCTGGTCTATGATTTACCATCGCCGGAGAGTGGTGCCCCATGGTATCGCTCCGTTTCAAAACCATGCATCCATTTCAAAAGGTCGTACGACACTTTTTCGGCATTTTGGACGGATGTTGCACCTTGCACCGTAGATGTTGCGCCCTGTGGATATTGATTCTTCGGAAGGCCATAACTGTTGGCTCGTTTAGAGTTACGGGAGCCATAACCAGTCAAAACGAAGATCTCTGTGAGTTCTTCGGCTATGACCGCTTTTAGCCGTCACTGGTTAGTTTCATACCCAAAAAATCTTATCCGAACCTCAATCGGGCCTTGGGCGTTTTTTATCGTTCGTTCATTCCTCATGTGCATTTTTTCTGCAAATCGGGATCCCCGTTGCTGGTCTATGATTTAGTATCGTCGGAGAGTGGTGCCCTATGGTACCGCTCCATTTCAAATCCATGCATCCATTTCTAAAAGTCGTACAACACTTTTTCAGCATTTTGGACGGATGTTGCACCTTGCACCGTAGATGTTGCACCCTGTGGATATTGATTCTTCGGAAGGCCATAACCGTTGGCTCGTTTAGAGTTACGGGAGCCATTACCAGTCAAAACGAAGATCTCTGTGAGTTCTACGGCTATGACCGCTTTAAGCCGTCACTGGTTAGTTTCATACCCAAAAAATCTTATCCGAACCTACATCGGGCCTTGGACGTTTTTTACCGTTCATTCGTCACGTGGATTTTTTCTGCAAAACGGGATCCCCGTGGCTGGTCTATGATTTACCATCGCCGGAGAGTGGTGCCCTATGGTACCGCTCCGTTTCAAATCCATGCATCCATTTCTAAAAGTCGTACGCAACTTTTTCGGCATTTTGGACGGATGTTACACCTTGCACCATAGATGTTGCACCCTGTGGATATTGATTCTTCGGAAGGCCAAAGCTGTTGGCTCGATTACAGTTACGGGAGCCATAACCAGTCAAAACGAAGATGTCTGTAAGTTCTATGGCTATGACCGCTTTAAGCCGTCACTGGTTAGTTTCATACCCAAAAAATCTTATCCGAACCTCAATCGGGCATTGGACGATTTTTACCGTTTGTTAATTCGTCACGTGGATTTTTTCTGCAAAACGGGATCCCCGTGGCTGGTCTATGATTGACCATCGCCGGAGAGTGGTGCCCTATGGAACTGCTCCGTTTCAAATCCATGCAACCATTTCTAAAAGTCGTATGGAACTTTTTCGGCATTTTGGACGGATGTTGCACCTTGAACCGTAGATGTTGCACCCTGTGGATATTGATTCTTCGGAAGGGCATAACTGTTGGCTCGTTTAGATTTACGGGAGCCATAACCAGTCAAAACGAAGACCTTTGTGAGTCCTTCGGCTATGATCGCTTTAAGCCGTCACTGGTTAGTTTCATACCAAAAAAATCTTATCCGAACCTCAATCGGGTCTTGGACATTTTTTACCGTTCGTTCATTCGTCACGTGCATTTTTTCTGCAAATCGGGATCCCCGTTGCTGGTCTATGATTTACCATCGCCGGAGAGTGGTTCCCCATGGTACCGCTCCATTTCAAATCCATGCATCCATTTGTAAAAGTCATACAGCACTTTTTCGGCATTTTGGACGGATGTTGCACCTTTCCCCGTAGATGTTGCACCCTGTGGATATTAATTCTTCGGAAGGCCATAACTGTTGGCTCGTTTGGAGTTACGGGAGCCATAACCAGTCAAAACGAAGATTCCTGTGAGTTCTACGGCTATGACTGCTTTAAGTCGTCACTGGTTAGTTTCATACCCAAAAAATCTTATCCGAACCTCAATCGGGCCTTGGACGTTTTTTACCGTTCGTTCATTCGTCACGTGGATTTTTTCTACAAAACGGGACCCCCGTTGCTGGTCTATGATTTACCATCGCCGGAGAGTGGTGCCCCATGGTACCGCTCCGTATCAAATTCATGCATCCATTTTAAAAGTCATACGGCACATTTTCGGCATTTTGGACGGATGTTGCACCTTGCACCGTAGATGTTGCACCCTGTGGATATTGATTCTTCGAAAGGCCATAACTGTTGGCTCGTTTAGAGTTACGGGAGCCATAACCAGTCAAAACGAAGATAACTGTGAGTTCTTCAGCTATGATCGCTTTAAGCCGTCACTGGTTAGTTTCATACCCAAAAAATCTTATCCGAACCTCAATCGGGCCTTGGACGTTTTTTACCGTTCGTTCATTCGTAACGTGCATTTTTTCTGCAAAACGGGATCCCCGTGGCTGGTCTATGATTTACCATCGCCGGATAGTGGTGCCCCATGGTACCGCTCCATTTCAAATCCATGCATCCATTTCAAAAGGTCGTACGCAACTTTTTCGGCATTTTGGACGGATGTTGCACCTTGCACCGTAGATGTTGCACCCTGTGGATGTTGATTCTTCGAAAGGCCATAACTGTTGGCTCCTTTAGAGTTACGGGAGCCATAACCAGTCAAAACGAAGATAACTATGAGTTCTACGGCTATAACCGCTTTAAGCCGTCACTGGTTAGTTTCATACCCAAAAAAACTTATCCGAACCTCAATCGGGCCTTGGGCGTTTTTTACTGTTCGTTCATTCCTCACGTGCATTTTTTCTGCAAATCGGGATCCCCGTTGCTGGTCTATGATTTACCATCGCCGGAGAGTGGTGCCCCATGGTACCGCTCCGTTTCAAATCCATGCATCCATTTCTAAAAGTCGTACGGCACTTTTTCGGAATTTTGGACGGATGTTGCACATTGCACCGTAGATGTTGCACCCTGTGGATATTGATTCTTTGGAAGGCCATAACTGTTGGCTCGTTTAGAGTTACGGGAGCCATAACCAGTCAAAACGAAGATCTCTGTGAGTTCTACGGCTATGACCGCTTTAAGTCGTCACTGGTTAGTGTCATACCCAAAAAATATTATCCGAACCTCAATCGGGCCTTGGACGTTTTTTACCGTTCGTTCATTCGTCACGTGGATTTTTTTTGCAAAACAGGATCCCCGTGGTTGGTCTATGATTTACCATCGTCGGAGAGTGGTTCCACATGGTACCGCTCCGTTTCAAATCCATGCATCCATTTATAAAAGTCGTACGACACTTTTTCAGCATTTTGGACGGATGTTGCACCTTGCACCGTAGATGTTGCACCCTGTGGATATTGATTCTTTGGAAGGCCATAACTGTTGGCTCGTTTAGAGTTACGGGAGCCATAACCAGTCAAAACGAAGATAACTGTGAGTTCTACGGCTATAACCACTTTAAGCCGTCACTGGTTAGTTTCATACCCAAAAAATCTTATCTGAACCTCAATCGGGCCTTGGACGTTTTTTACCGTTTGTTCATTCGTCACGTGGATTTTTTCTGCAAAACGGTATCCCCGTGGCTGGTCTATGATTTACCATCGCCGGAGAGTGGTGCCCCATTTTACCGCTCCGTTTCAAATCCATGCATCCATTTCTAAAAGTCGTACGGCACTTTTTCGGCATTTTGGATGGATGTTGCACCTTGCACCGTAGATGTTGCACCCTGTGGATATTGATTCTTCGGAAGGCCATAACCGTTGGCTCGTTTAGAGTTACGGGAGCCATTACCAGTCAAAACGAAGATCTCTGTGAGTTCTACGGCTATGACCGCTTTAAGCCGTCACTGGTTAGTTTCATACCCAAAAAATCTTATCCGAACCTACATCGGGCCTTGGACGTTTTTTACCGTTCATTCGTCACGTGGATTTTTTCTGCAAAACGGGATCCCTGTGGCTGGTCTATGATTTACCATCGCCGGAGAGTGGTGCCCTATGGTACCGCTCCGTTTCAAATCCATGCATCCATTTCTAAAAGTCGTACGCAACTTTTTCGGCATTTTGGACGGATGTTACACCTTGCACCATAGATGTTGCACCCTGTGGATATTGATTCTTCGGAAGGCCAAAGCTGTTGGCTCGATTACAGTTACGGGAGCCATAACCAGTCAAAACGAAGATGTCTGTAAGTTCTATGGCTATGACCGCTTTAAGCCGTCACTGGTTAGTTTCATACCCAAAAAATCTTATCCGAACCTCAATCGGGCATTGGACGATTTTTACCGTTCGTTAATTCGTCACGTGGATTTTTTCTGCAAAACGGGATCCCCGTGGCTGGTCTATGATTGACCATCGCCGGAGAGTGGTGCCCTATGGAACTGCTCCGTTTCAAATCCATGCAACCATTTCTAAAAGTCGTATGGAACTTTTTCGGCATTTTGGACGGATGTTGCACCTTGAACCGTAGATGTTGCACCCTGTGGATATTGATTCTTCGGAAGGGCATAACTGTTGGCTCGTTTAGATTTACGGGAGCCATAACCAGTCAAAACGAAGACCTTTGTGAGTCCTTCGGCTATGATCGCTTTAAGCCGTCACTGGTTAGTTTCATACCAAAAAAATCTTATCCGAACCTCAATCGGGTCTTGGACATTTTTTACCGTTCGTTCATTCGTCACGTGCATTTTTTCTGCAAATCGGGATCCCCGTTGCTGGTCTATGATTTACCATCGCCGGAGAGTGGTTCCCCATGGTACCGCTCCATTTCAAATCCATGCATCCATTTGTAAAAGTCATACAGCACTTTTTCGGCATTTTGGACGGATGTTGCACCTTTCCCCGTAGATGTTGCACCCTGTGGATATTAATTCTTCGGAAGGCCATAACTGTTGGCTCGTTTGGAGTTACGGGAGCCATAACCAGTCAAAACGAAGATTCCTGTGAGTTCTACGGCTATGACTGCTTTAAGTCGTCACTGGTTAGTTTCATACCCAAAAAATCTTATCCGAACCTCAATCGGGCCTTGGACGTTTTTTACCGTTCGTTCATTCGTCACGTGGATTTTTTCTACAAAACGGGACCCCCGTTGCTGGTCTATGATTTACCATCGCCGGAGAGTGGTGCCCCATGGTACCGCTCCGTATCAAATTCATGCATCCATTTTAAAAGTCATACGGCACATTTTCGGCATTTTGGACGGATGTTGCACCTTGCACCGTAGATGTTGCACCCTGTGGATATTGATTCTTCGAAAGGCCATAACTGTTGGCTCGTTTAGAGTTACGGGAGCCATAACCAGTCAAAACGAAGATAACTGTGAGTTCTTCGGCTATGATCGCTTTAAGCCGTCACTGGTTAGTTTCATACCCAAAAAATCTTATCCGAACCTCAATCGGGCCTTGGACGTTTTTTACCGTTCGTCCATTCGTAACGTGCATTTTTTCTGCAAAACGGGATCCCCGTGGCTGGTCTATGATTTACCATCGCCGGATAGTGGTGCCCCATGGTACCGCTCCATTTCAAATCCATGCATCCATTTCAAAAGGTCGTACGCAACTTTTTCGGCATTTTGGACGGATGTTGCACCTTGCACCGTAGATGTTGCACCCTGTGGATGTTGATTCTTCGGAAGGCCATAACTGTTGGCTCCTTTAGAGTTACGGGAGCCATAACCAGTCAAAACGAAGATAACTGTGAGTTCTACGGCTATAACCGCTTTAAGACGTCACTGGTTAGTTTCATACCCAAAAAAACTTATCCGAACCTCAATCGGGCCTTGGGCGTTTTTTACTGTTCGTTCATTCCTCACGTGCATTTTTTCTGCAAATCGGGATCCCCGTTGCTGGTCTATGATTTACCATCGCCGGAGAGTGGTGCCCCATGGTACCGCTCCGTTTCAAATCCATGCATCCATTTCTAAAAGTCGTACGGCACTTTTTCGGAATTTTGGACGGATGTTGCACATTGCACCGTAGATGTTGCACCCTGTGGATATTGATTCTTTGGAAGGCCATAACTGTTGGCTCGTTTAGTGTTACGGGAGCCATAACCAGTCAAAACGAAGATCTCTGTGAGTTCTACGGCTATGACCGCTTTAAGTCGTCACTGGTTAGTTTCATACCCAAAAAATATTATCCGAACCTCAATCGGGCCTTGGACGTTTTTTACCGTTCGTTCATTCGTCACGTGGATTTTTTTTGCAAAACAGGATCCCCGTGGTTGGTCTATGATTTACCATCGTCGGAGAGTGGTTCCACATGGTACCGCTCCGTTTCAAATCCATGCATCCATTTCTAAAAGTCGTACGACACTTTTTCAGCATTTTGGACGGATGTTGCACCTTGCACCGTAGATGTTGCACCCTGTGGATATTGATTCTTTGGAAGGCCATAACTGTTGGCTCGTTTAGAGTTACGGGAGCCATAACCAGTCAAAACGAAGATAACTGTGAGTTCTACGGCTATAACCACTTTAAGCCGTCACTGGTTAGTTTCATACCCAAAAAATCTTATCTGAACCTCAATCGGGCCTTGGACGTTTTTTACCGTTTGTTCATTCGTCACGTGGATTTTTTCTGCAAAACGGTATCCCCGTGGCTGGTCTATGATTTACCATCGCCGGAGAGTGGTGCCCCATTTTACCGCTCCGTTTCAAATCCTTGCATCCATTTCTAAAAGTCGTACGGCACATTTTCGGCATTTTGGATGGATGTTGCACCTTGCACCGTAGATGTTGCACCCTGTGGATATTGATTCTTCGGAAGGCCATAACTGTTGGCTCGTTTAGAGTTACGGGAGCCATAACCAATCAAAACGAAGATCTCTGTTGTTATCCCGCCTTTTGGCAAGGCCGTGACACCAAGGACTTGACTAGATACCGATGACGGGTCGTCTCGGAAGTCGATTACACGTAAGGATCGCTACGGATATCGATGAATTTTGTCCGAGTCTGGATCGGGCTACAATTGATAAGACATGTCAAGAGGGACCAGATGAAACAACGTTCCAAGTTTCGAGTCAATCCGAGTTCGTATGCTCAAGATGTCGCCAAAAGGAAATGGATGAGATAAGCTAGTCTCGAATCCATAAGGGAAGGTTGGTTCGAATCGAGGAGAAGAGCATTGCGTCGAATCCATCATGTTCGACTCCGTCTACTTCGTATCCATCAGAGCTACAGGTCTTCGACTCCATCGAAACGAGTTCCCTCGAAGTCACAGAGGCGTATCGCTTCGAATCGATCTGGTTCGGATCCATCCTTAAGAGGTGACTTCGTATCGATCGTTTTCCAACAATCGATACGAACGAGCACACTGGAACCATCCTATGCTTAGCATCGAATCCATGCGGTTTGAACGACTTCGAATCGAACAACAAGTATAAGCCATGACCGATTCGAACATACCTTACCTCGACTCCATTCCCATCTTCGAATCGATACATCTCGAATCCACCACAGCTAGAACCAAGGATTTGACTCAGTAAAGCCAGGAGAAAAAGGAGGATCGACTCGAAGGAGGCGATCCACGTCATCCCAGAAGCACGCGCTGGATCGATTCGAGCGAATCGATTCGAACTAGATCGATTCGAACCAGGCTAGTCAACCAGAAATGCAACCTTGAATCGATCATAACTTGAGATCTACACATCCAAATGCTACGAAATTTTCACAGAAGCTTGAGCACATGTTGAAGAATGTTCACACCAAATTTCAGCTCGATTGGATGATTTCTCGATCGATTCGAACCGAGGGTCGAATCGATCCCAAAGTGGGCCCGGATCTCCAGATTTCGGCCATGTGGGCCCCCTGACGTGCCAGAACTGGTCTCCCCTCATTTTAGGCGAAATACCAGCCTCCTACACCTATAAATAGACCCCCTGGTCATTCAGAAAAGGGGTCGGAGAATTCTAAGTACGGAAGAGCGCCCAGATTCTGCCAGATCTACTCCAGAACACCGCCGCTGCTTTAGATTGACACTTAGCATTGAAATTCAGTTGTATTACACTGCTAACTACTGTAATCTTCAAGTAATCGAGCAATAAAATCATCAAACTTCATAGTGGACGTAGGCAAAACGCCGAACCACTCTAAATCGTTTGTCTTTGCAATTTACTTTCTGTTATTTGGAGTTTTTGTTAGATAATCCGCAGTTTTAATTTTCATTCTTCACTTTTATCTCTTCAAAAACTTCCGAAGAGTGTTGTGCCCATTTTTGGTACAAACACTTTGGTGCTTTCACTGAGAAAAAACCAGCTTTTTTCTCCTGCTCCTTGGATCTACCATCGATACCGGATTGCACAAATCCAAGAGGAAGATCCAGATCTTCGAATCACAGTCCTTCCATTCTACTCAGATTTGCATAAAATCTAGGAAAAGGATTCATCGTTCAAAATGGTTAGCACGAGAACCACTTCTGCAGCTCCAGGACAAGAAGGTAGTGATGGACAAAATCCTGCTCAACAGCAGCCACCCAATCAAGACAACACTGCCCACTCAGATCCGTCTGGGGCAGTCACTAGACAAGAATTTCAGATGTTACTCCAAGAATTGACTCAGAGTCGGCAACAGTTAGCCGAACAGCTGCGAGCCAATATTGAGTTGACAAATCAACTGAATCGCCAGGGCCGTAGGAGGTCCAGGAGGGATGATATTTCCCGTTCACCCACTGAAAGTTCTGCTTCATCTGACTATCATCGTAGATCTACCCGTCCCCGATTAGACGGAGATTATGCTCAGACTACGGGATATCAGCCCGCTCTGACTGTCGGGCAATTGAGGGTAGGACCATCAACCAGCTTCCAGGCTGGGCCATCAGCACGGGGTGGCCGCACTTCACAATACACTACGGACAATCATGTCACAGCTGCAACCGCGGAAACAAGGGTCGATGCCCGATATCTTCCAGATTCGGGTAATCAACAGCAAGGACGTACTTCTGAACCATACGTCCAGGAAGACGCTGAGCCAAGGAGGCGAAACTTGGACCGTCGACAGCGCCCGGTCCAAACTCGCATTGTGGAACCCGACCACACCTTAGCTCAGCAGGCTCAGAATGTAGCAATGCCGGACATCCCGACTATGATACGTCAAATGATCCGTGAAAGCCAAGGACTTACCAATGACGATTGGGGAATTTCTCGAAGCCATACTCCTTTCACGGACGAAATACTATACGCTGAACCTCCTCGGCGATTCAGGATGCCGACCCTCCCTATGTACGAGGGAAGTTCTGATCCCAATCAGCATATACTGAAATACGAATGGTCAATGAGCGCCGCAAGGGCCGACGATGCAGTGAAATGCCGTAGCTTCCCCATTTCACTGGGAGGAATTGCAACAATGTGGTTTACAAGACTACCTCCAAGATCTATCTCGTCATTCGACCAGTTGGCTAAGAAATTTGTTGAACAGTTCCGTATGCATGTTGCCAGACCCAAAGATGTTAACACCCTGTCCAATGTTACCCAGGCTCGTGGGGAAACATTAAGGCGTTACTTGGAGAGGTTCCATGCGGCATGCGTGGAAATAAGTAATCCCAATGACAACTCAATTTTAATGGCATTGACAAAGGGAATTGATCCCGATTCTGAATTTGGAAACTGGTTAGCCGGAAAACCCCCCGCATCGTTGGACCGTTTCTACTCCAAAGCCGCTCAATTCTTACGGCAAGAGGACGCGAAACAGTCTAGGAAGCAGGACGATGCAAAACCCGGGAGTGAGGGAATACAAAGCAATGTCGCAGTTAAACAGTCCGGTGACAATTCCGGAAAAGTCCAGTTAAACATACAGAACAAGCAAGCTCAGCCAAGAGGTGGCAATGGTCAGAATAAGAAGAGAGACCCGAATCCGGGCCCACGGCGAAGGGCTCCGATGTTCGAAAGTTATACACCGTTAAACACGTCACTGGAGAATGTGTATCTGCAGACTTGCAACACCGAACAATATAAGAAACCCGCTCCGAAGCGGTCGTCAGAAAGGCAGATTCAGACGGGAAAGTTTTGTAGGTTTCATGAGAGCTATGGCCACAATACTAATGACTGTCGCCATTTGCAAGATCTGATAGAAAAGTTGATCAGGGAAAGGAAGTTAGATCAATTCGTGCGGGCGCCGCAGTCTGGTGGTGCGGGCCCATCGAATCCAAACCGTGCGCAAGATCAGGAAAGACAAGAGGAACCCGCTCGTACAGGCGGGAGGCTAGTTATCAATACCATAAGTGGTGGTCCTCATCCAGCAGACAGGAGCTGGAGGGAAATGGAGTCGTATGCTAGCTCTATCAGGCATGCGAGCTTCGAATGCTGCAGTAATTGTGAGGATGGAACCCCGGCTAAGCAACAAAAAACGATGTCTGACGATATCATATTTAGAAGCAGAGATGCTGACAAAATCGAAGCTCCAACGATTGATCCACTGGTCATATCTGCCCAGGTTGGTCCTGCTTGGATGAAGAGGATCCTGGTTGACAGTGGGAGTTCTGTAAACATTCTATTCAAGCGAGCTTACGATTTAATGAAGATGGAGGCAAAAGACCTAAAACCCTGCCAATCCCGGGTTCATGGCTTCAATGGCAGTGCAACGATACCTACTGGAATAGTGGAACTACCAGTGGAACTGGGGATCGGAGAGCGCAGGAGAGTTCGACTGCTGCAATTCGTTGTTCTTGACATTGCTTCACCGTACAATGCATTCCTAGGTCGACCAGCTCTCGCTGAATTCAGGGCAGCCATTGCCCCGTGGTGTTTGACTTTAAAATTCCCAACCGATCATGGTATAGGAATCGTTCAGGGAGATCAGGCAGCAGGAAGAGCCTGTTATGTTGCTGAATTGCGAGAAGCACAGAAGAAGGAGAAAGGAAAGGGCGTAGAGGAATCTCTCTGCGTCCGTTTTTCTGATAATTGACAGCTAACGCCTGGGCCCCGGCCCGGGCACCACTACCAATTCTTTAGAGATCTTGACCCTAGAGATAGCGAAGATAAAGCTGAAGTAGAAGAGAATCAAGCGTCTCCAGCCGAACTGACTGTGGACGTCCCGGTCAGTGAGGATGACGACTCGAAAGTACTGAAAGTTGGATCTCAACTGGGAGAACAGATACAACAGGAATTGGTTGAATTTCTTCAGGCGAATCTTGATGTCTTTGCCTGGACGCACTCCGACATGTGCGGAATCTCACCGAACATTGCAAGTCACTCTTTAAATATTGATCCACGACATGTTCCGGTCAAGCAAAAGAGGCGTGGTATGGATCCAAAGAGATCTGCCGCCCTTAAAGAAGAAATTGACAAATTACATTCGAATGGTTTCATCCGAGATGCTCTATACCCAGAGTGGGTGTCAAATCCGGTAATGGTTCGAAAGCCGAACGGGAAATGGAGAACTTGTGTCGATTACTCTGATTTAAACAAAGCCTGTCCAAAAGATAGTTTTCCACTTCCCCGAATTGACCAACTCGTTGACTCAACTGCAGGTCACGAATTGTTATCCTTTATGGATGCTTATTCAGGTTATAATCAGATACCCATGCATTTACCCGATCAAGAACATACTAGTTTCGTAACCGATCTGGGACTCTACTGCTACAGAGTCATGCCCTTTGGTTTAAAGAATGCCGGAGCAACTTACCAACGCTTGGTTAATCGAATGTTCGCTGATCAGATCGGGAAGACCATGGAAGTCTACGTGGATGACATGTTAGTTAAGTCCCGATTTTCCACAGATCACGTCCAGGATTTAAATTCAATGTTCTGTATCTTGCGTGAATATGGAATGAAGCTTAACCCGCTAAAATGCCACTTCGGCGTCGCATCCGGAAAGTTTCTAGGGTTCATTGTTAACGCTCGTGGGATAGAGGCAAACCCCGAGAAGATCTGGGCGATAAGGAATTTGCAAACTCCAAAGACCATCAAGCAAGTCCAGAGTCTCAACGGGAAGGTAGCAGCGCTAAGCAGGTTCATCTCGAAATCCACCGATAAATGTATTCCTTTCTTCGATCTAATCCGGAAAGGGAAACGAAACTTTGAATGGACCACGGAATGTGAAGGCGCATTCCGATCGCTGGTTCAACACCTCTCTACGCCACCGATTTTGTCGAAACCAATTGATCACGAACAATTATACCTTTACCTGGCGGTATCAGAGCATGCGATCAGTGCTGCTTTGGTCCGGGAAGAAGATCGAGTGCAGAAACCGGTCTATTATGTCAGTAAACGACTGACCGGAGCTGAGAGAAATTACCCCAGGTTGGAGAAACTGGCTTACTGCTTGGTCATTGCCTCGAGAAAGCTTCGTCCTTATTTTCAAGCACATCCGCTTACTGTGTATACCGATCAGCCGTTACGACAGGTCCTCACGCGGCCTGAGACGTCTGGAAGGTTACTCAAGTGGAATATTGAACTGAGCCAATTTGACATTACTTATGCTCCGCGGAGAGCCATTCAAGGGCAAGTCCTAGCTGACTTCATAGCTGAATTTACTATTCCTGACGAATTACCTGAAACCAGCGAGTCTCCTGAATATATATGGAAACTTTATTCAGATGGTGCATCAAACGATCGATGTTCGGGCGCCGGAGTTGTACTAGAAACCCCCGAAGGTCGATCCATATGCTATGCTTTGAAGTTTGATTTTCACGCAACCAACAATGAGGCCGAGTATGAAGCCCTGTTGGCTGGGTTAAGGCTTGCCAGAGATCTAAAAATTATCGCTATAGAAGTGTATTGTGATTCACAGTTGGTTGTCTGTCAGGTACGAGGAGAATATCAAGCGAGAGATCGAAGGTTAGCTGCTTATTTAGCCCGAGTTCAGGAAGCGCTGGATCAATTTGATTATTATGCTATTTACTATATACCACGAGATCGCAATCAAAAGGCCGATTCATTGGCAAAGTTGGCCAGCACAGGTGAAGCACAGCAAATGGGACTCGTCCCGGTCGAAACTTTGCCTTCCCCGAGCATCGATCAAATCAAAACAACTGATGTGTTAGAGACCTTTCCCAGCAGAGAATCATGGATGACTCCGTATCGAAATTATATTGAGAATGGAATATTGCCTGAACATCGAAATGAGAAAAGGCAAATTCTACGAAAAGCTTCGCGGTTTATCATTCAGGACAGGATCATGTATAGAAAAGGTTATTCAGTTCCACTCCTCCGGTGTATCGCTCACGACGAAGTCAAACGAGTGTTACATGATGTACATGAGGGAGAATGCGGCGATCACACCGGTGGACAAGCGCTTGCTAAGAAGATACTCAGATATGGATATTACTGGCCGACCGTAAATCGAGATGCTGCCAATTACGCCAGGAAGTGCGACAAGTGCCAAAAACACGCTCGAATTCCAAGAGCCCCGCCTACCGAGTTAACTCAAATGGTCAGTCCCTGGCCGTTCGCTATGTGGGGTATCGATATCATTGGCGCTTTGCCTCTGGCAAAAGGTGGTTCGAAGTATGCCATCGTTGCAGTTGATTACTTCACGAAATGGGCTGAAGCCGAAGCTCTCGCAACGATTACGTCAAAGAAAGTGATAAACTTTGTGGTCCGCAATATCATTTGCCGATTTGGAGTCCCGCACACCATCATCACCGATAACGGGACCCAATTCGAAAGTTCAGAGTTCAAGAGTTTCTGCCAACGATTTCATATTCATAAAAAGTTCTCTGCAGTCGCACATCCACAAGCAAATGGTCAGGTCGAAGCTGTTAACAAAGTTATCAAATCCATCTTGAAGAAACGACTGGAAAAGGCTGGGGGCAAATGGGTCGATGAACTTCCTATGGCGTTATGGGCTTATCGAACAACTCACAAGACCGCAACTGGACACACCCCATTTTCCTTATCCTATGGCTCGGAGGCCGTCATTCCAGTGGAGACAGGAGTATTTTCTCACCGCGTAACTTATTACGATCCGAAAACAAACGCTATATTACTCGCTGAGTCTTTGGATCTGTTGGACGAGAAACGAGAAGAAGCCGATTTAAGAGCGGCCGCTTACCGAAGTCGGGTCGCCCGATTATATAACACCAAAGTTCGTCCCCGAACCTTTGATCTTGGTGATCTGGTCCTCAAGAGAGTATACCCGGTCCCTTCGCACATGAAACCAAATTGGGAAGGACCGTACGTGATTACGCAACGACTTGGGGATGGCACATTCAAACTATCAACCGTGGACGGTCTAGTTTTACCAAGAGCCTGGAACAGCGAGAGTCTCCGTCGCTATTACATATGACAGGCTTTATTTATTTCATTATGTTTTTTATTCAGCAATTTACTTTTGCATTTCGAAATTAAAATTTGTAATAAGGCAACTGATTTGCCATATTTTTCTTATTCAGCAATAAAATGCCATCTCTTCGAGCCAGAGCTGTGATTCATTAAATACAATGTACAACATCACGATGCGCGAAGAGCTAAGTTCCATCACACAGTGGAATTTATTCAAGTAGGGAGTGGCTATGAAGCAATCAACCACTCGCTAAATGAAACCCGAGCTCAGGGGCAAGCCATCCCATCAGGCCACGAAATGGGTTGATACACGACAACCCTTCTTTCAACTCCGTACTCCCAGAGTGCGAGGCGGAGTATAAACATTCTTTCAACTCCGTACTCCCAGAGTGCGAGGCGGAGTATAAACATTTTTCCTAAACCCCAGAGTACTCCGAGAGCGCGAGCTGGGTACAAGCTTTTTACTTAACTCCGTACTCCCAGAGTGCGAGGCGGAGTATAAACATTTTTCCTAAACCCCAGAGTACTCCGAGAGCGCGAGCTGGGTACAAGCTTTTTACTTAACTCCGTGCTCCCAGAGCGCGAGGCGGAGTATAAACATTCATCTAACTCCGTACTCCCAGAGTGCGAGACGGAGTATAAACATTCATCTAACTCCGTACTCCCAGAGTGCGAGGCGGAGTATAAACATTCTCCTAGAAACCCCAGAGAACTCCGAGAGCGCGAGCTGGGTATAAACACTAACAAACTCCAGCTTCCGAGAGCGCGAACTGGAGTATAAACATTAACGAACTCCAGCTTCCGAGAACGCGAACTGGAGTGTAAACATTAACTAACTCCGTGCTTCCAGTACGCAAGGCAGAGTATAAACATACGTCAACTCTACACTTCTCCCCAATACAGGGGGCAGAACCATAACACATAACAAGTTGAAGACAGAAAGAGAATAGATTTTCATTTCCATTATCAACAAAAAGAATCTGATTACAAAGTGTTTATGAAAAATTCTGCTAGTGGGAGCCGAATCCACATCTATACACGGCTATAGAAAAATCGACAAAATGCTACCCTACGCAACAAAGATTTAGGGAAAGAAGTTCATTCTTTCTTCTTCCTTATCTTCTTCTTTGGAGTAGCTCCACCTGATCCGCTGCCCGACTTCTTCCTCGATCGCTTGCTCTTTTCAGGCTTGCCCTCCGGCAGCGATATGATGTCGACATCTTCCTCAGAGCTGGAGGCGACGGAAGTTCTTCTAGGAGGACGAGCCGGGGGCATAGGAGTAGTATCAGGAGGAGGGCCAGGAGCGGTCTCGATCAATACAGTACCACCCGGCGAAATCACCATTAACGGGGCGGGCCCGGGCGGACTAGAACCAACATTCCCTGCTGTCATCTCGGCAGCAATCTCAGCTAAAACGTCGTCCTCACGAGATGCTTGGGCCGCATCAGATGTGCCAATGGCTGGCATAGATAAACTAGCGGCCGGAGCAGCCTCACTTACAACATCGGACGGGTTACCAGAGGGATCGATGGGTTCATTGAGAAGCTCCTCAATCATCTGAGCGTTGAAAGAAAACATATTTGCATCTCCCTCCTCGCCAATCAAAGTAGAAGTCGTGATGGCTTCAGAAAAAACTACCCCTTGTGTTTGCTGAGGAACTGATAAAGCAAGGGGCGCAGAAACTATAACTTCGGTCACTGAAATACGACAAAACGAAGACTGTTAGCCAAGTGTGTTGCTTAAGGTTCCTCACAACAAAACTACGAGAAGCGTTCAAATACCTTCCTTAGTCTGGACCGAAACATGGGTAGAATTATCGGCGGAAGATAACAACGGTTGGTCAGGATTATATGCAGGAACGGATTGGGGGTCTACCGCACCAGTAGTCTCGGGCAATGTTGAGATTACGGCTCCAACACTTGCCTCGTGATGCGCGGTCCCCGAACCTTCGCCTGTCTCTGATGACTGGACGCCGAGTCTTTCTTTCGCCATAGAAATTACCACCTCATGAAGGGCCTTCCTCTCATCCTCAGTAAGCAGGCGCATCTCCAGTTCAAAGTCGTCAAGTGATCCATCTGGATGCGCCGCTCTCTTCTCGTTCACCAACCGGGTCCAGGCATTATACAAGATCATGGAGTCATCTCCCAGCCACGCTAGATTTCTGTGTTCCAGCACATTAGCGTTATACGTAACTAGGAGATCGTCAAACTCAGCATCTAGCCTGGACCTCTCCTCCAAGATTTTTTCCTGAATCTCCGCTTCCACAGACTTAGCCTTGACCGCCGCCGCAGCAAGTTCGGCCCTGAGGGATACTGCTTGGTCGCAAGCCTCTTGAGCAGTAGCGTTCGCATCATCTTTCTCCTTCACCATTTCAGCGAATTTGGCCTTGGGCTCGTTCAGCTCTTTAACGGCTAAGTCTCGCTCAGCTGCAACGGTGGTATTGCGATGGCCCATCTCTTCCACTGTGGCACAGTGTTCTTGCTGCATCCTCGCTAGTTTGGCCACGACACCCTCGTGTTTCTTAAGAGTTTCAAGCTCTGACTTTCGGGACGTTTCCACTTCGGATTGAAGAACTTGAATGATGCGTTTCTGCTTCGCAATGTCAACGTCACGTTCGGCAATGACTTTCGCCCTGTCGAAAGCCACTCTAGAAGCCTTCACGGCTGCCTTATACCACTCCTTGTACTGAGCATAGAAGTCATGGATGTAATTATGAGCAGTGGTCTCAGCTTCAGGAGGGATTCTTTTGAAGTTAGGAGGGAAGATATAACCATCCATGCAAATTTCCGGGTAGTCGTTTTTCATTTGGGCGAGCTTAGCAGCTCCCTCGCTTGTCAACTCAGCCGAAGCTTGTTCAATTATAGCGGCTACCGTTGGTTCCACTCTTGGTCGTTGAACGTCAGGCCGAGAAGATTGAGAAGGCAATTGTTGTTGATGAGATGGTCCTGGGAGGTCTACTGGAGCCCTGGGAGGCGGAGGAGAACGAGATCGGGGGCGATGCTGGTATCCCCGATCTCTATCAGAGTAATCATAACCAGAACGGTTACGCGAATAATCCCTGTCTCTGTCATAACGTTCTTGACTCGAGTAGCCTCGCCCATGGTCCCTGTCTGTCTCTCTCCTACGGGAGTCATTAAATGGAGAAGATTGGCGCACATTCCGAAGCCTATCTAAAGTGGAGCCACGCCCTGACATCTCACCTGCGATAAGAAAGAATTACGGATTAAAATCCCATAAAGCAATGTTTACTATGCAGAAGTCATGAAGTGCCGTGGAAGTGTGTGTAAATGTGTAAACCCCCAAACCGACCGGAAGTGTTGACCGCACTTAAAGGAAAGGGCTCGTTCATATTTAAGACATCTTGTAATTCCTCCAACCCAGGATTATGAGAGATTGATATATAATCTGGGATAGGAATGTCGTCAAGCCCTTTGAGATAATCTCTCGAATGAGAAGGGGCGGCCTCAGAAATCATAACTCCGGAAGCGGGAAGAAACACATCTACAGATTTTCCCCCTTTTGACTTAAGTTTTTTGGAAACGGCGGCCTTGCCTTTCCGTTTTTCTCCCGATTCCTCCAAGTTTCCCGAAAGGTCAGCCATTGGCTCTGAATCCGTCTGAGTTCTTTCTTCGTCACTCGCCTCGATTATTCTGATCCCGAGTGACCTCTTCGCTTTTCTCTTCTCGGGTTTCTTCTTACTTTCCTTCTTGGAGACGGACTTTGAAAATCCCTCAACAACTATGCTTTGATTAATGTCGATCAAACCCAGAACTCTTAAGTTGTAGTCGTTCAGCACCGAGTCAATGTGCCTCAGCTCGCTCGGAACTTCTTGAAGACTCCGGACGGTACCTTTGAAACGCCCTCCAAATAATAGCTGAAAAAGGAATGAAATGTCAATTTTAACACCGAAGAGTTATTGGTCAAAGAAATAGGTTAAGGCGCTTACGTCTAGACAACCATCGCCTAGCGAAACCCGGAGGACATCGAACGTAGAACCATTCGTTCTTGAAATAGCTCAGGCGCGTCCAAGCTCCTACTACAACTTGGCAATTTCTAACTGCCTCCAAAAATGTAAACGACGGGCTATCACCCCTGCTCTTGAAGTTAAATATATGTCTGATTTCAGAGGGCCTCGGCGGGCGAAAAAGACAGTCCATAAATATTACGAAGACACTATTCAGCAACGCGTGCCCGTTGGGATGAAGTTGTGAAGGAGCGATCCCTAAATATGATAGCATCCTTCGGATATATTGATTGAAGGGAGGAAGAGTTCCAGCCGCACAAGCATGACGGTAGAATGCTGTATATCCTTCAGGCGGATTGTGCGGTCTATCGGTGGCGCTGGGCAATAATACGTCACCCAGAGATATGTTATGCTTTGAGCATATTCGTCCCAACAAGGATTCAGATATGTTGGACTGAACCGAATCAACAGGGTCCTCAATAAATATCGCCTCCGGCAATTCATCTGGAGCCGGATCGATTACGTCGGCAGGGATGTTAGGAATCTCAAGCACAGGAGGAGTCGAGCTCTGCACCTCTTGTTGTTGGGAGCTCGAAGATTCCATAATTAGCTAACTCATCAGAAAGCAACGTTAAGTTCATAACCAGCCCGTGCGTGCCCCAGTATAGTGTGTGTGTGAACGTGTCGTGCAGTACAAGTAATATGCATCACTTAAGCAAATTTAACAGAATAAAACAAGATGTTCGTACAACATATCTTGGGAATTTGAGAATGAAAATGACCGTCATCGCTGACCGTCACTTCCGCAACATCCAAACGCTACGAACCAACCTCGTGTATAAGTCAGTTATGTTGTTGGTTAAGTCACAGTTCCATCGACGAGCTTCAAAAAGGAGGTCAAATCTTTCGGTCAAGTTCGACTATGCAAGGCCGAAGCTCGTCGGAGTCAAGTATGCTAAAGTTTATTATGTTCGTCGAAATTCAGTGTGAAACTGGTCGTATTTCAGATGTTGGAGTAAATCAGAAGAGCAGAAGTTTCAAAAGTCAGGGCGTTCGAATCGATTGACTCGAATCGATATGAGTCGAGTCAATAAAGTTCGAATCCATTGGCTCGACTCGATGTGAATCGATTCGATAAAGCTCAAGTCCAAATACTTTGAATCCATATGGTACGACTCGATGAAAACCGGAGAAGGGAAAATGCTTCGAATCCATGAGCATGACACAACTTCGAATCGATCAGAATTTTATGTCTCCGAATCGATCAGGGCAACATTGCTTCGAATCGATCGTTTTGATCTATTTTTTCTTTCATGATCATCGATTCGAAGCCTGACACTTAAGACTGATTCGAATTGCACGTTCCCGGATCGATGCAGAGCAGTAAAGAGGAACGATGTCCATCCATAACAGTTTTCTTTCCCTAGATTCATCGATTCGACCCATCCCAGATCTACTGATCCTTCATGATTTTCAGAAGAAAAAATGGAATCGCTGCCAAGGATTCCAAGTTTTAATGTTCTACACTCGAATCGGTTCCATGTTTACCTGATTGTATTCGACTATAGTCGAAAGCTTGGGAAAATTTGATCGATTCGTACGAAGACACGAAAGTTTTCCTGCTCTGAAGGATCGAGTCGAAGAGATAGCTACAGTGGACAGTAAAAAGTGAAAAAGGAAAGTGACACCGGCCTCGCGTATTTATATGGACTTCACAGAGAAAATGGGGCGATTCGCCTCCCGGTTAACATTGACCGATACTTTCCGGTCAACTGCTGATCGATTCGAACGTCCACGTTCGAATCCATCTGCTCTTCGAATCCATCAAAACGACATTTCCACGAGGCTCATCGATACGAAGCTGCATCGATTCGAACTACTATCGATACGAAGGGGTTAGCAAAAGCAGAATTGGAGCCGTCATTTACCTATCGATTCGGAGTGCCAACCTCGTATCCCTCGACTCGCAGCGGTTCGAAGGTCATCGATTCGAATGGGCACTTCGAATCCATCAAAACCATCTATAAAAATGAACACATCGCTTCGACATGAAAAGATTACTGGATTACCTTTTTACCTCGATTCAGGAGAGGATCGATACAAGAAGATAATCATAGGCAATCATAAAGGCAGTGTTTTAACTCAAATCTCAAATCAGTCCAGGAGAGGACCGATGCAGGTTTCGATAGTAAACTGAACTGACAACGACTTGTGATCACGCAACGTTAATCAAAGTCAAGATAATACACGTATGCACGTATTTCTGACTAATGTTTGATCTTTATCATTTACAGGGACATTCATGTTCATCTCGTCATGACTCAAAAAACTGACAGCCAGTCACTATTGTACGACGGTCGATTACAGCGATACAGAATGCAACTTTCGGTAAAGCATGTCATAGCTGTCCAGTGAGAGACTGCAACTTTTCAAAGCACGTCATGTTTACACAAGACGTACTTTGGGGGGCAAATGTTATCCCGCCTTTTGGCAAGGCCGTGACACCAAGGACTTGACTAGATACCGATGACGGGTCGTCTCGGAAGTCGATTACACGTAAGGATCGCTACGGATATCGATGAATTTTGTCCGAGTCCGGATCGGGCTACAATTGATAAGACATGTCAAGAGGGACCAGATGAAACAACGTTCCAAGTTTCGAGTCAATCCGAGTTCGTATGCTCAAGATGTCGCCAAAAGGAAATGGATGAGATAAGCTAGTCTCGAATCCATAAGGGAAGGTTGGTTCGAATCGAGGAGAAGAGCATTGCGTCGAATCCATCATGTTCGACTCCGTCTACTTCGTATCCATCAGAGCTACAGGTCTTCGACTCCATCGAAACGAGTTCCCTCGAAGTCACAGAGGCGTATCGCTTCGAATCGATCTGGTTCGGATCCATCCTTAAGAGGTGACTTCGTATCGATCGTTTTCCAACAATCGATACGAACGAGCACACTGGAACCATCCTATGCTTAGCATCGAATCCATGCGGTTTGAACGACTTCGAATCGAACAACAAGTATAAGCCATGACCGATTCGAACATACCTTACCTCGACTCCATTCCCATCTTCGAATCGATACATCTCGAATCCACCACAGCTAGAACCAAGGATTTGACTCAGTAAAGCCAGGAGAAAAAGGAGGATCGACTCGAAGGAGGCGATCCACGTCATCCCAGAAGCACGCGCTGGATCGATTCGAGCGAATCGATTCGAACTAGATCGATTCGAACCAGGCTAGTCAACCAGAAATGCAACCTTGAATCGATCATAACTTGAGATCTACACATCCAAATGCTACGAAATTTTCACAGAAGCTTGAGCACATGTTGAAGAATGTTCACACCAAATTTCAGCTCGATTGGATGATTTCTCGATCGATTCGAACCGAGGGTCGAATCGATCCCAAAGTGGGCCCGGATCTCCAGATTTCGGCCATGTGGGCCCCCTGACGTGCCAGAACTGGTCTCCCCTCATTTTAGGCGAAATACCAGCCTCCTACACCTATAAATAGACCCCCTGGTCGTTCAGAAAAGGGGTCGGAGAATTCTAAGTACGGAAGAGCGCCCAGATTCTGCCAGATCTACTCCAGAACACCGCCGCTGCTTTAGATTGACACTTAGCATTGAAATTCAGTTGTATTACACTGCTAACTACTGTAATCTTCAAGTAATCGAGCAATAAAATCATCAAACTTCATAGTGGACGTAGGCAAAACGCCGAACCACTCTAAATCGTTTGTCTTTGCAATTTACTTTCTGTTATTTGGAGTTTTTGTTAGATAATCCGCAGTTTTAATTTTCATTCTTCACTTTTATCTCTTCAAAAACTTCCGAAGAGTGTTGTGCCCATTTTTGGTACAAACATCTGTGAGTTCTACGGCTATGACCGCTTTAAGCCGTCACTGGTTAGTTTCATACCCAAAAAATCTTATCCGAACCTCAATCGGGCCTTGGACGTTTTTTACCGTTCGTTCGTTTGTCACGTGCATTTTTTCTGCAAATCGGGATCCCCGTTGCTGGTCTATGATTTACCATCGCCGGAGAGTGGTGCCCCATGGTATCGCTCCGTTTCAAATCCATGCATCCATTTCAAAAGGTCGTACGGCACTTTTTCGGCATTTTGGAAGGATGTTGCACCTTGCACCGTAGATGTTGCACCCTGTGGATATTGATTCTTCGGAAGGCCATAACTGTTGGCTCGTTTAGAGTTACGGGAGCCATAACCAGTCAAAACGAAGATCTCTGTGAGTTCTTCGGCTATGACCGCTTTTAGCCGTCACTGGTTAGTTTCATACCCAAAAAATCTTATCCGAACCTCTATCGGGCCTTGGGCGTTTTTTACCGTTCGTTCATTCCTCACGTGCATTTTTTCTGCAAATCGGGATCCCCGTTGCTAGTCTATGATTTACCATCGCCGGAGAGTGGTGCCCCATGGTACCACTCCATTTCAAATCCATGCATCCATTTCTAAAAGTCGTACGGCACTTTTTCGGCATTTTGGACGGATGTTGCACCTTGCATCGTAGATGTTGCACCCTGTGGATATTGATTCTTCGGAAGGCCATAACTGTTGGCTCGTTTAGAGTTACGGGAGCCATTACCAGTCAAAACGAAGATCTCTGTGACTTCTACGGCTATGACGGCTTTAAGCCGTCACTGGTTAGTTTCATAACCAAAAAATCTTATCCGAACATCAATCGGGCCTTGGACGTTTTTTACTGTTCGTTCATTCGTCACGTGGATTTTTTCTGCAAAACGGAATCCCCGTGGCTGGTCTATGATTTACCATCGCTGGAGAGTGGTTCCCCATGGTACCGCTCCGTTTCAAATCCATGCATCCATTTCTAAAAGTCGTACGCAACTTTTTCGGCATGTTGGATGGATGTTGCACCTTGCACCGTAGATGTTGCACCCTGTGGATATTGATTCTTCGGAAGGCCATAGCTGTTGGCTCGTTTAGAGTAACGGGATCCATAACCAGTCAAAATGAAGATCTCTGTGAGTTCTACGGCTATGACCGCTTTAAGCCGTCACTGGTTAGTTTCATACCCAAAAAATCTTATCCGAACCTCAATCGGGCCTTGGACGTTTTTTACCGTTCGTTCATTCGTCACGTGGATTTTTTCTACAAAACGGGATCCCCGTGGCTGGTCTATGATTTACCATCGTCGGAGAGTGGTGCCCCATGGTACCGCTCCGTTTCAAATCCATGCATCCATTTCTAAAAGTCGTACGGCACTTTTTCGGCATTTTGGATGGATGTTGCACCTTGCACCGTAGATGTTGCACACTGTGGATATTGATTCTTCGGAAGGCCATAACTGTTGGCTCGTTTAGAGTTACGGGAGCCATAACCAATCAAAACGAAGATCTCTGTGAGTTCTACGGCTATGACCGCTTTAAGCCGTCACTGGTTAGTTTCATACCCAAAAAATCTTATCCGAACCTCTATCGGGCCTTGGACGTTTTTTACCGTTCGTTCGTTTGTCACGTGCATTTTTTCTGCAAATCGGGATCCCCGTTGCTGGTCTATGATTTACCATCGCCGGAGAGTGGTGCCCCATGGTATCGCTCCGTTTCAAAACCATGCATCCATTTCAAAAGGTCGTACGGCACTTTTTCGGCATTTTGGACGGATGTTGCACCTTGCACCGTAGATGTTGCGCCCTGTGGATATTGATTCTTCGGAAGGCCATAACTGTTGGCTCGTTTAGAGTTACGGGAGCCATAACAGGTCAAAACGAAGATCTCTGTGAGTTCTTCGTCTATGACCGCTTTTAGCCGTCACTGGTTAGTTTCATACCCAAAAAATCTTATCCGAACCTCAATCGGGCCTTGGGCGTTTTTTATCGTTCGTTCATTCCTCACGTGGATTTTTTCTACAAAACGGGATCCCCGTGGCTGGTCTATGATTTACCATCGTCGGAGAGTGGTGCCCCATGGTACCGCTCCGTTTCAAATCCATGCATCCATTTCTAAAAGTCGTACGGCACTTTTTCGGCATTTTGGATGGATGTTGCACCTTGCACCGTAGATGTTGCACACTGTGGATATTGATTCTTCGGAAGGCCATAACTGTTAGCTCGTTTAGAGTTATGGGAGCCATAACCAATCAAAACGAAGATCTCTGTGAGTTCTACGGCTATGACCGCTTTAAGCCGTCACTGGTTAGTTTCATACCCAAAAAATCTTATCCGAACCTCTATCGGGCCTTGGACGTTTTTTACCGTTCGTTCGTTTGTCACGTGCATTTTTTCTGCAAATCGGGATCCCCGTTGCTGGTCTATGATTTACCATCGCCGGAGAGTGGTGCCCCATGGTATCGCTCCGTTTCAAAACCATGCATCCATTTCAAAAGGTCGTACGGCACTTTTTCGGCATTTTGGACGGATGTTGCACCTTGCACCGTAGATGTTGCGCCCTGTGGATATTGATTCTTCGGAAGGCCATAACTGTTGGCTCGTTTAGAGTTACGGGAGCCATAACAGGTCAAAACGAAGATCTCTGTGAGTTCTTCGGCTATGACCGCTTTTAGCCGTCACTGGTTAGTTTCATACCCAAAAAATCTTATCCGAACCTCAATCGGGCCTTGGGCGTTTTTTATCGTTCGTTCATTCCTCATGTGCATTTTTTCTGCAAATCGGGATCCCCGTTGCTGGTCTATGATTTAGTATCGTCGGAGAGTGGTGCCCTATGGTACCGCTCCATTTCAAATCCATGCATCCATTTCTAAAAGTCGTACAACACTTTTTCAGCATTTTGGACGGATGTTGCACCTTGCACCGTAGATGTTGCACCCTGTGGATATTGATTCTTCGGAAGGCCATAACCGTTGGCTCGTTTAGAGTTACGGGAGCCATTACCAGTCAAAACGAAGATCTCTGTGAGTTCTACGGCTATGACCGCTTTAAGCCGTCACTGGTTAGTTTCATACCAAAAAAATCTTATCCGAACCTACATCGGGCCTTGGACGTTTTTTACCGTTCATTCGTCACGTGGATTTTTTCTGCAAAACGGGATCCCCGTGGCTGGTCTATGATTTACCATCGCCGGAGAGTGGTGCCCTATGGTACCGCTCCGTTTCAAATCCATGCATCCATTTCTAAAAGTCGTACGCAACTTTTTCGGCATTTTGGACGGATGTTACACCTTGCACAATAGATGTTGCACCCTGTGGATATTGATTCTTCGGAAGGCCAAAGCTGTTGGCTCGATTACAGTTACGGGAGCCATAACCAGTCAAAACGAAGATGTCTGTAAGTTCTATGGCTATGACCGCTTTAAGCCGTCACTGGTTAGTTTCATACCCAAAAAATCTTATCCGAACCTCAATCGGGCATTGGACGATTTTTACCGTTTGTTAATTCGTCACGTGGATTTTTTCTGCAAAACGGGATCCCCGTGGCTGGTCTATGATTGACCATCGCCGGAGAGTGGTGCCCTATGGAACTGCTCCGTTTCAAATCCATGCAACCATTTCTAAAAGTCGTATGGAACTTTTTCGGCATTTTGGACGGATGTTGCACCTTGAACCGTAGATGTTGCACCCTGTGGATATTGATTCTTCGGAAGGGCATAACTGTTGGCTCGTTTAGATTTACGGGAGCCATAACCAGTCAAAACGAAGACATTTGTGAGTCCTTCGGCTATGATCGCTTTAAGCCGTCACTGGTTAGTTTCATACCAAAAAAATCTTATCCGAACCTCAATCGGGTCTTGGACATTTTTTACCGTTCGTTCATTCGTCACGTGCATTTTTTCTGCAAATCGGGATCCCCGTTGCTGGTCTATGATTTACCATCGCCGGAGAGTGGTTCCCCATGGTACCGCTCCATTTCAAATCCATGCATCCATTTGTAAAAGTCATACAGCACTTTTTCGGCATTTTGGACGGATGTTGCACCTTTCCCCGTAGATGTTGCACCCTGTGGATATTAATTCTTCGGAAGGCCATAACTGTTGGCTCGTTTGGAGTTACGGGAGCCATAACCAGTCAAAACGAAGATTCCTGTGAGTTCTACGGCTATGACTGCTTTAAGTCGTCACTGGTTAGTTTCATACCCAAAAAATCTTATCCGAACCTCAATCGGGCCTTGGACGTTTTTTACCGTTCGTTCATTCGTCACGTGGATTTTTTCTACAAAACGGGACCCCCGTTGCTGGTCTATGATTTACCATCGCCGGAGAGTGGTGCCCCATGGTACCGCTCCGTATCAAATTCATGCATCCATTTTAAAAGTCATACGGCACATTTTCGGCATTTTGGACGGATGTTGCACCTTGCACCGTAGATGTTGCACCCTGTGGATATTGATTCTTCGAAAGGCCATAACTGTTGGCTCGTTTAGAGTTACGGGAGCCATAACTAGTCCAAACGAAGATAACTGTGAGTTCTTCGGCTATGATCGCTTTAAGCCGTCACTGGTTAGTTTCATACCCAAAAAATCTTATCCGAACCTCAATCGGGCCTTGGACGTTTTTTACCGTTCGTCCATTCGTAACGTGCATTTTTTCTGCAAAACGGGATCCCCGTGGCTGGTCTATGATTTACCATCACCGGATAGTGGTGCCCCATGGTACCGCTCCATTTCAAATCCATGCATCCATTTCAAAAGGTCGTACGCAACTTTTTCGGCATTTTGGACGGATGTTGCACCTTGCACCGTAGATGTTGCACCCTGTGGATGTTGATTCTTCGGAAGGCCATAACTGTTGGCTCCTTTAGAGTTACGGGAGCCATAACCAGTCAAAACGAAGATAACTGTGAGTTCTACGGCTATAACCGCTTTAAGCCGTCACTGGTTAGTTTCATACCCAAAAAAACTTATCCGAACCTCAATCGGGCCTTGGGCGTTTTTTACTGTTCGTTCATTCCTCACGTGCATTTTTTCTGCAAATCGGGATCCCCGTTGCTGGTCAATGATTTACCATCGCCGGAGAGTGGTGCCCCATGGTACCGCTCCGTTTCAAATCCATGCATCCATTTCTAAAAGTCGTACGGCACTTTTTCGGAATTTTGGACGGATGTTGCACATTGCACCGTAGATGTTGCACCCTGTGGATATTGATTCTTTGGAAGGCCATAACTGTTGGCTCGTTTAGAGTTACGGGAGCCATAACCAGTCAAAACGAAGATCTCTGTGAGTTCTACGGCTATGACTGCTTTAAGTCGTCACTGGTTAGTGTCATACCCAAAAAATATTATCCGAACCTCAATCGGGCCTTGGACGTTTTTTACCGTTCGTTCATTCGTCACTTGGATTTTTTTTGCAAAACAGGATCCCCGTGGTTGGTCTATGATTTACCATCGTCGGAGAGTGGTTCCACATGGTACCGCTCCGTTTCAAATCCATGCATCCATTTCTAAAAGTCGTACGACACTTTTTCAGCATTTTGGACGGATGTTGCACCTTGCACCGTAGATGTTGCACCCTGTGGATATTGATTCTTTGGAAGGCCATAACTGTTGGCTCGTTTAGAGTTACGTGAGCCATAACCAGTCAAAACGAAGATAACTGTGAGTTCTACGGCTATAACCACTTTAAGCCGTCACTGGTTAGTTTCATACCCAAAAAATCTTATCTGAACCTCAATCGGGCCTTGGACGTTTTTTACCGTTTGTTCATTCGTCACGTGGATTTTTTCTGCAAAACGGTATCCCCGTGGCTGGTCTATGATTTACCATCGCCGGAGAGTGGTGCCCCATTTTACTGCTCCGTTTCAAATCCATGCATCCATTTCTAAAAGTCGTACGACACTTTTTCGGCATTTTGGATGGATGTTGCACCTTGCACCGTAGATGTTGCACCCTGTGGATATTGATTCTTCGGAAGGCCATAACTGTTGGCTCGTTTAGAGTTACGGGAGCCATAACCAATCAAAACGAAGATCTCTGTGAGTTCTACGGCTATGACCGCTTTAAGCCGTCACTGGTTAGTTTCATACCCAAAAAATCTTATCCGAACCTCAATCGGGCCTTGGACGTTTTTTACCGTTCGTTCGTTTGTCACGTGCATTTTTTTTGCAAATCGGGATCCCCGTTGCTGGTTTATGATTTACCATCGCCGGAGAGTGGTGCCCCATGGTATCGCTCCGTTTCAAATCCATGCATCCATTTCAAAAGGTCGTACGGCACTTTTTCGGCATTTTGGAAGGATGTTGCACCTTGCACCGTAGATGTTGCACCCTGTGGATATTGATTCTTCGGAAGGCCATAACTGTTGGCTCGTTTAGAGTTACGGGAGCCATAACCAGTCAAAACGAAGATCTCTGTGAGTTCTTCGGCTATGACCGCTTTTAGCCGTCACTGGTTAGTTTCATACCCAAAAAATCTTATCCGAACCTCTATCGGGCCTTGGGCGTTTTTTACCGTTCGTTCATTCCTCACGTGCATTTTTTCTGCAAATCGGGATCCCCGTTGCTAGTCTATGATTTACCATCGCCGGAGAGTGGTGCCCCATGGTACCACTCCGTTTCAAATCCATGCATCCATTTCTAAAAGTCGTACGGCACTTTTTCGGCATTTTGGACGGATGTCGCACCTTGCATCGTAGATGTTGCACCCTGTGGATATTGATTCTTCGGAAGGCCATAACTGTTGGCTCGTTTAGAGTTACGGGAGCCATTACCAGTCAAAACGAAGATCTCTGTGACTTCTACGGCTATGACGGCTTTAAGCCGTCACTGGTTAGTTTCATACCCAAAAAATCTTATCCGAACCTCAATCGGGCCTTGGACGTTTTTTACCGTTCATTCGTCACGTGGATTTTTTCTGCAAAACGGGATCCACGTGGCTGGTCTATGATTTACCATCGCCGGAGAGTGGTGCCCCATGGTACCGCTCCGTTTCAAATCCATGCATCCATTTCTAAAAGTCGTACGCAACTTTTTTGGCATTTTGGACGGATGTTACACCTTGCACCGTAGATGTTGCACCCTGTGGATATTGATTCTTTGGAAGGCCATAGCTATTGGCTCGATTACAGTTACTGGAGCCATAACCAGTCAAAACGAAGATCTCTGTAAGTTCTATGGCTATGACTGCTTTAAGCCGTCACTGGTTAGTTTCATACCCAAAAAATCTTATCCGAACCTCAATCGGGCATTGGACGTTTTTTACCGTTTGTTAATTCGTCATGTGGATTTTTTCTGCAAAACGGGATCCCCGTGGCTGGTCTATGATTTACCATCGCCGAAGAGTGGTGCCCCATGGTACCGCTCCGTTTCAAATCCATGCAACCATTTCTAAAAGTCGTATGGCACTTTTTCGGCATTTTGGACGGATGTTGCACCTTGCACCGTAGATGTTGCACCCTGTGGATATTGATTCTTCGGAAGGGCATAACTGTTGGCTCGTTTAGAGTTACGGGAGCCATAACCAGTCAAAACGAAGACCTTTGTGAGTGCTTCGGCTATGATTGCTTTAAGCCGTCACTGGTTAGTTTCTTACCAAAAAAATCTTATCCGAACCTCAATCGGGCCTTGGACATTTTTTACCATTCGTTCATTCGTCACGTGCATTTTTTCTGCAAATCGGGATCCCCGTTGCTGGTCTATGATTTACCATCGCCGGAGAGTGGTGCCCCATGGTACCGCTCCATTTCAAATCCATGCATCCATTTCTAAAAGTCGTACGGCACTTTTTCGGCATTTTGGACGGATGTTGCACCTTTCCCCGTAGATGTTGCACCCTGTGGATATTAATTCTTCGGAAGGCCATAACTGTTGGTTCGTTTAGAGTTACGGGAGCCATAACCAGTCAAAACGAAGATCTTTGTTTGTTCTACGGCTATGACCGCTTTAAGTCGTCATTGGTTAGTTTCATACCCAAAATATCTTATCCGAACCTCAATCGGGCCTTGGACGTTTTTTACCGTTCGTTCATTCGTCACGTGGATTTTTTCTGCAAAACGGGACCCCCGTTGCTGGTCTATGACTTACCATCGCCGGAGAGTGGTGCCTCATGGTACCGCTCCGTTTCAAATCCATGCATCCATTTTAAAAGTCGTACGGCACTTTTTCGGCATTTTGGACGGATGTTGCACCTTGCACCGTAGATGTTGCACCTTGTGGATATTGATTATTCGGAAGGCCATAACTGTTGGCTCATTTAGAGTTACGGGAGCCATAATCAGTCAAAACGAAGATAACTGTGAGTTCTTCGGCTATGATCGCTTTAAGCCGTCACTGGTTAGTTTCATACCCAAAAAATCTTATCCGAACCTCAATCGGTCCTTGGACGTTTTTTACCGTTCGTTCATTCGTCACGTGCATTTTTTCTGCAAAACGAGATCCCCGTGGCTGGTCTATGATTTAGCATCGCCGGAGAGTGGTGCCCCATGGTACCGCTCCATTTCAAATCCATGCATCAATTTCAAAAAGTCGTACGCAACTTTTTCGGCATTTTGGACGGATGTTGCACCTTGCACCGTAGATGTTGCACCCTGTGGATATTGATTCTTCGGAAGGCCATAACTGTTGGCTCGTTTAGAGTTACGGGAGCCATAACCAGTCAAAACGAAGATCTCTATGAGTTCTTCGGCTATGACCGCTTTTAGCCGTCACTGGTTAGTTTCATACCCAAAAAATCTTATCCGAACCTCAATCGGGCCTTGGGCGTTTTTTACCGTTTGTTCATTCCTCACGTGCATTTTTTCTGCAAATCGGGATCCCCGTTGCTGGTCTATGATTTACCATCGCCGGAGAGTGGTGCCCCATGTTATCGCTTCGTTTCAAATCCATGCATCTATTTCTAAAAGTCATACGGCACTTTTTCAGCATTTTGGACGGATGTTGCACCTTGCACCGTAGATGTTGCACCCTGTGGATATTGATTCTTTGAAAGACCATAATTGTTGGCTCGTTTAGAGTTACGGGAGCCATTACAAGTCAAAACAAAGATCTCTGTGAGTTCTACGGCTATGACCGCTTTAAGCCGTCACTGGTTAGTTTCATACCCAAAAAATCTTATCCGAACCTCAATCGGGCCTTGGACGTTTTTTACCGTTCATTCGTCACGTGGATTTTTTCTGCAAAATGGGATCCCCGTGGCTGGTCTATGATTTACCATAGCTGGAGAGTGGTGCCCTATGGTACCGCTCCGTTTCAAATCCATGCATCCATTTCTAAAAGTCGTACGCAACTTTTTTGGCATTTTGGACGGATGTTACACCTTGCACCGTAGATGTTGCACCGTGTGGATATTGATTCTTCGGAAGGCCATAGCTGTTGGCTCGTTTAGAGTTACGGGAGCCATAACCAGTCAAAACGAAGATCTCTATAAGTTCTACGGCTATGACCGCTTTAAGCCGTCACTGGTTAGTTTCATACCCAAAAAATCTTATCCGAACCTCAATCGGGCGTTGGACGTTTTTTACCGTTTGTTAATTCGTCACGTTGATTTTTTCTGCAAAACGGGATCCCCGTGGCTGGTCTATGATTTACCATCGCCGGAGAGTGGTGCCCCATGGTACCGCTCCATTTCAAATAAATGCAACCATTTCTAAAAGTCGTATGCCACATTTTCGGCATTTTGGACGGATGTTGCACCTTGCACCGTAGATGTTGCACCCTGTGGATATTGATTCTTCGGAAGGCCATAACTGTTGGCTCGTTTAGAGTTACGGGAGCCATAACTAGTCAAAACGAAGACCTTTGTGAGTCCTTCGGCTATGATCGTTTTAAGCCGTCACTGGTTAGTTTCATACCCAAAAAATCTTATCTGAATCCCAATCGGGCCTTGGACGTTTTTTACCGTTCGTTCATTCATCACGTGCATTTTTTCTACAAATCGGGATCCCCATTGCTGGTCTATTATTTACCATCGCCGGAGAGTGGTGCCCCATGGTACCGCTCCGTTTCAAATCCATGCATCCATTTCTAAAAATCGTACGACACTTTTTCAGCATTTTGGACGGATGTTGCACCTTTCCCCGTAGATGTTGCACCCTGTGGATATTAATTCTTCGGAAGGCCATAACTGTTGACTCGTTTAGAGTTACGGGAGCCATAACTAGTCAAATCGACGATCCCTGTGAGTTCTACGGCTATGACCGCTTTAAGTCGTCACTGGTTAGTTTCATACCCAAAAAATCTTATCCGAACCTCTATCGAGCCTTGGACGATTTTTACCGTTCGTTCATTCGTCACGTGGATTTTTTCTGCAAAACGGGACCCCCGTGGCTGGTTTATGATTTACCATCGCCGGAGAGTGGTGCCCCATGGTACCGCTCCATTTCAAATCCATGCATCCATTTCTAAAAGTCGTACGCAACTTTTTCGGCATTTTGGACGGATGTTCCACCTTGCACCGTAGATGTTGCACCCTGTGGATATTGATTCTTCGGAAGGCCATAACTGTTGGCTCGTTTAGAGTTACGGGAGTCATGACCAGTCAAAATGAAGATCTTTGTATGTTCTACGACTATGACCGCTTTAAGTCATCACTGGTTTGTTTCATATCCAAAAAATCTTATCCGAACCTCAATCGGGCATTGGACATTTTTTACCGTTTGTTAATTCGTCATGTGGATTTTTTCTGCAAAACGGGATCCCCATTGCTGGTCTATGATTTACCATCGCCGGAGAGTGGTGCCCCATGGTACTGCTCCGTTTCAAATCCATGCAACCATTTTTAAAAGTCGTATGGCACTTTTTCGGTATTTTGGACGGATGTTGCACCTTGCACCGTAGATGTTGCACCCTGTGGATATTGATTCTTCGGAAGGCCATAACTGTTGGCTCGTTTAGAGTTACGGGATCCATAAACAGTCAAAACGAAGACTTTTGTGAGTTCTTCGGCTATGATCACTTTAAGCCGTCACTGGTTAGTTTCATACCCAAAAAATCTTATCCGAACCTCAATCGGGCCTTGGACGTTTTTTACCGTTCATTCATTCATCACGTGCATTTTTTCTGCAAATCGGGATCCCCGTTGCTGGTCTATGATTTACCATCGTCGGAGAGTGGTGCCCCATGGTACCGCTCCGTTTCAAATCCATGCATCCATTTCTAAAAGTCGTACGGCACTTTTTCGGCATTTTGGACGGATGTTGCATCTTTCCCTGTAGATGTTGCAACCTGTGGATATTAATTCTTCGAAAGGCCATAACTGTTGGCTCGTTTAGAGTTACGGGAGCCATAACCAGTCAAAACGAAGATCCCTGTGAGTTCTACGGCTATTACCGCTTTAAGTTGTCACTGGTTAGTTTCATACCGAAAAAATCTTATCCGAACCTCAATCGGGCCTTGGACGTTTTTTACCGTTCGTTCATTCATCACTTGGATATTTTCTGCAAAACGGGACCCCCGTGGCTGGTCTATGATTTACCATTGCCGGAGAGTGGTGCCCCATGGTACCGCTCCTTTTCAAATCCATGCATCCATTTCAAAAAGTCGTACGCAACTTTTTCGGCATTTTGGACGGATGTTGCACCTTGCACCGTAGATGTTGCACTCTGTGGATATTGATTCTTCGGAAGGCCATAATTGTTGGCTCGTTTAGAGTTACGGGAGCCATAACTAGTCAAAACGAAGATCTCCGTGAGTTCTTCGGCTATGACCTCTTTTAGTCGTCACTGGTTAGTTTCATACCCAAAAAATCTTATCCGAACCTCAATCGGGCCTTGGACGTTTTTAACGTTCGTTCATTCGTCACGTGGATTTTTTCTGCAAAACGGCATCCCCATGGCTGGTCTATGATTTACCATCGCCGAAGAGTGGTGCCACATGGCACCGCTTCTTTCAAATCCATGCATCCATTTCTAAAAGTCGTACGGCACTTTTTCGGCATTTTGGACGGATGTTGCACCTTGCACCGTAGAAGTTGCACCCTGTGGATATTGATTCTTCGGAAGGCCATAACTGTTGGCTGGTTTGGAGTTACGGGAGCCATAACCAGTCGAAACGAAGACCTCTATGATTTCTTTGGCAATGATCGCTTTAAGCCGTCACTAGTTAGTTTCATACCCGAAAAATCTTATCCGAACCTCAATCGGGCCTTGGATGTTTTTTACCGTTCGTTCATTCGTCACGTGGATTTTTTCTGCAAAACGGCATCCCCATGGCTGGTCTATGATTTACCATCGCTGGAGAGTGGTGCCCCATGGTACCGCTTCTTTCAAATCCTTGCATCTATTTCTAAAAGTCGTACGGCACTTTTTCGGCATTTTGGATTGATGTTGCACCTTGCACCGTAGATGTTGCACCCTGTGGATATTGATTCTTCGGAAGGCCATAGCTGTTGGCTCGTTTAGAGTTACGGGAGCCATAACTAGTCAAAACGAAGATAACTGTGAGTTCTACGGCTATTACCGCTTTAAGCCGTCGCTGGTTAGTTTCATACCCAAAAATTCTTATCCGAACCTCAATCGGGCCTTGGACGTTTTTAACCGTTCGTTCATTCGTCACGTGGATTTTTTCTGCAAAACGGGATCCCCGTGGCTGGTCTATAATTTACCATCGCCGGAGAGTGGTTCCCCATGGTACCGCTCCATTTCAAATCCATGCATCCATTTCAAAAAGTCGTACGCAACTTTTTAGGCAGTTTGGACGGATGTTGCACCTTGCACCGTAGATGTTGCACCCTATGGATATTGATTCTTCGGAAGGCCATAACTGTTGGCTCGTTAAGAGTTACGGGAGCCATAACCAGTCGAAACGAAGATCTTTGTGAGTTCTTCGGCTATGACCGCTTTTAGCCATCACTGGTTAGTTTCATACCCAAAAAATCTTATCCGAACCTCAATCAGGCCTTGGACGTTTTTTACCGTTCGTTCATTCGTCACGTGGATTTTTTTCTGCAAAATGGGATCCCCGTGGCTGGTCTATGATTTACCATCGCCGGAGAGTGGTGCCCCATGGTACCGCTCCATTTCAAATCCATGCATCCATTTCTAAAAGTAGTACGGCACTTTTTCGGCATTTTGGACGGATGTTGCACATTGCACCGTAGATGTTGAACCCTGTGGATATTGATTCTTCGGAAGGCCATTAATATTGGCTCGTTTAGAGTTACGGGAGCCATAACCAGTCAAAACGAAGACCTCTGTGAGTTCTTCAGCAATGATCACTTTAAGCCGTCACTGGTTAGTTTCATACCCAAAATATCTTATCCGAACTTCAATCGGGCCTTGGACGTTTTTTACCGTTCGTTCATTCGTCACGTGCATTTTTTCTGCAAATCGAGATCCCCGTTGCTGGTCTATGATTTACCATCGCCGGAGAGTGGTGCCCCATGGTACCGCTCCGTTTCAAATCCATGCATCCATTTCTAAAAGTCGTACGACACCTTTTTGGCATTTTGGACGGATGTTGCACCTTGTACCGTAGATGTTGCACCCTGTGGATATTGAATCTTCAAAAGGCCATAACTGTTGGCTCGTTTAGAGTTACGGGAGCCATAACCAGTCAAAATGAAGATAACTGTGAGTTCTACGGCTATGACCGCTTTAAGCCGTCACTGGTTAGTTTCATACCAAAAAAATCTTATCCGAACATCAATCGGGCCTTGGACGTTTTTTACCGTTCGTTCATTCGTCATGTGGATTTTTTCTGCAAAACGGGATCCCCGTGGCTAGTCTATGATTTACCATCGCCAGAGAGTGGTGCCCCATGGTACCGCTCCGTTTCAAATCCATGCATCCATTTCTAAAAGTCGTACGGCACTTTTCGGCATTTTGGACGGATGTTGCACCTTGCACCGTAGATGTTGCACCCTGTGGATGTTGATTCTTCGGAAGGCCATAGCTGTTGGCTCGTTTAGAGTTACGGGAGCCATAACCAGTCAAAACGAAGATCCCTATGAGTTCTACGGCTATGACCACTTTAAGCCGTCACTTGTTAGTTTCATACCCAAAAAGTCTTATCCGAACCTCAATCGGGCCTTGGACGTTTTTTACCGTTCGTTTATTCGTCACGTGGATTTTTTCTGCAAAACGGGATCCCCGTGGCTGGTCTATGATTTACCAACGCCAAAGTGTGGTGCCCCATGGTACCGCTCCATTTCAAATCCATGCATCCATTTCTAAAAGTCATACGACACTTTTTCGGCATTTTGGACGGATGTTGCACCTTGCACCGTAGATGTTGCACCCTGTGGATATTGATTCTTCAGAAGGCCATAACTGTTGGCTCGTTTAGAGTTACGGGAGCCATAACCAGTCAAAACAAAGACCTCTGTGAGTTCTTCGGCTATGATCGCTTTAAGCCATCACTGGTTAGTTTCATACCCAAAAAATCTTATCCGAACCTCAATCGGGCTTTGTACGTTTTTTACCATTCGTTCATTCGTTACGTGCAATTTTTCTACAAATCGGGAACCCCGTTGCTGGTCTACGATTTACCATCGCCGGAGAGTGGTGCCCCATGGTAGCGCTCCGTTTCAAATCCATGCATCCATTTCTAAAAGTCGTACGGCACTTTTTCGGCATTTTGGACGGATGTTGCACCTTTCCCCATAGATGTTGCACCCTATGGATATTAATTCTTCAGAAGGCCATAACTGTTGGCTCGTTTAAAGTTACGGGAGCCATAACCAGTCAAAACGAAGATCTCTGTGAGTTCTACGGCTATTACCGCTTTAAGTCATCACTAGTTAGTTTCATACCCAAAAAATCCTATCCGAACCTCAATCGGTCCTTGGACGTTTTTTACCGTTCGTTCATTCGTCACGTGGATTTTTTCTGCAAAACGGGATCCCCGTGGCTGGTCTATGATTTACCATCGCCGGAGAGTGGTGCCCCATGGTACCGCTCTGTTTCAAATCCATGCATCCATTTCTAAAAGTCGTACTGCACTTTTTCGGCATTTTGGACGGATGTTGCACCTTGCACCGTAGATGTTGCACCCTCTGGATATTGATTCTTCGAAAGGCCATAGCTGTTGGCTCGTTTAGAGTTACGGGAGCCATAACTAGTCAAAACGAAGATAACTGTGAGTTCTACGGCTATAATCGCTTTAAGCCGTCACTGGTTAGTTTCGTACCCAAAAAATCTTATCCGAACCTCAATCGGGCCTTGGACGTTTTTTACCGTTCGTTCATTCGTCACGTGGATTTTTTCTGCAAAACGGGACCCCCGTGGCTGGTCTATGATTTACCATCGCCGGAGAGTGGTGCTCCATGGTACCGCTCCGTTTCAAATCCATGCATCCATTTCTAAAAGTCATACGGCACTTTTTCGGCATTTTGGACGGATGTTGCACCTTTCCCCGTAGATGTTGCACCTTTTGGATATTAATTCTTCGGAAGGCCATAACTGTTGGCTCGTTCAGAGTTACGGGAGCCATAACCAGTCAAAACGAAGATCCCTGTCAGTTCTATGTCTATGATCGCTTTAAGTCGTCACTGGTTAGTTTCATACCCAAAAAAACTTATCCGAACCTCAATCGGGCCTTGGACGTTTTTTACCGTTCGTTCATTCGTTACGTGGATTTTTTCTGCAAATCGGGATCTCCGTTGCTGGTCTATGATTTACCATCGCCGGAGAGTGGTGCCCCATGGTAGCGCTCCGTTTCAAATCCATGCATCCACTTTTAAAAGTCGTACGGCACTTTTTCGGCATTTTGTACCGATGTTGCACCTTGCACCGTAGATGTTGCACCCTGTGGATATTGATTCTTCGGAAGGCCATAACTGTTAGCTCGTTTAGAGTTACGGTAACCATAACCAGTCAAAACGAAGACCTCTGTGAGTTCTTCGGCAATGATCGCTTTAAGCTGTCACTGGTTAGTTTCATACCCAAAAAATCTTATCCGAACCTCAATCGGGCCTTGGACGTTTTTTACCGTTCGTTCATTCTTCACGTGGATTTTTTCTGCAAAACGGCATCACCATGGATGGTCTATGATTTACCATCGCCGAAGAGTGGTGCCCCATGGTACCGCTCCGTTTCAAATCCATGCATCCATTTCTAAAAGTCGTACGGCACTTTTTCGGCATTTTGGACGGATGTTGCACCTTGCACCGTAGATGTTGCACCCTATGGATATTAATTCTTCGGAAGGCCATAGCTGTTGGCTCGTTTAGAGTTACAGGAGCCAAAACCAGTCAAAACGAAGATAACTGTGATTTCTACGGCTATAACCGCTTTAAGCCGTCACTGGTTAGTTTCATACCCAAAAAATCTTATCCGAACCTCAATCGGGCCTTGGACATTTTTTACCGTTCGTTCATTCGTCACGTGGATTTTTTCTGCAAAACGGGACCCCCGTGGCTGGTCTATGATTTACCATCCCCGGAGAGTGGTGCCCCATGGTACCGCTCCATTTCAAATCCATGCATCCATTTCTAAAAGTCGTACGCAACTTTTTCGGCATTTTGGACGGATGTTACACCTTGCACCGTAGATGTTGCACCCTGTGGATATTGATTCTTCGGAAGGCCATAACTGTTGGCTCGTTTAGAGTTACAAGAGCCATAACCAGTCAAAACGAAGATCTCTGTAAGTTCTACGGCTATGACCGCTTTGAGCAGTCACTGGTTAGTTTCATACCCAAAAAATCTTATCCGAACCTCAATCGGGCATTGGACGTTTTTTACCGTTTGTTAATTCGTCACGTGGATTTTTTCTTCAAAACGGGATCCCCGTTGCTGGTCTATGATTTACCATCGCCGGAGAGTGGTGCCCCATGGTACCGCTCCGTTTCAAATCCATGTAACCATTTCTAAAAGTCGTATGGCACTTTTTCGGCATTTTGGGCGGATGTTGCAACTTGCACCGTAGATGTTGCACCCTGTGGATATTGATTCTTCGGAAGGCCATAACTTTTGGCTCGTTTAGAGTTACGGGAGCCATAACCAGTCAAAACGAAGAAAACTGTGAGTTCTACGGCTATAACCGCTTTAAGCCGTCACTGGTTAGTTTCATACCCAAAAAATCTTATCCGAACCTCAATCGGGCATTGGACGTTTTTTACAGTTTATTCATTCATCACGTGGATTTTTTCTGCAAAACGGGATCCCCGTGGCTGGTCTATAATTTACCATCGCCGGAGAGTGGTGCCCCATGGTACCGCTCCATTTCAAATCCATGCATCCATTTCAAAAAGTTGTACGCAACTTTATCGGCATTTTGGGCGGATGTTGCACCTTGCACCGTAGATGTTGCACTCTGTGGATATTGATTCTTCGGAAGGCCATAACTGTTGGCTCGTTTAGAGTTACGGGGGCCATAACCAGTCAAAACGAAGATCTCTGTGAGTTGTTCGGCTATGACCTCTTTTAGCCGTCACTGGTTAGTTTCATACCCAAAAAATCTTATCCGAACCTCGATCGGGCCTTGGACGTTTTTTACCGTACGTTCATTCGTCACGTGGATTTTTTCTGCAAAACGGCATCCCCATGGCTGGTCTATGATTTACCATCGCGGGAGAGTGTTGCCCCATGGTACCGCTTCTTTCAAATCTATGCATCCATTTCTAAAAGTCGTACGGCACTTTTTCAGCATTTTGGACGGATGTTGCACCTTGCACCGTAGATGTTGCACCCTGTGGATATTGATTCTTCGGAAGGCCATAACTGTTGGCTGGTTTGGAGTTACGGGAGCCATAACCAGTAAAAACGAAGACCTCTGTGAGTTCTTCGGCAATGATCGCTTTAAGCCGTCACTAGTTAGTTTCATACCCAAAAAATCTTATCCGAACCTCAATCGGGCCTTGGACGTTTTTTACCGTTCGTTCATTCGTCACGTGGATTTTTTCTGCAAAACGGCATCCCCATGGCTGGTCTATGATTTACCATCGCCGGAGAGTGGTTCCCCATGGTACCGCTTCTTTCAAATCCATGCATCCATTTCTAAAAGTCGTACGGCACTTTTTCGGCATTTTGGACGGATGTTGCCCCTTGGACCATAGATGCTGCACCCTGTGGATATTGATTCTTCGGAAGGCCATAACTGTTGGCTTGTTTAGAGTTACGGGAGCCATAACCAGTCAAAACGAAGATAAATGTGAGTTCTACGGCTATAACCGCTTTAAGATGTCACTGGTTAGTTTCATACCCAAAAAATCATATCTGAACCTCAATCGGGCCTTGGACATTTTTTACCGTTCGTTCATTCGTCACGTGGATTTTTTCTACAAAACGGGATCCCCGTGGCTGGTCTATAATTTTCCATCGCTGGAGAGTGGTGCCCCATGGTACCGCTCCATTTCAAATCCATGCATCCTTTCAAAAAGTCGTACGTAACTTTTTCGGCATTTTGGACGGATGTTGCACCTTGCACCGTAGATGTTGCACCTTATGGATATTGATTCTTCGGAAGGCCATAACTGTTGGCTCGTTTAGAGTTACGGGAGCCATAACCAGTCAAAACGAAGATCTCTGTGAGTTCTTCGGCTATGACTACTTTTAGCCGTCACTGGTTAGTTTCATACCTAAAAAACTTATCCGAACCTCAATCGGGCCTTGGACGTTTTTTACCGTTCGTTCATTCGTCACGTGGATTTTTTCTGCAAAACGGGATCCCCGTGGCAGGTCTATGATATACCATTGCCAGAGAGTGGTGCCCCATGGTACCGCTCCGTTTCAAATCCATGCATCCATTTCAAAAAGTCGTACGGCACTTTTTCGGCATTTTGGACGGATGTTGCACCTTTCCCCGTAGATGTTGCACCCTGTGGATATTAATTCTTCGGAAGGCCATAACTGTTGGCTCGTTTAGAGTTTCGGGAGCCATAACCAGTCAAAACAAAGATCCCTGTGAGTTCTACGGCTATGATCGCTTTAAGTCGTCACTGGTTAGTTTCATACCCAAAAAATCTTATCCGAACCTCAATCGGGCCTTGGACGTTTTTTACCGTTCGTTCATTTGTCACGTGGATTTTTTCTGCAAAATGGGATCCCCGTGGCTGGTCTATGATTTACCATCGCCGGAGAGTGGTGCCCCATGGTATCGCTCCATTTCAAATCCATGCATCCATTTCTAAAAGTCGTACGGCACTTTTTCGGCATTTTTGACGGATGTTGCACCTTGCACTGTAGATGTTGGACCCTGTGGATATTGATTCTTCGGAAGGCCATAACTGTTGGCTCGTTTAGAGTTACGGGAGCAATAACCAGTCAAAACGAAGACCTCTGTGAGTTCTTCGGCAATGATCGCTTTAAGCCGTCACTGGTTAGTTTCATACCCAAAATATCTTATCCGAACTTCAATCGGGCCTTGGACTTTTTTACCGTTCGTTCATTCGTCACGTGCATTTTTTCTGCAAATCGGGATCACGGTTGCTGGTCTATGATTTACCATCGCCGGAGAGTGGTGCCCCATGGTACCGCTCCGTTTCAAATCCATGCATCCATTTCTAAAAGTCGTATGGCACTTTTTTGGCATTTTGGACGGATGTTGCACCTTGCACCGTAGATGTTGCACCCTTTGGATATTGAATCTTCGGAAGGCCATAACTGTTGGCTCGTTTAGAGTTACGGGAGCCATAACTAGTGAAAACGAAGATAACTGTGAGTTCTACGGCTATGACCGCTTTAAGCCGTCACTGGTTAGTTTCATAGCCAAAAAATCTTATCCGAATATCAATCGGGCCTTGGACGTTTTTTACCGTTCGTTCATTCGTCACGTGGATTTTTTCTGCAAAACGGGATCCCGTGGCTGGTCTATGATTTACCATCGCCAGAGAGTGGTGCCCCATGGTACCGCTCCGTTTCAAATCCATGCAGCCATTTCTAAAAGTCGTACGGCACTTTTCGGCATTTTGGACGGATGTTGCACCTTGCACCGTAGATTTTGCACCCTATGGGTATTGATTCTTCGGTAGGCCATAGCTGTTGGCTCGTTTAGAGTTACGGGAGCCATAACCAGTCAAAACGAAGATCCCTATGAGTTCTACGGCTATGACCGGTTTAAGCCGTCACTTGTTAGTTTCATACCCAAAAAGTCTTATCCGAACCTCAATCGGGCCTTGGACGTTTTTTACCGTTCGTTAATTCGTCACGTGGAATTTTTCTGCAAAACGGGATCCCCGTGGCTGGTCTATGATTTACCATCGCCGAAGAGTGGTGCCCCATGGTACCGCTCCGTTTCAAATCCATGCATCCATTTCTAAAAGTCATACGGCACTTTTTCGGCATTTTGGACGGATGTTGCACCTTGCACCGTAGATGTTGCACCCTGTGGATATTGATTCTTCGGAAGGCCATAACTGTTGGCTCGTTTAGAGTTACGGGAGCCATAACCAGTCAAAACAAAGACCTTTGTGAGTTATTCGGCTATGATCACTTTAAGCCGTCACTGGTTAGTTTCATACCCAAAAAATCTTATCCGAACCTCAATCGGGCTTTGTACGTTTTTTACCATTCGTTCATTCGTTACGTGGATTTTTTCTGCAAATCGGGATCTCCGTTGCTGTTCTATGATTTACCATCACCGGAGAGTGGTGCCCCATGGTAGCGCTCCGTTTCAAATCCATGCATCCATTTTTAAAAGTCGTACGGCACTTTTTCGGCATTTTGGACGGATGTTGCACCTTTCCCCGTAGATGTTGCACCCTGGGGATAATAATTCTTCAGAAGGCCATAACTGTTGGCTCATTTAAAGTTACGGGAGCCATAACCAGTCAAAACGAAGATCTCTGTGAGTTCTACGACTATGACCGCTTTAAATCGTCACTGGTTAGTTTCGTACCCAAAAAATCTTATCCGAACCTCAATCGGGCCTTGGACGTTTTTTACCGTTCGTTCATTCGTCACGTGGATTTTTTCTGCAAAACGGGATCCCCGTGGCAGGTCTATGATATACCATTGCCAGAGAGTGGTGCCCCATGGTACCGCTCCGTTTCAAATCCATGCATCCATTTCAAAAAGTCGTACGGCACTTTTTCGGCATTTTGGACGGATGTTGCACCTTTCCCCGTAGATGTTGCACCCTGTGGATATTAATTCTTCGGAAGGCCATAACTGTTGGCTCGTTTAGAGTTACGGGAGCCATAACCAGTCAAAACAAAGATCCCTGTGAGTTCTACGGCTATGATCGCTTTAAGTCGTCACTGGTTAGTTTCATACCCAAAAAATCTTATCCGAACCTCAATCGGGCCTTGGACGTTTTTTACCGTTCGTTCATTTGTCACGTGGATTTTTTCTGCAAAACGGGATCCCCGTGGCTGGTCTATGATTTACCATCGCCGGAGAGTGGTGCCCCATGGTACCGCTCGGTTTAAAATCCATGCATCCATTTCTAAAAGTCGTACGGCACTTTTTCGACATTTTGTACGGATGTTGCACCTTGCACCGTAGATGTTGCACCATGTGGATATTGATTCTTCGTAAGGCCATAACTGTTGGCTTGTTTAGAGTTACGGGAGCCATAACCAGTCAAAACAAAGACCTCTGTGAGTTCTTCCTCAATGATCGCTTTTAGCCGTCACTGATTAGTTTCATACCCAAAAAATCTTATCCGAACCTCAATCGGGCCTTGGACGTTTTTTTACCGTTCGTTCATTCGTCACGTGGATTTTTTCTGCAAAACGGAATCCCCATGGCTGGTCTATGATTTACCATCGCCGGAGAGTGGTGCCCCATGGTAGCGCTCCGTTTCAAATCCATGCATCCATTTCTAAAAGTCGTACGACACTTTTTCGGCATTTTGGACGGATGTTGCACCTTGCACCGTAGATGTTGCACCCTATGGATATTGATTCTTCGGAAGGCCATAGCTGTTAGCTCATTTAGAGTTACGGGAGCCATAACCAGTCAAAACGAAGATCTCTGTGAGTTCTACGGCTATGACCGCTTTAAGTCGTCACTAGTTAGTTTCATACCCAAAAAATCTTATCCAAACCTCAATCGGGCCTTAGACTTTTTTTACCGTTCGTTCATTCGTCTCCTGGATTTTTTCTACAAAACGGGATCCCCGTGGCTGGTCTATGATTTACCATCGCCGGAGAGTGGTTCCCCATGCTACCACTTCTTTCAAATCCATGCATCCATTTCTAAAAGTCGTACGGCACTATTTCAGCATTTTGGACGGATGTTGCACCTTGCACCGTAGATGTTGCACCCTGTGGATATTGATTCTTCGGAAGGCCATAACTGTTGGCTGGTTTCGAGTTACGGGAGCCATAACCAGTCAAAATGAAGACCTCTGTGAGTTCTTCGGCAATGATCACTTTAAGCCGTCACTGGTTAGTTTCATACCCAAAAAATCTTATCCGAACCTCAATTGGGCCTTGGACGTTTTTTACCGTTCGTTCATTCGTCACATGGATTTTTCCTGCAAAACGGCATCCCCATGGCTGGTCTATGATTTACCAACGCTGGAGAGTGGTGCCCCATGGTATCGCTTCTTTCAAATCCATGCATCCATTTCTAAAAGTCTTACGACACTTTTTCGGCATTTTGGACGGATGTTGCACCTTGCACCGTAGATGTTGCACCCTGTGGATATTGATTCTTCGGAAGGCCATAACTGTTGGCTCGTTAAGAGTTACGGGAGCCATAACCAGTCAAAACGAAGATAACTGTGAGTTCTACAGCTATAACCACTTTAAGCCGTCGTCGGTTAGTTTCATACCCAAAAAATCTTATCCGAACCTCAATCGGGCCTTGAACGTTTTTTACCGTTCGTTCATTCGTCACGTGGATTTTTTCTGCAAAACGGGATCACTGTGGCTGGTCTATAATTTACAATCGCCGGAGAGTGGTGCCCCATGGTACCGCTCCGTTTCAAATCCATGCATCCATTTCAAAAAATCGTACGCAACTTTTTCGGCATTTTGGACGGATGTTGCACCTTGCACCGTAGATGTAGCACCCTGTGGATATTGATTCTTCGGAAGGCCATAACTGTTGGCTCGTTTAGAGTTACGGGAGGCATAACCAGTCAAAACGAAGATCTCTGTGAGTTCTTTGGCTATGACCGCTTTTAGCCGTCACTAGTTAGTTTCATACCCAAAAAATCTTATCCGAACCTCAATCGGGCCTTGGACGTTTTTCACCGTTCGTTCATTCGTCACGTGGATTTTTTTCTGCAAAATGGGATCCCCGTGGCTGGTCTATGATTTACCATCACCGGAGAGTGGTGCCCCATGGTACCGCTCCATATCAAATCCATGCATCCATTTCTAAAAGTCTTACGGCACTTTTTCCGCATTTTAGATGGATGTTGCACCTTGCACCGTAGATGTTGCACCCTGTGGATATTGATTCTTCGGAAGGCCATAACTGTTGGATCGTTTAGAGTTACGGGAGCCATAACCAGTCAAAACGAAGACCCCTGTGAGTTCTTCGGCAATGATCGCTTTAAGCCGTCACTGGTTAGTTTCATACCCAAAAATTCTTATCCGAACTTCAAACGGGCCTTGAACGTTTTTTATCGTTCGTTCATTCGTCACGTGCATTTTTTCTGCAAATCGGGATCCCCGTTGCTGGTCTATGATTTACCATCGCCGGAGAGTGGTGCCCCATGGTACCGCTCCGTTTCAAATCCATGCATCCATTTCTAAAAGTCGTACGGCACTTTTTTGGCATTTTGGACGAATGTTGCACCTTGCACCGTAGATGTTGCACCCTGTGGATATTGAATCTTCGGAAGGCCATAACTGTTGGCTCGTTTAGAGTTACGGGAGCCATAACCAGTCAAAACGATGATAACTGTGAGTTATACGGCTATGACCGCTTTAAGCCGTCACTGGTTAGTTTCATACCCAAAAAATCTTATCCGAACATCAATCGGGCCTTGGACGTTTTTTACCGTTCGTTCATTCGTCACGTGGATTTTTTCTGCAAAATGGGATCCCCGTGGCTGGTCTATGATTTACCATCACCAAAGAGTGGTGCCCCATGGTACCGCTCCATTTCAAATCCATGCATCCATTTCTAAAAGTCGTACGACACTTTTCGGCATTTTGGACGGATGTTGCACCTTGCACCATAGATGTTGCACCCTATGGATATTGATTCTTCGGAAGGCCATAGCTGTTGGCTCGTTTAGAGTTACGGGAGCCATAACCAGTCAAACCGAAGATCCCTGTGAGTTCTATGGCTATGACCGCTTTAAGCCGTCACTTGTTAGTTTCATACCCAAAAAATCTTATCCGAACCTCAATCGGGCCTTGGACGTTTTTTACCGTTCGTTCATTTGTCACGTGGATTTTTTCTGCAAAACGGGATCCCCGTGGCTGGTCTATGATTTACCATCGCCGAAGAGTGGTGCCCCATGGTACCACTCCGTTTCAAATCCATGCATCCATTTCTAAAAGTCATACGGCACTTTTTTGGCATTTTGCACGGATGTTGCACCTTGCACCGTAGATGTTGCACCCTGTGGATATTGATTCTTTGGAAGGCCATAACTGTTGGCTCGTTTAGAGTTACGGGAGCCATAACCAGTCAAAACAAAGACCTTTGTGAGTTCTTCGGCTATGATTGCTTTAAGCCGTCACTGGTTAATTTCATACCCAAAAAATCTTATCCGAACCTCAATCGGGCTTTGTTCGTTTTTTACCATTCGTTCATTCGTTACGTGCATATTTTCTGCAAATCAGGATCCCCGTTGCTGGTCTATGATTTACCATCGCCGGAGAGTGGTGCCCCATGGTAGCGCTCCGTTTCAAATCCATGCATCCATTTCTAAAAGTCGTACGGCACTTTTTCGGCATTTTGGACGGATGTTGCACCTTTCCCCGTAGATGTTGCACCCTGTGGATATTAATTCTTCAGAAGGCCATAACTGTTGGCTCATTTAAAGTTACGGGAGCCATAACCAGTCAAAACGAAGAACTCTGTGAGTTCTACGGCTATGACCGCTTTAAGTCATCACTGGTTAGTTTCATACCCAAAAAATCTTATCCGAACCTCAATCGGGCCTTGGACGTTTTTTACCGTTCGTTCATTCGTCACGTGGATTTTTTCTGCAAAACGGGATCCCCGTGGCTGGTCTATGATTTACCATCACCGGATAGTGGTGCCCCATGGTACCGCTCCATTTCAAATCCATGCATCCATTTCTAAAAGTCGTACGGCACTTTTTCGGCATTTTGGACAGATGTTGCACCTTGCACCGTAGATGTTGCACCCTATGGATATTGATTCTTTGGAAGGCCATAATTGTTGGCTCGTTTAGAGTTACGAGAGCCATAACCAGTCAAAACGAAGATCTCTGTGAGTTCTACGGCTATAACCGCTTTAAGACGACACTGGTTAGTTTCATACCAAAAAAATCTTATCCGAACCTCAATCGGGCCTTGGACGTTTTTTACCGTTCGTTCATTCGTCACGAGGATTTTTTCTACAAAACATGATCCCCGTGGCTGGTCTATGATTTACCATCGCCGGAGAGTGGTGCCCTATGGTCACGCTCCATTTCAAATCCGTGCATCCATTTCAAAAAGTCGTCCGGAACTTTTTCGGCATTTTGGACGGATGTTGCACCTTGCACCATAGATGTTGCACCCTGTGGATATTGATTCTTCGGAAAGCCATAACTGTTGGCTCGTTTAGAGTTATGGGAGCCATAACTAGTCAAAACGAAGATCTTTGTGAGTTCTTCAGCTATGACCGCTTTTAGCCGTCACTGGTTAGTTTCATAGCCAAAAAATCTTATCCGAACCTCAATCAGGCCTGGGACGTTTTTTACCGTTCGTTCATTCGTCACGTGGATTTTTTCAGCAAAACGGGATCCCCGTGGCTGGTCTATGATTTACCATCGTCGGAGATTGGTGCCCCATGGTACCGCTTCATTTCAAATCCATGCATCCATTTCTAAAAGTCGTACGGAACTTTTTTGGCATTTTGGACGGATGTTGCACCTTGCACCATAGATGTTGCACCCTGTGGATATTGATTCTTCGGAAGGCCATAACTGTTTGCTCGTTTAAAGTTACGGGAGCCATAACCAGTCAAAACGAAGATATCTGTTAGTTCTACGGCTATGACCGCTTTAAGTCGTCACTGGTTAGTTTCATACCCAAAAAATCTTATACGAACCTCAATCGGGCCTTGGACTTTTTTTACCGTTCGTATATTCGTCTCCTAGATTTTTTCTACAAAACGGGATCCCCGTGGCTGGTCTATGATTTACCATCGCCGGAGAGTGGTGCCCCATGCTACCGGTCCGTTTCAAATCCATTTCTAAAAGTCGTACAGCACTTTTTGGCATTTTGGACGGATGTTGCACCTTGCACCGTAGATGTTGCACCCTCTAGATATTGATTCTTTGGAAGGCCATAACTGTTGGCTCGTTTAGAGTTACGAGAGCTATAACTAGTCAAAACGAAGATCTCTGTGAGTTCTACGACTGTGACCGCTTTAAGCCGTCACTGGTTCGTTTCATACCCAAAAAATCTTATCCGAAACTCAATCGGGCCATGGACGTTTTTTACCGTTCGTTCATTCGGCGCGTGGATTTTTTTGCAAAACGGGATCCCCGTGGCTGGTCTACGATTTACCATCGCCGGAGAGTGGTGCCCCATGGTACCGCTCCATTTCAAATCCGTGCATCCATTTCTAAAGGTCGTACGGCACTTTTTCGGCATTTTGGATGGATGTTGCACCTAGCACCATAGATGTTGTACCCTGTGGATATTGATTCTTTGGAAGGCCATAACTGTTGGCTCGTTTAGATTTACGGAAGCCATAACCAGTCAAAATAAAGATCTCTATGAGTTATACGGCTATGATCACTTTAAACCATCATTGGTTAGTTTCATACCCAAAAAACTTATCCGAACCTCAATCGGACCATGGACCTTTTTACCGTTCGTTTATTCGTCACGTGAATTTTTTCTGCAAAACGGGATCCCCGTGGTTGGTCTAAGATTTACCATCGCCGGAGAGTGGTGCCCTATGGTACCACTCCGTTTCAAATCCATGCATCCATTTCTAAAAGTCATACGGCGCTTTTTCGGAATTTTGGACGGATGTTGCACCTTGCACCGTAGATGTTGCACCCTATGGATATTGATTCTTCGGAAGGCCATAATTGTTGGCTCGTTTAGAGTTACGGGAGCCATAACCAGCCAAAACGAAGATCTCTGTGAGTTCTACGGCTATGACCGCTTTAAGCCATCACTGGTTAGTTTCATACCCAAAAAATCTAATCCGAACCTCAATCGGGCCTTGGAAGTTTTTTTACTGTTCGTTCATTCGTCTCGTGGATTTTTTCTGCAAAACGGGATCCCCGTGGTTAGTCTATGATTTACCATGGCCGGAGAGTGGTGCCCCATGTTACCGCTCTGTTTCAAATCCAAGCATCCATTTCTAAAAGTCGTACGGCACTTTTTCGGTATTTTGGACGGATGTTGCACCTTGCACCATAGATGTTGCACCCTGTGGATATTGATTCTTCCGAAAGCCATAAATGTTGGCTCTTTTAGAGTTACGGGAGCCATTACCAGTCAAAACGAAGATCTCTGTGAATTCTACGGCTATGACCGCTTTAAGCCGTCACTGGTTTGTTTCATACCCAAAAAATCTTATCCGAACCTCAATCGGGCCTTGGACATTTTTTACCGTTCATTCGTCACGTGGATTTTTTCTGCAAAACGGGATCCCCGTGGCTGGTATATGATTTACCATTGCCTGAGAGTGGTGCCCCATGGTACCGCTCGGTTTCAAATCCATGCATCCATTTCTAAAAGTTGTACGGCACTTTTTCGGCATTTTGGACGGATGTAGCACCTTGCACCGTAGATGTTGCACCCTGTGGATATTGATTCTTCGGAAGGCCATAACTGTTGGCTCGTTTAGTGTTACGGGAGCCATAACTAGTCAAAATGAAGATCTCTGTGAGTTCTACGGCTATGACCACTTTAAGCCGTCATTGGTTAGTTTCATACCCAAAAAATCTTATCCGAACCTCAATCGGGCCTTGGACGTTTTTTACCGTTCGTTCATTCGTCACATGGATTTTTTCTACAAAACGGGATCCCCTTGGCCGGTCTATGATTTACCATCGCCGGAGAGTGGTGCCCCATGGTACCACTCCATTTCAAATCCATGCATCCATTTCTAAAATTCGTAATGCACTTTTTCGGCATTTTGGACGGATGTTGCACCATGCACCGTAGATGTTGCACCCTGTGGATATTGATTCTTTGGAAGGCCATAACTGTTGGCTCGTTTAGAGTTACGGGAGCCATAACCAGTCAAAACAAATATCTCTGTGAGTTCTACGGCTATGACCGCTTTAAGCCGTTACTGGTTAGTTTCGTACCCAAAAAATATTATCCGAACCTCAATCGGGCCTTGGACGTTTTTTACCGTTCGTACATTCATCACGTGGATTTTTTCTGCAAAACGGGATCCCCGTGGCTGGTCTATGATTTACCATCGCCGGACAGTGGTGCCCCATTGTACCGCTCCGTTTCAAATCCGTGCATCCATTTCTAAAATTCGTACGGCACTTTTTCGGTATTTTGGACGAATGTTGCACCTTGAACCGTAGATGTTGCACCCAATGGATATTGATTTTTCGGAAGGCCATAACAGTTGGCTCGTTTAGATTTACGAGAGCCATAACCAGTCAAAACGAAGATCTCTGTGAGTTCTACGGCTATGATCGCTTTAAGCCGTCACTGGTTAGTTTCATACCCAAAAAACTTATACGAACCTCAATCGGACCTTGGACGTTTTTTACCGTTCGTTCATTCGTCACGTGGATTTTTTCTACAAAACGGGATCCCCGTGGCTGGTCTATGATTTACCATCGCCGGAGAGTGGTGCCCCATGGTACCGCTCCATTTCAAATCCATGCATTCATTTGTAAAAGTCGTACGCAACTTTTTCAGCATTTTGGACGGATGTTACACCTTGCACCGTAGATGTTGCACCCGGTGGATATTGATTCTTCGGAAGGCCATAACTGTTGGCTCGTTTAGAGTTACTGGAGCCATAACCGGCCAAAATGAAGATCTCTGTGAGTTCTACGGCTATGACCGCTTTAAGCCGTCACTGGTTAGTTTCATACCCAAAAAATCTTATCCGAACCTCAATCGGGCCTTGGACGTTTTTTTACCGTTTGTTCATTCGTCACATGGATTTTTTCTGCAAATCGGGATCCCCGTGGTTAGTCTATGAATTACCATCGCCGGAGAGTGGTGCCCCATGTTACCACTCTGTTTCAAATCCATGCATTCATTTCTAAAAGTCGTACGGCACTTTTCGGCATTTTGGACGGATGTTGCACCTTACACCGTAGATGTTGCACCTTGTGGATATTGATTCTTCGTAAGGCCATAAATGTTGGCTCGTTTAGAGTTACGGGAGCCATTACCAGTCAAAACGAAGATCTCTGTGAGTTCTATGGCTATAACCGCTTTAAGCCGTCACTGGTTAGTTTCATACCCAAAAAATCTTATCCGAACCTCAATCGGGCCTTAGACGTTTTTTACCGTTCATTCGTCACGTGGATTTTTTCTGCAAAACGGGATCCCCGTGGCTGGTCTATGATTTACCATCGCCGGAGAGTGGTGCCCCATGGTACCGCTCCGTTTCAAATCCATGCATCCATTTCTAAAAGTTGTACGGCACTTTTTCGGCATTTTGGACGGATGTAGCACCTTGCCCCGTAGATGTTGCACCCTGTGGATATTGATTCTTCGGAAGGCCATAGCTGTTGGCTCGTTTAGAGTTACGGGAGCCATAACCAGTCAAAAAGAAGATCCCTATGAGTTCTACGGCTATAACCGCTTTAAGCCGTCACTGGTTAGTTTCATACCCAAAAAAGTCTTATCCGAACCTCAAGCGGGCCTTGGACGTTTTTTTACCGTTCGTTCATTCTTCACATGGATTTTTTCTGCAAAACTGGATCCCCGTGGCTGGTCTATGATTTACCATCGCCGGAGAGTGGTGCCCCATGCTATGGCTCCATTTCAAATCCATGCATCCACTTCTAAAAGTCGTACGGCACTTTTTCGGCATTTTGGACGGATGTTGCACCTTGCACTGTAGATGTTGCACCCTATGGATATTGATTCTTCGGAAGGCCATAACTGTTGGCTCGTTTAGAGTTACATGAGCCATAACTAGTCAAAATGAAGATCTCTGTGAGTTCTACGGCTCTGACCGCTTTAAGCCATCACTGGTTAGTTTCATACCCAAAAAATCTTATCCGAACCTCATTCGGGCCTTGAATGTTTTTTACCGTTCGTTCATTCGTCTCGTGGATTTTTTCTGCAAAACGGGATCCCCGTTGCTGGTCTATGATTTACCATCGCCGGAGAGTGGTGCCCCATGGTACCGCTCCATTTCAAGTCCATGCATCCATTTCTAAAAGTCGTACGACACTTTTTCGGCATTTTGGACGGATGTTGCACCTTGCACCGTGGATGTTGCACCATGTGGATATTGATTCTTCTGAAAGCCATAATTGTTGGCTCTTTTAGAGTTACGGGAGCCATTACCAATCAAAACGAAGATCTTTGTGCATTCTACGGCTATGACCGCTTTAAGCCGTCACTGGTTTGTTTCATACCCAAAAAATCTTATCCGAACTTCAATCGGGCATTGGATGTTTTTTACCGTTCATTCATCACGTGGATTTTTTCTGCAAAACTGGATCCCCGTGGATGGTATATGATTTACCATCGTCGGAGAGTGATGCCCCATGGTACCGCTCCGTCTCAAATCCATGCATCCATTTCTAAAAGTTGTACGGCACTTTTTCGGCATTTTGGACGGATGTAGCACCTTGCACCATGGATGTTGCACCCTGTGGAAATTGATTCTTCGGAAGGCCATAACTGTTGGCTCGTTTAGAGTTACGGGAGCCATAACTAGTCAAAACGAAGATCTCTATGAGTTCTACGGCTATGACCGCTTTAAGCCGTCATTGGTTAGTTTCATACCCAAAAAATCTTATCCGAACCTCAATCGGGCCTTGGACGTTTTTTATCGTTCGTTCATTCGTCACGTGGATTTTTTTTTGCAAAACGGGATCCCCGTGGCTGGTCTATGATTTACCATCGCCGGAGAGTGGTGCCCCATGGTACCGCTCTGTTTCAAATCCAAGCATCCATTTCTAAAAGTCGTACGGCACTTTTTCGGTATTTTGGACGGATGTTGCACCTTGCACCGTAGATGTTGCACACTGTGGATATTGATTCTTCTGAAAGCCATAACTGTTGGCTCTTTTAGAGTTACGGGAGCCATTACCAGTCAAAACGAAGATCTCTGTGAGTTCTACGGCTATGACCGCTTTAAGCCGTCACTGGTTTGTTTCATACCCAAAAATTTTTATCCGAACCTCAATCGGGCCTTGGACGTTTTTTACCGTTCATTCGTCACGTGGATTTTTTCTGCAAAACGGGATCCCCGTGGCTGGTATATGATTTACGCTCGCCGGAGAGTGGTGCCCCATGGTACCGCTCCGTTTCAAATCCATGCATCCATTTGAAAAAGTTGTACGGCACTTTTTCGGCATTTTGGACGGATGTAGCACCTTGCACCGTAGATGTTGCACCCTGTGGATATTGATTCTTCGGAAGGCCATAACTGTTGGCTCGTTTAGAGTTACGGGAGCCATAAATAGTTAAAACGAAGATCTCTGTGAGTTCTACGGCTATGACCGCTTTAAGCCGTCATTGGTTAGTTTCATACCCAAAAAATCTTATTCGAACCTCAATTGGGCCTTGGACGTTTTTTACCGTTCGTTCATTCGTCACGTGGATTTTTTCTGCAAAACGGGATCCCTATGGCTGGTCTATGATTTACCATCACCGGAGAGTGGTGCTCCATGGTTCCGCTCCGTTTCAAATCCATGCGTCCATTTCTAAAATTCGTACGGCACTTTTTCGGCATTTTGGACGGATGTTGCACCATGCACCGTAGATGTTGAACCCTGTGGATATTGATTCTTTGGAAAGCCATAACTGTTGGCTCGTTTAGAGTTACGGGAGCCATAACCAGTCAAAACAAAGATCTCTGTGAGTTCTACGGCTATGTCCGCTTTAAGCCGTCACTGGTTAGTTTCGTACCAAAAAAATCTTATCCGAACCTCAATCCGGCCTTGGACGTTTTTTACCGTTCGTACATTCGTCACGGGGATTTTTTCTGCAAAACGGGATCCCCGTGGCTGGTCTATGATTTACCATCGCCGGAGAGTGGTGCCCCATGGTACCGCTCCGTTTCAAATCCGTGCATCCATTTCTAAAAGTCGTACGGCGCTTTTTCGGCATTTTGGACGGATGTTGCACCTTGCACCGTAGATGTTTCACCCTATGGATATTGATTCTTCGGAACGCCATAACTGGTGGCTCGTTTAGAGTTACGAAAGCCATAACCAGTCAAAACGAAGATCTCTATGAGTTCTACGGCTATGATCGCTTTAAGCCGTCACTGGTTAGTTTCATACCCAAAAAACTTATACGAACCTCAATCAGACCTTGGACGTTTTTTACCGTTCGTTCATTCGTCACGTGGATTTTTCTGCAAAACGGGATTCCCGTGGCTGGTCTATGATTTACCATCGCCGAAGAGTGGTGCCCCATGGTACCACTCCATTTCAAATCCATGCATCCATTTCTAAAAGTCATACGGCACTTTTTCGGCATTTTAGACGGATGTTGCACCTTGCACCGTAGATGTTGCACCTTGTGGATATTGATTCTTCGGAAGGCCATAACTGTTGGCTCGTTTAGAGTTACTAGAGCCATAACCGGCCAAAACGAAGATCTCTGTGAGTTCTACGGCTATGACCGCTTTAAGCCGTCACTGGTTAGTTTCATACCCAAAAAATCTTATCCGAACCTCAATCAGGCCTTGGACGTTTTTTTACCGTTCGTTCATTCGTCACGTGGATTTTTTCTACAAAACGGGATCCCCGGGGTTAGTCTATGATTTACCATCTCCGGAGAGTGGTGCGCCATGTTACCACTCTATTTCAAATCCATGCATTCATTTCTAAAAGTCGTACGACACTTTTTCGGCATTTTGGACGGATGTTGCACCTTGCACCGTAGATGTTGCACCTTGTGGATATTGATTCTTCGGAAGGCCATTACCAGTCAAAACAAAGATCTTTGTGAGTTCTATGGCTATGACCGCTTTAAGCCGTCACTGGTTAGTTTCATACCCAAAAAATCTTATCCGAAACTCAATCGGGCCTTGGACGTTTTTTACCGTTCGTTCATTCGTCACGTGGATTTTTTCTGCAAAACGGGACCCCCGTGGCTGGTCTATGATTTACCATGGCCAGAGAGTGGTGCCCCATGGTACCGCTCCGTTTCAAATCCATGCATCCATTTATAAAAGTAGTACGACACTTTTTCGGCATTTTGGACGGATGTTGCACCTTGCACCGTAGATGTTGCACCTTGTGGATATTGATTCTTCGGAAGGCCATTACCAGTCAAAACGAAGATCTCTGTGAGTTCAATGGCTATGACCGTTTTAAGCCGTCACTGGTTAGTTTCATACCCAAAAAATCTTATCCGAACCTCAATCGGGCCTTGGACGTTTTTTACCGTTCATTCGTCACGTGGATTTTTTCTGCAAAACGGGATCCCCGTGGCTGGTCTATGATTTACCATCGCCGGAGAGTGGTGCCCCATGGTACCGCTCCGTTTCAAATCCATGCATCCATTTCTAAAAGTTTGTGGCACTTTTTTGACATTTTGGACGGATGTAGCACCTTGCCCCGTAGATGTTGCACCCTGTGGATATTGATTCTTCGGAAGGCCATAACTGTTGGCTCGTTTAGAGTTACGGGAGCCATAACCAGTCAAAACGAAGATCTCTGTGAGTTCTACGGCTATGACCGCTTTAAGCCGTCACTAGTAAGTTTCGTACCCAAAAAATCTTATCCGAACATCAATTGGGCCTTGGGCGTTTTTTACTGTTTGTTCATTCGTCACGTGGATTTTTTCTGCAAAACGGGATCCCCGTGGCTGGTCTATGATTTACCATCGCCGGAGAGTGGTGCCCCATGGTACCGCTCCATTTCAAATCCATGTATCCATTTCTAAAAGTCGTACGGCAATTTTTCGGCATTTTGGACGGATGTTGCACCTTGCACCGTAGATGTTGCACCCGGTGGATATTGATTCTTCGGAAGGCCATAACTGTTGGCTTGTTTAGACTTATGGGAGCCAAAACCCATCAAAACGAAGATATCTGTGAGTTCTATGGCGATGACCGCTTTAAGCCGTCACTGGTTAGTTTCATACCCAAAAAATCTTATCCAAACCTCAATCGGGCCTGGGACGTTTTTTTACCGTTCGTTCATTCGTCACGTGGATTTTTTCTGCAAAACGGGATGCCCGTGGCTGGTCTATAATTTACCATCGCCGGAGAGTAGTGCCCCATGCTACGGCTCCATTTTAAATCCATGCATCCATTTCTAAAAGTCGTACGGCACTTTTTCGGCATTTTGGACGGATGTTGCACCTTGCACCGTAGATGTTGCACCCTATGGATATTGATTCTTCGGAAGGCCATAACTGTTGGCTCGTTTAGAGTTACGGGAGCCATAACTAGTCAAAATGAAGATCTCTGTGAGTTCTACGGCTATGATCGCTTTAAGCCGTCACTGGTTAGTTTCATACCCAAAAAATCTTATCCGAACCTCATTCGGACCTTGAACGTTTTTTACCGTTTGTTCATTCGTCCCGTGGATTTTTTCTGCAAAACGGGATCCCCGTGGCTGGTCTATGATTTACCATCGCTGGAGAGTGGTGCCCCATGGTACCGCTCTATTTCAAATCCATGCATCCATTTCTAAAAGTCGTACGGCACTTTTTCGGCATTTTGGACGGATGTTGCACCTTGCACTGTAGATTTTGCACCCTGTGGATATTGATTCTTCGGAAGGCCATAACTGTTGGCTCGTTTAGAGTTACGGGAGCCATAACCAGTCAAAACGAAGATCTCTGTGAGTTCTACGGCTGTGACCGCTTTAAGCCATCACTGGTTAGTTTCATACCCAAAAAATCTTATCCGAACCTCAATCGGGCCTTGGACGTTTTTTACCGTTCGTTCATTCGTCACGTGGATTTTTTCTGCAAAATGGGATCCCCATGGCTGGTCTATGATTTACCTTCGCGGAGAGTGGTGCCCCATGGTACCGCTCCGTTTCGAATCTATGCATCCATTTCTTAAAGTCATATGACACTTTTTCGGCATTTTGGACGGATGTTGCACCTTGCACCGTAGATGTTGCACCCTGTGGATATTGATTCTTCGGAAGGCCATAACTGTTGGCTCGTTTAGAGTTACGGAAGACATAACCAGTCAAAACAAAGATCTCTATGAGTTCTACGGCTATGACCGCTTTAAGCCATCACTGGTGTTATCCCGCCTTTTGGCAAGGCCGTGACACCAAGGACTTGGCTAGATACCGGTGACAGATCGTCTCGGAAGTCGGTTACACGTAAGGATCGCTACGGATATCGATGAAATTTGTTCATGTCCGGATCGGGCTACAATTGATAAGGCACGTCAAGCAAAGCCGTGAGAACCAAAGATCCAAGTTTCAAGTCAATCCGAGCTCGTATGCTCAAGATATCGTCGGCAAAAGATGGAGTAGGCCACCCTTAGTTCGAATCCATAGGCAAAACCTATGTTCGAATCCATTGGCCAGGAACCAGTTCGAATCCATCGAACTTCCATTGCCTCGACTCCATCAGCCCTCCTTTGCTTCGACTCCATCAGCATAGAAGCTCTCGTTCGAATCCAACATGACCAAGCATTGGTTCGAAACCATCGAGATAGCATTGGTTTGAATCGATTGTAGTTAGCTGTGCTTCAAATCGATTCAAAACGATACCTTAAGTTCGAATCCATTGGAGCTTTCTACACCTCGAATCCATAAAGAGAAGGAGCTTCGAATCCAGGAGATGTAGCTTCACTTCGAATCCAGGAGATATAGTTCGCCCTCGACTCCACCATCTTCGAATCCACTCAACTGGAAGTCCTCGAGTTGAACGTCTTCGAATCCACTCAACTGGAAGTCCTCGAGTTGAACGTCTTCGAATCCACTCAACTGGGAGTCCTCGACTCCACCATCTTCGAATCCAGGCCATGGATTCGACCCAGTCAAACAGGAGTACAAAACGGATCGAGGCGAGATACGCGCGCCACGTCGCAGCAAGCATCGAGTCGACCGAATCGATTCGAACTAAGATCGATTCGAAGCAATCCCTGTTCTCCAGAAATGCAACATTGAATCGATCATATCTCGAGTTCTACAAGTCCAAATGCCATGAAATTTTCACAGAAGCTTAAACACATGATGAAGAATGTTCACACCAAATTTCAGCTCGATTGGATGATTTCTTGATCGATTCGAACCAAGGGTCGAATCGATCCCGAAGTGGGCCCGGATCTCCATATTTCGGCCATGTGGGCCCCCTGACGTGCCAGAACTGGTCTCCCCTCATTTTGGGCGAAATATCAGCCTCCTACACCTATAAATAGAGCCCCTGGTCATTCAGAAAAGAGGTCGGAGAATTCTAAGTACTGAAGAGCGCCCAGATTCTGCCAGATTTACTCCAGAACACCGCCGCTGCTTTAGATCGACACTTAGCATTCGAATTCAGTTGTATTGCCTTATTAACTACTGTAATCTTCAAGTAATCGAGCAATAAAATCATCAAACTTCATAGTGGACATAGGCAAAACGCCGAACCACTCTAAATCGCTTGTCTTTGCAATTTACTTTCAGTTATTTGGAGTTTTTGTTAGATAATCCATAGTTTTAATTTTCATTCTGCGCGTTTATCTCTTCAAAGACTTCCGAAGAGTGTTGTGCCCATTTTTGGTACAAACACTTTGGTGCTTTCACTGAGAAAAAAAAACCAGCTTTTTTCTCCTGCTCCTTGGATCTACCAATCGATACCGGATTGCACAAATCCAAGAGGAAGATCCAGATCTTTGATTCACAGTCCTTCCATTCTACTCAGATTTGCATAAAATCTAGGAAAAGGATTCATCATTCAAAATGGTTAGCACGAGAACCACTTCTACAGCTGCTGGACAAGAAGGTAGGGATGGACAAAACCCTGCTCAACAGCAGCCATCCAACCAAGACAACACTGCCCACTCAGATCCGTCTGGGGCAGTCACTAGACAAGAATTCAAAGTATTGCTACAAGAGCTGACTCAGAGTCGGCAGCAATTAGCCGAACAGTTGCGTGCCAATATCGAATTGACAAACCAACTGAACCGCCAGGGCCGTAGGAGGTCCCGAAGGGATGATGTTTCCCGCTCATCCACTGAAAGTTCTGCTTCATCAGACTACTATCACAGATCTACCCGTCCTCGATTAGACGGGAGTCATGCACAAACGACCGGATATCAACCCGCTTTAACTGTTGGACAGTTGAGGGCAGGACCGTCAACCAGCTTTCAGGCCGGGCCCTCCACACAAGGAGGCCCTACTACACAGCATACCGCGAACAATCATGCCGCAGCTGCCACAATAGAAACAAGGGTTGATACCCGAAATCTTTCAGAGCCAAATAATCGGCAACGTGGGCGTACTCCTGAACCGTACGTCTTAGAGGACGCTGAGCCAAGGAGGCAAAATTTGGACCGTCGACAGCGCCCGGTCCGAACTCGCGCTGTGGAACCCGACCACACCTTTGCTCGGCAAGCTCAAAATGTGGCAATGCCAGACATCTCGACTATGATACGTCAGATGATCCGCGAAAGCCAAGGCCTTACCAACGATGACTGGGGACTTTCCCGTAGTCACACTCCCTTCACAGACGAGATACTGAGTGCTGAACCTCCCCGGCGATTCAGAATGCCGACCCTTCCTATGTACGAAGGAAATTCTGATCCCAATCAACACATCTTGAAATATGAGTGGTCAATAAGCGCCGCAAGGGCCGATGACGCAGTAAAATGTCGAAGTTTCCCCATCACTCTAGGTGGAATTGCAACGATGTGGTTCACAAGATTGCCACCTAGGTCTATCTCTTTATTCGATCAACTGGCTAAGAAATTTGTGGAACAATTTCGCATGCATGTCGCTAGACCCAAAGATGTCAACACCTTATCCAGTGTTACCCAAGCTCGAGGGGAAACGCTAAGGCGTTACTTAGAAAGATTCCATGCGGCATGTGTGGAGATTAGTAATCCCAACGACAACTCAATCTTAATGGCATTGACAAAGGGGATTGACCCTGATTCTGAGTTTGGAAACTGGTTAGCCGGAAAACCACCCGCATCGTTGGACCGTTTCTACTCCAAAGCCGCACAATTCTTACGGCAAGAGGACGCGAAACAGTCTAGGAAGCAGGACGATGAGGGACCCAGGAGCGAAGGAATACAGAGCAATGTAGCAGTAAAACAGTCCGGTGACAATTCCGGAAAAGTTCAGTTGAACATACAGAACAAGCAAACGCAGCCAAGAGGTAACAATAGTCAGAATAAGAAAAGAGATCCAAATCGGGGTCCACGACGTGAGGCTCCAATGTTCGATAATTACACACCATTGAATACATCGTTGGAAAATGTATACCTACAAACTTGCAATACTATGCAATACAAGAAGCCGGCTCCGAAGCAATCGTCGGAGAGGCAGATTCAAACAGGGAAGTTCTGTAGATTCCACGAAAGTTATGGCCACAACACCAATGAATGTCGGCACTTGCAGGACCTCATTGAGAAGTTGATCAGAGAGAGGAAGTTAGACCAGTTTGTGCGGGCACCGCAGTCTGAAGGGGCGGGCCCCTCAAATCAAAATCATGTACAGAATCCAAAAAGACAGGAGGAACCAGGTCGTGTCGGAGGAAGACTGGTAATTAATGTTGTAAGTGATAGTCCTCGTACAGCGAAGCGAAGCTGGGGAGAAATGAAATCATATAACAACTTGGTTAGACGAACAGACTTTGAGTACGATGATAACTTGGACAATAAACCTCCGACCAAACGAAAGAGAGCGACAATTAACGACATCACTTTCCGAGACAACGATACTGATTATGTCGGAAGCCCGACTACTGACCCACTCGTGATATCGGCACAAGTAGGTCCAGCTTGGATGAAGAGGATACTAATTGACTGCGGGAGCTCTGTGAATATCCTTTTTATACACGCTTATAATCAAATGAGGATGAATCCCAGGGATTTGGAACCTTGCCAAACTCACCTCCATGGATTCAACGGTAGCTCTACCGTACCTATTGGGGTGGTGAAGTTACCAGTTAGGTTGGGATCTAAGGAACATAGGAGAGTTCGAACATTACAGTTCACTGTGTTGAACATAGTTTCGCCGTACAACGCTTTCTTAGGACGACCTGCCCTTACTGAATTCAGAGCCGTAATTGCCCCATGGTGCTTGACCTTAAAGTTTCCCACCGTCAACGGAGTTGGAGTTGTCCAGGGCGATCAGGTTGACTTGAGAACAGTCATACACCGAAAACGAGTCGCCCGATCACGCAATGCCGAGGACCGACTTAAAACTTTTGAACGCAATGAGATTGTCATTAAAAAAGAATACCCAGCACTACTGCACATGAAACCAACATGGAAGGGATCACAGGAGATTAAGCAAGAGCTCGGGGATGATGTATATGAGATGACGACCGCTGATGGTCTAGCTTCACCAAAGGCCTTGGATAGCGAAAGACTTCGTCGCTATCGCACATAACAGGCTATATTTATCTATTTAGTTTCAATTCTGTTTTAGAATTTGTTTCTGCATTTCGAAATTAGAATCTGTAATAAGGCAACTGACTTTGCCATGTTTTCTTATTTCAGCAATAAAATGCCATCTCTTTGAGCCAGAGCTGTGATTCATTAAATACAATGTACCACATCACGATGCACGAAGAGCTGAATTCCATCACACAATGGAATTTATTCAAGTAGGGAGTGGCTATGAAGCAATCAACCACTCACCAAATGAAACCCGAGCTCGGGGGAAAGCCATCACATCAGGCCAGAAATGGGTTGATACACGACAACTTTTTCCTTAACTCCGTACTCCCAGAGTGCGAGGCGGAGTATAAACATTCATTTAACTCCGTACCCCCAGAGTGCGAGGCGGAGTATAAAAATTTTTCTAAATCCCAGAGAACTCCGAGAGCGCGAGCTGGGTACAAAACTTTTTACTTAACTCCGTACTCCCAGAGTGCGAGGCGGAGTATAAACATTTTCCTAAATCCCAGAGTACTCCGAGAGCGCGAGCTGGGTATAAATATCAACAAACTCCAGCTTCCGAGAGCGCGAACTGGAGTATAAACATTAACTAACTCCGTACTCCCAGAGTGCGAGGCGGAGTATAAACATTTTCCTAAATCCCAGAGTACTCCGAGAGCGCGAGCTGGGTATAAATATCAACAAACTCCAGCTTCCGAGAGCGCGAACTGGAGTATAAACATTAACCAACTCCGTACTCCCAGAGTGCGAGGCGGAGTATAAACATTTTCCTAAATCCCAGAGTACTCCGAGAGCGCGAGCTGGGTATAAATATCAACAGACTCCAGCTTCCGAGAGCGCGAACTGGAGTATAAACATTAACCAACTCCGTACTCCCAGAGTGCGAGGCGGAGTATAAACATTTTCCTAAATCCCAGAGTACTCCGAGAGCGCGAGCTAGGTATAAACTTTTTACTTAACTCCGTACTCCCAGAGTGCGAGGCGGAGTATAAGCATTTTTCCTAAACCCCAGAGTACTCCGAGAGCATGAGCTGGGCACAAGCTTTTTACTTAACTCCGTACTCCCAGAGTGCAAGGCGGAGTATAAACATTCCCTAACTCCGTACTCCCAGAGTGCGAGGCGGAGTATAAACATCCATTCTACTCCGTACTCCGGAGCGCGAGACGGGGTATAAACATACGTCAACTCCACACTTATCCCCAATACAGGGGGCAGAACCATAACACATAACAAGTTGAGGACAGAAAGGGAATAGATTTTCATTTCCACTATCAACAAAAAGAATCTGATTACAAAATGTTTACGAAAAATTCTGCTAGTGGGAGCCGAATCCACATCTATACACGGCTATAGATAAATCAACAAAATGCTACCCTATGCAACAGAGATTTAGAGAAAGAGTTCAATCTTTCTTCTTCCTTATCTTCTTCTTCGGGGTAGCTCCACCCGACCCGCTGCCCGATTTCTTCCTCAATCGCTTGCTCTTTTCAGGCTTGCCCTCCGGCAGCGATATAATGTCGATGTCTTCCTCAGAGCTGGAGGCGACGGAAGTTCTTCTAGGAGGACGAGCTGGAGGCATAGGAGTAGTAGCAGGAGGAGGGACAGGAGCGGTCTCGATCAATACAGTACCGCCCGGTGAAATCACCATTAACGGGGCAGGCCCGGGCGGACTAGCACCAACATTCCCTACTGCCATCTCGGCAGCAATCTCAGCAATAACGTCGTCCTCACGAGATACTTGGGCCGCATCGGATGTGCCAATAGCTGGCATAGGTAAACTAACGGCCGGAGCAGCCCCACTCACAGCATCAGACGGGTTGACAGAGGGATCGATGGGTTCATTGAGAAGGTCCTCAATCATTTGAGCGCTGAAAGAAAACATATTTGCATCTCCCTCTTCGCCGATCAAGGTAGAAGTCGTGATGGCTTCAGTAAAGACAACCCCTTGTGTTTGATGTGGAACTGATAGAGCAAGAGGCGCAGAAACAACGACTTCAGTCACTGAAATGCGACAAAACGGAGATTGTTAGCCAAGTGTGTTGCTTAAAGTTCTCCACAACTAAACTACGAGAAGCGTTCAAATACCTTCCTTAGTCTGGACCGAAACGTGGGAGGAATCATCGGCTGAAGATAATAACGGTTGGTCAGGATTATATGCAGGAACATATTGGGGATCTACCGCACCAGTGGTTTCGGGCAATGTTGGGATTACGGTTCCAACACTTGCCTCGTGATGCGCGGTCCCCGAACCTTCGCCTGTCTCTAGAGATTGAACGCCAAGCTTTTCTTTCGCCATAGAAATCGCTGCCTCGTGAAGGACCTTCCTCTCATCTTCGGTGAGCAAACGCATCTCCAGCTCAAAGTCATCAAGCGATTCATCTGGATGCGCTGCCCTCTTCTCATTTACCAGCTGGGTCCAGGCATTGTACAAAATCATGGAGTCATCTCCCAGCCACGCTAAATTTCTGTGTTCCAGCACATTAGCGTTGTACGTGACAAGGAGATCGTCAAACTCAGCGTCCAGCCTGGACCTCTCCTCCAAAATCTTTTCCTGGATTTCTGCTTCCGCAGACTTGGACTTGGCCGCCACCGCAGCAAGTTCGGCCCTGAGAGATACTGCTTGGTTGCAAGCCTCTTGAGCAGTGGCATTCGCATCATCCTTCTCCTTCGCTATTTCAGCGAATTTGGCCTTGAGCTCGTTCAGCTCTTTAACGGCTGAGTCTCGCTCAGCTGCAACGGTGGTGTTACGGTGGCCCATCTCTTCTACCGTGGCGCAATGTTCTTGTTGCATCCTAGCCATTTTGGCCACGGCGTCCTCGTGTTTCTGGAGAGCTTGAAGTTCAGAATTCTGGGACGTCTCCATTTCAGATTGAAGAACTTCAATGATGTATTTCTGTTTAGTAATTTCAGCATCGCGTTCAGCAATAGTCTTCGCCCTGTCAAAAGCCACTCTAGAAGCCTTCACGGCTGCCTTGTACCACTCCTTGTACTGAGCGTAGAAGTCGTGGATATAACTATGAGCGGTGGTCTCAGCTTCCGGAGGGATTCTTTTAAAGTTAGGAGGGAAGATATAGCCATCCATGCAAATTTCAGGGTAGTCATTTTTCATTTGGGCGAGTTTAGCAGCTCCCTCGCTTGTCAACTCAGCCGGAGCTTGTTCAATTATAGCGGCTGCCGTTGGTTCCATTCTTGGCCGTTGAGCATCAGGCCGAGAAGATTGAGAAGGCAACTGTTGCTGATGAGATGGCCCTGGGAGGTCTACTGGAGCCCTGGGAGGAGAACGAGATCGGGGTCGGTACTGGTATCCCCGGTCTCTGTCAGAGTAATCATAGCCAGAACGGTTACGCGAGTAATCTCTGTCTCTATCATAACGTTCTTGACTCGGATAGCCTCGCCCATGTTCCCTATCTGTCTCTCTCCTACGGGGATCGTAAAATGGAGAAGATTGGCGCACATTCCGAAGCCTATCTAGAGTAGAGCCGCGTCCTGACATCTCACCTGCGATAAGAAAGAATTACGGATTAGAATTCCATAAAGCAATGTTTACCATGTAGAAGTCATGAAGTGCTGTGGGAGTGTGTGTAAATGTGTAAACCCCCAAAACCGACCGGAAGTGTTGACCGCACTTAAAGGAAAAGGCTCGTTCACGTTTAGAACATCTTGAAATTCCTCCAACCCAGGATCATGAGAAATCGATATATAATCTGGGATAGGAATATCGTCTAGCCCTTTGAAAGAATCTCTCGAATGAGAAGGGGCGGCCTCAGAAATCATGACCCCGGAAGCGGGAAGAAACACATCTATGGATTTTCCCCCCTTGGACTTAAGTTTTTTGGAAACGGCGGCCTTGCTTTTCCGTTTTTCTCCCGATTCTTCAATGTTTCCCGAGAGATCAGCCATCGGCTCGGAATCCGTGTGGGTTCTTTCTTCATCACCCGCCTCAATTATTCTGATTCCGAGTGACTTCTTCACTTTTTTCTTCTTGGCCTTCTTCTTATCTCCCTTCTTGGAGGCAGACTTTGCAAAGTCTTCGACAACCATGCTTTGATTAATGTCGATCAAACCCAGAACTCTTAAGTTGTAGTCGTTCAGCACCGAGTCAATATGCCTCAGCTCGCTTGGGACTTCTTGAAGACTCCGGACGGTACCCTTGAAACGCCCTCCATCGGGCCTAGAGATAATAGCTGTAAAGGGAATGAAATGTCAATTTTAACACCGAAGAGCTATTGGTCAAGGAAACAGGTTAAGGCGCTTACGTCTAGACAACCATCGCCTAGCGAAACCCGGAGGGCACCGAACATAGAACCACTCGTTCTTGAAATAGCTTAGTCGAGTCCAAGCTCCAACTACAACTTGGCAATTCCTGACTGCCTCCAAAAATGTAAAGGACGGGCTATCACCCCTACTCTTGAAGTTAAATATGTGTCTGACCTCGGAAGGCCTCGGCGGGCGAAAGAGACAGTCCATAAAGATTACGAAGGCACTGTTCAGCAACGCGTGCCCGTTGGGATGAAGTTGTGAAGGAGCGATTCCTAAATATGATAGCATCCCTCTGATATATTGATTGAAAGGAGAAAGAGTTCCAACCGCACAAGCATGACGGTAGAATGCTGTATATCCTTCGGGCGGATTGTGCGGTCTATCAGTGGCACTGGGCAATAATACGTCACCCAGAGATATGTTATGCTTTAGGCATATTCGTCCCAATAAGGATTCAGAGATGTTAGACTGAACCGAATCAACGGGGTCCTCGATAAATATAGCCTCTGGCAATTCGTCTGGAGCCGGATCGATTACATCGGCAGGGATATCGGGAATCTCAAGCACCGGAGGAGTCGAGCTCTGTACCTCTTGTTGTTGGGAGCTCGAAGATTCCATAATTAGCTAGCTCATCAGAAAGCAACGTTAAGTTCATAACTAGCCCGTGCGTGCCCCAGTGTAGTGTGAATGAACGTGTCGTGCAGTGCAAGTGTTGTGCATCACTTAAGCAAATTTAGCAGAATAAAGCAGGATGTTCGTACAACATATCTTGGGAATTTGAGAAGGAAAACGACCGTCATCGCTGACCGTCACTTCCACACCATCCAAGTGCTATCAACCAATGCAAGTTTAAGTCTGTTGAAATTTTAGTTAAGTCATAGTTCCATCGACGAGCCTCAAAGGAAATTCAAGTTTAAATCTTTCAGTCAAGGTCGATTATGCGAGGCCGAAGCTCGTCGGAGTCGATTATGCTAAAGTTCATTATGTTCGTCAGAGTGCAACCTGAAGTTGGTCGTAGTTCGGATGATGGAGCAAATCATAAGAACAATGGTCTCAGGGGACGAAGGCGTTCGAATCCATAGACACGAATCGATAAGGGTCGAATCGCTGGAGTTTGATTCCAGGCGCTTCGAATCCATATGGTTCGACTCGATGTAACCTTATGATGGAGGAGCACTTCGAATCCGTGAGCTCCACGCTACTTCGAATCGATCAATATTCAGTTCCTTCGAATCGATCTGGATAGCATTACTTCGAATCGATCAATTCGATGCCCTTTCCCTCCAAGTCATCGATTCGGAACCTTGCCCTTGAGATCGATTCGAAGATCGTTTGTTCCTGGATCGATGCAAAGCAACGGGAAACGACGCTCTAATCGCTGTAACCCAAAAGACATCACTCCTCGACTCCATCGAGTCGACCCATTTCATTCAGATCTTGTCACTCCTTAGAGTTTTTCTAAGGCGAAAATAGTTTATTTTTCTCATCTCGAATCGATCCATTGAGTACCTGTTTTGATTTCGAGTGGAAGCGTGGATGAGTTCGATCGATTCGCGGTAGGCACGTCAGTTTAGCTCTGGAAGACGATTCGAAGAAACAGCTCTCGCAACAGTAAAAAAGTAAAAAATGGAAGTGAAAAAGATCCCGGTATATATAGGGGATTGCGAGACGATTCGCATCCCGGTCAGGTACAACCGGTAAAAATGGCTCCAGCCCATCGATTCGAACGAGTATCTTCGAATCGATCACAAGAAAGCATCCTTCGATTCGAAGCTGACAGGATGGTTTCAACAATTCGAACCCCAGAAGTACGTAGGTTACAAATCATCCTCGAATCCACACCTCCGAATCCATCCATACAATATCAATGAGAAGCTTCATCGATTCGAAGCACAACGTCAAAAGAGTCAAGGGAACGTACGACACCATCGATTCGAACGACCACTTTCGAATCCATCAATTCCGGACCCACCAACTCAGAGAACTTCGAATCCACGCAATATTGATTCGGAGAACCATAAATTCAAAGTACCCACTTCGAAACCCTCAACTCGAAGCGGATCAAGAAACATAGCTTCGAATCCATCAAATACCACCGGTCAAATGGACGAATCGTTTCCATATGAAAAATTGCTTGTCCACTCTTGTACCGATTCAGGAGAGGATCAATACGAGAGGATGATCATAGACAATCATAAAAGCAATGTTTTAACTCAAATCTCAAATCGGTTCAGGAGAGGACCGATGTAGATTTCGATAGCGAACCGAACGGACAACAACTTGCGATCACGCAACGTTAACCAAGGTCAAGATAATACACATATGCACGTAATTTTTGACTAACGTTTTGGTCTTTATCATCAACAGGAATCAGATGTTCATCTCGTCATGACTCAAAAGCCTAACAGTCAATCATGATCATACAACGATTGATTACGACAGCAAAGAAGACAATTTTCGACAAAGCATGTGATCATTGTTCAATAAGGGACTGTAGCTTTTCAAAGCACGTCATGTTTACACAAGACGTACTTTGGGGGGCAAATGTTATCCCGCCTTTTGGCAAGGCCGTGACACCAAGGACTTGGCTAGATACCGGTGACAGATCGTCTCGGAAGTCGGTTACACGTAAGGATCGCTACGGATATCGATGAAATTTGTTCAAGTCCGGATCGGGCTACAATTGATAAGGCACGTCAAGCAAAGCCGTGAGAACCAACGATCCAAGTTTCAAGTCAATCTGAGCTCGTATGCTCAAGATATCGTCGGCAAAAGATGGAGTAGGCCACCTTTAGTTCGAATCCATAGGCAAAACCTATGTTCGAATCCATTGGCCAGGAACCAGTTCGAAACCATCGAACTTCCATTGCCTCGACTCCATAAGCCCTCCTTTGCTTTGACTCCATCAGCATAGAAGCTCTCGTTCGAATCCAACATGACCAAGCATTGGTTCGAAACCATCGAGATAGCATTGGTTTGAATCGATTGTAGTTAGCTGTGCTTCGAATCGATTCAAAACGATACCTTAAGTTCGAATCCATTGGAGCTTTCTACACCTCGAATCCATAAAGAGAAGGAGCTTCGAATCCAGGAGACGTAGCTTCACTTCGAATCCAGGAGATATAGTTCGCCCTCGACTCCACCATCTTCGAATCCACTCAACTGGAAGTCCTCGAGTTGAACGTCTTCGAATCCACTCAACTGGAAGTCCTCGAGTTGAACGTCTTCGAATCCACTCAACTGGGAGTCCTCGACTCCACCATCTTCGAAACCAGGCCATGGATTCGACCCAGTCAAACAGGAGTACAAAACGGATCGAGGCGAGATACGCGCGCCACGTCGCAGCAAGCATCGAGTCGACCGAATCGATTCGAACTAAGATCGATTCGAAGCAATCCCTGTTCTCCAGAAATGCAACATTGAATCGATCATATCTCGAGTTCTACAAGTCCAAATGCCATGAAATTTTCACAGAAGCTTAAACACATGATGAAGAATGTTCACACCAAATTTCAGCTCGATTGGATGATTTCTTGATCGATTCGAACCAAGGGTCGAATCGATCCCGAAGTGGGCCCGGATCTCCAGATTTCGGCCATGTGGGCCCCCTGACGTGCCAGAACTGGTCTCCCCTCATTTTGGGTGAAATATCAGCCTCCTACACCTATAAATAGAGCCCCTGGTCATTCAGAAAAGAGGTCGGAGAATTCTAAGTACTGAAGAGCGCCCAGATTCTGCCAGATTTACTCCAGAACACCGCCGCTGCTTTAGATCGACACTTAGCATTCGAATTCAGTTGTATTGCCTTATTAACTACTGTAATCTTCAAGTAATCGAGCAATAAAATCATCAAACTTCATAGTGGACGTAGGCAAAACGCCGAACCACTCTAAATCGCTTGTCTTTGCAATTTACTTTCAGTTATTTGGAGGTTTTGTTAGATAATCCACAGTTTTAATTTTCATTCTGCGCGTTTATCTCTTCAAAGACTTCCGAAGAGTGTAGTGCCCATTTTTGGTACAAACAACTGGTTAGTTTCATACCCAAAAAATATTATCCGAACCTCAATCGGGCCTTGGACGTTTTTTACCGTTCGTTCATTCGTCACGTGCATTTTTTCTGCAAAACGGGATCCCCGTGGCTGGTCTATGATTTACCATCGCCGGAGAGTGGTGCCCCATAGTACCGCTCCGTTTCAAATCCACGCATCCATTTCTAAAAGTCGTACGACACTTTTTCGGCATTTTGGATGGAAGTTGCACCTTGCACCGTTGATGTTGCACCCTATGGATATTGATTCTTCGAAAGACCATAACTGTTGGCTCGTTTAGAGTTACGGGAGCCATAACCCATCAAAATGAAGATCTTTGTGAGTTCTACGGCTATGACCGCTTTAAGCCGTCACTGGTTAGTTTCATACCCAAAAAATCTTATCCGAACCTCAATCGGGCCTTCGACGTTTTTTATCGTTCGTTCATTCGTCACGTGGATTTTTTCTGCAAAACGGGATCCTCGTGGTTGGTCTTTGATTTACCATCGCCGAAGAGTGGTGACCTATAGTACCGCTCTGTTTCAAATCCATGCATCCATTTCTAAAAGTCGTACGGTACTTTTTGGGCATTTTGGACGGATGTTGCACCTTGCACCGTAGATGTTGCACCTTGTGGATATTGATTCTTCGGAAGGCCATAACTGTTGGCTCGTTTAGAGTTACGGGAGCCATTACCAGTCAAAACGAAGATCTCTGTGACTTCTATGGCTATGACTGCTTTAAGCCGTCACTAGTTAGTTTCATACCCAAAAAATCTTATCCGAACCTCAATCGTGCCTTGGACGTTTTTTACCGTTCATTCGTCACGTGGATTTTTTCTGCAAAACGGGATCCCCGTGGCTGGTCTATGATTTACCATCGCCGGAGAGTGGTGCCCCATGGTACCGCTCCGTTTCAAATCCATGCATCCATTTCTAAAAGTTGTACGTCACTTTTTTGACATTTTGGACGGATGTAGCACCTTGCCCCGTAGATGTTGCACCCTGTGGATATTTATTCTTCGGAAGGCCATAACTGTTGGCTCGTTTAGAGTTACGTGAGCCATAACCAGTCAAAACGAAGATCTCTGTGAGTTCTACGGCTATGACCGCTTTAAGCCGTCACTGGTAAGTTTCATACCCAAAAAATCTTATCCGAACATCAATCGGGCCTTGGGCGTTTTTTACCGTTTGTTCATTCGTCACGTGGATTTTTTCTGCAAAACGAGATCCCCGTGGCTGGTCTATGATTTACCATCGCCGGAGAGTGGTGCCCCATGGTACCGCTCCATTTCAAATCCATGTACCCATTTCTAAAAGTCGTACGGCAATTTTTCGGCATTTTGGACGGATGTTGCACCTTGCACCGTAGATGTTGCACCCTATGGATATTGATTCTTCGAAAGGCCATAACTGTTGGCTTGTTTAGAGTTACGGGAGCCAAAACCAATCAAAACGAAGATCTCTGTGAGTTCTACGGTGATGATCGCTTTAAGCCGTCACTGGTTAGTTTCATACCCAAAAAATCTTATCCGAACCTCAATCGGGCCTGGGACGTTTTTTTACCGTTCGTTCATTCGTCACGTGGATTTTTTCTGCAAAACGGGATGCCCGTGGCTGGTCTATAATTTACCATCGCCGGAGAGTGGTGCCCCATGCTACGGCTCCATTTTAAATCCATGCATCCATTTCTAAAAGTCGTACGGCACTTTTTCGGCATTTTGGACGGATGTTGCACCTTAAACCGTAGATGTTGCACCCTATGGTTATTGATTCTTCGGAAGGCCATAACTGTTGGCTCGTTTAGAGTTACGGGAGCCATAACTAGTCAAAATGAAGATCTCTATGAGTTCTACGGCTATGATCGCTTTAAGTCGTCACTGGTTAGTTTCATACCCAAAAAATCTTATCCGAACCTCAATCGGGCCTTGGACGTTTTTTACCGTTCGTTCATTCGTCACGTGGATTTTTTCTGCAAAACGGCATCCCCATGGCTGGTCTATGATTTACCATCGCTGGAGAGTGGTGCCCCATGGTATCGCTTCTTTCAAATCCATGCATCCATTTCTAAAAGTCGTACGGCACTTTTTCGGCATTTTGGACGGAAGTTGCACCTTGCACCGTTGATGTTGCACCCTATGGATATTGATTCTTCGAAAGGCCATAACTGTTGGCTCGTTTAGAGTTACGGGAGCCATAACCCGTCAAAATGAAGATCTTTGTGAGTTCTACGGCTATGACCGCTTTTAGCCGTCACTGGTTAGTTTCATACCCAAAAAATCTTATCCGAACCTCAATCGGGCCTTCGACGTTTTTTATCGTTCGTTCATTCGTCACGTGGATTTTTTCTGCAAAACGGGATCCTCATGGCTGGTCTTTGATTTACCATCGCCGAAGAGTGGTGCCCTATGGTACCGCTCTGTTTCAAATCCATGCATCCATTTCTAAAAGTCGTACGGCACTTTTTCGGCATTTTGGACGGATGTTGCACCTTGCACCGTAGATGTTGCACCTTGTGGATATTGATTCTTCGGAAGGCCATAACTGTTGGCTCGTTTAGAGTTACGGGAGCCATTACCAGTCAAAACGAAGATCTCTGTGACTTCTATGGCTATGAACGCTTTAAGCCGTCACTGGTTAGTTTCATACCCAAAAAATCTTATCCGAACCTCAATCATGCCTTGGACGTTTTTTACCGTTCATTCGTCACGTGGATTTTTTCTGCAAAACGGGATCCCCGTGGCTGGTCTATGATTTACCATCGCCGGAGAGTGGTGCCCCATGGTACCGCTCCGTTTCAAATCCATGCATCCATTTCTAAAAGTTGTACGGCACTTTTTTGACATTTTGGACGGATGTAGCACCTTGCCCCGTAGATGTTGCACCCTGTGGATATTTATTCTTCGGAAGGCCATAACTGTTGGCTCGTTTAGAGTTACGGGAGCCATAACCTGTCAAAACGAAGATCTCTGTGAGTTCTATGGCTATGATCGCTTTAAGCCGTCACTGGTAAGTTTCATACCCAAAAAATCTTATCCGAACATCGATCGGGCCTTGGGCGTTTTTTACCGTTTGTTCATTCGTCACGTGGATTTTTTCTGCAAAACGAGATCCCCGTGGCTGGTCTATGATTTACCATTGCCGGAGAGTGGTGCCCCATGGTACCGCTCCATTTCAAATCCATGTATCCATTTCTAAAAGTCGTACGGCAATTTTTCGGCATTTTGGACGGATGTTGCACCTTGCACCGTAGATGTTGCACCCTGTGGATATTGATTCTTCGGAAGGCCATAACTGTTGGCTTGTTTAGAGTTACGGGAGCCAAAACCAGTCAAAACGAAGATCTCTGTGAGTTCTACGGTGATGACCGCTTTAAGCCGTCACTGGTTAGTTTCATACCCAAAAAATCTTATCCGAACCTCAATCGGGCCTGGGACGTTTTTTTACCGTTCGTTCATTCGTCACGTGGATTTTTTCTGCAAAACGGGATGCCCGTGGCTGGTCTATAATTTACCATCGCCGGAGAGTGGTGCCCCATGCTACGGCTCCATTTGAAATCCATGCATCCATTTCTTAAAGTCGTACGGCACTTTTTCGGCATTTTGGACGGATGTTGCACCTTACACCGTAGATGTTGCACCCTATGGATATTGATTCTTCGGAAGGCCATAACTGTTGGCTCGTTTAGAGTTATGGGAGCCATAACTAGTCAAAATGAAGATCTCTGTGAGTTCTACGGCTATGATCGCTTTAAGCCGTCACTGGTTAGTTTCATACCCAAAAAATCTTATCCGAACCTCATTCGGGCCTTGAACGTTTTTTACCGTTCATTCATTCGTCTCGTGGATTTTTTCTGCAAAACGGGATCCCCGTGGCTGGTCTATGATTTACCGTCGCCGGAGAGTGGTGCCCCATGGTACCGCTCCATTTCAAATCCATGCATCCATTTCTAAAAGTCATACGACACTTTTTCGGCATTTTGGACGGATGTTGCACCTTGCACCGTAGATTTTGCACCCTGTGGATATTGATTCTTCGGAAGGCCATAACTGTTGGCTCGTTTAGAGTTACGGGAGCCATAACCAGTCAAAACGAAGATCTTTGTGAGTTCTACGGCTGTGACTGCTTTAAGCCATCACTGGTTAGTTTCATACCCAAAAAATCTTATCCGAACCTCAATCGGGCCTTGGACGTTTTTTACCGTTCGTTCATTCGTCACGTGGATTTTTTCTGCAAAATGGGATCCCCATGGCTGGTCTATGATTTACCTTCGCCGGAGAGTGGTGCCCCATGGTACCGCTCCGTTTCAAATCCATGCATCCATTTCTTAAAGTCATACGACACTTTTTCAGCATTTTGGACGGATGTTGCACCTTGCACCGTAGATGTTGCACCCTGTGGATATTGATTCTTCGGAAGGCCTAATTGTTGGCTCGTTTAGAGTTACGGAAGACATAACCAGTCAAAACAAAGATCTCTGTGAGTTCTACGGCTATGACCGCTTTAAGCCATCACTTGTTAGTTTCATACCCAAAAAATATTATCCGAACCTCAATCGGGCCTTGGACGTTTTTTACCGTTCGTTCATTCGTCACGTGGATTTTTTCTGCAAAACGGGATCTTCGTGGCTGGTCTATGATTTACCATCGCCAAAGAGTGGTACCCCATAGTACCGCTCCGTTTCAAATCCATGCATCCATTTCTAAAAGTCATACGACACTTTTTCGGCATTTTGGACGGAAGTTGCACCTTGCATCGTTGATGTTGCACCCTGTGGATATTGATTCTTCGGAAGGCAATAATTGTTGGCTCGTTTAGAGTTACGGGAGCCATAACCCGTCAAAACGTAGATCTTTGTGAGTTCTACGGCTATGACCGCTTTAAGCCGTCACTGGTTAGTTTCATACCCAAAAAATCTTATCCGAACCTCAATCGGGCTTTGGACGTTTTTTACCGTTCGTTCATTCGTCACGTGGATTTTTTCTGCAAAACGGGATCCCCGTGGCTGGTCTATGATTTACCATCGCCGGAGAGTGGTGCCCCATGGTACTGCTCCGTTTCAAATCCATGCATCCATTTCTAAAAGTCGTACGGCACTTTTTCGGCATTTTGGACGGATGTTGCACCTTGCACCGTAGATGTTGCACCCTGTGGATATTGATTCTTCGGAAGGCCATAACTATTGGCTCGTTTAGAGTTACGGGAGCCATAACCAGTCAAAACGAAGATCTATGGGAGTTCTACGGCTATGACCGCTTTAAGCCGTCACTGGTTAGTTTCATACCCAAAAAATCTTATCCAAACCTCAATCGGGCCTTGGACGTTTTTTACCGTTCGTTCATTCGTCACGTGAATTTTTTTTTGCAAAACGTGATCCCCGTGGCTGGTCAATGATTTACCATCGCCGGAGAGTGGTGCCCCATGGTACCGCTCCTTTTCAAATCCATGCATCCATTTCTAAAAGTCATACGGCACTTTTTCGGCATTTTGGACGAATGTTGCACCTTGCACCGTAGATGTTGCACCCTGTGGATATTGATTCTTCGAAAGGCCATAACTGTTGGCTCGTTTAGAGTTACGGGAGCCATAACCAGTCAAAATGAAGATCTCTGTGAGTTCTACGGCTATGACCGCTTTAAACCGTCATTGGTTGGTTTCATACCCAAAAAATCTTATCCGTACCTCAATCGGGCCTTGGACGTTTATTACCGTTCGTTCATTCGTCACGTGGATTTTTTTGCAAAATGGGATCCCCGTGGCTTGTCTATGATTTACCATCGCCGAAGAGTGGTGCCCCATGGTACCGCTCCGTTTCAAATCCATGCATCCATTTCTAAAAGTCGTACGGCACTTTTTCGGCATTTTGGACGGATGTTGCACTTTGCACCGTAGATGTTGCAGCCTGTGGATATTGATTCTTCGGAAGGCCATAACTGTTGGCTCGTTTAGAGTTACGGGAGCCATAACCAGTCAAAACAAAGATCTCTGTGAGTTCTATGGCTATGACCACTTTAAGCCATCACTGGTTTGTTTCATACCCAAAAAATCTTATCCGAACCTCAATCGGGCCTTGGACGTTTTTTACCGTTCGTTCATTCGTCACGTGTATTTTTTCTGCAAAACGTTATCCCCGTGGCTGGTCTATGATTTACCATTGTCGGAGAGTGATGCCCCATGGTACCGCTCTGTTTCAAATCCATGCATCCATTTCTAAAAGTCGTACGACACTTTTTCGGCATTTTGGACGGATGTTGCACCTTGCACCGTAGATGTTGCCCTGTGGAGATTGATTCTTCCGAAGGCCATAACTGTTGGCTCGTTTAGAGTTACGGGAGCCATAACCAGTCAAAATGAAGATCTCTGTTAGTTCTACTGCTATAACCGCTTTAAACCGTCACTGGTTGGTTTCATACCAAAAAAATCTTATCCGAACCTCAATCGGGCCTTGGACGTTTTTTACCGTTCGTTCATTCGTCACGTGGATTTTTTTGCAAAACGGGATCCCCTTGGCTGGTCTATGATTTACCATCGCCGGAGAGTGGTGCCCCATGGTACCGCTCTGTTTCAAATCCATGCATCAATTTCTTAAAGTCGTAAGGCTCTTTTTCGGCATTTTGGACGGATGTTGCACCTTGCACCGTAGATGTTGCACCCTGTGGATATTGATTCTTCGAAAGGCCATAACTGTTGGCTCGTTTAGAGTTACGGGAGCCGTAACCGGTCAAAACGAAGATCTCTGTGAGTTCTATGGCTATGACTGCTTTAAGCCATCACTGGTTAGTTTCATTGCCAAAAAATCTTATCTGAACCTCAATCGGGCCTTGGACGTTTTTTACCGTTCGTTCATTCGTCACGTGGATTTTTTATGCAAAACGAGATCCCCGTGGCTGGTCTATGATTTACCATCGCCGGAGAGTGGTGCCCCATAGTACCTCTCTGTTTCAAATCCATGCATCCATTTCTAAAAGTCCTACGACACTTTTTCGGCATTTTGGACGGAAGTTGCACCTTGCACCGTAGATGTTGCACCCTGTGGATATTGATTCTTCGGAAGGCCATAACTGTTGGCTCGTTTAGAGTTACGGGAGCCAAAACCAGTCAAAACGAATATCTCTTTAAGTTCTACGGCCATGATCGATTTAAGCCGTCACTGGTTAGTTTCATATCAAAAAAATCTTATCCGAACCTCAATCGGGCCTTGGACGTTTTTTTACCGTTCGTTCATTCGTCACGTGGATTTTTTCTGCAAAAAGTGATCCCCATGGCTGGACTATGATTTACCATCGCCGGAGAGTGGTGCCCCATGGTACCGCTCCGTTTCAAATCCATGCATCCATTTCTAAAAGTCGTACGGCACTTTTTCGGCATTTTGGACGAATGTTGCACCTTGCACCGTAGACGTTGCACCCTGTGGATATTTAATATTCGGAAGGCCATAACTGTTGGCTCGTTTAGAGTTACGGGAGCCATAACTAGTCAAAATGAAGATCTCTGTGAGTTCCACGGCTGTGACCGCTTTAAACCGTCACTGGTTGGTTTCAAACCCAAAAAATCTTATCCGAACCTCAATCGGGCCTTGGACGTTTATTACCGTTCGTTCATTCGTCACGTGGATTTTTTTGCAAAACGGGATCCCCGTGGCTTGTCTATGATTTACCATCGCCGAAGAGTGGTGCCCCATGGTACCGCTCCGTTTCAAACCCATGCATCCATTTCTAAAAGTCGTACGGCACTTTTTCGGCATTTTGGACGGATGTTACACTTTGCATCGTAGATGTTGTAGCCTGTGGATATTGATTCTTCGGAAGGCCATAACTGTTGGCTCGTTTAGAGTTACGGGAGCCATAACCAGTCAAAACGAAGATCTCTATGAGTTCTATGGCTATGACCGCTTTAAGCCATCACTGGTTAGTTTCATACCCAAAAAATCTTATCCGAACCTCAATCGGGCCTTGGACGTTTTTTATCGTTCGTTCATTCGTCACGTGGATTTTTTCTGCAAAACGGGATCCCCGTGGCTTGTCTATGATATACCATTGTCGGAGAGTGGTGCCCCATGGTACCGCTCCGTTTCAAATCCATGCATCCATTTCTAAAAGTCGTACGGCACTTTTTCGGCATTTTGGACGGATGTTGCACCTTGAACCGTAGATGTTGCACCCTATGGAGATTGATTCTTCCGAAGGCCATAATTGTTGGCTCGTTTAGAGTTACGGGAGCCATAACCAGTCAAAACGAAGATCTCTATGATTTCTACAGCTATGACTGCTTTAAGCCATCAGTGGTTAGTTTCATACCCAAAAAATCTTATCCGAACCTCAATCGGGCCTTGGACGTTTTTTACCGTTCGTTCATTCATCACGTGGATTTTTTCTGCAAAACGGGATCCCCTTGGCTGGTCTATGATTTACCATTGCCGGAGAGTGGTGCCCCATGGTACCGCTCTGTTTCAAATCCATGCATCAATTTCTTAAAGTCGTACGACACTTTTTCGGCATTTTGGACGGATGTTGCACCTTGCACCGTAGATGTTGCACCCTGTGGATATTGATTCTTCGGAAGGCCATAACTGTTGGCTCGTTTAGAGTTACGGGAGCCATAACCAGTCAAAACGAAGATCTCTGTGAGTTCTATGGCTATGACCGCTTTAACTCGTCAGTGGTTAGTTTCATACCCAAAAAATCTTATCCGAACCTCAACCGGGCCTTGGACGTTTTTTACCGTTCGTTCATTCGTCACTTGGATTTTTTCTGCAAAAAGTGATCCCCGTGGCTGGTCTATGATTTACCATCGCCGAAGAGTGGTGCCCCATGGTACCGCTCTGTTTCAAATCCATGCATCCATTTCTAAAATTCGTACGACACTTTTTCGGCATTTTGGACGAATGTTGCACCTTGCACCGTAGATGTTGCACCCTGTGGATATTGATTCTTCGGAAGACCATAACTGTTGGCTCGTTTAGAGTTACGGGAGCCATAACCAGTCAAACTGAAGATCTCTGTTAGTTCTACTGCTATGACCGCTTTAAACCGTCACCGGTTGGTTTCATACCCAAAAAATCTTATCCGAACTTCAATCGGGCCTTGGACTTTTTTTACCGTTCGTTCATTCGTCACGTGGATTTTTTTGCAGAACGGGATCCCCGTGGATTGTCTATGATTTACCATCGCCGAAGAGTGGTGCCCCATGGTACCGCTCCGTTTCAAATCCATGCATCCATTACAAAATGTCGTACGGCACTTTTTCGGCATTTTGGACGGATGTTGCACCTTGCACCGTAGATGTTGCACCCTGTGGATATTGATTATTCGGAAGGCCATAACTGTTGGCTCGTTTAGAGTTACGGGAGCCATAACCAGTCAAAATGAAGATCTCTGTTAGTTCTACGGCTATGACCGCTTTAAACTGTCACTGGTTGGTTTCATACCCAAAAAATCTTATCCGAACCTCAATCGGGCCTTGGACGTTTTTTACCGTTCGTTCATTCGTCACGTGGATTTTTTTGCAAAACGGGATCCCCGTGGCTGGTCTATGATTTACCATCGCCGAAGAGTGGTGCCCCATGATTCCGCTCCGTTTCAAATCCATGCATCCATTTCAAAATGTCGTACGACACTTTTTCGGCATTTTGGACGGATGTTGCACCTTGCACCGTAGATGTTGCAACCTATGGATATTGATTCTTCAGAAGGCCATAACTGTTGGCTCGTTTAGAGTTACGGGAGCCATAACCAGTCAAAACAAAGATCTCTTTTAGTTCTATGGCTATGACCGCTTTAAGCCGTCACTGGTTAGTTTCATACCCAAAAAATCTTATCTGAACCTCAATCGGGCCTTGGACGTTTTTTACCGTTCGTTCATTCGTCACGTGGATTTTTTCTGCAAAACGAGATCCCCGAGGCTGGTCTATGATTTACCATCGACGGAGAGTGGGGCCCCATGGTACCGCTCCGTTTCAAATCCATGCATCCATTTCTAAAATTCGTATGGCACTTTTTCGGCATTTCGGACGGATGTTGCACCTTGCACCGTAGATGTTGCACCCTGTGGATATTGATTCTTCGGAAGGCCATAACTGTTGGCTCGTTTAGAGTTATGGGAGCCATAACCAGTTAAAACGAAGATCTCTATGAGTTCTACGGCTATGACCACTTTAAGCCATCACTGGTTAGTTTCATACCCAAAAAATCTTATCCGAACCTCAATCGGGCCTTGGACGTTTTTACCGTTCGTTCATTCGTCACGTGGATTTTTTCTGCAAAAAGTGATCCCCGTGGCTGGTCTATGATTTACCATCGCCGAAGAGTGGTGCCCCATGGTACCGCTCTATTTCAAATCCATGCATCCATTTCTAAAAGTCGTACGACACTTTTTCGGCATTTTGGACGAATGTTGCACCTTGCACCGTAGATGTTGCACCCAGTGGATATTGATTCTTCGGAAGGCCATAACTGTTGGCTCGTTTAGAGTTACGGTAGCCATAACCAGTCAAAATGAAGATCTCTGTTAGTTCTACTGCTATGATCGCTTTAAACCGTCACCGGTTGGTTTCATACCCAAAAAATCTTATCCGAACTTCAATCGGGCCTTGGACTTTTTTTACCGTTCATTCATTCGTCACGTGGATTTTTTTGCAGAACGGGATCCCCGTGGCTTGTCTATGATTTACCATCACCGAAGAGTGGTGCCCCATGGTACCGCTCCGTTTCAAATCCATGCATCCATTACAAAATGTCGTACGACACTTTTTCGGCATTTTGGACGGATGTTGCACCTTGCACCGTAGATGTTGCACCCTGTGGATATAGATTCTTCGGAAGGCCATAACTGTTGGCTTGTTTAGAGTTACGGGAACCATAACCAGTCAAAACGAAGATCTCTGTGAGTTCTACGGCTATGACAGCTTTAAGCCATCACTGGTTAGTTACATACCCAAAAATTTTTATCCGAACCTCAATCGGGCCTTGGACGTTTTTTACCGTTCGTTCATTCGTCATGTGGATTTTTTCTGCATAACGTGATCCCCATGGCTGGTCTATGATTTACCATCGCCGGAGAGTGGTGCCCCATGGTACCGCTCCGTTTCAAATCCATGCATCCATTTCTAAAAGTCGTACGGCACTTTTCTGGCATTTTGGACGAATGTTGCACCTTGCACCGTAGATGTTGCACCCTGTGGATATTGATTATTCGGAAGGCCATAACTGTTGGCTCGTTTAGAGTTACGGGAGCCATAACTAGTCAAAATGAAGATCTCTGTTAGTTCTACGGCTATGACCGCTTTAAACCGTCACTGGTTGGTTTCATACCCAAAAAATCTTATCCGAACCTCAATCGGGCCTTGGACGTTTTTTACCGTTCGTTCATTCGTCATGTGGATTTTTTTGCAAAACGGGATCCCTGTGGCTTGTCTATGATTTACCATCGCCGATGAGTGGTGCCCCACGGTACCGCTCCGTTTCAAATCCATGCATCCATTTCAAAATGTCGTACGACACTTTTTCGGCATTTTGGACGGATGTTGCACCTTGCACCGTAGATGTTGCACCTTGTGGATATTGATTCTTCAAAAGGCCATAACTGTTGGCTCGTTTAGAGTTACGGGAGCCATAACTAGTCAAAACGAAGATCTCGGTTAGTTCTATGGCTATGACTGCTTTAACCCGTCACTGGTTAGTTTCATACCCAAAAAATCTTATCCGAACCTCAATCGGGCCTTGGACGTTTTTTACCGTTCGTTCATTCGTCACGTGGATTTTTTCTGCAAAACGAGATCCCCATGGCTGGTCTATGATTTACCATCGCCGGAGAGTGGGGCCCCATGGTACCGCTCCGTTTCAAATCCATGCATCCATTTCTAAAAGTCGTATGGCACTTTTTCGGCATTTTGGACGGATGTTGCACCTTGCAACGTAGATGTTGCACCCTATGGATATTAATTCTTCGGAAGGCCATAACTGTTGGCTCGTTTAGAGTTATGGGAGCCATAACCTGTTAAAACGAAGATCTCTATGAGTTCTACGGCTATGACCACTTTAAGCCATCACTGGTTAGTTTCATACCCAAAAAATCTTATCCGAACCTCAACCGGGCCTTGGACGTTTTTTACCGTTCGTTCATTCGTCACGTGGATTTTTTCTGCAAAACGGGATCCCCGTGGCTGGTCTATGATTTACCATCGCCGGAGAGTGGTGCCCCATGGTACCGCTCTGTTTCAAATCCATGCATCCATTCCTAAAAGTCGTACGACACTTTTTCGGAATTTTGGATGGAAGTTGCACCTTGCACCGTAGATGTTGCACCCTGTGGATATTGATTCTTCGGAAGGCCATAACTGTTGGCTCGTTTAGATTTACGGGAGCCATAACCCGTCAAAACGAAGATCTCTGTAAGTTCTACGGCTGTGACCGCTTTAAGCCGTCACTGGTAAGTTTCATACCCAAAAAATTTAATCCGAACATCAATCGGGCCTTGGACGTTTTTTACCATTCGTCACGTCGATTTTTTCTACAAAACGGGATCCCCGTGGCTGGTCTATGATTTACCATCGCCGGAGAGTGGTGCCCTATGGTACCACTCCGTTTCAAATCCATGCATCCATTTATAAAAGTCGTACGGCACTTTTTCGGCATTTTGGACGGATGTTGCTTCTTGCACCGTAGATGTTGCACCCAGTGGATATTGATTCTTCGGAAGGCCATAACTGTTGGCTCGTTTAGAGTTACGGGACCCAAAACCAGTCAAAACGAAGATCTCTGTGAGTTTTACGGCTATGACCACTTTAATCCATCACTGGTTAGTTTCATACCCAAAAAATCTTATCCGAACCTCAATCGGGCCTTGGACGTTTTTTACCGTTCGTTCATTCGTCACGTGGATTTTTTCTGCAAAACGAGATCCCCGTGGCTAGTCTATGATTTACAATCGCCGGAGAGTGGGGCCCCATGGTACCGCTCCGTTTCAAATACATGCATCCATTTCTAAAAGTCGTACAACACTTTTTTGGCATTTTGGACTGATGTTGCACCTTGCACCGTAGATGTTGCACCCTGTGGATATTGATTCTTCGGAAGGCCATAACTGTTGGCTCGTTTAGAGTTACGGGAGCCATAACCAGTTAAAACGAAGATCTTTGTGAGTTCTATGGCTATGACCACTTTAAGACATCACTGGTTAGTTTCATACCCAAAAAATCTTATCCGAACCTCAATCGGGCCTTGGACGTTTTTTACCGTTCGTTCATTCGTCACGTGGATTTTTTCTGCAAAACGGGATCCCCGTGGCTGGTCTACGATTTACCATCGCCGGAGAGTGGTTCCCCATGGTACCGCTCCGTTTCAAATCCATGCATCCATTCCTAAAAGTCGTACGACACATTTTCGGAATTTTGGACGGAAGTTGCACCTTGCACCGTAGATGTTGCACCCAGTGGATATTGATTCTTCGGAAGGCCATAACTGTTGGCTCGTTTAGATTTACGGGAGCCATAACCCGTCAAAACAAAGATCTCTGTAAGTTCTTTGGGTTTGACCGCTTTAAGCCGTCACTGGTAAGTTTCCTACCCAAAAAATCTAATCCGAACCTCAATCGGGCCTTGGACGTTTTTTACCGTTCGTTCATTCGTCACGTCGATTTTTTCTACAAAATGGGATCCCCGTGGTTGGTCTATGATTTACCATCGCCGAAGAGTGGTGCCCCATGGTACCACTCCGTTTTAAATCCATGCATCCATTTCTAAAAGTCGTACGGCACTTTTTCGGCATTTTGGACAGATGTTGCTCCTTGCACCGTAGATGTTGCACCTTATGGATATTGATTCTTCGGAAGGCCATAACCGTTGGCTCGTTTAGAGTTACGGGAGCCATAACTAGTCAAAACGAAGATCTCTGTGAGTTCTACGGCTATGACCATTTAAGAAATCACTGGTTAGTTTCATACCCAAAATATCTTATCCGAACCTCAATCGGGCCTTGTACGTTTTTTACCGTTCGTTCATTCGTCACGTGGATTTTTTCTGCAAAACGGGATCCCTGTGGCTGGTCTATGATTTACCATCGCCGGAGAGTGGTGCCCCATTGTACCACTCCGTTTCAAATCCATGCATCCATTTCTCAAAGTCGTACAGCACATTTTCGGCATTTTGGACGGATGTTGCACCTTGCACCGTAGATGTTGCACCCTGTGGATATTGATTCTTTGGAAGGCCATAACTGTAGGCTCGTTTAGAGCTACGGGAGCCATAACCAGTCAAAACGAAGATCTATGTGGGTTCTACGGCTATGACCGCTTTAAGCCGTCACTGGTTAGTTTCATACCCAAAAAATCTTATCCGAAATACAATCGGGCCTTGGACGTTTTTTACCGTTCGTTCATTCGTCACGTGGATATTTTCTGCAAAACGTGATCCCCGTGGCTGGTCTAAGATTTACCATCGCCGGAGAGTGGTGCCCCATGGTACCGCTCCGTTTCAAATCCATGCATCCATTTCTAGAAGTCTTAAGGCACTTTTTCGGCATTTTGGACCGATGTTGCACCTTGCACCGTAGATGTTGCACCTTGTGGATATTGATTCTTCGGAAGGCCATAACTTTTGGCTTGTTTTGATTTACGGGAGCCATAAACAGTCAAAATGAAGATCTTTGTGAGTTCTACGGCTATAACCGCTTTAAGCCGTCACTAGTTAGTTTCATACCCAAAAATTCATATCCGAACCTCAATCGGGCCTTGGACGTTTTTTACCGTTTGTTCATTCGTCACGTGGATTTTTTCTGCAAACGGGATCCCCGTGGCTGGTCTATGATTTACCATCGCCGGAGAGTGGTGCCCCATGGTACTGCTCCGTTTCAAATCCATGCATCCATTTCTAAAAGTCGTACGGCACTTTTTCGGCATTTTGGACGGATGTTGCACCTTGCACCGTAGATGTTGCACCCTGTGGAGATTGATTCTTCCGAAGGCAATAACTGTTGACTCGTTTAGAGTTACGGGAGCCATAACCAGTCAAAACAAAGATCTCTGTGAGTTCTACAGCTATGATTGCTTTAAGCCATCACTGGTTAGTTTCATACCCAAAAAATTTTATCCGAACCTCAATCGGGCCTTGTACGTTTTTTACCGTTCGTTCATTCATCACGTGGATTTTTTCTGCAAAACGGGATCCCCTTGGCTGGTCTATGATTTACCATCGCCGGAGAGTGGTGCCCCATGGTACCGCTCTGTTTCAAATCCATGCATCAATTTCGTAAAGTCGTACGGCACTTTTTCGGCATTTTGGACGGATGTTGCACCTTGCACCGTAGATGTTGCACCCTTTGGATATTGATTCTTCGGAAGGCCATAACTGTTGGCTCGTTTAGAGTTACGGGAGCCATAACCAGTCTAAAAGAAGATCTCTGTGAGTTCTATGGCTATGACCGCTTTAAGCCGTCACCGGTTAGTTTCATACCCAAAAAATCTTATCCGAACCTCAATTGGGCCTTGGACGTTTTTTACCGTTCGTTCATTCGTCACTTGGATTTTTTCTGCAAAAAGTGATCCCCGTGGCTGGTCTATGATTTACCATCGCCGGAGAGTGGTGCCCCATGGTACCGCTCCGTTTCAAATCCATGCATCCATTTCTAAAAGTCGTACGACACTTTTTTGGCATTTTGGACGAATGTTGCACCTTGCACCGTAGATGTTGCACCCTGTGGATATTGATTCTTCGGAAGGCCATAACAGTTGGCTCGTTTAGAGTTACGGGAGTCATAACCAATCAAAATGAAGATCTCTGTTAGTTCTACGGCTAAGACCACTTTAAACCGTCACTGGTTGGTTTCATACTCAAAAATCTTATCCGAATCTCAATCGGGCCTTGGACTTTTTTTACCGTTCGTTCAATCGTCACGTGGATTTTTTTGCAGAACGGGATCCCCGTGGCTTGTCTATGATTTACCATCGCCGAAGAGTGGTGCCCCATGGTACCGCTCCGTTTCAAATCCATGCATCCATTTCAAAATGTCGTACGGCACTTTTTCGGCATTTTGGACGAATGTTGCACCTTGCACCGTAGATGTTGCACCCTGTGGATATTGATTCTTCGGAAGGCCATAACTGTTGGCTTGTTTAGAGTTACGGGAGCCATAACCAGTCAAAACGAAGATCTCTGTGAGTTCTACGTCTACGACAGCTTTAAGCAATCACTGGTTAGTTTAATACCCAAAAAATTTTATCCGAACCTCAATCGGGCCTTGGACGTTTTTTACCGTTCGTTCATTCGTCATGTGGATTTTTTATGCAAAACGTGATCCCCGTGGTTGGTCTATGATTTACCATCGCTGGAGAGTGGTGCCCCATGGTACCGCTCCATTTCAAATCCATGCATCCATTTCTAAAAGTCGTACGGCACTTTTTCGGCATTTTGGATGGATGTTGCACCTTGCACCATAGATGTTGCACCCTTTGGATATTGATTCTTCGGAAGGCCATAACTGTTGGCTCGTTTAGAGTTACGGGAGCCATAACTAATCAAAATGAAGATCTCTGTTAGTTCTACGGCTATGACCGCTTTAAACTGTCACTGGTTGGTTTCATACCCAAAAAATCTTATCCGAACCTCAATCGAGCCTTGGATGTTTTTTACCGTTCGTTCATTCGTCACGTGGATTTTTTTGCAAAACGGGATCCCGTGGCTTGCCTATGATTTACCATCGCCGAAGAGTGGTGCCCCATGGTACCGCTCCGTTTCAAATCCATGCATCCATTTCAAAATGCCGTACGACACTTTTTCGGCATTTTGGACGGATGTTGCACCTTGCACCGTAGATGTTGCACCCTGTGGATATTGATTCTTCGGAAGGCCATAACTGTTGGCTCGTTTAGAGTTACGGAAGCCATAACTAGTCATAACGAAGATCTCTGTGAGTTCTATGGCTATGACTGCTTTAAGCCGTCATTGGTTAGTTTCATGCCCAAAAAATCTTATCCGAACCTCAATCAGGCCTTGGACGTTTTTTACCGTTCGTTCATTCGTCATGTGAATTTTTTCTGCAAAACGAGATCCCCGTGGATGTTCTATGATTTACCATCGCCGGAGAGTGGGGCCCCATGGTACCGCTCCGTTTCAAATCCATGCATCCATTTCTAAAAGTCGTACGGCACTTTTTCGGCATTTTGGACGGATGTTGCATCTTGCACCGTAGATGTTGCACCTTGTGGATATTGATTCTTCGGAAGGCCATAACTGTTGGCTCGTTTAGAGTTACGGGAGCCTTAACCAGTTAAAACGAAGATCTCTGTGAGTTCTACGGCTATGACCACTTTAAGCCATCACTGGTTAGTTCCATACCCAAAAAATCTTATCCGAACCTCAATCGGGCCTTGGACATTTTTTACCGTTCGTTCATTCGTCATGTGGATTTTTTCTACAAAATGGGATCCCCGTGGCTGGTCTATGATTTACCATCGCCGGAGAGTGGTGCCCCATGGTACCGCTCCGTTTCAAATCCATGCATCCATTCCTAAAAGTCGTACGACACTTTTTCGGAATTTTGGACGGAAGTTGCACCTTGCACCATAGATGTTGCACCCTGTGGATATTTATTCTTCGGAAGTCCATAACTGTTGGCTCGTTTAGAGTTACGGGAGCCATTACCCGTCAAAACAAAGATCTCTGTAAGTTCTACGGCTATGACCGCTTTAAGCCGTCACTGGTAAGTTTCATACCCAAAAAATCTTATCCGAACCTCAATCGGGCCTTGGACATTTTTTACTGTTCGTTCATTCGTCACGTCGATTTTTTCTACAAAACGGGATCCCCGTGGCTGGTCTAGGATTTACCATCGCCGGAGAGTGGTGCCCCTTGGTACCACACCGTTTCAAATCCATGCATCCATTTCTAAAAGTCGTACGACACTTTTTCGGCATTTTGGACGGATGTTGCTCCTTGCACCGTAGATGTTGCACCCTGTGGATATTGATTCTTCGGAAGGCCATAACTGTTGGCTCGTTTAGAGTTACGGGAGCCATAACCAGTCAAAACGAAGATCTCTGTGAGTTCTACGGCTATGACCACTTTAGGCCATCACCGGTTAGTTTCATACCCAAAAAATCTTATCCGAACCTCAATCGGGCCTTGGACGTTTTTTACCGTTCGTTCATTCGTCACGTGGATTTTTTCTTTAAAACGGGATCCCCGTGGCTGGTCTATGATTTACCATCGCCGGAGAGTGGTGCCCCATGGTACCGCTCCGTTTCAAATCCATGCATCCATTTCTTAAAGTCGTACGGCACATTTTCGGCATTTTGGACGGATGTTGCACCTTGCACCGTAGATGTTGCACCCTGTGGATATTGATTCTTCGGAAGGCCATAACAGTTGGCTTGTTTAGAGCTACGGGAGCCATAACCAGTCAAAATGAAGATCTCTGTGGGTTCTACGGCTATGACTGCTCTAAGCCATCACTGGTTAGTTTCATACCCAAGAAATCTTATCCGAACCTCAATCGGGCCTTGGACATTTTTTACCGTTTGTTCATTCGTCACGTGGATTTTTTCTGCAAAACGTGATCCCCGTGGCTGGTCTAAGATTTACCATCGCCGGAGAGTGGTGCCCCATGGTTTCGCTCCGTTTCAAATCCATGCATCCATTTCTAGAAGTCTTAAGGCACTTTTTCGGCATTTTGGATGGATGTTGCACCTTGCACCGTAGATGTTGCACCGTGTGGATATTGATTCTTCGGAAGGCCATAACTATTGGCTTGTTTTGATTTACGGGAGCCATAAACAGTCAAAATGAAGATCTCTGTGAGTTTTACGGCTATAACCGCTTTAAGCAGTCACTTGTTAGTTTCATACCCAAAAAATCATATCCGAACCTCAATCGGGCCTTGGACGTTTTTTACCGTTTGTTCATTCGTCACGTGGATTTTTTCTGCAAAACGGGATCCCCGTGGCTGGTCTATGATTTACCATCGCCGGAGAGTGGTGCCACATGTTACCGCTCCGTTTCAAATCCATGGATCCATTTCTAAAAGTCGTACGGCACTTTTTCGGCATTTTGGACGGACGTTGCACCTTGCACCGTAGATGTTGCACCCTATGGATGTTGATTCTTCGGAAGGCCATAACTGTTGGCTCGTTTAGAGTTACGGGAGCCATAACCAATCAAAACAAAGATCTCTATGAGTTCTACGGCTATGACCGCTTTAAGCCGTCACTGGTTAGTTTCATACCCAAAAAATCTTATCTGAACCTCAATCGGGACTTGGACGTTTTTTACCGTTCGTTCATTCGTCACGTGGATTTTTTCTGCAAAACGGGATCCCCGTGGCTAGTCTATGATTTACCACCGCCGGAGAGTGGTGCCCTTTGGTACCGCTTCGTTTCAAATCCATGCATCCATTTCTAAAAGTCGTACGGCACTTTTTCAGCGTTTTGGATGGATGTTGCACCTTACACCGTAGATGTTGCATCCTGTGGATATTGATTCTTCGGAAGGCCATAACCGTTGGCTCGTTTAGAGTTACGGTAGCCATAACCAGTCAAAACGAAGATCTCTATGAGTTCTACGGCTATGACTGCTTTAAGCCGTCACCGGTTAGTTTCATACCCAAAAAATCTTATCCGAACCTCAATCGGGCCTTGGACGTTTTTTACCGTTCGTTAATTCGTCATGTGGATTTTTTTTGCAAAACGGGATCCCCGTGGCTGGTCTTATGATTTACCATCGCTGGAGAGTGGTGCCTCACGGTACTGCTCCGTGTCGAATCCATGCATCCATTTCTAAAAGTTGTACGACACTTTTTCGGCATTTTGGACGGATGTTGCACCTTGCACCGTAGATGTTGCACCCTGTGGATATTGATTCTTCGGAAGGCCATAACTGTTGGCTCGTTTAGAGTTACGGGAGCCATAACCAGTCAAAACGAAGATCTCTGTGAGTTCTACGGCTATGGCCGCTTTAAGCCGTCACTGGTTAGTTTCATACCCAAAAAATCTTATCCGAACCTACATCGGGCCTTGGATGTTTTTTACCGTTCGTTCATTCGTCACGTGGATTTTTTATGCAAAACGGAATCCCTGTTGCTGGTCTATGATTTACCATCGCCGGAGAGTGGTACCCCGTGGTATCGCTCCGTTTCAAATCCATGCATCCATTTCTAAAAGTCGTACGGTACTTTTTCGGCATTTTGGACGGATGTTGCACCTTGCACCGTAGATGTTGCACCCTGTGGATATTGATTCTTCGGAAGGCCATAACTGGTGGCTCGTTTAGAGTTACGGGAGCCATAACCAGTCAAAACAAAGATATCTATAAGTTCTACGGCTATGACCGCTTTAAGGCGTCACTGGTTAGTTTCATACCCAAAAAATCTTTTCCGAACCTCAATCGGGCCTTGGACGTTTTTTACCGTTCGTTCATTCGTCTCGTGGATTTTTTCTGCAAAACGGGATCCCCATGGCTGGTCTATGATTTACCATCGCCGGAGATTGGTGCCCCATGGTACCGCTCCGTTTCAAATCCATGCATCCATTTCTAAAAGTCGTACGGCACTTTTTCGGCATTTTGGACGGATGTTGCACCTTGCACCGTAGATGTTGCACCCTGTGGATATTGATTCTTCGAAAGGCCATAACTGTTGGTTCGTTTAGAGTTGCGGCAGCCATAACCTGTCAAAACGAAGATCTCTGTGAGTTCTACGGCTATTACCACCTTAAGCCGTCACCGGTTAGTTTCATACCCAAAAAATATTATCCGAAACTCAATCGGGCCTTGGACGTTTTTTACCGTTCGTTCATTCGTCACGTGGATTTTTTCTGCAAAACGGGATCCCCGTGGCTGGTCTATGATTTACCATCGCCGGAGAGTGGTGCCTCATGGTACCGCTCCGTTTCAAATCCATGCATCCATTTCTTAAAGTCGTACGGCACATTTTCGGCATTTTGGACGGATGTTGCACCTTGCACCGTAGATGTTGCACCCTCTGGATATTGATTCTTCGGAAGGCCATAACAGTTGGCTTGTTTAGAGCTACGGGAGCCATAACCAGTCAAAACGAAGATCTCTGTGGGTTCTACGGCTATGACCGCTCTAAGCCATCACTGGTTAGTTTCATACCCAAGAAATCTTATCCGAACCTCAATCGGGCCTTGGACATTTTTTACCGTTTGTTCATTCGTCACGTGGATTTTTTCTGCAAAACGTGATCCCCGTGGCTGGTCTAAGATTTACCATCGCCGGAGAGTGGTGCCCCATGGTTTCGCTCCGTTTCAAATCCATGCATCCATTTCTAGAAGTCTTAAGGCACTTTTTCGGCATTTTGGATGGATGTTGCACCTTGCACCGTAGATGTTGCACCCTGTGGATATTGATTCTTCGGAAGGCCATAACTGTTGGCTTGTTTTGATTTACGGGAGCCATAAACAGTCAAAATGAAGATCTTTGTGAGTTTTACGGCTATAACTGCTTTAAGCCGTCACTAGTTAGTTTCATACCCAAAAAATCATATCCGAACCTCAATCGGGCCTTGGACGTTTTTTACCGTTTGTTCATTCGTTACGTGGATTTTTTCTGCAAAACGGGATCCCCGTGGCTGGTCTATGATTTACCATCGCCAGAGAGTGGTGCCACATGTTACCGCTCCGTTTCAAATCCATGCATCCATTTCTAAAAGTCGTACGGCACTTTTTCGGCATTTTGGACGGATGTTGCACCTTGCACCGTAGATGTTGCACCCTATGGATGTTGATTCTTCGGAAGGCCATAACTGTTGGCTCGTTTAGAGTTACGGGAGCCATAACCAATCAAAACAAAGATCTCTATGAGTTCTACGGCTATGACCGCTTTAAGCAGTCACTGGTTAGTTTCATACCCAAAAAATCTTATCTGAACCTCAATCGGGACTTGGACGTTTTTTACCGTTCGTTCATTCGTCACGTGGATTTTTTCTGCAAAACGGGATCCCCGTGGCTAGTCTATGATTTACCATCGCCGGAGAGTGGTGCCCTTTGGTACTGCTTCGTTTCAAATCCATGCATCCATTTCTAAAAGTCGTACGGCACTTTTTCAGCGTTTTGGATGGATGTTGCACCTTACACCGTAGATGTTGCATCCTGTGGATATTGATTCTTCGGAAGGCCATAACCGTTGGCTCGTTTAGAGTTACGGTAGCCATAACCAGTCAAAACGAAGATCTCTATGAGTTCTACGGCTATGACCGCTTTAAGCCGTCACCGGTTAGTTTCATACCCAAAAAATCTTATCCGAACCTCAATCGGGCCTTGGACGTTTTTTACCGTTCGTTAATTCGTCACGTGGATTTTTTTTGCAAAACGGGATCCCCGTGGCTGGTCTTATGATTTACCATCGCTGGAGAGTGGTGCCTCACGGTACCGCTCCATGTCGAATCCATGCATCCATTTCTAAAAGTCGTACGACACTTTTTCGGCATTTTGGACGGATGTTGCACCTTGCACCGTAGATGTTGCACCCTGTGGATATTGATTCTTCGGAAGGCCATAACTATTGGCTCGTTTAGTGTTACGGGAGCCATAACCAGTCAAAACGAAGATCTCTGTGAGTTCTACGGCTATGGCCGCTTTAAGCTGTCACTGGTTAGTTTCATACCCAAAAAATCTTATCCGAACCTACATCGGGCCTTGGATGTTTTTTACCGTTCGTTCATTCGTCACGTGGATTTTTTATGCAAAACGGAATCCCTGTTGCTGGTCTATGATTTACCATCGCCGGAGAGTGGTACCCCGTGGTATCGCTCCGTTTCAAATCCATGCATCCATTTCTAAAAGTCGTACGGTACTTTTTCGGCATTTTGGACGGATGTTGCACCTTGCAACGTAGATGTTGCACCCTGTGGATATTGATTCTTCGGAAGGCCATAAATGGTGGCTCGTTTAGAGTTACGGGAGCCATAACCAGTCAAAACAAAGATATCTATAAGTTCTACGGCTATGACCGCTTTAAGGCGTCACTGGTTAGTTTCATACCCAAAAAATCTTTTCCGAACCTCAATCGGGCCTTGGACGTTTTTTACCGTTCGTTCATTCGTCTCGTGGATTTTTTCTGCAAAACGGGATCCCCATGGCTGGTCTATGATTTACCATCGCCGGAGATTGGTGCCCCATGGTACCGCTCCGTTTCAAATCCATGCATCCATTTCTAAAAGTCGTACGGCACTTTTTCGGCATTTTGGACGGATGTTGCACCTTGCACCGTAGATGTTGCACCCTGTGGATATTGATTCTTCGATAGGCCATAACTGTTGGTTCGTTTAGAGTTGCGGCAGCCATAACCTGTCAAAACGAAGATCTCTGTGAGTTCTACGGCTATTACCACCTTAAGCCGTCACCGGTTAGTTTCATACCCAAAAAATATTATCCGAAACTCAATCGGGCCTTGGACGTTTTTTACCGTTCGTTCATTCGTCACGTGGATTTTTTCTGCAAAACGGGATCCCCTTGGCTGGTCTATGATTTACCATCGCCGGAGAGTGGTGCCTCATGGTACCGCTCCGTTTCAAATACATGCATCCATTTCTAAAAGTCGTACGGCACTTTTCCGGCATTTTGGACGGATGTTGCACCTTGCACCGTAGATGTTGCACCCTGTGGATATTGATTCTTCGGAAGGCCATAACTGTTGGCTCGTTTAGAGTTACGGGAGCCATAACCAGTCAAAACTAAGATCTCTGTGAGTTCTACGGCTATGACCGCTTTAAGCCGTCACTGGTTAGTTTCATACCCAAAAAATCTTATCCAAACCTCAATCGGGCCTTGGACGTTTTTTACCGTTCGTTCATTCGTCTCGTGGATTTTTTCTGCAAAACGGGATCCCGGTGGCTGGTCTATGATTTACCATCGCCGGAGAGTGGTGACTCACGGTACCGCTCCGTCTCAAATCCATACATCCATTTCTAAAAGTCGTACGGCACTTTTTCATCATTTTGGAGAGATGTTGCACCTTGCACCGTAGATGTTGCATCCTGTGGATATTGATTCTTCAGAAGGCCATAACTGTTGGCTCGTTTAGAGTTACGAGAGCCATAACCCGTCAAAACGAAGTTCTCTGTGATTTCTACGGCTATAACCGCTTTAAGCCGTCACTGGTTAGTTTCATACCCAAAAAACTTATCCGAACCTCAATCGGGCCTTGGACGTTTTTTACCGTTCGTCACGTGGATTTTTTCTGCAAAACGGGATCACAGTGGCTGGTGTTTGTACCAAAAATGGGCACAACACTCTTCGGGAGTTGTTTGAAGAGATAGAATGAAGATTATAAATGTAAAACAGAGGTTATCTAACAAAAACTCCAACAAACAGAAATGAAAAATGCACAGACAAGCAATTTAGAGTGGTTCGGCGTACAGCATACGTCCACTATGAAGTTTTGATGATTTTATTGATTCTCTTTCAATGATTACAAGCGGTTACAGCAATGAACAGCGGATTACAGATTAGAATTCGAAATTGACAGCAAAAGTAGGATGCAAATCTCAATCCGGCAGAGTCTGGACGCTTCAGAGAAAAAAGATCCTTTTTCTGTTGATTCTGGGGCTCTATTTATAGGCGTAGGAGGCTTAGATTTCGCTCAAACTCCGGGAGACTTGGTCTGGCACGTGAGGGGGCCCACTCGACTGTTTCCAGAAAGTTTGGCCTCGATCTGTGATCGATACGAATTCATTTCGTATCGATCAAGATGATGTCCAATTAAGCTGAAATTTGGTGGAGACCTCCTTTAGTGTGCATGCAAACTTCCCTTGAAATTTCATTGGATTTGGCTTAGTAGATCGCGAGATATCGTCGATACGAGATGGATTTCAACGCTGGCTGTTCTGCTCGTCTCCATTGCTTCGACTCCATCCTTTCGTGTCGATGACTGCACGCGCTCTCAAGGTGATGTGGCGCACGCACTTCGCTTCGATCCGCCCTTCACTCCGCATTGACCGTTTCGACTCCATACATTTCGCCTCGTTTACTTCGATGGGCAACACGTCATCCTAGTTGGTTGACTCGTTGGATACGAACAAGTCACTGGGCACGTGTTCGAAGCAAGGCTTTCTAGTGGATACGAAGTGGTCATGGTCCTCTAATGGATACGAAGCGTAGCGCTTCGATGGATACGAAGCATAGCGCCTCGATGGATGCGAAGTGCAGCGCCTCGGTGGATTCGAAGTAGACGTTGGCTGAAGGATACGAAGTGCTTCAATTGCTGGTGTGTACGAAGTCCATCGATACGAGCTCGATGGATACGAGGGAAATCGAGTCGAACCTGGGAACCTCGATGGATTCGAAACTGATTGGTGCGAACCTTGATCGATTCGAACTGGGGCTTCGGTGATGGATACGAAACTATCTAGAGTGATGGATTCGAACTCATCGTTTTTCCCCTTCAATTTGATTCGATCATAACTTGAGCGTACGAGCCCGGATTGACTTGAAATTTGAGGTGCTGATTTCTATGATCTTTCTCATCATGTCCTATCAATTGTAGCTTATTCTGGGCTCGGACAAAATTCAGTGATATCCATGGCGAGCTATCCTTGTTCTCTAGTCGGTTCCTTGGTGTCCTGGTCTTGCCAAAAGGCAGGATAACATTTGCCCCCCAAAGTATGTCTTGTGAAAACATGATGTGCTTTGAAAAGCTATAGGTCTTCTTTGAATAACTTGAAAGTCGTACTCTTTACCACCCTCTTGTATCGGTCCTCTCATGAATCGATGCTAAAAGTTGGAAAGCCTTTCTTCATATCGATGCGGGTTGACCTTGATGGATACAAAAAATAGTCATTCGTATCGATGGTCACAAATCGCGGTGGATTCTGATTTGAATTGGCGATATTTGATGGATACGTAATGACTGCTCGTATCGATAGGTTTGCTCTGTTGTGAGTCGATGGATTATAAAGTGGACATTTCGAACCGATGGAGTTTGTTACCTTCAGGTGATTTCCCTATGTGCTTCGAAACGATGGAGGCTAGTGGGCTCGAAACGAATGTTCGCATCGATGCGCCGCTTGACTGGCTGCGACCGGTCATGTTGACTGGGAGATGAATCGACCCAGTTCGCCTCCAGGCTTCATATAAATACCGGGGACTTGGCTCGATTTCACTTTTTTACCTTTTACTTTTACTGTTGCTCTCTGTTCTCCTCTTTACCTTCGTATCGATAGACTGAGAGACACAACTGTCTTCGAAGCGAACCAAACTTCCGATCCTCTGAGTGTTGATCGCTAAAATCAGGTAATTAATGGGTCGATTCTTGTTAATAATGACGAAACTCAAGATCTCCATCATTCCTTTTGCTTCTACGACCAGTTTCGACAAACTAGAGATTCTAGATCTGGACGAGAAAAAACGAGATAGGGGTAATAGAGTGTGGCCATGGAGTTGTGATCTTTTGGGGAAGGAGGAGACAAGGAGGAGATCATTTCAAACTCACTTCTTATCTTCCTGGTCTGGGAGTATTCGTTTCGATTCAGATTGCATATGCTCGCATCGATATGGAGACGAGGGCGGCGGTCGACACGAAGCCACTATCTTTAGATCGATGCGAAATCAGCGCCCTCGACCGATACGAAGCGATCTCGTTCCAGCCTGATTGATACGAACGTATCGAGTCGAACTTGATCGATATGAAGCGTTCCCACTGTAGCCTGATCGACACGGAACACTCCTTCGCCAAGGCGATCGATACGAAAGTATCGATTCGAACGTGGCCATACTGAAATACGTGATCCCCCTGTCTCGATACGAAAACAAAGTGCAGCGATCGACATTCTCGACTTAAATTTTGATTAACTTGGAGAATTTCTGAGCATCTGAACTCTTAATTCTGACGAGCTTCTGCCTTGCATACCTGAACTTGGCCACAGAACTGCATATTTGACTGACTTTCGAAGCTCGTCGACGGAACTGTCACCTAACGAACATATAATGGACTTACACTTGAATCAGCCACCTAACGTCTGGATTACGTGGTCGTGACGGTCAGCGATGACGGTCATATCCATGCCGACTTTCAAAGCTTCGCCGTTTACACCTTTCGGCTTATTTCGTAGGATTTGCTTAAGTCATGCACAACACTTGCACTGCACAACACACACTCTACACGGGGGAATGCACGGGCTTTTTATCGTCTAACGATGATTTCTCGTGAGTTAGCTAGTTATGGAACCATCAAGTTCACAGCAGCAAGAAACTCCCAGACTTGAGATTCCAGACATCGAGGCTAAAGTCATCGGCCCAGCTCCGGACGAGTTACCTGACGCATCTTTCATCAATAGCCCACCCGATTCTGTCCCGTCCAATATCTCTGAAGACATGCTAGGGAGAATATGTTTAAGGCATGGCTTATCTTTGGATGACGTACTGTTGCCTGGACCGGACGACAGACCACATAATCCCCCGGAGGGGTATACTGCTTTTAATCGACATGCGTGCGCAGCCGGCGCACTTCCTCCGTTCAATGATTACATAAGAGAAGTGTTGGCCTACCTGGACATTGCCCCGTCTCAATTGCATCCAAATGGATATGCTTCACTCAACAGCTTGTTCATTGTATTCATGGAGTACCTCCATCGTCCTCCCCGGATGACCGACATAAGATACTTGTTTAATTTCAAGAGTCGGACTGACAACCCATCTTATACATTCTTTTAGTCCGTAAGGAACTGCCAAGTTGTCGCGGGGTCGTGGACTAGGCTAAGCTACTTCAAGTCGGAGTGGTTCTATGTCCGATGTCCTCCGGGGTTTGCCAAAAGATGGCTGTTTAGACGTAAGCATTGTCTTTTTCCCAAGTAATTGACGGGGCAATTTTTTGAATGAAACTGAACTCATATCTTCTATTCTCTTTCTTTCAGCGATAATCCAGCGACCTGAAGGCGGCTACTATAAAGAGATAGTTCGTGTCCTTCAAGAAGTCCCTAGCGAAGAAAGGAATATCGAGTTGCTACTGACGGACCAGAACCTTAGAGTTCTTGGGTTGATCGGGCGGAGGCAGAGCATAAGGCTCGATGGTGCATTAAAGACCATCTCCAGAGAAAAGGTCAAGCGGAAGAAACCCAGGGTTGTGATAATTGAAGAACCCGACTCTGAAAGGACTCATACCGACGAGGAACCGTTGGTCGGACCCACTGATGCAATCCCGGATTCCGATGCCAAGAGGAAAGGCAAAGCAGTGGCCTCAAAACAGCCTAAGTCCGGGAGGCGGAAGTCTGTGGTTTTGCACCGTCCTTTGCCAGGAGTTAGAATTATGGAAGCACCCTCCCTGCAAGCTGAAAATCAATTCGAAGGGCCTGCTGACCCTCCAATCCCGGACATCGTGCCTGAGCAACACGACGTTGAATCGGGTGGACCGCGACATATCGTCGATGTCAGCGAGTCTCTTCCTGCCAGTGCGATTGACACTTCTGGTTGGTCCGGGGGGTTACACATTCACACACTCTTCACGGCACAACACATTTTCCTAACCATAAACAACATATTGCAAACGGTTACTGATTCTTCATGGTTTTCTTTTCAGGTACGATGTCTGGGCAAGGTTCAGTGCTTGGTAGTTTGCGCAACAAGCGCCGTTATCACGAGCCACGCAGGAGAGAGGGTGAGAGGGATTACGACTCCGGACATTCTGGTCAGGAGAGGTCTGATAGAGATAGGGGGTACGTTCACCGATCCCGATCTCGCTCTCCTCCTCCCAGGACCTCTGCACCTCCTACGGTAGCAGTTGTTCGTCCTCCTGAAACTTCACAGCCTAGGCCACCTTCTCAAGCTTCGAGGTCTGACCCTCCACGCAGGACTGAAATAGCCACCTCCTCGGCTACTGTACCGGTCCCGACTGAAGCATCTAGTGAAGGAGCGCTTAAATTGGCACAGATGAGGAAGGAATTTCCCGACATCTGTTTTGATGGTTATGTCTTCCCCCCGCACTTGAAGAGAATTCCGCCAACCGCTGAAACCACTATCCATGATTATGTTGCGGACATCTTTTTACAGTACAGGGAATGGGGACGGGCCGCGAGGAAAGCGTCCAAAGTGGCATTCGATCGGGGCGTCACTATTGAGAAGCTCGAGAAGGAGTTGGGTCACAACGACCAAATCATAAAAGCGCTCAACTCGGAGGCTGAGTCTTCCCGTAAGTCTGAAATGGAGGCTCTAAAGAAGGTTGATGAAGTAAACGCTGCCATGACCAGGATGAAGCAAGAGCATTATACCGCCATCGAGGACATGGGTCATAGGAACACCACCATCACCGCTGAGAGGGATGAAGCTCTCAAGGAGCTTAATGAGCTGAAATCAAAGTTTTCTGAGATGGCGAAGGAAAAAGACGCAGCTAATGTCTCTGCGCAGGAGGCCTGTGATCAGGCAGTGACGCTCCGAAAGGAGAAAGAAGCGGCTATACAACAAGCTCACGAAGCTGAGGCTGGGGTTGACGAGAAGGTACGGCAGGCGGAGGCCAGGATTGAGGCCGAGGTGGAAGAGCTGCTCGTTACGTACAATGCCAATGTGCTAAGGCACCGAGATTTGACATGGCTTGACGATTACCCCACGCATCTCTACAATGCCTGGAACTTACTAGCTGATGAGGAGAAGTCCGGGCACCCTGATGAAGCCCTTGATGAATTCGAGCTGGAGAACCGCATCCTCAATGATGACGAGAAGAAGGTTCTCCATGACTCCATGATTTCCCACGACAAGGTGAGGCTTGGTGCCCAGACCCAGGAAGTCGGAGAGAGCTCTGGTGCAGAACACCATGTTATGAGTTCTGAGATAATCGTGTCATCTCAATCTGAGCCAACTCCGATGATCTACCCCCAGCCTATCCCGGCATATGATCCAGATCAACCGCATCTATCTCCTATTAAGGAACATCCTTCTGAAGTTGTTCAGACGACCTCGAGCCAAACCGAGGAAGGTACTTTGAACTAACTTCTTGTATATTTGGATTGAAGAGTCTGTGTTGAAATGTTGCTAATGACATGTCCTTTTCCTTTGATCAGTGACAGAAGTTGCACCAGCCGCGCCTCTTACCACCCAAGAATCAGGCCAAGCGCCAGGAGCCATCATCTCTGAGGCGACCTCCGTCGCGGCAATGACACCAGTTGGAGTAACGCAGGGGAGCTCACTTTCTTTCGATGAACAGATGATAAACGAGCGCCTTGGCCGTCAGAGTGATCCTTTTGCGGACTTGCCATTCGGCTTGGGTGGATTCACGGCTACTTCTGACACCTCATCTCAGACTACTACGGCTCCTAGCGAAGCCAGAGCACAGCGGGAAGCGGCGATGTTGGCCGAGATTAATGCCGAGATGGCGGCCGCGGCGCACGGCGGCGATGTAGATGGCGGAGCAGCAGCACAGTGCCCTACTCCTCTTATGATTGTGTCTCCTGGGGGCACACTTACTGATACTAATGTGCCAGTCCCTCCTCCGGCTGCGGAGTCTGTTCCTCCAACTCCTCCCGCGGGAAGCATCCCTATAGAGTCCAGCTCAGACGAGGACGTTGACATTATGCCTTCACCCGAAGGGGGCCTGCCTAAGGAGAAAGGCTCCAAGCGAAAGGGTACTGGTGGTTCCAGTAGCTCCTCAAGGAAGAAGAAGTTGAGGAAGCAGAAAGATTAGACACTCCCTCATAGGCAGTCAGGGATTTTTGTTATTTTCTCTGTTTTTCCCTTTTGTAGGCCGTGTTTAGATGCGGGTTCGGCCCCTGCTAGTAGGAATATTATGGAAAAAACTCATGTATGAACCATTGTTTTTGGGTTAGTTGAAATAAAATTTTGTTTTCTAGTTTTAGCTCATGTTCCTTTCTATGCTTGAATATTGCAGTGTTCGGACTTTGGTCCAGTGTACTTGCATTATCTGATTGTTTCAAGAATAGCTCATTTTACTTGTTAAGTATGGAAATCTCGGACTTGAGTTGTGATAGGGGATCGCATTGGAGCTGAGCACCGCATAGTCTCGGGTAATGACTAACATTTGCCTCTGCCCCCAGTTCCAGGGTTAAGTTGTGATGATCAGCTTGTGATTGCATCAAGCGAGGACCGAGTGGCCGAACTACACTTGTTCTCTTATGAATCGTTTTATCCACACTCCGGGGATATATGTCATCTCGTAAGCGCTTGTTCGCACTCTGGGAACACGGAGTTGGCTGATGTTTGTACTCCGTCTCGCACTCTGGGAGCACGGAGTTGGTCGAGATTATACTCCGCTTCGCACTCTGGGAACACGGAGTTAGTTGTTTATACTCCGCTTCGCACTCTGGGAATGCGGAGTCGAATGTTTAAACTCCACTTCGCACTCTGGGAATATTGAGTTAAATGTTTATACTCCGTCTCGCACTCTGGGAACATGGAGATAAATATTTATACTCCACTTCGCACTCCGGGAATATGGAGTTGAATGTTTATACTCCACTTCGCACTCTGGGAATATGGAGTTGAATGTTTATACTCCACTTCGCACTTTGGGAATATGGAGTTAAATGTTTATACTCCACTTCGCACTCTGGGAATATGTAGTTGAATGTTTATACTCCGCTTCGCACTCTGGGAATGCGGAGTTGAATGTTTATACTCCGCTTCGCACTCTAGGAACATGGAGTTAATGTTTATACTCCACTTCGCACTCTGGGAATGCGGAGTTAATTGCAGGATTGTCGTGTGTCAACCCTATCAATATCGGTGTCATGGCTTGTCCCCGAGCTCGGGTTTCACCTAGTGAGTGGCCGGTCGTATCACAGCCACTCTCCATTTGAATAAGTCCCATTGCATGATGGGATTTAGCTCTTCGTGCATCGTGATGTTGTATATCGTACTTAACGAATCACAGCTCTGGCTCGAAGAAGTGGCATTTTATTGCTGAAATAAGAAAATGCGGCAAAGTCAGTTGCCTTATTACAAAATTCAAATTTCGAAATGCAGAAACAAATTGCCAAATAGAATGAAATAAATAAAGCCTGTCATATGTAGTAGCGGCGGAGACTTTCGCTGTTCCAAGCCCTTGGTAAATCGAGACCGTCAACAGTCGACAGCTTGAATGTACCATCTCTGAGCTTTCGTGTAATTACATACGGTCCTCCCCAGTTCGGTTTCATGTGTGAAGGAACTGGGTAGATTCTCTTGAGCACGAGGTCGCCGAGTTCAAAGGTTCGAGGTCGAACTTTGGTGTTGTACAGCCGGGCGACCCGACTTCGATGTGCGGCCGCTCTCAAATCAGCCTCTTCCCGTTTTTCATCCAATAGATCCAAAGATTCGGCCAGGAGTATAGCGTTTGTTTTTGGATCATAATAAGTCACGCGATGAGAGAACACTTCTTTCTCGACCGGAATAACGGCCTCTGAGCCATAAGATAGGGAAAACGGAGTGTGTCCGGTCGCGGTTTTGTGGGTCGTTCGATAGGCCCATAACGCCATAGGAAGTTCATCGACCCACTTGCCCCCAGCCTTCTCCAATCGTTTCTTCAGGATCGATTTTATAACTTTGTTGACAGCTTCAACCTGTCCATTCGCTTGGGGGTGTGCGACAGCCGAGAACTTTTTGCGGATATGAAACCGTTGACAGAAATTCTTGAATTCCGCACTCTCGAATTGGGCTCCGTTATCAGTGATGATAGTATGAGGGAGTCCAAATCGACAGATGATGTTGCGAACCACGAAATTTATCACTTTCTTTGTCGTAATGGTTGCAAGGGCTTCGGCCTCAGCCCACTTTGTGAAGTAGTCAACGGCGACGATGGCGTATTTCGCACCGCCTTTTGCTAAAGGTAAAGCGCCGATGATGTCGATGCCCCACATTGCGAATGGCCAGGGACTGACCATTTGGGTTATTTCAGTAGGTGGGGCTCTCGGAATTCGGGCATGTATCTGGCATTTATCGCACTTCCGGGCATAGTTTGCCGCATCTCGATTCACTGTCGGCCAGTAGTACCCATATCGGAGTATCTTTTTAGCGAGAGCTTGTCCTCCGGTATGATCGCCACATTCTCCTTCGTGCACGTCATGTAATACTCGTTTGATTTCCTCGTTGGCGATACACCTAAGGAGAGGAACAAAATAACCTCTCCTGTACATGACTCCGTTTTGGATGACGAACCGCGAAGCTTTTCGCTGAATTTGTCTCTTCTCATTTCTAGGTTCAGGCAGCGCCCCATTCTCAATGTAATTCCGATACGGAGTCATCCAAGATTCTCTACTGGGAGCGGTTTCAAACACAGAGTTCATTTCTATCCGATCGATGCTCGGGGAGGCCAAAGTTTCAACGGGGACAAGTCCCATTTGTTGCGCTTCACCTGTGCTAGCTAACTTTACCAGTGAATCGGCTTTCTGATTGTGCTCCCGAGGCACATAATAGATGGCATAATAATCAAACTGGTTTAGTATTTCCTGAACTCGAACCAAGTAAGCAGCCAGTCTTCGGTCTCTCGCCTGGTATTCTCTTCGTACTTGACATACCACTAACTGTGAATCGCAATAAATTTCTACAGCGATAATTCTCAAGTCTCTGGCAAGCTTTAGGCCGGTTAGGAGGGCTTCATATTCGGCTTCATTATTAGTTGCACGAAAGTCGAATTTAAGAGCATAACATATGGATCGGCCCTCGGGAGTCTCAAGTACAACCCCAGCGCCCGAACACCGGTCATTTGATGCACCATCAGTATAGAGCTTCCAGATGTATTCGGGAGATTTACTAGTCTCGGGCAAGTCTTCTGGAACGGTGAATTCAGCTATGAAATCTGCCAGGACTTGTCCTTGAATGGCTCTCCGCGGAGCGTATGCGATATCAAATTGGCTTAGCTCAATGTTCCACTTGAGTAACCTACCGGACGTCTCAGGCCGCGTGAGGACCTGTCGTAATGGCTGGTCGGTGTACACAGTAAGCGGATGAGCTTGGAAGTAAGGACAGAGCTTTCTTGAGGCAATGACCAAGCAATAGGCCAGTTTCTCAAGTCTCGGATAATTTCTTTCAGCTCCTGTTAGTCGCTTACTAACATAGTAGACCGGGTTTTGCACTTTGTCTTCTTCCCGGACTAGAGCAGCACTGATCGCATGTTCTGATACTGCCAGGTAGAGATATAGTTTCTCGTGGTCGATCGGTTTCGACAAGATCGGAGGTGTGGAGAGATGTTGAACTAATGATCGGAACGCGCCTTCACACTCCGTGGTCCATTCAAAGTTCCGTTTGCCCTTCCGGATCAGGTCGAAGAAAGGAATGCATTTATCGGTGGACTTTGAGATGAACCTGCTCAATGCTGCGACCTTCCCGTTAAGACTCTGGACTTTCTTTATAGTTCTAGGGGTTTGCAAATTTCTAATAGCCCAGATCTTCTCAGGATTCGCCTCTATTCCTCGAGCGTTGACGATGAACCCAAGGAATTTTCCGGATGCAACGCCAAAGTGACACTTGAGTGGGTTGAGCTTCATTCCGTACTCCCGGAGGATGCTGAACATCGAATCCAAATCTCTGACGTGATCTGTGGAGAATCGGGACTTCACCAGCATGTCATCCACGTAAACCTCCATGGTCTTCCCGATCTGATCAGCGAACATTCGGTTGACTAAGCGTTGGTATGTTGCTCCAGCGTTCTTTAGACCAAACAGCATGACTTTGTAACAATAGAGTCCCAGATCGGTCATGAAGCTGGTATGTTCCTGATCGGGTAAATGCATGGGTATTTGGTTGTAGCCGGAATAAGCGTCCATAAAGGATAGTAGTTCATGTCCGGCCGTTGAATCCACGAGCTGATCGATTCGCGGAAGTGGGAAGCTATCTTTTGGACAGGCCTTGTTTAGGTCAGAGTAATCAACGCAGGTTCTCCACTTCACGTTTGGTTTCCGAACTAGTACAGGGTTGGACACCCATTCTGGATACAAGGCATCCCGAATGAACCCATTCGATTGTAGTTTATCAACTTCCTCCTTAAGGGCGGCAGATCTCTCTGGATCCATACCGCGCCTTTTCTACTTTACTGGGACATGTAGCGGATCTATATTCAGGGAGTGACTTGCAATGCTCGGCGAGATTCCGCACATGTCAGAGTGTGTCCAGGCGAAGACGTCGAGATTCGCCCGAAGGAATTCGACCAATTCCTGATGTGTCTGCTCGTTCAGTTGAGACCCAACTTTCAGCATCTTTGAATCATCATCCTCACTGATTGGGACGTCCACAGTCAGTTCGGCTGGAGAAGCTTGACTCTCCGTTGATTCATCTTTATCCTCGTTGTCCCTAGGGTCCAGATCTTTCAGGAACTGGTCGTGGTGCCCGGGCCGAGACCCAGGCATCAATTGTCAATTATCAATACAGCGGACGCAGAGAGATTCCTCTACGCCCTTTCCCTTCTCTTTACGCTGTGCCCCACGCAGCTCAGCAACATAACAGGCCCTTCCTGTGGCCTGATCTCCTTGAACAACTCCAATCCCATGATCAGTGGGAAATTTCAAAGTCAGACACCATGGGGCGATCGCCGCCCTGAACTCAGCTAGGGCTGGTCGACCCAGAAACGCATTATATGGCGAATCAATTTCTAGCACAACAAATTGTAACATTCGGACCCTCCGGCGTTCTCCAACGCCTAACTCGACTGGGAGTTCAGTTATTCTGATGGGTATCGTGGCGCTTCCGTTGAAACCATGGATTCTGGATAAACAGGGTTTCAAATCCTTTGTCTCCATCTTCATTAGATCGTAAGCCCGTTTAAGCAAGATATTCACAGAGCTCCCACTGTCAACCAGGATCCTCTTCATCCAAGCAGGACCTACCTGGGCAGATATGACTAGTGGATCAATAGTAGGGGCTTCGACCTTATCGGCGTCTCGGCTCCTGAACACGATATCATCAGACATTATCTTTTGTTGTTTCGCCAAGGTTCCGTCCTCGCAATTACTACAACACTCGAAGTCCGCGTGCCTGATAGAACTGGCATACGACTCCATTTCCCCCCAGCTTCTATCTGCCGGATGGGGACCACCACTTATTGTGTTGATAACTAATCTCCCGCCCGCACGGGCGGGTTCCTCCTCTCTTTCCTGATTTTATGAACGATTTTGATTCGAGGGTCCCGCTTCGCCAGACTGCGGCACCCATACAAACTGATCTAGCTTCCTCTCTCTAATCAGCTTCTCGATGAGGTCCTGTAAGTGCCGACACTCATTGGTATTGTGCCCATAACTTTCATGGAACCTACAGAATTTCCCTGTCTGAACCTGCCTCTCCGACGAGGGCTTCGGAGCAGGCTTCTTATACTGTACAGTGTTACAAGTCTGTAAGTATACGTTTTCCAATGATGTGTTTAGCGGTGTATAACTGTCGAACATCTAAGCTCTACGTCGTGGACCTCGGTTCTCATCTCTCTTCTTATTCTGGCCATTGTTTCCTCTCTGCTGGGTTTGCTTGTTTTGTATATTCAGTTGAACTTTCCCGGAACTCTCGCCGGACTGTTTAACTGCCACATTGCTCTGTATTCCCTCAATGCTGGGCATCGCATCGTCCTGCTTCCTAGACTGTTTTGCGTCCTCCTGCCGTAGGAATTGAGCGGCCTTGGAGTAAAAACGGTCCAACGATGCGGGCGGCTTTCCAGCTAGCCAGTTTCCGAATTCAGAATCAGGATCAATCCCCTTGGTCAGAGCCATCAAGATTGAATTATCGTTAGGGTTGGTGATTTCGACGCATGCTGCGTGGAACCTCTCCAGGTAACGCCTGAGCGTTTCTCCAGGAGCTTGAGTGACGCTGGACAGGGTGTTGACGTCTTTTGGCCTAGCAACATGCATACGGAATTGCTCCACAAACCTCTTGGCCAATTGATCGAACGAAGAAACTGATCTAGGTGGTAGGCGGGTAAACCACATTGTCGCGATTCCCCCTAGAGAGATGGGGAAACTCCGACACTTCACTGCATCGTCGGCCCTTGCAGCGCTCATCGACCATTCATATTTCAGAATATGCTGGTTGGGGTCACTATTCCCTTCATACATCGGGAGAGTCGGCATTCTGAATCGCCTAGGGGGTTCAGCATGTAACACTTCGTCTATGAAAGGGGTATGACTACGGGAAATCCCCCAATCATCATTAGTGAGCCCCTGACTCTCGCGGATCATCTGACGTATCATGGTTGATATATCTGACACGGGCAGGTTCTGAGCTTGATGAGCTAAGGCATGGTCGGGTTCCACGGTGCGAGTTTGGATCGGGCGCTGTCGACGATCCATATCTCGCCTCCTTGGCTCAGCATCTTCTGGGACATAAGGTTCAGGAGTATGTCCACGCTGTTGATTGATCGGCTCTGATTGATTTCGGGTATCAACCCTTGTTTCTGCTGCGGCGGTTGTGGCGCGGTTATCCGTGGTGTACCGTGGGGCAGTAGCTCCTCGTGTTGAGGGACCCGTTTGGAAGCTGGTCGATGGTCCTACCCTTAGTTGCCCAACAGTTAAGGCGGGTTGATATTCAGCAGCTTGAGCACGACTCCCCTCTAGCCGAGGACGAGTAGTTCGGTGGTGATAATCAGATGAAGCTGAGCTTTCGGTAGACGCTCTGGAGACATCATCTCTCCTGGACCTTCTGTGCCCCCGGCGGTTTAGCTGGTTGGTCAGCTCGATATTGGCGCGCAACTATTCCGCCAACTGCTGACGGCTTTGGGTCAGCTCCTGGAGCAATACTTGAAACTCCTGTCGGGTGACTAGCCCCGTTGAGTCTTAGTGAGTGGTATTGTCTTGATTGGAAGAAGGCGGCTGTGTGGGATTCTGCCTATCTCGGCCTTCTTGCTCTGCAGCGGTAGCGCCAGTTCTTGTGCTGACCATTCTCGGTGGTGGAGTACTCTCCTAGATTTTGAGCAAATCTGAATAGAATGGAAGGATTCCGGACTGGATATCTGGATCTTCCTCTTGGATTTATGCAATCCGGTATCAACGGCATATCCAATGAGCAGGAGAAAAAGCTGGTTTTCTCAATGAAAGCACCAAAGTGTTTGTACCAAAATTGGGCACAACACTCTTCGGGAGTTGTTTGAAGAGATAGAATGAAGATTATAAATGTAAAACAGAGGTTATCTAACAAAAACTCCAACAAACAGAAATGAAAAATGCACAGACAAGCAATTTAGAGTGGTTCGGCGTACAGCCTACGTCCACTATGAAGTTTTGATGATTTTATTGATTCTCTTTCAATGATTACAAGCGGTTACAGCAATGAACAGCGGATTACAGATTAGAATTCGAAATTGACAGCAAAAGTAGGATGCAAATCTCAATCCGGTAGAGTCTGGACGCTTCAGAGAAAAAAGATCCTTTTTCTGTTGATTCTGGGGCTCTATTTATAGGCGTAGGAGGCTTAGATTTCGCTCAAACTCCGGGAGACTTGGTCTGGCACATGAGGGGGCCCACTCGACCGTTTCCAGAAAGTTTGGCCTCGATCTGTGATCGATACGAATTCATTTCGTATCGATCAAGATGATGTCCAATTAAGCTGAAATTTGGTGGAGACCTCCTTTAGTGTGCATGCAAACTTCCCTTGAAATTTCATTGGATTTGGCTTAGTAGATCGCGAGATATCGTCGATACGAGATGGATTTCAACGCTGGCTGTTCTGCTCGTCTCCATTGCTTCGACTCCATCCTTTCGTGTCGATGACTACACGCGCTCTCAAGGTGATGTGGCACGCGCACTTCGCTTCGATCCGCCCTTCACTCCGCATTGACCGTTTCGACTCCATACATTTCGCCTCGTTTACTTCGATGGGCAACACGTCATCCTAGTTGGTAGACTCGTTGGATACCAACAAGTCACTGGGCACGTGTTCGAAGCAAGGCTTTCTAGTGGATACGAAGTGGTCATGGTCCTCTGATGGATACGAAGCGTAGCGCTTCGATGGATACGAAGCGTAGCGCCTCGATGGATGCGAAGTGCAGCGCCTCGGTGGATTCGAAGTAGACGTTGGCTGAAGGATACGAAGTGCTTCAATTGCTGGTGTGTACGAAGTCCATCGATACGAGCTCGATGGATACGAGGGAAATCGAGTCGAACCTGGGAACCTCGATGGATTCGAAACTGATTGGTGCGAACCTTGATCGATTCGAACTGGGGCTTCGGTGATGGATACGAAACTATCTAGAGTGATGGATTCGAACTCATCGTTTTTCCCCTTCAATTTGATTCGATCATAACTTGAGCGTACGAGCCCGGATTGACTTGAAATTTGAGGTGCTGATTTCTATGATCTTTCTCGTCATGTCCTATCAATTGTAGCTTATTATGGGCTCGGACAAAATTCAGTGATATCCATGGCGAGCTATCCTTGTTCTCTAGTCGGTTCCTTGGTGTCCTGGTCTTTCCAAAAGGCAGGATAACAGCTGGTCTATGATTTACCATCACCGGAGAGTGGTGCCCCGTGGTACCGCTCCGTTTCAAATCCATGCATCCATTTTTAAAAGTCGTACGCCACTTTTTCGGCATTTTGGACGGATGTTGCACCTTGCACCGTAGATGTTGCACCCTGTGGATATTGATTCTTCGGAAGGCCATAACTGGTGGCTCGTTTAGAGTTACGGAAGCCATAACCAGTTAAAACGAAGATCTCTGTGAGTTCTACGGCTATGACCGCTTTAAGCCGTTACTGGTTAGTTTCATACCCAAAAAATCTTATTCGAACCTCAATCGGGACTTGGACGTTTTTTACCGTTAGTTCATTCGTCTCGTGGATTTTTTCTGCAAAACGGGATCCCCATGGCTGGTCTATGATTTACCATCGCCGGAGAGTGGTGTCCCATGGTACAGCTCCGTTTCAAATCCATGCATCCATTTCTAAAAGTCGTACGGCACTTTTTCGGCATTTTGGACGGATGTTGCTCCTTGCACCGTAGATGTTGCACCCTGTGGATATTGATTCTTCGAAAGGCCATAATTGTTGGCTCGTTTAGAGTTACGGGAGCCATAACCGGTCAAAACGAAGATCTCTGTGAGTTCTATGGCTATGAACGCCTTAAGCCGTCACCGGTTAGTTTCATACCAAAAAAATCTTATCCGAAACTCAATCGGGCCTTGGACGTTTTTTACCGTTCGTTGATTTGTTACGTGGATTTTTTCTGCAAAACTGGATACCCATGGCTGGTTTACGATTTACCATCGCCGTAGAGTGGTGCCCCATAGTACCGCTCCGTTTCAAATCCATGCATCCATTTCTAAAAGTCGTATGGCACTTTTTCGGCATTTTGGACGGATGCTGCACCTTGCACCGTAAATGTTGCACCCTGTGGATATTGATTCTTCGAAGGCCATAACTGTTGGCTCGTTTAGATTTACGGGAACCATAACCAGTCAAAACGAAGATCTATGTGAGTTATATGGCTATGACCGCTTTAAGCCACCACTGGTTAGTTTCATACCCAAAAAATCTTATACGAACCTCAATCGGGCCTTGGATGTTTTTTACCGTTCGTTCATTCGTCACATGGATTTTTTTTGCAAAACGGTATCCCCGTGGCTAGTCTATGATTTACCATCGCTGGAGAGTGGCGCCCAATGGTACCGCTCCGTTTCAAATCCATGAATCCATTTCTAAAAGTCTTACGGCAATTTTCCGGCATTTTGGACGGATGTTGCACCGTGCACCGTAGATGTTGCACCCTGTGGATATTGATTCTTCGGAAGGCCATAACTGTTGGCTCCATTAGATTTACGGGAGCCATAACCAGTCAAAACGAAGAGCTCTTTGAGTTCTACGGCTATGACCGCTTTAAGCCGTCACTGGTTAGTTTCATAACCAAAAAATCTTATCCGAAACTCAGTCGCGCGTTGGACGTTTTCTACCGTTCGTTCATTTGTCACGTGGATTTTTTCTGCAAAACGGGATCCCCTTGGCTGGTTTAAGATTTACCATCGCCGGAGAGTGGTGCCCCTTAGTACCGCTCCGATTCAAATCCATGCATCCATTTCTAAAAGTTGTACGACACTTTTTCGACATTTTGGACGAATGTTGAACCTTGCACCGTAGATGTTGCACCCTGTGGATATTGATTCTTCGGAAGGTCATAACTGTTGGCTCGTTTAGAGCTACAGGAGCCATAACCAGTCAAAACGAAGATCTCTGTGAGTTCTATGGCTATGACCACTTTAAGCCGTCACTGGTTAGTTTCACACCCAAAAAATCTTATCCGTACCTCAATCGGTCCTTGGATGATTTTTACCGTTCGTTCATTCGTCACGTGGATTTCTTCTACAAAACGGGACACCCCTGGCTGGTCTATGATTTACCATCGTCGGAGAGTGGTGCCCCATGGTACCGCTCTGTTTCAAATCCATGCATCCATTTCTAAAAGTAATACGACACATTTTCGGCATTTTGGACGGATGTTGCACCTTGCACCGTAGATGTTGCAGCCTGTGGATATTGATTCTTCGGAAGGCCATAACTGTTGGCTCGTTTAGAGTTACGGGAGCCACAACCAGTCAAAACGAAGATCTCTGTGAGTTATACGGCTATGATCGCTTTGAGCCGTCACTGGTTAGTTTCATACCCAAAAAATCTTATCCGAACCTCAATCGTGCCTTGGACGTTTTTTACCGTTCGATCATTCGTCACGTGGATTTTTTCTGCAAAACGGGATCCCCATGGCTGGTCTATGATTTACCATCGCCGGAGAGTGGTGCCCCATAGTACCGCTCCGTTTCAAATCCATGCATCCATTTCTAAAAGACGTACGGCACTTTTTCTGCATTTTGGACGGATGTTGCACCTTGCACCGTAGATGTTGCACCCTGTGGATATTGATTCTTCGGAAGGCCATAACTGTTGGCTCGTTCAGAGTTACGGGAGCCATAACTAGTCAAAACGAAGATCTCTGTGAGTTCTATGGCTATGACTGCTTTAAGCCGTCATTGGTTAATTTCATACCCAAAAAATTTTATCCGACCCTCAATCGTGCCTTGGACGTTTTTTACCGTTCGATCATTCGTCACGTGGATTTTTTCTGCAAAACAGGATCCCCATGGCTGGTCTATGATTTACCATCGCCGGAGAGTGGTGCCCCATAGTACCGCTCCGTTTCAAATCCATGCATCTATTTCTAAAAGTCGTACGGCACTTTTTCTGCATTTTGGACGGATGTTGCACCTTGCACCGTAGATGTTGCACCCTGTGGATATTGATTCTTCGGAAGGCCATAACTGTTGGCTCGATCAGAGTTACGGGTGCCATAACTAGTCAAAACGAAGATCTCTGTGAGTTCTACGGCTATGACTGCTTTAAGCCGTCACTGGTTAATTTCATACCCAAAAATTTTTATCCGACCCTCAATCGTGCCTTGGACGTTTTTTACCGTTCGATCATTCATCACGTGGATTTTTTCTGCAAAACGGGATCCCCATGGCTGGTCTATGATTTACCATCGCCGGAGAGTGGTGCCCCATAGTACCGCTCCGTTTCAAATCCATGCATCCATTTCTAAAAGTCGTATGGCACTTTTTCTGCATTTTGGACGGATGTTGCACCTTGCACCGTAGATGTTGCACTCAGTGGATATTGATTCTTCGGAAGGCCATAACTGTTGGCTCGTTTAGAGTTACGGGAGCCATAACTAGTCAAAACGAAGATCTCTGTGAGTTCTATGGCTATGACCACTTTAGGCCATCACCAGTTAGTTTCATACCCAAAAAATCTTATCCGAACCTCAATCGGGCCTTGGACGTTTTTTACCGTTCGTTCATTCGTCACGTGGATTTTTTCTGCAAAACGGGATCCCCGTGGCTGGTCTATGATTTACCATCGCCGGAGAGTGGTGCCCCATGGTACCCCTCCGTTTCAAATCCATGCATCCATTTCTAAAAGTCGTACGGCACTTTTTCGACATTTTGGACGGATGTTGCACCCTGCACCGTAGATGTTGCACCTTGTGGATATTGATTCTTTGGAAGGCCATAACTGTTGGCTCGTTCAGAGTTACGGGAGCCATAACTAGTCAAAACGAAGAGCTCTGTGAGTTCTACGACTATGACCGCTTTAAGCTGTCACTGGTTAGTTTCATACCCAAAAAATCTTATCCGAACCTCAATCGGGCCTTGGACGTTTTTTACCGTTCGTTCATTCGTCACATGGATTTTTTCTACAAAACGAGATCCCCGTGGCTGGTCTACGATTTATCATCGCCGGAGAGTGGTGCCCCATGTTACCACTCCGTTTCAAATCCATGCATCCATTTCTAAAAGTCGTACAACACTTTTTCGGCATTTTGGACGGATGTTGCACCTTGCACCGTAGATGTAGCACCCTATGGATATTGATTCTTCGGAAGGCCATAACTGTTGGATCATTTAGAGTTATGGGAGCCATAACCAGTTAAAACGAAGATCTTTGTGAGTTCTACGGCCATGACCGCTTTAAGCCGTCACTGGTTAGTTTCATACCCAAAAAATCTTATCCGAACCTCTATCGGGCCTTGAACGTTTTTTACCGTTCCTTCATTCGTCTCGTGGATTTTTTCTGCAAAACGGGATCCCCGTAGCTTGTCTATGATTTACCATCGCCGAAGAGTGGTGCCCCATGGTACCGCTCCATTTCAAATCCATGCATCCATTTCTAAAAGTCGTACGACACTTTTTCGGCATTTTGGACGGATGTTGCACCTTGCACCGTAGATGTTGCACCCTGTGGATTTTGATTCTTCGGAAGGCCATAACTGTTGGCTCGTTTAGTGTTACGGGAGCCATAACCAGTCAAAACGAAGATCCCTGTGAGTTCTACGGCTATGACCGCTTTAAGCCGTCACTGGTTAGTTTCATACCCAAAAAATCTTATCCGAAATTCAATCGGGCCTTGGATGTTTTTTATCGTTCGTTCATTCATCACGTTGATTTTTTCTGCAAAACGGGATCCCCATGGCTGGTTTACGATTTACCATCGTCAGAGAGTGGTGCCCCATTGAACCGCTCCGTTTCAAATCCATGCGTCCATTTCTAAAAGTCGTACGACACTTTTTCGACATTTTGGACGGATGTTGCATCTTGCACCGTAGATGTTGCACCCTATGGATATAGATTCTTCGGAAGGCCATGACTGTTGGCTCATTTAGATTTACGGGAGCCATAACCAGTCAAAACGAAGATCTCTGTAAGTTCTACGGCTATGACCGCTTTAAGCCGTCACTGGTTAGTTTCATACCCAAAAATTCTTATCCGAACCTCAATCGGGCCTTGGACGTTTTTTACCGTTCGTTTATTCGTCACGTGGATTTTTTTTGCAAAACGGGATCCCCGTGGCTGGTCTATTATTTACCATTGCCGGAGAGTGGTGCCCCATGGTAACGCTCCGTTTCAAATCCGTGCATACATTTGTAAAATTCGTACGACACTTTTTCGGTATTTTGGACGGTTGTTGCACCTTGCACCGTAGATGTTGCACCCTGTGGATATTGATTCTTTGGAAGGCCATAACTGTTGGCTCGTTTTGATTTATGGGTGCCATAAACAGTCAAAACGAAGATCTCTGTTAGTTCTACGGCTATGACTGCTTTAAATCGTCACTGGTTGGTTTCATACCCAAAAAATCTTATCCGAACCTCAATCGGGCCTTGGACGTTTTTTACCGTTTGTTCATTCGTCACGTGGATTTTTTCTGCAAAACAGGATCCCTGTGGCTGGTCTATGATTTACCATCGCCGGAGAGTGGTGCCCCATGGTACCGCTCCGTTTCAAATCCATGCATCCATTTCTAAAAGTCGTACGGCACTTTTTCGGCATTTTGGACGGATGTTGCACCTTGCACCGTAGTTGTTGCACCCTGTGGATATTGATTCTTCGGAAGGCCATAACTGTTGGCTCGTTTAGAGTTACGGGAGCCATAACCAGTCAAAATGAAGATCTCTGTGAGTTCTACGCATATGACCGCTTTAAGCCGTCACTGGTTAGTTTCATACCCAAAAAATCTCATCCGAACCTCAATCGGGCCTTAGATGTTTTTTACCGTTCGTTCATTCGTCACGTGGATTTTTTCTGCAAAACGGGATCCCCGTGGCTAGTCTATGATTTTCCATCACCGGAGAGTGGTGTCCCATGAACCGCTCCGTTTCAAATCCATGCATCCATTTCTAAAAGTCGTACGGCACTTTTTCGGCATTTTAGACGGATGTTGCACCATGCACCGTAGATGTTGCACCCTATGGATATTGATTCTTCGAAAGGCCATAACTGTTGGCTCGTTTAGAGTTACGGGAGCCATAACCAGTCAAAAAGAAGATCTCTGTGAGTTCTACGGCTATGACCGCTTTAAGCCGTCACCAGTTAGTTTCATACCCAAAAAATCTTATCCGAACCTCAATTGGGCCTTGGACGTTTTTTACCGTTCGTTCATTCGTCACGTGGATTTTTCCTGCAAAACGGGATCCCCGTGGCTTGTCTATGATTTTCCATCGCCAGAGAGTGGTGCCCCATGGTACCGCTCCATTTCAAATCCATGCATCCATTTCTAAAAGTCGTACGGCACTTTTTCGCCATTTTGGACGGATGTTGCACCCTGTGGATATTGATTCTTCAGAAGGCCATAACTGTTGGCTCGTTTAGAGTTACGGGAACCATAACCAGTCAAAACGAAGATCTCTGTGAGTTCTACGGCTATGACCGCTTTAAGCCGTCACCGGTTAGTTTCATAACCAAAAAATCTTATCCGAACCTCAATCGGGCCTTGGACGTTTTTTACCGTTCGTTCATTCGTCACGTGGATTTTTTCTGCAAAATGGGATCCCGTGGCTGGTTTACGATTTACAATCGCCGGAGAGTGGTGCCCCATGGTACCGCTCCGTTTCAAATCCATGCATCCATTTCTAAAAGTCGTACGGCACTTTTTTGGCATTTTGGACGGATTTGCACCTTGCACCGTAGATGTTGCACCCTATGGATATTGATTTTTCGGAAGGCCATGACTGTTGGCTCATTTAGATTTACGGGAGCCATAACCAGTCAAAACGAAGATCATTGTGAGTTCTATGGCTATGACAGTTTTAAGCCGTCACTGGTTAGTTTCATACCCAAAAAATCTTATCCGAACCTAAATCGGGCCTTGGACGTTTTTTACCGTTCGTTCATTCGTCACGTGGATTTTTTCTGCAAAACGGGATCCCCGTGGCTGGTCTATGATTTACCATCGCCGGAGAGTGGTGCCCCATGGTAACGCTCCGTTTCAAATCCATGCATCCATTCCTAAAAGTCGTACGGCACTTTTTCGGCATTTTGGACGGATGTTGCACCTTGCACCGTATATGTTGCACCCTATGGATATTGATTCTTCGAAAGGCCATAACTGTTGGCTCGTTTAGAGTTACAGGAGCCATAACCAGTCAAAACGAAGATCTTTGTAACTTCTACGGCTATGACCGCTTTAAGCCGTCACTGGTTAGTATCATACCTAAAAAATCTTATCCGAAACTTAATTAGGCCTTGGACGTTTTTTACCGTTCGTTCATTCGTCACGTGGACTTTTTCTGCAAAACGGGATCCCCGTGGCTGGTCTATGATTTACCGTGGTCGGAGAGTGGTGCCCCATGGTACCGCTCCGTTTCAATCCATGCATCCATTTCTAAAAGTCGTACGGCACTTTTTCGTCATTTTGAACGGATGTTGCACCTTGCACCGTAGATGTTGCACCTTATGGATATTGATTCTTCGGAAGGCCATAACTGTTGGCTCGTTTTGATTTACGGGAGCCATAAATAGTCAAAATGAAGATCTCTGTGAGTTCTACGGCTATGACCGATTTAAGCCGTCACTAGTTAGTTTCATACCCAAAAAATCATATTCGAACCTCAATCGGGCCTTGGACGTTTTTTACCATTTGTTCATTCGTCACGTGGATTTTTTTTACAAAACGGGATCCCCTTGGCTGGTCTATGATTTACCATCGCCGGAGAGTGGTTCCCCATGTTACCGCTCCGTTTCAAATCCATGCATCCATTTCTAAAAGTCGTACGGCACTTATTCGGCATTTTGGATGGATGTTGCACCTTGCACCGTTGATGTTGCACCCTGTGGATATTGATTCTTCGGAAGGCCATAACTGTTGGCTTGTTTAGAGTTACGGGAGCCATAACCAATCAAAACGAAGATCTCTATGAGTTCTACGGCTATGACCGCTTTAAGCCGTCTCTGGTTAGTTTCATACCCAAAAAATCTTACCCGAACCTCAATCGGGCCTTGGACGTTTTTTACCGTTCGTTCGTTCGTCACGTGGATTTTTTCTGTAAAACGAAATCCCCGTGGCTAGTCTATGATTTACCATTGCCGGAGAGTGGTGCCCCATGGTACCGCTCCGTTTCAAATCCATGCATCCATTTCTAAAAGTCGTACGGCACTTTTTCGGCATTTTGGACGGATGTTTCACCTTGCACCATAGATGTTGTACCCTATGGATATTGATACTTCGAAGGCCATAACTGTTGGCTCGTTTAGATTTACGGGAGCCATAACCAATCAAAACGAAGATCTCTGTGAGTTCTACGGTTATGACTGCTTTAGGCCGTCACTGGTTAGTTTCATACCCAAAAAATCTTATCCGAACCTCAATCGGGCATTGGACGTTCTTTACCGTTCGTTCATTCGTCACTTGGATTTTTTCTGCAAAACGGGATCCCCGTGGCTGGTCTATGATTTACCATCGCCGGAGAGTGGTGCCTCATGGTACCGTTCCGTTTCAAATCCATGCATACATTTCTAAAAGTCGTACGGCACTTTTTCGGCATTTTGGACGGATGTTGCACCTTGCACCGTAGATGTTGCACCCTGTGGATATTGATTCTTCAGAAGGCCATTACTGTTGGCTCGTTTAGAGTTATGGGAGCCATAACCAGTCAAAACGAAGATCTCTGTGTGTTCTACGGCTATGACCGCTTTAAGCCGTCACTGGTCAGTTTCATACCCAAAAAATCTTATCCGAACCTCAATCGGGCCTTAGACGTTTTTTACCGTTCGTTCATTCGTCACGTGGATATTTTCTGCAAAACGGGATCCCCGTGGCTGGTCTATGATTTACCATCGTTGGAGAGTGGTGACTCACGGTACCGCTCCATTTCAAATCCATGCATCCATTTCTAAAAGTCGTACGGCACTTTTTCGGCATTTTGGAGGGATGTTGCACCTTGCACCGTAGATGTTGCATCCTGTGGATATTGATTCTTCAGAAGGCCATAATTGTTGGCTCGTTTAGAGTTACGAGAGCCATAACCCGTCAAAACGAAGTTCTCTGTGAGTTCTACGGATATGATCGCTTTAAGCCGTCACTGGTTAGTTTCATACCCAAAAAATATTATCTGAACCTCAATCGGGCCTTGGACGTTTTTTACCGTTCGTTCATTCGTCACGTGGATTTTTTCTGCTAAACGGGATCCCCTTGGCTGGTCTATGATTTACCATCGCCGGAGAGTGTTGCCCCGTGGTACCGCTCCATTTCAAATCCATGCATCCATTTCTAAAAGTCGTACGCCACTTTTTCTGCATTTTGGATGGATGTTGCACCTTGCACCGTAGATGTTGCACCCTGTGGATATTGATTCTTCGGAAGGCCACAACTGGTGGCTCGTTTAGAGTTACGGGAGCCATAACCAGTCAAAACGAAGATCTTTGTGAGTTCTACGTCTATGAACGCTTTAAGCCGTTACTGGTTAGTTTAATACCCAAAAAATCTTATCCGAACCTCAATCGGGCCTTGGACGTTTTTTACCGTTCGTTCATTCGTCTCGTGGATTTTTTCTGCAAAACGGGATCCCCATGGCTGGTCTATGATTTACCATTGCCGGAGAGTGGTGCCCTATGGTACCGCTCCGTTTCAAATCCATGCATCCATTTCTAAAAGTCGTACGGAACTTTTTCGGCATTTTGGACGGATGTTGCTCCGTGCACCGTAGATGTTGCACCCTGTGGATATTGATTCTTCGAAAGGCCATAACTTTTGGCTCGTTTAGAGTTACGGGAGCCATAACCAGTCAAAACGAAGATCTCCGTGAGTTCTACGGCTATGACCGCCTTAAGCCGTGACTGGTTAGTTTCATACCCAAAAAATCATATCCGAAACTCAATCGGGCCTTGGACATTTTTTACCGTTCGTTGATTTGTCATGTGGATTTTTTCTTCAAAACTGGATCCCCATGGCTGGTTTATGATTTACCATCGCCGGAGAGTGGTGCCCCATTGTACCGCTCCGTTTCAAATCCATGCATCCATTTCTAAAAGTCGTACGGCACTTTTTCGGCATTTTGGACGGATGTTGCACCTTGCACCGTAGATGTTGCACCCTGTGGATATTGATTCTTCGAAGGCCATAACTGTTGGCTCATTTAGATTTACGGGAGCCATAACCAGTCAAAACGAAGATCTCTGTGAGTTCTACCGCTATGACCGGTTTAAGCCATCACTGGTTAGTTTCATACCCAAAAAATCTTATCCGAACCTCAATCGGGCCTTGGACGTTTTTTACCGTTCGTTTATTCGTCACGTGGATTTTTTCTGCAAAACGGGATCCCCGTGGCTGGTCTATGATTTACCATTGCCGGAGAGTGGCGCCCAATGGTACCGCTCCGTTTCAAATCCATGCATCCATTTCTAAAAGTCGTACGGCAATTTTTCGGCATTTTGGACGGATGTTGCACCTTGCACCGTAGATGTTGCACCCTATGGATATTGATTCTTCGGAAGGCCATAACAGTTGGCTCGCTTAGAATTACGGGAGCCATAACCAGTCAAAACGAAGAGCTCTGTGAGTTCTACGGCTATGACCACTTTAAGCCGTCACTGGTTAGTTTCATACCCAAAAAATCTTATCCGAAACTCAATCGTGCGTAGGACGTTTTTTACCGTTCGTTCATTTGTCACGTGGATTTTTTCTGCAAAACGGGATCCCCGTGGCTGGTCTATGATTTACCATCGCCGGAGAGTGGTGCCTCATGGTACCGCTCCGTTTCAAATCCATGCATCCATTTCTAAAAGTCGTACGGCACTTTTTCGGCATTTTGGACGGATGTTGCACCTTGCACCGTAGATGTTGCACCCTGTGGATATTGATTCTTCAGAAGGCCATAACTGTTGGCTCGTTTAGAGTTATGGGAGCCATAACCAGTCAAAATGAAGATCTCTGTGTGTTCTACGGCTATGACCGCTTTAAGCCGTCACTGGTCAGTTTCATACCCAAAAAATCTTATCCGAACCTCAATCGGGCCTTAGACGTTTTTTACCGTTCGTTCATTCGTCACGTGGATATTTTATGCAAAACGGGATCCCCGTGGCTGGTCAATGATTTACCATCGTCAGAGAGTGGTGACTCACGGTACCGCTCCATTTCAAATCCATGCATCCATTTCTAAAAGTCGTACGGCACTTTTTCGGCATTTTGGAGGGATGTTGCACCTTGCACCGTAGATGTTGCATCCTGTGGATATTGATTCTTCAGAAGGCCATAACTGTTGGCTCGTTTAGAGTTACGAGAGCCATAACCCGTCAAAACGAAGTTCTCTGTGAGTTCTACGGATATGACCGCTTTAAGCCGTCACTGGTTAGTTTCATACCCAAAAAATATTATCTGAACCTCAATCGGGCCTTGGACGTTTTTTACCGTTCGTTCATTCGTCACGTGGATTTTTTCTGCTAAACGGGATCCCCTTGGCTGGTCTATGATTTACCATCGCCGGAGAGTGGTGCCCCGTGGTACCGCTCCGTTTCAAATCCATGCATCCATTTCTAAAAGTCGTACGCCACTTTTTCTGCATTTCGGATGGATGTTGCACCTTGCACCGTAGATGTTGCACCCTGTGGATATTGATTCTTCGGAAGGCCACAACTGGTGGCTCGTTTAGAGTTACGGGAGCCATAACCAGTCAAAACGAAGATCTTTGTGAGTTCTACGTCTATGAACGCTTTAAGCCGTTACTGGTTAGTTTAATACCCAAAAAATCTTATCCGAACCTCAATCGGGCCTTGGACGTTTTTTACCGTTCGTTCATTCGTCTCGTGGATTTTTTCTGCAAAACGGGATCCCCATGGCTGGTCTATGATTTACCATTGCCGGAGAGTGGTGCCCTATGGTACCGCTCCGTTTCAAATCCATGCATCCATTTCTAAAAGTCGTACGGCACTTTTTCGGCATTTTGGACGGATGTTGCTCCATGCACCGTAGATGTTGCACCCTGTGGATATTGATTCTTCGAAAGGCCATAACTGTTGGCTCGTTTAGAGTTACGGGAGCCATAACCAGTCAAAACGAAGATCTCTGTGAGTTCTACGGCTATGACCGCCTTAAGCCGTGACTGGTTAGTTTCATACCCAAAAAATCATATCCGAAACTCAATCGGGCCTTGGACATTTTTTACCGTTCGTTGATTTGTCATGTGGATTTTTTCTGCAAAACTGGATCCCCATGGCTGGTTTATGATTTACCATCGCCGGAGAGTGGTGCCCCATTGTACCGCTCCGTTTCAAATCCATGCATCCATTTCTAAAAGCCGTACGGCACTTTTTCGGCATTTTGGACGGATGTTGCACCTTGCACCGTAGATGTTGCACCCTGTGGATATTGATTCTTTGAAGGCCATAACTGTTGGCTCGTTTAGATTTACGGGAGCCATAACCAGTCAAAACGAAGATCTCTGTGAGTTCTACTGCTATGACCGGTTTAAGCCATCACTGGTTAGTTTCATACCCAAAAAATCTTATCCGAACCTCAATCGGGCCTTGGACGTTTTTTACCGTTCGTTTATTCGTCACGTGGATTTTTTCTGCAAAACGGGATCCCCGTGGCTGGTCTATGATTTACCATCGCCGGAGAGTGGCGCCCAATGGTACCGCTCCGTTTCAAATCCATGCATCCATTTCTAAAAGTCGTACGGCAATTTTTCGGCATTTTGGACGGATGTTGCACCTTGCACCGTAGATGTTGCACCCTATGGATATTGATTCTTCGGAAGGCCATAACAGTTGGCTCGCTTAGAATTACGGGAGCCATAACCAGTCAAAACGAAGAGCTCTGTGAGTTCTACGGCTATGACCACTTTAAGCCGTCACTGGTTAGTTTCATACCCAAAAAATCTTATCCGAAACTCAATCGTGCGTAGGACGTTTTTTACCGTTCGTTCATTTGTCACGTGGATTTTTTCTGCAAAACGGGATCCTCGTGGCTGATTTACGATTTACGATCGCCGGAGAGTGGAGCCCCTTAGTACCGCTCCGATTCAAATCCATGCATCCATTTCTAAAAGTCGTACGACACTTTTTCGACATTTTGGACGAATGTTGAACCTTGCACCGTAGATGTTGCACCCTGTGGATATTGATTCTTCGGAAGGTCATAACTGTTGGCTCGTTTGAAGCTACGGGAGCGATAACCAGTCAAAACGAAGATCTTTGTGAGTTCTACGGCTATGACCGCTTTTAGCCGTCACTGGTTAGTTTCATACCCAAAAAATCTTATCCGTACCTCAATCGGTCCTTGGACGTTTTTTACCGTTCGTTCATTTGTCACGTGGATTTTTTCTGCAAAACGGGACCCCCGTGGCTGGTCTATGATTTACCATCGCTGGAGATTGGTGCCCCATGGCACCGCTCCATTTCAAATCCATGCATCCATTTCTAATAGTAGTACGACACATTTTCTTCATTTTGGACGGATGTTGCACCTTGCACCGTAGATGTTGCACCCTATGGATATTGATTCTTCGAAAGGCCATAACTGTTGGCTCGTTTAGAGTTACGGGAGGCATAACCAGTCTAAACGAAGATCTCTGTGAGTTCTACGGCTGTGACCGCTTTAAGCCGTCACTGGTTAGTTTCATACCCAAAAAAATCTTATCCGAACCTCAATCGGTCCTTGGACGTTTTTTACCGTTCGTTCATTCGTCAAGTGGACTTTTTCTGCAAAACGGGATCCCCTTGGCTGGTCTATGACTTACCATCGCCGGAGAGTGGTGCCCCTTGGTACCGCTCCGTTTCAAATCCATGCATCCATTTCTAAAAGTCGTACGACACTTTTTTGGCATTTTAGACGGATGTTGCACCTTGCACCGTAGATGTTGCACCGTGTGGATATTGATTCTTCGGAAGGCCATAACTGTTGGCTCGTTTAGAGTTAAGTTAGCCATAACCAGTCAAAACGAAGATCTCTGTGAGTTCTACGGCTATGACCGCTTCAAGCCGTCACTGGTTAGGTTCATACCCAAAAAAATTTATCCGAACCACAATCGGGCCTTGGACGTTTTTACCGTTCGATCATTCGTCACGTGGATTTTTTCTGCAAAACGGGATCCCCATGGCTGGTCTATGATTTACCATCGCCGGAGAGTGGTGCCCCATGGTACCGCTCCATTTAAAATCCATGCATCCATTTATAAAAGTCGTACGGCACTTTTTCGGCATTTTGGACGGATGTTGCACCTTGCACCGTAGATGTTGCACATGTGGATATTGATTCTTCGGAAGGCCATAACTGTTGGCTCATTTAGAGTTACGGGAGCCATAACCAGTCAAAACGAAGATCTCTGTAAGTTCTATGGCTAAGACCGCTTTAAGCCGTCACTGGTTAGTTTCATACCCATAAAATCTTATCCGAACCTCAATCGGGCCTTGGACGTTTTTTACCGTTCGTTCATTCGTCACGTGGATTTTTTCTGCAAAACGGGATCCCCGTTGCTGGTTTACGATTTACCATCTCCGGAGAGTGGTGCCCCATAGTACCACTCTGTTTCAAATCCATGCATCCATTTCTAAAGGTCGTACGGCACTTTTTCGGCATTTTGGACGGATGTTGCACCTTGCACCATAGATGTTGCACCCTGTGGATATTGATTCTTCGAAGGCCATAACTGTTGGCTCGTTTAGATTTACGGGTGCCATAACCAGTCAAAACGAAGATCTCTGTCAGTTCTATGGCTATGACTGCTTTAAGCCGTCACTGGTAAGTTTCATACCCAAAAAATCTTATCCGGAACTCAATCAGGCGTTGGACGTTTTTTACCGTTTGTTCATTCGTCACGTGGATTTTTTCTGCAAAACGGGATCCCCGTGGCTGGTTTACGATTTACCATCGCCGGAGAGTGGAGCCTCTTAGTACCACTCCGATTCTAATCCATGCATCCATTTCTAAAAGTCGTACGGCACTTTTTCGACATTTTGGACGGATGTTGCACCTTGCACCGTAGATGTTGCACCCTATGGATATTGATTCTTCGGAAGGTCATAACTGTTGGCTCGTTTAGAGTTACGGGAGCCATAACCAGTCAAAACAAAGATCTCTATGATTTCTACGGCTATGACCGCTTTAAGCCGTCACTGGTTAGTTTCATACCCAAAAAATCTTATCCGTACCTCAATCGGTCCTTGGACGTTTTTTACCGTTCGTTTATTCGTCACGTGGATTTTTTCTGCAAAACGGGACCCCCGTTGCTGGTCTATAATTTACCATAGCCGGAGAGTGGTGCCCCATGGTACCGCTCTGTTTCAAATCCATGCATCCATTTTTAAAAGTAGTACGGCACTTTTTCGGCATTTTGGACGGATGTTGCACCTTGCACCGTAGATGTTACACCCTGTGGATATTGATTCTTCGGAAGGCCATAATTGTTGGCTCGTTTAGAGTTACGGGAGCCATAACCAGTCAAAACGAAGATCTCTGTGAGTTCTACGGCTAATACCGCTTAAAGCCATCACTGGTTAGTTTCATACCCAAAAAATCTTATCCGAAACACAATCGGGCCTTGGACGTTTTTTACCGTTCGTTCATTCGTCACGTGGATTTTTTATGCAAAACGGGATCCCGTGGCTGGTTTACGATTTACCATCGCCGGTGAGTGGTGCCCCATGGTACCGCTCCGTTTCAAATCCATGCATCCATTTCTAAAAGTCGTACGGCACTTTTTTGACATTTTGGACGGATGTTGCACCTTGCACCATAGATGTTGCACCCGGTGGATATTGATTCTTTGAAGGACATAACTGTTGGCTCGTTTAAATTTACGGGAGCCATAACCAGTCAAAATGAAGATCTCTGTGAGTTCTACGGCTATGACCACTTCAAGCCGTCACTAGTTAGTTTCATACCCAAAAAATCGTATCCGAACCTCAATCGGGCCTTGGACGTTTTTTACCGTTCGTTCATTCGTCTTGTGTATTTTTTCTGCAAAATGGGATCATCATGGCTGGTCTATGATTTACCATCGCCGGAGAGTGGTGCCCCATGGTACCTCTCCGTTTCAAATCCATGCATCCATTTCTAAAAGTTGTACGGCACTTTTTCGGCATTTTGGACGGATGTTGCACCATGCACCGTAGATGTTGCACCCTGTGGATATTGATTCTTCGAAAGGCCATAACTGTTGGCTCGTTTAGAGTTATGGGAGCCATAACCAGTCAAAACGAAGATCTCTGTGAGTTCTACAGCTATGACCGCATTAAGCCGTCACTGGTTAGTTTCATACCCAAAAAATCTTATCCGAAACTCAATCAGGCCTTGGACGTTTTTTACCGTTCGTTCATTCGTCACGTGGATTTTTTCTGCAAAACGGGATCCTCGTGGCTGGTTTACGATTTACCATCGCCGGAGAGTGGTGCCCCATAGTACCGCTCCGTTTCAAATCCATGCATCCATTTCTAAAAGTCGTACGGCACTTTTTCGGTATTTTGGACGGATGTTGCACCTTGCACCATAGATATTGCACCCTGTGGATTGATTCTTCGAAGGCCATAAATGTTGGCTCGTTTAGATTTACGGGAGCCATAACCAGTCAAAACGAAGATCTCTGTGAGTTTTACGGCTATGACCGCTTTAAGCCGTCACTGGTTAGTTTCATACCCAAAAAATCTTATCCAAACCTCAATTGGGCCTTGGACCTTTTTTACCGTTCGTTCATTCATCACGTGGATTTTTTCTGCAAATCGGGATCCCCTTGGCTGGTCTATGATTTACCATCGCCGGAGAGTGGTGCCCCATGGTACCGCTCCATATCAAATCCATGCATCCATTTCTAAAAGTCGTACGGCACTTTTTCGGCATTTTGGACGGATGTTGCACCTTGCACCGTAGATGTTGCACCCTGTTGATATAGATTCTTCGGAAGGCCATAACTGTTGGCTCGTTTAGAGTTACAGGAGCCATAACCAGTCAAAACGAAGATCTTTGTGAGTTCTACGGCTATGACCGCTTTAAGGCGTCACTAGTTAGTTTCATACCCAAAAAATCTTATCCGAAACTCAATCGGGCGTCGGAGGTTTTTTACCGTTCGTTCATTCGTCACGTGGATTTTTTCTGCAAAACGGGATCCCCGTGGTTGGTTTACGATTTACCATCGCCGGAGAGTGGTGCCCCTTAGTACCGCTCCGATTCAAATCCATGCATCCATTTCTAAAAGTAGTATGGCAATTTTTCGTTCATTTTGGACGGATATTGATTCTTCGAAGGCCATAACTGTTGGCTCGTTTAGATTTACGGGAGCCATAACCAGTCAAAACGAAGATCTCTGTGAGTTCTACTGCTATGACCGGTTTAAGCCATCACTGGTTAGTTTCATACCCAAAAAATCTTATCCGAACCTCAATCGGGCCTTGGACGTTTTTTACCGTTCGTTTATTCGTCACGTGGATTTTTTCTGCAAAACGGGATCCCCGTGGCTGGTCTATGATTTACCATCGCCGGAGAGTGGCGCCCAATGGTACCGCTCCGTTTCAAATCCATGCATCCATTTCTAAAAGTCGTACGGCAATTTTTCGGCATTTTGGACGGATGTTGCACCTTGCACCGTAGATGTTGCACCCTATGGATATTGATTCTTCGGAAGGCCATAACAGTTGGCTCGCTTAGAATTACGGGAGCCATAACCAGTCAAAACGAAGAGCTCTGTGAGTTCTACGGCTATGACCACTTTAAGCCGTCACTGGTTAGTTTCATACCCAAAAAATCTTATCCGAAACTCAATCGTGCGTAGGATGTTTTTTACCGTTCGTTCATTTGTCACGTGGATTTTTTCTGCAAAACGGGATCCTCGTGGCTGATTTACGATTTACGATCGCCGGAGAGTGGAGCCCCTTAGTACCGCTCCGATTCAAATCCATGCATCCATTTCTAAAAGTCGTACGACACTTTTTCGACATTTTGGACGAATGTTGAACCTTGCACCGTAGATGTTGCACCCTGTGGATATTGATTCTTCGGAAGGTCATAACTGTTGGCTCGTTTGAAGCTACGGGAGCGATAACCAGTCAAAACGAAGATCTTTGTGAGTTCTACGGCTATGACCGCTTTTAGCCGTCACTGGTTAGTTTCATACCCAAAAAATCTTATCCGTACCTCAATCGGTCCTTGGACGTTTTTTACCGTTCGTTCATTTGTCACGTGGATTTTTTCTGCAAAACGGGACCCCCGTGGCTGGTCTATGATTTACCATCGCTGGAGATTGGTGCCCCATGGCACCGCTCCATTTCAAATCCATGCATCCATTTCTAATAGTAGTACGACACATTTTCTTCATTTTGGACGGATGTTGCACCTTGCACCGTAGATGTTGCACCCTATGGATATTGATTCTTCGAAAGGCCATAACTGTTGGCTCGTTTAGAGTTACGGGAGGCATAACCAGTCTAAACGAAGATCTCTGTGAGTTCTACGGCTGTGACCGCTTTAAGCCGTCACTGGTTAGTTTCATACCCAAAAAAATCTTATCCGAACCTCAATCGGTCCTTGGACGTTTTTTACCGTTCGTTCATTCGTCAAGTGGACTTTTTCTGCAAAACGGGATCCCCTTGGCTGGTCTATGACTTACCATCGCCGGAGAGTGGTGCCCCTTGGTACCGCTCCGTTTCAAATCCATGCATCCATTTCTAAAAGTCGTACGACACTTTTTTGGCATTTTAGACGGATGTTGCACCTTGCACCGTAGATGTTGCACCGTGTGGATATTGATTCTTCGGAAGGCCATAACTGTTGGCTCGTTTAGAGTTAAGTTAGCCATAACCAGTCAAAACGAAGATCTCTGTGAGTTCTACGGCTATGACCGCTTCAAGCCGTCACTGGTTAGGTTCATACCCAAAAAAATTTATCCGAACCACAATCGGGCCTTGGACGTTTTTTACCGTTCGATCATTCGTCACGTGGATTTTTTCTGCAAAACGGGATCCCCATGGCTGGTCTATGATTTACCATCGCCGGAGAGTGGTGCCCCATGGTACCGCTCCATTTAAAATCCATGCATCCATTTATAAAAGTCGTACGGCACTTTTTCGGCATTTTGGACGGATGTTGCACCTTGCACCGTAGATGTTGCACATGTGGATATTGATTCTTCGGAAGGCCATAACTGTTGGCTCATTTAGAGTTACGGGAGCCATAACCAGTCAAAACGAAGATCTCTGTAAGTTCTATGGCTAAGACCGCTTTAAGCCGTCACTGGTTAGTTTCATACCCATAAAATCTTATCCGAACCTCAATCGGGCCTTGGACGTTTTTTACCGTTCGTTCATTCGTCACGTGGATTTTTTCTGCAAAACGGGATCCCCGTTGCTGGTTTACGATTTACCATCTCCGGAGAGTGGTGCCCCATAGTACCACTCTGTTTCAAATCCATGCATCCATTTCTAAAGGTCGTACGGCACTTTTTCGGCATTTTGGACGGATGTTGCACCTTGCACCATAGATGTTGCACCCTGTGGATATTGATTCTTCGAAGGCCATAACTGTTGGCTCGTTTAGATTTACGGGTGCCATAACCAGTCAAAACGAAGATCTCTGTCAGTTCTATGGCTATGACTGCTTTAAGCCGTCACTGGTAAGTTTCATACCCAAAAAATCTTATCCGGAACTCAATCAGGCGTTGGACGTTTTTTACCGTTTGTTCATTCGTCACGTGGATTTTTTCTGCAAAACGGGATCCCCGTGGCTGGTTTACGATTTACCATCGCCGGAGAGTGGAGCCTCTTAGTACCACTCCGATTCTAATCCATGCATCCATTTCTAAAAGTCGTACGGCACTTTTTCGACATTTTGGACGGATGTTGCACCTTGCACCGTAGATGTTGCACCCTATGGATATTGATTCTTCGGAAGGTCATAACTGTTGGCTCGTTTAGAGTTACGGGAGCCATAACCAGTCAAAACAAAGATCTCTATGATTTCTACGGCTATGACCGCTTTAAGCCGTCACTGGTTAGTTTCATACCCAAAAAATCTTATCCGTACCTCAATCGGTCCTTGGACGTTTTTTACCGTTCGTTTATTCGTCACGTGGATTTTTTCTGCAAAACGGGACCCCCGTTGCTGGTCTATAATTTACCATAGCCGGAGAGTGGTGCCCCATGGTACCGCTCTGTTTCAAATCCATGCATCCATTTTTAAAAGTAGTACGGCACTTTTTCGGCATTTTGGACGGATGTTGCACCTTGCACCGTAGATGTTACACCCTGTGGATATTGATTCTTCGGAAGGCCATAACTGTTGGCTCGTTTAGAGTTACGGGAGCCATAACCAGTCAAAACGAAGATCTCTGTGAGTTCTACGGCTAATACCGCTTAAAGCCATCACTGGTTAGTTTCATACCCAAAAAATCTTATCCGAAACACAATCGGGCCTTGGACGTTTTTTACCGTTCGTTCATTCGTCACGTGGATTTTTTATGCAAAACGGGATCCCGTGGCTGGTTTACGATTTACCATCGCCGGTGAGTGGTGCCCCATGGTACCGCTCCGTTTCAAATCCATGCATCCATTTCTAAAAGTCGTACGGCACTTTTTTGACATTTTGGACGGATGTTGCACCTTGCACCATAGATGTTGCACCCGGTGGATATTGATTCTTTGAAGGACATAACTGTTGGCTCGTTTAAATTTACGGGAGCCATAACCAGTCAAAATGAAGATCTCTGTGAGTTCTACGGCTATGACCACTTCAAGCCGTCACTAGTTAGTTTCATACCCAAAAAATCGTATCCGAACCTCAATCGGGCCTTGGACGTTTTTTACCGTTCGTTCATTCGTCTTGTGGATTTTTTCTGCAAAATGGGATCATCATGGCTGGTCTATGATTTACCATCGCCGGAGAGTGGTGCCCCATGGTACCTCTCCGTTTCAAATCCATGCATCCATTTCTAAAAGTTGTACGGCACTTTTTCGGCATTTTGGACGGATGTTGCACCATGCACCGTAGATGTTGCACCCTGTGGATATTGATTCTTCGAAAGGCCATAACTGTTGGCTCGTTTAGAGTTATGGGAGCCATAACCAGTCAAAACGAAGATCTCTGTGAGTTCTACAGCTATGACCGCATTAAGCCGTCACTGGTTAGTTTCATACCCAAAAAATCTTATCCGAAACTCAATCAGGCCTTGGACGTTTTTTACCGTTCGTTCATTCGTCACGTGGATTTTTTCTGCAAAACGGGATCCTCGTGGCTGGTTTACGATTTACCATCGCCGGAGAGTGGTGCCCCATAGTACCGCTCCGTTTCAAATCCATGCATCCATTTCTAAAAGTCGTACGGCACTTTTTCGGCATTTTGGACGGATGTTGCACCTTGCACCATAGATGTTGCACCCTGTGGATATTGATTCTTCGAAGGCCATAACTGTTGGCTCGTTTAGATTTACGGGTGCCATAACCAGTCAAAACGAAGATCTCTGTCAGTTCTATGGCTATGACTGCTTTAAGCCGTCACTGGTAAGTTTCATACCCAAAAAATCTTATCCGGAACTCAATCAGGCGTTGGACGTTTTTTACCGTTTGTTCATTCGTCACGTGGATTTTTTCTGCAAAACGGGATCCCCGTGGTTGGTTTACGATTTACCATCGCCGGAGAGTGGAGCCTCTTAGTACCACTCCGATTCTAATCCATGCATCCATTTCTAAAAGTCGTACGGCACTTTTTCGACATTTTGGACGGATGTTGCACCTTGCACCGTAGATGTTGCACCCTATGGATATTGATTCTTCGGAAGGTCATAACTGTTGGCTCGTTTAGAGTTACGGGAGCCATAACCAGTCAAAACAAAGATCTCTATGATTTCTACGGCTATGACCGCTTTAAGCCGTCACTGGTTAGTTTCATACCCAAAAAATCTTATCCGTACCTCAATCGGTCCTTGGACGTTTTTTACCGTTCGTTTATTCGTCACGTGGATTTTTTCTGCAAAACGGGACCCCCGTTGCTGGTCTATAATTTACCATAGCCGGAGAGTGGTGCCCCATGGTACCGCTCTGTTTCAAATCCATGCATCCATTTTTAAAAGTAGTACGGCACTTTTTCGGCATTTTGGACGGATGTTGCACCTTGCACCGTAGATGTTACACCCTGTGGATATTGATTCTTCGGAAGGCCATAACTGTTGGCTCGTTTAGAGTTACGGGAGCCATAACCAGTCAAAACGAAGATCTCTGTGAGTTCTACGGCTAATACCGCTTAAAGCCATCACTGGTTAGTTTCATACCCAAAAAATCTTATCCGAAACACAATCGGGCCTTGGACGTTTTTTACCGTTCGTTCATTCGTCACGTGGATTTTTTATGCAAAACGGGATCCCGTGGCTGGTTTACGATTTACCATCGCCGGTGAGTGGTGCCCCATGGTACCGCTCCGTTTCAAATCCATGCATCCATTTCTAAAAGTCGTACGGCACTTTTTTGACATTTTGGACGGATGTTGCACCTTGCACCATAGATGTTGCACCCGGTGGATATTGATTCTTTGAAGGACATAACTGTTGGCTCGTTTAAATTTACGGGAGCCATAACCAGTCAAAATGAAGATCTCTGTGAGTTCTACGGCTATGACCACTTCAAGCCGTCACTAGTTAGTTTCATACCCAAAAAATCGTATCCGAACCTCAATCGGGCCTTGGACGTTTTTTACCGTTCGTTCATTCGTCTTGTGGATTTTTTCTGCAAAATGGGATCATCATGGCTGGTCTATGATTTACCATCGCCGGAGAGTGGTGCCCCATGGTACCTCTCCGTTTCAAATCCATGCATCCATTTCTAAAAGTTGTACGGCACTTTTTCGGCATTTTGGACGGATGTTGCACCATGCACCGTAGATGTTGCACCCTGTGGATATTGATTCTTCGAAAGGCCATAACTGTTGGCTCGTTTAGAGTTATGGGAGCCATAACCAGTCAAAACGAAGATCTCTGTGAGTTCTACAGCTATGACCGCATTAAGCCGTCACTGGTTAGTTTCATACCCAAAAAATCTTATCCGAAACTCAATCAGGCCTTGGACGTTTTTTACCGTTCGTTCATTCGTCACGTGGATTTTTTCTGCAAAACGGGATCCTCGTGGCTGGTTTACGATTTACCATCGCCGGAGAGTGGTGCCCCATAGTACCGCTCCGTTTCAAATCCATGCATCCATTTCTAAAAGTCGTACGGCACTTTTTCGGCATTTTGGACGGATGTTGCACCTTGCACCATAGATATTGCACCCTGTGGATTGATTCTTCGAAGGCCATAAATGTTGGCTCGTTTAGATTTACGGGAGCCATAACCAGTCAAAACGAAGATCTCTGTGAGTTTTACGGCTATGACCGCTTTAAGCCGCTCCGATTCAAATCCATGCATCCATTTCTAAAAGTAGTATGGCAATTTTTCGACATTTTGGACGGATGTTGCAGCTTGCACCGTAGATGTTGCACCCTGTGGATATTGATTCTTCGAAAGGTCATAACTGTTGGCTCGTTTAGAGTTACGGGAGCCATAACTACTCAAAATGAAGATCTCTGTGAGTTCTACGGCTATGACCAATTTAAGCCATCACTGGTTAGTTTCATACCCAAAAAATCTTATCCATACCTCAATCGGTCCTAGGACGTTTTTTACCGTTCGTTCATTCGTCACGTGGATTTTTTCTGCAAAACGGGATCTCCATGGCTGGTCTATGATTTACCATCGCCGGAGAGTGGTGCCACATGGTACCGCTCCGTTTCAAATCCATGCATCCATTTCTAAAAGTCGTACGGCAATTTTTCGGCATTTTGGACGGATGTTGCACCTTGCACCGTAGATGTTGCACCCTGTGGATATTGATTCTTCGGAAGGCCATAACTATTGGCTCGTTTAGATTTACGGGAGCCATAACCAGTCAAAACGAAGATCTCTATGAGTTCTACGGCTATGACCGCTTTAAGGCGTCACTAGTTAGTTTCATACCCAAAAAATCTTATCCGAAACTCAATCGGGCGTCGGACGTTTTTTACCGTTCGTTCATTCGTCACGTTGATTTTTTCTGCAAAACGGGATCCCCGTGGCTGGTTTACGATTTACCATCGCCGGAGAGTGGTGCCCCTTAGTACCGCTCCGATTCAAATCCATGCATCCATTTCTAAAAGTCGTATGGCACTTTTTCGACATTTTGGACGGATGTTGCAGCTTGCACCGTAGATGTTGCACCCTGTGGATATTGATTCTTCGAAAGGTCATAACTGTTGGCTCGTTTAGAGTTACGGGAGCCATAACCACTCAAAATGAAGATCTCTGTGAGTTCTACGGCTATGACCACTTTAAGCCATCACTGGTTAGTTTCATACCCAAAAAATCTTATCCATACCTCAATCGGTCCTTGGACGTTTTTTACCGTTCGTTCATTCGTCACGTGGATTTTTTCTGCAAAACGGGACCCCCATGGCTGGTCTATGATTTACCATCGCCGGAGAGTGGTGCCCCATGGTACCGCTCCGTTTCAAATCCATGCATCCATTTATAAAAGTAGTACGACACTTTTTCGGCATTTTGGACGGATGTTGCACCTTGCACCGTAGATGTTGCACCTTGTGGATATTGATTCTTCGGAAGGCCATAACTGTTGGCTCGTTCAGAGTTACGGGAGCCATAACCAATCAAAATGAAGATCTCTGTGAGTTCTACGGCTATGACCGCTTTAAGCCGTCCCTGGTTAGTTTCATACCCAAAAAATCTTATCCGAACCTCAATCGGGCCTTGGACGTTTTTTACCGTTCGTTCATTCGTCACGTGGATTTTTTCTGCAAAACGGGATCCCCGTGGCTGGTTTACGATTTACCATCGCCGGAGAGTGGTGCCCCATAGTACAACTCCGTTTCAAATCCATGCATCTATTTCTAAAGGTCGTACGGCAGTTTTTCGGCATTTTTGACGGATGTTGCACCTTGCACCATAGATGTTGCACCCTGTGGATATTGATTCTTCGAAGGCCATAAATGTTGGCTCGTTTAGATTTACGGGAGCCATAACCAGTCAAAACGAAGATCTCTGTGAGTTTTACGGCTATGACCGCTTTAAGCCGTCACTGGTTAATTTCATACCCAAAAAATCTTATCCGAACCTCAATCGGTCCTTGGACGTTTTTTACCGTTCGTTCATTCATCACATGGATTTTTTCTGCAAAATGGGATCTCCATGGCTGGTCTATGATTTACCATCGCCGGAGAGTGGTGCCCCATGGTACCGCTCCGTTTCAAATCCATGCATCCATTTCTAAAAGTCGTACGGCAATTTTTCGGCATTTTGGACGGATGTTGCACCTTGCACCGTAGATGTTGCACCCTATGGATATTGATTCTTCGGAAGGCCATAACTATTGGCTCGTTTAGATTTACGGGAGCCATAACCAGTCAAAACGAAGATCTCTATGATTTCTACGGCTATGACCGCTTTAAGGCGTCACTAGTTAGTTTCATACCCAAAAAATCTTATCCGAAACTCAATCGGGCGTCGGACGTTTTTTACCGTTCGTTCATTCGTCACGTGGATTTTTTCTGCAAAACGGGATCCCCGTGGCTGGTTTACGATTTACCATCGCCGGAGAGTGGTGCCCCTTAGTACCGCTCCGATTCAAATCCATGCATCCATTTTTAAAAGTCGTACGGCACTTTTTCGACATTTTGGACGGATGTTGCAGCTTGCACCGTAGATGTTGTACCCTGTGGATATTGATTCTTCGAAAGGTCATAACTGTTGGCTCGTTTAGAGTTACGGGAGCCATAACCACTCAAAATGAAGATCTCTGTGAGTTCTACGGCTATGACCACTTTAAGCCATCACTGGTTAGTTTCATACCCAAAAAATCTTATCCACACCTCAATCGGTCCTTGGACGTTTTTTACCGTTCGTTCATTCGTCACGTGGATTTTTTCTGCAAAACGGGACCCCCATGGCTGGTCTATGATTTACCATCGCCGGAGAGTGGTGCCCCATGGTACCGCTCCGTTTCAAATCCATGCATCCATTTATAAAAGTAGTACGACACTTTTTCGGCATTTTGGACGGATGTTGCACCTTGCACCGTAGATGTTGCACCTTGTGGATATTGATTCTTCGGAAGGCCATAACTGTTGGCTCGTTCAGAGTTACGGGAGCCATAACCAATCAAAATGAAGATCTCTGTGAGTTCTACGGCTATGACCGCTTTAAGCCGTCCCTGGTTAGTTTCAACCCAAAAAATCTTATCCGAACCTCAATCGGGCCTTGGACGTTTTTTACCGTTCGTTCATTCGTCACGTGGATTTTTTCTGCAAAACGGGATCCCTGTGGCTGGTTTACGATTTACCGTCGCCGGAGAGTGGTGCCCCATAGTACAACTCCGTTTAAAATCCATTCATCCATTTCTAAAGGTCGTACGGCACTTTTTCGGCATTTTGGACGGATGTTGCACCTTGCACCATAGATGTTGCACCCTGTGGATATTGATTCTTCGAAGGCCATAAATGTTGGCTCGTTTAGATTTACGGGAGCCATAACCAGTCAAAACGAAGATCTCTGTGAGTTTTACGGCTATGACCGCTTTAAGCCGTCACTGGTTAGTTTCATACCCAAAAAATCTTATCCGAACCTCAATCGGGCCTTGGACCTTTTTTACCGTTCGTTCATTCGTCACGTGGATTTTTTCTGCAAAACGGGATACCCGTGGCTGGTCTATGATTTACCATCGCCGGAGGGTTGTGCCCCATGGTACCGCTTCGTTTCAAATCCATGCATCAATTTCTAAAAGTCGTACGGCAATTTTTCGGCATTTTGGACGGATGTTGCACCTTGCACCGTAGATGTTGCACCCTATGGATATTGATTCTTCGGAAGGCCATAACTATTGGCTCGTTTAGATTTACGGGATCCATAACCAGTCAAAACGAAGATCTCTATGAGTTCTACAGCTATGACCGCTTTAAGGCGTCACTAGTTAGTTTCATACCCAAAAAATCTTATCCGAAACTCAATTGGGCTTCGGACGTTTTTTACCGTTCGTTCATTCGTCACGTGGATTTTTTCTGCAAAACGGGATCCCCGTGGCTGGTTTACGATTTACCATCGCCGGAGAGTGGTTCCCCTTAGTACCGCTCCGATTCAAATCCATGCATCCATTTCTAAAAGTCGTACGGCACTTTTTCGACATTTTGGACGGATGCTGCAGCTTGCACCGTAGATGTTGCACCCTGTGGATATTGATTCTTCGAAAGGTCATAATTGTTGGCTCGTTTAGATTTACGGGAGCCATAACCACTCAAAATGAAGATCTCTGTGAGTTCTACGGCTATGACCACTTTAAGCCATCACTGGTTAGTTTCATACCCAAAAAATCTTATCCATACCTCAATCGGTCCTTGGACATTTTTTACCGTTCGTTCATTCGTCACGTGGATTTTTTCTGCAAAACGGGACCCCCATGGCTGGTCTATGATTTACCATCGCCGGAGAGTGGTGCCCCATGGTACCGCTCCGTTTCAAATCCATGCATCCATTTATAAAAGTAGTACGACAATTTTTCGGCATTTTGGACGGATGTTGCACCTTGCACCGTAGATGTTGCACCTTGTGGATATTGATTCTTCGGAAGGCCATAACTGTTGGCTCGTTCAGAGTTACGGGAGCCATAACCAATCAAAATGAAGATCTCTGTGAGTTCTACGGCTATGACCGCTTTAAGCCGTCCCTGGTTAGTTTCAACCCAAAAAATCTTATCCGAACCTCAATCGGGCCTTGGACGTTTTTTACCGTTCGTTCATTCGTCACGTGGATTTTTTCTGCAAAACGGGATCCCCATGGCTGGTTTACGATTTACCATCGCCGGAGAGTGGTGCCCCATAGTACCACTCCGTTTCAAATCCATGCATCCATTTCTAAAGGTCGTACGGCACTTTTTCGGCATTTTGGACGGATGTTGCACCTTGCACCATAGATGTTGCACCCTGTGGATATTGATTCTTCGAAGGCCATAACTGTTGGCTCGTTTAGATTTACGGGAGCCATAACTAGTCAAAACGAAGATCTCTGTCAGTTCTACGGCTATGACCGCTTTAAGACGTCACTGGTTAGTTTCATACCAAAAAATCTTATCTGAAACTCAATCAGGCGTTGGACGTTTTTTACCGTTTGTTCATTCGTCATGTGGATTTTTTCTGCAAAACGGGATCCCCGTGGCTGGTTTACGATTTACCATCACCGGAGAGTGGAGCCCCTTAGTACCGCTCCGATTCTAATCCATGCATCCATTTCTAAAAGTCGTACGGCACTTTTTCGACCTTTGAACGGATGTTGCACCTTGCACCGTAGATGTTGCACCCTATGGATATTGATTCTTCGGAAGGTCATAACTGTTGGCTCGTTTAGAGTTACGGGAGCCATAACCAGTCAAAACGAAGATCTCTATGATTTCTACGGCTATGACCGCTTTAAGCCGTCACTGGTTAGTTTCATACCCAAAAAATCTTACCCGTACCTCAATCGGTCCTTGGACGTTTTTTACCGTTCGTTTATTCGTCACGTGGATTTTTTCTGCAAAACGGGACCCCCGTGGCTGGTCTATAATTTACCATCGCCGGAGAGAGGCGCCCCATGGTACCGCTCTGTTTCAAATCCATGCATCCATTTCTAAAAGAAGTACGGCACTTTTTCGGCATTTTGGACGGATGTTGCACCTTGCACCGTAGATGTTGCACCCTGTGGATATTGATTCTTCGGAAGGCCATAACTGTTGGCTCGTTTAGAGTTACGGGAGCCATAACCAGTCAAAATGAAGATCTCTATGAGTTTTACGGCTATGACCGCTTTAAGCCGTCACTGGTTAGTTTCATACCCAAAAAATCTTATCCGAACCTCAATCGGGCCTTGGACCTTTTTTACCGTTCGTTCATTCGTCACGTGGATTTTTTCTGCAAAATGGGATCCCCGTGGCTGGTCTATGATTTACCATCGCCGGAGGGTTGTGCCCCATGGTACCGCTCCGTTTCAAATCCATGCATCAATTTCTAAAAGTCGTACGGCAATTTTTCGGCATTTTGGACGGATGTTGCACCTTGCACCGTAGATGTTGCACCCTATGGATATTGATTCTTCGGAAGGCCATAACTATTGGCTCGTTTAGATTTACGGGATCCATAACCAGTCAAAACGAAGATCTCTATGAGTTCTACAGCTATGACCGCTTTAAGGCGTCACTAGTTAGTTTCATACCCAAAAAATCTTATCCGAAACTCAATTGGGCGTCGGACGTTTTTTACCGTTCGTTCATTCGTCACGTGGATTTTTTCTGCAAAACGGGATCCCCGTGGCTGGTTTACGATTTACCATCGCCGGAGAGTGGTTCCCCTTAGTACCGCTCCGATTCAAATCCATGCATCCATTTCTAAAAGTCGTATGGCACTTTTTCGACATTTTGGACGGATGTTGCAGCTTGCACCGTAGATGTTGCACCCTGTGGATATTGATTCTTCGAAAGGTCATAACTGTTGGCTCGTTTAGATTTACGGGAGCCATAACCACTCAAATTGAAGATCTCTGTGAGTTCTACGGCTATGACCACTTTAAGCCATCACTGGTTAGTTTCATACCCAAAAAATCTTATCCATACCTCAATCGGTCCTTGGACATTTTTTACCGTTCGTTCATTCGTCACGTGGATTTTTTCTGCAAAACGGGACCCCCATGGCTGGTCTATGATTTACCATCGCCGGAGAGTGGTGCCCCATGGTACCGCTCCGTTTAAAATCCATGCATCCATTTATAAAAGTAGTACGACAATTTTTCGGCATTTTGGACGGATGTTGCACCTTGCACCGTAGATGTTGCACCTTGTTGATATTGATTCTTCGGAAGGCCATAACTGTTGGCTCGTTTAGAGTTACGGGAGCCATAACCAATCAAAACGAAGATCTCTGTGAGTTCTACGGCTATGACCGCTTTAAGCCGTCCCTGGTTAGTTTCATACCCAAAAAATCTTATCCGAACCTCAATCGGGCCTTGGACGTTTTTTACCGTTCGTTCTTTCGTCACGTGGATTTTTTCTGCAAAACGGGATCCCCATGGCTGGTTTACGATTTACCATCGCCGGAGAGTGGTGCCCCATAGTACCACTCCGTTTCAAATCCATGCATCCATTTCTAAAGGTCGTACGGCACTTTTTCGGCATTTTGGACGGATGTTGCACCTTGCACCATAGATGTTGCACCCTGTGGATATTGATTCTTCGAAGGCCATAACTGTTGGCTCGTTTAGATTTACGGGAGCCATAACTAGTCAAAACGAAGATCTCTGTCAGTTCTACGGCTATGACCGCTTTAAGACGTCACTGGTTAGTTTCATACCAAAAAATCTTATCTGAAACTCAATCAGGCGTTGGACGTTTTTTACCGTTTGTTCATTCGTCATGTGGATTTTTTCTGCAAAACGGGATCCCCGTGGCTGGTTTACGATTTACCATCACCGGAGAGTGGAGCCCCTTAGTACCGCTCCGATTCTAATCCATGCATCCATTTCTAAAAGTCGTACGGCACTTTTTCGACCTTTGAACGGATGTTGCACCTTGCACCGTAGATGTTGCACCCTATGGATATTGATTCTTCGGAAGGTCATAACTGTTGGCTCGTTTAGAGTTACGGGAGCCATAACCAGTCAAAACGAAGATCTCTATGATTTCTACGGCTATGACCGCTTTAAGCCGTCACTGGTTAGTTTCATACCCAAAAAATCTTACCCGTACCTCAATCGGTCCTTGGACGTTTTTTACCGTTCGTTTATTCGTCACGTGGATTTTTTCTGCAAAACGGGACCCCCGTGGCTGGTCTATAATTTACCATCGCCGGAGAGTGGCGCCCCATGGTACCGCTCTGTTTCAAATCCATGCATCCATTTCTAAAAGAAGTACGGCACTTTTTCGGCATTTTGGACGGATGTTGCACCTTGCACCGTAGATGTTGCACCTTGTGGATATTGATTCTTCGGAAGGCCATAACTGTTGGCTCGTTCAGAGTTACGGGAGCCATAACCAATCAAAATGAAGATCTCTGTGAGTTCTACGGCTATGACCGCTTTAAGCCGTCCCTGGTTAGTTTCAACCCAAAAAATCTTATCCGAACCTCAATCGGGCCTTGGACGTTTTTTACCGTTCGTTCATTCGTCACGTGGATTTTTTCTGCAAAACGGGATCCCTGTGGCTGGTTTACGATTTACCGTCGCCGGAGAGTGGTGCCCCATAGTACAACTCCGTTTAAAATCCATGCATCCATTTCTAAAGGTCGTACGGCACTTTTTCGGCATTTTGGACGGATGTTGCACCTTGCACCATAGATGTTGCACCCTGTGGATATTGATTCTTCGAAGGCCATAAATGTTGGCTCGTTTAGATTTACGGGAGCCATAACCAGTCAAAACGAAGATCTCTGTGAGTTTTACGGCTATGACCGCTTTAAGCCGTCACTGGTTAGTTTCATACCCAAAAAATCTTATCCGAACCTCAATCGGGCCTTGGACCTTTTTTACCGTTCGTTCATTCGTCACGTGGATTTTTTCTGCAAAACGGGATCCCCGTGGCTGGTCTATGATTTACCATCGCCGGAGGGTTGTGCCCCATGGTACCGCTCCGTTTCAAATCCATGCATCAATTTCTAAAAGTCGTACGGCAATTTTTCGGCATTTTGGACGGATGTTGCACCTTGCACCGTAGATGTTGCACCCTATGGATATTGATTCTTCGGAAGGCCATAACTATTGGCTCGTTTAGATTTACGGAATCCATAACCAGTCAAAACGAAGATCTCTATGAGTTCTACAGCTATGACCGCTTTAAGGCGTCACTAGTTAGTTTCATACCCAAAAAATCTTATCCGAAACTCAATTGGGCGTCGGACGTTTTTTACCGTTCGTTCATTCGTCACGTGGATTTTTTCTGCAAAACGGGATCCCCGTGGCTGGTTTACGATTTACCATCGCCGGAGAGTGGTTCCCCTTAGTACCGCTCCGATTCAAATCCATGCATCCATTTCTAAAAGTCGTACGGCACTTTTTCGACATTTTGGACGGATGTTGCAGCTTGCACCGTAGATGTTGCACCCTGTGGATATTGATTCTTCGAAAGGTCATAACTGTTGGCTCGTTTAGATTTACGGGAGCCATAACCACTCAAAATGAAGATCTCTGTGAGTTCTACGGCTATGACCACTTTAAGCCATCACTGGTTAGTTTCATACCCAAAAAATCTTATCCATACCTCAATCGGTCCTTGGACATTTTTTACCGTTCGTTCATTCGTCACGTGGATTTTTTCTGCAAAACGGGACCCCCATGGCTGGTCTATGATTTACCATCGCCGGAGAGTGGTGCCCCATGGTACCGCTCCGTTTCAAATCCATGCATCCATTTATAAATGTAGTACGACAATTTTTCGGCATTTTGGACGGATGTTGCACCTTGCACCGTAGATGTTGCACCTTGTTGATATTGATTCTTCGGAAGGCCATAACTGTTGGCTCGTTTAGAGTTACGGGAGCCATAACCAATCAAAACGAAGATCTCTGTGAGTTCTACGGCTATGACCGCTTTAAGCCGTCCCTGGTTAGTTTCATACCCAAAAAATCTTATCCGAACCTCAATCGGGCCTTGGACGTTTTTTACCGTTCGTTCTTTCGTCACGTGGATTTTTTCTGCAAAACGGGATCCCCATGGCTGGTTTATGATTTACCATCGCCGGAGAGTGGTGCCCCATAGTACCACTCCGTTTCAAATCCATGCATCCATTTCTAAAGGTCGTACGGCACTTTTTCGGCATTTTGGACGGATGTTGCACCTTGCACCATAGATGTTGCACCCTGTGGATATTGATTCTTCGAAGGCCATAACTGTTGGCTCGTTTAGATTTACGGGAGCCATAACTAGTCAAAACGAAGATCTCTGTCAGTTCTACGGCTATGACCGCTTTAAGACGTCACTGGTTAGTTTCATACCAAAAAATCTTATCTGAAACTCAATCAGGCGTTGGACGTTTTTTACCGTTTGTTCATTCGTCATGTGGATTTTTTCTGCAAAACGGGATCCCCGTGGCTGGTTTACGATTTACCATCACCGGAGAGTGGAGCCCCTTAGTACCGCTCCGATTCTAATCCATGCATCCATTTCTAAAAGTCGTACGGCACTTTTTCGACCTTTGAACGGATGTTGCACCTTGCACCGTAGATGTTGCACCCTATGGATATTGATTCTTCGGAAGGTCATAACTGTTGGCTCGTTTAGAGTTACGGGAGCCATAACCAGTCAAAACGAAGATCTCTATGATTTCTACGGCTATGACCGCTTTAAGCCGTCACTGGTTAGTTTCATACCCAAAAAATCTTACCCGTACCTCAATCGGTCCTTGGACGTTTTTTACCGTTCGTTTATTCGTCACGTGGAATTTTTCTGCAAAACGGGACCCCCGTGGCTGGTCTATAATTTACCATCGCCGGAGAGTGGCGCCCCATGGTACCGCTCTGTTTCAAATCCATGCATCCATTTCTAAAAGAAGTACGGCACTTTTTCGGCATTTTGGACGGATGTTGCACCTTGCACCGTAGATGTTGCACCCTGTGGATATTGATTCTTCGGAAGGCCATAACTGTTGGCTCGTTTAGAGTTACGGGAGCCATAACCAGTCAAAATGAAGATCTCTATGAGTTCTACGGCTAAGACCGCTTTAAGCCATCACTGGTTAGTTTCATACCCAAAAAATCTTATCCGAAACTCAATCGGGCCTTGGACGTTTTTTACCGTTCGTTCATTCGTCACGTGGATTTTTTCTGCAAAACGGGATCCCGTGGCTGATTTACGATTTACCATCGCCGGAGAGTGGTGCCCCATGGTACCGCTCTGTTTCAAATCCGTGCATCCATTTCTAAAAGTCGTACGGCACTTTTTCGGCATTTTGGACGGATGTTGCACCTTGCACCATAGATATTGCACCTTGTGGATATTGATTCTTCGAAGGCCATAAATGTTGGCTCGTTTAGATTTACGAGAGCCTTAACCAGTCAAAACGAAGATCTCTGTGAGTTTTACGGCTATGACCGCTTTAAGCCGTCACTGGTTAGTTTCATACCCAAAAAATCTTATCCGAACCTCAATCGGGCCTTGGACCTTTTTTACCGTTCGTTCATTCGTCACGTGGATTTTTTCTGCAAAACGGGATCCCCGTGGCTGGTCTAAGATTTACCATCGCCGGAGAGTGGTGCCCCATGGTACCGCTCCGTTTCAAATCCATGCATCCATTTCTAAAAGTCGTACGGCAATTTTTCGGCATTTTGGACGGATGTTGCACCTTGCACCGTAGATGTTGCACCCTGTGGGTATTGATTCTTCGGAAGGCCATAACTATTGGCTCGTTTAGATTTACGGGAGCCATAACCAGTCAAAACGAAGATCTCTGTGAGTTCTACGGCTATGACCGCTTTAAGGCGTCTCTAGTTAGTTTCATACCCAAAAAATCTTATCCGAAACTCAATCGGGCGTCGGACGTTTTTTACCGTTCGTTCATTCGTCACGTGGATTTTTTCTGCAAAACGGGATCCCCGTGGCTGGTTTACGATTTACCATCGCCGGAGAGTGGTGCCCCTTAGTACCGCTCCGATTCAAATCCATGAATCCATTTCTAAAAGTCGTACTGCACTTTTTCGACATTTTGGACGGATGTTGCAGCTTGCACCGTAGATGTTGCACCCTGTGGATATTGATTCTTCGAAAGGTCATAACTGTTGGCTCGTTTAGAGTTACGGGAGCCATAACCACTCAAAATGAAGATCTCTGTGAGTTCTACGGCTATGACCACTTTAAGCCATCACTGGTTAGTTTCATACCCAAAAAATCTTATCCATACCTCAATCGGTCCTTGGACGTTTTTTACCGTTCGTTCATTCGTCCCGTGGATTTTTTTGCAAAACGGGACCCCCGTGGCTGGTTTACGATTTACCATCGCTGGAGAGTGGTGCCCCATGGTACCGCTCCGTGTCAAATCCATGCATCCATTTATTAAAGTAGTACGAAACTTTTTCGGCATTTTGGACGGATGTTGCACCTTGCACCGTAGATGTTGCACCTTGTGGATATTGATTCTTCAGAAGGCCATAACTGTTGGCTCGTTTAGAGTTACGGGAGCCATAACCAGTCAAAACGAAGATCTCTGTGAGTTCTACTGCTATGACCGCTTTAAGCCGTCCCTGGTTAGTTTCATACCCTAAAAATCTTATCCGAACCTCAATCGGGCCTTGGATGATTTTTACCGTTCGTTCATTCGTCACGTGGATTTTTTCTACAAAACGGGATCCCCGTGGTTGGTCTATGATTTACCATCGCCGGAGAGTGGTGCCCCGTGGTACCGCTCCGTTTCAAATCCATGCATCCATTTCTAAAAGTCATACGGCACTTTTTTGGCATTTTGGACTGATGTTGCACCTTGCACCGTAGATGTTGCACCCTATGGATATTGATTCTTCGGAAGGCCATAACTGGTGGCTCGTTTAGAGTTACGGGAGCCATAACCAGTCAAAACGAAGATCTCTGTGAGTTCTACGGCTATGACCGCTTTAAGCCGTCACTGGTTAGTTTCATACCCAAAAAATCTTATCTGAACCTCAATCGGGCCTTGGATGTTTTTTACCGTTCGTTCATTCGTCTCGTGGATTTTTTCTGGGAAACGGGATCCCCATGGCTGGTCTATGATTTACCATCGCCGTAGAGTGGTGCCCCATGGTACCGCTCCGTTTCAAATCCATTCATCCATTTCTAAAAGTCATACGGCACTTTTTCAGCATTTTGGACGGATGTTGCACCTTGCACCGTAGATGTTGCACCCTGTGGATATTGATTCTTCGAAGGCCATAACTGTTGGCTCGTTTTGATTTACGGGAGCCATAACTAGTCAAAACGAAGATCTCTGTGAGTTCTACGGCTATGACCGCTTTAAGTCGTCACTGGTTAGTTTCATACCCAAAAAATCTTATCCGAACCTCAATCGGGCCTTGGACGTTTTTTACCGTTCGTTCATTCGTCACGTGGATTTTTTCTGCAAAACGGGATCCCCGTGGCTGGTCTACGATTTACCATCGCCGGAGAGTAGTGCCCCTTGGTACCGCTTCGTTTCAAATCCATGCATCCATTTCTAAAAGTCGTACGGCACTTTTTCGGCATTTTGGACGGATGTTGCACCTTGCACCATAGATGTTGCACCCTATGGATATTGATTCTTCGGAAGGCCATAACTGTTGGCTCGTTTAGAGTTATGGAGCCATAACCAGTCAAAACGAAGATCTCTGTGAGTTCTATGGCTATGACCGCTTTAAGCCGTCACTGTTTAGTTTCATACCCAAAAAATATTATCCGAACCTCAATCGGTCCTTGGACGTTTTTTACCGTTCGTTCATTCGTCACGTGGATTTTTTCTGCAAAACGTGATCTCCATGGCTGGTCTATGATTTACCATCTCCGGAGAGTGGTGCCCTATGGTACCGCTCTGTTTCAAATCCATGCATCCATTTCTAAAAGTCGTATGGCACTTTTTCGGAATTTTGGACGGATGTTGCACCTTGCACCGTAGATGTTGCACCCTGTGGATATTGATTCTTCGGAAGGCCATAACTGTTGGCTCGTTTAGAGTTACGGGAGCCATAACCAGTCAAAACGAAGATCTCTGTGAGTTCTACGGCTATGACCGCTTTAAGCCGTGACTGGTTAGTTTCATACCCAAAAAATCCTATCCGAACCTCAATCGGGCCTTGGACATATTTTACCGTTCGTTCATTCGTCACATGGATTTTTTTTGCAAAACGGGATCCCCGTTGCTGGTCTACGATTTACCATCGCCGAAGAGTAGTGCCCTATGGTACCGCTCCATTTCAAATCCACGCATCCATTTCTAAAAGTCGTACGGCACTTTTTCGGAATTTTGGACGGATGTTGCACCTTGCACCGTAGATGTTGCACCCTGTGGATATTGATTCTTCGGAAGGCCATAACTGTTGGCTCGTTTAGAGTTACGGGAGCCATAACCAGTCAAAACGAAGATCTCTGTGAGTTCTATGGCTATGACCGCTTTAAGCCGTCACTGGTTAGTTTCATACCCAAAAAATCTTATCTGAACCTCAATCGGGCCATGGACGTTTTTTACCGTTCGTTCATTCGTCTCGTGGATTTTTTCTGGGAAACGGGATCCCCATTGCTGGTCTATGATTTACCATCGCCGTAGAGTGGTGCCCCATGGTACCGCTCCGTTTCAAATCCATTCATCCATTTCTAAAAGTCATACGACACTTTTTCAGCATTTTGGACGGATGTTGCACCTTGCACCGTAGATGTTGCACCCTGTGAATATTGATTCTTCGAAGGCCATAACTGTTGGCTCGTTTTGATTTACGGGAGCCATAACCAGTCAAAACGAAGATCTCTGTGAGTTCTATGGCTATGACCGCATTAAGCCGTCACTGGTTAGTTTCATACCCAAAAAATATTATCCGAACCTCAATCGGTCCTTGGACGTTTTTTACCGTTCGTTCATTCGTCACGTGGATTTTTTCTGCAAAACAGGATCTCCATGGTTGGTCTATGATTTACCATCTCCGGAGAGTGGTGCCCTATGGTACCGCTCTGTTTCAAATCCATGCATCCATTTCTAAAAGTCGTATGGCACTTTTTCGGAATTTTGGACGGATGTTGCACCTTGCACCGTAGATGTTGCAACCTGTGGATATTGATTCTTCTGAAGGCCATAACTGTTGGCTCGTTTAGAGTTACGGGAGCCATAACCAGTCAAAATGAAGATCTCTGTGAGTTCTACGGCTATGACCACTTTAAGCCATCACTGGTTAGTTTCATACCCAAAAAATCTTATCCATACCTCAATCGGTCCTTGGACGTTTTTTACCGTTCGTTCATTCGTCCCGTGGATTTTTTTACAAAACGGGACCCCCGTGGCTGGTTTACGATTTACCATCGCTGGAGAGTGGTGCCCCATGGTACCGCTCCGTGTCAAATCCATGCATCCATTTATTAAAGTAGTACGAAACTTTTTCGGCATTTTGGACGGATGTTGCACCTTGCACCGTAGATGTTGCACCTTGTGGATATTGATTCTTCAGAAGGCCATAACTATTGGCTCGTTTAGAGTTACGGGAGCCATAACCAGTCAAAACGAAGATCTCTGTGAGTTCTACTGCTATGACCGCTTTAAGCCGTCCCTGGTTAGTTTCATACCCTAAAAATCTTATCCGAACCTCAATCGGGCCTTGGATGATTTTTACCGTTCGTTCATTCGTCACGTGGATTTTTTCTACAAAACGGGATCCCCGTGGTTGGTCTATGATTTACCATCGCCGGAGAGTGGTGCCCCGTGGTACCGCTCCGTTTCAAATCCATGCATCCATTTCTAAAAGTCATACGGCACTTTTTTGGCATTTTGGACTGATGTTGCACCTTGCACCGTAGATGTTGCACCCTGTGGATATTGATTCTTCGGAAGGCCATAACTGGTGGCTCGTTTAGAGTTACGGGAGCCATAACCAGTCAAAACGAAGATCTCTGTGAGTTCTACGGCTATGACCGCTTTAGGCCGTCACTGGTTAGTTTCATACCCAAAAAATCTTATCTGAACCTCAATCGGGCCTTGGACGTTTTTTACCGTTCGTTCATTCGTCTCGTGGATTTTTTCTGGGAAACGGGATCCCCATGGCTGGTCTATGATTTACCATCGCCGTAGAGTGGTGCCCCATGGTACCGCTCCGTTTCAAATCCATTCATCCATTTCTAAAAGTCATACGGCACTTTTTCAGCATTTTGGACGGATGTTGCACCTTGCACCGTAGATGTTGCACCCTGTGGATATTGATTCTTCGAAGGCCATAACTGTTGGCTCGTTTTGATTTACGGGAGCCATAACCAGTCAAAACGAAGATCTCTGTGAGTTCTATGGCTATGACCGCTTTAAGCCGTCACTGTTTAGTTTCATACCCAAAAAATATTATCCGAACCTCAATCGGTCCTTGGACGTTTTTTACCGTTCGTTCATTCGTCACGTGGATTTTTTCTGCAAAACGTGATCTCCATGGCTGGTCTATGATTTACCATCTCCGGAGAGTGGTGCCCTATGGTACCGCTCTGTTTCAAATCCATGCATCCATTTCTAAAAGTCGTATGGCACTTTTTTGGAATTTTGGACGGATGTTGCACCTTGCACCGTAGATGTTGCACCCTGTGGATATTGATTCTTCGGAAGGCCATAACTGTTGGCTCGTTTAGAGTTACGAGAGCCATAACCAGTCAAAACGAAGATCTCTGTGAGTTCTACGGCTATGACCGCTTTAAGCCGTGACTGGTTAGTTTCATACCCAAAAAATCCTATCCGAACCTCAATCAGGCCTTGGACATATTTTACCGTTCGTTCATTCGTCACATGGATTTTTTTTGCAAAACGGGATCCCCGTTGCTGGTCTACGATTTACCATCGCCGAAGAGTAGTGCCCTATGGTACCGCTCCATTTCAAATCCACGCATCCATTTCTAAAAGTCGTACGGCACTTTTTCGGAATTTTGGACGGATGTTGCACCTTGCACCGTAGATGTTGCACCCTGTGGATATTGATTCTTCGGAAGGCCATAACTGTTGGCTCGTTTAGAGTTACGGGAGCCATAACCAGTCAAAACGAAGATCTCTGTGAGTTCTACGGCTATGACTGCTTTAAGCCGTCACTGGTTAGTTTCATACCCAAAAAATATTATCTGAACCTCAATCGGGCCATGGACGTTTTTTACCGTTCGTTCATTCGTCTCGTGGATTTTTTCTGGGAAACGGGATCCCCATTGCTGGTCTATGATTTACCATCGCCGTAGAGTGGTGCCCCATGGTACCGCTCCGTTTCAAATCCATTCATCCATTTCTAAAAGTCATACGACACTTTTTCAGCATTTTGGACGGATGTTGCACCTTGCACCGTAGATGTTGCACCCTGTGGATATTGATTCTTCGAAGGCCATAACTGTTGGCTCGTTTTGATTTACGGGAGCCATAACCAGTCAAAACGAAGATCTCTGTGAGTTCTATGGCTATGACCGCATTAAGCCGTCACTGGTTAGTTTCATACCCAAAAAATATTATCCGAACCTCAATCGGTCCTTGGACGTTTTTTACCGTTCGTTCATTCGTCACGTGGATTTTTTCTGCAAAACAGGATCTCCATGGCTGGTCTATGATTTACCATCTCCGGAGAGTGGTGCCCTATGGTACCGCTCTGTTTCAAATCCATGCATCCATTTCTAAAAGTCGTATGGCACTTTTTCGGAATTTTGGACGGATGTTGCACCTTGCACCGTAGATGTTGCAACCTGTGGATATTGATTCTTCGGAAGGCCATAACTGTTGGCTCGTTTAGAGTTACGGGAGCCATAACCAGTCAAAATGAAGATCTCTGTGAGTTCTACGGCTATGACCGCTTTAAGCCGTGACTGGTTAGTTACATACCTAAAAAATCTTATCCGAACCTCAATCGGGCCTTGGACGTATTTTACCGTTCGTTCATTCGTCACATGGATTTTTTCTGCAAAACGGGATCACCGTGGCTGGTCTACGATTTACCATCACCGGAGAGTAGTGCCCCATGGTACCGCTCCATTTCAAATCCATGCATCCATTTCTAAAAGTCGTACGGCACTTTTTTGGAATTTTGGACGGATGTTGCACCTTGCACCGTAGATGTTGCACCCTGTGGATATTGATTCTTCGGAAGGTCATAACTGTTGGCTCGTTTAGAGTTACGGGAGCCATAACCAGTCAAAACGAAGATCTCTGTGAGTTCTACGGCTTTGACCGCTTTAAGCCGTGACTGGTTAGTTTCATACCCAAAAAATCTTATCCGAACCTCAATCGGGCCTTGGACGTTTTTTACCGTTCGTTCATTAGTCATGTGGATTTTTTCTGCAAAACGGGATCCCCGTGGCTGGTCTACGATTTACCATCGCCGGAGAGCGGTGCCCCATCGTACCGCTCCGTTTCAAATCCATGCATCCATTTCTAAAAGTCGTACGACACTTTTTCGGCATTTTGGACGGATGTTGCACCTTGCACCGTAGATGTTGCACCCTGTGGATATTGATTCTTCGGAAGGCCATAAGTGTTGGCCTGTTTAGAGTTACGGGAGCCATAACCAGTCAAAACGAAGATCTCTGTGAGTTCTACGGCTATGACCGCATTAAGCCATCACTGGTTAGTTTCATACCCAAAAAATTTTATCCGAACCTCAATCGGGCCTTGGACGTTTTTTACCGTTCGTTCATTCGTCATGTGGATTTTTTCTGCAAACCGGGATCCCCGTGGCTGGTTTACGATTTACCATCGCCGGAGAGTGGTGCCCCATGGTACCGCTCCATTTCTAATCCATGCATCCATTTCTAAAAGTCGTACGGCACATTTTCGGAATTTTGGACGGATGTTGCACTTTGCACCGTAGATGTTGCACCCTGTGGATATTGATTCTTCGGAATGCCATAATTGTTGGCTCGTTTAGAGTTACGGGAGCCATTACCAGTCAAAACGCAGATCACTGTGAGTTCTACGGCTATTACCGCTTTAAGCCCTCACTGGTTAGTTTCATACCCAAAAAATATTATCCGAACCTCAATCGGGCCTTGGACGTTTTTTACCGTTCGTTCATTTGTCACGTGGATTTTTTCTGCAAAACGGGATCCCCGTGGCTGATCTACGATTTACCATCGCCGGAGAGTGGTGCCCCATGTTACCGCTCCATTTCAAATCCATGCATCCATTTCTAAAAGTCGTATGGTTCTTTTTCGGCATTTTGGACGGATGTTGCACCTTGCACCGTAGATGTTGCACCCTATGGATATTGATTCTTCTGAAGGCCATAATTGTTGGCTCGTTTAGAGTTATGGAGCCATAACCAGTCAAAATGAAGATCTCTGTGAGTTCTACGGCTATGACCGCTTTCAGCCGTCACTGGTTAGTTTCATACCCAAAAAATATTATCCGAACCTCAATCGGTCCTTGGACGTTTTTTACCGTTCGTTCATTCGTCACGTGGATTTTTTCTGCAAAATGGGATCTCCGTGGCTGATCTATGATTTACCATCGCTGGAGAGTGGTGCCCCATGGTACCGCTCTGTTTCAAAACCATGCATCCATTTCTAAAAGTCGTATGGCACTTTTTCGGAATTTTGGACGGATGTTGCACCTTGCACCGTAGATGTTGCACCCTGTGGATATTGATTCTTCGGAAAGCCATAACTTTTGGCTCGTTTAGAGTTACGGGAGCCATAACCAGTCAAAAGGAAGATCTCTGTGAGTTCTACGGCTATGACCACTTTAAGCCGTGACTGGTTAGTTTCATACCCAAAAAATCTTATCCGAACCTCAATCGGGCCTTGGACGTTTTTTACCGTTCGTTCTTTCGGCACGTGGATTTTTAATGCAAAACGGGATCCCTGTCGCTGGTCTACGATTTACCATCGCCGGAGAGTAGTGCCCTATGGTACCGCTCCATTTCAAATCCATGCATCCATTTCTAAAAGTCGTACGGCACTTTTTCGGAATTTTGGACGGATGTTGCACCTTGCACCGTAGATGTTGAACCCTGTGGATATTGATTCTTCGGAAGGCCATAACTGTTGGCTCGTTTAGAGTTACGGCAGCCATAACTAGTCAAAACGAAGATCTCTGTGAGTTCTACGGCTATGACCGCTTTAAGCCGTGACTGGTTAGTTTCATACCCAAAAAATCTTATCCGAACCTCCATCGGGCCTTGGACGTTTTTTACCGTTCGTTCATTCGTCACGTGGATTTTTTCTGCAAAACGGGATCCCCGTGGTTGGTCTACGATTTACCATCGCCGGAGAGTAGTGCCCCATGGTACCGCTCCGTTTCAAATCCGTGCATCCATTTCTAAAAGTCATACGACACTTTATCAGCATTTTGGACGGATGTTGCACCTTGCACCGTAGATGTTGCACCCTATGGATATTGATTCTTCGGAAGGCCATAACTGTTGGCTCGTTTAGATTTACGGGAGCCATAACCAGTCAAAACGAAGATCTCTGTGAGTTCTACGGCTATGACCACTTTAAGCCGTGACTGGTTAGTTTCATACCTAAAAAATCTTATCCGTACCTCAATCAGGCATTGGACGTTTTTTACCGTTCGTTCATTCGTCACGTGGATTTTTTCTGCAAAACGGGATCTCCGTGGCTGGTCTACGATTTTCCATCGCCGGAGAGTAGTGCCCCATGGTACCGCTCCGTTTCAAATCCATGCATCCATTTCTAAAAGTCGTATGGCACTTTTTCGGAATTTTGGATGGATGTTGCACCTTGGACCGTAGATGTTGCACCCTATGGATATTGATTCTTCGGAAGGCCATAACTGTTGGCTCGTTTAGAGTTACGGGAGCCATAACCAGTCAAAACGAAGATCTCCGTAAGTTCTACGGCTATGACCGCTTGAAGTCGTGATTGGTTAGTTTCATACCCAAAAAATCTTATCCGAACCTCAATCGGGCCTTGGACGTTTTTTACCGTTCGTTCATTCGTCACGTGGATTTTTTCTGCAAAACGGGATCCCCATGGCTGGTCTATGATTTACCATCGCCGGAGAGTGGTGCCCTATGGTACCGCTCCATTTCAAATCCATGCATCCATTTCTAAAAGTCGTACGGCACTTTTTCGGCATTTTGGACGGATGTTGCACCTTGCACCGTAGATGTTGCACCCTGTGGATATTGATTCTTCGGAAGGCCATAACTGTTGGCTCGTTTAGAGTTACGGGAGCCATAACCAGTCAAAATGAAGATCTCTATGAGTTCTACGGCTATGACCGCTTTAAGCTGTCACTGGTTAGTTTCATACCCTAAAAATCTTATCCGAACCTCAATCGGGCCTTGGACGTTTTTTACCGTTCGTTCATTCGTCACGTGGATTTTTTCTGCAAAACGGGATCTCCGTGGCTGGTCTACGATTTTCCATCGCCGGAGAGTGGTGCCCCATGGTACCGCTCCATTTCAAATCCATGCATCCATTTCTAAAAGTCGTATGGCACTTTTTCGGAATTTTGGACGGATGTTGCACCTTGCACCGTAGATGTTTCACCCTGTGGATATTGATTCTTCGGAAGGCCATAACTGTTGGCTCGTTTAGAGTTACGGGAGCCATAACTAGTCAAAACGAAGATCTCCGTAAGTTCTACGCCTATGACCGCTTGAAGTCGTGATTGGTTAGTTTCATACCCAAAAAATCTTATCCGAACCTCAATCGGGCCTTGGACGTTTTTTACCGTTCGTTCATTCGTCACGTGGATTTTTTCTACAAACCGGGATCCCCGTGGCTGGTCTACGATTTACCATCGCCGGAGTGTGGTGCCCCATCGTACCGCTCCGTTTCAAATCCATGCATCCATTTCTAAAAGTTGTATGGCACTTTTTCGGAATTTTGGACGGATGTTGCACCTTGCACCGTAGATGTTGCACCCTATGGATATTGATTCTTCGGAAGGCCATGACTGTTGGCTCGTTTAGAGTTACGGGAGCCATAACCAGTCAAAACGAAGATCTCTGTGAGTTCTACGGCTATGACCGCTTGAAGCCGTGACTGGTTAGTTTCATACCCAAAAAATCTTATCCGAACCTCAATCGGGCCTTGGACGTTTTTTACCGTTCGTTCATTCGTCACGTGGATTTTTTCTGCAAAACGGGATCCCCGTGGCTGATCTACGAATTACCATCGCCAGAGAGTGGTGCCCCATGGTACCGCTCCATTTCAAATCCATGCATCCATTTCTAAAAGTCGTATGGTTCTTTTTCGGCATTTTGGACGGATGTTGCACCTTGCACCGTAGATGTTGCACCCTATGGATATTGATTCTTCTGAAGGCCATAATTGTTGGCTCGTTTAGAGTTATGGAGCCATAACCAGTCAAAATGAAGATCTCTGTGAGTTCTACGGCTATGACCGCTTTCAGCCGTCACTGGTTAGTTTCATACCCAAAAAATATTATCCGAACCTCAATCGGTCCTTGGACGTTTTTTACCGTTCGTTCATTCGTCACGTGGATTTTTTCTGCAAAATGGGATCTCCGTGGCTGATCTATGATTTACCATCGCTGGAGAGTGGTGCCCCATGGTACCGCTCTGTTTCAAAACCATGCATCCATTTCTAAAAGTCGTATGGCACTTTTTCGGAATTTTGGACGGATGTTGCACCTTGCACCGTAGATGTTGCACCCTGTGGATATTGATTCTTCGGAAAGCCATAACTTTTGGCTCGTTTAGAGTTACGGGAGCCATAACCAGTCAAAAGGAAGATCTCTGTGAGTTCTACGGCTATGACCACTTTAAGCCGTGACTGGTTAGTTTCATACCCAAAAAATCTTATCCGAACCTCAATCGGGCCTTGGACGTTTTTTACCGTTCGTTCTTTCGGCACGTGGATTTTTAATGCAAAACGGGATCCCTGTCGCTGGTCTACGATTTACCATCGCCGGAGAGTAGTGCCCTATGGTACCGCTCCATTTCAAATCCATGCATCCATTTCTAAAAGTCGTACGGCACTTTTTCGGAATTTTGGACGGATGTTGCACCTTGCACCGTAGATGTTGAACCCTGTGGATATTGATTCTTCGGAAGGCCATAACTGTTGGCTCGTTTAGAGTTACGGCAGCCATAACTAGTCAAAACGAAGATCTCTGTGAGTTCTACGGCTATGACCGCTTTAAGCCGTGACTGGTTAGTTTCATACCCAAAAAATCTTATCCGAACCTCCATCGGGCCTTGGACGTTTTTTACCGTTCGTTCATTCGTCACGTGGATTTTTTCTGCAAAACGGGATCCCCGTGGTTGGTCTACGATTTACCATCGCCGGAGAGTAGTGCCCCATGGTACCGCTCCGTTTCAAATCCGTGCATCCATTTCTAAAAGTCATACGACACTTTATCAGCATTTTGGACGGATGTTGCACCTTGCACCGTAGATGTTGCACCCTATGGATATTGATTCTTCGGAAGGCCATAACTGTTGGCTCGTTTAGAGTTACGGGAGCCATAACCAGTCAAAACGAAGATCTCTGTGAGTTCTACGGCTATGACCACTTTAAGCCGTGACTGGTTAGTTTCATACCTAAAAAATCTTATCCGTACCTCAATCAGGCATTGGACGTTTTTTACCGTTCGTTCATTCGTCACGTGGATTTTTTCTGCAAAACGGGATCTCCGTGGCTGGTCTACGATTTTCCATCGCCGGAGAGTAGTGCCCCATGGTACCGCTCCGTTTCAAATCCATGCATCCATTTCTAAAAGTCGTATGGCACTTTTTCGGAATTTTGGATGGATGTTGCACCTTGGACCGTAGATGTTGCACCCTATGGATATTGATTCTTCGGAAGGCCATAACTGTTGGCTCGTTTAGAGTTATGGGAGCCATAACCAGTCAAAACGAAGATCTCCGTAAGTTCTACGGCTATGACCGCTTGAAGTCGTGATTGGTTAGTTTCATACCCAAAAAATCTTATCCGAACCTCAATCGGGCCTTGGACGTTTTTTACCGTTCGTTCATTCGTCACGTGGATTTTTTCTGCAAAACGGGATCCCCATGGCTGGTCTATGATTTACCATCGCCGGAGAGTGGTGCCCTATGGTACCGCTCCATTTCAAATCCATGCATCCATTTCTAAAAGTCGTACGGCACTTTTTCGGCATTTTGGACGGATGTTGCACCTTGCACCGTAGATGTTGCACCCTGTGGATATTGATTCTTCGGAAGGCCATAACTGTTGGCTCGTTTAGAGTTACGGGAGCCATAACCAGTCAAAACGAAGATCTCTATGAGTTCTACGGCTATGACCGCTTTAAGCTGTCACTGGTTAGTTTCATACCCTAAAAATCTTATCCGAACCTCAATCGGGCCTTGGACGTTTTTTACCGTTCGTTCATTCGTCACGTGGATTTTTTCTGCAAAACGGGATCTCCGTGGCTGGTCTACGATTTTCCATCGCCGGAGAGTGGTGCCCCATGGTACCGCTCCATTTCAAATCCATGCATCCATTTCTAAAAGTCGTATGGCACTTTTTCGGAATTTTGGACGGATGTTGCACCTTGCACCGTAGATGTTTCACCCTGTGGATATTGATTCTTCGGAAGGCCATAACTGTTGGCTCGTTTAGAGTTACGGGAGCCATAACTAGTCAAAACGAAGATCTCCGTAAGTTCTACGCCTATGACCGCTTGAAGTCGTGATTGGTTAGTTTCATACCCAAAAAATCTTATCCGAACCTCAATCGGGCCTTGGACGTTTTTTACCGTTCGTTCATTCGTCACGTGGATTTTTTCTACAAACCGGGATCCCCGTGGCTGGTCTACGATTTACCATCGCCGGAGTGTGGTGCCCCATCGTACCGCTCCGTTTCAAATCCATGCATCCATTTCTAAAAGTTGTATGGCACTTTTTCGGAATTTTGGACGGATGTTGCACCTTGCACCGTAGATGTTGCACCCTATGGATATTGATTCTTCGGAAGGCCATGACTGTTGGCTCGTTTAGAGTTACGGGAGCCATAACCAGTCAAAACGAAGATCTCTGTGAGTTCTACGGCTATGACCGCTTGAAGCCGTGACTGGTTAGTTTCATACCCAAAAAATCTTTTCCGAACCTCAATCGGGCCTTGGACGTTTTTTACCGTTCGTTCATTCGTCACGTAGATTTTTTCTGCAAAACGGGATCCCCGTGGGTTGTCTATGATTTACCATCGCCGAAGAGTGGTGCCCCATAGTACCGCTCCGTTTCAAATCCATGCATCCATTTCTAAAAGTCGTACGGCACTTTTTCGGCATTTTGGACGGATGTTGCAACTTGCACCGTAGATGTTGCACCCTGTGGATATTGATTCTTCGGAAAGCCATAACTGTTGGCTCGTTTAGAGTTACGGGAGCCATAACCAGTCAAAACGAAGATCTCTATGAGTTCTACGGCTATGACCGCTTTAAGCTGTCACTGGTTAGTTTCATATCCTAAAACTCTTATCCGAACCTCAATCGGGCCTTGGACGTTTTTTATCGTTCGTTCATTCGTCACGTGGATTTTTTTGGCAAAACGGGAACCTCGTGGCTGGTCTACGATTTACCATCACCGAAGAGTGGTGCCCCATGGTACCGCTCCGTTTCAAATCCATGCATCCATTTCTAAAAGTCATACGACACTTTTTCGGCATTTTGGACGGATGTTGCACCTTGCACCGTAGATGTTGCACCTTGTGGATATTGATTCTTCGGAAGGCCATAACTGTTGGCTCGTTTAGAGTTACGGGAGCCATAACCAGTCAAAACGAAGATCTCTATGAGTTCTACGGCTATGACCGCTTTAAGCTGTCACTGGTTAGTTTCATACCCTAAAAATCTTATCCGAACCTCAATCGGGCCTTGGACGTTTTTTATCGTTCGTTCATTCGTCACGTGGATTTTTTCGGCAAAACGGGATCCTCGTGGCTGGTCTACGATTTACCATCACCGGATAGTGGTGCCCCATGGTATCGCTCCGTTTCAAATCCATGCATCCATTTCTAAAATTCGTACGACACTTTTTCGGCATTTTGGACGGATGTTGCACCTTGCACCGTAGATGTTGCACCCTGTGGATATTGATTCTTCGGAAGGCCATAATTGTTGGCTCGTTTAGAGTTACGGGAGCCATAACCAGTCAAAACGAAGATCTCTATGAGTTCTACGGCTATGACCGCTTTAAGCTGTCACTGGTTAGTTTCATACCCTAAAAATCTTATCCGAACCTCTATCGGGCCTTGGACGTTTTTTATCGTTCGTTCATTCGTCACGTGGATTTTTTCGGCAAAACGGGATCCTCGTGGCTGGTCTACTATTTACCATCACCGGAGAGTGGTGCCCCATGGTACCGCTCCGTTTCAAATCCATGCATCCATTTCTAAATGTCGTACGACACTTTTTCGGCATTTTGGACGGATGTTGCACCTTGCACCGTAGATGTTGCACCATGTGGATATTGATTCTTCGGAAGGCCATAACTGTTGGCTCGTTTAGAGTTACGGGAGCCATAACCAGTCAAAACGAAGATCTCTATGAGTTCTACGGCTATGACCGCTTTAAGCCGTCACTGGTTAGTTTCATACCCAAAAAATCTTATCCGAACCTCAATCGGGCCTTGGACGTTTTTTACCGTTCGTTCATTCGTCACGTGGATTTTTTCTGCAAAACGGGATCCCCGTGGCTGGTCTAAGATATACCATCGCCGGAGAGTGGTGCCTCATGGTACCGCTCCATTTCAAATCCTTGCATCCATTTCTAAAAGTCGTACGGCACTTTTTCGGCATTTTGGACGGATGTTGCACCTTGCACTGTAGATGTTGCACCCTGTTGATATTGATTCTTCGGAAGGCCATAACTGTTGGCTCGTTTAGAGTTACAGGAGCCATAACCAGTCAAAACGAAGATCTCTGTGAGTTCTACGGATATGACCGCTTTAAGCCGTGACTGGTTAGTTTCATACCCAAAAAATCTTATCCGAACCTCAATCGGGCCTTGGACGTTTTTTACCGTTCGTTCATCCATCACGTGGATTTTTTCTGCAAAATGGGATCCCCGTGGCTAGTCTATGATTTACCATCGCCGGAGAGTGGTGCCCCATGGTACCGCTCCGTTTCAAATCCATGCATCCATTTCTAAAAGTCGTACGGCACTTTTTCGGCATTTTGGACGGATGTTGCACCTTGCACCGTAGATGTTGCACCCTGTGGAAATTGATTCTTCGGAAGGCCATAACTGTTGGCTCGTTTAGAGTTACGGGAGCCATAACCAGTCAAAACGAAGATCTCTATGAGTTCTACGGCTATGACCACTTTAAGCCGTCACTGATTAGTTTCATACCCTAAAAATCTTATCCGAACCTCAATCGGGCGTTGGACGTTTTTTATCGTTCGTTTATTCGTCACGTGGATTTTTTCGGCAAAACGGGATCCTCGTGGCCGGTCTACGATTTACCATCGCCGGAGAGTGGTGCCCCATGGTACCGCTTCATTTCAAATCCATGCATCCATTTATAAAATTCGTACGGCACTCTTTCGGGATTTTGGACGGATGTTGCACCTTGCACCGTAGATGTTGCACCATGTGGATATAGATTCTTCGAAAGGCCATAACTGTTGGCTCGTTTAGAGTTACGGGAGCCATAACCAGTCAAAACGAAGATCTCTATGAGTTCTACGGCTATGACCGCTTTAAGCTGTCACTGGTTAGTTTCATACCCAAAAAATCTTATCCGAACCTCAATCGGGCCTTGGACGTTTTTTACCGATCGTACATTCGTCACGTGGATTTTTTCTGCAAAACGGGATCCTCGTGGCTGGTCTAAGATTTACCATCACCGGAGAGTGGTGCCCCATGGTACCGCTCCATTTCAAATCCATGAATCCATTTCTAAAAGTCGTACGACACTTTTTCGGCATTTTGGACGGATGTTGCACCTTGCACCGTAGATGTTGCACCCTGTTGATATTGATTCTTCGGAAGGCCATAACCGTTGGCTCGTTTAGAGTTACGGGAGCCATAACCAGTCAAAACGAAGATCTCTGTGAGTTTTATGGCTATGACCTCTTTAAGCCGTCACTGGTTAGTTTCATAGCCAAAAAATCTTATCCAAACCTCAATCGGGTCTTGGACGTTTTTTACCGTTCGTTCATTCGTCACGTGGATTTTTTCTGCAAAACGGGATCCCCGTGGCTAGTCTAAGGTTTACCATCGCCGGAGAGTGGTGCCCCATGGTATCGCTCCGTTTCAAATCCATGCATCCATTTCTAAAAGTCGTACGGCACTTTTTGGCATTTTGGACGGATGTTGCACCTTGCACCGTAGATGTTGCACCCTGTGGAAATTGATTCTTCGAAAGGCCATAACTGTTGGCTCGTTTAGAGTTACGGGAGCCATAACCAGTCAAAACAAAGATCTCTATGAGTTCTAAGGCTATGACCGCTTTAAGCCGTCACTGGTTAGTTTCATACCCTAAAAATCTTATCCGAACCTCAATCGGGCCTTGGACGTTTTTTATCATTCGTTTATTCGTCACGTGGATTTTTTCGGCAATACGGGATCCTCGTGGCTGGTCTACGATTTACCATCGCCGGAGAGTGGTGCCCCATGGTACCGCTTCATTTTAAATCCATGCATCCATTTATAAAATTCATACGGCACTTTTTCGGCATTTTGGATGGAAGTTGCACATTGCACCGTAGATGTTGCACCATGTGGATATAGATTCTTCGAAAGGCTATAACTATTGGCTCGTTTAGAGTTACGGGAGCCATAACCAGTCAAAACGAAGATCTCTATGAGTTCTATGGCTATGACCGCTTTAAGCCGTCACTGGTTAGTTTCATACCCAAAATATCTTATCCGAACCTCAATCGGGCCTTGGACGTTTTTTACCGTTCGTTCATTCGTCACGTGGATTTTTTCTGCAAAACGGGATCCTCGTGGCTGGTCTAAGATTTACCATCGCCGGAGAGTGGTGCCCCATGGTACCGCTCCATTTCAAATCCATGAATCCATTTCTAAAAGTCGTACGGCACTTTTTTGGCATTTTGGACGGATGTTGCACCTTGCACCGTAGATGTTGCACCCTGTTGATATTGATTCTTCGGAAGGCCATAACTGTTGGCTCGTTTAGAGTTACAGGAGCCATAACCTGTCAAAACGAAGATCTCTGTGATTTCTACGGCGATGACCGCTTTAAGCCGTGACTGGTTAGTTTCATACCCAAAAAATCTTATCCGAACCTCAATCGGGCCTTGGACGTTTTTTACCGTTCGTTCATTCGTCACGTGGATTTTTTCTGCAAAACGGGATCCCCGTGGCTGGTCTACGATTTACCATCGCCGGAGAGTGGTGCCCCAAGGTACCGCTCCGTTTCAAATCCATGCATCCATTTCTAAAAGTCGTACGGCACTTTTTCGGCATTTTGGACAGATGTTGCACCTTGCACCGTAGATGTTGCACCCTCTGGATATTGATTCTTCGGAAGGCCATAACTGTTGGCTCGTTTAGAGTTACGGGAGCAATAACTAGTCAAAACGAAGATCTTTGTGAGTTTTACGGCTATGACCTCTTTAAGCCGTCACTGGTTAGTTTCATAGCCAAAAAATCTTATCCAAACCTCAATCGGCCTTGGACGTTTTTTACCGTTCGTTCATTCGTCACGTGGATTTTTTCTACAAAACGGGATCCCCGTGGCTGGTCTAAGGTTTACCATCGCCGGAGAGTGGTGCCCCATGGTATCGCTCCGTTTCAAATCCATGCATCCATTTCTAAAAGTCGTACGACCCTTTTTGGCATTTTGGACGGATGTTGCACCTTGCATCGTAGATGTTGCACTCTATGGATATTGATTCTTCGGAAGGCCATAATTGTTGGCTCGTTTAGAGTTACGGGAGCCATAACCAGTCAAAACGAAGATCTCTATGAGTTCTACGGCTATGACCGCTTTAAGCCGTCACTGGTTCGTTTCATACCCAAAAAATCTTATCCGAACCTCAATCGGGCCTTGGACGTTTTTTACCGTTCGTTCATTCGTCACGTGGATTTTTTCTGCAAAACGGGATCCCCGTGGCTGGTCTACGATTTACCATCGCCGGAGTGTGGTGCCCCACGGCACCGCTCCATTTCAAATCCATGCATCCATTTCTAAAAGTCGTACGACACTTTTTCGGCATTTTGGACGGATGTTGCACCTTGCACCGTAGATGTTGCACCATGTGGATATTGATTCTTCGGAAGGCCATAACTATTGGCTCGTTTAGAGTTACGGAAGCCATAACCAGTCAAAATGAAGATCTCCGTGAGTTCTACGGCTATGACCGCTTTAAGCCGTCACTGGTTAGTTTCATACCCAAAAAATCTTATCCGAACCTCAATCGGGCCTTGGACGTTTTTTACCGTTCGTTCATTCGTCACGTGGATTTTTTCGGCAAAACGGGATCCTCGTGGCTGGTCTATGATTTACCATCACCGGAGAGTGGTGCCCCATGGTACCGCTCTGTTTCAAATCCATGCATCCATTTCTAAAAGTCGTACGTCACTTTTTCGGCATTTTGGACGGATGTTGCTCCTTGCACCGTAGATGTTGCACTATGTGGATATTGATTCTTCTGAAGGCCATAACTGTTGGCTCGTTTAGAGTTACGGGAGCCATAACCAGTCAAAACGAAGATCTCTATGAGTTCTATGGCTATGACCGCTTTAAGCCGTCACTGGTTAGTTTTATACCCAAAAAATCTTATCCGAACCTCAATCACGCCTTGGACGTTTTTTACCGTTCGTTCATTCGTCACGTGGATTTTTTCTGCAAAACGGGATCCCCGTGGCTGGTCTAATATTTACCATCGCCGGAGAGTGGTGCCCCATGGTACCGCTCCATTTCAAATCCATGCATCCATTTCTAAAAGTCATACGGCACTTTTTCGGCATTTTGGACGGATGTTGCACCTTGCACCGTAGATGTTGCACCCTGGTGATATTGATTCTTCGGAAGGCCATAACTGTTGGCTCGTTTAGAGTTACAGGAGCCATAACCAGTCAAAACGAAGATCTCTGTGAGTTCTACGGCTATGACCGCTTTAAGCCGTGACTGGTTAGTTTCATACCCAAAAAATCTTATCCGAACCTCAATCGGGCCTTGGACGTTTTTTACCGTTCGTTCATTCGTCACGAGGATTTTTTCTGCAAAACGGGATCCCTGTGGCTGGTCTACGATTTACCATCGCCGGAGAGCTGTGCCCCATGGTACCGCTCCGTTTCAAATCCATGCATCCATTTCTAAAAGTCGTACGGCACTTTTTCGGCATTTTGGACGGATGTTGCACCTTGCACCGTAGATGTTGCACCCTGTGGAAATTGATTCTTCGGAAGGCCATAACTGTTGGCTCGTTTAGAGTTACGGGAGCCATAACCAGTCAAAACGAAGATCTCTATGAGTTCTACGGCTATGACCGCTTTAAGCCATCACTGGTTAGTTTCATACCCTAAAAATCTTATCGGAACCTCAATCGGGCATTGGACGTTTTTTATCGTTCGTTTATTCGTCACGTGGATTTTTTCGGCAAAACGGGATCCTCGTGGCTGGTCTATGATTTACCATCGACGGAGAGTGGTGCCCCATGGTACCGCTTCATTTAAAATCCATGCATCCATTTATAAAAGTCGTACGGCACTTTTTCGGCATTTTGGACGGATGTTGCACCTTGCACTGTAGATGTTGCACCATGTGGATATAGATTCTTCGGAAGGCCATAAATGTTGGCTCGTTTAGAGTTACGGGAGCCATAACCAGTCAAAACGAAGATCTCTATGAGTTCTACGGCTATGACCACTTTAAGCCGTCACTGGTTAGTTTCATACCCAAAAAATCTTATCCGAACCTCAATCGGGCCTTGGACGTTTTTTACCGTTCGTTCATTCGTCACGTGGATTTTTTCTGCAAATTGGGATCCTCGTGGCTGGTCTAAGATTTACCATCGCCGGAGAGTGGTGCCCCATGGTACCGCCCCATTTCAAATCCATGAATCTATTTCTAAAAGTCGTACGGCACTTTTTCGGCATTTTGGACGGATGTTGCACCTTGCACCGTAGATGTTGCACCCTGTTGATATTGATTCTTCGGAAGGCCATAACTGTTGGCTCGTTTGGAGTTACAGGAGCCATAACCAGTCAAAACGAAGATCTCTGTGAGTTCTACGGTAATTACCGCTTTAAGCCGTGACTGGTTAGTTTCATACCCAAAAAATCTTATCCGAACCTCAATCGGGCCTTGGACGTTTTTTACCGTTCGTTCATTCGTCACGTGGATTTTTTCTGCAAAACGGGATCCCCGTGGCTGGTCTACGATTTACCATCGCCGGAGAGTGGTTCTCCATGGTACTGCTCCATTTCAAATCCATGCATCCATTTCTAAAAGTCGTACGGCACTTTTTCGGCATTTTGGACGAATGTTGCACCTTGCACCGTAGATGTTGCATCCTGTGGATATTGATTCTTCGGAAGGCCATAACTGTTGGCTCGTTTTGAGTTACGGGAGCCATATCCAGTCAAAACAAAGATCTCTGTGGGTTCTACGGCTATGACCGCTTTAAGCCCTCACTGGTTAGTTTCATACCCAAAAAATATTATCCGAACCTCAATCGGGCCTTGGACGTTTTTTACCGTTCGTTCATTCGTCACGTGGATTTTTTCTGCAAAACGGGATCCCCGTGGCTGGTCTATGATTTACCATCGCCGGAGAGTGGTGCCCCATGGTACCGCTCCGTTTCAAATCCATGCATCCATTTCTAAAAGTCGTACGGCACTTTTTCGGCATTTTGGACAGATGTTGCACCTTGCACCGTAGATGTTGCACCATATGGATATTGATTCTTCGGAAGGCCATAACTGTTGGCTCGTTTAGAGTTACGGGAGCCATAACCAGTCAAAACGAAGATCTCTGTGAGTTTTACGGCTATGACCTCTTTAAGCCGTCACTGGTTAGTTTCATAGCCAAAAAATCTTATCCAAACCTCAATCGGGCCTTGGACGTTTTTACCATTCGTTCATTCGTCACGTGGATTTTTTCTGCAAAACGGGATCCCCGTGGCTGGTCTAAGGTTTACCATCGCCGGAGAGTGGTGCCCCATGGTATCGCTCCGTTTCAAATCCATGCATCCATTTCTAAAAGTCGTACGGCACTTTTTGGCATTTTGGACGGATGTTGCACCTTGCATTGTAGATGTTGCACCCTGTGGATATTGATTCTTCGGAAGGCCATAATTGTTGGCTCGTTTAGAGTTACGGGAGCCATAACTAGTCAAAACAAAGATCTCTATGAGTTCTACGGCTATGACCGCTTTAAGCCGTCACTGGTTAGTTTCATACCCAAAAAATCTTATTCGAACCTCAATCGGGCCTTGGACGTTTTTTACCGTTCGTACATTCGTCGCGTGGATTTTTTCTGCAAAACGAGATCCTCGTGGCTGGTCTAAGATTTACCATCGCCGGAGAGTGGTGCCCCATGGTACCGCTCCATTTCAAATCCATGAATCCATTTCTAAAAGTCGTACGGCACTTTTTCGGCATTTTGGACGGATGTTGCACCTTGCACCGTAGATGTTGCACCCTATGGATATTGATTCTTCGGAAGGCCATAACTGTTGGCTCGTTTAGAGTTATGGGAGCCATAACCAGTCAAAACGAAGATCTCTGTGAGTTTTACGGCTATGACCTCTTTAAGCCGTCACTGGTTAGTTTCATAGCCAAAAAATCTTATCCAAACCTCAATCGGGCCTTGGACGTTTTTTACCGTTCGTTCATTCGTCACGTGGATTTTTTTTGCAAAACGGGATCCCCGTGGCTGGTCTAAGGTTTACCATCGCCGGAGAGTGGTGCCCCATGGTATCGCTCCGTTTCAAATCCATGCATCCATTTCTAAAAGTCGTACGGCACTTTTTGGCATTTTGGACGGATGTTGCACCTTGCATCGTAGATGTTGCACCCTGTGGATATTGATTCTTCGGAAGGCCATAATTGTTGGCTCGTTTAGAGTTACGGGAGCCATAACCAGTCAAAACAAAGATCTCTATGAGTTCTACGGCTATGACCGCTTTAAGCCGTCACTTGTTAGTTTCATACCCAAAAAATCTTATCCGAACCTCAATCGGGCCTTGGACGTTTTTTACCGTTCGTTCATTCGTCACGTGGATTTTTTCTGCAAAACGGGATCCCCTTGGGTTGTCAATGATTTACCATCGCCGGAGAGTGGTGCCCCATGGTACCGCTCCGTTTCAAATCCATGCATCCATTTCTAAAAGTCGTACGGCACTTTTTCAGCATTTTGGACGGATGTTGTACCTTGCACCGTAGATGTTGCACCCTGTGGATATTGATTCTTCGGAAGGCCATCACTGTTGACTCATTTACAGTTACGGGAGCCATAACCAGTCAAAACGAAGATCTCTATGAGTTCTATGGCTATGACCGCTTTAAGCTGTCACTGGTTAGTTTCATACCCAAAAAATCTTATCCGAACCTCAATCGGGCCTTGGACGTTTTTTATCGTTCGTTCATTCGTCACGTGGATTTTATCGGCAAAACGGGATCCTCGTGGCTGGTCTACGATTTACCATCGCCGGAGAGTGGTGCCCCATGGTACCGCTCCGTTTCAAATCCATGCATCCATTTCTAAAAGTCGTACGACACTTTTTCGGCATTTTGGACGGATGTTGCACCTTGCACCGTAGATGTTGCACCATGTGGATATTGATTCTCCGGAAGGCCATAACTGTTGGCTCGTTTAGAGTTACGGGAGCCATAACCAGTCAAAACGAAGATCTCTGTGAGTTCTACAGCTATGACCGCTTTAAGCCGTCACTGGTTAGTTTCATACCCAAAAAATTTTATCCGAACCTCAATCGGGCCTTGGACGTTTTTTATCGTTCGTTCATTCGTCACGTGGATTTTTTCGGCAAAACGGGATCCTCGTGGCTGGTCTTCGATTTACCATCACCGGAGAGAGGTGCCCCATGGTACCGCTCCGTTTCAAATCCATGCATCCATTTCTAAAAGTCGTACGGCACTTTTTCGGCATTTTGGACGGATGTTGCACCTTGCACCGTAGATGTTGCACCCTGTGGATATTGATTCTTCTGAAGGCCATAACTGTTGGCTCGTTTAGAGTTACGGGAGCCATAGCCAGTCAAAATGAAGATCTCTGTGAGTTCTACGGCTATGACCGCTTTAAGCCGTGACTGGTTAATTTCATACCCAAAAATCTTATCCGAACCACAATCGGGCCTTGGACGTTTTTTACCGTTCGTTCATTCGTCACATGGATTTTTTTCTACAAAACGGGATCCCCGTGGATGGTCTAAGATTTACCATCGCCGGAGAGTGGTGCCCCATGGTACCGCTCCGTTTCAAATCCATGCATCCATTTATAAAAGTCGTACGGCGCTTTTTCAGCATTTTGGACGGATGTTGCTTCTTGCACCGTAGATGTTGCACCCTGTGGATATTGATTCTTCGGAAGGCCAGAACTGTTGGCTCGTTTAGAGTTACGTGAGCCATAACCAGTCAAAACGAAGATCTCTATGAGTTCTACGGCTATGACCGCTTTAAGCCGTCACTGGTTAGTTTTATACCCAAAAAATCTTATCCGAACCTCAATCGGGCCTTGGACGTTTTTTACCGTTCGTTCATTCGTCACGTGGATTTTTTATGCGAAACGGGATCCCCATGGCTGGTCTACGATTTACCATCGCCGTCATAGCGGTGACCCATGGTACCGCTCCGTTTCAAATCCATGCATCCATTTCTAAAAGTCCTACGTCACTTTTTTTGGCATTTTGGACGGATGTTGCACCTTGCACCGTAGATGTTGCACCCTATGGATATTGATTCTTCGGAAGGCCATAACTGCTGGCTCGTCTAGAGTTACGGGAGCCATAACCAGTCAAAACGAAGATCTCTGTGAGTTCTACGGCTATGACCGCTTTAAGCCGTCACTGGTTAGTTTCATACCCAAAAAATCTTATCCGAACCTCAATCGGGCCTTTGACGTTTTTTACCGTTCGTTCATTCGTCACGTGGATTTTTTCTGCAAAACGGGATCCCCGTGGCTGGTCTACGATTTACCATCGCCGGAGAGTGGTGCCCCATGGTACAGCTCCGTTTCAAATCCATGCATCCATTTATAAAAGTCGTACGGCACTTTTTCGGCATTTTGGACGGATGTTGCACCTTGCACTGTAGATGTTGCACCCTGTGGATATTGATTATTCGGAAGGCCATAACTGTTGGCTCGTTTAGAGTTACGGGAGCCATAACCAATCAAAACGAAGATCTCTGTGAGTTCTACGGCTATGACCGCTTTAAGCCGTCACTGGTTAGTTTCATACCCAAAAAATCTTATCTGAACCTCAATCGGGCCTTGGACGTTTTTTACCGTTCGTTCATTCGTCACGTGGATTTTTTCTGCAAAATGGGATCCCCGTGGCTGGTCTATGATTTACCATCACCGAAGAGTGGTGCCCCATGGTACCGCTCCGTTTCAAATACATGCATCCATTTCTAAAAGTCGTACGGCACTTTTTCGGCATTTTGGATAGATGTTGCACCTTGCTCCGTAGATGTTGCACCCTGTGGATATTTATTCTTCGGAAGGCCATAACTGTTGGCTCGTTTAGAGTTACGGGAGCCATAACCAGTCAAAACGAAGATCTCTGTGAGTTCTACGGCTATGACCGCTTTAAGTCGTGACTGGTTAGTTTCATACCGAAAAAATCTTATCCGAACCTCAATCAGGCCTTGGACGTTTTTTACCGTTCATTCATTCGTCACGTGGATTTTTTATACAAAACGGGATCCCCGTGGCTGGTCTATGATTTAACATCGCCGGAGAGTGGTGCCCCATGGTACCGCTCGGTTTCAAATCCATGCATCCATTTCTAAAAGTCGTACGGCACTTCTTCGGCATTTTGGACGGATGTTGCACCTTGCACCGTAGATGTTGAACCTTGTGGATATAGATTCTTCGTAAGGCCATAACTGTTAGCTCGTTTAGAGTTACGGGAGCCATAACCAGTCAAAACAAAGATCTCTGTGAGTTCTACGGCTAAGACCACTTTAAGCCGTCACTGGTTAGTTTCATATCCCAAAAATCTTATCCGAACCTCAATCGGGCCTTGGACGTTTTTTACCGTTCGTTCATTCGTCACGTGGATTTTTTCTGCAAAACGGGATCCCCGTGGCTGGTCTAAGATTTACCATCGCCGGAGAGTGGTGCCCCATGGTACCGCTCCATTTCAAATCCATGCATCCATTTCTAAAAGTCATTCGGCACTTTTTCGGCATTTTGGACGGATGTTGCACCTTGCACCGTAGATGTTGCACCCTGTGGATATTGATTCTTCGGAAGGCCATAACTGTTGGCTCGTTTAGAGTTACGGGAGCCATAACCAGTAAAATCGAAGATCTCTGTGAGTTCTACGGCTATGACCGCTTTAAGCCGTCACTGGTTAGTTTCATACCCAAAAAATCTTATCTGAACCTCAATCGGGCCTTGGACGTTTTTTACCGTTCGTTCATTCGTCACGTGGATTTTTTCTGCAAAATGGGATCCCCGTGGCTGGTCTATGATTTACCATCGCCGGAGAGTGGTGCCCCATGGTACCGCTCCGTTTCAAATACATGCATCCATTTCTAAAAGTCGTACGGCACTTTTTCGGCATTTTGGATAGATGTTGCACCTTGCTCCGTAGATGTTGCACCCTGTGGATATTTATTCTTCGGAAGGCCATAACTGTTGGCTCGTTTAGAGTTACGGGAGCCATAACCAGTCAAAACGAAGATCTCTGTGAGTTCTACGGCTATGACCGCTTTAAGCCGTGACTGGTTAGTTTCATACCGAAAAAATCTTATCCGAACCTCAATCAGGCCTTGGACGTTTTTTACCGTTCATTCATTCGTCACGTGGATTTTTTCTACAAAACGGGATCCCCGTGGCTGGTCTATGATTTAACATCGCCGGAGAGTGGTGCCCCATGGTACCGCTCCGTTTCAAATCCATGCATCCATTTCTAAAAGTCGTACGGCACTTCTTCGGCATTTTGGACGGATGTTGCACCTTGCACCGTAGATGTTGAACCCTGTGGATATTGATTCTTCGGAAGGCCATAACTGTTAGCTCGTTTAGAGTTACAGGAGCCATAACCAGTCAAAACAAAGATCTCTGTGAGTTCTACGGCTAAGACCACTTTAAGTCGTCACTGGTTAGTTTCATATCCCAAAAATCTTATCCGAACCTCAATCGGGCCTTGGACGTTTTTTACCGTTCGTTCATTCGTCACGTGGATTTTTTCTGCAAAACGGGATCCCCGTGGCTGGTCTAAGATTTACCATCGCCGGAGAGTGGTGCCCCATGGTACCGCTCCATTTCAAATCCATGCATCCATTTCTAAAAGTCATTCGGCACTTTTTCGGCATTTTGGACGGATGTTGCACCTTGCACCGTAGATGTTGCACCCTGTGGATATTGATTCTTCGGAAGGCCATAACTGTTGGCTCGTTTAGAGTTACGGGAGCCATAACCAGTAAAAACGAAGATCTCTGTGAGTTCTACGGCTATGACCGTTTTAAGCCGTCACTGGTTAGTTTCATACCCAAAAAATCTTATCTGAACCTCAATCGGGCCTTGGACGTTTTTTACCGTTCGTTCATTCGTCACGTGGATTTTTTCTGCAAAATGGGATCCCCGTGGCTGGTCTATGATTTACCATCGCCGGAGAGTGGTGCCCCATGGTACCGCTCCGTTTCAAATACATGCATCCATTTCTAAAAGTCGTACGGCACTTTTTCGGCATTTTGGATAGATGTTGCACCTTGCTCCGTAGATGTTGCACCCTGTGGATATTTATTCTTCGGAAGGCCATAACTGTTGGCTCGTTTAGAGTTACGGGAGCCATAACCAGTCAAAACGAAGATCTCAGTGAGTTCTACGGCTATGACCGCTTTAAGCCGTGACTGGTTAGTTTCATACCGAAAAAATCTTATCCGAACCTCAATCAGGCCTTGGATGTTTTTTACCGTTCGTTCATTCGTCACGTGGATTTTTTCTACAAAACGGGATCCCCATGGCTGGTCTATGATTTACCATCGCCGGAGAGTGGTGCCCCATGGTACTGCTCCGTTTCAAATCCATGCATCCATTTCTAAAAGTCGTACGGCACTTCTTCGGCATTTGTGACGGATGTTGCACCTTGCACCGTAGATGTTGAACCCTGTGGATATTGATTCTTCGGAAGGCCATAACTGTTAGCTCGTTTAGAGTTACGGGAGCCATAACCAGTCAAAACAAAGATCTCTGTGAGTTCTACGGCTAAGACCACTTTAAGCCGTCACTGGTTAGTTTCATATCCCAAAAATCTTATCCGAACCTCAATCGGGCCTTGGATGTTTTTTACCGTTCGTTCATTCGTCACGTGGATTTTTTCTGCAAAACGGGATCCCCTTGGCTGGTCTAAGATTTACCATCGCCGGAGAGTGGTGCCCCATGGTACCGCTCCTTTTCAAATCCATGCATCCATTTCTAAAAGTCGTACGACACTTTTTCGGCATTTTGGACGGATGTTGCACCTTGCACCGTAGATGTTGCACCATGTGGATATTGATTCTCCGGAAGGCCATAACTGTTGGCTCGTTTAGAGTTACGGGAGCCATAACCAGTCAAAACGAAGATCTCTGTGAGTTCTACGGCTATGACCGCTTTAAGCCGTCACTGGTTAGTTTCATACCCAAAAAATTTTATCCGAACCTCAATCGGGCCTTGGACGTTTTTTATCGTTCGTTCATTCGTCACGTGGATTTTTTCGGCAAAACGGGATCCTCGTGGCTAGTCTTCGATTTACCATCACCGGAGAGAGGTGCCTCATGGTACCGCTCCGTTTCAAATCCATGCATCCATTTCTAAAAGTCGTACGGCACTTTTTTGGCATTTTGGACGGATGTTGCACCTTGCACCGTAGATGTTGCACCCTGTGGATATTGATTCTTCTGAAGGCCATAACTGTTGGCTCGTTTAGAGTTACGGGAGCCATAACCAGTCAAAACGAAGATCTCTGTGAGTTCTACGGCTATGGCCGCTTTAAGCCATGACTGGTTAATTTCATACCCAAAAATCTTATCCGAACCACAATCGGGCCTTGGACGTTTTTTACCGTTCGTTCATTCGTCACGTGGATTTTTTCTGCAAAACGGGATCCCCGTGGCTGGTCTACGATTTACCATCGCCGGAGTGTGGTGCCCCATGGCACCGCTCCATTTCAAATCCATGCATCCATTTCTAAAAGTCATACGGCACTTTTTCGGTATTTTGGACGGATGTTGCACCTTGCACTGTAGATGTTGCATCATGTGGATATTCATTCTTCGGAAGGCCATAATTGTTGGCTCGTTTAGAGTTACGGGAGCCATAACCAGTCAAAACGAAGATCTCTGTGAGTTCTACGGCTATGACCGCTTTAAGCCGTCACTGGTTAGTTTCATACCCAAAAAATCTTATCCGAACCTCAATCGGGCCTTGGACATTTTTTACCGTTCGTACATTCGTCTCGTGGATTTTTTCTGCAAAACGGGATCCCCGTGGGTTGTCTACGATTTACCATCGCCGGAGAGTGGTGCCCCATGGTACCGCTCCGTTTCAAATCCATGCATCCATTTCTAAAAGTCGTACGGCACTTTTTCAGCATTTTGGATGGATGTTGAACCTTGCACCGTAGATGTTGCACCCTGTGGATATTGATTCTCCGGAAGGCCATAACTGTTGACTCATTTAGAGTTACGGGAGCCATAACCAGTCAAAACGAAGATCTCTATGAGTTCTATGGCTATGACCGCTTTAAGCTGTCACTGGTTAGTTTCATACCCAAAAAATCTTATCCGAACCTCAATCGGGCCTTGGACGTTTTTTATCGTTCGTTCATTCGTCACGTGGATTTTATCGGCAAAACGGGATCCTCGTGGCTGGTCTACGATTTACCATCGCCGGAGAGTGGTGCCCCATGGTACCGCTCCGTTTCAAATCCATGCATCCATTTCTAAAAGTCGTACGACACTTTTTCGGCATTTTGGACGGATGTTGCACCTTGCACCGTAGATGTTGCACCATGTGGATATTGATTCTCCGGAAGGCCATAACTGTTGGCTCGTTTAGAGTTACGGGAGCCATAACCAGTCAAAACGAAGATCTCTGTGAGTTCTACGGCTATGACCGCTTTAAGCCGTCACTGGTTAGTTTCATACCCAAAAAAATTTATCCGAACCTCAATCGGGCCTTGGACGTTTTTTATCGTTCGTTCATTCGTCACGTGGATTTTTTCGGCAAAACGGGATCCTCGTGGCTGGTCTTCGATTTACCATCACCGGAGAGAGGTGCCCCATGGTACCGCTCCGTTTCAAATCCATGCATCCATTTCTAAAAGTCGTACGACACTTTTTCGGCATTTTGGACGGATGTTGCACCTTGCACCGTAGATGTTGTACCCTGTGGATATTGATTCTTCTGAAGGCCATAACTGTTGGCTCGTTTAGAGTTACGGGAGCCATAACCTGTCAAAACGAAGATCTCTGTGAGTTCTACGGCTATGACCGCTTTAAGCCGTGACTGGTTAATTTCATACCCAAAAATCTTATCCGAACCACAATCGGGCCTTGGACGTTTTTTACCGTTCGTTCATTCGTCACATGGATTTTTTTCTACAAAACGGGATCCCCGTGGATGGTCTAAGATTTACCATCGCCGGAGAGTGGTGCCCCATGGTACCGCTCCGTTTCAAATCCATGCATCCATTTATAAAAGTCGTACGGCGCTTTTTCGGCATTTTGGACGGATGTTGCTTCTTGCACCGTAGATGTTGCACCCTGTGGATATTGATTCTTCGGAAGGCCGGAACTGTTGGCTCGTTTAGAGTTACGGGAGCCATAACCAGTCAAAACGAAGATCTCTATGATTTCTACGGCTATGACCGCTTTAAGCCGTCACTGGTTAGTTTTATACCCAAAAAATCTTATCCGAACCTCAATCGGGCCTTGGACGTTTTTTACCGTTCGTTCATTCGTCACGTGGATTTTTTATGCGAAACGGGATCCCCATGGCTGGTCTACGATTTACCATCGCCGTCATAGCGGTGACCCATGGTATCGCTCCGTTTCAAATCCATGCATCCATTTCTAAAAGTCCTACGTCACTTTTTTTGGCATTTTGGACGGATGTTGCACCTTGCACCGTAGATGTTGCACCCTATGGATATTGATTCTTCGGAAGGCCATAACTGCTGGCTCGTTTAGAGTTACGGGAGCCATAACCAGTCAAAACCAAGATCTCTGTGAGTTCTACGGCTATGACCGCTTTAAGCCGTCACTGGTTAGTTTCATACCCAAAAAATCTTATCCGAACCTCAATCGGGCCTTTGACGTTTTTTACCGTTCGTTCATTCGTCACGTGGATTTTTTCTGCAAAACGGGATCCCCGTGGCTGGTCTACGATTTACCATCGCCGGAGAGTGGTGCCCCATGGTACAGCTCCGTTTCAAATCCATGCATCCATTTATAAAAGTCGTACGGCACTTTTTCGGCATTTTGGACGGATGTTGCACCTTGCACCGTAGATGTTGAACCCTGTGGATATTGATTCTTCGGAAGGCCGTAACTGTTAGCTCGTTTAGAGTTACGGGAGCCATAACCAATCAAAACGAAGATCTCTGTGAGTTCTACGGCTATGACCGCTTTAAGCCGTCACTGGTTAGTTTCATACCCAAAAAATCTTATCCGAACCTCAATCGGGCCTTGGACATTTTTTACCGTTCGTACATTCGTCTCGTGGATTTTTTCTGCAAAACGGGATCCCCGTGGGTTGTCTACGATTTACCATCGCCGTCATAGCGGTGACCCATGGTATCGCTCCGTTTCAAATCCATGCATCCATTTCTAAAAGTCCTACGTCACTTTTTTTGGCATTTTGGACGGATGTTGCACCTTGCACCGTAGATGTTGCACCCTATGGATATTGATTCTTCGGAAGGCCATAACTGCTGGCTCGTTTAGAGTTACGGGAGCCATAACCAGTCAAAACGAAGATCTCTGTGAGTTCTACGGCTATGACCGCTTTAAGCCGTCACTGGTTAGTTTCATACCCAAAAAATCTTATCCGAACCTCAATCGGGCCTTGGACGTTTTTTACCGTTCGTTCATTCGTCACGTGGATTTTTTCTGCAAAACGGGATCCCCGTGGCTGGTCTAAGATTTACCATCGCCGGAGAGTGGTGCCCCATGGTACCGCTCCATTTCAAATCCATGCATCCATTTCTAAAAGTCATTCGGCACTTTTTCGGCATTTTGGACGGATGTTGCACCTTGCACCGTAGATGTTGCACCCTGTGGATATTGATTCTTCGGAAGGCCATAACTGTTGGCTCGTTTAGAGTTACGGGAGCCATAACCAGTAAAAACGAAGATCTCTGTGAGTTCTACGGCTATGACCGCTTTAAGCCGTCACTGGTTAGTTTCATACCCAAAAAATCTTATCTGAACCTCAATCGGGCCTTGGACGTTTTTTACCGTTCGTTCATTCGTCACGTGGATTTTTTCTGCAAAATGGGATCCCCGTGGCTGGTCTATGATTTACCATCGCCGGAGAGTGGTGCCCCATGGTACCGCTCCGTTTCAAATACATGCAAACATTTCAAAAAGTCGTACGGCACTTTTTCGGCATTTTGGATAGATGTTGCACCTTGCTCCGTAGATGTTGCACCCTGTGGATATTTATTCTTCGGAAGGCCATAACTGTTGGCTCGTTTAGAGTTACGGGAGCCATAACCAGTCAAAACGAAGATCTCTGTGAGTTCTACGGCTATGACCGCTTTAAGCCGTGACTGGTTAGTTTCATACCGAAAAAATCTTATCCGAACCTCAATCAGGCCTTGGACGCTTTTTACCGTTCGTTCATTCGTCACGTGGATTTTTTCTACAAAACGGGATCCCCGTGGCTGGTCTATGATTTACCATCGCCGGAGAGTGGTGCCCCATGGTACCGCTCCGTTTCAAATCCATGCATCCATTTCTAAAAGTCGTACGGCACTTCTTCGGCATTTTGGACGGATGTTGCACCTTGCACCGTAGATGTTGAACCCTGTGGATATTGATTCTTCGGAAGGCCATAACTGTTAGCTCGTTTAGAGTTACGGGAGCCATAACCAGTCAAAACAAAGATCTCTGTGAGTTCTACGGCTAAGACCACTTTAAGCCGTCACTGGTTAGTTTCATATCCCAAAAATCTTATCCGAACCTCAATCGGGCCTTGGACGTTTTTTACCGTTCGTTCATTCGTCACGTGGATTTTTTCTGCAAAACGGGATCCCCGTGGCTGGTCTAAGATTTACCATCGCCGGAGAGTGGTGCCCCATGGTACCGCTCCATTTCAAATCCATGCATCCATTTCTAAAAGTCATTCGGCACTTTTTCGGCATTTTGGACGGATGTTGCACCTTGCACCGTAGATGTTGCACCATGTGGATATTGATTCTTCGGAAGGCCATAACTGTTGGCTCGTTTAGAGTTACGGGAGCCATAACCAGTAAAAACGAAGATCTCTGTGAGTTCTACGGCTATGACCACTTTAAGCCGTCACTGGTTAGTTTCATATCCCAAAAATCTTATCCGAACCTCAATCGGGCCTTGGACGTTTTTTACCGTTCGTTCATTCGTCACGTGGATTTTTTCTGCAAAACGGGATCCCCGTGGCTGGTCTAAGATTTACCATCGCCGGAGAGTGGTGCCCCATGGTACCGCTCCATTTCAAATCCATGCATCCATTTCTAAAAGTCATTCGGCACTTTTTCGGCATTTTGGACGGATGTTGCACCTTGCACCGTAGATGTTGCACCCTGTGGATATTGATTCTTCGGAAGGCCATAACTGTTGGCTCGTTTAGAGTTACGGGAGCCATAACCAGTCAAAACGAAGATCTATGTGAGTTCTACGCCTGAGACCGCTTTAAGCCGTCACTGGTTAGTTTCATCCCCAAAAAATCTTATCCGAACCTCAATCGGGCCTTGGACGTTTTTTACCGTTCGTTCATTCGTCATGTGGAATTTTTCTGCAAAACGGGATCCCCGTGGCTGGTCTAAGATTTACCATCACCGGAGAGTGGTGCCCCATGGTACCGCTGCATTTCAAATCCATGCATCCATTTCTAAAAGTCATTCGGCACTTTTTCGGCATTTTGGACGGATGTTGCACATTGCACCATAGATGTTGCACCCTGTGGATATTGATTCTTCGGAAGGCCATAACTGTTGGCTCGTTTAGATTTACGGGAGCCATAACCAGTCAAAACGAAGATCTTTGTGAGCTCTACGGCTATGACCGCTTTAAGCCCTCACTGGTTAGTTTCATACCCAAAAAATCTTATCCTAACCTCAATCGGGCCTTGGACGTTTTTTACCGTTCGTTCATTCGTCACTTGGATTTTTTATGCGAAACGGGATCCCCATGGCTGGTCTACGATTTACCATCGCCGTCATAGCGGTGACCCATGGTACCGCTCCATTTCAAATCCATGCATCCATTTCTAAAAGTCCTACGGCACTTTTTTTGGCATTTTGGACGGATGTTGCACCTTGCACCGTAGATGTTGCACCCTGTGGGTATTGATTCTTCGGAAGGCCATAACTGATGTCTCGTTTAGAGTTACGGGAGCCATAACCAGTCAAAACGAAGATCTCTGTGAGTTCTACGGCTATGACCGCTTTAAGCCGTCACTGGTTAGTTTCATACCCAAAAAATCTTATCCGAACCTCAATCGGGCCTTGGACGTTTTTTACCGTTCGTTCATTCGTCACATGGATTTTTTCTGCAAAACGGGATCCCCGTGGCTGGTCTACGATTTACCATCGCCGGAGAGAGGTACCCCATGGTACCGCTCCGTTTCAAATCCATGCATCCATTTCTAAAAGTCGTACGGCACTTTTTCGGCATTTTGGACGGATGTTGCACCTTGCTCCGTAGATGTTGCACCCTGTGGATATTGATTCTTCGGAAGACCATAACTGTTGGCTCGTTTAGAGTTACGGGAGCCATAACCGGTCAAAACGAAGATCTTTGTGAGTTCTACGGCTATGACCGCTTTAAGCCGTGACTGGTTAGTTTCATACCCAAAAAATCTTATCCGAACCTCAATCGGGCCTTGGACGTTTTTTACCGTTCGTTCATTCGTCACGTGGATTTTTTCTGCAAAACGGGATCCCCGTGGCTGGTCTACGATTTACCATCGCCGGAGAGAGGTACCCCATGGTACCGTTCTGTTTCAAATCCATGCATCCATTTCTAAAAGTCGTACGGCACTTTTTCGGCATTTTGGACGGATGTTGCACCTTGCACCATAGATGTTGCACCCTGTGGATATTGATTCTTCGGAAGGCCATAACTGTTGGCTCGTTTAGAGTTACGGGAGCCATAACCAGTCAAAACGAAGATCTCTGTGAGTTCTACGGCTAAGACTGCTTTAAGCCGTCACTGGTTAATTTCATACCCAAAAAATCTTATCCGAACCTCAATCGGGCCTTGGACGTTTTTTACCGTTCGTTCATTCGTCTCGTGGATTTTTTCTGCAAAACGGGATCCCCGTGGCTGGTCTAAGATTTACCATCGCCGGAGAGTGGTGCCCCATGGTACCGCTCTATTTCAAATCCATGCATCCATTTCTAAAAGTCATTCGGCACTTTTTCGGCATTTTGGACGGATGTTGCACCTTGCACCGTAGATGTTGCACCCTGTGGATATTGATTCTTCGGAAGGCCATAACTGTTGGCTCGTTTAGAGTTACGGGAGCCATAACCAGTAAAAACGAAGATCTCTGTGAGTTCTACGGCTATGACCGCTTTAAGCCGTCACTGGTTAGTTTCATACCCAAAAAATCTTATCTGAACCTCAATCGGGCCTTGGACGTTTTTTACCGTTCGTTCATTCGTCACGTGGATTTTTTCTGCAAAATGGGATCCCCGTGGCTGGTCTATGATTTACCATCGCCGGAGAGTGGTGCCCCATGGTACCGCTCCATTTCAAATACATGCATCCATTTCAAAAAGTCGTACGGCACTTTTTCGGCATTTTGGATAGATGTTGCACCTTGCTCCGTAGATGTTGCACCCTGTGGATATTTATTCTTCGGAAGGCCATAACTGTTGGCTCGTTTAGAGTTACGGGAGCCATAACCAGTCAAAACGAAGATCTCTGTGAGTTCTACGGCTATGACCGCTTTAAGCCGTGACTGGTTAGTTTCATACCGAAAAAATCTTATCCGAACCTCAATCAGGCCTTGGACGTTTTTTACCGTTCGTTCATTCGTCACGTGGATTTTTTCTACAAAACGGGATCCCCGTGGCTGGTCTATGATTTACCATCGCCGGAGAGTGGTGCCCCATGGTACCGCTCCGTTTCAAATCCATGCATCCATTTCTAAAAGTCGTACGGCACTTCTTCGGCATTTTGGACGGATGTTGCACCTTGCACCGTAGATGTTGAACCCTGTGGATATTGATTCTTCGGAAGGCCATAACTGTTAGCTCGTTTAGAGTTACGGGAGCCATAACCAGTCAAAACAAAGATCTCTGTGAGTTCTACGGCTAAGACCACTTTAAGCCGTCACTGGTTAGTTTCATATCCCAAAAATCTTATCCGAACCTCAATCGGGCCTTGGACGTTTTTTACCGTTCGTTCATTCGTCACGTGGATTTTTTCTGCAAAACGGGATCCCCGTGGCTGGTCTAAGATTTACCATCGCCGGAGAGTGGTGCCCCATGGTACCGCTCCATTTCAAATCCATGCATCCATTTCTAAAAGTCATTCGGCACTTTTTCGGCATTTTGGACGGATGTTGCACCTTGCACCGTAGATGTTGCACCCTGTGGATATTGATTCTTCGGAAGGCCATAACTGTTGGCTCGTTTAGAGTTACGGGAGCCATAACCAGTCAAAACGAAGATCTATGTGAGTTCTACGCCTGAGACCGCTTTAAGCCGTCACTGGTTAGTTTCATCCCCAAAAAATCTTATCCGAACCTCAATCGGGCCTTGGACGTTTTTTACCGTTCGTTCATTCGTCATGTGGATTTTTTCTGCAAAACGGGATCCCCGTGGCTGGTCTAAGATTTACCATCACCGGAGAGTGGTGCCCCATGGTACCGCTCCATTTCAAATCCATGCATCCATTTCTAAAAGTCATTCGGCACTTTTTTGGCATTTTGGACGGATGTTGCACCTTGCACCATAGATGTTGCACCCTGTGGATATTGATTCTTCGGAAGGCCATAACTGTTGGCTCGTTTAGAGTTACGGGAGGCATAACCAGTCAAAATGAAGATCTTTGTGAGCTCTACGGCTATGACCGCTTTAAGCCCTCACTGGTTAGTTTCATACCCAAAAAATCTTATCCGAACCTCAATCGGGCCTTGGACGTTTTTTACCGTTCGTTCATTCGTCACTTGGATTTTTTATGCGAAACGGGATCCCCATGGCTGGTCTACGATTTACCATCGCCGTCATAGCGGTGACCCATGGTACCGCTCCATTTCAAATCCATGCATCCATTTCTAAAAGTCCTACGACACTTTTTTTGGCATTTTGGACGGATGTTGCACCTTGCACCGTAGATGTTGCACCCTGTGGATATTGATTCTTCGGAAGGCCATAACTGATGTCTCGTTTAGAGTTACGGGAGCCATAACCAGTCAAAACGAAGATCTCTGTGAGTTCTACGGCTATGACCGCTTTAAGCCGTCACTGGTTAGTTTCATACCCAAAAAATCTTATCCGAACCTCAATCGGGCCTTGGACGTTTTTTACCGTTCGTTCATTCGTCACATGGATTTTTTCTGCAAAACGGGATCCCCGTGGCTGGTCTACGATTTACCATCGCCGGAGAGAGGTACCCCATGGTACCGCTCCGTTTCAAATCCATGCATCCATTTCTAAAAGTCGTACGGCACTTTTTCGGCATTTTGGACGGATGTTGCACCTTGCTCCGTAGATGTTGCACCCTGTGGATATTGATTCTTCGGAAGGCCATAACTGTTGGCTCGTTTAGAGTTACGGGAGCCATAACCGGTCAAAACGAAGATCTTTGTGAGTTCTACGGCTATGATCGCTTTAAGCCATGACTGGTTAGTTTCATACCCAAAAAATCTTATCCGAACCTCAATCGGGCCTTAGATGTTTTTTACCGTTCGTTCATTCGTCACGTGGATTTTTTCTGCAAAACGGGATCCCCGTGGCTGGTCTACTATTTACCATCGCCGGAGAGAGGTACCCCATGGTACCGTTCCGTTTCAAATCCATGCATCCATTTCTAAAAGTCGTACGGCACTTTTTCGGCATTTTGGACGGATGTTGCACCTTGCACCATAGATGTTGCACCCTGTGGATATTGATTCTTCGGAAGGCCATAACTGTTGGCTCGTTTAGAGTTACGGGAGCCATAACCAGTCAAAATGAAGATCTCTGTGAGTTCTATGGCTGAGACTGCTTTAAGCCGTCACTGGTTAATTTCATACCCAAAAAATCTTATCCGAACCTCAATCGGGCCTTGGACGTTTTTTACCGTTCGTTCATTCGTCACATGGATTTTTTCTGCAAAATGGGATCCCCGTGGCTGGTCTAAGATTTACCATCGCCGGAGAGTGGTGCCCCATGGTACGGCTCCATTTCAAATCCATGCATCCATTTCTAAAAGTCGTTCGGCACTTTTTCGGCATTTTGGACGGATGTTGCACCTTGCACCGTAGATGTTGCACCCTGTGGATATTGATTCTTCGGAAGGCCATAACTGTTGGCTCGTTTAGAGTTACGGGAGCCATAACCAGTCAAAACGAAGATCTCTGTGAGTTCTACGGCTATGACCGCTTTAAGCCGTGACTGGTTAGTTTCATACCCAAAAAATCTTATCCGAACCTCAATCGGGCCTTGGACGTTTTTTACCGTTCGTTCATTCGTCACGTGGATTTTTTCTGCAAAACGGGATCCCCGTGGCTGGTCTACGATTTACCATCACCGGAGAGTGGTGCCCCATGGTATCGCTCCGTTTCAAATCCATGCATCCATTTCTAAAAGTCGTACGGCACTTTTTCGGCATTTTGGATGGATGTTGCACCTTACACCGTAGATGTTGCACCCTGTGGATATTGATTCTTCGGAAGGCCATAACTGTTGGCTCGTTTAGAGTTACAGGAGCCATAACCAGTCAAAACGAAGTTCTCTGTGATTTCTACGGCTATGACCGCTTTAAGCCCTCACTGGTTAGTTTCTGTTATCCCGCCTTTTGGCAAGGCCATGACACCAAAAAGTTGATTGTAGAACTAAAGACAGTTCGTCGTAAAAGTTCGTTATGCACTGCTTAACCATGAGTATCGATGAATTTTGTTCGAGTCCGGATCGAGCTATAATCGATAAGACACGTCAAGCAAAGCCATAAGAGCCAGCATTCCAAATATCGAGTCAATCCGAGTTCGTACGCTCAAGATATCATCGATGCAAGTTGGAGGAAATAGCCCTAGGTTCGAATCCATAAGCCCAGCCTTGGGTTCGAATCCCTCGAGAATAGCACAGGCTCGAATCGATCAGAAGACGGCCAAGCTCCGAATCCATCAGCCACACATTGCTTCGAATCCATCCTCGAGGCCTTGGTTAGAATCCATCAACCACACATTGCTTCGAATCCATCCTCAAGGCCTTGGTTCGAATCCATCAGCATCGGGCTCCAGTTCGAATCCATCGAAGGAAGGATCCTTCGAATCCATGCAGGCAGAGGAGCTCCGACTCCATTCCATAGCACCAACATCATCGATTCGAACAAGCGCAGTTTCCATCGATTCGAAGTAAGTAAACCTTCGAATCCAGCATCTCGGGTCCACCAAATAAACGTGGCTAAGAACAAGGATTCGACCCAGTCAACTCGGCAAAGAAATCGGATCGATACGAAGGAGGCGCTCCATGTCATCACAGAAGCCCATGCCTGGATTGATTCGAAGCAATCGACTCGAAGCATATCGATTCGAACAGAGCACTGCCACCAGAAATGCAATCTTGAATCGACCATAACTCAAGTTTTACAAGTCCAAATGCCATGAAATTTTCACAGGAGCTTAAGCACATGATGAAGAATGTTCACACCAAATTTCAGCTCGATTGGATGATTTATTGATCGATTCGAACCAAGGGTCGAATCGATCCCAAAGCGGGCTCGGATCTCCAGATTTCGGCCATGTGGGCCCCTGACGTACTAGAACTGGTCTCCCCTCATTTTAGGCGAAATATCAGCCTCCTACACCTATAAATAGAGCCCCTGGTCATTCAGAAAAGGGTTGGACTATTCTAAGTACTAAAGAGCACCCAGATTCTGCCAGATTTACTCCAGAACACCGCCGTTGCTTTAGATTGACACTTAGCATTTAAATTCAGTTGTACTACAGTATAAAGAATTGTAACCTTCAAGTATCGAGCAATAAAATCATCAAACTTCATAGTGGACGTAGGCAAAACGCCGAACCACTCTAAATCGCTTGTCTTTGCAATTTACTTTCTGTTATTTTGGAGTTTTTGTTAGATAATCCTCAGTTTTAATTTTCATTCTTCACTTTTATCTCTTCAAAAACTTCCGAAGAGTGTTGTGCCCATTTTTGGTACAAACACTTTGGTGCTTTCACTGAGAAAAAACCTGCTTTTTTCTCCTGCTCCTTGGATCTACCATCGATACCGGATTGCATAAATCCAAGAGGAAGATCAAGATCTCTAATTCATAATCCTTCCATTCTATTCAGATTTGCATAAAGTCTAGGAAAATGATTCATCATTTAAAATGGTTAGCACGAGAACCACTTCTACAGCTGCTGGACAAGAAGGTAGGGATGGACAGAATCCTGCTCAACAACAGCCATCCAACCAAGACAACGTTGCTCATTCAGATCCGTCTGGACCAGTCACCAGACAGGAGTTCCATGTATTGCTTCAAAAACTGACTCAAAGTCAGCAACAATTGGCCGAACAGTTACGTGCTAATATTGAATTAACAAACCAACTAAACCGCCAAGGCCGTAGAAGGTCCAGACGGGATGATATCTCCTGATCATCTACTGAAAGTTCCACCTCATCGGACCATTATCACAGATCTACCCGTCCTCGATTAGACGGGAGTCATGCACAAATGACCGGATATCAACCCGCTTTGACTGTTGGACAGTTGAGGGTAGGACCGTCGACCAGCTTTCAGGTCGGGCCCTCAACACACGGAGGCCCTACTACACAGCATACCACGGACAATCATGCCGCAGCTGCCACAGTAGAAACAAGGGTTGATACCCGAAATCATTCAGAGCCAAATAATCAGCAACGTGGGCGTACTCCTAAACCATACGTCCCAGAAGACGCTGAGCCAAGGAGGCGAAATTTGGACCGTCGACAGCACCCGGTCCGAACTCGCGCTATGGAACCCGACCACACCTTAGCTCAGCAGGCGCAATATGTAGCAATGCCTGACATTTCGACTATGATACGACAAATGATCCGTGAAAGCCAAGGACTTACCAACGACGATTGGGGAATTTCTCGAAGTCATACCCCTTTCACGGACGAGATACTGTACGCTGAACCTCCTCGGCGATTCAGAATGCCAACTCTCCCTATGTACGAAGGAAATTCTGATCCCAATCAACAAATTTTGAAATATGAATGGTCAATGAGCGCCGAAAGGGCCGACGGTGCAGTGAAATGTCGAAGTTTCCCCATCTCACTGGGAGGAATTGCAACAATGTGGTTTACAAGATTACCTCCAAGATCTATCTCTTCATTTGACCAATTAGCTAAGAAATTTGTTGAACAATTTCGCATGCATGTCGCTAGACCCAAAGATGTTAACACCCTGTCCATTGTTACCCAAGCTCGTGGGGAGACACTAAGGCGTTACTTGGAGAGATTCCATGCGGCATGTGTGGAGATTAGTAATCCCAACGATAACTCAATTTTAATGGCATTGACAAAGGGAATCGATCCCGATTCTGAGTTTGGAAACTAGTTGGCTGGAAAACCACCTGCATCGTTGGACCGTTTCTACTCCAAAGCCGCTCAATTCTTACGGCAAGAGGACGCGAAACAGTCTAGGAAGTAGGACGATGCGAAGCCCGGAAGTGAGGGAATACAAAGCAATGTACCGGTTAAACAGTCCGGTGACAATTCCGGAAAAGTTCAGTTGAACATACAAAACAAGCAAACTCAGCCAAGAGGTAACAATGGTCAGAATAAGAAAAGAGATCCAAATCCAGGCCCACGGCGTAGGGCTCCGATGTTCGAAAATTATACGCCATTAAATACATCACTGGAAAATGTGTACCTACAAACTTGCAACACTGAACAGTATAAGAAACCCGCTCCGAAGCGGTCATCAGAAAGGCAGATTCAGACAGGAAAGTTTTGTAGATTTCACGAGAGTTATGGCCACAATACAAATGACTGTCGACATTTGCAGGACCTCATAGAAAAGCTGATCAGGGAGAGGAAGTTAGATCAATTCGTGCGGGCACCACAGTCTGGTGGTGCAGGCCCGTCAAATCCAAACCGTACACAGGATCAAGAAAGACAAGAAGAACCCGCTCGTACAGGCGGGAGGCTAGTTATCAATACCATAAGTGGTGGTCCTTATCCAGCAGACAGAAGCTGGAGGGAAATGGAGTCGTATGCTAGCTCTATCAGGCATGCGAGCTTCGAATGCTGCAGTAATTGTGAGGATGGAACTCCGGCTAAACAACAAAAGACAATGTCTGATGACATCATATTTAGAAGCCGAGATGCTGACAAAATCGAAGCTCCAACAATCGACCCACTAGTCATATCTGCCCAGGTTGGTCCGGCTTGGATGAAGAGGATCCTGGTTGACAGTGGGAGTTCTGTAAACATTCTATTCAAACGAGCTTATGATTTAATGAAGATGGAGGCAAAAGACTAGAAACCCTACCAATCTTGAGTTCACGGCTTCAATGGGAGTGCAACAATACCCACTAGGATAGTGGAACTACCAGTGGAACTGGGGATTGGAGAACGCAGGAGAGTCCGACTGCTGCAATTTATTGTTCTTGACATCTCTTCACCATATAATGCATTCTTGGGCTGACCAGCCCTTGCTGAATTCAGGGCAGCTATTGCCCCGTGGTGTTTGACTTTAAAATTCCCAACTGATCATGGGATTGGAATCATTCAAGGAGATCGGGCAGCAGGAAGAGCCTGTTATGTTGCTGAACTGCGTGAGACGCAGAGAAAGGAGAAAGGAAAGGGCGTAGAGGAATCTCTCTGCATCCGTTTTACTAATAATTGACAACTAGCGCCTGGGCCCCGGCCCGGGCACCACTACCAATTCCTTAAAGATCTTGACCCTAGAGATAACGAAGATAAAGATGAAGTTAAAGAGACTCAAGCATCTCCAGCCGAACTGACTGTGGACGTCCCAGTCAGTAAGGATGACGACTCAAAAGTACTAAAAGTTGGATCTCAACTGGGAAAACTGATACAACAGGAATTGGTTGAATTTCTCCAAGCGAATCTCGATGTTTTCGCCTGGACGCATTCTGATATGTGCAGAATCTCACCAAACATTGCAAGTCACTCCTTGAATATTGATTCCGGTCAAGCAAAAAAGGCGTGGTATGGATCCAGAGAGATCTGCCGCCCTTAAAGAAGAGATTGACAAGTTGCAATCAAATGGGTTTATCCGAGATGCTCTATACCCGGAGTGGGTATCAAATCCAGTGTTGGTTCGAAAGCCGAATGGAAAGTGGAGAACTTGTGTTGACTACTCCGACTTAAACAAAGCTTGTCCAAAAGATAGTTTTCCACTTCCTCGAATTGACCAGCTCGTAGACTTAATAGCTGGCCATGAATTGTTATCTTTTATGGATGCTTATTCTGGTTATAATCAAATACCTATGCATTTACCCGATCAAGAACACACCAGTTTCGTTACCGATCTGGGACTCTATTGTTACAAAGTCATGCCTTTTGGTTTAAAGAATGCCGGAGCAACTTACCAACGCTTGGTTAATCGAATGTTCGCTGACCAGATCGGGAAGACCATGGAAGTTTACGTGGATGATATGTTGGTAAAGTCCCGATTTTCCACAGAACACGTCAGAGATTTAGATTCAATGTTCCGCATCTTACGAGAATACGGGATGAAGCTCAACCCATTGAAGTGCCATTTCGGCGTTGCATCTGGAAAGTTCCTCGGTTTCATCGTCAACGCTCGTGGAATAGAGGCGAATCCCGAAAAGATCTGGGCAATAAGGAATTTGCAAACTCCGAGAACCATAAAACAAGTCCAGAGTCTCAACGGGAAGGTAGCAGCGCTAAGCAGGTTCATCTCAAAATCCACTGATAAATGCATTCCTTTCTTTGATCTAATCCGGAAGGGAAAACGAAACTTTGAATGGACCATGGAGTGTGAAGGCGCATTCCGATCGCTGGTTCAGCATCTCTCTACACCACCGATCTTGTCAAAACCGGTTGATCACGAACAATTATACCTTTATCTAGCAGTATCAGAGCATGCGATCAATGCTGCTCTGGTCCGAGAAGAAGATCGAGTGCAGAAACCGGTCTATTATGTTAGTAAACGATTGACCGGAGCTGAAAGAAATTACCCCAGGTTGGAAAAACTGGCTTATTGCCTAGTCATTGCTTCAAGGAAGCTTCGTCCATATTTCCAAGCTCATCCGCTTACTGTGTATACCGATCAGCCGTTACGACAGGTCCTCACGCGGCTTGAGACGTCTGGTAGGTTACTTAAGTGGAATATCGAACTAAGTCAATTTGACATTACTTATGCTCCGCGGAAAGCCATTCAAGGACAAGTCCTAGCTGACTTCATAGCTGAATTTACTGTTCCAGACGACTTACCCGAAACCAGCGAATCTCCTGAATATATCTGGAAACTTTATACAGATGGTGCATCAAACGATTGGTGTTCGGGTGCTGGTGTTGTACTTGAAACCCCGAAGGCCGATCCATATGTTATGCTTTGAAGTTTGATTTTCCCGCAACCAACAATGAAGCAGAATATGAAGCCCTATTGACTGGATTAAAGCTTGCCAGAGATTTGAGAATTATCGCTGTGGAAATTTATTGCGATTCACAGCTGGTTGTGTGTCAGGTACGAGGAGAGTATCAAGCTAGAGACCAAAGATTAGCTGCTTACTTGGTTCGAGTTCTAGAAATACTGGATCAATTTGATTATTACGCCATTTACTATATATCCCGAGATCACAATCAAAAGGCCGACTCCTTGGCAAAGTTAGCCAACACAGGTGAAGCACAGCAAATGGGACTTGTCCCCGTCGAAACTTTGTCTTCTCCAAGTATCGATCAAATAAAAACAGATGATGTGTTAGAAACCTCTCCCGGCAGAGAATCATGGATGACTCCGTATCGAAATTACATTGAGAATGGAATATTGCCTGAGCACCGAAATGAGAAAAGGCAAATTCTACGAAAAGCTTCACGGTTCATCATTCAGGACGGAGTCATGTATAGAAAAGGTTATTCTGTTCCACTCCTCCGGTGTATCGCTCATGACGAAGTGAAACGAGTGTTACATGATGTGCACGAAGGAGAATGTGGCGATCACACCGGTGGACAAGCGCTTGCTAAGAAAATACTCCGATATGGATATTACTGGCCGACAGTGAACCGAGACGCAACCAACTATGCCAGAAAGTGCGACAAGTGCCAGAAACACGCTCGAATTTCAAGAGCCCCACCTACCGAGATAACTCAAATGGTCAGTCCTTGGCCATTCGCTATGTGGGGAATCGATATTATCGGCGCTTTACCTCTGGCAAAGGGTGGTGCGAAGTATGCCATCGTCGCTGTTGACTACTTTACAAAATGGGCCGAGGCCGAAGCTCTCGCAACAATTACAACGAAGAAAGTAATAAACTTTGTGGTCCGCAATATCATCTGTCGATTTGGACTCCCGCATACCATCATCACCGATAATGGGACCCAATTCGAGAGTTCAGAGTTTAAGAATTTCTGTCAACGGTTTCATATTCATAAGAAGTTCTCAGCGGTCGCGCATCCACAAGCAAACGGTCAGGTCGAAGCTGTTAACAAAGTTATAAAATCCATCTTAAAGAAACGACTGGAAAAGGCCGGGGGCAAATGGGTTGATGAACTTCCTATGGCGTTATGGGCTTATCGAACAACTCACAAAACTGCAACCGGACACACCCCATTTTCCTTATCTTATGGCTCGGAGGCCGTTATTCCAGTCGAGACAGAAGTATTTTCTCACCGCGTAACTTATTATGATCCGAAAACAAATGCTATACTACTCGCTAAATCTTTGGATCTATTGGATGAGAAGCGGGAAGAGGCTAATTTGAGAGCAGCCGCATACCGAAGCCGGGTCGCCCGGTTGTATAATACCAAAGTTCGACCCCGAACCTTTGAACTCGGCGATCTTATCCTCAAGAGAATCTATCCGGTTCCTTCACACATGAAACCAAACTGGGAAGGACCGTACGTGATTACACAAAGACTTGGAGATGGCACGTTCAAACTATCAACCGTTGACGGTTTAGTTTTACCAAAGGCCGGGAACAGCGAGAGTCTCCGTTGCTACTACATATGACAGGCTTTATTTATTTCATTATGTTTTTTATTCAGCAATTTGCTTTTGCATTTCGAAATTAAAATTTGTAATAAGGCAACTGACTTTGCCATATTTTCTTATTTCAGCAATAAAATGCCATCTCTTCGAGCCAGAGCTGTGATTCATTAAATACAATGTACAACATCACGATGCACGAAGAGCTAAATTCCATCACACAGTGGAATTTATTCAAGTAGGGAGTGGCTATGAAGCAATCAACCACTCACTAAATGAAACCCGAGCTTGGGGGCAAGCCATCACATCAGGCCAAAAACGGGTTGATACACGACAACCCTTCACTTAACTCCGTACTCCCAGAGTGCGAGGCGGAGTATAAACATTTTCCTAACTCCGTACTCCCAGAGTGCGAGGCGGAGTATAAACATTTTCCTAACTCCGTACTCCCAGAGTGCGAGGCGGAGTATAAACATTTTCCTAACTCCGTACTCCCAGAGTGCGAGGCGGAGTATAAACATTTTCCTAACTCCATACTCCGAGAGTGCGAGGCGGAGTATAAACATTTTCCTAACTCCGTACTCCCAGAGTGCGAGGCGGAGTATAAAGATTTTCCTAACTCCGTACTCACAGAGCGCGAGGCGGAGTATAAACATTTACTTAACTCCGTACTCCCAGAGCGCGAGACGGAGTATAAACATACGTCAACTGGATCTACCGCACCAGTGGCTTCAGGTAGTGTTGGAATTACAACTTCAACATTTGCCTCGTGATGCGCGATCCCCGAGCCTTCACCTGTCTCTAAAGGTTGAACACCAAGCCTCTCCTTTGCCAAAGAAATCACCGCTTCATGAAGGACCTTCCTCTCATCCTCGGTGAGCAAACGCATCTCCAGCTCGAAGTCATCAAGCGATTCGTCTGGATGCGCTGCCCTCTTCTCGTCCACCAACCGGGTCCAGGCGTTGTATAGAATCATGGAGTCATCTCCCAGCCACGCTAAATTTCTGTGCTCCAGCACATTTGCGTTGTACGTGACCAAAAGATCGTCAAACTCAGCATCCAGCCTGGACCTCTCCTCCAAAATCTTTTCTTGGATTTCTGCTTCTGCAGACTTAGACTTGACCGCCACCGCAGCAAGTTCGGCCCTAAGAGATACTGCTTGGTCGCAAGCCTCTTGAGCAGTGGCGTTTGCATCGTCCTTCTCCTTCACCATTTTAGCAAATTTGGCCTTGAGCTCGTTCAGCTCTTTAACGACTAAGTCTCGCTCAGCTGCAATGGTAGCGATGGCCCATCTCTTCTATCGTGGCGCAATGTTCCTGTTGCATCCTCGCCATTTTGGCCACGGCCTCTTCGTTTTTCTGAAGAGCTTCGAGCTCTGACTTCCGGGACGTCTCTATTTCGGATTGAAGAACCTGAATAATGCGTTTCTGCTTAACGATATCAGCATCACGTTCAGCGATAATCTTCGCCCGGTCAAAAGCTACTCTAGAAGCCTTCACGGCTGCCTTGTACCACTCCTTATACTGAGCGTAGAGGTCACGGATATAACTGTGAGCGACGTTCTCAGCGTCCGAAGGAATTCTTTTAAGATTGGGAGGGAAGACATAGCCATCCATGCAAATTTCAGGGAAGTCATTTTTCATTTGGGCGAGTTTAGTGGCTCCCTCACTTGTCAACTCAGCCGGAGCTTGTTCTATTATAGCGGCTGCTGTCAGTTCCATTCTTGGCCGCTGAGTATCAGGCCGAGAAGATTGAGAAGGCGGCTGCTGCTGATAAGAAGGCCCTGGAAGGTCTACTGGGGCCCTAGGAGGCGGAGGAGAGCGAGATCGAGATCGGTGCTGGTGTCCCCGATCCCTGTCAGAATAATCATGGCCAGAGCGGCCACGCGAATAATCTCTATCTCTATCATAGCGCTCTTGACTCGAATAGCCTCGCCCATTATCCCTATCTGACTCTCTCCTACGGGAATCATAGTATGGAGAAGATTGGCGCACATTCCGGTGCCTATCCAGAGTAGAGCCACGTCCCGACATCTCACCTGCGATAAGAAAGAATTACGGATTAAGATCCAATAAAGAAATGTTTACTATGCAAAAGTCATGAAGTGCTGTGGAAGTGTGTGCAAATGTGTAAACCCCCAAACCGACCGGAAATGTTGACCGCACTAAAAGGAAAGGGCTCGCTCATGTAAAGGACATCTTGAAATTCCTCCAACCCAGGATTATGAGAAATCGATATATAATCTGGGATGGGAATATCTTCAAGCCCTTTAAAAATGTCTCTCGAATGAGAAGAGGCGGCCTCAGAAATCATAACTCCGGAAATGGGAGGAGACACATCCATAGATTTCCACCCCTTAGGCTTAAGTTTTTTGGAAATGGCGGCCTTGCCTTTCCGTCTTTCTCCCGACTCTTCAAAATTTCCCAAAAAATCAGCCATCGGCTCCTAATCTGTATGGGTTCTTTCCTCGTCACTCACTTCGGTTATTCTAATTCCGGGCATTTCCTTCGCCATTTTTCTCTTCTTTCTCTTCTTGGATTTCTTCTTATCTTCCTTCTTGGAGGCAGGCTTCGCTAAGCCTTCAACGACTATACTTTGATTAACTTCGATCAAACCAAGAGTTCTTAAGTTATAATCGTTCAACACCGAGTCGATATGTCTCAGCTTGCTTGGAACTTCTTGAAGACTTCGTACAATACCCCTGAAATACCCGCCATCGGGTCTGGAGATAATGGCTGTAAAGGAAATAAAATGTCAATTTTAATACCAAAGAGCTATTGGTCAAGAAAACGGGTTAAGGCGCTTACGTTTAGACAACCATCGCCTAGCGAAACCCGGAGGGCACCGAACATAGAACCACTCGTTCTTGAAATAACTCAGTCGGGTCCAAGCTCCAACTACAACTTGGCAATTCCTAACTGCCTCCAGAAAGGTAAAAGATGGGCTATCACCCCTACTCTTGAAATTAAATATGTGTCTGATCTCGGTGGGCCTTGGCGGGCGAAAGAGACAATCCATAAATATGACAAAGGCAATGTTCAACAACGCGTGCCCGTTGGGATGAAGTTGCGAAGGAGCAATTCCTAAATATGATAGCATCCCTCTGATATATTGATTGAAAGGAGGGAGAGTTCCGGCTGCGCAAGCATGGCGGTAGAAAGCTGTATACCCATCGGGCGGATTGTGCGGTCTATCATCGGCTCTGGGTAATAACACATCATCCAGAGATATGTTATTCTTCAAGCATATTCGGCCCAACAAAGATTCAGAAATGTTGGATTGGACAGAGTCGACAGGGTCCTCGATAAATATCGCCTCAAGTAACTCGTCCGGAGCCGGGTCGATTACGTCGGCAGGAATATCGGGAATCTCAAACAATGGAGGAGTCAAGCTCTGTACCTCTTGTTGTTGGGAGCTCGAAGATTCCATAATTAACTAACTCATCAGAAAGCAACGTTAAGTTCGTAAACAGCCCGTGCATGCCCCAGTGTAGTGTGTATAAAAGTGTTGTGCAGTACAAGTGCTGTGCATTACTTAAGAAGATTTAACAGATTGAAACAAGATGTCCGTACAATAAAACTAGGGGATTTGAGAATGAAAGTAACCGTCATCGCTGACCGTCACCTCCACACCATCCAAACGATACTGACCACTCCAAGTATAAAACAGTTGTGTTATTGGTTAAGTCATAGTTCCATCAACGAGCTTCAAAAGAAATTCAAGTTTAAATCTTTCAGTCAAGTTTGATTATGCAAGGCCGAAGCTCGTCGGAGTCAAGAATGCTAAAGTTCATTATATTCGTCAGAGTACAAAACTTGAAGTTGGTCATACTTCGGATAATGGAGCAAATCAAAAGAGCAATGGTATCAGAGGACGAAGACGTTCGAATCCATCGACTTCGAATCGATAAGAGTCGAATCGATGGAGTTTGATTCCAGGTACTTCGAATCCATATGGATCGACTCGATGTAACTTTATGATAGAGGAGCGCTTCGAATCCATGGGCTCCACATTACTTCGAATCGATCAGTATTCAGTTCCTTCGAATCGATCTAGATAACATCACTTCGAATCGATCAAATCGATACCCTTTCCCTCCAAGTCATCGATTCGAAACCTTGCCCTCGAGATCGATTTGAACCGGTCATTCCTGGATCGATGCGAAGCAACGGGAGACGACACTCTAATCGCTGTAACACGAATGGCATCACTCCTCGACTCCATCGAGTCGACCCCCTCCATTCAGATCTCATCACTCCTCGACTCCATCAAGTCGACCTATTTCATTCAGATCTCGTCACTTCTCAGAATTTTCTAAGGCGAAGATAGTTCTATTTTCCTCATCTCGAATCGATCCCTTGAGTACCTGATTTGATTACGAGTGGAAGCGTGGACGAGTTCGATCGATTCGTGGTAGGAACGTCAGTTATAGCTCTGGGAAATCGATTCGAAGAAATAGCTGAAGCAATGGGAAAAAAATAAAAAGTGAGAAATGAATAGGACCCCGGTATATATAGGGAAAATATGACGATTCTCCTCCCGGTATACCTGACCGGCTTCTACAGGTGAGGAAATCGAATCGAATCGGTTCGTTGCGGCAAGTACGAATCCATTGTAACTCACTGCTTCGAATCCATCACAACACAGAGTCGTTCCACTGCTTCGAATCCATCCCTTAGTTCAAATCCATCCGGTTTTGAACCCTTTACAACGTCGAATCCATTCATGCAAGTATCGATGCAAAGCATCATCGATTCGAAGGAGTAGCCGAACAGAGGCTGGGATGATAGTCTTATCGACTCGAAGCACGAAGTCCCTAGGGCCATCGATTCGGATGTCATCGATTCGAACATACATAGCTTCGAATCCATCACAGACCACTGACGAAAATGGACGAACCGTTTCAATGTGAAATTTTTTGCTTATCTACTCTTTATACCGATTCAGGAGAGGATCGATACAAGAGGATGACCATAGACAACCATAAAAGCAATATTTTAACTCGAATCTCAAATCCATTCAGGAGAGGATCGATGCAGAATTCGATAACAAACCGAACTGGCAGCGACTTGCTGTCACGCAACGTCAATCAAAGACAGACAGATAGCCGATCACAGTCATTCAGTGGTCAATTACAGCGGTACAGAATACAACTTTCGGTAAAGCACGTCGTAGCTGTCCAATGAGAGACTGCAGCTTTTCAAAGCACGTCATGTTTACACAAGACGTACTTTGGGGGGCAAATGTTATCCCGCCTTTTGGCAAGGCCGTGACACCAAAAAGTTGATTGTAGAACTAAAGACAGTTCGTCGTAAAAGTTCGTTATGCACTGCTTAACTATGAGTATCGATGAATTTTGTCCGAGTCCGGATCGAGCTATAATCGATAAGACACGTCAAGCAAAGCCATAAGAGCCAGCATTCCAAATATCGAGTCAATCCGAGTTCGTACGCTCAAGATATCATCGATGCAAGTTGGAGGAAATAGCCCTAGGTTCGAATCCATAAGCCCAGCCTTGGGTTCGAATCCCTCGAGAATAGCACAGGCTCGAATCGATTAGAAGACGGCCACGCTCCGAATCCATCAGCCACACATTGTGTGGCTTCGAATCCATCCTCGAGGCCTTGGTTCGAATCCATCAACAACACATTGCTTCGAATCCATCCTCAAGGCCTTGGTTTGAATCCATCAGCACCGGGCTCCAATTCGAATCCATCGAAGGAAGGATCCTTCGAATCCATGCAGGCAGAGGAGCTCCGACTCCATTCCATAGCACCAACATCATCGATTCGAACAAGCGCAGTTTCCATCGATTCGAAGAAAGTAAACCTTCGAATCCATCATCTCGAGTCCACCAAATAAACGTGGCTAATAACAAGGATTCGACCCAGTCAACTCGGCAAAGAAATCAGATCGATATGAAGGAGGCGCTCCATGTCATCACAGAAGCCCATGCCTGGATCGATTCGAAGCAATCGACTCGAAGCATATCGATTCGAACAGAGCACTGCCACCAGAAATGCAATCTTGAATCGACCATAACTCAAGTTCTACAAGTCCAAATGCCATGAAATTTTCACAGGAGCTTAATCACATGATGAAGAATGTTCACACCAAATTTCAGCTCGATTGGATGATTTATTGATCGATTTGAACCAAGGGTCGAATCGATCCCAAAGCGGGCCCGGATCTCCAGATTTCGGCCATGTGGGCCCCCTGACGTACCAGAACTGGTCTCCCCTCATTTTAGGCGAAATATCAGTCTCCTACACCTATAAATAGAGCCTCTGGTCATTCAGAAAAGGGGTCGGACTATTCTAAGTACTAAAGAGCACCCAGATTCTACTAGATTTACTCCAGAACAACGTCGCTGCTTTAGATTGACACTTAGCATTTAAATTCAGTTGTAGTACAGTATAAAGAATTGTAACCTTCAAGTATAGAGCAATAAAATCATCAAAATTCATAGTGGACGTAGGCAAAACGCCGAACCACTCTAAATCGCTTGTCTTTGCAATTTACTTTCTGTTATTTTGGAGTTTTTGTTAGATAATCCTCAGTTTTAATTTTCATTCTTCACTTTTATCTCTTCAAAAACTTCCGAAGAGTGTTGTGCCCATTTTTGGTACAAACAGTTTCATACCCAAAAAATCTTATCCGAACCTCAATCGGGCCTTGGACGTTTTTTACCGTTCGTTCATTCGTCACGTGGATTTTTTCTGCAAAACGGGATCCCCCTGGTTGGTCTACGATTTACCATCGCTGGAGAGTGGTGCCCCATGTTACCGCTCCGTTTCAAATCCATGAATCCATTTCTAAAAGTCGTACGGCACTTTTTCGACATTTTAGACAGATGTTGCACCTTGCACCGTAGATGTTGCACCTTATGGATATTGATTCTTCGGAAGGCCATAACTGTTGGCTCATTTAGAGTTACGGGAGCCATAACCAGTCAAAACGAATATCTCTGTGAGTTCTATGGCTATGACCACTTTAAGTCATCACTGGTTAGTTTCATAGCCAAAAAATCTTATCCAAACCTCAATCGGGCTTTGGACGTTTTTTACCGTTCGTTCATTCGTCATGTGGATTTTTTCTGCAAAACGGGATCCCCGTGGCTGGTCTAAGGTTTACCATCGCCAGATAGTGGTGCCCCATGGTATCGCTCCATTTAAAATCCATGCATCCATTTCTAGAAGTCGTACGACACTTTTTGGCATTTTGGACGGATGTTGCACCTTGCATCGTAGATGTTGCACCCTGTGGATATTGATTCTTCGGAAGGCCATAACTGTTGGCTCGTTTAGATTTACGGGAGCCATAACCAGTCAAAACGAAGATCTCTGTGAATTCTACGGCTATGATCGCTTTATGCCGTCACTGGTTAGTTTCATACCCAAAAAATCTTATCCGAACCTCAATCGGGCCTTGGACGTTTTTTACCGTTCGTTCATTTGTCACGTGGATTTTTTTCTGCAAAACGGGATCCCCATGGCTGGTCTACGATTTACCATCACCGGAGTGTGGTGCCCCATGGAACCGCTCCATTTCAAATCCATACATCCATTTTCAAAAGTCGTACGGCACTTTTTCGGCATTTTGGACGGATTTTACACCTTGCTCCGTAGATGTTGCACCCTGTGGATATTGATTCTTCGGAAGGCCATAACTGTTGGCTCGTTTAGAGTTACGGGAGCCATAACCAGTCAAAACGAAGATCTTTGTGAGTTCTACGGCTATGACCGCTTTAAGCCGTCACTGGTTAGTTTCATACCCAAAAAATCTTATCCGAACCTCAATCGGGCCTTGGACGTTTTTTACCGTTCGTTCATTTGTCACGTGGATTTTTTCTACAAAACACGATCCCCGTGGCTGGAATAAGATTTACCATTGCCGGAGAGTGGTGCCCTATGGTACCGCAACATTTCAAATCCATGCATCCATTTCTAAAAGTCGTACGGCACTTTTTCGGCATTTTGGACGGATGTTGCACCTTGCTCCGTAGATGTTGCACCCTGTGGATATTGATTCTTCGGAAGGCCATAACTGTTGGCTCGTTTAGAGTTAAGGGAGCCATAACCAGTCAAAACAAAGATCTCTGTGAGTTCTACGGCTATGACCGCTTTAAGCCGTCACTGGTTAGTTTCATACCCAAAAAATCTTATCCGAACCTCAATCGGGCCTTGGACGTTTTTTATCGTTCGTTCATTCGTCACGTGGATTTTTTCGGCAAAACGGGATCCTCGTGGCTGGTCTATGATTTACCATCACCGGAGAGTGGTGCCCCATGGTACCGCTCCGTTTCAAATCCATGCATCCATTTCTAAAAGTCGTATGGCACTTTTTCGGCATTTTGGACGGATGTTGCACCTTGCACCGTAGATGTTGCACCCTGTGGATATTGATTCTTGGAAGGCCATAACTGTTGGATCGTTTAGAGTTACGGAAGCCATTACCAGTCAAAACGAAGTTCTCTGTGAGTTCTACGACAATGACCGCTTTAAGCCGTCACTGGTTAGTTTCATACCCAAAAAATCTTATCCGAACCTCAATCGGGCCTTGGACGTTTTTTACCGTTCGTTCATTCGTCACGTGGATTTTTTCTGCAAAACGGGATCCCCGTGGGTTGTCTACGATTTACCATCGCCGGAGAGTGGTGCCCCGTCGTACCGCTCCGTTTCAAATTCATGCATCCATTTCTAAAAGTCATACGGCACTTTTTCGGCATTTTGGACGGATGTTGCACCTTGCACCGTAGATGTTGCACCCTGTGGGTATTGATTCTTCGGAAGGCCATAACTGTTGGCTCGTTTAGAGTTACGGGAGTCATAACCAGTCAAAACGAAGGTCTCTATGAGTTCTACGGCTATGACCGCTTTAAGCCGTCACTGGTTAGTTTCATACGCTAAAAATCTTATCCGAACCTCAATCGGGCCTTGGACGTTTTTTATCGTTCGTTCATTCGTCACGTGGATTTTTTCGGCAAAACGAGATCCTCGTGGCTGGTCTACGATTTACCATCACCGGAGAGTAGTGCCCCATGGAACCGCTCCGTTTCAAATCCACGCATCCATTTCTAAAAGTCGTACGACACTTTTTCGGCATTTTGGACGGATGTTGCACCTTGCACCGTAGATGTTGCACCATGTGGATATTGAGTCTTCAGAAGGCCATAACTGTTGGCTCGTTTAGAGTTACGGGAGCCATAACCAGTCAAAATGAAGATCTCTATGAGTTCTACAGCTATGACCGCTTTAAGCCGTCACTGGTTAGTTTCATACCCAAAAAATCTTATCCGAACCTCAATCGGGCCTTGGACGTTTTTTACCGTTCGTTCATTCGTCACCTGGATTTTTTCTGCAAAACGGGATCCCCGGGGCTGGTCTAAGATTTACCATCGCCGGAGAGTTGTGCCCCATGGTACCGCTCCATTTCAAATCAATGCATCCATTTTTAAAAGTCGTACAACACTTTTTCGGCATTTTGGACGGATGTTGCACCTTGCACTGTAGACGTTGCACCCTGTTGATATTGATTCTTCGGAAGGCCATAACTGTTGGCTCGTTTAGAGTTACAGGAGCCATAACCAGTCAAAACGAAGATCTCTGTGAGTTCTACGGCTATGACCGCTTTAAGCCGTGACTAGTTAGTTTCATACCCAAAAAATCTTATCCGAACCTCAATCGGGCCTTGGACGTTTTTTACCGTTCGTTCATTCGTCACGTGGATTTTTTCTGCAAAACGGGATCCCCGTGGCTGGTGTACGATTTACCATCACCAGAGAGTGGTGCCCCATGGTACCGCTCCGTTTCAAATCCATGCATCCATTTCTAAAAGTCGTACGACACTTTTTCGGCATTTTGGACAGATGTTGCACCTTGCACCATAGATGTTGCACCCTGTGGAAATTGATTCTTCGGAAGGCCATAACTGTTGGCTCGTTTAGAGTTACTAGAGCTATAACCAGTCAAAACGAAGATCTCTATGAGTTCTACGGCTATGACCGCTTTAAGCCGTCACTGGTTAGTTTCATACCCTAAAAATCTTATCCGAACCTCAATCGGGCCTTGGACGTTTTTTATCGTTCGTTTATTCGTCACGTTGATTTTTTCGGCAAAACGGGATCCTCGTGGCTGGTCTACGATTTACCATCGCCGGAGAGTGGTGCCCTATGGTACCGCTTCATTTCAAATCCATGCATCCATTTATAAAAGTCGTACGGCACTTTTTCGGCATTTTGGACGGATGTTGCACCTTGAACCGTAGATGTTGCACCATGTGGATATAGATTCTTCGGAAGGCCATAACTGTTGGCTCGTTTAGAGTTACGAGAGCCATAACCAGTCAAAACGAAGATCTCTATGAGTTCTACGGCTATGACCGCTTTAAGCCGTCACTGGTTAGTTTCATACCCAAAAAATCTTACCCGAACCTCAATCGGGCCTTGGACGTTTTTTACCGTTCGTTCATTCGTCACGTGGATTTTTTCTGCAAAACGGGATCCTCGTGGCTGGTCTAAGATTTACCTTCCCCGTAGAGTGGTGCCCCATGGTACCGCTCCATTTTAAATCCATGAATCCATTTCTAAAAGTCGTACGGCACTTTTTCGGCATTTTGGACGGATGTTGCACCTTGCACCGTAGATGTTGCACCCTATTGATATTGATTCTTCGGAAGGCCATAACTGTTGGCTCGTTTAGAGTTACAGGAGCCATAACCAGTCAAAACGAAGATCTCTGTGAGTTCTACGGCGATGACCGCTTTAAGCCGTGATTGGTTAGTTTCATACCCAAAATTTTTTATCCGAACCTCAATCGGGCCTTGGACGTTTTTTACCGTTCGTTCATTCGTCACGTGGATTTTTTCTGCAAAACGGGAATCCCGTGGCTGGTCTACGATTTACCATCGCCGGAGAGTGGTGCCCCATGGTACCGCTCCATTTCAAATCCATGCATCCATTTCTAAAAGTCGTACGGCACTTTTTCGGCATTTTGGACGTATGTTGCACCTTTAACCGTAGATGTTGCACCCTGTGGGTATTGATTCTTCGGAAGGCCATAACTGTTGGCTCGTTTAGAGTTACGGGAGGCATATCTAGTCAAAACAAAGATCTCTATGAGTTCTATGACTATGACCGCTTTAAGCCCTCACTGGTTAGTTTCATACCCAAAAAATCTTATCCGAACCTCAATCGGGCCTTGGACGTTTTTTACCGTTCGTTCATTCATCACGTGGGATTTTTCTGCAAAACGGGATCCCCGTGGCTGGTCTACGATTTACCATCACCGGAGAGTGGTGCCCCATGGTACCGCTCCGTTCCAAATCCATGCATCCATTTCTAAAAGTCGTACGGCACTTTTTCGGCATTTTGGACAGATGTTGCACCTTGCACCGTAGATGTTGCACCCTATGGATATTGATTCTTCGAAAGGCCATAACTGTTGGCTCGTTTAGAGTTACGGGAGCCATAACCAGTCAAAACGAAGATCTCTATGAGTTTTATGGCTATGACTTCTTTAAGCTGTCACTGGTTAGTTTCATAGCCAAAAAATCTTATCCAACCTCAATCGAGCCTTGGACGTTTTTTACCGTTCGTTCATTCGTCACGTGGATTTTTTCTGCAAAACGGGATCCCCGTGGCTGGTCTAAGGTTTACCATCGCTGGAGAGTGGTGCCCCATCGTACCGCTCCGTTTCAAATCCATGCATCCATTTCTAAAAGTCGTACGACACTTTTTGGCATTTTGGACGGATGTTGCACCTTGCATCGTAGATGTTGCACCCTGTGGATATTGATTCTTCGGAAGGCCATAATTGTTGGCTCGTTTAGAGTTACGGGAGCCATAACCAGTCAAAACGAAGGTCTCTGTGAGTTCTACAGCTATGACCGCTTTAAGCCGTCACTGGTTAGTTTCATACCTAAAAAATCTTATCTGAACCTCAATCGGGCCTTGGACGTTTTTTACCGTTCGTTCATTCGTCACGTGGATTTTTTATGCAAAATGGGATCCCCGTGGCTGGTCTACTATTTACCATCGCCGGAGTGTGGTGCCCCATGGCACCGCTCCATTTCAAATCCATGCATCCATTTCTAAAAGTCGTACGGCACATTTTCGGCATTTTGGACGGATGTTGCACCTTGCACCTTAGTTGTTGCACCATGTGGATATTGATTCTTCGGAAGGCCATAATTGTTGGCTCGTTTAGAGTTACGGGAGCCATAACCAGTCAAAACGAAGATCTCTGTGAGTTCTACGGCTATGACCACTTTAAGCCGTCACTGGTTAGTTTCATACCCAAAAAATCTTATCCGAACCTCAATCGGGCCTTGGACGTTTTTTACCATTCGTTCATTCGTCACGTGGATTTTTTCTGCAAAACGGGATCCCCGTGGGTTGTCTACGATTTACCATCGCTGGAGAGTGGTGCCCCATGGTACCGCTCCGTTTCAAATCCATGCATCCATTTCTAAAAGTCGTACAGCACTTTTTCGGCATTTTGGACGGATGTTGCACCTTGCACCGTAGATGTTGCACCCTGTGGATATTGATTCTTCGGAAGGCCATAACTGTTGGCTCATTTAGATTTACGGGAGACAAAACTAGTCAAAACGAAGATCTCTATAAGTTCTACGGCTATGACCGCTTTAAGCCGTCACTGGTTAGTTTCATACCCAAAAAATCTTATCCGAACCTCAATCGGGCCTTGGACGTTTTTTATCATTCGTTCATTCGTCACGTGGATTTTTTCGGCAAAACGGGATCCTCGTGGCTGGTCTACGATTTACCATCACCGGAGAGTGGTTGCCCATGGTACCGCTCCGTTTCAAATCCATGCATCCATTTCTAAAAGTCGTACGTCACTTTTTCGGCATTTTGGACGGATGTTGCACCTTGCACCGTAGATGTTGCACCATGTGGATATTGATTCTTCGGAAGGCCATAATTGTTGGCTCGTTTAGAGTTACGGGAGCCGTAACCAGTCAAAACGAAGATCTCTGTGAGTTCTACGGCTATGACCGCTTTAAGCCGTCACTGGTTAGTTTCATACCCAAAAAATCTTATCCGAACCTCAATCGGGTCTTGGACGTTTTTTACCGTTCGTTCATTCGTCACGTGGATTTTTTCTGCAAAACGGGATCCCCGTGGCTGGTCTACGATTTACCATCGCCAGAGTGTGGTGCCCCATGTTACCGCTCCATTTCAAATCCATGCATCCATTTCTAAAAGTCGTACGGCACTTTTTCGGCATTTTGGACGGATATTGCACCTTGCACCGTAGATGTTGCACCATGTGGATATTGATTCTTCGGAAGGCCATAATTGTTGGCTCATTTAGAGTTACGGGAGCCATAACCACTCAAAACGAAGATCTCTGTGAGTTCTACGGCTATGACCGCTTTAAGCCGTCACTGGTTAGTTTCATACCCAAAAAATCTTATCCGAACCTCTATCGGGCCTTGGATGTTTTTTACCGTTCGTTCATTCGTCACGTGGATTTTTTCTGCAAAACGGGATCCCCGTGGGTTGTCTACGATTTACCATCGCCGGAGAGTGGTGCCCCATGGTACCGCTCCGTTTCAAATCCATGCATCCATTTCTAAAAGTCGTACGGCACTTTTTCGGCATTTTGGACGGATGTTGCACCTTGCACCGTAGATGTTGCACCCTGTGGATATTGATTCTTCGAAAGGCCATAACTGTTGACTCATTTAGAGTTACGGGAGCCAAAATCAGTCAAAACGAAGATCTCTATGAGTTCTACGGCTATGACCGCTTTAAGCCGTCACTGGTTAGTTCCATACCCAAAAAATCTTATCCGAACCTCAATCGGGCCTTGGACGTTTTTTATCGTTTGTTCATTCGTCACGTGGATTTTTTCGGCAAAAAGGGATCCTCGTGGCTGGTCTACGATTTACCATCGCCGGAGAGTGGTGCCCCATGGTACCACTCCGTTTCAAATCCATGCATCCATTTCTAAAAGTCGTACGACACTTTTTCGGCATTTTGGACGGATGTTGCACCTTGCACCGTAGATGTTGCACCCTGTGGATATTGATTTTTCGGAAGGCCATAACTGTTGGATCGTTTAGAGTTACGGAAGCCATTACCAGTCAAAATGAAGATCTCTGTGAGTTCTACGACTATGACCGCTTTAAGCCGTCACTGGTTAGTTTCATACCCAAAAAATCTTATCCGAACCTCAATCGGGCCTTGGACGTTTTTTACCGTTCGTTCATTCGTCACGTGGATTTTTTCTGCAAAACGGGATCCCCGTGGGTTGTCTACGATTTACCATCGCCGGAGAGTGGTGCCCCATCGTACCGCTCCTTTTCAAATTCATGCATCCATTTCTAAAAGTCGTACGACACTTTTTCAGCATTTTGGACGGATGTTGCACCTTGCACCGTAGATGTTGCACCCTGTGGGTATTGATTCTTCGGAAGGCCATAACTGTTGGCTCGTTTAGAGTTACGGCAGTCATAACCAGTCAAAACGAAGATATCTATGAGTTCTACGGCTATGACCGCTTTAAGCCGTCACTGGTTAGTTTCATACCCTAAAAATCTTATCCGAACCTCAATCGGGCCTTGGACGTTTTTTATCGTTCGTTCATTCGTCACGTGGATTTTTTCGGCAAAACGGGATCCTCGTGGCTGGTCTACGATTTACCATCACCGGAGAGTGGTGCCCCATGGGACTGCTCCGTTTCAAATCCATGCATCCATTTATAAAAGTCGTACGACACTTTTTCGGCATTTTGGACGGATGTTGCACCTTGCACCGTAGATATTGCACCATTTGGATATAGATTCTTCGGAAGGCCATAACTGTTGGCTCGTTTAGAGTTACGAGAGCCATAACCAGTCAAAACGAAGATCTCTATGAGTTCTACGGTTATGACCGCTTTAAGCCGTCACTGGTTAGTTTCATACCCAAAAAATCTTACCCGAACCTCAATCGGGCCTTGGTCGTTTTTTACCGTTCGTTCATTCGTCACGTGGATTTTTTTCTGCAAAACGGGATCCTCGTGGCTGGTCTAAGATTTACCATCACCGGAGAGTGGTGCCCCATGGGACCGCTCCGTTTCAAATCCATGCATCCATTTATAAAAGTCGTACGGCACTTTTTCGGCATTTTGGACGGATGTTGCACCTTGCACCGTAGATGTTGCACCATGTGGATATAGATTCTTCGAAAGGCCATAACTGTTGGCTCGTTTAGAGTTACGAGAGCCATAACCAGTCAAAACGAAGATCTCTATGAGTTCTACGGCTATGACCGCTTTAAGCCGTCACTGGTTAGTTTCATACCCAAAAAATCTTATCCGAACCTCAATCATAGCTTGGACGTTTTTTACCGTTCGTTCATTCGTCGCGTGGATTTTTTCGGCAAAAAGGGATCCTCGTGGCTGGTCTACGATTTACCATCACCGGAGAGTGGTGCCCCATGGGACCGCTCCGTTTCAAATCCATGCATCCATTTATAAAAGTCGTACGGCACTTTTTTGGCATTTTGGACGGATGTTGCACCTTGCACTGTAGATGTTGCACCATGTGGATATAGATTCTTCGGAAGGCCATAACTGTTGGCTCGTTTAGTGTTACGAGAGCCATAACCAGTCAAAACAAAGATCTCTATGAGTTCTACAGCTATGAACGCTTTAAGCCGTCACTGGTTAGTTTCATACCCAAAAAATCTTATCCGAACCTCAATCGGGCCTTGGACGTTTTTTACCGTTCGTTCATTCGTCACGTGGATTTTTTCTGCAAAACGGGATCCCCGTGGGTTGTCTACGATTTACCATCGCCGGAGAGTGGTGCCCCATCGTACCGCTCCTTTTCAAATTCATGCATCCATTTCTAAAAGTCGTACGGCATTTTTTCGGCATTTTGGACGGATGTTGCACCCTGTGGGTATTGATTCTTCGGAAGGCCATAACTGTTGGCTCGTTTAGAGTTACGGGAGTCATAACCAACAAAACAAAGATCTCTATGAGTTCTATGGCTATGACTGCTTTAAGCCGTCACTAGTTAGTTTCATACCCTAAAAATCTTATCCGAACCTCAATCGGGCCTTGGACGTTTTTTATCGTTCGTTCATTCGTCACGTGGATTTTTTTGTCAAAACGGGATCCTCGTGGCTGGTCTACGATTTACCATCACCGGAGAGTGGTGCCCCATGGGACCTCTCCGTTTCAAATCCATGCATCCATTTATAAAAGTCGTACGGCACTTTTTCGGCATTTTGGACGGATGTTGCACCTTGCACCGTAGATGTTGCACCATGGGGATATAGATTCTTCGGAAGGCCATAACTGTTGGCTCGTTTAGAGTTACGAGAGCCATAACCAGTCAAAACGAAGATCTCTATGAGTTCTACGGCTATGACCGCTTTAAGCCGTCACTGGTTAGTTTCATACCCAAAAAATTTTACCCGAACCTCAATCGGGCCTTGGACGTTTTTTACCGTTCGTTCATTCGTCACGTGGATTTTTTTCTGCAAAACGGGATCCTCGTGGCTGGTCTAAGATTTACCATCGCCGGAGAGTGGTGCCCCATGGTACCGCTCCATTTCAAATCCATGAATCCATTTCTAAAAGTCGTACGGCACTTTTTCGGCATTTTGGACGGATGTTGCACCTTGCACTGTAGATGTTGCACCCTGTTGATATTGATTCTTCGGAAGGCCATAACTGTTGGCTCGTTTAGAGTTACGGGAGCCATAACCAGTCAAAACAAAGATCTCTGTTAGTTCTACGGCGATGACCGCTTTAAGCTGTGACTGGTTAGTTTCATACCCAAAAAATCTTATCTGAACCTCAATCGGGCCTTGGACGTTTTTTACCGTTCATTCATTAGTCACGTGGATTTTTTCTGCAAAACGGGATCCCCATGGCTGGTCTACGATTTACCATCGCCGGAGAGTGGTGCCCCATGGTACCGCTCCATTTCAAATCCATGCATTCATTTCTAAAACTCGTACGGCACTTTTTCGGCATTTTGGACGTATGTTGCACCTTGCACCGTAGATGTTGCACCCTGTGGATATTGATTCTTCGGAAGGCCATAACTGTTGGCTCGTTTAGAGTTACGGGAGCCATATCCAGTCAAAACGAAGATCTCTGTGAGTTCTACGGCTATGACCGCTTTAAGCCCTCACTGGTTAGTTTCATACCCAAAAAATCTTATCCGAACCTCAATCGGGCCTTGGACGTTTTTTACCGTTCGTTCATTCGTCACGTGAATTTTTTCTGCAAAACGGGATCCCCGTGGCTGGTCTACGATTTACCATCGCCGGAGATTGGTGCCCCATGGTACCGCTCCGTTTCAAATCCATGCATCCATTTCTAAAAGTCGTACGGCATTTTGGACAGATGTTGCACCTTGCACCGTAGTTGTCGCACCCTATGGATATTGATTCTTCGGAAGGCCATAACTGTTGGCTCGTTTAGAGTTACGGGAGCCATAACCAGTCAAAACAAAGATTTCTGTGAGTTTTACGGCTATGACATCTTTAAGCTGTCACTGGTTAGTTTCATAGCCAAAAAATCGTATCCAAACATCAATCAGGCCTTGGACGTTTTTTACCGTTCGTTCATTCGTCACGTGGATTTTTTCTGCAAAACGGGATCCACGTGGCTGGTCTAAGGTTTACCATCGCCGGAGAGTGGTGCCCCATGGTATCGCTCCGTTTCAAATCCTTGCATCCATTTCTAAAAGTCGTACGACACTTTTTGGCATTTTGGACGGATGTTGCACCTTGCATCGTAGATGTTGCACCCTGTGGATATTGATTCCTCGGAAGGCCATAATTGTTGGCTCGTTTAGAGTTACGGGAGCCATAACCAGTCAAAACGAAGATCTCTGTGAATTCTACTGCTATGACCGCTTTAAGCCGTCACTGGTTAGTTTCATACCCAAAAAAACTTATCCGAACCTCAATCGGGCCTTGGACGTTTTTTACCGTTCGTTCATTCGTCACGTGGATTTTTTCTGCAAAACGGGATCCCCGTGGCTGGTCTACGATTTACCATCGCCGGAGTGTGGTGCCCCATGGCACCGCTCCATTTCAAATCCATGCATCCATTTCTAAAAGTCGTACGGCACTTTTTCGGCATTTTGGACGGATGTTGCACTTTGCACCGTAGTTGTTGCACCATGTGGATATTGATTCTTCGGAAGGCCATAATTGTTGGCTCGTTTAGAGTTACGGGAGCTATAACCAGTCAAAACAAAGATCTCTATGAGTTCTACGGCTATGACCGCTTTAAGCCGTCACTGGTTAGTTTCATACCCAAAAAATCTTATTCGAACCTCATTCGGGCCTTGGACGTTTTTTACCGTTCGTTCATTCGTCACGTGGATTTTTTTCTGCAAAACGGGATCCCCGTGGGTTGTCTACGATTTACCATCGCCGAAGAGTGGTGCCCCATGGTACCGCTCCGTTTCAAATCCATGCATCCATTTCTAAAAGTTGTACGGCACTTTTTCGGCATTTGGACGGATGTTGCACCTTGCACCATAGATGTTGCACCCTATGGATATTGATTCTTCGGAAGGCCATAACTGTTGGCTCATTTAGAGTTACGGGAGCCAAAACCAGTCAAAACGAAGATCTCTATGAGTTCTATGGCTATGACCGCTTTAAGCCGTCACTGGTTAGTTTCATACCCAAAAAATCTTATCCGAACTTCAATCGGGCCTTGGACATTTTTTATCGTTCGTTCATTCGTCACGTGGATTTTTTCGGCAAAACGGGATCCTCGTGGCTGGTCTACGATTTACCATCGCCGGAGAGTGGTGCCCCATGGTACCGCTCCGTTTCAAATCCATGCATCCATTTCTAAAAGTCGTACGGCACTTTTTCGGCATTTTGGACGGATGTTGCACCTTACACCGTAGATGTTGCACCATGTGGATATTGATTCTTCGAAAGGCCATAACTGTTGGCTCGTTTAGAGTTAAGGGAGCCATAACCAGTCAAAATGAAGATCTCTATGAGTTCTATGGCTATGACCGCTTTAAGCCGTCACTGGCTAGTTTCATACTCAAAAAATCTTATCTGAACCTCAATCGGTCCTTGGACGTTTTTTATCGTTCGTTCATTCGTCACGTGGATTTTTTCGGCAAAACGAGATCCTCATGGCTGGTCTACGATTTACCATCGCCGGAGAGTGGTGCCCCATGGTACCGCTCCGTTTCAAATCCATGCATCCATTCCTAGAAGTCGTACGACACTTTTTCGGCATTTTGGACGGATGTTGCACCTTGCACCGTAGATGTTGCAACAAGTGGATATTGATTCTTCGGAAGGCCATAACTGTTGGCTCGTTTAGAGTTACGGGAGCCATAACCAGTCAAAACGAAGATCTCTGTGAGTTCTACGGCTATGACCGCTTTAAGCCGTCACTGCTTAGTTTCATACCCAAAAAATCTTATCCGAACCTCAATCGGGTCTTGGACGTTTTTTACCGTTCGTTCATTCGTCACGTGGATTTTTTCTGCAAAACGGGATCCCCGTGGCTGGTCTACGATTTACCATCGCCGGAGTGTGGTGCCCCATGGCACCGCTCCATTTCAAATCCATGCATCCATTTCTAAAAGTCGTACGGCACTTTTTCGGCATTTTGGATGGATGTTGCACCTTGCACCGTAGATGTTGCACCATGTGGATATTGATTCTTCGGAAGGCCATAATTGTTGGCTCGTTTAGAGTTACTGGAGCCATAACCAGTCAAAACGAAGATCTCTGTGAGTTCTACGGCTATGACCGCTTTAAGCCGTCACTGGTTAGTTTCATACCCAAAAAATCTTATCCGAACCTCAATCGGGCCTTGGACGTTTTTTACCGTTCGTTCATTCGTCACGTGGATTTTTTCTGCTAAATGGGATCCCCGTGGGTTGTCTACGATTTACCATCGCCGGGGAGTGGTGTTTCATGGTACCGCTCCGTTTCAAATCCATGCATCCATTTCTAAAAGTCGTACGGCACTTTTTGGCATTTTGGACGGATGTTGCACCTTGCATCGTAGATGTTGCACCCTGTGGATATTGATTCTTCGGAAGGCCATAATTGTTGGCTCATTTAGAGTTACGGGAGCCATAACCAGTCAAAACGAAGATCTTTGTGAGTTCTACAGCTATGACCGCTTTAAGCCATCACTGGTTAGTTTCATACCAAAAAAATCTTATCCGAACCTCAATCGGGCCTTGGACGTTTTTTACCGTTCGTTCATTCGTCACGTGGATTTTTTCTGCAAAACGGGATCCCCATGGCTGGTCTACGATTTACCATCGCCGGAGTGTGGTGCCCCATGGCACCGCTCCATTTCAAATCCATGCATCCATTTCTAAAAGTCGTACGGCACTTTTTCAGCATTTTGGACGGATGTTGCACCTTGCACCGTAGTTATTGCACCATGTGGATATTGATTCTTCGGAAGGCCATAATTGTTGGCTCGTTTACAGTTACGGGAGCCATAACCAGTCAAAACGAAGATCTTTGTGAGTTCTACGGCTATGACCGCTTTAAGCCGTCACTGGTTAGTTTCATACCCAAAAAATCTTATCCGAACCTCAATCGGGCCTTGGACGTTTTTTACCGTTCGTTCATTCGTCACGTGGATTTTTTCTGCAAAACGGGATCCCCGTGGGTTGTCTACGATTTACCATCGCCGGAGAGTGGTGCCCCATGGTACCGCTCCATTTCAAATCCATGCCTCCATTTCTAAAAGTCGTACAGCACTTTTTCAGCATTTTGGACGGATGTTGCACCTTGCACCGTAGATGTTGCACCCTGTGGATATTGATTCTTCGGAAGGCCATAACTGTTGACTCATTTAGATTTACGGGAGCCAAAATCAGTCAAAACGAAGATCTCTATGAGTTCTACGGCTATGACCGCTGTAAGCCGTCACTGGTTAGTTTCATACCCAAAAAATCTTATCCGAACCTCAATCGGGCCTTGGACGTTTTTTATCGTTCGTTCATTCGTCACGTGGATTTTTTCGGCAAAACGGGATCCTCGTAGCTGGTCTACGATTTACCATCGCCGGAGAGTGGTGCCCCATGGTACCGCTCCGTTTCAAATCCATGCATCCATTTCTAAAAGTCGTACGCACTTTTTCGGCATTTTGGACAGATGTTGCACCTTGCACCGTAGATGTTGCACCATGTGGATATTGATTATTCGGAAGGCCATAACTGTTGGCTCGTTTAGAGTTACGGGAGCCATAACCAGTCAAAACGAAGATCTTTATGAGTTCTATGGCTATGACCGCTTTAAGCCGTCACTGTCTAGTTTCATACCCAAAAAATCTTATCCGAACCTCAATCGGGCCTTGGACGTTTTTTATCATTCGTTCATTCGTCACGTGGATTTTTTCGACAAAACGGGATCTTCATGGCTGGTCTACGATTTACCATCACCGGAGAGAGGTGCCCCATGGTACCGCTCCGTTTCAAATCCATGCATCCATTTCTAAAAGTCGTACGGCGCTTTTTCGGCATTTTGGACGGATGTTGCACCTTGCACCGTAGATGTTGCACCATGTGGATATTGATTCTTCGGAAGGCCATAACTGTTGGCTCGTTTAGAGTTATCGGAGCCATAACCAGTCAAAACGAATATCTCTATGAGTTCTACGGCTATGACCGCTTTAAGCCCCTCACTGGTTAGTTTCATACCCAAAAAATCTTATCTGAACCTCAATCGGGCCTTGGACGTTTTTTACCGTTCGTTCATTCGTCACATGGATTTTTTCTGCAAAACGGGATCCCCGTGGCTGGTCTACGATTTACCATCGCCGGAGAGTGGTGCTCCATGGTACCGCTCCATATCAAATCCATGCATCCATTTCTAAAAGTCGTACGGCACTTTTTCGGCATTTTGGACGGATGTTGCACCTTGCACCGTAGATGTTGCACCCTTTGGATATTGATTCTTCTGAAGGCCATAACTGTTGGCTCGTTTAGAGTTACGGGAGCCATAACCAGTCAAAACCAAGATCTCTGTGAGTTCTACGGCTATGACTGCTTTAAGCCATGACTGGTTAGTTTCATACCCAAAAATCTTATCCGAACATCAATCGGGCCTTGGACATTTTTTATTGTTCGTTCATTCGTCACGTGGATTTTTTTCTGCAAAACGGGGTCCCCGTGGCTGGTCTAAGATTTACCATCGCCGGAGAGTGGTGCCCCATGGTACTACTCCGTTTCAAATCCATGCACCCATTTATAAAAGTCGTACGGCGCTTTTTCGGGATTTTGGACGGATGTTGCATCTTGCACCGTAGATGTTGCACCCTTTGGATATTGATTCTTCGGAAGGCCATAACTGTTGGCTTGTTTAGAGTTACGGGAGCCATAACCAGTCAAAACGAAGATCTCTGTGAGTTCTACGGCTATGACCGCTTTAAGCCGTCACTGGTTAGTTTCATACCCAAAAAATCTTATCCGAACCTCAATCGGGCCTTGGACGTTTTTTACCGTTTGTTCAATCGTCACGTGGATTTTTTCTGCAAAACGGGATCCCCGTGGCTGGTCTACGATTTACCATCGCCGGAGTGTGGTGCCCATGGCACCGCTCCATTTCAAATCCATGCATCCATTTCTAAAAGTCGTACGGCACTTTTTCAGCATTTTGGACGGATGTTGCACCTTGCACCGTAGTTATTGCACCATGTCGATATTGATTCTTCGGAAGGCCATAATTGTTGGCTCGTTTAGAGTTACGGGAGCCATAACCAGTCAAAACGAAGATCTTTGTGAGTTCTACGGCTATGACTGCTTTAAGCCGTCACTGGTTAGTTTCATACCCAAAAAATCTTATCCGAACCTCAATCGGGCCTTGGATGTTTTTTACCATTCGTTCATTCGTCACGTGGATTTTTTCTGCAAAACGGGATCCCCGTGGGTTGTCTACGATTTACCATCGCCGAAGAGTGGTGCCCCATGGTACCGCTCCATTTCAAATCCATGCATCCATTTCTAAAAGTCGTACAGCACTTTTTCGGCATTTTGGACGGATGTTGCACCTTGCACCGTAGATGTTGCACCCTGTGGATATTGTTTCTTCGGAAGGCCATAACTGTTGACTCATTTAGAGTTACGGGAGCCAAAATCAGTCAAAACGAAGATCTCTATGAGTTCTACGGCTATGACCGCTGTAAGCCATCACTGGTTAGTTTCATACCCAAAAAATCTTATCCGAACCTCAATCGGGCCTTGGACGTTTTTTATCGTTCGTTCATTCGTCACGTGGATTTTTTCGGCAAAACGGGATCCTCGTGGCTGGTCTACGATTTACCATCGTCGGAGAGTGGTGCCCCATGGTACCGCTCCGTTTCAAATCCATGCATCCATGTCTAAAAGTCGTACGCACTTTTTCGGCATTTTGGACAGATGTTGCACCTTGCACCGTAGATGTTGCACCATGTGGATATTGATTATTTGGAAGGCCATAACTGTTGGCTCGTTTAGACTTACGGGAGCCATAACCAGTCAAAACGAAGATCTCTATGAGTTCTATGGCTATGACCGCTTTAAGCCGTCACTGGCTAGTTTCATACCCAAAAAATCTTATCCGAACCTCAATCGGGCCTTGGACGTTTTTTATCATTCGTTCATTCGTCACGTGGATTTTTTTGACAAAACGGGATCTTCATGGCTGGTCTACGATTTACCATCACCGGAGAGAGGTGCCCCATGGTACCGCTCCGTTTAAAATCCATGCATCCATTTCTAATAGTCGTACGGCGCTTTTTCGGCATTTTGGACGGATGTTGCACCTTGCACCGTAGATGTTGCACCATGTGGATATTGATTCTTCGGAAGGCCATAACTGTTGGCTCGTTTAGAGTAATCAGAGCCATAACCAGTCAAAACGAAGATCTCTATGAGTTCTACGGCTATTACCGCTTTAAGTCCTCACTGGTTAGTTTCATACCCAAAAAATCTTATCTGAACCTCAATCGGGCCTTGGACGTTTTTTACCGTTCGTTCATTCGTCACATGGATTTTTTCTGCAAAACGGGATCCCCGTGGCTGGTCTACGATTTACCATCGCCGGAGAGTGGTGCTCCATGGTACCGCTCCATATCAAATCCATGCATCCATTTCTAAAAGTCGTACGACAATTTTTCGGCATTTTGGACGGATGTTGCACCTTGCACCGTAGATGTTGCACCCTTTGGATATTGATTCTTCTGAAGGCCATAACTGTTGGCTCGTTTAGAGTTACGGGAGCCATAACCAGTCAAAACCAAGATCTCTGTGAGTTCTACGGCTATGACTGCTTTAAGCCGTGACTGGTTAGTTTCATACCCAAAAATCTTATCCGAACCTCAATCGGGCCTTGGACATTTTTTATTGTTCGTTCATTCGTCACGTGGGTTTTTTTCTGCAAAACGGGGTCCCCGTGGCTGGTCTAAGATTTACCATCGCCGGAGAGTGGTGCCCCATGGTACTACTCCGTTTCAAATCCATGCACCCATTTATAAAAGTCGTACGGCGCTTTTTCGGGATTTTGGACGGATGTTGCATCTTGCACCGTAGATGTTGCACCCTGTGGATATTGATTCTTCGAAAGGCCATAACTGTTGGCTTGTTTAGAGTTACGGGAGCCATAACCAGTCAAAACGAAGATCTCTGTGAGTTCTACGGCTATGACCGCTTTAACCCATCACTGGTTAGTTTCATACCCAAAAAATCTTATCCGAACCTCAATCGGGCCTTGGACGTTTTTTACCGTTCGTTCATTCGTCACGTGGATTTTTTCTGCAAAACGGGATCCTCGTGGGTTTTCTACGATTTACCATCGCCGGAGAGTGGTGCCCCATGGTACCGCTCCATTTCAAATCCATGCATCCATTTCTAAAAGTCGTACAGCACTTTTTCGGCATTTTGGACGGATATTGCACCTTGCACCGTAGATGTTGCACCCTGTGGATATTGATTCTTCGGAACGCCATAACTGTTGACTCATTTAGAGTTACGGGAGCCAAAATCAGTCAAAACGAAGAACTCTATGAGTTCTACGGCTATGACCGCTTTAAGCTGTCACTGGTTAGTTTCATACGCAAAAAATCTTATCCGAACCTCAATCGGGCCTTGGACGTTTTTTATCGTTCGTTCATTCGTCACGTGGATTTTTTCGGCAAAACGGGATCCTCGTGGCTGGTCTACGATTTACAATTGCCGGAGAGTGGTGCCCCATGGTACCGCTCTGTTTCAAATCCATGCATCCATTTCTAAAAGTCGTACGCACTTTTTCGGCATTTTGGACAGATGTTGCACCTTGCACCGTAGATGTTGCACCATGTGGATATTGATTATTCGAAAGGCCATAACTGTTGGCTCGTTTAGAGTTACGGGAGCCATAACCAGTGAAAACGAAGATCTCTACGAGTTCTATGGCTATGACCACTTTAAGCCGTCACTGGCTAGTTTCATACCGAAAAAATCTTATCCGAACCTCAATCGGGCCTTGGACGTTTTTTATCATTCGTTCATTCGTCACGTGGATTTTTTCGACAAAACGGGTTCTTCATGGCTGGTCTACGATTTACCATCACCGGAGAGAGGTGCCCCATGGTACCGCTCCGTTTCAAATCCATGCATCCATTTCTAAAAGTCGTACGGCGCTTTTTCGGCATTTTGGACGGATGTTGCACCTTGCACCGTAGATGTTGCACCATGTGGATATTGATTCTTCGAAAGGCCATAACTGTTGGCTCGTTTAGAGTTATCGGAGCCATAACCAGTCAAAACGAAGATCTCTATGAGTTCTACGGCTATGACCGCTTTAAGCCCTCACTGGTTAGTTTCATACCCAAAAAATCTTATCTGAACCTCAATCGGGCCTTGGACGTTTTTTACCGTTCGTTCATTCGTCACATGGATTTTTTCTGCAAAACGGGATCCCCGTGGCTGGTCTACGATTTACCATCGCCGGAGAGTGGTGCTCCATGGTACCGCTCCATTTCAAATCCATGCATCCATTTCTAAAAGTCTTACGGCACTTTTTCGGCATTTTGGACGGATGTTGCACCTTGCACCGTAGATGTTGCACCCTTTGGATATTGATTCTTCTGAAGGCCATAACTGTTGGCTCGTTTAGAGTTACGGGAGCCATAACCAGTCAAAACGATGATCTCTGTGAGTTCTACGGCTATGACTGCTTTAAGCCGTGACTGGTTAGTTTCATACCCAAAAATCTTATCCGAACCTCAATCGGGCCTTGGACTTTTTTACTGTTCGTTCATTCGTCACGTGGATTTTTTTCTGCAAAACAGGGTCCCCGTGGCTGGTCTAAGATTTACCATCGCCGGAGAGTGGTGCCCCATGGTACTGCTCCGTTTCAAATCCATGCACCCATTTATAAAAGTCGTACGGCGCTTTTTCGGGATTTTGGACGGATGTTGCATCTTGCACCGTAGATGTTGCACCCTGTGGATATTGATTCTTCGGAAGGCCATAACTGTTGGCTTGTTTAGAGTTACGGGAGCCATAACCAGTCAAAACGAAGATCTTTGTGAGTTCTACGGCTATGACCGCTTTAAGCCGTCACTGATTAGTTTCATACCCAAAAAATCTTATCCGAACCTCAATCGGCCCTTGGACGTTTTTTACCGTTCGTTCATTCGTCGCGTGGATTTTTTATGCGAAACGGGATCCCCATGGCTGGTCTACGATTTACCATTGCCGGAGAGTGGTGCCCCATGGTACCGCAACGTTTCAAATCCATGCATCCATTTCTAAAAGTCGTACGGCACTTTTTCGGCATTTTGGACGGATGTTGCACCTTGCTCCGTAGATGTTGCACCCTGTGGATATTGATTCTTCGGAAGACCATAACTGTTGGCTCGTTTAGAGTTACGGGAGCCATAACCAGTCAAAACGAAGATCTCTGTGATTTCTACGGCTATGACCGCTTTAAGCCGTCACTGGTTAGTTTCATACCCAAAAAATCTTATCCGAACCTTAATCGGGCCTTGGACGTTTTTTACCGTTCGTTCATTCGTCACGTGGATTTTTTCTGCAAAACGGGATCCCCGTGGCTGGTCTACGATTTACCATCGCCGGAGAGTGGTGCCCCATGGTAACGCTCCATTTCAAATCCATGCATCCATTTCTAAAAGTCGTAAAGCACTTTTTCGGCATTTTGGACGGATGTTGCACCTTGCACCGTAGATGTTGCACCCTGTGGATATTGATTCTTCGGAAGGCCATAACTGTTGGCTTGTTTAGAGTTACGGGAGCCATAACCAGTCAAAACGAAGATCTCTGTGAGTTCTACGGCATGACCGCTTTAAGCCGTCACTGGTTAGTTTCATACCCAAAAAATCTTATCCCAACCTCAATCGGGCCTTGGACGTTTTTTACCGTTCGTTCATTCGTCGCGTGGATTTTTTATGCGAAACGGGATCCCCATGGCTGGTCTACGATTTACCATCGTCGGAGAGTGGTGCCCCATGGTACCGCTCCATTTCAAATCCATGCATCCATTTCTAAAAGTCGTACGCACTTTTTTGGCATTTTGGACAGATGTTGCACCTTGCACCGTAGATGTTGCACCATGTGGATATTGATTATTCGGAAGGCCATAACTTTTGGCTCGTTTAGAGTTACGGGAGCCATAACCAGTCAAAACGAAGATCTCTATGAGTTCTATGGCTATGACCGCTTTAAGCCGTCACTGGCTAGTTTCATACCCAAAAAATCTTATCCGAACCTCAATCGGGCCTTGGACGTTTTTTATCATTCGTTCATTCGTCACGTGGATTTTTTCGGCAAAACGGGATCCTCATAGTTGGTCTACGATTTACCATCACCGGAGAGAGGTGCCCCATGGTACCGCTCCATTTCAAATCCATGCATCCATTTCTAAAAGTCGTACGGCGCTTTTTCGGCATTTTGGACGGATGTTGCACCTTGCACCGTAAATGTTGCACCATGTGGATATTGATTCTTCGAAAGGCCATAACTGTTGGCTCGTTTAGAGTTATGGGATCCATAACCAGTCAAAACGAAGATCTCTATGAGTTCTACGGCAATGACCGCTTTAAGCCCTCACTGGTTAGTTTCTTACCCAAAAAATCTTATCTGAACTTCAATCGGGACTTGGACGTTTTTTACCGTTCGTTCATTCGTCACATGGATTTTTTCTACAAAACGGGATCCCCGTGGCTGGTCTACGATTTTCATCACTGGAGGGTGGTGCTCCATGGTACCGCTCCATTTCAAATCCATGCATCCATTTCTAAAAGTCGTACGGCACTTTTTCGGCATTTTGGACGGATGTTGCACCTTGCACCGTAGATGTTGCACCCTTTGGATATTGATTCTTCTGAAGGCCATAACTGTTGGCTCGTTTAGAGTTACGGGAGCCATAACTAGTCAAAACGAAGATCTCTGTGAGTTCTACGGCTATGACTGCTTTATGCCGTGACTGGTTAGTTTCATACCCAAAAATCTTATCCTAACCTCAATCGGGCCTTGGACGTTTTTTACCGTTCGTTCATTCGTCGCGTGGATTTTTTTCTGCAAAACGGGATCCCCGTGGCTGGTCTAAGATTTACCATCGCCGGAGAGTGGTGCCCCAAGGTACTGCTCCGTTTCAAATCCATGCACCCATTTATAAAAGTCGTACGGTGCTTTTTCGGCATTTTGGACGGATGTTGAATCTTGCACCGTAGATGTTGCACCCTGTGGATATTGATTCTTCGGAAGGCCATAACTGTTGGCTTGTTTAGAGTTACGGGATCCATAACCAGTCAAAACGAAGATCTCTGTGAGTTCTACGGCTTTGACCGCTTTAAGCCGTCACTGGTTAGTTTCATACCCAAAAAATATTATCCGAACCTCAATCGGGCCTTGGACGTTTTTTACCGTTCGTTCATTCGTCGCGTGGATTTTTTCTGCGAAACGGGATCCCCATGGCTGGTCTACGATTTACCATCGCCGGAGAGTGGTGCCCCATGGTACCGCAACGTTTCAAATCCATGCATCCATTTCTAAAAGTCGTACGGCACTTTTTCGGCATTTTGGACGGATGTTGCACCTTGCTCCGTAGATGTTGCACCCTGTGGATATTGATTCTTCAGAAGGCCATAACTGTTGGCTCGTTTAGAGTTACGGGAGCCATAACCAGTCAAAACAAAGATCTCTGTGAGTTCTATGGCTATGACCGCTTTAAGCCGTCACTGGTTAGTTTCATACCCAAAAAATCTTATCCGAACCTTAATCGGGCCTTGGACGTTTTTTACCGTTCGTTCATTCGTCACGTGGATTTTTTCTGCAAAACGGGATCCCCGTGGCTGGTCTACGATTTACCATCGCCGGAGAGTGGTGCCCCATGGTACCGCTCCATTTCAAATCCATGCATCCATTTATAAAAGTCGTACGGCACTTTTTCGGCATTTTGGACGGATGTTGCACCTTGCACTGTAGATGTTGCACCCTGTGGACATTGATTCTTCGGAAGGGCATAACTGTTGGCTCGTTTAGAGTTACGAGAGCCATAACCAGTCAAAATGAAGATATCTGTGAGTTCTATGGCTATGACCGCTTTAAGCCATCACTGGTTAGTTTCATACCCAAAAAATCTTATCCAAACCTCAATCGGGCCTTGGACGTTTTTTACCGTTCGTTCATTCGTCACGTGGATTTTTTCTGCAAAACGGGATCCCCGTGGCTGGTCTAAGGTTTACCATTGCCGAAGAGTAGTGCCCCATGGTATCGCTCCGTTTCAAATCCATGCATCCATTTCTAGAAGTCATACGACACTTTTTGGCATTTTGGACGGATGTTGCACCTTGCATCGTAGATGTTGCACCCTGTGGATATTGATTCTTCGGAAGGCCATAAATGTTGGCTCGTTTAGAGTTACGGGAGCCATAACCAGTCAAAACGAAGATCTCTGTGAGTTCTACGGCTATGACTACTTTAAGCCGTCACTGGCTAGTTTCATACCCAAAAAATCTTATCTGAACCTCAATCGGGCCTTGGACGTTTTTTATCATTCGTTCATTCGTCACGTGGATTTTTTCGGCAAAACGGGATCCTCATGGCTGGTCTACGATTTACCATCACCGGAGAGAGGTGCCCCATGGTACCGCTCCATTTCAAATCCATGCATCCATTTCTAAAAGTCGTACGGCGCTTTTTCGGCATTTTGGACGGATGTTGCACCTTGCACCGTAGATGTTGCACCATGTGGATATTGATTCTTCGGAAGGCCATAACTGTTGGCTCGTTTAGAGTTATGGGAGCCATAACCAGTCAAAACGAAGATCTCTATGAGTTCTACGGCAATGACCGCTTTAAGCCCTCACTGGTTAGTTTCATACCCAAAAAATTTTATCTGAACTTCAATCGGGCCTTGGACGTTTTTTACCGTTCGTTCATTCGTCACATGGATTTTTTCTGCAAAACGGGATCCCCGTGGCTGGTCTACGATTTACCATCACTGGAGAGTGGTGCTCCATGGTACCGCTCCATTTCAAATCCATGCATCCATTTCTAAAAGTCGTACGACACTTTTTCGGCATTTTGGACGGATGTTGCACCTTGCACCGTAGATGTTGCACCCTTTGGATATTGATTCTTCTGAAGGCCATAACTGTTGGCTCGTTTAGAGTTACGGGAGCCATAACCAGTCAAAACGAAGATCTCTGTGAGTTCTACGGCTATGACTGCTTTAAGCCGTGACTGGTTAGTTTCATACCCAAAATTCTTATCCGAACCTCAATCGGGCCTTGGACGTTTTTTACCGTTCGTTCATTCGTCACGTGGATTTTTTTCTGCAAAACGGGATCCCCGTGGCTGGTCTACGATTTACCATCGCCGGAGAGTGGTGCCCCATGGTACCGCTCCATTTCAAATCCATGCATCCATTTATAAAAGTCGTACGACACTTTTTCGGCATTTTGGACGGATGTTGCACCTTGCACTGTAGATGTTGCACCCTGTGGACATTGATTCTTCGGAAGGGCATAACTGTTGGCTCGTTTAGAGTTACGAGAGCCATAACCAGTCAAAACGAAGATCTATGTGAGTTCTACGGCTATGACCGCTTTAAGCCGTCACTGGTTAGTTTCATACCCAAAAAATATTATCCGAACCTCAATCGGGCCTTGGACGTTTTTTACCGTTCGTTCATTCATCGCGTGGATTTTTTATGCGAAACGGGATCCCCATGGCTGGTCTACGATTTACCATCGCCGGAGAGTGGTGCCTCATGGTACCGCAACGTTTCAAATCCATGTATCCATTTCTAAAAGTCGTACGGCACTTTTTCGGCATTTTGGACGGATGTTGCACCTTGCTCCGTAGATGTTGCACCCTGTGGATATTGATTCTTCGGAAGGCCATAACTGTTGGCTCGTTTAGAGTTACGGGAGCCATAACCAGTCAAAACGAAGATCTCTGTGAGTTCTACGGCTATGACCGCTTTAAGCCGTCACTGGTTAGTTTCATACCCAAAAAATCTTATCCGAACCTTAATCGGGCCTTGGACGTTTTTTACCGTTCGTTCATTCGTCACGTGGATTTTTTCTGCAAAACGGGATCCCCGTGGCTGGTCTACGATTTACCATCACCGGAGAGTGGTGCCCCATGGTACCGCTCCATTTCAAATCCATGCATCCATTTATAAAAGTCGTACGGCACTTTTTCGGCATTTTGGACGGATGTTGCACCTTGCACTGTAGATGTTGCACCCTGTGGACATTGATTCTTCGGAAGGGCATAACTGTTGGCTCGTTTAGAGTTACGAGAGCCATAACCAGTCAAAACGAAGATCTCTGTGAGTTCTACGGCTATGACCGCTTTAAGCCGTCACTGGTTAGTTTCATACCCAAAAAATCTTATCCAAACCTCAATCGGGCCTTGGACGTTTTTTACCGTTCGTTCATTCATCACGTGGATTTTTTCTGCAAAACGGGATCCCCGTGGCTGGTCTAAGGTTTACCATTGCCGAAGAGTAGTGCCCCATGGTATCGCTCCGTTTCAAATCCATGCATCCATTTCTAGAAGTCGTACGACACTTTTTGGCATTTTGGACGGATGTTGCACCTTGCATCGTAGATGTTGCACCCTGTGGATATTGATTCTTCGGAAGGCCATAAATGTTGGCTCGTTTAGAGTTACGTGAGCCATAACCAGTCAAAACGAAGATCTCTGTGAGTTCTACGGCTATGACTACTTTAAGCCGTCACTGGTTAGTTTCATACCCAAGAAATCTTATCCGTACCTCAATCGGGCCTTGGGCGTTTTTTACCGTTCGTTCATTTGTCACGTGGATTTTTTCTGCAAAATGGGATCCCCGTGGCTGGTCTACGATTTACCATCAACGGAGTGTGGTGCCCAATGGCACCGCTCCATTTCAAATACATGCACCCATTTCTAAAAGTCGTACGGAACTTTTTCGGCATTTTGGACGGATGTTGCACCTTGGACCGTAGATGTTGCACCCTGTGGATATTGATTCTTCGGAAGGCCATAATTGTTGGCTCGTTTAGAGTTACGGGAGCCATAACCAGTCAAAACGAAGATCTCTGTGAGTTCTACGACTATGACCGCTTTAAGCTGTCACTGGTTAGTTTCATACCCAAAAAATCTTATCCGAACCTCAATCGGGCCTTGGGCGTTTTTTACTGTTCGTTCATTCGTCACGTGGATTTTTTCTGCAAAACGGGATCCCCGTGGGTTGTCTACGATTTACCATCGCCGGAGAGTGGTGCCCCATGGTACCGCTCCGTTTCAAATCCATGCATCCATTTCTAAAAGTCGTACGGCACTTTTTCGGCATTTTGGACGGATGTTGCACCTTGCACCGTAGATGTTGCACCCTTTGGATATTGATTCTTCGGAAGGCCATAACTGTTGGCTCGTTTAGAGTTACGGGAGCCATAACCAGTCAAAACGAAAGTCTCTATGAGTTCTATGGCTATGACCGCTCTAAGCCGTCACTGGTTAGTTTCATACCCAAAAAATCTTATCCGAACCTCAATCGGGCCTTGGATGTTTTTTATCGTTCGTTCATTCATCACGTGGATTTTTTCGGCAAAACGGGATCCTCGTGGATGGTCTACGATTTACCACCGCCGGAGAGTGGTGCCCCATGGTACCGCTCCGTTTCAAATCCATGCATCCATTTCTAAAAGTCGTACGGCGCTTTTTCGGCATTTTGGACGGATGTTGCACCTTGCACCGTAGATGTTGCACCATGTGGATATTGATTCTTCGGAAGGCCATAACTGTTGGCTTGTTTAGAGTTACGGGAGCCATAACCAGTCAAAACGAAGATCTCTATGAGTTCTACGGCTATGACCGCTTTAAGCCGTCTTTGGTTAGTTTCATACCCAAAAAATCTTATCCGAACCTCAATCGGGCCTTGGACATTTTTTATCGTTCGTTCATTCGTCACGTGGATTTTTTCGGCAAAACGGGATCCTCGTGGCTGGTCTATGATTTACCATCGCCGGAGAGTGGTGCCCCATGGTACCGCTCCGTTTCAAATCCATGCATCCATTTCTAAAAGTCGTACGGCACTTTTTCGGCATTTTGGACGGATGTTGCACCTTGCACCGTAGATGTTGCACCATGTGGATATTGATTCTTCGGAAGGCCATAACTGTTGGCTCGTTTAGAGTTACGGGAGCCATAACCAGTCAAAACAAAGATCTCTATGAGTTCTACGGCTAAGACCTCTTTAAGCCCTCACTGGTTAGTTTCATACCCAAAAAATCTTATCCGAACCTCAATCGGGCCTTGGACGTTTTTTATTGTTCGTTCTTTCGTCATGTGGATTTTTTCTGCGAAACGGGATCCCCGTGGCTGGTCTACGATTTAGCATCGCCGGAGAGTGGTGCTCCATGGTACCGCTCCGTTTCAAATCCATGCATCCATTTCTAAATGTCGTAAGGCACTTTTTCGGCATTTTGGATGGATGTTGCACCTTGCACCGTAGATGTTGCACCCTATGGATATTGATTCTTCGGAAGGCCATAACTGTTGGCTCGTTTAGAGTTACGGGAGCCATAACTAGTCAAAACGAAGATCTTTGTGAGTTCTACGTTTATGACCGCTTTACGCCGTCACTGGTTAGTTTCATACCCAAAAAATCTTATCCGAACCTCAATCGGGCCTTGGACTTTTTTACCGTTCGTTCATTCGTCACGTGGATTTTTTCTGCAAAACGGGATCTCCGTGGCTGGTCTACGATTTACCATCGCCGAAGAGTGGTGCCCCATGCTACCGCTCCGTTTCAAATCCAAGCATCCATTTCTAAAAGTCGTACGACATTTTTTCGGCATTTTGGACGGATGTTGCACCTTGCACCGTAGATGTCGCACCCTGTTGATATTGATTCTTCGGAAGGCCATAACTGTTGGCTCGTTTAGAGTTACGGGAGCCATAACCAGTCAAAATGAAGATCTCTGTGAGTTCTATGGCTATGACCGCTTTAAGCCGTGACTGGTTAGTTTCATACCCAAAAAGTCTTATCCGAACCTCAATCGGGCCTTGGACGTTTTTTACCGTTCGTTCATTCGTCACGTGGATTTTTTTCTGCAAAACGGGATCCCCGTGGCTGGTCTAAGATTTACCATCGCCGGAGAGTGGTGCCACATGTTACGGCTCCGTTTCAAATCCATGCATCCATTTCTAAAAGTCGTACGGCACTTTTTTGGCATTTTGGACGGATGTTGCACCTTGCACCGTATATGTTGCACCCTGTGGATATTGATTCTTCGGAAGGCCATAACTGTTGGCTCGTTTAGATTTACAGGAGCCATAACTAGTCAAAACTAAGATCTTTGTGAGTTCTACGGCTATGACCGCTTTACGTCGTCACTGGTTAGTTTCATACCCAAAAAATCTTATCCGAACCTCAATTGGGCCTTGGACGTTTTTTACCGTTCGTTCATTCGTCACGTGGATTTTTTCTGCTAAACGGGATCCCAATGGCTGGTCTACGATTTACCATCGTCGTCATAGCGGTGACCCAGGGTACTGCTCCGTTTCAAATCCATGCATCCATTTCTAAAAGTCCTACGGCACTTTTTTGGCATTTTGGACGGATGTTGTACCTTGCACCGTAGATGTTGCACCCTTTGGATATTTATTCTTCGGAAGGTCATAACTGCTGGCTCGTTTAGAGTTACTGGAGCCATAACCAGTCAAAACGAAGATCTCTGTGAGTTCTACGGCTATGACCGCTTTAATCCGTCACTGGTTAGTTTCATACCCAAAAAATCTTATTCGAACCTCAATCGGGCCTTGGACGTTTTTTACCGTTCGTTCATTCGTCACGTGGATTTTTTCTGCAAAACGGGATCCCCATGGCTGGTCTACGATTTACCATCGCCGGAGAGGGGTGCCCCATGGTACCGCTCCGTTTCAAATCCATGCATCCATTTATAGAAGTCGTACGACACTTTTTTGGCATTTTGGACGGATGTTGCACCTTGCACCGTAGATGTTGCACCCTGTAGATATTGATTTTTCGGAAGGCCATGACTGTTGACTCGTTTAGAGTTACAGGAGCCATAACCAGTCAAAACGAAGATCTCTGTGAGTTCTATGGTTATGACCGCTTTAAGCCGTCACTGGTTAGTTTCATACCCAAAAAATCTTATCCGAACCTCAATCGGGCCTTGGACGTTTTTTACCATTCGTTCATTCGTCACGTGGATTTTTTCTGCAAATCGGTATCCCCGTGGCTGGTTTACGATTTACCATCGCCGGAGAGTGGTGCCCCATGGTACCGCTCCATTTCAAATCCATGCATCCATTTCTAAAAGTCGTACGGCACTTTTTCAGCATTTTGGACTGATGTTGCACCTTGCACCGTAGATGTTGCACCCTGTGGATATTGATTCTTCGGAAGGCCATAACTGTTGGCTCGTTTAGAGTTACGTGAGCCATAACCAGTCAAAACGAAGATCTCTGTGAGTTCTACGGCTATGACCGCTTTAAGCCGTCACTGGTTAGTTTCATAGCCAAAAAATCTTATCCAAACCTCAATCGGGCCTTGGACGTATTTACCGTTCGTTCATTCGTCACGTGGATTTTTTCTGCAAAACGGGATCCCCGTGGCTGGTCTAAGGTTTACCATCACCGGAGAGTGGTGCCCCATGGTATCGCTCAGTTTCAAATCCATGCATCCATTTCTAGAAGTCGTATGGCACTTTTTGGCATTTTGGACGGATGTTGCACCTTGCATCGTAGATGTTGCACCCTATGGATATTGATTCTTCGGAAGGCCATAACTGTTGGCTCGTTTAGAGTTACGGGAGCCATAACCAGTCAAAACGAAGATCTCTGTGAGTTCTATGGCTATGACTGCTTTAAGCCATCACTGGTTAGTTTCATACCCAAAAAATCTTATTTGAACCTTAATCGGGCCTTGGACGTTTTTTACCGTTCGTTCATTTGTCACGTGGATTTTTTCTGCAAAACGGGATCCCCGTGGCTGGTCTACGATTTACCATCACCGGAGTGTGGTGCCCCATGGCACCGCTCCATTTCAAATACATGCATCCATTTCTAAAAGTCGTACGGCACTTTTTCGGCATTTTGGACGGATGTTGCACCTTGCACCGTAGATGTTGCACCCTGTGGATATTGATTCTTCGGAAGGTCATAATTGTTGGCTCGTTTAGAGTTACGGGAGCCATAACCAGTCAAAACGAAGATCTCTGTCAGTTCTACAACTATGACCGCTTTAAGCCGTCACTGGTTAGTTTCATACCCAAAAAATCTTATCCGAACCTCAATCGGGCCTTGGACGTTTTTTACCGTTCGTTCATTCGTCACGTGGATTTTTTCTGCAAAACGGGATCCCCGTGGGTTGTCTATGATTTACCATCGCCGGAGAGTGGTGCCCCATGGTACCGCTCCGTTTCAAATCCATGCATCCATTTCTAAAAGTCGTACGGCACTTTTTCGGCATTTTGGACGGATGTTGTACCTTGCACCGTAGATGTTGCACCCTTTGGATATTGATTCTTCGGAAGGCCATAACTGTTGGCTCGTTTAGAGTTATGGGAGCCATAACTAGTCAAAACGAAGATCTCTATGAGTTCTATGGCTATGACCGCTTTAAGCCGTCCCTGGTTAGTTTCATACCCAAAAAATCTTATCCGAACCTCAATCGGGCCTTGGACGTTTTTTATCGTTCGTTCATTCGTCACGTGGATTTTTTCGGCAAAATGGGATCCTCGTGGCTGGTCTACGATTTACCATTGCCGGAGAGTGTCGCCCCATGGTACCGCTCTGTTTCAAATCCATGCATCCATTTCTAAAAGTCGTACGGCACTTTTTCGGCATTTTGGACGGATCATGCACCTTGCACCGTAGATGTTGCACCATGTGGATATTGATTCTTCGGAAGGCCATAACTGTTGGCTTGTTTAGAGTTACGGGAGCCATAACCAGTCAAAACGAAGATCTCTATGAGTTCTAGGGCTATTACCGCTTTAAGCCGTCACTGGTTAGTTTCATACCCAAAAAATCTTATCCGAACCTCAATCGGGCCTTGGACATTTTTTATCGTTCGTTCATTCGTCACGTGGATTTTTTCGGCAAAACGGGATCCTCGTGGCTGGTCTACGATTTACCATCGCCGGAGAGTGGTGCCCCATGGTACCGCTCCGTTTCAAATCCATGCATCCATTTCTAAAAGTCGTACGGCACTTTTTCGGCATTTTGGACGGATGTTGCACCTTGCACCGTAGATGTTGCACCCTGTGGATATTGTTTCTCCGGAAGGCCATAATTGTTGGCTCGTTTAGAGTTACGGGAGCCATAACCAGTCAAAACGAAGATCTCTGTGAGTTCTACGACTATGACCGCTTTAAGCCGTCACTGGTTAGTTTCATACCCAAAAAATCATATCCGAACCTCAATCGGGCCTTGGACGTTTTTTACCGTTCGTTCATTCGTCACGTGGATTTTTTCTGCAAAACGGGATCCCCGTGGGTTGTCTACGATTTACCATCGCCGGAGAGTGGTGCCCCATGGTACCGCTCCGTTTCAAATCCATGCATCCATTTCTAAAAGTCGTACGACACTTTTTCGGCATTTTGGACGGATGTTGCACCTTGCACCGTAGATGTTGCACCCTTTGGATATTGATTCTTCGGAAGGCCATAATTGCTGGCTCATTTAGAGTTATGCGAGCCATAACCAGTCAAAACGAAGATCTCTATGAGTTCTATGGATATGACCGCTTTAAGCCGTCACTGGTTAGTTTCATACCCAAAAAATCTTATCCGAACCTCAATCGGGCCCTGGACGTTTTTTATCGTTCGTTCATTCGTCACATGGATTTTTTCGGCAAAACGGGATCCTCGTGGCTGGTCTACGATTTACCATCGCCGGAGAGTGGTGCCCCATGGTACCGCTTTGTTTCAAATCCATGCATCCATTTCTAAAAGTCGTACGGCACTTTTTCGGCATTTTGGACGGATCTTGCACCTTGCACCGTAGATGTTGCACCATGTGGATATTGATTCTTCGGAAGGCCATAACTTTTGGCTTGTTTAGAGTTACGGGAGCCATAACCAGTCAAAACGAAGATCTCTATGAGTTCTATGGCTATGACCGCTTTAAGCCGTCACTGGTTAGTTTCATACCCAAAAAATCTTATCCGAACCTCAATCGGGCCTTGGACATTTTTTATCGTTCGTTCATTCGTCACGTGGATTTTTTCGGCAAAACGGGATCCTCGTGGCTGGTCTACGATTTACCATCGCCGGATAGTGGTGCCCCATGGTACCGCTCCATTTCAAATCCATGCATCCATTTCTAAAAGTCGTACGGCACATTTTCGGCATTTTGGACGGATGTTGCACCTTGCACCGTAGATGTTGCACCATGTGGATATTGATTCTTCGGAAGGCCATAACTGTTGGCTCGTTTAGAGTTACGGGAGCCATAACCAGTCAAAACGAAGATCTCTGTGAGTTCTACGGCTATGACCGCTTTAAGCCGTCACTGGTTAGTTTCATACCCAAAAAATCTTATCCTAAACTCTATCGGGCCTTGGACGTTTTTTAGCGTTCGTTCATTCGTCACGTGGATTTTTTCTGCAAAACGGGATCCCCGTGGCTGGTCTATGATTTACCATCGCCGGAGAGTGGTGCCACATGTTACCGCTCCCTTTCAAATCCATGCATCCATTTCTAAATGTCGTACGGCACTTTTTCGGCATTTTGGACGGATGTTGCACCTTGCACCGTAGATGTTGCACCCTATGGATATTGATTCTTCGGAAGGCCATAACTGTTGGCTCGTTTAGAGTTAAGGGAGCCATAACTAGTCAAAACGAAGATCTCTGTGAGTTCTACGTTTATGACCGCTTTAAGCCGTCACTGGTTAGTTTCATACCCAAAAAATCTTATCCGAACCTCAATCGGGCCTTGGGCTTTTTTACCGTTCGTTCATTCGTCACGAGGATTTTTTCTGCAAAACGGGATCTCCGTGGCTGGTCTATGATTTACCATCGCCGAAGAGTGGTGCCCCATGCTACCGCTCCGTTTCAAATCCATGCATCCATTTCTAAAAGTCATACGACATTTTTTCGGCATTTTGGACGGATGTTGCACATTGCACCGTAGATGTCGCACCCTGTGGATATTGATTCATCGGAAGACCATAACTGTTGGCTCGTTTAGAGTTACGGGAGCCATAACCAGTCAAAACGAAGATCTTTGTGAGTTCTGAGGCTATGACCGCTTTAAGCCGTCACTGGTTAGTTTCATACCCAAAAAATATTATCAGAACCTCAATCGGGCCTTGGACGTTTTTTACCGTTCGTTCATTCGTCACGTGGATTTTTTCTGCTAAACGGGATCCCAATGGCTGGTCTACGAATTACCATCGCCGTCATAGCGGTGACCCAGGGTACTGCTCCATTTCAAATCCATGCATCCATTTCTAAATGTCGTACGGCACTTTTTCAGCATTTTGGACGGATGTTGCACCTTGCACCGTAGATGTTGCACCCTGTGGATATTTATTCTTCGGAAGGCCATAACTGCTGGCTCGTTTAGAGTTACTGGAGCCATAACCAGTCAAAACGAAGATCTCTGTGAGTTCTACGGCTATGACCGCTTTAAGCCGTCACTGGTTAGTTTCATACCCAAAAAATCTTATCTGAACCTCAATCGGGCCTTGGACGTTTTTTACCGTTCGTTCATTCGTCACGTGGATTTTTTCTGCAAAACAGGATCCCCGTGGCTGGTCTACGATTTACCATCGCCGGAGAGTGGTGCCCTATGGTACCACTCCGTTTCAAATCCATGCATCCATTTATAGAAGTCGTACGGCACTTTTTTGGCATTTTGGACGGATGTTGCACCTTGCACCGTAGATGTTGCACCCTGTGGATATTGATTCTTCGGAAGGCCATGACTGTTGACTCGTTTAGAGTTACGGGAGCCATAACCAGTCAAAACGAAGATCTCTGTGAGTTCTATGGCTATGACCGCTTTAAGCCGTCACTGGTTAGTTTCATACCCAAAAAATCTTATCCGAACCTCAATCGGGCCTTGGACGTTTTTTACCATTCGTTCATTCGTCACGTGGATTTTTTCTGCAAATCGGTATCCCCGTGGCTGGTTTACGATTTACCATCGTCGGAGAGTGGTGCCCCATGGTACCGCTCCATTTCAAATCCATGCATCCATTTCTAAAAGTCGTACTGCACTTTTTCGTCATTTTAGACGGATGTTGCACCTTGCACCGTAGATGTTGCACCCTATGGATACTGATTCTTCGGAATGCCATAACTGTTGGCTCGTTTAGAGTTACGGGAGCCATAACCAGTCAAAACGAATATCTCTGTGAGTTCTACGGCTATGACCGCTTTAAGCCATCACTGGTTAGTTTCATACCCAAAAAATCTTATCCGAACCTCATTCGGGCCTTGGACGTTTTTTACCGTTCGTTCATTCGTCGTGTGGATTTTTTCTACAAAAGGGATCCCCGTGGATGGTCTATGATTTACCATCGCCAGAGAGTGGTGCCCCATGGTACCGCTCCGTTTCAAATCCATGCATCCATTTCTAAAAGTCGTACGGCACTTTTTCGGCATTTTGGACGGATGTTGCACCTTGCACCGTAGATGTTGCACCCTATGGATATTGATTCTTCGGAAGGCTATAACTGTTGGCTCGTTTAGAGTTACGGGAGCCATAACCAGTCAAAACGAAGATCTCTGTGAGTTCTACTGCTATGACCGCTTTAAGCCATCACTGGTTAGTTTCATACCCAAAAAATCTTATCCGTACCTCAATCGGGCCTTGGACGTTTTTTACCGTTCGTTTATTCGTCACGTGGATTTTTTCTGCAAAACGGGATCACCATGGCTGGTCTACGATTTACCATCGCTGGAGAGTGGTGCCCCATGGTACCGCTCCGTTTCAATTCCATGCCTCCATTTCTAAAAGTCGTACGGTACTTTTTCGGCATTTTGGATGGATGTTGCACCTCGCACCATAGATGTTGCACATTGTGGATATTGATTCTTCGGAAGGACATAACTGTTGGCTCATTTAGAGTTATGGGAGCCATAACCAGTCAAAACGAAGATCTCTGTGAGTTCTACGACTATGACCGCTTTTAGCCGTCACTAGTTAGTATCATACCCATAAAATCTTATCCGAACCTCAATCGGGCCTTGGACGTTTTTTACCGTTCGTTCATTCGTCACATGGATTTTTTCTGCAAAACGGGATCCCCGTGGCTGGTCTACGATTTACCATCGCCGGAGAGTGGTGCCCTATGGTACCGCTCCGTTTCAAATCCATGCATCCATTTCTAAAAGTCGTACGGCACTTTTTCGGCATTTTGGACGGATGTTGCACCTTGCACCGTAGATGTTGCACCCTGTGGATATTGATTCTTCGGAAGGCCATAACTGTTGGCTCGTTTAGAGTTACGGGAGCCATAACCAGTCAATACGAAGATCACTGTGAGTTCTATGGCTAAAACTGCTTTAAGCTGTCACTGGTTAGTTTCATACCAAAAAAACCTTATCCGAAACTAAATCGGGCCTTGGACGTTTTTTACCGTTCGTTCATTCGTTACGTGGATTTTTTCTGCAAAATGGGATCCCCATGGATGGTCTACGATTTACCATCGCCGGAGAGTGGTGCCCCATGGTACCGCTCCGTTTCAAATCCATGCATCCATTTCTAAAAGTCGTACGGCACTTTTTCGGCATTTTGGACGGATGTTGCACCTTGCACCGTAGATGTTGCACCTTGTGGATATTGATTCTTCGGAAGGCCTTAACCGTTGGCTCGTTTAGAGTTACGGGAGCCATAACCAGTCAAAACGAAGATCTCTGTGAGTTCTACGGCTATGACCTCTTTATGCCGTCACTGGTTAGTTTCATACCCAAAAAATCTTATCCGAACCTCAATTGGGCCTTGGACGTCTTTTACCGTTCGTTCATTCGTCACGTGGATTTTTTTCTGCGAAACGGGATCCCCGTGGCTGGTCTACGGTTTACCATCGCCGGAGAGTGGTGCCCCATGGTACCGCTCCATTTCGAATCCATGCATCCATTTCTAAAAGTCGTACGGCACTTTTTCGGCATTTTGGATGGATGTTGCACCTTGCACCGTAGATGTTGCACCCTGTGGATATTAATTCTTCGGAAGGCCATAACTGTTGGCTCGTTTAGAGTTACGGCAGCCATAACCAGTCAAAATGAAGATATCTGTGAGTTCTACGGCTATGACCGCTTTAAGCCGTCACTGGTTAGTTTCATACCCAAAAAATCTTATCCGAACCTCAATCGAGCCTTGGACGTTTTTTACATTTCGTTCATTCGTCACGTGGATTTTTTTCTGCAAAACGGGATCCTCGAGGCTGGTCTACGATTTACCATCGCCGGAGAGTGGTGCCCCATGGTACCGCTCCGTTTCAAATCCATGTATCCATTTCTAAAAGTCGTACGGCACTTTTTTGGCATTTTGGACGGATGTTGCACCTTGCACCGTAGATGTTGCACCCTATGGATATTGATTCTTCGGAAGGCCATAACTGTTGGCTCGTTTAGAGTTACAGGAGCCATAACCAGTCAAAACGAAGATCTTTGTGAGTTCTACGGCTATGACCGCTTTAACCCGTCACTGGTAAGTTTCATACCCAAAAAATCTTATCTGAACCTCAATTGGGCCTTGGACGTTTTTTACCGTTCGTTCATTCGTCACGTGGATTTTTCCTGCAAAACGGGATCCCCGTGGCTGGTTTACGATTTACCATCGCCGGAGAGTGGTGCCTCATGGTTCCGCTCCGTTTCAAATCCATGCATTCATTTCTAAAAGTCGTACGGCACTTTTTCGGCATTTTGGTCGGATGTTGCACCTTGCACCGTAGATGTTGCACCCTATGGATACTGATTCTTCGGAATGCCATAACTGTTGGCTCGTTTAGAGTTACGGGAGCCATAACCAGTCAAAACGAATATCTCTGTGAGTTCTACGGCTATGACCGCTTTAAGCCGTCACTGGTTAGTTTCATACCCAAAAAATCTTATCCGAACCTCAATCGGGCCTTGGACGTTTTTTACCGTTCATTCATTCGTCGCATGGATTTTTTCTGCAAAAGGGATCCCCGTGGATGGTCTACGATTTACCATCGCCGGAGGGTGGTGCCCCATGGTACCGCTCCGTTTCAAATCCATGCATCCATTTCTAAAAGTCGTACGGCACTTTTTCGACATTTTGGACGGATGTTGCACCTTGCACCGTAGATGTTGCACCCTATGGATATTGATTCTTCGGAAGGCCATAACTGTTGGCTCGTTTAGAGTTACGGGAGCCATAACCAGTCAAAACGAAGATCTCTGTGAGGTCTACGGCTATGACCGCTTTAAGCCGTCACTGGTTAGTTTTATACCCAAAAAATCTTATCCGTACCTCAATCGGGCCTTGGACGTTTTTTACCGTTCGTTTATTCGTCACGTGGATTTTTTCTGCAAAACGGGATCACCGTGGCTGGTCTACGATTTACCATCGCCGGAGAGTGGTGCCCCATGGTACCGCTCCGTTTCAAATCCATGCATCCATTTCTAAAAGTCGTACGGTACTTTTTCGGCATTTTGGACGGATGTTGCACCTTGCACCGTAGATGTTGCACCCTATGGATATTGATTCTTCGGAAGGACATAACTGTTGGCTCATTTAGAGTTATGGGAGCCATTACCAGTCAAAACGAAGATCTCTGTGAGTTCTACGACTATGACCGCTTTAAGTCGTCACTGGTTAGTATCATACCCATAAAATCTTATCCGAACCTCAATCAGGACTTGGACGTTTTTTACCGTTCGTTCATTCGTCACCTGGATTTTTTCTGCAAAACGGGATCCCCGTGGCTGGTCTACGATTTACCATCGCCGGAGAGTGGTGCCCCATGGTACCGCTCCGTTTCAAATCCATGCATCCATTTCTAAAAGTCGTACGACACTTTTTCGGCATTTTGGACGGATGTTGAACCTTGCACCGTAGATGTTGCACCCTGTGGATATTAATTCTTCGGAAGGCCATAACTGTTGGCTCGTTTAGAGTTACGGGAGCCATAACCAGTCAATACGAAGATCACTGTGAGTTCTATGGCTAAAACAGCTTTAAGCTGTCACTGGTTAGTTTCATACCAAAAAAATCTTATCCGAAACTAAATCGGGCGTTGGACGTTTTTTACCGTTCGTTCACTCGTCACGTGGATTTTTTCTGCAAAATGGGATCCCCATGGATGGTCTACGATTTACCATCTCCAGAGAGTGGTGCCCCATGGTACCGCTCCGTTTCAAATCCATGCATCCATTTCTAAAAGTCGTAAGGCACTTTTTCGGCATTTTGGACGGATGTTGCACCTTGCACCGTAGATGTTGCACCCTGTGGATATTGATTCTTCGGAAGGCCATAACTGTTGGCTCGTTTAGAGTTACGGGAGCCATAACCAGTCAAAACGAAGATCTCTATGAGTTCTACGGCTATGACCACTTTAAGCCGTCCCTGGTTAGTTTCATACCCAAAAAATCTTATCCGAACCTCAATTGGGCCTTGGACGTCTTTTACCGTTCGTTCATTCGTCACGTGGATTTTTTCTGCGAAACGGGATCCCCGTGGCTGGTCTACGATTTACCATCACCGGAGAGTGGTGCACCATGGTACCGCTCCGTTTCAAATCCATGCATCCATTTCTAAAAGTCGTACGGCACTTTTTCAGCATTTTGGATGGATGTTGCACCTTGCACCGTAGATGTTGCACTTTGTGGATATTGATTCTTCGGAAGGCCATAACTGTTGGCTCGTTTAGAGTTACGGGAGCCATAACCATTCAAAACGAATATCTCTGTGAGTTCTACGGCTATGACCGCTTTAAGCCGTCACTGGTTAGTTTCATACCCAAAAAATCTTATCCGAACCTCAATCGGGCCTTGGACGTTTTTTACCGTTCGTTCATTCGTCACGTGGATTTTTTCTGCAAAAGGGATCCCCATGGATGGTCTACGATTTACCATCGCCGGAGAGTGGTGCCCCGTGGTACCGCTCCATTCAAATCCATGCATCCATTTCTAAAAGTCGTACGACACTTTTTCGGCATTTTGGACGGATGTTGCACCTTGCACCGTAGATGCTGCACCCTGTGGATATTGATTCTTCGGAAGGCCATAACTGTTGGCTCGTTTAGAGTTACGGGAGCCATAACCAGTCAAAACGAAGATCTCTATGAGTTCTACAGCTATGACCGCTTTAAGCCGTCACTGGTTAGTTTCATACCCAAAAAATCTTATCCGTACATCAATCGGGCCTTGAACGTTTTTTACCGTTCGTTCGTTCGTCACATGGATTTTTTCTGCAAAACGGGATCCCCGTGGCTGGTCTACGATTTACCATCGTCGAAGAGTGGTGCCCCATGGTACCGCTCCGTTTCAAATCCATGCATCCATTTCTAAAAGTCGTACGGCACTTTTTAGGCATTTTGGACGGATGTTGCACCGTGCAACGTAGATGTTGCACCCTGTGGATATTGATTCTTGGGAAGGCCATAACTGTTGGCTCGTTTAGAGTTACGGGAGCCATAACCAGTCAAAATGAAGATCTCTGTGAGTTCTAAGGCTATGACCGCTATAAGCCATCACTGGTTAGTTTCATACCCAAAAAATCTTATCCGAACCTCAATCGGGCCTTGGATGTTTTTTACCGTTCGTTCATTCGTCACGTGGATTTTTTCTGCAAAACGGGATCCCCGTGGCTGGTCTACGATTTACCATCGTCGGATAGTGGTGCCCCATGGTACCGCTCTGTTTCAAATCCATTCATCCATTTCTAAAAGTCGTACGGCACTTTTTCGGCATTTTGGACGGATGTTGCACCTTGCACCGCAGATGTTGCACCCTGTGGATATTGATTCTTCGGAAGGCCATAACTGTTGGCTCGTTTAGAGTTACGGGAGTAATAACCAGTCAAAACGAAGATCTCTGTGAGTTCTACGGCTAAAACCGCTTTAAGCCGTCACTGGTTAGTTTCATACCAAAAAAATCTTATCCGAAACTCAATCGGGTCTTGGACGTTTTTTACCGTTCGTTAATTCGTCACGTGGATTTTTTCTGTAAAACGGGATCCCCGTGGATGGTCTACGATTTACCATCGCCGGAGAGTGATGCCCCATGGTACCGTTCCGTTTCAAATCCATGCATCCATTTCTAAAAGTCGTACGACACTTTTTCGTCATTTTGGACGGATGTTGCACCTTGCACCGTAGATGTTGCACCCTGTGGAAATTGATTCTTCGGAAGGCAATAACTGTTGGCTCGTTTAGAGTTACGGGAGCCATAACCAGTCAAAATGAATATCTCTTTGATTTCTACGGTTATGACTGCTTTAAGCCGTGACTGGTTAGTTTCATACCCAAAAAATCTTATCCGAACCTCAATCGGGCCTTGGACTTTTTTTACCGTTCGTTCATTCATCACGTGGATTTTTTCTGCAAAAGGGATCCCCGTGGTTGGTCTACGATTTACCATCATCGGAGAGTGGTGCCCCATGGTACCGCTCCGTTTCAAATCCATGCATCCATTTCTTAAAGTCGTACGGCACTTTTTCGACATTATGGACGGATGTTGCACCTTGCACCATAGATGTTGCACCCTATTGATATTGATTCTTCGGAAGGCCATAACTGTTGGCTTGTTTAGAGTTACGGGAGCCAGAACCAGTCAAAATGAAGATCTCAGTGAGTTCTACGGCTATGACCGCTTTAAGCCATCACTAGTTAGTTTCATACCCAAAAAATCTTATCCGAACCTCAATCGGACCTTGGACGTTTTTTACTGTTCGTTCATTCATCATGTGGATTTTTTCTACAAAACGGGATCCTCGTGGCTGGTCTACGATTTACCATCGCTGGAGAGTGGTGCCCCATGGTACCGCTCCGTTTCAAATCCATGCATCCATTACTAAAAGTCGTACGACACTTTTTCGGCATTTTGGACGGATGTTGCACCTTGCACCGTAGATGCTGCACCCTGTGGATATTGATTCTTCGGAACGCCATAACTGTTGGCTCGTTTAGAGTTACGGGAGCCATAACCAGTCAAAACGAAGATCTCTATGAGTTCTACAGCTATGACCGCTTTAAGCCGTCACTGGTTAGTTTCATACCCAAAAAATCTTATCCGTACATCAATCGGGCCTTGAACGTTTTTTACCGTTCGTTCATTCGTCACATGGATTTTTTCTGCAAAACGGGATCCCCGTGGCTGGTCTACGATTTACCATCGTCGAAGAGTGGTGCCCCATGGTACCGCTCCGTTTCAAATCCATGCATCCATTTCTAAAAGTCGTACGACACTTTTTAGGCATTTTGGACGGATGTTGCACCTTGCACCGTAGATGTTGCACCCTGTGGATATTGATTCTTCGGAAGGCCATAACTGTTGGCTCGTTTAGAGTTACGGAAGCCATAACCAGTCAAAATGAAGATCTCAGTGAGTTCTAAGGCTATGACCGCTTTAAGCCATCACTGGTTAGTTTCATACCCAAAAAATCTTATCCGACCCTCAATCGGGCCTTGGACGTTTTTTACCGTTCGTTCATTCGTCACGTGGATTTTTTCTGCAAAACGGGATCCCCGTGGCTGGTCTACGATTTACCATCGTCGAATAGTGGTGCCCCATGGTACCGCTCTGTTTCAAATCCATGCATCCATTTCTAAAAGTCGTACGGCACTTTTTCGGCATTTTGGACGGATGTTGCACCTTGCACCGCAGATGTTGCACCCTGTGGATATTGATTCTTCGGAAGGCCATAACTGTTGGCTCGTTTAGATTTACGGGAGTAATAACCAGTCAAAACGAAGATCTCTGTGAGTTCTACGGCTAAAACCGCTTTAAGCCGTCACTGGTTAGTTTCATACCAAAAAAATCTTATCCGAAACTCAATCGGGCCTTGGACGTTTTTTACCGTTCGTTCATTCGTCACGTGGATTTTTTCTGTAAAACGGGATCCCCGTGGCTGGTCTACGATTTACCATCGCCGAAGAGTGATGCCCCATGGTACCGTTCCGTTTCAAATCCATGCATCCATTTCTAAAAGTCGTCGACACTTTTTCGGCATTTTGGACGGATGTTGCACCTTGCACCGTAGATGTTGCACCCTGTGGAAATTGATTCTTCGGAAGGCCATAACTGTTGGCTCGTTTAGAGTTACGGGAGCCATAACCAGTCAAAATGAATATCTCTTTGATTTCTACGGTTATGACTGCTTTAAGCCGTGACTGGTTAGTTTCATACCCAAAAAATCATATCCGAACCTCAATCGGGCCTTGGACTTTTTTTTACCGTTCGTTCATTCGTCACGTGGATTTTTTCTGCAAAAGGGATCCCCGTGGTTGGTCTACGATTTACCATCATTGGAGAGTGGTGCCCCATGGGACCGCTCCGTTTCAAATCCATGCATCCATTTCTAAAAGTCGTACGGCACTTTTTCGACATTATGGACGGATGTTGCACCTTGCACCATAGATGTTGCACCCTGTTGATATTGATTCTTCGGAAGGCCATAACTGTTGGCTCGTTTAGAGTTACGGGAGCCATAACCAGTCAAAACGAAGATCTCAGTGAGTTCTACGGCTATGACCGCTTTAAGCCATCACTAGTTAGTTTCGTACCAAAAAAATCTTATCCGAACCTCAATCGGACCTTGGACGTTTTTTACTGTTCGTTCATTCGTCATGTGGATTTTTTCTACAAAACGGGATCCTCGTGGCTGGTCTACGATTTACCATCGCCGGAGAGTGGTGCCCCATGGTACCGCTCCATTTCAAATCCATGCATCCATTTCTAAAAGTGGTACGGCACTTTTTCGGCATTTTGGACGGATGTTGCACCTTGCACCGCAGATGTTGCACCCTGTGGATATTTATTCTTCGGAAGGCCATAACTGTTGGCTCGTTTAGAGTTACAGGAGCCATAACCAGTCAAAATGAAGATCTCTGTGAGTTCTACGGATATGACTGCTTTAGGACGTCACTGGTTAGTTTCATACCCAAAAAATCTTATCTGAAACTCAACTGGGCCTTAAACGTTTTTTACCGTTCGTTCATTCGTCACGTGGATTTTTTCTGCAAAACGGGATCCCCGTGGCTGGTCTACAATTTACCATCGCCGGAGATTTGTGCCCCATGGTACCGCTCCGTTTCAAATCCAAGCATCCATTTCTAAAAGTCGTACGACACTTTTTCGGCATTTTGGACGGATGTTGCACCATGTGGATATTGATTCTTCGGAAGTCCATAACTGTTGGCTCGTTTAGAGTTACGGGAGCCATAACCAGTCAAAATGAAGATCTCTGTGAGTTCTAAGGCTATGACCGCTATAAGCCATCACTGGTTAGTTTCATACCCAAAAAATCTTATCCGAACCTCAATCGGGCCTTGGATGTTTTTTACCGTTCGTTCATTCGTCACGTGGATTTTTTCTGCAAAACGGGATCCCCGTGGCTGGTCTACGATTTACCATCGTCGGATAGTGGTGCCCCATGGTACCGCTCTGTTTCAAATCCATTCATCCATTTCTAAAAGTCGTACGGCACTTTTTCGGCATTTTGGACGGATGTTGCACCTTGCACCGTAGATGTTGCACCCTGTGGATATTGATTCTTCGGAAGGCCATAACTGTTGGCTCGTTTAGAGTTACGGGAGCCATAACCAGTCAAAACGAAGATCTCTGTGAGTTCTACGGCTATGACCGCTTTAAGCCCTCACTGGTTAGTTTCAAACCCAAAAAATCTTATACGAACCTCAATTGGGCCTTGGACGTCTTTTACCGTTCGTTCATTCGTCACGTGGATTTTTTCTGCGAAACGGGATACCCGTGGCTGGTCTACGATTTACCATCGCTGTAGAGTGGTGCCCTATGGTACCGCTCCATTTCAAATCCATGAATCCATTTTTAAAAGTCATACGGCACTTTTTCGGCATTTTGGATGGATGTTGCACCTTGCACCGTAGATGTTGCACCCTGTGGATATTGATTCTTCGGAATGCCATAACTGTTGGCTCGTTTAGAGTTACAGGAGCCATAACTAGTCAAAATGAAGATCTCTATGAGTTCTACGGCTATGACCGCTTTAAGCCGTCACTGGTTAGTTTCATACCCAAAAAATCTTATCGGAACCTCAATCGGGCCTTGGACGTTTTTATCGTTAGTTCATTCGTCACGTGGATTTTTTTCTGCAAAACGGGATCCCCGTGGCTGGTCTTCGATTTACCATTGCCGGAGAGTGGTGCCCCATGGTACCGCTCCGTTTCAAATCCATGCATCCATTTCTAAAAGTCGTACGGCACTTTTTTGGCATTTTGGACGGATGTTGCACCTTGCACCGTAGATGTTGCACCCTGTGGATATTGATTCTTTGGAAGGCCAAAACTGTTGGCTCTTTTAGAGTTACAGAAGGCATAACTAGTCAAAACGAAGATCTCTTTGAGTTCTACGGCTATGATCGCTTTAAGCCGTCACTGGTAAGTTTCAAACCCAAAATTTTTTATCCGAACCTCAATTGGGCCTTGGACGTCTTTTACCGTTCGTTCATTCGTCACGTGGATTTTTCCTGCAAAACGGGATCCCCGTGGATGGTCTACGATTTACCATCGCCGGAGAGTGGTTCCCCATGGTACCGCTCCGTTTCAAATCCATGCATCCATTTCTAAAAGTCGTACGACACTTTTTCGGCATTTTGGACGGATGTTGCACCTTGCACCGTAGATGTTGCAACCTTTGGATATTGATTCTTCGGAAGGCCATAACGGTTGGCTCGTTTTAAGTTACGGGAGCCATAACTAGTCAAAATGAAGATCTCTGTGAGTTCTATGGCTATGACCGCTTTAAGCCGTCACTGGTTAGTTTCATACCCAAAAAATCTTATCCGAACCTCAATCGGGCCTTGGACGTGTTTTACCGTTCGTTCATTCGTCACGTGGATTTTTTCTGCAAAATGGGATGCCCGTGGCTGGTCTACGATTTACCATCGCCGGAGAGTGGTGCCCCAAGGTACCGCTCCGTTTCAAATCCATGCATCCATTTCAAAAAGTCGTACGGCACTTTTTCGACATTTTGGACGGATGTTGCACCTTGCACCATAGATGTTGCACCATATGGATATTGATTCTTCGGAAGGTCATAACTGTTCACTCGTTTAGAGTTACGGGAGCCATAACCAGTCAAAACGAAGATCTCAGTGAGTTCTACGTCTATGACCGCTTTAAGCCATCACTGGTTAGTTTCATACCCAAAAAATCTTATCCGAACCTCAATCGGGCCTTGGACGTTTTTTACTGTTCGTTCATTCGTCATGTGGATTTTTTCTACAAAACGGGATCCTCGTGGCTGGTCTACGATTTACCATCGCCGGAGAGTGGTGCCCCATGGTACCGCTCCGTTTCAAATCCATGCATCCATTTCTAAAAGTCGTACGGCACTTTTTCAGCATTTTGGACGGATGTTGCACCTTGCACCGTAGATGTTGCACCCTGTGGATATTGATTCTTCGGAAGGCCATAACCGTTGGCTCGTTTTGAGTTACAGGAGCCATAACCAGTCAAAACGAAGATCTCTGTGATTTCTACGGCTATGACCGCTTTAAGCCGTCACTGGTTAGTTTCATACCCAAAAAATCTTATCCGAACCTCAATTGGGCCTTGGACGTCTTTTACCGTTCGTTCATTCGTCACGTGGATTTTTTTTTGCAAAATGGGATCCCCGTGGCTGGTCTACGATTTACCATCGCCGGAGAGTGGTGCCCCATGGTACCGCTCCATTTCAAATCCATGGAACCATTTCTAAAAGTCGTACGGCACTTTTTCGGCATTTTGGACGGATGTTGCACCTTGCACCGTAGATGTTGCACCCTGTGGATATTGATTCTTCGGTAGGCCATAACTATTGGCTCGTTTAGAGTTACGGGAGCCATAACTAGTCAAAACGAAGATCTCTGTGAGTTCTACGGCTATGACCGCTTTAAGCCGTCACTGGTTAGTTTCATACCCAAAAAATCTTATCCGAACCTCAATCGTGCCTTGGATGTTTTTTACCGTTCGTTCATTCGTCACGTGGATTTTTTTTGCAAAACGGGATCCCCGTCGCTGGTCTACGATTTACCTTCGCCGTAGAGTGGTGCCTCATGGTACTGCTCCGTTTCTAATCCATGCATCCATTTCTAAAAGTCATACGGCACTTTTTCGGGATTTTGTACGGATGTTGCACCTTGCACCGTGGATGTTGCGCCCTGTGGATATTGATTCTTCGGAAGGCCGTAACTGTTGGCTCGTTTAGAGTTACGGGAGCCATAACCAGTCAAAACGAAGATCTCTGTGAGTTCTACGGCTATGACCGCATTAAGCCCTCACTGGTTAGTTTCATACCCAAAAAATCTTATCCGAACCTCAATCGAGCCTTGGACGTTTTTTACCATTCGTTCATTCGTCGTGTGGATTTTTTCTGCAAAACAGGATCCCCGTGGCTGGTCTACGATTTACCATCGCCGGAGAGTGGTGCCCCATTGTACCGCTCTGTTTCAAATCTGTGGTGCAAGGTCACAACTGTTGGCTCGTTTAGAGTTACGGGAGTAATAACCAGTCAAAACGAAGATCTCTGCGAGTTCTACGGCTAAAACCGCTTTAAGCCGTCACTGGTTAGTTTCATACCAAAAAAATCTTATCCGAAACTCAATCGGGCCTTGGACGTTTTTTACCGTTCGTTCATTCGTCACGTGGATTTTTTCTGCAAAACGGGATCCCCGTGGCTGGTCTACGATTTACCATCTCCAGAGAGTGATGCCCCATGGTACCGTTCCGTTTCAAATACATGCATCCATTTCTAAAAGTCGTACGACACTTTTTCGGCATTTTGGACGGATGTTGCACCTTGCACCGTAGATGTTGCGCCCTGTGGAAATTGATTCTTCGGAAGGCCATAACTGTTGGCTCGTTTAGAGTTACGGGAGCCATAACCAGTCAAAATGAATATCTCTTTGATTTCTACGGTTATGACTGCTTTAAGCCGTGACTGGTTAGTTTCATACCCAAAAAATCTTATCCGAACCTCAATCGGGCCTTGGACTTTTTTTACCGTTCGTTCATTCGTCGCGTGGATTTTTTTCTGCAAAAGGGATCCCCGTGGTTGGTCTACGATTTACCATCATCGGAGAGTGGTGCCCCATGGTACCGCTCCGTTTCAAATCCTTGCATCGATTTCTAAAAGTCGTACGGCACTTTTTCGACATTATGGACGGATGTTGCACCTTGCACCATAGATGTTGCACCCTGTGGAAATTGATTCTTCGGAAGGCCATAACTGTTGGCTCGTTTAGAGTTACGCGAGCCATAACCAGTCAAAATGAAGATCTCTATGAGTTCTACGGCTATGACCGCTTTAAGCCATCACTAGTTAGTTTCATACCCAAAAAATCTTATCCGAACCTCAATCGGGCCTTGGACGTTTTTTACCGTTCGTTCATTCGTCACGTGGATTTTTTCTACGAAACGGGATCCCCGTGGCTGGTCTACGATTTACCAGCGCCGGAGAGTGGTGCCCCATGGTACCGCTCCATTTCAAATCCATGCATCCATTTCTAAAAGTCGTACGGCACTTTTTCGGCATTTTGGATGGATGTTGCACCTTGCACCGTAGATGTTGCACTTTGTGGATATTGATTCTTCGGAAGGCCATAACTGTTGGCTCGTTTAGAGTTACGGGAGCCATAACCAGTCAAAACGAAGATCTCTATGAGTTCTACGGCTATGACCGCTTTAAGCCGTCACTGGTTAGTTTCATACCCAAAAAATCTTATTCGAACCTCAATCGGGCCTTGGACATTTTTTACCGTTCATTCATTCGTCACATGGATTTTTTCTGCAAAAGGGATCCCCATGGATGGTCTACGATTTACCATCGCCGGAGAGTGGTGCCCCATGGTACCGCTCCATTTCAAATCCATGCATCCATTTCTAAAAGTCGTACGACACTTTTCGGCATTTTGGACGGATGTTGCACCTTGCACCGTAGATGCTGCACCCTGTGGATATTGATTCTTCGGAAGGCCATAACTGTTGGCTCGTTTAGAGTTACGGGAGCCATAACCAGTCAAAACGAAGATCTCTATGAGTTCTACAGCTATGACCACTTTAAGCCGTCACTGGTTAGTTTCATACCCAAAAAATCTTATCCGTACATCAATCGGGCCTTGAACGTTTTTTACCGTTCGTTCATTCGTCACATGGATTTTTTCTGCAAAACGGGATCCCCGTGGCTGGTCTACGATTTACCATCGTCGGATAGTGGTGCCCCATGGTACCGCTCTGTTTCAAATCCATGCATCCATTTCTAAAAGTCGTACGGCACTTTTTCGGCATTTTGGACGGATGTTGCACCTTGCACCGCAGATGTTGCACCCTGTGGATATTGATTCTTCGGAAGGCCATAACTGTTGGCTCGTTTAGAGTTACGGGAGTAATAACCAGTCAAAACGAAGATCTCTGTGAGTTCTACGGCTAAAACCGCTTTAAGCCGTCACTGGTTAGTTTCATACCAAAAAAATCTTATCCGAAACTCAATCGGGCCTTGGACGTTTTTTACCGTTCGTTCATTCGTCACGTGGATTTTTTCTGCAAAATGGGATCCCCATGGCTGGTCTACGATTTACCATCTCCGGAGAGTGATGCCCCATGGTACCGTTCCGTTTCAAATCCATGCATCCATTTCTAAAAGTCGTACGACACTTTTTCGGCATTTTGGACGGATGTTGCACCTTGCACCGTAGATGTTGCACCCTGTGGAAATTGATTCTTCGGAAGGCCATAACTGTTGGCTCGTTTAGAGTTACGGGAGCCATAACCAGTCAAAATGAATATCTCTTTGATTTCTACGGTTATGACTGCTTTGAGCCGTGACTGGTTAGTTTCATACCCAAAAAATCTTATCCGAACCTCAATCGGGCCTTGGACTTTTTTTACCGTTCGTTCATTCGTCACGTGGATTTTTTCTGCAAAAGGGATCCCCGTGGTTGGTCTACGATTTACCATCATCGGAGAGTGGTGCCCCATGGTACCGCTCTGTTTCAAATCCATGCATCCATTTCTAAAAGTCGTACGACACTTTTTCGACTTTATGGACGGATGTTGCACCTTGCACCATCGATGTTGCACCCTGTTGATATTGATTCTTCGGAAGGCCATTACTGTAGGCTCGTTTAGAGTTACGGGAGCCATAACCAATCAAAACGAATATTTAGTGAGTTCTACGGCTATGACCGCTTTAAGCCATCACTAGTTAGTTTCATACCCAAAAAATCTTATCCGAACCTCAATCGGACCTTGGACATTTTTTACTGTTCGTTCATTCGTCATGTGGATTTTTTCTACAAAACGGGATCCTCGTGGCTGGTCTACGATTTACCATCGTCGGGGAGTGGTGCCCCATGGTACCGCTCCGTTTCAAATCCATGCATCCATTTCTAAAAATCGTACGGCACTTTTTCGGCATTTTGGACGGATGTTGCACCTTGCACCGCAGATGTTGCACCCTGTGGATATTGATTCTTCGGAAGGCCATAACTGTTGGCTCGTTTAGAGTTACAGGAGCCATAACCAGTCAAAATGAAGATCTCTGTGAGTTCTACGGCTATGACTGCTTTAGGACGTCACTGGTTAGTTTCATACCCAAAAAATCTTATCTAAAACTCAATCGGGCCTTAAACGTTTTTTACCGTTCGTTCATTCGTCACGTGGATTTTTTCTGCAAAACGGGATCCCCGTGGTTGGTCTACGATTTACCATCGTCGGATAGTGGTGCCCCATGGTACCGCTCTGTTTCATATCCATGCATCCATTTCTAAAAGTCGTACGGCACTTTTTCGGCATTTTGGACGGATGTTGCACCTTGCACCGCAGATGTTGCTCCCTATTGATATTGATTCTTCGGAAGGCCATAACTGTTGGCTCGTTTAGAGTTACGGGAGTAATAACCAGTCAAAACGAAGATCTCTGTGAGTTCTACGGCTAAAACCGCTTTAAGCCGTCACTGGTTAGTTTCATACCAAAAAAATCTTATCCGAAACTCAATCGGGCCTTGGACGTTTTTTACCGTTCGTTCATTCGTCACGTGGATTTTTTCTGCAAAACGGGATCCCCGTGGCTGGTCTACGATTTACCATCTCCGGAGAGTGATGCCCCATGGTACCGTTCCGTTTCAAATCCATGCATCCATTTCTAAAAGTCGTACGACACTTTTTCGGCATTTTGGACGGATGTTGCACCTTGCACCGTAGATGTTGCACCCTGTGGAAATTGATTCTTCGGAAGGCCATAACTGTTGGCTCGTTTAGAGTTACGGGAGCCATAACCAGTCAAAATGAATATCTCTTTGATTTCTACGATTATGACTGCTTTAAGCCGTGACTGGTTAGTTTCATACCCAAAAAATCTTATCCGAACCTCAATCGGGCCTTGGACTTTTTTTACCGTTCGTTCATTCGTCACGTGGATTTTTTCTGCAAAAGGTATCCCCGTGGTTGGTCTACGATTTACAATCATCGGAGAGTGGTGCCCCATGGTACCGCTCCGTTTCAAATCCATGCATCCATTTCTAAAAGTCGTACGGCACTTTTTCGACATTATGGACGGATGTTGCACCTTGCACCATAGATGTTGCACCCTGTTGATATTGATTCTTCGGAAGGCCATAACTGTAGGCTCGTTTAGAGTTACGAGATCCATAACCAGTCAAAATGAAGATCTCAGTGAGTTCTACGGCTATGACCGCTTTAAGCCATCACTAGTTAGTTTCATACCCAAAAAATCTTATCCGAACCTCAATCGGACCTTGGACATTTTTTACTGTTCGTTCATTCGTCATGTGGATTTTTTCTACAAAACGGGATCCTCGTGGCTGGTCTACGATTTACCATCGCCGGAGAGTGGTGCCCCATGGTACCGCTCCGTTTCAAATCCATGCATCCATTTCTAAAAATCGTACGGCACTTTTTCGGCATTTTGGACGGATGTTGCACCTTGCACCGTAGATGTTGCACCCTATGGATATTGATTCTTCGGAAGGCCATAACTGTTGGCTCGTTTAGAGTTATAGTAGCCATAACCAGTCAAAATGAAGATCTCTGTGAGTTCTACGGCTATGACTGCTTTAGGACGTCACTGGTTAGTTTCATACCCAAAAAATCTTATCTGAAACTCAATCGGGCCTTAAACGTTTTTTACCGTTCGTTCATTCGTCACGTGGATTTTTTCTGCAAAACGGGATCCCCGTGGCTGGTCTACGATTTACCATCGTCGGATAGTGGTGCCCCATGGTACCGCTCTGTTTCAAATCCATGCATCCATTTCTAAAAGTCGTACGACACTTTTTCGGCATTTTGGACGGATGTTGCACCTTGCACCGCAGATGTTGCACCCTGTGGATATTGATTCTTCGGAAGGCCATAACTGTTGGCTCGTTTAGAGTTACGGGAGTAATAACCAGTCAAAACGAAGATCTCTGCGAGTTCTACGGCTAAAACCGCTTTAAGCCGTCACTGGTTAGTTTCATACCAAAAAAATCTTATCCGAAACTCAATCGGGCCTTGGACGTTTTTTACCGTTCGTTCATTCGTCACGTGGATTTTTCCTGCAAAACGGGATCCCCGTGGCTGGTCTACGATTTACCATCTCCAGAGAGTGATGCCCCATGGTACCGTTCCGTTTCAAATACATGCATCCATTTCTAAAAGTCGTACGACACTTTTTCGGCATTTTGGACGGATGTTGCACCTTGCACCGTAGATGTTGCACCCTGTGGAAATTGATTCTTCGGAAGGCCATAACTGTTGGCTCGTTTAGAGTTACGGGAGCCATAACCAGTCAAAATGAATATCTCTTTGATTTCTACGGTTATGACTGCTTTAAGCCGTGACTGGTTAGTTTCATACCCAAAAAATCTTATCCGAACCTCAATCGGGCCTTGGACTTTTTTTACCGTTCGTTCATTCGTCACGTGGATTTTTTTCTGCAAAAGGGATCCCCGTGGTTGGTCTACGATTTACCATCATCGGAGAGTGGTGCCCCATGGTACCGCTCCGTTTCAAATCCTTGCATCGATTTCTAAAAGTCGTACGGCACTTTTTCGACATTATGGACGGATGTTGCACCTTGCACCATAGATGTTGCACCCTGTTGATATTGATTCTTCGGAAGGCCATAACTGTTGGCTCGTTTAGAGTTACGGAAGCCATAACCAGTCAAAACGAAGATCTCAGTGAGTTCTACGGCTATGACCGCTTTAAGCCATCACTAGTTAGTTTCATACCCAAAAAATCTTATCCGAACCTCAATCGGACCTTGGACGTTTTTTACTGTTCGTTCATTCGTCATGTGGATTTTTTCTACAAAACGGGATCCTCGTGGCTGGTCTACGATTTACCATCGCCGGAGAGTGGTGCCCCATGGTACCGCTCCGTTTCAAATCCATGCATCCATTTCTAAAAGTCGTACGACACTTTTTCGGCATTTTGGACGGATGTTGCACCTTGCACCGCAGATGTTGCACCCTGTGGATATTGATTCTTCGGAAGGCCATAACTGTTGGCTCGTTTAGAGTTACAGGAGCCATAACCAGTCAAAATGAAGATCTCTGTGAGTTCTACGGCTATGACTGCTTTAGGAAGTCACTGGTTAGTTTCATACCCAAAAAATCTTATCTGAAACTCAATCGGGCCTTAAACGTTTTTTACCGTTCGTTCATTCGTCACGTGGATTTTTTCTGCAAAACGGGATCCCCGTGGCTGGTCTACGATTTACCATCGCCGGAGATTTGTGCCCCATGGTACCGCTCCGTTTCAAATCCAAGCATCCATTTCTAAAAGTCGTACGACACTTTTTCGGCATTTTGGACGGATGTTGCACCTTGCACCGTAGATGTTGCACCATGTGGATATTGATTCTTCGGAAGGCCATAACTGTTGGCTCGTTTAGAGTTACGGGAGTAATAACCAGTCAAAACGAAGATCTCTGCGAGTTCTACGGCTAAAACCGCTTTAAGCCGTCACTGGTTAGTTTCATACCAAAAAAATCTTATCCGAAACTCAATCGGGCCTTGGACGTTTTTTACCGTTCGTTCATTCGTCACGTGGATTTTTTCTGCAAAACGGGATCCCCGTGGCTGGTCTACGATTTACCATCTCCAGAGAGTGATGCCCCATGGTACCGTTCCGTTTCAAATACATGCATCCATTTCTAAAAGTCGTACGACACTTTTTCGGTATTTTGGACGGATGTTGCACCTTGCACCGTAGATGTTGCACCCTGTGGAAATTGATTCTTCGGAAGGCCATAACTGTTGGCTCGTTTAGAGTTACGGGAGCCATAACCAGTCAAAATGAATATCTCTTTGATTTCTACGGTTATGACTGCTTTAAGCCGTGACTGGTTAGTTTCATACCCAAAAAATCTTATCCGAACCTCAATCGGGCCTTGGACTTTTTTTACCGTTCGTTCATTCGTCACGTGGATTTTTTTCTGCAAAAGGGATCCCCGTGGTTGGTCTACGATTTACCATCCTCGGAGAGTGGTGCCCCATGGTACCGCTCCGTTTCAAATCCTTGCATCGATTTCTAAAAGTCGTACGGCACTTTTTCGACATTATGGACGGATGTTGCACCTTGCACCATAGATGTTGCACCCTGTTGATATTGATTCTTCGGAAGGCCATAACTGTTGGCTCGTTTAGAGTTACGGAAGCCATAACCAGTCAAAACGAAGATCTCAGTGAGTTCTACGGCTATGACCGCTTTAAGCCATCACTAGTTAGTTTCATACCCAAAAAATCTTATCCGAACCTCAATCGGACCTTGGACGTTTTTTACTGTTCGTTCATTCGTCATGTGGATTTTTTCTACAAAACGGGATCCTCGTGGCTGGTCTACGATTTACCATCGCCGGAGAGTGGTGCCCCATGGTACCGCTCCGTTTCAAATCCATGCATCCATTTCTAAAAGTCGTACGACACTTTTTCGGCATTTTGGACGGATGTTGCACCTTGCACCGCAGATGTTGCACCCTGTGGATATTGATTCTTCGGAAGGCCATAACTGTTGGCTCGTTTAGAGTTACAGGAGCCATAACCAGTCAAAATGAAGATCTCTGTGAGTTCTACGGCTATGACTGCTTTAGGATGTCACTGGTTAGTTTCATACCCAAAAAATCTTATCTGAAAATCAATCGGGCCTTAAACGTTTTTTACCGTTCGTTCATTCGTCACGTGGATTTTTTCTGCAAAACGGGATCCCCGTGGCTGGTCTACGATTTACCATCGCCGGAGATTTGTGCCCCATGGTACCGCTCCGTTTCAAATCCAAGCATCCATTTCTAAAAGTCGTACGACACTTTTTCGGCATTTTAGACGGATGTTGCACCTTGCACCGTAGATGTTGCACCATGTGGATATTGATTCTTCGGAAGTCCATAACTGTTGGCTCGTTTAGAGTTACGGGAGCCATAACCAGTCAAAAAGAAGATCTCTGTCAGTTCTACGGCTATGACTGCTTTAGGACGTCACTGGTTAGTTTCATACCCAAAAAATCTTATCTGAAACTCAATCGGGCCTTAAACGTTTTTTACCGTTCGTTCATTCGTCACGTGGATTTTTTCTGCAAAACGGGATCCCCGTGGCTGGTCTATGATTTACCATCGCCGGAGATTTGTGCCCCATGGTACCGCTCCGTTTCAAATCCAAGCATCCATTTCTAAAAGTCGTACGACACTTTTTCGGCATTTTGGACGGATGTTGCACCTTGCACCGTAGATGTTGCACCATGTGGATATTGATTCTTCGGAAGTCCATAACTGTTGGCTCGTTTAGAGTTACGGGAGCCATAACCAGTCAAAATGAAGATCTCTGTCAGTTCTACGGCTATGACCTCTTTAAGCCATCACTGGTTAGTTTCATACCCAAAAAATCTTATCCGAACCTCAATCGGGCCTTGGACGTTTTTTACCGTTAGTTCATTCGTCACGTGGATTTTTTCTGCAAAACGGTATCCCCGTGGCTGGTCTACGATTTACCATCGCCGGAGAGTGGTGCCTCATGGTACCACAATGTTTCAAATCCATGCATCCATTTCTAAAAGTCATACGGCACTTTTTCGGCATTTTGGGCGGATGTTGCACCTTGCACCGTAGAAGTTGCACCCTGTGGATATTGATTCTTCGGAAGGCCATAACTGTTGGTTCGTTTAGAGTTACGGGATCCATAACCAGTCAAAACGAAGATCTCTGTGAGTTCTACGGCTATGACCGCTTTAAGCCCTCACTGGTTAGTTTCATACCCAAAAAATCTTATACGAACCTCAATTGGGCCTTGGACGTCTTTTACCGTTCGTTCATTCGTCACGTGGATTTTTTCTGCGAAACGGGATCCCCATGGCTGGTTTACGATTTACCATCGCCGTAGAGTGGTGCCCTATGGTACCGCTCCATTTCAAATCCATGCATCCATTTCTAAAAGTCGTACGGCACTTTTTCGGCATTTTGGATGGATGTTGCACCTTGCACCGTAGATGTTGCACCCTGTGGATATTGATTCTTCGGAAGGCCATAACTGTTGGCTCGTTTAGAGTTACGGGAGCCATAACTGATCAAAATGAAGATCTCTGTGAGTTCTACGGCTATGACCGCTTTAAGCCGTCACTGGTTAGTTTCATACCCAAAAAATCTTATCCGAACCTCAATCGGGCTTGGACGTTTTTTATCGTTCGTTCATTCGTCACGTGGATTTTTTTCTGCAAAACGGGATCCCCGTGGCTGGTCTACGATTTACCATCGCCGGAGAGTGGTGCCCCATGGTAACGCTCCATTTCAAATCCATGCATCCATTTCTAAAAGTCGTACGACACTTTTTCGGCATTTTGGACGGATGTTGCACCTTGCACCGCAGATGTTGCACCCTGTGGATATTGATTCTTCGGAAGGCCATAACTGTTGGCTCGTTTAGAGTTACAGGAGCCATAACCAGTCAAAATGAAGATCTCTGTGAGTTCTACGGCTATGACTGCTTTAGGACGTCACTGGTTAGTTTCATACCCAAAAAATCTTATCTGAAACTCAATCGGGCCTTAAACGTTTTTTACCGTTCGTTCATTCGTCACGTGGATTTTTTCTGCAAAACGGGATCCCCGTGGCTGGTCTACGATTTACCATCGCCGGAGATTTGTGCCCCATGGTACCGCTCCGTTTCAAATCCAAGCATCCATTTCTAAAAGTCGTACGACACTTTTTCGGCATTTTGGACGGATGTTGCACCTTGCACCGTAGATGTTGCACCATGTGGATATTGATTCTTCGGAAGTCCATAACTGTTGGCTCGTTTAGAGTTACGGGAGCCATAACCAGTCAAAATGAAGATCTCTGTCAGTTCTACGGCTATGACCTCTTTAAGCCATCACTGGTTAGTTTCATACCCAAAAAATCTTATCCGAACCTCAATCGGGCCTTGGACGTTTTTTACCGTTTGTTCATTCGTCACGTGGATTTTTTCTGCAAAACGGTATCCCCGTGGCTGGTCTACGATTTACCATCGCCGGAGAGTGGTGCCTCATGGTACCACTCCGTTTCAAATCCATGCATCCATTTCTAAAAGTCATACGGCACTTTTTCGGCATTTTGGGCGGATGTTGCACCTTGCGCCGTAGAAGTTGCACCCTGTGGATATTGATTCTTCGGAAGGCCATAACTGTTGGTTCGTTTAGAGTTACGGGATCCATAACCAGTCAAAACGAAGATCTCTGTGAGTTCTACGGCTATGACCGCTTTAAGCCCTCACTGGTTAGTTTCATACCCAAAAAATCTTATACGAACCTCAATTGGGCCTTGGACGTCTTTTACCGTTCGTTCATTCGTCACGTGGATTTTTTCTGCGAAACGGGATCCCCGTGGCTGGTTTACGATTTACCATCGTCGTAGAGTGGTGCCCTATGGTACCGCTCCATTTCAAATCCATGCATCCATTTCTAAAAGTCGTACGGCACTTTTTCGGCATTTTGGATGGATGTTGCACCTTGCACCGTAGATGTTGCACCCTGTGGATATTGATTCTTCGGAAGGCCATAACTATTGGCTCGTTTAGAGTTACGGGAGCCATAACTAATCAAAATGAAGATCTCTGTGAGTTCTACGGCTATGACCGCTTTAAGCCGTCACTGGTTAGTTTCATACCCAAAAAATCTTATCCGAACCTCAATCGGGCTTGGACGTTTTTTATCGTTCGTTCATTCGTCACGTGTATTTTTTTCTGCAAAACGGGATCCCCGTGGCTGGTCTACGATTTACCATTGCCGGAGAGTGGTGCCCCATGGTAACGCTCCGTTTCAAATCCATGCATCCATTTCTAAAAGTCGTACGACACTTTTTTGGCATTTTGGACGGATGTTGCACCTTGCACCGTAGATGTTGCACCCTGTGGATATTGATTCTTCGGAAGGCCATAACTGTTGGCTCGTTTAGAGTTACAGGAGCCATAACTAGTCAAAATGAAGATCTCTATGATTTCTACGGCTATGACCGCTTTAAGCCGTCACTGGTAAGTTTCATACCCAAAAAATCTTATCCGAACCTCAATTGTGCCTTGGACGTCTTTTACCGTTCGTTCATTCGTCACGTGGATTTTTCCTGCAAAACGGGATCCCCGTGGATGGTCTACGATTTACCATCGTCGGAGAATGGTTCCCCATGGTACCGCTCCGTTTCAAATCCATGCATCCATTTCTAAAAGTCGTACGACACTTTTTCGGCATTTTGGACGGATGTTGCACCTTGCACCGTAGATGTTGCAACCTTTGGATATTGATTCTTCGGAAGGCCATAACGGTTGGCTCGTTTAAAGTTACGGGAGCCATAACTAGTCAAAATGAAGATCTCTATGAGTTCTATGGCTATGACCGCTTTAAGCCGTCACTGGTTAGTTTCATACCTAAAAAATCTTATCTGAACCTCAATCGGGCCTTGGACGTGTTTTACCGTTCGTTCATTCGTCACGTGGATTTTTTCTGCAAAACGGGATGCCCGTGGCTGGTCTATGATTTACCATCGCCGGAGAGTGGTGCCCCATGATACCGGTCCGTTTCAAATCCATGCATCCATTTCTAAAAGTCGTACGGCACTTTTTCGACATTTTGGACGGATGTTGCACCTTGCACCATAGATGTTGCACCCTATGGATATTGATTCTTCGGAAGGCCATAACTGTTCGCTCGTTTAGAGTTACGGGAGCCATAACCAGTCAAAACGAAGATCTCAGTGAGTTCTACGTCTATGACCGCTTTAAGCCATCACTGCTGTTTGTCTCAAAAATGGGCACAACACTCTTCGGAAGTTTTTGAAGAGATAAAAGTGAAGAATAAAAAATAAAACTGTGGATTATCTAACAAAAACTCCAAATAACAGAAAGTAAATTGCAAAGACAAGCGATTTAGAGTGGTTCGGCGTTTTGCCTACGTCCACTATGAAGTTTGATGATTTTATTGCTCGATACTTGAAGGTTACAGTAGTTTATAATGTAATACAACTGAATTTAAATGCTAAGTGTCAATCTAAAGCAGCGGCGATGTTCTGGGGTAGATCTGGCAGAATCTGGGCGCTCTTCAGTACTTAGAATTATCCGACCCCTTTTCTTAATGACCAGGGGCTCTATTTATAGGTGTAGGAGGCTGATATTTCGCCTAAAATGAGGGGAGACCAGTTCTGGTACGTCAGGGGGCCCACATGGCCGAAATCTGGAGATCCGGGCCCACTTTGGGATCGATTCGACCCTTGGTTCGAATCGATCAAGAAATCATCCAATCGAGCTGAAATTTGGTGTGAACATTCTTCATCATGTGTTTAAGCTTCTGTGAAAGTTTCATTGCATTTGGACTTGTAGAACTCGAGATATGATCGATTCAATGTTGCATTTCTGGAGAACAGGGATACTTCGAATCGATCTTAGTTCGAATCGATTCGGTCGACTCGATGCTTGCTGCGACGTGGCGCGCGTATCTCGCCTCGATCCGTTTTGTACTCCTGTTTGACTGGGTCGAATCCATGGCTTAGATCCGAAGATGGTGGAGTCGAGGACTCTCTGTTGAGTGGATTCGAAGATGGTGGAGTCGAGGACTCTCTGTTGAGTGGATTCGAAGATGGTGGAGTCGAGGACTCTCTGTTGAGTGGATTCGAAGATGGTGGAGTCGAGGACTCTCTGTTGAGTGGATTCGAAGATGGTGGAGTCGAGGACTCTCAGTTGAGTGGATTCGAAGATGGTGGAGTCGAGGACTCTCAGTTGAGTGGATTCGAAGGAGCCATCCCTCGATGGACTCGAACAGAGGTTTGTTCGATGGAGTCGAAGCAAGGGAGGTTCGATGGAGTCGAGGCAAGGTAAGTTCGATGGAGTCGAGGCAAGGGAAGTTCGATGGATTCGAACTGGTTCCTGGCCAATGGATTCGAACATAGGTTTCGCCTATGGATTTGAACTAAGGGTGGCCTACTCCATCTTTTGTCGACGATATCTTGAGCATACGAACTCGGATTGACTTGAAACTTGGATCGTTGGTTTCCACGGCTTTGCCTGACGTGCCTTATCAATTGTAGCCCGATCCGGACTCGCACAAATTTCACCGATATCCATAGCGATCGTTGTGTGTCGACTGATTTCCGAGACGATCTGTCACCGGTCTCTAGTCAAGTCCTTGGTCTCACGGCCTTGCCAAAAGGCAGGATAACATTTGCCCCCCAAAGTACGTTTTGTGTAAACATGACGTGCTTTGAAAAACCACAGTCCCATATTGAACAGTTATGACATGCTTTGTCGAAAGTCGTCTTCTTTGCTGTTGTAATCAATCGTTGTATGATCATGATCGGTTGTTTGTTGTCGAGCTCATGACGGAATGAACATTTGATTTCTGTGAATGATAAAAACCAAACATTAGTCAGAAATACGTGCATACGTGTATTAACTTGACTTTGGTTAATGTTGCGTGATCGTAAGTCGTTATCAGTTTGGTTTGTTATCGAAATCTGCATCGGTCCTCTCCTGAACCGGTTTGAGACTCGAGTTAAAACATCGCTTTTATGATTGCCTATGATCGTCCTCTTGTATTGATCCTCTCCTGAATCGGTACAAGAGTGGACAAGCAATTTTTCATATGGAAACGATTCGTCCATTTGACCGGTGGTATTTGACGGATTCGAAGCTACGTTTCTTGATCCGCTTCGAGTTGATGGTTTCGAAGCAAGTACTTCGAATTGATGTGATACTATGACTTTGATTCATCTTCCGTCAATTGCCTCGAATCGATGGACTCGAAGCTTTAATGAATTCGACAATGATGGATTTGGAGGTGTGGACTCGAAGCAGATTCGAAACGTACACACGTTGGAGTTCGAATTGGTGAGTTTGAATCGTCTACTCCGGATCAATGATGCTTTGCGTCATACCGTATGGATGGATTCGAAGTTGATGGGTAATCGAGCATACGTTCGAACCGATGGAGCTGCGACCTGCTGTGAGCGGTTATCATGACCGGGAGACGAAGTGCCTCGAGTCGCCCTTGGAACCCATATAAATATGCGAGGCTAATTTCACTTTTACTTTTTACATTTTATTGTTGCAACTGCTGCTCCTTCGAATCGATTCTTCAGAGCTCCACGTCTTGCACGAATCAATCAGATTTCACCGAGTCTTAAATTGCAATCGAATTCGTCCAGGTATCTAAGGGATCGATTAGAGTGTAGAACGATGAAACCGGGATTCGAACATTGACTTCAATCCTTTCTTTTGAGAAACAGGAGGAGTAGTAGGAGCTGAAATGGGTCGACTCGATGGATATGAAAGAGAAAGCTTTTTCTACTCGTATTGATTCGGGGACAAGTAGCCCGAATCGATCGAAGATGCAAGATTTCGAATCGATGCAGGGTTAAGTAGAACGAATCGATGAAGAAAATAAGACTTCGAATTGATTCAGGGATAGGTGGTTCGAATCGATACGAAATTTCGCACCGATGGTTTTGAAAGATCGTATCGATCGATTCGAAGTAGCAATATCCCAATCAATTCGAAAGTGCTGAGCATTGATCGATTCGAAGTTATGCATAGCTCATGGATTCGAACTGCTTCTCCACCCCAAGATTTCATCGAGTCGAACTTATGCAGAGTCGAATCGATACGATTCGACCTTCATCGATTCGACTTATACCGATTCGAGTCGATCGACTCGAACACTCTTGCTTCAGGGGCTTCTACTCTTCTGATTTGCTCCAACATCTGAACCATGACCAATTTCAAGTTGAACTTTGATGAACCCATTGAATTTTAGCACACTTGACTCCGACAAGCTTCGGCCTTGCATAATCGAACTTGACTGAAAGATTAAACCTGAATTTCCTTTGAAGCTTGTCGATGGAACTATGACTTAACCAATAATATGACTGATTTATACTTGAAATGGTCAGTGGCGTTTGGATGGTGTGGAAGGGACGGTCAGCGATGACGGTCATTTTCATTCTCAAATTCCCAAGTTATGTTGTTCGGACATCTCGCTTTATTCTGTAGAATCTGCTTAAGTAACGCATAGCACTTGCACTGCACGACACGTTCATACACAGTACACCGGGGCACGCACGGGCCGTTTATGAACTTAACGTTGCTTTCTGATGAGTTAGCTAATTATGGAATCTTCGAGCTCCCAACAACAAGAGGTACAGAGCTCGATTCCTCCGGTGCTTGAGATCCCTGACATCCCTGCCGATGTAATCGATCCAGCTCCAGACGAATTGCCAGAGGCTATATTTATTGAGGACCCTATTGATTCGGTTCAATCTAACATCTCTGAATCCTTATTGGGACAAATATGCCTAAAGCATAACATATCTCTAGGTGACGTATTATTGCCCAGTGCCACTAATAGACCGCACAATCCGCCTGAAGGATATACAGCATTCTACAGTCATGCTTGTGCGGCCGGAACTCTTCCCCCTTTCAATCAATATATCAGAGGGATGCTATCATATTTAGGAATCGCTCCTTCACAACTTCATCCCAACGGGCACGCGTTGCTGAACAGTGCCTTTGTAATATTTATGGACTGTCTCTTTCGCCCGCCGAGGCCCTCCGAGATCAGACACATATTTAACTTCAAGAGTAGGGGTGATAGCCCGTCTTTTATATTTTTGGAGGCAGTTAGGAATTGCCAAGTTGTAGTTGGAGCTTGGACTCGACTGAGCTATTTCAAGAACGAGTGGTTCTACGTTCGGTGCCCTCCGGGTTTCGCTAGGCGATGGTTGTCTAGACGTAAGCGCTTTAACCTGTTTCCTTGAACAATAGCTCTTCGGTGTTAAAATTGACATTTCATTCCCTTTACAGCTATTATCTCCAGGCCCGATGGAGGGCGTTTCAAGGGTATCGTCCGGAGTCTTCAAGAAGTCCCAAGCGAGTTGAGGCATATTGATTCGGTGCTGAACGATTACAACTTAAGAGTTCTTGGTTTGATCGACATCAATCAAAGCATAGTCGTTGAAGGATTTTCAAAGTCCGCTTCCAAGAAGGAAGATAAGAAGAAGACCAAGAAGAAAATCAAGAAGAAAAAAGTGAAGAAGTCACTCGGAATCAGAATAATCGAGGCGAGTGACGAAGAAAGATCCCATACGGATTCAGAGCCAATGGCTGACCTTTCCGGAAACTTGGAGGAATCGGGAGAAAAACGGAAAGGCAAGGCCGCCGTTTCCAAAAAACTTAAGTCCAAGGGGGGAAAATCCGTAGATGTGTTTCTTCCCGCTTCCGGAGTCATGATTTCTAATGCCGCCCCTTCTCATTCGAGAGATTCTTTCAAAGGGCTAGACGATTTTCCTATCCCAGATTATATATCGATTTCTCATAATCCTGGGTTGGAGGAATTTCAAGATGTTCTAAACATGAACGAGCCCTTTCCTTTAAGTGCGGTCAACACTTCCGGTCGGTTTGGGGGTTTACACATTTACACACACTTTCACGGCACTTCATGACTTTTGCATAGTAAACATTGCTTTATGGGATCCTAATCCGTAATTCTTTCTTATCGCAGGCGAGATGTCAGGACGTGGCTCTACTCTGGATAGGCTTCGGAATGTGCGCCAATCTTCTCCATTTTACGATTCCCGCAGGAGAGAAACAGATAGGGATCATGGGCGAAGCTATTCAAGTCAAGAACGTTATGATAGAGACAGAGATTACTCACGTGGCCGTTCTGGCTATGATTATTCTGACAGAGACCGGGGATACCAGTACCGACCCCGATCTCGCTCTCCTCCGCCTCCCAGGGCCCCAGTAGACCTCCCAGGGCCATCTCATCAGCAACAGTTGCCTTCTCAATCTTCTCGGCCTGATGCTCAGCAGCCAAGAATGGAACCGACAGCAGCCGCTATAATTGAACAAGCTCCGGCTGAGTTGACAACCGAGGGAGCTGCTAAACTTGCCCAAATGAAAAATGACTACCCGGAAATTTGCATGGATGGCTATATCTTCCCTCCTAACTTTAAAAGAATCCCTCCGGAAGCTGAGACCACTGCTCATAGTTATATCCACGACTTCTACGCTCAGTATAAGGAGTGGTACAAGGCAGCCGTGAAGGCTTCTAGAGTAGCTTTTGACAGGGCGAAGATCATTGCTGAACGTGATGCTGACATTGTCAAGCAGAAACGCATCATTCAGGTTCTTCAATCCGAAGTGGAGACGTCCCGGAAGTCAGAGCTTGAAACACTTCAGAAACATGAAGGTGTCATGGCCAAACTGGCGAGGATGCAGCAAGAACACTGCGCCACGGTGGAAGAGATGGGCCACCGCAACACCACCATTGCAGCTGAGCGAGACTTAGCCGTTAAAGAGCTGAATGAGCTCAAGGCCAAATTCGCTGAAATGGTGAAGGAGAAGGATGATGCGAACGCCACTGCTCAAGAGGCTTGCGACCAAGCAGTATCTCTCAGGACCGAACTTGCTGCGGCGGCGGTCAAGGCTAAGTCTACGGAAGCAGAAATTCAGGAAAAGATCTTGGAGGAGAGGTCTAGGCTAGATGCTGAGTTTGACGATCTCTTAGTCACGTATAACGCTAATGTACTGGAACACAGAAATTTAGCGTGGCTGGGAGATGACTCCATGATCTTGTACAATGCCTGGACCCGGCTGGTGAATGAGAAAAGAGCAGCGCATCCAGATGGAACACTTGACGACTTTGAACTGGAGATGCGTTTGCTTACCGAGGATGAGAGGAAGACCCTTCATGAGGTGGTGATCTCTATGGCGAAAGAAAAGCTCGGCGTTCAATCTCTAGAGACAGGCGAAGGCTCGGGGATCGTGCATCACGGGACAAGTGTTGGAGCTGTAATTCCAACATTGCCCGAAACCACTGGTGCGGTAGATCCCCAGTCTGTTCCTGCCTATAATCCTGACCAACCATTATTATCTTCTGCCGAGGATTCTGCCCACGTTTCGGTCCAGACCAAGGAAGGTATTTGAACGCTTCTCGTAGTTTAGTTGTGAAGAACCTTAAGAAACACACTTGGCTAACAATCTTCGTTTTGTCGCATTTCAGTGACTGAAGTTATTGTTTCTGCGCCCCTTCCTCTATCAGTTCCTCATCAAACACAAGGGTTTGTTTTTTCTGAAGCCATCACGACTTCTTCTTTGATTGGCGAGGAGGGAGATGCAAATATGTTTTCTTTCAGCGCTCAAATGATTGAGGAGCTTCTCAATGAACCCATCGATCCCTCTGTCAACCCGTCCGATGTTGTGAGTGGGGCTGCTCCGGCCGTTAGTTCATCTATGCCAGCTATTGGCACATCTGATGTGGCCCAAGTATCTCGTGAGGATGACATCATTGCTGAGATTGATGCCGAGATGGCAGCAGGGAATGCTGGTACGAATCCGCCCGGGCCTGCCCCGTTAATGGTGATTTCACCGGGCGGTACTGTAGTGATTGAGACCGCTCCTGTCCCTCCTCCTGCTACTACTCCTATGCCTCCAGCTCGTCCTCCTAGAAGAATTTCCGTCGCCTCCAGCTCTGAGGAAGACGTCGACATTATATCGCTGCTGGAGGGCAAGCATGAAAAGAGTAAGCGGTTGAGGAGAAAATCGGGCAGCGGATCGGGTGGAGCTACCCCGAAGAAGAAGATAAGGAAGAAGAAAGATTGAACTCTTTCTTTAAATCTCTGTTGCGTAGGGTAGCATTTTGTTGATTTTTCTATAGCCGTGTATAGACGTGGATTCGGCTCCCACTAGCAGAATTTTTCTTAAACACTTTGTAATCAGATTCTTTTTGTTGATAGTGGAAATGAAAATTTATTCCCTTTCTATCTTCAACTTGCTATGTGTTATGGTTCTGCCCCCGGTATTGGGGATAAGTGTGGAGTTGACGTATGTTTATACCCCGTCTCGCACTCTGGGAGTACGGAGTTGAATGAATGTTTATACTCCATCTCGCACTCTGGGAGTAAGGAGTTGAATGAATGTTTATACTCCGCCTCGCACTATGGGAGTACGGAGTTAGATGAATGCTTATACTCCGCCTCGCACTCTGGGAGTATGGAGTTAAATGAATGTTTATACACCACCTCGCACTCTGGGAGTACGGAGTTAGATGAATGTTTATACTCCGCCTCGCACTCTGGGAGTACGGAGTTAGGGAATGTTTATACTCCGTCTCGCACTCTGGGAGTACGGAGTTACGAAATGTTTATACTCCGCCTCGCACTCTGGGAGTACGGAGTTAAGGAATGTTTATACTCTGCCTCACACTCTGGGAGTACGGAGTTAAGGAATTTTTATACTCCGCCTCGCACTCTGGGAGTACGGAGTTAAGGAATGTTTATACTCCGCCTCGCACTCTGGGAGTACGGAGTTAAGAAATGTTTATACTCCGCCTCGCACTCTGGGAGTACGGAGTTAAGGAATGTTTATACTCTGCCTCGCACTCTGGGAGTACGGAGTTAAATGAAAGTTTATACTCCGCCTCGCGCTCTGGGAGCACGGAGTTTAGTAAAATGTTTATACTCCGCCTCGCACTCTGGGAGTACGGAGTTGAGTGATGGGTTGTCGTGTATCAACCCATTTCGTGGCCTGATGTGATGGCTTGCCCCTGAGCTCGGGTTTCATTTAGTGAGTGGTTGATTGCTTCACAGCCACTCCCTACTTGAATAAATTCCACTATGTGATGGAACTTAGCTCTTCGTGCATCGTGATGTTGTACATTGTATTTAATGAATCACAGCTCTGGCTCGAAGAGATGGCATTTTATTGCTGAAATAAGAAAATATGGCAAATCAGTTGCCTTATTACAAATTCTAATTTCGAAATGCAAAAGTAAATTGCTGAATAAAAAACATAATGAAATAAATGAAGCCTGTCATATGTAGTAGCGACGGAGACTCTCGCTGTTCCAGGCTCTTGGTAAAACTAGACCGTCCACGGTTGATAGTTTGAATGTGCCATCCCCAAATCTTTGTGTAATCACGTACGGTCCTTCCCAATTTGGTTTCATGTGTGAAGGAACCGGGTAGATTCTCTTGAGGACCAGATCACCGAGTTCAAAGGTTCGGGGGCGAACTTTGGTGTTATATAACCGGGCGACCCGACTTCGGTAGGCGGCCGCTCTTAAATCAGCTTCTTCTCGTTTCTCGTCCAACAGATCCAAAGATTCAGCGAGTAATATAGCATTTGTTTTTGGATCGTAATAAGTTATGCGGTGAGAAAATACTTCTGTCTCAACTGGAATAACGGCCTCCGAGCCATAGGATAAGGAAAATGGGGTGTGTCCAGTTGCGGTCTTGTGAGTTGTTCGATAAGCCCATAATGCCATAGGAAGTTCATCGACCCATTTGCCCCCAGCCTTTTCCAGTCGTTTCTTTAAGATGGATTTGATAACTTTGTTAACAGCTTCGACCTGACCGTTTGCTTGTGGATGTGCGACTGTAGAGAACTTTTTATGAATATGAAATCGTTGGCAGAAATTCTTGAACTCCGAGCTTTCGAATTGGGTCCCATTATCGGTGATGATGGTATGCGGGAGTCCAAATCGGCAAATGATATTGCGGACCACAAAGTTTATTACTTTCTTCGACGTAATCGTTGCGAGGGCTTCGGCCTCGGCCCATTTCGTGAAGTAGTCAACTGCGACGATGGCATACCTCGCACCACCTCTTGCCAGAGGTAAAGCGCCAATGATATCGATACCCCACATAGCGAACGGCCAGGGACTGACCATTTTAGTTATCTCGGTAGGCGGGGCTCTTGGAATTCGAGCGTGTTTTTGGCACTTGTCGCACTTTCTGGCATAATTGGCTGCATCTCGGTTCACTGTCGGCCAGTAATATCCATATCAGAATATCTTCTTAGCAAGCGCTTGTCCACCGGTGTGATCGCCACATTCTCCCTCGTGCACATCATGTAACACTCGTTTGACTTCGTCGTGAGCGATACACTGGAGGAGTGGAACAGAATAACCTTTCCTATACATGATCCCGTCCTGAATGATGAACCGCAAAGCTTTTCGTAGAACTTGCCTTTTCTCATTTCGGTGTTCAGGCAATATCCCATTCTCAATATAATTTCGATATGGAGTCATCCATGATTCTCTGCTAGGAAAGGTTTCCAACACATCATTCGTTTTTATTTGATCGATGCTCGGGAAGGACAAAGTTTCGACCGGGACAAGTCCCATTTGCTGTGCTTCACCTGTGCTGGCCAACTTTGCCAATGAATCGGCCTTTTGATTGCGATCTCGTGGTATGTAGTAAATAGCATAATAATCAAACTGATCCAGCGCTTCCTGAACTCGGGCTAGATAAGCAGCTAACCTTCGATCTCTTGCTTGATATTCTCCCCGTACCTGACACACCACCAACTGTGAATCACAATAAACTTCTATAGCGATAATTCTCAGATCTCTGGCAAGCTTTAACCCAGTCAACAGGGCTTCATATTCGGCTTCATTGTTGGTTGCGTGAAAATCAAACTTCAAAGCATAGCATATGGATCGACCTTCGGGGGTTTCTAACACAACACCAGCGCCCGAACACCGATCGTTTGATGCACCGTCTGTATAAAGTTTCCAGACGTATTCAGGGGATTCGCTGGTTTCGGGTAAGTCGTCTGGAACAGTAAATTCAGCGATGAAGTCAGCTAGGACTTGCCCTTGAATGGCTCTTCGCGGAGCATAAGTAATGTCAAACTGACTCAGTTCGATATTCCACTTGAGTAACCTTCCAAACGTCTCAGGCCGCGTGAGGACCTGTCGTAACGGCTGATCGGTATACACAGTAAGCGAATGAGCTTGGAAATAAGGACGAAGCTTTCTTGAGGCAATGACCAAGTAGTAAGCCAGTTTCTCCAACCTGGGGTAATTTCTTTCAGCTCCGGTCAATCGTTTACTAACATAATAGACCGGTTTTTGCACTCGATCCTCTTCCCGGACCAGAGCAGCACTGATCGCATGCTCTGATACCGCCAGATAAAGGTATAATTGTTCGTGATCAATTGGTTTCGACAAGATCGGTGGCGTAGAGAGATGCTGAACCAGCGATCGGAATGCGCCTTCACATTCCATGGTCCATTCAAAGTTTCGTTTTCCCTTCCGGATTAGATCAAAGAAAGGAATGCATTTATCAGTGGATTTTGAGATGAACCTGCTTAGCGCTGCTACCTTCCCGTTGAGACTTTGGACTTGCGTTACGGTTCTCGGAGTTTGTAAATTCTTTATTGTCCAGATCTTTTCGGGGTTTGCCTCTATCCCACGAGCGTTAACGATGAAACCGAGAAATTTTCCGGATGCGACGCCAAAGTGGCACTTTAACGGGTTAAGCTTCATTCCATATTCACGTAGGATGCGGAACATTGAATCTAAATCCCTGACGTGATCTGTGGAAAATCGGGACTTAACTAACATGTCATCCACATAGACCTCCATGGTCCTCCCGATCTGATCAGCGAACATCCGATTAACCAAGCGTTGGTAAGTTGCTCCGGCATTCTTTAAACCAAAAGGCATGACTCTGTAACAGTAGAGTTCCAGATCGGTCACGAAACTAGTATGTTCTTGATCGGGGAGATGCATGGGTATCTGATTATAACCGGAATAAGCATCCATAAAGGATAACAATTCGTGGCCTGCAGTTGAGTCTACGAGTTGGTCAATTCGGGGAAGTGGAAAACTATCTTTTAGACAAGCTTTGTTTAAGTCGGAGTAGTCGACACATGTTCTCCATTTCCCATTCGGTTTTCGTACCATTACCGGATTTAACACCCACTCTGGGTATAGAGCATCTCGGATGAAACCGTTTGATTGCAACTTGTCAATTTCTTCTTTAAGGGCGGCAGATCTCTCTGGATCCATACCGTGAATCTTTTGCTTGACCGGAACATGTCGCGGATCAATATTCAAAGAGTGACTCGCAATGTTCGGTGAGATTCCGCACATGTCAGAGTGCGTCCAGGCAAAAACATCGAGATTTGCTCGAAGAAATTCAACCAATTCCTGTTGTATCTGTTTTCCTAGCTGAGATCCAACTTTCAGTACTTTCGAGTCGTCATCCTTACTGACTGGGACATCCACAGTCAGTTCGGCTGGAGACGCTTGATTCTCTTTGACTTCATCTTTATCTTCGTTATCTCTAGGGTCAAGATCTCTAAGGAATTGGTAGTGGTGCCCGGGCCGGGGCCCGGGCGCTAGTTGTCAATTATCAGTAAAACGGACGCAGAGAGATTCCTCTACGCCCTTTCCTTTCTCCTTCTTTTGTGCTTCACACAACTCAGCGACATAACAGGCTTTTCCTGCTGCCTGATCTCCTTGAACGATTCCTATACCATGGTCAGTTGGGAATTTTAAAGTCAAACACCACGGGGCAATGGCTGCCCTGAATTCAGCGAGGGCTGGTCGACCCAGGAATGCATTGTACGGTGAAGCGATGTCAAGAACAACGAATTGCAGCAGTCGGACTCTCCTGCGCTCTCCAATCCCCAGTTCCACTGGTAGTTCCACTATCCCAGTAGGTATGGTTGCACTCCCATTGAAGCCATGAACTCGGGATTGGCAGGGTTTCAAGTCTTTTGCTTCCATCTTCATTAAATCGTAAGCTCGTTTGAATAGAATGTTTACAGAACTCCCACTGTCAACCAGGATCCTCTTCATCCAAGCAGGACCAACTTGGGCAGATATGACCAGTGGGTCAATTGTTGGAGCTTCGATTTTATCAGCATCTCTGCTTCTAAATATGATATCGTCAGACATCGTCTTTTGTTGCTTAGCCGGGGTTCCATCCTCATAATTACTGCAGCATTCGAAGCTCGCATGCCTGATAGAGCTAGCATACGACTCCATTTCCCTCCAGCTCCTGTCCGCTGGATGAGGACCACCACTTATGGTATTGATAACTAGCCTCCCGCCTGTACGAGCGGGTTCCTCTTGTCTTTCTTGGTCTTGCGCACGGTTTGGATTCGATGGGCCCGCACCACCAGACTACGGCGCCCGCACGAATTGATCTAACTTCCTCTCCCTGATCAACTTTTCTATGAGATCTTGCAAATGGCGACAGTCATTAGTATTGTGGCCATAACTCTCATGCAACCTACAAAACTTTCCTGTCTGAATCTGCCTTTCTGATGACCGCTTCTGAGCGGGTTTCTTATATTGTTCAGTGTTGCAAGTTTGCAGGTACACATTTTCCAGCGAAGTGTTTAATGGTGTATAACTTTCGAACATCGGAGCCCTACGCCGTGGGCCTGGATTCGGATCTCTCTTCTTATTTTGACCATTGCCACCTCTTGGCTGAGTATGTTTGTTTTGTATGTTTAACTGGACTTTTCCGGAATTGTCACCAGACTGTTTAACTGCTACATTGCTTTGTATTCCCTCATTTCCAGGTTTCGCATCGTCCTGCTTCCTAGACTGCTTCGCGTCCTCTTGCCGTAAGAATTGAGCGGCTTTGGAGTAGAAACGGTCCAACGATGCGGGTGGTTTTCCGGCTAACCAGTTTCCAAATTCAGAATTGGGATCAATTCCCTTTGTCAATGCCATTAAAATTGAGTTGTCGTTGGGATTACTAATTTCCACACATGCCGCATGGAATCTCTCCAAGTAACGCCTTAATGTTTCCCCACGGGCCTGGGTAACATTGGACAGGGTGTTAACATCTTTGGGTCTAGCGACATGCATACGGAATTGTTCAACAAATTTCTTAGCCAATTGGTCAAATGAAGAGATAGATCTTGGAGGTAGTCTTGTAAACCACATTGTTGCAATTCCTCCCAGTGAAATGGGGAAGCTCCGGCATTTTACTGCATCGTCGGCCCTTGCGGCGCTCATTGACCATTCGTATTTTAATATGTGCTGATTAGGATTAGAACTTCCTTCGTACATAGGGAGAGTTGGCATTCTGAATCGCCAAGGAGGTTCAGCGTATAGTATCTCGTCCGTGAAAGAAGTATGGCTTCGAGAGATCCCCCAATCGTCATTGGTAAGACCTTGGCTTTCACGGATCATCTGACGTATCATAGTCGAGATGTCTGGCATTGCTACATTTTGAGCATGCTGAGCTAAGGTGTGGTCGGGTTCCACAGTGCGAGTTTGGACCGGGCGCTGTCGACGGTCCAAGTTTCGCCTCCTTGGCTCAGCGTCGTCCGGGACGTATGGTTCAAAAGTACGTCCCTGTTGTTGATTACTTGAATCCGGAAGATGTCGAGCATCAACCCTTGTTTCTACTGTGGCAGCTGTGACATGATTGTCCGTAGTATACTGTGGAGTACGACCACCTCGTGCTGAGGGTCCAGCCTGGAAGCTGGTTGACGGCCCTACCCTCAATTGTCCGACAGTAAGGGCGGGCTGATATCCAGTGGCTTGAGCATAATCTCCGTCTAATCGAGGACGGGTAGACCTATGATGATAGTCAGATGAGGCAGAACTTTCAGTGGATGAGCGGGAAACATCATCCCTTCTGGACCTCCTACGCCCCTGGCGGTTCAGTTGGTTTGTCAATTCAATATTGGCACGCAACTGCTCGGCTAATTGCTGCTGACTCTGAGTCAACTCTTGAAGCAACACTTGGAATTCTTGTCTAGTGACTGCCCCAGACGGATCTGAGTGGGCAGTATTGTCTTGATTGGATGGCTGCTGTTGAGCAGGATTCTGGCCATCCCTACCTTCTTGTCCAGCAGCTGTAGAAGTGGTCCTTGTGCTAACCATTTTGAATGAAGAATCCTTTTCCTAGACTTTATGCAAATCTGAATAGAATGGAAGGATTATGAATCAGAGATCTGGATCTTCCTCTTGGATTTGTGCAATCCGGTATCGATGGTAGATCCAAGGAGCAGGAGAAAAAAGCTGGTTTGTTCTCAGTGAAAGCACCAAAGTGTTTGTACCAAAAATGGGCACAACACTCTTCGGAAGTTTTTGAAGAGATAAAAGTGAAGAATAAAAAATAAAACTGTGGATTATCTAACAAAAACTACAAATAACAGAAAGTAAATTGCAAAGACAAGCGATTTAGAGTGGTTCGGCGTTTTGCCTACGTCCACTACGAAGTTTGATGATTTTATTGCTCGATACTTGAAGGTTACAGTAGTTTATAATGTAATACAACTGAATTTAAATGCTAAGTGTCAATCTAAAGCAGCGGCGGTGTTCTGGAGTAGATCTGGCAGAATCTGGGCGCTCTTCAGTACTTAGAATTATCCTACCCCTTTTCTAAATGACCAGGGGCTCTATTTATAGGTGTAGGAGGCTCATATTTTGCCTAAAATGAGGGGAGACCTGTTCTGGTACGTCAGGGGGCCCACATGGCCGAAATCTGGAGATCCGGGCCCACTTTGGGATCGATTCGACCCTTGGTTCGAATCGATCAAGAAATCATCCAATCGAGCTGAAATTTGGTGTGAACATTCTTCATCATGTGTTTAAGCTTCTGTGAAAGTTTCATGGCATTTGGACTTGTAGAACTCGAGATATGATCGATTCAATGTTGCATTTCTGGAGAACAGGGATACTTCGAATCGATCTTAGTTCGAATCGATTCGGTCGACTCGATGCTTGCTGCAACGTGGCGCGCGTATCTCGCCTCGATCCGTTTTGTACTCCTGTTTGACTGGGTCGAATCCATGGCTTGGATTCGAAGATGGTGGAGTCGAGGACTCTCTGTTGAGTGGATTCGAAGATGGTGGAGTCGAGGACTCTCTGTTGAGTGGATTCGAAGATGGTGGAGTCGAGGACTCTCTGTTGAGTGGATTCGAAGATGGTGGAGTCGAGGACTCTCTGTTGAGTGGATTCGAAGATGGTGGAGTCGAGGACTCTCAGTTGAGTGGATTCGAAGATGGTGGAGTCGAGGACTCTCAGTTGAGTGGATTCGAAGGAGCCATCCCTCGATGGACTCGAACAGAGGTTTGTTCGATGGAGTCGAAGCAAGGGAGGTTCGATGGAGTCGAGGCAAGGTAAGTTCGATGGAGTCGAGGCAAGGGAAGTTCGATGGATTCGAACTGGTTCCTGGCCAATGGATTCGAACATAGGTTTCGCCTATGGATTTGAACTAAGGGTGGCCTACTCCATCTTTTGTCGACGATAACTTGAGCATACGAACTCGGATTGACTTGAAACTTGGATCGTTGGTTTCCACGGCTTTGCCTGACGTGCCTTATCAATTGTAGCCCGATCCGGACTCGCACAAATTTCACCGATATCCATAGCGATCGTTGTGTGTCGACTGATTTCCGAGACGATCTGTCACCGGTCTCTAGTCAAGTCCTTGGTGTCACAGCCTTGCCAAAAGGCAGGATAACAACTGGTTAGTTTCATACCAAAAAAATCTTATCCGAACCTCAATCGGGCCTTGGACGTTTTTTACTGTTCGTTTATTCGTCATGTGGATTTTTTCTACAAAACGGGATCCTCGTGGCTGGTCTACGATTTACCATCGCCAGAGAGTGGTGCCCCATGGTACCGCTCCGTTTCAAATCCATGCATCCATTTCTAAAAGTCGTACGGCACTTTTTCAGCATTTTGGACGGATGTTGCACCTTGCACCATAGATGTTGCACCCTGTGGATATTGATTCTTCGGAAGGACATAACTGTTGGCTCGTTTTGAGTTACGGGAGCCATAACCAGTCAAAAGGAAGATCTCTGTGATTTCTACGGCTATGACCGCTTTAAGCCGTCACTGGTTAGTTTCATACCCAAAAAATCTTATCCGAACCTCAATTGGGCCTTGGACGTCTTTTACCGTTCGTTCATTCGTCACGTGGATTTTTTTTGCAAAATGGGATCCCCGTGGCTGGTCTACGATTTACCATCGCCGGAGAGTGGTGCACCATGGTACCGCTCCATTTCAAATCCATGGAACCATTTCTAAAAGTCGTACGGCACTTTTTCGGCATTTTGGACGGATGTTGCACCTTGCACCGTAGATGTTGCACACTATGGATATTGATTCTTCGGAAGGCCATAACCATTGGCTTGTTTAGAGTTTAAGGGAGCCATAACCAGTCAAAACGAAGATCTCTGTGAGTTCTATGGCAATGACCGCTTTAAGCCGTCACTGGTTAGTTTCATACCCAAAATAACTTATCCGAACCTCAATCGGGCCTTGGACGTTTTTTACCGTTCGTTCATTCGTCACGTGGATTTTTTCTACAAAACGGGATCCCCGTGGCAGGTCTACGATTTACCATTGTCGCAGAGTGGTGCCCCATGGTACCGGTCCGTTTCAAATCCATGCATCCATTTCTAAAAGTCGTACGGCACTTTTTCGGCATTTCGGACGGATGTTGCACCTTGCACCGTAGATGTTGCACCCTTTGGATATTGATTCTTCGGAAGGCCATAACTGTTGGCTCGTTTAGAGTTACGGGAGCCATAACTAGTCAAAACGAAGATCTCTGTGAGTTCTATGGCTATGACCGTTTTAAGCCTTCACTGGTTAGTTTCATAGCCAAAAAATCTTATCCGAACCACAATCGGGCCTTGGACGTTTTTTACCGTTCGTTCATTCGTCACGTGGATTTTTTCTGCAAAATGGGATCCCCATGGCTGGTCTAAGATTTACCATCGCCAGAGAGTGGTGCCCCATGGTACCGCTCCATTTCAAATCCATGCATCCATTTATAAAAGTCGTACGGCACTTTTTCGGCATTTTGGACGGATGTTGCACCTTGCATCGTAGATGTTGCACCCTGTGGATATTGATTCTTCGGTAGGCCATAACTGTTGGCTCGTTTAGAGTTACGGGAGCCATAACCAGTCAAAACGAAGCTCTTTGTGAGTTCTACGGCTATGACCGCTTTAAGCCTTCACTGGTTAGTTTCATACCTAATAAATCTTATCCGAACCTCAATCGGGCCTTGGACGTTTTTTACCGTTCATTCGTCACGTGGATTTTTCTGCAAAACGGGATCCCCGTGGCTGGTCTACGATTTACCAACGCCGGAGAGTGGTGCCCCATGCTACCGCTCCGTTTCAAATCCATGCATCCATTTCTAAAAGTCGTACGGTAATTTTTCGAAATTTTGGACGGATGTTGCACCTTGCACCGTAGATGTTGCACCCTGTGGATATTGATTCTTCGTAAGGCCATAATTGTTGGCTCGTTTAGAGTTACGGGAGCCATAACCAGTCAAAACGAAGATCTCCGTAAGTTCTACGACTATGACAGCTTTAAGCCGTCACTGGTTAGTTTCATACCCAAAAAATCTTATCCGAACCTCAATCGGGCCTTGGACGTTTTTTTACCGTTCGTTCATTCGTCACGTGGATTTTTTCTGCAAAACGGGATCCCCGTGGCTGGTCTACGATTTACCATCGTCGGAGAGTGGTGCCCCATAGTACCGCTCCGTTTCAAATCCATGCATCCATTTCTAAAAGTCGTACGACACTTTTTCGGCATTTTGGACGGATGTTGCACCTTGCACCGTAGATGTTGCACCCTGTGGATATTGATTCTTCGGAAGGCCATAACTATTGGCTCGTTTAGAGTTACGGGAGCCATAAACAGTCAAAACGAAGATCTCTGTGAGTTCTACGGCTATGATCGCTTTAATCCGTCACTGGTTAGTTTCATACCCAAAAAATCTTATCCGAACCTCAATCGGGCCTAGGACGTTTTTTACCGTTCGTTCATTCGCACGTGGATTTTTTCTGCAAAACGGGATCCCCGTGGCTGGTCTACGATTTACCATCGCCGGAGAGTGGTGCCCCATGGCACCGCTCCGTTTCAAATCCATGCATCCATTTCTAAAATTCGTACGGCACTTTTTCGGCATTTTGGACGGATGTTGCACCTTGCATCGTAGATGTTGCACCCTGTGGATATTGATTCTTCGGAAGGCCATAACTGTTGGCTCGTTTAGAGTTACGGGAGCCATAACCAGTCAAAACAAAGATCTCTGTGAGTTCTACGGCTATGACCGCTTTAAGCCGTCACTGGTTAGTTTCATACCCAAAAAATCTTATTCGAACCTCAATCGGGCCTTGGACGTTTTTTACCGTTCGTTCATTCGTCACGTGGATTTTTTCTACAAAACGGGATCCCCGTGGCTGATCTACGATTTACCATTGCCGGAGAGTGGTGCCCCATAGCACCGCTCCATTTCAAATCCATGCATCCATTTCTAAAAGTCGTACGGCACTTTTTCGGCATTCTGGATGGATGTTGCACCTTGCATCGTAGATGTTGCACCCTGTGGATATTGATTCTTCGAAAGGCCATAATTGTTGGCTCGTTTAGAGTTACGGGAGCCATAACCAGTCAAAACTAAGATCTCTATGAGTTCTACGACTATGACCGCTTTAAGCCATCACTGGTTAGTTTCATACCCAAAAAATCTTATCCGAACCTCAATCGGGCCTTGGACGTTTTTTATCGTTCGTTCATTCGTCATGTGGATTTTTTCTGCAAAACGGGATCCCCGTGTCTGGTCTACGATTTACCATCACTGGAGAGTGGTGCCCCATGGTACCGCTCCGTTTCAAATCCACGCATCCATTTCTAAAAGTCGTACGGCACTTTTTCGGCATTTTGGACGGATGTTGCACCTTGCACCATAGATGTTGCACCCTGTGGATATTGATTCTTCAGAAAGCCATATCTATTAGCTCGTTTAGAGCTACGGGAGCCATAACCAGTCAAAACGAAGATCTCTATGAGTTCTACGGCAATGACCGCTTTAAGCCGTCACTGGTTAGTTTCATACCCAAAAAATCTTATCCGAACCTCAATCGGGCCTTGGACGTTTTTTACCGTTCGTTCATTCGTCACGTGGATTTTTTTTGCAAAACGGGATCCCCATGGGTTGTCTACGATTTACCATCGCCGAAGAGTGGTGCCCCATGGTACTGCTCCGTTTCAAATCCATGCATCCATTTCTAAAAGTCGTACGACACATTTTCGGCATTTTGGACGGATGTTGCACCTTGCACCGTAGATGTTGCACCCTGTGGATATTGATTCTTCGGAAGGCCATAACTGTTGGCTCGTTTAGAGTTACGGGAGCTAAAACCAGTCAAAACGAAGATCTCTGTGAGTTCTACGGCTATGACCGCTTTAAGCCGTCACTGGTTAGATTCAAACCCAAAAAATCTTATCCGAACCTCAATCGGTCCTTTGACGTTTTTTATCGTTCGTTCTTTCGTCACATGAATTTTTTCTGCAAAACGGGATCCCCGTGGCTGGTCTACGATTTACCATCACCGGAGAGTGGTGCCCCATGGTACCGCTCCGTTTCAAATCCATGCATCCATTTCTAAAAGTCGTACGGCACTTTTTCGGCATTTTGGACGGATGTTGCACCTTGCACCGTAGATGTTGCACCCTGTGGATATTGATTCTTCGGAAGGCCATAACTATTGGCTCGTTTAGAGTTACGGCAGCCATAAACAGTCAAAACGAAGATCTCTGTGAGTTCTACGGCTATGATCGCTTTAATCCTTCATTGGTTAGTTTCATACCCAAAAAATCTTATCCGAACCTCAATCGGGCCTAGGACGTTTTTTACCGTTCGTTCATTCGCACGTGGATTTTTTCTGCAAAACGGGATCCCCGTGGCTGGTCTACGATTTACCATCGCCGGAGAGTGGTTCCCCATGGCACCGCTCCGTTTCAAATCCATGCATCCATTTATAAAATTCGTACGGCACTTTTTCGGCATTTTGGACGGATGTTGCACCTTGCATCGTAGATGTTGCACCCTGTGGATATTGATTCTTCGGAAGGCCATAACTGTTGGCTCGTTTAGAGTTACGGGAGCCATAACCAGTCAAAACAAAGATCTCTGTGAGTTCTACGGCTATGACCGCTTTAAGCCGTCACTGGTTAGTTTCATACCCAAAAAATCTTATCCGAACCTCAATCGGGCCTTGGACGTTTTTTACCGTTCGTTCATTCGTCACGTGGATTTTTTCTGCAAAACGGGATCCCCGTGGCTGATCTACGATTTACCATTGCCGGAGAGTGGTGCCCCATAGCAACGCTCCATTTCAAATCCATGCATCCATTTCTAAAAGTCGTACGGCACTTTTTCGGCATTCTGGATGGATGTTGCACCTTGCATCGTAGATGTTGCACCCTGTGGATATTGATTCTTCGAAAGGCCATAATTGTTGGCTCGTTTAGAGTTACGGGAGCCATAACCAGTCAAAACTAAGATCTCTATGAGTTCTACGACTATGACCGCTTTAAGCCAACACTGGTTAGTTTCATACCCAAAAAATCTTATCCGAACCTCAATCGGGCCTTGGACGTTTTTTATCGTTCGTTCATTCGTCACGTGGATTTTTTCTGCAAAACGGGATCCCCGTGTCTGGTCTACGATTTACCATCACCGGAGAGTGGTGCCCATGGTACCGCTCCGTTTCAAATCCACGCATCCATTTCTAAAAGTCGTACGGCACTTTTTCGGCATTTTGGACGGATGTTGCACCTTGCACCGTAGATGTTGCACCCTGTGGATATTGATTCTTCAGAAAGCCATATCTATTAGCTCGTTTAGAGCTACGGGAGCCATAACCAGTCAAAACGAAGATCTCTGTGAGTTCTACGGCAATGACCGCTTTAAGCCGTCACTGGTTAGTTTCATACCCAAAAAATCTTATCCGAACCTCAATCGGGCCTTGGACGTTTTTTACTGTTCGTTCATTCGTCACGTGGATTTTTTTTGCAAAACGGGATCCCCGTGGGTTGTCTACGATTTACCATCGCCGAAGAGTGGTGCCCCAAGGTACTGCTCCGTTTCAAATCCATGCATCCATTTCTAAAAGTCGTACGACACATTTTCGGCATTTTGGACGGATGTTGCACCTTGCACCGTAGATGTTGCACCCTGTGGATATTGATTCTTCGGAAGGCCATAACTGTTGGCTCGTTTAGAGTTACGGAGCTAAAACCAGTCAAAACAAAGATCTCTGTGAGTTCTACGGCTATGACCGCTTTAAGCCGTCACTGGTTAGTTTCAAACCCAAAAAATCTTATCCGAACCTCAATCGGTCCTTGGACGTTTTTTATCGTTCGTTCTTTCGTCACGTGAATTTTTTCTGCAAAACGGGATCCCCGTGGGTGGTCTACGATTTACCATCACCGGAGAGTGGTGCCCCATGGTACCGCTCCGTTTCAAATCCATGCATCCATTTCTAAAAGTTGTACGACACTTTTTCGGCATTTTGGACGGATGTTGCACCTTGCACCGTAGATGTTGCACCCTATGGATATTGATTCTTCGGAAGGTCATAACTGTTGGCTCGTTTAGAGTTACGGGAGCCATAACCAGTCAAAACGAAGATCTCTGTGAGTTCTACGGCTATGACCGCTTTAAGCCCTCACTGGTTAGTTTCATACCCAAAAAATCTTATCCGAACCTCAATCGGGCCTTGGACGTTTTTTACCGTTCGTTCATTCGCACGTGGATTTTTTCTGCAAAACGGGATCCCCGTGGCTGGTCTACGATTTACCATCGCCGGAGAGTGGTGCCCCATGGCACCGCTCCGTTTCAAATCCATGCATCCATTTCTAAAATTCGTACGGCACTTTTTCGGCATTTTGAACGGATGTTGCACCTTGCATCGTAGATGTTGCACCCTGTGGATATTGATTCTTCGGAAAGCCATAACTGTTGGCTCGTTTAGAGTTACGGGAGCCATAACTAGTCAAAACGAAGATCTCTGTGAGTTCTACGGCTATGACCGCTTTAAGCCGTCACTGGTTAGTTTCATACCCAAAAAATCTTATCCGAACCTCAATCGGGCCTTGGACGTTTTTTACCGTTCGTTCATTCGTCACGTGGATTTTTTCTGCAAAACGGGATCCCCGTGGCTGATCTACGATTTACCATTGCCGGAGAGTGGTGCCCCATAGCACCGCTCCATTTCAAATCCATGCATCCATTTCTAAAAGTCGTACGGCACTTTTTCGGCATTCTGGATGGATGGTGCACCTTGCATCGTAGATGTTGCACCCTGTGGATATTGATTCTTCGAAAGGCCATAATTGTTGGCTCGTTTAGAGTTACGGGAGCCATAACCAGTCAAAACTAAGATCTCTATGAGTTCTACGACTATGACCGCTTTAAGCCATCACTGGTTAGTTTCATACCCAAAAAATCTTATCCGAACCTCAATCGGGCCTTGGACGTTTTTTATCGTTCGTTCATTCGTCACGTGGATTTTTTCTGCAGAACGGGATCCCCGTGTCTGGTCTACGATTTACCATCACCGGAGAGTGGTGCCCCATGGTACCGCTCCGTTTCAAATCCACGCATCCATTTCTAAAAGTCGTACGGCACTTTTTCGGCATTTTGGACGGATGTTGCACCTTGCACCGTAGATGTTGCACCCTGTGGATATTGATTCTTCAGAAAGCCATATCTATTAGCTCGTTTAGAGCTACGGGAGCCATAACCAGTCAAAACGAAGATCTCTGTGAGTTCTACGGCAATGACCGCTTTAAGCCGTCACTGGTTAGTTTCATACCCAAAAAATCTTATCCGAACCTCAATCGGGCCTTGGACGTTTTTTACCGTTCGTTCATTCGTCACGTGGATTTTTTTTGCAAAACGGGATCCCCGTGGGTTGTCTACGATTTACCATCGCCGAAGAGTGGTGCCCCATGGTACTGCTCCGTTTCAAATCCATGCATCCATTTCTAAAAGTCGTACGACACATTTTCGGCATTTTGGACGGATGTTGCACCTTGCACCGTAGATGTTGCACCCTGTGGATATTGATTCTTCGGAAGGCCATAACTGTTGGCTCGTTTAGAGTTACGGGAGCTAAAACCAGTCAAAACGAAGATCTCTATGAGTTCTACGGCTATGACCGCTTTAAGCCGTCACTGGTTAGTTTCAAACCCAAAAAATCTTATCCGAACCTCAATCGGTCCTTGGACGTTTTTTATCGTTCGTTCTTTCGTCACGTGAATTTTTTCTGCAAAACGGGATCCCCGTGGTTGGTCTACGATTTACCATCACCGGAGAGTGGTGCCCCATGGTACCGCTCTGTTTCAGATCCATGCATCCATTTCTAATAGTCGTACGGCACTTTTTCGGCATTTTGGACGGATGTTGCACCTTGCACCGTAAATGTTGCACCATGTGTATATTGATTCTTCGGAAGGTCATAACTGTTGGCTCGTTTAGAGTTACGGGAGCCATAACCAGTCAAAACGAAGATCTCTGTGAGTTCTACGGCTATGACCGCTTTAAGCCCTCACTGGTTAGTTTCATACCCAAAAAATCTTATCCGAACCTCAATCGGGCCTTGGACGTTTTTTACCGTTCGTTCATTCGTCGCGTGGATTTTTTCTGCAAAACGGGATCCCCGTGACTGGTCTACGATTTACCATCGCCGGAGAGTGGTGCTCCATGGTACCGCTCCGTTTCAAATCCATGCATCCATTTCTAAAAGTCGTACGACACTTTTTCGGCATTTTGGACGGATGCTGCACCTTGCACCGTAGATGTTGCACACTATGGATATTGATTCTTCGGAAGGCCATAACTGTTGGCTCGTTTAGAGTTACGGGAGCCATAACTAGTCAAAACAAAGATCTCTATGAGTTCTACGGCTATGACCGCATTAAGCCGTCACTGGTTAGTCTCATACCAAAAAAATCTTATCCGAACCTCAATCGGGCCTTGGACGTTTTTTACCTTTCGTTCATTCGTCACGTGGATTTTTTCTGCAAAACGCGATCCCCGTGGGTGGTCTACGATTTACCATAGCCAAAGAGTGGTTCCCCATGGTACCGCTCCGTTTCAAATCCATGCATCCATTTCTAAAAGTCGTACGGCACTTTTTCGGCATTTTGGACGGATGTTGCACCTTGCAGCGTAGATGTTGCACCCTGTGGATATTGATTCTTCGGAAGGCCATAACTGTTGGCTCGTTTAGAGTTACGGGAGCCATAACTAGTCAAAACGAAGATCTCTGTGAGTTCTACGGCTATGACCGCTTTAAGCCATCACCGGTTAGTTTCATATCCAAAAAATCTTATCCGAACCTCAATCGGGCCTTGGACGTTTTTTACCGTTCGTTCTTTCGTCACGTGGATTTTTTTTGCAAAACGGGATCCCCATGGCTGGTCTACGATTTACCATCGCCGTCATAGCGGTGCCCCATGGTACCGCTCCGTTTCAAATCCATGCATCCATTTCTAAAAGTCGTACGGCACTTTTTCGGCATTTTGGACGGATGTTGCACCTTGCAACGTAGATGTTGCACCCTGTGGATATTGATTCTTCGGAAGGCCATAACTGCTGGCTCGTTTAGAGTTACGGGAGCCATAACCAGTCAAAACGAAGATCTTTGTGAGTTCTACGGCTATGACAGCTTTAAGCCGTCACTGGTTAGTTTCATACCCAAAAAATCTTATCCGAACCTCTATCGGGCCTTGGACGTTTTTTACCGTTCGTTCATTCGTCATGTGGATTTTTTCTGCAAAATGGGATCCCCGTGGCTGGTCTACGATTTACCATCGCCGGAGAGTGGTACCCGATAGTACCGCTCCATTTCAAATCCACGCATCCATTTCTAAAAGTCGTACGGCACTTTTTCGGCATTTTGGACGGATGTTGCACCTTGCACCGTAGATGTTGCACCCTGTGGATATTGATTCTTCGGAAGGCCATAACTATTGGCTCGTTTAGAGTTACGGGAGCCATAACCAGTCAAAACGAAGATCTCTGTCAGTTCTATGGCTATGATCGCTTTAATCCGTCACTGGATAGTTTCATACCCAAAAAATCTTATCCGAACCTCAATCGGGCCTTGGACGTTTCTTACCATTCGTTCATTCGTCACGTGGATTTTTTCTGCAAAACGGGATCCCCGTGGGTTGTCTACGATTTACCATCACCGAAGAGTGGTGCCCCATGGTACCGCTCCGTTTCAAATCCATGCATCCATTTCTAAAAGTCGTACGGCACTTTTTTGGCATTTTGGACGGATGTTGCACCTTGCACCGTAGATGTTGCACCCTATGGATATTGATTCATCGGAAAGCCATAACTGTTGGCTCGTTTAGAGTTACGGGAGCCATAACCAGTCAAAACGAAGATCTCTATGAGTTCTACGGCTATGACCGCTTTAAGCCGTCTCTGGTTTGTTTCATACCGAAAAAATCTTATCCGAACCTCTATCGGGCCTTGGACGTTTTTTACCGTTCGTTCATTCGTCACGTGGATTTTTTCTGCAAAACGGGATCCCCGTGGCTGGTCTAAGGTTTACCATCGCCGGAGAGTGGTGCCCCTTGGTATCGCTCCATTTCAAATCCATGCATCCATTTCTAAAAGTCGTACGGCACTTTTTCGGCATTTTGGACGGATGTTGCACCTTGCATCGTAGATGTTGCACCCTGTGGATATTGATTCTTCGGAAGGCCATAACTGTTGGCTCGTTTAGAGTTACGGGAGCCATAACTAGTCAAAACGAAGATCTCTGTGAGTTCTACGGCTATGACCGCTTTAAGCCGTCACTGGTTAGTTTCATACCCAAAAAATCTTATTCGAACCTCAATCGGGCCTTGGACGTTTTTTACCGTTCATTCATTCGTCACGTGGATTTTTTCTGCAAAACGGGATCCCCGTGGCTGGTCTACGATTTACCATTGCCGGAGAGTGGTCCCCATGGCACCGCTCCATTTCAAATCCATGCATCCATTTCTAAAATTCATACGGCACTTTTTCGGCATTTTGGACGGATGTAGCACCTTGCACCGTAGATGTTGCACCCTGTGGATATTGATTCTTCGGAAGGCCATAATTGTTGGCTCGTTTAGAGTTACGGGAGCCATAACCAGTCAAAATTAAGATCTCTGTGAGTTCTACGACTATGACCGCTTTAAGCCATCACTGGTTAGTTTCATATCCAAAAAATCTTATCCGAACCTCAATCGGGCCTTGGACGTTTTTTACCGTTCGTTCATTCGTCATGTGGATTTTTTCTGCAAAACGGGATCCCTGTGGCTGGTCTACGATTTACCATCGCCGGAGAGTGGTGCCCCATGGTACTGCTCCGTTTCAAATCCACGCATCCATTTCTAAAAGTCGTATGGCACTTTTTCGGCATTTTGGACGGATGTTGCACCTTGCACCGTAGATGTTGCACCCTGTGGATATTGATTCTTCGGAAGGCCATAATTGTTGGCTCGTTTAGAGTTACGGGAGCCATAACCAGTAAAAATTAAGATCTCTGTGAGTTCTATGACTATGACCGCTTTAAGCCATCACTGGTTAGTTTCATATCCAAAAAATCTTATCCGAACCTCAATCGGGCCTTGGACGTTTTTTACCGTTCGTTCATTCGTCATGTGGATTTTTTCTGCAAAACGGGATCCCCGTGGCTGGTCTACGATTTACCATCGCCGGAGAGTGGTGCCCCATGGTACCGCTCCGTTTCAAATCCACGCATCCATTTCTAAAAGTCGTACGGCACTTTTTTGGCATTTTGGACGGATGTTGCACCTTGCACCGTAGATGTTGCACCCTGTGGATATTGATTTTTCAGAAGGCCATATCTATTGGCTCGTTTAGAGTTATGGGAGCCATAACCAGTCAAAACGAAGATCTCTGTGAGTTCTACGGCAATGAACGCTTTAAGCCGTCACTGGTTAGTTTCATACCCAAAAAATCTTATCCGAACCTCAATCGGGCCTTGGACGTTTCTTACCATTCGTTCATTCGTCACGTGGATTTTTTCTGCAAAACGGGATCCCCGTGGGTTGTCTACGATTTACCATCGCCGAAGAGTGGTGCCCCATGGTACCGCTCCATTTCAAATCCATGCATCCATTTCTAAAAGTGGTACGGTACTTTTTCGGCATTTTGGACGGATGTTGCACCTTGCACCGTAGATATTGCACCCTGTGGATATTGATTCTTCGGAAGGCCATAACTGTTGGCTCGTTTAGAGTTACGAGAGCCAAAACCAGTCAAAACGAAGATCTCTGTGAGTTCTACGGCTATGACCGCTTTAAGTCGTCACTGGTTAGTTTCATACCCAAAAAATCTTATCCGAACCTCAATCGGGCCTTGGACGTTTTTTACCGTTCGTTCATTCGTCACGTGGATTATTTTTCTGCAAAACGGGATCCCCGTGGCTGGTCTAAGATTTACCATCGCCGGAGAGTGGTGCCCCATGGTACCGCTCCGTTTCAAATCCATGCATCCATTTCTAAAAGTCGTACGGCACTTTTTCGGCATTTTGGACGGATGTTGCACCTTGCACCGTAGATGTTGCACCCTATGGATATTGATTCTTCGGAAGGCCATAACTGTTGGCTCGTTTAGAGTTACGGGAGCCATAACCAGTCAAAACGAAGATCTCTGTGAGTTATATGGCTATGACCGCTTTAAGCCATCACCGGTTAGTTTCATACCCAAAAAATCTTATCCGAACCTCAATCGGGCCTTGGACGTTTTTTACCGTTCGTTCTTTCGTCACGTGGATTTTTTCTGCAAAACGGGATCCCCATGGCTGGTCTACGATTTACCATCACCGTCATAGCGGTGACCCATGGTACCGCTCCATTTCAAATCCATGCATCCATTTCTAAAAGTCCTACGGCACTTTTTTGGCATTTTGGACGGATGTTGCACCTTGCACCGTAGATGTTGCACCCTGTGGATATTGATTCTTCGGAAGGCCATAACTGCTGGCTCGTTTAGAGTTACGGGAGCCATAACCAGTCAAAATGAAGATCTCTTTGAGTTCTATGGCTATGACCGCTTTAAGCCGTCACTGGTTAGTTTCATACCCAAAAAATCTTATCCGAACCTCAATCGGGCCTTGGACGTTTTTTACCGTTCGTTCATTCGTCACATGGATTTTTTCTGCAAAACGGGATCCCCGTGGCTGGTCTACGATTTACCATCGTCGGAGATTGGTGCCCTATAGTACCACTCCGTTTCAAATCCATGCATCCATTTCTAAAGTCATACGGCACTTTTTTGGCATTTTGGACGGATGTTGCACCTTGCACCGTAGATGTTGCACCCTATGGATATTGATTCTTTGTGAGATCTACGGCTATGACTGCTTTAAGCCGTCACTGGTTAGTTTCATATCCAAAAAATCTTATGCGAACCTCAATTGGGCCTTGGATGTTTTTTACCGTTCGTTCATTCGTCACGTGGATTTTTTTTTGCAAAACGGGATCCCCGTGGCTGGTCTACGATTTACCATCGCCGGAGAGTGGTGCCCCATGGTACCGCTCGGTTTCAAATCCATGCATCCATTTCTAAAAGTCATACGGCACTTTTTCGGCATTTTGGATGGATGTTGCACTTTGCACCGTAGATGTTGCACCCTGTGGATATTGATTCTTCGGAAGACCATAACTGTTGGCTCGTTTAGAGTTACGGGAGCTGTAACCAGTCAAAACGAAGATCTTTGTGAGTTCTATGGCTATGACCTCTTTAAGCCGTCACTGGTTAATTTCATAGCCAAAAAATCTTATCCGAACCTCAATCGGGCCTTGGACGTTTTTTACCGTTCGTTCATTCTTCACGTGGATTTTTTCTGCAAAATGGGATCCCCGTGGCTGGTCTAAGGTTTACCATCGCCGGAGAGTGGTGCCCCATGGTATCGCTCCGTTTCAAATCCATGCATCCATTTCTTAAAGTCATACGGCACTTTTTCGGCATTTTGGACGGATGTTGCACCTTGCATCGTAGATGTTGAACCCTGTGGATATTGATTCTTCGGAAGGCCATTATTGTTGGCTCGTTCAGAGTTACGGGAGCCATAACCAGTCAAAACGAAGATCTCTGTGAGTTCTACGGCTATGACCGCTTTAAGCCGTCATTGGTTAGTTTCATACCCAAAAAATCTTATCCGAACCTCAATCGGGCCTTGGACGTTTTTTACCGTTCGTTCATTCGTCACGTGGATTTTTTCTGCAAAACGGGATCCCCATGGCTGGTCTACGATTTACCATTGCCGGAGAGTGGTGCCCCATTGCACCGCTCCATTTCAAATCCATGCATCCATTTCTAAAAGTCGTACGACACTTTTTCGGCATTTTGGACGGATGTTGCACCTTGCACTGTAGATGTTGCACACTGTGGATATTGATTCTTCGGAAGGCCATAATTGTTGGCTTGTTTAGAGCTACGGGAGCCATAACCAGTCAAAACGAAGATCTCTGTGAGTTCTACGACTATGACCGCTTTAAGCCGTGACTGGTTAGTTTCATAACCAAAAAATCTTATCCGAACCTCAATCGGGCCTTGGACGTTTTTTACCGTTCGTTCATTCGTCACGTGGATTTTTTCTTCAAAATGGGATCCCCGTGGCTGGTCTACGATTTACCATCGCCGGAGAGAGGTGCCCCATGGTACCGCTCCATTTCAAATCCACGCATCCATTTCTAAAATCGTACTGCACTTTTTCGGCATTTTGGACAGATGTTGCACCTTGCACCGTAGATGTTGCACCCTGTGGATATTGATTCTTCAGAAAGTCGTATCTATTGGTTCGTTTAGAGTTACGGGAGCCATAACCAGTCAAAACGAAGATCTCTGTGAGTTCTACGGCAATGACCGCTTTAAGCCGTCACTGGTTAGTTTCATACCCAAAAAATCTTATTCGAACCTCAATCGGGCCTTGGACGTTTCTTACCATTCGTTCATTCATCACGTGGATTTTTTCTGCAAAACGGGATCCATGTGGGTTGTCTACGATTTACCATCGCCGAAGAGTGGTGCCCCATGGTACCGCTCCGTTTCAAATCCATGCATCCATTTCTAAAAGTCGTACGACACTTTTTCGGCATTTTGGACGGATGTTGCACCTTGCACCGTAGATGTTGCACCCTGTGGATATTGATTCTTCGGAAGGCCATAATTGTTGGCTCGTTTAGAGTTACGGGAGCCATAACCAGTCAAAATTAAGATCTCTGTGAGTTCTACGACTATGACCGCTTTAAGCCATCACTGGTTAGTTTCATATCAAAAAAATCTTATCCGAACCTCAATCGGGCCTTGGACGTTTTTTACCGTTCGTTCATTCGTCATGTGGATTTTTTCTGCAAAACGGGATCCCTGTGGCTGGTCTACGATTTACCATCGCCGGAGAGTGGTGCCCCATGGTACTGCTCCGTTTCAAATCCACGCATCCATTTCTAAAAGTCGTACGGCACTTTTTCGGCATTTTGGACGGATGTTGCACCTTGCACCGTAGATGTTGCACCCTGTGGATATTGATTCTTCGGAAGGCCATAATTGTTGGCTCGTTTAGAGTTACGGGAGCCATAACCAGTAAAAATTAAGATCTCTGTGAGTTCTATGACTATGACCGCTTTAAGCCATCACTGGTTAGTTTCATATCCAAAAAATCTTATCCGAACCTCAATCGGGCCTTGGACGTTTTTTACCGTTCGTTCATTCGTCATGTGGATTTTTTCTGCAAAACGGGATCCCCGTGGCTGGTCTACGATTTACCATCGCCGGAGAGTGGTGCCCCATGGTACCGCTCCGTTTCAAATCCACGCATCCATTTCTAAAAGTCGTACGGCACTTTTTTGGCATTTTGGACGGATGTTGCACCTTGCACCGTAGATGTTGCACCCTGTGGATATTGATTTTTCAGAAGGCCATATCTATTGGCTCGTTTAGAGTTATGGGAGCCATAACCAGTCAAAACGAAGATCTCTGTGAGTTCTACGGCAATGATCGCTTTAAGCCGTCACTGGTTAGTTTCATACCCAAAAAATCTTATCCGAACCTCAATCGGGCCTTGGACGTTTCTTACCATTCGTTCATTCGTCACGTGGATTTTTTCTGCAAAACGGGATCCCCGTGGGTTGTCTACGATTTACCATCGCCGAAGAGTGGTGCCCCATGGTACCGCTCCATTTCAAATCCATGCATCCATTTCTAAAAGTGGTACGGCACTTTTTCGGCATTTTGGACGGATGTTGCACCTTGCATCGTAGATGTTGAACCCTGTGGATATTGATTCTTCGGAAGGCCATTATTGTTGGCTCGTTCAGAGTTACGGGAGCCATAACCAGTCAAAACGAAGATCTCTGTGAGTTCTACGGCTATGACCGCTTTAAGCCGTCATTGGTTAGTTTCATACCCAAAAAATCTTATCCGAACCTCAATCGGGCCTTGGACGTTTTTTACCGTTCGTTCATTCGTCACGTGGATTATTTTTCTGCAAAACGGGATCCCCGTGGCTGGTCTAAGATTTACCATCGCCGGAGAGTGGTGCCCCATGGTACCGCTCCGTTTCAAATCCATGCATCCATTTCTAAAATTCGTACGGCACTTTTTCGGCATTTTGGACGGATGTTGCACCTTGCACCGTAGATGTTGCACCCTATGGATATTGATTCTTCGGAAGGCCATAACTGTTGGCTCGTTTAGAGTTACGGGAGCCATAACCAGTCAAAACGAAGATCTCTGTGAGTTATATGGCTATGACCGCTTTAAGCCATCACCGGTTAGTTTTATACCCAAAAAATCTTATCCGAACCTCAATCGGGCCTTGGACGTTTTTTACCGTTCGTTCTTTCGTCACGTGGATTTTTTCTGCAAAACGGGATCCCCATGGCTGGTCTACGATTTACCATCACCGTCATAGCGGTGACCCATGGTACCGCTCCATTTCAAATCCATGCATCCATTTCTAAAAGTCCTACGGCACTTTTTTGGCATTTTGGACGGATGTTGCACCTTGCACCGTAGATGTTGCACCCTGTGGATATTGATTCTTCGGAAGGCCATAACTGCTGGCTCGTTTAGAGTTACGGGAGCCATAACCAGTCAAAATGAAGATCTCTTTGAGTTCTATGGCTATGACCGCTTTAAGCCGTCACTTGTTAGTTTCATACCCAAAAAATCTTATCCGAACCTCAATCGGGCCTTGGACGTTTTTTACCGTTCGTTCATTCGTCACATGGATTTTTTCTGCAAAACGGGATCCCCGTGGCTGGTCTACGATTTACCATCGTCGGAGATTGGTGCCCTATAGTACCGCTCCGTTTCAAATCCATGCATCCATTTCTAAAGTCATACGGCACTTTTTTGGCATTTTGGACGGATGTTGCACCTTGCACCGTAGATGTTGCACCCTATGGATATTGATTCTTCGGAAGGCCATAAATATTTGCTCGTTTTGAGTTACGGGAGCCATAACCAGTCAAAACGAAGATCTTTGTGAGTTCTACGGCTATGACTGCTTTAAGCCGTCACTGGTTAGTTTCATATCCAAAAAATCTTATGCGAACCTCAATTGGGCCTTGGATGTTTTTTACCGTTCGTTCATTCGTCACGTGGATTTTTTTTTGCAAAACGGGATCCCCGTGGCTGGTCTACGATTTACCATCGCCGGAGAGTGGTGCCCCATGGTACCGCTCGGTTTCAAATCCATGCATCCATTTCTAAAAGTCATACGGCACTTTTTCGGCATTTTGGATGGATGTTGCACTTTGCACCGTAGATGTTGCACCCTGTGGATATTGATTCTTCGGAAGACCATAACTGTTGGCTCGTTTAGAGTTACGGGAGCTGTAACCAGTCAAAACGAAGATCTTTGTGAGTTCTACGGCTATGACCTCTTTAAGCCGTCACTGGTTAATTTCATAGCCAAAAAATCTTATCCGAACCTCAATCGGGCCTTGGACGTTTTTTACCGTTCGTTCATTCTTCACGTGGATTTTTTCTGCAAAATGGGATCCCCGTGGCTGGTCTAAGGTTTACCATCGCCGGAGAGTGGTGCCCCATGGTATCGCTCCGTTTCAAATCCATGCATCCATTTCTTAAAGTCATACGACACTTTTTCGGCATTTTGGACGGATGTTGCACCTTGCATCGTAGATGTTGAACCCTGTGGATATTGATTCTTCGGAAGGCCATTATTGTTGGCTCGTTCAGAGTTACGGGAGCCATAACCAGTCAAAACGAAGATCTCTGTGAGTTCTACGGCTATGACCGCTTTAAGCCGTCATTGGTTAGTTTCATACCCAAAAAATCTTATCCGAACCTCAATCGGGCCTTGGACGTTTTTTACCGTTCGTTCATTCGTCACGTGGATTTTTTCTGCAAAACGGGATCCCCATGGCTGGTCTACGATTTACCATTGCCGGAGAGTGGTGCCCCATTGCACCGCTCCATTTCAAATCCATGCATCCATTTCTAAAAGTCGTACGACACTTTTTCGGCATTTTGGACGGATGTTGCACCTTGCACTGTAGATGTTGCACACTGTGGATATTGATTCTTCGGAAGGCCATAATTGTTGGCTTGTTTAGAGCTACGGGAGCCATAACCAGTCAAAACGAAGATCTCTGTGAGTTCTACGACTATGACCGCTTTAAGCCGTGACTGGTTAGTTTCATACCCAAAAAATCTTATCCGAACCTCAATCGGGCCTTGGACGTTTTTTACCGTTCGTTCATTCGTCACGTGGATTTTTTCTTCAAAATGGGATCCCCGTGGCTGGTCTACGATTTACCATCGCCGGAGAGAGGTGCCCCATGGTACCGCTCCATTTCAAATCCACGCATCCATTTCTAAAATCGTACTGCACTTTTTCGGCATTTTGGACAGATGTTGCACCTTGCACCGTAGATGTTGCACCCTGTGGATATTGATTCTTCAGAAAGTCGTATCTATTGGTTCGTTTAGAGTTACGGGAGCCATAACCAGTCAAAACGAAGATCTCTGTGAGTTCTACGGCAATGACCGCTTTAAGCCGTCACTGGTTAGTTTCATACCCAAAAAATCTTATTCGAACCTCAATCGGGCCTTGGACGTTTCTTACCATTCGTTCATTCATCATGTGGATTTTTTCTGCAAAACGGGATCCCCGTGGGTTGTCTACGATTTACCATCGCCGAAGAGTGGTGCCCCATGGTACCGCTCCGTTTCAAATCCATGCATCCATTTCTAAAAGTCGTACGACACTTTTTCGGCATTTTGGACGGATGTTGCACCTTGCACCGTAGATGTTGCACCCTATGGATATTGATTCTTCGGAAGGCCATAACTGCTGGCTCGTTTAGAGTTACGGGAGCCATAACCAGTCAAAACGAAGATCTCTGTGAGTTCTACGGCTATGACAGCTTTAAGCCGTCACTGGTTAGTTTCATACCCAAAAAATCTTATCCGAACCTCTATCGGGCCTTGGACGTTTTTTACCGTTCGTTCATTCGTCATGTGGATTTTTTCTGCAAAACAGGATCTCCGTGGCTGGTCTACGATTTACCATCGCCGGAGAGTGGTACCCGATAGTACCGCTCCATTTCAAATCCACGCATCCATTTCTAAAAGTCGTACGGCACTTTTTCGGCATTTTGGACGGATGTTGCACCTTGCACCGTAGATGTTGCACCCTGTGGATATTGATTCTTCGGAAGGCCATAACTATTGGCTCATTTAGAGTTACGGGAGCCATAACCAGTCAAAACGAAGATATCTGTGAGTTCTACGGCTATGATCGCTTTAATCCGTCACTGGTTAGTTTCATACCCAAAAAATCTTATCCGAACCTCAATCGGGCCTTGGACGTTTTTTACCGTTCGTTCATTCGTCATGTGGATTTTTTCTGCAAAACGGGATCTCCGTGGCTGGTCTACGATTTACCATCGCCGGAGAGTGGTACCCGATAGTACCGCTCCATTTCAAATCCACGCATCAATTTCTAAAAGTCGTACGGCACTTTTTCGGCATTTTGGACGGATGTTGCACCTTGCACCGTAGATGTTGCACCCTGTGGATATTGATTCTTCGGAAGGCCATAACTATTGGCTCATTTAGAGTTACGGGAGCCATAACCAGTCAAAACGAAGATATCTGTGAGTTCTACGGCTATGATCGCTTTAATCCGTCACTGGTTAGTTTCATACCCAAAAAATCTTATTCGAACCTCAATCGGGCCTTGGACGTTTCTTACCATTCGTTCATTCATCATGTGGATTTTTTCTGCAAAACGGGATCCCCGTGGGTTGTCTACGATTTACCATCGCCGAAGAGTGGTGCCCCATGGTACCGCTCCGTTTCAAATCCATGCATCCATTTCTAAAAGTCGTACGACACTTTTTCGGCATTTTGGACGGATGTTGCACCTTGCACCGTAGATGTTGCACCCTATGGATATTGATTCTTCGGAAGGCCATAACTGCTGGCTCGTTTAGAGTTACGGGAGCCATAACCAGTCAAAACGAAGATCTCTGTGAGTTCTACGGCTATGACAGCTTTAAGCCGTCACTGGTTAGTTTCATACCCAAAAAATCTTATCCGAACCTCTATCGGGCCTTGGACGTTTTTTACCGTTCGTTCATTCGTCATGTGGATTTTTTCTGCAAAACGGGATCTCCGTGGCTGGTCTATGATTTACCATCGCCGGAGAGTGGTACCCGATAGTACCGCTCCATTTCAAATCCACGCATCCATTTCTAAAAGTCGTACGGCACTTTTTCGGCATTTTGGACGGATGTTGCACCTTGCACCGTAGATGTTGCACCCTGTGGATATTGATTCTTCGGAAGGCCATAACTATTGGCTCATTTAGAGTTACGGGAGCCATAACCAGTCAAAACGAAGATATCTGTGAGTTCTACGGCTATGATCGCTTTAATCCGTCACTGGTTAGTTTCATACCCAAAAAATCTTATCCGAACCTCAATCGGGCCTTGGACGTTTCTTACCATTCGTTCATTCGTCACGTGGATTTTTTCTGCAAAACGGGATCCCCGTGGGTTGTCTACGATTTACCATCGCCGAAGAGTGGTGCCCCATGGTACCGCTCCGTTTCAAATCCACGCATCCATTTCTAAAGTCGTACGGCACTTTTTCAGCATTTTGGACGGATGTTGCACCTTGCACCGTAGATGTTGCACCCTATGGATATTGATTCATCGGAAAGCCATAACTGTTGGCTCGTTTAGAGTTACGGGAGCCATAACCAGTCAAAACGAAGATCTCTATGAGTTCTACGGCTATGATCGCTTTAATCCGTCACTGGTTAGTTTCATACCCAAAAAATCTTATCCGAACCTCAATCGGGCCTTGGACGTTTTTTACCGTTCGTTCATTCGTCACGTGGATTTTTTCTTCAAAACGGGATCCCCGTGGGTTGTCTACGATTTACCATCGCCGAAGAGTGGTGCCCCATGGTACCGCTCCGTTTCAAATCCATGCATCCATTTCTAAAAGTCGTACGACACTTTTTCGGCATTTTGGACGGATGTTGCACCTTGCACCGTAGATGTTGCACCCTATGGATATTGATTCTTCGGAAGGCCATAACTGCTGGCTCGTTTAGAGTTACGGGAGCCATAACCAGTCAAAACGAAGATCTCTGTGAGTTCTACGGCTATGACAGCTTTAAGCCGTCACTGGTTAGTTTCATACCCAAAAAATCTTATCCGAACCTCTATCGGGCCTTGGACGTTTTTTACCGTTCGTTCATTCGTCATGTGGATTTTTTCTGCAAAACGGGATCTCCGTGGCTGGTCTACGATTTACCATCGCCGGAGAGTGGTACCCGATAGTACCGCTCCATTTCAAATCCACGCATCCATTTCTAAAAGTCGTACGGCACTTTTTCGGCATTTTGGACGGATGTTGCACCTTGCACCGTAGATGTTGCACCCTGTGGATATTGATTCTTCGGAAGGCCATAACTATTGGCTCATTTAGAGTTACGGGAGCCATAACCAGTCAAAACGAAGATATCTGTGAGTTCTACGGCTATGATCGCTTTAATCCGTCACTGGTTAGTTTCATACCCAAAAAATCTTATCTGAACCTCAATCGGGCCTTGGACGTTTCTTACCATTCGTTCATTCGTCACGTGGATTTTTTCTGCAAAACGGGATCCCCGTGGGTTGTCTACGATTTACCATCGCCGAAGAGTGGTGCCCCATGGTACCGCTCCGTTTCAAATCCATGCATCCATTTCTAAAAGTCGTACGGCACTTTTTCAGCATTTTGGACGGATGTTGCACCTTGCACCGTAGATGTTGCACCCTATGGATATTGATTCATCGGAAAGCCATAACTATTGGCTCGTTTAGAGTTACGGGAGCCATAACCAGTCAAAACGAAGATCTCTATGAGTTCTACGGCTATGACCGCTTTAAGCCGTCACTGGTTAGTTTCATACCCAAAAAATCTTATTCGAACCTCAATCGGGCCTTGGCCGTTTTTTACCGTTCATTCATTCGTCACGTGGATTTTTTCTGCAAAACGGGATCCCCGTGGCTGGTCTACGATTTACCATTGCCGGAGAGTGGTGCCCCATGGCACCGCTCCATTTCAAATCCATGCATCCATTTCTAAAATTCATACGGCACTTTTTCGGCATTTTGGACGGATGTTGCACCTTGCACCGTAGATGTTGCACCCTGTGGATATTGATTCTTCGGAAGGCCATAATTGTTGGCTCGTTTAGAGTTACGGGAGCCATAACCAGTCAAAATTAAGATCTCTGTGAGTTCTACGACTATGACCGCTTTAAGCCATCACTGGTTAGTTTCATATCCAAAAAATCTTATCCGAACCTCAATCGGGCCTTGGACGTTTTTTACCGTTCGTTCATTCGTCATGTGTATTTTTTCTGCAAAACGGGATCCCCGTGGCTGGTCTACGATTTTCCATCGCCGAAGAGTGGTGCCCCATGGAATTGCTCTGTTTCAAATCCACGCATCCATTTCTAAAAGTCGTACGGCACTTTTTCGGCATTTTGGACGGATGTTGCACCTTGCACCGTAGATGTTGCACCCTGTGGATATTGATTCTTCGGAAGGCCATAATTGTTGGCTCGTTTAGAGTTACGGGAGCCATAACCAGTAAAAATTAAAATCTCTATGAGTTCTATGACTATGACCGCTTTAAGCCATCACTGGTTAGTTTCATATCCAAAAAATCTTATCCGAACCTCAATCGGGCCTTGGACGTTTTTTACTGTTCGTCCATTCGTCATGTGGATTTTTTCTGCAAAACGGGATCCCCGTGGCTGGTCTACGATTTACCATCGCCGGAGAGTGGTGCCCCATGGTACCGCTCCATTTCAAATCCACGCATCCATTTCTAAAAGTGGTACGGCACTTTTTTGGCATTTTGGACGGATGTTGCACCTTGCACCGTAGATGTTGCACCCTGTGGATATTGATTTTTCAGAAGGCCATATCTATTGGCTCGTTTAGAGTTATGGGAGCCATAACCAGTCAAAACGAAGATCTCTGTGAGTTCTACGACAATGACCGCTTTAAGCCGTCACTGGTTAGTTTCATACCCAAAAAATCTTATCCGAACCTCAATCGGGCCTTGGACGTTTCTTACCATTCGTTCATTCGTCACGTGGATTTTTTCTGCAAAACGGGATCTCCGTGGGTTGTCTACGATTTACCATCGCCGAAGAGTGGTGCCCCATGGTACCGCTCCGTTTCAAATACATGCATCCATTTCTAAAAGTGGTACGGTACTTTTTCGGCATTTTGGACGGATATTGCACCTTGCACCGTAGATATTGCACCCTGTGGATATTGATTCTTCGGAAGGCCATAACTGTTGGCTCGTTTAGAGTTACGGGAGCCAAAACCAGTCAAAACGAAGATCTCTGTGAGTTCTACGGCTATGACCGCTTTAAGCCGTCACTGGTTAGTTTCATACCCAAAAAATCTTATCCGAACCTCAATCGGGCCTTGGACGTTTTTTACCGTTCGTTCATTCGTCACGTGGATTATTTTTCTGCAAAACGGGATCCCCGTGGCTGGTCTAAGATTTACCATCGCCGGAGAGTGGTGCCCCATGGTACCGCTCCGTTTCAAATCCATGCATCCATTTCTAAAAGTCGTACGACACTTTATCGGCATTTTGGACGGATGTTGCACCTTTCACCGTAGATGTTGCACCCTATGGATATTGATTCTTCGGAAGGCCATAACTGTTGGCTCGTTTAGAGTTACGGGAGCCATAACCAGTCAAAACGAAGATCTCTGTGAGTTCTATGGCTATGACCGCTTTAAGCCATCACCGGTTAGTTTCATACCCAAAAAATCTTATCCGAACCTCAATCGGGCCTTGGACGTTTTTTACCGTTCGTTCTTTCGTCACGTGGATTTTTTCTGCAAAACGGGATCCCCATGGCTGGTCTACGATTTACCATCGCCGTCATAGTGGTGACCCATGGTACCGCTCCATTTCAAATCCATGCATCCATTTCTAAAAGTCCTACGGCACTTTTTTGGCATTTTGGACGGATGTTGCACCTTGCACCGTAGATGTTGCACCCTGTGGATATTGATTCTTCGGAAGGCCATAACTGCTGGCTCGTTTAGAGTTACGGGAGCCATAACCAGTAAAAATGAAGATATCTTTGAGTTCTATGGCTATGACCGCTTTAAGCCGTCACTGGTTAGTTTCATACCCAAAAAATTTTATCCGAACCTCAATCGGGCCTTGGACGTTTTTTACCGTTCGTTCATTCGTCACATGGATTTTTTCTGCAAAACGGGATCCCCGTGGCTGGTCTACGATTTACCATCGTCGGAGAGTGGTGCCCTATAGTACCGCTCCGTTTCAAATCCATGCATCCATTTCTAAAAGTCATACGGCACTTTTTTGGCATTTTGGACGGATGTTGCACCTTGCACCGTAGATGTTGCACCCTATGGATATTGATTCTTCGGAAGGCCATAAATATTTGCTCGTTTTGAGTTACAGGAGCCATAACCAGTCAAAACGAAGATCTCTGTGAGTTCTACGGCTATGACTGCTTTAAGCCGTCACTGGTTAGTTTCATATCCAAAAAATCTTATGCGAACCTCAATTGGGCCTTGGATGTTTTTTACCGTTCGTTCATTCGTCACGTGGATTTTTTTTTGCAAAACGGGATCCCCGTGGCTGGTCTACGATTTACCATCGCCGGAGAGTGGTGCCCCATGGTACCGCTCGGTTTCAAATCCATGCATCCATTTCTAAAAGTCATACGACACTTTTTCGGCATTTTGGACGGATGTTGCACTTTGCACCGTAGATGTTGCACCCTGTGGATATTGATTCTTCGGAAGGCCATAACTGTTGGCTCGTTTAGAGTTACGGGAGCTGTAACCAGTCAAAACGAAGATCTTTGTGAGTTCTACGGCTATGACCTCTTTAAGCCGTCACTGGTTAATTTCATAGCCAAAAAATCTTATCCGAACCTCAATCGGGCCTTGGACGTTTTTTACCGTTCGTTCATTCTTCACGTGGATTTTTTCTGAAAATGGGATCCCCGTGGCTGGTCTAAGGTTAACCATCGCCGGAGAGTGGTGCCCCATGGTATCGCTCCGTTTCAAATCCATGCATCCATTTCTTAAAGTCATACGGCACTGTTTCGGCATTTTGAACGGATGTTGCACCTTGCATCGTAGATGTTGAACCCTATGGATATTGATTCTTCGGAAGGCCATTATTGTTGGCTCGTTTAGAGTTACGGGAGCCATAACCAGTCAAAACGAAGATCTCTGTGAGTTCTACGGCTATGACCGCTTTAAGCCGTCATTGGTTAGTTTCATACCCAAAAAATCTTATCCGAACCTCAATCGGGCCTTGGACGTTTTTTACCGTTCGTTCATTCGTCACGTGGATTTTTTCTGCAAAACGGGATCCCCATGGCTGGTCTACGATTTACCATTGCCGGAGAGTGGTGCCCCATTGCACCGCTCCATTTCAAATCCATGCATCCATTTCTAAAAGTCGTACGACACTTTTTCGGCATTTTGGACGGATGTTGCACCTTGCACTGTAGATGTTGCACACTGTGGATATTGATTCTTCGGAAGGCCATAATTGTTGGCTTGTTTAGAGCTACGGGAGCCATAACCAGTCAAAACGAAGATCTCTGTGAGTTCTACGACTATGACCGCTTTAAGCCGTGACTGGTTAGTTTCATACCCAAAAAATCTTATCCGAACCTCAATCGGGCCTTGGACGTTTTTTACCGTTCGTTCATTCGTCACGTGGATTTTTTCTTCAAAATGGGATCCCCGTGGCTGGTCTACGATTTACCATCGCCGGAGAGAGGTGCCCCATGGTACCGCTCCATTTCAAATCCACGCATCCATTTCTAAAATCGTACTGCACTTTTTCGGCATTTTGGACAGATGTTGCACCTTGCACCGTAGATGTTGCACCCTGTGGATATTGATTCTTCAGAAAGTCGTATCTATTGGTTCGTTTAGAGTTACGGGAGCCATAACCAGTCAAAACGAAGATCTCTATGAGTTCTACGGCAATGACCACTTTAAGCCGTCACTGGTTAGTTTCATACCCAAAAAATCTTATCCGAACCTCAATCGGGCCTTGGACGTTTCTTACCATTCGTTCATTCGTCACGTGGATTTTTTCTGCAAAACGGGATCCCCGTGGGTTGTCTACGATTTACCATCGCCGAAGAGTGGTGCCCCATGGTACCGCTCCGTTTCAAATCCATGCATCCATTTCTAAAAGTCGTACGGTACTTTTTCGGCATTTTGGACGGATGTTGCACCTTGCACCGTAGATGTTGCACCCTGTGGATATTGATTCTTCGGAAGGCCATAACTATTGGCTCGTTTAGAGTTACGGGAGCCAAAACCAGTCAAAACGAAGATCTCTGTGAGTTCTACGGCTATGACCGCTTTAAGCCGTCACTGGTTAGTTTCATACCCAAAAAATTTTAATTGAACCTCAATCGGGCCTTGGACGTTTTTTATCGTTCGTTCATTCGTCACGTGGATTTTTTCTGCAAAATGGGATCCCTGTGGCTGGTCTACGATTTACCATCGCCGGAGAGTGGTGCCCCATGGTACCACTCCATTTCAAATCCATGCATCCATTTCTAATAGTCGTACGACACTTTTTCGGCATTTTGGACGGATGTTGCACTTTGCACCGTAGATGTTGCACCATGTGGATATTGATTCTTCGGACGGCCATAACTGTTGGCTCGTTTAGAGTTACGGAACCATAACCAGTCAAAACGAAGATCTCTGTGAGTACTACGTCTATGACCGCTTTAAGCCCTCACTGGTTAGTTTCATAACCAAAAAATCTTATCCGAACCTCAATCGGGCCTTGGACGTTTTTTACCGTTCGTTCATTCGTCACGTGGATTTTTTCTGCAAAACGGGATCCCCGTGGGTTGTCTACGATTTACCATCGCCGAAGAGTGGTGCCCCATGGTACCGCTCCATTTCAAATCCATGCATCCATTTCTAAAAGTCGTACGGCACTTTTTCGGCATTTTGGACGGATGCTGCACCTTGCACCGTAGATGTTGCACCCTATGGATATTGATTCTTCGGAAGGCCATAACTGTTGGCTCGTTTAGAGTTACGGGAGCCATAACTAGTCAAAACGAAGATCTCTATGAGTTCTACGGCTATGACCGCATTAAGCCGTCACTGGTTAGTCTCATACCCAAAAAATCTTATCCGAACCTCAATCGGGCCTTGGACATTTTTTACCGTTCGTTCATTCGTCACGTGGATTTTTTCAGCAAAACGGGATCCCCGTGGGTGGTCTACGATTTACCATCGCCGGAGAGTGGTTCCCCATGGTACCGCTCCGTTTCAAATCCATGTATCCATTTCTAAAAGTCTTACGGCACTTTTTCGGCATTTTGGACGGATGTTGCACCTTGCACAGTAGATGTTGCACCCTGTGGATATTGATTCTTCGGAAGGCCATAACTGTTGTCTCGTTTAGAGTTACGGGATCCATAACCAGTCAAAACGAAGATCTTTGTGAGTTCTACAGCTATGACCGCTTTATGCCGTGACTGGTTAGTTTCATACCCAAAAAGTCTTATCCGAACCTCAATCGGGCCTTGGACGTTTTTTACCGTTCGTTCATTCGTCATGTGGATTATTTTTCTGCAAAACGGGATCCCCGTGGCTGGTCTAAGATTTACCATCGCCGGAGAATGGTGCCCCATGGTACCGCTCCGTTTCAAATCCATGCATCCATTTCTAAAAGTCGTACGGCACTTTTTCGGCATTTTGGATGGATGTTGCACCTTGCACCGTAGATGTTGCACCCTATGGATATTGATTCTTCGGAAGGCCATAACTGTTGGCTCGTTTAGAGTTACGGGAGCCATAACCAGTCAAAACGAAGATCTCTGTGAGTTCTATGGCTATGACCGCTTTAAGCCATCACCGGTTAGTTTCATACCTAAAAAATCTTATCCGAACCTCAATCGGGCTTTGGACGTTTTTTACCGTTCGTTCTTTCGTCACGTGGATTTTTTATGCAAAACGGGATCCCCATGGCTGGTCTACGATTTACCATCGCCGTCATAGAGGTGACCCATGGTACCACTCCATTTCAAATCCATGCATCCATTTCTAAAAGTCCTACGACACTTTTTTGGCATTTTGGACGGATGTTGCACCTTGCACCGTAGATGTTGCACCCTGTGGATATTGATTCTTCGGAAGGCCATAACTGCTGGCTCGTTTAGAGTTACGGGAGCCATAACTAGTCAAAATGAAGATCTCTTTGAGTTCTATGGCTATGACCGCTTTAAGCCGTCACTGGGTAGTTTCATACCCAAAAAATCTTATCCGAACCTCAATCGGGCCTTGGACGTTTTTTACCGTTCGTTCATTCGTCACATGGATTTTTTCTGCAAAACGGGATCCCCATGGATGGTCTACGATTTACCATCGTCGGAGAGTGGTGCCCTATAGTACCGCTCCGTTTCAAATCCATGCATCCATTTCTAAAAGTCATACGGCACTTTTTTGGCATTTTGGACGGATGTTGCACCTTGCACCGTAGATGTTGCACCCTATGGATATTGATTCTTCGGAAGGCCATAAATATTTGCTCGTTTTGAGTTACGGGAGCCATAACTAGTCAAAACGAAGATCTTTGTGAGTTCTACGGCTATGACTGCTTTAAGCCGTCACTGGTTAGTTTCATACCCAAAAAATCTTATGCGAACCTCAATTGGGCCTTGGATGTTTTTTACCGTTCATTCATTCGTCACGTGGATTTTTTTTTGCAAAACGGGATCCCCGTGGCTGGTCTACGATTTACCATCGCCGGAGAGTGGTGCCCCATGGTACCGCTCGGTTTCAAATCCATGCATCCATTTCTAAAAGTCATACGGCACTTTTTCGGCATTTTGGACGGATGTTGCACTTTGCACCGTAGATGTTGCACCCTGTGGATATTGATTCTTCGGAAGGCCATAACTGTTGGCTCGTTTAGAGTTACGGGAGCTGTAACCAGTCAAAACGAAGATCTCTGTGAGTTCTACGGCTACGACCTCTTTAAGCCGTCACTGGTCAATTTCATAGCCAAAAAATCTTATCCGAACCTCAATCGGGCCTTGGACGTTTTTTACCGTTCGTTCATTCTTCACGTGGATTTTTTCTGCAAAATGGGATCCCCGTGGCTGGTCTAAGGTTAACCATCGCCGGAGAGTGGTGCCCCATGGTATCGCTCCGTTTCAAATCCATGCATCCATTTCTTAAAGTCATACGGCACTTTTTCGGCATTTTGGACGGATGTTGCACCTTGCATCGTAGATGTTGAACCCTGTGGATATTGATTCTTCGGAAGGCCATTATTGTTGGCTCGTTTAGAGTTACGGGAGCCATAACCAGTCAAAACGAAGATCTCTGTGAGTTCTACGGCTATGACCGCTTTAAGCCGTCATTGGTTAGTTTCATACCCAAAAAATCTTATCCGAACCTCAATCGGGCCTTGGACGTTTTTTACCGTTCGTTCATTCGTCACGTGGATTTTTTCTGCAAAACGGGATCCCCATGGCTGGTCTACGATTTACCATTGCCGGAGAGTAGTGCCTCATGGCACCGCTCCATTTCGAATCCATGCATCCATTTCTAAAAGTCGTACGTCACTTTTTCGGCATTTTGGACGGATGTTGCACCTTGCATCGTAGATGTTGCACACTGTGGATATTGATTCTTTGGAAGGCCATAATTGTTGGCTCGTTTAGAGTTACGGGAGCCATAACCAGTCAAAATGAAGATCTCTGTGAGTTCTACGACTATGACCGCTTTAAGCCGTGACTGGTTAGTTTCATACCCAAAAAATCTTATCCGAACCTCAATCGGGCCTTGGACGTTTTTTACCGTTCGTTCATTCGTCACGTGGATTTTTTCTTCAAAATAGGATCCCCGTGGCTGGTCTACGATTTACCATCGCCGGAGAGAGGTGCCCCATGTTACCGCTCCATTTCAAATCCACGCATCCATTTCTAAAATCGTACTGCACTTTTTCGGCATTTTGGACAGATGTTGCACCTTGCACCGTAGATGTTGCACCCTGTGGATATTGATTCTTCAGAAAGTCGTATCTATTGGTTCGTTTAGAGTTACGGGAGCCATAACCAGTCAAAACGAAGATCTCTGTGAGTTCTACGGCAATGACCGCTTTAAGCCGTCACTGGTTAGTTTCATACCCAAAAAATCTTATCCGAACCTCAATCGGGCCTTGGACGTTTTTTACCGTTCGTTCATTCGTCACGTGGATTTTTTCAGCAAAACGGGATCCCCGTGGGTTGTCTACGATTTACCATCGCCGGAGAGTGGTGCCCCTTGGTACCGCTACGTTTCAAATCCATGCATCCATTTCTGAAAGTCGTACGGCACTTTTTCGGCATTTTGGATGAATGTTGCACCTTGCACCGTAGATGTTGCACCCTATGGATATTGATTCTTCGGAAGGCCATAACAGTTGGCTAGTTTAGAGTTACGGGAACCAAAACCAGTCAAAACGAAGATCTCTATGAGTTCTACGGCTATGACTGCTTTAAGCCGTCACTGATTAGTTTCATACCCAAAAAATCTTATCCGAACCTCAATCGGGCATTGGACGTTTTTTATCTTTCGTTCATTCGTCACGTGGATTTTTTTTTGCAAAACGGGATCCCCATGGCTGGTCTATGGTTTACCATCGCCGGAGAGTGGTGCCCTATGGTACCGCTCCGTTTCAAATCCATGCATCCATTTCTAAAAGTCGTACGACACTTTTTCGGCATTTTGGACGGATGTTGCACCTTGCACCGTAGATGTTGCACCATGTGGATATTAATTCTTCAGAAGGCCATAACTGTTGGCTCGTTTAGAGTTACAGGAGCCATAACCAGTCAAAACGAAGATCTCTGTGAGTTCTACGGCTATGACCGCTTTAAGCCCTCACTGGTTAGTTTCATACCCAAAAAATCTTATCCGAACCTCAATCGGGCCTTGGACGTTTTTTACCGTTCGTTCATTCGTCACGTGGATTTTTTCTGCAAAACGGGATCCCCATGGATGGTCTACGATTTACCATCACCGGAGAGTGGTGCTCCATGGTACCGCTCCGTTTCAAATCCATGCATCCATTCAAAGAGTCGTACGACACTTTTTCGGCATTTTGGACGGATGCTGCACCTTGCACCGTAGATGTTGCACCCTATGGATATTGATTCTTCGGAAGGCCATAACTATTGGCTCGTTTAGAGTTACGGGAGCAATAACTAGTCAAAACGAAGATCTCTGTGAGTTCTACGGCTATGACCGCTTTTAACCGTCACTGGTTAGTCTCATACCCAAAAAATATTATCCGAACCTCAATCGGGCCTTGGACATTTTTTACCGTTCGTTCATTCGTCACGTGGATTTTTTCTGCAAAACGGGATCCCCGTGGGTGGTCTACAATTTACCATCGTCGGAGAGTGGTGCCCCATGATACCGCTCCGTTTCAAATCCATGCATTCATTTCTAAAAGTCGTACGACACTTTTTCGGCATTTTGGACGGATGTTGCACCTTGCACCGTAGATGTTGCACCCTGTGGATATTGATTCTTCGGAAGGCCATAACTGTTGGCTCGTTTAGAGTTACGGGTGCCGTAACCAGTCAAAACGAAGAACTCTGTGAGTTCTACAGCTATGACCGCTTTACGCCGTGACTGGTTAGTTTCATACCAAAAAAGTCTTATCCGAACCTCAATCGGGCCTTGAACGTTTTTTACCGTTCGTTCATTCGTCACGTGGATTTTTTTCTGCAAAATGGGATCCCCGTGGCTGGTCTAAGATCTACCATCGCCGGAGAGTGGTGCCCCATGGTACCGCTCCGTTTCAAATCCATGCATCCATTTCAAAAAGTCGTACGGCACTTTTTCGGCATTTTGGACGGATGTTGCACCTTGCACCGTAGATGTTGCACCCTATGGATATTGATTCTTCGGAAGGCCATAACTATTGGCTCGTTTAGAGTTACGAGAGCCATAACTAGTCAAAACGAAGATCTCTGTGAGTTCTACGGCTATGACCACTTTAAGACATCACCGGTTAGTTTCATACCCAAAAAATCTTATCCGAACCTCAATCGG